>OY998178.1:227221816-232021816 GCA_963921935.1 Galeruca laticollis
TAATTTTCTTTTATCATTGTGAGGACTCAACGCGATTTTGGTTTGTTCAACACTATACACATTATGGACAAAGGAACGTATCGTATTTTGAGTAATTGTCATCTGTTTCCAATTTTTCATACAATCGACATAATCATCAAAAGTTATTTTTTTTACTACACATTTTTTAATACTCTTTAACGACTTTACTCCCACACTGAACTTTGTAACCGTACATTTTGGACCAACGAAATGTGTGATGATTTGTTCATTAGACTCATCTTTCATTACGCATAATACTTTTCATTAACTCTAGGTATATTGTATGGATTATTAGTGTAGTAGTCTTATGTATCAAATTTGTCAATTTTTGTGTCAATTAAATATTTATATGCATCGTTACAAGTAAGTTGGTGAGCAAAACTGTTAGTGTCTGTGTACAATAGCTCACAATTGACTACTCCCATTGTTGGAAGCATAAAATTATAGTGAAAGTCGTACATTCCAATTTTGGAAATATCGAAAATTGCCATATTCATATACATTGGTTTATTGAAAATGGAGATTTTTTAATTTTCCTTAGAGTCGGATCATCATTGAAAATTGTTCTATTGTGATAACGCGGAATAGAAATGAGATTTTTAGCACCATAACGTCCATCATGGGAAGATACAAATTCTATGATTGCATATACATTCCTTACATTTTATGTAACACACAGCAGGTGAAATCTTTTTGACCCTCCGAGAATGTCATTGTTATTTTTCATATAAAATCTTACCTGCCCGTCGACCGTAAATTCTCTCTCCTATACAGACAAATCACAATATTTGAATAAAATTTTGTGAGTTCCATTACTAAAATTGTTAGTTTTATAATCATGTTGTCGAAAGTGTTGTCACATTTCGGTATAATAATCCGTGCCTGAAGAGCGTAGTCTTACTGGGACTTGGGTAAAACATATAACAGTTTAATTTTAAGAATTTACAAATACAGAAAATCATATAACTATATTAAATGAATATACAAATAACGTGATTAAATTATAAATAGCTATAATGTCTATGAAAATTATCAATATCGCCATCAGTATCATACGCCCCTCTAAATATTTGGGGTGATTCATAATGAAATTCGGCAATACAAGATTCCTGATATTTAGTTTCAAAGAGTACTGTTTGATACCAAAAATGTCAAACGTATAACGGTGATGCATGTCTGGTGCCTCTGTGGTGTATGTGTGCTAACCCTGTGATGTGTGTCTGCTGTCCCTCTGCTTGAGTTGTAAAGTTGGTTCCTCTTTCACCACATCTATGATAAAAATGACATTCAGTGTATGACAAAGTTGTGAAATCATTGCTTCATTTTGTTGTTTTCTTGGAAAATAATTCATATAAACCGAGTGTCGCAGTAAATTTGTTAGTACTAGCACTGTCAAACAGACTTCTGATGTGAGTCTGGGGTGTGTTTGTTATCCCTTCTGTTACCCCTCTGCTATCTATCTGATAGACTTCTGATGTGTGTTATCCGTTTAATAATATAATGAGTCACATCATATTTCACTATAGTGTAGTCGTACGAGCAACAAATCTCAAGCATGCAAACACTTTGAGTGTCCTCTGTTGTCGAATAAAGTGGATTTGCTGTCATTGTCGTTGTCGTTCTAGTAACATACTGTATGTGGAAATAATCTACCAATGCGGTTTGTTCGATGAAAATTTGAGCAATAATAGCAGACATTCATTGTAACGTCCTTATCTTTATATACCATGTGGCATCTTTTATGAAAAAATTCGGTATTTTTATGACTACGACCTGTATATATAAAAATACGGTATCTTTATGACTACACCCTGTATAAAATCGCATCTTTTTATGACTACACTCTGTATATATGAACATCACATCTTTTTGACTACACCTGTATATAAAGAAAAATGGTATGTTTTATGACCACACCCCGTATAAAAAATGTGGTATCTGTATGTACGATGATGGTTTCTCAGTATCATATTCAGACATATATTTGTTATAATTTACGTAGACATCCCGCTCAAAATACTACTAAACTGTGTGTGTCATTAACTTTTATATCTACATATTTCTACAGTCTTAATAATTACAAACACCCCATGTATATATCAATTTTAATCATAACATGCCTCGTATATTTTACGTAGATATTCCCCGCAGAATAATAATAGGGATGCAAATATCTTTTAACACCCTGTATTGAAAAAATATTCGTATACTGTAATGAACCTAATTTATGTATCATACAGCGGACTATTTAATATAGAAACATTAATAATCTTTATGGTCTAAGCTCAACGTCTTGTCGGCTTCTCAAATCAACCACTATACAGAATATTGTCATTCAAATATTTTAATGCGTTCCCTACCTGTATCCCAATGAAAGAATGCAGTTGGATTTTACCAAGAATGATTACAATGGGGCATATTTCAACTATACTGAATTTTATCCTAGCTATATGAATTCGACACAGAAGCGTCCTCTGTTGGATTATTCCTCATTCAAGAAGCGTGCATTGTTTGTTTATCACATTTTGGTATAATAATCGGTGGTTTATTATTAACGTTTCAAATTATACCAATATTTCAGAATAGCTATTTTAATGAAAAGTAATATTCAATAAAACTGTACCTCTAAGTTGTGTAATTATCGCTTCAAGATTTTTCTATTTGCATTGCATTCTTTTTGAAGAGCGGCTTAATTATATTAAGTGATTAAATTATAAATAGCTATAATGTCTATGAAAATTATCAATATCGCCATTAGTATCATACGTCCCTTTAAATATTTGGGGTGATCCATAATGAAATTCGGAAATACAAGATTCCTGATATTTTTTTTTAAAAGAGTACTGTTTGATGCCAAAAATGTTAAACGTATAACGTGGTGAATGTCTGGTGCCTCTGTGGTGTATGTGTGCTAACCCTGTGATGTGTGTCTGCTGCCCCTCTGCTTGAGTGGTAAAGTTGGCTCCTTGTTTCACCGCATCTATAATAAAAATGACATCCAGTGTATGACAAAGTTGTGAAATCATTGCTTCAAGATTTTTCTATTAGCGTAGCATTCTTTTTGAAGAACAGCTTAATTATATTAATTTAGTTGGGTGCAAGCCTGATGTCTTAGATGTTCTCTTCTATCATGATAGATATCCGTTAATATCAGTATCTGCAAATATGTTGCTCTTTTGTTTGTTTCTTGGAAAATAATTCATATAAACCGAGTGTTGCAGTAAATTTGTTAGTACCAGCGCAGTCAAACTGATGTGGGTCTGAGGTGTGTTTGTTATCCATTCTGTTAACCCTCTGCTATCTGTCTGATAGACTTCTGATGTGTGTTATCTGTCTAATAATATATTAAGTCACGGCATATTTTACTATAATGTAGTCGTACGAGCAACAAATTTCAAGCATGCGAAGCTTTGGGTGTCCTCTGCTGTCGAATAAAGTGGATTTGCTGTCGTTGTCGTCGTTGTCGTCGGTGTCATCGTTATCGTTGTCATCGTTGTCATCATTGTCATCATTGTTGTTATCGTTAATGTTGTGGTTGTCGTGGTCGTTCTAGTAACATCGTGTGTGTGAAAATAATCTACCAATGCAGTTTGTCAGATGAAAATTTGAGCAGTAATAGCAGAGATTCATTGTAATATCCTTATCTTTATATACCCTGTGGCATCTTTTATGAAAAAATACGGTGTTTTTATGAATACAACCTGTGTATATAAAAAATACGGTACTTTATGACTACACCCTGTATAAAATTGCATCTTTTTATGACTACGCACTGTATATATGGATTCTTTTATGACTACACTCTGTATATATGAACATCACATCTTTTTTGACTATACCCTGTATATAAGGACAAATGGCATCTTTTATGATCACACCCTGTATAAAAAATGCAGTATTTTTATGACTATACTCTGTGTAAAATCACATCTTTTATGACTAAACCTGTATATAAAGAAAATGCGCAAGGATGCTTTGCATATTATTGCGATAAAAATGCACTTTTACACTCTTTTGTTGATCGAAGCCATCGCTTTTCATTCTGAAATTTAGAAGTCCCAATCAAAATCCTTGAGATTGTCACTAAAAATAATATGTGATTTTTCTATGATTACCTACTTATGAAGGATTCTGAATATACTCAACTGCTTGACGCATTGTTTTTGATTCACATGTTCTAGCGACTAAAATGATATTAGTACAAGGGAGTATTGAAGAAAATTACATCGTGTTGTGAAATCAGACTCTCTGTATCTTATACAGTTAGATTTCAAAACTAAAATATATTGGAGCCCTTATGGCGGAGATGTAACGGCGAAGGCTGGGAACGATGAGGTCCCGGGTTCGAATCTCACTCAAGGCAAGCATTTTTTTCGATTGATGCACAAACGGATAAAAAATGGACGACAGAATAATAGAAATCTGTAATCTACTGGAATAAAAATTGAGACAAAAAAAGAAATCTGCCGACTAAAAAATGGACGACAGAAAAAAGAAATCTGTAATCGCCGACAGCGACACCAGCGCCACCGTCGACTAGCGGACGTTTTTCGAAGTAGTGAGTTAGAACCCGCTTAGTATATCTACGGCGAACCTAGCAAAAAACAATCGGACTGGATTGCCTTACACGCTCAGCCGCGCATTGGAGGCAGAAGGTAAATTAGAATGATTTATATATTAAAAATATTAATGAATAAAGTACGCTAACGTTTATTTATCAATGATTTCTCAATTGTTTATTTTTATATTGTATAGGATCAATATATAGGTATATTTAAAACGTTCGATTTTTGGGATAAATCACCAGATATCTATGTGTAGATGTATTACAGAAATAATTCTGTTCATGATATAATATAAAGAGATCGCAAGAGCATATACGAAGAACCTCTTTTTTAAACAAATAATCATCCTCTTTTTGCTTAAATGAAAATTTGTTTAAAATTTACACAATTATTCGATTATAATATGTCAAAAGTCAGAAGTGCTGAATATAACCATCTGTGAACTGACCAATTAGGAATCTACAGAATTGCCAACTTGAATTCAAACCACTCCTCCTAGTTTAAAAACAGGGTTTATATGAAATTCTATTTTATTTACTTAAATAATTAAATAAATGCGAATTATAAAAAAATTGTGTGAATCTTGTGCCCCAATGACTTTCTGTAGTACTCGTGATTGCGGTTCGTTGTGCAAACTTCACTCGTACTACAAAACAAGTCATTGTGACACTTGTTTTACAAATAACTATTTTTTCAAGATCGACCAAAAAACATACACATTCTGGACAATTGTTCGTCTAAAAAATAACGTTTTACCGATCAAGACCGGCAAATGGACGTGAGGGACCGGCAAAAGCTTTTTCCGGTCCCTGGCAATCTACCTTGATTTCGTTACTATGATAACAACGTTTCGATATATTGTCGAGTTATGACAGTTCGTTGATTTTTAATTTGTCGATTATGTCAAACTTATTTCGCGAGTGCGCAAATTTAACAATAATATGAATTCAGATTTTGAAGTATCCGACACGGAAAAAGAGATTCCAGAAGGAATTTTGGAAGCAGCTAGGAAAGCGACTTACGATATATTACCAGTAAAATCAAAAGACCGTTACGAGAAGTAGTACGACGCATTTAAAAATTGGTGTCGAGAAAAAAAGTGAAAAATGTAAATGAAGAAGGCCTTTTAGCATATTTTGCTGAAAAGTCCCAAAAACTGGCTTCTTCAATATTATGCAGCTTATATTCAATGCTAACATCTACTTTGGCCATAAAAGATGATGTGAACATTAATAATTTCTTCAAACTAATAGCTTTCATTAAAAAGAAGTCTATTGGTAATAAACCGAAAAAATCTAAAATTCCGTCAATTGGAATGTTTCCCAATAGCGAATATCTTATGCTTAAGGTAAGTTAAAATAGAAAACAAGTTAAAAACTCGTTACAATTTACAATTGTTACGAATCTGTCAACAATTTACTTATTTCATTTTAATTCTTCTTGTTATTTTCTACTGCTTGTTGCTTTTACGCGCCACTGTATATCGCCGGAGTCACTTATTCGTGGAAAGTAAGTCAGTTCCGATACAAGTCCGAGTTGGTTTAGACCGCATGTGTTCCTATGTGTTTCCGGTACTGGTTATCAAGAAGAATCGCACCTTATTACAGGTTAGTGGGCAAAGTTTAAGGCAATAATTAATTACAGTTCATTTATTCTTGCAATTTATATAGTTTTTGAGCTATTCGTAACATTTGGTCCTTCGAGCAGGATGAACTAGTGTGTTTTAGAATTTAATTTTCTCTTAAAGGTCCTTCTATCTAATAACTACTTTAAGCTTTGTTATATAACATAGATTAACATAGATATTGCAATTAGGTTTTACTTTAAAAGTAATCCAAACAAACTAAAGAAGTGGACATATCTTATCGCTTTGTTTTTGTGGAACACTATGGGTTTTTAGCTATAAACACTTTTATTTCACATTGTAGATACACAAATTCGAATTTATTAATTATTTCGCAAGCAAGCAAATTAATAGTAACGCAAAATTTTTAATTTTAGATTCGATATCCTGTTAATCAGATCGCAGTTGTTTTTTTGTTTAAGTATACTGTTAATCAGATAGCTTTTGTTTTGTTTTTTTTTTGCTTCTTTCGCTATAAAATATCTGAACAGGCTGCAGTTAATTTGAAGTCAGTTTTTTTGGATATAAAATTAACACAGTCACTTTATTCGCATTATTTGGGAAAAAAAATGGATAAACTCACTAAATACAAATATTACCGCAATAGTTGCATCAATGACGTGCACATATTATGGGAATTAGCTAATCGCGCCACAGTTGATAGGTCTTTACGAAATTTGCTGAAATGTAGAGCTCGCGAACTAGATGAACATAAAACAGAATTTATTAAACAGCATAACAACATCATAAGTGTATTACTAAGTCAACCGGAGGAAAATGTGGACGACGAAGAAGTCATTAGAAAAGGTTTTCTTGATGAATATTATCATATCAAATCCACTGTCGAAGAATTGTGTAATGAACATAACACAACGCGTCAATCGTTCGGTGAGGTGCCTGTACCTCTCGGTGTGTGTAATACCCCCAACCCTCGCTTACCCAAAATTAATATTTCCAAATTTTCTGGGGATTATAAAGAATTTTCCGCTTTCATTGATTTGTATGATGCTTTAGTACATTACAATTCCACTATTACCAATGTTGAAAAGTTTAACTATCTCAAAACTTCTCTAGACGGTGCCGCCCTCTCGCTTATTCGACATGTTAAAATGACCAATGATAATTACGTCACCGCGTACGATATAATTGTAAAGAGATACTCAAACAAACGCCTCATGGCAAAGGCTCATTGGGATGCAATAATGCAGGTAGGACATAAATGAAACGAAATCCCTTCGTATAAAAAATTGTATACTTTCTTGGAACATCAGTGTATCGCTCTCAGCAATGCTAATACGCCTGATTTTAATTCTGTCTCAAAAAGCGTTAAATCTGGTACCTCTTTGACTTTGAATGCCAAATCTAGTCCCGCTAAACCATCCTCTCCACAAATATCTCGCACTTCCTCATTCTTTACTTCTAAATCATCTCCCTCGATAACTTGCACACTTTGCAAAGCAAATCATTCGTTATACTCGTGTGCATCTTTTACAAGTAAAACGCCTAGTGAGCGTTACAATTTGTGTAAAAATATGCATCTATGTTTTAATTGTCTGAGCTCAGCTCATAATCTCAATACATGTCGATCTACTTCTGCATGTAAAAAATGCTTTTCACGTAAACACCACACCTTATTGTGTTTTAAAGGCAGTACGCCGGGCGTCACTGCTGTTATTGCTAATCCTACCGCTCATGTTTCACCGCCTATTTCAGATGACTCCATTCCTAATCCGCAACCTAGTTCATCTAATGCTCCGGTCAACAATAATTCCACCGCATGTCATTCGGTAACTACCAACCCTCAACAATCTTTGCTATTATCAACCGCGATTATTGATGTTTTAAATGTGAAAGGTTTTTTTTTCACCTCTCAGATGTCTACTTGACTCGGGAAGTCAGTCTTCTTTCATTACTCGCAAAGCCTTTCGTACCTTAGGCTTAAATAAAACCGACTTTTCAATCGAAGTTACGGAAATTAATTCCACCCGCTCATGTGTAAGCAGTGGTAAAGTTGCTTTGTCTATAAAACCCCGGAATAAACTATCGTCTATATTATATCTTGACGCGATAATAATTGACTCAATCTCTAACAAATTACCTACTGTACCGATTGATGTTAAATCTTGGACTCATATTCGACACTTACCGCTTGCGGATGAACGTTTTTATGATCCTGGACCTATTGATATTTTATTAGGAGCCGATGTTTTCACCAAAATCATATTACCCGAGCGTATTTTAAACAACGCCGGTGAACCTGACGCTTTAAATACGATTTTTGGATATTTGTTAATGGGACAATTAAATTTCGCTTCTCCAAAAATCTCGGCATTTTTTTGCAGTTCCGAGTCTCTTAGCGATTCTTTGCGTGAATTTTGCGAACTTGAAAATGTTCCTGAAGTATGCTGTTCAAATCCCGATGATATCTCCTGCGAAAACTACTATAAAGAAACTGTCGCTCGGACTCCTGAGGGCAATTATATAGTGTCAATGCCTTTCCGTATTGAATCCCCTGTCTTTTTGGCAATTATGGAACTCACCTTAAATCGTTTTCTCTCACTAGAACGCCGCCTACTTGAGCAACCTTCTGTTTATTCCCAATATTGTGACTTTATGCAGGATTATCTTGATCTAGGTCATATGTCCCTTGTTAATACTGATCTCTTCGGTAAAGGTAGATATTATATTCCCCACCATTGCGTCTTAAAACCTGGAAATGTTTCTACTCGCTTACGTGTCGTTTTCAACGCTTCAGCTAAATTATCGAATGAAAAATCATTGAATGATTGTTTATATGTCGGTCCAAAATTACAACAAGACGTTGTGTCTATTTTACTTAATTTTCGCCTTCATGAATACGTTATGTGCGCCGATATAAAACGAATGTATCGAATGATTTTTATTTCCGAGGATCAACGAGATTTTCAAAGAATCTTTTGGAGGTTTTCTGTCAATGATGAATTTCAAGAGTATCGCCTCAATACGGTAACGTATGGAATAAGCTGTAGCCCGTTTCTAGCTCTTCGTAGTCTACAGCAATTGACCGAAGACGAAGGCCATCGCTTTCCTCGTGCTGATAAAGCTCTTCAGCGGTTTTCATATATCGATGACTTTGTTTTGGGAGCTCCATCCCTTCAAGAAGCTCAAACTCTTCGGGAGGATTTAATATCTCTATTAAAACTGGCAGGGTTCGAACTGCGTAAGTGGTGCTCTAATCACCCCTCTCTTTTGGACCCATTTCCAGCTAGTTTTATTAATCCAAATTCTCTCTCTTCTTCCTCCGATGATTGTTCTTCGCCTCTGATAATCCTAGGTTTGCAGTGGAATCCAGTTATCGATTCATTCACATTTTCTGTTCAGCCCCAAAGAAATGAAGTCTGCACTAAACGTTCGTTACTATCTGAGCTAGCTCGAATATACGATCCTTTAGGATCTTTAACGCCTCTCACCTTCCTTACCAAATATTTAATTCAAAAACTTTGGATGTTGGGTTTAAATTGGGATGAAAATGTCCCTTCTGAAATTGCTCATGTTTGGTCGCAATATCGAGAGAATCTACCTCTACTTGAACACCTACACATCCCTCGGAAAGTTCTTACGTCAGATGCCGTTCAATATGAATTACATGGATTCTGTGATTCCAGTGAAAGGGGCTTCGCTGCTGTAATTTATCTTCGTAGTGTTAGTAGTAATAATAAAATTAACGTCAGTTTGTTGTGTGCCAAATCATGGGTTGTCCCTACTAAAAAAATTACATTTCCTCGTTTGGAACTATGCGCTGCAGTTTTGCTGTCAAAATTAATTGCTTATGTGATAAGGACACTTCCTCAAATTGCATTACATAACATTTACGCTTGGTCCGATTCCCAAGTAACTTTACACTGGGTTCAGAGTTCGCCGCATAAATTTAAAACTTTTGTCGCTAATCGGATCGCTTATATTCAACACAAACTTTCTGAAAATTCCTGGCATTATGTTAGTACGAAAGATAATCCAGTTGATATTGCCTCGCGGGGCGCCCTTCCTTCAGAGCTAGTTAAATTAAATTCTTGGTTTCAGGGCTCTTCCTTTCTTTATGAGTTTAATTCTCCTTATCCCGCACCTACGCCTGATCATTATACACTTCCGCTCGAGGAAGAGCGTCACATTACCGTTTTAGCGGTACATACGGAACACAATTTTTTAGATACTTTGCTTGAGTCATGTTCGTCATTAAGTAAAATCCAACAGATCTTAGGGTATATTTTAAGATTTACATACAACATCTCCCATCCTGGTGATAAACGCTTTGGAATGTTAAGCTCTTCAGAGCGCTCGAATGTTATATCTATTCTTGTTAAGAGGACACAGATGATCGCTTTCGAGGACGAACTTTCTCGGAAAAGGTTTTCGAAACCAATCCGAAAATTGGATGCTTTCCTGGATGAGAAAGGTACGATCTGTGTAGGTGGAAGATTAAAATATTCATATTTGTCTTATGATCAGAAGCATCCTTATTTATTACCATGTCGCAGTCGCTTCACATCATTAGTAATTGATTTTTTTCACAAAAGATATTTACACGCTGGTTTTCGTACCACGCAATTTTTAATATCACACTTTTGGATACTGTCTCCCAAACGAGCTATTAACGCTGTCCTGAGTAAATGTGTCGTTTGCTGGAAAGCGTCTTCCGCCCCGTTTCAACCTGTTATGGGAAATCTGCCAAAAATTCGATTATCTACCCTTAAACCCTTTTCCCATGTCGGAGTTGATTATGGAGGTCCTTTTTTCGTAACCTCTATTCGACATCGTGGTGTTCTCTCACATAAAGCTTACCTGTGCCTGTTAATATGCTTTGCCACAAAGGCATTAATTACACTTGGAATTGGTAAATAGTTTATCAACAGAATCATTTCTCGCGGCCTTACAAAGATTTATTGCCCGTCGAGGTCGTGTGTCCGATTTATATTGCGACAACGGCACAAATTTTGTTTCTGCCAATAAGGAACTATTGAAATATTCACAAGAAGCCGCACGCTCTGAAAATATCCGTTTCCATTTTAATCCTCCCGCTGGAGCCCATTTCGGTAGACTCTGGGAAGCAGGAATAAAATCTGTCAAAACCCACCTTACTCGCGTCGCTGGGGAACAAGTTTTGACGTATGAAGAATTTTATACCGTGCTGACATTAATTGAGTCTATTTTGAACTCGCGTCCTATCACTCAATTACGTACCCATATAGAAGACATTAATGCTTTAACCCCCGGCCACTTTCTTACTCTCGAACCGTTGCAGACTATACCTGTTCCAAGTCTTGAATCAATTCCCCTGAATCGACTTTCGCGTTGGCAATTGTTGCAGAGAATGCAGCAAGATTTTTGGGCTCGTTGGAAGCGAGAGTACTTGCATTCGCTTCAACAGCGTTCCAAATGGCTAGACCCACATGGAGTCGCTCCACAAGAAGGTATGCTTGTATTAATAAAAGATGACAACGTTCCTCCTTGTCACTGGACATTAGGACGCATAAAGCAATTAGTTTATGGACGCGATAAAGTTGCCCGCGTCGCGGTAATCCGTACTAGCCGTGGTTCCTTAAAAAGACCTCTGGTTAAGTTAGGTCCCCTCTCTTGCTGATGATTAAGCGTCAATTTCATAGGATTTATTATCTAGTTTTTAGTGTATTTGGGGTAAATTTGTGTTGTCCTGTCCTGAAAATTATCGCTGTTATTTAAAGGTGTAAGTTATTAGTTCGCAACATACATTTTTATATTTCATTTTTATTAAATACTTGAGAATTATCGCTTTGTATTTATGTTTATTTATTTATCAAATGCATGACTATGCATTTTAGGGGGGAGAATGTTACGAATCTGTCAACAATTTATTTATTTCATTTTTATTCTTCCTGTTATTGCCTATTGCTTGTTGCTTCAACGCGCCACTGTATATCGCCGGAGTCACTTATTCGTGGAAAGTAAGTCAGTTCCGATACAACTCCGAGTTGGTTTAGACCGCATGTGTTCCTATGTGTTCCCGGTACTGGTTATCAAGAAGAAACGCACCTTATTACAGGTTAGTGGGCAAAATTTAAGACAATAATTAATTACAGTTCATTTGTTCTTGCAATTTATATAGTTTTTGAGCTATTCGTAACAACAATGAACATTAATTCTGTTTTAGGTGCTTTTGATTATAGGTTCCGCAGGCGCAAGTCATCACGAGGAACTCGTTAATATGACACTCGATGATATCGAAGATAAGGAAACAATGTTGATAGTTAAAATTCCCATAACCAAGACAAATACCACCAGGACATTCAATGTAAACTCCGAAGGAGATTTGCAACTTTGGGGCCGTTCAAGTATTACGTAAGCACCAAGGGGGGGTGGGGGGGTCTCTGTTTTGCTTATTTTGGATGACATGGGGGGTGGGGGGTCTAGATGATGATTACGTAATCGTTAGTTATTTAAGTTTTTTCGGGGATTCCCGCAAATAATACATATGCGTAGGCACTCGCTTTGAGAACTGATTAGGGGAATTATCGCGCATTAGGGAAATTACCGTGCGCTATTGACTTGTCTAATAATTCACTCTCGTGCCGGCCGGCTGCAAGTGCGCATCTATCAGTATTGTTTTGTTTGGATTCTAAACGTATTGTAAGCATTGAAAGTTATCATTTGTGTTTATGTTGATGCAATTAGCCAAAGTTTAACGTTTTAATTATTTAAATTTAAATATCTTATTAGAATGTCATATCATATAGACAAATCCAAGTTATACCAAAAACTGTTCGAAAGTTTTAAAAAATCTCATACTGGGACGAAAGTGCAAAATGTACAAAAGTTAGTTAACGAAGTTTGGCGAAATTATAAATTACAAGCAAAGTCAGATAAGGAACTAGATATTATTGTATCTAAGAGAATTGAAGAAGAATTGCAAGCGGCGACTAAAAATAAATCCAATCTGCTTCATTTTTTTTCCAAGGTGAGTAAATATAAGTACAAAGTTTCTCTTTACGTTCTGTAACAATTAAAACGATTTATGAGTAAAAAATATGATGGCCTATCTCAAAGTAAAAAGGTAAATGATTGATATTTTATTTCTTAAGATCGACTCCGGCAATTGGTCACAAAATACACGGTGTTTTCAATATCTGTATGTGAAGGGTTTCTGTGGGGAAAAGCTTTCAATAATATTTAAACGCTGGTTTTATTAAATACGGTGAATTTATGTAGCTTAATAAGAGAATATCCAGCAGAACTCTTAGAAATTTTTCATTTTTAGGCAACGTCTTCTACCAGTAAACCTGCAGAAAAAACACAAATTATACAGCCATTTTCTAACATTGAAAAACAGAAAGAAGATAAAATTAAAACCGGCAATGAATCACAAGAGCAATGCGAAAATAATAATAATGCAGATAAACAAAGAGCAAAACCTTCTCAAGAAGCTTTGAAAAATAAGATTACTCTACTCGAAAAAAATCTGAACGCTTTGTATTCTGCCAGAGAGATACTATGCCAAATTGCGCTGAAGTTGATAAACAGATCATTAAGTTGCGCGAGGAACTAAAAACAGCAAAAAATACTTTAAACAGGAAGATTCAAAACGCAGTTGCCCAGAAGAAACAGGGATGGTATGAAAAGAAAGTTAGAAGATATTTGTCAGGAAAATCCTGAAATAAAAAGAAGACTATCTCTGAGGGATTTAGTAGGACATCCTAAACTTGAAAGCGATCAACCATTACTATTGAAAACAATTGCGGATATAGCTTTATTTGGGAGTGCATGTGATGACAGGAGACGAACGGAATCTATTCGCAGCGTAAAAACTCTTGACGAACTCACACAAGAACTGCGTAAACTAGGATTTGACATTAGTCGCAGTGCGACATATCTTCGTTTGATTCCCAGAAAATCGAATTCTACAGAGGGACGAAGACATGTATCGACAGTCCCTGTTAGGCTCATTCGTGCTCAAACTGATCACCACAAGAGCCACTTAGATAGCAAGTTCGCTGAAACATCAATCCATTATTTAGAGAACATAGCATCCATACTTGGACCAGATCAAGTATTTTTCTTATCTCAAGATGACAAAGCTCGAGTCCCTATTGGCGTCACTACGGCAAATAAGCAAGCACCACTTTTAATGCATATGGAATATAGAATCAAATTACCTGACCACGATTGGGTAATCGCTGAGCGTCATAAATTAATACCATCTGTTTATGCTGGTATCAAAGTTACTTCCAATATGCTAGGACAACCGCAAGCCGTCGGATATTCTGGGCCAACATTCATCGCTATTCGAAGTGGAAAGCATAGTTCATCTACTGCTAATACTCATGCTCAGGATTTCGAGACGCTTCTCGAACTTGAAGAGTTTCGACCATTAGCAAAAACTGACCATGGACTAGTAAAACCAGTAGTAATTATGACGGTTGATGGAGGGCCAGATGAAAATCCGCGTTATCAAAAAGTCATAAGGTTTGCTATACAACATTTTAAACGACATGATCTCGATGCATTGTTTATAGCTACCAATGCTCCTGGAAGGAGTGCGTATAACAGAGTAGAGCGAAGAATGACTCCTCTGAGTCGGGAACTGGCTGGTTTAATACTGCCTCATGACCATTTTGGGTCACATTTGGATGAACGTGGCATTACAATTGATGAACAATTAGAAAGATAAAATTTCGAATTTGCAGGAAATGTATTAGCTGAAGTATGGAGTTCAATGGAAATTGATGGCTATAATGTTACTGCAAAATATGTTGAGGCTGATGAACAAGATGTTCCTGAATTTCCAGACATTAAATGGTACTCAGAACATGTGCGTGAAAGCCAATACTTGCTTCAAATTGTAAAATGTAAAAATACGGAATGCTGTCGTCCAAGAAGTGGCCTATTCAGATTACTAGACAACAGGTTTCTTCCACCACCTGCAAAAGTAAAACAAACAGTTGATGACTTGGTTTTGGATGAAGGAGGACAATTTCTTGATCTTCCAGTCAATTTAGCTCTACGCTTGAGTACTACCCTCAAAGATTTTTTGCAAATGCCCTACGATTATTTTTGTCCGACGGTAAAATTGAGGCTCTCAAGCCGAACATGCAAAACGTGTGGTCTTTATCATGCTTCCGTCAAATCATTAAATCGTCACATCGAGAAGATCCATAAAAAAGTAAACACGCCCACAGAGGGAAAAGTTAGACCTGTAAGAGTCGCTGCTCGTCGTGCTAATGAACTGATGTGCATTATTCAAAATTTAGAGCACCAAGATGTTGAATGGCTCGATGAGAGTGACGTAGACATTCCAAAATCGGATGAAAGTGAGCAGACTCACAACACTGAGCAGCAATCCAATGTCATCGATAACTTAGAATCATGGATTCAGGTTTCATGGACTGAAGACTGTTAATGTGTTCCGAAAATATTCTTTATGTTAGTTATGTTCTTTATTTCTGATTATATTTTTTTGTCATTTACTCTATGTGTATCAGTTAAACCTAATATTTTCATGAATTTTCCTATTTTAAAAATAACAATATAAAAAAACATTTATTACTAAAAATGTTTACGTAAGCATAGGGGGAGGGGGTAAGTGCTTTGCTTACTTTTGATGACAAGGGGGGCGGGGGGGTAAAAAATGGTAAGAAATCTGCTCACGTAATACTTGAACGGCCCCTTTATAGGAATTATTTGCAATCGAGACTACCGCGTACTAACCATAAACGGCTTTTTAGTTTTTTTAAAGATGGGAAGTGCTCAACCCATGTAGTAGGATTGCATTCTGTGGGAAAAGCCCATAGCAAAATCGCCTCTTATCATAAACTAGAAAATCCAAGCGAATTTACCGGCCACTGCTTTCGTCGAAGTTCAGCAACTTTACTAGTAGATGGAGGAGGTGACATCATTAATTTAAAACGGCACGGAGGATGGGAATCCTCCACTGTAGCAGAAGGTTACATAGAAGATTCAGTAAAAAACAAAATTGATATAGCAAACAAAATCCATGCGGGATGTTCCAAAGACAATATACAGGAAACTAATTCTGTTACTACCACTACAAAAAACATAACAATTCCCAGCATTTCAGACACATGTTCCCTTCAGATATTTAACGTTCACAATTGTACATTTAACATAAATATTCAAAAATAACGGATTTATGCTGTATCCAGTATCTTTATTATTTTATCTGGTTTTAGTTTTGTTAATCACTTTGTTATAAAAAGTGAAATAAAGATTTAAATGTATATCGAATTGTCTGTCTTAAAAAAAATATTGTACGTCACGCAACCGGAAATTAGTGTTTTTCAGTTCTGTCCAAGCTTCCAGGACTCGCCTACGGCTCGCCTTGGAATCTGCTTGCCTCGACCTGAAAAACACTACTTTTCGGTCTTGTAACGTAAATTACTATTTTATGTAAACTTTGAACTTTTCTCACGGAAAAACGCTACATTTTACTATATAAATAAATTGGGTCGTATTGACTAATTTTGACCTCTACTACACGCGGTGGTTCTGTCTCTCAGCCCTGTAGATCAAAATATTAAAAAAATTAATAATGGGAATGTTGTCATGAAAATCGGTATATGGATTAAAATGATATTTTGAATTTTTTCGACATCTCTAACTTGTAATAGGCCTGCTTAAATTTCAGTTTTATTATTATCTTTAAAAATAAGGCCCATCGCCCTTCAAGACTGAAAAATTCAAATCTGAATTCCTTCAAATAACGAAAATCTGGAGGTGTCTTCATCTAAAGTACGACACCCTGTATAAAGATATACACAAAACATGTTAATTAATCTGGAAAATAATTCCACAGACTGAAACTGATGAACAATTACGAAGAATTCGATTCCAATATACTAACCTTTACAAACATGTTTATCCACACCCATCAACTTATTTTCCGGACATGCGCATGAATAGTTTTGACCTCTCAACAAACAGATGTCGCTGCAAAGTGCACGTTCACAAGGATTATGTTTGCGCTGTTGGAGTGCCAAATGAAAAATGGCGATACCATAAATTAAATCTTTATGCTCGTCGACAAGTGTGTGATGATTTTTTCCATCGAATTTGTCACAGGCTTGAATTGTGTGTGTATCCCAATCAGACCAGAAAAGCCTGTTTTCAAATACAGCGATTGCGTATGGATGTTTTGTTACTCCTTCTAAAACAATCTGAAAGTATGAAAAATATATATAAAAATAGGCTTCAGAGCAAGTTGTTCGAACATAAAATAAATATAATTATGACAGCTGAAAGTTTTTACATTATAGTATATTTCAGAAAGGTATAGAGTGATAAAACCACATTTGGTATGCAAAGAAACTACAGAGTGATTCAACGCATATTCAAACCACGTTCATAGTTTGGCATTGATTCCATTGTAAAATTATTTCTTTTTATCAAGTGCAGCTAGTACCCCCGAGTTTGGGTCAATTTATGGATTTTGCCAATCGTTATCCATTCACAATTTACATAATATTAGGTACACTTTTTTATTATTATGCATCATCCAAAAAATACATTATCCAGAAATTAAATTATAAAATATCATAATATTCTTCGTCATCTGAGAAAGTGCCATCTCCTCTTGATGTTATAATCAACGGTTCGACGAGATCGATCAAGTAGTCAAATATTCCACATTTTCACCTCTTCTTTAATGGCATGCTGGATTGCTTTTCGCCAATTCTCTGGTGACACTTCCTTAATACCTATTTCAAACAGCAGCTTAACGTCTTTCATTTTGAGTGTTGTGCTCTGTCTTTCTACAAATCCTTTCACTTGCGGCCATATATGTTCTATAGGATTTAGTTCACAATCATATATGGCGGTGTGCGCAGCACAGTTACACTATGTTTTTGTCATATTTCTACAGCATATGTCATGAAACGGAGTTTGTGTAAATTTGCTATAGCTAATAGTTTCTTTTTCATTAAATTATCGTCAAATTAAACACTTTTGGTGGTTAATCAGTCAATAATTCTTCTCTATGCGTCGAGAATGATAGCTTGCGTTAGCCATAACTACTACTGAATCAGTAGGAAGATATGTTATCATATCACCAAATTAATCTTCAACAATATCCAAATACATGTCCTCGTAATCTCCCGTATGGCACGACTGGAAGGTTAGCGAACCTTCTTTTAAAAATCCCTCATCGCTTCCAATGCTACCTGAAGGCATCTTAGTACCGTCATTAATCCACGTCTCTGCTATGTTCTGTACTGCTTTATACTTCTTAACCTTTAACCGCTACCTATCGGTATCCCATACCCTCTGCTCTCATATTTTCCTGGTATTTTTAGTTATGCATACCTGTTGAACTTGAGACTCTTAGTACCTTCCAGGGTCAGGTCAACACGCATTTCATTATCGTTGTGGCGTTCTTTGAAGTAGCACGGGTGAGATCTCTACGATATATTACGATAGCGGTATCTCATACCGGGAAGTAGTGTAAGTGCTACGAACATTTTTATTGCATTTTATTAATTTTTCCCCTTTTAACGTATTTCTCTTCAATCGCAATCTCCCATAAAAATGTCGCAAATAGCGGAACCATCGCGAATGCATCCGTATGATCCAAATTTTGAAGATTGGTGCTTAGAGCAGTTGCGTGATGATGATAATTTGATAAGCGATGATGACCAAAGCATCATCATTGAAAGTGACCACGCCACTGATTCTGAACAATCGGGACTCGAAGATATTGAAGAAGAAAACGAGAAGAATATCATACCAGTAGAAAATTTAAGTCAAGATTTTTTTCATGGGCGCGAGAAAAAAAATCTAAGTATTTAAATGGTAAGCGCTATAGCAATGATCTTATTTTTGCGGTTTTACTCCTCGTTATTTCAGGTCTAAGCAACCACCTCCAGCCAATTCTATAACTAGACGTCATAACTTTATTGTGCATTTACCTGGATTACGAGGCCCTGCAGCAGCATTAGGTGATATTGCAAGCCCCATTCAAGTTTGGGATACATTATTCAGTGAGGATATGTTGCATGAAGTTATTCAATGGACAAACTGTAAACTTTCACAATGTCGAGCAAAGTACAAAAGGCCAGACCATACAACCTTGAGAGATGTAGATACTGTGGAGATGAAAGCTTTTTTGGGATTGCTCATTGCACGGAAGTTATCAAGGCAGGAAGAGAGAGTATAGAGGGATTATTTGTTACTGATGGCACTGGGAGAGATGTTTTCAGATGTACGATGCCAAGATGGAGATTTGAGACATTGCTAATCGTATTGAGATTCGATAGTGACTTCGATAGGTCTGGATGAATAAAAGAAGATGAAGCTGCAGCCATTTCAGGACTCTTCAAAACATTCATTCACAATTCTCAAAAGAATTTCTCTCTGGGGGCATATGTTTGCGTAGATGAAAGCCTAGTAGCTTTCAGAGGAAGATGCCGCTTCAAAATGTACATGCCAAAAAAGCCTGCAAAATACGGCATAAAAATTATGTGCCCAACAGATGGCAGAAATCATTATTTGTATAATGCTTATATTTATTGTGGGAAAGGTTCCGATGGCCAAGGATTATCAGCAACGGAAAAAAACTGCAAGTCCCAACTCAAGCTGTTGTAAGGTTAGTGAAGCCCATAGAAAACAGCAACAGAAATATCACAGCAGACAATTGTTTTAGTAGTATGGAACTTGTCACCGAATTACAAAAAAGAGGACTTACATTTTTGGGTACTCTGAAAAAAAACAAGCCGATGACTCCTGCTTCTTTTTTGCCAAACAAGAAAAGAGAAATCAATAGTACATTATACTCATATAAAGACAATATTATTCTGCTTTCTCATGTACCGAAGAAGAACAAAGCATTGTTGCTAATCTCTTCTATGCACCATTCTCCATATGATGATCTCGACACAGGAAAACCAGAAATGATTGCAGACTACAATCTGACCAAGGGAGGAGTGAATAGGTTAGATAAAAAATGCGAGAATTATTCTCCTTGTAGAAGGACCCGTAGGTGGCCAATGTTATGCAGCGGAGATATAGCGAGAACCCTAGATTACCAAGAGACCTGGAAAATCGTATGGCATTTCTATTGCAAATATCATAATACCCTGAAGAAAACGACCCAAATGATGATCGACTTCAAATGAAAAAACATGCCATTTGTGCCCCTATCATTTAAAACGGAAGACATTTTTTGTTTGTCGTCAATGTGGAACATGCACAAAAATGTGTACATATTAATTGTATAAATAGACGAAAACTATAAACTAAAAAAAATCCGAATTTAAATTTTGTTATTTTATTTTGTAAGGGTTATTTTTCAGTTTTCTTATATATTTCTTAGATTAAAATAGATGAAAGAGATTGAAGAAAATGTTGTTTCACTTTTCCTGAAAAACAACTAATTAAGGACGTATTCAACACATATACGTATAGCGGTATCTCATACCGATGGTAGTGGCTGCGTAATGCATTTTCAGAGTAGAGGTTAAAGGTTAAGTATTTTCGTCGCAGGCAAACAATTTCATCGCTTTCTGGAGAAAGCGCTTTACGTTTACGCTTTTCACAGGCAAAATCCATACTTTTTAAAGTGATCCATACAAGTTTTCTAGTTACAATCGGAATACAGTCATCCTGGCCACGCTCCATTAAAATCTTATCTAATGAGAGTATTTCTATTTTAAAATAAAAAGACTCAGCTTTTCTTCGAATTACACTTTTGGTGTCTTCATCAAGGACTTTTACTGGTCTATCTGGACTTTTCATGTGAGATTCTACTTCCCCATAGTAATTTGAAGAAGAGTAGACTTTCCAACTGCAGTCATTGGGAAACATCGGTCGACAGTTTTTTGCACAGTGAAATTCGGGTAATCGTATTTTATGCAATTATGTACATTTATAATTATAACTTTTTCACTCACTGATAGTGGAGAATTATTGGAACATCTTTTCGTTGGCGTGAATGTCGCCATTTCTTACTAATCTTATGATACTGTGAATACTATATACGGCTTAACAGAAAATATTGATGCGTGAAACTAAAAAAAAAAAATACTTATGGAGGTCTAAACATTTTGACATCATAAAGGACAAATTGTTAGTATTTCTTTCAATACCCAAATATTTCCGCACGAATTCTGTAGTTATTCACTAGCAGTAGGGATTCAGAAATTCGAAACTATAAAAGCAAATGTACAGTCAATAAAATTGACATAAAATGAAACATTATTAAACGTAGTGCAACATATTTCTAGCTGTTTAGAATCATAATTATAGTATGCTTTATAAATGATTTCGTAGAGGAAAACATGTTTTACTAAAGTAATATAACTACTGAACACAGTTTGATCCAAAATTGAAAAAAAAACATCAAAAATAATAGGCTGCATTGTCAATATGAGACAGGTAGTCCCAGCGCTACTAACGGAGTTACAAACAAGGGCGTGCGTAACAAAAGGTTAAACCGTACATGTTAAATGCAAAATGTAAATAATCCTTACACACTATTTCGATTTTGACACTTCAGTTCAGGAAAAGTTAATTACTTGAAATTTTAATATTACAAACAATACTTGTAACAATATTTCATATTGCTACACGAAACAACCTGTATATTGTCTCGAAAATAAATATTCTGTTACGAACTGGCACACCGAAATAGATACTAAGTACAGTCCTGTAACATTATGTTAAAGGCGAGCGCGCCGAATTCTGGGAAGGTCTATTGGGATTTTTTGTGACCGTTTTTTATAGACAGGTTCTCCGAAGATCTTTTAAGGATTGAGCCGGCATTCGAGAAATATTCCGAAAAAAAGAATATTCCAGAAGGCCGTCTAGTTTATAAAGAGATTACCAACTTGCCGTAAAGTCAGTTTGTAAAGTGATCTCGTGAAATCAAGTGAACAAGTAAATAGTATTAGATTGTTTATATAAATTAGTTTAAGTGCATATACTGTGTATAGAATATAAATTAGTGAATAGTTTAATGAATAAATGAATTAAGTAAGTGAACTTACCGTGTGTATGAATTTATCCCTCCCGTCAGGATAAACTGTTTTAAATAAATAAGAAAAACATTACATTGGTGTCAGAAGTGGGATAATATAAATAAATAGCTACGTAAAAATGGCCAAGAGACTAAGTGACTGAGCTGAAGGCAGAATTGGAAAATCGGGAGTTGGAAACGTCCGGTAAGAAAAGGGAATTAGTAGAGAGACTGGAGCGCTGGAAAGTGACGGCTTGGATCCAGAAACATTTTAATTTAAAGACGAGACTTTCACCTTAATCTCGTTAATTTCTGCTCTAAAGAACGATTTTTCTGATATGAAGAACGATATTTCTGCCATGGGAGAGAAAATTTCAACGAATGTAAAAAACGATATTTCCACTATGAAGAACGATATTTCTACTAATATGGACGAGAAGATTTCCACTATGAAGAACTATATTTCTACTGATATGGACGAGAAGATTTCCACTATGAAGAATGACATTTCTGCCGATATCTTATCGTTAAAAAATGACATTGCTGCAGATGTCGAGAATAAAATTTCGTCTCTAAAATCTGACATTGAAAATAAGATGACAACGATAGACGAGAAAATTAAAGAATTAGAGAAAAATACGGCAGATTTAAGAACACAAGACACGCCAGCAGAAGAAAAGAAGATTGCACATATAAAACCATGCAAGCCAGAAATAAACTCCAAGATACAAGACACTGACAGTTTTTGTACGAGTCAAGACCCCAACATTCGACGGAAAGACATCGTGTACCAATTATATGAAACAGTTTGAAGCAACTGCTAGAGTGAATAATTGGTCCGACAGGGAGAAGGCAGTGAACCTAACTATCGCGCTTAGGGGAGATGCCTTAGATGTACTTCAGACGATACCTCTTCAAGAAACGGATGACTTCGAGTAGCTCAAGAAGAGGTTGGACATTCGATATGGTCACGAACATATAAAACATTTATACCAATCCCAGTTGAAGAACCGAAGGCAGAAACGTGATGAATCACTTCAAGACTATGAAGTGAATATTGCCCCACTATTCCGATTTGCTTATTCATCAGCACCAGAGAACATGATGGAATGTCTGGGCATCCAGGTCTTTATTGATGGTTTACGTGACCTCGATATGCAGAGGACGCTTCGTTTAGCCCATCCCAAAACATTAGCATTGACAGCTGCTCTTGAATATGAAGCAGCAACGGAGGCTTCGGGATATAACAAAATTAGGTCCATCCAAGAAGAAGGTGACGATGATAGATTTAACCAGTTCGTCAGTTCAAAGAAAAGCATGATGGACAAGAAGTCGAGAAAGATCAGATGCTGGAGTTGTCGCAAGCTAGGGCATGTACGTAGTTCATGTAAGCGCCCCAGAACACCTGAAAACCAAGAACCCAGTTACAGGAAAACTAGAACGGGTCGGCTACGAGGAGGCAGCACCGACCCATGATCGTTCCAAAGACCCTCTCATACTGTTAGCTTCGCTCAGATGTCGCAACGACAGTGTATATGTAGATGGCGAAGTGAATGGCAAGAGATATACTCTGCAGGTAGACACTGGAGCAACTAGAACCATTATACGACCAGAAATAATAAACTCCAAGAAGAAGCTTTTACCAACGAGACTGCAACTACAGACCCCCACAGGTGAGGGCGCCAACGATCATAGGGAGACATAAATCCAATTGGGAAGTGGTGCAGAGAAGTTCACGCATACGGTAATCGTAGCAGACATTGAAGAAGACGTAATTCTGGGAATTGATCTAGATGCTTTCCAATTGGACTTTAAAAACAGAACAATTAAAGTGGGTTTAGAGGAAGTATTTCTCCATCCATATAAATGCAGTGCGGTGTTGACAGCTGTACAGGAAGATACCGTTCTACCTGCACGAAGCGAAACCATGATAGTAGCACGGCTACAGGGAATCATGGAGGAAGGTACTCCGGTTATGATGGAGCTAAGGAACCACGACGAAGATGTTGGCAAATGAGTACTAATTGGAAAAGAATTGGTTACGTCGGCGCAAGAGATCTCAGTACATGTGATAAATGTGAATGATTACCCAGTTACCATCAAGAAAGAAACCAGGATTGGATCCTGCTTACCAGTGACGTCTATAGTTCGCCAAACAACGGTAACTGACAATTCCAATGCCAGATTCGGAAATTTTTTATCAGTAGCTGGTCAATCCTTAAGTCAAGCTGAGAAAAGGAAAATTGGAGGATTTCTCTTGCAGTATCGAGACCTACTTGTACCAAAAGGAGGGAAGACTGGTAGAATATCAGCCGTCAAAAAAAAATCGATACTGGTAATGCCAAGCCAATTAGGCCATCAGCGCGAAGACTACCACGAGCTAAGAGCGAGGAAGCTGAAAGAATAATTCGAGAGATGGCACAAGAAAAAGTAATAGAACCATCTACTTGTACATGGTTCGCTCCAGTAGTGCTCGTCAAGAAAAATGATGGAACTACGAGATTCTGCGTGGACTATCACCAGGTAAACAACGTAACGAAGAAAGACAGATATCCCCTGTCCCGAATCGATGATATGCTTGATACTTTGGCCGGCAGCAAACTGTTTCTCACCTTGAACTTGAAGTCTAGTTATTGGCAAGTAGGAATGGACCCAGAAGACAAAGAGAAGACTGCTTTTACCACCGGATCTAGATTATGGCAATGCAACGTCATGCCATACGGGCTCTGTAATGCGCCCGCGACATTTGAAAGACTAATGGAAAATGTCTTGAGAGGGTTATCTTGGAAGACATGTCTGGTCTACTTGGATGACATGGTAGTACTGGGGAAGACATTTGACGAACAAATGAAGAATTTGGAAGATGTATTCATACGACTCCAAGTTGCCCAGCTCATCTTAAACCCGAAGAAATGTCAACTATTCCAAAACCGAGTCATATAGTGAGCAATGAAGGAGTGGCGGTGGATTCAGAGAAAGTTGCTTCCATTCAGCAATGGCAATTAGGAGTTTCCTTGGACTTTGCACATGCTATAGAAGATTTATAAGGACGTTTAGAGATATTGCCAAGCCCCTACCTCGACTCGCAGGAGAAATGAGAGCCTTCCAATGGGACGGAGACTGTCGAACGGCTTTTGAAACCTTGAAGAGGCATTTAACCAGGGCGCCGATATTAGGATATCCATAACCTGAAGGAGACTTTATTCTTGATACTGACGCAAGCAACGAAGGAGTTGGAGGAGTGCTCTCACAGATCCAAGGAGGGAAGGAAGGAGGGAGAAAGAGTGCTGGGATATTTCAGTAATGTCCTTTCGAAACCAGAACGAAACTACTGCGTCACAAGAAGAGAACTTTTGGTAGTGAAGTCCGTGGAACACATTTACCAGTATCTCTATAGTGGGAAGTTCTTAACCTGGACTGATCATGCAGCAATCAAGTGGTTGATGCAGTTTCAGAATCCCGAGGGCCAGATGGCTAGATGGATTGAACGAGTTCAAAAGTACGATTTCAACATCGAACATCGAGCTGGTGTGAGTCACCGAAATGCCGACTCCCTGTCCAGACTGCCGTGCCCAACAAACTGTTCCCACTGCAACAAGGCGGAATCTAGGGAAGCTGCAGTTTCAAGAAAAACCGTAGTCAATGAAAAATGGTCACCTACCAGGATCAGAAAAGATCAGGAGAATGATCCTCGCCTAAAGAAGATTTGGCAATGGAAGGAGGAAAATCGGCGACCTACCTGGCAAGAGGTGTCAAGATTTTCACCGACACTTAAGGCATATTGGGCTCAGTGGGAGTTCCATGTCCTGGAAGAAGGGCTGTTGAAAAGAGTCCTTGAAAACGATGATGGTTCCGAGATGAGAAGGCAGATAGTTATCCCGAGAACGAGAGTAGCCGAGGTACTGAGAAAGTTACACAACAGTCCATCGGGAGGTCATCTGGGAATGAAGAAAACTCTTAAGCGAGTCCGTGAATGGTTTTATTGGATGAACAGCTCTGACGATGTTAAGGACTGGTGTAAGAAATGTACGACTTATGCTACGAGTAATGGACGACATCGCAAGAGAAAGGCACCCATGAAACAATATAATATTGGAAGCCATTCCGAAAGGATTGCTTTAGACAAAGCTGGACCATTTCTGACGACAGAAAATGGTGGTAAATACATCCTGGTTGTAATGGAATATTTCACAAAGTGGATGGAAATTTACGCGATCCCAAATCAAGAGGCCATAATGATTGCGGATGAATTTGTGACAGAATTTATTAGCCGATATGGGCTGCACTTGGAAATCCACAGCGATCAAGGAAGAAATTTCGAGAGCCAGGTATTCCAGGAAATTTGTGACAGGTTGGGAATGAAGAAGACGAGAACAACAGCGTAACATCCACAGTCAGATGGAACGGTCGAAAGAATGAACAGTACCATTGGAAAATACCTGTCCAAAGTAGTTTCCAGCCACCAGAGAGATTGGGGCCAGTACCTTTCCCTATTTCTCTATCGGCTATAAATGAGTTCACGGATGAAACACCTGCGAAAATTCTATTTGGACGGGAAAAGAGGCTTCCTTGTGACCTGGAGTTTGGCTGTCGGCCTAGCGAAGATCTAGCAGGATGAGATGACGTGATCCAATTGAAAAGATGAGTGGACGATGTGCATAAATTGGTTCGAACGAATCTTCAAGTTACCAGTGACAGAATGAAAAAACGATACGATACGCAGGCCACAGAAGGCAGTTTCAACAAAGGAGACAAAGTATGGTTACACAACCCGACAACGAGAAAAGGGTTTTCTCCAAAATTACAGAAATCATGGGAATGTCCGTATGTAATAAAGAAGAGGATCAACGTCATCTATCGCGTAAGTAAGATCCCCAATGGAAAACCGAGAGTAGTTCACCAAAACCGACTAGCGCCATCCGAAGAAGACCATGACAAAGAGGAAGGAGTGCGCTATGTACAACAAGAGTCTGACCGAAGAATTGAAGAATTCATGGGTGCATACGGAGGTACCGGGAAAGCTAGATACGGAATCACTACAGAGCAAAGACAAGATTTGTTCACGCTCCTGGAAGAGTACTCACTGGCACATAATATCTCCGCTAGTAGCACACACGCACGGGGGTTGGCAACCGTCTTTCGAAAGAAGTTTGGGCATTTAAAAAAACTTGAAGATCAATTGCCAAGACACTGAGACTCAAACACAAGTCGCCGTACGTCTTCTACCTGGTAACTAGAAACGAATTTCCAGATCGATCCACCTACCGGGATGTGTGGGAAGCGCTACGAAGCCTTCGAGATCATATGCTGGAATCTCACGTGGAGAAACTAGCAATGCCCAGGATAGAGGGCCTCCAGTTGGATTGACGAGTCATCAGGAACAGGAAAGAGGTGATCTTTCAAGATACCGATGTCCACATATAAATTTGCAGGTATACCCCTCGTTATCGGTACCCTGTTATTTCCATACGACCGGAAAGTGCAGACATGGGTCCAGTTGCCGATTTAAACATCCAGTTCCGGCTACACCGAAGTTCCAGGAGGAACTTCCTTCTAAGTAGGGGGTAATGTTACGAAATCGCACACTTGTGTAGTCCCCGAATCCGACTCTGTCTAAGCTATGTATGAAAGTTAAACTTTTGGCGAACGCGCAGGGATTTATCCGAACTGTTTACCATTATTTTTTGTGACTATTCTTATCTAGACATTTCCAGTAAGGTCCATTGTTTTTCTAAACCGCAATCTAGAAGGATTCAGAAAAAAGGCAGTTAATATATAAGAGAGGCTACCTACCAACGGAGTTAGTTTATAATTTGATCTCGTGGATATAAACAGTGAAAAAGTAAATAGTCTAAGTAAATAAACAGTAGTGAAGTGTTTCTATAAATTAGTGTAAGTGAATATACTGTGTATTTAATATAAATTAGTGACTAGTTTAGTGAATAAATAAATTAAGTGAGTAGACATACCGTGTGTATAAATTTATCCCACCCGTTGTGATGAAAAATTATTTAAATAAATAAGAATAACATTACAATACTATCAATATAATCAATAGTAGTAAATAATTGTTGTGAAAAATGTATTGAAAAATTGTTGAAAAATATGTATACAGGGTGTCCCGGGACTAATGGGAAAAAAGTCAGGAGCGTATAATCTGAGTCAAAATAATGTTAGTACTTCATATAAACTTTTTCTATTCAGATCCTCGTTTTCGAGTTATAGGCCTCCAAGGTTTTAATTTTGAATTTGGTTTTTATTTTTATTTTTTGTACTAGTTATTTGATCTTTATAAAGTTCACGGCAAAGCAATAATGTACGTGTATGTTTATTTTGGTAAGGTAAACAGATTTACAGTAGTGTCTTGAAGCCAGAGACGGACTACTCGCAATAGTTAGTGATCCAAAAAATTTGCAGGGATGGCACACCTTGTATGAAATTATCGAAATTCACTTCCCCACACATTAAGCTAACGAAAAGGTACTCCTGTTAGAATTCGATAAAATAAGCCGTTCGGCTAATATTGACAGTTTTATTGCACTACGTACATTCACCATTTTTATAAGTACACAACGAGGTAAAACTAACTTATTAATACGATGTCCAAGATTTACCTTCAGTACTACAAAAAAATAATTTTCGATAGCAGAAAATGAAAAACATTAACGACTTATTAATTGGAAAGTTGGTAAAAACTTTTTAAAAGTGTTTTTACCGTTTTTCAAGTAACCATAGGATTAGTTGTCAAACGTTGTGTAGAATAGTTCGTAGTCAGTACTTGTCAATAATTCCAATGGCAGAATTCACTTTTATTGAGTACGCAGATATGAATTTAATGTATGGACTGGTGTCTCGAAACTGTTTAAAGGCCAGAAGGCTGCAAACAGAGCATTTCCAGACAGACGAATGTTTGAGCGTATTGATCTCAGGTTACGAGAAACAGGTATGAATAAGTAAATGTAATTTTCCATGTATACAAAACAAAGTTATAAATTTTAGGACGTTTTTTGCCAAAAGATAGTTGGAGAAGGTCCAGTACGAAGCGTACGTACTGTGGCAGTTGAACAAGACTTGTTAAATGCAGTTGATAATGAACCATCAACGAGTTTACGAAAATTATCAAGAGAACATAACGTCTCGAAATCAGTTGTGCATCGCGTTCTAAAAGAACAGCTGTTATATCCTTCTCACATGAAAAAAGTACACAGTATGACAGTGACTGATTATCCTTCGCGACTTGAGTATAGCCAGTGGTTTCTGCGACAACAACAAGCAGACAATACATTTATTAGTAACGTTCTCTTTACGAACGAATCCGGTTTCACCAGAGATGTAGTCATAAATTCTCATAATATGCATTTATGGGATGATGCGAATCCACATGGCATTAGTCAAACTAGGAGCCAGGGGCAGGAATAGTTGGAAATCATTTGATAGGGCCATACTTTATTGACGATACTTTGACCGGTCAGAGATATTTGGAGTTTTTGCAAAATGAGTTATGGAACCTGTTTGATGATGTGCTACTACAAACTCGTAGGAATTTATGGTTCATGCATGATGGGGCCCCACCTCATTTCAGTTTAGATGTACGATAGCATTTACACACAAGGTTTCCTAATAGATGGATTGGTCGTGGAGGCCCTTTTCAATGACCACCGCGATCAGGAGATGTTAATCCTATGGATTTCTTCCTCTAGGGTTATCTCAAAAGTAAGGTATATGCAACACCTGTGCAAACAAGGCAAGATTTAATAGACAGAAATCTGTTACACTGCAATGTTATTAGAAGTGCAAAGAAACAACCGTCGTAGACTTAGAATGTGCGTGGAAGTGGGAGGAGCTCATATTGAACATTTATTAGAAGAACGTTAGTTTTTGTTGTTTAGGAATTAGTTTCAGTCTATTGTTTTATAACTTGTGTTTTATGAGGTTTTCTTAATGGTTTAATAATGTTGTGTTCGTAATTTTGATTAAAAGCAACTAATTACGTTGTCTGCGTACCTTTTTAATTCCCATTAAATAAGTTCTTAATGTTTTTATCATCTGCTATCTTCAAATTATTTTTTTGTAGTACATCGTATTAATAAGTTAGTTAGGTAAACTTGTACGTAGTGCAATAATAAAACTGTAAATATTAGCCAAACGGCTCATTTTATCGAATTCCAGCAAGAGTACCTTTTCGTTAGCTTAATGTGTGGGGAAGTGAATTTCGATAATTTCATACAGGGTGTGCCATCCCTGCAAATTTTTTGGATCACTAACCATTGCGAGTAGTCCGTCCCTGGCTTCAAGGCACTACTGTAAATCTGTTCACCTTTCCAAAATAAACATACACGTACATTATAGCTTTGCCGTAAATTTTACAAAGATCAAATAACTAGTAAAAAAAATAAAAATAAAAACCAAATTCAAAACTAAAACTTTGGAGGCCTATAACTCGAAAACGAGGGCCTACATAGAAAAAGTTTATATGAAGTACTAACATTATTTTGGCTCAAATTATACGCTCCTGACTTTTTTCCCATTAGTCCCGGGACACCCTGTATATTAACTACGCATTATTACCCACTAAATTGGCAAAAATTACATCTGTGCGCCATCAATGGAGTTACCATGTAGAACGAATGGATGGGGATTGGATTGTTCAGTGGGCCAAGAATCAAAAACCTAACACAATACATCTAGTTGCGCTCCGAAACGATTGTACCACAGCTAAACATTAGCATCACAATAGGGTATATATCAGAAGATTATCTAATAAAAATGTGAATATTTTACTTTTTTAATGTCTATTTCAATAAAACCTTAACATTTCCTGGATAGAATAATGTTTAATGTGCAAGAGTATTCAGAACGCGTACTTAACAATTTTCCAATTTCCCAATTTGGAGTACCCTGTTTGTTAGAGGTAATTAGAAATAACTTCACCTGCTCCTTAAGTGTTGTTGTTCGCTCCCTATACCTGAATTGATTCGTTATTGGGGCTTTCAGCTTTAAATGTATTATGTGCTATGATGTATTTGTATATTAACAAGAAAAATCTTCTGGGTATTACCCCGAACCAGTAGCGAAGTGTACCGTATGTAATGTAGTATAAGTATATTTTAAATTATTCTTTTAACATCCTCTAGAATTAAGTTTATATTGTTGTTTATAATGTTTATTATATAATTTTACTAACCTTGCGTCTACGCAAAATGATTGTAAATATTAATTATTCTACTAACCTAGTTTTAATTGGAATATTGAAAAATTCAATAAAGAGATACAAAATAGACTTAGAAGCAGAGAGACATTTGATTTTTGAACAAGTCCCATTACACGTATACGCAGACTTATAAACAGTAATTTCAGTTGCACTTAAAAATTTACATTACACCAAATGGCGATTTCTACATTTAGTAGGTAATAATAATTTTTGATAAATTTATGAATGTACGTACTCTACGATCAGTACTGTCTATCGTGATACTTTCCAAAGTTTGCTTTTTAGCATCTGTCCAATAAAGTCTTCGATTTGGCTTATCTAAGGCTATACCATTCGGCCAGTGTATGTTATCTTTAACAAATGGTCTATCTCCAGAACCATCCATCAATGAATAACCAATTTGTGCTGGTATTCCCCAATCGGTCCAGTACATATTTCTGAAAGTAGACATGTTTATATTGAGTGAACTTAAATTTGCTACCCTAAATTTGTTGAAAATCATTTGAATGGGGGGATAATGAGAGATAGGTGCAACCTAGAAAATTAGCAGAGTTACTGATGGATATAATTTGTATGTTTGAGCTGTTCATTTTCAGCAATATATTCCAGGAGCCACTGGTATTGTTGAGATTTCTGACCGTCCTGTAATACAGAATATCTATTGTATATATAGAAAGGACAAGGAGTAATAAATCATTCATTTAAGTAGATTTCATAGACGTACCAAAATATATTTTAAGAGGGTATACCGTAAGGATACATTTTGTATTGAACGAATGAGTTGCAGCTATGCTAAAGAATATACGATTTAGGTCAGAGGTAACGGGATGTACTAATTTTAATAAAAAAAAAGTGATAGAGGTACATAAATTTTAGTAAGTTTGATAAAGAAAGGCAACACAGTTTATTCCGGAGTATCTGCCACAAAATGCAGGTAGTCATTACGGGTTGTTCGAACTCTGCCAGTGTTTAAAATTTTGGAGATTAACTACCAAACCAGTAGGGGTCTAATAGCCTAATCCGATTTAACAATTTACCTTGAACTTTAGGTACTCAAATTCAATATAAGAAAATATTAATAACATACATATATTTTCAACGTATATTTGCCACTTCTAAAAAATTACATCTACATTACAATAAAATATATTCAATATACATAAACATATAAAAAAAACAAAAAATTAAACGTGTGCAACCGTTTTCACAAACATAAAGCGAGAAATAACATTTTTTCTATATTGATCCAAATGATCATTAATGAAATTAATTTTAACATTAATAGTTTTTTTGGTTTTTCTCTGGCTTTGGTTTGCCGAACGAATTTTCGCGTATACCTCCGTTTGTAAATCCAATAACACACTAGTAAATTGAACAATGTTTGGATGTGCTTTGTAAAAAGAAGCACCGAAATGCGAATGAAAACTCTCACAAGAATTCGTTGTTCTCTTAAAAAAGGATGCATTATTTGCCCAAATAAGTGGTGGAAATATCAAATTTTGCGTTATATATGTTTTATTGACATAATTTCGGAATTCTATAACTCTTTCGTCATTCGGAAGCAAAAAATGTAGCTCATTATAAAAAAATTCTACAACTTCCTCAGGACTAAGATACATAATACCGAAATGTACTTTCAAGTATTCGCCAATTACAGAACCTTTCTGTCTGTACTCTTGTACCAAATGAAACTCCTGAATCTTACGAAACCAAGCTTGACAGAGATGAAATTTACAACCAAAAAGAATTTGATCTCTGTCAAAACATTCATATATAGCGTTATGATTGCTTAGTTCAAAATCTACTACGACTTCTTTAGGTTGAAAATTTAACCCTACTTCTTTACATTTTTGTCTTAAAATTAAAAACAAATTTGAATATGTTTGACTTGATTTGTCCGGCAGCAAACAAAAAACAAGAGGTACGTAACAGCCGTTTTTAAAACCATGAATGGTAAACATTTGGTAAAAAAAAGTTGAACAGTATTTAAAAGTCCCATCCATCAAAATACAATCCGAATTACATGAAAAATTAAGGTTGGAAAAACAGGAGAACACAATAATTTTAAATACCTGGTCTGCTGTTAATAGAAATTCCTCTTCTCGGTTCGTTCGTAATTGTAATTCACGAACACTATTAAATACTTCTTCCTGATTTTTAGGCAATAGTGTAAGTGCATCAACATCCTTCCCCTAATCCCCTAAATATCGATCAAAATAATCAAGATTTCTTCAAAATATTTAATTCAAGAAATCTTTGAAACCTTTCAGAAATATACATAATTCTATGGGCCTCCGATTTTATCTATTATAAACCCTAATGACTCTAATAGGATTAAACTAAATGGTTGCGGCACAGTTCGAACATTTCAGTAATCCTCAAATTGATACAAGTCAGGTAAAATTTTATTTTGTGGCAGAGTTTGGATATGCCCGTTTATTCATATTATTTTTTATTTGTATTACTCCTATATGTAGTGTTTGGGGAATTTTTCTCAGAAATTTTAAATGGCAAGTGGCCTACTGTAATCGGCTTAATACGATCACACCTATTTACAGATTATTCGATTATTGAGAGGGATTTTCCAAACAACCCAGTTTTCTTAGAAACATTATCGGGAATATTATTTTAAAAGAAAGTAGGTACATTAAATCAGTACTTAGTATTAGTTCTTTGAGTAAAGTTGTATGAAGTTGTATGGTTGTCATAATATTGTAAACAGTTGGAATATATTGAAAACATTTGTTGAATGTTAATTGTGCAAGTACCAAACGATGTCGATAAGCCAAGGACCATCTAAACGACCAAAAACAGGTCCATTATCTTTAAATGAAAAAACTCTGATATTGAATTATTATATATCATTGGAAAACAAAGATCCAAGTGCAAGTGTTGATAATATTGTGGAATTAACGGCTGCTATGTTGTGTGTTGCTAAATCAACAATTTATAGATTACTAAAAGAAAGCAAGAATGGAACTCTTCAACCCCCTAAAACTCCTTCAGGCAGAAAACCAATTGAGATCGATGAGTCATTAAAACAAAGACTAAGGCGTAAAGTCCATTTTTTCCACTTACGAAAGGAAATTCCAACACTTGACAAAATTATGACATCAGTGCAAGAAGATACGGACTATCCAAAATTCTCCAGAATGACATTATGCAAACTTTTGAAAGATGTGGGTTTCAGATATACAAAACATAATAGAAAATCTCTCTTGATACATAAACCGGAAATAGTTTTTTGGAGAAGAGACTATTTAAGAAGCATTCGACATGCCAGAGAACAAAATTTGAAAATCTTCTACTTAGACGAAACATGGATAAATGCTGGATATACAGTTTCCAAATCTTGGCAAGATGAAAACATTAAAAGCGGAAGGCAGGCATTCGTGGAAGGTTTGTCGTTAGGGGGACTATCACGAAGATATGAATGGGGATGTCTTCGAGGAATGGTTTGTTCAAATGTTGGATCTGATTCCAAAAGGGGCTGTTATTGTTATGGACAACGCAAGTTACCATTCACGGTTACGAGAAGCATTGCCCACAAGTCGTTGGCGTAAAGCAGAGCTTTTGGAGTGGCTTATTTCGAAAAATATTAAGTTTCCAAAAGATCCACTAAGGAAAGAACTTTACAGAATTGCAAAAATGAACAAGAATAAATACAAAACCTACATTGTAGAAGAAATGGCTTCTTCTCGTGGTATATCAATTCTTCGACTTCCCCCTTATCATTGTGAACTTAATCCCATAGAATTAATATGGGCTCAGATAAAGGGGGAAGTTGGAAAAAAAAAATACTACTTTTAAAATAAACGATGTTGTGAAATTGTTCGAGAGTGCTGTAAGTCATGTGAGTAAGGAACATTGGACAAACTGTATCGAGCATGTTATCAAAGTAGAGCAAATATGTGGAAAATTGACAATATTTGTGATGATTTGATCGACCCTATTATTATTAATGTCAACAACGATTCTTCCTCTTCCGAGTCGGATATAGAATAAAATATAAGTAACAAATGTATTCCAATAATTATTTCTTTTCATTTTTTATTATATTATAATTTAAAACGTATTTTTTTCCCAAAATACACACCACTGCATTGCGTTATTGCTTATCTGCTAATCCTTTAACAATGAATAAACCCTAAACTTTGCTACAACTGAAACAAATACGGGGTCGATCTACCTGGTTTTTAGATTTACGGAAGAAATGTAATTTAAAGTAAGAGATTTATCAAAAATTTCATGGTGCTCCCTGTAAAGGTTTTGCATACTTAATTAGGGTTTATTACTCCTCGTACTTTTTGTACATACTATAAGCATATCCCATTAAGACGATTAAATAATTTCTAGCTTAAGCTTACTTTTGTGTTCAACGTATGGTAAAGACAATAAAAATCACTGTAACTATGTTTGTCAAATACATCTAACTTACCCATCATCAACGTTCACAACAATACCGCGTGGTACACGAATATCTTTATTTATCAATATCGTACAATGTGCACCTGTGTTGGTACAAACGCCTATATGCTGTTTTTCTGCATCTGTGAAATATATGTTGCCTGTTAACCAATCTACCGATAAATCTTCTGGTAAATTTAATCCTGAAGTTACTATCATCTATAAAAAAGTAGAATTAAAATTCATTTGATTTAATTTGATTGAGAAATTGATAATTTCAAACTCATGCTGTGACAATGATTACAGTTAAGCGCGAGAAACACAGTTTAAAGCTTACAGAAGCAGTTATATCACTCGTTGTCGGCACCTTTGATCTGTATGTTCCAATTTTTCCACTGCGAAGCCTGAAATTATTTTCTACGCGCATGGAGGTGGAGCCAACTGATGATTTGAAAACTTATTAAACAGCCAACCAGTATGAGTAATAAGTGACAAATCTTCTACGCATCTTGAATTTATTTCCTAAGAGTGGATGTGGTGAGAGAAAAGATTGGAACAGTAAAATAGGCAGAGTGATCTAACTGCTTCTGAAAGCAATAAACTGTGCTACTACCAAATAAACATATCGCCAACAATAAACTACGAAATTTATGAATCATTCACTCTCTTAGTAGACATACTTATTTTATTTACTGTTCAATGATCTCCGTTCTTTAGCCGACCTCGTAATTAACGAGTGTTTATTTTAGTTTTTGTGGATTTAAATTTACAACAATAGTCCGATAAGTGAGTAAACTTTAGTCATCGAGCGAATATTGGTATATTCGCCGTACTTTATACCTCCCTGTTCTCGTATCCGCGATTTTGGTAACCAGAATCGCAGTATGGCTCATCTATCGTCTCATCCCTTAACAACTACACCTCATTAGTAAAGCGCCCCCGCCCCCAACATCCTCTACAGATCAAGTTATTGTAATGCGATCTACTCTGAACTCCATCATCTTCGACTACAATGAAGCAATTGGCAGCATTGTTTCTTCCAAAAATGTTCATTTTGCATTCCGCATGGCTCATGGCTATATTTGCATTTATTTATCCTCTACCGATCAAATTGAAAATCTCCTTAAAACCACTCCGAACATAACAATCAACTCTCAAATTATACCTATTAGTAGACTTGTTTCTCCATTTAAAAGAATGTTATCTCCAATGTTAGCCCCTCGATCCCTCACTATCTGATTGAAAATGCTCTCCTTGACCTCGGATTAAAAAACATTACGCCCATCACTCATGTTAGATACGGCACAACCGACGATGCGTATGCTCATATCATGAGCTCCCGAAAGGTGACTTAAATAAACCCAGGTCGCGATTATTTTTCCACCCATGAAAACACCCCTCACCGAATCTTCATTTCAACTGATAAATTAGAATGCTTTGTCTGTAAACAACCAAATCACACGGCTTAATCTTGCACCAATTTCCCTACATCCTCCACATTCCAATTAAATGTAGCATCTATTGAACCCTCACCTGATCTTCCCCTCTCTTCTGCTGACTGCATTGTAAATAATATCCTCAAACCCCCACCGATGACCTCCTTGATCCTTCTGATACTTCCAACGTACCCTCAACAAAACCTGGTGAGAAAATACCGCACTCTAATGATAGCAGTCTGTCTACCCCAACTGTTTTATCACCGGTAACCAGCAAATTTCTCCACCCAAATGCAATCGCCACCACTGCACCCAACTTATCGCAAACCCTTTAAGAAGAAAACCAAAAAATCAAAATCTGATGAACCTGAGAAACTTATTATAAGCTCTATAACTCGTTCCACTATTCACAACGTATGCTCTGATCCATCTTCTCTCTCTCTCTCTCTCTCACCGAAACCCAACTGACTGCTTTACTTGAAAATACTATTGGGATATCTAATACAGTTAGTGAAGCCAATAAATTCACTCCTGATATTGCATCCTTATTCCAAGACCTGAAAACTCTCTACACTGCTTCTAGTGAACGCTCCTTAAAAAATCGTTTAACACGTCTACAAAACAAAATTAAATCCAAACTAGATCCTGAGTCTTACACTTATTGTGAGGACCAGATAACTGACGACTACAACTCATCTGACTTTTCGTTAATATCCCACTAAACCTTATACTTTTTCTCACATCTTCTTTAAGTATTCACTCTCCTACAATGGAATTGCTATGGTTTTTATCCTCGCATGGAACGAAATCAAAAGCTTACTACTTCCGTCCACAAACCTGATTTTCTGTATCTTCTAGAACTTATTTCAAAACTAATCAAAATCCTCTCTTAAATCACTTCGAAGGGCATCACTACATTAGAACCAACTGCATTGGGCCCAGCGATGGTGCCTGAATATTTGCGTCAAGCGATATCTATTTCGTCCCTGTTACCCTCACCACAAACCTTGAAGCTATTGCCATTACCGTCTGGTGCCCAATTAAACTTAAAATATGTAGCTTATAAGTCCCACCTAAACAACAACTAGAGGGAGAGGAGCTTGTTGATGTAGTATATCAGCTTTCCCAACCTTTCATATTTGTTGGTCACTTCACTGCCCACAATACTATGTGGGGATCAAAACGTACATTTGGAGAAGGCAAAGTTGTTGAAACTATTTAAAACATATCTGGTGCCTGCCTTTTAAATATTGCCGCGAACAAACATTTTAATATCTTCTCCAATACCCCCTCAGCTATAGACTTAATTATCTGCGACCTTAAATTCGCTCCCTTTCTAACTTGGAAACACTCTGGATGCTCTGCATGATATAATAATAATAATAATAAGTTTATTCATCATCATAAACAATTACAAAATAATTATAGAAACAGGATTACAAAGACAAAATAAAATAATTTTATGAAAATATATCTGGCTGACAAACAAACCGATTTACCCACTAAGGCAATGCCTGAGTGTGGGGAAACTAAGGCATGGTTAGCTCGGTGTTCGTAACAGTAAGTACATACAATGAGTAAAACAAACAGTGTCAAATAAAAAACAAAACAGACAAGAAAAGTGACAGATACAATTTGAAAATGTAAAAATCCCAGGGATTATGATTCGAAAACATTGAACAAAAAGACTAAAACTAAAATATGACGAAAATAAATACATTTAATAATTTTACATTACAATATTTTCAACTCATATTAGGCTCAATTAAATCTTTAATTGCAGATCTTTCTTTTAACCAAAGGTAATTTTTAACTTTCTTTTTAAAAGAAAAAACACTTTTTACATCCTTTATTTCTTTTGGGAGGTAGTTGTAGACTCTATTGGCCAAGTATTCAAGAGATCTCATTGTAGCAGTTTTTAGAGTAAATACTGTTTCTAGGGGTGTCTCTTTTTTGTATCTGGTATTATGTGCATGATCTACATAAACCAGAAATCCCCTTCTCTTGAACTGCTGTACTGCAATGTTAAAAAAATATAGCTGCCGCATATCCATTACTTTATTATCTTTATATAATACATCAGATGGAAATAATCTTGGTTTTTTAAAAACTATTTTTAAAAACTGTTTTTGTAGGACTTCTACTTTCTTAAGGTGAGTATTTGCAATACCTCCCCAAGCCAATATCCCATATCTCAGACGAGATTCTATAAGCGCAAAGTATAGTTTTCTTAACTGATGAGTGTCTAAAATATTCGCTAAGTTTTTAAATTTAAACAACATACTGCGTAGTGTTTTTTGTATTTGATTACTATGAAAATTCCATCGTAAATGACTGTCAATTGTTACTCCCAAATATTTAATGTTATTTGATGAATGCAATACAATATTTTCATTGTGACCTTGTATAGTTAAAAAGTTATACGGAGGTAAAAAAGAAGCTAGGCATGTAAAAGGTAAGTAACAAGTTTTATCGTAGTTTATGGATAACTTTTTTTGTTTAAAGCAATCAAAAATTTTTACAAGATCACTTTCTGCTTTTTCTTTTAGTTGCATCCAAGTATCTGCACTATACACTATTGCAGTATCATCAGCAAAGGAGATCATCTCACCACTAGATTGAAATGCCAGTAAATTGTTTAAATATATTATAAACAAAATTGGTCCTAACACTGTCCCTTGCGGAACTCCACATTCTACTAATTTCTTTTTACTAATAGAGTTGTTGATTTTAACATATTGATAACGGTCAGTCAGATAGCTTTTTATCAAGTTGTAGGTATTTCCTCTGAATCCTAGATCTTCCAAAGTTTCCAAAAGATTTGTGTGATCCACAGAATCAAAAGCTTTAGCTAGATCAAGAAATACACATAAAGCTGGTTTGGTTTGGTCTATATATTTATATAATTTAGAGGTTAGAGCACAAATTGCATCCTGCGTAGATGTACCTTCTCTAAAGCCATATTGATTGCAAGAAATTAGTGTATTTTTATTTATGTACTGAATAATTCTTTTTTTAAGGATTTTTTCAAAAATTTTGGCTATATTTGAGATTAACGATATGGGTCTGTAGTTAATTACCTCAGATTTAGAACCCTTTTTAAATAGAGGCTTTATTAAACCAATTTTGAAATTAGTGGGACAGTATCCGGACTCTATTATTTTATTCATTAAGTGAGAAAGTGGTTGAGCTATTTCGTTTCTTATTTCTTTCAAAGTTTCAGCTTTTATTTCGTCAATACCTGGCGCTTTTTTGGATTTTAATGAGTCTATAATTTCTAGTACTTCATATTTGGTTGTAGGTGCAAGGAACAGGGACGACTGATACGGCTTTCTTTGTAGATGATAAACAGATGGTGTTGGGATATTACTTGCCATATTTTTACCTATTGAAGCATAGTGATTATTAAAACAGTTCGCGATTTCTTCGTCTTCTTTTATAAGTTGTCCGTTTTCATTTCTAATTTGTTTGATCAGTGTTTCTTGTTTGCTCGGAAATATTTCATTTACCACCTGCCAAAGAGCTTTTGAGTCATTACCTAAATTATTAATTTTGTCCTTATAGAAATTTGTTTTCACTTGTTTTATTAAGTTATTTAGTGTATTTCTGTATTTAGTATATTCCTGTTTTAGAAGAAAATTCATTGGATTTGCTCTTAATTGATGGAATAGTTTATTTCTGTGGTTTATCGACTGAACAAGTCCATCTGTAATCCATTCTTTACGTTTTATTTTATTGTGAGAAATTTTCACCATTTTACTATTTTTGTCAATGACTGACTTTAACAGGTTAGTGAAGAAAGTAGAACTTTCTTCTATATCATCTATAGCCATAAAATGTGCCCAGTTATATTTTTGTAAATAGTTTTTTAATGAAGTAAAATTAATATGTTGTTTGAATCTGTTTTTTGTGCTGAAATCGCCACATACTGTGTATATCGGTAGTTTAGCAATTGTCATGTAGTGATCAGTTATATCGCTCTGCAAAACAATAGACATGAATTCAGTATTTTTTGTTCTATTTTTCATAAAAATATGATCTACGCATGTTTTGCTTTGAGGTCTTGTTATGTTATTAACCAAAGATTTATAATTTAACTCGTATAAATTGTTAAGGTACTCATCTACGGATTCATTGTTTTCCTCCAATATATTGATATTAATATCGCCAACAATTAAATGATAATCTGAGTGATTCTTGGTTACGTTAGAAATAAAAACTTGTAGCTCACTATTGAAAACGTCCACGCTTGTCGACGGGGATCGATAAATGCTTGTTAAATTAATTACTTTATTATTTACATTAATAAATATGTCGATGATTTTAAACAGTCCAATATTCCCTATCTCAAAGGTATAATCTAGCTCCTGTTTTATGAAAACTACTACTCCGTCACAGATGTTTATATTTCCCTCGTTGTAGAGAGTATTATAACCATCCAAATGAAAAGCATCCAGATCTGTGAGATTTCTAGTTTCTGTCAAAATGATGCAATCAAAAGTATCCTGTAGTTGACAAAAGTAAGTTAAAAAGGCATCAAAATTTTTTGCAATACTTCTTATATTTTGGTGTAAAACATTGAAATTATAATTTTTTTTATCTGCTAGGGTGGTAGTTTTATTGTAATCTCTAATATTACCAATTTCGATTGCCTTATGTGGCACATATTCATTATCTCGTATATAAGGATCCATAATCTTACCAAAACACAAAATAAACGACAACAAAAACAAACAACTAACGCTGATTATATTATACCTTAAAGAAAAAATGAAGTTAGAGAATTACTTATTGTATTTATTTTTTACCAGTAGAGTTATTTCTTTGTTTCTGTATTTGAGACCTAGTGTTAACAGTTATTGATGTTACAGTTCCTTTTTTTTGTGGCGCATCTGAATTATTTTTATTAAAAGCAAGTTCCTGGGAGATGTTTGACGGATTCGCTTGAATCTTGGTGTTACTATTTAGGTTCTGTTTCAACACAAGTTCTTGGGCGCTGCTTGGCTGGTTTGTTTGAACTGTAGGAGTGGAAGGAGTACTATTTGACTTTGGTTGTTCGTTAGTTTTTTCAATTTCCAATAGTTCTTCGTAATCGTATGAATCCCCATCGACGAATAATTTACCGTTTTTTATGAAGCAGTTATTTTTCCCATCGTTTTTTGCCAATATTCTATGTTTCCATAATAACTGGTGTTCTTTTCTTTGTTGTGGTGTTAGGTCGTCCGCAATGCTGATTTTCTGTCCTTTCAATAGATTTCTATTCTTAATGACAAGCTGTTTTGAAATAAATCGTTTAAATTCAATTTTTAGAGGGCTGTTTGTGTTATTACCCAGAAAGTAAAAATTGTTTATTTCTTCCTCAGGAATGTTAATATTTAGAAGATTTTTGAGCTCTTCGCAAATTTCTTTGCAGGTTAATAGTGGGCTTCGTTTTCCAATTCCGAAGATTATAATATTATTTTTCTTTTCGGCTCTTTTTGAGTTTTCTATTTTTGTTTTTAGTTCTTGATTTTCCTTCTCTAGTAGCTCTACCCTTCTCTTTAATTCTTCAGTTTTGACTTGTTGCCTAACTTCTAAGGCATCTATATAGCTTTTCACTTCATTTCGGTTTTTTATAATTTCTTCTAGTAATTGTTTTGCTGTAACCTCTTCTTCGCTCATTTTATAATTCAATGGATTTTAATCAGAAGACGTGTATGGTCTGCTTTAATATTTAGGTATTTTATTAATGACTGACTGATAAGATAAGGTTTTTTTGCCTTTCAACGATAGCGTTGATGATTCTAAACGGCCCAAATATCTTAATTTTTACTGCACTTCTCAAAATATCTCCTTTTGTATTTACATCACTATGGTATAAAGTAATTTTTGTACAAAATTCAAAATTCAAAATTCTTTGTTAAGTACGTACCAGTAGAACAACACTTTCCCATTCTCATTTCCAGCCCATATATCCAAGAACCAATTATCCGTAGATATTGGAGTTTAAAAACTGCCAATTGGCCACTAGCCACTCAAAAAACGCTCCTCTCATCACCTCCTTCAATGAATGCTAACAGTAACCTTCAAATGATAACCGATGCCATTATTTCAGCAGCAGACCTGTACGTAGGTAAAACTGTCTTATTTGCCACCCATAAAATAGTTCCTTGGTGGAATTCCGACTGTGAAAATGTCGTGCGCCATTTCCAATCTGCTCTTAACAGACTGCCCCGAAATATAACTACTGCAAACCTTCTTTTACACAAGAAACTCAAAGCAAAAGCTAAATACATTATAAAACAAAACAAAAGTCTTCCTGGCAAAACGATGTCTCCTCCCTGCCAACTGACACTAATCCTAGTCAAGCCTGGAATAGAATTCGACAAATACAAGGTAACAAGACCAACCTCAAAACCCCCAGCCTTATTTATAACGAAGCGCTTATAAGTGATAGCAAAGCTATTGCAAACACTCTCGCAGAATACTTTGAAGATAAATTCAAAAATGATATTTTGATATCTACCGCTATATCTTCTCTCTGTACTCCTTCCCTTTCCGAGCAAATTGATCAGCAGGATGTAACAATTGTCAATGCCCCTTTCGCTTTGTATGAACTAAAATCCGCTTTATCGTCTTGTAAAAATAATGCTTCTGGTCCCGACGATATCCCATACATCTTCCATATAAAACTCTCCGATGTTTCTCTGTCCAAAATGCTCAACCTATTTAACATTATTTGGTCTTCCCAACAATTCCCAGATAAATGGTACGTATCCACTCTCATTCAAATTAAAAAAGCAGAACAACTTTCCCTAATACCCAAGTCATTTCGTCCTTTTTCCCTTACTTGCACCACTTGCAAACTTCTAGAGAAAATGATTAACAAAAGACTTTTATGGTTCCTTGAAGAATACCAAATTATTCCAAGCTTCCAATCTGGTTTTCAACGTAATCGGTCAACCGGAGATAATCTTGCTCTCCTCCAAGCTATTTCTTCAGCACTTAACAGTCAACAAGAAGTTATTGCAGCTATCATTGATATCGAAGGTGCTTTTGATACCATCCCTAGAAAAGCGGTTTTAAATAAAATTTCCCTCTGTAACCTAAATGGAAATATCTACTACATCATCAAACATTTTTTACTCTCCAGGTGCTTTAGAGTCTATGTTAATGTGAAACCTTCACTAACTCGTTTACAAACTAATGGATTTCCCCAAGGTTCTGTCACAAGTCCCACATAATTTATACTTTCTATAAACCACATATGCAGCAACTTTCCGGCACTGTATGGTGACGATTTAATGATTTATTGCCATGGGAAATCCATCTTTACTTCCTGCCAACTCCTACAGAATGCTGTAGATCTATTACAAAACAAAATAAATGACTTGGGCTTATCCTCACCTCTAAATAAGTCTAAAAAAATTGAATTTAGTAGAAAACCTGCATCTCCTGCTCTCCTTATCACTCTAAATAATTCCACCTTAGATGTTGTCGATTCCTGTAAAATTCTTGGAATAATTCCTGATTCACGGCTGAACTGGAAACAACATATAAACGATATCAAAGGGATTTGCCTAAAACGTTTAAATGTAAAACTCTCTCGCATTTCATCTGGGGCGCTTATGAGAACGTCCTTCTTAGAGTCTATAGAGCACTAATTCGTTCTAAAATGGACTACGGCTACTTCATTCATATGACAGCACCCAAATCTTATTTAAACCTACTTAACTCCGTTCACAATACTGCTCTTCGACATTGCCTGGGCGCTTTTCGCACCAGACCTATAGACAGTCGGTACTGTGAGGCCGATGAACCACGTCTTTTCCTTAGACGTCAACCCTAACATACGCCCCCTTAGCATACGCCGCTTCTGTATCATGCAACCCGTCTAATCCTGTTCTTGACATATGTACCTCTGTAGCTAATCTGTCTACCAATGACTCTCCTCGCTCTATAACATGTTTCCCCGGCTTATATATCCTCTACTAAACGATATATACTTCTGTTTAACTTCACCATTTTCATCCCCACTATACCCTCCTTGGAACAAGTACCTAGCCATACTTAACACCTCTCTCACGAATTATAATAAACACGAATTACCCTTACCCCCCCACCCCGCTCGCGTTTATAAAGGAAACATTCGTGGAAATTCTACACAAATGCTTTCGATTTAGTCCTTTACAGAGACGCTTCTAAAACCCTCACCGGTGTCGGATGCGCCGTCACTACTAAACATTATTATTCTAAGTACCACTTCATGCAACATATATACAGGAGAGATGTTTAGTATCCTTCAGGTTTTCAATTATATTCCCTCTTCATTTAAACATGTCGCTATCTGCACAGATTCCCCATCCTCTATAAATTCATTAAATCCACTAGCTCATTATGTACTGATACCAATCCCTTCATGCTCTCCATACTAAAGTTTCACTCATTTGACTTCCATCTCACATCGGCCTTGATGGCAATGAAACTGTTGACCAACATGCCGAAGAAGCTGCCTCCTTCGTTACCACTGCTACTACAATTCAACTAAGCCAAGATCTGAAATCCCTATTCAAGGCCGTAACACGCAAATCTTGAAAATTCATTGGACCAACAAAAATACAACTCTTTGTGTTTACAGTTTCTTAAAGACATCAATATTTTTTATAAATTATGATATTATACCGTGCCAATGACCATAGCTATCGAGGAACTTAAACTTTAATTCAAAGAAAAAGTAAGAAAACATTTAAACTCCAATCATCGAGACGAGTGATCGTTCCGAAAACGAGTTCAGCAATAGTGTGTATACTTAAAATCTAATCAAAGTAATTAGTGTAAAAACAGGTGAGAGAATCGATTCCAATATTAAAGTATCTGGGAATTTATTAAAATAATATGATAGAATATCGATATATTCTTCCCACATAAAAGTACCGTTGCCATACCCAAATTAAAAATTTCTGAAAAAACCCACACAGTGATGGCTTCCGACTACGGGGGCGCATCAAATTCTACAACAACTAGTCAACGTCAATATTCTCAAGTTGTTAACTCTGATATGTTTCCAAAAAAAGAACAAGCGATCGTATTAAATGTTAATGACAATCTCACTCTCGGAGACTATGTGGAAGCCGTAGCAAGTATTGTTGGCTCCAAAAATATACTGTTTGCCTCTAGAATGTCAAATAATAGAATATGTATGTACTTGTCGACTGTCGAAGCTGCCCAAGATATAACTGAAAAGTATCAAACTTTAAATATAAAACAGCACCAAGTAGGAGTTCGACGACTCATTACTCCAGCAAAGCGAATCATCCTATCAAACGTCTGTCCATCAATACCACATGACATACTAGAAGCAGAAATCCTAAAAATAGGTTCTTCAAAAGTATCACCAATGGCATTCCTCCGGGCAAGTCTGTCAGGAAACGAATACGCACACATCCTAAGTTTTCGACGTCAAATCTATGTAGTACCAAACGATGACATAAGTCTACCTCCCTCATTGGTCATTACATTTGAAGATACAACATATAGAGTGTTTCTATCATTCGACGGAATAACATGTTTCCTTTGCAAAACCCCAGGACATGTTGCCAAGCTTTGTCCAAATCAAGCACCAAACTCATCCAACTACCAAGAAAATATTACAATGCCAGTTGAACCAATATCAGTAGAAAGCTCCGTAGAAGATCTTAGCCGAATTGACGAGACGAATGATACTCCTCCATCAAATACCTTTAAACGACCACGGCAATATCTAACAGCTAGTTTCAGCGACCTTACATCCGAAAAAGATCCTGTGGAAGTGGCAAGTAATACAACAGATCAAAAGACCAAAAGGAAAAAATCCAAACAATGCCCCTCCGCAACCAAACAAAATCCAAATGCCGAAGATCTGGAACCTGTAAAAAAATTCTACAATTAATCACCTCAACCACTCCTTACATTTGAAGAACTCTCCGACTTTATGGATAACGCATTTGGCACAACTGACCCCTTAAGTATAGCCCAACAATACACAGATAATATTCCTGAACTACTCGCCCTTCTCCACAACATTTACCCATTTATACAACACAGGGCGATGAAATCCCGATGCACAAGAATCCAATCCAAGATACGTAAGCAACTGAATTTAGTCTCGATATCAACAAATGAAGAAGATGAGGATAGTTACGGTTCGTCCACTTCTCAACTAAGTCAACACTAATACTTTCTTACTCCAATGGAATATAAATGGGCTAATAGCCCATCTGGAAAAATTAAAACTCTTAATATCAAAAACTACAGAAGATGTGATCTGCATACAAGAAACTAACTTCAAAGATAACAAATACTACTCACTAAGAGGTTACGAATGCGTCCACGAAAATAGAGAGTCTGACAGAGCTAGTGGAGGAGTGGATATTTATATAAAAAATGATTTTACATGGAAAAATATACAAATTATATCAGAACTAGAGGTAGCTGCAATTAACATACAATACTATGAGAAGAATTTGAACATTATTAATATTTATATTCCATCCAACAAAAAATTCACTTCACAAAGCTTACAAGAAATAACCAACCAAGTGAATGGCACAAAAATAATAGTAGGGGATTTCAATTCACACAATACAGCGTGGGGATCCAAGACTACAGACAAAAGAGGGAGAGAAATAGAAAAATTTACAAACACAAACAGTCTTATAATAATAAACTCTGGAGCGGGTACAAGATTAAATCCACTAACAGGAGAATTATCTCCTATTGACCTAACTATTTGTGACGCACAAATTGCACCAAACCTGAGTTGGCAGCCAAACTCATACTTATATGGAAGCGACCACCTACCTATAAGCATAGAATTTCATTCCAGAAAAGACAAGAACGATCATCTTAACTCAATGGAAAAATGGAATTTGAGACGAGCAAATTGGTTTAAGTTTACTGAGTACATAGAAAGAAATATTCCAGAATTTGATCAGATTGAAGATAACATTGACGAAATAACGAATGTACTTACCGATACTATTATGCAAGCTGCAGAAATACATATTGGGTATGTAAAACCACTAAAAACAAAAATTCCAGTACCTTGGTGGACACCACAATGCGAAGAAGCTTTTAAAGCAAGCAAAAGAGCGTTATATAAGTTAAAAAAGAACAAAAACCAAACTAACTTAGTTGAGTGTTTTTAAATGAAAATCAAGGTCTCTAGTTAATTCCACAATATAATACAAGTTATTGAAAATTCTAAAAAATTGACATATTGATTTATCGAAACAATTGTCAATTTTTTAGAATTTTCAATAACTTGTATTATATTGTGGAATTAACTAGAGACCTTGAGTTTCATTTAAAAACACTAATATGAGCATATTCCACGAAGTAAGGGTCGAGACAGTCAATAACTTACTTGCGTTTAAAAGACTCAGAGCAAGAGCAAGATACGTCACTAAGCAAGCTAAAAAGGACTCCTGGAAATCATTTGTCTCAACAATCACTCCAAATACTTCAAACTCCGAGATATGGTCAAAAATAAAAAAATTAAAAGGAATTTCATCAAAACATAAAATAACAAGTTTATCCCACAATACTGAAATTATCTCTAATAACGCTCTTATAACACAAACATTTACAGAAGAATTCTCTAGAATATCAAGCGATGAAAACTACGAACCAGAATTTAGGGAATATAAACGCGATACAGAACAAAGAATAAAATTAAATCATGCTACAGGTCAAAACCACCCATTAAATGTACAAATCGACATTGAAGAATTAGAAGAGGTGCTGAAACAATGCAGCGATAAATCCAGCCCGGGACCTGACAAAATCCACTACACTTTTTTAAAAAACCTCCCAATAACTGGAAAAAGGTATTTGCTACAGACATACAATAAAATTTACTTAGAACACAAATTTCCAAAATCATGGTCAGAAGCTATCATAGTGCCAATACCCAAGCCACACAAACCAAAGAATTTGGTAACGTCTTAGAGACCAATATCCCTAACATGTACAATGTGCAAAGTCTTAGAGAAGATATTAAACCGCAGGTTAATGTGGCATCTGGAAAAACATAACCTTATATCGATACACCAAAACGGATTTCGAAAAAACAGGTCAGCAAACGATAGCATTATAAACCTGGAATCCGAGATACACAATGCATTTGCTAACGGTCAGAAACTGCTAGCGGTATTTATGGATCTTGAAAAAGCTTACAACTCAACATGGCAACATAAAATTCTTCAAACACTGGTAGATTGGAACATTAATGGAAATATAACAGCATTTATCGAAAAAATTTTGACACAACGTAATTTTGTAGTCAAAACAAATGGAGAATTATCTTCCAAAAGAAAAATAGAGAATGGAATTCCCCAAGGATCTTCCTTAAGCACAACATTATTTCTTGTCGCCATAAATGACTTCACCTCTTGTATCACATCTCCACTACGTGTAAGCTTATATGCTGACGATATTGTAATATACGGAAAAGGTAAAAATATTAAAACATTGCAATCCCTAATTCAAAATGGATTAAACAAAATTTATGAATGGAAAAACAAGTCTGGCTTCAAAATATCTCACGAGAAAACGAAATGTGTCTTATTTGCACGAAGAGCCCAGAAAGAATACCCGGAACTGACCATAGGAAGCACCAAACTCAGTTTCACGAAAGATATAAAATTTTTGGGAATAATTTTTGATGATAAACTTAACTGGAAAAAACACTTTGACTATCTTAAACATATTAAAAATCCTATCACATCAAAAATGGGGAGCAGATACAAACAGTTTACTTAACATTTACAAAAGTACCATTAGATCTAAAATAGAATATGGAGCCATGGCTTTCCAAACCGCAAAAAAAAGTTATATAAAAACTGTGGAAATAATTTCAAATAAAGCACTTAGAATAATAATTGGTGCGTTCCCAACAACCCCCACAGACACTCTCTATAAACTTCTTGGAGAGATACCATTTACATATAGAGTTCAACATTTACCTTTATCCTACTCGACAAAAATTTTGGCTCTTCCTAACCACCCTTACCACAAAAAAATTCACACTGGATCAGTGCAAACAGCTTTTTCCGCAAATATCAATATTACACCACCTTTTTACAACACAGTTAAAACGTATATGGCAGAAATCAACTACAGTTTTCCTGAAATAATTCCTATAAACAGCTATAATTTTGCCCCCTGGATTCTTTCACCTATCTCCGTAAACACAGAGCTTTCCAAATTCAATAAAAAAGAAACACATCCTTCTCTACTGAAAAATGAATTCAATAGAATATGTGGAATTTACAAACCGTCAGAAGTTTTATTCACTGATGCTTCAAAAAATGAATCAAATCGATCAGTAGGCTCATCAGTAGTTACAGCAACTAATACACAAAAATTCAGGCTACCAGAGGAGTGTAGTGTCTATACAGGAGAAGTCTTCGCTATCCATCAAGCTTTAGTTTACGTAATGAGTAACCCAAAACCAAAATATGCAATCTGCTTTGAGTCACTAAGTGCCATAGAAGCGATTCGACAAATGTGGGCATGCAACCCTTTAGTGCAACAAATCCAACAACTCCTCCACCAATTATTTACGCTAGAAGTAAAGGTCACACTTATCTACGTCCCCTCACACGTAGGAATCGACGGCAACGAGTCAGCTGATACAGCTGCCCAAGAAGCAACATCGTTAGAAACCGCAATGTCTCAAATTTATACTCACAGTGATATCGACAACTACCTCAAGAAGTTAATTGAGAAAAAGATGCAAACAGAATGGCATAATGATCAAAATAGCTTCAAGAGCATTAAATCGCAATTTGCAGACCGACTAACATTAACACCCAGTCGGTTAGAACAAATTGAAATATCAAGACTAAGACTTGGCCACACTCGTTTAACGCACGGCTATAGAATATCTAAAGAAGAACCCCCCAAATGTAACAAGTGCAACGTAAGACTGTCTATTAAACACATCCTTGTTGATTGTACAGAATTCGAAGAGGAAAGACAAGAGAACAAAATCTCCACAGATGTTAGTGAAAATCTAAAAACTCTGGAACAAATACAAAAAACAATACAGTACCTAAAAGATATAAAACTCTATAATTATATCTAGTGAATACTTAGTGAATGTTTTAGTGAATATTTAGTGAATGTAATGCTGTAATTTACTATGTAGTTAAATGATATTGTAAGTGCTAATGACCCTTAGCGGTCGAAGCACATCTTCACAAAAAAAAAAGTAAGAAAGAAGGAGTGGTTTGGTTTTATGAAAATTATTTGAGATAGTCAAAAGTTGAAGAAAGATACTAAGAGAGCAGAAAATCTCATAAGGAAATGGAATTGATAATATTTAAAATATTATCTTGTAGGTGAAAATAGGGCTAAAAACAGGTAGCGGCTTCAGCGGGCGCCACAACAAAATTATTTTGACGGACTAAATATGAATATTAATCAATAAAAAAATGCTAGTACTATCTAAACACATGAATAAACTATAATCTATCAACAAAAAATTTGTATCCAAATTTTTGAATTAGTTATTCTTTTGTTAGTTAATTTTTACCATTTGAAAGTTAACATAAATACGCTGATTATTTCTAAACTAGAAACCTACAGAACCCAAACAGAATTAATGGGAATATTTTTTTTACATTTCATAATATTGTACTCACATTACTTTCTGATTTAAAGGAAATTATTGTATTTGTAGCTAAAGATATCTTTGAAATATTACCAGCATATGTAATGGTTTTCTAATTTCTTTATTTTGTTTAGGAAATATTAGTTGCAATGCCACTTTCCCCCCTTTTTTTAAGTAATTTATATATTGTAATGTAATGGATAATCGTTGGATGTTGCTATTTGTTTAAGTGTATTAATTTCTCTATCCAAATTATGTTTTGTTGACATAGGAACTGAAAATGCTCTATATAGCATTGAATTATATGCTGCTAATGTATGTCATATGAAATCATAGGAATTATATGGAATAGTGTCATCAGTGTGTGTTGGTTTTCTGTAAATTGAATAATCAAGTACATTATTCTCTTTCAACTTTTAAATCAAGAAAATTTATTGAGTTATTTTCTTCAACTTCTAACGTAAATTTAATTTTTGGGTGTAAATTATTTAAACGTTTGAAAAATACATCTAAGTGTCGTTCACTACCCATAAAACAAACTAATATGTCATTTACATATCTATACCAAAATAATGTAATTTTTGAAATGTTACATTCAAAGATTTCTCTTTCTAAACTGTCCATAGAAATGTTTGTCAAACTTAGTGGAATAGGGAATCCCATTGGTGAACCTTCATTTTGAAGATATACCTTATTGTCAAAAGTGAAATAATTCTGATTAATACATGCATCAAACAAATATATCTGATATTATTTCTGAATGAATATTTTTTTCTTCAACTAATTTTCTTACAAGTGTTACACATTCTTTCGTAGAAATTTTAGTGAATATATTGTAACATCAGATGAAATGAGTTTAGAGTTTTCTTGTAAGTTAAATGTTTTGAATTTTTTTATTCGTTCAATTGAATTTTTAATTGAGTATTTAGATATATACGTAATTATTAAGTAGGTATATTGGTTCGTTTTTTAGCTAATCTATTATTAGAAGTATTAACATAAGAAACGGCAGGTCTACTTGGTTTCGATATTTTATGTAATTTAACGGTTCCATAATTGTGGAGATATAGGATTTTTCCATGATAATCTTTTCTCGAATAATATCTCATCATCATTGATTTATAATTAATATTGTTATTATTAATCCAATTATCAATAAATTATTATTGTAAAAATGAAATCATTTAATTAATCATATTATAGTTAAATTGACTGTCTCGACCCTTACTTCGTGGAATATGCTCATATTAGTGTTTTTAAATGAAACTCAAGGTCTCTAGTTAATTCTACAATATAATACAAGTTATCGAAAATTCTAAAAAATTGACAATTGTTTCGATAAATCAATATCATCGTCAGAATGACAGAAGTTACATTTCATTTTATGCCTACCTGATGTTTAGTAGTTATATTTGGCTAGACCAAGAAGTAACCTAACTTGTGATTGGCTTAATATATGTTTATAGAAAAAAGAAGAAGATGTGATATTACAAATATTGAAGCTTAGATATTATTAGCCCTATGGTTATATCCTGGATATCATTTTTCCAATTAAGATCAGTATAACTGTGCAATGATATAGAAAACCAGGAAAACTATATCTGCTGATCACTTAAGAAGACAGTTTATTAGTGGAGAATTCCCTAGATTTAACTGTTCATTGACAACTTCATATTGTGGGTTTCTTAAATGTCTTCTAATTTCCAGTTCTTCAAGGAAATCCAGTTCTTGTTTCTTTTCACAAATATGCAGTACTTCTAGTTTTGTGTTAGGTGTCAATGAATGATTAGTGTCAAGTAGATGTTTTGCGTAGTGGGATTTATCTGGTTGTTTTAATCTGTATGCTCGTAAGTGCTCACTGTATCGTATTTCAAAATTCCTAAGGGTCTGACCCAAATAGACAGCATTACATTCTGGACATTTGAGTTTATATATACCTGACTTCTTTAATAGTGGTATTTTTGTTTTTACATTTAACAATTTTGTACTAACGTTACTTTCTGTTTTAAAAGAAATTATTGTATTCGTTGCTGAAGATATTATCTTTGAAATATTATTAGAAATATTTCCTGCATATGTGATGGTTTTATAAGTTTTAATTTCATCAGCTTGTTTAGGATATATTAGTTGTAATGCCACTTTGTCCTCTTTTTTACTAATTAGCTTATTTATGAATCTCAGTACTCAATTAGAAATTCAATAGAACTAATCAAAAAGTTGAAAGCAATCCACTTACAAGATAACTATAAACTCATATCGTTCGATGTAACTAACATGTTTACTAAAATTCCTCCTAAAGAATGTCTAATACTTGTAAGAAAATTACTAGAAGATAAAAATATTAATCCAGGAATAATATCAGATATACTTAATTTATTTGATGTATGCATTAATCAGAATTATTTCACTTTTGACAATAAGATATATATTCAAAATGAAGGTTTACCAATGGGAAGCCGTATATCCCCTATTTTAGCAAACATTTTTATGGACAATTTAGAAAGAAAGATCTTTGAAAGTGATATTTCGAAAAATATTTTATTTTGGTATAGATATGTAGATGACATATTAGCTTGTTTTATGGGTAGTGAACGACAATTAGATGTATTTTTCAACCACATCAATAATTTACACCCGAAAATTAAATTTACATTAGAAATTGAGGAAAATAGCTCAATCAATTTTCTTGATTTAAAAATTCAAAGAGTTAATAATGTACTTGATTATTCAATTTACCGAAAACCAACACAAACTGATGTAACAATTCCATTCAATTCTAACCACCCTGTGTCACACAGACTAGCAGCATATAATTCAATGATACATAGAGTTTTTTCAGTTCCTATGAACAAATGTAATTTTGATAGAGAGATTAATACAATTAGACAAATAGCAACATCTAACGGTTATCCATTAGATATGATAAATAAGCTAATTAGTAAAGGAAAAAGTGGCATTACAACTAATATATCCTAAACAAGCTGATGAAATTAAAACTTATAAAACCATTACATATGCAGGAAATATTTCTAATAATATTTCAGAGATAATATCTTCAGCAACGAATACAACAATTTCTTTTAAAACAGAAAGTAACGTTAGTACAAAATTGTTAAATGTAAAAACAAAAATACCACTATTGAAGAAGTCAGGTATATATAAACTCAAATGTCCAGAATGTAATGCTGTCTATTTGGGTCAGACCCTTAGGAATTTTGAAAAACGATACAGTGAGCACTTACGAGCATACAGATTAAAACAACCAAATAAATCCCACTACGCAAAACATCTACTTGACACCAGTCATTCATTGACACCTAACACAAAACTAGAAGTACTGCATATTTGTGAAAAGAAACAAGAACTGGATTTCCTTGAAGAACTGGAAATTAGAAGACATTTAAGAAACCCACAATATGAAGTTGTCAATGAACAGTTAAATCTAGGGAATTCTCCACTAATAAACTGTCTTCTTAAGTGATAATTGTAAAGATCAGCAGATATAGTTTTCCTGGTTTTCTATATCATTGCACAGTTATACTGATCTTAATTGGAAAAATGATATCCAGGATATCACCATAGGGCTAATAATATCTAAGCTTCAATATTTGTAATATCACATCTTCTTCTTTTTTCTATAAACATATATTAAGCCAATCACAAGTTAGGTTACTTCTTGGTCTAGCCAAATATAACTACTAAACATCAGGTAGGCATAAAATGAAATGTAACTTCTGTCATTCTGATGATGATATTGATTTATCGAAACAATTGTCAATTTTTTAGAATTTTCAATAACTTGTATTATATTGTGGAATTAACTAGAGACCTTGAGTTTCATTTAAAAACACTCATATTATAGTTGTTATTGCTTTAATTGCTCCTAGTAAAAGTCAAGGACTAATATCGACTAAGTGAAAGGGGTAACTTTTATGTGTTGACATTAATTTTTCATTCTTTGACAGAGTGCAATGGGAAAAGTGTTTTATTTTTAATCCTCGTTTTATTATCACCTGTTACATTCACAGTGTTTTAAAGTAATTTAACCTAACAGGTTACGGGTCCAGAGTTCGTATCGGTGTGATAAAAAAGTTAAAACATTTAATCCAGTATTGTTTGTCAAAAATGGCTGTGAATTATCTTACTAGTGTACCACGTTTAACCGAGAGAGAAAATTATCAAGACTGGGCTTTCAAGGTAGAAAATGAAGAAGGAGATACTACACTAGTTGTGAAATCTAAAACAAAATTAATATTAACGCTGGACCCATTCCTGTTCATACACATGAAAGATGCGAAAACAGCAAAGAAAGTTTGGGATACATTGAAAAAATTCAGATTCAGGTTTTACCAGAAAAATAAGATTGCTCCAAACTCTCATATCATTGAGAATAGAAAACAACGATTCTATGAAGGTAATTGAAACTGCTCAAAAGTTAAATCGTACAGGTTTTGAGATCGGCGATACATGGGCGGGATCTCTGCTTCTAACAGGTCTCCCAGAAAATATATGCCCATGATACTCGCAATTGAACACACAGGAATCGCGATTACCACAGATGAGATTAAGTTTATGTTGCTGGATATGAATCTAGATGGAGTTGATAACACTAAAAAACTGGGCGGAGCAGTCTAGGGGTCGAGAGTCTGACTCGAGATCAAGAAATCTGCTCGAAATCCGAGAAAGGTACTGCCATGGTGGTCGAGGAGGGTCGGGGAGAGTAAATTGGCCTCTTTCATCCATAATAATTCACCTTCACGTTCACGAATGTAGCTCAGATTAACCTGCATCACGCGAAGAGAGCTTCAGCCATGATTGCAAGGTTTTCGCTAGACTACAACTGGATATTGTACTGATCCAAGAACCATGGATCAACAAAGAAGGTCAAGTCAAAGGTTTGGCATGCAAGGATTCTAAATTGATTTATGATCAAAGGCAAGTATCTCCGCGTGTGTAATCATAAGAAATAACATAAAATATATTTGTGTTTCAGAAAACGTGTCACGGGAACTTGTTCCAACCATAGTTCACCTCAACATTGGGGTATCGACCGAGACATCGTCATTGCCTCTGCCTACTTCGCTGGAGACGGGCCGACGACACCGCCAGAAGAAGTACAGGAGCTAGTGAGACACTGCGACAGCAGACGGCTACCAATTATAATTGGTTGTGATGCCAACGCACACAATACCGTGGGGTGAAGCACTAATAACAACGCAAAATGTGAGTGTTTATTGGATTACCTCTTAGCAAATAACCTTGAGACCTTAAATGTGGGGACAACCCCCCCTTTGTCACGAGAGGAAGGGAAGAGGTCCTGGACGTAACAATTGTTAATGTTGCTGCTAGGAAAAATGTAAAATACTGGAGGGTGATGAGCGAGCCATCACTTTCTGACCATAGGATCATCGGATTTAGGATAGAGGAAAATACCACCTCGATTCCTACAATCCGAAATCCTAGAAATACTGATTGGTCTCTTTACAAGACCAATCTGAAGGACAATTTGGAACAAGTCGAAGTGAATGGGGTAAATCACCCCCACTACGACCTGGAACAAAGAGTCGAACAGATCAGTGAGGCAATAATGGGAGCTTTTCATTCCAGTTGCCCACTGTCAAAAGCTCGTTCAGAAAAGGACGCTCCTTGGTGGAATGAGAACCTGTCAAACCTCAGAAAAGAGGTCAGTCGACTCTTTAATAGAGCCAAACGTGACGGTAATTGGGAGAGGTACACTGAGAAGCTTACTCAGTACAATAAAGAGATTAGGAAGGCTAAAAGGCTTAATTTTAATGCCTTTTGCGAAAAGATCACTTCTACTCACACAGCGGCCAGACAACAAAAGGTCATGGCAAATGGGGGAAGTAGCCCCACAATGTCACTGAAAAAGCCAGACGGATCATACACGGAAGGTGAAGAGCAACGATCGATTCTTCTTCTTAGAACCTATTTTCCAGGTAGTGAACCAGCAACAAACACTGAAATGGCAATGAATTCCGCAAGGAAGAGTGGGACATTGCTAAGAAAATATTCACCAGACAACGGTTGGAATGGGCAATAAGTACGTTTCAACCATAGAAATCACCAGTGGATGAAATATTTCCAGCACTCCTGCAGCAAGGGATAGAGGAGATTTTTCCTCACCTGCTCAAGATTACAAGAAGCAGTCTAGCAGTGAGTCTAATACCTAGAAAATTAAGAAGGGCAAGGGTAACCTTCATACCAAAAATAGGGGAAAAATATGAGACTTATCCCCGATATTTCAGACGCGTCTGCCTTACATCGTTCTTACTCAAAACGATGGAGAAAGTAGTGGATAACTTACATAAGAACAGAGAATCTAGAGAATATACCACTTCATATATGTCAGTATGCTTACAGAGCGGGTCAATCAACTGAGACGGCTCTGTATCAGCTGACCGAAGTCATCAAGAGAACTCTGAACAACAAAGAAATCGCATTCCTGGAGATATCTGGACAACACAACTTATGTGTCTGTCAAAGAAGCACTAAAAAGGCGAGGAGTAAATGAAACCATTGTAAAATGGATGTATGAGTTGTTGACGACGAGGATAGCTGAGACCCAGGTGGGGAATCAAACCAACTCAGTTAAAGCCACTCGGGGGACACCTCAAGGGGGAGGGATATCTCCCCTTCTATGGAGCCTCGTAGTAGATGAGTTACTCTACAGGCTAACGGAGCTTGGCTTCGAATGTTTGGGCTATGCTGATGACATTGTTCTAATAATCAGAGGCAAGTTCGAGAGCACCTTGTGTGATTTATTACAAAAGGGCCTCAGAATCATTGAGCAATAGTGCTTGTCAGTGGGGCTAAACATTAACCCAAACAAGACCATAGTAATTCCATTAATCCGGAAAAGAATAGTTCCAGCCATGAAACCCATATCCTTAAACGGGGAAATCATAGAATGGAAATCAGAAGTTAAATATCTAGGGATAACCCTAGACAGTAATATTCTGTGGAATAAACATGTTGAAATAACTGCTAGTAAAGCAATAAGAGCTTTGATGGCGAGCAGAAATCTAGCTGGTAAGAGATGGGGCTGTGAACCAAAAATACTGCGATGGATGTACGCCATGATTGTGAGACCAGCAATTACGCATGGGGCAATAGTTTGGCATACAAAAGCAAGTCAGCGCGAGGAAGACCCTCGACAAAGCTCAAAGACTTGCCTGTGTGTGTATCCCTGGAGCTATGAGAACGTGTCCAAATAGGGCACTTGAGATCATTACATATCTCACACGTCTACATCTGGTGATAGAAAGGCAATTCTTAGAATATCTAAGGAAGGTTCAGATAATGAGAGTATTAAAAATCAGGGAGCCTGGTCCTCTCTAACAAAATACATCTCATCAGCGAATCTTCCCATTGACGAAATGATCAAGAAAGTAAGTATCGAAAAGAATTTCACTACGATGTTAAATACGGGGAGAGACTGGGAAAGGGAATACACCACCATTAGATGGTATACGGATGGTTCAAAAACCACAACTGGAGCAGGCGCTGGAGTATTTGGGCCTGGCACTAGATACTCATCATCGTTAGGCTCCTTCCCGAGCGCCTTTCAGGCAGAAATACTTGCGACTGAAAGATGTGTGGAAATGAACTTAGAAAGAAAGTATCAGAAATGTGACATATCGATCCATTCTGACAGTCAAGCTCCCATGTCATTGACTCAAAGTTCGCATGGGAGTGCCGAAGAAAACTTGATGAATTAGGCAAAAATGACAAGGCCTCTTTAGTCTGGGTTCCTGGCCACTCGGGAATCACAGGAAATGAAGAGGCCAATACACTTGCCAGGAAAGGAGCACAAACGCCCTTTATTGGCCTGGAGCATTTCTGTGGTGTAGGAAAATGCTCCTGTAAGAACGAGTTTCAGAAGAAGGAGGAAACCGAAAGAGAAACGGTGCCTTTCCGGGTTCGAACATTCCAAAAAGTTCCTGCGGAACTTTGACACTGCTAGATCCAAAAAACATTTGGACCTCAGTAAAAATAAGCTACATCTCCCCATGGGCTTTCTTACAGGTCACTGCCGCCTCAGGAAGCACCTAATGAGAATAGGTCTAGTAGAAACTGACGAGTGTAGATTCTGTGGGGAGGAGGGTGAAACTCCGGATCACCTAGTTCTGGCCATTGCAAGCCAACGCAAGAAATGCTTCGGCCAATAAACTTGTAAGAGTGAGGATATACCCTCGTTGAAGCTGTTCCAAATACTATAGTTCATTAGAACCCTGGTACTGGAAGGTGAGCTGTAGTAGTAGCGAGAACAGCTCTGATAGGGGGGGGGGGCACAATAAACCTTAGTTTTAGTGCATTGTAGCCCCGTTAAAATCTAAATCTAAAAATCTAACACTAAGCAGGGAGCGTTTGTAGCGAATATCAGCAAGTGGAAGATAAGGCAAACAGATGGCAGTACAAATCATGTCAAAAAGGATAAATCTAACCTGACTTGTTTTCATTGCAAAAAGGAAAGTCATTTTATGAACAAATGTCCGAATATACTCTAAAAGACTCTAAAAGATAGCAGTAATGCATTTAGTGCCGTATTATTAAATGGTAAATTCCAAACAACCGAGTATTTTATCGATTCTGGCTGTAGTACACATTTAACTGCTAGAAAAGATTGGATGATGAATATAAGAAATGCAAAAGTACCAAATATAACCGTTGCAAACAATAGTTTGATGCCAGTAGAATGCACAGGAGATATTGATATTTCGACTTTTGTTGATTAACAAAAGTTTGAGGTAACTATAAATAATATTTAATATGTACCAGACTTAACAACAAATTAATTACCTGTTTCTCAACTGATAAAAAGTGGAAATGATGTCCATCTTTGATGAAAAAGGTTGTAAAATATACAACAGAGAAGTTATTTTAATAGCAACAGCTGATTTGCTAGAAAATGTATATCGATTGAATTTTGAGCAAGATTAGCGACTGCAGTAACCAGTGAAACACACGTCGGCGTTGCAGGTTTTCCTGTGACATGGTAAATTTATTGACTAGCCAAATGGACCGACGAATCGACGTAGGGAACAAATACAGCCGCAGCTGTATCCGCTCATTTGTTTGATGATCGATTATTATTATTCTCCGCCGTACCAACGCATAATATCCCAAATCCCCGCAGGCACGTCTTCACAACACATTCTAAACCAATTTTCATCATCAACACTCAGTTCCCTACACTTTTTAAAAAATGTCTCCCAGACACTTTTTTCACAAAAAATTCTAAAAGAAATTACAAATTCTATCATCTCTCTCTAAATACCGGAGACATCCCTAATTCAGTAAATATCATCTATCTCGCTTAATATAATTTCCGACACCTAGCCATCTCAACTGAATATCATATGTATCGGCAGCGTAGCAAGTTTCGAGTTCTATCAAAACGCCACAATCCTAGACACTTTTTGTCACACAATTACATATATTTTTTAAACTTTGCTGCTTCCAAACATCAATTCCCAATGCCAATCGATATAAATTTTCCTCCTGGCGAAAAGCCCGCTCCAAAATGTCAATTTTATACATATTTTTAAAATTCTTCCTAGTCACTTTTCTCAAATTTTTTAAACACTTTTTTAACCCGGCCGATTTTTAGCCAACCACCTAAATACACCATACTTAATATATGAACGCGCACTACAACCACCCCCAACCCAGCCATGAAGAGGAAACTAATCCTATATCAGAGCAACCAAACAAAACTAACATTTCCATTTTTTAAACAAAATCCACAAACTTTTATCGAATTTCTCTCTCTCTCTCTCTCTCTCTCTCTCTCTCTCTTCAGTGAAACATGGCATCGGAGATTTGGACATATAAATTACAATTATTTGAACTTATTGGAAACTGGAATCGTTGGAGGGATTGAATGCATGGAAAATGTCATTAAAAACAATATTGAATTTGTTGAACTCCGGAGGCTAACAAACTGAAATTTCTTAAAAAATGACAAATATTTCGTACTTCAAGTACCATAGCACCCGTTGTACTGGCTCTGGTGAGCTGAAAATCAATAGGGTTCATCTGTGACATGTCCTTCACAATATTCAATCATAAAATTGGTGACTTGTTGCACTCCGGAGGCTGTAACGTGCTAACAAGACATGTAACGAAAAGTGGCCGACGACAACGAAGACTACGACATACACACAGGATTTTTTTTCTAAAAACTATTTTTTCGTGTTGTTGTTGATGTAAATCGTAAAAATTCCAACTTTTTTTGGGGTAAACCAATACTTTTCTTGCATATTAGATAGGTTGTGCGGAAAAGTAATAGATAGTTTTTTGAATAATTTAGAATATAAAAAATCTAATCTAGAGACGTGTTTATATACCAAGATGGAAGATAATTTAAAAACCATTATTTCTATCTATGTTGATGTTTTTTTTATCTTTACTAATGATATCTTAGAGCTAGCAGATTTAAAACTGCAATTGAATAAAAAATAAGAGGTAAGAAATTGTTTAGGTATGAGAGTTACTCGATATAAAAAAATGGTACAATGACTCTAGATCAAGAGTCATATATTAATCGTTCACTAAAACGATTCAATATGACTGAGTCAAAGATTGTTAGTACCCCAATGGAAATTGGTTTAAACTTATCTAGAGAGGATGATACCTGTATACAGGTACCATATCAACAATTAATAGGTAGTCTCGTGCATTTGTCAGTTTTGCCCAGGCCATACATTTCGTATTCTGTTAGCTATCTAAGTCAATTCAACGATTGTTATACTGAAACACATTGGAAGCATGCAAAACGTATATTAAGATACTTGCAGGGAACGGCAGATTATGGTCTGAGATTCACAAGAGATGATAATTATATAAAAGGTTTAGTAGATGCTAGTTTGGGTAGTAACACTCATGATAGGAACTTCTATTCAGGTTTTTGCTCTCAACTTTCTATAGTATATATAGAAAGGACAAGGAGTAATAAATCATTCATTTAAGTAGATTTCATAGACGTACCAAAATATATTTTAAGAGGGTATACCGTAAGGTACATTTTGTATTGAACGAATGAGTTGCAGCTATGCTAAAGAATATACGATTTAGGTCCGAGGTAACGGGATGTACTAATTTTAATAAAAAAAAGTGATAGAGGTAGAGGTCATTCGGAAGCAAAAAATGTAGTTCATTATAAAAAAATTCTACAACTTCCTCAGGACTAAGATACATAATACCGAAATGTACTTTTAAGTATTCGCCAATAACAGAACCTTTCTGTCTGTACTCTTGTACCAAATGAAACTCCTGAATCTTACGAAACCAAGCTTGACAGAGATGAAATTTACAACCAAAAAGAATTTGATCTCTGCCAAAACATTCATATATAGCGTTATGAATGATTAGTTCGAAATCTACTACGACTTCTTTAGGTTGAAAATTTAAGCCTACTTCTTTAAATTTTTGTCTTAAAATTAAAAACAAATTTGAATATGTTTGACTTGATTTGTCCGGCAGCAAACAAAAAACAAGAGGTACGTAATAGCCGTTTTTAAAACCATGAATGGTAAACATTTGGTAAAAAAAAGTTGAACAGTATTTAAAAGTCCCATCCATCAAAATACAATCCGAATTACATAAAAAATTAAGGTTGGAAAAACAGGAGAACACAATAATTTTAAATACCTGGTCTGCTGTTAATAGAAATTCCTCTTCTCGGTTCGTTCGTAATTGTAATTCACGAACACTATTATATACTTCTTCCTGATTTTTAGGTAATAGTGTAAGTGCATCAACATCCTTCCCCTATTCCCCTCAATATCGATCAAAACAATCAAGATTTCTCCAAAATATTTTATTCAAGAAATCTTTGAAACCTTTCAGAAATATACATAATTCTATGGGCCTACGATTTTATCTATTATAAACCCTAATGACTCTAATAGGATTAAACTGAATGGTTGCGGCACAGTTCGAACATTTCAGTAATCCTCAAATTGATACAAGTCAGGTAAAATTTTATTTTGTGGCAGAGTTCGGATATGCCCGTTTATTCATAATATTTTTTATTTGTATTACTCCTATATGTAGTGTTTGGGGAATTTTTCTCAGAAATTTTAAATGGCAAGTGGCCTACTGTAATCGGCTTAATACGATTACACCTATTTACAGATTATTCGATTATTGAGAGGGATTTTCCAAACAACCCAGTTTTCTTAGAAACATTATCGGGAATATTATTTTAAAAGAAAGTAGGTACATTAAATCAGTACTTAGCATTAATTCTTTGAGTAAAGTTGTATGGAGTTGTATGGTTGTCATAATATTGTAAACAGTTGGAATATATTTAAAACATTTGTTGAATGTTAATTGTGCAAGTACCAAACAATGTCGATAAGCCAAGGACCATCTAAACGACCAAAAACAGGTCCATTATCTTTAAATGAAAAAACTCTGATATTGAATTGTTATATATCATTGAAAAACAAGGATCCAAGTGCAAGTGTTGATGATATTGTGGAATTAACGGCTGCTATGTTGTGTGTTGCTAAATCAACAATTTATAGATTACTAAAAGAAAGCAAGAATGGAACTCTTCAAACCCCTAAAACTCCTTCAGGCCGAAAACCAATTGAGATCGATGAGTCGTTAAAACAAAGACTAAGGCTTAAAGTCCATGGATTTTACTTACGAAAGGAAATTCCAACACTTGACAAAATTATGACATCAGTGCAAGAAGATACGGACTATCCAAAATTCTCCAGAATGACATTATGCAAACTTTTGAAAGATGTGGGTTTCAGATATACAAAACATAATAGAAAATCTCTCTTGATAGATAAACCGGAAATAGTTATTTTGGAGAAGAGACTATTTAAGAAGCGTTCGACATGTCAGAGAACAAAATTTGAAAATCTTCTACTTAGACGAAACATGGATAAATGCTGGATATACAGTTTCCAAATCTTGGCAAGATGAAAACATTAAAAGCGGAAAGTAGGCATTCGTGGAAGGTTTGTCGTTAGGTTTGCAGCCACCATCTGGGAAAGGAAAAAGACTTATCATTGTCCATGTTGGAAGTTCTGAAGGTTTTGTTGATGGTGGATTATTAACTTTTATTTCAAAACGCACGGGGGACTATCACGAAGATATGAATGGGGATGTCTTCGAGGAATGGTTTGTTCAAATGTTGGATCTGATTCCAAAAGGGGCTGTTATTGTTATGGACAACGCAAGTTACCATTCACGGTTACGAGAAGCATTGCCCACAAGTCGTTGGCGTAAAGCAGAGCTTTTGGAGTGGCTTATTTCGAAAAATATTGAGTTTCCAAAAGATCCACTAAGGAAAGAACTTTACAGAATTGCAAAAATTAACCAGATCAAATACAAAACCTATATTGTAGAAGAAATGGCTTCTTCTCGTGGTATATCAGTTCTTCGACTTCCCCCTTATCATTGTGAACTTAATCCCATAGAAATAATATGGGCTCAGGTAAAGGGGGAAGTTGGAAAAAAAAATACTACTTTTAAAATAAACGATGTTGTGAAATTGTTTGAGAGTGCTGTAAGTCATGTGAGTAAGGAAAATTGGACAAACTGTATCGAGCATGTTATCAAAGTAGAGGCAAATATGTGGAAAATTGACAATATTTGTGATGATTTAATCGACCCTATTATTATTAATGTCAACAACGATTCTTCCTCTTCCGAGTCGGATATAGAATAAAATGTAAGTAATAAATGTATTCCAATAATTATTTCTTTTCATTTTTTATTATATTATAATTTAAAACGTATTTTTCTCCCAAAATACACACCACTGCATTGCGGTATTGCTTATCTGCTAATCCTTTAACAATGAATAAACCCTAAACTTTGCTACAACTGAAACAAATACGGGGTCGATCTACCTGGTTTCTAGATTTACGGAAGAAATGTAATTTAAAGTAAGAGATTTATCAAAAATTTCATGGTGCTCCCTGTAAAGGTTTTGCATACTTAATTAGGGTTTATTACTCCTCGTACTTTTTGTACATACTATAATAGTCCAATTGCATGGGAAAGCAAAAAGCAGAGCACAGTCGCTCTATCAAGCACTGAAGCAGAGTACATGACGATCTCTGAGGCTGCTAAAGAGGTGATCTATATAAAAAATGCCCGTTATTTGAGATAACGGGCATTGATAATTGTATAATTTTATTAATTTATAATATGGGCGCACAAAAATTGGCAATGAATAATATAACAAACAAACGTACCAAACATTTTGACATTAGATACCATTTTATCAGAGAAGCCGTATGCCAAAATCTCATCAAATTAAATTATTTAGACACTGCCAATATGCCAGCACGTGTTTTAACAAAAAGTCTGAGTCCAAATAAACATAATGAATTTATAGAGCAATTAGGTGTAGTAAAACTTATTCAGAAGGTGTGATTGTTAAATGTAACCTTCAGTTTCCTTATTATTTTTTTTTATATTTTGGTCTAGTGGTAGTGTAGGAAATAGATCAAAGCATCACTAAAAATTGTACTGTCCTACACTGACACCTACCGGATGCTGTGATATGAACATAATAAAAATAATTAGTCATTCTTTGACAGAAGGCAATGGGAGACGTTCTATTTTTAATCCTCGTTTTCTTATCACCTGTTATATCCACAGTGTTTTAAAGTAATTTAACCTGACAATTATTTTCCACTTTTTTATAATTTAATTTAAAACTGAAATGTCGTTTTGTGTTCAACGTTCAAACTTTGTCGGTTCAATATTTTTGATTAAATTTGTAATTTCTCATCAAGAAAATTATTTGAATTAGATTTTAAAGGTATTTCTGATTCTATTGCTGATATTTGTTTAATGTTATTCATAAAATCTGGTAGTATGCTGTACTTTAAGCTTTTATTTAAAAATTCTGTTTCACTATTTATGAAATTAGTGTCTGAAAGGTTTTAACATTTGATTCATGAATTATTTCACTTTTGACAATAAGGTGTACAGGGTGTTTCCTAAGTAGTCTAAAATATTGTAGTGGGCGCTTTGTCACTCCATTTTAAGACGAAAAGTTCTTATAAACATGTGTGATAAGTCTTGTCGTTAATGAGATACTGGGTGTTTGAATTGTTTTATTATTTCAAATTCGATGTTTTATAACTTGGTTTGTAAAGCCGATGGAAAAGTGCCTTACGTTTTTTATGATTACACTTACTTCCCTCTTTCGAATTTTACTAATTTCATTCTTCCCAGTTCATCAACGTAGCCGCTACGAATTTTTTTAGGGTGATTTTTAATACAAGTTTTTAGCCACTCTAGAAAAATTGTAATGATTATTCAATTTACAGAAAACCATCACACTCTGATGTGAATATTCCATATAATTCCAATCATCCCATGTCACATAAATTAGCAGCATATAATTCAAATATATATAAAGTATTTTCAGTTCCTATGAACAAATGTAATTTTGATAGAGAAATTATTACAATTAAACAAATAACAACATCCAACGGTGATACATTACATGTAATAAATAAATTACTTAATAAAATAAGTGAAAAAAGTAGCATTACAACTAATATATGCTAAACAAAATAAAAAATTAGAAAACCATTACATATGCTGGTAATATTTCTAATAATATTTCAAAGATAATATCTTCGTCAACAAATACAACAATTTCTTTTAATTTTTTTTTCTGGATAAAACTTAAAGTCAATGTCACAGCATTTGTCCAACTTCTTGGACAAATCATAGAGCGTTTGTAATATCGAATACAATGAATTCCTTTTTGCCGTAAGTGACTTAATTGTCTTTCCGAATTTTCCGTTGAGGTGCGGCAGTGGGAAACTTCCCATTCTTTATTTAAAAGTATGATTCATGAAAATGCTAGTTTAACTAATTTAGACGAAATTCATTATTTAGTTGGACGTTTGCGTGGTCCAGCTTTGGGGGTTTGTGCAGGTGTTTCAATTACCGGTGATAATTAAGATATTGTTTACAACGCATTAAAAGATAATTATGAAAATAAGCGATACTTGGCGAATTCATACTTGCAGCAAATATTGGAGTTTAAACCTATTGCCGGAGAATCTGAAAAAGGTTTAAATGTATTTTTAGAGCGATTTGATGTGGCGGTGTCGGCTTTAAAAAAATTAAATTTACCTAATTGGTCGGAATTTATTTTATTTCAGTTAGCTTTAAGTAAGTTAGATAAAGATACTGTTAGAGCTTTTGAAATGAAATATAGGGACACGGATCCAGACTACGTACCGGATTATAATGTACTTATGAGTGCTAACGAACTATAAACTCAAAGTCAATGTCACGAACTATAAATTCAAAGTCAATGTCACGAACTATAAACTCAAGCAGATATAGTTTTCCTGGTTTTCCATATCACAGTGATCTTAAATGGGAAAAAGATATCCAGAATATCTCCATAGGGCTAATAATATCTAAGCTTCAATATTTGTAATATCATATCTTCTTTTATTTTTTATTCATATACAGTGTGTCGCATTTAAGATGAAGACACTCCCATAATTTCGCTGTTTGAAGAATTACAGATTCGGATTTTTGTAGAGTCATACAGGTTGACGGACCACATTTCTGGAAATAGTCAACTGAAATCTGAACTTTATACTCAACCTACTACGATTTCACAAACAGGACCGCTTCTCGATATTTTGATTCGCGTTAGAGATATCGAAAAATATTATTAAAAAAAGATCTTCAGAATATTATGTTAACTCCACATACCAAACTTCATCACAAAATTCGCATTTTTAATTTTCTAATTTTTGGTGTAAGTATGCAAAATTATTATTTATTTTGAAAATTAGTTTGCAGTGGAAATTAAATTCTTGACACAGTGTCATGTATTCAAATATCTTAGTAAAGTAAACAGGACTTTGAAAGGAATAATTATTTTATTACTATTATTATGGGAAAAAATTTTGATAATTGATTAAATCTAGGAAAAGTATCGAACAATCATTTTCATAATACAAATAAACATTTCTCAACTAGTCCTCCGTCTAATCGAATACATTTTTCGATTCTTTTGCGATTTTGTTTAGCTACTCGTCTTAATTCCGGGATGTCGATTTCTTGACAGGCGTGCCTTATTCTAGCACAAAGTTCATCTCGATTTCTGGGCCTTCTTTTATAGACTTTATTTCTTACCATTTCCCAGAAATAAAAATCATATGGTGTAATATCGGGAGACCTCGGAGGTCACAGTTCAAAAGGACTGTTTCTTCCTATCCAGCGCATAGGATAGTTTTGGGTCAACCATTGACGAACAAGCCTTGAATTGTGGATGGATGGATCGTATAGTTGCAAATACATATCCTCACGCACATTAAGAGGAAGATTTTCAATTGCTTGCTAAAATTCCCCATCGAGGAAGTTAACAAAGCGAACATCATTCAATGATCCATTGAAGAAAAAAAGGACCACACCAGACATTGACTTTCTGGGAATATTAGTATTTACAATCGATAACTCAGTGAGGATTATCTATGGCCCAGTATCTACAATTTTGAGAGGATACAACCCCGTTAGTGGTGAATATAGCATTATCGGTAAACATAATCTACTTCAGAAACTGTCATTTAAAAAATTACCTTGGGCCCAATAACAATAGTCTAATCTTTCATTATCATCACCTTCTTTTAATGTATGTAAGAACTTCAGTTTATAGGGATGACCTTGTAACGTACAAAACAGCTTTTAATTTCATCCTTACTAATATTAAGTTGAGACGATAAATCTCGAAAGCTCATGCATGGATCTGCTCGATTTACTGCCAATATATTGTTATCCTCAAGATGCGGGTGTATTCGACGAGGATGACCATTTTGATGAATTTTAATAACACTGCCAGTTTCGTTGAAAAGAGCACCCTAACAACACGGGGATGTCCTAGGTATGTCCCTTTTATGTACCACGGTACAAGGACATGATTGGGACATCCAGGGGATGTCCTGCAGAGATTGTCCAGAGGACATCCCATCTGGTATATCCATAGGTTGTCCCATTTATGTCCCTGGTATTTCTAATATCAATTTACATAAGAATCATTGAAACTTATCAAAATGCCCATTGAAAGTTGATTACCTTCATTTGAAAATTTTTGTTTTCTTTCTGGAAAATAATGGATATATAGGAATTTGATCCTTGAAGTGCGCATGTCACATGAACAGATTTTTTTCAAATCAGTATCGCTAAGAATTTTGTATGATTATTCTGTTTACGTAAGGTAAGTCAGGTCAAGTTAAGGTTGGCTAAAAATTTCATGGTAGGTTAGCTTGCTTTGGTTAGGTTTGTGTGTAAATCGCAAGCGAGAAACTAAATCATGCATTTTCAACTTGCATGCAGCTGTCTTCTCATTTAAATTTCCCGCAACCAATCAAATTCAAATCTGTTCATGCAACATGCCCACTTGGGGGATCGTATTCTCTTGTGTCTAAATGCCAGTCATATACGCACGTTTCTAACCTAACTTTGTGATGTGATGTGTATTCACAAAATACCTCGGGTGCGTTTTCTGTGTGTGTATTTTTGTTTTGTAAAACTTGTGAAGTTAAAGTTGAATATTTTCTAGTTGAGGAGGTATAATAAGTTGAGTTTAAAGGTTGGTATAACAATAATCATAATACTGAATATACTCTTTTGAATTGTTCCAAAATGATACTTGGGTTATTCGATTCTATAATATTATGTTTATAGTGAGGTTTATTTATAGTGTATTGATTAATAAATTAGGTACATATCAATACAATGCATCCTATTCAATATGTACCCAAGTAATAATAAGGAAATTCTGGAAACTTCGACATCACTGAAACACAATAAATTCTTTAAATGCAAAAAAAATCTCTTATGATTCAATAAAAGTGATGAATAAGTTGTAGAAATATAAATTACTTGATTCATTATACTATAAGATGATCATTGATAATAATGCTAACACTGATTCTTTCCGCAGGGAACATTGAAAAAAAGAAAGATAAGAGCAGTCTGGTCCTAATGGCATTTCTTTTTCAAGTTCTTGTAATGGTATTATTTTTCATGAATGCTGAAAATGGCTCAGATATATAGACTGTCAATTATCATATATATTTTTAATATCCTTGGTAATCAAGAGACTTTCATTATTTGAATAATAAACTGTGAGCATTTTATAATGATTTGGAATCTTTTTTCTAGATACAGTTTTGAAGAAGCCTGCTGCAGATTTTTACAGTTTTTGTGTGCAGAATCTAAGGAAACGGAATATGCTCACTAGTATGGTAACAGATTTATTATCAGAAGTTTAATCTTTGAAGAACAACATTACTGAATTGCATGCTCTCGGGATATTAGATACTTCAAATATGAGGACAGAAAGTATATTCGAGAAAGTAAAACTACCAGCTAGGGCACTGGAAGAATTTCAAGACATAGAGAACTATTTACACCCCCAAGACCAATTCACAAATGTGGTACTATAAACTTTTTCTGAAAAATAACATTAAAAATATCACTTTCTACATTAAGCATGGGTTAGTTGTCATTGATGCTAAACTAGTTTCATATAAAATTACATTTGTTTTCAAGTGAAGCTTCTGTGAAGTTTAAGGATCAGTTGCTACTATTATTATAAAATTCACTCGTTTCATTTAGAGTTCCTGTTTCAATACTTCATTACCAAATAAATCGTTGAGTGCTATAGCTTTTTAATTTTTATCTTATATAATTTCAGGTTCAAGAAGTATCAAAAATAGGGGGGAATTCTCCATTTGATTAAAAAAATCGAGCAATTGCTGGAACAAGTATATACATAGTATTAATCGAAATTTGAAATTTGATAATCGAAGGACCACCGTGTAGAACACGAACAAAGGAACTGAAATGAAACTATAGCTCGTAATATGTATCACAGAGCACTTTTTTTCTTTAAATAATAGATACCACGCAGCTCAGTTTCCATATAAAGCAAATATTATGAAACCGACACTTGAAGGTAGATGTGGAAATACATATACATAATTAAATAAATTGATAAACAATTAACTTTTAGAGTTAGGTATACGATTATCTCGAGCACATGCTATAATTTGGCAACACCGCGGTACAGCAGGTGAATTGCTTAGATTATTCAAAATTTTCTGGTAGCATTCCAAGTTTTTGTAATTAGGATCATTATATTAGAAGTTGATTTAAATTCGATCTTACCCCATGTTTACAATTGTATTATTCACTAAGTATTTAGTTTGGTTTTTAGCATTTAATTAAAAGCACAATAAATACTAAAATTTTATGGAGGACGTGTATTCTATTTGGAAGTCAGACATACTCTCTCTCTTCGACCTCTTCTCTGAATTCGCTGATGACACGAGGTCAAACGACGGACGAAACCGAGTTTATTCGCTATATGAAATTAAGCATTGGATTTTATTTAAATATTGGCGGGGCCTTCGCATCTGTTAAAATGTGATTTTAACAGTTTCAATATATTGTGGAATTATTTAGAAACTGTTAGTTTCATTTAAAAAGTAATATGAATAGATTCCACAGAGTGAGGGTAGAAATAGTAAATTTCACGACGAATTATTGTTTATTCAGATTGTTCCCAAATTATTTTATCAATTATTATTCATATTTAGTCCGTTAAAATCACTTTGTTGATCAACTTTCTGCTGCGGTTGAGGCGCCCGCTACAGCCGCAACTCGTTTTTACCCCACTTTTCACCTCCAAATTACAATTATAAATAATATCAGTAATGTTCTCGTAGGTAAAACTTTTGTTTGGTAAATTTTCTGCTCTTTCAAATGTTGATTATCTATCTCAAATAGTTTTCGAAATATTTGCAAAAAAAGAAACATTCTTTTTTTTTCTCACGTAATTGTTTATAACTTTTGTAATTTTTGCTAGTCCCTATTGTCCACTTGATCGTTTGTTTTAGATGTCATTTTGAATCGAATTAGATCAAAATTATAATTTTCGGTGGTCCAGACTAGGTTTATCACGAATTGGTACTTGTAAACCAGACTATTATCCTAAATTATTATGAGTGTCAATATTTTATTTGTTCTACATCAGTTGAAGATCTTTCTTATATATTTCTTGTAATATTTGCGAACTCACTTTGACTAATAATTTTATATTCGGTGTGAGTAATCATAATTATTTTTCTACAACTACTATGCAAAACACGCTTTTCTACACAAATTTTTATGCGCTAAGCAAGCCTTTTCTTAATTAGTTTGATATCCGTTAGAAAAGTAATAATGTAGAGTGTGGGAAAAGTACACGTTATGGTACTTGCCCGCACGGAAATGTCACTTTGCCCAGGGAAATGTCAATGTCAAATTTTTTTGACAATACTTTATAGTGGATTTCTGGGTGTTCAAATTTTAAATTTAAACTAAAAATTCTGTAAGTAAACTATTTTTTAAATTATGTATTTCAGTTTATTGATTATAAACAAATTCATTTATTACCGTAAAACGGGGTTACTTCTACAGCGGGGGTAACTTCGACACGTATAATATCATGCATGTTTTTTGCATACAAATTGACTTTTTAGTGTTTTTTCGGTTATCCATTTATTGTTTATTGTTACGAGTAACACTATTATTATCATTATTACTATTTTTTTGTTTTTATTATTATTATTATTTCTAGTTTTGTTTTTCCTCGTTGTTTCAGGTAACACGTACCTAATTTTTTTGTAAGATGCCGCGCACCTATGTCAAAAAGCTGGGAGGTAGACCGTACCTCAACTATAATAAGGAGAGCATGGAGAAAGCCATTGAAGCTGTGAAGAAAGGCATGTCCAAATCTAGAGCAAGTCTAAAGTTTAAGGTTCCAAGAACACCTTTGATCGATAAAATTAGTGGAACCCATCTTTTAAAACCGGGTCGTCCATGTATACTGACTGTCGAGGAAGAACAGATGATAGCAAAAACCCTTGGTGCAGTTAGCAACTGGTGCTTCCCCATGACGAACCAAGATATTCGCATAGTTGTGGCAAAGTTTGTAACGAAGCAAGGCAGGGATATTCCGGGATGGAAGAACAACGAACCAGGTTTGGATTTCATAAACAAATTTGCTGAAAGAAACAACCTGGCAACCCGGTTGGCTTCAAATATCAAACGTCAGCGCTCTGCGGTGGGTAAACCGGAAATAAAAGAATTTTTCGACAACATTGAAGACAACTTGGAACATGCGTTACCGGAACATGTCTATAATTACGACGAAACTAACATCACTGATGATCCTGGTGCAAAAAAAGTATTGGTGCCCAGAGGAACTAAGAGAGACGAGCGAGTTCAAGAGCACTCTAGAACATCGATCAGTATAATTATTTGCGGAACAGCTAAGGGTATCCTGCTTCCACCCATGGTGGTCTACAAAGCCCAACACTTATACGAAAATTGGACGACAGGAGGTCCTGCGGGCACAGTATATGAGGTCACGCCAAGTGGTTGGTTTGATATGACAACATTTGAAAAATGGTTCTTCGATATTTCGATCCCTCACATAAACGCCAATAGCTCCCCAGAAGAAACAAAGGTTGTGATTGGAGATAACCTTGCGTCACATTTCTCTCCTCGTGTCGTCGAAGCAGCAATAGCGAATAATATCTACATGACGCCTCTGCCACCAAATTCGACACATCTAATGCAGCCTTTAGATGTGAGTTTTTTTGCGCCCATGAAGCGAAAATGGCGAGAAGTCTTAGATACGTGGAGAAAGGAGTGTCGTCGGAAAGGAAGCATTCCAAAAGAACAATTCCCCAACTTGCTGAATCGCTTGTGGTCTCATATAGCAGAAAACGCTTCCACAAACCTGCAATCTGGCTTTAGGGCAACAGGGCTAAGCCCATTTGATCCAGAAAGAGTTTTCGCCAAACTTCCTGGCAACAAATTGAGTTCCGAGAGGGTGCTAGATTCCAGTTTACTAGAATTTCTAAAGGAGTCTAGAGGAGATTCTAATGCGCAGGCAACGCCTCGCAAAAAAGGAAAGAAAATAGCAACACAGCCAGGTCAACAAATGCAGATGCCAGTTGCAACAAGCACTCCATCCCGCTCGGAAGCAACAATGGAACAAGTTGATTTACCAGAAATTGCTCATGTTGAAACAACTTCCATCACACAAAACCCGAAGAAAAACTCAAAGGCAAGTCTCCCTAAACCACTGAAAATGAAAATCGTTGAACCTGATGCACCTGGACCATCGAGAAAGAGATCCACAAAAAAAGTCACTGATTCTGATTCTCTTTGCTCTGTATGCAAATGTTCTTACGCACACTATACTGTAGACAAAGACTGGATTTGTTGCATTTCGTGTTTGAAGTGGGTGTGCGGTATTTGCAATCTTGGCTCCAATGACCCTCAATATGAATGTCCTGCCTGCAATTGCTGTTCCATTTGTCTAATAGAGTTTTCCGAATACACGAACCAAAAAGCTTGGATTAAGTGTGTGACTTGTGGAAAGTGGGTTTGTGGACACTGCAACGGGGGTTCCAACCAAGCGAGCTACGAATGTGCCTCATGTTTCGATGATGATTAAGCATTTGTCCCTGACTTGTTCCTATGTTCTTAGCATATTTAGATTTTTTTTTACTTGTGTTACCTACTTTATTTAAGAGTTTTTGTTTAGTTAAAAGGATGTTTTTTAGTTTAGATTTATATGCCAAATATGCCTTACCAAAGTTGCTAAATATATAAATGATTTTCTGCAAGTATTATTTTTAACAACCCATTTACTATTATTATTATTGTTATTATTATTATTATTATTATTATTATTATTATATATTTATTTTTACATTTTTCGGTGTCGAAGTTACCCTGGAGAAAGCTAACTTCGATTTTATGCATAATTCTGCATGGTGTCGAAGTTACCCCCAACCCGGGGTAACTTCGACACCAAAAAGAAATTTAAAAAAAAAGGTGAAGGGGGGGTGGGGCCACAATAATTTTCTTAGTGAATAGAACCAAGGCTTCAATTGTTACAATGGAATAGGAGCCAAGGTTGTCAAGCGTATAGATTCCTTTACAGAGCAACAAACATGCCAAAAACCTGTCGAAGTAACCCCGTTTTACGGTACCCATTATTTTAGGAACTATGAACCGAGATCATAATTTATCTTCCGAGTTGTCGAATTCCGATATTGAGAATACTCCTCCAGGTATTATCGAAAAGGCTCAAAATGCAATCGAAAATTTGTTACCTGGAGTTTCAAAAAACAAATATCAAAAACAATACAGCAAATTTATGAACTGGAGGGAAATAAACAATATTAAATCATTCTCAGAATTTTTTTTGCATTGGTTTGAATACCAGCTTTTAGTGAACTTGGAAGAACCTGCCGCAATTGTAATGGATAATGCAAGTTATCACAGTACAGTGATCAATAAAGTACCAACAACAACTACCAAAAAAGCTGATATACAGAACTGGTTAATACAAAATGATATACCTTTTGAAAATACTTTCCTCAAAACCCAATTATTGAATTTAGTACAACGGTAAGTTGATATAAACATTTTTCAATATATTATGGTAATACTTAGATAACTTATTTTTTTTAAATATATGCATTTTTGTAGGAATAAACCACCAACAGTATATGAAGCTGACATATTATCTGAAAAATATGGTCACAAAGTGCTTCGACTTCCCCTTACCACTGTATGTTCAACCCAATTGAACATATTTGGGACGTAGTTGAAATTTTTTATAGAGATCATGTGGGAACTGATGGTTCTTCAACAGGTGTATGGAAAAAGTCTTTATATAAAGTGACTCCTGATATTTGGTCAAAGACAGTAGAGCACACTGAAAAAAATATACAAGATGTGTGGGATAGAGAAGTAGTATTTGATAAACAGGATGTGCCTCAACTTATTATTAATTTTGACAGTGACGATGAAGATAGTGATGATTTTGTAGTGGAGTAGTGGAAATCTTGTGTTTTATTTTTTGTATATTTTTATCCAATTTCCTTTATTTCCACCTTTTCAAAATCACTTATAACTATTATTAAATCAATTAGGTACAGTTATTTTATAATACACAAATTAAAACAACGACCACAGTATCTCTACATAAATAATACTGATAAAATGGGAGATTTTTCATTTTTATATCTTGTAACAAAATTTTATTTTGTGTATCTATATTTTCCTTTTCCATTCTATTTTTATTATAATAAATATAATAGATATTGTATAAAGAAACAATATTTGCATGAAGATGATTACAGCTTGTATTGATTCGTTTTAGCGTAAACCCTTGCAGTGCTCTTGAAGATGGTTCTATAGAGCAGTGATCCGCAACCTTTCCTCATCTGAGGCACACCAAACTGCTCCCTAGAATTTCGTGGCACACCAAAATCTAAAATATATTTATAGCAGTGGCGTAGCTAGGTCGGGGGTCAGTTTACTCCATGTATACTAATTATTTATGGATGTCCAACTACCTTAGTTTTTTTTATTGTTTTAAAATGTGAAGAAGCCCCTTTCAGATTTGGGGCATCAAAATTTTCACTCAGGACATAATACATATTTTTTTTTTATTTTTTTTTATTATTCAGATAGAATGAAAAATACAAATAGGTACATACATGAGAACTATACTAAATACTAGGTAGGACAGGTAGGTATACTAAATTTACTTCTGTTGACACGTCAATAGTAATAAATATTTTGACATGATGATGACTGATTAATGTGATACCTGCGATTGCTTCGTGGAACACAAAAGTTTTATATTCGGCTCAATTTTAGACAGCGCAACTCTTATTTCTTGGTCAAGATCTTTTAAGCATGACCGTTTATCATTTTTAATTAATACAAGCGTTGAAAAACTTTGCTCACATAAATATGTTGTGGAAAACGGAAGTAGTGTGAAGATGGCCTTGTCGGAGATGCGTGGATATTCTGTCTTGATGAAAATCCAGAAAACATCTAACGGAACTTCGTCGAATTTAAGTTTTAGGGTCATATCATTACTTAATTCTGTGAACTCCTCTCGAGTTTGCAATGGCAGTGCTTCCGTGGAACTTATTGCATTGGTTGCGAAAGGATTTCGAATCCAATTGTATTGTTCCGTGTTGATAGAATGGAAATAGTATTCAAATTTTTGTGGAAGCAAAACTGCTTGTTTTCGATCGTACTGTGGTTGGTCCTGTGATACATTTCTAGACATCCTTCTTGCAACTGTTCCTGCCAAAGTTCAAGTTTCTTTTTGAACCCTTGTAATTTATCGGAGCACGTCAATATATTTTCATTCCGTCCTTGCATTTTTTTATTAAGTTCATTCAGATGTTCGAATATATCAGCCATGTATGCAAGTTTGGCTATCCAGTATTCATCATGAAGGTACTGGCATAGATCGTACATATCTTGACTTGAAAGAAACTCACGCACTTCGTAGCGAAGTTCAAACAGTCGAGCTAAAACTTTTCCCCGGGATAACCAACGAACTTCTGTATAAAACAGTAAGGATTCATGTTCGCTTCCCATTTCTTCACAGAGTATTCCAAAGATTCGCGAATTTAAGGCTCTCGATTTAATTATGTTTATGATCTTAATACATTCATTCATTGTGATCGAAAGCTGTTCGGGCAAATTTTTGACCATCAATGCTTCTCGATGTATGCAGCAATGTGTAATTTGTATTGACGGATTTTTTTGTTTTACACAAGATACCAAACCTTTCTTACTGCCCATCATTGCAGCAGCACCATCTGTACAAATAGCAACGCAATTGGTCCACTTAATATTATGTATTTTAAAAAAATTATCAGTTACTTGGAAAATTTGTTCACCGGTAGTTCTCTCTGGAACCTCCTTACAAAATAAATAATGTTCTTTAATAGAGTCCTCGTCAACGAAACGTACAATAGCCATCAGTTGTGCTTTATTTTTAATATCGGTTGATTCGTCGATTTGAAGCGCAAAAATTCCAGCCGAAATGATTTTTTTAATTAGTGTTCCCAAAATATCACTTGACGTATCTTGGATACGTCTTTTAACAGTATCGGCCGACAAAGAAACTTTACTCACGTCCTTAACTTCGTTTGGCCCAAGCATAAGTCTAACAATTTCCATGCATGGTGGTTTAATAAGCGTTTCACCGATAGTGTGCGGTTTTTTTTGTTGTGCAATTAATTTTGCAACAAGGTAGCTTGCTTCTAATGCCTTTTCAGAAACCGTAACCGCCGATTTCATAAACTGCTTTTGTTTCTTATTCTGATCCAAGCGCCGTTGGAAAAATTGAATGTCTTTTTTGACGCAACTGGGATGATTTGTGATCAAATGACGGTTTAGTTTGCTGGGTACCATTGCTTCATTTGACAACTGTTCACCGCAAATGACGCATTCAGGCTTTGGAGCCGCTTCGTCGCCACACCAAGTGAAACCATATCGAAGGTGGTCTTGATTGTGCTTCCTTTTCAGCACCTTTTTTGCTCTTTTTGCAGCACTTATGCTGGAGCTTGTGCTAGGTTCTTCGTCATCGGCTCGTGATTTCAGCAAAAATTTATCCATATTTGAAGCACTATAGTTATTTATAAAAGTAGATACTGCAACAAAACTTAGTCCAGTTTAATTTAATTTATTTAGACACAATATGGCCAACAACGTAAAAAAGAAAACAGGAACTCTAAAAATAACACTTAACTAATTATAACTAATTTATATTCACTTATTTATAAGGCACAAGAATTTATTTATATAGCAATTCACTATTTATTTCACTCTACGATTTATTTGTTTGCCCGCGTATTTATCTGATTCACTTGACTATTCGACTCTCTCTGAGTCTCTGAGCGACGACAGGCGCGCTTATATAGGCAGCGGCGATGTTCAGGAAAACATCGAGTCGCGCCTCGAACGGCACGGATCTTTCTAGTTTAGTCGCCTTCGAGAATCAAGCCGCCGCGCCGCGCCGCGCCGATAGACGGATAGACGTTTACCATCGGCGCTGTTGTCAGATTGCTTCATTTTTCGCGGGTCTCGCTACAATACGAATCTGATTGCTCGGTATTTTTTTTTAAATTGTGTTTTTTGGAAATTATATTTGAGTACGAATTACTAATAAAATGATGAAATATGAATAATATTTTTCGATCTTACCGATAGAATAATAAAAAAATATGAACTGGTTATTTAAAGAAAAAAATCATGAGTGCAATTAGTTTAATCTTATATTAGAAACAAATACTTAATTTTTTACAGTTTATCAATCAATTACAATCAATACAAAGCAAACACTCATTGACTTCGTGTTACTTAACAACCCCATCTGCTGTCGTGTCGTTAAAGCAATTAGTTGCTCACAAAAAATAGTATTATTATTCGCCAATAGATGTCAGGAAGAGTCATATTTTTCAGTTGAGACTACTCAAACGCCTCCTTTTTGTTATTTTTCTTCCAAGTTTATGTTTAAGTTGATTATCGATAAAACACGAATAAAATGACATTTTATAAAAATGATTCCTAGCTAGATCGATTTATCGCCCCCGAAACCCCCTATATACTAAATTGTATGAAAATCGTTGGAGCCGATTCCGAGATTTCAATTATATATATACAAGAATTGCTCATTTAAAGATATAAGATTACCGACGAAATCTGTAATAGTAAGTTTAACCACATTAAACTAATCTGGGTTCAAATGAAGGGATATGTCGCGAGAAACAATACATTTGAACTTCCAGATGTTCGTCAACTACTAAGTGACACCATATCAAAAATTTCACCGGGCAGTTTGCAAAACGCTATAAAACATATCAGAGGAGGAGAAGTCCTGGAAACTTGATATGTTAATAGAGAAAGCAATAGAACCAATTATTTCTGCGAGAAATGAAGAAACTGATGATGACTACTTATCGGGAGAAACCGACTTATTTATTAGGTATGTAACTCTATATTTATACTAATTATAATTAGTTTATTTCACGCTAGTACCCAAAATACAAACAAACAAATTCATATGCGATCTCCCCGTAGATATAAAAACGAGTATATTTTATGAGAACATATTTTTTGCAAAGATTTTTTTTAGTAATACGTTTTGATTCCATATAAACTTGGTTGTGTGTATCTATATTTATTATTAAATCTTAAGGAAATGTTTACTATTTTCTACATTTAAATAATTTCGTGTTCCCCGTCCCCGAGGTATAGAATTATTGGTTAGTCCATTAGGCCTTGTTCATTTACATTTTATGATATATTGTATTCGAGGTTTTCCGGGGAGGTTATACTAAAATCTACTGAAAATTAAGATAAGATGGTATCAATATTTACTTTTTTTTCTATTTTGAACAATCTTGTATATAGACCTTCGCCATAAAAACTGTACTATCAACCATTTTCAAATAAATTATAGTACTTGTAAAAAGGAAAGAATTCTTATTTCCTGTTGATTTGTAATATGCTCCCTTTCATTATCTATGAAATTAACTATTGCCATTTCATACAAAAAACAACTTTTTCCAGTGTTATTTGTGATATTTATTTAGATACTTTTCTGAAATTTCAAACTGATTGGTACTCTATGCAATTTTTATGTTCCATTGAACACTATATTGTTTTTCAAATTTCTGTTGTTTTTTAATGTTTCGTCACCGATACTTTATCTTTTAATTTTGTTTTGCCAGTTTTCTATTGCCGAAAACTGGCGTGGCTCGATAATTGAAGGTAATGTTCGGAAGTTATTCTAATCTCGCTTTTCACAATGACAATTGGACAAATCCAATAACCAAGTGTTTGAATTCTTGGATTATCGTCAAATTCATTGCCAAACAATAAATAGTTAATTCACCTAGAAAAATACTGTTTCTAAAAAGAGTAAGATATTCATCACACATTTTGCTCGGGTTACAATGTTTAAATTAACTCTATGAACGTTAAGCTGATACAAATTTGCTTATATCGTTATCATTCACTACAAAAATCCATAAATACTGTTCTTTACTATGAAATATACTAACCTCTCTTTCAGAACCATCCTCTATAGATTTTACGATACTTTCGTGACCAGTGAATATCTCAGTCCAGTAAACGTGAATTCCATCAGTATCTACTCCAACTACTTGCCTTAAGTCACTAGCAACTGTGAAGTATGATTTAGAGTCCAAAGTAAGAGCACGAATCTCTTTTTTTGTACTAAAGATCATTAAACCGTTACCACCTCGAGCTTTGCACGTTCTTTTATCTGCTTCCAAGTAATATTTTTCGGAACAGTAGCACTCATAAGATCCTACTGTATTTCTGCACATCTGATCACAAATACCTGAAAAATATTAATATATACAGAGAGAATAATCAGTTGGTATGAGAGAAGAAACCAAGCTCCAAGCAGAAGAAGCAGCAATAGTAAAAATTAAAAGGAGATGAGCCACATTTAGTAAGGAGAACTGATTTACTCAAATTAGCGTTCAAAATATGATATTACAAAGAAATTAACTGTCTCAATCCTTACTTCGTGGAATCTACTTATATTAGTGTTTTAAATGAAACTTACCGTTTCTAGCTAATTCCACAATATAATAAAAATTGTTGAAAATTCTATATCACCTATTTTGGCAAACATTTTTTTCTACTTCCGCTACTAAAACCGCACTTTGAACACGGGTTTGACATGCACAAAACGACTCTTCAAACACTAGTGTTTAAAATGTGAAAAGTCACATCTCGTTTATCTTTTCTTTTTTAAACGTCAAATCAAATGTATCTCTTGTTTATTACATTTCATGCTCCTTGATAATTTTGTTATTCAGCGTCATTTGATTTATCAGTCAGCTGTCAGTCATCGTCCGTCATGTAATGAATATAATTCAAAAATAATATAATGTTTACCTTCCCGCGGGCGAAGAAAAAGTATAGTAAGCACCTCGTGTTAAAAACGTCTTTAGTCACTCGTTTCACAAGGAACTCGTTCTGCTTCGCTTCACTCGTGCCTAGTAAAACTCGTGACTAAAGTAACCGTTTTGACACTTGGTACTTGATATACTATTATGGACAGTTTAGAAAGAAAGATTTTTGAAAGAAATATTTCGAAAAATGTTCTATTTTGGTACAGATATCTAGATGACATATTAGCTTGTTTTATAGGTAGTGAACGACAATTGATATATTTTTCAACCACATTAATAATTTACACCTAAAAATTAAATTTACATTAGAAATTGAAGAAAACAACTCAATCAATTTTCTTGATTTAAAAATTCAAAGAGTTAATAAAGTACTTGATTATTCAATTTACCGAAAACCAACACAGACTGATGTGACAATTCCATATAGTTCCAATCACCCCATGTCACATAAACTAGCGGCATATAATTCAATAATACATAGAGCTTTTTCAGTTCCTATGAACAAATGTAATTTTGATAGAGAGATTAATACAATTAGACAAATAGCAACATCCAACGGTTATCCATTACATATGATAAATAAGCTAATTAATAAAAAAGAGGAAAAAGTGGCATTAAAACTAATATTTCCTAAACAAACTGGTGAAATAAAAACTTATAAAACCATCAAATATGCAGGAAATATTTCTAATAATATTTCAAAGATAATATCTTTAGCAACGAATACAACAATTTCTTTTAAAACAGCAGAAAATAACGTTAGTACAAAATTGTTAAATGTAAAAACAAAAATACCACCTTCAAAGAAATCAGGTATATATAAACTCAAATGTCCAGAATGTAATGCTGTCTATTTGGGTCAGACCCTTGGATATTTTGAAATCCGATAGAGTGAACACTTACGAGCATACAGATTAAAACAACCAGATAAATCCCACTATGCAAAACATCTACTTGACACCAATCATTCATTGACACCTAACACAGAACTAGAAGTGCTGCATATTTGTGAAAATAAACAAGAACTGGATTTCCTTGAAGAATTGGAAATTAGAAGACATTTAAGAAACCCGCAATATGAAGTTGTCAATGAACAATTGGAAAAATGATATCCAGGATATCACCATAGGACTAATAATATCTAAGCATCAATATTTGTAATATCTCATCTTCTTCTTTTTCAATAAACATATATTATTAAGTCAATTACAAGTTAGGTCACTTCTTGGTCTAGCCAAAAATAACTACTAAACATCAGGTAGGCATCAAATGAAATGTAACTTCTGTCATTCTGACGATGATATTGATTTATCGAAACATTTGTCATTTTTTTAGAATTTTCAACAATTTTTATTATATTGTGGAATTAGCTAGAGAAGCTAGAGAAGATAATATAGTTACGCGTTTTTTATAATTACTCTCAATGAGGAAATGATTCGATTGGATTATCTCAGACGACATAAGAACAAACTTACCATAAGTATCGCATTCATTAATATCTGTACAGTTATTAACGTGTAAAACGTGCCCTGCTGGACATACGCATGTCGGTCCAGTTGGTAGCGGTACACATGCATGTGAACACTTTAAATATTGACAGGATATAACTGAAGAGTTACACATTGCTCCTTCGTCCGAACGATCAGGGCAGTTATCCACCCCATCACATACTAAATGAGTGTCGATGCAAGTTTTCTTGTTATTGCAGAGAAATTTTCCATTATCTGGTACACATTTATCAGATGGTACGTGGTTCTCTAAAAAATAAATTCAGTTAAATATTTGTTTCCGTTTATGTCAGTACTGAGAACACGACTGATTTATAACTTATGCGAAACAATGATATATATATATATATATATATATATATATATATATATATATATATATATATATATACAGGGTGTCCCGGGACTAATGGGAAAAAAGTCAGGAGCGTATAATCTGAGCCAAAATAATGTTAGTACTTCATATAAATTTTTTCTATGTAGGCCCTCGTTTTCGAGTTATAGGCCTCCAAAGTTTTAATTTTGAATTTGGTTTTCATTTTTATTTTTTTTACTAGTTATTTGATCTTTGTAAAATTTACGGTAAAGCTATAATGTACATGTATGTTTATCTTGGAAAGGTAAACAAATTTACAGTAGTGCCTTGAAGCTAGGGACGGACTACTCGCAATGGTTAGTGATCCATAAATTTGCAGGGATGGCACACCCTGTATGAAATTATCGAAATTGACTTCCCCACACATTAAGCTAACGAAAGGGTACTCTTGCTGGAATTCGATAAAATGAACCGTTTGGCTAATATTTACAGTTTTATTAATGCACTACGTACAAATTTACCTAACTAACTTATTTATACGATGTATTACAAAAAATAATTTGAAGATAGCAGATGATAAAAACATTAAGAACTTATTTAATGGGAATTAAAAAGGTACGCAGACAACGTAATTAGTTGCTTTTAATCAAAATTACGAACACAACATTATTAAATTGAGTGAATGAAAACGACGAATACTCAGTGTGTATTAATTTATTACTTTTAGGCTAAGCGCTTTCGGCTGTTAAGCCATTATCAAAGCCGTCGTCATTTAAAAAGTAATTGTCAAAGACATCAAGCTGATCAAAAACAATACTCAATACTCAAGATCTATCCAACCATCGTTATGATTGAGTCATTCGAATAAAAACATTAAATACCCTATTATAAGGGTGTAAAATTATATTCACAAGATGTAAATACACTCAAAATTAAAAAACTGAGTTTTTTAATTTTGAGTGTATTTACATCTTGTGAATATAATTTTACACCCTTATAATAGGGTATTCAATGTTTTTATTCGAATGACTCAATCATAACGATGGTTGGATAGATCTTGAGTATTGAGTATTGTTTTTGATCAGCTTGATGTCTTTGACAATTACTTTTTGAATGACGACGGCTTTGATAATGGCTTAACAGCCGAAAGCGCTTAGCCTAAAAGTAATAAATTAATACACACTGAGTATTCGTCGTTTTCATTCACTCAATTTGCATATAGTGTGTACACCATATCCACAGGCATTTCTACAACATTATTAAACCATTAAGAAAACCTCATAAAACACAAGTTATAAAACAATCGACTGAAACTAATTCATAAACAACAAAAACTAACGTTTTTCTAATAAATGTTCAATATGAGCTACTCCCACTTCCACGCACATTCTAAGTCTACGACGGTTGTTTCTTTGCACTTCTAATAACATTGCAGTGTAACACATTTCTGTCTATTAAATATTGCCTTGTTTGCACAGGTGTTGCGTATACCTTACTTTTGAGATAACCCTAGAGGAAGAAATCCATAGGATTAACATCTCCTGATCGCGGTGGTCATTAAAAAGGGCCTCTACGACCAATCCATCTATTAGGAAACCTTGTGTGTAAATGCTATCGTATATCTAAACTGAAATGAGGAGGGGCCCCATCATGCATAAACCATAAATTCCTACGAGTTTGTAGTAGCACATCATCAAACAGGTTCCATAACTCATTTTGCAAAGACTCCAAATATCTCTGACCGGTCAAAGTATCGTCAATAAAGTATGGCCCTATCAAATGATTTCCAACTATTCCTGCCCAAACATTAACCATGAATCTATGCTGGTTCCTAGTTTGGATAATGCCATGTGGATTCACATCATCCCATAAATGCATATTATGAGAATTTATGACTCCATCTCTGGTGAAACCGGATTCGTTCGTAAAGAGAACGTTACTAATAAATGTATTGTCTTCTTGTTGTTGTCGCAGAAACCACTGGCTATACTCAAGTCGTGAAGGATGATCAGCCACTGTCATACTGTGTACTTTTTTCATGTGAAAAGGATATAACAGCTGTTCTTTTAGAACGCGATGCACAACTGATTTCGAGACGTTATGTTCTCTTGATAATTTTCGTAATCTCGTTGATGGTTCATTATCAACTGCATTTAACAAGTCTTGTTCAACTGCCACAGTACGTACGCTTCGTACTGGACCTTCTCCACCTTTTTTTGGCAAAAAACGTCCTAAAATTTATAACTTTGTTTTGTATACATGGAAAATTACATTTACTTATCCATACCTGTTTCTCGTTACCTGAGATCAATACGCTCAAACATTCGTCTGTCTGGAAATGCTCTGTTTGCAAAATGTTCTGCATAAAGCCTTCTGGCCTCTAAACAGTTCCGAGAAACCAGTCCATACAATAGATTCATATCTGCGTACTCAATAAAAGTGAACTCTGCCATTGTAACTGTTAAATTAAGGACTTATGAATTATTGACAAGTACTGACTACGAACTATTCTACACAATGTTTGACAACTAATCCTATGGTTACTTGATAAACGGTAAAAACACTTTTAAAAAGTTTTTACCAACTTTCCAATTAATAAGCCGTTGATGTTTTTTATCTTCTGCTATCGTTAAATTATTTTTTTGTAGTACTGAAGGTAAATCTTGGACATCGTATTAATAAGTTAGTTTTACCTCGTTGTGTACTTATAAAAATGGTGAATGTACGTAGTGCAATAAAACTGTCAATATTAGCCGAACGGCTTATTTTATCGAATTCTAACAAGAGTACCTTTTCGTTAGCTTAATGTGTGGGGAAGTGAATTTCGATAATTTCATACAGGGTGTGCCATCCCTGCAAATTTTTTGGATCACTAACTATTGCGAGTAGTCCGTCCCTGGCTTCAAGACACTACTGTAAATCTGTTTACCTTACCAAAATAAACATACACGTACATTATAGCTTTGCCGTGAATTTTATAAAGATCAAATAACTAGTACAAAAAATAAAAATAAAAACCAAATTCAAAATTAAAACTTTGGAGGCCTATAACTCTAAAACGAGGACCTGAATAGAAAAAGTTTATATGAAGTACTAACATCATTTTGACTCAGATTATACGCTCCTGACTTTTTTCCCATTAGTCCCGGGACACCCTGTATATATATATATGTATATAAACATTTCCAATATTATATATATATATATATATATATATATATATATATATATATATATACAAATAACTAATGAAAAGATGAAAGAGTAACGCGTGGAATATAAAACAAAAACAGAATTAGCGGGCATATCACGCAAAAGAGGTTACAGAGAATGAGTGGTAACCGTAGACATGCATGTTTCTGCTCATTAGCCTTCATCGGTACGGCATAACCAAGAAAAGGTTTACAACTTGGGAGCAAGGATGTTAATTGAAACATGAGAAAACACAAAAAACGGATTTCAACAAGATAACCAAACGCACATTTGTGCCTTCAAATGGAAGATCCCGAGTTTTCAGGACAACAACCAACAGAGACACGGAGGCGTCTATAGCTCTCCTGTCTGAACCTTCCGACCCTGGATATAGACAAATAACTTCATTAGTTAATCCATTTTTTGTGTTTTCTCATGTTTCAATTAACATCCTTGCTCCCAAGTTGTAAACCTTTTCTTGGTTATGCCGTACCGATGAAGGCTAATGAGCAGAAACATGCATGTCTACGGTTACCACTCATTCTCTGTAACCTCTTTTGCGTGATATGTCCGCTGATTCTGTTTTTGTTATATATATATATATATATATATATATATATATATATATATATATATATATATATTATAACATTTAATATTATTTATGTTATAATAATGATATAATTAATAGGATATTTGAATAGCCCACTACGTTGGGACGAAATTATTGTAATGAATTTTTATGTATGTATAGAGTATGAGATTCTTTCTGTTATCTGGGTTCTTACGGTTGTGAATAAATTCAGTTGATAAATAAATAAAGAAACATTTTACTTGAAAACAATATTTTAATTTTATTTATAAAAATTTTATGCGACGCCCATGTAAGGGTCAAATGAAATTATTGATTTTATTCTTATGTGTGGCGTTCTGTGCGCATGCTCAAAAACATGAGGTAACGATGCGCTAGAGTAAACATTTGATAGACGCGTCGGGTCTGTTCAGTTTCACAGCGAGCTTCTATGCTGTGTCATAGAACATGTTTCAAATTATACACAAGTTAAAAGAATTAATGCTGGGAGATTTATACATACAAAAATACAAATAATATGGTACAAGAAATAGTTATGAAATTTATATACATAGAGTTTAAATGTTACATAAAAGAGTTGGATGTATCTTTCTTAAGTTTCTTATTTAAGAAATGCGTAAATATTAAATTTTATTTCTTTAGATTGGCCATTTATCATTTAGAATTATTTAATAATATAGCTATATTGAGTCTCTAATCTTAATTCTTTTTCAGATCGATCATTATTTCAAAGTTTATTTTACTCATGAGATTTTAAAGAAGACATTTGATTGACGTTAATGAGTTTTTTATAACTCTTGTTGTACAACAATACACTGACCTTGTGTTCAGGAACCAGGATCTGTCTCTCGGGACTCTGGAAAGCAGCTTCCGAAGTTTACAGTTAAATGAATATGTGAAAATATGATTTTCACTCTGGAAAATCAGCTACAATCATTGGGTAAGTACATGTGCATGTTTTATCAATAGTTTGCTATGTTTTTATCCTCATTTTGAGGATAATTTCCTTAAATTTCTGGAGCACTTCAAAACCCAACCTTCTAGAAACGAAGCCAAGCCACCGACCCTTTTTCTTCAACTCTTTTCAACAACAACAATCAGTCTTTTGTTTAATTCCGCTCACTATATTCAAAAATGTTTGTTACACTTGTTGTTGTTTGAAAGTTCCTTCTGTCATGTCACATAAACCAATCACCGTTTTCTTTTTTAACGCACTCAAAATTATGATTTCACTTTACATTCTAATATCTTTACCTACATACAAAAAATTAGTCTCACTAAAAATTGTTTATTCAATATTGAAGTTCATCTTGTTATTATGGGACGAATAGTTTTTCTTAGGCGATATACAATAGTCTTTAATATCAATGTTCAGTTCAATTTTCTTATTATAATTAGCAATTGTGTTTAGCCATCAACATAAATTCTTTTAAAACATTTATTAATATCCCTTAATCTAATTATTTATGTTCATTATATTCGATTAAACACATTAATTAATTTCTATTCATTTCATCTATGAAATTACTCTACTTTCAACGTTTGTCGCTGATACATATTGACATCTATATTTTGTCGCTAGCGTATGTCGCTAAGCGTATTGGTATTACAGCGTTAAATATTCTAACCCATATGTTTCTAGTAAAAATGCGTTATAATATTGGACAATATCCTTTTTATTTCGAATATTTATTAATTCATGTTTCTTTTCTAGATTATATGTTCATCGTTTTTTCTGACATGAGGTATTTAATACGATGGACGATATTTACTCTATGGCTTTTGGATATATGATCAAGGTAATGTTTCTTTTGTCAATTCTATGTGAGTCTTCTAAGATTATTAATTATATCCATAAGTTGTATTACTTTTTTAGTTAATATGAGCAATTTTATTGTCTCGTATTTATGATTCTAATAACATATAGTCTAATGTTTTAATTTCTAATCAGTTTCCAACTAATCTGTTTTACACCAGTGTTTCTATCTTTATTTATACGTTATAATATATATTTATATATATATATATATATATATATATATATATATATATGTGTGAATTGTAACGCGACAATAGATTTCTACAATTTTAGGGCTCGCGGCTAGACTCAAGCGGAGACGGGAGTGGTCAGTTCTCGAATTAAGCTAAAATTATTTCGATGTTTAAATGGGCGCCAGTTAAATTGACCTCAAGCACCTAACCGTAGTCGTACTGTCCACCAATTTAACAAAAGGCCAGCAAAAAGTCGTATCGAGACAAAAAAAACAAAGTCTCACTTATCTTGAAGTTAATTTAATTTCATTCCAAAATTTGCGTAAAATTATTGATTACAGTGAGGAGATTCTTTTTACCAATATAGAGTTAAAAAAAATCGTAAATGGGAAGCATTAAAGCAAACACTAATAATAAGATAATAACACCAAACTACAAGTCACACATTTAAGTTAAGGTTTACCATGCGGAACACTAAGGGTTTAACACTACTACTGATGCAACAATAACCTCTCGACATTAAGACAGTAAGGGGCAAACGTAGGCAGGTAATATATTTATAACTGTGGCGTTGCTTGCAAAAACCCTTATGCAGAAAATAATAATTTTAATCATAATATGTATAGTAATAAAATCCGATAACCCTAGTATCCCGCTCACATAATATAAGTTACTATGTAACAAAAAAAAATAGATAACTAATTAAGCAAAACTAAGAAAATCTACTATAAACTATATAAGCCGAAATTCTAGTGAATTACTAAACGTCATTAAATACAGGAGCAAATACAATGCAAATTATTAAATAAAAATCCAAAAATAAAGAATTCAACAAAAAATACAAAAACTTGCGTGTTCCTAGCGGTGGTTGATAGACTCTGCCGGTGGCAGAAGCACTGGTGTACTGCTCCAGGAGTTCTATCTTTAGAGCAGCAAAAGCAGACAATCAGTTCACTCGGTGAACTGCTTCAGGGAGCATAGATTTAGCAAATGCAGACGAACAGCTGCATATGATGAAGAAGGAAACGACCAAGGAGAACGATCGAACTGAAGGAATTCAGCACCAATTCAATATACAAAATAAAAACCCCTGGTCAAGGGGCTTTTGGGTTGATGTATCGACTGATGGGATCAAGTTTGGCGCTATTAGCAAAACTTATTCAACTGTATTCTTCCTGTCGGTGTAAAACTCAGCGCCTAGAAGACACTTTGCACGTGTCGTGTAAAAATCCTTTGATTCAAGCTTTAACTTTGGGAAGTCACCAAAATACCAAATATTCTATTGGCCACAAAACAAATACTTATCCCAAAATATAATATCGACTTTCAAAATAGAACCCACGAAGGATGATTTTTTTATAAAAAAAATCACTATTAGAATTGAAAGTCACACCACGATGTACAAAGGTCAAAAGCAGAATGCCCAGAACCTACTGGAATAAAGTACCTTTCACGCTTCAGCGAAAACAAGTTTTACCATTGTGGTATTAACACTTCCCACTGGGTACACCTAGATGGCGTTTCCGTGGAAAATACTCAAAACACAATTAAACAACTTAGAATATGATACAGAGACTGTCATCTAAAATTAAAAATCCTAAAGGATATAATCAGCTTCTTATAAACCTAAATTACGCTGAAATTTAGCAAAAATAAATAAATAATTGACAACAATAACTAACAAGAATTAAAAAGGGTCAATTGGCAACATGGCAAGTCAATTCGATGGAGAACGATACACTTTAAGCTTTGAAAAATTATTTCATATTAATTAGTATTAATAGAGATGCGAAAATTCGTTACGTTATTTTTGACCCGTTACACACCCCCCTAAACTACAAGAAAATTTATCCACATAAATTTTCACTGGAATTAGCCGGTTTCAAGTTGTAGGAATTTCCCATAAATTCCTACAATGGATCTTAATTTAACATTAAGCGAAAGGTTCGAAGTTTAAATCTCCGCGCCTTTTATTCATGTTCACGGAACCAATTGGTACCTCCCGCGCCATAAGCCGCAAAATTACCGCCAACGAAAGGCAATCAGTAGTCTTGGCTCGCCTCTTGTGACGATATGATCAAGTGTTGATTCATTGGTTTAAATACATACCTAATTTCGTTTATCAATTTAATGTAACTGCAACTAATGAGAGTGTAAATATGACGTGAAGTGCTTTTCCGACATTGGTCGGTGAATTTCTGTATTGTAAGTACTATTTTTATTAAAAATTATTGTTTGAATCCGCATGGTCGCCTAGACCGGTTCATCGGTAGTTTAGCGCTGTTGCCGTATCCAATACTAAAGTTTGGTACTTCGTTCTTGTAAGAATTTAAATAGAGGGATTGTGAGTGAGCCGTATTTTTATTACTCCTTTATTCTCAACGACAAATTCAGCGTTACCGTCAACAAAAGGTTGGCGAGTCTTCTTGTTTTAAAATACTCAAAAACATGTCGGGAAGGAAAGGATCAACCAACTAAACTTAGAGGAACCAGCCAAATATCGCTAAGGCGAATTTCCCTTCTCGTACATAGTTTTTATTGGTCCTTCGAGCCGGATTTAGTCTGTCAATTTGACATATCCATTTTTGCCTCTGCAGCAACTTGATATATCCATGTCCGCCTTTGCGGCAATTTGATTTCTTGGGTCTGCCTGAACCCTATTCTTCTTTTCTCTAATAAACATTCCAAAAAGTTGTTCATTAGACTCTCGTGAGGGCTGAGAAACTGTAAAAAATAAATACTGAAACAGTGATATGTATATAAGTGCGATTTGATTGCTCGGGAAATTAAAGACAGTCCGGCAACAGCGCGCGAAGCGAGTTCTGAATCTAGAATGGTCAACTGCTGGCCGTTTTTACTTCAACGACACCTCGCTCAAGGGGGGTGTATAGGATTAGGAGCCGGTTTGGAAGTGTTTATAAACAGCATATTTTGAAGAAACTAGTGTTTATTTACATGTCGGGTTTTTGTTACCTCAATAATACATGGTATAATAAATACATCGTTAAGTTTGAGGATATTTAATTAATGTATTAGTTATATTTAGGTACATTTTCTTGCACTGTTAAAAATAATTTACAGTTTTCTCAATGTTTGATATTTTGTTTATTAATCTCAATATTAATTAGCAATGTGCGTTTATATGCATTTTTAGTACACTGTGAAAAATAAATCACAGTATTTTCTTCATTATTACTTTGGATATTTAATTAGTGTATTTAGTTATATCTAGGTACACTTTCTTACACTGTTAAAAATAATTTACAGTTTGCTCAATAGTAGATACTTTGTTTAATATCGATTATCTTTTTGCGTTTACATGCAATTTTAGTACCCTGTGAAAAATAAATCACAGTATTTTCTTCATTATTACTATGAATATTTAATTAGTGTATTTAGTTATAAGTAGGTACATTTTCCTACACTGTTAAAAATAATTTACAATTTTCTCAATATCAGATATTTTGATTATGTATCTCAATATTGTTTATCTTTTTCCGTTCACATGCAATTTTAGTACTCTGTGAAAAATAAATCACAGTATTTTCTTCATTATTACTTTGAATATTTGATTAGTGTATTTGGTTATAAATAGGTACATTTTCTTACACTGTTAGAAATAATTTACAGTTTGCTCAATATTAGATACTTTGTTTAATATTGATTATCTTTTTGCGTTTACATGCAATTTTAGTACTCTGTGAAAAATAAATCACAGTATTTTCTTCATTATTACTATGAATATTTGATTCGTGTATTTAGTCATAGATAGGTACATTTTCATACACTGTTAAAAATAATCTACAGTTTTCTCAAGGTTTGATATTTTGTTTATTAATCTCAATATTAATTGGCAATGTGCGTTTATATGCATTTTTAGTACCCTGTGAAAAATAAATCACAGTATTTTCTTCATTATTACTATGAATATTTAATTAGTGTATTTAGTTATAAGTAGGTACATTTTCCTACACTGTTAAAAATAATTTACAATTTTCTCAATATCAGATATTTTGATTATGTATCTCAATATTGTTTATCTTTTTTCGTTCACGTGCAATTTTAGTATACTGTGAAAAATAAATCACAGTATTTTCTTCATTATTACTTTGAATATTTATTTAGTGTATTTAGTTATAAGTAGGTACATTTTCTTACACTGTTAAAAGTAATTTACAGTTTTCTAAATACTAGATATTTTGTTTATCAATTATCAATGTGCGTTTATATGCATTTTTAGTACACTGTGAAAAATAAATCACAGTATTTTCTTCATTATTACTTTGGATATTTAATTAGTGTATTTAGTTATATTTAGGTACATTTTCTTACACTGTTAAAAATAATTTACAGTTTTCTCAATGTTTGATATTTTGTTTATTAATCTCAATATTGATTATCTATTTGCGTTTACATGCATTCTAGTACACTGTGAAAAATAATTCACTGTAATTTCTTCTTTATTATTTTGAATATTAATACCGTATTTGGTTATAAGTAGGTTATAAGTAGGTAGGTATTTTCTTACAATGTTAAACTAATTTTCAGTAATTTGCATGCTATTGAAATACTTATCGCATTGATTGGAAAAGCTCTTTGTCTATTTGGTTATTCCATATATTGTAAAATTTACTCGCTACTTTAGAAGCTTATTTTAATTCAGGTGGAGTTCAACTTTGATTGGTTACACTTTGATTCAATCATGTCGCTAAATCACTTGAAAAATAAAAGAGGGGGTTTCAAATCGCAATTATCTCGAATTGAAACATTTGTGTCGGAGCTGACTGGCTCCGAAGAGGTCTATATACTTAAAGTCAAACTTAAAAGCATATCTGGTCACTATGACAATTATCAAAAAGTCCAATTGGAAATCGTTTCATTATCTAACCCGGACGACGACAACTACTCTTCCGATGATGAGGCCGAGAACGTTGTCGCCGACCGTTTTGAAAGTTGTATTGCTATGCTTGAACTTCTAATAGAAAATAAGCAAAAAGAATCACTCAATTTAAATACTAGGCCAAACGATGTATCTAATGTCGTGTTACCTAAAATTAACATTAAACCTTTTTCAGGGGCTGCATCAGAGTGGCCATCCTTTATCGACCTGTTCACAGCACTGGTACTTAATAATAATAATTTAAAGTCGGAGGGTGAAAAGTTTTATTACCTTAAAGGGCTGTTACGTGGACCACCTTTGGAAATGATTGAGTCCTTAAGCGTAACAAATCAAAATTTGAATATTGCCTTAAATATTCTTAAAAAAGCATATGACGATAAATATAAATTACTGTATTCTTTGTACCAAACTTTGGTGGATCAAAAACCTGTCTTGAAAAGTACTCCGGTCGAGTTGCGCGAATTTCAGATATCGACGCGTAAGACATTTGATTTGATTAAAAATATGAATTTATCGCCGGAAGTAAATTTTGAGTCATTAATAATATTTTTAATGGAGCAAAAACTTGATTTTAATTCAAGACGAGCCTTCGAAAGTGAGCGCAAGCCAGAGCTTATCCCTACAGCTGAATATTTCTTTGATTTTCTACAGCAACGCCAATCAATGTTGGAAAATTTAAATCTTTTTGAAACCAACACTAAGGGTAAATTCAACCCCAAGTCTAATAATGTTAGTAAAAATAGGGTGACATTGGTATCTAGTTTAAGTTCTTCGCAACAGTACCATTCTAGTTCTTCTCGGGTTAATAGACCGAGCTGTCTTCATTGTTCAGACCCCTCTCATCTTATATACGGTTGTTCCAAATTTATGTCCTTATCACCTCAAGAGAGGTATCAGATAGTCAAAGCTAAAAAACTTTGTGTAAATTGCCTGAATAGTACCCATAGTACTACCGATTGTAAATCCCTTAGGAGATGTGCAACTTGCAATAAGTCTCATCATAGTTACTTACATTTTGACAGTCAGAACAGATTGCCAAACAACTCTAACAATCGTAATAATCCTAGAGCCTCCTCTTCCGGAAGCCCCAATGTAACCTCTCTATCCAATGTAAATAATCACCCCTCTCCTATTAATGTACATAATAATACGTCCCCAGATCAAATTAATAGATCTAATTTCATAAATACCAGTTCTGCATCACCTAATCAATCACCTGAACCTCCGGAGTCAGTGAGATATCAAACTGCTTTGACTGCCATGTCAGCAAAAGACAGTATTGTACTATTGCCTACGGCTTTAGTGAATGTTAACGGTTTCAATGGTCGGTGTTTGGCTGGACGAGTTCTTCTTGATTCCGCTAGTCAAATGAGCGTTATTAACCGTGCCTTTGTACAAAAATTGAATTTAGTCTCTCGCAAACAAACTCTTAATATTTCCGGATTAGGTAGCAATAACTACACCTATAGTAGAGATGTGGTAGATATCACATTTAATTCTCAAATTGCACCTTACAGTACTTTCACTATATCTTGCTCGGTCATAGATAAAATAACAAATAGTTTACCACAATCTTCTATCTCACCTTCTAATTTTAAAATTCCATCCCATATAAAACTTGAGCTAGCTGACCCTTTATTCTTTGAATCCGGTCCAATAGATCTTCTTATTGGCTGTGATTTATATCATTACCTGCTTAAGGGGACCGTACTTAAAACGGATCCTTATTCTCCTTCCTTTATAGATACTCACCTGGGATATGTTATCGCGGGTCCTATCCCTTTGAGAAATGCTAACTCCTCCCAGCATAAACCTAAGTCTGCTTATTCCTTTTTGACGGTTTATAATGATCAAGTCTATCAATATTCTGACCTCCAAAGGACAATGGAGAAATTCTGGGAGCTTGAGGAAATTCCCGAATGTCCATCACAAGATCCCAGCGAGGAATATGTTGAACAACTATTTCGGGATACAACCGTTATCCTACCATCGGGGCGGTATCAGGTAGATATGCCTCTACTCGCAAATCAGAATAAAAAACTAGGCCAGTCATTCGGTATAGCCATCCAACGATTCTCTTCTCTTGAAAGAAAATTCAATGCTAATCCTACCCTTTTCTCTGAATATAAAAAAGTAATTTCAGAATATCTAACACTCAATCATGCTCAAGTCATTCCTCTGTCTTTCTATAACACTGTGTCTAATGATTTCAAGTATTTTATACCCCATAGGGCGGTGATACGTGAGGAAAGCGCATCCACCAAACTTCGGATCGTGTTCGATTTTTCGGCTAAAACCGATTCAGGTTTCTCTCTTAATGATTTAACGTCGAAGGGATACCAAGTTCAGGATAACCTATTCGACATTTTGTGCAGATTTAGATGCTATAAATATGTCCTGTGTGCGGACATCAAAATGATGTATAGGTTCATAGATATCAATCCCATGCAACGCTATCTCCAAAACATACTGTGGAGGGATAACCCCACGAAACCCCTTCAATGTATCCAATTATCGAGGCTTAGTTTCGGACAGAACTGTGCCCCTTTCTTGGCCACCCGAGTCTTGAAAGACATTGCCTTAAATAGTCCCGATTGTCCAAATGCGCAGCAGGCTATTCTTCATCAAACCTACATGGATGATATCTTAACTGGAACCAATAAGGAAATGGACTTACCGGCTCTTTATGCCGAATTGACCAATATGCTTGGAAAACATGAGTTCCAACTTCACAAATGGCAATCAAATTCATTCAAGTTTTTACAGTCAATCGATGAATTACCTAACGCTGAATTGGATCGTAGTTTTGACGATTCGTCAAGCAAAATTCTAGGACTAAAATGGAATCCTGCGTCTGATATTTTACACATCCAAACTGCCAAGTTGGCTGATTGTTCTCATATAACGAAACGAAGGATATTAAGTACCGTCGCCAGTACATTTGACCCTCTTGGGTTAGTAAACAATCTGACCGTGTTTGGCCAACTGTTAATGCAATCGGTCTGGAAATCCCAGATAGGGTGGGATGTTCCCATTTCCGATACATCCATAATTACTCAGTTTAATAAATTCCTTTCTTTATTAACTGAAGCTGCTCACCTCCGAGTACCCAGATACCTATTTAACCAAAAAATTATTACTTCGTGTTCTCTCCACGGGTTTTGCGATGCCAGTCAAAAGGCATACGGAGGGTGTCTCTATTTAGTAGCGATCTACGCTGATAATTCTAGATCCTCTCGCCTAATTACTGCTAAATCTCGTGTGAATCCTTTGAAAATTACTTTGACTATTCCCAAGTTAAAGCTGTGTGCAATGGAGCTGTTGTCCACTTTAGCTCGTAGAATAGCTCAGATTCTATGCATTTCTCTTCACATCTCTTCCATAAATTTATGGTCCGACTCTCAAGTCGCTCTCAGTTGGGTGAAACGGTCTTCTAATGATTTTTCTCCCTTTGTAGCTCGGCGTGTCCTAACCATTCAAAACAATAGTAAAGAGTTTATATGGCGACATGTCAAATCCGATTTAAACCCAGCCGATTTACTTTCTCGTGGTAAATTCTCATCTGATGTCTGGATTTTTTGGTTCGAGGGTCCTCGATTTCTACTTGAATCTAAAGATTTTGATTCTATGGATTCTTTCGAACCTATTGACGACTTGCCTGAAGTCAATAAGGTCAACCTTGCTATAGTCAACAGCGACTTAAACTTTTGGGAACCTATATTTTTCCGATTCTCAAAATTTATAACCTTAAATAGGGTTATAGCCCATATATTCAAATTTATAAACCTATCGAGGAGAAAATTCAGAGACGTTGGTTCGTTATCTGTTGACGATCTCCGAATTGCCCATGATTTTATAATCAAACAAATTCAACATAAACACTTCTTCAACGAAATTCGTTGTTTAAAAACTAACGTTCCGATTGGAAATAAAGACTTAATTCCATTGAACATTTTCTTGGATAATGACGGCCTTCTAAGAGTGGGTGGCCGATTACAATTTTCTACTTTGCCTTTCAATCAAAAATTTCCCTTGCTGTTACCACAAAATGATCATGTTGTTGATTTGCTAATAATACGGGAACATCGCCGTCTTGGCCATGGTGGAGCCCAAAATGTGTTAGGAAATTTAAGGCTACAGTACTGGCCCTTGAATGGCACTCGTCTTGTCAAAAAATTGATAAAAAGCTGCATCACCTGTTTTAGATTTAATGCCCAGTTCGCCTCTCACATAATGTCCCCGTTACCCCTTGACCGAGTGCAAAAATCTCGCCCCTTTTCCAAAACTGGCATCGATTTTGCTGGACCTGTACAAATCAAATCTTCGCGCTTAAGAAAAGCCCCAATACAAAAGGCCTACATTGCCATATTCATATGCATGGTGACAAAGGCGATCCATATCGAATTAGTAAGTGATCTCTCTACCGATGCATTTATCGCCACTCTTAAAAGATTTCTCAGTCGTAGAGGGAATCCTCAGACTATCTATACTGATAATGGTTCCAACTTTGTTGGAGCAAGGAATCAATTACGAGAACTCTCCATTTTTCTCAAATCTTCCGAAAGTATCAATAAGATACAGTCTTTTCTTTCAACTACAGAAATTAGTTGGAAGTTTATTCCTCCGCGGTCACCGCACTGGGGTGGCTTATGGGAAGCGGCTGTGAAAAGCGCCAAATCCCACCTCACCAAAATAATTGGCAATTCGTGCCTTACCTTCGAGGAACTCTACACGGTTCTGAGTCAGATCGAAGCTATCTTGAACAGCAGACCATTATACCCGATGTCAAATGATCCTACCGATCTATCTCCTTTGACACCAGGTCATTTTTTGATCGGAGCACCTTTAACCGCTTATCCCGATCGCGATCTATCTACCATCCCTGTAAACAGATTAACTTTTTGGGAACAATGTACTAAGATGAACCAAGAATTCTGGAAGAGGTGGAGCACCGATTATCTGCATCGACTGCAGCATCGACCTAAGTGGTGTAAAGCCTCGAACAATCTTCAGCTTAATCAGCTTGTACTAGTGCAATCGGAGGACCGTCCTCCCTTGAATTGGCCCCTTGCCAGGGTAGTGGAACTACTAACTGGCAAAGACGGCAATGTTCGTGCCGCACGTGTAAGAACTGTGGATGGAGTTTATATTCGTCCTATTACTAAGTTAGCTCCTCTACCATGTATGGACTGAGTTCTATCTACATTTGGAGTAGAACGTATTTTTTTTTTCTTTTTTCTTTTTCTTTTCTCCTTCCTTCTTGCTTAAAATTTGGATTCTGCTCCTAAACTGTTCCTCTCATCTTTGCCCCGGCCCCCAGTATGTAGGAATTTCCCATAAATTCCTACAATGGATCTTAATTTAACATTAAGCGAAAGGTTCGAAGTTTAAATCTCCGCGCCTTTTATTCATGTTCACGGAACCAATTGGTACCTCCCGCGCCATAAGCCGCAAAATTACCGCCAACGAAAGGCAATCAGTAGTCTTGGCTCGCCTCTTGTGACGATATGATCAAGTGTTGATTCATTGGTTTAAATACATACCTAATTTCGTTTATCAATTTAATGTAACTGCAACTAATGAGAGTGTAAATATGACGTGAAGTGCTTTTCCGACATTGGTCGGTGAATTTCTGTATTGTAAGTACTATTTTTATTAAAAATTATTGTTTGAATCCGCATGGTCGCCTAGACCGGTTCATCGGTAGTTTAGCGCTGTTGCCGTATCCAATACTAAAGTTTGGTACTTCGTTCTTGTAAGAATTTAAATAGAGGGATTGTGAGTGAGCCGTATTTTTATTACTCCTTTATTCTCAACGACAAATTCAGCGTTACCGTCAACAAAAGGTTGGCGAGTCTTCTTGTTTTAAAATACTCAAAAACATGTCGGGAAGGAAAGGATCAACCAACTAAACTTAGAGGAACCAGCCAAATATCGCTAAGGCGAATTTCCCTTCTCGTACACAAGTTTCTAATATTCCAAACACCTTGGTCTCTTCCATCTTGATCTACAAGTCTATAAGTCGAAGGTGATTCCTTTTTCTGAACGACAAAAGGCCCAACCCATTTCGGAGCTATTCTGCTAGAGAAATACCTCGTGGCATCTGATTGAACGAAATTCTTTCGCCACACATTATCTCTAAGATCTAACTGCTCTGGGCGCCTTCTTAAGTTATAAACCCTTTCACTTTTCTTGGTAGCATCATCCAATCGCTTGCGAACATCCTCCAATGAAACTGAAAATTCTTTGGCTCTTAATATTTCTCTATCTTTCCCTTTAGCTACACAATCTTCTATATTTTCTCTCAAATTATCCTCCCTCTCAAAATTCTTGCCATCTTACAACATATTTCACGCAAAGCGAACAAAATATGGTGACTGGCCAGTGGATTCGTAGACGGCGGTCCTGGTAGCACAAGTCAACTTTGCCAAATTGACATTCCAATGACGCTGATTATCGGTAATGTATGTCCTCAGCATTGTTTTAAGGGTACGGTTATATCTTTCCGTAGGATTTGCCTGCGGGTGATACCAGGCATTGTAACGCACGGTAACTCCATACTTTTCCATGAAATTCGAAAATTCCTTCGAGGTATATTGGGTACCATTGTTACAGATCAACATACGGGGAACCCCAAATACCAGGAAAACACCTTCCCCAATCCTGTTGATCATCAGTTTAGCTGTAGCTGACCGCAGAAGGACACTAAAGGAAAATTTACTAAAAAGATATGTAACCACTAAAACATATGCATGTCAAGTGGTAGACCTAGGAAAGGGTCCCATTAGGTCGGACGTCATTATCTAAAAAGGCCTAGTTGCTCGCGGCTGTGGTGTCATAAGTTCACGTGGTCCACCCAAATCGACTTTATGTTCTGCACACTTCAAACAATCACGAACATATCGTGCAACATCACTCTTTAATTTAGGCCAGTAGAATTTCTCTGAAACTCTCTTAAAGGTCTTTAGAATACCCAAATGACCTGAAAGTGGGGGATCATGGGACAATCGAATCGTAGCCATACTATCACACTTAGGCACGACCTATTTCCAATTATCTAACTCTTCACCTAGAACCGTAAATATAGACTTAACATATTTGAAAAGTCTACCATTATAAACTCTCCATTGGGCATACTTTATCGGATTTTGTGTAACCCTCTCTACCATAGAATCATACCAACGATCTTTTGCTACCTGTTCTACGGAATTTAGTACTGGGACAGAACGGGACAAACAATCAGGGACAATATGTTCTTTGCCTTTACGGTGTATTATCCGAAAATCATATTGTTGCAAGCGCACCGACCACCTTGCGAGCCTGCCAGTAGGGTCTTTTAAGTTCTGTAGCCAGATTAGGGAGAAATGGTCCGTAACGACCTTAAAAGGAATTTGATCAAGATAGGGTCTCAAAGTTTCGATACTCTACAGAACAGCGAGGCACTCGCGCTCGGTCGTGTAGAAGTTTCTCTCCTGTTTGGTCAGAGACCTACTGAGGTAACAAATTACGCGATCCCCATCTGGGTTCTCATTCAACAGTGCAACCCCTAAACCGTAAGCACTGGAATCACACTGGACAACAAACGGCAAATTGTAATCAGGGCAATGAAGGCATGGAGCGCTAACCAAACACTCCTCAATTTTCTGGAGGGCATGGTCACAGTCTGGGGTCCAATTAAACTTCCTACCTTTTCTCAACAAAGCCGTAATCGGAGAAACAATGTTGATAAAGTCGGGGACAATTCTCCTATACCACGAGAAAGTACCAATTACACATCGAACTTCTTTAACAGTAGTAGGAGTAGGAATTGGAGAGCCCAAGTGGCGATTTTGGGATTTACTCGAGCGCGACAGATCAATATATAGGCAGCCCATCAGAATAGTAAACCAGTTGGTATACCTCCGTATGTAACGCCATTAGACAATATGCGGAATTAAAGCTGGAGCAAAAATTTTATTAAAAAATTACCTTAAAACAATGTGTAGTAACTACGTATATGCAATGGAAAGACTCAAATTGTTGAAAACCGAAATGGGAGTGTTCATACTAGTATGGAAAAAATACAGCAGCTCTCCATCGATGACACTGTTCTTCATTTTGAAATTTTTGTCGGACTGTAGTGTAACACCTTAAGTACCTCAGCTACTCTCGTTCTCGGGATAACTAACTGTCTCCTCATCTCGGAACCATCATGGCTTTCAAGGACTCTTTTCAACAGCCCTTCTTCCAGGAGCCCACTGAGCCCAATACGCCTTGAGTTTAGGTGAAAATCTTGACACTTCTTGCCAGGTAGGTCGCCGATTTTCTTCCTTCCAATACCGAATCTTCTTTAGGCAAGGATCATTCTCCTGATCTTCTCTGATCCTGGTGGGTGACCATTCTTCATTGACTACTGTAACTCTTGAAACTTCCAATAGATTTCGACTTGTTGCATTGAGAATAGTCTACAGGGCATGACCGTCTAAGCAAAGAGCTGGCTTTTCGGTGATTCACATCAGCTGGATGTTCACCCGTGTCTGAGTTCCCCTGTGACTGGAGTTCTTGGGTTGCAGGAGTCTTGGGGCGCTTAGACGGACTGCGTACGTGCTCTAGCTCGCCACACTTCCGGTATTTGGTCTTCTTTGGCTTCTTGTCTGCCACACCTTTCAACAAGTTGACGATCTGGTCAAGTCTGTCATCGTCACCTTCTTCCTGTATGGTCCTACCTTTGTTGTATACCGAAGCCATCGTGGCTGCTTCATATTCAAGAGCAGCAGTCAATGCATCGACAATGTTTTAGGATGGGCTAATCGAAGCGTCTTCTCTCTAGCTGCTGCTTCAAACTGTTTCACATACTTGATCCACGAAGTTTTACCGTCAAACGTTGTGGCCTTGACTCGGGCGAAACTGCAATTGTCTTCTACCTTGTTGAGTATTTCTGGCTTTTAAGGTTTTATTTGTTCAGTCTTCTTTTCTTCCTCTGTCGTGTCTCGTGTTCTTGAATCTGTCATCTTTCTTTCTAATTCCTTGATTTTCCCGTCCATCGTTGTCATCTTATTCTCAATTTTCTCGTCCATCGTTGTCATCTTATTCTCGATTTTCCCATCCATCGTTGTCATCTTATTCTCGATTGTCTCATCCATCGTTGTCATCTTATTCTCGATATCTAATCTTAGGGACGAAACTTTATTTTTGACGTCAGCAGAAATGTCATTTTTCAATGATAAGATGTCGGCAGAAATGTCGTGCTTCATAGCAGAAATATCGTTCTTCATATCAGAAAAATCGTTTTTTATAACTGAAATCTTCTCGTTGATATCAGCAGAAATATTAGCAGAAGTTAACGAGATTAAGGTGGAAGCATCGTCATTGAATAAAAATGTTTCTAGATCCAAGCCGTCACTTACCAGTGCCACTTTGAGTCTTTCTACTAACTCACTCTTGTTACCGGACGTTTCTAACTCGCGATTTTCCAATTCTGTCTTTAGCGCTGTCACTTTCAGGTCACTAAGTCTTTTGGCCATGTTTACGTCTTATTTATTTAATATAGTTTAATTGCATATATTGTGAATTAGTGAATAGTTTAGTGTATAAATAAATTAAGCAAGTGAACCTACCGTGTGTATGAATTTATCCCACCCGTCAGGATAAACTGTTTTAAATAAATAAGAAAAGCATTACATTGGTGTCAGAAGTGGGATACTTCTGACACCAATGTAATGGCTACCGCCAACTGGCCAAAACTTCGTATCTTGTAAAGTATACTCAAGGTAGTCTTTATTAGCTTATGGTTTGTCAATGTTCCCAGTATGGAAGAATAAACTATATGAATTGATTAACTGTTTTTCTGTTACAATTTTTTTTCAACATTTTTCTGGAATTTTTTTTTTTTTAATATTTTTTTTTCAAATACATAGGCACTTTCAATGTGTTAGATGCTTCGATAGCCTTTTTTTTTAATTTAATATTTTTTTTCTTTTTTTTAAATATTTTTTTTTAATTCATTATTTTTTTTTCAAATACATAGGCACTTTCAATGTGTTAGATGCTTCTATAGATTTTTTTTTAATTTAATATTTTTTTTTCTTTTTTTTTAATAATATTTTGTTATTTTTAATCTTCTTTTGATTTTTTTTATATTATTTTTTTTTTTGAGACAGGGACACTCGTTAGGAAAATTTAATTGCCGGAGGACCTCCCGGACAGGTGTAGACTTACACAGGTGTTAATCCTTGGATGGGTAAACATAAGAGTGGGAAACACAGACTTATTCTATATTTACAATTTTATACCCGCGTCATTTATATATTGATGTAATGCAGTGAAACATTCCTGATTGCTTAGTAGATATTCCAGATTAATGGGTAATGGGATTTTTTTTTGGACTAGCTGATGAAAGAGCTTGTTGATCTGTAAGGTATTATTGCGACACTCTAGGATGACATGTTTTAGATTTCCTATGCTACCACATGTACAGTCTGGACTATTTACTAGTCCAATTTTAAATTGATACTCAGGATACATGGCATGGTTGCTCCTCATTCTGTTTATATTTGTAATGATTTTCCTGTTTTGGTATGTTTTAAACCATACTTCATTTGGGATATTTGGTTGTATTGTTTTATAAAAGCGACCTTTGATGCTTTCTTGGAAACTTATGTTCCATTTTTCTTTTGTTTGTTTTCTGAGTATCGAAAAATAGTCTGTAAATGGGTTTTTAAATCCTACTAGTTTTTGTCCGTTTTCTGCAGCAGATTTTGCTAACAGATCTACTTTTTCATTGCCCGTAATACCTACATGTGCTTTAATCCATACTAAAGAAATATGTTTATTGTCAAGTTTTATCTGGCGGTAAAGAGTCAGTATATCAATTATTATGTGATTTTTAACTGATGTAATTGTTGTGGTTTTTATTTTTTCCAGTGAGCTTTTGCTATCAGTGAAAATGACGAAGTCAGTCTTACATGAGTTTAGGCACATTTTTAATGCTTCTCTTATTGCAGTGAGTTCCGCTGTGAATATTGAAGAGTGCTCTGGTAGTTTGAATGCCTCATTTCTATTTATGTTTTTGTAATATACAGCGCATCCAGTATTACCTTGACTGACTGATCCATCTGTGTATATTTGTTCATAATTTGTCCATTTACAATTTATCTCCTGATTTATTATGTGTATATTCTGGTCATTTTGTGGTTTTTCTATGACAATGATTGGAGGGTTATCAAATATTTCATATTGTGTTATGTGACTTGCAAAGCTTTCTGTTTGATGTATGGTTTGTTTATATTCCTTGAATTGATTATATGATTCTATCAATAGTGGTTTTTTCTTGTGAGTCCAGTATTTGTGACTAGTGCATAACTGAGATAAAATTTGCAATTTCTCTGATATTCCATTATTTTTAGCTATAAGTTTAAATGTAAATTTTCCTGCCAGTAAAACCCTTCTTATTTCCATTGGTGGTTCTCGAAATTCAGCCTCAAGTATATTTATTGGTGTACTGTTCAGATATCCACCGCAAATGCGAATACTTCTATTTTTTATTTTTTCAATTTTTTCTAGTTGGGTTTTGGCGATGTTATGATAGAATAATGAGCCATAGTCTAATATTGATCTTATTAACGATCTATAAAGTAAAATTGTTATATTAGGGTCTGCTCCCCATTTTTGCCCACGTATTGACTTTAATATGTTAATTGCACTTGCTGCCCTTGTTGTGATGTAGTTAATGTGTTTTTTCCAGTTAAGCTTCATATCCAGATATATACCCAGGAATTTGACATTTGTTTCATATTTAATATTGAACGATGACAGTTTAATGTAACGTGGTGGATTGTACCTTTTTCTTGTAAAATTACAAACGTTGGATTTCTGTTCTGATATTTTTAAGCCAACTTCCTCGGTCCATTTTTTAATAATTGCAATATTCTGTGAAAGGGTGTTATTACAGCTGTCTATTTGTTTTGATTCTGCATAGTGTAATAAACACAAGATATGACACAAATTCTAAAAACACCCTATATAGATAATTTCTTTCTTAATTCAAAATAGTTATCAAATTATCGACCTCAACTAAAGTAAAATACATAAACAAAACAAGGCTAACACAATATGATTTCTTTTTTAATTCAAAATAGTTATTAAATTATCGACCTCAACTAAAGTAAAATACATAAACAAAACAAGGTTAACACAATATAATAGATTACGAACAGGTCAGGTTCTGTTGACCACGAAATAAACAAATATGAATAATTAACCTTCATTGAAGGTGAACTCGGGAAATAAATATCAAAAAATATTGGGAACATGAGTCAGTCGGTGAGAGATAGGTATTATCTCTCCCCTGGTGAGGCAAGTCTGAGTCTTGACGGACCCTCACCCTCAAAAAGTAATAGTGTGAATATTTATGTGACCAGTGGGATTTTCAAAACGTAAGTTTTTAAAAGTACAAATTCTTTTATTATATTGAATATTGGATTGTGTTATTATATTTTTCTTTGACTAAATCGGGTATCCCAAGATAGTTAAGGGACCCTACAGGGTGTTTCAGTCATATCGAGTGTTCCTTATACATCAGCGCCCCTCATCTACTGTTAAGGCCTAAAATTGTAGAGGCATCTTATTTAGTTATATTCAGGGATATTTTTTTTAGAAGGTGCATATTATTTCTTTTTCATCTGATTAGTTTATGCAAACTACGTAGATATAATTACGTTTGGCTTGATATTGCACCTAATTCTATATTAGACATTTTTCCGTTTTGCTCGAGATTGTATGTAATCTTATTTCAGAGCTATTTACGTTATACTAGGGATTATAGTTAAACCTAGGTTAACATATTGATATTCTACGTAGAGAGATCTACATTGCACTTGAGATTCATAAATTAATCCTATTCCAGAGATATTTATATTGTACCTTATACTAGAGAGTTTTAGTTAATCCTAGATTAGAGAATTTGATAAGACATTGATACTATAATAGGGGTCATAGTCAGTTACAGCTAAATCTATTTTACTTTCAGAGTTTATTTGACACAGTTTTGTTTTTTTTGTAATATATTGTTATTATATGTTCTAACCTTTCAATTTATCTCCATAACCTCAATCCTCACCACCCCATACCCGTCAAATAGGACGGACCAGCTAACCCTGCACTACGAACTCGGGCTTGGCACACTGTATAAGCCCAAGGGGCCCCACGACGTCTTCGACCGCTCGAGCCTGGAACAACCCCCCTTCCTCGAGGTAATCCCGCAGGGAGAATTCCGGGTTCTACAATTTTTTCTTGTGCCATAAGGCACTGGTGACAGCACGTTGCAAGGAATAAAAAAAAAGGAAGAATAATTCATTACATCGGTAGACAGAGACATTACACTAGTGACATCATAGGAAGGTAGGTAATATGGATAATAGAGAGCCTATAAAGTCATTAGAGTGGTGACAGCGCCTCCGAAGAGACTGGTGAGAGAAAAGAAAAACCAGCAGTTATTACAATAAACATTTAGACAAAAACCAAGCAGTTATTACAATAGACACATATATCGTCAGCAAATTGTAATATTTTAGTGTCTGCTGTTAATAAATTTTCTAATTCCTGTGTGTATATTATAGAAAGGAGTGGGCTTAAGATGCTTCCTTGGGGTAGACCTATCTGTGTCTGTCGCATGTCAGTGAGGCCTCTTCTCGTTCTGATATATAGCCGACGTGTTGAATATATCTTTAAAATATTTATTATAATTGTCTTTGGTATGCCGAGAGCCATCATTTTTGTATATAAGATATCCAGGTTTACATTGTCGTATGCTCCTTCAATGTCTAGAAAAATAGCAGAAATTGAGTTGTTTTTAGTGAAAGCTATTTGGATATCAGTGATCAAATTGGTTAAACTTTCTTGTGTAGATCGTTCCCGTCTGAAACCATATTGTGATTTAGGTAATTATTGATTTTTTTCTAACCAAAATTCTAAGCGATTTTTTATTAGCCGTTCATATGTCTTCAAAACACAAGATGCTAACGATATGGGTCTATATGATTGGTAATTATCAGGTGGTTTGTCCTTTTTTAATATTGGTATTATTATGTAATCTTTCCAGTCTTGAGGTATTGGAGATTGGTGGGTCCAAATATTATTAAACTGCCTGAGGATTTGTTCTTGAGAGTTTCTGCTCAGATTAGCTAACATTGGGTAGTGTATTTGGTCTTTTCCCGGAGACGAGTTGTTACTAATCTTAAGAGCTATAAGTAGTTCGTTTATCGTGAATGGTCTATGCAGAAAATCATTTGGTGCTTCAGGTAATTCCATATCAGCTTCCTTTTGTGGTACCCAATCTGGAGCCAGTTTACTATGAAACTTGGGAATCCACTCATCATCTAAGTCAATAGTTTGATAATTTTCCTGCCTTCTACCTCTATATCTATTTATTCGCTGCCACACTTCTTTAACCTTCCGTTGGTCGCGCCCGGTCTCAGGGACCGGGGCATAATAAACTAATGCCTATTTTTCTAAATATCGGAGTGAGAGATAGCGGGGATCGTCTACCTTACTAACGCAGCTTCCTTTTAGCGGCAGTACGTAAGTGAGCGCCGTGGGAGTAAGGTGGTATGTGTTAGGGCGTTTCCCGGAATCTCAGACCGGCGCGACTATTAGTGATACATTATATATGTGTACTCTGAAAGCGAATTTTCAAAAGAATGGCGAGTTATGAGCAAGAAGAAGCCCGTCTTAGGCAGTTGATGGAAGAAGCGTTTGACGAGGAAAGTGTGGCAGATGTTTGCGATGACCAATCCGATTGTGATGAATCTGATCACGAGCAGCAATCAGATCATGACACGGATACCGAACAAGAAATTAGCGACACGGAAGAAGCAGAGTATAGGGAACCTTTGCCATATTATAAGGGTATTAATTTTAAAATATATTCTTAGTTAAGTTTCTACAATATTTTGTTTTTAGGAAAGGATGGATCGGTATGGAAGAAACATCCACCAAGTCGTAAAACTGTGAGAACAAGAAAAGAGAACATAATAAAAAGATTACCCGGATGTACTTCAGTAACTAAACCTCTAAAAGAAATTTTTGATATATTTAACTACTTCATAAATGAGGAAATGGTTCAATTAATTGTAGATTCAACAAACACGTTCATTGAGTCGATCAGATCAAACTATGCCAGATATAGAGATGCGCTTCCCACCAATTCCGTAGAAATACGAGCCTTATTTGGCTTAGTATACTTGGCTGGAATTACAGGCTCAAACAAGACAAATACCGCCGATTTGTGGGACAGGAATGGTTATGGCGTGGAAATGTTACATCTTGGAATGTCACTGCAAAGGTTTCGATTTTTACTAAGGTGCCTCAGATTCGACGATAAAAATACACGTGAAGAACGGCGAAAAACTGACAAACTAGCTCCGATCCGTAGTCTGTTTGATATGTTTGTAGAAAACTGTCAAAACGGATATCACTTGTCTGAGTATGTTACGATTGATGAAATGTTGCCTGGTTTTAGAGGGCGATGTAGCTTTAGGCAATACATACCATCAAAGCCCAATAAATATGGCATAAAGTTATTCGCCTTATGTGATGCTAAGATGTTTTATACATCAAAACTCGAAGTTTATGTTGGAAAGCAGCCAGAAGGGCCATATGAAATGTCTAATAAGCCAGAAGATATAGTACTTAGAACTTGTCAACACCTTTCGGGCTCCAATCGAAACATAACCATGGACAACTGGTTCACTTCGGTCCCTTTAGCTCGAAAATTACTTACAGACTATAAACTGACTTCCATTGGAACCCTTAGAAAAAACAAAAGGGAATTACCCGATGAATTTTCAAAGCCTGCAAAAAGACCCGAACATACTAGCATGTTTGGTTTTACTGAAGACTGTACCATCGTCTCATATATACCTAAAAAAAAGAAGAATGTCATTATGCTCTCTACTATGCATCACCACGATGATATAGATGAAAGTACAGGAGACCATCAGAAACCGGTTATTATCACTACGTATAACTCAACAAAAGGAGGTGTGGACGTCGTGGACAAACTCATCGCGACTTATAATTGTTCAAGAACTACGCGGAGATGGCCAATGGTTTTACTCTATCTGATTCTAAATGTCACTGGGATTAACTCGCAAGTAATTTACTTCTCCAATCATCCAGATACCAAATACGCCAGAAGATTTTTTTTGAAAATGTTGTCCGAAGAACTTATTCGCCCCCATTTGAAAGTCCGTGCTCTCCAGACTAATCTTCCGCGAAGTTTAAGGGCCCGTTTGCTAGATTTTTCCGACCCACCAGCCGACGTACCAGTAGAAAATGTTAGACCAGGTAGATGCGCTTATTGCGATTGGAGAAAAAACCGAAAAACCAGGTATTGTTGTTTTAAATGCAGTACTTATATGTGTTCAGAGCACATTGTCGCTATTTGTCAAACTTACCGCGACAATGTAGTTTAGTTGTTTTTGTACCATGTATTCAACATTTATTTATATAAAATGGAAAGTTCATATTATTTTTGTACTAATTAAGGTCCATGTAGTTTATTTTATGTTACGTTACTTAAATATGTAATACCTGCAATGTTTCTTTGTAACAACATAATACTTTTATTTGATTTATATTAAAAAATCTAAATATAGCATGTTTTTCTATAGCTCACATGAAAAATCACATTTATTTTCACTAATTCCCAATTTAACTAAACCCGGTCTAGGAGACCGGCGCGACTATTTGACTCATAAATTAAGGCGCGACCAGCGGAAGGTTAATAGGGGTACTGCTATTCATAGAGTTGCAGTAATTCTTCCAGGATTGTCTTTTTGTTGCTTTTGTTATTTAAAGTGTGGCTATTTGCGGCTACTACATTCGAAAACGACTTCCTCCTCAAAACTTGGACCGGCTTCTGGCTCATCTGTGTCATCATAACTATCTGGTTAATCATATTTCTCTGGAGGTTTAGGAACAGGTATGCTAGAAGCGTCATGAGGTACAGGTCTAATGGCTGAGGGGATATTAGAATACACTATTTTATACATACCTTTAGTAAAACATCCTAGAATTTTTGCTAAGCAAAAGTTACACACAGCAACATTATTTTTAGGCTCCCCCCAAATCATTGGCACTCCAAACTTCATAGATGTATGAGTACCCCGTAGGCATACTGCTAAGGTATTTGAGCAAGTGCGGCAGCATTTTCTGGGAGCCCAAATTCTATCTTGTCCGCCAATTGTGAACCCAAAATATAGCTGGTAGGCTTTTCTTACAGGTGGGATCAAAGTCTTTTGTTGAGCTTCAAGTGTCACCTCACCACATATATAACAGAAACTGTTCGTATGGTTAACACAGAATCGCAACGGCATCGCTTTATTTATGTAACCACTGCGGTTGGCAGTGTAATGCACACCGAGTTATAAAGCCAAAAAAAAAATTGTTTCCGATGAAATTTTGCATACGGGGATTCCAGTACATTTGTCAGTTGTTCGTAAAAAATATTTCGGGAGCAAAAATGGATGAATAGGATTTTCCGGAAAACTGTAAATCAGATTTTACTATTCACGAACTTAGTCTTCGATCGAATACAATTAAAAGACATAATAGCACTAAAAGACATATGATTCTTAGTCTTTCTACTAAAGCCGGCAACACAGCAATAGACATCCCAACGGGGACATTGAGGTGTACCTACCTACGTGGATATTGCTGTAACTTTTTATGTCGAAGAGTGTCATGTTTTTATATTTATACATATAGTGATATCAATTTTATTTTTATGTTTGTGTACTGTTTATGTTTTCGGGGATTCTGTTCATAAATTTGGAGAAATCGTTTAATTTAGTCTGGTCAGTTTATAAATAATACTTAATTTTATTTCTATACTACATTTTCTTAATTTTTGCCTTATACGTAATTTATGTACTGTATTTTTTTTTCCATTTGTTTCTATTTTTAATGGGGAGCTATACTTTAACAATTATTCATGAAAGTCTAAATGTATTATCAAAATATTCAAGGTTTGCGGACAAAAACGACTGAATTTAAACATAATTTACTACTTGAAACATACGATATTATAGCTCTTACGGAAACATGGTTGGATTCAGATATATTTGACTCCGAACTTTTCGACGACAGATATATAGTTTACAGGAAGGACAGAGATTTTACAAAAACGGGTAAAAAAAGAGGGGGCGGTGTTTTAACTGCAGTACACAAGAAATTTAAATCTAAGTTACTTAGTGTAGATACGGATTTAGAGGCTGTGTTTATCGAAATTAATATTTCTGGTAACAAAATAATTTTAACTAATATTTACTTGCCACCTCAGTCACGAAACGATGATTATATAGCGTTTGCCGAAATTTTTTCTCAGCTTGATAACATAATAGATTCCAATACATATTTTGTAATAATGGGTGACTTTAATTTACCCAACATAAATGGAACGGAGTTTAAATGGGAATATAATACTTCAGATAAAATTTCATCATTATGCGAATTAATGAATATCTTGAAACTAAAATCTTTAAATAATATATTAAATGAAGATATGCGAACATTAGATCTTGTATTGTGTAATGTCGATATGTCGGTGGGAAAAAACGAATATCCTCTGACCAAAGAGGATAAAAAACACCCCATTCTTCAACTTACGATTAATTTTGATAAAAAATGTAAAACATTTCGGGAAATGAACAACCTAACATATCAATATAATTTTAAGAGAGCTAATTTTGATTTACTCTCCGAGTTGCTAAGGGATTGCAATTGGGAGTTCCTAGATTGTATTGATGATGTAGATACTGCAGTAGATTTATTTTATCATAAACTTTACAATATTTTTGATGCTTGTGTACCCAAATTTAAATCTAGTAACGATAAAAATACCCAATTCCCTCCATGGTTTACTCCGGATATAGTCCGTTTGTTGCAGGAGAAGGAATATCACAGAACAATGCAGAAAAAATCTGAATATCACTTAAATGAATTCAAAAGACTAAGAACTCTGTTAAAAAACGAAATTAAAAAATCATATAACATATACATCCGTAAAATTGAAGACGGCATTAACGATAATCCCAATTTGTTTTGGAATTTTGTGAAAAATAATAAAAGGTATAACAAGGCAGATTACTGTTTCAAGAATATCAGCCGAATTTGCGAACTATTTTCAGTCGGTGTATGAACACAACTCGTCTACCTACCATCTGAGTTTTTTTAATCCTGCAGATAATTATAGTTCAAACTGTAATTGTTTACAATTTACTAGGATCACAGTTCAGGATATTCACAATGCCTTTAAAAAGCTTAAACCAAAGTTCTCAGCCGGACCAGACGGCATTCCGGGATATATATTTAAAGCCTGTCGCGATTATCTTACATACCCCCTCATAATTGTGTTACAAAAATCACTTAACAATAACTACTTTCCAAAGGCGTTTAGGATCACAAAGGTTACTCCGATACATAAAAAAGGCCCTAGGGACGAGTTCAGTAATTACAGGCCGATTGCCATAGCAAACTGTAGCGCTAAAATTTTTGAATATATATTATATGATAAACTATATTCGCATTTTCAAACTATTTTATGTAAACAGCAACATGGCTTCTGTAATAAGAGGTCTATTGAAACAAATCTGCTAACGTTCTCCAATTATGTAGTTGAATCACTGGATAAAGGGGAACAGATTGATGCGGTATATACAGATTTCGCCAAGGCTTTTGATGAGGTAAACCACGATATACTTTTAAGAAAGTTAAATTTACTGGGAATGAGCTATCCTTTACTAAAACTTTATGCAACTTATCTTAGTGATAGGTGGCAATATGTGTCTCTCATGGGTGAGAAGTCTGAGGTATTTATGGCGGAATCTGGTGTACCACAGGGATCTAATCTAGGGCCATTACTTTTTACGATTTTCATAAACGAAGTGCCCTCCTTAATTACATCTGAGTGTTTATTGTTTGCGGACGATTTGAAATTTACACAAAAGTGAATAACTCAAATGATCATCTGCAATTACAACACGACATAGATAAAATATATAATTGGTCGCTAACTAATAAATTACCATTTAACACTAGTAAATGTGTTGTTTTGACATTCAGTCGCCAAAAAAACCCTAACCATTTTTATTACACAATGGGGGATGCTCAATTAACGAGAGTAAAGGAGATAACAGACCTTGGTATTTTACTCACTGGTGAGTTTAGCTTTAAACCACATATTCTTAACATTATTTCTCAATCATATAAATTACTTGGGTTTATAAAACGTACTACTCATGCTTTCACTAATGTTAAGTCGATTACAAGTATTTTTAATTCGCTTATAAGAAGCAAGTTGGAGTTTGGTAGCGTAATCTGGAATTCACTTATTAATATATGCCTAAGTCGCCAAATTGAAGCCTTACAAAATAAGTTTGTGAAATATATATATTTTAAAAAACACAAGAAGTCCCCTAAATATGAGTCTTATGGTCCATCAAGGTCAGAGTTTAGTATTGATAAATTAGTCTGCAGGAGAAAACGTCGAGATTTAATTTTTCTTTATAAGTTGTGCAACCATTTAATAGACTCGGCTGATCTTCTCAGTCAATTAAATTTCTACGTACCCGATCATCGAACCCGTCCTAGGAACTATTTATTCTTAACACCTTCGATTAATTCGCTAGATAGAATATGTCAGCTTTACAATAGCGTAAGTGAAAATCTCGATACTGGACTGATAGGAATTAAACTGTGTAAATTTAAAATATCTATTGCAGATCTAATATTAGAGAATTAACCTTATCTGTACATTCAGTCGTTTTTGTCACATAAACTATATGCGAGCGTTGTAGTATTAGTACTAATTTGTAATCACAGTTGCATAGAATAAGGGAAACCTGTTTGCTTCTGTAAATAAATAAATAAATAATACACCTTCTCTATGATAGACAGATACCATACAGTGTCATTAAAATAATCGAAAATATATACTCCAAAAATACGATCCAAGCAAAAATAAATGGTGACCTAACTGAACAGATACCTGCAAATAGGGGCATTAGGCAAGGGGACTCTCTCAGCCCGCTCCTATTTAACATAGTAATGGATGAAATCATAAAACAAGTACGCAAACTAAGAGGATACAAAATGGGAAATAAAGAGGTCAAAATCCTGTGCCATGCAGACGATGCGGTACTGTTGGCGGAGAACGAGGACGATCTGCAAAGGCTACTGTACCAATTTAACAAAACAGCAAAAAAGTTCAATATGATAATTCCAGCGGCAAAGACAAAATCAATGGTTACTTCCAAGACGCCGATCAGATGTGAGCTTGTGGTGGATAACAAAATAATACACTAGGAAATGAAATTTGAATATCTGGGAATCGAAATATCTGGAAACGGGGACGTGGAGACGGAAGTAAGAAACCAAGCTACAAGAGCGTCAATAGCAGCAGCATACCTAAATGACACAATCTGGCGGAATGAATACATTAGAACTGAAGCCAAAGCCCGCATATAAAAGACAGCAATCAGACCTATATTATCCTATGCAGCAGAGACCCGACCTGAGACCTCTAAAACGAAACGGATACTGGAGACTACAGCAATGAAAATAGTTCGAAGAATAGCGGGAAGAACACTAATGGATGGAGAAAGAAGTGAAAACATAAGACGAACATGCGGGATAGATAACATCAATGACTGGGTACTGGATAGAAAGATAAAATGGAATGAGCACATTGACCGCATGACGGAAGAACGAATTGTGAAAATATCAAGGGACAAGTCACCAGCAGGACAAAGAAGCCTTGGAAGACCTAGGAAAAGATGGAGTGACAGCCTCCCAGGTGACTGAGCAGAGGCAATGATGTGAAGAAAAACAGGCAATGATGCCTATACACAGCAGGAAGAAGAAGAACTTACTCTCAGTTCTTACGGTAAGAACCTATATATAAAAATTTTGAACTAAGAAACATATGAAACGTGTAGATACACTCGAATTTCGAAACGTCAAAATCACCCCATTACAATACGTCCCTTATATATATAAATATATTACATATACTACCCCCAGATGGCGGAATGCGTTAGAGCGCCGGAAATTGGGTTTTCTTGACCTGAAGGACGGGGGTTCGAATCTCACTCTAGTAAGGGCTTTTTCATAAATAAAAAGTTCCACTAAAAATCTGGGGGTACAGGGTCCGTCAGTAAATGGCAAAAACTGGCGGACGACATCCCTCGCCCCTTGCCAACCCGCATTGAGGCAGCGTGGTAAGGTACGCCTCACAACCCCAGCATGACAGACAAGGACAAGTTACGGCCCTCATTCTCCGTAAGCCCGAAGGGCCCTAGGAGGAGTAGATCCTGGGAACCAGCCACGAGGGCAGAGGGTGCTAAGAATCTGCGGAGTCTAAACCACTACCCATTGACTACATTACACCTAGCAACTTATAACTGCCGTACACTCTCTAATCAAGCTAGGATTATGGAACTGGAAACAGAGGCAGCAAAAATAAAGTGGGATATCATGGGCATTAGCGAAGTAAGACGAAAAAATGAAGAACTCATAGAACTTGAATCAGGGAATCTTCTATACCACAAAGGAACACCAACAGGAAGAACAAGCGGAGTAGGATTCCTAATTAAGAAAACCTGGAAAAAAAGAATCATAAGGATAACAAGCACCTCAGACAGAGTAGCCAGCATAACACTTAGACTCTCCAAAAGATATACTATCCAGATTATTGAGGTATACGCCCCAACAATCAGCCATAGTGACGACGAAATAGAAGAATTCTATAATGAAATAACCCAAGCGCTCAGCAACGACAATAGTCACTTCAAATACATAATGGGAGACTTTAATGCCAAAGTAGGACACAGGAAAGACCAAGAAAAAGGAATGGGGAAATATGGATTTGGAGAAAGGAATGAAAGAGGAGAGAGATTAATACAGTTCGCACACTTTCAGAACATGTATGTGGCAAACTCCTTCTTCAAGAAGAACCCTAACAGGAAATGGACGTGGGAAGGCCCCGGTGCAACTATCAGAAACGAAATAGACTTTATCCTCACCAATAAAATTAACACAGTAAAAGATCTAAGCACGCTCAACAAGTTCACTACAGGAAGCGACCATCGACTAATTAGAGCTCGACTGGTCTTAGATATAAAACTAGAAAGGTCAAGACTAATCAAAACCAACACAACGAAAAACATAAACAACGAAAGGCTCAGAGAGAACTCTCACCAATATGAAGCACTACTAGAAGAAAGACTACAAAAAGTGGAATATAACAACCCTGAACTGATGGATACAATTCGAAACTGCGCCGTAGAAGTGGGAGGTCTGCAACAACGAGGTGAACACAAAAAACTAACTCCGGAAACAAAAGCACTATTACAAAAACGAAGAGAAATGGAAAAGACAACAAACATTCAAAGAATTGAATACACCGAACTGTGCAAGACGATACGAAAGAAAATCGCAGAAGATATCAGTAATTACAACGAGAAACTGGTACAAACAACAATAGAAAACCGTAAAAGCTACAAAAATGCAAAAAGGGCACTAATGATAGGGAAAAGACAGATAGTTGCATTAACTGATGGAAACACGAGAACCACAGACAGGAATGAAATAATAGACCTAGTAGCCAAATTCTATGGAGACCTATACAAGGCCCCTGAAAATTTGGAAGAAATAATAGAACACTCAGAAGATGCCATACCAGAAGTTTTGGTGGAGGAAGTAGAAATGGCACTGAAAAGCATGAAAAATGGCAAAGCAGCGGGAAATGACGGCATCACGACCGAAATACTCAAATATGCAGGAGCTAAAACATGGAAGTACCTTGCCAAACTATACACGAACTGTCTGATGTCCAGGAGCATACCTAAAGAGTGGAACAGCGCCCTTATAGTGTTGATCCACAAGAAAGGCAGCAAAGAAGACATTAAGAACTACAGACCAATAAGTCTACTACCAGTGACGTACAAGGTATTCACAAAGATCATTCACAACAGAATACAAAATACACTAGACTCGGCCCAACCACGAGAACAGGCTGGATTCCGCAAAGGCTTCAGTACAATAGATCACATCCATACCCTCAAAGAGGTTATCAGTCGAACCAAAGAATACAACCAACCACTAGCACTAGCCTTCATCGACTTTGAGAAAGCATTCGACTCTATATATCCCAGAGCAGTAATAAATGCCCTAACAGAACAAGGGGTCGACAAGCCATATATTGAGACCCTAGCAAATATATATAGGGAAGCCAAAGCGAGAGTTAGGATATATGAGGGCACACCAGAATTCCCCACCAGCAGAGGAGTTCGACAAGGAGACGCAATATCACCAAAGTTATTTACAGCAACACTAGAAAGCATCTTCAGAAAACTGGGCTGGAACAACACAGGTCTGAATATAGATGGATAATACTTGAACCATCTAAGATTCGCTGATGACATCATCCTGATAGCGAGTAACCCTGGCGAAATGCAACAACAAATAAATGAATTGAATGCAGCAAGCAACGAAGTAGGCCTTAAAATAAATCTGAGTAAGACCAAGATAATGTATAACGAAATGATAAACGCACAAGAAATAACAATTAATGACACTGCCCTGGAAATAGTAGAGGAATACATATACCTGGGTCAACTAATACACATATCAGGCTCTCTACTTCCAGAAATAAACAGAAGAATCAAATCAGCATGAAGAACATTTGGACAGAACTCTATCATCTTTAAGTCTAGAATGTCACTCCGTTTGAAAAAGAAAGCGTTTGATCAGTGCGTACTACCAGTATTAACATACGGCTGTGAAACCTGTACCCTGAAAACTGATATCATTAGAAAACTTCAGGTAACGCAGAGGTCTATGGAACGATGCATGCTTGGAATAACAAGGAGAGATAGAAAAAGGCTTGATTGGATCAGACAAAAGACCCAAGTGATAGATGTCATAAATAGAATCAGATCCCTAAAGTGGCAATGGGCGGGGCATCTCGATAGAAGGACAGACGATAGATGGACCACAAAGATAACGCAATGGTATCCCCGAGGCGTGAAAAGACCAAGAAGACGCCCCAACTTAAGATGGGACTACGACATAAAGAAACTCGCAGGATCAACTTGGGGCCGCATAGCTAGCAATAGACAACAATGGGCCCACATGGAAGTGGAATATATAAATATGTAAAGGGAGGCTACACCATAACAAAATGGTTGAATAAGCTGCATTTGATGATGATGATGACATATACTACACAAGTAAAAATGAGCAATCATAATTTAATTACTTGTGTCAGATTGAAGCAAAGTGGGTTAATTACGTGTTGGCAAAGTGAGTTAATCACGTGTTGGAAAGTATTAATTTTAATAAGCTGACGATTTGAGCATAACATAGAGGAGTGGGAGGGTCACAAAATTACAAAAAAAACGTTGCCTTGATATTCTCTAGCGCGTTAATTTTTATTCACTTTGAAGAAAATTATGCCTGAAACAACCAAAAAAAAAATCTGCCGATTTCTACAAGCCGCATGTATTCCGCGTCTCTCTTTCTCTTGCAATATTTCCTTATCTCTGGCTCTCTCAAGCTTTCCGTCGTCATGACGTCATCATTGCTGATCACTATACAACGCGTCGTGTCATTATAAGTACAATGCTTTGGCTTTTTTGTGATTTACAATGAGTTTTGTGAATTTAATATATAAAGATGGAGGAAACTATTGTCACATTACAGCACCGAACCAAACCTATTGTTTCCTTCCTACTATTTCTGACCGACCCCTACCAACCCGCAATAGCCAGCGTGGTAGGATATACATAGCTAAACTAAACCCTAACAAGCTTTCACAAAACAAATCACGGCCCTCATTCTCCGGCAGCTGGATTTCCACTAACCAACTTAGAGGTCAGAAAGGAATGATAGAAAAGCGCTATCAGAGTCACTGAAGCCAGGCTACCATAGACGACGACAATGGCAAATTGCTTCAGTAAATGTAGAACAACCACTAGAGGAATTATCACTCGCCGAAGTACAAGACCTCCTGTATGAAGAATATTAAAATTATCCCATAGAACCAATGACACAAGCAAAAACATAATAGAGCTGCATTCCTTTTCCGAAAAAAATGAACTCCCGTACATCGAAATTTCTAACCCTCCTACGAGTATGGATAATGGATAATGTCTTGAAAGGACTCCAAGGCGAAATATGTTTGGTTTGTATGGACGATATTATCGTGATTTTCACATCTCTACAGGAACACATAGTTAATCTCACCAAAATATTCCAACGTCTCCGAGATACCAGACTGAAAATACAATTAGACAAATGCTAGTTCCTAAGAAAATAAGTTAGTTTCCTGGGACATACAGTCACTTCAGAGGGTATAAAACCGAACCCTACCAAAATTAAAGCCATAGCCAATTATCCAACATCTAAGGCAGCTAAAGATATCAGACGATTTCTAGGACTTTTGGGATACTACAGAAAGTTTATAAAGGACTTCGCAAAAATGACGAAACCCCTAACAACTTGTGTGAAGAATGATACCAAGATCAAACATACTCCAGAATTTTTAGAATGCTACAATACATGCAAACACCTTTTGATTAACGAACCCCTTCTACAGTACCCGGACTTTACAAGACCCTTCAATCTAACCACCGATGCTAGCAACTATACCATAGAAGCAGTAGTTTCCCAAGGACCAGTGGGCAGCGATAAGCCTATAGCATTCGCTTCCAGAACGTTAAACGACTCAGAAACTAAGTATTCGACAATTGAGAAAGAGATGTTAGCTATAGTATGGGCCACCAATTACTTCCGCCCTTATTTATTCGGAAGGAAAATTAAAATTCTCTCAGACCATCACCCGCTTCAGTACCTCTTTTATTTGAAAGAACCAAACTCCAAACTAGTAAGATGGCGATTAAAATTGGGAGAGTACGATTACGAAGTTGTATATAAGAAAGGAAATTTTAATACTAACGCCGACGCCCTTTCAATAGTGGAAATACACACCAAAGAACTGATTGACCTAGCAAAATATGTCGATGAAGTGAAAAGAAAATTAGAATCCCCGGACGAAGAAAATGCCTCTTTATATAATAATCCACCTGAGGACAAACTCTCAGACTTTGTCAACGAAGATATTCCGGAATCGCCCCCCTCCATCGAAAGAATACTACAACAGCCGAACTTAGATCAATCACAAAAGAACCAGGAAGAAAATCAAGAGGAATCACAACAAAACACACAGGAAGCTCAACGAGAAACATCAGACGACGAAACGAGCCACACTGCAATAGAAAATCCAATATTAGGCATCCCTATATCTGAGAGACCAATCAACTACTACAACAACCAAATCATCTTCAAAACAGTTAATTACAATCCTCGATTTCCAGTAATATTACACATATTTCCAAACAAACAACACATGTACGTTCAACTCTCAAAAAACGACCTGAACACGACGAATTATATGAGCAAATTTGCTAAACCATCAGGAAAATATTCAAAAACAACGCTTACGACCTAATTAAATGTAACGTACAGCTAGAAGATGTGAAGTCAGAAGAAAGGCAAAAAGACAATAAAAAAAATACCATATAGGCATAACTAATCATAGAGGAATAACCGAAACAGAACTTCAAATGAGAAAACGTTATTTCTGGCCTAATTTGAAGAAAGATATCGAAGACATCGTTAATATCTGCGATATCTGTCTATCTGACTCCCACCAGAACCAAATTTTATGGTCACACCTACACTCACCAAACCATTGGAAATCATTCATATCGACCTATTTCAAGCCAACGGACAGAAGTTCCTAACCATAATAGATGCAGTTTCCAAATATGGACAGGCCTACCCAATAGAAATAGGAAACGCAGTAAACGTAATTAACGCCTTCCTTGCATTTGTAATTCACCATGGACTACCTTCTATGATAATTGCGGATAGCGGAACATAATTTAAAAACGGAAGCATGCAAGAATTTGTCGATTCCCATAAAATATCCATCCACTACACAACCCCAGACAGTCCTCAGTCCAACGGTATGATCGAAAGATTCCACTCAACTTTGATCGAACACTTCAGAATACTCCGAAACACAAAAACAATGTCATCCATCAAAGAACAAATGCCATATGCTTTACTAGGCTACAACAACTCCGTCCACTCCTCAACAAAACTGAAACCCATCGAAGTACTAAACGGACACCTAAATGCAAGTTATCCTTTTGGCATAGATATAAAAAGAACCTTACTAAACAATTACATAGAACAGGAAACGAAAGAAATTTATAGGGATATCAACGAACGCCTTTCCGAAAATAAAAAGGCCATTATTGAAAACAGAAATAAAACGAGACAGACCTTTATTTCATACAAATCCTCTGCTAAAATCTACACTAGAAAAACTCTGAAAAGAAACAAATTACTGCCTAGATTTCAACCCAAGACAGTACAAACAGATAACGCTATAACGACACTCCGACAGCTACTGTACATTAGAAAAAGTAATTATAAATCCTCCTCACAGATTTGCATGCCTAATGGGAGAAGAAATCAAAATGAGAGATTTGAAAGAAAATCCAGGAGTGCTTCCTCTCAACCTGGGACAAGCAAAGATACGTTCTAACACGTACGACTTTATACACTTTTTCGAACTACAACCTATAATGGAAGAAATCAAAACTATCGATAATCAATATCAAGCAGTAACTAAAGCTATAGAAGACGGCCTTATTTTACAAGCTTACAAAATTTCGATCAAGCCCTCCAATTTCAACTAAAATCATCCAAAGAGAAAATACTATCAATTTTTCCAACATCAAGAAGGAAACGAGGAATTCTTATCGTCTTAGGAAGTATTATCAAGTCCATCTCCGGAAACCTAGACCAGGAAGACGCCGAAATTTACAATACAGCAATACAAACGCTTCAAACAAACCAGGAGAATATTATAAAAAACGTAAATCATCACATTAGCTTGAATTTAAGGATTTTGGAAAAGTTTAATGAAACTGTGACTCTTCTTACACACAACCAAGAAACTATTTTTGAAGAAATAGATCAAATCAGTAAAAATCTGAACAAATCTGTATTCGATTTCAATCACTATTTACAAGCCAGAAATGTACTGGATGAATTAAACCTATCCCTCCAAATTATCCTTCAACTCCTGAACGATCTAGAAGACGCAATCACATTTTCCAGACTAAACACCCTTCACAATAGTGTCTTGAGAAAAGATGAATTAGAATGGTTAGTGACAAAAATGCTAGAACACCACAGTGAAGATCATCTCCTATATACAAAAAACGAAAACATCCTTAATCCACACTATCGTATTTATCCTACACTTTCCCATTTTATATCCTAAGACCTTCACATACTACCACCTATTCCCAATACCTACACAAAATTCTACCATAATTATCCCTCCAGAACCGTACCTTTTGGTTAACGAAGATACCTTCCAATACTCCGAAATTCCATGCAAAAAAACCAGTTCCGAGTACTTATGCAACGAAAAAGCGCTGCAAACAACAACGAAAACTGAAGAGTGTATCAACCAGATTCTTCAACTGAAAAAAACAGAAGCCTCTTGCAACTATATTCCAGTGCAAATACAGAACACAATCATCCAAAGTCTATCGAACTCCCACTACGTAGCAATATTTACTGGACCGACAAAAATAACAACTAAATGTTCCACAACGAAACCAATGGTTCTGCAAGGAGTATACCTGATCGAACTTCCACCAAACTGCGAGTTCAGAACACTAGAACAAAGGTTTATTAATTCCAAAACCACTATTGAAGGCGAACCATTAACGTTGCCACGAATTAAAACAAGCAACATATAAAAAACATCAAAATTTAAACCACTGAAGATAAACCAAGCGCTTTTAGACCACCTCCATGAACTCATTAAGCAAGCAAACCAAATGGAACCAATAGAAGCCGAAAAATGAAACCACATCCACAACCATTTCTGGATTACCCCCCTCTATATAGGCGTTAAAGTTCTCCTAATTTATCTTTGTTATAGGCTAAAGAATGACCGATGCAAGAGAAAGGACCAAAGAAAATCCAAACCAACAGAAGGCGAAGAAAACACCAATGTTTTGTTCGTCCCTTACAATACTTTCCCAGGGGATGGAGAAGTTACAGCTAACTTCCTGTATATGAAGCCATTACACCTAGACGCTGAGTTTGCTAGAATCCAAAGCAACATTCGATGAAACATTCGATGAAACATCCGATGCCGACGAAGCAATATTTTTTATATAAATTAAACGATCAATTTTTATTATATTATTTTTACCAGTTTATTGTGTAGTTTTGTAACAGTTGTAGTCATTAAAACTGTTTTTTTAAAAAGTGAGTTTCTAAGTGGCAAATCGTATTTTGTGCCTGACTATGTTCTCACTGCCATACAGCGCTGAGAACTCAGCATTGTGGCATCTTCTCCAGTGTCCTGTTGCCTCATCTTGTTGCGGTCCAAATATAATTCTAAGAACCTACCATTCAAAGACAAGAAGCTTATTTACTTCCCGTTGATTAAGGGTCCAGATTTCACTGCCATATGTAACCACCGGGCAAATAATTGACTGGTATATTGTTAATTTGGATTGTCTTCCTCACAGTTTAGATCTCAAGAGTGTTGTAAGAGAATGTAGCGCCCTATTTCCCGCCATTATTCTTGCTGATACATCATTTTCTACTCGATTATCATCTGTAATTATCGCTCCTAGGTACTTAAACTCCCTAACCACTTCAAAGTTGTACGAAAGTTGTACTTATTAATTGAAATATTTTGTCTGATTCTTGGTCTTGGGTTCTTGGTTACTACCATGTATTTCGTTTTTTCTTCATTTACTCGTAGACCCCGGTTACCTGCTTCCTCCTCGAGCTGGGAGAACAGTTCTCTCATATCTCCCGCCGTATCTATATCATCAGCAAAAGCCAACAATAGTTTTGAACCCTGCTTAGCAAAACCTTCAGTTAGTTCCGATGTTATTTTACCAACCGCATACTCCAAGGCCAAACTGAATAGCAACGGTGAGAGGGGATATCCTTGTCTGAGTCTTGATGTTAGCTTCCTATCCTCAACTGTGCATATGAGTTTACCACACACATCTGTGTTAGCTCCACCAATTTCCTTGGGATGCCCATTTCTAGCATTGCCGCCCACAACCTGCTTCTTTTTATGGAGTCATATGCTTGCTGGAAATCAACAAAGATTTGGTGAACGTCCCGGTTGAATTCCCAGTTATTTTCTAATATTTAACTGATCGTGAATATTTGATCTATCGTTGACCTTCCAGCACGAAACTCGCATTGATAATCGCCGATAACGTCTTCCGCATAAGGGGTCAACCTTCTCAGTAGTATGGTTGCCAATACTTTGTATGCTGTGTTGATAAATGATATTCCTCTATAATTTCTAAATTCTTCCTTGTTTCCTTTCTTATGTATAGGTATTATGATACTGCCGCTCCAATCTTTAGGCATTTTTTGTTGTACCCATATATTCAGGATCATTTCATATATTTTTCGGTGTAAAACATTTCCTCCCTTTTTTAACAACTCTGCGTTTATACCATCATTGCCTGGTGCCTGGAGATATGTTATCGCATTTTTTACTTCTTGGAGTATTGGTGGTGGTATTATTATATCCGCTGAGTGGAAGGTAATGTCTATTTCTTCCTTTGTCTCCCTTTCATTATTTATTAATTGTTTAAAGTACTCCTTCCATCGTTCAACAATTTACGTCTCCGTCATTATCAGTTCTACACTTTCATTTCTCATGCTTTTCGTTCCTCCTACACTCCCATTCCTCCTCACTCTCCTTACTTCCCTAAAGAACTTCCTTGTCTGATTCATGCCTCTATCCCTGTCCATTTCCCGTATTTGGTAGGTAGTTCTTCTTTTTAGTTCTGAGTAATCTCCTTGTCTGTGCTCTTGTTCTGTGAAATTCTTCTTTGCTCTCATTCGTGGGGTTTATTAGCATTGTCAGTCTCTTATTTGTTTTCAATTCCATTGCTTCTTCACATTATCTGTCAAACCACCTTCTTTTGGGGCGCTTCTTCTTCTTATCAATGGTTTCTGTCGCTGCTTCTTCTATGACTCTTGCCACTTGCTGCCATGTTTCCACTAGTTCTTTATTATCTTCCCCGCGTCTTAGGCATTCGAGTTTGTTGCTCAAGTCCATTTGGTACTTACTTTCCTTTTTGGGTTCTTGAAAAGCTTCAACGTCCCATCCTTCTCTTGACTCTTTTTGTTCAGGCTTCTGTGTTGATATTCTCGTTCTCAGCCTGGCTTTAACTAGGAAGTGATTAGTATCGCCGTCTTCTCCTCTCATACTTCGTGCACTGATGATGCTACTAGAGTGTCTTGCATCTATGAGAATGTGGTCTATTTGGTTTCGCGTTGTTCCGTTATTTGAAACCCATGTGGAATTATGTACTTTCTTTCAAATTGTGTGGATTTTACTACCATATTATTAGATATTGCAAATTCTGCAAATCGGTGCCCATTATCATTCGTTATGTCGTGTAGGCTATGTCTTCCTACCACCTCTCTGAGATACTCCTTCTGCCAGTTTAGCGTTACAATCTCCCATCACTACCCTGATATCATGCCTTGGAGCCGCCCTATACTGTTGATCCAGTAGCTCATAAAATTTATCTTTCTTCTTCTCCTCTGCGTCCTCTGTAGGGGCATAAAACGAAAATATCGTGAGATTAAACTAACCAAATTCTATCGCTGACTGGCTTAAAGTCTATTACTGCTGTTTTAAGCCTCTTTGCTATGACAATGCCGCATCCATATTCATGTATGTCCTCACTACCTGACCAGAACACTATATCGTTTTCCATCTCCATATTTCCCGTTCCTGTCCATCTCACTTCCTGTATTGTAGTTATATCCATCTCATATTTTTGTATCTATTTAACCGCTCTCGTTGCTATACCAGGCCTGTACCAACACAGCACATTCCATGGTCCCAGAAGAATATTCTTTTTCCGTTACTTACGTCGTTTATTCCGTGTATCCGTCCGATTCCGAGACAATAGTTTCTGTTTCGTTGCTTCAGGTTTTTACGCGTATTGATTGCTGGTCGATAGCACAACCCCCTTTTCGGTGGGCCATTTCTCCGCTCTCGTTGGCCCTGACCCTGTTTCCCACTGGGATTGGTTACCACAGTCTACCACAAGGTTACTCAGGTTACCAGGGTTCACCCCGCGGAGGCGCGGAGGTGAGAGTCGGAATTGAGTAGGAGAGGCTACTTGACGCTAGCTGGATACGGCGTCATATGCTGCGCTTCACTACCCCATTGAATAAATTCGATAGTAAATAAATGGGGCGTGTTCAGAAAAACGCTCGGACACGTCGATTATTATTTTAAGTTGCACATTTAAAAAAAAACTTTTGATACAGGTTGTGTCATGTAAGAGTGACCAATACCAACTTTATTATTTTAAATGCAACACACTATATATTTTTCAATTTTTGGATTCTTCAGAAAATTCTAGACATATTTCACGTACTATATAATATACCTAACTTCAACTGTTTGGAAACTATTAAATGTTTACCAATTCATTGCAAAAATTAACATTATAGCTAATATCACAACTAGTAAAATCCCGAGGGTGAAACCCGAGGGATGTATAGATAACTAAGGCCGGGAATTTGATGGCCCCGGCGGATTTTCAATCCTGCAAAACTGTTGATAATAGCTGGCGGATAGAAATATTTTTCTATGCGATTATCTAACAAGCTATCATTTCTCGGCTCGATTATAGAACGAAACGTCATTGTTTTATCAATCGATCATTTACGACGAGGTTGCTGGGTAACTGGTTTTTCGTACTCATAAATGTACGCTATTGATTTTCAGTTCACCAGAGCCAGTACAACAACAATACGCACCGAAATTTCTCCAAAAATTACCAAACATGTGGTATTTTAGGTACCTTAGGACCCGTTGTGCTGGCTCTGGTGAGCTGAAAATCGATAGGGTTCATCTGTGAGATACCCTGAACAATATTCAATCATAAAAACACTTCTTTTGTGTTTTCATCAGTTAAAAACGTAAAAATAACTAAAGAATATCGCATCGTAGATAGGGTTGGCGGAAAAGTAGAAAGTTTGAATTAATAACAATGACGTCTTACCACAATCTTGCTCATCACTATTATCGTTACAATCGTTGACTCCATCACACACCCATTCGTTTGGTACGCATTGGCCATTTTTACATTTAAATCCGTCACAATCGATATGCCTACTACATCCTGTCGTCTCATCAGATCCATCTAAGCAGTCTGGTACACCGTTGCATACCCAATCGTTTGGTATGCATAATTGATCCAAACATTTCCAATGGCCTTCTTCACATTCTGTGACGACTGTTACCTGGAAGTACAGATGATAGGAGCGTAATTTTCAAAAAAATGGGCCGAAAAGAGATGCGCTACTAACACACAAAATATATTTCACAATATTAACGCAAGATATGGACATTTCAACGTTCCTATACCGAAGTATGTGAAAATGGAGCTATAGAGCATTGTTGAAAATATTTCAAAAGTCAAAAATATCGAGTTGATATGAAGGAATCATGGAAAATAACAACTTAAAGGCAAGTTATTCATTACAAATTTTGGGAAACTCTATAGCTTAATCTTAAGGAATACACATCTTTATTAAGACTAGCGTTTGATAATTCATCTAAACACAATATTAGGAAACTGTCCAGAAAAGCAATGTTTAACATCATCGTAAGAATGACAGAAGTTACATTTCATTCTGACGATGATATTTAATATCGAAACAATTGTCAAATTCTTAGAATTTTTAACATTTTTTCAATATATTGGGGAATTATCTATAAACAGGTGGTTTAATTTGAAACAGTAATATGAGAAGATTCCACAGGGTAAGGGTCGAGACAGTGGTATTGTTTAGCGCTCTTTTATATGGGGGGAGTCCATTTATTATCTGAAAGTGTTCTAATAATTTTAAAAGCTTGAAAACACTACTGTTACGAAATAGCACACTAGTGTAGTCCCTGAATCCGTCTCTGTTTAATCCATGTATGAAAGTTAAACTTTTGGTGGGTGCGCAGGGATTTCTTAGAACTGTTTACGATTTTTTGTGACTATCTTATCTAGACATTGTTTTTGTGTAAGTCGCAATCTAGAATTATCTAGTGAAATGCACTAATATATAAAGGACCGACCAGCGGGAGAAGTAAGTGTATAAAGTGATCTCGTGATATAAACAGCGAACAAGTAAATAGTCTAAGTAGTGGAGTGTTTATATAAATTAATGTAAGTGAATATACTGTGTATATAATATAAATTAGTGAATAGTGTAGTGAATAAATAAATTAAGTTAGTAGACATAACGTGTGTGTCTAAATTTATCCCACCCGTAATAAAAACGTTTAAATAAATAAGAAAAACATTACATTGGTCTCAGGTATGGGGTGATATAAAATAAATAGCTACATGAAAATGGTCAAGATACTAAGTGACTAAAAGTGACAGAGCTAAATGTAGAATTGGAGAATCGCGAATTGGAAACGTCCGGTAAGAAGAGTGAGTTACTAGAGAGACTCAAAGTGGTACTGGTAAGTGATGGCTTGGATCAATTACGTAAAACAGTTTGAAGCAGCGGTCCGATAGGGAGAAGGTAGTGAACATAACTACCGCGCTTCGGGGAGATGCCTTAGATGTACTACAGACGATACCACTTGAAGAAACGGATGACTTCGAGCAGCTGAAGAAGATATTAGACATGCGATATGGCCACGAACATCTAGAGCACTTGTACCAATCCCAGCTGAAGAACCGAACGCAGAAACATGACGAAGCCCTTCAAGAGTATGAAGTGAACATTGCCCGATTTGTTCGATTCGCTTATCCATCAGCACCAGAGAACATGATGGAATGTCTAGGCATCCAGGCCTTTATCGATGCCGATATGCCAAGCACGCATCGTTTAGCCCATCCCAAAACATTTGTTGATGCATTGACAGCTGCTCTTGAATATGAAGCAGCGACGAAGTTAGGACCATCCGAGAAGAAGGCGACGAAGACAAACTTGACCAGATCGTCAATGTGATAAAAAGTATGATGGACAAGAAGCCGAGAAAGATCAGATGCTGGAATTGTGGCGAGCTAGAGCACGTACGCAGCCCGTCTAAGCGTCCCAAGACTCCTGCAACTCAAGAACTCCAGTCACATTGGAAATCAGTCAGGGGTGAACATCGAGCTGATGTAAATCACCGGAAAGCCGATTTTCTGCCTAGACGGTCATGCCCTGTAGACTATTCTCAATGACACAAGTCGAAATCTAGGGAAGTGGCAGTTTTAAGAGCTACAGTAGTCTACGAAAAATGGTCAACCACCCGGATCAAAGAAGATTAGGAGAATGATCCTCGCCTAAAGAAGATTCGGCAATGGAAGGAAAAAAATCGGCAACCTACATGGCAAGAAGTGTCAAGATTTCCACCGACACTCAAGTCATATTGGGCTCAGTGGCACTCCCTTGTCCTAGAAGAAGGCCTATTGAAAAGAGTCCTTGAAAACGATGATGGTTCCGAGAGGAGGAGTTATCCCGAGAACAATAGTAGCTGAGTTACTGAAGAAGTTACACGACAGTCCATCGAGAGGTCATCTGGAAGTGAAGAAAACCCTCCAGCTCCGACGATGTGAAGGAATGGTGTAAGAAATGTACGACTTGTGCTACGAGTAATGAACCACATCGCAAGAGAAAGGTACCTATGAAACAATATATTGTTGGAAGCCCTTTCGGAGGATTGCTTTAGACATCGCTGGACCATTTCCGACGACAGAAAATGGTGGTAAGTACTATCCTGGTTATAATGGATTATTTCACAAAGTGGGTGGAACTATACGCGATCTCGAATCAAGAGGCTACAATTGTTGTTGATGTATTGGTGAAAGAATTTATGAGCCGATATGGAGTGCCCTTGGAAGTCCACAGTGACCAGGGAAGAAATTTCGAAAGCCATCTATTCCAGGAGATTTGCGACAAGCTGGGTATGAAGAAGACCAGGACAACAGCATTACACCCACACTCAGATGGAATGGTCGAGAGAATGGACGGGACTATTGGAAAATACCTGTCCAAAGTAGTTTCCAGCCATCAGAGAGTTTGGGACCAGTATCTTTCCCTATTCGCATTGGCTTATCGATCTGCCGTCAATGAGTCCACGGGTGAAACACCTGCAAAAATCTTGTTTGAACGTGAAATGAGGCTTCCTTGTGACCTGGAATTTGGCTGTTGGCCTGGAGAAGATCTAGCAGGCGAATACTACGTGATCCAATTGAGAAAAAGGCTGGACGATATTCATGAATTAGTTCGAACAAATCTTCAAGTTGCCAGCGATAGAATGAAAAGTCAGTACGACACGCAGACTACAGTATGCGGTTTTGAAGAAGGGGCCAAGGTATGATTACATAACACGACGAGGAGAAAAGGAGTTTCTCCAAAACTACTAAAATCCTGGGAAGGTTCATACTTAATCAATAAAAGGATCAATTATGTTATATATCGCATAAGCAAGAGCCCAACGGAAAACTAAAAGTAGTTCACCAAAACCGACTAGCACCAGTCGAAGGAGACCATGACCTAGAGAAAGGAGTAAACGATATTCGAGATGTGTCTGACCCTACCTTCGATGAATTTATGGGCGCGTATGGAGGGAAAGCCGGGAAAGCTAGATATGGAGTCACTTCAGAACAACGACAAGATTTGTTCACTCTCCCGGAAGATTACTCACTGGCATACAACATCCCCGCCCGTGTCAAGATCGCACGAGGGCTGGCAACCATCTTTCGAAAGGAGTTCGGCAAATTAGAAAAACTTGAAGACCTGATTCCAGCCCCTGGCAAGACATTGAGACTGAAACACAATTTGCGGTACGTCTTCTACGTTGTAACTAAAAATGAATTTCAAGATCGATCTACCTACCGCGATGTGTGGGAAGCACTTCGAAACCTCCGATACCATGTGTTGGAATCCAGTGTGAAGAAACTGGCTAAGCCTAAGATAGCGAGTAACCAGTTGGATTGGCGAGTCATCATGGTAGATGTGATCTTCCAAGATACCGGTGTCCAGATATTACTTTGCGGCCACAACACCCGTTATCAGTATCCGATGAAGACGGTGCCCTGTTATTTCCATAAGATCCGAAAGTGTAGTAGTGGGGCCAGTTACCGATTCAAACATCCAGTCTAGGCTACAGAAAAGTTCTAGGAGGAACTTCCATTTAAGGAGGGGGTAATGTTACGAAATAGCACAATATTGTAGTCCCTGAATCCGACTCTGTCTGAGCCATGTATGAAAGTTTGGCGGATGCGCGGGGATTTCTTAGAACTGTTCACGATTTTTTGTCACTATCTTATCTAGACATTCTTTTTGTGACCAGTCTTATCTAGAAAATTCCAGGGAGCTGATTGTTTTTGTGTCTACCGCAATCTAGAATTATCTAGTGAAAAAGGCACTAATATATAAAGGACCGACCAGCAGGAGAAGTGAGTTTATAATGTAATCTCGTGATATAAACAGCGAACAAGTAAATAGTTTAAGTAGTGAAGTGTTTATATAAATTAGTGTAAGTGAATATACTGTGTACATAATATAAATTAGTGAATAGTGTAGTGAATAAATAAAATATGTTAGTAGACATAGTGTGTGTATACATTTATCCCACCCTAATAAAAACGTTTAAATAAATAAGAAAAACTTTACACCACGTTAACTAGGTTTAATTTGAAATCAACACAATATCTTGATATTAATTGATATTAATAAGTTATTGCTCAAAAGGCTTGGTCCTATCAAGTGGTAGTGTTGAGATGTCCTCAAAAAATGCTTTAATCACAGTAATACATTCATAACATAAATATGACCATCTATTGAGATAACTAGAGAAATTATAATCGTTACTACTCATTTTTAGATCACCCATAGAGGCTTACCTTAAAGTTTTCACAGTCTTTCTCATCTGAAAAATCTCCACAGTCATTTTCCGAATCACAAACAAACGCCTGACTAATGCATCTGTTATTATGGCATTTGAAATGGGTTGGTCCTTTGCAGATATCTGTAATGTACCAAAAATTATAGAATACTTGGAAATAGATATCTTGTTGATTCGTGAAATACAAAAAAATGAAAAAAATCAAATTTAGTGGTAGCAGGAACAAAACTAGAAGGAGAAAACAACAACAAATTTAGGGAGACAGTGTTACATTCCAAACTGAATTGATGTGAAAATACTTTATTACATTACTATTACAAATAATATGGAAACATTGTCGTACATAATTTTGTTCCATTGTTAATTGAACTACTACTACTTAAAATTAACCCTCGATGAATTTCAGTATGTTTATCATCGATCCAATAGCTTCCTGCGTTGTAATGGCATGGAATAGGTCTATAAAAACTTGAATATTACTTCTATATGCCATTTATTATTTCATACTCTATGCTTTCCATTATTAACATAAGAGAACGACAAATTGTTTCAAAAGATAATTACCAGATTATAAAGCAATAATTCAGAAGATGATTGCCCATAGGAAATAATTATGGATCTTTTCTAGAACAAAATTCCCTCAGCTTATGCCATTCCGAGATATCACCCCCTAAAAGATGGTGAATAAAATTAAGTTTTAATTTTTTTCTCGAATTTACGTAAAGATAGAAACTTGGAATTTTGTAATATGATGGCGATTAAACTAGACATACACATAGATAATTTCATCATTTATATAGCCAGTTACGAGAACACCCTGAAAAGTTTTGCTCATATCTTCGTATCAGTATTAGTACATTTGATTGCGTTTTGAAAGGGATAAAACATAAATTGGTAAAAAAATTGACTAATTGGAATTCGAATCCTAATGATCCTACGCCTTGCAGTTACATTACGGTAAGGTCAGTAAAACTAATTTGTAATATGATGTGTATTATGTGCTTATATAATATTTGTAACAGCAGTACATAAAATTTTAGTGAAAACATTGTTTACTGGAAAGCTCATCAAAAAAGGTGCTTACATAAGATGAAGATGATGGGGAATTTGAATATTCCTGTGTGACAGGCTGCAACTCCGTGAATTGTAAATTATTTTAATAATGTCGCCGGAGTTGTAATTTCCGGCGCAGACGGCACGTTCAGAATATTCTGGAATCCATTTCCATCAACTGCACTGTACACTAGTTCTTGAATTTTCATTCTAAATAACACTTCCACTGGTGGAAGTGTTACATGGAGTAGTAAACTATCAAAAAAGCTTGAATCTTTGTCACGAATCTGCGACTATTGCTGACTTTGTGATATCTTTAATTTATTTTCACAATAACTGTGTTATTTTCGTTTCATTCCTCTGCCTTTTATGTGAGTCGAATTTGAGGACATGACGGGTGTGTTCAGGGGAGAGGGAGTTACTGTTTCTGCTTAGGTATTATTAACAGAATCACCAGCATCTTTTTCATTTGTTTCGGTTACATCGGAATCTACAGTAGCTTCCCGTAGAACAGTATTTTCCCGTGGAATATATGACAAATTTCCACCACTTGATCTTGCAGTAAATAGATATTCCACGAAGTAAGGGTCGAGACAGTCAATTTCATTAAAAGAAAGGGTATCGAAATATTGCCAAGAGAACTTTATTGATTGAGATACTCCATCTCCAGAACGTTTAACTGTTATTTTGCTAAACTCTACGATGTGTATCACGCAATGTTTGCCATTTGGCTCTTACAATATTTCCTAGGAAAAAAGAAAAGTAACTGAAATGCACAATATATTATTTTGTACGTATTTGTTTTTAGGTATCTAGCTACGGAATTATCTTTTAAAAGTCTAAGCCCCATTTTTAGAAATGGGCGTTACAACAGCTTCGTCAAATTGTACGAGAAACAGTGGAAGAAATTTGTGTAATATTTCAGCCAATCCACCTACAGAAGATATTATGCTCAAAGAGATTGTAAAAGAATTGTATGATAAATGGAACATTCCAAATTGCTTAGGAGCAATTGATGGCAAACATATTCGGATGAAATGCCCTAATGGCTCTGGAAGTATGTACTATAACAACAACAAATCTTTTTTTTTCTATGGTGCTTGAAGCAGTGGTAGATGCCAATTATAAATTTATTACTTTTGACGTTGGTGGATATGGAAAGCAGAGAGACGGTGGTACTTTTCGCTGTTCTTCATTATTTCATTTGTAGGCCAAGCTACAGATACTTTTTCATGTGAAAACTGTTAGAAGACAACTAGCTGCGCCATTGTTGTGAGAATAGTTTCTTATGATATAGTGAGATGTTTTTCACTCGACTTTATTATTCATAACTTTGTTATTAACAATTTTATGCAACAAATCGTTTAGGGTGATCGAGAAGGCATCAAGAGAGAAATTATGAAGAATAAAAACACGAAGAAAATAAGAGGTCGAAGAACTCGATCGGACCGTTAGTTTAGGCGAAAACCGGGAAAAACCGGCCAAAGTGCAGTTTTTTCAAAAATTCAAGCCTCGGTTATTTTTTAAGTTATAGCGTAGATCTTCCGGCCAGTATTTCTTTTTAATATAAGCTTTATATGTGCAAAAGCAGGCACTGTCCGGTGCATAATTTTAAATCTGTGGCATATGAATTTTTTACTATGCAATTTTCCAGAAGGCTTGAATGCGACAGGTAAGATCCGATTTCAATTCACAAAAACATTTTCGAAAGTAGAATTTTCGTACTTCACATTGTTCATCTTGGTTTTGCGATATTCTTATTTGTTGCTGAGATATTCAAATGAAAAGATTATGAAACACGCGCGTGCAACAGTGTTACTATACAGGGTGCGGCATTAGAGCGAGGAAATCCAATTACTGACTTGTCGTGAGATATACGAATATTTTTTATTTAGATAAAAGTTAAGCCATATATAGGAGCATATTCTGATAATATTTTCAAATATACAGGGCCACCCATATTGGCAGGATGAACCTTATTTATCTTTATTTAAATGAAACACTCTGTATATTTCCACATTTTTTCATTATTCTCGATTTTCTTGTTCGTGCGATATGAGGTAATGCATTGTTATACGAGGTAATTTAAAATATATACTTAAGCACATTTTTAGTAATTTCCTAGTAACATCAACACCCTGTACCAATGTATAGATTTGATATCAAGAAAGCCATTTACGATCAAAGGATTTTTGATATAGTTAACTATTTTCCAAAATCATTAACATAGCGCGATATTCGGTCTTTATATACAGGATTGGTCATAAATCGGAATGATCATTCACTGGGTTTTCTTAAATGAAACACCCAGTATTTTAGTATCGTAATGAAATGGTATTGTATGACACTTTATTATTTCTTAAGCATTCCCTATACCTAATTGCTCTAATTTGTGAGTTATTGATGATACTTTCAGCCAAACAATACTTGAAACAAATATTAGGTAAAATTTTATTAGTTTGAAGCTGGAAATATTCAACAAGAAATTATTTTCCAGGAAAAAAACACAAATTAATCTAGTCTGACGCATAATTGATTAATATTAGGTGAATTACTAAAATACATGAGTACTTAAGATTGTTGGTGTATAAAACATTACTAAAATCAGACAATATTCTAGTTGACTATGAAAATAATAGTGTTACGAACTCGCACACCGAAGCAGATACTAAGTACGGTCCTGTAACGTTATGTTAACGGAGTTAAAAAAATGGCGAGCGCGCCGAATTCTGAGTAGGTCTATTTTGACAGTTTTTATAGACATGTTCACGGAAGGTCTTTTAAGGATTGAGCCGGCAATAGAGAAATATCGCGAAAGGCATTTGTTTTGTGAAAGCCGCAGTCCAGAATTGTCTAGTAAAAAAGGAACTAGTATATAAAAAGGACCGATCAGCGGATCAAGGCAGTTGATAAAATGATCTTGACAAATAAACAGTAAATAAGTGAATATAAAAGTGTTGATATAAATTAATAATCAAGTTTGTGTGCATATAAATTAAATTTAAGTGAATAGTTAAGTACATATAAATTAAGTGTTAGTGAGTTAGTGTTTAAATAAATTAGTAAGTAGCCATACCGAGTGCTTAAATTTTATCCCCCCCGTTTATTGTTTAAATAAATAACAAAAACATTACAATACGTTATGGGTTATTGCATCACAAGCAAAAGCATAATTATACAAAATCCAAATTACTAATATTCCTAAACTTGATACCCATTATCAAATAAACAGAAAAAGGGAATTAACGTTTAATATAGTTACCTAACAAAAATAACAAGAAAATCGTTGAATCTACAATAGATGTTCAAAATGACCTCCATCGACGTCGATACATAATTGCAAGCGATCTTCAAAGGAGCGACATTTGTTAACACATTTCTGTTTAAGTTCATAAATACATTTCTAATTAGTGTTCTTAAATGAAACTCAAGGTCTCTAGTTAATTCCACAATATAATACAAGTTATTGAAAATTCTAAAAAATTGACAATTGTTTCGATAAATCAATATCATCGTCAGAATGACAGAAGTTACATTTCATTTTATGCCTACCTGATGTTTAGTAGTTATTTTTGGCTAGACCAAGAAGTAATCTAACTTGTGATTGGCTTAATATATGTTTATAGAAAAAAGAAGAAGATGTGATATTACAAATATTGAAGCTTAGATATTATTAGCCCTATGGTGATATCCTGGATATCATTTTTCCAATTAAGATCAGTATAACTGTGCAATGATATAGAAAACCAGGAAAACTATATCTGCTGATCTTTACAATTATCACTTAAGAAGACAGTTTATTAGTGGAGAATTCCCTAGATTTAACTGTTCATTGACATCAAAGCATCACAAGACATTTGGTTTAACCAAGAATGCCTTAGAAAAAAGGTAATACCAAATTATGTGAATATAAAATGTCACACTAAAACACCACAAGCACAAAAAGCTATAAAATGTGCTCAACGAGTTTGGATAAAATCAGAATGTAAGAAATGGTTCAAAGTTAGAGACTCCTTAGACAACTACATAAAAGTTGTACATTCAGAACTCACATTCCAATTACATCCAGTAGAATTTGACTGTTTGGATGACAAAATTAGAGAAAATGTCAGCACGATGAAGCATGTGAAATTTATGAAACAAGAAAAGAAGCTACAGAATCTTGAACAAACACAACATAAAATTCAATACTCAAAACATCATGAAACTGTAAGTACCTACATACCAACACACTTTGCACCACGATTTGAAAACCTTTCAGACACTAAAGGTGGATTTATAAACTCTGTTGTTCCCGTTGTTCGTTGCTCGCCGTCTTTTCCAAGTTGCTGGCGATTCGTTATTCACAGTTGTTCCCGAGTCGACTAATTTATATCGGTTTTTCGTTGCTGGCGTTGTTGAAATTTGATTGGTCACAACGATGATGTCTGAGGTATGTCATAGGCCAGAAACATTGGCGTTCGACGTGGTAGATTATTCATGTTTTGTTATTGTTTTTGTTTGTGTATTGAAAGTAACATAGAAATAAGTTTTTGAACAGTTGATCTATTATCAAAATATGTGGAGACGAAACTTAATTGCTGCTTTTGCACTGACCACGTGCGCTTATTTACTTATGAAAATTAAGAAAAAGCGGCGAACACGGCGCTTTAAAGTAAGGCCTATCACAAGAGTGAATCTGATCAGTGCTTTTAACTCGACAGCTGGTAGCATCAATAGTTTTCCTCATTTCATGCTGCCGAAATGCATCAATAAATAGTAGCTTATTTGAATGTAGCGCCTCTCTAGACTGACCGTAAGAACAGTAGTGTCAGTTTTGAGTTTAAAATGATTGGTAGAAATCAACATCAGTTTTCATTGGTGGAACTGCGAATCACGAATAACAAGATATAAAATTTGATTATTTGGGAGCAACGACGAACGACGTGGAAACGACGGACAACACAACAACAACGGTTTATAAACGCATGTATGTGATATCAATGTTTTATTTTCGAGCAGCGGGAATCACGAACACCGAATAACGAACAACAGAGTTTATAAATCCAGCTTAATTATACAAATAGTGAAATATAATTTTTAAATAAAGGTTTAAAGTACAGCATACCACCTAAATTTACGAATAATATTAAACAAATTATAGCTACAGAGTCAGAAATAGCTTTAAAATCTAATTCAAATAATTTTCTTTATGAGAAATTGAAAATTGCCAATTTAATCAAAGATATTGAACCTTCAAAAGTTAAACGTCAAACAAAAAATGACATTTCAGTTTTTAACGCAATAGAAAAGAAGATAGAGAATAATAACCTAACAGTTACAAAATCTGATAAGGGGAACGCTACTGTCATTTTGACGACTGAAAATTACAATTCCAAAGTATATAACTTTATAGAATCCAGCCATGTAAAAGTTCTTAAAGCAGACCCAACAAAGAAGTTTTCTAATAATGTAAGGGATATTGTTGATAATTCAAATTATCTTTTAAATGATTACGAAAAGAGGTCTATCATACATAAGAATCCTCATTGTCCACAATTATATGGAACAGTTAAATTACATGAAATAACGAAACCAATTAGACCTGTAGTCTCCTATGTTAATGCTCCTAATAATATATTGGCAAAGAAGCTCAACAATATACTCAATACTTACGGATATGAATCTCAGTACTCAATTAGAAATTCAATAGAACTAATCAAAAAGTTGAAAGCAATCCACTTACAAGATAACTATAAACTCATATCGTTCGATGTAACTAACATGTTTACTAAAATTCCTCCTAAAGAATGTCTAATACTTATAAGAAAATTACTAGAAGATAAAAATATTAATCCAGGAATAATATCAGATATACTTAATTTATTTGATGTATGCATTAATCAGAATTATTTCACTTTACCAATGGGAAGCCCTATATCACCTATTTTAGCAAACATTTTTATGGACAATTTAGAAAGAAAGATCTTTGAAAGTAATATTTCGAAAAATATTTTATTTTGGTATAGATATGTAGATGACATATTAGCTTGTTTTATGGGTAGTGAACGACAATTAGATGTTTTTTTCAACCACATCAATAATTTACACCCGAAAATCAAATTAACATTAGAAATTGAAGAAAATAGCTCAATCAATTTTCTTGATTTAAAAATTCAAAGAGTTAATAATGTACTTGATTATTCAATTTACCGAAAACCAACATAAACTGATGTAACAATTCCATTCAATTCTAACCACCCTGTGTCACACAGACTAGCAGCATATAATTCAATGATACATAGAGCTTTTTCAGTTCCTATGAACAAATGTAATTTTGATAGAGAGATTAATACAATTAGACAAATAGCAACATCTAACGGTTATCCATTAGATATGATAAATAAGCTAATTAGTAAAAAAGAAGAAAAAGTGGCATTACAACTCATATATCCTGAACAAGCTGATGAAATTAAAACTAATAAAACCATCACATATGCAGGAAATATTTCTAATAATATTTCAAAGATAATATCTTCAGCAACGAATACAACAATTTCTTTTAAAACAGAAAGTAACGTTAGTACAAAATTGTTAAATGTAAAAACAAAAATACCACTATTAAAGAAGTCAGGTATATATAAACTCAAATGTCCAGAATGTAATGCTGTCTATTTGGGTCAGACCCTTAGGAATTTTGAAATACGATACAGTGAGCACTTACGAGCATACAGATTAAAACAACCAGATAAATCCCACTACGCAAAACATCTACTTGACACCAATCATTCATTGACACCTTACACAGAACTAGAAGTACTGCATATTTGTGAAAAGAAACAAGAACTGGATTTCCTTGAAGAACTGGAAATTAGAAGACATTTAAGAAACCCACAGTATGAAGTTGTCAATGAACAGTTAAAACTAGGGAATTCTCCTTTAATAAACTGTCTTTTTAAGTGATAATTGTAAAGATCAGCAGATATAGTTTTCCTGGTTTTCTATATCATTGCACAGTTATACTGATCTTAATTGGAAAAATGATATCCAGGATATCACCATAGGGCTAATAATATCTAAGCTTCAATATTTGTAATATCACATCTTCTTTTTTCTATAAACATATATTAAGCCAATCGCAAGTTAGGTTACTTCTTGGTCTAGCCAAAAATAACTACTAAACATCAGGTAGGCATAAAATGAAATGTAACTTCTGTCATTCTGACGATGATATTGATTTAACGAAACAATTGTCAATTTTTTAGAATTTTCAATAACTTGTATTATATTGTGGAATTAACTAGAGACCTTGAGTTTCATTTAAAAACACTAATATGAGCATATTCCACGAAGTAAGGGTCGAGACAGTCAATTACATTTCTAATTCTTACCTTCATATTTTATTTAGTTGTAGGAGGAGTTTTATACCCCTCATCTTTATATAGCTTCAGAAAAAAAGCCTAGCTTGTTTAACTCTGGAAATAATGGTGACCACCTTATAGGTACTCCCTTTCCAATCTATTGTCCAGGAAAATTATAACTTTGACGCTCATTCACTAAAATATTGTGGTATACTGGAGCGCCGTCATGTAACATCCATATTCTTTGACGTGTATTTAAAGGTACTATTTCCAATAATTCCACCCCAAACATTTAATGACCATCTTATCTGACTGTATGTGAAAATGTGCGGATTAGAAGTTGAATAGTAGTGAAAATTATGTCTGATTACAGTACCATTCCTATGGAAAGTAGCTTCATCTCCAAATAAAACATTTCAAAAAGATGCATCATTTTGAATTTGTTCCTGAGCACACCGACAAAATTCTACTCTTTTATTATAATCATCCTCTTTAAGCTCTTGATGCAATTCTCCCTATACTGCGACCACTAATTTCAAAAGAATTCGCAATTTCACTCGTTCTAATATGTCTAGTCTCAGTGACACTAAGAATTACATTTAATTAATTTACAACAGTTCCTGTTCGTTCAGATCGCTGGTAATTTACGTGTCCGGTCTGTTGAAATCGTTCTAATACACTTTGAAATGCTTCTGTTCTTTGTTGTCGCCTTTCAGGGAATTGCTGATGATAAATTCTTCTTGCCAGTAACACATTTTTGTTACATTCTCCTAGTACAAAAACCATATCAGACAGCTCTTCCTGAGAAAAATTCATGTTGATAATAGTAAACAGGAACTAATAAAAGTAATTTAATGTCAAATTTTCAAACCAGTTTATTGCCAAAGTCATAGCCAACTAGAATAATGTGTTATTTTAGTAATGTTTTGTAAAACAACAATCTTAAGTACTCCTGTATTTTGGTAATTCACCTAATATTAACAGTTATGCGTCAGACTAGATAAATTTGTGTTTTTTTTCTTGAAAATTATTTTTGGTTGAAATTTTCCACCGTCAAACTAATAAAATTTCACCTAATATTTGTTTCAAATATTATTTGGCTGAAAGTATCATCAATAACTCAGTAGCGTAACTTCAAATCAGGGGCCCCCCGCAAGGATTTTACCGGGGCCCATCATATAAATGAACAAATAAGTATATGTATTTACAAGTAAAGGGTAAGGGGTAGTCATAAACCAGCGTTTTCTAAAAATAATAACCCAAAAGACATACATAAGTATATAATTTAGAAAATGAAACAATAAGGCACATATAGGAAAATAAATGTGTACATTGCAAAATAAAAATAAAAAATATCACCAAACGAGGTATATTCTTGTGTTGGAAATACCAAACAAAAGTAGAAAAATCTAACATATAATACGAGTACATATTTATATATTGAGATAAACAAACAAAACAACATATTATGCATAGAAATAGTATACCTATGCAAAATATTTATTAGTTACTACGTACTTTTGTCTTTTTTTACCATTGTATTGTCAATATAAGACATTTTTAAAGAGAAACAAAGCAATGACAAAGGGTAGGTATTTCAAATCAAATTCTTTACATAACTGAACAAGAAAATATTTAAAAAAGAAAAAAAAACCTGTGTCAAATAAAGAAAGGATCAATCCCCAATGCCTTTAGTCGAACTTGTGACATGGTGGAACGCATAAAGTTCTTTATAAGTTTGAGCTTTGAAAACGAACGTTCTGCACTGGCTACCGTAACAGGCAACGTCAAAAATAAGACTATGTCACTCGTTTTATTAATACTTGACTGATGCTCCTCACAAATGCCATCATCATCCATCATAAGCGAATCCAATTGCCGATTTATCAGTCTCAGTAATTTATTTAATGGTAACATTTTCTTCATTTATTGACTCTTCAGACATTGATGCCTTTAAACTTGTATCTTTTGTTTGTAAAAAAAACTAGTTAATTTTGGTATTTTTGTTAATTGTTCATCTCTTCTTTGTTTCTCATTTTCTTGTTTTCTTCGTTTATAAGCACCACTTTCGTATCTTTTTTTTTCGTGGCCTGCTTGCATTTTTACCTATAAATAATTTTAGTTTTAAAACATATATTCTATCTTACCTACTATTTTAATTATTATAATCACACACTTAATACATTGAATATAAAGTATGTTTCGTTTGCAAGCAAAACTAAGAAAGAAAAAACAATATACTTACTTAGTCAGTATTCCAGTATGTTCAATATTAACAAAATTATATTTATTTTTACGTAATTTTTTTTTCACAAAAGATATAAACTATATAAAAATAACTAAGACAAATTAACAATACAGCTTATTTTATAAACCAGGAACTACACTGATGACTGATCAACAAAAACTGAAGCGCTCTGCCCACACAATAAAGGACAAGAAACGAGAAACCATTTTTTACAACTATAAAGATAAAAATAAATGTGCTACTCACATGTTTGTAATGTATCTCTAAAGTATGAAATAAACTGAAAATTCATTCAAGAAAACCTAAAAGAGGTCAATTTTTATTAGCATTAGCAGATAGATGAGGGATGCGTAACTGATAATAATTGTATCTCCTAGTGGAAGTGGGTGTAGCCATACTACCATTTACCGCGCCTTTGCAAATATAATACCTAATTGAAAGTAAATTAAATTTGAAATATTGAGGGTTTGGTCTGTAAAATAATGAGTTTTTTGTTTAGTACTTTTTCGTTGCGCTGGCGCTTGTGTCCCCGGGGTCCCCAAAAGTACGCCCCCCCCCCGCAACTGCAGGCCCTTATTTACGCCACTGCAATCACTCACAAATTAGGGCAATTAGGCATAGGGAATGCTTAAGAAATAATAAAGTGCCATACAATACCATTTCATTACGATACTAAAATACAGGGTGTTCCATTTAAGAATACCCAGTAAATGATCATTCTGATTGATGAACAAGCCTTTATATAAAGAACGAATATCGCGCTATGTTAATAATTTTGGAGAATAGTAAACTATATCAAAAATCGTTTGATCGTTAATGGATTTCTTGATATCAAATCTATACAATGGTACAGGGTATTGATGTTGCTACGAAATTACTAAAAAAGTGCTTATATCTTTTAAATTACCTCGTATAACATTGCAATACCTCATATCACACAAACAAGAAAATCGAGGAGAATGAAAATTTAAAAAAAGATAACTTAGGGTCATACTGCCAATATGGGTGGCCCTGTATATTTGAAACTATTTTCAAAATATGGTCCTATATATGGCTTAAATTTTATCTAAATAAAGTTTTTTTCGAATCTCTCACCACAAGGTAGTAATTGGACTTCCTCGCACTAATGCCGCACCCTGTATATACGTAGATATGGCAAGTAATACTTGAAATAGAAGAATAATCGATTAATCCAATAATATACAGTAACTCGATTAATCGAAAATTAATCGATAATTTCTTATATTTGTCTACTTGAAAGTGACATACATAAATATAGCATCAAAATATTAAATTCAAACAACGTTTTCTGGGACTTGATGGGAAAAACTCGGGAGTGAGTGGATGACGTGAAAATAATGCTGTGACAAAAAAATTTCTCATACGACGCCTCGTTTCTGAGTTATAGGCCTTTAAAGTTGCGAAATCAGAACATATTTAAGTATATTTTCTAAATTATACATTGGAACACTATGAATTTCTGATGGATGATTACGTATGTTCGTGTAGTGTGTTTGACGAAATAATTAATTCTACACTACTATCTGAAGCACAGGGTCGGCCCATACCCAATGGTTAACAATCCGTAACTTTTACAGGGACAACCTGTACAATCTAAAGATAGCAAAAATGAATTTTTCAATCGACTTTTCTAACAAAAAGGTACTCTTTGTTTAACTCGATGACATTTTTAGGAGATATGTAGATTTTTACCAAAGAAACCGTTCGCCATAAAGAGACATTCTGAAGAAAATTATCATAAATTGTAATTATTTATTGAAAATATTTACATGAAGTATTAAAACACAATTAAACATTTCTTGGAGAACTAATGAATAAATAAATAAACATTTGTACTACATACTATCGAAGATCATATTACTGGCATAAGGAAAAAATCGAAAGAGATTAATAATTATTTTTCATCTAATTATTATTACGTGATATTCAATTGAAAATTGCAAGCGACTTAATTTGTTAATGTCAGTTTGCTGTCAATCTTTTCAAAACCTGTCATCAATAATTATCAACATCGTATTTAAAGTTACAATATGGTAGAAATTACCTTTAGTGAATATGCCGACATGCATTTGATGTATGGTTTGGCTTCTGGTAACTCGTCAGAAGGTTGTATAGTGAACGCTTTCTGGGCTGAATTATACCCGGCTGTAGAATTTTTGTTAGGGTTGATCGCAGCTTACGGGAAACAGGTTTGTCTACAACTATTCATAGGATTCTCCAGGAGCAACTTCTTTACCTCTTTCACATCCAGAAAGTGTATGCTATGGAAGTAGACGATTATCCAGCAAGACTGGCCCACGCTTGTTGGTTTCTAGATGAACAACTAGTTGATAATACATTTGTTGGAAAAGTACTCTTTACTGCAAAGATGGTTTCACACGAAACGGTTCTATTAATTCCCATAATTTACATTTATGGGCAGATGAAAATCCTCACGGTACAATTCTAACAAAGAATCAACATCGATTTAGTGTTAATGTGTAGGCAAAAGTAGTGGGTAATAATTTAGTAGGTCCATTTTTCTTTGATAATAACCTGAATGGTCAGCGATACTTAGAATTTCTCCAAAATGATTTCCCACCCATGTTATGTGATATTTCTCTAAACATTCACAGAGATACATAGGTTCATGCACGATGGAGCCCCTCCCCACTTCCTAAATGATGTAAGAATAACATTTTCCCTAATAGGTGGATTGGTCGGAGAGGTCCATTTGCATGGCCACCACGTTCCCCTGAATTGAATACAATGGATTCATTTTTTTTGGGGATATCTTAAAAGCTTCATATATGCAATAACGGTATACACAAGGAACGAAATAATCGATAGAATAAACTTCCCATTGTGACGCTATAAGGCAGAATCTTGGAATGCTCTTCCAAGTTCAAAAAAATATCCTCCGTAGACTCCGGAAGTGTGTAGAAGTGCAAGGTGCCCACTTCGAACATTTATTATAGCTCTTTTTTTGTTTTTATTTGATAAGTTGTAGGCTAACCAACTAAATGTTTCAACATTTCAATTTTTTTCCGTATGTAAATAACACGATGTTCGACAGTATTTAGTTTAATTAGAAATGTTTTTTTTTATATATATCAATCGCATCAACCACGTAGGGTTATTAGCGAGTTAAAATGATGGAAGTTCACTTATTGTAGCTTGGTTATAGTCACTATATTTTGCTACTTGATTTGCAGTCTTTTAGGTAGTTTAAAAGTTTTTTAGTTTCTTGCTTTTCTTGTAATAGTTTTTTTAGTGATAGGGGTAGTTGATTCTTTTTCCGTTCCTTGTCGTATTTCGCACATTCGATTACCAGGTGTTTCACGGTTAACTCACTGTTACACATTTCGCACATTAGTTTATGTTTTCCTGCTAGTAAGTAGTCGTGTGTGATGCGCGTATGACCGATTCGAATACGAGAAAGGATCACTTGTTCTCTTCTATTTATGTTTTTACAGTTCCAACCGTGAGAATTTGTAATGACTTCATATGATTTGTGTTGGTTATGTCTTGCTTCTTCCTGCCATTTATCGCAGATTTTGCTCTTGTAGAACGCTTTGAAATCAGTATGTACGGTAAAATCGTTCCTTTCTGATTGTTGATTGGTGAATGCATTTTTTGCTATTTGATCTACTCTCTCATTCCCTTCTATTCCAGTATGGGATGGGACCCACATGAATTTAATATGTATGCTGCTGTTTCTGCAATTATGTAGCTCTTTCTTGATCAGTATGGCTATAGGGTGATTAGAGTACAGTTGACGAAGTGCTGTTAGTGAACTTTGAGAGTCACATATTAAAAGGACATTTTTATGCTTGATTTTCTGGATTTTCTTGAGTGCTTCTAAGATGGCGAATAATTCAGCTGACTGAATAGATGTGAAGGGTGGGAGTATGTAGGATTTCGAAAAGTCCTCGGAGTAGAAGGCAGCCCCAATTTCATCTTGGTTTTTTGAAGCATCTGTGTATACCTTATAAATGCTACCGTATTTATTTAAGGCACTTAGGAATTCTTGTTTTATTCTGGCTGTTGGAGTCTCTGATTTATTAAAGTAGGCGAGGCTTAGGTCTAGGATAGGGAGTGTTATTGTCCATGGAGGAGGATAATTTATTGATGGGACGTCATAGATATTTGGGAAATGCGAATTTATTTTGTTTAAATATGTTTTGACTCTGTGATAGAAAGGAGGAGTAGTTGAGCTGGATAAAAATTTGGCTTTAAAACGATCAGATAAGACGTTGTGGGCTACTGGATTTCTTTTGTTTGATATTACAGAGACAGCATAAGAGATGCTTAGATATTCTCTTCGGTAAGAAAGCGGTAACTCTCCAGTCTCCCAATGTAAGCTTTGGATAGGACTTGTACGATGGGCACCCAAACAGATGCGAAGAGCTGTGTTTTGTATAACTTCCACTGACTGAAGAAGGCTTTTGTTGGCAGAGTTATAGGCAATCGCTCCGTAGTCAAGTTTTGATCTGATCAATGATTTATAGATGTGCAGTAAACTTGAGTAGTCTGCGCCCCAGTTTTTGAATGCTAGTGATCTGAGTAAATTAATTCCAGGTTGGCATTTTTTCTTCAATGTCAGAATGTGTGATTTCCATGTCAGCTTTTGGTCGAGTATCGTTCCTAGAAAACTTATTTCTCTCACATATTCTATTTTCTGTCCATAAAGGTAGACGTTTTCAAGTTGTGGTTGAGCCCTTTTCGAGAAACATAAAGCTTTGGTTTTTGTCGTGTTGAAACGCAGTCCACTTGTTTTTGACCAATCCTCTATTGTAGCTATTGTTTGTTCGATGGTTTTATGTATTGTAGTCATATTTTTCCCTCTGCAATAGATAACCAGGTCATCTGCATATAGTCTGCATTTCACGGGTGATTTACAGTTTGCTATAATTGAATTTATTGCTATGAGAAATAATGTCGTGCTGAGATTTGACCCTTGTGGAATGCCATTTTCTTGGGTGTTCAGCTGTGAGTATACGCCATCTACTCGTACTTGGTACTGTCGTTGATCTAGAAAGTTCGATATATATTTCAATATGTTACCCCGTATTGACCAGTCGTAAAGAGTTTTGATTATTGAGTATTTCCAGACTGTATCGTAGGCTTTACGAATATCAAAAAATACTCCGATGCAGTGCTGCTTTATTGCAAAGGCTTCATGGATCTCAGATTCTAGATCGATAAGATTGTCTAACGTGGAGCGATTTTTACGGAAACCAGACTGTTCGGGTATGATTAGTTTTTCTGATTCTAGGTGCCATAAAAGTCTGTTATTAATTATCTTCTCAAGAACTTTTCCCATGCTACAGGTGAGTGAAATTGGTCTATATGTTTCTGGATCTGATTTCGCTTTACTTGGCTTAGGAATGGGAATTATAATGGAAACTGTCCATGCTCTGGGATATACTTTCTTTGTTAAGATTAGGTTATATATCTTTAGTAAATGTTCTTTGGTTTGTTTACTTAGATTTCTTAGAAAAATGAGTGGAATATTATCAGGACCTGGGCTGGTGTTTTTAGAGTTTTGGAGTGAATTTTCAAGTTCGTCAATGGTTATTGCATAGTTCAAACTGTTCGTTTGCTGGTTATTATTATTATAGTCAATTTCTTGCTGCTCTGCTTTGTTTTTATGATTCAAAAAATCTGGTGTGTAGTTTGAGTTGCTTGAGTTTTTTTGATATTCACTTGATAAGATGTTTGTTATTTCATTTCGGTTTTTATAAATAGTGTTATTTATCTCCAGAAAGTTTATTGTATTGGATTGTTTTGGTTTGGATATCCTTTTGACTTTTTCCCATATAGTGGACATTGGAGTTGAGCTGTTTATTGTTGAAACATACTCTTTCCATGATTCCCGTTTCGCTTTTTTTATTGTGTATCTGGCTTTGGCTCTCAATCGTTTGAATTCAATTGAATTTTGTTCCGTCTTGCTTCTTTTGAATCTGTTAAAAGCTTCTTTCGATTTCTTCACAGCCTCTTTGCACTCCAAGTTCCACCAGGGAACCGTTTGGTGTTTGTTATTGTGTTCGTACCGTCCAATATGTTTATCTGCTGATTGCGTTATTAATTCTGTGATAAAGTGTACTTCTTGATCAATATCCGCATCTTCCTTTAACTCGTGGAGGTTTTCTTGTATAAATTCTTGGAATTCGTTCCAAATTGCTGATTTTATTTTCCATTTTGTTATTGGGTCCGGTGTATTTTCCGGTTCGCTGCTAATTATTATGGGATAGTGGTCACTATCATATAAATACGTTGATATATCCCAATTAAGTATTTGTGAGAGAGATGGGTGACATATTGTTAGGTCGATTGCTGAATATTCACCAGTTCTTATGTCATGTCTGGTTTTTTGGCCGTCATTTAGGAGGTTAAGATTGTACTTTTCTAATAGATTTTCAATTTTTTTTCCAAAAGGTGTCTGCTTAGTAGAGCCCCAGATATAGTTGTGGGCATTAAAGTCTCCCACTATTATCTGAGGAGCTGGAATTTGGCTCAGCAGCTCAGTGAGTTCTTCTGTAGTAGGTTCCTGATTTGGGGGAATGTATATGTTACACAATGAAAAGGTCATTGTATCTTTCACTCTAACGGCGACTGCTTCAATAGTAGTTTTTAGATGAATTGATGTTGCATCTATTGTATTTCTAATATATGTTGCTACACCTCCACTGGTTATTCTTGCATTTTCTCGATTTTTAGAGAAACAATTATAATTTTTTAGATTATGGATTCTATTGTTTTTCAAATTGGTTTCTTGTAGGCATATTAGCATGGGCTTGTATTTTGAAATTATTAATTGCAAGTTTTCTAGGTGGGTATAGTACCCATTTATATTCCACTGAATTAAGGAAGTGAAGGTAAACAAGATTAATAGGTTTCAATAGAGGTATCTGTGTCCAGTTCTGTTTGGTATTCAGGGTTTATCTGTTTGAGAATTTTAGTTTTAATTCGAGTGCATCTCATCTTCATTTTTTTATCCTTTAAATAGGGGTATATTGTGGTAAGTAGGTCTGTGACTTCCGTTATTTCTTCGGTGTACATTTTCACGATACTGAGAGGATCTGTACACCCTTCACAATTTTCAAAAAAATCTATAAGTTCTTCATAGGTTAGAGGATAATTGATATCTGTATTCTTGAAAAGCGCTTTAGTGTGACTTAACATTTCTCCTATTGATTTTTTTGGTTTTTTGTTTTCGGTTTGTTTTATTTTCTTTTCACTATTTGTTGGTTTTACAAATGTAGGTAGGTGTTCAGTTGTTGTTGGTGATGGGGAACGTTCTGTTGATGTTCTTTCATTTTGTGGTTTGGTTGTTTCGATTTCATTTCTGTTGACAGTCGGTGTGTTGTCTTTACTATTTTCGGTGTGTTTAACTACTTGGGTATTCATTGTTTGAGGTTGGGAAATTTGTTCTGAGTTTTGGTTATTTGATTGATCCTGTTGATATTGTGAAATGTTGTTTGTTTCTTCTTCAGTTTGATTGTCGGCTGGATTTTCTGGTGATGATTCTGTTGATGGGTTAAAGTGAGTTGAAGTGATTGCTCTATTTGGGCAGTTTTTTGTTGTATGAGTAGTTTGTTTACATTGTAAGCATTCTTGATTATCAATGGACAAAAATATCCTATATGAGGTTTGTTCATATGTGATTAAAAATGAATCGGGAAGGGACTGGTTATTGAATGGAGATATAAATATTTGTCTTCTAAAACTTAGGATATGTTGAAATGCTGGGTCTGAGATTCCTATTCGCAAGAAAGATAAGGGTGAAAGAGGATTGATCCCTAGATTTTTAAGTTCATATTCAAGGACTGAGTGGGGGATAGAGGGACAAACATTGGATAATATTAATCTTTGACTAGGAGTGACTAGTCGACGTGCCTGTAGTATTTGTTGGTTTATTTGGAATTTACCGTGATTGTTGATGAATGTGTTCACTAAATTTTCATTTGCCAAATAAATACATATTCTGTTGTTTGATAGCTTTGAGCAAAAAATTATGTTATTTGGTTGGATTGTTTGGCATAGTGCCTTTAGGTAGTCTTCTAGCCTAGTGTTTTCGATTGCGTCGAATAGTATAGCTTGATTTCTGGATGGGAAATTGTTTGTTCTGGTTTGTTGGTTTGCTACTGAGGAATATGTTTTGGGTTGTTGTGTTGTGTTATTAGTGGGTGTACACCCTATTTGAGATGTGTTGTCATCCATTTTTAAGTATCATTTAGGTTTTCCTTAATACGGATCTGGCGAAGTATTTTCTGTTATTTATATCTGATATTTAATTCAGATTCACTTCTAGTTAATGTGTTGTTTTACTAATGTTTTAATAAAAAGTTAACCTGATATTCTTACTTGCTTGTTTTGGTACACTTTGAAAATATTCACTAATTACTTTTTAACTACTTAATCGTTTCGGAGCGCACAACTGTACTGTACAAAGGTTTAACACCGAATCTAGAAATGTTTGATTGTGTTTCAATACCTCATGTATGTATTTTCAATAAATAATTACAATTAATGATATTTTTCTTCAGAATATCTCTTTATGGCGAACGATTTCCTTGGCCTGTACAATGATCTAAAAATCTACATATCTCCTAAACCATAAATTTTTTCGAGTAAAACAAAGAGTATCTTTTTGTTAAAAAATCGATTGAAGTATCAATTCTGTCTATACAGGTTGTCCCTGTAAAAGTTACGGATTGTTAACCATTGGGCATGAGCCGCCTCTGACCTTCAGATAGTAGCATTGAATTATTTATTCCATCAAACACACTACATGGGCATCCGTGATCATCCATTAAAAATTCATAATGTTCCAATGTATAGTTTGGCAAATTTACTTAAATATAAATTCAGATTTCGCAACTTTAAAAGCCTATAACTCAGAAATGAGGGATCATGAGACATTTTTTTCAAGTCACAGCATTATTTTCGCGTCATCTACTAACTCCCGAATTTTTTGCATCAAGTCCCGTAACACGTTGTCTATGCAGTTTTATAAAAATTGGCATTTTCATGGTTTCTTTGAGGTATTTTTAGGCTAAGTACATGGAAATTGATAACATGGCAGGAAGTCGTTGAAGCGGCTATTGCGACGGAAAGCAATCTTTCGTAGCTTGTTTTAAATTTAAACCACAAGGTACAGTTCTGACAATTGCATTTTTATATTGTTTATGGCTTACTGAACCTGCATATAAATTGTCAGAAACCTAAATAATGGCTAAGTACATGGAAATTGATAATATGGCCGGAAGTCGCTGAAGCGACTATCGCAACGGAAAGCAATATTTCGAAGCTTTTGTTTCAAATTTAAATAACAAGGTGCGGATCTGGTTATTTCTTGTTTTTAATTTTTACGTAGTTATTTACATTTAGAGGTTGTGATTACAACCCTGCTTTTTTTCGAAAAGGGAAACAACGCCCCTTTAAAATCATGTCACAATCACAGAAGTACACGAAGGCTTTTTCAGATCTCGGAGATATATCGTGTAACAAAGATGAAGTTTTTCAAGTTTTAGAAGTATACACGATCCACTTGTATGGAATCACTTCGAAAAAACAACTGCAACTAGTAAATACTACTCGATTCGAGATATTTTTAAGAAATTATAAAATAACAGACGTAAACGAACCATTTCATAACAAAACAGTAACAAATTTCGATGCATCAAGTTTGCCTCCTTGTCAGTCGGAACTACGTCAGCAATTTGAAAGGGTGAGATACATCTCAAATGTATGGAGAAATGCTCACCTGAAAGTTCCAACGGAACTCGAACCTACACATTGCGGCTGGATACAACAAGGATCAACATATGAATTTAAATGGTTTGAAGGACTACAACTACCTTTAACAGTCAACGATGTCATCCGAAAAGACGAAAATGAAGAATCTGGAGCTGAAGGTTGAATATTCTACTACATGATTCGTACATTGAAAAAAATATTCAATTTTAATGTTAATAATTTATGTTTCAGATGATGAATCAGACAATGAGTATGCTAGTGACGAGGATGAACGTTAATTGTTTTTTAAAAATATTTTTCACCATTTTCAGTTATGAAATGTCACAAAAGTCTAATATATCAATCCCGAATATTTATGGTTCATATTTAAAAGCAGAACCTAATCTAAATAATATATTTAAAAGAAATGTGCAGATAAGCAGAAATAGAAAATGGATGTACATTTATCAACGTGAAGCGGACAGTAGAATTTTTTGGACTGCATAACTCCAAATTCTATACGATATAAGCCTTATGTCAGCGCCAGTCACAGTGAAGTGCGAAATTTGTGGTAAATTTTTTAAGAAGCGAGGCCTAAAATTACATCAAAACAAGACGCATGGTAGACAAAATTTAAGTTCGATTACAGTAGAAAGTTTTGAAAATGAGGATATAAAAGATACGAATTTTCATATAAAGTTGGCAAAATTGAAGAGCCAAAGATCAGTAATAAGAAGAGTCCCAAAAGCTTCAAGGGCTCTTTGTGCCTCAACGCTATCTAATCTGATTGAAGAATGCGTAAGACAAAATTCTATTACTACCTGGGAAAATCTTTTGCTTTTTCCGTATAATGTTTTGAGTCTTCCTTCTAAAAATTCTAATAAAAAAGTATCTCTCTCTACTATAATCAAGAATAATTTAAAAACTCTTGAAAATATAGATCATCATTTATTGAATTTCTCTGATCAACAAAATAGAAATTTCTCAGTTCGGAAAAACACAAATTTATCAAAAAATAGTAAAATTTAAAATGTCGTTAATAAAGTTTCTGACGGCGACTTGACATCCGCAATCAAAATCTTAGCTTCAGATGACAGTTTCGCTGATGTCAGTGCAGCCACTTTAACAGATTTAAAATCGAAACATCCTGTAGAGAAACTTAATAGTACGTTCCCTACTCTGATTTCGGAACATATTCCTTTTTTTATAACAGAAGAATTTGTGAGTAGCGCAATAAACTCCTTTAAAACAAGTTCTGCTGGTGGTTTAGACTCTTTAAGACCTTCACATCTACAAGATTTAATAAGTTACCCTTCAGGAAAAAATCTCTTATCATCTTTGTGTAAATTATGTAATTTTATTTTAAATGACACAGTAAACATCAATATTCGTCCTATTTTATTCGGCGCGTCACTATTAGCTTTAACTAAAAAAGCAGGAGGTATCAGACAAATTGCTATTGGTACAGTTTATCGTCGTTTAGTAGCGAAAATAATTTGTTCAAACATCAGAGACAAATTAGGATATTTACTTCGTCCATTACAATTTGGTTTCGGGTCGAAAGGTGGTTGTGAAGCAGTTGCTCATGCAGCATGACGTTACGTGTCTAATCATCCAGACGTTAATAATAAAGTTTTTCTGAAAATTGATTTTAAAAATGCTTGCAATACCATTCATCGCGATCATTTATTAAAACTTGTAGCAGATATTCTATCTGAAATGTTTCCTTTCATCAATCAATGTTATCGATTCCCTTCATATCTTTTATTTGGCGAAAACATCATTTATTCCGAAAGAGGCGTCCAACAAGGGGACCCTTTAGCACCTCTCCTTTTTTGCATATCGATACACAAACTTATTAGCAACATTGACACACAATTCAATGCTTGGTACCTTGATGATGGTTCTTTAGGTGGTAATACTAATTCCGTGTTCAAGTCTCTTGTCTATATAATAAACAATTCCAAGGATATTGGTCTTGAACTCAATTTCAGCAAATGCGAGTTATTTTTCTTAGAATCACCAAATAATTTAGCCATTGATAAATTTAATTCTGTAGCACCAGGCATAACAATAACCAACAGACAAAATTTATTTCTATTAGGTGCTCCTTTATTAAACGAATCATTTCTATCAGCTTTCAATGAAAAAATAACCATTTTCAAAAAAATGTCATCTCGTTTATCCTCGTTACCGACACATATTGCTTATTACCTTCTCAAGAATTGCCTATTAATTCCAAAATTAACATATATCTTAAGATGTAGTCCGACCTGGTTGCACAATGATATCCTAATCAATTTTGACAATGCCATTCGTCATTCATTAGAGTCATTAATTAACATTAAATTAGAGGACCTTTCTTGGAAACAAGCTTCACTACCTGTTTCATATGGTGGTTTAGGAATTCGCTCAATCGTTTCAGTAGCTCATCCTTCTTTTTTGTCATCATTAAATAGTTCAAAAAATTTCATTAATTACATTCTGCCTATATTTTTCCACACACAAGGCCCTTTATTAATGGAGGCAGAAAATATTTGGCCATTAAAGTCTAACAAAGTTGTACCCGATGATTATAAATCCTTTCCAAAATCCTGGGATATTCCTTTATTGAACATTGAAAAAGAAAATCTGCTTCAGAAAGCTATCAATTTACCAGACAAGGCTCGTTTGAATGCAGCATTTTCAAAGGAATCAGGAGCATGGTTGAACGCTTTACCGTCGGCCCCATTAGGTACGCTTTTAGATGACGAAAGGTTCCGTATTTCTATTGGTCTGCGTTTAGGTTGTCAAATTTGTGTAAAACATCGCTGTCGTTGCGGAGCTGATGTTGATGAATATGGTAGACACGGCCTAAGCTGCAAATTAAGTGCCGGCCGTTTTTCACGTCATTCTGCAGTAAATGACCTAATCAAACGAGGTATGGCATCTGCAAAGATTCCCTGTTCGTTGGAACCGTCAGGTACTTGCCGCGACGACGGTAAACGTCCAGATGGTATGACCCTCATTCCATGGCAACGCGGCAGGCCAGTTATATGGGATTTCACTTGCACAGACACTTGGGCTCCGTCCCATGTCCGATCCACATCTACTTCCGCAGGCGCTGCAGCTTTACAAGGCGAAACTTTTAAAATCAATAAATACAAAAATTTGGAGAACATTCACATTTTTATTCCTGTAGCAATTGAAACCTCTGGTGTTTTCGGTCATGAAGCTTTAAAATTCATTAAAGAAATCGGTAAAAAAATATCAATAGAAACCAATGATTCGAGAGCAACTTTGTTCTTTATACAACAAATAAGTATTGCAATTCAAAGAGGAAACGCTTCATCTTTTCTCGGTACGTTTCCCCGTTCTAAGCCTCTAGAAGAACTTTTTATGAAACCTAATCATAAGAAACGTAATTCTTCTACAACTTTCAATCTTTCTCACATTACAGACCCTAAAACATGTGATCTTTCCTTTTTCTGACATTCTTATTTAACATCTTCATTCTCTTCCTCAGAATGTGTGCCTTCTGATAATACATGCGTTGACAATTTAATAAATTTTGCCCCCAACAAGCTTTTGGGCCTCAGTGTACTAAAAAATACAGATAACCACCAGCCAGATGATGTCCTATTCATAGGAATACTGAAGAAGATGACTATGCTAGAGAATGATGCGATTCCTATACGCAATAGATTATCTCTAACCAAAACAGTTTTCGAATCCGTAATATCTACATCCAATTCAATAGCAAACATCATCAATTCAAATTCCTTATCACGCCGATCAAGTGAGAAAGACAATAATAGAATCCGAGATTATTCGTACAATGATAGTAGTTGCGAAAGAGCTTTTAACAATATTTCCACATTCAGATCCATAAAGGGTACTCCCCAAGATTCTTTGGGTCTCAAAGGTCTCAAAAATATTGGTAACACATGTTTCATGAATAGTATCATCCAATGCCTATCAAACACAAGGTGGCTATTAGAATATCTAAAGAAAGACGCATACATAAGAGATATTAACAGAAACATATCTAGCATGAAAGGAACACTAATTAAAGCATTTGCTGAAGTTATTCAAGAACTTTGTTCTGAAGACGGTTCAGACAGAGTGGTTAATACAGTATCATTGAAAAGTAAGATTCAGCGATTTACTTCAAGGTTCATGGGATACACTCAACATGATGCACATGAGTTTCTTCGTTACCGCAGGACTTCACGAAGATGTCAACAAGGTATATGAAAAACCAAAGCCTATATTAACTAAAATTGATGACAAGTTTAGTGATATCGAGAAAGCACAAGAATTTTGGTTAAGATATGTGAGAATGGACAACTCCAAGATTATGGATAACTTTGTCGGTCAATTAAAATCAACAATCAAGTGCACACACTGTGGTCACTGTTCAGTTACCTACGATCCTTTTTGGGATTTATCTCTTCCGATACCACAAAGAATAGGTCAATTACGACTTTCACAATGTTTAGATTCGTTTACAAGAGAAGAAACACTCGACGGTGATAAGAAACAAGCTTGTTCGAAATGTAAGGAACGAAGACGATGATTTAAATCATTCTCAATTCATAAATTTTCGAAAATACTGGTTATTCACCTGAAGCGCTTTTCGCAAACAGAAAGTTTTAGTGCAAAACTTAATGATTCAATAGATTTTCCAATAGAAGGGCTTGATATGAACCATTACGCGGCTGATAATGTGGCACCTTGTATGTACAACCTCTACGCTATATCTAATCACTGTGGAACCACTTATAATGGTCACTACACAGCATTTTGCCGACATCCCTACACGGGACAGTGGCACGAATATAACGATTCAAGAGTGCTATTAATATCGTGGAAATCTTTAGTCAGTGGAGAAGCATATGTTCTCTTCTATGAACAAGATGACACAAAATCCCATCTTTAAGTATATTATTTTTTTTAGTGTTTAAATTGTATATTTTAATTGTGAATCAATGTCTTATTTGTTTTTTTTTCTGCAAAATTTATTTATATATACATTGTATCCGTTTTAAATATAAATAAAATACTATAATTATTACTACTATTAACTTTGTTATAATAAAATTAATACAAAAATATTAAAAATAACAAATTGCCAAAAGTACAGAAATAAATTTGCGCTTACTTGGCATTTTACATCACGATTTTTATGTTTTTTACATATCTCTCTTCCTTAGCCTTCTGTCATTGCATACTTAGTTAAATAACTACGTAAAAATTAAAAACAAAGAATAGCCAGATCTGCACCTTGTTATTTAAATTTGAAACAAAAGCTACGAAAGATTGCTTTCCGTTGCGATAGCCGCTTCAGCGACTTCCGGCCATGTTATCGATTTTCATGTACTTAGCCATTATTTCGACTTGTGACATTTTACATACAGGTTCAGTAAGCCATAAATAATATAAAAATGCAATCGTCAAGAACTGAACCTTGTTATTTAAATTTGGAATAAGTTACGAAAGAATGCTTTCCGTCGTGATAGCCGCTTCAACAACTTCCGGCCATATTATCAATTTCCATGTACTTAGCTATTATCTAGACTTCTGACAATTTATATACATGTTCAGTAAGCCATAAACAATATAAAAATGCAATTGTCAGAACTGCACCTTGTGGTTTAAATTTCAACAATTTTTTTACAACTTTGTCGACTTCTGACAGTCTTTAAGCCCCGACCTAGACTTCTGACAGTAATTTTCCTCGATTCCTACAGTAAAAAACTATAACTCTAGGTACCAAGGAGACATTTTATATAAAATTCGTGAATGCACCTTATCAGTTCACTTTTTCGTAGCCAGCTCTGCGACTATTAAATAATGAGTTCGCAACTTGGATAGGTAATGGTGGCACGATTCAATGGCCGCTAAATAGTCCTGATTTAACGCCTTTAGATGGCTTTTTAGGGTAACAGTATTGCAATAATTAGAGAGAAAATTGAAGCTGAAATTGAACTTCTTAACCATCGAAACAGTAATAAAATTTTAAACTTCTAGAAAATTTAAGGAGAAGGTATGAACTTTGTATTGAAACTAACGGCGGTCATTTTGAGCACTTACTTTAGTTTGCTTAAAATTTATGAAGATATCAAATCGGTTTCTATTTTGTAATAAACACTGTATTGCTTTTTATGTTGTTTGCTATTGTATTGTATTTCGTAATAAACACTATATTGTTTTTTATGTTCTTTGTTAATGTCATACCCAGTCGCCTATTTTTTAAACATTTACTGTCTTTTACTTTAGAAGTTACTAAGTTTTGACAAATAATATCAACAAGTGCAGTAAGCCATGCATAGCCAACTACGTTTTTAGCTAAATACTATCTTAAATACTTTAGGAGTTTACTGTCCATTATTTTGGAAATTATAAAAGCTAGACCTATAAAAGTATATATTTTTGTTATTATAAAAAAATGCCCTATCCGAATATGTAATAATATACAGGGCGGTCTGTTTAAAAAAAAATATTTTTATATTGTGCTCCGTAATTCAAAAATGCTATTGGTGTGCAAAGTACATTTTATTAAAATTCATTTATACTTCTACAACTTTTATATAAAACTTTTTTTTGTATCTGTAGGCATAAGAGGAATAAAGGGGTGGTCAAATTATAACCAATAACCCTATACATAGAAATACTGTTGCGCCAAGCGTATTTCATGATCTTCACATTTGAATATCTCAGCAACAAAAATGAGAATACTGATTAAAAACTATGCATCGGACAGTTCCTGATTTTTGCACACATAAAGTTTATATTAAACACTAATACTGGCCTGAGGATCTACGTTGCAACTTAAAAAATAACAGAGTTATCAATTTATGAAAAAACTCTACTTAGGCTGATCTAAAAATGAGCGATTTTTTGCATAAAATTGTTAATAACAAAGTTATGAATGATACATTCGAGTGAAAAACATCATCGCATGGAACTATTCTCCAAACAATGGCGCAGCTGGTTTTCTTCTAACACTTTTTACACAAAATGCTGACTCCAAATCTCTGCACTTGGCCTGTTTTATATTTTCATTGAACATATCCACTACTAAAAAACCTACTTAAACCTTTCAATAGAAGAAATTTAGATGCCGATAAGGAATATTTTAACAACTATCACGAGCTAGACGTGTTGTGGAATGTGCGTTTGCGTCTTCGCGCACCGCCATCTTATATGTGCAAGGAAATAGTATCGTAGTACTATCGGTTCTCTGCCACGGTTCACTTTACGAGAAAATATAAAGTAAGCAAAATCGAGGAAGACAAAATTTCGTAGATTTTATCTCTTAGTACTTTTTTTGTACATCTGGTATGTTAAGAGTTACAGGGTCATAAATATGAATCATTTTTCTTCACGACTATATAATAATGCACAAATCATTTTTACATATTTAGCTAAATAATGATATAAATTCTTCACACCAGTGTGGTGGTTACTTAGTAAGGGTCCCTCGTATACTCGACGTTTACCATAAAGGCATATTATTATGGAAGAAACCTCTTACCTCGCAACCTGTGTTCGGGAACAGAATAAACAACGACACATTTATAAAATCACTGGGTTCAAGTTTAATACATTAATAATACACTACTATATCAAACGACTTATTCGAAGTATTCATAACAATAATAATAATCTCATCCTGGTTCGTTCACATCCATTATATAGGAAACATAGTTGTGTTTTTCTGCACAGCCGACCTCGATATGTAAACTATACATGTCTGTTTATAAAATAACAAAAACAATCTTTCTTTGGTGAATGACATTGAGTATGGTCGGCCGATGCTCCTTAAATACTATAATTAATTTTAGATTAAATATTATTATTTCTAAGGTAGTGTCCTTTTGTCTTTAATGTCGTTTAGGGATCACTACACCAGTGAAGAATGAAAAATAATTCACTCTCGCTAGCCAATCACATTCTATGATTATCAGAAATCACGCTAAAATGAATAAATCAAATCGTCTCTTTTAAAACGTCAATACCCAACTACGCAAATCGCTTCTGACAGCGCGTCGTTTGAAACGTCAAAATAATCATATAATCATAATTTTACGTATATATAAAGAATAAAATGGACAACAGTAGCAATAGTGATGATTTAATATGTACGCCTACCGAAATTAAACAAATTGCTCAATCATCCACAATGAATTTGCTACCGGAGAGATCAAAGCAAGACTATAATAAGATTTATGAATCATTTATAGCATGGAGACATCCCAATAAAGTAAGTTCCTTTTCGGAAAACGTTCTAGCATATTTCACAAAACTTTCCAAAAAATATAAATCAACTTTATGGACAATATACTCTATACTAAGAAGTACATTAAAGGTTAATAATGAAATGCACATTGAAAATTATTCAAAATTGCGGGCGTTCCTTAAACGAAGAGGAAATGGATTTCAAGCAAAGAAATCGAAAACGTTTACCTCAGAAGATATAAATAAATTTATCACAGAATCTCCAGACAATATACGAGTATATCTCGGAACTAATTTAATTGTTTCACTTAGATGTAAAAGTTTGAAATTAGTTTTTTTTAGGTTGCATTAATCATAGGGGTTATGGGTGCTTGTCGTAATAACGGAATGTATTTAATGGAAATGGAAGACATTCAAGACCTTAATTCAGCTATTTTAATAACCATACCTAACACTAAAACAAAGATTGGTAGAAAATTTACAGTGACAGGTGTATTTTATGAAATATGCAATAAGTATATAGCACTACGCTACACCCAACTAATGTAACAAATACTTCTTTCTTCTTGAACTACCAACGCGGCAAATGTACTGTTTAGAGAATTGACATCAACAAATTTGTATCAATGGGCCGACAAAGAGCAGCCTACTTAAACTTACCAAATGTAAATCTGTACTCCGGACATAGTTTTCGTATATCTTCTGCCAAACTATTAATTGATGCGGGGGGAGATATTACAGCTCTCAAACAACACGGTGGCTGGAAAAGTACATCCGTAGCTGAGAGCTACCTGGATGACTCAATGACAAATAAAATGAACACTGCGAACATAATTCAGTCGATAAATCAAACCGTAATCACCCAACTACATACAGCACAGACTAGCAGTACTACCACTACTATAGTCTATATAGAAAGGACAAGGAGTAATAAATCATTCATTTAAGTAGATTTCATAGACGTACCTAAATATATTTTAAGAGGGGGTGTAAGGTACATTTTGTATTGAACGAATGAGTTGCAGCTATGCTAAAGAATATACGATTTAGGTCAGAGGTAACGGGATGTACTAATTTTAATTAAAAAAAGTGATAGAGGTAGAGGTCATTCGGAAGCAAAAAATGTAGTTCATTATAAAAAAATTCTACAACTTCCCCAGGACTAAGATACAAAATACCGAAATGTACTTTTAAGTATTCGCCAATTACAGAACCTTTTTGTCTGTACTCTTGTACCAAATGAAACTCCTGAATCTTACGAAACCAAGCTTGACAGAGATGAAATTGACAACCAAAAAGAATTTGATCTCTGCCAAAACATTCATATATAGCGTTATGAATGCTTAGTTCAAAATCGACTACGACTTCTTTAGGTTTGAAAATTTAAGCCTACTTCTTTACATTTTTGTCTTAAAATTAAAAACAAATTTGAATATGTTTGACTTGATTTGTCCGGCAGCAAACAAAAAACAAGAGGTACGTAATAGCCGTTTTTAACGGCGGGCGTAATTTCGGCCGGTAATCCCTTGGCCTACCTGCATAAATCAAAGGGTACCATTTATGACAGGGGTAATTTCGGCCGAGGGGTTGATGTTTACGATGAGATTAAAATATTGGTAATTACGCTTAATAGTTTCCTTTAAATGTATAAAATTCACAAATAACAGGTATAAAATTATTATAGCTAGTCAGTATTATAACTTATCTTTAAGCTACTAGTCGATAGAAAGCATAAAATATATTATTTGTATACGATGGCATCAGTTTCAGTAATTAAGAGTTCACGCGGTTGTGACTTACTAGTTGTAGAAAAGTTTCAGTTTTGTAAACAGGACGTATTAAAAAGTGGTGAAGTACGTTGGAGGTGTATAAAGAAAAATTTAAGATGTTTAGCCAAACTGTACACTGTTGGTGCGGAATACACAGTTACTAGAAGTGAATTAATCCACAACCACGAGTCCGATGAAACTACGTTGGAGAGAAAAATAGTGACGACTTCATGCAAGCGCAAAGCTGAGGAAGACATATCGGAGAAACCTTCAAAAATTATTAAAAGCGTTCTTTCAAATCATTTGCCAGAGAATTTGTCATCGATAGATGTCAGTCTAATAAGAAGAAATTTGTACAACAGCCGCCGTAAGCTCTTACCAGCCCTGCCTAAGGATATTCACGATGTACATTCTGTACTCGATAGTTATGGACCGAAAACCACAACAGGTGAAAATTTTTTGTTTATTAACAGCACAGCTGATAATATCATTGTTTTTTCTTGCCATACAAATATAATAAGTTTATGTAAAATGAAAGATTTTTACATGGATGGCACATTTTCTTATTGTACAAAATATTTTTATCAGTTATTTACCATCCATGGACTGGAAAATGGGCATTATGTTCCTCTTTTGTATTGTCTGTTGCCCAATAAGACCAGTGACACATATATGAGACTTTTTCTGTTGGTAAAATCTAAAAATTTTGAACTTTATAATATTGTTTTTGAACCGAAGGAGGTATTTGTGGATTTTGAAATCGCAATTCATAACGCATTAAAAGTTGTCTTTCCCAAAACCAAACTAAATGGTTGTAGATTCCACTTGCACCAGGCGTGGTATAGGAAAATACAATCATTAGGGTTAACCCAAATGTATAAAGATAAAAACTGCGAGGAAAGCAAATGGCTTACTCATACTTTTGGGCTAACTTATTTAGACCCCTCTGAAGTTGAAGATTGTTTCATATTTGATCTCATGTCATACAAACCGGACCATAAACTTATAGATAAATACGCAGACTATTTATTAGAAAACTACATAGCGCCAGAATCTCATTTTCCACCAAATATATGGGCATATGAAAACCCATCAATTAAAAGAACCACAAATGCCTGCGAATCATTCCATTCGCACTTTAATTCTAGTTTTTATTCAAGTCGCCCTTCTATATTTATTTTTATAGAAAAATTAAAAGATCGTCAGATTGATGCATATTTAAAAATAGAAAATTTAAATATTCCAGCAAAAATTAAAGACAAACAAGTAAAAAACAAACTAAAATTTATCGAAAACATGGTAAATATGCTTCGATCTGACAATATTTCTAGAATTAATTTCGTTAAATCTGTATCACATCAAAACGTTTTTTAAAAATTTATAGTTCACCTAAGTTATAGAAATAAGTTGATGTAATAATTTTATTGAAATAAAGAAATATTTTAATATAAAGCATTCTGTTATTTTATTTGATTTGCGGCCGAAAATACCTATGAGATAAGGAAGCAACTTAAAACCTCCGGCCGAATTTACCTACCGGCTTTTAGTACCTGCCCTTTTTCCGGCCGAAATTACATCCGCCCGTTTTTAAAACCATGGATGGTAAACATTTGATAAAAAAAAGTTGAACAGTATTTAAAAGTCCCATCCATCAAAATACAATCCGAACTACATAAAAAATTAAGGTTGGAAAAACAGGAGAACACAATAATTTTAAATACCTGGTCTGCTGAAAATAGAAATTCCTCTTCTCGGTTCGTTCGTAATTGTAATTCACGAACACTATTAAATACTTCTTGCTGATTTTTAGGCAATAGTGTAAGTGCATCAACATCCTTCCCCTAATCCCCTAAATATCGATCAAAACAATCAAGATTTCTTCAAAATATTTAATTCAAGAAATCTTTGAAACCTTTCAGAAATATACATAATTCTATGGGCCTCCGATTTTATCTATTATAAACCCTAATGACTCTAATAGGATTAAACTAAATGGTTGAGGCACAGTTCGAACATTTCAGTAATCCTCAAATTGATACAAGTCAGGTAAAATTTTATTTTGTGGCAGAGTTCGGATATGCCCGTTTATACATAATATTTTTTATTTGTATTACTCCTATATGTAGTGTTTGGGGAATTTTTCTCAGAAATTTTAAATGGCAAGTGGCTTACTGTAATCGGCTTAATACGATTACACCTATTTACAGATTATTCGATTATTGAGAGGGATTTTCCAAACAACCCAGTTTTCTTAGAAACATTATCGGGAATATTATTTTAAAAGAAAGTAGGTACATTAAATCAGTACTTAGTATTAGTTCTTTGAGTAAAGTTGTATGGTTGTCATAATATTGTAAACAGTTGGAATATATTTAAAACATTTGTTGAATGTTAATTGTGCAAGTACCAAACAATGTGGATAAGCCAAGGACCATCTAAACGACCAAAAACAGGTCCATTATCTTTAAATGAAAAAACTCTGATATTGAATTGTTATATATAATTGAAAAACAAGGATCCAAGTGCAAGTGTTGATGATATTAACGGCTGCTATGTTGTGTGTTGCTAAATCAACAATTTATAGATTACTGAAAGAAAGCAAGAATGGAACTCTTCAACCCCCTAAAACTCCTTCAGGCCGAAAACCAATTGAGATCGATGAGTCATTAAAACAAAGACTAAGGCGTAAAGTCCATGGATTTTACTTACGAAAGGAAATTCCAACACTTGACAAAATTATGACATCAGTGCAAGAAGATACGGACTATCCAAAATTCTCCAGAACGACATTATGCAAACTTTTGAAAGATGTGGGTTTCAGATATACAAAACATAATAGAAAATCTCTCTTGATAGATAAACCGGAAATAGTTTTTTGGAGAAGAGACTATTTAAGAAGCATTCGACATGCCAGAGAACAAAATTTGAAAATCTTCTACTTAGACGAAACATGGATAAATGCTGTATATACAGTTTCCAAATCTTGGCAAGATGAAAACATTAAAAGCGGAAGGAAGGCATACGTGGAAGGATTGTCGTTAGGTTTGCAGCCACCATCTGGAAAAGGAAAAAGACTTATCATTGTCCATGTTGGAAGTTCTGAAGGTTTTGTTGATGGTGGATTATTAACTTTTATTTCAAAACGCACGGGGGACTATCACGAAGTTATGAATGGGGATGTCTTCGAGGAATGGTTTGTTCAAATGTTGGATCTGATTCCAAAAAGGGCTGTTATTGTTATGGACAACGCCAGTTACCATTCACGGTTACGAGAAGCATTGCCCACAAGTCGTTGGCGTAAAGCAGAGCTTTTGGAGTGGCTTATTTCGAAAAATATCAAGTTTCCAAAAGATCCACTAAGGAAAGAACTTTACAGAATTGCAAAAATGAACAAGAATAAATACAAAACCTACATTGTAGAAGAAATGGCTTCTTCTCGTGGTATATCAGTTCTTCGACTTCCCCCTTATCATTGTGAACTTAATCCCATAGAATTAATATGGGCTCAGGTAAAGGGGGAAGTTGGAAAAAAAATACTACTTTCAAAATAAACGATGTTGTGAAATTGTTTGAGAGTGCTGTAAGTCATGTGAGTAAGGAAAATTGCACAAACTGTATCGAGCATGTTATCAAAGTAGAGGCAAATATGTGGAAAATTGACAATATTTGTGATGATTTAATCGACCCTATTATTATTAATGTCAACAACGATTCTTCCTCTTCCGAGTCGGATATAGAATAAAATGTAAGTAATAAATGTATTCCAATAATTATTTCTTTTCATTTTTTATTATATTATAATTTAAAACGTATTTTTTTCCCAAAATACACACCACTGCATTGCGTTATTGCTTATCTGCTAATCCTTTAACAATGAATAAACCCTAAACTTTGCTACAACTGAAACAAATACGGGGTCGATCTACCTGGTTTTTAGATTTACGGAAGAAATTTAATTTAAAGTAAGAGATTTATCAAAAATTTCATGGTGCTGCCTGTAAAGGTTTTGCATACTTAATTAGGGTTTATTACTCGTCGTACTTTTTGTACATACTATAGTTTTAATCATAATTCAGTACCAACCTCATTAAATATTAGCAATTGTAATAACTTTATCAGAAATTTTGCAAAATAATGAATCTAAATTAAGTACCTACACTTATGTTATCTCCATTATTATTCCTAATAATGTTATAATTTCATTTAAAAATGTAAAGGTTTCTATTAAGAATTTGAGTTACCCTTTCTATGTTCTTTACATTTTCATAAATAAATCTTACACGCGGGAGATCGAGGCTCGATTCCCAGTAGAAGAATTTTTTCATGCATAGTCGTGGAAAAAGTATAGTCTTTTACTTGTGTAGAATGGCTATTATTCACTTGGATGATTCCAAAACTCACTCGCTGCGCTCGCTCGTTTTGGAAACTTCATCCGCGTGAATAATAGCCCTCATTCTACACTCGTTGAAGAATATACTATTCACGCTTGCCACAAAATAAGCTATTGCTTAACTATCGTTGATAAAAAAAGTCCATTCAATTTACATGTCTTTCATGAAACTAATACAATTAATTTCGCAATGCAAATTTGATAGCCCGATCGCCCTATATCGATGACCTATTTAACCCATTTATGCCTAACGGGTCGAAAACGACCCACTGCCTTTTATATATGCACCTGTTCATATCGCTGTGTTGAGTGTGTTGCATATAGTGGCATTCGCATGTTAAAACTGCATATTTTGTTGTAGTGTCAGTGAAAAAGCACGTTCGACAGTGAGTTGTACGTATTTGTAACAAATCAAAGTGTAATATTTCTTTGGGTGACATGGCTGAAAGTTATTACTGGTAAGTATTTCAGTTTTTTAAAGAATATAATCAATTGATGATATATTGTTGTTTATTCTTCAAAGTTCATGGTACGTTCCCATTTATGAGGGCAGGCTTGGACACTTCGACTAAAATTGAAGTATAATTTGGTTGGGTCGCTAACGACCCGTTGGGCAGATATGTGATATATTTTTTTTATATTCAGGAAAACACCACTAACAACAGCCGAGCTGTTAGATGAAATAGAAAGACTTGACGAAGACGATCCTAATATTCCTGATGCTATATATATTACTTCGCCGGATGACAACGATTTTGATAGTGGTGAGGATTCTGGGGACGAGGACTGCAATGATCCGAACAGGCTAAATCCCAGGCAGCTTCAAGCAGAAGCAGAAAGCAACAGGCTCGAAGAAGACAATAGCGACAATGAGGAGGAAACTTAAATACAAGAGAAAAGTGGCCCATCTAGGAAAAATAAGTTTCCAAAAAAGCGTAACTGGTCAAAGGGTGATTTGGATAAGACAACGTCTCAATCATCTACTGCAAAATTTCCTATGGTTGATATATTAGCTGTACTTACGCTAAGCGATAAAAGTGAACCTTCAGAATTTTTAGAACTATTTCTAAATGCAGATGTACTCGAAGATCTTGTAAAATATACTGTTTTGTATGCAAATAGCAAAAACTGTCGATTAGAACTAGACAACGATGAACTACTCGTTTTCATAGTAATATTATACTTGAGCGGTTATGTTCCACTTCCACGTCGAAGAATGTTTTGGGAAGGGCGAGACGACACTCGAAATTTTCTGGTGTATAACTCCATGCGTAGAAATAGATTTGAGGAAATATTCAGATTCCTACATGCAGCAAACAACAATAACTTGGCAGAAAATTATAAAATGGCTAAGTTACGTCCTCTGATAGAAAAAATGAATGAAAATTTTGTAAAATATGTACCTTGCGACTCGGAATTGTCAATCGACGAGTCTATGATCCCGTACTTTGGCCGAAACGGGTGTAAGCAATTCATAAGAGGAAAGCCAATTCGTTTTGGCTACAAAGCATGGGTTCTTGCTCTATCGTCTGGGTACTGTGTGAATTTTGATATATACCAAGGGAGTAGAATGAACACAGAAGAGAAGAAGATGGGCCTTGGAGAGTCTGTGGTTACAACGTTTGCCAACTTGCTCCAAAATCAATTTCCCGATAATAAATTTTCTCTGTACTTCGACAATTTTTTCACAAGTGCTTCACTTGTAAGTAAACTCGGGAAAATGGGTTTTGGTACAACTGGTACCGTTCGAGAAAATCGAACAGATAAATGTCCTCTTGAAAATTCGGCTGTAATGAAAAAGAAAGATCGAGGGGCCTACGATAGTGCAGTTGACAAAGATGAAAACATTGTTTGTGTAAGATGGAAAGACAACAGTGTTGTTACTTTGTTGTCAAATGAATATGGTTTATGCCCAATCCAAAAAGCAATAAGATATTCATCAACAAATAAAAAAAGTAGATATACAGCAAACATACGTCGTGCAATATTATAATAGATATATGGGAGGGGTAGATCAGATGGATAATAATATTGCAAATTATCGTATAGGTCTGCGAGGAAAAAAATGGTATATTCCTATTTTATTTGGATGTTCGACATATGTATGAGTAATTCCTGGGTTTTATCACGCAAATTTGGTTTGAAGTTGGACAATTTGGAATTTCGCAGAAGAGCTGTAATCGCTATATTACAAAAATATGGAAAACCTCCTTTGGCCACAGGTCCAACATTCCATTCTGTAAGTCCAGCGGCACGTCGACAGGGTCAGCATCTGGTTGTGATTAGCCAAACACGGCGAAGATGTGCTTTTTGTAAAAATAAAACAACCAAGGCCTGCAATCAATGTAAAGTTGCCCTTCATGATAAATGTTTTCTAGATTATCATAAATAATGAAATTTTCAAGTTTATGTTGTAAAATATAGAGTTCAAAAACAGTTAGCTTTTATTTTCATATATTACCATAACTCAACATCCAGAAAATGCACTCTAAATGTAAATTATCAAACAAACAAAAAAGTACATTAATTTGCCCAAGTGGGTCGAAAATGACCCACATCATATTTCAAAAACTGACCTTTACATTTTTATTTTTAGTATCAACCCATCATAAAAATGTCATTTTTCACAACATGTACAAGTTTCATTAGGAAATGCAAAAAAAAATTCTGGGCATAATTGGGTTAAGGGAGCTCTTTCAACAAACAGGTAGTGCCCACAGTCCCCACAGCCCAAGTAATTTCATCCATACAAATTAAAAATGGTGCATCAACTTTCAGATGACGACCCCGACCGAAGGCTGCAATTCTGTGAAAATATTTCCACTAAAATTCTCCTACAGCCATACTATGTAAGGACAGTTTGTTTTAGTGGTGAAAGTACTTTCTTCTGTAATGGAAATGTCTGGGCAGGTATTTAGGCAAACCACATAGCCGGGTCTCTTTTTTTGAACTCTAATTTAACCGGTGAAGTATATCTCGAGATGTTGGAAAACGCAATTGAACCGTTAATTCTTCAAATTCTGGAAGATGATCCAGATGAATATGATAACTTGGAAATAACGTTCTAACAAGATGGTGCACCTGCACACTATTACTTTGCAGTAAGACGTTATCTAAATGAGAAATATCCTGGTAGGTGGATTGGACGACGGGGTCCAATAGAGAGGCCAGCTCGGTCACCGGACCTAACACCTTTAGATTTTTTTCTGTGGGGATACCATAAATCTAAAGTTTACGCTACAGCAACTGACAAGATTGACGTTTTAAAACAGCGAATTGTTGAAGAATGTAGGGCAATCTCCCCTGACACATTTTATCGAGTCCGACAAGAGTTTAATAACTTAAATTCATAATCACATTGTGTTCTTGACGTCGGGCTATGTATGGGACATAGTTTGGGTCATTAGGTCACAATCACTATGCCATTACATCTAATTCATATGTGAGGTCGTCAGTTGTTGGGTTCACCTTGCCAGCGTATTTCTTCCACCTTCGTCAATAGATTATGTAAACTCCTCCATGGATGCATTTACAACTAAGTATTATTTAATATATGTTATCTAGCATTTCACACGTTTAGGTTACTACGCTTGTTCCTGACTGGCTGGGGAATGGATCCAACCTCTTAATTCAATTTCAGTATACAACTAAGGAATGAGGGGATTTTGCTATTCATCTAAATTGGATGAATGTTGGAAATTGAATTTGAATAGAGTTTTTTCAATTTTTTGCTTTTATCACATCTTTAACTTCATTTTCAAATTAAAAAATAAATGTAATATTCAGGGTTCCCTACAATTTTCAGTTCACTATATGAATTTTTATTTTTTTTCATCTTTTCAATCATGCTTTTGATTCAATGTTCGTCGTATAAATATGATGTATTGTCATGCAATTGTTTTCACGGCACGCTGGCTTATTAGCCACCGTAATTTTAAAGTCAAACTTGTCACCGGTTTTCATTCAGTTTTTATTTTTGAATGAATTTACATCATGTTAATTATAATTTTAACTCTGCTACGCCCGTCCCAAGCTGGGGGCCTTATCACGCAAGAGATAAGGAAAGAGGAGGGTTCGAGGAGTAACACCTCGAAAAAAAAAACCTGGGTTAAGCTGGCCCGGCCGATAGCACCCTGCAAGGGCCCCTTATCCAGGTATACGGATGAAGACCACAACGGCAAAGGGAAACCAGCGGCGGAGGTGGCAACCCCTGCTTTATGGGAAAATGAAGCAACTGGGAAGACAGATCTCGAAAGTCGTAGTGAAGACGGTCTGTCTAGGAGAGGGACACTCCAAAATCAAAGCCCTGGTCCTCCAGGTTGGGGGTTGAGGCATCGGGCCAACCCCCCGATACTTGTGAAATGTTAACAAGGTTAAGACTTCCAGAAACAAGCCTCGGAATCGATCGAACAAACGAAGACGACCCAAGCTAAGGAAAAGGTTGAAGAATATTGGTACTTGGAATGTCCAAGGTCTCTCTACAAAGCTGAATGATGTCATTTCGGAGCTGAAGAACTCAGATATGGATATAACAGTATTAACGGAAACAAAAAGGAAAGGACAGGGATCAGAAAACTTAGGGCACTACGATCACTTTTATTCGGGAATTCCAAAAGATGGAAGGGCCCAACAAGGAGTATCTATACTGGTCCGTAAGAATCTGAGAAGGTATATCACTTCCTGGGAATCAGTAAACCAACGTATCATCAAACTTAACTTGTGCCTCTGCGGTAATAAAATCACAATCATAGGAGTATACGCCGTAAGTGAGGATGCCCCAGTAAAAGAAAAGGAAGAGTTCTATGAACAACTATCTTACGAAATATCAGTAATAGGAACAGCAAGGGAAATTATACTGCTAGGAGACTTCAACGCCAGAACTGGGAGGAAAAAACATGATAGAATTATAGGTCAATTCGGAGAAGAGATCCTAAATGATAATGGCATGAGACTCATCAACTTATGTGATCAAAATAATCTCCGAGTAGTAAATGGCTTTTTTGAACATCGGGAAATACATAAGTTTACCTGGACACAGCACTCTAGAAATCTGAAATCTATCATAGATTATCTAATAGTCAGACAAAACACAAAATTAAAAATCCAAGATGTACGAGTGTACAGAGGAGCAACATGCGGAAGTGATCACCACCTCGTTAAAGCCAAAATACTTTCCTATCAATCAGTCAAACGAGTAAACAATGAAGAGGAAAGAGAGAAAGAACAACAAAGGGCAGAAATCAGATTCAACTTAGACAACTTCAATCATGAAACCGTAAAAGAACTGTATCGAAAACGACTGGATGAAAAATTGACCCAAGAAAACTTCGAGAATACAGAACATCAATACACGTATATCAAAGATTGCTTGAAGAGCGCAGCTCAAGAAGCTCTGGGATTATATGAAACATCCAAACGTAAAAAGCCATACTGGTGGGATGATGAAATCGAAGAAATGATAAATACGAAAAATTATAAACACAAGGTACACCTCTGCAAGAAAACTGACCAAAGCAAGACTGATTATCAAATAGCTCAGAAGAAAGTGCGCACAGCAATAACACAGAAGAATAATGAAAGCTGGGTGTGGAATTGTGCTAGAATTAACACATATTTAGGAGGTAGTAAAAGCACCAAAAGTTGGAAATTATTAAAATCCCTTCGTCAAGATAACAAAAAAGATATTATCACACCAGTCACCCTACAAAAATGGGATGAATACTTCGGCAAGCTCCTGACTGAAAATGGAGAAGCATATAAAAAACAAGAGCCCGAACCTCGCATCGAAATAAGAACATTAGCATCTCCGATTAGGGTCAAGAGTGCAGAAGTTGAACAAATCTGTCAAAATCTGAAGAATAGAAAATCACCAGGCCCTGGAAACATTCCACCAGAGCTGCTCAAATACGGCACAGACCAACTATATAGACAACTTACTAGCCTCTTCCAAAAGTGTCTCAATGGGGAGAATATTCCCGAAGAATGAAGAACATCCTACATAACAACTATCCATAAAAAAGGTAGCAAAGACATCTGTGACAACTGTCGAGGAATTGCCGTCCTAAGTTCTATCTCGAGAGTTTACGGAAAGCTGGTTAAAAGAAAGATCGAAGACGAATATCGCGATATAGAAGCCGAAGAGCAGGCCGGGTTCAGAGCAGGAAGATCTACCACCGATCATCTCTTCACAATAACGCAGATAATAGAAAAGAAACTGGCACGAAATCAAGAAGTTCACCTACTGTTGTTTCGACCTCAAGAAAGCCTACGACAGCATTCCACAAATAAAACTTTGGGAAGCACTTGAGAAAACCAACGTCAACGTAACGCTCATAAAGGCTGTCCAAGAACTATATAAAAACAATACCAGTAAAATAAAGCAGGGACATGCAATGTCAAAAGGTTTCAACATCAACAAAGGACTTAAACAGGGATGCAGCTTATTGCCGACTCTATTCAAAATCTATTTAGAACAATCTTTGAAGTTGTGGAAAGGGAAGTGTAGAAATATGGGAATACCATTAAATGATGGCTATACACTATACACGTTGTGCTTTGCAGATGATCAAGTTGTCCTAGAACAAGATTATGAAGACCTAGAATATATGACACGAAAATTAACGGAGGAATATGACAAGTGGGGGCTGCAGGTGAACGTCAAAAAAACCGAGTATATGTGCGTTGGGGGAGAACAAAAGAATTTACTTCTAGAACAACAAGAACAGATTAATCACACAAGAAAATACAAATACCTAGGAGTTCACATCATCTGCGAAGGTAGCATGGACAAAGAAATTAGATACCGAAATAAACTGGGATGACAGGCAATTAGAAAACTTAACAATATACTGTGGGATAAAACGATATCAAAGGATAACAAACATAAAATTTATAACAGTATAGTTAAAAGTATCGTCTCCTATGGAAGTGAGGTATCGCCGTTAAAGGAAAATGCACTTAAAATGATAGAAGCCACCGAAATGGATTACTGGAGGCGTGCTGCTGGAAAATTGAAGCTGGATAAAGTCAGAAATGAGAAAATCCGAGAAATAATGGGGACTAAACACAATTTAACAGAAGACATCCGAGTTAATCAACTTAGGTGGTATGGACACGTACAGAGAATGGAACAAACTAGAATACCAAGAAAAGTGCTGGATTGGACGCCATACGGCAGAAGAAGGAGAGGGAGACCTAGGTTGAGTTGGACAGAAGGAGTAGAAAAGGACATACAAGCAAGAGAAATAGAGGAAAATCTATGTACCGATCGAGATAGATGGAAGCTGGAAATCAGAAAACGGCGAAGAACGTTACGAACTGATATATATATATATATATATATATATATATATATATATATATATATATATATATATATAAATTATAATTTTACACCCTTCCAATAGGGTTATTTTAATGTTTTTAATTCAATGACTTAATCATAACAATGATTCAACTTTGAACATTGTTCTTTATCAACTGGATGGTTTCGACACCTATTTTTTAAATGACGTAAGTTCAACTTTTTTAAATTGTTTTTTCAAAATTTCACAAATTTTGTAATTTTCATAGGACAGCTTTGAGAATGGCTTAATAGCCGAAAGCGCTTAGCTGGAAATTAATAAATAAATACTCACTGAGTATTCGTCGTTTTCATTCACTCAATTTAATAATAGGATGTTTTACTGCCAGGAAGTAAATGGAGCGCATTTTGAAGAATTATTATAAGATCTTGTCTTTAAATATTTATTAATTGAAAGCGAAACTCAAATTTTAGTGTTTATTCATTTTAACCATCAAAAACATCGTAAACCAAAAAAAAATAAGTATGATTGAATAAATATTCTAAATACCTTTCAAACGAGGTGTCACTTGCCATAAGGTTCCATTTAATATTATTGGTTTCAATTACCTGGTGACGTCACCGGCTATCCGCCTTCTGTCATACACAAAAATATTTGATCTATTGACTAACAGTCACCACTTTTCGTATTCGGCCAAGAGCCTTGTTGTCATAAACTCCAAATCTTCCCTGTCTTGGGCCATTATCACTTGATCATCTACAAAGTGCAGGGTGTATAAAGTTTTCTCGTCATTGAGTTGTATTCTCATTCCATTGCAAGATTTTCTCCATTTTCGAAGTGCTTCGTTCAGATATATTTTAAATAGTGTTGGAGACAAACAGCATCCCGGTTGTAGATTAGATAATTCCAAACTTTCGGACACACATATACCTAGTTATATTCTTGATGTTACCTGATTAATTACTAGCATAGGTGTGTTATTTATTGAGGACATTTCCAAAACTAGCCAAATACCGATTTTTGTGACCCTTGACTTTCAACATCTTAAGATTTTATGAGACAGCCAAAATGAAGATTTATAGCTTATTATCTCTAGTTCCAAGGTGAAACCGCTAATATGACTGGACTAATAGAGAAGGTATTTGGACAGGCAGAAGATGGAATCGATTGGTAATTCGCCCTGCAGCCTCGACATGGTAACAATCATTTCTTTCTAATCCCACTACTTAAAGATGTGTGTAGACATAGATTTTTATACCTCAATAAACGGTTGAGTTTTCCAAAAGCATGATTCGGAGTTATGGAACTTATGACCGAATGTTTTGAACAGCAATATCGTTTTTTTTTAATAAAATTAATTTTCCTGTTCTTTCAATTCTCAATACAGATATAACAACCCTCGCAGTGTACAATTTCTCAAAGTTAACTACTTTAAATATTATTGAAAGTTAGCTTACCGCAATCTTCTTCATCTGATCCATCTTCACAGTTATCGAAGCCATTACATTTCAACTGCAAATCAATACATTGTTTGTTGTTGCATTCAAATTGATCAACTGAGCAATTAAATCGTTGCACCGATTCGAAAAATGCCGAAGAAGTTGTTATTGCTCCTAAGAGCAGAATCGTGAACATTCTATAAATAAATAAAAATAATTTACTATACACAAGAAGTATTAAACAATTAAATTTAACAACAAAATATTGAATTTACTATTTCGACACTTACTGTGTGGAATCTTTTCATATTACCGTTATAAATGAAACTCTTTCTAAATAATTCCACAATATAGTTAGAAAATGGTAAGAATTCTAAAAATTTGACGATTAATTCATCATGAAATACCATCGTCAGAATGACAGAAGTCACATTTCATGTGATGCCTATCATCATCAAGTAACATATCTTGTGATTCAGTTGATATATACATATGATTAGAAAAAAGAGGATCTGACATTACAAATATTAAAGCTCATATATTATTAGCCCTATGGGATATCGTAGATCTCTTTTTTCCCATTGATGATCAATATAACTGTGCAGTTATATAGGAAACCAAGGAAAGCTATTATCTGCTGATCTTTACAATTATCACTCAAGAAGACAGTTTAATAGTGGAAAACTCTCTGGATTTATCTGTTCATTGTCGATTTCATATTGTGGGTCTCTTAAGTATCTTCCAATATTTAATTCCTCGAGAAAGTCTAGTTCTAGTTTCTTATCGCAAATATGTATTACTTCTAGTTCTGTGTTAGGTGTCAATGAATGAATAGTGTCAAGTAGATGTCTGGCGTAGTGGGATTTATCTGGTTGTTCAAATCTGTATGCTCGTAAGTGTTCATTGTGTCTAATTTCAAAATTTCGACTGTTTGACCTATATAGACAGCATTGCGTTCTGGACATTTAAGTTTACATATACCAGACTTTTTTAATGGGGATTTTTTTATTTTAATAATTTTGTACTTACATTAATTTCTGCTCAAATATATTATGACCAGAATATCATGTAGTGCTTTTGTAATTTTGTATTTCTTTAGCTTGGTTAGGAAATAATAGTTGTAATGACACTTTTTTCTCTTTGTTAAAAAGTAATTTATTTATTATATGCAATGGATAACAGTTGAATGTGGCGATATGTATCCTCGAATTATATGCTGCTAACTTATGTAACATGGGATGATTTGAAATATATGGTTTAGTGTATGTTGGTTGGTACATTATACAATCAAGAATTATGTACTCTTTGAATTTTTCAATTAAGAAAATCAATGGAGTTATTTAACTTCTGATGTAAATCTTATTTTTGGGCATTAATTATTAATAATATGATTGAAAAATACATTGTAACAACATATTTAACCAATCAAGATACTCAGAATTATGTTTTTATGTCAAGTTAGGGCAGTAAAAGCTACCACTACATTTTAAAATTTTTGTTTTCCAAAATTTAACCATCTTTCATGAATATATACATATATATATATATATATATATATATATATATATATATATATATATATATATATATAGTGTTTTTAAATGAAACTCAAGGTCTCTAGTTAATTCCACAATATAATACAAGTTATTGAAAATTCTAAAAAATTGACAATTGTTTCGATAAATCAATATCATCGTCAGAATGACAGAAGCTACATTTCATTTTATGCCTACCTGATGTTTCGTAGTTATATTTTTGGCTAGACCAAGAAGTAACCTAACTTGTGATTGGCTTATTATATGTTTATAGAAAAAAGAAGAAGATGTGATATTACAAATATTGAATTTCAGATATTATTAGCCCTATGGTGATATCCTGGATATCATTTTTCCAATTAAGATCAGTATAACTGTGCAATGATATAGAAAGCCAGGAAAACTATATCTGCTGATTTTACAATTATCACTTAAGAAGACAGTTTATTAGTGGAGAATTCCCTAGATTTAACTGTTCATTGACAACTTCATATTGTGGGTTTCTTAAATGTCTTCTAATTTCCAGTTCTTCAAGGAAATCCAGTTCTTGTTTCTTTTCACAAATATGCAGCACTTCTAGTTCTGTGTTAGGTGTCAATGAATGATTGGTGTCAAGTAGATGTTTTGCGTAGTGGGATTTATCTGGTTGTTTTAATCTGTAAGCTCGTAAGTGCTCACTGTATCGTATTTCAAAATTCCTAAGGGTCTGACCCAAATAGACAGCATTACATTCTGGACATTTGAGTTTATATATACCTGACTTCTTTAATAGTGGTATTTTTGTTTTTACATTTAACAATTTTGTACTAACGTTACTTTCTGTTTTAAAAGAAATTGTTGCATTCGTTGCTGAAGATATTATCTTTGAAATATTATTAGAAATATTTCCAGCATATGAGATGGTTTTATAAGTTTTAATTTCATCAGCTTGTTTAGGATATATTAGTTGTAATGCCATTTTTTTCTCTTTTTTACTAATTAGTTTATTTATCATATCTAATGGATAACCGTTAGATGTTGCTATTTGTCTAATTGTATTAATCTCTCTATCAAAATTACATTTGTTCATAGGAACTGAAAAAGCTCTATGTATCATTGAATTATATGCTGCTAGTCTGTGTGAGACAGGGTGGTTAGATAATATCTTCAGCAACGAATGCAACAATTTCTTTTAAAACAGAAAGTAACGTTAGTACAAAATTGTTAAATGTAAAAACAAAAATACCACTATTAAAGAAGTCAGGTATATATAAACTCAAATGTCCAGAATGTAATGCTGTCTATTTGGGTCAGACCCTTAGGAATTTTGAAATGCGATACAGTGAGCATATGAGCTTACAGATTAAAACAACCAGATAAATCCCACTACGCAAAACATCTACTTGACACCAATCATTCATTGACACCTAACACAGAACTAGAAGTGCTGCATATTTGTGAAAAGAAACAAGAACTGGATTTCCTTGAAGAACTGGAAATTAGAAGACATTTAAGAAACCCACAATATGAAGTTGTCAATGAACAGATAAATCTAGGGAATTCTCCACTAATAAACTGTCTTCTTAAGTGATAATTGTAAAGATCAGTAGATATAGTTTTCCTGGTTTTCTATATCATTGCACAGTTATACTGATCTTAATTGGAAAAATGATATCCAGGATATCACCATAGGGCTAATAATATCTAAGCTTCAATATTTGTAATATCACATCTTCTTCTTTTTCTATAAACATATATTAAGCCAATCACAAGTTAGGTTACTTCTTGGTCTAGCCAAAAATATAACTACTAAACATCAGGTAGGCATAAAATGAAATGTAACTTCTGTCATTCTGACGATGATATTGATTTATCGAAACAATTGTCAATTTTTTAGAATTTTCAATAACTTGTATTATATTGTGGAATTAACTAGAGACCTTGAGTTTCATTTAAAAACACTAATATGAGCATATTCCACGGAGTAAGGATCGAGACAGTCAATTTTTACAATATTAGTTCTTTTTAGTTTTGTGAAACACGATATCCGTCCGTCCGCTGGACGTTTAAAACGTCCAATGGATGGATTTTTTGGAATCGCCGGGGGAACGATTTTTCCTTCGCATTCGCATGGACGTTTCTCCTGCGCATGAGTTCTGGGCCCGGTCACACGGTCTCCACTCGGTATCAGACAAAACTACCCTAGTCCACATGGTTTCTCTAACAAGATATTCGTGTAGGATACTCTTCTCGCATTGTTTTCACTAGTATACCAGTTTTGTACCAAGTTTATTTTGTTTATTTCATTTACGTTTAGTTTAGGTTTATATTTTTAAGTTTTGAGTGTACAAGTTTATTTTGAGTACCTGAAGGCTAATTGAAGAGGTGAGAAACCATACCGCGCTGTGGGACACGAGATCTCCTGAGTATAGAGAACTCAATGTGAAGGAGAAAGCATGGGATGATATAGCTGCTGCTTTGGATAGAGATAGTGAGTTTGCAATAGAATTTTCTTATTTAAATGAAAAATTATACCCTAGAATTTATTAACGAATTTCCTAAAGATTTTCGGTCATTTTTAATAACTTCTAACAAGCCTGACTCATACAGTTTTTAAAATATAGTCATATGAAATATAACACTTTAGTACGATATTGAAATCGGTCTAGCCATTTTTACATGGCGGACATTTTTTTTTAAATCCAGATATAAACAAGATATAAAATCAGATTTTTCATATCTGCGATCATAAATGAGCTGAAAAGAGATAAAAGAGCTAAAGGTTTTTATTCTTGGTATTTTTCATGAACCTAGGCCTAATCAATTAGGCTCTACAGCCAAAAAATTTCATAAGTGCTCCCACTGTCAATTCACAGTTCCATATTTTGTGCAGAAGTAATCAACAAATTCTTCTCTCACATTCTTCGCCTCCTCAGTTGCTCGCGTACCATAGTGCAGAAAGGTTTTCCAACAAGTTTCGTAAGCCAGACGAATTTCTTCAGGAACTCCAACGTATGCCTTATCCCCTTTACAAAACAAATAATTGTGAAGGATTGTTGTGACTTTGATCAACGAACGACAAAACCTCATCAAATTGTACTCTATTAAGTCTGAAATATCTCTTAAATTTTTCTTCGTCTAGTTCCAAATCGGTCATCAAATGATGAAACTCCTCGAACTTTTTCCCCCTCTTGTTGATTGGGTGCACCCAATGATAACGATTGTTATTTACACAATACAATAGAATAAGTTCATCATCGTCACTAGAGGTGCAGTCATCAAGCCACGGGATACTTTTTGACAAATCACTTCCACACCAAAGAACATTAAACGACATAATTTATACACTGCTACTGACACAAGTGAACAAAATATTCGTTGATGAAGAGATTCATGAAAACATCCGTTCACTGGATGGATGCTTTCGGTGTTAATCAGAGCGCTCCGTGGACGTCCGAGGATGGATACTGGTGTGGCCCGGCCTTTAGGGTGTTATAGCTTTAGCTGGCCACTGGTAGGTTGTAGTGCTTGAGCATTTTAATGATTTGTTCAGATAATCCTCTGATATAGGGTAACACGATATAATTATTTGCGTTGATGTTATTTTTGTTTGCGGTATGTTGGGTTTTATTGTAAAATTTATGTATTCTTTTTTTAAAAATGTGATTGATGAAATATTCTGGATAGTGGTTTTCAAGTAGCAGGTTATGTGAAGCCAATTTGCATATTATATAATAATATCATATCGTAGATCATATTGTCAGCATTTAATTATAAACTAACTTTGTATTGTTCTGACATTGATCATTCATTCTGTTTGTCACTCTGAAGCAATAAAGTTGTATTTTCTAATTAAAATAAAATTGTTTACAAATATATTTCGAGAACAAAATATCTTAACTGGCGCAGTCAGTAGGATATAGCCGTAGTTCGGTATTTTCGGGAAGTGACGTCATCGAGACCGGTTCTGTGAAAAGATCAAACGTGAGTTTCAGCTCTTAGACGACAAACTACACCATCCAGGGGCAAACAGGATCACGTAGGGAAAACTCCAAGAAGTACCTGTAAGTACCGAGTTTTCCTATTACACCTTCCTAATTTTAAGATAGGTAAAATATTTCCTGGTTGGAAATATACTTTACTTTTTAATTATAGTACATTAGTTAATAGAAAATATATACATATATATTTGTCAATTTATTAATGAACGATACTGATACAAATATTGAAGCATTGATTTCAAGTTTCAATAATTTATTAAATTTAGAAGGAAAACTTAGTTGTAGTAATTTTAATCCAAACAATATGGCTAATAATAATGAACAAATTGACATTCAAATGTTGAAATTAACTGTACATTTAATTTTACCTTATGACGGCAATAACTCAACTCTCATACAATACATAGAGAATTGCCAATTTCTCATAGGTACACATAGTAATGTAGGTAATGTAGTTCAATAATTAAATTTTACGAACAATTCGTTCTAAATTAGTAGGAAGAGCTAATCCTTTAGTTGGTTGTAGAACCGAACTAGATAATTGGAATTTATTAAAAGACGCATTAGAACATTCTAGCCGAATTAGTTAAAGTAGGAACCGACAGGTTATACGAACAAATGCGAAAACTATGCCAGGACTGCATAAATGGAGGAGAAATACCTAGGGAGTGGCAAACATCCGTTATGGTAACAATCCACAAGAAAGGTAATAGAGACCAATGTGAGAACTATAGAGGTATTGCAGTGACCAGCACATTTAGTAGAATATACGGTAAAGTAATAAAACATAAAATCGAAAAAGAATATAAAGACCTGGAGGCGGAAGAGCAAGCTGGTTTTAGAGCTGGTAGATCCACAGTAGACCACCTATACTGTGTTACACAGATGATCGAAAAGAAAACAGCAGTGAACCAAGAAATTCATCTATTATACGTAGACCTACAGAAGGTGTATGATAGCATACCCCGTAATAAATTATGGGAAACGCTGGAAAAAACAAATATCACAAACGGGTTAATAAAAGCAGTTCAAAGAATCTATGAAAATATTAAAACACAAATTAAAGTAGGACGTAACATATCCAAAGGGTTTACGGTCACAAAAGGCCTAAAACAGGGATGCTGCTTATCGCAGACGCTTTTTAAGATATACTTGGAACAGGTACTTAAGGTATGGAAAAGGAAATGTAATGGAATGGGAATACCTCTCAACGACAATACTACACTCTACACGCTATGCTTCGCAGACGACCAAGTAGTTATAGCACAGGACCATGACGACTTAAACTACATGACTCGAAAGCTCGTAGAAGAATATAAGAAGTGGGGCCTTGAAGTAAATGTAGAAAAAACTGAATGTATGTCCATCGAGACAACGGCACAAGACATCGACTTGGAGGACGGAAAAAAAATTAAACACTGCGAGGAATACAAATACTTAGGAATGAAAATAACACAAAACGGAACACTAGACGCGGCTATCAAGGACCGAAATATACAAGGTAGAAAAGCTATATCTATGATGAACGGAATACTGTGGGACCAAACAATATGAAATGCCAATAAACAACGAATATACAACACAATCGTTAAAAGTATTGTAACATATGGGTGCGAAGTGTGGCAAATGAAGCAGACTACGGAGAGAATCCTACTAGCAACGGAAATAGACTTCTGGAGAAGATCAGCGGGAAAATCGAGAAGAGATAGAGTACGTAACGACAGAGTCAGACAAATCATGGGTGTCGGGCACACAATAATAGATGATATCAAGACCAAGCAGTTGATCTGGTACGGTCACGTTCAAAGGATGCCAGACGAAAGACTACCAAAGCAAGTCCTAAAATGGTCACCACACGGAAAAAGAAGAAGAGGAAGACCAAGAAGAAGCTGGAGAGAGGGCATAGATACCGAAATACGAGAAAGGGAGCTACCAGAGGATCTATGGCAAGATAGAGAAGGATGGCGGTTAGGCGTCGGAAGACGTCGGAGAACGTTATAAACCGATATTTATATATGTTACGGTTAAAGTATTTACTTGGCTAGTATATAAACTAGTTGGATAGTATACAAACTATCCAACTGCCTGGTTATTTTAATGAAAAATCATATTTTCACTAAAATAGCTACGAGTAATGGCTGGTTTGTATACTATCCAGCTAGTTTATAAACTATACAAAATGTATCGCTAAAACACAAACCACAAGGAAATTACACAAATTAGCTAGCATTTTTGGCTAGTTTGTAAACTATCCACATTAGTTGGATAAGGTATGAACCTGATATTGGTAGTAATACATAATAACCAACGACTTGGTTAGTATGTAAACCAACCAACGCGAGTTGGTTATTATGTAAACCAACCAATTCTCTTTGGGTAATTTAGTGGGGTTATGTTTCGTCAAGTGTTGTGACGGTGTACAGTTGTGTCTCGTGAAATTTGTTTAAGAATAGGTATCGGGTTATTAAAAATGAATCAACAGCAAGAATTTGAAAACCTATTATTATATTATTATTATACGCGAAACTGGACCTGTGACAGTAGTAACAAGAGTGATTATCATGTGATAAATACTTATTATTTACAAAGAATCGAATCATCTTATGTAATTCTACATAGAAGATCTGGAATAGTTATTTTTAAAACAGGTGTCACAATGACTCGTTTTGTAGTACGAGTGAAGTTTGCACAACGAAGCGCGAAGCGGTGAGTTGTGCTAGTCACGAGTACTACAGAAACTCATTGTGACACAAGTTTTACACAATATTTTTCATAATTCGCATTTATTTAATTATTATTAATTATTAATAAAATAGAATTTCATATAATCCCTGTTATAATCTAGAAGGAGTGGTTTGAATTTAAGTTGGCAATTCTGTAGATTCCTAATTGGTCAGATCACAGATGGTTTTATTCAGCACTTCTGACATATTATAACCGAATAATTGTGTAAATTATAAACAAACTTTCATTTAATCAAAAAGAGGATGATTGATTGGTTAAAAAATAGCTTCTTCGTATATGCTTTTGCGATCTATTTATATTATATCATGAACATAATTATTTCTGTAATACATCTTCACATAGATATCTGGTAATTTATCCCAAAAATCGAACGTTTTGTATACCTATATATTGATCCTATACAATATAAAAATAAACAATTGACAAATCATTGATGAATAAACGTTAGCGTACTTTATTCATTAATATTTTTAATATATAAATCATTCTAATTTACCTTTAATATAATGATTTGCTAGCTAGAACAACGCTAGACCGTTTTATTTATAATTTGTGTCAAGGTTGAAGTCAAATCTAAGACGTAAGTGTATTCTTTCGTCAAATAAAAATATAACTGAATACAGTAACCAACTGTACACTAAAAATGACTATAACAGTATTCAAAGAGCTTCATTGTGACACTGTAAACAATGTTATGATGAAGTCTCTTTTATACGTGAATTATAAAAAGATTATTTTACGTTTGAGTGAATGTTATGATGCGATTAAAGCTGCCCATCAGGGAACTGGGCATGAAGGGCGTCAAGCAACAACAAAATTATTAAACGAAAAGTATCACAACTTAACACAGGAAATGGTAAAATTGTTAATTGGAATTTGTGAAAATGGTCAGCTTAAACGGAACAAAACTAAAAAGGGAATTGTTTCAAATCATCTAAACTCTCGATGACAAATCTATCTCATCGACTTACAAACTAGACCAGATGGTGACTACAAATTTATTTTTGTCTACCAAGACCACCTAACCAAATACGCCAGGTTAAGAGCGCTAAAAACAAAGAAAGCTAAAGAAGTTGCTGAGCACCTATAGAAGTATTTGCAGACTTAGGAAGCCCTTTCGTGTTGCAGAGCGACAATGGACGAGAATTTGCAAACCAGGTGGGTATTAGGGTAAAAGGCATGCTAGAAAGGACATGGCACTTTTTATGCGCATTTTGGCCCTCTGTATTTTTGATATGTTGTATAGTATGTACAAAAAGTACGAGGAGTAATAAACCCTAATTAAGTATGCAAAACCTTCACAGGGAGCACCATGAAATTTTTGACAAATCTCTTACTTTAAATTACATTTCTTCCGTAAATCTAAAAACCAGGTAGATCGAACCCGTATTTGTTTCAGTTGTAGCAAAGTTTAGGGTTTATTCATTGTTAAAGGATTAGCAGATAAGCAATAACGCAATGCAGTGGTGTGTATTTTGGGAAAAAAATACGTTTTAAATTAAAATATAATAAAAAATGAAAAGAAATAATTATTGGAATACATTTATTACTTACATTTTATTCTATATCCGACTCGGAAGAGGAAGAATCGTTGTTTACATTAATAATAATATGGTCGAATAAATCATCACAAATATTGTCAATTTTCCACATATTTGCCTCTACTTTGATAACATGCTCGATACAGTTTGTCCAATTTTCCTTACTCACATGACTTACAGCACTCTCAAACAATTTCACAACATCGTTTATTTTAAAAGTAGTATTTTTTTTCCAACTTCCCCCTTTACCTGAGGCCATATTAATTCTATGGGATTAAGTTCACAATGATAAGGGGGAAGTCGAAGAACTGATATACCACGAGAAGAAGCCATTTCTTCTACAATGTAGGTTTTGTATTTATTCTTGTTCATGTTTGCAATTCTGTAAAGTTCTTTCCTTAGTGGATCTTTTGGAAACTTAATATTTTTCGAAATAAGCCACTCCAAAAGCTCTGCTTCACGCCAACGACTTGTGGGCAATGCTTCTCGTAACCGTGAATGGTAACTTGCGTTGTCCATAACAATAACAGCCGCTTTTGGAATCAGATCCAACATTTGAACAAACCATTCCTCGAAGACATCCCCATTCATATCTTCGTGATAGTCCCTCGTGCGTTTTGAAATAAAAGTTAATAATCCACCATCAACAAAACCTTCAGAACTTCCAACATGGACAATGATAAGTCTTTTTCCTTTTCCAGATGGTGGCTGCAAACCTAACGACAAACCTTCCACGAATGCCTGCCTTCCGCTTTTAATGTTTTCATCTTGCCAAGATTTGGAAACTGTATATCCAGCATTTATCCATGTTTCGTCTAAGTAGAAGATTTTCAAATTTTGTTCTCTGGCATGTCGAATGCTTCTTAAATAGTCTCTTCTCCAAAAAACTATTTCCGGTTTATCTATCAAGAGAGATTTTCTATTATGTTTTGTATATCTGAAACCCACATCTTTCAAAAGTTTGCATAATGTCATTCTGGAGAATTTTGGATAGTCCGCATCTTCTTGCACTGATGTCATAATTTTGTCAAGTGTTGGAGTTTCCTTCCGTAAGTAAAATCCATGGACTTTACGCCTTAGTCTTTGTTTTAATGACTCATCGATCTTAATTGGTTTTCGGCCTGAAGGAGTTTTAGGGGGTTGAAGAGTTCCATTCTTGCTTTCTTTTAGTAATCTATAAATTGTTGATTTAGCAACACACAACATAGCAGCCGTTAATTCCACAATATCATCAACACGTGCACTTGGATCCTTGTTTTTCAATGATATATAACAATTCAATATCAGAGTTTTTTCAATTAAAGATAATGGACCTGTTTTTGGTCGTTTAGATGGTCCTTGGCTTATCGACATTGTTTGGTACTTGCACAATTAACATTCAACAAATGTTTTAAATATATTCCAACTGTTTACAATATTATGACAACCATACAACTTCATACAACTCTACTCAACGAACTAATTTTAAGTACTGATTTAATGTACCTACTTTCTTTTAAAATAATATTCCCGATAATGTTTCTAAGAAAACTGGGTTGTTTGGAAAATCCCTCTCAATAATCGAATAATCTGTAAATAGGTGTAATCGTATTGAGCCGATTACAGTCGGCCACTTGCCATTTAAAATTTCTGAGAAAAATTCCCCAAACACTACATATAGGAGTAATACAAATAAAAAATATTATGAATAAACGGGCATATCCGAACTCTGCCACACAATAAAATTTTACCTGACTTGTATCAATTTGAGGATTACTGAAATGTTCGAACTGTGCCGCAACCATTTAGTTTAATCCTATTAGAGTCATTAGGGTTTATAATAGATAAAATCGGAGGCCCATAGAATTATGTATATTTCTGAAAGGTTTCAAAGATTTCTTGAATTAAATATTTTGAAGAAATCTTGATTGTTTTGATCGATATTTAGGGGATTAGGGGAAGGATGTTGATGCACTTACACTATTGGCTAAAAATCAGGAAGAAGTATTTAATAGTGTTCGTGAATTACAATTACGAACGAACCGAGAAGAGGAATTTCTATTAACAGCAGACCAGGTATTTAAAATTATTGTGTTCTCCTGTTTTTCCAACCTTAATTTTTTTATGTAATTCGGATTGTATTTTGATGGATGGGACTTTTAAATACTGTTCAACTTTTTTTTACCAAATGTTTACCATTCATGGTTTTAAAAACGGCTATTACGTACCTCTTGTTTTTTGTTTGCTGCCGGACAAATCAAGTCAAACATATTCAAATTTGTTTTTAATTTTAAGACAAAAATGTAAAGAAGTAGGCTTAAATTTTCAACCTAAAGAAGTTGTAGTAGATTTTGAACTAAGCATTCATAACGTTATATATGAATGTTTTGGCAGAGATCAAATTCTTTTTGGTTGTAAATTTCATCTCTGTCAAGCTTGGTTTCGTAAGATTCAGGAGTTTCATTTGGTACAAGAGTACAGACAGAAAGGTTCTGTAATTGGCGAATACTTAAAAGTACATTTCGGTATTATGTATCTTAGTCCTGAGGAAGTTGTAGAATTTTTTTATTATGAACTACATTTTTTGCTTCCGAATGACCCCTACCTCTATCACTTTTTTTTATTAAAATTAGTACATCCCGTTACCTCTGACCTAAATCGTATATTCTTTAGCATAGCTGCAACTCATTCGTTCAATACAAAATGTACCTTACGGTATACCCTCTTAAAATATATTTTGGTACGTCTATGAAATCTACTTAAATGAATGATTTATTACTCCTTGTCCTTTCTATATAGACTATAGCTGACATCAAAAGATTATTTTCTTTTGCGCTAAAGTCCTAGCTCTTCTGGGTGTACCGGAAAAATGGGCCCAAAGTTGAGATTTTGAATTTTACATGTATTTTGAAGTGCCATGTTCTTTATTTCAAATTCCCTAAATGTTGCTTCTATCGATGAAACAAAACAAAATGAATACATTTTGATTTTTTTTGGTTATTGAGGAATTAGTCGGAATGTGGCGGCCTGACTGCCATATTGTGCATGGTAAACCGAGACATTCACAATCACAAGGTTCAGTGGAGCGGTCGAACCAAGATATAGAGAACAAGTTAGCGTCGTGGATGAAAGATAATAACTCGACAAAATGGAGCGAAGGTTAAAAAATTGTTCAATTCCAAAAAAAATCGGTGAGTAGGCTAGTATTTTGAAATTTAAGAAAAGAAACTGTGTTTTTCTAATTCATTTGCCAGTTGTGAAAACGGCGCAGCGGCATAATTTTGTATCTGTTTTGTTTGCGTAAGTATAGGTGAATGCAACAACGACTCTGTGTTTGTATAAGTTGCGTTTTACCTCAGTTCATTGTTTTTTGTAGCTGCTTTCATTCTGGTATTGGACGCAGTCCTTATGAAGCTTTATATGGTGTAAAATGTAGAGATGGTTTAAATAACCTCCCTGTTTCTATCAGAAACATTAAATCCATACGTACAGAAGAAGAACTGGAAACATTATTATCTTCTAGTAATGACACCGAAGATAAAGTGGAAGAAGATTCACATCCTTCAAATAATTTTGTACCCGATGAAATATCTACCGTCACTGAAGAGGAAATGGCCGCCCAACAATTGTCTGGTACGTATCTATAAAGTATTTCCACATTATTTCACGATGCAACCAAATTTCTTTTAGATTCAATTGAAAATGCTACGCTGGTTCTGCTGCACGATGATACTCATAGCCCAGTTGTATTCGCAGATAATACTGAAACCCCAATTTTACTCGAAGTTAATACTGAAACCCTAGTTTTTCCCGAAAATAATACTTAAACCCCAGTTTCGCTCGAAGTTAACAATAAAATCTCAGTTTTATTTAAAGAACAAGCAATGGTATTGCTCTCTACTGAAACAACAGAAAATGCTCTCAATGAATCATTACCACCAAAATGCTTATTATGTTCTGAAGAAAACGTATGTGACCATTGTCAGAATAAAAACAATATTAAAGCAACAAGGGATTCATGCCAGAAAAGTCTAAAAAGGCAAGCACAAAAAATGCTACAAACTTCTCGTAAGAAATTTGAACCAGGAACTGTCGGCATGTCCGTGAGAGTACCCATTCTAGATGTAGATCGAAGTCGGTCAGATCATAGAAATATATTGGGCGTCATAATGAGTGTAGAAGATGAATTATACCAAATTGGAACTGTTCACGGTGTCCTTAAACAGCTCAATTCCCGCAACCAATTTGAAATATGTAAGCACAAAGTTTTAAAGTTTGAAAATGTCAAGACGGACACCGAAATAACATTACGAAGTGCTGCAGGAACATTTTCAGTATCTGGTTCAACCCAAGGATATGTGCGATGTCACTGCAAGAAGAGTTGTGTGAATAAAAAGTGCAAATGTCTTGCGTCTGGATATACGTGTAATAGTAAGTGCAACAACAGTGCAACTTGCTTCAACAAATAATACTGTTCTTTATTCGGTGGTTTTAATGTCCTGACATATTTTATTATTAATATTTTGCCTCCTGGTATTATTTGAGTAATATTTATTTTACTTTTTCTAAAGTAATAATAGGTACCTGTAACAATCTTTCACTGTACCAATAAAGAAACCATTTTTGACTAAGGATTTTACTATCCTAAACTAAATTAACCCAAGAGAATTGATTAGTTTGTTGAGTAATACATACTAACCAAGTCGTTGGTTATTATGTATTACTACCAATATCAGGTTCATACCTTATCCAACTAATGTGGATAGTTTACAAACTAGCCAAAAATGCTAGCTAATTTGTGTAATTTCCTTGTGGTTTGTGTTTTAGCGATACATTTTGTATAGTTTATAAACTAGGTGGATAGTATACAAACCAGCCATTAGTCGTAGCTACTTCAGTGAAAATATGATTTTTCATTAAAATAACCAGGCAGTTGGATAGTTTGTATACTATCCAACTAGTTTATATACTAGCCAAGTAAATACTTTAACCGTAACATATATATGAAGCTATTAGTGCATGAAGGTGTTAACTCAATCTCTTTGCGTTAGTACAGACTCTGGATTATAGATGTCGCCAGGAATCTTAAAAACTGAAGTTCAAAACACGTCAACTCAAGCTTTGTCAAACATATTTAGAGCAAGAAGGTGTCAACTCTTGCTAATTATGCAAGAAGGGGTTAACTGCTAAGTTAGCACCTTCTTCCAATATAACTTAGTACGAATTTGATTGTTTACATTACACAGTGTTGTACAAAGTTGTACAAAGTGATATTTCTTGTGTTTATTATTATCCGGCAACAAAAGTAAGTCCTTTATATGCATTAGCCAAAGAATATTATAGTTAATTTAAACAAAAAATCGTATTTATAAATAATTAAAATGCTTTTTAAAACATAACCTTGAAATGAAAAATATATAAGGTAACCAAATATTTTAAATTTTAGTTTTGAAAATACTTCATAATGGCTGGAACTAGTGGTAGAATTCTTAAGTTAGCTTTGGATGCTGCTGAAATATTAGAAGCCCAAATAGAAACCGATGAGGATCCATTTTTAGATTCTGGCTCAGATTACCAACCAGCATCTGATTCTACTGACGAGGAAACTGATGAAAATTTTTCTCCTAAGAGAAAAAAAGTTAAGAAAGAAATAGCCAAGAAGAAATTAAAGCAAAATACAGCTTCTTTTTTCGAAAACCAAGAACAAGTCCTAATAAGAACTGAGCAACAAGACAAAAATCGAACACAAAATATTAATGACCCTAAAGAACCTGTTCAAATTATACAGAAAGAGCCGGAGGAAAATATTGACAGAGAAGTTGGAGATCCACAAATTATTGGCAATGAGACAAGAAATGAATCCGACGAAGTTAAAGAACAACAGATTAATGGAATGGAAAGATATATAAATATTCCTGCTGTTGCCATTGAAGTTAATAAAAGAATAAGAGAAAAAAAATCAAGGAAGCTTGAAGCTCAACCAAAAACCTGGAAAAGAAATATTAATATGGCAAATAGAGAAAAAGGAAAAGAATACACCGACTATAAAAATAGACGCGTTCCAGAAAAAACATCCGCAGCTGGGAAAATGCTTTGCACCGAAAAGTGTAGATTAAAATGCAACAACAACTTTACGGAAGCTGATCGCATTACCTTATTTAATCAATACTATTCATTACCTACTATCAATGAAAAAAATGTGTATCTATTCGGTTGTTTTAAACCATTTGATGTTAAGCAACGGACCGGTAATATTGCTCATCGTCAAAAATCTTTCAGATATTTTATAACTTTGGATGGGAAATCAAAACAAGTATGCAAAAGTGCTTTTTTAAAACTACTTGATGTCGGAAGAAAGAAATTGGAACTAATTCGTAATCAAATTTCACAGGGACAAGGTATCCCTCGTAAAGATCAGCGTGGTTGCCATAATAACCGCAAAAACCGAACACCCACCGAGCAGCTTGACATAGTATGTCAACATATCAAATCTTTTCCTGCAGAAATGTCACATTATTCTAGGAATAAAAATGAACATCGCTTATACTTATCCCCTATGCTATCAATCAACAAAATTTATGAACTATACAAGAATCAGTGTAATGAACAAAACATACAGTTTATGAAAAACAGCAGATACAGAAAGATTTTTGTTTCCAAATTTAATCTTGGCTTTGGGTCTCCAAAATCGGATACCTGCAAAGTTTGTGATGCGAAAGAAACAAATGATGAACATGTAAGACGGTATAAGACAGCGTTTGAAGAACAAAAAAAAGACAGAAAATTGGCACATGATGGTGATATTCTATACATTAATTTTGATATGCAAAAAACATTACCTCTACCAAAGCTGTCTACCAGTGTGGCTTCTTATCAACAGTAAAAACACAAGAGCTTTTTTTTTATCGGATAAATTTCTCTTTGCAACGAAACAGTTTTGCCAATCACTAATTTTACGAGAAAAACTGACATGATAAAATCGCGACACCGAAGGTGGAGCGATTTTATCTAATGTCAGTTTTTCGAGCAAATTTAGTGATTGGCAAAACTTTGAGTCAAAGAGGAATTTATCTAATAAAAGAAAAGCTCGAGTGTTTTTTGGCAAGATAAATTAACGACAGAATATATGAATGAACAACAACAATAATTGCGACTCATTGTCATTGTGTAAAAGTGACGTCCGCTTACTAGATATTGAGGAAGAGAAGTTTTTATCGCGATAAAAAAGGATGCACCTTTTTTATCGATGGCAAAGTGACAATAACATTTCCAGGTATATGACATTTTAACATTGGAGTTAATTTATCTAGGACAAATGTGGCTATACAATTTGGGGATTCATTGTGTAAGTAAAGGTGACGCCTTCGGTAAAGTATTTTTCCACCTTTGGACTGAAGACAAAGGTGGTAGAGGCCCACAAGAAGTTGGAAGCAGTATTTTGTCATTCCTACAATGCATCAATAACGAAAATGACCACTTAGTAGCCTGGAGTGATTCTGCGGGTGGACAAAATAAGAATTTTTTCATTATTTGTTTGTGGCATTACCTAGTACACCAGGGAATTTTTAAAACTGTTGATCATAAGTTTCCGGAGGTTGGCCACAGTTTTATGGATATTGATAGAGACTTTGGTGCTGTCGAAAAAGTTATTCGAAAAGTTCAAAACATTTACACAGTTGATCAGTACATGACGTTAATGACGGAAGCTAGAAAAAGGAATCCGTTTGTATTAACTAGAATGGAAGATAAATTCATTGATCTGAAAGAACTGCCTAGAAAGCTCAACTTGTTGGACAGAAAAAAAAGTAATAAGGGCGAAAAAATGATTTTTCGCAATGCAAGGTGGATAAGAGTTGATAAATTTGGTACAACGAAGTATAGATATTCACTAGATGAGACAGAAGAGTGGAAAGAAGTAGATATTATTAAACACAAATCAACCCGAACAACAGAACACGACAATTTTTTTGTTCCGTTAAATCTGTCGCGACCTATAGCAGCCAAGAAATTCGACAACATTATGGAACAACTCCCATATATTCCAGAAAATTTAAGGGGATTTTATTTAGGCTTAAATCGATCAGAAAGTGATTAGTATTACTTATTTTTGTATTTTTTTCAATTAATAAATATTAGTTGATCCTTTCTTTACTCGTTATTATTTCGATTAAAACAGTAAATGGTTGTGCATGAAGGTGCTAACTCAGTTTTTTTTGTAAAAAAAATCAAAAACATCTCATAAACCACAAAAAATGATAAAATCTTACCTATAATATTAAAATTACTTCTATTGACTAAGTTCTAGCTCCATTTAATTTTGATATTAGTTTGAACACAAAAAGCTCCAAGAACATTACTTCAACCCTTAATATCTCAAAATTGTTAAAAAGTGAGTTAACCCCTTCATGCACTAATAGCTTCATATTAGAACAATGTTTTGGCGATAAGAGATCAGTAGAATGTTTGGAGCAGGACCTCTTAATGACCCATCCTTTTAAAAACGAATCAACATTAGATTTTGCAAGAAGACTACAAGTTTTAAAAAGCCACCTGGTTCAAAGAATTAATAGTGTTTCAGTAACAGAACTGCCTGTTAATGCTAAAAAATATATATCGTAGACAATACGACCAAATGGCTTTGAAAACGCTTATTAGAAATTTAACCGGTTTGCTACAACAAACAATTAGAATCAAGAATCCAGCTTCGATTGAAGCCGCTATTACATTTATTATAGAAGAATACAATTTTAATTATTCTACAAATAATTTTAAATTTAAAAACAATTGCCCATACAATTCCAACAAACACCTCAAACTGATTTTTACTACCGAAATCAGAATCCAATACAAAACTCAAATGACCAAATAAATGATTACGAAAACCCTAACCAATTTCCTAGTCAACCAATTCAAATCCAACCTCGACAAATGACTAGAAATTACCCAACCAATAGATTTGGACCACCAAAGAATGTTTTTGCACCCACTGGTAAAGCTCCAGGAAATAGACCAGAAACAATGTCAATAAACTCGATAATCACTTTTAAGCCTAATCAACCAAATAACTATTTTAGATACACTCATCCCAGAAATTTTATTTCGCAAGAACTTCACCAAATTCAAACCGAATCAGACTCACGTGATTCGAACATTAATTACCCAGACTTTGAATTAAATCCTTACAACGTCGAAAACCAAACTCATAACATTGATCCCGATCACATAGATCCCGTCACGTATAATGACGACTCTGTAAATAATAATAATAAATTTTTTTAGAAAACGAGCCTAGAGGACAATTTAACGTAAACGAAATATTTTCTTATTGTAATAGCTCTGAATTGCCGTATATAAAAATCAACAAGCCTCCGATAAAACTCCTAGTTGATACAGGTAGTATGCAATCAATATTAGATTCTATCATCGCAGAAAACTTCTTTCCTAATACTATTTTTCAAGAAACAACTACAATTACAACAGCAGCAGGTCATAAAGACGCAAAATTTAAATCAGAAATTCCAGCTTTCCCTGAATTTAAATAACCCTGAACAATACCATATATTTTATTGAAGTTTCACAATTATTTTGACGGCCTCCTCGGTTTAAACGTGATTAAAAATCTTAAATTATGTTTTGATTTTGAAAATAATATCCTAAAAAATAATAATATTCAAATTCCGATTTACTATGATTTTAATAGAGAAGATTTCAAAATATCTGTCGATTCCCACAAGATGGCTGCCGTAAAACTCCCAGTCAGCTGTTATACGAAGTGATAGTACCCAGTCAAGACATTGATAAACTTTATTTCCCGGAAACTATTACAATTGCAGAAAACGGTTTTGCTAAAACTGAAATAATAAACCGCAGTGATAAACGTGTTGAAATTGTAATAAAAGACCGACTGAAAGTAACACCTGTTTATATTGTTACGAAACAGCACACTGGTATAGACCCTAAATCCGACTCTGTCTAAGCCAGGTATGAACATTAAAATTATGGCGGATACGCAGGGTTTTTATATAACTGTTTACGATTATCTTATCTAAACATTGTTTTTGTGACCAGACTTATCTAGAAAGGGCTAGAACCAATTGTTTTTGTGTGTAAGCCGCAGTCCGGAATTTTCTAGTAAAAAAGGCTTTGATATAAATAAAGGACCGATCAGCGGATGAGTTAGTTGATAAAGTGGTCTCGAGAAATAAACAAAAATACACCGAACAGTAAAGTGCCAAAATAAATAATCAAATTAATTGTCTCGACCCTTACTTCGTGGAATCTGCTCATATTAGTGTTTTAAATGGAACTCACGGTTTCTAGTTAATTCCACAATATAATAAAAATTATTGAAAATTCTAAAAAATTGACAATTGTTTCAATAAATCAATATCATCGTCAGAATGACAGAAGTTACATTTCATGTGATGCCTACCTGATGTTTAGTAGTTATTTTTGGCTAGACCAAGAAGTGACCTAACTTGTGATTGACTTAATATATGTTAATACAAAAAAAAGAAGAAGATGTGATATTACAAATATTGAAGCTTAGATATTATTAGCCCAATAGCTTCAATATTTGTAATATCACATCTTCTTTTTTTTTGTATTAACATATATTAAGTCAATCACTTGTTGGTCTAGCCAAAAATAACTACTAAACATCAGGTAGGCATCACATGAAATGTAACTTCTATCATTCTGACGATGATATGGATTTATCGAAACAATTGTCAATTTTTTAGAATTTTCAATAACTTTTATTATATTGTGGAATTAACTAGAAACCGTGAGTTTCATTTAAAACACTAATAAATAATCAAGTTTGTGTGCATATAAATTAAATTTAAGTGATTAGTTGAGTACATATAAATTAAGTGTTAGTGAGTTAGTGTTTGAATAAATTAGTAAGTAGCCATACCGTGTGTTTAAAATTTATCCCACCCGGTTATTGTTTAAATAAATTAGAAAAACATTACAATACATTAAAACAAAATTTTAATTTTTATGATACCGAGGATATTTTACAGAATAATTATTCACAAAATTCTGATGAACATATTCAAAACTTAATTATAACCGATAATTTGAATGCAGAAGGAAAAAAATGCCATTCTTGAATTTTGTTACGATTTCAAAAATATAGTTGGCCAAGACAAACTAACTTTTACGAACGAGATAAAACACGAAATAAAAACATTTGACGAAATACGCATCCATACCATATGTTACTGCTATTCTTTAATACACAAAAATGAAGTTAAACGACGAATAATGGAAATGTTAGATGACTCGGAGTTGCTCAATTCTTTTTGGTTTTATACATTTTTCCTTCGCCTTGGACTTTTTCTCTTTGTCGAATCTTTCTCTATACTGTCCACTAAAATTCTGCCTTTTCGGTGTCTGTTACATTATTTTCTTTCTTTCGGTTTTGTTCTTCTAAGAGTTTTACGTCTTCGCTCGACATTAACTTTTGAATTTCTGGATTCATACCACCAAATGATAATCCACATTATATAAGATTTTTTCAAGTTAACTATACTAGTTAATACGAAGATGATGTTTCTTTATATCTCATTTCATCTATAATTTCATCCGCATACCTACATTTGATTCTTTTCTAAACCATCAGCTGATTCCTCTTCTACTTGATTGGTTTTCTCATACATTTCATTTCCAAAATGCTTTTGATTATCCATTATTTAATTTTGATTTTAGATTATTTTTTGGTTGAATTGTAAACTATTTCATGTTTTGATATAATTTTATGTTATACTAAAGCACTCGACCCTTTCGACCCCACTGAAGAAAATATTATTAATGATTTTTAGTAAACGACTTCCGAATCTTTATCATCAATAGCTGAACAGTCATTGAAAGAAAAAGTAACTAACGTAGCTAAAATAATTGAAACCAAACATACATTTTTACACTATATCGGAACAAACCAACTAATTTCTCAACTACAAAGTATAGAATACTCTTGTATTAGAATCAAACGACTCCTAAACACCACGAATCTAGGAAATGATAAAAATATGATAATCGACCTATTCTCCCATGCTTAATACTCACTCAAAACAACTACAGAAAAATTGAATAACTAAACTCCTGTTAAACAACAAAAACGCGGATTAATAAATGGAGTAGGAACCATCAGTAAATGGTTATTTGGTACTAGATAATGACGACGAGATGAAATATAATTCACAAATAGAAAAATTGTTTCAAAATCAAAATTCTATTAAACATCAATTAGAACTCCAAACATACTTAAATCTCAACCTTATCAACCACTACAACAAAACCGTTCTAAGTCTAAATAAAAATCAAACTAAAAGAATTGTCCGCAGAACTAAGTTATTTTACAGAAGATATATATATATATATATAATTTTTTTTTTTTTTTTTAAATTTCTTGGGTGTCAGGTTGTGTAGTTAATTAAATCATTTTATTGTTACTGACGTTTCGTTCCTGGGTTAGGAACTTTCTCAAAGTTTATTATTGACTGAATCAAGTTTCATCGTTTACAGTTCAAAATTAAAAACACATATACAATAGGTAAAAAACATTCATAAAACAGACATCTAAAACAAGTACCATCGATACAAATTCTACGACATTATACAGGGGGAGTACGGAAAGACTTCAGATATATCATTTTATTAAATTATGATAAATCTGACTTAAGTTTTTTACATCTTGCTTATCGTTGACTGTATTTTCTTCCTTTTTAATGTGCACCATTTCTTTAATTGTTAATTTTTTGTAGTTTGAATCTTGAGCTAGAATTTTGGTGTTTTTAAAATCGAACTCATGGTTTTCATTGCTTTCATGTTTGTGGAGAGCCGTGGAAGCATTTTTGGTATATTTATGGCCATTTAATCTATTTTCTAAAGTCTGTGTGGTCATTCCTATGTATTTTTTTGGACAGTTTAGGCAGGGTATAGAATATATAACGTTTGACTTTTTTGTGGTTTTTATTTTACTTTTTAATTTAGTGAATAATGGTGATAGGGTGTTTTGAGCTTTGTGACATATAGAGATATCATGTTTAGAAAATATGTGACTGAGTTTTTCTGAAAGCTGCTCTGTATATGGCATTGCTACATATTTATTATTGTTTGACACTTTGTTTTTAGAGTATTTATTTGATGGGTTGTTATATATTTTATAGACTCTTTGTTTGCAAATACGGTTTATGGTATGTATTGGATAATGATTGCTTATTAAAGTCGTTCTAACTTGTTTTATAACATCTGGTCTGTATTCTGGAGAAGTTAATTTATTGGCTCTGTCAACTAATCCAGTAATTACGCTGTTTTTATGTGACTTTGGATGGTTGGAATTGTGGTTAAGGTATCGGCCTGATGAGGTTACTTTATTATACAGTTTAGTTTTGATAGTATTATGGTTAGTTCTTATCAATGTCATATCTAAAAAATTTATTGTGTTATTTTCTTCTGTTTCTACAGTGAATTTGATTTTTTCATGAAAATTGTTGAAAGCGGACAGTACGTAATTAATACTATCATTGGGTACAGCTGCTAAACAGTCGTCTACATAACGTTTAAAAAACAAAATATTGTGATTCAAATCTTTCAATACTACTTCTTCTAGATATTCCAATACTAACTGAGCAAGTGTAGAAGAAATAGGAGAGCCCATGGTGCATCCATTAAGTTGTTGGAAAAATTCATTATTATATTGAAAGTAATTATTGTTTTGAATTAATAAGATGGCTTCAATGAATTCAGTGTATTTAAGTGAAGTGTGTTCTTTTATAATATCCCATTTCGTTTGTACAGTCTTAATTATTAATTCGTTAGGTATATTAGTATACATTGATATTACATCCAATGATATTATTTTATAACTAACTGGTATATTAACAGAGTCAATAAATTTTTTGAACGAAAATGAATCTTTTAAATAACTGTCATTTTGACCAACTACATTTGAAAGGCAATTGGCTAGATATTCAGACAAATTATAAAATGGTGATTGTATGTAGGATACTATAGGTCTTAATGGTATGTCTGGTTTGTGTAATTTTGGTAAACCGTATATTCGAGGTGGGATCGCGTTATGTATTAGTAGTTTTTTTGCTTCGTTTTGTGTGATCGAACTATTATTCAATAATTTTTTTATTAGTTTATTGTTTTTTTCTTGAAAAGATTTGGTTTGGTCTGATTTAATTTTCTTGTATAATGTTCGATCACTCAAAATATCGTTCATTTTATTTTGATAATCGCTGGAGTTCATAATTACGGTTTTATTGCTTTTGTCAGGCTGCAGTATGATTATTTGTGGATTATTTTTAATAAATTGTTTGGTTTTATTCATTGTTTTTTTTATTTGTTTTTGGAGCTTATTAGTTTTATTTTTTCTATGGCGAAGTTTAATTTTATGGTTGGTAATTACATTTACTGCATCCGCTCTTATGTTATTTTTTATGTAGTCAGGCTTATCACTAATTGCAGATTCTATACAAGAGATGTATTCTGTGTAAGGTATTTCTGTTTCATTATCAATATCAACAGCAAAATTCTTTCCCAATGCTAAAACTTCAGCAATATCTTGTGGTATATTCGTATCAGATATATTTTCAAGCCACTGTGTAGTATTTATATAATTAGTTTGTGGTATTTCTGATATTTATTGTTTTCAAAAGTTAAAAATGTGTTTAGTTGATTATTTGGTAGTAAGTATTTTAATTTAGAAATTTCACTCTTTATTGATGCATTTAATTTGTTGATATGCTTAGTAGTTTCCGAAACAGTTAAATTTAGAATTTTTATTTAAGTATTTTGTATAATATCGTAAAACCTATCTCGAAAGTACGTACCTGTAAAATTAATTTGAGACATGTTAAAATCTAAAAACTTTGGAAAAACATTAGTATGTTTACATCGTAATAAAAATATTCTTATGTTTTTCTGATTAGCTAGTTTTCTGTAGTAACTGGAGACTGCCTTTAGTGAGTTTGTTGTTGTGAATATACGGTTTACCAAAATTACACAAACCAGACATACCATTAAGACCTATAGTATCCTACATACAATCACCATTTTATAATTTGTCTAAATATCTAGCCAATTGCCTTTCAAATGTAGTTGGTCAAAATGACAGTTATTTAAAAGATTCATTTTCGTTCAAAAAATTTATTGACTCTGTTAATATACCTGTTAGTTATAAAATAATATCATTGGATGTAATATCAATGTATACTAATATACCTAACGAATTAATAATTAAGACTGTACAAACGAAATGGGATATTATAAAAGAACACACTTCACTTAAATACACTGAATTCATTGAAGCCATCTTATTAATTCAAAACAATAATTACTTTCAATATAATAATGAATTTTTCCAACAACTTAATGGATGCACCATGGGCTCTCCTATATCTTCTACACTTGCTCAGTTAGTAATGGAATATCTAGAAGAAGTGGTATTGAAAGATTTGAATCACAATATTCTGTTTTTTAAATGTTATGTAGACGACTGTTTAGCAGCTGTACCCAATGATAGTATTAATTACGTACTGTCCGCTTTCAACAATTTTCATGAAAAAATCAAATTCACTGTAGAAACAGAAGAAAATAACACAATAAATTTTTTAGATATGACATTGATAAGAACCAACCATAATACTATCAAAACTAAACTGTATAATAAAGTAACCTCATCAGGCCGATACCTTAACCACAATTCCAACCATCCAAAGTCACATAAAAACAGCGTAATTACTGGATTAGTTGACAGAGCCATTAAATTAACTTCTCCAGAATACAGACCAGATGTTATAAAACAAGTTAGAACGGCTTTAATAAGCAATCATTATCCAATACATACCATAAACCGTATTTGCAAACAAAGAGTCTATAAAATATATAACAACCCATCAAATAAATACTCTAAAAACAAAGTGTCAAACAATAATAAATATGTAGCAATGCCATATACAGAGCAGCTTTCAGAAAAACTCAGTCACATATTTTCTAAACATGATATCTCTATATGTCACAAAGCTCAAAACACCCTATCACCATTATTCACTAAATTAAAAAGTAAAATAAAAACCACAAAAAAGTCAAACGTTATATATTCTATACCCTGCCTAAACTGTCCAAAAAAAATACATAGGAATGACCACACAGACTTTAGAAAATAGATTAAATGGCCATAAATATACCAAAAATGCTTCCACGGCTCTCCACAAACATGAAAGCAATGAAAACCATGAGTTCGATTTTAAAAACACCAAAATTCTAGCTCAAGATTCAAACTACAAAAAATTAACAATTAAAGAAATGGTGCACATTAAAAAGGAAGAAAATACAGTCAACGATAAGCAAGATGTAAAAAACTTAAGTCAGATTTATCATAATTTAATAAAATAATATATCTGAAGTCTTTCCGTACTCCCCCTGTATAATGTCGTAGAATTTGTATCGATGGTACTTGTTTCAGATGTCTGTTTTATGAATGTTTTTTACCTATTGTATATGTGTTTTTAATTTTGAACTGTAAACGATGAAACTTGATTCAGTCAATAATAAACTTTGAGAAAGTTCCTAACCCAGGAACGAAACGTCAGTAACAATAAAATGATTTAATTAACTACACAACCTGACACCCAAGAAATTGAAAAAAATAAATTATTTAAGAAGGTTGAAGAAAAAATAATACTTTTATTATATATATATATATATATATATATATATTGTACTATTTTCAATATTATATACTTGATATTCTTTAATTGTAATTGTCCCGCGTTGTGAACCAAATTATAATATGTTGTCGCAGAGACAATTATTGTACATGCAACTTAAGTACGTATTATATTTCAATTTTGACTGTAGTTGTCAAAAAAATATGCCCGGCGCCAATAAATATCAATCTAAAGGTGAATTCATATACAATCGACTTATTACTCCTATCTCAGTGTGAGATCAAAGTTGTTCAAAATTAATTCTTCAAATTTATTTGTTTTTTAACGTATTTCCAAATTAAATATTTCACTATTATCAAACACTCGAATAACTGTCAATTCAATATAATAAAAGGCCCTTCAATTATTTTATGACATTTACTATTTTACTGTCACTAAAAAAATCAACCAAATGTCACTGATTAAATTGAAAATTCTATGAATGTAAAATGATAAGTTCAACGAGATTGGATACTGAATGAACACTACAGGTAGTTAGAATGAAAATTATATATTATACTATCAGATACGCAAATTCAACAAAATTATTATTCCCAAGAAATACCATAAAAGAACAACAGTCGTAATCTCTACAAAAACTTAAAATTATAGTACAACTATGCTAGAATTTAACCTAATTAATTATTATTATCTAACGTTCAACTTGTAATTTACACTTGACGTGTATCAATGTCAAATAACGAAATTTCTGCTCAAATTGTCCATTCACTTGATGTTAAAACTGATATATGTATCGATAATTTTGGTATATTTCAAAATTTCTTATATAGATGCCTCTAAATTTTCAACTGTATTTAAAAAGGCCTGATATTTCTCGAGAAATAAATTTAAAAAAAAAACTGGAGTGGACTCACCAAATGGATCAGGAAAACTCGTACTTATTCTAACGAATTTAGAATTCTGTAAGCTTTCTAAATATATACAATTTAGAAAACTGGAACCACATACACTTTTTACGATGTAATTCTTATCCGAATTATACACGCACTGGTTTTATCATATGGGTTATTTATCTGATTGTATGATATACAATTTGTACAATCTACTAAAAAATTGAGACAACTCTAATTCTGATGTTGTATCTTCAAAGGATAAAAAACTACTGACTAAATTTTTATAACATAAATAATTCTCCTTTCCATTGGTTACCGATTTTTCTTTTTTTTTTTAAATTATTAATTTATAATTTTCAATAACCAAGTGAGATTTTGAAATTCTTTTATTACATTTGTAATGTTGCTAGCAGAGACCTCTATATTTTGCAATTTCAAATATTTTCTCCAAATCCTATTATGTTCTATCTACCATTAGATATATTCTACACAAATGTCATCGAAATTATGAAATGTCATGTTTGATATTTCTACTAAATCTTTCAAAATTTAATAATTTACATATAATACAGTGTGCATCGAAAGTATGGCAGCCAAAATTTAATAAATTCCCTTATGTTTTACTTATTCTTTAAATTTCAAATAGAGGATCTGTATTAATATATATAACTACGTAAGATTTTCTAACGCTTTAGACCAAATCATTCTAAATTACCAAAATCTCAATAATTTTCTAGATAATTTCGGAAACGCCATTATGTTTGTTCATTCAGGAGTTTTAGATACTTCAATAATTCCTATTACCGAACTACTGAAACTAGTAGACCATTTAGAAAACTTTACGGAAAAAATAAAATCCTTAAATTCAAAAATCCATTTCACTATTACGAATTAGCCGGTATACAAACACTAATTAATAAAGCTAATATTATTTTCGCAATACATCTGACTATCTTAAAAATTTATAATTACCAAACTTATTAGCCTACCCTACCACAACTCCATAATCAGTCCCGACCAATCCTTTTCGATACTCGGTACAAGCAGTCATGAATACGAAGACATCCCATGTCCGAAGTTAAACGACTTTTATCTATGCCAAAATTACGAATATATCAGTCCAGACTCTTGCATCATCCCAATTTTGAAAGCCAAAAAACCCACCTGTTGAGCAAGCTCAGCAATTTTGACTCATCCGCTGATTGAAAGAATTAACGACCAGTTTATCCTAGCCTTACCTTCAAGTGTGCCGATTGATATCGAATCGAACTGTAACAAGAAACGCATATTATTAGTCAAGCAAAATACTCTATTCAAAATCCCCGCAGGATGTGAAATCAGGAACGAAAACTCTACATTTAGTAATATCCAAGAAATAGCAGCAATAAATCCATTAATACTTCCAAGATTCGAATGGGAACTTACGAAAACAGAAAAATCCACAGATGTACCCATCAAATTAGAAGCAATCGATTTTCAATCCATTAAAGATTTGAAACTCCAAGCTGAATTAACGAAGCCAATACAAAATTAAGAAACACACCCCGCAGTATGGAATATTCCCGGCCTTCTATCACTCCTAATACTAGCTGCCGTAACTTGTATACCCTAGAGATATTTAAAACTGAAGAAATAAGCTAACCACCAACCCTAACAAAACAACCCCTTTGGTGGCATTGTTCTATCTTAAGGAGCCAATTTGCATATTATATGATAATATATCGTATACCATATTGTCAGCATTTAGTTATAAACTAACTTTGTATTGTTCTTACATTGATCATTCATTCTGTTTGTAACTCTGAAGCAATAAAGTTGTATTTTCTAATTAAAATTAAAATTTTTAAAAAGATATTTCGAGAACAAAATATCTTAACTAGCTTCAAAACACATGTAGAAAAAACGGCCGAAAAGGCTACAAAAGTTGTAAGCAACCTTCAAAAAATAATGCCATATGTTAAAGGACCATGTTATGGCAAAAGACGAATACTGAATGGAGTAGTGTGAGTAGTCATCAATATCGGTTAATATCCTGAGACTAGCCAAATATAAAGATATCCTGGAAAAAGTGCAACGAAAAATGCTTCTGAGAACCTGTTCAGCCTTTAAGACAACCTCCACAAAGGCCCTACAAGTTATAGCTGGAGAACTGCCAATATATTTGTTAAAGAGAAAGGGCTCTAAATTGGGAGCATAAAGAAGAAGACCCATCGTCAAGAATAGGGATAATAAGAGCACAGATGATACAAGAATGGCAGGACGAGTGGAATCAGGAAACTAGAGTTGTCCAATGGACCAAACGGTTAATACCCAACTTAGAGACGTGGATTGCATGTAAGCACAGAACTACTAACTACCTGACCCAAGTACTATCAGGACATGGAATTTTGAAAAAATACGCACACAGATTTAAAAATAGCAGAACCTCTAGATGCAATTACTGCAAAGACGTTGATGATGCCCAGCATACCTTATTTGAATGTCCAAAGTGGGAAGATATAAGATATCGAATCTACATGGAACTGGAAACATATCTAACACCAGATAACCTAATTCAGTGTATGACACGAGTAGTAAAAAACTGGCATATTTTTATGAAAAGTATAGAGAAAATAATGAAAATAAAAGAGATTGACGAACGAATTAGATGAAATAGTAAATTTTTTAGTCAGTGCCAGGCACATGAAGTTATCACCTCAACCAAGGTGGGTTCCGTTGTCTGGTATAAGGAGCAATGTGAGGTTTGGTGGGTAGGCGGAGACTGGCACCCTGAGTGCTCTGAGTCTCCTAAACGGGAGAACATGAGTTTCCTCACTAAAAAAAAAGGAAAATAAAAGTATGTGAACCTTTAAAATGTCATCACCAGGTATAATTTGTCATACTTGTATTGCAAAAAATTGTAATATTAAATATTTTTGGCCACTTGGCAATTTTGAGTCAAAGAACAAAACATTTTTCAAACTTCCGTCTGACATTAATCAAAGTACTGTATTATCTGTGGAAAGAAAGCTTATTTTTTGTAACAATAATGATAGTGAAGAGCTACAACACAAATTGTGAAGCAGATGACTGCAGTTTATTGTAGAGGGGAGAGTGGGGAAGTGTCTGTGGATAAATACCTATAACTTTGGTTTGGAACAACCGATTTTAACGAAATTAGTCTCATTAGAAAGAGTGTGAATGAATTAATTATATTTACTATAAAACAATTGCATTTAATTTTAATATTGTCATAGGTAGAGGGTACTTTCGAATGAAAAAAATAAAGTTTGTTTGTCTTAAAAATATTTAATAGAAACACGCAATTATTGTAAATTATAATGGAACTGGATTAAATTCGTAACGAAATATCTTTTGTCAAACTCGAGATACAAATAAAAACGCATAAACATAAGTAAGTATAGTATTGACTCACCCTGTATTGTAACTTATATTAAAAAATAAGTCAGTACAACTTTCAAAATTTTTTATAGCAGAAGAATCTTAGTTTCGATACCCATTTTAACCATTTGTTATTTCATACGTTTAAATATAGTTTTTTCGAAATTAAGTAGGCTGCGACAATCAATTTGACGGGGACTTCGTAGTGTTTATTTATTGACAGCAATCAAAACATTCCGTTCTCTTTAAGAAGTGTTATGTTATAATTTTAAATAGATATTAATATTGCTAACATTAGTAATTAATTATCAGTACTAATAATTCGTTATGCAGAATTGTATGATATGATTGGAGTTTATTTCGAATGTAACCAAAATGCCGCTATTGCCTCACGTATATATTTCGTGAGATATCCTGACAGGAGACAATATGGCAAAGAAGTATTTAGAAGAAAGGCAAGAAGATTAAGAGAAACTGGTAGTTTTCATCGTCCTTGTTTTAAACGACGTAGTAGAGGTATGAACGAAGATAATTTAATCAATGTTCTTGCTTTCATTCAACTGATTTCACATAAAAGTAGTCGGCAAATCTCTATAGAATTAAACATACCCAAAACTACTGTTATAAGGATTTTAAAACATCACAGGTTGGTTTTTCATATTATAAAGTGAACGTTTAGGTCAGAAACTTGTAATTCCCTTTAAGCTTTAGGTTCAATTGTTATATTAATATTCCGATAAAAACGGCAACACGGCGCTTTTATCCGTTTCTTAAAAATACTTATGCAAGATTTATCTTGTGAAACAATTGTAGATTTTTCAAGATTTTTTGAGTTTAATTAAATATAGTGGTTTCTTTTCCACCAATACTTATTGTTCTGTTTTTTAGACTGTATCCTTATCATGTAGCTCTCCAACAAGCAAGATACAAATTTTGATGCGAGGCTGGTTTACTGCAATTGGATGTGGGTCTGCTAGAAGAACAACCGCATATCATGTCAAAGATTTTGTGGACAGACGAGGCTACGTTTAATAGTGCGGGGGGTGTTAATCTGCATAATCTGCATTATAGGACTGAAGAAAATCTGCACTGGATAGACGGAGTGCAGCTTCAAGGTAGATGGAGTCTTCATGTTTGGTGTTGTATAGTTGATAAGAAGATCGTAGGTCCATCTTTCCTTGATGGAACTTCAAACGGCGATAAATATTTCAATTCCTGGAAAATCAGTTGCCTGTTTTACAAACAAGAAGATATATGATATTACAACATGACAGGTATCCAGCGCACTTTTCCAAACGAGTTAGAGATTATTTGAATGTAAGTTATCCAAATAAATGGATTAGAAGGAAAAGTATATTTTCATGACTAGCTAGATCTCCAGACTCAACATGTTTGAACTTATTGTTTTATAGTAGATGTAATTAATTCATCTACACTCTGTCTAATGAGATTAATTTCGTTAAAATCGGTTGATCCATACCAAAATTATAGGTATTTATCCACAAATACTTCCCCACTATCCCCCACCAATTATTTGACCAAATAAAAAAAGTACTTAAACAAATTTGTGCGGAATTTAGGCCTCTTTCTAGTTTACTTATTTATTTAACACTAGGTATAATTGGGCATTTCACTAAAAATTGGTTTTTAAATTTTTCTTCATAGGCCACTTCCCCTAGCGGTTAACCTCCCACTAAACAAGAAACATAACAAGTATTTTTTGTGATGTTATTTTTAGAGACTTTTTGTGATGTTTATTTAAATCTCCTAGATGTCTAAATTTTATTACCAACTCTATTAACATCCATGTCATGTAAATAAAACATATTTTTGATGTACACAATAATACTTGAATTCGCAGTTACATACACACCCTATGAATTTCTTTTTAGCAACTTCCTATAGGAAACATTCATACGATGTTAATTTGTATACTTCTCACTAATATCACATACATAACGTTACTGTAATATTACAAATTAACATGTTTTCTAAGATGATCACATGTTGCAGTTACTTTCACATCCTTCGAAATAATTTTTAGTAAATTCGTGTGATTACCAGTGATTACGTTTTTGCGATGTTAGTCCATAAAACTCTCAGTAATATCTCATATTAAACATCACATGAAAAAAAGAAGAAAACAGAAGAGGAACTGACGAACGAACATTATCTGTGGACTGAGGAAACAAATGACAAGCATGGCGGATGGTTTTCAGTTTTGTGTTATATTTTATTTGCAGGAAGCACATGTTTTACAAGTACTTGAATAAAGTTGTCTTCGTTTTCATTAGTTCCTACTTAGCTTCAGTTTCTATGCTTAGCTATAATTTTTATTATAATGGACGAACAACAGCTGTTATCGGTAAGTATCTATTCCAAAATCATAATTATTAGAACTTGATACTCATTCAAGACTTTAATCGGCTATTGTACATTGAAATTCCAGGTGGCGGAATGGTACACTAACATTATATAATAGAGTTTACAAAATAAGGGTTTTTTCAACTTTTAAAATATTTTAGTTAGTAAGTATATTTTAAAAACGATTCACAATATTTTGAAGCCTAGATATGCATTATGCCCTACAAAAACATAATATTGCAATAGGGTAGATATTATTATTAATAATAAAACATGCTCATACGTTGGCAGATATTTGAATCTAGAAGAAAATATTTTCAATGTTCAAGATGTTTCAGAAGCTACTTACATAAATAAAATAAAAAACAAATAGTTGGTAATTGTGTGAAGAAAGGGGAATAACTATTTCAGATAGTCTGATACAGACATTGTATTAAACAGTACAAAAAATATTGAATCGAGTATCTCTAGTTCTAGTTTTTGTAATAGCAGTTATAGCCATCAATATTGTATTGCAGGTTTAGAAAATTTTATCATTAATACTAACAATTCTTGTGAACAATTAGAGACTGTTTAAGACTTTAAAAATATAAATTTCTGTTAAAAAGCTCATTTCCATTTGAAAATACACTGAATACAATAAAAAACCTGTAGGTGTCCCTCACAATGGTACCTATACTAAACTAGCTGAAGAATATGTAACTTATGGCACTGAATGCTCCAGTCAACAAACAGAATTCAATTATTTATTATTGTAGAAACACAGCTATTGTATACTCAATTGGATACAATTAATTATAGACTCATTCAACTTGATAATGTGTTCATATCTCTTCTTCATAAGTAGTTTTTTTTGTATACAGTGTATTAATTATGCTTGGTTTTCATTAAGTTACAATTGCACGATGTTAATATACAATATGTTCCGGGATGAAAATAACAAGATGAGAATAGTATATTATTTTATACAGAAAAGAAGTATTAATTTTCATGGCACATCTGAATTTACCTGCGAAACGGAGTGAGGCATGTAATAGAAGGTAAATCATGGAAAGTCACTTGTCGAAATAAAATATGTTATTATTCCTTTGAAGAGCCCCGCATGTATCTTGTGCAAAATGGGTCCCAGTCAATTGGCTGAAAATCAAGTTTGATTTAGTTTATGATGATCGATCAAAGGTCTCCATGGGCATAAATTGATCTAAAGTAATTGTTTTATTAGCTGCTGTTCAGAACACCTTTGAATGTTTCACAGATAAGGATTTTGAAGTGTACATTATGGAATGGTTGAGGCACTCGAAACAGCGACTGTTGCGTAAGAAAAAGTAATCGTAAGTAAACGATAGAAGTTTCTTTAATCAGATTGGATTTTTGTTGATTCAACATAATGTTTCATGAAATCTTTATAATGTAAAATTTGTATTAGTTTTAATATCATTAAAAAATTGTTCTAACAAACTTTCTGTAAACTATCTGTAATGTATGTGTATCCGTTGAACTTTATTAATTCAGTTTCAACGTGTGTTACATTATGGCAATTAGATTAATATACTCTTTTTTATTCCTTGCTTTCACTGAATGCGTTCAATAGTTTCCACTTTCCACACTTGTTATGTAATATGCTTACATAATTTTATTTTTTTAGGTTGGACTCCTGGACAAGATATATTTTTCTAATTGTGTACCTGTTTTTTTCAAATTCACTGTACTGTTCATTAAATGTGAATAAACGTTTTAAATCTTTTATTGCTTTTTGTGCTATTTTATTCTAAATGTACAGGGTGAACAACTAAGAATGACTGTAGGCCACATCTCAGGAAATAATCATGGTACAGCTTTCAAAAAAATTACCTTTAGGTAAGTGATACTGAAAAATTGCTGGAAAATATTTTTTAGTCTCTAAAATATCCGCTAGGGGTGGCATGAACACTCGAAAACATAATACTCCAAAAAAACATACTAAAGGTATCCTAAAAATACAATTTTTGAAATCTTGAAGAGATTATGAAAAAAATTAATTAAGGAGATTTTTGGCCATTATTCTTCAAATAATGGGTGGGGAAAGTTCAAACTTATGAACAAATATATAACTTTTTCGTTTTTTAACCGATATTAATGATTTTAGCTGCATTTAAAAGAGTTTTTCTGTTCAATAAGATGGATAACAAAATTGGATAATTTTGTATTCACTCGGAAATTTCAAATGTAAATTGAAGCATTTTTCTAATTTTTATATCTGATTACGTAAATCTCTTTTCATCAAAATTTAAAAAATGTCTCATTACATTAGAAATTTCCGAGAAAATGGGAAAATTGTCGACTTTTTCACATAGCGTTGACAAAATTGTTCAATTTTGTTATTTTTGTTAAGCATATATCTTATTAAAGAGGAAAAACTCATATATTACGCCAAAAACATTGATATCGATTGAAAAACAAAAAAGTGTTTTATTTGTCTTTTAGAGTGAACCTTCCTCCACCCCTTGTATTGTATTTCTAGGATACTTTTAGTATGTCTTTTTAGGAGATAATCACAATATTATGTTCTTAAGTGTTCATTCCACCCCATAGCAGATATTTTAGGAACTGAAAAATATTTTCCAGCGATTTTTCAGGGTCTTTTTCCTGAAGGCATTTTTTTAAAGTTGTACCATGATTATTTTTTGAAATATGGCAGACAGCCGACGTTCTTAGTTGTTCACCCTGTATTTGCTGATTAGGCACAGAAACATCTATAGGATGTCATCTAGAATGTTTGAGGTATGTTATTTAGAGGTTTAAGTAATGTCCATACAACATCTAAGAGAATACGCTGTATTGTTTTTGAAATGTTGCACTTAGATCATTGATAAGATGTTATTTTTTAGACATTGCATTAACATTGACGAGAAGTTAAAATGCATTTCAGAATGTAACAGAAATGTTGTTTTCAGTTCGTTATAAAGACTTCTTTTTGAGGAAGTTCTAGTAACATCACAGTAATGTAAAAAGGCAGCGCTTTAACATTGCTGAGAAGTTAAGTTGAAACATCACAAAAATTAACAGCCACAAGCTGAGCATAAGCGGTTGTATAGATGTGCATGTGATGAAAACAAGAGGAAAAAAAGGAAGAACATGATCACAATGTGATGTTGAATTAACGTAACTGTAATATTTATTTGCATAGTGGGCTAGAAACTTGAAAGTTATTTCCAGCGATTTGTCTTGGCCACTTTTACTAAGGAATTTTCATTTCTAAAGTTATAACATGAATAGTTTCTGCGAGAGATCGTCTTATTGGACCACCCGGTACATTATTTTGTGTAAGCTGTATTCATATTGTGTACTTATTCTTAAGGCATTTACCTTACCCCACCTTATAATTAATACATGATTGAGCTTTTTATAGCTCAGAAGTATACCCAAAAACTATTTCTTGTGTAATATTCACTAAATCGTGGGTTGCGAAAATAATCTAGGAACTGACAAAACGATCCGCTAATTCAGTATCATACTGTTGGAACAGAAGTTGGAACCATAGATATGTTGGAACTGAGGCCTAGCCATCTGGCCTCTCTATGTGGTGGGGATGGCTTAGTCCCTACCCTAATTAATATTGGAGAACTTTATAACTCTGTGCATATAAAAAGTATATATTTTCGACACATATAATTTTACGATAGAGCCCAAATTAGTTGCAATTTCATTGACAAAGTATTAATTGTAATTAGAATGATTGTAAACTAGGGTCATTAGGGGCGGCAAAAATTGAATAGCCTTCTGGCGGCAAATTTGTGAATCTGCCACTGTGAATATCACTGAAATTTTTTGGATTTATTCATTTTAGATTGAAATAATACGATTAGCATTAATAAAAATAGCATATGTTGCATAAAATCAAGCGTAATTTAGTTTCTGTACATATAAAAATGTTTTTCACTTTTTTTAATACAGTGCAATATCTATAATCCGAACTTCCGTAATCGGAATATTCCAGTAATCCGAACTGGCCCACAGTGTAACGTCCAATGGACAAAAGAACAGTTTTTTTCTTTTTTTTTATGAAGTTATTTGGTAACATAGATGTATTTATAATAGCTATTTATGTTGTAAGTCCGGGAAGTGATTTATTACGGTACGAGATAGATGTTTATGGACTAGGCGACGAAGGAGCAGAGTCAAGAATATTTAATCGAGTAGCGTAATAATAACTTCACGGACGTATATCGTAATATGTTTTTTTCATACTGTTTTTGGTTTTAAATAAAAAGCAAAATCAAATTAAAATATGAAATGTCATATTTGACAATTTTACTGAAAAATAGCGTTATTGAAAATAAATAAGTACATCCAGTAAATCCTACAATAAATGTTTCTGGTAACAGTAGTTGCACCATTACTGTTAACATTCAAAAATTAGCATAAAAGTTTAGTTATTGATGTTAATTGATTTTTTATTTCTATGTATTTCAAACGGGATTGGGAGAATTTGTGAGTACTGTAAAGTACAAGGATACCGCCGTAATGTACCATTTTCCGGACTCAAATTAGTACTGTAAAGTCGAATTTACAGTACAGTATGAAGAAAAGAATAATAAATGCCTAGCAAGGTCGTAAATAAGTACATATTGATAAAGATACATATTTATTCATGTGACGAGGTCCCTTTGGTTTTTTTTTCGGTTTCCTGTGTAGCTTTACTCTAACTAATTGTTGACTGTCTCGACCCTTACTTCGTGGAATATGCTCATATTAGTGTTTTTAAATGAAACTCAAGGTCTCTAGTTAATTCCACAATATAATACAAGTTATTGAAAATTCTAAAAAATTGACAATTGTTTCGATAAATCAATATCATCGTCAGAATGACAGAAGTTACATTTCATTTTATGCCTACCTGATGTTTAGTAGTTATATTTGGCTAGACCAAGAAGTAACCTAAGTTGCGATTGGCTTAATATATGTTTATAGAAAAAAGAAGATGTGATATTACAAATATTGAAGCTTAGATATTATTAGCCCTATGGTGATATCCTGGATATCATTTTTCCAATTAAGATCAGTATAACTGTGCAATGATATAGAAAACCAGGAAAACTATATCTGCTGATCTTTACAATTATCACTTAAGAAGACAGTTTATTAGTGGAGAATTCCCTAGATTAGACTGTTCATTGACAACTTCATATTGTGGGTTTCTTAAATGTCTTCTAATTCTCAGTTCTTCAAGGAAATCCAGTTCTTGTTTCTTTTCACGAATATGCAGTACTTCTAGTTTTGTGTTAGGTGTCAATGAATGATTGGTGTCAAGTAGATGTTTTGCGTAGTGGGATTTATCTGGTTGTTTTAATCTGTATGCTCGTAAGTGCTCACTGTATCGTATTTCAAAATTCCTAAGGGTCTGACCCAAATAGACAGCATAACATTCTGGACATTTGAGTTTATATATACCTGACTTCTTTAATAGTGGTATTTTTGTTTTTACATTTAACAATTTTGTACTAACGTTACTTTCTGTTTTAAAAGAAATTGTTGTATTCGTTGCTGAAGATATTATCTTCGAAATATTATTACAAATATTTCCAGCATATGTGATGGTTCTATAAGTTTTAATTTCATCAGCTTGTTTAGGATATATTAGTTGTAATGCCACTTTTTGCTCTTTTTTACTAATTAGCTTATTTATCACATCTAATGGATAACCGTTAGATGTTGCTATTTGTCTAATTGTATTAATCTCTCTATCAAAATTACATTTGTTCATAGGAACTGAAAAAGCTCTATGTATCATTGAATTATATGCTGCTAGTCTGTGTGACACAGGGTGGTTAGAATTGAATGAAATTGTTACATCAGTTTGTGTTGGTTTTCGGTAAATCGAATAATCAAGTACATTATTAACTCTTTGAATTTCTAAATCAAGAAAATTTATTGAAGTATTTTCTTCAATTTCTAATGTAAATTTAATTTTCGGGTGTAAATTATTGATGTGGTTGAAACATACATCTAATTGTCGTTCACTACCCATAAAACAAGCTATATAATTATAATTTTGTAAAATAAACGTTTTTAAAAAGAGTATTTCGAGTTAGTAATTTGAAAGTGGCGCAGTCAGTAGGATATTCAGAATTTTTACGTATCGATCGCGTTAATTTTCGTTTTAACGATTGACTGAGTATCGGAATCTACGGACTTAGTTGTTTTGTGCAAGTGGAAGTTTAGAGTGGATCCTAGAACGTCAGGAAACTCAGTGTATCATACACCGAAACGATCCCAAGCACGAAGAAGTCCATCAACGGGAATTGGAACGACAATAGTCCAATTTTGCAGAGATATTCATCTGAGGAAGACAAAAATTGCCGAACCGGAGTATATCTCTATAGGAATGCTTGAAATATTTCTTCTATTGTTACTGTAAGTACAATAAATTTTTATGTCTGAAGTTGACCAATTATCAAACATCCTTCAAAGTTTAGAATTAGAACCTTCAACTGACTCACTAGTTTTAAATCAAAGTCCAATTAATAATAATTTAATCATGGCCGAATTTAGACCAGAATATCTAAAATGTGTGCCAGATTTCGATGGCAATCCAAATGATTTGAACAGATATCTAAGTGTCTGTAAATCATTAATTGATTCATTTTACAGAATAGACACACCAAATTGTTTCCAAAATGTGTATTTATTAAATTGTCTAATATCTAAGTTAACTGGTAATGCTAAATTAGTAGTGAATATACAAAATGTATCTACTTGGAACGAGTTAAGAGATGTTTTAACGAGAAATTTCGCAGATCAGAGAGACGAAACTTGTCTAAATAGGGATTTAGTAATGATGAGACAACAATCAAATGAAAAAGCACAGCAATTCTATGATAGAGTTTTAAACATTCTCAATCTTTTGTGTAGTTATGTAGACGTTCATGAAATCGAAAATGACTCAAAATTTTTAAAAAGAAATTTATATAATAATGTAGCTTTAACAACATTTTTATCAGGACTTAAAGAACCGCTAGGTACAACTATTAGATGCATGAAACCAAATAATTTAGCCGAAGCTTTACAATATGTTTTAAAAGAAGACAATGTACATTATTTCCAAAACTTTACTCATAAAACAAATATAAAGCAACCGCAATACTCTGGTAAGCCTTTTGTACAAAGACAAAATTTTAACAGTAATCCAACTCAATTTCATACTCATACACCTAACAATTTCTTTAGAGCACAGAGATCATTTCCATCTCAACCTATACCTGTTCGCCCTATAACACCAAGACAACCCCAACGTTTTCCTATGAATTCTCAAGTCTTCAAACCTCAACAGAACCATAATGTATTCAAAGCAAATCAAAATCTAAATTTACCAAAACCCACACACCCATGAGTATTTCCACAATAAATACAGTAAACAATCACCCAATGAGTTCACATATCAGAAACTCATACCCAGGTACTTCAAATCAAAATCATTTCCGAAATTCTTAATGATGGAATTTTTTGGAAAAATGTTGACGATGTTTTGAGCCGCGATACAAATTTTAGCAATGAACCAATTCCGTCTCAATCACCACGAAGTATCAATACACCTTCGCCATTTACAGTTGAAAATCAACTAAAAATTCCCACAACAGAAGTAACTCAAGACGATAACCCTGACCTAGATACTATATCCTTGATAGTAAATCCCGACGCTGAACTAGACAATGAAAAATTGTCGACAACAAACTCAAGTGACAACAATCCTGACTCTGCATTACAGAAGATAACACCTGACCGTCAAAATGAACCCAACGACGATATAATCAACGTAGACGAAAACGAGTCTCTTACGATTCATTCTAATGCTGAAAAAAACCGGTAATAGGTATCCCTATCGCAAAATGCGCAGTTAACGTCGGACAAAATCAAATTATAATTAGTTCCGTTTTACATTCTCCAGCGAAACCTAAAGTTAGAATATTATTTGAGAAAAAGAAACAAATAACTGTGCAAATATCAAAAAATAACCTAGAACAAGACATTATCAATTTTATTAAAGAATTTATTTCGCCAAATATTCAATATCACGTTCATTTCAAAAGCCCCTAATTGTACGAACCATTTTCGACAATATTACAAAAATATTTCAGATCAAATTCAATCCAATTAAAACGTTGTACCACAAAATTAATAGATGTAACAGATCAAGAAGAGATCAAAACTATCATACAAAGCTATCACGAAGGAAAATCAAATGACCGAGGAATAGATGAAACTTATTTAAGATTAAAAGAAAAATATTATTGGCCTAACCTAAAAGAATCCGTACAAACATTTATAAACGAATGTCAAATTTGCCATCAAAGTAAATCTGAACGAAATCCAGTACATATGCAATTACATATCACGCCAACCGCCTCGAATCCATTCGAAATTATTCATTTAGATTCTTTCACGATCGAACAAACAAAATTTTTAACTATTATTGATAGCTTTTCTAAATACGCTCAAGCATATCACATAAATTCTGCCTATGGTACAGAAGTGGTAGACAATCTCATCAAATTCTTCTCTCATCACGGCATACCGAAACAAATCATAGTTGACAATGGCACAGAATTCAAAAATTTCGTATTAACAGAATTACTGAGCCTTCATAAAATTCAAGTTCATTTTACCTCTCCCAATCATCCTCAATCCAACGGACAAATAGAAAGACTCCATTCAAAGCTAATAGAACATATACGACTTCTAAATACTAAAGGTTTCTCAAAAACCCCAGTTAAAATGAAAATGTTATATGCTATACTTGCTTACAATCATTCGATTCATTCCAGTACAAAAATGAAACCGATAGATATAGTCAACGGACATATTAATAATAATGATGTTCATGACATTGACATAAATAAAATACTCTTAAATATTTACATCAACAATCACAAAGAAAAAACAAAATTATTGTACTCAAAAATTAATTCCGACTTAATTAATCGAAAAGGAAAAATTACTTCTAAACTAAATACAAACCTCAGACAAACCGGAAATATTCAAACCTAATCAAAAAGTATATGTAAGAAAACACATACGACAAAAACACGCTAATAAGTACACTTTACCAATCAAATTAAAAACCGTTAACCTTGCAAATAAAACAGCTTCAACTGAAAATAGAGAGAAGGTACACATGGACAACTTGAAATGTCCCCGGAAAAAATAGAAAATTATGTACGATACATTCACACAACTTTCACACGTAATATTAAGACAATAATTTAGAATGTAGAATTTTGCTTCATTTCAGATTTTCTGGAACTATGGAACTCCAGGATAAAATAACAATTAGAAATCTAGTTAACAATCCCGGGTTGCTACCCTTTAAGTTAGGAACCGTAAAAATTGAAATGTACAGTTATGGACTTATACACTATTATGATTTGAACCCAATTATTTTAGAAATAAATAAATTACAAATTCAAGCCACAAAAATTAGAGCCTTTGCTGTTCAAAACATACAATACGCTAATGATCTCTCAAATTATTGTAAATTGCTTGACTTCACAGAAACCAACATTAACGATAAGCTAGCAGAAATATTACCCCATTCTTCAAGAACTAAAAGAGGCCTTATAAACGGCATAGGATCAATCATTGAATCTATCACTGGAAATTTAGATTCTAACGATGGAGAAAGATTTGAAACTCTCATCAAAGCATTACAATATAACCAAAATAATTTAGCTAGTAGTATAAGAAATTAAAATTCATTATCAGTCTCGCTCATTGATAAATTTAATAAAACCATCGAACAAATAACCAATAACGAACAAATTTTGGAAACAAAAATCAAATTTATCCATAATTTAATCAACAGACAAGCAAATTTCGAATATTATGCACATATTAAGATGGCTATTAGCCTAATCATAGATCTGTATGAATTGATTAATTCGGTTTTAAACGATATTGAAAATTCAATTACATTTGCTAAACTTCAAGTGATGCATCAAAGCATAATTAAAACTTCTGATTTATTTAAACAATTAAAGAATTTGGAGCAAATATTTACAAAAAACGAATTGCCCTTAGAAATTGAATTCGATAAAATTTTACTCTATGAAAAATTAATTAAAATTGATTGCTACTCATATAATAATAAAATTACATATATTTTAAATATTCCTATAACATATCCCAAAGTTTTTGATTACTACCATTTATTCTCGGCTCCAATACTAGAAGGGAGTCAGTTTAAGGTGATAATACCTCAGAATAAATTTTTAATTACGAATGGTGTCAACTTCGCTTATTCAAGCAAACCTTGCAAAGAGATTCTCCCTCAGCAGTATGTCTGCCCGAGAATAGACCTGCAGGAAATTCAAGAAGAGAGGCCTTGTGAAATAAACTTACTTGAGATGAAACGCACTTCCGCCTGAGAGAAAACCAAATTTCAATTGTCGAAGCCATTTCTGAAACAACTAAACAATTTCCACTGGTTGTACATCATTCCATTCCAAGATACAGCAAATTTCAAATGTCCAAATCAGGAGGAAACCAAGTATCTTACAGCGGGTACTTACCTCTTAGAAATTCCTTTGAGATGCCAAGTAGTAGCTCATCACACAGTTATAAATAACCAACAACTCTATAGTAGCTACAGCCAGCCGATACTAATATTAAATCTAGAGAACAGTACCTTTCGCCCAACCACATCAAACCTCGACTTTCATTTGGAGGAAGCAGAACTAGACGATCTACAACCGCTAAAAAGTAAATTTGTAGAAAATCAACCTCAATTAACATTCGGACAAGTCTCAAAAACCCCCAGCATATGGACCTTGTAATAGTCGACCACACTATCATTCATATGTGCATCAATCCACCTGACCATAATCAGAATGTGTGACAGCGACGACAGCGCCCTCCTTCGATCATTCTATTTTGTATATGTCATGAATAAAGTTGCAGTTTTACAATGACCCGTGTTTGAGTCAACATCAAACCCTTTACATGGCGCAAGTCAGTGAAGAATAAAAATAAAATGGCTCCTCCAGAAACTAGAAGTGTTGGTACAAATCAACAAACAATAGTGCAAGTAAATACGAACATTAAACAACCAGATGGAATGGTTATGGAAGGATGTTTAGCAGATAATTGGAAGTTCTTTCAACAAAAATTTAACTTATTTTTGAAGGCATCAAGATCAACCGGCGAATCGGCGGAATTCAAAACATCGTTATTGTTATCAAGCATTGGTGATAAAGCACTAAAAATATATAACAATTTAGCCTTTGAGGCAACAGAGGACAAAGAAGATTACGAAACAGTAATCAACAAATTTGATGGTTATTTCAACCCAGAAAAAAATGTGACCTACGAGAGGCATATGTTTTTATCAAGGGACAAAAAACCACATGAAAAAATGGACGAGTACATTACAGATCTCGGACAACTCAGTACAACATGTGAGTTTGGGACACTTACAGACAGCCTGATAACAAGTAAATTAATATTAGGTTTAAAAAATGATCCCGAATTACAAAACCAGTTGATCAGAACAAAAAATATAACGCTGGTAAAAGCAGAGGAAATGTGTAGACTGGCGGAACGAACAAAAATTCAAATAGAAAAAATAACTAAAACTGATGAAGCAGAAATTTGTAAGGTTAAAAAACTCATTAAAAAAACAAATCCAGCAAATGGAAGTGACGGCAAAGTGAGCAGCTACAACAGAGGCCAATCAGGAAACTCAGGGACACAGCGATCATTCTCTCGTTCGGAAAAAAGTGCGCGAGTTCAAACGCCAAAATTCAAAAAGTTATTCAATTGTTATAAGTGCGGTTCTAGGCATGGAAAAAATGAATGTCCAGCCTACAATAAAGTTTGTGGAAAGTGCAAGCAGCCTAACCATTTTGCAAAAATGTGTAAGTCTATAAATAACATAACAGATGAGGACTCGGACTCTGATGAATTCTGCATTGATGAAATAGACGATAATGGTAAAAATAATGACTGGACAGCCATAATTTCTATAAATTCCAATAAAATTAAGTTCAAACTAGACACAGGAGCTCAAGTTAGTATAATACCAGCAAATTATTTAAATAAACTTAAAATACATGTAAATAACTTGCTCTCTAGTAAAATTAATCAAGCTACCTATACAGGGGAAAAAATTAAATGTGTAGGGAAATGCATGTTGGATTGTAAAATAAAAGATGTTGAAGAATCATTACTTTTCTATATAGTTGATCAAGACAATGCAAAACCTATATTGGGTAAAGATCATTGTGAAAAATTAAAATTAATTCAATTAGTAAATAATGTGGAAACTAAAAATTGCATTAAAGGGTATGAAAAAATAAAAAGTGAATATAAAGATGTTTTCACAGGGATTGGCTGTCTAGAAGGTACATTTAAAATAAATTTAAAAGAAAATTTTAAACCCACAGTACATTGTGCCAGAAAAGTACCAATAGCAATACAAGAAAAATTAAAAAATAAATTAAATAAATTAGAACAAAATAAAATAATCGCTAAAGTAGAGGAACCAACAGAATTTGTAAATCCTTTGGTAATAGTAAACAAGCCCAATGGTGACATCAGAATTTGTATTGACCCCAGAGACCTTAACAAGTCCATTAAAAAGGAAAAATTTTTATTACCCGAAGTTGATGACATACTAAATAAATTAAATAATGCAAAGTATTTCAGTATATTGGATGCTTCGGAAGCATTCTATCAAATCAAGCTAGACTATGAAAGTTCACTACTATGCACGTTTGCTACACCTTATGGTAGATATAGATTTATGCGTTTGCCTTATGGAATATCCATAGTTTCGGAAGTATTTCACAAAAAAGTCAGAATTTTATTTGAACACATAGAAGGTGTAGATACGTACATAGACGATTTTTTAATTTCTGGTCCAACAAAAGAAATTCATGATGAAAGATTAAAAAAAGTCTTAGACAGATGCAGGGAAATAAATTTAAAACTAAACGCAAAAAAATGCAAATTTGGGGTAAATAGTTTAATATTCCTGGGACATAAATTATCTGATAAAGGGATTGAGCCAGATTATGATAAGGTTGTTGCCATTAAAAATTTTAAAACACCCTCTAACCGAAAAGATCTTGAAAGATTTTTGGGTATGATCACATATGTATCAAAATTTATACCAAATATGTCCGACAAAACAAAAAAGCTAAGAGAATTATTAAAAAAAGAAATGGTGTGGAATTGGGATGAATCACAACAGGTAGAATTTGATAAACTAAAGCAAATATTAATCTCAAAACCCATTTTGCAATATTATGATATAAACAAACCGGTTAAAGTTTCCGTAGATTCTTCCAAAGATGCTATTGGAGCTGTTTTATTACAAAATGATTTACCTGTTTTCTATGCATCAAAAGCATTAACAGAAACACAAAAAAGGTGGGCTCCAATAGAAAAGGAAACCTTAGCTGTGTGTTTTGGGTTGGAAAGATTTCATCATTTTATATACGGTCGGAAAAATGTAATTGTTGAAAGTGATCACAAAACTATTTCACAAATTCATAAAAAACCACTCCATAGTTGTCCTCCGCGAATTCAAAGAATGTTTATAAGAATTCAAAAATATAATATAAACATAATATATAAACCTGGTTCTCAAATGTATTTAGCTGATGCGCTCTCCAGAGCTCATAATGAAAATATACAAAATGAATTTGACACAACAAATTTTGATAAAGTACTCGAGGAAAACATAAATGCACAAATTAGCTTAATAGTAAAAAATTTAAAGTTTTCTGATAAAAAGTTAGATGATATTAAAAATGAATTAAAAATTGACACTGAAATGATTGAATTAATAAATAACATAAGAAACGGGTGGCCAAAAACAAAAGAAAATCTAAATGACCGATTAAAAATTTATTTTCAGTTAAAAAATGAGTTATCTATTCATAATGGTCTAATATTAAGGAACTCTAAATTAGTAATACCTAAAAAACTACGAAAAAACATATTAAAAAAACTTCACTTAAGTCACTTAGGAAAAGAGATAACTAAAAATAGAGCAAGAGAAATTATGTTCTGGCCAGGTATGTCAAGAGATATTGACAATATGATCGCAAACTGTAATACATGTGCACTATATCTAAAAAATAATCAAAAACAACCTCTTAAGCAACACGAAATTCCAAAAAGACCTTGGCAAAAAATTGCTATGGACCTTTTTGAGATTGAAGGTAAACATTTCTTATGTGTCGTTGATTATTTTTCAAAATTTCCTGAAGTAATTCAGTTGAAAGATTTAACCTCAGAAGCCATCATTATTGAAATTAAAAGCATATTTTCTAGACAGGGAATTCCTGACATAGTGGTATCAGATAATGGACCACAATACAATTCCGCTATTTTTGATATTTTTGCTAAGGAATGGGAATTTAATCACATTACTTCTAGCCCAAAATATCCAAAATCCAATGGGTTTGTAGAAAGAACCATACAAACCGTGGAAAATATTTTTAAAAAGTCACTATTTTCTAAAACTGATCCATTCCTAGCACTTCTAGAATTGCGGAATACACCGTTATATAATAATATATATTCTCCTTCACAATTATTGTATCAAAGACAATTAAAAAGCATTCTGCCTGTCACTAATGAACATTTAAAACCCATAAATGTTAAACAACATAAATTTAAATCATTTCTTAGGAACAGGCAAAATTCTCAAAAATATTACTATGACAAACATTCTAAAATTTTGCCAGAATTAAACAAAAATCAAAAAATTTACATAAAATCCAAAAACATTCCTGGCAGAATTTTAAACAAAAATGTAAGACCAAGATCCTATGACATTGAACTTGAAAATGGCTCAAAAATTGTAAGAAATAGGGAAGCTATAATTTGTAGAAACTACAATAAACATAATAAAGGTAAAACATCGGTAACCCCACTATATGAAGATGACGTCACAAATAATAGCTCACCTGAAATAGCTCTACCCACACCCTGCACCTCTAGTGAAGGGTATACCACTAGATATGGTAGAACGATTAATCAGCCTAAAAGATTAATAAGAGAAATATAGAACTTAGCTTATAAGGAAATATAAAATTAATTTTTGTATAGTACGGGGGATGTAATAGTCGACCACACTATCATTCATATGTGTATCAATCCACCTGACCATAATCAGAATGTGTGACAGCGCCCTCCTTCGATCATTCTATTTTGTATATGTCATGAATAAAGTTGCAGTTTTACAATGACCCGTGTTTGAGTCAACATCAAACCCTTTACAGACCTTATTAATTTATTTATTGTTAATTTTTATTTTTGTATTCTGTATATATAAAAAATGGGCATCGAAGTACTGCAAAGCTGCAAAGAAACCATCCCAGGTGGACCACTCAACCGTTCAACTTCCTCGCTAGCTGCGTAAGTTGAATTTACGAGGGGAGGAATTATATCAACGATTCATATGGAAACCGATGAGTTGCTGTTCCACGGTATAAGATGCAGATCCCGTAATCAGCATAAATATTATATATATAAAATTACTTGTTGTAGATAAAGTCAGTTAGTTACTAGATTTCATGTTGTTTGTCGTAGTTCGTAGAATTATAATTTTGTAAAATAAACGTTTTTGAAAAGAGTATTTCGAGTTAGTAATTTGAAAGTCACATCGTATGATTTGATATCACACCTATTTTTACCTCGTCCAGAAGTTTTTGGACTGATTCATTTAATGCAAAAAATATGGGATTTAACTCAATTGCAGTAAAAATATGTGTCGAAACGGTATTTTTCTCTACTAATTATTGCCATTCTGCGTTGCAACAAAAATAAAAGAATAGTAAAACTAAACTGGCTCCCAACACTTCATCGTATATAACTACAACTGATGATACGCCTGCATGTTAAAATTTCTATTTACCAAATGGCTCAGACTCCAACCAAACTCTAGACCGATATCCACGCGCTTTTTAAGGGTAGACTAATGATACGCGGTGATATGAATGACACATATAAAACAATGAATAGGACGGATGGTCGGTCCTGATCTTCAGTCCTTTGTGAAACGGGCCTAAACACGAATCTTTGTATTTTATGATAAACGTCCCAGCAAACATGTTACACGTGGGCCTCTAGAGGCACTTTAAAAACAACCGACGGACAACATAAGTGGGCCACAATCATGATACGTCGCCGGCCCGGCTAGCCCGTGTCGCGATGGCCACCAGTAGGCCTCCAGACTACCACCCGCTTCGTTACATAGCGGGACTTCAGCGGATTGACTAAGTTAAGGTGAACTAATATTGCATTGTACAGATTATGGCGCGATTGCGGGTATCCTACTAATCAACCGCCGGCAGCCCACTGTTGTGGCTTAATCAATGATTTATGCAAATCTACAGGCTATATAAATACTTATAGGTTAAACAATGAAACATGATGACTAAAACAAAGAAATATAATGAAAAATAAAAAAATATTCCATATAATATATATATATATATATATATATATATATATATATATATATATATATATAATATAAAAAAATATGTTCACCAATAGTATTGTTTCTCACTATACTGGGTTCGGGCTCACTATCAACACAAAGATTATTACTTCTACGAAATATATCGTCTATTATAACCTCAGCCTCTACAGTGGAGACTATATCCTTAACAGCATTTTTCGCAAGACGCTGTTTTTGACGAGTGCTCATTGAGATATTATGCAGGGGTTTTCTCGAGGAAACATATATTATGATTGTATGTGATGCAACAAATGATGTATGTACTTACTTTTCTGTGTTTCCGGACATATCTGCTCGTTCCTTTGCTCCGAATAGATTGGATACAACACATAAATCTAATAAAATTGTCGCTACTGTGATTAATTATTAATTACACCACAAGACAACTAGTTCAGGTTGATTTTCAACACGTGTTCAACACAACGGCTAGCAAATCAGCAGTAGTGTCAACTGCCAAGGTGATATTCAGTAATGCCAATGTTTTATTTTCATTACAGGTCGCATGCTGGCATGCATACTGTGTCAAAACGACATCGGCGCGACTATCGCAAATTTTCAACGGATAATTTGTGGCTAGATTACAAACATCCACCATAAATATGCATATGTTCAGCCAAGGCGGCAAAACTGATATCATTCCAATTATTTACCGACATCGCTGTGCCGCTGCTGACATCTAACCGCAGTTAACAGCTATGGCCCGTCTATTTACCGCTCATTCATGTTTGCTGGGGTGTACGTGGAATATATTTGAAATAAAATAATATTTACTGGGTGTTCGGGCTTCTATATCACTGACTTATTTAATATTTTTCTGTTGTAATGGATGGCGTTGAAAACATTTATTATCTGAAACTCTTTGACACACATTGACTCGAACAATACAAGTGTATACTGGGTCGTAAGAGGACAGAAGGGTTACATTTTTTGTCGCTTTCTAAAAATCAAAAATGGAGATTTTTTACCCATAAATCTATGCAAAATCATTTAAACATTGTAACAATCGCCCGTAATTCTCACAACCCAAACCACAACGCCCAACACGAAACGCCTGAAGAGTTGGCAACCCTATTAACGTCACCGTGAAGTGCCCGCTCATCGATGTCGGTGTACGAATGGACTACCTCCTTCGAATCGTAGCGTAACTCACCGGTATAAGGGATCTATCGAGGACCGATGACGGTAAAATGTAGACCATACATAAATGTTTTATTTATTTTATAATAAATATTATTTATTTTATTATTATGAATAAAGATTAATTTATCCAATGTTACTTGTCTACACCATCTAATTTTATTCCAAATAAATTATCTGGAGGTTGAAATATGTTTTTAGATCGCTTTCTGTCTTGAGGTCCAAAGCTCAAGGGTCTTTGGCATCACACGAAAAAAAATTTCTCACATTCACTAAAAGAGATTTGATTGCTTCAAAAATGCGAAAGGCTTCCTATGTTACATTTACTTATCCCTTATTTTATATTATCATTATAACAGATTTTGTTGATCAGTTAGCTAAACCACCCGTTGAGTTATATGATTTCTCATTCAGAAAAATGATATTGTGTTACATATTTCTTATGGCTTAATACTAGATTGACTATTTAATATAAGAATGTATGTCCTTTCAACTAATAAACTTCGTGTACGTCAAATATTACGTGCAGTATAGAAACTCACCTTCTAATTTAATTGTATTCAAGAAAAAAAGGTTATGCACTAACACCGACCCACTTTTCCACACAGTACAGAAGTGTTATTTATTCAAAACAATAAAGTCCTATTATAATTTGGACCTCAATATTTATACTAATTCCACTTACTGGTGTTATCTTTTATAAACAAAATAAATATTAACAAATCGTGTACGAGGTAGTTTATAAATTTAATCATTGGTATTTTCCCATTTCCTATTTTCCAATAAATAAATATTTTTATGAATTTGAATTTTGTATGACGTTTTTTTTTACAAAAAACCAAATACTTGCTGAGACAGAATCTAGTAGTGCTTGATGCTCTTGTCGCTGTTATAAATGTATAAGATGATAAAATCAATCATAATATACAATAGCTAGGAATACCAAAAAAAACTATTAAAAATAGTAAAATAGATACTGATAAATACACAGAATATAGTAACACTGATGGAAGATCAATTTGAAAGATTTTATACAAAAAGAGAAGTACGACAAAACGAATACTAACAGTTATACTGCTTACTTTCATATTAGATAACACTGTAAAAAAGTAACATCTGCAGGCAAATAAATATTTACCACCACTAATAGCCTAGTAAAAGTACACACAATATCCGTAAAATGCCGCAAAAAATACAAAATGAGGAAAATGTAAATACTTTTTTTACCGTTCACCGACGGCGATCGCTGAATCCTCGTTTTGTGTGAAAACATCATGCACAGACAATGAATCAGATTATTATTTGATGGCTGCATTGAGTAGAGATATTAGTTCCAGTAAATACTCATTAGAAGCAGAGCTCGTTCTTGTGAAATTCTTAAATTTTTTCTTCTGCCCTTATTTCGTGCAAGAAAGATTGTAGGTTTTTTCCGACAGCTCTGTTTATTTATTAGGTGCACCCACAATTATTGTCTGTTAGGTGCTGTTTCATTCTGGACTAACAACTAGTGCAAGAGACTTATAGTCTATATAGAAAGGACAAGGAGTAATAAATCATTCATTTAAGTAGATTTCATAGACGTACCAAAATATATTTTAAGAGGGTATACCGGAAGGTACATTTTGTATTGAACGAATGAGTTGCAGCTATGCTAAAGAATATACGATTTAGGTCAGAGGTAACGGGATGTACTAATTTTAATAAAAAAAAGTGATAGAGGTACATAAATTTTAGTAAGTTTGATAAAGAAAGGCAACACAGTTTATTCCGGAGTATCCGAACTCTGCCACAAAATGCAGGTAGTCATTACGGGTTGTTCGAACTCTGCCAGTGTTTAAAATTTTGGAGATTAACTACCAAACCAGTAGGGGTCTAATAGCCTAATCCGATTTAACAATTTACCTTGAACTTTAGGTACTCAAATTCAATATAAGAAAATATTAATAACATACCTATATTTTCAACGTATATTTGCCACTTCTAAAAAATTACATCTACATTACATCTACATTACAATAAAATATATTCAATATACATAAACATAAAAAAAACAAAAAATTAAACGTGTGGAAGATTTTTACATGCAACCGTTTTCACAAACATGAAGCGAGAAATAACATTTTTCCTATATTGATCCAAATGATCATTAGTGAAATTAATTTTAACATTAATAGTTTTTTTGGTTTTTTTCTGGCTTTGGTTTGCCGAACGAATTTTCGCGTATACCTCCGTTTGTAAATATAATAACACACTAGTAAATTGAACAATGTTTGGATGTGCTTTGTAAAAAGAAGCACCGAAATGCGAATGAAAACTCTCACAAGAATTCGTTGTTCTCTTAAAAAAGGATGCATTATTTGCCCAAATAAGTGGTGGAAATATCGAATTTTGCGTTATATGTTTTATTGACATAATTTCGGAATTCTATAACTCTTTCGTCATTCGGAAGCAAAAAATGTAGTTCATTATAAAAAAATTCTACAACTTACTCAGGACTAAGATACATAATACCAAAATGTACTTTTAAGTATTCGCCAATTACAGAACCTTTCTGTCTGTACTCTTGTACCAAATGAAACTCCTGAATCTTACGAAACCAAGCTTGACAGAGATGAAATTTACAACCAAAAAGAAATTGATCTCTGCCAAAACATTCATATATAGCGTTATGAATGCTTAGTTCAAAATCTACTACGACTTCTTTAGGTTGAAAATTTAAGCCTACTTCTTTACATTTTTGTCTTAAAATTAAAAACAAATTTGAATATGTTTGACTTGATTTGTCCGGCAGCAAACAAAAAACAAGAGGTACGTAATAGCCGTTTTTAAAACCATGAATGGTAAACATTTGGTAAAAAAAAGTTGAACAGTATTTAAAAGTCCCATCCATCAAAATACAATCCGAATTACATGAAAAATTAAGGTTGGAAAAACAGGAGAACACAATAATTTTAAATACCTGGTCTGCTGTTAATAGAAATTCCTCTTCTCGGTTCGTTCGTAATTGTAATTCGCGAACACTATTAAATACTTCTTCCTGATTTTTAGGCAATAGTGTAAGTGCATCAACATCCTTCCCCTAATCCCCTAAATATCGATCAAAACAATCAAGATTTCTTCAAAATATTTAATTCAAGATATCTTTGAAACCTTTCAGAAATATACATAATTCTCTGGGCCTCCGATTTTATCTATTATAAACCCTAATGACTCTAATAGGATTAAACTAAATGGTTGCGGCACAGTTTGAACATTTCAGTAATCCTCAAATTGATACAAGTCAGGTAAAATTTTATTTTGTGGCAGAGTTCGGATATGCCCGTTTATTCATAATATTTTTTATTTGTATTACTCCTACATGTAGTGTTTGGGGATTTTTCCTCAGAAATTTTAAATGGCAAGTGGCCTACTGTAATCGGCTCAATACGATTACACCTATTTACAGATTATTCGATTATTGAGAGGGATTTTCCAGACAACCCAGTTTTCTCAGAAACATTATCGGGAATATTATTTTAAAAGAAAGTAGGTACATTAAATCAGTAATTAGTATTACTTCTTTGAGTAAAGTTGTATGAAGTTGTATGGTTGTCATAATATTGTAAACAGTTGGAATATATTCAAAACATTTGTTGAATGTTAATTGTGCAAGTACCAAACAATGTCGATAAGCCAAGGACCATCTAAACGACCAAAAACAGGTCCATTATCTTCAAATGAAAAAACTCTGATATTGAATTGTTATATATCATTAAAAAACAAGGATCCAAGTGCAAGTGTTGATGATATTGTGGAATTAACGGCTGCTATGTTGTGTGTTGCTAAATCAACAATTTATAGATTACTAAAAGAAAGCAAGAATGGAACTCTTCAACCCCCTAAAACTCCTTCAGGCTGAAAACCAATTGAGATCGATAAGTCATTAAAACAAAGACTAAGGCGTAAAGTCCATGGATTTTACTTACGAAAGGAAATTCCAACACTTGACAAAATGATGACATCAGTGCAAGAAGATACGGACTATCCAAAATTCTCCAGAATGACATTATGCAAACTTTTGAAAGATGTGGGTTTCAGATATACAAAACATAATAGAAAATCTCTCTTGATAGATAAACCGGAAATAGTTTTTTGGAGAAGAGACTATTTAAAAAGCATTCGACATGCCAGAGAACAAAATTTGAAAACCTTCTACTTAGACGAAACATGGATAAATGCTGGATATACAGTTTCCAAATCTTGGCAAGATGAAAACATTAAAAGCGGAAGGCAGGCATTCGTGGAAGTTTTGTCGTTAGGTTTGCAGCCACCATCTGGAAAAGGAAAAAGACTTATCATTGTCCATGTTGGAAGTTCTGAAGGTTTTGTTGATGGTGGATTATTAACTTTTATTTCAAAACGCACGGGGGACTATCACGAAGATATGAATGGGGATGTCTTCGAGAAATGGTTTGTTCAAATGTTGGATCTGATTCCAAAAGGGGCTGTTATTGTTATGGACAACGCAAGTTACCATTCGCGGTTACGAGAAGAATTGCCCACAAGTCGTTGGCGTAAAGCAGAGCTTTTGGAGTGGCTTATTACGAAAAATATTAAGTTTCCAAAAGATCCACTAAGGAAAGAACTTTACAGAATTGCAAAAATGAACAAGAATAAATACAAAACCTACATTGTAGAAGAAATGGCTTCTTCTCGTGGTATATCAGTTCTTCGACTTCCCCCTTATCATTGTGAACTTAATACCATAGAATTAATATGGGCTCAGGTAAAGGGGGAAGTTGGAGAAAAAAATACTACTTTTAAAATAAACGATGTTGTGAAATTGTTTGAGAGTGCTGTAAGTCATGTGAGTAAGGAAAATTGGACAAATTGTATCGAGCATGTTATCAAAGTAGAGGCAAATATGTGGAAAATTGACAATATTTGTGATGATTTAATCGACCCTATTATTATTAATGTCAACAACGATCCTTCCTCTTCCGAGTCGGATATAGAATAAAATGTAAGTAATAAATGTATTCCCATAATTATTTCTTTTCATTTTTTATAATATTATAATTTAAAACGTATTTTTTTCCCAAAATACACACCACTGCATTGCGTTATTGCTTATATGCCAATCCTTTAACAATGAATAAACCCTAAACTTTGCTACAACTGAAACAAATACGTGGTCGATCTACCTGGTTTTTAGATTTACGGAAGAAATGTAATTTAAAGTAAGAGATTTATCAAAAATTTCATGGTGCTCCCTGTAAAGGTTTTGCATACTTAATTAGGGTTTATTACTCCTCGTACTTTCTGTACATACTTTAGTGCAACCACAATTAATTAATCCTTCTCATTATCAGTCGACATCTCGACTGGCTGTAGAAACATTTGGATCCTCTTTAAAACATAATTTTTCTTGCAGAAACTAAAAGCTTACGTCTGAAGAGAATACGTTTTTGCCTAAATCAGTTTTGCTCTTTTTGAGTGCGGCCGGCCTAATCGTGCCACTGCAGTTAGTCAGTTACTAAAATCTGGTGAACAACTAGCCATGAAAATTACTGGAAATGGAAGTTCGAGCTCGATGGAACCGTATTTACATCTTAGTGCCGATCATCATCAAAACATAGGGAACACCGGACGTACTATACATCGAAATTTTTAACAATTGCACAATTTATATAATTATAGTCGAGAATAAGGTATTATGTTCGTGTTAATAAAAAGTTTATTGTTATAGTGAACAAATAATAATAATAATGGCAACAATTTACTTTTAGTTAAGTATAATAAATTAAATATAGTGAACAAACTGATTTGGAATATCTTCCTTGATTAAATTTATTATTATTAAATGTCTTCTACTGATTCTCTCGAATAAAAAGTTTTTGACCTTTTACCACTCTTAATTGAATTGGTCTCATAAGTCTGTCTTTTATTTCATAACGAAACTGAGTTGCTTGAAAATACCACGAGTCCATTCTAATACTTACATTTATCCTAAACAGTTAAATTTTGCAAATTGTGAATTATTTTTGAAATTTCTATACGGTTAAAGTGTTTTTAAACGGTTTTATTTAGCTCACCCCGTTTGTTTTATTTATTATTTATTCTTGGGTCAAATTTAGTAATTCAAATTTCACCCTCTTCCTGTCAACCGATTAATCTGAAATTTTGTATACACTTTGGATTTTGGTGACAATACAATTATGTTTATTCATTATCATTATAAGTTCAAGATGGCCGCCGCTACAAAATGGCGGATAATTTAAATCCCATCAATATGGGTATCAAATGAAAGGGCTAAACAAGCAGAATACAATATACTATAAAAAATTTAAATCCAAGATGGCGGCCGCTACAAAATGGCGGATAACGTAGGTTTTATCAATCCCATCAATATGGGTATCAAATGAAAGGGCTCAACAAGTAGAATACAATTTACTATGCAAAATTGAAATCTAAGATGGCCGCCGCTACCAAATGGCTGATAACAATTTTTTATCAATCCCACCAATATGGGTATCAACAAATAAAAGGGCTTGACAAGAAGAATACAGTGCACTATACAACCTCAATATTTAAGATGGGCGCAGCCACTAAATGGCGTATAATAATAAGATTTAAATTTAGAAATTGAATCTGTAATTTAGGTATCTGATTAATCCAGCCTGAATCCACCACCCAAGTCAAGATTTTGTATCGTGTTGAGGACTGTGTGGCGTTAGAGTGGATAAAAATGATATGTCGTTAGCGTTTTCCCCTCAAGACTCAGGCGCATCTTGTTGTACATAGCCTTGCCCCTTTATTGGACCTCTGGGGGGGGTCGACCGTTTAAATGTCCATTACTCGTGGGAACAAAATGGTAAAAAAAAATATAAATAAAAATAGGTAAAAAAACTTCTTAAGTTAAACGGTTTTATGTTAAACATACATTGCAATGTTTAAGATAAATGTACTAGAAACCAAAAAATAATAAAATAGATACAGTCGTGAGAATTATAAACATATGCATAGACTAGACTAAAATAAAACCGTGGGGCACGTCAATTGTCTACAATCGTTGATTAAAATTTTTGTTTTGTAATGTTACACTATAATTAGGCAGTTGTTCAACCGACAACGATGGACGTGTGATAAGTAGGGCTAGAATGTGGAAACAAGCTAGCAAGCTCGATTATAAGCGAGTTTTAGGGTTTCATAGTGGTGAGCGAGTAGTACTTTTATCATATGTTTTGTCGATTAAAGACAAACTACGAGCAGTGAAACGTTTCCTCGCTAGCCAGCAGTGTGAATGTCCAACGATAAACTAGTTGAAACATCTCTTTTATTTACATGGAGTGTATAACTATTGGAATTTCCATGAGCAAGAAAATAGTAAGTAATTTCCTCACCGTCTGCGGGCCAACTGCCTAACGACGAATTAAACGATTCTTCTATCGCACATTAAGTCGATAATTTGTAGACAATTGACGTGCCCCACGGTTTTATTTTAGTCTAGTCTATGCATATGTTTATAATTCCCACGACTGTATCTATTTTATTATGTTTTGGTCTTTAGTACATTTATCTTAAACATTGCAATGTATGTTTAACACAAAACCGTTCAACTTAAAAAGTTTTTTTACCTATTTTTATTTAAAGAAATTAAATCATTGATTTCATCCCCCCACCGTCTCCCCCAATAACAGAGACCATACCGTACCCTGCTGACTGATACGTAGGCTCTAAAAGAAAATACAAAACGTCAATTTAAATAGATCAGAAATGTTATCTAGTGAAAACTTAATTAAAAACAATATTGTGTGTGTTAAAAATCTCGTAGTGTCGATCAAAACGTCCCCTAAAGCATAAAGGTACGTTAATTTATAAAATTCACAAAAAGACATTCAAAATTTTCCATCATAAAAAAACAATAACATTAGTGTTTTGAATGAAACTCACTGTTTCTAGCTAATTCCACAATATAATAAAAATTGTTGAAAATTCTAAAAAAATGGCAATTGTTTCGATACATCAATATCATCGTCAGAATGACATAAGTTACATTTCATTTGATGCCTACCTGATGTTTAGTAGTTATTTTTGGCTAGACCAAGAAGTGACATAACTTGTGATTGACTTAATATATGTTAATAGAAAAAAGAAGAAGATGTGATATTACAAATATTGAAGCTTCGATATTATTAGCCCTAACGCAGAACTAGAAGTGCTGCATATTTGTGAAAAGAAACAAGAACTGGATTACCTTGAAGAATTGGAAATTAGAAGACATTTTAGAAACCCACAATATGAAGTTGTCAATGAACAGATAAATCTAGGGAGTTCTCCACTAATAAACTGTCTTCTTAAGTGATAATTGTGAAGATCAGCAGATATAGTTTTCCTGGTTTTCTATATCATTGCACAGTTATACTGATCTTAATTGGAAAAATGATATCCAGGATATCACCATAGGGCTAATAATATCTAAGCTTCAATTTTTGTAATATAACATCTTCTTCTTTTTTCTATTAACATATATTAAGTCAATCACAAGGTAGGTAACTTCTTGGTCTAGCCAAAAATAACTACTAAACATCAGGTAGGCATCAAATGAAATGTAACTTCTGTCATTCTGACGATGATGTCATTTTTTAGAATTTTCAACAATTTTTATTATATTGTGGAATTAGTTAGAAACAGTGAGTTCCATTTAAAACACTAATATGAGTAGATTCCACGAAGTAAGGGTCGAGAGAGTTAATTCCATTAAAAACAATATCAATAAAAAAATCCCAATGGCACAGGACCAATTGGACAGGTTTATTTCAGTACCATTTTTTTTTAAAACTCAAAATAAAAAATTAGATACAAAAGTAATAGAATGTTTTGAGATGTACAAAAAACCAAAGTAACATTTTGTTATCAAATCAAAAACAAAAAAAAAATTTTGGCAAATTTGTGAATTTTCTTAAATAAATGTTCTAATGTACGATTTAGAGGAAAATGTTAAATACAAAAGTTTTAGAACGTATTAAGGTCTATGAAAAAGCTCAGTAACTTTTTTGCGTTAAATTAAAAACAAAAGAAATACGATTTTCAACGGGCCGTCATTTTGTTTTTACTGGGCCGATTTGGCTCATTAACGAACACGTCCAAGATTTTGGCCTAACCACTAAACTTTATAAAAAAAATATAATTTTATTATTTCTAAATCAGGTTTATTAGAATCATTTATTTGGGACACACTGTATTCATGATCATTTGAGACACCCGATATACACATCAAAATCATTGTGACATTGTGACATTTTAGAAAATCATGAAAGAATGTATAAATACAATTCTTTTGGAAGTAACTGATTTTACGTATTAGATTATTATAATAGATATAAGTAAAAAATTTGAAAGTTTATAAATAATTAACATGTAATAATTATAATAGTGTAGTGAAGTTCGCGTTTCGAGTGAGCCAATAGAGATAGAGATGAAAAAACCATTTCAAGGCGGATTTAGAAAAAAATGAGATGGATTGAAAAGTAGCGGTGGGAATTCAGAAAAATTTTGGCAGATAGATGTCAATAGGAAGGGATATATGAGAATACAAAATTATCGAGAAGAATTAAAATCGAGAAATTGAAAATTACAATATATACCTTACAAACAGAATTCTGGTAAGAAAATTAAATTGAAATTTATTGACACAGAATACAAATTATCAAGAAGAAATAAATTACAACATATAATTTGCAAACAAAATTTCGGCAACAGAATTAAATTAAAATTTATTGAGACAGAATACAATGTTAATTTAACTGCCAAAGAAGTGTAGAAACTTTATCGTTATATGGATATAGCGTATCATATCGTTGAGCTCATATTTATAGACATTCTCGTATTTATAGACATTTAATTTAATTATAGTTAATAGGTTAGTAATTTGAATATTAAAGGAAAGCTTACCTTTTTTAAAAAAAATTATAAAAATACTAAAAGGTATTTGTATAAAATTTACAGGAAAAGCTGTCTGATTGTAAATCTGTAAATTTGATTCTTAGTTTTATATATCGTATTCAAATTGAAAAATAAGATAATTGTTAAAATTGAATTGATTAACTATTGTAAAAAAAATATTCATTATTAAAAATTATATTTTCTAAATTTATTCAATAAGGGCACGAACCGCAACACTATTACGAGTCTTGTGATAAATTACATTTACAGCTAGCCGGCATAAAAAAAAGGATCAATTTTTTAACCGAATTTCATTTTAATTATCCCAGTAATAGTAATATATTACAATATATATATATATATATATATATATATATATATATATATATATATTTATATATATATGTATATATATATATATATATATATATATATATATAACCTTTGGAACGGGGGTGATTTTAGCATCTAGGAACACCAAAACGAAAAACTGCATTGAAATTTTTCCAAAGTCGCGTCATGCTACTCTCTACAATAACCCTATTTCATTCTGAAATAAGCCTAAAAGTGACTAGCCAGCCGAACAAAGCGGCTAATCAGGGCAGTCAGCCGATACCTAAATTAAATTAACCGTATAAAACATGAACCACTAGAATTGAAAAATAAAAACAAAAATTATTCACAATTAGGGTACGTAGACGACGACGATTCGTTAACAAAAGACAATACAATTAAAACTCTCTATCACAAGCTATTGAAATAACAAACCAAGAAAATAAAAAGCGTCTAGAATTGTAAAAAAGGTGTATTGAACACAGCGAGAAAGAAAAGTGTATAGGAACTACAAATAAAATGTGTATAGAATACACCAAAAAAAGTATAGGAGACGCAAATAATACACAAGATATTAACACAACCAACTCCAAAACATTCAGCCCGGGTCTTTCTATTCCTCTTTGTCGAGGCAACAATAATAGTACGTCAATCCCAGACAATTTGAAAATTAATAAGATTAACAGTACTCAAATGGAAGAAGAGACAATAGAGCCTAAAAGTAATAATAAATCATCTGACGACGTGGAAGAAAGTCAAAAATCACTGGCAAACAGCCGCAAGGTCGCAACCATACAGGCACTAGCGCACACATCTGCAAACCTCTCTTGGGTACAAGAGATAAGGTCGAAGAAAACCTAGCAACTGATAAATTCACATCTCAATACGAAGAAATGATAAAAAAAGGACAGCCGATCAACGTCAGACAACTGCTCGTAAAACATAAAAAAGAACTAAACATTCACGCAATAAACCAGATCACAATAGAACCAATGGACGTCAGAGCAGTCTGGTTTTGGGATACCAAAAAAGTTCACAACATTTAATAAAATTTCAAAGTCAAATCACAAAAAAACAAACACCAATAAAAACACAATAATTACGAGTCACTATCCGACTAAGAGAGAGAAACAAGGAAAACAGTTGAAACACAAAAAAAAGAAAAAAACAATTCAGAAATTCAATGCTTCGGACTACAGCAAAGATGTAGGCGATAATGCTGTTAGACAGGTCAAAAGCCACACCGACAAACTAAAAAACTAATACCACCTGCCCTTTGATAGTCATCGACGACAACGTAGCGCCCCACAGAGGAATGGTTAACATGTTAAAAGAAGAAATCCACAGACCTTTTGAAATGAAATATACTAATAACTCCTCAATTGTATTCACAAAGGACGTCCACAAAAGACGCTAAAACAGGGAAAAGTACAATTTCATAGGTTCGCAAGGCGTGAGGAGAAATCTCATGCTTTTGTCCTACGTGGCCTTGCTAAAAGCCTACAGATAATTGATATTCAGGAAAAAATGGAGATGATACATAAAATTCGAGTCAAAGATATTTTCCGACAACAAAAGGACGACCCTTATATCTGGTAGTTACAGAACCTGAAGTAGCTCTGGATTATCTTAATGCAAATGCACGAGTTATAGAGCACACAAGAGTGCTCTGGGAGCACTGAAGGCAAAATAAAGCCACAATGTCACATATACCAATTATGGAGCCACGCGACGTCCAATTGTGGCAGGACTCTCAGATGCCTCAAGTGTGCCGACCAACACTTGACACCAGAATGTACGAAGTAGAGAACCACCCCAGCCAGATGCGTTAACTGCAAATGCGATCACTCAGCAAATGCTGAAAACTGTCTAGAATTTATAAAACGACGAATTTGGCTAGAAGAAAAAATATCAACACAACAAAAATCTAAACCCACCCCCAAAAAACACATCCCAGCTCATGTACCCAAAGAGAATCCCAATAATAACAATTTTGATTTTCCTAGCCCCCTTCCAAAAACTAGCCTCAAACAACTCCTCAAAACTCCCACCCCCAACCCCAATCAAACAAAACTATAAGCCAACCTAGAAATCAGAGTTCACGGAAATCAACAATATTTTCCAGGAGCTGCATTCGCTGGTCAATTTTGGCGAACTAGCAAGAGCTGTTGGCGATCTTCTACAAGGGATAAAGAAGGCGACCACCAAAATGGACAAATTTGACATCTATAATAACTTTGTTGCTGGTATTGTCAACTATGATATATAGGCAGGTAGGTGATAAATCATATTTTCAAAAACGATATAATCTCAAAATAATTTTGTGTAACGTACGAGGGGTTCTTAATAAACTCCTCTTAATCAGGCACTTCAGCAAATATCAATACATGAATGTAATGAGACGGTACAGAATAATTGAAAATTTGTTGAGAATTAGCTAACAATAAATAGGGAAAGTGATAACAAACAAAAGATAAAATAACCAGGAATAGAAAGACGTAAGTAAACTTGCATGAATTATAATTCCGAAAGCAAAAAACAAGTAAATTGGGAAACCAATGAGCAATAATGAAATTTATCAATTTTGACAAGGAATAAATTATACATACAAAAACTGGGAACACGAAATACGATAAGAAATTCTATACAGTCAGAAAATCAATAGTACAGGAGCGTAATAAACAGAAATTATTCAAAAGAATAAAAGAAATCAGTCACGGTAAAAAGTTAGCTCGCTTGCGGGTTAAGAGTGAGCTTAGTAGCTCTGTAACAAAAACTGTTTGCGAGACACTTGAAATCCAATGCTGAAAAAGAAAGAATGGGGGAGATGGATGAAATAAGAAGAATGTTTGAATGTCTGACTGATAAAATAACAACCATCGAAAACAAACTAGAAAATAACATGGAAGAAATAAGAGAGCTGAAAGAGGAAAATAATTGGCTGAAACAAATGATAGAAACACAAGAAAGAAGAATCGAAATGATGGAACGAGAGACAAAAGGAAACAATATAATCATACAGGGAATAGAAGATAGTGAAGAGGAACGATATGGTGACACAAAAATAAAAATCGAAGGAATTTTAAAAGAAGCAGGAATAGAAGTGAATCTAAAAATGAAGTAAACGATCTACGGAGAATAGGAGAATTCAATAGTAGAACTAAGAGACCAATAATTATAAAGCTCAACCAATAGGAAAAGAAGCAGGAAATAATGAAAAAAAAAGAAAAATCAAAAAGGAACAAATATTTGTATAAATGATGATTTGCCAAAAAGAGTACAGGAAGAGCGGAAATACATGATGCAGTTTTTGAGAAGAGCAAGGGAAAATGGAAGTAGAGCATACTTTAAATACGATAAATTGATAATAGATGGAAATGTTCATGATAAGTATAGTTTCCAGGAAAGCCAGAAAAACATAGAAAAGACAGAGACAAATAATCCTAAAAGAAAAGTAAACGTAAGATCACCGGAGGCAGGAGTAAGCAAGGAGAAAATAACCAAAATGCTTAGAAGAGAAGAAAAAAACTAGAAGAAGAGGAACAACTGTACGAAAAGGGCAATGAAGAGGAACGGAAACATAGAGAGCAGAAGTAAGATAGGATTAGTTTTACAATTAGGAGTAACTTTAAGATTAGTAATAGTAAATTAATGATAACAAATAGTAATAAAGAAATAAATGTAGATAATAGGATTAGGATAGATAAAGGAAATAATGAAAAAGAAAATATAAGTACAAATGAAAAAGGTAGGTAGATTTATAGTAATAATTGTAAATATATATTTGAAAAAAGGGTACAAGACAAAGGTAGGGAAAACACTAATGATAAAACAGGCGATAAAAAAAGTGAATATAGATCAAAAAGGGAAAAGAAAAAAAAAGTACGCAGGACTAAAGAAATTAAAATTAGTACTTGGAACGTGAGGACAATGCTAGAACCAGGAAAGATGGAGGAAATTGCATGGGAATTGGAAAAATATGATATTGATGTGGCAGCGCTACAGGAAATAAGATGGAGGGGGAAAGGAAGTATTGAAAAAAATAAATATCTATTATTTTACTCGGGAAGAAAACAGCAAGGACAATATGGAGTAGCATTTATAGTGAGAGAGAAAAACTAAAAGGAAATGTAATGGAGTTTGGGCCAATCGATGAGAGAATGGCGTATATAAGAATTGAGGCGAGACCCTTCAATCTGTCAATTATAAATGTTTATGCGCCGACAGAGGTGGCAGAAGATGACGAAAAGGTAGAAGAAGATATATCAAAAATACCAAAACAAGACACGATAATATTATTGGGTGACCTGAACGCGCAAATTGGAAAAGAAGAATATTACAGAGAGATAAGTGGTATACACACATTACATGAAAAAACAAACAACAATGGACACAGAATTTGTAATCTGGCAGTAAAAATGAACATGAATATCTGCAGTACGATGTTCCAACACACCAAATGGCATTAAGTTACGTGGAGATCGCCTGATTGCAAAACATACACAAATTGATCACATATTGATAACAAAAAGAAAACGGTCGTCAATGAAAGATGTCAGAACATATGGAGGGGCGTGTGCTGATACGGATCATTACATAGTTGCAGGCACTATGCTACAAAAGATAAAGATTAAAAATAAAATATGCAACAAAAAATCGGACATAAGAAAATTAGAACAGACAGAAACACAAAACGAGTACAGAGATAGTATAGAACAACAATTTATTAATGAGGCAGAAATAATTGGTGGAATTCAAGCAGAATGGAAAAAAATTGTATAAATACAGCTGCAAACACAAAAATAGGAACAGTGGTAAACAGAGAACAGGAAGAATGGTTAAATGAAAGATGCAAAGAAATGATTGAAATGAAAAAAGAAGCATGGGTAAAATAGATAAGGACGAACGGAAATGAAGAAAGAGAAACTTATGAAAAACTAAGGAAAGAAACAAAGAAAATAATGAAACAAGCTAAGAGAAAAACAATTGAAAACAGAATTAGTCAAATAGAAAGGGCAAGTTATGCATGGAACACAAAAGCTTTTTATCAAAAAATAAATGCACAGACCCGAACATATAAAAACAAAGCAACAGGAATAAAAAACAAAGAGGGAAGAATAGTAAATGAAGATACGGAAAATAAAGAGACATGGATGGAATACTTTAGGGAATTACTAACAGAAGTAAGAGAGGAGTTTGATATAGAAGCAAAGAACAAACAATATGGAATCAAGAGACCAACGAAGGAAGAAATTAGAGAGATAATTAACAGGAGTAAGAACGGAAAAGCTCCAGGAAGCGACGGAATAAACATGGAACTTATCAAATACGGAGGGACTAAACTGTTAGAAAAATTATAACAATTGATATATAAAATATGGCGAGAAGAAGAGATGCCAGAGGAATGGAAAGTTTCCCAATACACAAGAAGGGAGACCAACAAGTTTGTGAAAACTTCAGAGGAATTACGCTACTAAATGCAGCATATAAGATCACCACAACAATTATAAAAAGAAGATTGCATTACGCAGGTTACAGAGGTGGAGAATATCAGTATGGATTTACAAAGGGAAATTCAACTACAGATGCGATACATATACTGAAACAAATTTTGGAAAAGTCCAACGAATATAACATAGACATTGAGATACTATTCATTGACTTCCAAAGAGAATTTGACTCAATTAAAAGGAATCAATTATTGAAAGCGCTGAATGAGATGGGAGTGAAAAATAAACTGATAAGATTAAGAAAAATGACACTATACCAAAGCGTAGCAGAAGTAACACAAAGAGGGAAAACACAGAAGTTTACATATAATAAAGGAGTTAAACAAGGGGACTCTCTGTCGGGAACACTATTCAATTTGGCACTAGAATATACGATGAAAAAAATATGTAAAGGAAATTTAAGGACCAGAGGAGGACAAATAATAGCATATGCAGACGACGTAGCATTAGTGACTAAAAACAGAATGGTAATGGGAGAAATGTTGGAGAAGATAATAAGGGAGGGAAAGAAAATTGGACTGGTGATAAATACACATAAAACCAAATTATTAAGACTATAAAAGAATTGTGAGTACAAAAATGTGAAAATTGGAAGATATGAATTTGAAGAGGTGGATAGAGTTAAATATCTGGGAATAACAATAAGTAGTGATGGAGACAGAGAAACTGAGATAAGGGAAAGAATCGTAGCCACAAACAAAGCATTTCAGGCTAACAAAAAATTATTAAAAAATAAAATAATTAGCAAGCGCACGCAAATAAGAATATATAACACAATAATTAGACCAGTGATGATGTATGGGGCAGAAACATTAACTATGACTAAAAAACAACAAGAGGATATGAGAATACCGGAACGAAAAATACTAAGAACAATATTGGGGCCAAAAAAAATAGGTGAAGAATAAAGAAGAAGAACAAATATGGAACTATATCAAGAGATACAAAAAGACATAGTAAGAAAAATTAAGGAACAAAGATTAAAATGGTTGGGACACATATGGAGAGCAGGTAAGAGAGCAATAATATACTCCATGATAGAGTGGAAGCCCTGAAGTAAGAGAAGAAGGGAAAGACCTAGGAGAACTTGGTTGCAGGAGGTAGTAGGTGATATCAAGACTATGTGAATTAGATACTAGATACAGGCACTTTCTCGAAATCCATAAACCTGATATATGGCAGTGGCACCACCGAAAACACAAAAAAAATTCGGAGAGTATTTTCAAAGCAATTTCATAAATCATTGACAACACACACAAAACCACCAAAATATAACACACACACAGTCCAACAACATAAACTCACTAAACTTATTAAACCCAAAAAATTGAAGAGCCTGCACAGAAATATATAACATAATACACCAACTAAAAAATAGAACATCCACCGGATGAGACTCTATACATAACATCTTACTTAAAAATATACCCTTAAAAAGCTAACGTACAATACATAACCAATTACATCATCAAAATTGGCCAATTCCCCGATACGCTCAAGACAGCTAACATCATACCCATCATCAAAGCTTACAAACAACCATGTTATGTAGACATTTACAGACCAATATTCCTATTGAGCAACATAGCAAAAGTGATGGACAAAATAATTTTAAAAAGATTACGAAACTTTATTAATAAACATAACATTATACCCCCCGAGCAATACGGATTCAGAAGTGGCCATAGCACTGTAGCGCAAATAATTGGAGTCGTTAATTACATTAGGAAAGGATTCCAAAATAGACATTCAAAAGGCATTTGACTCCGTATGGCTCAAGGGACTAATGCGTAAACTCAATAAGTTAGAAATCCCAGATTACTTGATAAAATTATGAAATGCATACTTAACAAATAGGAAATCATATCCAAAAATAAACTACACATCCGGACCATACTCCATCTAAGCTGCAGTACCATAAGGTTCTGAACTATCACCTTTGTTATATTCCCTATTCATCCACGATATCCCAACATCACCACAAATACTAACTGCAATGTACGCCGACGACACTCGTTTCGTAACAACCGCAAAGAATACAGATCACGGAATGGAAGTGGCATAAACACACAAAAACACAAAAATAATATCTTCTTTACATGGAAACAAACTAGCTATTATTGCATCCATAACAGAGTGTCTCATCATGCCGAGCAGTACCCTAAAATACTTATGGTATTCTGTACAAGGGAATACCAACGCAAATGCGCCCATCATGCAACAAGTACATAAAGCCAAGATTGCAATGAGCAAATAATACCCACTCATATGCACACATATTAAACTCACAAGTCAAAACAAAATACTCACATACAAATACATAATCAGACCTATACTTACATATGCAGCCCCAGCTTATTTCACTGTTACCAAACACAACTTCCACTCCTTGCAGTTGGTACAAAACAAATGTTTACGGACGGCAATCAAACATAACCAAACTGTTATCCTAAATTACCCAGAAACTCCTGGTTACATGACAAAGCCGATATACCTACTATTACAGACTTTATGACCAAAATCTCGTCAAACTTTTATAATTATTATCTACCAAAAGAAATTTGAAAAAGTCTCATAGACGTAAAACGCGCAGAAGACATCAGAGATAGTGAGTGTAGGCTTCTGCATGACTCGTTAATTATATAACAAGGTTGTTCAACTCCAAACCTATATTCTCACACAACGTGTAAATCATCCCAAATAAACATACATAAATCAACGTCAGTTATGTTGCCTTCTCAAAAACTACTCCCCGGATCATTTTTTGAACCCTGTTTTTCAGCTGCTTTTCAGGGAAAACTCAGCCGAAATAATCTAGGAACCATAAACACGAGGGACCAAGTTATTATACATTGAGGGAAAAAATTTCCTGTCAACGATTACACTTTTTTTTGGGAGATGTGAATATGAATATATTAGAGCAAAATAATAAAGATGTGGAAGATTACCTAAAAGTCTTGTCATCACAGGGATTAATATCCCTGATAAATAACCGTACTCGAATAACTACTGTTTCGAGAGCCTGTCTGTGGCACGTATTTTTAAAATATCATTTTGACATTATTGAAAATATGTACCCAGCCGTAATGTTTACTAATATCACCGATCACTTCTCCATAGCTGTAAAAATAGTTAACTTGAAAAATGAACATGAAATTAATGATAGCAATGTGACCCAAAATTATCTGAACGAAAGAAAATTGTTAGGTATAACCAGCACTGAAAGCTGGATAACTGTTTATGGGGAAAGGGACGTTAATTTTGCTACTGATAACTTCATTAAAACCCTGAATGAAATAATAAAAAAATCTACTTATTAAAAAAAAAATTTCAAAAAGAAGAAACCGTAGATCACCAGCGGCCTTACAACTTCTATTGATAATAGAGACAAATTACACCAACTTTCCATAAGAGATCCTTTCAACTTAGAAAAAAAAGCTACATATAATAATTACAAAAATAAACTTACTTCATTATTAAAAGAAACCAAATATGAATACCTCAAAAGAAAGATTCATGAAAACAAATCATCTACAACGAATCTGTGGAACGTCATTAAGGAGTTCTGCAATAAACCGAATGCAAACAAGACAATAGAGAAAATTAAATCTGGTAATGTTGATGATATAACTTACAAATTTCAAAACACTTCAATCAATACTTCTCTAGTATTGGTGAGAAAATGGCTAATCCGATTCCTCAAAGTCCAGAAATAAAAACAAAAACTAAACATGTCTATTCCTCTATATTTCTGAAGCCAACAGACCACACCGAAGTAGAAGAGCTTATTAGGGAATTGAAGAATAAAAAAGCTAGTGGTCTCGATGGTATATCAAACGAAATCCTTAAAATAACAAGTAATTTTGTGTGTCAACCGATATCGTATATTATTAACTTAGCTTTAGATAATGGAAAAGTCCCTAATCACTTTAAAAAGACAGTAATAAAACAAATTTACGAATCAGGAGACAGACATCTAGTAAGCAACTATACACCTATATCTTTGATTTCTTCAGTAGCAAAATTGTTTGAAAGGGCTGTAAAAAACCGTTTAGTTAGTTTTATCAACAAGAATAAAATAATCTCTTCTCACCCTCACCAATTCGGGTTTCAGGAGGGAAAATCTACTCAGGTTGCTATCGCTAGATCAACATCCATCGTTTATTCAGCTATTGATCAGAAAAAATCTTGTTTGGGAGTATTTGTTGATTTGGCAAAAGCTTTTGACACAGTAAATCATAGATTATTGCTTGATAAATTGGAAAGTCTTGAAATTCACGGCATTGCGCTGAATCTTTTCGGAAGTTATCTCAAAGACCGCAAACAAGTTGTTAAATTTGATGATATGTGTAGCCAAGAAGAGTACAGTCGGAATTCTCCAAGGAACCGTTCGTGGGCCGATACTATTCATAATTTACTTGAACGATTTGCTACAGTTGGACTCAATTGTCATTTGCTAATGACACAGGGCAAAACTGGTCTGAAATCCAACAAATTGATTTTGATGATATGCAGAATATCCTTAAGTGGTTTGAATCGAACAAATTGACTGTTAACGCCAGTAAAACTAAAATTCTACCATTTACTTCATATAAACCATTTCTAACGGAATATAATACTATCTCTGTAGGAAATCGTACTCTAGAGCTCGTGCACATAGTCAAATATCTAGACATACATATTGACTCCTTTTTGAAATGGGACGTTCATGCTCGCAACATCACCAATAATCTCAGGGGCCTAATCTACAGATTCAAACAACTAGTAGAATTTTTATCTCATGAACAACTGAAAATTATATACTCCGCTTTTGTTGAATCCATATTACTATATGGTATCATTGGTTGGGGAGGAATTAGGAATAATTATCTAAGCTCGATTAATATCATCCATTCTGAAAATGATTCTAAAAAAACCTCGCAGATTCTCGTCCAATGAAGTATACATTAATTCAAAGGCAATGGACATTCGGCAACTCTTTTGCTTCAAAACTCTTTGTTATTTGTACACATTATACATATAATATAACACATACTTACGGAACGAGACAAAATATCAATCCGCTATATATGCCTATGTTACTCATACAGCAATTGACCAGATAATCTTCTGCTTTATTGGATCAAAACCTATGGAACAATTTACCCAACACCTTGAAAAAATATAATTCAGCTCGTCTTTTCAAAAACAAATTAAAGGAATGGATATTTTCAAATGACAGAAAGTATTTCGATGATGGAATTGATCCGATTTTGGTTATATAAATGTTGTTTGTTATTTTATACTTTGTGTTTATATATGTGTATATGAGTGTATATTCTTAGTTTAAAAAAATGTTAACTGTCCTAAATATATGTCTTTCATCTTAATAAAAGTTATTGGTGTCATAATTAATGATAAATGTAAAAAAATTATTATATTTGTAATTTTTTATTAGTCAAAGCACATTTTAATATAATACTCGTTATTACTGTTTATGTTTTTTAAGTTTAACATTTGTCAAATACATTGAAGATATATTTTCTATAAATAATCGAAGACAGATTCTTTGATGAACTTAGTCGGGTACCCTACTACTCTTGTTTATTTAATGTACGTCGTATATGTTCATGAACACTATACCGATGGCTTATTACATTTTGTATCTATGTAATTTTATTATTCAGATTATTTTTTAAATATTATGTTATGTTAAATTATAATATGAAGATATGTATTTTTATGTAAACATATATCTATGTATGTATTTATAGATAAATAAACATTCATTCATTCGTAGTCAAACTATATGGATAATGCTATTAAGCAAGGAGCCATGTCTCGACAATAGACGAACACAACAATCAGAAGAATCGCCAGAACTTCGGCATACATGTTCTTCCTATTTCCCAATACTTGTAATTGTTTTAAATGGGAACCATAATATCAAATAAAGAATATATTTAATAATTAAGTCCGAAGGTGTGTTCTTCAAGCAACCCAGTTGAGTCGACAAGCTTATCGATAAAATTCAATCACTAGTGGTATTACCATTGAAGATTCAAGAGCTTAGAGACCGTTACTTGTCCAACATTACACAAACATGGCAGATAAAAATTAACAAAAATTTCAGTTAGTTGAATAAACAATAAATTTTCAATATTTCCAAATTTTCTCCGTGTCTAATTATTCGATAAGATCGGATGATTCAATTGTCTACAAAATGTGATTTTTCGGATAATATCGTAAATGAAAACTTGATAAATATTATTAGCATGTGCGAAAAATAACGCAAATAAAGTATTATGAAGTACCTTTCCTTTGATAGCCCTGTCGGTTTTTGTGATTTGATTTGTGTCTGTTGTTTGGCCTATTATATCAATACTTATGATAACCAAAGGCGAACATATATTTCCTGCTGTTTTAAATGAAACTAAATGTTTCTAGATAATTCCACAATATATTGATAAAATGTTAAAAATTCTAAGAAATTTGACACTTGTTTCGATATTAAATAGTTGACGATGATTATTAGTTTCGAAACAATTGTCATATATATTAGAATTTTTAACATTTTATCAATATATTGTGGAATTATATAGAAACAGTTAGTTTCATATAAACAGTAATATCAGTAGATTCCACAAAGTAAGGGTCGAAACAGTAACTTTCATATATTTTCTGATTTAAAACTAGCAGATGCACGAATTTCTTATAAAAGGAAGAAAGAAAATCGTCTGAACTTTCGTTAATTTTTAATACATATTTGATTTCTTTCCAATTAAACGTATTTCTACTACAAGAATGTTTAACATCAAAAAAATTTAGTAAAAAAGTTATGTTCTTGTGTTATTCAAATCGAACATTATAAGTTTACGTTGAACTAATTAATTTTATGATATTAACAATTTACCTTAGGATTAGTTCTTCCGATTCGATCAATCACACTGGAACAACACGTAAAAAGAACCAATATCTAGAATACAATAAGGATATGAACTTGTTCGTTTGCTTATCGTATCGACTTTTTGTTTCTTGTTTTTTTGGTCATTCACACATGGAGGTAATACAGTCGTTTAATTCTCATTATACGTTCAAATATACGAGGTATCTATGATATTTCCTTAAATCAGTAATGTATAAACTTTTTCGATGCTATAATTTATGAACAAACATCAACACAATGAATGGATATGGTTCATGGATCCATCTGTAGAAATCCATGTATATTCACTATATTCAAATTCGTTTATGAATTTTTGTTGTGAATATGTTTCGCCTTTTTTTGTTAAAGGGTGAACTGTGTTAATAGACCTTTTTCGTACGGTTTCCTAAATATGCATGTTAAAATACATGTGTACAAATCGTTAAAATTGACAAACATTAAATAATACTTATTAAAAAGAAATTAAGACACAATTGAAATAATACGTGTCTTAAATAAAAAATAAATTTTACAAGTTGACTATATTATCTGTATGAAAAGGAAAAATATTACGGTGTTGTTATGGAGTGTGTATAAAGAGTAATACATGTTATAAATTATTTAAAACCAATACTTGATATATATTATTTTATAAATTTTCCTAACCTTGCTTGCAATATATAAGGTAAAAGACCCAAATTCAGACACTCTCCTATATTCAGTCGTATTTCAGTTGATTCAGCTAAAATAAGAAATTTACAACTTCCAGATATACGTTAAGACATCTGTTGATAAAATTCAACATAAACTATTCCAGTCATGAATAGTTTCCTATGTTACCGACACTACAACGGTCAATGCATAACCTGGAAAGTTGATGGTGCTGGAAAGTTACGTGCTGTGTTCATTTGCAAAGTATTTCTAATAAGGTAAGCCGATTTTAGCTGTTATATTCTTAACCACATGACACCACTAATTGAGCACATTGAAATGAACTTCTTTGAATTTGGTTATTAAAGTTCTGAATTTGCATTTTGACAATGTTTGCTATTAGTAAAACTACAGAATTTTATAATTTTTATGGTGTCGGGATTAGGTACAAGAAAATTTGTATTTTCCGTAAATCAGACACTGAGTGTCGGATTTGTGTGCATGTGATATATGGTTGATATGATACTAACCCGTTCTTTCCTCATAAAATAACCTAAGTAGATACCGTTTTATATAGAAAAGCTCATTTTAGAGGTCGTATCCAAATTCCGACACAAGTGACGGAGTTGAGTGCTTCAACTGTCTGAATTATGTTCAGTTTATATATAAACGGGTATCCTCTGTTATTTTAAAATTTAGATATAATCCTCGTTAATAACTATTTATTGTTGCATTCCTTGCTTTATTTACAGGATGTCGTCGAAAAAAACTACAAATGTAGCAGAAATGATTTGAGGCGAACTTTAGATGCCATCAAAAGTGGCACGCCTTGTTTAGCTGCATCGAAACAATATAACGTTCAAAGAACTACGCTTATTGGGAAGATTCAAGGCACTTATCCAGAAGAATGTCGTAGTGGAGCTCCTTCAGTATTAACTGATAAGGAAGAAAACCTATTAGTGTAATGGATCATTAACATGGGGTGCAAGGGTTTTCCTGTAACCAAAGATCAATTGCTTGACAGTGTCTGTCTTCTCGTAAAAAATGTAAAACGTCCTAACAATTTTACACATGGAAGACCGGGCCGTCACTGGTAAGAATTATTTATTAAAAGGCATCCTGAAATCACTGAAAGAATAGCACAAAACTTATGCGCTTTTCGAGCAGCCATAACTGAAACTGGCATAAAGAAATTGAAGATTACTTTGTTTCATCTAATATTAATATTTCTGACCCAAAAAGAATATTTACCACGGATGAGTCTGCTTTTTTTTCTATCGCCAAAAGGCCGTAAGACACTTGCTAAGAAAGGGTGTAAGTCACTTCATGATAGATCAGGTGATGACAAAGAGTCCCTGACTGTTCTTATAAATGGTAATGCTGCTGGTCAACTAGCTCCACCCATGGTGATGTACCCATACGAAAGGATACCAAAGCATATAGTATCACAAGTGTCTAAAAGTTGGGGGATTGGGAAGTCAACCAGTGGATGGATGTCCTCAGAATCTTTTTTCAAATTCATAACTAACATTTTTTACCCATGGCTTTTATCTGAAAAAATTCAGTTTCCAGTAGTATTATACTTGGATGGGCACAAATCACATGTCACTTTACCGTTGATAGAGTTTTGCAGAGAAAAACAAATAGTCATAATAAGCTTGCCACCAAATTTCACACATATTCTGCAGCCTATGGACGAGGGCTTGAACAAATCTTCAAAAATTAAATGGAAAAGTGAAGTTCAAAATTTCAAAACACAAAATAATTATAAACATTTAGGCAAAGACACCTTTGCTCATGTTCTTCAAAATTCTGTGAAATCAATCTCAAATTTAGAAAATATTTTCAAAAACGCCTTCAAGGCATGTGGTCTTTTCCCTTTTGACGCTAATAATATCGACTATCACAAACTTCTCAACGAAGATAACAATGAGTTCAAAACAAATGAAGCAGTAGATGCTAAAAGAATGAGTCATTTGCGATATCTCGAAACATATTTTCAGCCAGATTTTTTTAATAAATGCTATGAACTGAAGGGTGCAAACTGGACAGGTGAAATTAAAGATAAAAGTTTGTATGAAATCTGGTACAAAATGTACGAGAACTCAGGGTTATCTCAGAACAAAGAAAATACTCCAAATATTACAATATATGTTGTAGAAGAAGGCTTAACTCTGGAAGATGGATGGGAAAATTTGGTTGTATCTGAAGCTGATGAATCATTACCTGAAGATATAGAAAACACATTGGAAAATCCCGAAACAAGTGACGTAGAACTCATGGTTAGTCATACGGAAAACGCTGACAAAGAAACTATATTAGAACAAAAAAGTATTGACGAAATAATGGAAATAGAAAATGACAAAATACGCGAGGAAGAAAGTGATGAAAAACGCGAGGAAGAAATTGACGAAATACGAAAAACCAATGTGTTACGAAGGAGTGTAGGAGGAGTAATAGAAAACGTTGAAGTAACCCCAGAAAAACGAACTAATACAACTGAAGTAACCCCAGAAAACGAACTAATACCATTGAAAACGAGCAAGTAAGAGTGGAGTCCGTCAATAAAGATGAAAGTGGGAATATTTGCAGTAATACGAAACATTTTCAAATACTGCCAGGAGTGGTTATACCATCTCCGTTTAAAAAATGTTTATTCTGGCCTGAACCAACAAAAAAGGTAAACTCAAGGAATAGTCGGGTTAAAGTTCCTTCCGTAGCCACCTTTGATGCTTGGAGACAATATTTTTTGAAAAAAGAGGAAGAGCAGAAAAAAGCAATTCAAGAAAAAGAGATTACAAAGAGAAAAAGAGAAGAAAACAAGAGGTTGCGTGAAGAGAAAGTAAAAATACCTAGAAAAAACATATTCGGCAAGATAAACAAAAAAACTCAAAAGAAGAAGAGAGATCAGAAAGGGAAGAAGTCTCATTTCAAGATAACGATGAAACGGAAAATGATCAAATTGAACATGAAGGTAAGAAGCAATTTTACTGAAGTAATTAACTTAATTTTACTATACAAGAATTATTTATCAAGTGATGGAGAGGCAGAATCCTCATTTTATAACAAAATAAAAATTGGTGATTTCGTAAGTGTCAGTTATTTTGTCGACTATTACCCAGCACAAATTACAGATAGAAACAAGGAAAACATTTTAGCTAATGCAATAGCTAAAACTGGTGGATGGTGGAAATGGCCAAGTACTAAAGATGCAATTTGGTACGATCCTTATGAAGTCTGCAAGAAGAACAAGCCTCCAATGGAAATAAATGAAAGAAGTTTATTTTCTGTTGAGGAGATAGAAACACATAATGTGTAATGTAGTAGAACGTTCTTTTCTATTTTTATATTAAACGTTTGAAATCTGAAGGTTAATTGACTATTTATATTTTCTGTCGGAATAATGTCCGATTTGGAGTCACTGTCAGAATAAGGTTCACTGACGTGTCTGATATTGGAACAAACTTCAATCTTGTGGTCGGAATTAGGTGTTATTGGCATGGTTACAAAAAATTATTATTACATAATTATATACAAAGTTTCGGGAAAAATAACTGCTCGATCTCCTTATAAATTATTATTAATTCAAGAATATTAAAACTGACCAATGTCATTAAATGACTGTAAATTACTTCACAAAATATGTAAGGTGAATTCCTAAAGGTGTCTGAATTTGGGTCTTTTACCTTAGATGTACTTAATATATACCCGTAATCAATCCCATATGCACAAAAAGAGAATATGTTCATATCAGAAAAGTTTTAAATTTCATTATTATCAATATTCATTATCAACCTAAATATTAATTTTAGAGTTTCTACATGTGCTGACCATAAATGATGTTTAATTAGGTTAAAATAATTTACCTAATTTTATTTAGATAATAATTATATACCTGTTTTTTATTTGGTTAATAGATTGTATCCACAGCTAACCCCTCAACTAGCAAATTTATTTTGCCTTTTTGAGTACGCCCATAACACTTTAATCACATTTTAATCGTTCACAATTATACGCTTCAACTGATTTGACTGCATCATCAATAATTTGTTTTAATGATGAATTTGTTTGTGGAGATAATATTGCATCCCTAGACATTATAGCACAAAACAGTACGAAACTTTTAAATTCCCGCAAAATGGATGCTGCGCTTGCGCTTGTCAAGTGATGAAAAGTACTATTCTCTCTGTTTGATATTTTATTTATTCCTTAAAACACGGATCTATTTCGTTCGCATATTTATATGTTTTGATTTTTTCCCTTTAATTCGGTTTTTCGCTTCAATTAGGTATGACCATTCTTTATTTTTCCAGTATCCTGACTTTTCACTGCACTTTTCCCATAGTTTATCGATTAATTCTTTTAGATTTTCAAGTAGAATTTAGTACTTAATATTGTGATCTGATTTTCTTACCGTTAATTTTAATATTTTCACATGTTGCCCAATTTCTTATATTATTTCTAAAAATTATTGCAGCGCATTTGTCAGTGGATATTTGGAAGTTATGTTTTGTAGTCAACCGATGGAATTTGATTAGATACGCATTCATTTCTTCATCCATGTTTTGTAGATCTTTTCCTTCCAGTGTGATTACCATGTCGTCGCCATATTGTATAATGCTATACTAATTTTTAACCCTGTTGGTACGATAATTAGATATACGTTGTGAACAAAAGTTTCTTCTTTATATTTCATATTGTCTTTAAAGTTAGAGTTTTTTAGTAAAATAAATCAATAGAATCAGTGCATAGTAACGTGTGTGTAAACAATCCCCGAAGTTCAGTTAAACCATCGCCCAGACAAAAACACAAAGGTACGTTGAAAATCGATAAAACCCAAACAAGATAAAACGATTATCAAAAGTTAAAAACACTATCACAAAAAACAATAAAGGGGAAGCCGAATTTAAAGATTCTGACGAATCATCACACACCCCAGTAACTTCTAAATTTCATTCCCCTCAAAATACACCGAAGAATTTGCTAGAATTAAAAACAAAAAGTTTGAACTAAAGTCAAATAAAAATAGGTAGAAAAACTTTTTAAGTTAAACGGTTTTATGTTAAACATACATTGCAATGTTTAAGATAAATGTACTAAAAACCAAAAAATAGATACAGTCGTGGGAATTATAAACATATGCATAGACTAGACTAAAATAAAACCGTGGGGCACGTCAATTGTCCACAATCGTTGATTAAAATTTTTGTTTTGTAATGTTACACTATAATTAGGCAGTTGTTCAACCGACAATGATGGACGTGTGATAAGTAGAACTAGAATGTGGAAACAAGCTAGCAAGCTCGATTATAAGCGAGTTTTAGGGTTTCATAGTGGTGAGCGAGTAGTACTTTTATCATATGTTTTGTCGATTAAAGACAAACTACGAGCAGTGAAACGATTCCTCGCCAGCCAGCAGTGTGAATGTCCAACGATAAACTAGTTGAAACATCTCTTTTATTTACATGGAGTGTATAACTATTGGAATTTCCATGAGCAAGAAAATAGTAAGTAATTTCCTCACCGTCTGCGGGCCAACTGCCTAACGACGAATTAAACGATTCTTCTATCGCACATTAAGTCGATAATTTGTAGACAATTGACGTGCCCCACGGTTTTATTTTAGTCTAGTCTATGCATATGTTTATAATTCCCACGACTGTATCTATTTTATTATTTTTTGGTTTTTAGTACATTTATCTTAAACATTGCAATGTATGTTTAACATAAAACCGTTTAACTTAAAAAGTTTTTTTACCTATTTTTATTTTTTGGTTTTTAGTTTTTATCTCGCATTCTGTTTAATTCATTTAGTGCTTCATTATTGCAAGGTTTCTTGCCCGTTAGTTTATTGCAGTCCAACTCCTCTATACGTAGTACCTGCAAAGATATTACTCTACTAAGAGCCACGTAGGCTTGACCTTCTTCAAACAGTTTCGCACCTAAGTATACGACTGCGTGATCCACAGTGCTGCCCTGCATTTTATGTATTGTAGAAGCCCATGATAGTATTAAAGGCAACATAATTTTATATAGTATATTGTATTCTACTGGTTGAGCACTTTCATTTGATACCCATATTGATGGGATTGATAAAACCTACGTTATCCGCCATTTTGTAGCGGCCGCCATCTTGGATTCAAATTTTTTATAGTATATTGTATTCTGCTTGTTGAGCCCTTTCATTTGATACCCATGTTGATGGGATTGATAAAACATAAATTATTCGCCATTTTGGAGCGGCGGCCATCTTGAATTGATAATGAATAAACATAATTGTATTGTCACCAAAATCCAAAGTGTATACAAAATTTCAGATTAATCGGTTGACAGGAAGAGGGTGAAATTTGAATTACTAAATTTGACCCAAGAATAAAACAAACGGGGTGAGCTAAATAAAACCGTTTAAAAATAGCAACTATCATAAAATAGTTTATATCGAAGACGATTACGCCAATAACGAAAACATTGACAATTTAAAATTTTCAAATATTTCTGAAAATCTGAAAATTCCTGAAAAGTGTCTGGAAACTCTAGACGTTGTATCAATAACAAAGTGCATTGAATTAACAAAACCTTCTACAACAGCAACCTATAACACAAAAGAAATTACCGACTTAACTGAAGAAAGTGTATAGAAAATAAGAAAAAGTGTATAGGAAGGGCAAAAAGTGTCTGGAAATTTACAAAAAGTGTCCGGAAATTGAAAAAAAGTGTAAAGGAAATAAAAACACAACCACTGAAAGTGATAATAACTCAAAATCTTTCAACCTACAATATTCAATACCTGTCTGTAGAGGTAATAGCACGAACAACACCAGATAGATCCTTAAAAAACATAAATATCCATTTAGTGTTTCAAATGAAACTCACTGTTTCTAGCTAATTCCACAATATAATGAAAAATGTTGAAAATTCTAAAAAATTGACAATAGTTTCGATAACTAAATATGTAACTTCTGTCATTCTGACGATGATATTTAGTTATCGAAACAATTGTCAATTTTTTAAAACTTTCAACATTTTTCATTATATTGTAAAATTAGCTAGAAACAGTGAGTTTCATTTAAAACACTAATATGAGTAGATTCCACGAAGTGAGGGTCGAGACAGTAAATTTCAATATCCAGATTGTAAATATGGAGGAATACACAATTGGGAGTAGTAAAATGGTTAATTCCACAGACGAGGACGAAAGCCCAATTGTCCAAAATCAAGGTACAGCTGAGATACACGTTAATAAATTTGCAAATCTCACTTGGGCACAAGAGATAGAGGATGATGCAAGTATCAACAAAACAACTACTGTTGATGCTTCCAGTTCATGACCCCCTATAGGGATAGATGGAAATGTATCGCACCATAGGGACATGGTCAATAAGTTAAAAGAGGAGATTAAAAATCCATTCGAGATCAAATATAACAGTAAAACTTTGATGATTTTTACTGAAGATACCCAAGATTTCGAAAAACTCAAAATAATATTTAGAAACGAAAAGGTACAACACCATACTTACACAAGAAAAGAGGAGAAAACGCACGCTTTTGTTTTGAGGGGCCTAGCGGAAGGAGTCCAAATAATTGATATCCGTGAAGAATTAGAGAAAATTCATAAAATAGAAATCAAAGACGTCTACAGAATGTCTACGAAAAGTAGGCCACTATACCTTTTTTTTGCCCAAGAGGTGGGGTGGAAGCTAATGCCTTCCTCGCAGCGGGTAGTGCTATGCTACGAGTTTGTGTGGGACTTTCACCACACTAAACCACCCTCCTCATCCGTATAGAAACGGACAGGAAAGAAGGAAACACCGGAAAGAGACAGTCGTCTCGTGCGTTAGGTCTCCTCCTGCTTCTCTTAATTATCTTGTATGGCTCTTTCATCTGCTCTATCCTCTGCTTCCTTTTTCTTCATAATACTGGTAATAAAACATGAGAAACGTTCCCAGTACCTTTTGTTTTCTGACATTTTGGGGATGATATCCTCGATTCTTGGTATATCGCCTATTTCCCAGATCAGCTCTTCTCGTTGGTTTTCCCAACTGGTGCACTTGTAGAGTACGTGCTCGGGGTCGTCCCTTACCTTGCATATTCGGCATAGGTCGTCCGGAGTCTTTTTTATTCTATACGTAAAACTACCGAAAGATCCGTGTCCTGTTAGGAATTGTGTAAGGAAGTACGACATTTTCCTGTGTTCGCACTTTATCCACTGTCTTATGTTCGTTATCAGCTTTCTGGTCCACGCCGCAATTTCGGTGCCGTTTTCCCACCTCTCCTGCCATTTCCTGAGCGTCTTCTCTTTTGCCATCCTTCTATTACCCCCAAGTCTTCCCCCTATTATAGCATCTTTCTGCTATCAAAAGGTCTGCGGGCGGAAAACCCGAGATAACTTGGGCGGCCTCAGCGGAGACCGTCCTGTATGCAGATATCGTCCTAAGCAAGCTCTTTCTTTGTATCGATATTAAAAGGTTGCAGTTTCGTTTTGTTTTTATTGACTCCCTCCAGACCGGGGCCGCGTATAAAATAATACTGTGTATTACCTGACATAGTACCCTCCTTTTGTGATAACTGGGTCCTCCTACGTTGGGCATAATCCTCTGTAGTTGTGCCCCTTTTTTCGCTGCCTTGTCCGCAATGTACTTTATATGTTGTGAGAAGTTTAGGTTCTTGTTGAAAATCACTACCAGGTATTTCATGCTTTTGGTAGCCTCGATCAGTTGCTCTACCATTATGCTAAAGGACCCTATACTTTTTGGGCCTTTTATCACCATTACCTCCGTTTTTTGGGGGGCAATTTGCAGCCCTTTACTTTTTGTCCATTTTACGGCGTGCGAAATAGTTCTCTCAGTTCTCTTCTTAACTTCTATTTCGTCTTTCCCTTCCACTACATATATGAGGTCGTGGGCATACGCTACTGCAGTAACCCCCCGATCATACGGTAACCTCAGTACTCCGTCGTATAAGATGTTCCACAGTACCGGTCCCATGAGCGAGCCCTGCGGGACACCCATACAGCATTTGTGATTTACTATCCCGGATTTTATTATTCTCTTTTCAAAATAGCTTTTTACACAGTTTATCAGGTAGCTGCTTATTCCTCCATCGAGCATTTGTTGTATTATGTGTTCTCATTTTGCAGTGTTAAATGCATTTCTTATGTCTATTGTGGTCAGCAGCCCCCATTTGGATTTTATCTCATTTATCTTGTCCTTGACGGAAAGCATAGCAGTTACTGTAGATAATTTACTTCTAAAACCGTGTTGGTGTTCTGATATCAGTTTTATTTCATCAATTTCCTCATTTAGTCTATTTACAATCATGCGCTCATATAATTTTCCAAAAGTGTTTAATAAGCATGTAGGCCTATAACTGGATGGTTTTTCCGGGTCTTTGCCTGATTTTGGGAGTAGTACCACCCTCGCGATCTTCCACTCCTCCGGGAATCTCTGTACTTCTAGCAGTGAATTAAGTTTGGCTAGGATTTGTTCCGGGACTATTTGCTTTGCCAACTTTAGGGCTTCCACCGTAAGGCCGTCTGGGCCAGGGGCTTTGCCGTTTTTCATGCTTCGAATTGCTAAGTCAAGTTCTTCTTTTGTAAATCGTGCAGGTTTTACTGGGACTATTTTATGCTCTCTACGTGGGTTTTTTTGTTTTACAGTTGGGAATAGTTCTTTTAGGATCTGTTTCCTCTTTTTTACGTTTATTTTATACCCCGAAGCCTTGTTGGCTATTTGTCCGGTGACAATACGATATCCTTCCCCCCATATGTCATCCTCTAGGTCTAATATTAATTTCTCCCACCTCTCCCTTTTTGCAACTTGTATGATCTTTTTTAGATGCTTTCCCTGTTCCCCCAAAATATCTAATAATCTCTGTCTCTCCTCTTTGTCCTTACTTCTTGTATATTTTCTTTTTACTTTAGCATATTCCCCTCTGGTCTGCTCCACCTCATTGTTCCACCAGTAAGGTCTCTCTTTTCTTTTTCCCGTTTCTTCCACACTAGCCCTTTTTAAAGATCTCGATAATTGCTTCATATGCGTCTGATACGTCCTTTACTTTTTTTAGGCTCTCTATATATTTTGATACATCCAAATATATTTTTTTCCGTGTACTGCTTGCAATCTTTCCCTTAGTCTTTAACTCATACCTGATTTGACCGTGGTTTGTGAAAGGATTCAGAAAATCTATACTCCACCCTTTTATCCGTTTTGTGGTACTCTCCGAGCAGAGGGTCACGTCTATGTGGCACTTTGAGGAGCCCCGTTCGAAAGTGTGGTGTCCTTGTTTTTGGCCGTCCACTGAAGTTGCGATATCCAGTCTTCCACATATTGTCCTCTTTGATCGGTGATGGCCGATCCCCATAACGGGGATTTTGAGTTTATATCACCAGCTACGATAGAATCCAGTGGGTGCTCGGAAGCTTTCTCAAAGACTTTATCAATTACTTTTTTATAGTCCTCAGTTGGAATATTTGGTGATATGTACGTTGCAATAATATTCACCCCGTGTAGCTTGACACTTACGAATCCATCTTTTTTGCTTACTTCATCCACCTCGATGTTATTATTTAGTATAGCGATTGCCACATCTTCTCTCTTGTCCATTAACCATTTTCTTTTATTACCAATTTTCTTGTTGGGTTCTGATACGATCATAATATCTGAGCTGGTTCTTGCAGCTTCATCAAAAGCCACATCATGTGCGACTTTTGACCTGCCCAGCTTAACTTGGAGTATTTTTATCATTTTTCCTAGGGTTCCCACACCCTAGATTCTTTTCTTTGACTGTGTTTTTTTCTGCATCTTCCTGATGCGGTTCTATGACCTTCTTCCAGGCAAGTCAGGCAGAATGGTCTACATTCACGCACCATGTGCCCCACTTTGGCGCAGTTTCTGCATCTGTCGCTCCTGTCCTCCCCTTTACATTCTAACTAATTGTGGCCTTCCGCCCAGCACCTGTTGCATCTAATCATTTCCCTTCTTTCCCTTAGGTCCACAGTGGAGAAACCCACTCTGAGTTTTCTTATTTCTATTAACCTCTCGATTATCTTAGCGTCCGCAACTACTGTGGCTGCTTTCCTTCCTCCTGCCATCGGGCGCAGTGCCTTGATTTCCAGTTCATTTTTATCCCCCTGTGGATTTAGGGCTTCTTCTAACTTTTCCTTTATTTCATTCTCCTCAGTGTCAATATCTAGACCATATATATTCAGTGCCATTTTCTTATTTCCTCCCTTGAACCTTCTGATGTTCTCTTCTTTCATATTCTCTTTAATCTTTTTATATATATGCTCTATCTCTTTACTACCCCTCTTTACCTCTAGGAGCAAATGACCTTCTCTTGTTTGCCTTATTCTCTCTATTTCCTTTATTACGCCCTGGTCCTCAGTTGGCCTATTTGCAAAGTATTTTTTAATAACATGAAACCAGAGGTGGTGCATTGAGACCAAAAAAACAAATGCAAATATTTTTGCAATTTCTAAGTGATCCAGGATTTCAAATAGGGATCGGAAAAGAAGAAGGAGTTCATAGAACAACAATATGTGAAACGATATCTCACGTTTTACCAAAAATAGTTGAAAAGGCAGGAATTTGGATTTGGCCACTATACCTAGTGGTCACTAATTCTAAAATCTCTCTCGACTATTCATATGAAAATGTAAGAATTATTGAACACACGAGGGTAGTATGGGAACACAGACGACAGAGCAAAGCAATAATACAGTGTCACATCTGTCAGCTGTGGGGCCATGCTACCTCCAAATGCGGACGCTCACCCAGGTGCCTGAAATGTGGAGGACAACATCTCACCTTAGAATGCACAAAAGACAGATCACTACCAGCCAGATGCGCCAACTGCAAGGGGGGCCATCCAGCCAACGCTGAAGTCTATCTAGAATTCGTTAAGAGGGGGATCTGGATGGAAGAGAGAAGAGCACAGCAAATACCCAAATCAACTCCTGAAGACATCCCCGCACCACTTCTCCTGGACACAAAATTCAAACAATACCAATAACGAATTTCCTAGTCTTCCTACTAAAAACATCCCCCAAACCACCCCTCAAAATGTTCGCTCGCCACCCCCAACAAGTAGAAGTACCAACCACTCCAATAACAAAGACATCAGCAAATTCACTGAACTAAATAATCTCTTTCAAGAACTTCACTCCTTAGTGATCCTGGAGGAGCTAACAAAAGCGGTGTCCGACCTCATCCAAGAGATGCAGAAAGCCACCAACAAGATGGTGAAATTCATGGTCTACAATAACTTTGTAACCGGGATCGACAACTATGCCATATAGGCAGGTAGGTGATGAAATTGAATTTCAAAAACGATACAATCTCAAATAAATTTTTTGTAATTTATGCGGAGTAGAAAACAAACTCCCATTAATCAGACATTTTCTCGAAATCAATAAACCAGATATTTTCTTTCTACTCGAAACATTCCTTAAATCATATGAAACAATAAACTTCAGAAATTCAGAATATGGTCTCTATAGACAAGACCGGCCCGGGGATGCCGAAGGTGGCGGTATCGCATCACTTATCAAAAAAGGCATAACTTTCAGAGTCCTGCAACAAAATAATACATCAATTGAGCATATCGCGATCCTTTTTGATAATAAAATTAAAATTGTCGGTTCCTACAATCCACCCGGCAACAAACTCACACTTACAGACTTTCATAACATTTTTAACACTCACAACAAAGTTCTGGTAGTACGCCAACAGAAGTACTCTTATGAAGTTCTGCGACAACACGGACTGCGAAGTGTTTCACACAATCGAGCTGACTCACCATCCATTTGCCGCAAATCATTTCCCATGCATTTTAGATATAGCGACCGGGTCCACATCAGTAGATATGTACGTGGTTCGTCGCTGTTCGTCGGGGTATTTATTGATGTGGAGGGGGTGAAGCACCAACCCGGCGCGTCTCCAGGTGGCGGATAGGAGAAGGGCCTCTGAGATGATTTTATACGAGGAGGAGGTCTGCGGGGAAATACCTGGGGTTCGTTGTGTCTAAAAACTCAACTGGCAGCCCTCGAATACCCTGCCGCGGACCAACTTTACCTGTCCCAGCTGTAGTATCGTGGCTAAGTGATTGCACACAGGGTTACGATGACGGGTGAAATTTCGAGCTTACCTTGAAATCACCTGTTATACCAATGTCTCCTGGCTGTCTGTGGTCAAGTCTCGCGGGCCAGTGGGATGGGGGGGTCTTGGGTTTACTGTCCGGACCAAGAGGAGACAACCTCATTAAAAAACCTAAATTCAAGGTGGGAGACCAGGCCGAAGAATGCGTGGCTATATAGAAGAATAGTCCTTACTGGTTTCGACCTTGGAGCACCGGGGGGAACTCCATTGAATTGAACCCCTTACCTCTGCATGCGGGGCTCTGCAGCAGTGGACCGTAATTACCCTATCTTCTCGTGGGATCACTCATGGAAAGAAAAAGTAAAAAAACTTTCACCGGAAAAGTAGTGGAGACAACCTCCACCTCTTCATCCGGGCACCTCACAGAGGGAAAAAAGGCCAAACGGCACAAAGGTCGTATGCCGTTCGACCTCCCAAAACTGGGAGAACCGGGCGGTAGAGACGACCCACTGAGAAAAGGCCTTAGTGGAGCAGGGGTGCGGAAATACCTGCGACTCCTCAATCAGGTAATATCCCCTGAAGAGGCCAGGAAGCAGGTAACTCAGCGCCCAACCCAACCGAAGGAATTACCAACGGGGAAAACAAAGCTTAAAAGAGGCCCGGAGCATATTACTCCTCCGCTTAGGCCTCAAAGCAAGAAAGCAAAAACAGCTGCATTGTTATCCGGGCAAGCCACTGCTTACGCAGCAGCTGTCAAAGCAGAGAGAGCTTTTAGGGTGGGAAAAATGCCCAAGGATTATCCTGGGGTCATCCTGAAAGCGGAGCAGCTCTCCACACTGGAAGATACGCTGGTGGAAGAGCTGTGCCAGAGCAAAGAGAAGGGAATCCACTTCTCAGGTATCCATTTCCGATGTGGAATGATACTGGTGGAGTGTGGGTCACAAGAATCGGCAAACTGGCTCATGAGGTCCGCGCCGAAATTAAACTCTTGGGAAGGACCCGAATTGGTGGCTCGAAGTGGAGACGACATCCCAAAGCCGGTCACCATAACAGTGTTTTTCCCAAGAAGCCAAGACATGAAACTGGAGAAGATCCTCCAACTTGTCGAGGTTCAGAACTCCAACCTCAGTACTGAGGCTTGGAAGATTTTAAACTCTAAAAAAGAGGGACAGGGAACTATCCTCACGATTGGGATCGATCACCAATCTGGGGAGGCTCTGAAGGCAGGTGGTTACGCTCTAAACTTCCGTTTTGGGCGTATCCCTGTCTCGGGGCTGGGAAAAAAGAAGAATCCTGCGGAGGATCCAAAGGATATGGAAATACCCTCCACATCCGGAACCTCTGGTAAGGAGAAACAAGGCGAAAGCTTGACCTTGGGTCAGCCCGAGATCTCCTCCGGCTCTGCTGGGATGACCTGGGAATGCGGAGACTGCCTCTGCATCCCGGGAAGCTGGGCAGAGCAGCCTGGGGGTCGAGAGTCTGACTCTAGATCAAGAAACCTGCTCGATTACCGAGGGAGATACTGCCATGGTGGTCGAGGAGGGTCAGGGAGAGAGAAAGGAGGGGGATGAATAGAGGCTGAGTAACTCGGCCTCTCTCATCCATAATTATTCACCTTCACGTTCATGAATGTAGCTCAGATTAACCTGCATCACGCGAAGGGAGCTTCAGCCGTGATTGCAAGGTTGTTCGCTGGACTACAACTGGATATTGTACTGATCCAAGAACCATGGATCAACAAAGAAGGCCAACTCAAAGGTTTGGCATGTAAGGATTCTAAATTGATTTATGATCAAAGGCAAGTATCTCCGCGTGCCTGCGTAATCATAAGAAATAACATAAAATATATTTGTGTTCCAGAATACGTGTCACGGGACCTTATTCCAATCATGGTTCACCTCAACATCGGGGGTATCGACCGAGACATCGTCATTGCCTCTGCCTACTTCGCTGGAGACGGGCCGATGACACCGCTAGTAGAGGTACAAGAGCTAGTGAGACACTGCGATGGCAGACGGCTGCCAATTATAATTGGTTGTGATGCCAACGCACACAATACCGTGTGGGGAAGCACCAATAACAACGTAAAAGGTGAGTGTTTATTAGAATATCTCTTAGCAAATAACCTTGAGACCTTAAACGTAGGGATAACCCCCACTTTCGTCACGAGAGCAAGAGAAGAGGTCCTGGACGTAACAATCGTTAATGTTGCTGCTAGGAAAAATGTAAAAGATTGGAGGGTGATGAGCGAGCCATTACTTTCCGACCGTAGGATCATCGAATTTAGGATAGAGGGAAATACCACCTAGATTTCTACAATTCGAAATCCTAGAAATACTGATTGGTCTCTTTAGAAGACCAATCTGAAGGACAATTTGGAACACGTCGAAGTGAATGGGGTAAATCACCCGCACTACGACCTGGAACAAAGAGTCGAACAGATCAGTGAGGCAATAATGCTTTTCATTCGAGTTGCCCACTCTCAAAAGCTCGTTCAGAAAAGGATGCTCCTTGGTGGAATGAGAACCTGTCAAACCTCAGAAAAGTGGTCAGTCGACACTTTAATAGAGCCAAACGTGACGGTAATTGGGAGAGGTACACTGAGAAGCTTACTCAGTACAGTAAAGAGATTAGGAAGGCCGAAAGGCTTAATTTTCAAGCCTTTTGCGAAAAGATGACTTACACTCACACTGCGGCCAGACTAGAAAAGGTCATGGCAAATGGGGGAACTAACCCCACAATGTCGCTGAAAATGCCAGCCGGATCATACACGGAAGGTGAAGAGGAACGATCAATTCTTCTTCTTAAAACCCACTTCCCAGGTAGTGAACCAGCAACAAATATCGAAATAGCAATGAACTACACCAAAAAATCCCGCAAGGAAGATTGGGACATTGCTAAGAAAATATTTACCAGACGACGGTTGGAATGGGCAATAAGTACCTTTCAACCATATAAATCACCAGGAGTGGATGGAATATTTCCAGCACTCCTACAGCAAGCGATAGAGGATATTCTTCCTCACCTGCTGAAGATTACAAGAAGCAGTCTAGCAGTGGGTCTAATACCTAGAAAATGGAGAAGGGCAAGGGGTAACCTTCATACCAAAAATAGGGAAAAAAGATGGGACTGATCCCTTATCTTTTAGACCCATCTGTCTAACATCGTTTCTACTCAAATCGATGGAGAAAGTAGTGGATAACTACATAAGAACAGAGAATCTGGAGAATATACCACTTCATAAATGTCAGCATGCCTACAGAGCGGGTCGATCAACTGAGACGGCTCTGTATCAGCTGACAGAAGTCATCCAGAGAACTCTGAACAACAAAGAAATCGCAATGTGTGCATTCCTGGATATATCAGGGGCCTTTGACAACAAAACTCATGTGTCTGTCAAAGAAGCACTAAAAAGGCGAGGAGTAAATGAAACCATTGTAAAATGGATGTATGAGTTGTTGACAACGAGGATAGCTGAGACACAGGTGGGGAATCAAACCACCTCAGTTAAAGCCACTCGGGGGACACCTCAAGGGGGAGTGATATCTCCCCTTCTATGGAGCCTCGTAGTAGATGAGTTGCTCTACAGGCTGACGGAGCTTGGCTTCGAATGTATGGGCTACGCCGATGACATTGTATTAATAGTCAGAGGCAAGTTCGAGAGCACCTTGTGTGATTGATTACAAAAGGGCCTCAGAATCATTGAGCAATGGTGCTTGTCAGTGGGGCTAAACATTAACTCAAGCAAGACCATAGTAATTCCATTTACCCGGAAAAGAACAGTTCCAGCCATGAAACCCATATCCTTAAATGGGGAAATCATATAATGGAAATCGGAGATTAAATATCTAGGGATAACCCTAGACAGTAAGCTTCTGTGGAATAAGCATGTTGAAATAACTGCTAGTAAAGCAATAAGAGCTTTGATGGCGTGCAGAAATCTAGCTGGTAAGCGGTGGGGCTGTAACCCAAAAATACTGCGATGGATGTACGCCATGATTGTGAGACCAGCAATTACGTATGGGGCAATAGTTTGGCACACAAAAGCAAGTCAGTACAGCACGAGGAAAACCCTCGATAAAGTTGAAAGGCTTGCCTGTGTGTGCATCACTGGAGCTATGAGAACGTGTCCAATTAGGGCACTTGAGATCATTACAGATCTCACACCTCTACATCTGGTGATAGAAAGATCTGCCCAAGAGACAATTCTTAGAATATCTAAGGAAGGTTCAGGCAATGAGAGTATTAAAAATCAGGGAGCTTGGTCCTCTCTGACAAGATACACCTCATTAGCGAATCTTCCCAGTGACGAAATGATCAGGAAAGTAAGCATCGAAAAGAATTTCACTACGATGCTAAATACGAGGAGAGACTGGGAAAGGGAATACACCATCCAAACTCTCAAAGAAAACACCATTAGATGGTATACAGATGGTTCAAAAACCACCATCGGAGCAGGCGCTGGAGTATTTGGGCCTGGCACCAGATACTCATTATCGTTAGGCTGCTTCTCGAGCGTCTTTCAGGCAAAAATACTTGCGATTGAAAGATGCCTGGAAATAAACCTAGAAAGAAACTACCAGAGATGTGACATATCGATCCATTCTGATAGTCAAGCAGCTATCAAAGCATTGAGCTCCCATGTCATTGATTCAAAGTTGGCATGGGAGTGCCGAAGAAAACTTGATGAATTAGGCAAGAATAACAAGGTCTCTTTAGTCTGGGTTTCTGGTCACTCGGGAATCACGGGAAATGAAGAGGCCAATACACTTGCCAGGAAAGGAGCACAAATGCCCTTTATTGGCCCGGAGCCTTTCTGTGGTGTTTCAAAATGCTCCTACAAGAAAGAGTTTCGGTAGAAAGAGGAAACCGAAAGAGAAGCACTCTGGCGGTGCCTTCCCGGGTTGGAACATTCCAAAAAGTTCCTGGGGAACTTTGACACTGCTAGGTCCAAAAAATATTTGGACCTTAGCAAAGATAAGCTACATCTCCTCACGGGCTTTCTTACAGGACACTGCCGCCTTAGGAAGCACTTAATGAGAATAGGTCTAGCAGAGATTGAAGAGTGTAGATTCTGTGGGGAGGAGGATGAAACTCCTGATCACCTAGTTCTGGAATGCCTCGCCATTGCAAGCCAACGCAAGAAATGCTTTGGACAATAAACTTGTAAGAGTGAGGACCTAACCTCGCTGAAGCCGTCCCAAATACTAGAGTTCATTAGAACCTTGGAACTGGAAGGCGAGCTGTAGTAGTAGCGACAACAGCTCTGATAGGGGGGGCACAATAAACCTTTGGTTTCAGTGCACAGTAACCCCGTTAAAATCTAATCTAATCTAATCTAGATATAGCGATAGGTAAAAATATCAATGAAATAACAAAAATAAAAATTCTCCCAGACCTAAACTCAGACCACGATCCCGTCCTCATCCATTTAAAATTATCCTACAATACTATCAACCCCAACAATAACAAAAAATTCAATTATAAAAAAACCAAATTGGAATAAATGTCGCAAATACATTAATAATAACCTACTAATAATTGATAATATAGAAAACACAAATCATTTAGTAAAAATAATCGAAAATTTTCAAAATTTAATAATAAAAGCAAGAGATTTTTCAACAATTATAAAACAAAAACACATTCAAAAAAATATTTTACCTAATAATATGATGCAACTAATTAACGAAAAAATAAGATTCGAAAAAAATAGCCACAATCAAGAAATATAATATAGCATCAAGACTTAAGACAATACCAACAACTAAATAATAATCAAATAACAGAGCACAGAAACAATGAATGGGCAAAATGTTTAGAAACTTTAAAACTAGACGACAATTCTCTGTGGAAAATAGCCCGTCATTTCAGACAAAAACATAGAGATATAAACATAATAAAGAATAATGGTAAAAGTGACTACAACTCCCCCGAAATCGCAGAACAGTTCGGAGAGTATTTCCAAGGCAAATTTGTTAATCACACACAACACACACAATATCATCAAAACATAATGCACACAGTTCATAACTACATAAATTCACTCAATACATTAAACACTAAAAATCTAACAACATGCACCGAAATATACAACACAATACAGCATCTCAAAAACAAAACAGCTCCTGGAACAGACATCATACACAACATCTTACTGAAAAACATACCCAAAAAAGTCATTGTTCAATTAACACACATTACTAATTATATTATCAAAACAGGGCAATATCCCGATATGCTCAAAATAGCCAACGTTATCCCTATCGTCAAAGCAAATAAATAACGTGTTATGTATAGGCCAATTTCCCTTCTTAACAATATAGCAAAGGTGATCGACAAAATAATATTATTTCGACTTAAACAGTTTATTGAAAAACAGAACATTATACCCCCGAGCAATACGGATTCAGAAGCGGCCACAGCACGGTAGCTCAAATAATTCGTGTAATTAATTATATTAGGGAATGCTTCCAAAGAATAGACAAAGCTATCATGGTTACACTGGATATACAGAAGGCCTTCGACTCCGTATGGCTCGAGGGTTTAATGAATAAATTGATAAACATAGAAATACCGGATTGTTTAATCAAAATATTATATTCCTACTTATCCAACAGAAAATGTTACTCTAGAATCGACAATCACACAGCTGGACCGTATTCCATGAAAGCTGGAGTTCCGCAAGGCTCTGTATTATCACCTTTGGTATACTCCCTATATATCCATGATCTCCCAACATCCCCCAAACTGTTAACCGCAATGTAGGCCGATGACATATGTTTTGTAGCCAGAGCACAGAATCAAGATAGTGAATTGGATATAGTACAAACACACATTACCACAAAATTTTTATCATACTTTCACGAATACAAATTAGCTATCAACGCATCCAAGACAGAGTATTAATAGCTGAAAAAAACACATCATGGCCAACTCAGCTTTGTGTAGATGAGCATGATATCAAGCCTAGTACTACCCTAAAATATTTGGGGTATACGGTTTAAGGCAATACAAATGCGAACGCACACATTACGCAACAGGTACGCAAAGCCAAGATTGCAGTGAGTAAACTATATCCACTCATTTGTACACACAGTAGCTTTATATTTAATTACTTAACTGGAAGTTGTATTTGAGAAACACAATATTTCTGATTGTGATGAGAAATTTGTTAGTGTAGGTCCTACACAAAGCTATGAAACTCGCGCTAACGTCTTACACAAGTCTTCGCCAATCAGAAATAAGAATTATGTTAGCTAAAAAATTATTATCATTTGAAAACAAAATGGTAGATTCAGTACAATTGCGTTATTAATATTTTATCAGTTAATTTCCATTGAATAAAATCCAATATTGATATATTTTGTTCAACATTTTCTACATTTTTATCAACAAGTTCATTCATACGTCTTGTAAATGTCGCATTTGCTCTGTCAGCTCTTGTCTACCAATTTATAGTTTATATTACGTACACAAACTACTTCTGAAAGATTTGTCACAATATTCTTTCCATATTTTTATAATTTCATTGTATCGTAAAATTTTGTGGTATGTTTTATTATGAATGTCAGTAGAGAATGAAGTATACAGCGTGTTATTTGTCGATAGATGGATCTAACGTGTGAGAATGGAGGACGAACTGTGTCGCTGCTTGTCGAATGTAGATGATAACGACTTGTCTATTTATCCAATTATATTCTCCATGTGATATGTACAAAGCTATGCAGATATTGAGTGAACCTCCAGGATTTTTACCGTCACATAGTTCTGTTTGGCTGTTAGTTTTGCAGAGGGATGAAAGTATCATTTATAGAATTATGTAAGAATGTTTATGATATTTTAGGATTTGACAGTAAATGACATTTATAAAAATAGAAATGTTTGCAAACAATCCTTTAAAATTTAGGTAGCTAAGTTAGGATGGAGTTTTGTTGAAAAGAAAAACTAGGCACTTGACATATTTTTGACGGTTAAAAAAATAAAAAATTTTGAGAAGATAAAAAGATATATTAAGGCAGTTGGGACTTTTGAAATGTTAAAAAGTTGATTGCATTGGATTTAACTGGATAATATAAGGAGTGATAATTAAAAATTAAAACATTGTAATTGACAATTCAGATGGATATTTTGGAATAATCGAAGAAATTTATATACTCGTACATGTGGAGCACGTTTATAAGAATTGGAAGACAGAAGGGATTGATTTGAGGTGAGATTTATATACATATAGAGCACGTTTGTGGGAGTTGGAGGACAGAAGAGATTAATTTGAAAATAGATTTGTATACATATAGAACACGTTTATAAGAGTTGGAAGACGGAAGAGATTGATTTGAGGAGAAATTTATATACATATAGAACACGTTTATAAGAATTGGAAGAAAGAAGAGAATCACTTTAAAAGGTCTGGTTAATTGTTATCAAAATTCTCAAATAGTGTATATTGCAGAAGTTTTATTTTTATCATAAGACATTGAATGTTCTTGTATATCTTAAATTAATATATTTTCTTATAAGGTAGTCCTAACATAGAAAAGGAAAATCCAGAAACAAAGATCTTTGTTTGAGGGATACAAAAAGAAGCAGTTCCTGTATATCAAAAGGTAAGAGATTTAATTAATGAACTGAGAATAAAGTAGTAAAAAGATTGAATATAATAAATTTCGGATAAACAAAAGAAATTACAATACAGGGTGTTTCTTTAATTAGAATTTTAAAACATAAATATATAATTGTAAAATTGTAACAAATTTGAATTTAATTATAAAAAAAAAACAAAAGACAGAATTTAGTACTGCCATTCTTTTCAAGAACTGACTCCCTGTAAATAAGACATTTTGTATAGAGCCGGAGCAAATATATTTTGATATTTTTTTTTATGGTAATTTCAATAAGGTCTGAATAATTTTTATTAAATTGTACTTGCCTATTAATGGTAAGTTGACGCCCGATAACATTTACGTAAATAGTATACACTTTATTTATCTAAATTGAATTTAAAAAAAAAATTGTATAAGTACAATAGTTATAATTCTAACAAATTTGTGCCTGTAACGTGGAGCAGAATAAAATTATTATTGTAATATTCAGATATTGATAATTATAGTTATACCAAAATCTGTCTCCTGAAACGTGGGGCATAATAATAAATACAGTATCATACCTATACTCACATACGCAGCTCCCTTTCATTTTAACGGGACTAAACACAATTTCCACTCCCACAAGTGCTTACGGATGGCAATTAAACATAATTGTTACCCCAGACAACCTAAAAACATCTGGTTACATGACAAGACCCACATGCCCACTATCAAAAATTTCATCAAACTTTTACAATCATTGTCTGCCACAAGACCTTCGTAAGAACCTCATAGACGCAAATCGCGCAGGAGGCATCCGAGATAGTGGGTGTAGGCTTCTGCACGGAACGTTAATTACATAACTAGGTTGATTAACTTCAAACCTACATTACCACACAAAATGTAACAAATCCTAACTAATAAATTAAACTAAAATCAACGTCAGTTATGTTTCCTCCTCGAAAACTAAAAACCCAGTATCATTTTTGAAACCCTGTTTTTTAGCTACTTTTCAGGGAATACACAGCCGAAATATGCTAGGCGTCACAAACTCATCACGGGACAAAGTTATTGTAGAAATGAAAAACTAGGGATAATGCCAAGGCAAGGAGCCTTAGAGTACAACTGAAGACATACACAAGGGGATGAAAAATTGCCTTAACATCGGCCCACATTTAATTATATTTTTCTGACCATTGTAAAGGGTACCAAAACTTTAAATATAGAGTCTTTTTAATAAAAATAGTCTTAAAATTTTTGCTTATATCATGTACGGATTTTGAATAGATATTAAAAAGGATTGGGCTCAGGGGTGAATCTTGGGTTAAGCCTTGACTGCTATTTTTTGGTCCTATCAGATTCCCTTATTTATCTTTCACATATAAGTTTCTGTTTTCTGTTACAGAATAAGTTAAATATGAAATTAGTTGTTTCAGTTGGAATGCCTCCCGATTTTAGTCTGAGGATCGCCATCATTGCCTCCGCCCTAACAAAAAGTTCCAGAGGAGGAAGGTCTATAAGAGCTTCCAATGATGACGTGCTGTTCATTTCCCCGGTAATACCGAGGAGAGCTTGTGTTTGGATTGTAGTTAATTTATCCTCTACTGAGGATATTTCTGTCCTTCTCCACCAGACTATCGTTCCACAGGTGATCGTTGGCCTAATCACTGTTGTGTAAAGCCAATGTACCACATCAAGTCGTATTCCCCAGGTTTTGCCCATAACTCTTCTACGTTGCCAGAACAGCCTAATTGCCCTTGTAGTAGTTTTTTATAGGTGTGTCCTACAATTAAATTTAGAATCGAGTGTCACTTCCAGATATTTCACATCTTTAAATATTTCTAGTTTTTCTCCGAACGGTTGTACTCTGCTCTTCCGAAGAGCTCGTCTATTCGTAACAGCTACTAGTTTGGTTTTCTTTGGATTGACTTCAAGGTCCTCTTTAAGGCACTAGTCTTCCACAATTTGTAGTGCTTCTGGTGAGAATTCGCGACTGTCTTAGGGAATTTTCCCTTTGTGACAATCACTAGGTCATCCGCGAAGCCCTGCGTCCATATGCCATCATCATTTAGCCTTCAGATCAAGTCACCCACAATTAAATTCCACAATAGTGGTGAAAGTATTCCACTTTGATGACACCCTTTAGTTGTCCTGGCGGTGTACGTTGTTTCATGTATGTGTACCGATATTCTCCTATTCTCAAGCATGGATCTCAACCATCTGTATTTGGTACTGTTTATCCCTCTTTTTTCGAGAAATTTGTTTATTGATGACATCGATGTGTTATCAAAAGCACCTTCGATGTGTAAAAATGCTGCAAGTGCTATTTCTTTTTGGTTCACAGTCCTTTCGAAACCCGAGACTAAATTATGCAGAGCAGCTTCTCCTGATTTCCCTGCCTGATAGGCGCGTTGTAGAGGAATGCTCTTAAGCGCCTCTTCTTGCAGATGCATTTCCATCACTTTTCTATAGTTTTCACCATGAATCATGTCAGACTGATTGGTCTGTAGGATTTGACATGGGTGTACGTTTCTTTTCCTGGTTTGGGAATAAACACCACCCTTGACTCTCTCCATGCAATTGGTATATACCCTAAAGCATGGCTACTGCGTAATATCAGAACTAAAGGGCCCATCATATGTCAATTCCCTCTTACAAAAGCTTGGGAAATATGCCATCTGGTCCTGAAGTTTTGTAAGGATCTAATGAATTTACAGTCCATCTAATGAGATGGGGTCTGAGAATCTCATTTGTTAGTTTCCAGTCCTCTTTGGTAGCCCTTGTTTTGGCTGCCGACCCGTTATCGTAATTTGAATCTACATTTGCCGAGCTTGGAAAGTGCATACTAAGGACGTGCTTCAAAGCTTCCTCCTCAGTTTTTCTGTACTCTCAGCTCGGCAACTGGATAGAGCCTACTCTATTAGAAGTGTCCCTTTTGAGAATCCTGTTAATTCTGACCTTGTCAGGGACACCTTGTATGTCCTCACAGAGTTCCTTCCAGGACCTCTTCTATGATTCTTTTATTTTTTCATTATACGCACATAGTTAAGCCTTATATGCTCCCCATTTGCCCATTTTTTTCGCTTTGTTAAAAAGACATTGTTCAAGATTATAAAATCTTGAATTTTATTGTTTACGATACTTTTAAAATATGTAAGATATTTGTATGTTACTTCTTTTCGTCATTGTATATATTTAAAGCGTAAATTCATTTTAGTTGCTAGCGTTGTAAAAATATCTTTCAGAATTGATAAGATCTTTTGTGTTGTTGTAAATTCAAAGGATTTCACTTTATTTTCAACTTTTGTTAAATACCTTTAAAATATCACGTTTTGCAACAATAATTGTAAATAGTTTTGTTTGGGCATTGAAATAGCACATTTTTGAAAGTCGACATCTTGTCGCATTGTGTTTGAAATCCTATAGTTAAGAAGTCATGTTTCACGTTTCACACTATTATCTATTGTATTGTAAAAACCCTAAATTTAGTGTCACTTCTGCGTGAATTTTATGGTCGACGATCGGAAGATTTGAAAGACATGTTTGAATAACCTTTCTGAGTAAAAAGGTTTCAATTGCTATTGGAGTATTCAATAGAAATATCTATTGGAGGCACCCATTGTTGATTCTTGTCGATGGATCCGACGAGTCAAATGATACTGGCCAATAGGAAATATTTATTTTCGTTTGGTCAAAGTTTTTTACACTTATCGAAGCGAGTTCAATACTCTCGATAACAAAGCTTTTTACACTCATCGAAGCGAGTTCAATACTCTCGATAACAAAGTTAGTTCTATTACTCATCTACGCGAGTTTTTACACTCATCGATTCGAGCTCAACGCTCAATAACAAATTTTTACACTCATCGAAGTGAGTTCAATACTCTCGATAACAAGGTTAGTGTTACACTCATCGAGGCGAGATCAATACTCTCGATAACAAAGATAGTTTTACACTCATCGAAACGAGTTCAATACTCCCGATAACAAAGTTAGTTTTACACTCATCGAGGCGAGTTCAATACTCTCGATAACAAAGTTAGTTTTACACTCATCGAAGCGAGTTCAATACTCTCGATAACAAAGTTTTTTACACTCATCGAAGCGAGTTCAATACTCTCGATAACAAAGTTAGTTCTACTACTATCGACGCGAGTTTTACACACTCATTGAATCGAGCTCAACGCTCAATAAAAAAGTTCTTATACTCATCGAAACGAGTTCAACACTCAATAACAAAGCTAGTTTTAATATTCATCAAATCGAAACATAAAGTCTCTTCCGATCTGAAACCACCGAAGTTCAACATTCATAACTTTGTACCATTCTTGTAAATTTGTACATAATAAATTATTAATTTCGACATATATGTTTAGTTTTTATCTTTAAAACCGTTTATTTTCAAACTGCAATCCACCAAATTCTGATCCACACAGCTGTAATAAGGTTGTGCGGTAGGAGTCCTCTTGTATCTAGGATCAATGCGCATCGTAAGATGAAGATGGTGGATTGGAATAATCAAAGCTCTTTATTGAAGGCGGCAATATCTGAGAAGCCGCTCAAGAGGTTCCAGCAGGAGGATTAACCTGTTTACCTAATTGGTTGGGGGCATTGGAAGAATTACGATGAGGTTGAATATTTTTCAACGCCATCATAATACTCAATACTTCTCCTCGAAACATAAGTGTTTGAGATTGATTGAATGATCTCAAGGTTGGCAAGAATGATATTAAAAAAGCCGTATATGATCATTTCTTTCTCTATCTTCACTGTTCTTGAGAAATTGTAGTAGTTTATCGTCCACAGTTTCTTTCTTCCTCCTTTTTTGCCGGGTAAAAGTGTGTGAAGTTTGTATGGGTGTTGTTTGATTTTCGTCATCATTTTCGGATGGAGAGAAAACGGTGTAGAGTCTTCCAGATTATCTTCTGCAGCACTTTCAGTATTTTGGTTACAAGTCAAGCTGGATGCAGTTCCACAATATTGTAAAAACTAAAAATGTTGTCGTGACCCATAAGAATTATACTTTACATATTTAAATCCCATGTTTTATCCAGGAACTTCAAGTTGTCAAAGTATATGTACTTTTTAACAGTCTTGGCAGCATCACCACTTTTTGATGTCATCAATTTGCTTCGGTCTCTTACATATGCGTCTCTTACTGTTTTTCAAGAAAAAATATATAAATGTATTTTTCCTTTGAAATATATTTCACAATATTTGACTAGTGGTAATAGGTTCATCGATATGCATTATACATATAGACTTGGAATTTCAACCATTAGCAGTCTGCGACGAAGTTTGGAATATAAAGAAAATCTAAAGTATGCCAAAACCATAAAAAGAAATGTGAGTAGAAATTGCTTTTAATTTTGAAAAATACGCGAGTTTGTGTGTTGCGTAATGGATAGGAAGCATATTAGAATAGTGAAACATATCAATAGCGGTTCTCTTTGTTACAATTATAAATCCTTCTTTTCTTTAGTGATTCTAGTTATATTCGATGCAAACTTCTGTTTTACATATTTCAATGTTGGTGCATTTGGTAAATTTTTAGACTCTAATGTATTTGTGAACAGCGATTTTTGGTATACATTAGAAAACACCTCGTTACATATTCCTGATGATAGGCCTATTCCAGGTTATGAGAAAATACGACCTTTTCCGTATGTCCTTGTTGGTGATGAGGCATTTGAACTCACCCTTCATCTTATGCGTCTACATGCATGAAAAACTTAGATAAAAAAAATTCAGTTACCGTCTTACGCGTGCTCGTCGATATATCGAATTTTATTAAACAAATGGCGCATATTCTATAGGCCACTAAATTCGTCTTGGAAAAAAAAATAGTTAAAACCTGTTGCGTTTTGCATCATTTTGATTTTGTTTGCCTCCAGAGATGGATACGCATTTCATCATACCCTGAAGATATTGGGTTTTCGCCCAGTTGTAACGGATATATATTAATAGTAGTTATAATACGTCTCCAAGTTATATTTCTTCAAGGACAAACAAATGAGGAAATAATGCAAATGTAACAGAATTTGGATAAGAAATTCAATGATTTGAATGGAAAGGTAGAAGAACAGGAACGTGTGAAAGGAGTGAGAATATAGACTAATTATTTAACAAGGAATTGGAGGAAATGAATGGAAAATAACAAGAAACTGTAGAAGAAATAGAAGATAATCTAAAACGAAATGGAGGCGGAATAATGTATACTGGAAATATGGATTTTGAAGTGAAATTTGATATAAATATAAATATAATTCATCCAAAATCTTTTATTAAAATTATTAAAAGTAAAATGACGGGAGTAAGAGATATTGTAGAGAAGAAAATTATTATCAGAGGAACAAGTACCAGATATGGAAGAATTTGAGAAACAATTTTTAAAATTTTTTGGGGGGAGATACAACAGGCAAGTTTTAGGGAGAAACTTTATTTTGGTGAATTTGACTACAATCAAAGTGAGAATTTTAATGCATATGCAATGAAAATTTAAAACAATGCACAATATTTAGAGTCAATTATGCGAAAAGAAGAAATGGTTTTATATATACCAAGACATTTTGACCAACAAGTGTCAGAAACTATTGGGATACAAAATATTAAGACAATGGAAAGTTTATCTAATTATTTAATGAGACTGGAAAGAAGTAATAGTGAAAAGAGAAATGAAATAAAAAAATTAATTGGAATAAGGGTGAACGGAGATGGATATTACAGAAGAAAAATGTATAATACATACGAAAATAGAAATTATAGGAATAGGGATTTTGACAATAGAAGAAATAATAGACATGTAGATAGGAATTATGGAAATGAAAATAGAAATTAGAGAAATGAAGAACGAAGATATGGAAATGGAGATAAAAATAATGATAATAAGTATTTTGAGAATAGAAGAGATTTTAGAAACTTTGATAAAAGGATTGTAGATAAGTGCATGGAAAATAATATTATGGTGGTAAATAGTAATAAAATATCACTCGTGGGAGCGAACAATAAAAAATTATATGATACTAATAAAATGATTATTGAGGAATTACAATTGGGAAGTAATACATTTAAAGTACAAACTTTAGTTATAAATAATTTAAATTATGATGTATTATTAGGAACAGATGAATTAGACAATCATAAAATGATCATTAATTATAAAGAAAAATTGGTAAATCGTAAAGGAAAAGATATTAGTTTTGTTAAACAAGAATCAAATTAAGTAAATCAAGATACATTTTATGTAATGAATCAAATCACTGATGAACATCCAAACAGATTTAAAATTGTGTAAACAAAAATATATTAAAATAGTAATGGAATTGATTAGACGATTTAACAAATTATTTAATGAGGAAGTACGAGTAGCAACTAAATATGTACATAAACTAGAAATGAATAGAGATATACCTAATTTCAAAGTAAGTACATATCCAATTCCATACAAATTAAAGGATGAAGTATACCAAGAATTTTATAATAATAGATAGATCAAATTCACCATATATTATTGCCGTTACTTGTGTAGGAAAAAAATCTGGACAAATAAGAATATGTTTAGATGCAAGAAATATTAATAGTTACACTAAAAAACAATATGAAAGTCCAATGAACATAAATAGTATATTTAGTAGAATTACAAATGCAAAGATTTTTTCAAAATTAGATCTGAAACATAGATTTTGGTTAATTCCTTTGGAAAAAGAAAGTCCAAAATATACTGCTTTTATGGTAGATGTAGTGGTATATCAATTTCGTGTGATACCATTTGGATTGCAGAGTTCATGTGTAGCTTTGGTAAGGACACTTCATACCATTTTAAATAAATATGAACACTTTACACTCCATTATATAGATGATATTCTTATATATTCCGAAAATGAAGAAAAACATAAAGAACATTTAAATATTATTTTTGAGGAACTAGAAACCGTTGAATTAAAATTGAACATCGAAAAATGTCATTTCTATCAAGAAGAAGTGAAATATTTGGGATATGTTTTGAATACCAAAGAAGTTTGTATGGATCCTAACCGAATTAAAACAATATTAGAATACAAATAACCAACCCATTTAAAAACAATGATAGGGTTTTTAGGGATTTTGAATTATTTCAAAAGATTGATACCTGATTTAAGTAGAAAGGAAATGCCATTAATTGAATTATTGAAGAAAGGTGTGAAATGGCACTGGAATTAACGACATGGAGGAGCATTTAGAGAACTCAAAGAAAATTTCACATCAAGGTATATCATCCACAATATAATAAACAATTTATTTTGAGAACAGATGCAACAGTTGATCGTTTTGCTGGAATATTGATACAAGAACACGAAAAAGGAGGGTTTTTTATATCAAGGGTTACTAAAATACACGAAAGAAAATAATCGGAACTTGAAATGGGAAGCGTGGTATTTTGTATTACTAAATTAAATGTTTTTTTACTAGGAGCTAAATTTGTAATAGTTCAGCTTTGACAGCTATGCTTAAAAATCGATATGCTAATAATAGAATACATCGTTGGATTTTACTATTACAAGAATATGATTTCGAAATCAAATATATTCCAGGAAAACAAAATGTAGTTGCAGTTGCTTCAAGTAGAGAGACAGAAACCATATCCAAACAGAGAAAATATAAAATAGGTATAAATACAATATTACGAGAGGAAGGACTGTATTCACTGGACAAAATTAGGCAAGATCACCAAAATTTAGAACCAAATTATAAAAATAACGCTATTAATATAGAAGAAATATGGTATAAATGTTTAGAACATAGAGAGGTATTTGTAATTACGCAAGATTATGCCAAGGAAATTTTGAAAAATTTACATGAAGAATATGGACATATTGGGGCTAGAAAATTATGGATGCTTTTTAGAGAAAACTATATTACAAAAAAGGATTTACCAATTGCCAAGAATATCTGTAAATTATGTACTATATGTTTGTCAACTAGCAAAGGAAAAAAATATAATAAAAATCCGTTACAGATTGTAGCTGTAGATTTTATAAGCATTTTAATACCTAGTACACAAGGAAACAAACACATATTTGTTATCATGGATATATTTGATAAAGTATTCATTCCCATGCAAAACAACCAATGCAAAAACTGTGATAGGTTTTTTGAAAATTTATATTGAAAACTATGGCACTCCAAAAACAATAATTTTGGTCCATGCAACATATTTTGAAAGTGAAAATTAGCACAGTTTAGTCAAAACCAGGAAATTGAGTTAAATTTTATTAGTATTAGGAAACCATCAACAAATCCAGCAGAAAGATACATTAAAGAAATCAACAAATATCTACGAATATTATGTAATCAGGATCACTGTCAATGGGAGAATAATTTAAACCAGGTAGAAAAATTCCTTAATCAGATACCTCATGGTGTTACAAATGAATGCCCAGAGTATTTATTTATAGGCACAATACCTCAAAGACATTGGGTAGTTAATCGGAAATTAGAAATGGAAGATATTATGAATAAGGTAAATGAAAGATTACAAAAACAAGCTAAAAGATATATTAAAAGGATGAATAAAAAGAAGACGGTTTTTGAAAAAGGAGAATTAGTAATTGTAAGATCATTACAGTAAGTTGCAAAAAGATCGGAAAATTTTACAAAATATTACTACCATTTGAGGGACCCTATATTGTAGGTAATGACGGGGCACAAAATAGTTATAAATTATTATATCCGACTACCTGTAACGAAAGAGGGGTTTTTAACATTGAACAAATATATAAATATTATGTATAATTTGGAAAAAATGATATTATGTGACATGAAATTTTAAAAATTAGAAATTTAAGAGTTAGTAAGTTTTATGGGGATTCCGGATAATTGTTTAATTTTATTGTAGATAGGATATTATAAACAGATTAGTAATTATTTGGAAAATAATGAGATGCTTTACGAAGATAATATTATATATTGGGCAATGTTGAAAGATGAAATAATAATAGTATACAAGAATCCATTTGTTATCCTTTTATTAGGGGTATTTAATACAGTTCCTTTATTTCAGGTTTAAAAAAAATTCATTTATTGCATTGTATATGAAATCAATATGGTTGAAGGAACCAGTATATGTCAAATTTGGCATCATTCAATTTCCGATGACATTTACATAGAATGTATTTAATAATAAACCAATTGTGTCACAATTTAAATAAATATTCAAAATTAAAAAAAAAACAGAGGTCACTGCAGGCATGTGGGGATAATAAAAGAATCCAAATCTCTTTGTAGTTAGAAAAGAAATTTTGTTTTTTTTAAAAAGAGGAAAGATTGTAAAAAGAGTATAATGTGGATATTTATTTGCAAAAAGTGTTCAGTTGAATTCGGTATCCCGAAGTGAGAACATATATATATATATATATATATATATATATATATATATATATATATATATATATATATATATATATATATATAAAGAAGATGTAGGAATATCGCGTGATATGTTAACAACAACAACAAAGATATTCATGGGTAATTCACGCAAAATAAAGGGCTACTGAAATAGAGTGGTAACCGTGGAGATGCATTTTTCTGGCTCATTTTGCCTCATCAGCACGGCATAACCAAATAAGGATGTGAAATTTGGTTATGCCGTGCTGATGAGGCAAAATGAGCCAGAAACATGCATCTCCACGGTTACCACTCTATTTCAGTAGCCCTTTATTTTGCGTGAATTACCCATGAATATCTTTGTTGTTGTTGTTAACATATCACGCGATATTCCTACATCTTCTTTATATATTATTATTATTATTATTATTATTATTATTATTATTAATTTCAATCTTCTCAGGCTTCATTCCTGGTGTTTGCATTTAGCGAGGTACGGGTGGGTTACCAAGCACTCTCGTCTATTCTTGTCTCTTGAATTTTCGAACAATTCTTGTTGTATTCAGTACAACTGCTTTCTGCATGGGCCTGTACAAATTGGCATTTATTGCCAGTGTTTTGAGGCTTCTATGTAGTTCCTTTGGGATCACACCAGTGGCGGACAAGACAACGGGAACAATGGTCACTTTGTTGATACTCCACAGGTATTTGATTTCATCGGCGAGGTCAGTGTACTTTCTTTTCTTTTCTTCGATACTGGTTATAATATTGTGGGTGTTAGGGACCGCTATGTCTATGATGTATGCCTCCTTCTGTCGGTTATCTCTAACAACTATGTCTGGTTTGTTGCAGGGGATCCTCCGGTCTGTTATAATGGATCGATCGTAGTAAACTGTGATATGATCTTTCTGTACTACTGCAGCTGGTTGATATTCGTAGTACGGTGTTTTATTGCTGCTTTCTATTATTCCCCAATTGTGGCATATTTCTTGATGGATGATAGCAGTGACTTGATTATGGCGATGTAAGTAATCATTCTGTGATAACATGCTACATGCTGCCGTGATGTGTTGGATGGTTTCTGGCTTCTCCTTGCATTTCCTACATCTGTCATCTGTCACACTTGGTTCTTTGGCAATATATTTCTGGTAATTCTTTGTGTTTATCACCTGATCCTGTATGGCTATAAGGAAGCCCTCCGTTTCTGGGATTAGTTCGCCTGTACTTAACCATTCGTTCGACGCTTGCTTGTCGACATGGGCTAGGTCGAGGTCATGCGGGTGTCGCCCATGAAGGGCCTAGCCTTTCCATTCATTCCTCTTCTCCTCTATACTAATCATGAGTTCATTGCCTTGTACTTCTTCATTGGATAGGTTTAGTGGTGTATATCCTCTATCTGTCATGCATGCAAGTTGGTGTAACGATGATGTTTCTTTTCTTTTGTGGAAGTATGATCTCATCATTTTGATCTGTTTGTTGTGCAGGTTTTTGATGTCTATTAAACCTCGGCCTCCTTCTTTCCTTGGGAGTGTCATTCTTATTGTACTGGATTTGGGGTGATGTTTTCTGTGCTCTGTTAGTGTTGTTCTTGTTTTTCGCATAATATTGTCTAGGTCTGTTACTGTCCAGTTTATTACCCCAAATGAGTACGTTAAAATTGGTATAGCTAGGGTGTTGAGAGCTTTGAATATGTTTCGGCTGTTTAGTTGGGTTTTACACAATTTGTTTACTCTAGTCATATATTCTCTTGTTAGGTTTTCCTTGATCCTTTTTTGGTCGATTGTTTTTGCTTGTTGGTATCCTAGATATTTGTAAAGTTCTTGCTGATCCATTGATTCTATTATACCTCCATCTGCAAGTTGCACATGCCCTGTCTGGATCTTGCCCCTTTCTATTTGTATAGTTCTACATTTATCTAACCCAAATCTCATACATATGTCATTGGAGAACTTTTCCACTATTATTATTATTATTTTTTTTTCACAGGGTTTTCCTGGGTTTGCTTGGCTAATCCGGGATGCCATATAAACGGATTAGTCATGTGTGAGCGCCCGCCGGACTGCTCGACAAGTGCCCAGAATTGCTGCTTTTTGGGCGGTGAGTATCAGTTTCGTAGGGTCTTCTAATTCCAATCTTTTTAGTTCCTGTTTCAAATTTATTTCAACAACACCGGTCGCAGATATAACTAATGGGTGTATTGTGACCTGATCGAGCTGATAGATAGTTTTTATTTCGTGAGAAAGATCTATATATTTTGTGATCTTTTGGTTTCTCGCTTCTCGGAGATTGTGATCATTAGGTACTGTAATGTCGATTATTCTTGCTACCTTTTTATCTTTTTCTATCACCAATATGTCGGGTCTATTGTGTGCCATTTCCCGATCACTAATGATAGGCTTATCCCAATAGATTTTTGTTTTCTCGTCTTCCATATGATCCCTTGGTGTATATTTGTAGTACTGTGTTATATCTTTTATTAGCTCGAATTTTTTACATAGCGCTTGATGAAATACCTTTGACACGTTGTCGTGCCTTGCCTTATGGTCACGCGGTGCTAGATATGAGCACCCTGCTGTTAGGTGCTGAATGGTTTCTGTTTTATTTCGACATAGTCTGCATCTGTCATATGACGTATCCTGATGCAGTATAAACCGTCGGTAGTTTCTTGTACAAATAACTTGGTCCTGTATGGCTAGTAGAAATCCCTCTGTTTCCATCATCAGTACACCCCTAATTAGAAATAGTGTGGATAAGTTCTTGTCTGCTTCTTGACTGTTTAGTATTGCCGCATAGCGTCCATGTAATTCTTTATTTTTCCAGCTTTCTTCCAACTCTGTGTAATAGTTCTCATTTTCTTTTACTGGTGGCTCTTGGTTCGACAGTTTCAAAGGTGTCAAGTTGTTGTCTAACGTTGAAATTGCCACATACGTTGGATGGGTTCTAGATTTAAGGTAAGTGAAAAGGTTTTCGCATTCTTTGTTATGTGCCTCTCTGAGGTTCCTCAGTCCTCTTCCCCCTCTGTTCCGTGGTAAATACAGCCTGTGCATGGAAGCATTTGGGTGGTGCAATCGGTTCTTTGTTAGGGCCACTCGTATAGATCGATCGAGACTTTCTAAATCTGTGGTACTCCATTTGAGTATTCCAAATTTATAAGTAATAGCAGGTATTACCCAAGCGTTTATTGCTGTTATTTTTGCCAAGGAGTAAAGTTTTGTTTTCAGTATTAGGCGGAGTCTAGTTTTAAGTGTTTCTTGAATAAGCTGCTTACTGTGTGCTTGTTCTATATTGAGAGTTTGTTGCATTCCAAGATATTTGTACTTCTGTTCCAGCGGTAGAGGTGTAAACTGGTTGTGATCTAATAAGAGTATGTTTTCAGTTTCCTGAGTTTTTCCCGCTCTAACGTGAACAAAAGCACATTTTTCAAGTCCAAACTCCATTGAGATGACTTTACTAAATGATGCGACCAGTTCCAGGAGGGCGGTAAGTTGTTCTGGATTAGAGGCATATAATTTTAAGTCATCCATATAGAGGAGATAGGAAAGTTTAATGCTTGGCCTTTTAGCTATGGTGTATCCGTAAGTACTTTCTTCCAGCATATTACTGAGTGCATTAAGCGCAAGACAGAACCACAGAGGACTAAGGCTATCTCCTTGGAAGATTCCTCTTTTAATTTTAATTCCTTCAGTAGTATAGCGTGTGTTTTCTACGCTGACAGATAGGTACGTTTCCCAGTTATGCATAGTAGTTTTGAGGAATTCAATTAGGTCTTTGTTTATTTTGTAAATTTGTAGTATTTCCAACAGCCATGAATGCGGCACCGAATCAAATGCCTTGCGGTAATCGATCCAGGCAACTGAGAGGTTCCTCTTTTTAGTTCTTGCGTGGTTCGTAACTACTGAGTCCAGGATTAACCACTCTTTACTTCCCTTTGCTTTGCTTCTACATCCATTTTGTTGCCAAGCTAATATTTGGTGTTCTTTTAGATGTTGGTTAATTTTTTGTTCAATTATTCCAGTGACAATCTTATAGACAATAGGTAAACATGTAATCGGTCTATAATTTTGTGGGTTTTCGACGTTTTTATTTTTTGGCAACATGTAAGTAATTCCTTTGGTGAAAAATAAAGGGATCTGTGTTGGATCCATTATAGCCGAATCAAGCTGATGTGCTAAAGTTTCGTGGATGGCGGTGAGGTTTTTCCACCAGTATGCATGGATTTTATCAATCCCTGGGGCTTTCCAATTAGATAGCCTTTTGGTGGCATTCTCAACATCTTGCACCAATATATGTATCCTTTGCATTTCCGGGGTCCCTACCATTCTTTCCTTCTCTTGATTGATCCAGTAGGCCCTTCCATCATGTTTTCTGGGTATTTCTCACAACTGTGACCAATATTGGTGCATTTGGTTTTGGTCCGCAGGTGCTGCTTCATAGTGGTTCGACTGTTTTTCTCCGAGTGAGCGGTAATATAGTTTTTGGTTCTGCTGGAATAGGTTATTTTCTTTATAACGATTAACGCGTTCTTTGTACCTTCTTATTCTTATTATTATTATTATTATTATTATTATTATTATTATTATTATTGTTATTATTATTATTATTATTATTATTATTATTATTATTATTATTATTATTATTATTATTTTCCTTTTTGTGTCACCGGATTTACACCTGGCGTGTTTCAACGACAGTCGGCCTCAACAGCAAGACTTTCGTTGGGTGTCACTATTCTAGAAATGACCTAACAATGTTTGTCGCATCCAGGATTACAGATTTTTGCATTAATCGGTAGGTTGACTCAGGAATATCAATGTCTTTGAGGGAAGTACTTAGTTTCTTGGGAATTAGCCCCATACAGGATAAAACAACTGGAATGATCTTGACTTCTTTAAGATTCCACGATTCTTTTATTTCGGTCCTTAGCTCGGCGTATTTGCTTAGTTTTTCATTGTATTTGCTTTCTGTGTTAGAATTATTTGGGATCGATATGTCAATAAGCAGAGCTTGCTTGGATTGTTTATTAATGACTGTGATGTCCGGCCTGTTGTGTCGTACTGTTACGTCCGTCATGATAGTTTTATCCCAGTAGATCTTAACATACATACTGATTTTCGATAACTGGAGGGGGCTTATATTTGTAATATGGCTCGTTGTTTTGTGGATCAAGGTTAAATTTTTTCAGTACTTCTAGGTATACTACTGTGGCAACTTTGTTGTGTCGTTCTAGATATTTAGTTTCAGCTATGCTTTGGCAACTAGAAAGAATGTGTTCAATCGTTTCTTGACTTCTGTTGCACTTTCTGCACCTATCTGTTGGTATTTCTCCCTTCAAGATATACTTTGGTAATTCCTCGTTTTTATAACCTGATCTTGTATACCAACCATAAAACCTTCAGTTTCTGGGAACAGAGTTCCAGTTTTAAGCCATTCAACCGATTTAGCTTGATCTATCGTGTCTTTCTGTAAATCATTAATGAATCTTCCGTGCAATTTATATTTATTTATTATTATTATTATTATTATTTTTTTTTTATTATATCACACTTGTTAGTGGAGGATTGGCATGTCCAGGCTGGGATTCTCAAGGTTTCAGCAGCCTAGTCATGTGTGAGCACTCGTCGGACGGTTCGGCATGTTCCCAATATAGCTGCTTGTTGGGCGGTAATTATGTTCTTATCAACATTTTCCAATTTCAGTTTCTTTAACTCGTTTTGTAAATGTACTTCAACGAGGCCAGTGGTTGAGATAACCAGCGGATGTATGGTTACGTGTTCTAATTGATAAGCATCCTTTAGTTCGTGCGCTAAGTCAATATATTTGTGTATTTTTTGGGTCCTAGCTTCTTTAATGTTGTGATCGTTAGGTATAGTGATGTCTATTATTTTAGCTGTCCTTCCTTGTTTTTCTAGTACAAGTATATCTGGTTTATTGTGTGCTATTTCCTTATCTGTAATTATCTTTTTGTCCCAGTATACTTTTACATTTTGGTTTTCAAGTTGTTCTTTCGGGGTGTACTTGTAATAGGGCACTTGTTCTGTCAGCAGACCATATTTTATGCAGATTGCCTGGTGGAATACTTTGGCTACATCATCGTGTCTTTTCTTGTGGTCCCGAGATACCAAGTAGGAGCATCCTGCCAAGAGGTGTTGAATGGTCTCTGGTTTTTCCTGGCATAATCTGCAACTATCGGATGGGATTTCCTGTCGGATGATGAATCGTCTGTAGTTTCGTGTGCTTATTATTTGATCTTGTATGGCCAGTAGAAAACCCTCCGTTTCGGCCATGAGTGTTCCACTCAACAGGTATAGATTTGATAAGCGTTTATCAACCTCTTGCCCTGCTAAAGCTGCAGCATATCTTCCATGCAGTTCTTTACCTTTCCAGATTTGTTCTAGTTCAGCGAAGTAGTTCTTATTTTCTTTTTCAGGTGGATTTTCATTCGCTAACTTTAAGGGTGAGAGAGAGGAGTCAATAGCTGTTATTGCTCTATATGCGGGGTGTGTTACGGACTTCAGATAAGTAAACAGCTTTTCACATTCTTTATTGTGCATTTCTTTCAGATTTATAAGTCCTCTTCCGCCTTTGCTCCTTGGGAGATATAACCTGACTGTAGATGCATTGGGTTGATGTAACCTCCTCCTTGTAAGCGATGTTCGAATCAATCTGTCTAGACTTTCCAGATCAGTAGGACTCCATTTGACAATGCCAAAGCTGTATGTTACCACTGGTACCACCCAAGAGTTGATAGCTGAGACTTTTGATCTAGAATAGAGGTGTGATTTGAGGATTGATTGTAATCTCTTTTTCAGTGTGTTTTCAATCTGTTCCTTTGAGTGTTTTTGATCTATGTTAACTGTTTGTTGGATTCCCAAGTATTTGTACATTTCTTCTGGAGGAAGTGGTTCAAATTGGTTTAGATCTATAAGTGTAATATTTTCGGAGTTTGTACTTTTCCTTTTTTGACGTGGACAAATGCACACTTCTCAAGCCCAAATTCCATCCTTATGGATCCGCTGAAACTAGATACCAGTTCTAGCAGTGAGGTGAGCTGGTCTGAGTTCGACGCATATAGTTTCAGATCGTCCATGTAGAGAAGATGATTGATTTTCACGGATGGCTCCCTGGATATTGTGTAGCCACAGTAGCTGTCTTCAAGTAGACTACTAAGTGGATTTAGAGCCAAGCAGAACCATAGCGGGCTGAGGCTGTCCCCTTGGAAAATGCCCCTCTCTATTCTCACTCCTGCGGTGGTGTAATGAGTTGCTCCCACGTTCACGTTCAGGGAGGTTTCCCACGTCTCCATAACTTTTTCAAGGAACTCAATCAAGTGGTTGTTGATTTTGTAGATGTTTAGTACTCTGAGTAACCACGAGTGCGGGACAGAATCAAATGCCTTTCGATAGTCTATCCAAGCAACCGAAATGTTCCTTTTCCTTTGTTTGGCATGGTTAGTGATCACTGTATCAATAATCAGCCACTCTTTGCTTCCCCGTGCCCTTGCCTTACAGCCGTTCTGTTGCCAAGCTAGCAGTTGGTTTCTTTTTATCTTATCTTATTATTATTATTATTATTATTATTATTATTATTATTATCTTCTTTCTTCTCACTTGATCAAGTGGTGTTTCTTTTCTGGGATGACATGTTGTACCAGGTCGTCTCAGAGTCTATTGCTTGAATTGAGGAAAGATCGCACAATATTACATGTTTTTAGAATGACAGACTTTTGTTTGTTTGTATGGGTATTTGGGTGAAGACCTAGTTGTTCAAGGTATGAATTAAAGGCGTGTGGGGTAATGCCTGTGGTTGAAATGATGAACGGTATGGTTTCTATTTTTTTCTGTTTCCAAAGTGTCTGAAGTTCTATGACTAATTCAGTATACTTTGTTATTTTTTCTCTGTATTTTACTTGGATGTTGGGGTCGTTAGGAATTGATATGTCTATGAGATAGGTGATTTGCTCTTTTTTATTTTGGAAAACGATGTCCGGTCTGTTGCATTTCATTGTTTTGTCAGTACGGATTTCTACATCCCAGTATAGTTTGTATTCGTTGGTGTCTATAATTGTGGTTGAGGTGTATTTGCATCCACTGGTTATATGGTCTATGGTTTCGTTAAATTGGTGACATTTTCTGAATTTATCGGTCTGTATGTTTGAGTCTCTTATTATATATTTTTGATAATTACTTGTAGATATGACCTGATCTTGTATTGCGATGAGAAAGCCTTCTGTTTCAGGAAAAAGTCTTTCTTCTGTGAGCCATTTATAAGAGATTTTTTTTGATATGTGATCATGTTCTATGTTGTATCTATGTTTTCCATGTAGCTGTTCTGTTTTCCATGAAATAAGCTTTTCTGCTATCTTTTCTGATGGAGTGTAAGTATCCAATGGGAGATTGGATGTTGATAAATCAAGTGGTGTATAATTATTGTCAGCTTTGCAAACTGCTTGGTGAAGGGATGTTTGTTTATTTAGAAAGAATTTCCGGAGCTGTTGTATCTGTCCTGTATGTAATTCTTGAATATATATCATACCTCTTCCTCCATCCTTTCTGCTAATTGTTATTCTTTCTTTACATGAGTTGGGATGGTGTTTTCTGTGCCTGGTGAGGTCTGATCTAGTAAGGGTATGGATGCTTTCCAGATATGTCTGGGTCCATTTGATTATGTCAAACGAGTATGTTAATATTGGGATTGCATATGTGTTTATTGCTTTGAAAAGATTACGGGAATTGAGTGGTGTTTTCAATATTTCCAGTAATCTTTGTTTGTAACGTTTTTTTTTAATTCTATTTTGATATCAGCATGGTTAATCTTAGTGTTTTGTTGGAATCCAAGGTATTTGTATGATTCGTTTTCTGTCATGTTGTCTAGGATTTCGTTGTTCAGGGTTTCTTTGTGTTCGCTTTCTTTCCATTTTCATTTTTCGATATGCAGTGTTTTGCATCTACTTATACCGAATTCCATTTGTGTATCTGTTGTAAATGTTTCTATGATCTTAAGCAGTCCTTTAAGATGTGTTGTTGTTGGTGCGTATATTTTTATATCATCTATGTATAGTAGGTGGTTGATTGTATGCTGTACCATTTTTCGATATTTCATGTTAAAGCCATATTGGGAGCTATTTAGAGCATTTGAGAGTGAGTTTAGGCACATACAGAACCACAAAGCACTTATTGCATCACCTTGGAAGATTCCTCGTCGAATGTATAGTTCATCTGTCTGTATGGTTTCGAATTCTGAAGTTATGGTAATTTTCGTTCTCCAGGTTTTCATTATTTCCGTTAGGAATTGTTTGATTTTTGTGTTTATTTTATAGATGTCTAAGATTTTTGTTCACCAGCTATGGGGTATGGAGTCGAAAGCCTTTTTATAATCTATATAGTACTTGTGTAGATTCCTGCTTTCCTTTTTGGTTTGTTGTAGAATTATCGAATATATTATTAATTGTTCTTTATATCCTTGACTGAATTTTGTACAAGCGTTTTGTTCTTCCGTGTGTATGTTATGTTTTGTTAGATGTTGTTCCATTTTTTTACATATGTTAGCTGTTATTATTTTGTATAGTGTAGGTAGGCATGTTATTGGTCTATAGTTGGATGGATTTTTTGTGTTTTTCGGTTTCACATAGGTGATGCCTTGTGTCAGGAAATTTGGAAATGTGCTTGGGTCCAGTATGATTTTGTTTATTTCTCTGGCGAGTGATTCGTGTGTGGATGTAAGCTGCTTATACTAAAAATTTTGTATTTTATCTGTTCCTGGCAATTTCCAGTTGTGAGTGTGTTTGATGGTCTCTGAGAGTTCTTCCTGGGTAATGTGATTATCCATTTGTATTTGTATGTGATTGTGTCGTTCTGTTTCTGTTTTGATCCAGTTACAATCGTCGATGTGTTGTGGGGGTGTAGACCATATCTTTGACCAAAAATATGTTAATTCTTGCTTAGAAGGTATTTCAGTTATTGGGTTATTTTCTAGTGTTGTTAAGGTTTTATAGAATTGTTTTTCATTTCTGTTGAAGGCTAGCATATTTCATTTCATTGGATTCTTTGTATCTTCGTAGTTTTTGTTTCAGTGTGTCTAGGGTTTCTAGCTCTGTCTGTGTCGGATAATTTTTCAGTATTTTCGTTATAGAATTTATTATTTTCTTAGATTTGTTTCCATTTTTGTGTTGGATTATGTGTCCTATATCTCTTCTTAGGTTATTTAACTTATTTTCTATTCTGATTTGCCACTTTGGTTTATGTTTTTTTCTTATTTTCTCTACTTGTTCCGGGATTTTTTGGCCAATATGTCTGATTATTTTGATTGCTGCTGTGTATATGATTGTGTGAATATTTTCCAATGTGTTGTTGTGTGTTATATACTTAGAGATTAGAATGTTTGTTTTTTTAATAATTTGAGAGGTATTAGGCTTAAATATTAGTTTTGGGATGGGACTTAAGTTTGGGTTTGTTCCTTGCCAATATGATAGATTCGTTTCCATTTCCTCCTCTAGTAGTGAGTCTCCGTCCTTTATTGGGTGTATAGATGATAAAGGTGGTCTTGCTATTCCTTGCTTTTTGTCTTTGGTTTTTGTTTAGTGCTCGGGTGAAAGCATTTGTGTGTTTTCGCTAACTGTTGTTTCTCCTCCCACAGATTAAAAATCTATGTCTTCATTGTTATCGCTGAGCTCAGGGCCGACTTCTTTCTTTATTAGTTCTAGTTCTATAGCAGTAAGTCTATTGTTTTTCAAGATTACCCTTTTCTGATATATCAGGCGTTGTTCTGTTACGGTGTTGGATAGTAATTTTAGTCTGTATCCTGTCTGAATGGTTTCCAATTTTGTTGCTTAGCAGTAACAACGCATGACAGTTTGATTAATTTGGTCATTCCATGTCATCCGTTCTCATTCAATGCCAGCTTTTGTGGTTGCTGGGAGTCCAGGCAAAACACCTTGGGCTAGGGTATCATATATTTTTTGGTCTAATTGGTTGATGGGGATGTTGTGGTTTGTATTGTATTCTGGTGTAATGAGTTCAAAATGTCCTGCTGATGGGTTGCCTATTAGTAGCAGATGTATTGTTGTAGCATGTTCTGATTTGTTTATAATTGTTGGTTTGTTACTTATTATTATCTTTTATGTTTTCGTTGTTCTGTTTTTAGAGTATACATTGAAATTTAACTTTAATATTTCTGATAATGCTAAAATCTCTAAACTTGTTCCATATGTTGTTATTTTCATCATATGGGAATAGTAAATGTCTATATTACTGAGTTCGTGGTTTTCGATTAATGCAAATGATTTAAGTTCCTCCCAATGTTGTTTAAGATATTTTGTAGGTTTTTCTCCTAATTCTTTGTGTCTGTTTTGATGTCCGTATAGATATTCACTTACTGCTCTAAAGAGACAGTTCCCATCTCCTATAATATCTGATCTAAAGAAGATTTTTGTTTTTTCATGCTGGTTGATTGATTGATTAGAAATAACTATGTCGTCATTGGTTTGGTCGAGCAATCGATTCCTGCGCCGTTCTCGACTGTCACGGCGCTCATCCGAGGCTTGTCCTTCTCTTTCAGGAACCGTATTTTCTCACTTGTTAGGGGGTTGGCCTAATACTTGGTTTATCCCTGTCGCGTTAGCCTCAGTCTTCAGTTCTCACCATCCGGGTTGGTTACCGGAACTCAGTTAACCAGAGTTTGCCGAACGTGGAGGTGCGAGTAGGAATTGATAAGAGAGGCTATTTGAGACGCATCATCATCCTTTAGACCCTTTTTATTATTATTATTATTATTATATTTATTGGTGGAATAGTTGTCACAGTAACATTACATATAAATAGCTCTGTGAAAATCAGATATTTGACTTGGTATTTTTGTGAATTAATTATTTTTTGTGAGAGCAGCACGTTAATAAGAGTATTCTAATAACTTCTGGGGCACCTAAGGGCTATTCTAATAAATCCTCGTTACCCTTCTTATTTTTGTCACTGTGTAATACCTCCTCTCCAATGAAATTCTGTGCAATCCGAGCGGGTAAGGCACATCCAGTCCGACTTCTGAGCTAGGTACGCCTGGGCTTAAAGCGGAATAATCTCCTTGCCAGGATAGGGTTTGTTCTCGGCAATCGGCCCCCTTTTTCCAACGTATGTACACCCTCCCGGGGAAGTACGGGATGAGGGATAGGGTGATAAAATAAAACTTATGGTAAACACCACACAGCGTATGTAACTAAACGTATATAATAGCTATATAAAAAAAATCAGACCAATCATATATACATTTGTCAAAATACTATACTTATAATAATGCGTGCGTCAAAATTAAATTTACAACTTAACGAAAATCTGTCTACGCACTGAAGTAGCAACTATAATATATATAAAATAAACATTAGACGTACCCTGATATAAATCTCTCAACTAGTAATTATAGGATATTTATCCGGTTCTCCGGTATACGCCGGAATTACTCACAAAATAATAAATTTCGGATTCCGCGTATAATATTAGTAGGATGGTAAATGAGAAAAGAGAGAGAAAGGAAAAATAGAAAGAAGCCCGAGGGGCCAAGTGCTTTCCTTTTTATATTTTTCTGTCTAGAATTTCCAGTTAGCTGTGTCGCATTCGATTCAGTAAACAAATAAACATAGGCCAATTACCTTGTGACCCCCAAGCGAATTTTTAGTTTACGTGTGCTTTATCACCAACGGCCTTGGAGTATGACGGCATTTAAAGTGGATATTTCCGTAGTGAAACAAGATTCTTACGTTATAACATTACAAAATAGTACAAATTTTTCGGTGTCAGCTTTTATAAGCCCCAAGGTTGTCTATCACCTCGAAATAAATGTAAAATGGAATTTAACCAAAATATGGTTCTCTTTTGTTATATATCAAATGGTCCCTGATTAAAACGGAAAAATCAATTCGCTCTGGCTTAAAACTAAATTCAACTCTGTTATTTCTCGATTGCTCTCGCTCTCCTCTTATCTACCACACGAACCAAAAGATACTCTGTGTAAAAGAAAATGAGACAATAATAACGTAAGAAAAATTCTACGATCCTCAAATCAAGCTTTAACATGCCCGTTTAAATCCTTAAATTCTCTAAACCCTCGAGACACGCGGTAAATCTGGTCTTATTCGCAAAAATATACGTTATTAAATAAAATAATACTTTTGTTCAAAAACTTACGGTAGAATAACTTCCCTTTTTATATTCTGCAGGAACTGCGTCTGTATCTCCTAACTGGGCCGCTGCCCCGAAAATGCGAAATTTGCCGAGACGTGTTAGGATGATTTAGTGATAGCGTCGAGGGAAATTCCACCGGTTTGTGCTCTGATACTGGGGGACAGACTTCACTGTCAAGGAATCACCAAGTATTCCTATTACGCCCTGACACAACGGAGAAATTTTTACCTCGGGTATCACCAACACTAAAACACTATACTCTCGTACTCGGGGAAAGCCTTTCCCTTCGCGTGTACGACCCGTACTCTCTCGAGTCCTGAGCCGTTCTTCCTTTTTGTTTTTTTCCATCACCCGACTTTGGGTGTGAGATGTTTTTGTTTTTTGAGTTGCAGTTTTTCTTTGTTTTTGAAGGGTGCAAACTTTTTGTTATCGAAATAATGATATTTTTTTAAACAACTTTGTTTTGGTTTGACCCAGTAAATGTTTTATTTTTTTAATTCTGTTTTGACTTCGTAAAAATTTTGTTAAACAATATGTGGGTCGTATTCTAGTTTTATATTAATTAAATTAGATTTTGTATTTACCGAGTGTTCCGAATTTTTGTACAATAATATATTCATGTGTTTTTTCGCATTTATTACAGTATATTTTGTTTGTGCAATTGTGGAAGACATCAAAAACTGAAAGTTTAGTGATATACACTTGTTTTTACCATCCAACTGTAAGTATAAAAATAATTTATTCATACTGATAACAGTAATTAACATCTTGGACATTGATGTTATTCCACCACGGTAAAAATTTTGGTTAAAATATTAGCTGAAAATCACGAGAAATAGAAATATTTGATATTTAGATTTGCTCCATTGGCAAATACTGAATAGGAATGTCGGACGCTGATCCTGAAGTTCCACATGAGTCATCGGAAGCGTGTATTAGATGTCGGAAAACTGTAAAAAAAATTAACTACGCATCTCGGTGTACCAAATGCGGTACTTTATCACACAATAGTTGCTTAAAGGACGTGAAAAATGTGAAACATATGAGTGACGGCTCAGTGATTTGCTGTGGGGATACAGAGAGAAAGGTTAAAGAAGTAAAAGATACGAAATCAGATTATGAATTGGGTAGTGTGGCAGATAAGATCACAATTAAATACCTAGAAGAGATAATAAAACAAAAAGATTTAATAATTAAAAATCAGGAAGTTGCAATTCAAAAACAAGATCTCGCCATAAACTGTCTAAGGGACCAACTATCTTTATTAAAATGTGTTACCACGGATGCAACTTCTTCACATTTAAATCTAGATGTACCGAAAAATTCAACAGTTCTCAGAACTCCTACTCTACCCTCTCCGCTATCAAAAAATGGAAATACACCTGTAATAAAATGTAATGATCCCTGTAAAAATCAGCCGGTAACAACGAATGCTTTAAGAAATGCACTTCATAATGCAAAAACTGTCCAGGTTTGCCATGATGTGGTTAATTTGACAAAGAGTGATTTATTGGATGCGGGAACAAAGAAGAAGACAACAAGAAACATATTGAAAGGAAGTAACGGAGATTTCTCAAAATGCCCATTCAAAGCAGCAGTATCCTTCACAAATAGCCATAGACATTATCACGTGACAAATTTTGAACCCGACGTAGACCCAAATGATTTAAAGGATTATTTGAAAAATTATGCGCCCAATGTTATAGTTATAAAATTGAATTCACGTCAACCTAGTGCTTATTCATCATTCAAAATTTCGGTGCCTGTTGATGAAGTGGACAGTATTCTTAAGAATGATATATGGCCAGACAATATATCGGTAAATAGGTTTTTTTCAGGGAGACGTCAAATTCAGTTCACCAGTTAGTACATAATTTGTGTGAAGATGATAATATATTCATTGATACAATGCTTTTTGAAAAATTTGAGTACTCAGTATTTCATCTAAATGTCCAAAGTCTCACAAATAAAGTCAATAACCTGACTGTATTCTTGGATGAATATCCATTTGATATACTCTGCATTGGTGAGCACTGGCTTGATATAAATAGTTTAGAGAGCATCAAATTAAGTGGTTACTCATTAGCATCTAGTTACTGTAGATCTTCCAGAAAATTACATGGTGGTGTAGCTATATTTGCATCTCATCATATTAATTTAAGTTATATTGATATCAGTGACTTTTGTATACCTTTCCATGCGGAGTTCTGTGCTGCTGAAATAAAACAAAGAAATTGTTTTTTGTTAACCATATACAGATCATCCAGTAAAGGCAAATTAGAAATATTTGTGGATCAGCTACAGAGTGTTATTAATAAGTTATACACAAAGTACAAATCTATTATTATCATGGGGGATTTTAATCTAGACTTGAATGATGATAGTGAGTACTCAAAGATTTTGATAAATATTTTTTGTGCGTATGGTCTAAGGCACTTGGTTCATATGCCGACTAGAATAACTAACACAACTAGCTCATGTATTGATAATATAGTCACAAACTTAGATGATGATAAACTCCATACAGGGGTGTATGAACCATTAGTGTCGGATCATAGTGGTAATTATTTGTTTTTTAGAATTGATCATTGTAATAATACATCCGTTAGGAAGTGTATGAGAAGAATTGTAAATAATAATAATTTAATAAGTTTTGTAAACCAAATTCAGGAAGTTCAATGGCCTGATTCTGGACGACTAAATTCGGATCAGTATGCAAATCTCATTACCGATATACTGTCTACATGTGCTGATACATGTTTTCCTTTGAAATCAATTGCTCATAGAAAGACAGCTTTAAACTGGTTTACAAGCGAACTTAAGGCAATGCGTAATGAAGTCTACCATTTGAGAGAGAAATTTAGGACTGAAAAATCACTCTTAGATTGGTATAAATACTGTCAATTGCGGAAAGACTACCGTAAATCGCTTAAAATTGCGAAAAAGAATGCATATGAAAAAAACATTAATGAGTCAGATAACAAGATTAAAGCTATCTGGAGTATTGTAAATCAGGAAAGAAACACTAAACATCAGAACAGAGTGTCGCACACATTAGAATCTAGTGAATTTAACAAATTTTTCGCAGGCATATCGGAAACTATTCTGAAAAGTATTGACAGTCCCCAAACTGACCCATTACATTTTTTGAATGCCCTACCTAGACCATCATCATCCTTTTTCATGTCGTCAATTTTGGAGACTGATGTTCACGAGGCTGTATTATCTCTAAAATGTAAGCCAAGTCTGGATTTTTATAATTTAAACGCAAAGATGATTAAAGTTACTTTGACTTCGCTAGTTGGACCATTGACAACCTTATACAACAAATGTATAAATGAGGGGAACTGGCCCCACGTACTGAAAATATCAAAAATTATTCCGGTATTCAAAAGTGGCGATATCGATCTCGTTAACAACTATAGGCCTATAGCTATTATACCTATAATCTCCAAAATATTTGAAATACTGATAAAAAATAAACTAAGCTCCTATTTAGAACATAAGAACTTAATATCTGAATGTCAATTTGGGTTTCAGAAACATAAGTCAACCATTCTGGCAATCTTGAATGTGATTGAGGGCATAGTTGAGGGTCTGGATGCGGGTAAAAACACGTACGCCATTATGTGTGACCTAACTAAGGCCTTCGACTGTGTGAGCTCGGACATTTTATTGCGAAAGATGGAACATTACGGATTCCGTGGTCGAGAGTTGGAATTGTTTAAATCTTATTTGGAAAATCGTCAGCAATACGTAAGCTACAATGGCTGTGAATCTAGTCGGATGTCGGTAAACGATGGAGTCCCGCAGGGTTCAGTGTTAGGACCATTATTATTTTTACTATACATAAACGATCTACCGGCGTCTCTTGAGTGTCGATCGGTTTTATTTGCAGACGATGCTACATTCTTAACGAAAGGAGAGGAAAATGTCAGCATCGAGGATCTAAAGTTAGCTAAATCTTGGTTTGATTCAAACAATTTGAAATTAAACGATGGGAAAACTAAAAAAATAACATTTAGCTCTGTGAAACGAGGTACCAAAGGGGAATCTGTGAAATTGTTGGGTATCACATTAGATCCTGGTATCAATTGGGGGGACCACATAGACTCACTATGCTCAAAGATTTCATCACAGATTTTTGCAATGAGACAATTACGCTCATCTATTGGTAGTAATCTTGTTATGCGTACGATTTACTTTGCGTTGATCCACAGTCATCTGGCTTATGGTATCTCTCTATGGGGTAACTCTAGCAGAGTACAAAGAGTCTTTACTCTTCAGAAGACTGCTTTGCGCATTATTCATAATGCAAAAAGTCGAGTACATTGCAGTGGACTTTTCGCGGAATATGGGATCCTGCCATTGCCTTGCATGTACATGTTTGAGACACTTCTGTGTATTCATAGGGGTGTACTACATATGTCAACTCATTCTGGTGTTCACTGTTATACCACCAGAGGTGCAGAGCGACTCATTGTGCCTTTTTCTAGGCTGCATCAAACACAATACAACAAACTAGATGTTAGATTGTATAATAAGTTTCTAGATTTGCATGCTGATAAGAATGTGAAAAATATGAGCCAGAATCAGTTCTATAGATTTTCAAAACAATTTTTACTACAAAATTGTTTTTACGCAGTTCGGGACTACATGTCGTTCAATTATTAGTCTTACTAATTCATTCTCACATATATGTTACTTCAGAAATCTAATTTTATGAAAATATTGGTTTAACTTTATTTCTATTCTATTATCTGATTTAGGAATTTTGATAACTACTTAGTAATTTTATATTAGGACTACACAAATGCTTTTGTATTTAAAACTGGTCAATAGATCGTATCGTATCGTATCGTATTATTATTATTATTATTATTATTATTATTATTATTATTATTATTATTATTATCCTTTTTGTGTCACCGGATTTACACCCGGCGTGTTTCAACGACAGTCGGCCTCAACAGCAAGACTTTCGTTGGGTGTCACTATTCTAGAAATGACCTAACAATGTTTGTCGCATCCAGGATTACAGATTTTTGCATTAATCGGTAGGTTGACTCAGGAATATCAATGTCTTTGAGGGAAGTACTTAGTTTCTTGGGAATTAGCCCCATACAGGATAAAACAACTGGAATGATCTTGACTTCTTTAAGATTCCACAATTCTTTTATTTCGGTCCTTAGCTCGGCGTATTTGCTTAGTCTTTCATTGTATTTGCTTTCTGTGTTAGAATTATTTGGGATCGATATGTCAATAAGCAGAGCTTGCTTGGATTGTTTATTAATAACTGTGATGTCCGGCCTGTTGTGTCGTACTGTTACGTCCGTCATGATAGTTTAATCCCAGTAGATCTTAACATACTGATTTTCGATAACTGGAGGGTGCTTATATTTGTAATATGGCTCGTTGTTTTGTGGATAAAGGTTAAGTTTTTTCAGTACTTCTAGGTATACTACTGTGGCAACTTTGTTGTGTCGTTCTAGATATTTAGTTTCAGCTATGCTTTGGCAACTAGAAAGAATGTGTTCAATCGTTTCTTGACTTCTGTTGCACTTTCTGCGCCTATCTGTTGGTATTTCTTCCTTCAAGATATACTTTTGGTAATTCCTCGTTTTTATAACCTGATCTTGTATACCAACCATAAAACCTTCAGTTTCTGGAAACCGCGTTCCAGTTTTAAGCCATTCAACCGATTTAGCTTGATCTATCGTGTCTTTCTGTAAATCATTAATGAATCTTCCGTGCAATTCTTTTGAACGCCAATTTCTAATTTTATCTTCCTCATTTCGTGTATTAAAGGGCGTAAAGTTTTCCATGCTTAGGTTTAAAGGTGTATAACCCGTATCTGTTTTCACTATGGCTTGATGAAGTTAACTATTTTGGTGGCGGAAAAAACTCCTCAAGCCTGCAATTTGCTGAGTGCAAGCTTCCACAACATCTTTTATTCCTCTACCTCCTTTTTCTCTAGGTAAATTTACCCTTTCGACAGACGCTTTTGGATGGTGTTTTCTATGTTTTGTTAGTTCGGTTCTAATCTTTCTGTTTACTGTTTCCAGGTCCGTTTGAGTCCATTTAATTATTCCGAAGGAGTACTGAAGAGCGGATATGGCTTAGCTATTTATGGCCGTGGTAAGGTTTCTTGAATTTAGCTTACTTTTTAAGAGGTTGTAAAGGCGTTTTTCGAATTCGGTGGTTAATATGGCTTTTATTTCTTTATGTTCTATCTTGTGTGTCTGAAGGATTCCTAAGTACTTGTAGGGTTTGTCTGTCATGGCTTCAATATATTTGCCTGGCTCTAGTTCTATAGGTTCTCCTTCTTTCAGCTTTCCCTTTTCAACCGATACAGTTTGGCATTTTTCCATACCAAACGACATTCCGACATCTGTGCTCCACTGGTGCATGAGTTTTAAGTTGGATTCTAGGTGTTTTTTGCACGCGGCATATAGTTTCAGATCATCCATAAAGAATAGATGACTTATGGTTGTTGAGTTTCGATCCGCTCTAATAGTTGCTCCATATCCTGTGTGGTTTAGGCCACGTGATAATGGGTTTAAACACAAGCAGAACCATAGAGCGGAAAGTGTATCTCCTTGAAAGATTCCTCTTTTAATACTGATAGATTCAGTTTCTAGTTCTGTGTGATTTAGGTTTATTTTGAGTTTTGTTTTCCAATTACTCATAGTACTTTTATTTATTATTATTATTATCATTATTATTATTATTATTATTATTATTATTATTATTATTATTATTATTATTATTATTATTTATTATAGAGCATCGACTGCTTTGGTCATTAGCTCTTCTAATTTGGAGGAGGGAAAACTCATGTTCACCCGATCTATAATCGTGTAGTGTTGGACTCCTTTATGGCCTACCAACCAAAAACCTCCCCCGACATTTGAGGCTACACTTTTATATTCTCAGATACAAATTGTTCGCTTCCAGGAAATTTAGGAGCTTAATTTGCTGGTCTGTTGTTGATGTGCATGACTTAACATCTTTTGCAATCCCCAGATCTAGACGGCTACGAGAAAGCAGTGGGCATCAACTATTAGATGACTTATGGTGTTTTGTCTTCCGCATTCACAGACAAGTGGGTTTCTACCAAGAAGAAAGTGAGAGCTGGTCAGGTTAGTATGTCCAATTTCAATCCGGGTAATTACCACTTTATCCCTACGTTTTTGAAGTTTATATTCTGTTGGTTTGAGTTGTATGTTTGCTTGTATTTGTTTTAGGAAGTTATTATTTACAGTCCATTCTTCTTGCCACTGGTCCATAGTTTTTTTCTTTTATGCTCTTTTTCTGTTCTTCTAGGCCTTCATCATTTTCCTCTGTGCTGATATTTAGAGAGGACAGTAAGAGTGATGTTCTTATAGGAAGTGATAGACTGCTAATTCATTGGGTATGGAAAGGTGTCGCTGACGCAGATAGTATTTCATGAACTGGGTTTGTAGGGTTGTTAAGAATTTTACAGTAGTAATTTGACATTAAGTTTTGCCTTCTGTACCGAAGTGGTGTTACTCCTCCTTCACAGCATAATGAAAGACAAGGGCACCTAGAGCTAATCTTAAGGCAGTACTTTGAATATGCTCAAGTACTTTCAATTTAGATTCACTTGCCGAGCCGTAAATGATGGACCCGTAATCCATTTTTGATAATATGTACGTCTCGTAAAAATTTATCAGTACAGTTGTATCAGACACCCAATTGATATTGGCTAGGGTTTTTAAGATATTTAACCTTTTTTTACAGTTCATTGCAAGCTCTTTTATATGGTCTTGACAAAGAAGTTTCTTGTCAAAAATGGGACCCAGGAATTTGGTAGATGTTTTAATCTGGACATTATTTCCATACAAGTACAGCATGGGTTCAGGATGACTTCTCTTTTGCTTGCTATACTATACTATTATTATTATTATTGTTATTATTATTATTAATAATAATATTATTAATAATATTATTATTATTTAGGTATATAATTTAAAAATTGGTGAAGCTCATTAACAAAAAGGAGAAGCAGAAACGAAACTGCCCCCCAGGCCCACCAGGTAGCTACGCCACTGTTGGTGCTAATCTTTAAGTATCTATTCAAAATTCAAAATAATTCAATGTTAATAAATTAAATAGATGATGCTTTTACTTGATGAAGATCCATACTGAACGATGAACGATCAAATCATGTATTAGAAAACCAACACATTTTCGACCCAAATTTTCAAATCCTCCATGTAGTTGGTAAATCCTTTAGTTTAAATTTATTAGAAGCCCTTGAGATTAACAAAATTGAAGATTCAGGTAATCTTCTTAGATAGATAGCTTAGGAATGTTTGTAGTAAATGAATTTCCAGGTAATTTGTTTCAATACCATTGTTAACATTAGTAAATAGAATTCTGTATTTATGCACTGTATATATTAAGACATTTTTATATTATACCTTCATTCGTTTTGACAAAGCTACTGTGTTAGTGAAACGCGTCAACAAGTTTAAGTTGAACATTAGTTCAAATAAATGAAGATTTAAACAAATTATATTGTTTTATTTTACCGTTCAATGTTCATACTTTTCTGATTAGTCCAGTTAAAAAGTATTGCCCCCGATGTCTCTATGATGATATTATGACGATTACTTTAGGTACGTTTCCAACAGCTAACGTTCAGCTTCCAAATTTCAATAGTTTTTGTATAACTATACCAATAGTACCAGTGGCGAGGGAGCACTATATACATAATTTAGGATGATGACATATAAATATCCGCTTGTTTGATTTTCCCATGTACTTCTTGTACATTTATTTTTTATTGATATTTACTTCGAGTCCGTACCTGTTTTTGTCGGCGATTTAGACTGTAAAGCGGTATGCAGTCGCGAGCGACCATAACTTCCAAATGCCATCTGACCATTTACTATCTACATACACATACAGCCTGCTTGTCTTTGCCAACCACAAATCTTTTCCCTTCGCTTTTTTACTTTTAAATACCCCGTCAAACTAATAAAAAAGGAATGCTTAAGTAAAACTGTATATTGTTCAACTGATTATTTAGATTTTTGTTTCATTAATCGTTTAGTGGAATATGTATTCGATACAAATGAATAACACTGGTTGATAAATAATTTTTTTTACTTAGCAGAATGTTAATAGAATATATGTATTCAAATAAATTGGCATAGTAAATGTAGTAACGCATTTTTGGGTTTCATTTTGATGTAACAAACTACCAATAGTATTTATTATTTTTTATTGTACAATAGGCAAGAGAAAAAGCAAATTCTCTGCTTAGCAGCAAAGGTTTGGCATAATTTCAATAAATGCCACAAAACGAAAACATAAATACTTCTTTTTAATTTATGAATTTATTTAAAGTAAATACAAATAATAAAGTATATTATTATAATAAATCAAAATAACACAAAAATTTCATTTCCCAGACAAATAAATAAACAAACATGAGTACCTATTCGATTTATGAATAATGAAATCAACTGCACTAATTTTTATTTTCAGTATTTCGTATTTCCACCACGTACACGAATAACATCTTGGCATGCTAAGAATATCCTAATCATAGTTTGTGGTATTGTTTTCCATACAACAAGCAGGGTGGCGTTAAGATTATCCAGGTTATTCAAAGGGTTTTGACGGGTTGAAACTCTTCTGCCCTTATTATCTCATATGTGTAGTATGTGGTTCTGCTGGCCATGTCATGGTACCTCTTCCAAATACTCCTGTACAACTACAGCATTGTGATGCCGTGCATTATTCTGCATAAACACAAAATTGTCTCCAATGAAAGGGACATATGGCATTACGTGAGATTCTAAAACAGACTCAATATACATTCGAGCAGTGAGAGCTCTATTTTGAAAAAGTACCAACTCCGTACGTGTCGTCCCCACACCATCACTGATCCGCCTAAATAGTTTATTCTAGAAAGAATGTTGCACTGGGCATATCCTTCTCCTTCGAGTCTCTATGCTCTTACTCGTCGATCATTATTGAACAAAAAAAACCTGGATTCATCAGAGAAGAGAACTCTGACCCAATCGTCTTTTGCCCAATTCACTCGATCTCGAACAAACCGTAGTCTTTCTCTTCTATGATTTGCAGTTAGGAACGGTACTGTTGCGGCATGATGGGGAGCCAGATTACTTTCAGAAAGCCCCCTTCTAACAGTATCAGGGCTTCCACGAACTTGATGAGTATCTAGAAGCATATTTTATAAATATGGTGCGGTTACTGTCCTAAGTGGTCTTGTACAAGGGTGTTCCTAGTTCTGGTCTTCTCGTATGCTGCCCTGTTTCCCAGAAACGACGTAAAGCCCTACTAGTGGCAGACTGATTCACATCGAGTTGCTGAGCAATGTAACTCTGATTTCTCTCTTCACCACTCAGCGTGACGGTCACCACGGATTCCTGCTCTGCTAAATTTCGATTTTGTATTCGGCCTGAATTCATTTTTATTCTATATTTTACTAACTATACCGAAAAAATAATACCGAAATCGCCGACTTTCTATTTTGTAAAAATAATGGACTAAAATAATCATTTATTAGTGTTTTTGAATGAAACTCAAGGTCTCTAGTTAATTCCACAATATAATACAAGCTATTGAAAATTCTAAAAAATTGACAATTGTTTAGATAATTCCACAATATAATACAAGTTATTGAAAATTCTAAAAAATTGACAATTGTTTCGATAAATCAATATCATCGTCAGAATGACAGATGATATTGATTTATCGAAACAATTGTCAATTTTTTAGAATTTTCAATAACTTGTATTATATTGTGGAATTAACTAGAGACCTTGAGTTTCATTTAAAAACACTAATATGAGCATATTCCACGAAGTAAGGGTCGAGACAGTCAATTTAATCATTTATTATTTGATCATATCTGTTTTTAGACGAATTACAACAACTTTTACAATTATTCGATACTTTTGCTGCTAAGAGTATATTGACGAGAAAAGTTCAACGGAAATATTCGTTCTTGGAATGTAAGAGTTTCTATGGGTTTTTACTTCCTTGCCATATTCACTGCTTCTGTTTGAAAAACTTTTTCTACTGATGAAATTTTGAGATCTTATAGATTTATCAGAACTCTTATCATTTTTCCCATTATTTCAACGTTCGCTTTGCTGCTGCATTCTCCCAACTCTATACCAATGTACAAAGTGGTTTTATAAATATTTTATAGTTTTTTGTTAGTTTGGCTGATAGAGATATCCTACTATCAGATCCTGCTATTGAAAGAGCAAAAACTGCTTCAAGAAAAAATCATTATCCTGAAAACATGATAAGTAACATATTCAAAAAGGAAAAAAACACATATTATAATCAATTAAAAAACAAATTCTAGACATCAAAATGTGAAATACACAACTTTTCCACGTGCACAGGGACTTTCTCAGCTGATATCAAATTATTTTAGTAGATATGAAATTACAGTAAGTCACAAAGGCACATTTTGAAAATATATCAGTGGTTTAAAATCGAAAACAGCAGGAGATAAAAAAATCAATATTATATACGTAGTTCCTTGTAATAATTGTGATGCTGTTTAAATATGACAAACACCTCAATATTGGGAAAATAGATTGAAAAGTATCAATATCATGAAATAAATAAAACCGCTTTAACAAATCATGAGATTACGAAAAAGCATACATTTGATTATAAAAATGCGAAAATTCCAGGAAGACAATCGAATATGATGAAAAGAGAATTTTGAAATATGATTTATGTACATAAAAATAGAAAATCTATCAAACATAAGAAAGACCTAAGCAATTTGATCAAATTTTCTATTTTATAAATTCCAATGTATCTATAAATAAATTAAATAGATAATTGCTTTTTTGTCGTGTATTAAAACTTAACTTTTAACAATTAAAAATTCTTTGTATGATTGAATATTGTAATTTGATATTCGTGACGTATTTATTTATATATCAGGGTTGTCAATGTAATATTATAGTTTTGATAAAGGTCAAAGTCGAGCCTAACGGTCAATAGTATACTATATAACAAGTGTTAAAAATGAAAGAATTCATACGAAATTGCAGAATTAAGCCACGAGACGTAGGCGAGTGGCTTAAGCAAACGAGTGTGAAATCGAATTTTCAACACATGTTGTACACGATATTTTTCCGAGAACCACAAAAAAAGCAGAGTTAGTATTTATTTTATTAATTAAAGTTTATGGTAGGGTTACTACAATTTTAAAAATGAACTGGTGATTCAAGACCGTTATTGACCATTTTATGTTCTTTAGTTGATACAAAGTGTTGAATTTTATGTATATCAGACTCACAATTACAGAAAATTCAATAATTTTCTCCAATTCCCTCTTTCACTTGCTAACAGTTCAAAAGTCAAACTCAAAATATCAGGTAGACATCGATAATCATCGACTCGTGTGCAAAATAATTACACACAGCTGTCGACCAATCAGTTTTCTCAAATTTTCATTTCACACGGGTATACCCTTCATTTGCAATTTCAAATTTTCACTAAGAGAAAACTGTATGAAATGTGCCATATTTCATAGTGGTCGTCGGAAAAAATTATTTCAATATTATTTTTTGATGAGTAGATTTTGAAAAATTGAAAGTAATTAGAACTTGCTTGCACTAGGATGCATTATTGTTTTGACTCTCCTTTTAATAGAAATGGTTAGATGAGTCGGCGTAACTGTTCCAACGCTTCAATAACAGTAATAAATTTATTTTATTTGTTTGTTGGTTATTTTCCTGTTATAGTAAAACTTTTAATTTGCGAAAGTGAAATTACAAACACGGGATCTAAAGTCTATTTACGGACTCCTCTCTAAAACGCACCGGAAATTTGAGTTAATTATCAGCAGGATAGGTTTTATAAACAACGGATTTGAGATATCCGCAAAAAACGAAATCTGAGGGAGTTATATACGGTGATCTGGGAGGCCATTCAACTGCTTCTCTTCTGCCAATCCATCTATCTGGGAATATCTCGGTTAACCACTGTCGGACGGGACGAAAATAATGAGTTGTAGTACCATCCTGTTGAATGTGTAAATAATCCTCGCACAAAAGTATATTACCTTTTGCATCAATTTGAGCTCCTAGCTCGTGAGTTAAAAAGGATCGATATCCTGTCTAAGTATATCAAGGTGATCGTCAGTCGAGTTTTCTTAAAAAAATATTGGAACAATAATGGCATTCCCAACAATACCAGTCCGAACATTAACTTTTTGTGGGTGTTATGTATGTCCTAAAAATATGCGTCTTTTTGTTACTCCAATAGCGACAATTTTGCCCATTAAGAAAAAATAACGCTGAAGCAGATGTTTTACAAAAGATTAGATGTGGCATTTGTCCTAATGAATAACAGTGAAGCAATTGCTTTTTCTTATTAAATTGAAGCAATTGCTTGGAATCCCAGGAATAAAAACTGAAGTAAATGCTTTTGCTTTAAGCAATTGCTAAGGAATGCAGCAATTGCTGTCAGCCAAACCTTTTTCTCAAAAAACAGAAGCAATTGCTATCATTACCTTAAAATCTGATGAATAAATTAAGTAATTACTTTTTCTAGTATAGCAATTGCTTCCAAATTTTTAAGGTAGGGTGTCCGTAGCATCATTTGCTTGATAATAGTTGACTTTGGTTCTCATTGCATACAGCTTCGTGTATTTTGTACTAAATATGGCTGAATATATGAATGTGCTTAAAGAAAAAATATACAGTGTACGTAAATATTGTAGAGATGTGGATTTTAGAAATAGTACAGTGAATGGGGAGGAAAATAAGGTATAAGTAACCTCCGAATTCTTTACACCCGCTCCGATTTTGATGAAAATTGCGAAATAAGCTATTTTCACCCTCTAGGTCAAAGATGATATGCTCTTGAGGTGCGCTTTTTATTTTTAGGGGGTGAAAACCACCCCTTATGCTAAAAAAATAGAAAAACCATAAAAACATATATTACATCGATCTAAATTAATTTAATTACGTATAATAAATATATTTGTATATTGTGAGTTAAAATTGAACAATAGTTTCACTCTTTCAACCCTTAAAAACCACCCTTATTGTCGAAAAAAAAATGATTTTTTCAGCTTAAAATTTTTGAATGGCGCATAAATTTTAAATAAAAATGTTTTTTATGTTTTACAGTATAATAAATATTTAATTACAATCATTCAACCCTTAAAAACTGCCCCTAATACTGTATTATATATATATACATATATATATATATACATATATATATATATATATATATATATATATATATATATATATATATATATATATATTACCCCCAGATGGCGGAGTGCGTTAGAGCGCCGGAAATTGGGTTACCTTGACCTGAAGGACGGGGGTTCGAATCTCACTCTAGTAAGGGCTTTTTCATAAATAAAAAGTTCCACTAAAAATCTGGGGGTACAGGGTCCGTCGGTAAATGGCTAAAACTGGCGGACGACATCCCTCGCCCCTTGCCAACCCGCATTGAGGCAGCGTGGTAAGGTACGCCTCACAACCCCAGCATGACAGACAAGGACAAGTTACGGCCCTCATTCTCCGTAAGCCCGAAGGGCCTTAGGAGGGGTAGATCCTGGGAACCAGCCACGAGGGAAGAGGGTGCTAAGAATCTGCGGAATCTAAACCACTACCCATTGACTACATTACACCTAGCAACTTATAACTGCCGTACACTCTCTAATCAAGCTAGGATTATGGAACTGGAAACAGAGGCAGCAAAAATAAAGTGGGATATCATGGGCATTAGCGAAGTAAGACGAAAAAATGAAGAACTCATAGAACTTGAATCAGGGAATCTTCTGTACCACCAAGGAACACCAACAGGAAGAACAAGCGGAGTAGGATTCCTAATTAAGAAAACCTGGAAAAATAGAATCATAAGGATAACAAGCACCTCAGACAGAGTAGCCAGCATAACACTAAGACTCTCCAAAATATATACTATCCAGATTATTCAGGTATACGCCCCAACAATCAGCCATAGTGACGACGAAATAGAAGAATTCTATAATGAAATAACCTAAGCGCTCAGCAACGACAATAGTCACTTCAAATACATAATGGGAGACTTTAATGCCAAAGTAGGACACGGGAAAGACCAAGAAAAAGGAATGGGGAAATATGCATTTGGAGAAAGGAATGAAAGAGGAGAGAGATTAATACAGTTCGCACACTTTCAGAACATGTATGTGGCAAACTCCTTCTTCAAGAAGAACCCTAACAGGAAATGGACGTGGGAAGGCCCCGGTGCAACTATCAGAAACGAAATAGACTTTATCCTCACCAATAAAATTAACTCAGTAAAAGATCTAAGCACGCTCAACAAGTTCACTACAGGAAGCGACCATCGACTAATTAGAGCTCGACTGGTCTTAGATATAAAACTAGAAAGGTCAAGACTAATCAAAACCAACACAACGAAAAACATAAACAACGAAAGGCTGAGAGAGAACTCTCACCAATATGAAGCACTACTAGAAGAAAGACTACAAAAAGTGGAATATAACAACCCTGAACTGATGGACACAATTCGAAACTGCGCCGTAGAAGTGGGAGGTCTGCAACAACGAGGTGAACACAAGAAACTAACTCCGGAAACAAAAGCACTATTACAAAAACGAAGAGAAATGAAAAAGACAACAAACATTCAAAGAATTGAATACACCGAACTGTGCAAGACGATACGAAAGAAAATCGCAGAAGATATCAGGAATTACAACGAGAAACTGGTACAAACAACAATAGAAAATCGTAAAAGCTACAAAAATGCAAAAAGGGCACTAATAATAGGGAAAAGACAGATAGTTGCATTAACTCATGGAAACACAAGAACCACAGACAGGAATGAAATAATAGACCCAGTAGCCAAATTCTATGGAGACCTATACAAGGCCCCTGAAAATTTGGAAGAAATAATAGAACACTCAGAAGATGCCATACCAGAAGTTTTGGTGGAGAAAGTAGAAATGGCACTGAAAAGCATGAAAAATGGCAAAGCAGCGGGAAATGACGGCATCACGACCGAAATACTCAAATATGCAGGAGCTAAAACATGGAAGTACCTTGCCAAACTATACACGAACTGTCTGATGTCCAGGAGCATACCTAAAGAGTGGAACAGCGCCCTTATAGTGTTGATCCACAAGAAAGGCAGCAAAGAAGACATTAAGAACTACAGACCAATAAGTCTACTACCAGTGACGTACAAGGTATTCACAAAGATCATTCACAACAGAATACAAAATACACTAGACTCGGTCCAACCACGAGAACAGGCTGGATTCCGCAAAGGCTTCAGTACAATAGATCACATCCATACCCTCAAAGAGGTTATCAGTCGAACCAAAGAATACAACCAACCACTAGCACTAGCCTTCATCGACTTTGAGAAAGCATTCGACTCTATATATCCCAGAGCAGTAATAAATGCCCTAACAGAACAATGGGTCGACAAGCCATATATTGAGACCCTAGCAATTATATATAGGGAAGCCAAAGCGAGAGTTAGGATATATGAGGGCACACCAGAATTCCCCACCAGCAGAGGAGTTAGACAAGGAGACGCAATATCACCAAAGTTATTTACAGCAACACTAGAAAGCATCTTCAGAAAACTGGGCTGGAACAACACAGGTCTGAATATAGATGGAGAATACTTGAACCATCTAAGATTCGCTGATGACATCATCCTGATAGCGAGTAACCCTGGCGAAATGCAAGAACAAATAAATGAATTGAATGCAGCAAGCAACGAAGTAGGCCTTAAAATAAATCTGAGTAAGACCAAGATAATGTATAACGAACTGATAAACGCACAAGAAATAACAATTAATGACACTGCCCTGGAAATAGTAGAGGAATACATATACCTGGGTCAACTAATACACATATCAGGCTCTCTACTTCCAGAAATAAACAGAAGAATCAAATTAGCATGGAGAACATTTGGACAGAACTCTATCATCTTCAAGTCTAGAATGTCACTCCGTTTGAAAAAGAAAGCGTTTGATCAGTGCGTACTACCAGTATTAACATACGGCTGTGAAACATGGACCCTGAAAACTGATATCATTAGAAAACTCCAGGTAACGCAGAGGTCTATGGAACGATGCATGCTTGGAATAACAAGGAGAGATAGAAAAAGGCTTGATTGAATCAGACAAAAGACCCAAGTGATAGATGTCATAAATAGAATCAGATCCCTAAAGTGGCAATGGGCGGGGCATCTCGCTAGAAGGACAGACGATAGATGGACCACAAAGATAACGCAATGGTATCCCCGAGGCGTAAAAAGACCAAGAAGACGCCCCAACTTAAGATGGGATTACGACATAAAGAAACTCGCAGGATCAACTTGGGGCCGCATAGCTAGCAATAGACAACAAAATGGGCCCACATGGAAGTGGAATATATAAATATGTAAAGGGAGGCTACACCATAACAAAATGGTTGAATAAGCTGCATATGATGATGATGATGATATATAATTACTGCTACTACTAATTATTATGAAAGTTTAAAGCTATTATAATGATCCCAGTCTCATTTTAAAGGAAATTTTAAAAGCTATAAGCTCTGTAAATTTAAATAATTTTTAACGGGTAGTTTTCAAGATTTTTGAGGTTAAGAAGCTTCAGATACTTGACTATTTCCTTCAAGAGAAAATTTCTACTAGCCATAACTCTCTCAATTTTTATCGTACAGAAATGGAAAAAAACCAAAATATTCTATCAAAAATAAGCTACATTTTCCTTCTCTGAATATTTTTCGTATTTTCAATATTTTGTTATTTATTTTAAAAAATATCAAATTAATAAAAAAAAATTTCGTTTTCCAAAAATATGTACTCTAAGTTGCTTAAACTTGCAGAACACATAGTAACACAGAAGTGAATTGCAGAAGGATTTTTTTCATTTTTATCAAAAAATTCAGAAGCTTAAGTGCTAATTTTTTTTCAGAAAAAGTGAAAATTCGATTTTATTTTCATCAGAACTTCGTTAATTTTTATGCCAATGACTTCAAACTGGATTCATTTTAAAGATTTTTTGAAGTACTATGAAAAATTAACGGTATACTTCCTTTGAAAACTTCAACGTTTTTATTTATTTTACGTTTAATGCATGTAATTTAGTGAATACATTTTTTTTCTATCCGCCGTATCTCGGTAATAATTGCACCTCTCAATCTTTTCCTTTTTTTGTAAGCTTTATTTTAGTTTCCACATGTTTTTTCGTAGCATGTCAAATTGTTGACTTATACAAGAAAAACTGTTCAAAAACGTGATTTTCAACCAAGAATAACTCAGTAAATATTGACTTTACGAAAAATGTTTATATGGAACTTTTTGTTTAAAATCAACCCCTCTATCGAGTTCCGAAGTTATTTTCAACATTTTATTCTCCACCCCCGAGAAGGGGTGGTTTCAACCCCCTGGGCAAAAGCGCACTACGGCACTATATCAACTTTGCTTTTACCCTCAAAATTTCAGGTCGGGTGTTTATTTTTCTTAGCAAAAACCCCCCATTTACTGTACTAAAAGTTATATCGTTTTGACCGGAATAATGTTGGGTGGTTAGCTAGTTATTTTTTAAAAGAGACTGATGAAAGCGCGGAGCTGCACTATCAAGTTTTGATAAAATGAAAATCTTTTTAAGGCAATTTTCAGATCCAGACTACAAAAATTCTGTAGCTGAAGAAATCGGTATTCATCAAACGACTGTGTCTAAAGTTTCTAAATTTGTAATGGAACCTGTTTTGGAAAAGGCAAATATTTTTATTAAATTTCCTAAAAGTACTGAAGATGTTGAAGCTAAACGGTTGTGGTCAGAAAAATACCGTTTTCCAAATGCTATCGGTGTGATGGGGCATGGTAAATTCGGTCCCAGCAGGTAGCAGATTAAATTAAAATTTTTATACCCTTTTATCGGTAGGTTAATTCCCTCCCAACCAGAGTTTTACGATACTGAGGGGCTTAATCTCTTTCGTAGAATGAGGTAATTATGGTAAGTATGGGCTTTTCCGAAAATAGTAGGTAGTAGTAGGTAAATGAATAATATAAATACATGAAATGGATTGAAATATGTACCATTTAGTTGCGTATGTTTCCCCAGTTTACATATTAGTCGATTCAAGTATTCTTTGTAGTCTGGCACCATGGATCTTGATATTATTTTGAGTGAAAAAGGAAAGCGTATAGTAGTTATAAATAACTATACGTATAGTTTTCAAAAAAAATTAAAAAGTGGCGAAAAGCGGTGGACGTGTATAAATAAAAAGTGTAGATCTTATTTGCTTAGTATGGGTGAAGTGGACCATGTAACTGTTACAAAGCATGTAAAGGATCATTGCCATAATGCAAATGTAGAACATTTGAACCGCCAAATTATAAGCACTTCTTGTAAAAGAAAGGCTATTGATGATTTATCGGAGAAGCCTGCAAAAATCATCCGCCGGGAGCTTCAAGAAAATCTGCCTTCAACGATCAATACGTCAGACGTTGCGTTAATAAGGAAGAATTTGTACAATGCTCGTCGAAAACTGCTTCCACAATTGCCAACAAGTATTCAACACTCTGGCGAAGATCAACATTGAAACATCCTGAGGTGAACATTTTTTACTTTTTAATGATGCAGCTGATCAAATCGCCGTCTTTTCTTGTAAATCAAATATTCAATTTATCGGAAACGTCAGACGAATATATTTAGATGGAACATTTAATTACTGCCCACAATTTTTTTGTCAGTTTTTTACGATACACGGGTATTATAACGGCATCTATATTCCTCTGATTTTTTCTCTATTACCCAACAAACGGAGTGAAACGTACCAAAAATTATTTAATACTGTAACAGAGATCTGCATCAAAAATAGTGTTAGATTAGATATTTCTGAAATTGTAATCGATTTTGAAAAAGGTATCCATAAGGCTGTAGAACAAGTTTGGCCATTAGCTCAAATAATCGGATGTCGATTTCATCTTTTGCAGGCATGGTATAGAAAAATTCAGCAAATTGGTTCAATATCTGCCTAAAAAGATGAATGTTCCGATGTGGGGCTAAAAATGACTTTTGCCCCAACTTTCTTAAATCCTGTAGAAATCAGCGATTGTTTTGTATTCGATCTGCTCTCAATAGCACCAGACGATGAAAAGATTCAAATGTATTCCGATTATTTGGTAGATAATTACATATCTGAGGAGTCACTATTCCCTCATTCACTTAGGGCTACAAACTCAGCAGAACTTACACGGACTACGAATACATGCGAATCTTTCCATACACAATTTAACGATTCGTTTTACAAGTCTAATCCAAACATTTTTGTTTTTATTAATAAACTTAAAGAGTTTCAAATCGAAACTTATGTAAAATTACAAAGTGTACATTTGAATACTTAAATTACCGATAGTAAAGTTAAAAACCGACAAAAATTTATTACAAAAATGATTGAATCATATACGAAAAAAGTCGTTTGCGTTTTATTAAATGTGTCTCATGTCCCTGTGGCGTTTAATTATTAGGTATACAATATTATGTACCTGTGTCTTGTAGCCTATTTCTTAATTTTCGAGAATTTGGTTTCTTAATATTATTAAATATATAATTGTATGTAATATGTTATATTTTTATAGGTATAAACAATATAAAGACATATCAATTCCGTTTATGTAAACTTTGTCAACAATGTAAATATTTTTATTTAATTTAATAAAACTAAAATTATTCAATATTACAGTTTTATTGCAGTGGTCCAATCATAAAATATTTTACCCGGGACCTAATTTACCTAAAGTCTATATAGAAAGGACAAGGAGTAATAGATCATTCATTTAAGTAGATTTCATAGACGTACCAAAATATATTTTAAGAGGGTATACCGTAAGGTACATTTTGTATTGAACGAATGAGTTGCAGCTGTGCTAAAGAATATACGATTTAGGTCAGAGGTAACGGGTTGTACTAAATTTAATAAAAAAAAGTGATAGAGGTACATAAATTTTAGTAAGTTTGATAAAGAAAGGCAACACAGTTTATTCCGGAGTATCCGAACTCTGCCACAAAATGCAGGTAGTCATTACGGGTTATTCGAACTCTGCCAGTGTTTAAAATTTTGGAGATTAACTACCAAACCAGTAGGGGTCTAATAGCCTAATCCGATTTAACAATTTACCTTGAACTTTAGGTACTCAAATTCAATATAAGAAAATATTAATAACATACATATATTTTCAACGTATATTTGCCACTTCTAAAAAATTACATCTACATTACATGTACATTACAATAAAATATATTCAATATACATAAACATATAAAAAAAACAAAGAATTAAACGTGTGGAAGATTTTTACATGCAACCGTTTTCACAAACATAAAGCGAGAAATAACATTTTTTCTATATTGATCCAAATGATCATTAATGAAATTAATTTTAACATTAATAGTTTTTTTGGTTTTTTTCTGGCTTTGGTTTGCCGAACGAATTTTCGCGTATACCTCCGTTTGTAAATATAATAACACACTAGTAAATTGAACAATGTTTGGATGTGCTTTGTAAAAAGAAGCACCGAAATGCGAATGAAAACTCTCACAAGAATTCGTTGTTCTCTTAAAAATGGATGCATTATTTGCCCAAATAAGTGGTGGAAATATCGAATTTTGCGTTATATGTTTTATTGACATAATTTCGGAATTCTATAACTCTTTCGTCATTCGGAAGCAAAAAATGTAGTTCATTATAAAAAAATTCTACAACTTCCTCAGGACTAAGATACATAATACCAAAATGTACTTTTAAGTATTCGCCAATTACAGAATCTTTCTGTCTGTACTCTTGTACCAAATGAAACTCCTGAATCTTACGAAACCAAGCTTGACAGAGATGAAATTTACAACCAAAAAGAATTTGATCTCTGCCAAAACATTCATACATAGCGTTATGAATGCTTAGTTCAAAATCTACTACGACTTCTTTAGGTTGAAAATTTAAGCCTACTTCTTTACATTTTTGTCTTAAAATTAAAAACAAATTTGAATATGTTTGACTTGATTTGTCCGGCAGCAATCAAAAAACAAGAGGTACGTAATAGCCGTTTTTAAAACCATGAATGGTAAACATTTGGTAAAAAAAAGTTGAACAGTATTTAAAAGTCCCATCCATCAAAATACAATCCGAATTACATAAAAAATTAAGGTTGGAAAAACAGGAGAACACAATAATTTTAAATACCTGGTCTGCTGTTAATAGAAATTCCTCTTCTCGGTTCGTTCGTAATTGTAATTCACGAACACTATTAAATACTTCTTCCTGATTTTTAGGCAATAGTGTAAGTGCATCAACATCCTTCCCCTAATCCCCTAAATATCGATCAAAACAATCAAGATTTCTTCAAAATATTTAATTCAAGAAATCTTTGAAACCTTTCAGAAATATACATAATTCTATGGGCCTCCGATTTTATCTATTATAAACCCTAATGACTCTAATAGGATTAAACTAAATGGTTGCGGCACAGTTCGAACATTTCAGTAATCCTCAAATTGATACAAGTCAGGTAAAATTTTATTTTGTGGCAGAGTTCGGATATGCCCGTTTAATCATAATATTTTTTATTTGTATTACTCCTATATGTAGTGTTTGGGGAATTTTTCTCAGAAATTTTAAATGGCAAGTGGCCTACTGTAATCGGCTTCATACGATTACACCTATTTACAGATTATTCGATTATTGAGAGGGATTTTCCAAACAACCCAGTTTTCTTAGAAACATTATCGGGAATATTATTTTAAAAGAAAGTAGGTACATTAAATCAGTACTTAGTATTAGTTCTTTGAGTAAAGTTGTATGAAGTTGTATGGTTGTCATAATATTGTAAACAGTTGGAATATATTTAAAACATTTGTTGAATGTTAATTGTGCAAGTACCAAACAATGTCGATAAGCCAAGGACCATCTAAACGACCAAAAACAGGTCCATTATCTTTAAATGAAAAAACTCTGATATTGAATTGTTATATATCATTGAAAAACAAGGATCCAAGTGCAAGTGTTGATGATATTGTGGAATTAACGGCTGCTATGTTGTGTGTTGCTAAATCAACAATTTATAGATTACTAAAAGAAAGCAAGAATGGAACTCTTCAACCCCCTAAAACTCCTTCAGGCCGAAAACCAATTGAGATCGATGAGTCATTAAAACAAAGACTAAGGCGTAAAGTCCATGGATTTTACTTACGAAAGGAAATTCCAACACTTGACAAAATTATGACATCAGTGCAAGAAGATACGGACTATCCAAAATTCTCCAGAATGACATTATGCAAACTTTTGAAAGATGTGGGTTTCAGATATACAGAACATAATAGAAAATCTCTCTTGATAGATAAACCGGAAATAGTTTTTTGGAAAAGAGACTATTTAAGAAGCATTCGACATTCCAGAGAACAGAATTTGAAAATCTTCTACTTAGACGAAACATGAATAAATGCTGGATATACAGTTTCCAAATCTTGGCAAGATGAAAACATTAAAAGCGGAAGGCAGGCATTCGTGGAAGGTTTGTCGTTAGGTTTGCAGCCAGCATCTGGAAAAGGAAAAAGACTTATCATTGTCCATGTTGGAAGTTCTGAAGGTTTTGTTGATGGTGGATTATTAACTTTTATTTCAAAACGCACGGGAGACTATCACGAAGATATGAATGGGGATGTCTTCGAGGAATGGTTTGTTCAAATGTTGGATCTGATTCCAAAAGGGACTGTTATTGTTATGGACAACGCAAGTTACCATTCACGGTTACGAGAAGCATTGCCCACAAGTCGTTGGCGTAAAGCAGAGCTTTTGGAGTGGCTTATTTCGAAAAATATTAAGTTTCCAAAAGATCCACTAAGGAAAGAACTTTACAGAATTGCAAAAATGAACAAGAATAAATACAAAACCTACATTGTAGAAGAAATGGCTTCTTCTCGTGGTATATCAGTTCTTCGACTTCCCCCTTATCATTGTGAACTTAATCCCATAGAATCAATATGGGCTCAGGTAAAGGGGGAAGTTGGAAAAAAAAATACTACTTTTAAAATAAACGATGTTGTGAAATTGTGAATATAAATACATGAAATGGATTGAAATATGTACCATTTAGTTGCGTATGTTTCCCCAGTTTACATATTAGTCGATTCAAGTATTCTTTGTAGTCTGGCACCATGGATCTTGATATTATTTTGAGTGAAAAAGGAAAGCGTATAGTAGTTATAAATAACTATACGTATAGTTTTCAAAAAAAATTAAAAAGTGGCGAAAAGCGGTGGACGTGTATAAATAAAAAGTGTAGATCTTATTTGCTTAGTATGGGTGAAGTGGACCATGTAACTGTTACAAAGCATGTAAAGGATCATTGCCATAATGCAAATGTAGAACATTTGAACCGCCAAATTATAAGCACTTCTTGTAAAAGAAAGGCTATTGATGATTTATCGGAGAAGCCTGCAAAAATCATCCGCCGGGAGCTTCAAGAAAATCTGCCTTCAACGATCAATACGTCAGACGTTGCGTTAATAAGGAAGAATTTGTACAATGCTCGTCGAAAACTGCTTCCACAATTGCCAACAAGTATTCAACACTCTGGCGAAGATCAACATTGAAACATCCTGAGGTGAACATTTTTTACTTTTTAATGATGCAGCTGATCAAATCGCCGTCTTTTCTTGTAAATCAAATATTCAATTTATCGGAAACGTCAGACGAATATATTTAGATGGAACATTTAATTACTGCCCACAATTTTTTTGTCAGTTTTTTACGATACACGGGTATTATAACGGCATCTATATTCCTCTGATTTTTTCTCTATTACCCAACAAACGGAGTGAAACGTACCAAAAATTATTTAATACTGTAACAGAGATCTGCATCAAAAATAGTGTTAGATTAGATATTTCTGAAATTGTAATCGATTTTGAAAAAGGTATCCATAAGGCTGTAGAACAAGTTTGGCCATTAGCTCAAATAATCGGATGTCGATTTCATCTTTTGCAGGCATGGTATAGAAAAATTCAGCAAATTGGTTCAATATCTGCCTAAAAAGATGAATGTTCCGATGTGGGGCTAAAAATGACTTTTGCCCCAACTTTCTTAAATCCTGTAGAAATCAGCGATTGTTTTGTATTCGATCTGCTCTCAATAGCACCAGACGATGAAAAGATTCAAATGTATTCCGATTATTTGGTAGATAATTACATATCTGAGGAGTCACTATTCCCTCATTCACTTAGGGCTACAAACTCAGCAGAACTTACACGGACTACGAATACATGCGAATCTTTCCATACACAATTTAACGATTCGTTTTACAAGTCTAATCCAAACATTTTTGTTTTTATTAATAAACTTAAAGAGTTTCAAATCGAAACTTATGTAAAATTACAAAGTGTACATTTGAATACTTAAATTACCGATAGTAAAGTTAAAAACCGACAAAAATTTATTACAAAAATGATTGAATCATATACGAAAAAAGTCGTTTGCGTTTTATTAAATGTGTCTCATGTCCCTGTGGCGTTTAATTATTAGGTATACAATATTATGTACCTGTGTCTTGTAGCCTATTTCTTAATTTTCGAGAATTTGGTTTCTTAATATTATTAAATATATAATTGTATGTAATATGTTATATTTTTATAGGTATAAACAATATAAAGACATATCAATTCCGTTTATGTAAACTTTGTCAACAATGTAAATATTTTTATTTAATTTAATAAAACTAAAATTATTCAATATTACAGTTTTATTGCAGTGGTCCAATCATAAAATATTTTACCCGGGACCTAATTTACCTAAAGTCTATATAGAAAGGACAAGGAGTAATAGATCATTCATTTAAGTAGATTTCATAGACGTACCAAAATATATTTTAAGAGGGTATACCGTAAGGTACATTTTGTATTGAACGAATGAGTTGCAGCTGTGCTAAAGAATATACGATTTAGGTCAGAGGTAACGGGTTGTACTAAATTTAATAAAAAAAAGTGATAGAGGTACATAAATTTTAGTAAGTTTGATAAAGAAAGGCAACACAGTTTATTCCGGAGTATCCGAACTCTGCCACAAAATGCAGGTAGTCATTACGGGTTATTCGAACTCTGCCAGTGTTTAAAATTTTGGAGATTAACTACCAAACCAGTAGGGGTCTAATAGCCTAATCCGATTTAACAATTTACCTTGAACTTTAGGTACTCAAATTCAATATAAGAAAATATTAATAACATACATATATTTTCAACGTATATTTGCCACTTCTAAAAAATTACATCTACATTACATGTACATTACAATAAAATATATTCAATATACATAAACATATAAAAAAAACAAAGAATTAAACGTGTGGAAGATTTTTACATGCAACCGTTTTCACAAACATAAAGCGAGAAATAACATTTTTTCTATATTGATCCAAATGATCATTAATGAAATTAATTTTAACATTAATAGTTTTTTTGGTTTTTTTCTGGCTTTGGTTTGCCGAACGAATTTTCGCGTATACCTCCGTTTGTAAATATAATAACACACTAGTAAATTGAACAATGTTTGGATGTGCTTTGTAAAAAGAAGCACCGAAATGCGAATGAAAACTCTCACAAGAATTCGTTGTTCTCTTAAAAATGGATGCATTATTTGCCCAAATAAGTGGTGGAAATATCGAATTTTGCGTTATATGTTTTATTGACATAATTTCGGAATTCTATAACTCTTTCGTCATTCGGAAGCAAAAAATGTAGTTCATTATAAAAAAATTCTACAACTTCCTCAGGACTAAGATACATAATACCAAAATGTACTTTTAAGTATTCGCCAATTACAGAATCTTTCTGTCTGTACTCTTGTACCAAATGAAACTCCTGAATCTTACGAAACCAAGCTTGACAGAGATGAAATTTACAACCAAAAAGAATTTGATCTCTGCCAAAACATTCATACATAGCGTTATGAATGCTTAGTTCAAAATCTACTACGACTTCTTTAGGTTGAAAATTTAAGCCTACTTCTTTACATTTTTGTCTTAAAATTAAAAACAAATTTGAATATGTTTGACTTGATTTGTCCGGCAGCAATCAAAAAACAAGAGGTACGTAATAGCCGTTTTTAAAACCATGAATGGTAAACATTTGGTAAAAAAAAGTTGAACAGTATTTAAAAGTCCCATCCATCAAAATACAATCCGAATTACATAAAAAATTAAGGTTGGAAAAACAGGAGAACACAATAATTTTAAATACCTGGTCTGCTGTTAATAGAAATTCCTCTTCTCGGTTCGTTCGTAATTGTAATTCACGAACACTATTAAATACTTCTTCCTGATTTTTAGGCAATAGTGTAAGTGCATCAACATCCTTCCCCTAATCCCCTAAATATCGATCAAAACAATCAAGATTTCTTCAAAATATTTAATTCAAGAAATCTTTGAAACCTTTCAGAAATATACATAATTCTATGGGCCTCCGATTTTATCTATTATAAACCCTAATGACTCTAATAGGATTAAACTAAATGGTTGCGGCACAGTTCGAACATTTCAGTAATCCTCAAATTGATACAAGTCAGGTAAAATTTTATTTTGTGGCAGAGTTCGGATATGCCCGTTTAATCATAATATTTTTTATTTGTATTACTCCTATATGTAGTGTTTGGGGAATTTTTCTCAGAAATTTTAAATGGCAAGTGGCCTACTGTAATCGGCTTCATACGATTACACCTATTTACAGATTATTCGATTATTGAGAGGGATTTTCCAAACAACCCAGTTTTCTTAGAAACATTATCGGGAATATTATTTTAAAAGAAAGTAGGTACATTAAATCAGTACTTAGTATTAGTTCTTTGAGTAAAGTTGTATGAAGTTGTATGGTTGTCATAATATTGTAAACAGTTGGAATATATTTAAAACATTTGTTGAATGTTAATTGTGCAAGTACCAAACAATGTCGATAAGCCAAGGACCATCTAAACGACCAAAAACAGGTCCATTATCTTTAAATGAAAAAACTCTGATATTGAATTGTTATATATCATTGAAAAACAAGGATCCAAGTGCAAGTGTTGATGATATTGTGGAATTAACGGCTGCTATGTTGTGTGTTGCTAAATCAACAATTTATAGATTACTAAAAGAAAGCAAGAATGGAACTCTTCAACCCCCTAAAACTCCTTCAGGCCGAAAACCAATTGAGATCGATGAGTCATTAAAACAAAGACTAAGGCGTAAAGTCCATGGATTTTACTTACGAAAGGAAATTCCAACACTTGACAAAATTATGACATCAGTGCAAGAAGATACGGACTATCCAAAATTCTCCAGAATGACATTATGCAAACTTTTGAAAGATGTGGGTTTCAGATATACAGAACATAATAGAAAATCTCTCTTGATAGATAAACCGGAAATAGTTTTTTGGAAAAGAGACTATTTAAGAAGCATTCGACATTCCAGAGAACAGAATTTGAAAATCTTCTACTTAGACGAAACATGGATAAATGCTGGATATACAGTTTCCAAATCTTGGCAAGATGAAAACATTAAAAGCGGAAGGCAGGCATTCGTGGAAGGTTTGTCGTTAGGTTTGCAGCCAGCATCTGGAAAAGGAAAAAGACTTATCATTGTCCATGTTGGAAGTTCTGAAGGTTTTGTTGATGGTGGATTATTAACTTTTATTTCAAAACGCACGGGAGACTATCACGAAGATATGAATGGGGATGTCTTCGAGGAATGGTTTGTTCAAATGTTGGATCTGATTCCAAAAGGGACTGTTATTGTTATGGACAACGCAAGTTACCATTCACGGTTACGAGAAGCATTGCCCACAAGTCGTTGGCGTAAAGCAGAGCTTTTGGAGTGGCTTATTTCGAAAAATATTAAGTTTCCAAAAGATCCACTAAGGAAAGAACTTTACAGAATTGCAAAAATGAACAAGAATAAATACAAAACCTACATTGTAGAAGAAATGGCTTCTTCTCGTGGTATATCAGTTCTTCGACTTCCCCCTTATCATTGTGAACTTAATCCCATAGAATCAATATGGGCTCAGGTAAAGGGGGAAGTTGGAAAAAAAAATACTACTTTTAAAATAAACGATGTTGTGAAATTGTTTGAGAGTGCTGTAAGTCATGTGAGTAAGGAAAATTGGACAAACTGTATCGAGCATGTTATCAAAGTAGAGACAAATATGTGGAAAATTGACCATATTTGTGATGATTTAATCGACCCTATTATTATTAATGTCAACAACGATTCTTCCTCTTCCGAGTCGGATATAGAATAAAATGTAAGTAATAAATGTATTCCAATAATTATTTCTTTTCATTTTTTATTATATTATAATTTAAAACGTATTTTTTCCCAAAATACACACCACTGCATTGCGTTATTGCTTATCTGCTAATCCTTTAACAATGAATAAACCCTAAACTTTGCTACAACTGAAACAAATACGGGGTCGATCTACCTGGTTTTTAGATTTACGGAAGAAATGTAATTTAAAGTAAGAGATTTATCAAAAATTTCATGGTGCTCCCTGTAAAGGTTTTGCATACTTAATTAGGGTTTATTACTCCTCGTACTTTTTGTACATACTATATACAGTTTCAGGTAGAAACAAAATTACGGACCGAATTTACCCGTTATTTTCTTGGGAGGGAATTTGCCTATCCCCATCTGAAAACACCATGTTTTCGATTTTGTATTTCGGCACCTGATTGCATACATGCAATTTTCCTATCTGTGTGTTTCGCGTTGTCATTAGTTGTTTTATTCGATATTAAAAATCTAGTGACTGACAGAAAATGTCAAATTAATAAAGAAACGTCAGAAATATTGTATCAAGAATGAATTCTAAAAACCGTTTTGGTCTGTTTGATGTAAAAGAGATTCAAAAGAAAGTAAAAGAACAAATACCGTGCATACTAAAAAGTACGTGTGGAAACAATTCATGGAATTTTGCAACGAACGTCATCATAGCCCAATTTTAATTGTTTTCGTGAAATAATCTTGACAAATACAACTCGTGTAATTAATGATTATCGAAAATTTCTTCTCTTTTTCGAAACAAATTGTTGTTTTAGGAAACCGGTTTCCCAAGAATTTGTTTCTCAAAATCGAAGAAATTTGTATTTCGATAATCATCATTACACTTGTTGTATTACTATTGAAAATATAATTGTAGGTTTTTCCATTTAGTAAGGAGGTCGAAGTTATGTATTGTTAACTGTTCACTAAAAGTCGTTTAGTTGCAACTTGCAAGTACATGTGAATTCTAGTGTGATTATGGAACATTTGGAAGGGCTGCGAATTATATTTCGTCACTTCGAAAAATACTTTTTAAAAAAGTAAAAATTACTATTTATGACATTTATTCTATGAAAGTTACAAACAATCTCTCTATTTCTCACATCATTATTCATTTATATAAGTTTTTAAAGAAATACAACGTAAGCTATAATATTATATATGAGTCAGCCATTGTCGTATCTTAACTCCTCCGGCCAAAGAGAAAATTATGGGGTTTCTCCAGAGTTTGAGATGCCAGGAAAGTTTTTGAAATCCCTTTTTCCTTGTTTCTTCTCATTTTTCTTCTTAATCTTCTTCTGTTTTCTTTTGTAAATTTTGAAGGCTACTAGGATTATGCTTAAAAAGACAATAATATATAATAATATTGTGTAAAAACTTATTTTTTTGAAATGAACAGGAGCCAAGTCAAATCTTGCTAATTTCGATTTGTCTTCTTGGAGCATGTTTTGAATGTTACTTAATTCATCTAAATTCACTGAGTCTATTTGCACTTTATTTAAATGAAAAGAGTCTGTTTTTGAGTCTTCGTCCGAAAATTGTAATTTAGGAAGTTCTACACTTTTATATCTTGGTAAATTACTTGCAAAAGTTTTTAATGTAAAATTGTTTATTGAGACTACGCACTGGTTATTTAATTCAATTATAAAACTACCGTTTAGTGGAATGTTATTCATGTTTTTACCACATTTTTGGATGGCCACTGTGTTAAATGGAGATATTACGATCCACTGGTTGTCTTCTATCTTCTGAACTTTTACATTATTGATAATCACTGGAATTTGTTTACATAATAAATCTCTTGACTGAGAGTACTTAAGTAGTTGTACTTCGCAAGGAGTGTGTTGAGTAATTGGTAACTTTTGGAGATCACTACACAGGAAATCTTCTTGAGATATTTCTTTTCAGCTTTCTTCTGAGAAGGTGTAATGTTGATCGTTTAAAAGGATAAATTTGGATTGTGGTATAATCGTTTTAAAGGATTGTTTTGATGGTGTAGGTAAAGAATAGAGATGATAGTAATTATATTCTGAATTTTCGACAATTGGAATTTCTAGTATGAAAATCATATTGTTACCTTTACTATAGCTTTTGATTTCAATTATTTTCTCAAGCAATAAAATGTTTTGCAAAGACAAATTGATTGGAAATTTGTTATTTTTGTCTATGTTTTTACTGACTTCTAATATTTCAGAAAACAGATCGTTAGGATCAACTATTGAATTGTGAAAAGTATTAAGTTTGGCAAAACTGATTGCCGTTTCAATTTTTTCAAGTATATCATATGTTATTTGAAAACTTATAGAAAATTGTGAAACAAGTTGTTCTATTGCAAAATAGTGATAAGTTTCTACTTTATCTATATTCAAGTGTGTAATTATTTTTTGTAAATCATTGATACGTGAATTTAATATTAATTGGTTATGAGCTAATATTTTGGTATTATTCTCAAAGTTGTTGATAGACGATTGGAGTAAAGTTATTTGATCGTGAATAAGAGATTTCAACTTGTTTTGACTGTTAGATAAATATAATGGCTTCGTCATAACGATTTGCATCATTTTGATCTAAATTTCCGGTTATAAATTTTATTGCAGATCCTAATCCGTCAAATAATGATCTCTTTGATTTTTTGTTCCAAAATGGATTTAACTGGTTCAATTGAAGAGTAATCTTTTGTTCAATTAACTTGATCAGGTGATAAGAATTTTGAAAATGTTTATTAAAATTATAAATTTCAGGTGATTTCAATAAAGAGTTATATTGTTCCTTTAAAGCAAGAAATTCTTTGTTAATGTTTGTAATATCAAATATATGTATAAACGTCCAATAGTTTATTTTAATTTGTGCTGTTCCTAAATGAAGAGGAAAAAAACCGGGATTATCATTTAGGTTATGGTACTGGGGTGTGTCTGGTTCTGCGTTGGCGATCCAGAGGAAGAATCTGTAATAGGAGGTTTCCTTAATTCTTTAATATGTACTATTTGTTTGTCTATTATTTGTTTCTTATGTTTTAATGATTTTCTGGAAATGTCTACTCTATTTCTATCTAATATTTTTGTTATATTATAAGGTCCTAAAAATCTTTTACTTTTTTTATTTCGATTTTTGGGGTTTCGTTTGAATACAGTTTGACCTATTTTAAATTGTATGTTTGTGTCACCTTGTATATTTGTTTTCTCTATAATTTTTTGTTTATTTTTATTCATATTTTCTCGAACATCTTCATAAATATGTTCTAATTTTTCTTTGTGGTTATTAACGTAATCCGTATAAAATGAATGAGTCATAAAAATTTCGTTAGGGTTTCTAGAATGTGTATGTCCAAAGGTAAGTTCAAAAGGTGTGAAATTCGTGGCACTGTGTATTGAATTATTGTAGGCAATAATAGCATAGTCCATTAAGTCATTTTAATTGGGATAAATTTCTCTTAAAATTCTTAAATGTTCTATTAAGGTGGAATGTAATCTTTCAACTATTGAATTTGACTCGTGATGACCAGGAGTTGTGAAGTGAACTTTTATTTTATGTAATGCCAGGAGATTTTTAACTGTTTCATTGTTAAATTCTGTACATTTATCGACTGTTATTGATTGGGGAATTCCAAAAGAAACAAAATATTTTATGAGTGCTTTGCTTATAACAACTGCAGATTTGCCTGGAATGAATATTGCTTGTGCAAATTTTGTGAATGCGTCAATTAATGTTAAATAACTTTTTCCGTCAAAAACGAAAACATCTATGTGAACAATTTGGAATGGTCTAGAAGCTGTTTCTGTCAACATGAGAGGAACATAAGGATTATGTCTTGAATATTTATTTTTTTGACAAATGGTACAATTATTAATGTAGTCTGTGATTTTATTTTTCATATTTTTCCAATAATAAAGTTTACGTAGTTGTTCTAAAGTTTCATGGATTCCTCGATGGTTATTCTTACCTTCATGGTAGTTTTTTAATAAAAGAATTTGTTCTTCCTGATCTTTTACAGTATTAAGTAATTTAGTACATTTAATTAATTTCGGTCCGTTCGCAGAAAAATGTTTTAGATAAACATTATTAAAATCACGATATAAATTATCATTATGAAAGTACATATAAAATGTATTATTTAAATCTGTATATTCAGCTATAAAACAGAAAATGAATTTTTCGTTATCTATCTCGGGAATTTTAATTTTCATTATTTTTTGATTTTCATGTTTCATGAGAAACATCTGTTTTTGAATATATATTTGGATAAACAAGAACTTGATGTACTTTATTATTTATCATTTCGTCTAAAATGGGTATACCGTTACTGTTGTTATATTTTGCTGAATGGTTTGTTATATTGTCAGAGTCGTCTGAGTCAGGTTTTGTCCAGAAGGGTTCAGGAGTGTTTAAATCATTACGATCATTATTTTCTTGTAGTGTTGGGGGTTGTATTTGTACGTCAGATATAATGTTAACTTTTGATTGATTAGTGTTACTCGTAGAAGGTTGTGGATCTATGGGAATATTTTCAGCAAACTGCTGTAAGAAATCTAGGATATCGTCTTGGGAATCTCCGGGGTTATTGACTATTGATTCTGTTTCTAATGCATTGATAGGAATTCGAGATAAGCAATCGGCATTGGAATTTAATTTTCCCTTTTTATAGAAGATTTTATAATCATATTCTTCCAACTTTAAACGCCATCGGACTAATTTGGAATTTGGTTCTTTAAGACTAAATAACCAAGAAAGAGGTTTGTGATCTGTGTAAATATGAAATTGTCTGCCGTATAAATAAGGCCTGAAATGTTTACATGCCCACACAATGGCAAGCAATTCTTTTTCTATAACCGAATAGTTAATTTCAGATTGATTTAGAGTTATAGAAGCATATGCTATGGGTTTGTCATTGGGTACGTTTCCTTGGGATAAAACTGCACCTATTGCATATTTACTAGCATCGGTTGTGAGAATAAAAGTTTTTGAAAAATCAGGATATTGCAAAATGGGGTCATTGGTTAATATCTCCTTACAAGTTTGGAATGAATTAAGAAATTCTTCGTTATGAATAATTTTTAACCTTTTTTCAAACATTTGGTCATGGGTTTTGTTATTTTAGCAAAGTCTGCTATGAAACGTCGGTAGTAACCTAAGAGACCTAAGAAGCTTTTAATTTCTGTTTGACTTTTGGGGATTGGATAATTTTTAATGATTGAAATTTTGTCTGGGTTAGGCTTTACGCCATTGGGTGTGATTATATGTCCTAAATACATAATTGTTTTCTTTAAAAATTCAGATTTATCAAGTTGAACTTTTAGATTGTGTTGTCTAAGTCTTTCAAAAACAGATTTTAATTTTTCTAAGTATTCCTGAAGGGATGTACTATATATTAAGATATCGTCTAAATAAACTATGCACGTTTCGTCAGTCAAACCACGCAATACATTGTCCATTACGTTTTGGAAAGTTGATGGACCATTTTTAAGTCCGAAACTCATACGTTTGAAATAAAAATGTCCCTGGGGAGTACTGAAAGCTGTCTTGTCAATGTCTTGAGGATCTATTTCAATTTGGTGAAAACCACTTGCGAGATCAAGTGTTGTGAAGTAATTTGCTCTACCTAGTCTGTCTAGTATTTCGTGTATTCTAGGAATTGGGTATCGATTTTGAACTGTTTTCTCATTTAATTTTCTATAATCAATAACTAAACGCCATTTCTTTTTGCCTGATGCATCTAATTTCTTGGGAACAATCCAGATTGGCGAGGAAAATGCAGATGTAGATGGTTCAATAATACCTTCGTCTAACATTTTTGTAATTTGTCTATTAACTTCTTCCCTATGTATTTCGGGAAGCCTGTAAGATTTTGTATAAATAGGGCTATCATCAGTCAAAGTGATTTTATGTTTTATTCGATTGGTAAAACTTAATGGTATTCCGTCACAATAAAATATGTCTCTATAATTAAAACACAAATTTCTAATGGCTTGTTTTTCTTCTTTATTGCAGTGATCAAGTCTGAGATTTTTTAAGTTTTCTTTAAGCTTATTTGTTGAATAGTTGTTAATTCTGAATCAGATTCACATTCCATGTTTTCAAGAAAATTTACTTCTAGTAAGTTTAAAATTTCAATTTCGAAAGGTTCTTTTATATCTAATTTTACTGGATTTTCGTTACTATTTATGATGGTTGTAATTGCAAAATTATTATGAATATTGACTAATGCCTCAGGCATTTCTAAACCTTTTCCTAAGTTTTCGTATTCGAGTATACCTATGCTATTTGTTTCAGTTACAGGGATTTTAACAACTTGTTGGCAACGGCCAGGAATGATAATCGAATAATTATTTTTTTGTACCTTACTATCATTATTTACATTTGAATCAAAAATTAAAGGAATAATTGCTGTGGGTGTTTCAATTTGTTTTTGGTGAACATTTATATTTGCGTTTAATTGTTTTAATAAATCGACGCCAATGATACCATCAAATTTGTCGCTAAATTTGAATAAATAAAATTTATGAGATTCATTTAAGTTAAAAGTTTTAAATAATGGAATATGAGCTATTTCATTATGATACGAAATTCCGTGTGCTGTTTGTATATTAAATGGCTCTTCAAAAATGCAGTGTTTATAAAATTTGTAACCTAAATCGGGATTTATCAGAGACTTAGCACTGCCGGTGTCGACTAGGAAGTTTGCATTTATTTCTTGAATTTTGATATAAGGTAAATTTGCTTTTAGAGCGTTTACTAATATTACGTCTGGTTGTGTGGATATGGGACGTGAGTAAAATCCTGAGTTGCATTCTGAGGATTGTTACATGAGAAAATATCCTGGTTGTCTGTTACATCATTGTTAACATGTGTAGAGAGATAATTATTATAATCGTAAGAATATTGAGTTTCAAGTTCAGATAAATATGGGTCAATGTTTTCTGTTGGGAACTCATTTTGATATCCAAATAAATTTTCAGTTTGATTATTATTTAATTGTTGATTTTGATTTGGATCACTAATGGTTTGATTATAAAGTTCGTTAGAAATATATTTTTGTTGTTTAGGCTGGAATCTTGTATTGCCAGAAGATGTGTCCATGGGTTCTGGTTTATAGTTTTGGGAATTATTAGGTGAATTAAATTGTCTTGAATTATTTTGAGAAACTGGTTGATGATTTTGATTCTGGAATATTGTTTGACGATTTTGGTTTTGAAAAATGGGGTGATGATTTTGGTTTTGAAAAATTGGGCGATTGTTTTGGTTTTGAAAAATTTGAGAACGCTGGGCTGAAAAATTGTTATTGGGACGCCAATTATAAGAATTGTTATATGGTTGGAAATTTGGTCTGAACTGTGATGAATTCATAAGAGGTGTTGAGTTTTGTCGAAAAACTGTGGGAAATGATTGATTATTTCCGAAATTTGATGAAAAGTTAGGTGTTGGTTGTCTATAATTAGGATTTTCAGCTGGTGTAATTCTTAAACTAGGTCTAAAAGTAGTGTTTGAGTTTAATTGATTACTTCTTTGAGTAGAATACATAAAGTTTTCTTCCTCAATAACTAAGCTCATTGCTTTTTCTAAACTATCAGGTACTCTTAATCTAACATTTGTTTGAATAGGTAAAGGCAAACCTCGTATATAGGTTTTTAAAGCTAAATTATTATAATTTTCAAGTTGAAGTCTCCGTTCAATATCACTAATATTACTAAACGAATTTAATTTTGAAATAATTAAACTACGAGCGTCTTGACAACGCATGCCAAAGTTATAGGGTGATTCATTTTTTAATGGTTTTAAATTAATTAAATCTTGAATAAGACAATCAATATTACGTTGATCGCCAAAACTTAAATTTAAAGCATCTTTAACATCCTTCCATGTTTTTAACTCTATGCTAGAACCAATTAATATTTGTGCACGTCCTGCGAGTTTGCCCAAGATAGCTTTTAATAGAAATGTATTTAAAGCTATGTCAGTTTCACTAGCAAATACGGATATTAAACTTTCACAATTTCCAATAAATATTGTTAAAGTATGAGGGTTTCCATCATAATAAGGAATAGAACCTAAATATAATTTTAGTAATTGATAATTTACTGAAGGAGTAGACATTTCTAAGTTTAGAGTATTATTTAAACTGTTTTCTATAGGACTATCTGGTTCGCTTAATGTTAAACTTTTTTCTAATAATATTTCTAAAGTACTAATATCTATATCACTCATAAATTACTATCAAAAGGAAATTAAGGGAAGAAAAGTACTTACAAAAGGAAAACTTTGATCATCTTCTTATTTCTAGCTTAATTCTAGTTCTTCTAGGTTCAGTCGATACGGTACCAAACCCAAGATCTTCTTACTTCTAACTTATTTCTAATTCTTATAGATTCGATCGATGTTAGACCAAACCCAAGATGTAATCTTCGATTTTCTTTTCTTCTTCGAAGTTGACGATTGATCGGTTCAGAACTATCGGATTGTATTCGATATTCGCTCGAACAAGTCAAATAGTTCAAAGTTCGATATTCACTCGAAAGAAACCGGTCACTAAAGTTCGAAATTTTCGGTAAATCTTGGATACGAAAGCTCACGTACTATACGTTAAAAAACTCCGAAAATCCTACTACGACTGCGCCAATTATATTTCGTCACTTCGAAAAATACCTTTTAAAAAAACAAAAATTACTATTTATGACATTTATTCTATGAAAGTTACAAACAATCTCTCTATTTCTCACATCATTATTCATTTATATAAGTTTTTGAAGAAATACAACGTAAGCTATAATATTATATATGAGTCAGCCATTGTCGTATCTTAACTCGCGTATACGCCGAAAAATCGATCCTTTAACAGTTGATGAAAAAATATTAATATTTAATTGTTTTAAATCATTGACAGACAAACTTTTATGCAAAATTGTTGATGACACAGTGGAATTAGTTAGTAGTACGTGTTTGTTTACAAACTATTTTCGCGGTTATATTAATTCAAAACACACACCATAGCTTGGAAGAAGGGGTGACGAACTACGCGCAGATGAGACAAGCAACGTGCGCTGGTGAAATGGCTGACGAACTGAAATTTTTAAAAGTGTAAAAACCAAAAAGGAGTGTGTGAAGCAATGCAAAGAAAACAACTGTGTATACAGAAACATTAAACGCCTCCAGTCAACTCGGGTACCCGAAAGCGAAACCCTCAGGAATAAATTCGGTGAGTACCCTCTTTCTTCATCAAGTAAATGGTGTGAAAACCGGTAGACGCTTATCAATGACAATTTTTCTATAACTAAATCAACGATTCTTCGCGGTACAAATAATATATAGTCCACGTTCTGTCTTTTTATCGTCAGTTAGTACCGTGATTGATCAGATGGTCCTTCGGACCGGATTTGAGATAATTTATTTTAAAAATATTTAATTCGTAATATATAAAGATATCGTCCGGCAGCGATTAATAACCGGTACTTCCTTATCCATATCAAGTTGTTCTTGCCAGGGAACGACATCAAACCCATCAAAACAAACAATAAAAAGGCCATAGACTAATTACCTTGTTTGTTTATCAATTTTATGAATAAATGTTAGTTTTGAACTCTAATATTTCGGTAATCGTCTAGTGGTGTTTAGTACTAATATTTATTATTTATCAATATCAACAAATTGCTATTATTCGTATTTCGACTAATACTAATACTAATAATTAATCATCATATCATATCAAATCAAAATTGGTTTACGTATTGCGACAATATCGACACAAGCGGGTGATTTTTATGCAGAAGGAATTTCAAAGCTTGTGAAGAGATACGATAAGTGCCTCAATCGTTATGGAGACTATGTCGAAAAATAGTGCAAAGATGTAGTTGTAAGATGTATATATTAAAATATTTTTACTTAACTTGGTGTATTTTTTTCAATCAACCGGAGGTTAGTTTCTGAATTGCCCTCGTATATACATAAATGTAATAAAACAACAATTTACATTATCTCTGGCGTAAATAAATATAAAAAAACAAATAAAACACTACGGCATCCGGGCTTGCTTTAAAAATATGGTTGGCAGTCAACCTGTTAAATGCATAACATTTTTATTTTAAAAAATTCCGAAACTAGTTTAAACAGTGCTACTAATGCATTAGAGAAAAGCCGCGCGACGATACTAGACTTTTAAGAAAGCACAACTATAAGCCGTACAAAATATTACCGCTACAAGAACTTACCGATGTTCATAAAAGAAAGCGATTAGAGTTCTGTCAACAAATGATTACAATTTTTAACAATGATTATACACTCTTACACCCAGAAATTCCCAACCAATACTGGTACAGGAACTATGAATTACCGCGTAGTAGTATAGTCACTATAAGTAGACTTAAGTTTGGCCATGCATGCTATCACGCACATCTCAATCAAATAAAAGTAATAGATTCGAACTTGTGCGACATTTGTTACTGTATATGCGACTTGGAACACATTTTTTTTAATGTAATAAATATACACAACAGAGAAGATATGTATAGAGAACTACCCTCCCTTCAATGTAATGAACTTAATGGTATTAAATAAGCTGCCTGTTTATAACGTTTTACTGACATTCATTAAAGCGTGCAATTGAAAACTGTAATATTATGTAGCTCCTTCTCCTCTGTAAGTGAACCTAACCTGATTATTCCCCATTAGTACCGTGGTCTACCTTTTCTGTGAGTTAGCCACCCTGAATGACCCCTGGGTGTGAAACGTATATCCTTAACCTATCCAAATTGATTCTTACAGTTAACATATTTGGTACCCTTTTTAGTACTGTAGCTCATGGCTAAATGGACTATGTCCTTCGGCCAAAGAAAAACAATGATTGATTTTGATATCATTTTATGGACAGATGAATCAAATTTTTCAACTTTTTAATAGAAGAAATAGGTATTCGTGGGAACAGAAAAATAATAGAAAAAGAAAAATTAAGCAAATGAAAAAGTCAGGAAGAAAATCAATAAATCTGTGGTGCGGAATATTTCAAAACAAAATGGTTGGTCTAATGTTTTATGAATATAAATTAACCAGGGAATCATATTTGGACATAATTATAACAGAAGTGGACGTGTTATTACATCAAAATTGTACACAAAATCAATTAAATAGTATGATATGGCAGCAGGATGAAACAACGCCACATAATGTCGTAGCCGTTCAAAAACATTTAATTTCATGTGTGGATCGGCAATAAGGGCACCATTGAATGGCCGCCAAATAGTCCCGACTTTACATTATGTGATAGCTTTTTATGGGGGTTTTTAACAGAAAAAGTGTATTTTGATTCAAACATTAACACTATCGCGGCAAAAGTTCGCGCGGAAAGTGAAACTTTAAATGGTCATATAACACAATTTCTGACGCATTAGAAAATTTGGAAAGACGATATAACTTGTGCATTGATAACAGTGGAGGGCACTTTGAGCATCTATTGTAATCATAAATGTAGCATTGTATCGTAAGTCAATAATTTTATTGACTTTCTAAATATATAAGTTGTTTTTGAACTATATGTGAATTTATTTCTTATCTTATAGTAATACCTTACGCCATTTTAGAACAAAACTAATGGTACACAATGTTATATATTTGTAATCAGGAAATGCAGGGCTACTCAAAACTATTTAAAATATAGAAGATGTATTTTATTGGGCACTCCCTTTATACAAAATTCAGTCTGTTGTTACATTTTAGGTCGGTACAGATAAAATATTACAACTTTTATTTGAAACTTTTTTTTGTATTCCCGAAATTAATGGAAATAAGTTGGGGTCAAAATATAATGAGAAACCCTGTACAGATATATAATTAAAATAATTATCGCCATTTTACGAAAGTTGTAGCCACCTGAAGTTGGAACATTGACAATCGCAGAAACCAAATTCTGCCTTGTTTATCTATGTCGCTTAGTAACAACCACTGGCGTATGCCGATATCCATCTTATAATTTGACATTTGAGGGTTATGTTTCTGGTTGTTGGTTTGTTGAATATTTTAAGACGTTTAGCTAGTTTATCAGTGAGTGTTGTGTGTTTTATTTTATCTAAAACCATATTGTCTAAAAAAACTTTTTGGTGTAAAAGCAAAATGCACTAAAATTTGGATAACTGCAAAGGATTCGGGATATCATTTACAATTTTTATATCCTAGAGAAAAGGGCTCCTACTTTATAATGTACGTTTGATAAAATTAAATAGGTAATAAAGATACTAAAATTAATTACAAGAAACTTGTGTCAGTTCGCTTTTAGCACGAATTTTTAAGCTTGAATTACTATTAATAGTATAAGAGTAAAATAGTTTTATTTTTAAGTATATTCATTTTACTTTTCCGCCCAACCTATTTAATATGCGAGAAAAGTATTGGTTTACCCACAAAAAAAGTTGGAATTTTGAAAAAAAATGTTTAGTTCTTTTTACGTTATTCATCAAGAAGACGAAAAACGGTTTTTAGAAAAAACATCCTGTGGGTATGTCGTCGTCGTCGGCCACTGTTCGTTACATGTCTTGTTAGCACGACAACAGTCTCCGGAATGCCACAAGTCACCAATTTTATGATTGAATATTATTAAGGACATATCACAGATGATCCCTATTGATTTTCAGTTCACCAGAGCCAGTACTACATGTGCTATGGTACTTGAAGTACGACAATTTTGTCATTTATTGAGAAATTTCAGGTTGTTAGCACGATACAGCCCTCAGACTGCAACAAGTCATAAATTTTATGATTGAATATTATTCAGGGCATCTCATAAATGAACCCTATTGATTAGAAGCTCACCAGAGCCAGTACAACAGGTGCAAGTACGATATTTTTGTCATTTTTTGAGAAATTTCAGTTTGTTAACACGAGGCAGCCTACGGAGTGCAACAAGTGACCAATTTTATGATTTAATATTATGCAGGACATCTCACAGATGAACCCTATCGATTTTCAGTTTACCAGAGCCAGTACAACAGATGCTATAGTACTTTAAGTACGACATTTTTGGAGAAATTTCAGATTGTTAGGACGATACAGCCTCCGGAGTATATACAAATGACCAATTTTATGATTGGATATTATTCACAGCTTCTTAAAGATGAACTCAATTGATATTCAGCTCACTAAAGCCAGTACATCTGGTGCTATGGTACTTAAAGTACAAATTTTTTGTAATTTTTGGAAAAATTTCGGTTTGTTAGCCCGATACAGCATCCAGAGTGTACAAAAGTGACCAATTTTATGATTGAGTATTGTTCAGAGCGTAACACCAATAGTGAAATCGACATTTTTATCAAACTAAAATCAAGTAAATTTAATTAAACTCCATTATATAATCAATGCAAATTTAATTGAGTTTAATTGAATAATAATAGACAATTTCATCAAATTCAATCAAATTAAATTAATTAGGTTCAATAAAATAAAATCGACAATTTCATCAAAATCATATCAGATTTAATTGGTTTAATTGGATAATAACACTAGATCAGAGTCGAATCAAAATCATGTCGCTTAAAAAAGCAATTCAAAAACGCAATCGATTTGTAAGCGCTATAACTGAGTGCTATACGTTGTCGCAAAGCGCTCAAGCGGACATAAATTCTAAAGAGGAGTTTAGAATAAGGTATTTGGATCTCGAGGGTAATTTTGAGGAATTTGGGGAACTTCACAATGACGTTATCATGGAGATTGGTGAGGACGACGATGTCCAATTTGCAGCTCAAGACAAAATCTTTTCCGAAACTAGGAAGTTTTATTAGCTTTGACCTACATTTTATGATCTTTTTAATAATCTAATTGGTCAAAATCAAAACATCAGTGACGGTCGTAAACTGCAATATTTATTTTCTTATCTTGAGGGCGAACCCTTAAGATTGCTTTCAGGAATCAGTCTTTCTGATCAAAATTATCAGATTGCCTTTGAAAAACTGGTAAAACGTTATCAAAACAAGCGAGATATCGCCAGCACTGCTCTTGGTGCGATTTTCAAGGTCATATTGAGAACCGATACAGCCAAGGACTTGCGATATTTAATCGATACTTTTTCAGAATCTTTGCGAGTTTTAAGGGCCCTTCAATTCGATGTAGAAATTTGGGATTTTTTGTTGTTTTTTATTCTTTTGGAAAAACTAGACATACCTACTCGTTCTAGTTTTGAAATGTCAAATATTGCAACTGAAATTCCCACTTACCAATCGCCTTTTCAATTTTTAGAAAATAAATGTAAGGTCTTAGAATCCCTTCCACAATCACTAGCTGTTAAAAAACCGGCTCATCAAAATAATTTTCAAGGACAAAGGTCGTCTTATCAAAATGATCACACTGGGAAAAGGCCGTCCTACAAATCACAAAATTCACCTTTTTCAGCATTAACTGGACCCTCAACGAGTACAGACACGCATTTTAAATGTTATAAGTGTAATCAAAGTCACGTGCTTCCTAAATGCCCCAATTTTCTAAATCTATCGCCGTCAGATAGGATGAATTTTGTACAACAGAAAAAGCTATGTATTGCTTGTTTCCATCCCTCGCACGAGGTGGAGGCTTGTAATTCCCGATATCCATGTCGAACATGTAGTTCAAAGAGGCATCATAGTTTATTGCATATTTCAGAATCTAATCAAGCATCCAGTTCAAATCAAAACAATCAACAATCTGCTACCAATCTGCATACATCTTTGAACACTTCAGGACCTTCAGGCACCTTTCTTTTGTGCACCGCTGTTCTAGATGTCATGGACGGTTGTGGTAATTTTCGGCCTATAAGGGCCTTATTAGATTCCGGGTCACAGACAGGCTTTATCAGTGAACATTGCAGTCGCCGTCTCAATTTGCCGAGACGATGCTATACCACCGAAATTTTCGGTTTAAATCAAATGTCTTCTTTCACCTCAAAGGGGCTTCCTCAATGTCATATCAAACCAAAGGGGAAAATGAAACCTTTGTTAAATTTCGAGGCAATTGTAGTTCCTCAAATTTGTTCAAATATGCCTGCTTTTACGTTAAATAACTCAACTTGGGATCATCTAGAAAATCTTGAACTTGCAGACCCTTCATATTTTAAGTCAAGACCGATCGATTTAATTGTCGGTTGCGAGTTATTTGCCCAAATTTTCAAGGAAAGGCGAATTCTCGGAAAAAAGGGCCAACCTTCTGCGCTTGAGACAGTCTTTGGTTGGGTTCTAATGGGGAAATTAGAAGATAATTTTAACCTTTCAAACCCAAAGCAAACTAGTTGCTATTTAACTAGCCCTTCGGTCCCTTTAGAGATCATCGTTCCTAAATTTTGGGAGCTTGAAAATATTCCGTCAAAACAAATATTATCGCCAGACGAAAAACTAGCTGAATCCATTTTTTGCGAAAGCGTCACTAGACTGCCATCAGGTAGATTCATGGTAGATTTGCCTTTCAAAAATAAAATCATGCCCGACCTAGGAAATACCTATTCCCAAGCACTTAGACGATTTTTGCTTTTAGAAAAACATCTTGTCAAAAACCCTGAGTTGTATATTTCTTATTCTAATTTTATGAAAGACTATATCGATTCAAATCACATGTCGTTAATTTTGCCTACTCAACAAAAATCAAATTTTTCATCTTACCTACCCCACCACTGCGTCTTAAAACCAGATAGTATAAGTACTAAATTACGAGTCGTTTGGGACTGCTCTGTAAAGGGCTCGAGAAACATCAGCCTAAACGACACGGTATTATCAGGGCCAAAACTTCAAAAGGATATTGGCTCGTTGCTTTTCGTCTTATTCCAATCGCCTATGTCACAGACATGAAACAAATGTTTCGACAAGTTCTTATCAGTCCTCAACATCGCCCTTTTCAAAGAATTTTGTGACGATTTTTACCACAAGATCCGATATCGGAATGGGAACTCTCAACTGTCACTTTTGGCATGACATGTTCACCTTATCTTGCAATGCGAACTTTAAACGAGCTTGCAGAGCAAGAAAAGGAACGCTTTCCTAGAGCTAGTAGCGTCCTAAAGACGTCAATTTTCGTCGACGATCTTTTAGTTTCTAGCCCTTCAATCTCTGAGGCAGTTTCCCTTCAATGGGAACTTATCGAATTGTTGAAATTGGGAGGTTTCGAGTTGAAAAAATGGGCGAGTAATTGTCCTGAATTGTTAGCCTCATTGCCTGAATCGGACCGACAAATGTCGCTATCCTTTGATAAAGAAGAGCCACATTTTATCAAGGTCTTAGGTTTGCAGTGGCATCCCAAAAATGACATTTTTTCATATCAATGTCAAATGAAGGATAAACCTCCGACAAAACTATCTATCTTATCTATCATCGGAACTATTTTCGATCCATTAGGTTTTCTTTGTCCCTTATTGTTGCAAGCGAAGTATTTGTTGCAACAACTGTGGCTCTCTAATACAGGTTGGGACGAAAAACCTAACCAAAATATCGTCGAATCTTGGACTAATCTACATTCTGAATTTCCACTTTTATCTAACTTCAAAATGCCCAGACAAATAAAACTGTCAAAAACTCAATCTTGTCAAATCATAGGGTTTTGCGACGCCTCGAATAGAGGTTACGCAAGCGTCATCTATTTTCGCGTAGAAGAGGAAGAAAACATTTCTATCTCTCTCATCTGTGCAAAATCTAGAGTCGCACCTATCAAGACACAAACCTTAGCTAGGTTGGAACTCTTAGGTGATGTGCTTCTAAGCGATTTAATTCAGTATGTTTTATCTACCTACGAAGGTAAAATAACTTTCACAAATATCTATGCATTTTGCGATTCTCAAGTAGTTCTTCATTGGCTTTCCTCACCTCCGAATCGTTGGAAAACTTTTGTCGCGAATCGAGTCAATCACATACAAGAAATCTTTTCATCTACTTTTTGGCATTATATACCGTCGTCCCAAAACGCAGCAGATATAGCTTCTAGGGGGGTATACCCTTCGCAACTTATTTCCCACGAAATGTGGTGGAATGGCCCTTCGTTTTTGTGGTCACCAGAAAACGATTGGCCCGACTTCAAAATTACACAATTTCAAATTGACGAAATCGATGTCAATTTGGAAGAAAAGCCACCTGTTTGTTTAAAAACAAATATCATTCTTAACACTCTAGATTGCCTTTTGGAAAGAATTTCACATCTTTCTCAAATTCAGCATATCTGTTGCTATGTAATTCACCTTACTAACATTTTCAAAAATCATTCATACAAAAGACCCTCTAGCATTCCCTATATCCAAGGTTTATTCAAAAAACTACTACATCCTAGTCCTGAGGAAATGGAAAATGCACTTTTCGTTCTTATTAAACGAGTTCAAGAAACTTGTTTTTTGGAGCTTTTTTCTACCCTATCTGAAAACAAATCAATACCTAAGCCTTTCAGAAAACTTTCACCATTTCTTGACAAAATGGGGCTTATAAGAGTGGGAGGTAGACTTCAAAATTCACATCTTTTATCCTATTCTGCCAAACACCCCCTGTTACTGCCAAACAGACATCGATTAACAACCATCATTATTGAATCTACGCATCGTCAATATTTGCATCCAGTACCTAAAACCTCACATCATCTAATTTTACAACAGTTTTGGATATTGTCAGCTAAAAGAGCTATTCGACGAACCGTATCCAACTGTTTTCAATGTTTTAGGGCAAATCCTAAACCTTATAAGCCACCAATTATGAGTTCTCTGCCCTTTCACGGCATCAATCAATTAAAACCTTTTTCTAGCGTGGCTATAGATTTTTGTGGACCATTTTTCGTTATCCCCCACCGTTATCGAGGATGTAAATCTTTTAAGTCGTATGTCTGTGTGTTTGTCTGTACGACCACATACTGCGTGCATTTGGAAGTTACCATGGAATTGTCCACTGAAGGTTTCATTGCCGCCTTTCATATGTTCGTATCTAGGCGCGGTAGAGTACTCGATTGTTAGACTGATCAAGGAAGTAACTTTCTCGGATTTCGAAATCAACTTGTTGAGTACGCAAAAACAGGCGTCAGGTAAACTTTCAATCCGATGGAATTTAAGTCCTCCGTTAAGCCCTCATTGTAACGGTCTTGCGGAGGCCGGAGTTAAAAGTTTTAAAACTCATTTTGTTGGAGTTGTAGGCGAACAAAAACTAAGACTTATGGAAATGACCACACTAACATGTCGTATCGAGGCTGTCCTTAACTCACGCCCTCTTTCCCCCTCTTCATCAGATCCAAATGATCTACAACCCCTTAATCCTGGGCATTTTTTGACCCTAGAACCCCTTAACTCAGATATACCTGAACCAGATTTATCGAAAGTTTCTCTGAATCGACTCACGAGATGGCAGCTTATTCAAAGACTACACGCGGATTTTTGGAAAAAATATTTGCGCGAATACTTGCACACGTTGCAACAACGGTATAAATGGAATAATCCGTCTTCGGAGGTTAAAATCAATGATCTATTCGTTATTTCGAATGACAGTAATAAAAAACCTTTAAATTGGCCACTAGGAAGGGTAGTTGATGTACACCCTGGCACGGACGGTCAAGTACGAGTTGCTACAGTTCGTACGGCTGCCGGTATTTACAAAAGGCCAGTCATCAAACTGTGCCCTTTACTTAAAGAGGATTAATTTGTTTATCTTCTACCTATTGAAAATGTATGTTTTTTTTTCTCTTTTCATTTATTCTTTAGTAAATTTAATTCTTGAGTCAAATTCAGTCGTCAGTTAATCTTTTCTTTTTCTTTAATCGTGTCAAATAAGCTCAAATTTGTGTGTTTTGGAGGCCGGTATGTTTGTTTACAAACTATTTTCGCGGTTATATTAATTCAAAACACACACCATAGCTTGGAAGAAGGGGTTACGAACTACGCGCAGATGAGACAAGCAACGTGCGCTGGTGAAATGGCGGACGAAATGAAATTTTAAAAAGTGTAAAAACCAAAAAGGAGTGTGTGAAGCAATGCAACGAAAACAACTGTGTATACAGAAACATTAAACGCCTCCAGCCAACTCGGGTACCCGAAAGTGAAACCCTCAGCAATAAATTCGGTGAGTACCCTCTTTCTTCATCAAGTAAATGGTGTGAAAACCGTTAGACGCTTATCAATGACAATTTTTCTATAACTAAATCAACGATTCTTCGCGGTACAAATAATATATAGTCCACGTTCTGTCTTTTTATCGTCAGTTAGTACCGTGATTTATCAGTACGCTTGGTGTTGGGATATCTACGATTTACAGAGTTATTAAAGAAGAGAAATGTGGCGAGTTTCAAACACCACGGAAAGCTCCTGGAAAACCAAAATTTCGAATAGAAAATCATTTGAAAGAAAGACTTCGAAGGAAAGTGCTTACGTTCTTCTTTAGAAAAGAATTTCCGACAGTAGACAAAGTTTTTGCCACGGTTCGAGATGATAATGATTATCCTGAAATGAGTCGAAGCACAGTATGGACAATTTCAAAGGAAATAGGTTTTCCCTGGAAAAAGCATTCCAGAAAGTCTATTTCAATAGAAAGGAACGATATTGTAGTATGGAGAAGAAATGAAACATGGATCAACGAGGGACATAAACCAAATAAATTTTGGCAAGATGAAAATGTTACAAGTCGAAGACAGGCTTTTTTAAATAATTGATCTACTGGTTTATATCCACCATCAGCAAAGGGGCGCAGACTGATAATAGTACACATCGGCAGTTCAAACGGTTTTGTTAAATGTGGTTCATGACTTTTGAATCTACTCGTACCGGTGACTACCATGAGGATATGAATCCTGATGTATTTAAATAATGGTTCGAACAAACGATAGATCTTCTTCCTCAGAACAGTATAATAATAATGGATAATGCAAGTTATCACTCGAGACTTTTAGAAAAATTGCCCACAACCAAGTGGTTAAGAAAACATTTACAGAATTGGCTAAATTCAAAGTATATTAAGTTCCATCCCGGTTTTGAGAGAAAAGAACTGTATTCTTTGTCTTCTTTTTATTGAGAGAAATTAAAAAAAAATGAAATTGAAGAAATTGGAAAAAGTCGTCAGACTGACGATAATATTTAATGTCGAAACAATTGTCAATTATCTTAGAATTTTTAAAATCTTTCCAATATATTGTGGAATTAAATAGAAACAGTAAATTTCATTTAAAACAGTAAAATTACATTTTTTTTTAAGATTTCAGAAACGAATTGATAAACTTCAATTGAAAACAAATAATGACAGATAGTAAAAGTGACAATTAGCATGGAAATCATGATGACAACGAAACAACACAAGCATGCCTTCAACTAAAATGTAAAACGGTGCAGACCATATTACGGGTATGTTATGCATCGTTGGCGTGCTGTGTTTGGGGAAATATTTAAGGAACTTTGTTCTTATTACTTTCATATTCCAAAATGTGTGGTCAAGCTAAGATATAGATTGAATTGAATAGTGTATTCATATTTTTGTTTAGATAATAATTGTTAATTAGAATTAAGAACATTTAGGGAATAAAAGTATTATTTGGCCTTAATTATTTCTAGCTTTTCCTTATCAATGTTTTGCGTATTGTACTGCATAGATGGTCGAACTGAGAGCATATTTCATCAAAAATCGTTGCATATATAAGCGCGTAGATATCGTTTTTTTGTGTGCATATAATACGCCATTTACTTATGAGATATCCGGTACATTGAAGTTAAGTATAATACTTTTCAACTCGTGTATTTTATATGGAAAGTAATGTACTCCTAATCGCATTTTGTTTCATAATTCTAATTGTTATTAACTTAATTTTTTCCGCATATATCTTTAAGAATCTTGGTACCAATTGGTAGTGTTTGTATACGTGATGTCAATTCGGAATTTATTGCACAGTTTGACGTGACTTGACATTTTCGTCGTTGAGAAAATTTTCTTAACTACTTAATCAGTGTAAAACTAAAAAAAGGTTACCAAATAAAATAGGTTTAAGTAATTTTTGTTTTAAAAAATCGCACATAATGTGACCGCCAAAATTCCAAGAGAAAACGTTTATTATTTTCTATTAGTTTGAAAATATTGTGAAAACAGAGACAAATGAATGAATCAGTAAGTAATTGGGTAATCAATAAACAAATAAATATTTGTAATTGAAATATTAATTGTTTCATTATTAAGATCAAATATTTACTAAATGATTGTTATTGTCGTTGGCGTAAATACTGAAAGCAGTAAAATAAATTTCCTCTCGTAAAATTAATTATGCAAGTAGCAAGTGTTCATTGTCCGTTGCGAAATGGCTCAAAGTGCATTGAATTACAACGAATGCATTTATGAAAGCACCTGTAAAAATCAGCATGTTGTCAAGAATAATAAAATTCCCGGAGGCGGCAGATCATTGGCATTGGACTCTTGAAAAGCCGCTAAAGATTTGTTTTTGTGTGGATGAGGTTTAGGTAAAACGGAAAAGAGAATTCGAATCGCCGTGACGTTCGAGAAGCAGTTAGTTAGCGACTATTGCCCGCCAGATGTCACAACAGTAGCGAGTGACAGTCACGGCCAATATATGTTCAAGATAATCGAGAAACAACAAAGCTGGATTGGATTAAGCCCATTTGAGTTAGAGATTCAATGAATAAGTTTTATTTTATATACTACTAGGTATGTGATGAATTCAAAGAAAACATTTACTGCTAGATTATTTATCTGTGGGGTGATTCCAATGCAATCTCCAAACTTGTGTGATTAGTTGATAATGTTACCGGTTACTCATTCTTAGTATCGGCGCATACGGGCAGGAGAACTGACAGGAAGAAAGGCGAGTGACTCTTGATTTGTCAAATCTTATACAAGCAGTAGAATTTATATTGATTACTTGTTCTTCAGGTAATATGGAACCATAATCAAAATTTCATTTTTTTCGAACTAGATTATTTTTTCCAACCAGACTCAGTTTTTGTTTGACGTTCTGCCATTTCTGATTTTGATTGGAGACCCGTTTCTTGACCCTGGATTATCCGGGTTTAACACCGCTATATGTGGTACAGATCATAATTTTGTAAAATCAAAATTCTTTTCCCACAGAAAAATGAAAATAACACAATAATTTGACGAATGACATTAAAAAACAAATAGTAAATGGGGTGTATGAAAATATAACAAACAGTATTGAAAAAGTCGCGGAGGAAGCTTAGTGGTTGTGGAAACAAAGACCAAGCAGAAACCCTTGGTGGACAGAGGAAGTCGAAGACTTAATAAAATATAAAAAGAAAGCCTACTTAAAATGCCTAAACACGAAACAATCGGTGGGGAGACGGGAGCAAAAAATCTTTCATTGACCTTACACTCAGTACCAGGCGCATAGCTACTAAGCTGAGGGACTGGAAAGTTCACCCCGATGAAGAGACCCTGAGCTTGCATAGATATATAACTTTCGGTGTAAATCTTAGCATGGAGACAAAGAGCCCGCGAAGCCAGGGCATATGGTTCCAAGACAAGCAAATATTGAGAGACTGTCTAAGGGTAATCGTCAACAGAGACATGAGTTTGGAAGAACTAATGAGGGCAATGAAGAGCGCACAGAAGGCCAGCAGGACAACTGCTAACCAAACCAGCAGGAAGCAACCTTTCTGGTGGAATGAGGTAACTGGTCATGAAAGGGACATCTGCGTCAGGTTGAGAAGGAGGTTAACACGAGACAGGAGAAGGGGGACACAAAATGACGAAATCGAGAGATTGGGATGCGAGTATAAGCTGGCAAGGAAGAACCTAAAGCTTACCATAAAAAGAGCAAAGGCGGCAGCATGTGGAGACCTATGCGACGAACTTGAAGATGACCCACAGGGGAGAGGATACATGATTGTAACGGGAAAGTTCAAATTCCTACTGGAGCCGTATGACCTCCCTGAGAGTGAGAAATTGAAAAAAGGCGAAGGAACTTTCTCCTCCCGCAAGGGATGTACAAATCCCGGCAAACATAGAGTGCGCAGACCCCCCTCTTTTCAATTTAGAGGAATTGACAAAGGCGGCGGAAAAACTGAAGACTAAAAAGGCTCCTGGCCCAGATGGAATCATGTCGGAAACGCTCAAAATGAGTGTCGAGGAATTCCCGCAACTTTTTCTGGAATTGATAAATAAACTTCTTATTGACCATAGCATCCCCATAGGATGGAAAAGGGCCAAAGTCATACTGATTCCGGAAGGAAAGATGGAAGATGGGAAGTACAGACCGATATGTCTAATAGACAGTATGGGGAAATTGCTCGAGCACTTAATCAAAGGACGGCTACAAGAGGAGGTTGCTGCGCGTAAAGGGATGTCAGATAGACAGTTTGGGTTTCGGGAGGGAATGTCCACCCTCCGCGCCATAGAGTTCGTGATTAAACAGGCAACAAATCCCAGGTGGAAATGGGGTGCGGTAATATGTATGGACATTAGAAACGCGTTTAATACAGCAAAGTGGGGCAAAATTTTTCAAGCATTTGAGAGCATCGGGGTTAGCGGTTACCTGAAAAATATTATCTGGGAGTATTTCCGAGGGAGGCTACTAATAGTGGGTACAGTGGTAATTCAATATAATTTCTTTTAAATTCTGCAGACAGAATAAGACTAATTTCTATCTACATTTAAATATTCATGGTGAGAGAGAAAGCTACATTGTCCCATATATCGACACCTATGTCGATAAATGATACAAAGTCTAAAAATGGATGTACCAGTTATCGACAGTACAGAATAATAAATTTTTACACATTTTTGCCAAAAAACTGACATAATACACAAATTTTAGACTCTACATATATATTAACAATTATATCCATTGAGTAACTGAAATATGTTAAACTGAAACTACCATAATCAACTTACTTGTTTCTTAGCACTTTCAACAAGGATCTGCATCAGTTCACATGTGGCGACAGAATGGCGGAATTGAAATATTGGCAGAATTAACATTTTCTGCATTACCGGCCAAAGCTTTTTAGGTAAAGTAGGAAAAACCTACTTATTACTCATAATGATACGACAATAGATCTAGCGAGCATCCGATTCTTATTATTTTGATTTTTAGTGCACAAATGTCGATGATTGGGACAGTGTCGATAATTGGGACTTTTACCTTATTCAATATATTATCAGTAAAATACAAAATGATTTTTTTTTCATATACATAGAATACATTCAGTAGATACCTATTAGATATCTTACATGGACTGGATATTCAGTGGATATTGGGCCATCCACTGGATATCTAGTGGATATTGTGTGCTGTCTGGGAATATGTGGGACAAAATATGACAAGAAATCAATACATGTATGTCGGAAAGAATATCTACAGAAACTTATTAACACAGAACAGACACGAATACAACAGAATCTTCCCATCAGATGTGGTGGTTGATACTGGAAGAAGTAAAAAAGTTGATACGCCAACTGGAAAATGGACGACCGGAAGGAATTCCAGCCGAACTAATTAAGAACTGATCGGAAAACACTTTTTCTACAACCGCTTTGCAAAGTAACCTTTGACGCATTCAAATCCCAACACTAATTGAAAAAACGATTGCCTTTCGCTGTATCGTATGTCTTACCTATTTTCCACTTGTTCTACAACCGATTAAAAAAATAACTTTTGATGCTTTCAAATCCCAACACAAATATATACACATCTTAACTATTCTTGAAGACTCAATTCTTTCATGATGGAAAATAGTGTCAGTGAACTATCAAACACTCCTCCTGATATAGCAGATAGTGCAAAAGTTGTAACTTTGAATCTCTTACCGGAAAAATCAAGGAAGAAATATGAATTACTATATGATTCATTCACAAATTGGTGCCACTACAAGAAGGTGAGTAAGTATTCCGAAAAAGTTTTACTGGTTTATTTTGGTAAAAAATCAAAGACTTTGAAGTCATCAGCACTTTGGTCCATATATTCTATGATACGTACAAACATGAAAATTGAAATAATATCGAAATCAATATGAAGAATATCCGTTAAAAAAGGTAAATTATACTTTATACTCTTAGTTATCATCAGAAAAACAGTGTATCTTTATTTTATTGTTTCAATAAGTTATGTTCAATTTGAGTGCATATATTATACTTGGAGGTCTGAAGCACAGGTTACCACGCGGTTGGTCCTGGTGCAATTATTGGTAGAGCCAGTATCTTTTTCTGATTTGTCAGTTATTTTCCATTTTTTTGTTGTTGGAAATATGGATAACAAAACTTTTAATAGATCATACTTTCAGGGCAGCTATTAACTAATAATTTTTTTAAACTTTATTTTTACGTTTCATAAAAGGTAGATGTGTGAAACAAGTTGTGGGTATGAGTATAATTGCAAAAATTTCTAGTGACATTGCTAAATATTTAAAATTACCTGGGCATAATATATATACTGGACACTGTTTTCGGCGAACATCAGCAACTTTATTGGTGGAAGGTGGAGGTGACTCAATACATCTGAATAAACATGGTTGATGGAAAAGTAGCAATGTTTCAGAATCTGCTAATGGCCCATCAGGTTCAGGGATAAATATAAGAGATTACCATAATTGTACTCTAAGTAATTCAACTTTCTCTAAAAAAAGATGAAGTGATTCATTCTCATGTTCGAATGGATCCTTCTCAGTACCCAAACAGTGTTGGACTCATCCCCAAGAGGATGCTTACCAACCAAACCCACCTTTGTGTCTCCCTTACTCCTGCCTCGGAATCACTACCCTAGTATACTTCAAGGCAGGCGGCGGTCCCTCACACACTCTCCTACATCTTGTTCCTACTACTTCTACCTCTCATACCATATCCAGTCCTTCTCTCCCCCTAATCATGCTCTCCACTACACTACTTACCTCCATCCATTCCTCCTCCCCCTCAGCATTATCTCCACCATGTTTTCCAAATACACCGCCTTCCTAGTTTCTTTTCCAACCTCTTCAACACTACCTCATTCCTCCAGCATCTAAACACATTCCCCACATCATCCTCCACCTCACACCTCTCGCACAGTCCCGACTCCCTTTTCCCAATCTCGTGAAGGTACCCTACTCTCGACCCATGTCCAGTGAGTACCTGTGACAAGAAGTAGTTCACCTCCCCGAATTTCCGGTTGATTCAATCTCTCCTACTCCCAATAGCTCCTTTTAGAGAGCCCACCTCCTCTCAGCTTCTCTGCATTTCTTCCTCCATGCATTGGGTAGGACCTTGACAGCACCACTGCTGCCAGTCCCCCCACTGTCCTGTAACCTTGCATCACCCTAAGGAGTATCCCTCTCTGCACTCGCAGAAGTGGACTAACCCTCGTATTCACCCCCGCTCTTTCACCCTAAACTTCCGCGCCATAAAGCATACTCTGCTCTATTGTGCTACCAATTAACCTCCTCTTCCACTCTCCCAGCCCTTTCACGTTACAGAGCAATCTTCCCAGCCATGCTGCCCTTACTTTCGTCTTCTGTGCTGTTTTAGCCATATGCGTTATGAAGGATACCCACTATGCAAATAAATATTACAGCTATGTTAATTCAACATCACATTGTGGTAATGTTCTTCCTTTTTTTCCTCTTGTTTTCATCACATGCACATCTATACAACCGCTTAAGCCCAGCTTGTGGCTGTTAACTTTTCTGATGTTTCAACTCAACTTCTCAGCGATGTTATAGCACTGCCTTTTTACATTACTGTGATGTTACTAGAACTTCCTCAGAAGGAAGTCTTTATAACGAACTAAAAGCAACATTTCTGTTACATTCTGAAATTCCTTTTAACATATTGTCGATGTTACTGCAATGTCTGAAAAATAACATCTTATCAATGATCTAAATGCGACATTTACAAAACAAAACAGTGTATTCTCGTAGATGTTGTATGAAATTTACATAAACCTCTAAATAGTATACCTCAAACATTCTAGATGATATCCTATACATATTTCTGTGCCTAATCAGCAAATACAGGGTGAACAACTAAGAACGCCGGCTGTCGGCCATATTTAGAAAGATAGCCATGGTACAACTTTAAAAAAATGAAACTGAAAAATCGCCGGAAAATATTTTTGAGTTCCTAAAATATCTGCTATGGAGTGGAATGAACACTTAAAAACATAATACTGAGATTATCTCCAAAAAAGACATACTAAAGGTATCCTAGAAATACAATTTTTGATATATTGATGAGATTATGGAAAAATGAAGTAAGGGACTTTTTGTTCTTATTCTTCAAGTAAGGGGTGGGGGAAGGTTAAACCCAAAGACAAATGTAACACTTTTATTTAATCGATATCTATGTTTTTGGTGTCATTTAAAAAAGTTTTTCCTCTTTAATAAGATATGCTTAACACAAATAACAAAATTGGACAATTTTGTCAACACTATGTGAAAAAGTCGACAATTTTCCCATTTTTCTCGGAAATTTCAAATGTAATGAGGCATTTTTTAAATTCTGATGAAAAGGGGTTAAAAGAATAGGAATCTATTCGAAGATACAAGATTTACAATATCAGATACAAAAATTAAAAAATGCTCCAATTTACATTTGAAACTTCTGAGTGAATACAAAATTATCTAATTTTGTTATCAATCTTATTAAACAGAAAAACTCTTTCAAATGCAGCTAAAATCATCAATATCAGTTAAAAAACGAAGAAGTTAAACATTTGTTCATAAGTTTGAACCTGCCCCACCCATTATTTGAAGAAAAATGGCAAAAAATCTCCTTACTTAAATTTATTCATAATCTCATCAAGATATCAAAAATTGTATTTTAAGGACACCTTTAGTAAGGTTTTTTGGAGTATTATGTTTTCGAGTGTTCATTCCAAATCTAGCGGATATATTAGAGACTGCAAAATATTTTCCAGAAATTTTTTTCACGATCACTTACCTAAAGGTAATTTTTTTGAAAGTTGTACCATGATTCTTTTCTGAGATGTGGCCTACAGTCGCTCTTAGTTGTTCATCCTGTACATTTGAAATAAAATAGCAAAAAAAGCAATAAAGGAATTAAAACGTTTATTCACTATTAATGGACAGTACAGTAAATTTGAAAAAAACAGGTACAAAATTACAAAAAAAAATATCTTGTCCAGGAATCCAACCTAAAAGAAATAAAATTGTGTAAGCATATTACATAAGAAATCTGAAAAGTGTAAACTATTGAACGCATTCAGTGAAAGCAAGAAATAAAAAAGGGTATATTAATCCGTAGTTACCATAACGTAACATACTTTGAAACTGAATAAATAAAGTTTAACGGATACACATACATTACAGCTAGTTAACAGAAAATTTATTAGAAGTGTTTTTTAATTATATTAAAACTAATAAAAATTTTACACCATAAAGATTTATTGAAACATTACGTTACATCAACAGAAATCCAATCTGACTAAAGAAAATTCTATCGTTTACTTACGGTTACTTTTTCTCACGCAAGAGTGGCTGTTTCGAGTGGCTCAACCATTCCATAACGTACACTCCAAAATCCTTATCTGTGAAACATTTAAAGGTGTTCTGAACAACACCTAATAAAACAATTACTTTAGATCAAATTGTGCCCATGGAGACCTTTGATCGATCATCATAAACTACATCAAACTTGATTTTCAGCTAATTGACTGGGACCCATTTTCCATAAGATGTGGGGTTCTTCAAAGGAATAATAACATATTTTATTTCGAGAAGTGACTTTTCATGATTTACCTTCTATTACATGCCTCACTCCATTTGGCAGGTAAATTCAGGTGAGCTATGAAAATTCATACTTCTTTTCTGTATAAAATAATATACTATTCTCATCTTGTTATTTTCATCCTGGAACAAATTGTATATTAACATCATCGAATTGTAACTTAATAAAAACTAAGCATTATAAATATACTGTATACAAAAAAAACTCTTATGAAGAAGAGATATGAACACATTATCAAGTTAAATGAGTTTATAATTAATTGTATCCAATTGAGTATCCAATAGCTGTGTTTCTACAATAATAAATAATTGAATGCTGTTTGTTGACTGGATCATTCAGTATCATCAGTTACATATTCTTCAACTCGATTAATATAGGTACCATTGTAAGGGACACCTACAGCTTATTTATTGTATTCAGTGAATTTTGAAATGGAAATGAGCTTTTTAACATAAATTTTTGTTTTTAAAGTCTTAAACAGTCTCTAATTGTTCACAAGAATTGTTAGTAATAATGTTAAAATTTTCTAAACCTGCAAAACTATATTGATGGCTAAGACTACTACTACAAAAGCTAGAACTAGAAATACTTGATTCAATATTTTTTGTACTGTTTAATACAATGTTTCTATTAGACTATCTGAAATAGTTACTCCCCTTTCATTACATAATTACCAACTATTTGTTTTTTATTTTATTTGTGTAAGTAGCTTCAAAAACATCTTGAACATTGAAAATATTTTCTTCCAGATTCAAATATCTGCCAACATAAGAACATGTTTTAAATTATTAATAATAATATCTGCCCTATTGCAATATTAAGTTTTTTGTAGGGTATAATGCATATCTAGGATTTGAAATATTGTGGATCGTTTTCAAAATATACTTACCAACTAAAATATTCTAAAAATTGAAAAAAACCCTTATTTTGTAAACTCTATTATATAATGTTAGTGTACAATTCCGCCACCTGGAATTTCAATGTACAATAGCCGATTAAAGTATTGAATGAGTATTAACTTTTGATAATTATGATTTTGGAATAAGTACTTACCGATAACAATTGTTGTTCGTCCATAATAACAAGAATTATAACTAAGTATAGAAACTGTGGGGTGTAAGGGGTGATGGCAAGAAATAAAAGTGCCGACCCAAATGATAACCTCACCTGCACGTGGTGCACCCTGCTAGACTACTAACGAGGCTCTGTCGACCGACCGACTGCCGGAATAAGCAGTCCCCCTCTGGACGGCCAATAGCTTCGGGTGGATGAGCCAGAAAGAGTTAGGGCACCTTCTTGTCCTAGGATAGAGAAATCTTTCCTAAAGGCGGAGGAACCGATAACATGGTCAACGGCATGGAGATGTAGAAGGCAACGGAAAACCACTACATTAAAGATCTTCTAGATATTCCCAGGATATTCATCCGATCATCTTATCATGTTGGAAACAAAAATACAAATGGCCTCTAGTCCCGGGCAGACATTGAGTGGTCAGGAGGTGCGAAGAATCCCCCGGTTCCAATTGGATGAGATAACAAAAATAGCGACTTGGAATGTAAAAACATTGTTTGCAGCTGGAAAGCTCGATAATCTAATACAGGAAATGAACAGAATGAGGGTAAACATTCTTGGAGTGAGTGAAGTCCGATGGTCTGGAAACGGAATACTCAAATCAGGAGGTAAAGTATTCTACTATTCCGGCAATAATAATGATCGAAATCACCAACATGGGGTTGGTATCCTAATGGACGAAAACTTACAAAAATCAATGAAAAATTTTGTCCCCCTCTCCGAAAGGGTAGTCATGGTTCAACTGCTTGGTAGACCCATTAACATCAATATTATCCAAGTCTATGCCCCAACAGCGGATAAACCAGAAGAAGAAGTTGAAAACTTCTATGAACAACTAGATCAGGTCTTAAAACTCACAAAGCCGATTGAAATTAATATAATTCTTGGAGATCTAAATGCCAAGGTTGGCAAAGGCAGAATGGGCTCAGTGATTGGTGATTGGGGCTTGGGCGAGAGAAATGACAGGGGTGAAAGGCTGATTCAGTACTGTGAGGAGAACAATCTTATAATTGCGAACATGTGGTTCAAACTGCCACCAAGACGACTGTACACCTGGAAAGCGCCAGCGGACAATGACCAACACATTATCCGTAATCAAATAGATTACATTACAATTAACCGCAGGTTTAGAAACTCTATTAGCAAGGTTACAACAATGCCAGGTGCCGACATCGCATCAGACCACATCCCAGTGTGTGCCAACATTGTTCTACGCCTCGCCAGACCCAAAACAAAAAACTTCAGGAAGACGCTGGATCCACAACTACTAAAAGACGAAGAAACAAGAACACTGTACGAAGACCAACTTAATAAAGAACTAGAAAGTATTATCACTTCAAACGATACTAACAAACACTGGCTTGATCTTAAACAAGCGTTTAAAACCACGAACGAAAAATTTCTCTCAAAAACAAAAACAACAACTAAGAATAAGTGGATGACCAAAGATATTTTAGAGTTAATGGAAGAGCGAAGACATTGTAGAGTTCAGAACGATCACAACGGGTATAGAGCCCTCCAAAGAAGAATTCGTAATGAAATTAGAGCGGCAAAAGAGAAGTGGCTACACGAAAGATGCCAAGAGGCTGAAGATCTGAACAGACTTGGGGATAGTTTTCACCTTCATAAAAAAGTCAAGGAAATAGCTGGACTGTACAATAATAGACCGTTGGGTTTTATTAAAAAGGAGAACAACGAACTAGCGACAACCGAAGAACTGCGGCAAATCTGGAGAGAATATACAATCAGTCTCTTCAATGACGACAGGCCAGGGAACCCCGCAACAGAAATACCCACTACATCAGGACCAAATATATTAAAAAGTGAAATCATACATGCCATCAAGCTAATGAAAGATAAAAAAGCTGCGGGTTCGGATGATATGTACTCGGAAACGTTTCACTTAATTAACGAACAAAATCTAGAAACAATCGTAAGACTCTTCAATAACATCTACGACACTGGACACTTTCCTGAAGATTGGCTCCGCTCCACGTTCATCACAATACCAAAATCAAACAACGCAACCTCATGTAAAGACTATCGTCTCATCAGTCTAATGAGCCATTTTCTAAAACTATTCCTTCGAGTTCTACACACAAGACTCTATCAAAAATGCGAGGAAGTAAGCGGTGTCAGCCAGTTCGGATTTAAGAGCGGATTCGGAACTAGAGAAGCCATATTCAGTCTCCAGAGATTGGTCCAAAACTGCCAAGATCAAAGAAAAGATGTCCTCATGTGCTTCATTGACTACGAAAAGGCATTTGACAACGTAAAACACAATCTTTTGATAACGTACATCAGAGATTTGGGACTAGATGGAAAGGACGTAAGACTGATTGGTAATCTGTATTGGCACCAAAAAGCAGAAATTCGAGTAGGCAACACTGAGACAACTGAAGATTTTGAAATTAGGAAAGGGGTTCGCCAGGGATGTGTCCTGTCCCCAATGTTATTCAATTTGTACGTGGAAAGGGCATTCTCCGAGGCAATTTCGGACAGCCCCCTTGGTATTAAAGTAAACGGAATCCCCATTAACAATATCAGATATGCGGACGATACCGTAATAATAGCAGAAAACGCACAAGATCTGCAAAGTCTGTTGGATCGGGTTAACGAAGAAAGCCAAAGACTAGGTTTGAAAATCAACATCAGCAAAACCAAGTTTATGATTGTCAGTAGAAACGATACTCCACAGACTCGAATTCATATTAATGAAGAAAATATCGAACAGGTCACACAGTTTAAATACTTGGGATGCATGATCAATAAAGAATGGGATCCGGATCAAGAGATAAGGTGCAGGATCGAGCAGGCTAGAACAACATTCCTAAGACTTCGTAAGTTCCTTACAGACAAGAACTTGGACTTCTACCTCAGGTATAGGATGATAAAGTGTTATATTTGGTCCGTTCTCCTATACGGGGTTGAGGCATGGACGTTGAAAGCAGCAATCATCAACAAAATAGAAGCCTTCGAGATGTGGACCCTGCGCCGAATGTTGAAGGTGTCGTGGGTCGACCATGTGAGAAATGAGGACATTCTCCGAAGAGCCGGTCTAACGGATCGAGAACTTTTCGAAAATATCAAGAAAAGAAAAATAGGTTATCTCGGACACATACTGCGTGGAGAACGCTACCATTTTCAACGCCTCATTCTTCAAGGTAAAATAGAGGGAGGGGGAAGAGGAATAGGCAGGAAAAAATTATCATGGCTTAGAAATATTCGTCATTGGACAGGGATAAAGGACTTCCAAACACTGCAGTATGCTGCAATTAATAGAAACATATGATAGGAATAGAGAAGATGAACGCCTACGCAGGAATCTGCACGGCACTAAAAGAAGAAGAAGAATAGAAACTGTAGCTAAGTAGGAACTAACGAAAAGGAAGGCCGTTTTATTCAAGTACTACTTGCAAAATTTGTGCTTCCTGCAAATAAAATATAACACAAAACTGAAAACCATCCGATATTTCATGCTTGTCATTTGATTCCACAGATAACTACTGTTTGTTTCGTTCGTCAGTTCCTCTTCTGTTTACTTCTTTTTTCTATGTTACTGTGATATTTAATATGAGATATTACTAAAAGTTTTATGAACTAACATCGTACAGACGTAATAGTAGGATGTTACTAAAAATTATTTCGAAAGATGTAAAAGTAACTGCAACATGTGATCATCTTAGAAACATGTGAATTTGTTATATTACAGTAACGTTCTGTATGTGACATTAGTGAGAAGTATACAAATTAATATCGTATGAATGTTTCCTATAGGAAGTAACTAATAAGAAGTTCATGGGATGTGTATGTAACTGCGAATTCAAGTATTACTGTGTACATCAAAAATATGTTTTATTCACATGACATGGATGTTAATCGAGTTGTTAATAAAATTAAGACATCTAGGGGATATCTTAGTAACGTTTTAAATTAACATCACGAAAAGTCTCTAAAAAGAACATCACAAAAAAGACTTGTTATGTTTCTTGTTTAGTGGGTTATTACTCACATTGACGGAAATGTTAGAATTTGAGTCAAAATTTGTCAGTTCTCGTGGTTTATAAAATACTGTTATTATATCTTTGACTGCAGCTAATATAATTTGACAAACACTCTCAAATTCCTCCATAGCTTCTACTTTATCTGATAAGTTTGGTATTTCACTCTGTATATTATCAAAGCCACTCAGAACGCACACCCCTAGGTATTTCACCGACTCCTCCATACGTACCCTTCACCATCACCCCCACTTTCCTCATCTTGCTTCGTCCCTTCACTCCCTCACCGTCTTTCCTCCGCCACTTCCTTTCCGCACTGCTCAATCTTCTACACAATCTTCCTACACATCCTCTCCGCCTTTCTTTCTATCCACCGCAGGTTTGATGTTGAACGCGTTTCCGACATCGAACAACACGAGTAGGGCCAATTTTCTGTTCCTCTAACTGCCCTCCCTAGCCCTTTTCACCAAACCCATCACCCTGCTCAACGCATAAATACATGATTTCCCTTTCATAAACCCGTGCTGGTTTTCCCTAACACCCCCATTCCCACCAACATCCTCAACATTCTCCTCAATCCTAACCTCTATTATCCCCTCCATCAATTTACCCATACCACAGCAGGCTGATGGGTCTGTAGCCTCGCCCGTTTCCCCTCTTTACCCGCCTTCCTCAAGAGTATCACCCTGGCCACCTTCCATGTTTCCGGGATTTTTTCCTGCCTCAGCACTCTGTTAAAATAATTCCCAGAAATACTCCCCATTGCCATTCAACAGCCCCTTCACCACTCGGCCGTCTATCCCTAGTTATTTCTTCACTTTAATGCTTTTACCTCCTCTTCTGCTTTCCATTTCTGTACCAAACTAATCCACATCCTTTTCTCTACCTCTCTAGTTCTCATTTTCTCCACATCCAAAACACCTGCCCTCTTCTCTACGTTCTATAATAGTTACCCTATTCTACCTCAATCTAATCCCCCTTTTCCTCAGCAAGGCTTCCGCTTTTTCCCATTCCGCCCTTACCACCACCATTTTCAACCCGTTCCTCTCCCTTACCATCTTTATCTCCTTTGTTCCTTTCCCAATCAAATTCTCTATTTCCTTCCCCACCGTTTTATCTTCCATCCACGGGTCTATCCCTATCATCTTAATGGTTTTTGTTGCCCTCCCCGCTACCACCGCCTTAGCTCCTGTTACCACCTCAATCCCCCTTTTTGACTCTATCACCACCTCACTTTTTCTTGAAACCCTGAGTCTGTCTACCCACTCCGCTTCATCTCCCTCAGTCCCTTCTTGATCCTCTCAATCCCCTCCTGGTTGATCTCCCCGATATCCTTCAAGATTACCGCTTCATTCCTGCTTCCCTTTCCGTTTCCTTATCTGTATAAATTATTACCTTCTACGTCCCATCTCCTCTCACCCACGCCACCATCTTCCTCAGAACATCTACCCCCGCATGTTCAAGTCTGTGGACCCCTACGTTGTCCGCGCTCCCCACTTCCCCAATCAATTCGAACACTTTTCTATCCTCCCTACAATCTCCCTCCATCTGACAGATCAACTCCTTCGCGTTCACCCTTACCCTTTTTCCTTTCCGTAGTGCGTACCTCTTTTACCCACTCCATTTCCTCTTCCTTTCTCCTAACATCGGGTATCTATCCCTAAATATCCTGTGTATCCCCTTCTCCATTCCACCGTCTTCTTTGGTCACCCATGCCACTTTAACCTTCTCATCTCCTATCCATTAACTGGAATATTATTCTACTTTAGTTTCAAATAGCAGCATTGCAAAACTACTGGGCTTTTATAGATGGTACAGCAAGACCAGTTTGTCGACCAGCGATCAATCAACAAGAGTATTATTCGGGTCAGAAAAGGCAACATTGTGTAAAGTACCAATCATTGGTTTGTCCAGATGGTATCATAATCAATTTATATGGGCATTTGCTGGCAGAAGGCATGATTCGGCATATTTATATTAGAGATTCTAGCTAGTACTAGCAAATAGAACTGAAAATAGATAATTTGCGTAATGGTCGACGCGACGTTACTTAATTTATGACGACAGCGCCTATCCTTTAAAACAAATGCTGTTGCGTCCTTATACCAGTCGAATCTTAACCCCACAACAGGTAGTATTTAATAATTCGATCAAGTCTGTAAGACAAGCAGTAGAATGGGGATTTGGTATAGTATGAGTAGTTAACCAATTTGCATTTATGGATTTTTTTAAAAATATCAAAAACTTATCTTGAAAGATGTAGAAAGGATGTATAAAACTGCTGTAATTCTTTCAAATTGTCACAACTGCTTGTATAATAGCAAATCATCACAATATTTTAACATTGTTCCTCTAGAACCTGGAGAATACTTAAACGCCGTGTAATTAGTAATACATTTTACTTAACTCAATATAATTGTTATATCATACTAAAATTTCTTTAAGTGCTATTCTTTGTTTATTATATGTTTAACTAAAATTGCTTTTCTAATAAAATTTTATCTTTCATCAGTTTCTAATTTGAGTCCTATCATTCTTTCTTCCTTTTCAATCTCAAATTGTGATTTCTGCAAAAGTATTTTCCGATCTTCCAACGCTATTTTCCGTTCCTCAATAGAAATTTTTCTTTCTTCTAACTCTTCTTGTTTTCTCTTTAATTCTACTTCACTTTCATGTCGATCTTCCAGATATTGAAGTGCAATGCTCCTCAGTTGTTTATTTTTGGTTTCTCTCGTACGCAACATATTTGTAACTACTACTGGCTGAACCATCGGTTTCAAAATAGCTCTTTCTGTCAGTATTTCATCATGATCGTTCCTTATTTCTGACATTATAAATAGAAACAAATATAGCGTGCCTACTTCAGGTTACAAGGTTTTTAATTTCAAATATGTCAGTCTTTATTTTCTTTGTAAATCTTATTTAAAAAAATTCTAACCTGATTCATCCACTTCTTTGCCGATATCTTCACCATTTTCCTTAATATCAGAAATCACGTACCTAGGAGAAACGCGGTTTCTCAATTCAAAATCGGAAGCAGCAAGTTGATCCCTATTCCCCGTTGCTTGACGGCTAGAGCAGGGTGTGAGTACGCTCTTCCATTTATACTTGCAAACTCTCTTTGACGTTCTAGGACTTGTTGAAGCAACTGCTCTTCAGTAACAGATCTATAAGATCACGTTGAACCAATTTTTGAAATTAATCTAAACTTACTATCTCAAATTAGCACGGTCACTTTTTTATATTGTTTGATAAGGTACTCCACGTGTACTCGTATTGCTCTGACAGAAAAAATCTTCGTTACATTCTATTGGTTGTTATTCCATTCGGCAAAATTTTGAAATGGATTACAATTATGAACTTGTCTCGACAGAATTAAATCATCCTGAATGTGAAAACGGAGCTTTCTTTTTTTTGGTTGTCATTTTATACATTAAATATTCGCAGACAGAACACAAAATTTTAATCAGCTTGTCTATTAACGTACGTACGACAACCGAGGTAAACAGACGTAGTCCGTCTTTCTAAAGACGTTTACGTAAAAAAATAGTTTTTTGTCTAGGAAAGGTAATTCCAGTTTCATGTCTTGCTAAAACTCTTTAATAACAGACAACAACCTAAAAAAGGTTTTGATGGAAACATACAGACTGTTGGATATTACTTGTATAACACCCATGTTGACAGCAGAATGTGAACGATGTTTTTCTACCCTCATCGAATTATAACTTGTCTGAGAAACACAATGTCAAAAAATCGGCTGAACGCATTGGCGATTCTACTAGTAGAAAATAAGTTCGTCCAGTCTACCCTGGATTTTGACAACAAAGTTGTGGACGTGAAAAATAGGATCATGGATTTTATGTACCGGGTGTCTGATTAAGAGAGGTAACCCAACTTAGAGAAAAAAATCTGCATTACAAACTCGCATACGACAAACTACTGGAAATTATTTTCAAGTTTTCTACTCCACCGCTAGAGGGTATAGTTCACAATAATAACACAAAACATATTTTTTTCTATAATAAACGTACCGTTATAGTACCACAAAAGTTGAGTATTCGTAATCATTTGATAATTTTATGTAAGTTTGCTCAAATACTTTTTCCCCTATCTTGTCAAATAACTGGTAGGGGTGAGTGGCTCAAGAAAACTGTTATAACTTTTGTTCCGCTTTATGGATTTTGAGGAACTTAGTAGCATATAATGTGGTCCGATGAAGCTACACATTCCAGCAATGGATCTGTAAATAGACACAACACACACTATTGGTCTGATCAAAACCTACACTGATGTAGCAAGATTTTAACCAGGTTCGCTGGTCAGTTAACGTATGGTATGGGATTTTAGACGGTAAAATTGTACAGGCCCTTTTGTTTCTGATGAACATTTAAATTGCGAGCGTTACTTAAGGTTCTTAAGAGATGAATTGCCTATATCATTAGATGATCCTTTAACAGTACGGCAAAATTTGTGGATATAACAAGATTTAGTATTTCAGACAATAGTTGCAAATAGAGCAGATCTTAATCCACGAGTCATATGGAGACATTCATATGAATGCATATAAAATTATTGTAAAATTGCTGACAGGACGTTTCCCACATTATTGGATTTATAGTTTTTAACATTAATTAGCAAACACGTGGAGACATCCTGTTTACATAATTGTTATAATTTTCTTATCATATTTTATTTTTTTCTGTATTCAGCATTATATTCAATTTTCTTATTTTTTTAATTCAAAAAGAGTTCAGTCATAATTGTATCACCAAGTGTAACTAATCATAAAGTTTAATTAATAGTATATTACGTAACATGAGTTGTAAGTAATCCATTACGCACGAAATGAAAAAGTTTATGCATGAAGCCGCGCAGCGTCTAACGTACTATACTTTTTCTACGCCCATTCATTTTCTTCCATTAAATAAAAAACATCGCAATCATTTAAACTTCATTATAATAGTTGTTAATAACAACTGAACAATTATTGTGAATAGATTGTGCCTTATTATTTAATGGCGATGAACGGTTATTTATAATTTTAGTACTGCTCGGTACATCAGAAGACGAAGATTGATAATTGGTAATTGCCTCCGATATTCGTAATGCGTTGTCATTTTTATTTTTAAGTGATTGATTCACATAGCCTTCCGCTACTGTAGAAGATTGCCAGCCACCAAGTCGTTTTAATGATACCATATCACCTCCTGCATTAACTAACATAGTTGCTGATGATCTCCTGAAATAATGGCCAGTTTATTGCTTTGGTTCCGGCAGCTCAAGATACTCAGTAATTTTACGTGGTGTATTACCGATTGTGTTTATCCCCACAACTTGTTTTATGCATTTTCCATTTCTGTAATTAAGAAATAAAGGAAGTTCTATTTCAGCAGGACGCAAATTCACGTATTTTTGATATGTGATATAAAACTTTTCTGGTACTACAAATGAACGTCTAGTTTTAGTTTTAGAATCTGGAATATCTATTATCAAGGATTTTCCCGTGTCCTGAATGTGTTCCATTTTTATATTTCTAAGTTGTTGTTGACGTCAAGCCTCGATTAATCCAATAATGAGGATAACCTGAAAAAACCAAAAACTCATTTTTATGTGTTGATAATTATACAGCATTTTAATTGTTTACCTTTGACAACAAATGTTTATCATCTGGGTCATCTTTCAGAAACTTATTTATTTGTTCTATAGAAAGAATTTTCGATTTTTTACTTCTAAAACTATATATTAGTTTTGGATAATTTGCTATGTTAATGTTATTAATAATGTTTAGTGTAGTTCTTAGCATCGAATAAATGGTCCATAGAGAAGATGGCTTCATAGTTTTTGATATTTCCTCAAAATACGTAAGTAAAACATTCTCCGAAAAGGATTTAACGTTATGCTTGTGTCGCCAATCCATAAATTTTTGATTGGTAATTTCGTACCTTTCTTTGGATTTTAGCGGTAACAAATTATGTGTGGCAGCTTGAGCTTCTTCTAAAGTCATAATTTCATCACTTCCACTACTATCAGATATATTCGTAGATAAATTTGAGAAAATGTTCGGATACAATAATATTTTGTTCAAGAAAGTGACAATATAAATGACGAAATTTATTTTCATAGCATGCTACTTATGAAAACGTGTCCTATTTTTGAAGAAATTGCATAATGTGCTTGCTGCCTACATTTATGGGCATCACTCTTTCAATCCTAAATATATCCCGCTAATGCTAAAAGTTTTTATGTTTTTCAATTGACTAAATTTGTGTGAATAGACCAAATAAAGTCTTACGTAAATAAAAATTTGATTGTAATTTAATTAAACCAATAAGTTTTCTTCTCAAACCGCACGTGTATGTTATGAGATCTCATTACGTGCATGTTATTGTTAAATGTCATTTACAAGGAATGTTGACAGTACGATTTTTGACGTTTACAGACATGGGCGTAGAAAAATATTTTTAAAAAGTATATTTTTCACTTATTAAATTTAACTGGCGCTGCGAACAGGATACTGTCTGTAGAAAAACACTCCTTCTGTGCGATAAAACACCTACATTTTTTATTAAGAAATTAAGATGGTATTCGAACTAATAAACTCTGTGAAACAAGTTACGGTGTTGTTGTGAAGAAGCTCCAACCCGATCGTTCCTTCAGTGAAGAAGACGGTTGTCCAAAAAAAAGGCTCAAGTTCCTTCAGAGAATTCGAGACAAGGAAGAAGCTCACAGATGATCCTTCAATGCATCCTCCTGTAAGTTTGATTCCTTTAATTTTTTGTTTATCGTCGAATAATTCTTTTGAATATTATTATATTTTTTTACCAAAATAAACGTCAAACTTGTCATCTGTTTTCATTCAGTTTTTTAATTTTGAATGAATTTACATCATGTAAATTATAATTTTACACCCTTCCAATAGGGTTATTTTAATCTTTTTATTCCAATGACTTAATCATAACAATGATTCTACTTTGAGCATTGTTCTTAATCAACTTGATGGCTTTGACACCTACTTTTTAAATGACGACAGCTTTGATAATGGCTTAATAGCCGAAAGCGCTTAGCTGGAAATTAATAAACTAATACACACTGAGTATTCGTCGTTTTCATTCACTCAATTTACATCTAGTGTGTACACCATATCCACAGACATTTCCAAAATTATTAGGTCCAGCTAGAGACGTAATCATAAATAGTTTATTACATTTATTACAAATGAATTCTGTTAAAATATCATTTTATTTGGAAGTCAATCCCAACTTATTTACCCTTTATTCTGAATCTCTATATAAAAGAATTTGAAATATTCTTGTGAATATCTATAATAGACAAATAGTTCTCCCAGAATTGAAATTAAACAACATAATAACGAATGTACCCATAGCTCTAGCGAAATACGGTTACTGTAAAATACCTATAGAACAAAAAATCTCTTTAAATAATATTTCTATAAATTTTCATGAGCCTCTTCCAGTCCAACACCTATCTAAATTTGATGAAACACTCCCCTTATCATCTTATAATAATAATAATATCGATATAACCATATAGAAATTCAAAATCAGATTCAAAAACTCTTAGATAATAAATTAATTAAACCAAGTATATATATCCCCATACAGTGTCCCTACCTTCCTGTCACCAAATGAATAGATGCCACTGGAAAGAAAAAATTCCGATTAGTTATCGATTACCGAAAAGTAAATGAAAAAACTATCGAAGATAAATATCCCCTTCCTCGTATCGATGAAATTCTCGACAATCTTGGTCGAAGTACTCATTTTTTCACTTTAGATTTGGCACAAGGTTTCCACCAAATTGAAATACACCCAGATTTGGCAGAAAAAACTGCACTTACGGTAGATAATGGCCACTACGAATATACGAGTATGCCATTTGGCCTAAAGAACACTCCTGCCCATTTTCACTTCGTTATGGACCATACGAAAATCTAAATCTCCATGAAATAGATCCCCATAAACAAGTATTCCAAAATTACAACGAATATCGAAAAACAGAAATTATGCCATTTTTCGACGATGTTTATCACAAAAAATTATCAAAAAGATCCGAACAATTGAATAAAATTATTAGAAAACGAACAGGCGATATCCCAAAAACAGATGTCATATATTTAGATATGGAACTACGAAATAAAATTAAACCAAAATATAAGAAAATATTAGTAGACACAAATCAATCAAACGATAAGTTAGTTTCTCAAAAATCTAAAAATATTAGCAAACACATGATTAAAAATACTAATTCTTTCCAGGTTAACCATAAAGATAGCCACCCAGGCACATCAAGTCAAAACAATTGAACCCCCAGGTTACATATTAGATAGTTTAGGATTTGCTAAATATAAGGCCCATTATCATAAGATTTATTTTAGTATAAGTATTGAAGAAATTGAAAACTCATATAGTAAATTAGTATTAAATCAAGTTCATTTAGCTAGTAGACTTGACGATTCAACAATAACTTTCGCAAAAATTTATAACAGAAATATCGACTGACTCTAAGAAGATATGAATAAACTTAGAATGTATGCTTGACCAACTAAAGTAATTAAAAGCGGTTTAATAGACGGCCTAGGTACAGTAGTAAAATATATTTCAGGAAATCTTGATCAAAACGACCCATTCGAAATTCAAAATGCATTAGAAAAAATAAATTTTAATGAAAAGAAACTAATGACTGGAATTTCGGAGCTGCATTCATTTGCAGGACAGATTACTCAACGCCAAACAGACCTACGTAAAATATAAAATTTTGCTGAAAACGTTCTAAAAGAATTAAGTACTTTGAATAATAGGTTGAATAACGAAAATATTATTTATATTCAGCTAGTGCAAATTAGAGACCTAAGAAATTATATTCAAACAATATCATTTAGTAACCAAGAAATTTCAAATGTAGAATTAATTAAACAAAAGGATTTAGAAGAAATTCTTAATTATTTACATACTATTCATTCTCACAATGAAATCGCTTCCAATATTCCTACTTTATTAGAAATAATCAAAGTGAATATTATGTTTACTTCAAAAACTTTATATATTACTCTTAAAATACCCATATTAGCCGATAAATTACTTTATATTTCCAAAGTTATCCTTATTCCCAGTAAAGAAAATGATATCCTTCTACCCTCATACGCCATCACATTAAATTCCAAAGGTTCAACAAAATTAATAAACGAAGAATGCAAAAACCACACGAAGACCCTTGTAACTTGGAAGACCTTTCACTCTGCAACTCAATCAACTAATGGAAACAAAATAAATTGCTCAAAGAAGATAACTACCATCAATGAAGACTGCAAACAGAATTTTAAATCACTAAAAATCTCAAAATGTAACGTCATATTAGGAAACAATGATTGTATTTATTCATTTCAAAAACACACTTGGATAGGGTCCGATAGAACATTTACTCAAGAATGGCCCAACCTCAAACAACCTACAGAAATTAATCACAAAATCATCAACACTTCACATCTGGAAGATCCAACCAAGCTGCTACCACAGTTTCAAGAACCAAATTTGCCACCTATAGAACTTCATCAAAGCCATTTAGGAATAACAACCATAATAATTTTCATTTTATTAATTCTACTATTTTGTATCTGTATGGAAAGTATTTTAGAAAAATCAAAAATGCAGAACAATCCTAGGGTGAACCAATAGAGCTACCCCAATCCCTCTTGAGGCCAAAGCTACGAGGTCGCACCTTTAACAAAGAGGGGAGGAGTCACATGGAGACATTCACATGAATTCATATAAAATTATTGGTAAATTGCTGACAGGACCGTATTGAACACATCGACCGGGAAAGGACTCCATCAAGCTCCAGCCAATAACCTGGTCACTGATTCAAACCAGGCATTTTCAGCAGCGCTTGCCACCGGACTCGGCAAATACATTGAGATTTTCATTTCAACTCGTCCTTTATAGGACGTTCTTATTTGTGAAAATCTGCTCTCAACAGAGCATTTTTATTTATGAAATTCTACTCTTCATAGAGCGGTTTTATTTATGAAAATTGCCTGAACCGATAAAAGAGTGTACGAAGACTAACTAGAAGTGCCAACTACCATTCAGCCAACGGAAGACGGAAGCAAATTCAGGTGAATATGAACTAACCTGCAGACAAAAGGGGCAGGAAAACTTTAACCGGGAAGGAAACTCTCTCCGGCAGTGAGTCCGCTGTCCGGCTTTTGTCCGCATTCCCCGATACTAACAACCCCCCAACAAACGAAGCAATCTTCTGCTTCGTTCACTTCCGCCCCACAACTCAACAATGGCATCTTCAACACGCTCTCCGATCCAAACCCGAAGCCATAAGATACCATCCATCTCTTCTCACGAAGTGTTTCCACCGATGGTACCGACACCAGCCCCCGACTTCGCATCAATGTATCAAGACCAGCTCAAACAAATGGCCGATTTCCAGGCCCAAAACCAACGACTCATGGCCAGATTCAACCAGGTACTCGACAAAAACGAACAACTCCAATCCCAAATCAACTCCCGAAGCTCCTCCAGATAGGTCCATTCCGCAAAATCCTACACCTCCCACGTTTCCATCCAATCATCACCACAAACCACCAGCCGCCGAGAACAAGAAGGGGAGCCAAACCCAATAGAGATCGAAGAATCTCTACCTCTCCACCACTAAAACTCATAAACCCCGACCCACTCAACAACCCCGCCCTACACAACAACCCCGCCCTACCCAACGACAACAACCACCAACTTCTCAACAAACCCAATGCACACCTCTCCAGACACTAAACATCTGTAACCTACCCCAGAGATCCGTCTCTCAGCGGGAGCTTTTTAACCTCCTCAACACAAACGAGTTGTTGAGGGGATAAATCTCCTACCCAAAGGCGAATATAAACTGCACCGCCCTCCTTAGGATCCGCGCCAACATTCCCCACGAGGCTTTTGCAAAAAAGCTTCGAAACGCCATCGACGGCGACAGAGTCATCGTCGTCCCACTCAACCCTTCTCCCTGAACCAGATCCCAATCACGCAAACGAAAACCTACCTTCTCGCTTGTCTTCAGAAATGTAGACACTTCCGTTTCTGAAGAAGAATTCGAAGAAATCCTCACCCTCAAATTCCCTTACAGCAGATCCTGGCGCATTCACTCCCGCCGGCAGGGCCGTCCCACCACAATGTTCCGAATCCTAACCGATTCCGAACTGGACTACCACCGCGCCCTCTCTAATGGCATCAAATTTCACGGTCTCTCACATCTGTGCGAGGCCTCAAATCCATCCAACACCCTACCCGCAGTACCCAAGTACTGCAATAGATGCAACAGCACAGGCCACCTTGCCGAGTCATGCAAGGCCAAACCGGTCTGCCCTTCCTGCGGTGCATCCGACCACAAATCCAACGATTGCCCTAAGGCTAAAGAACCCACCTGCAAAAATTGTGGCGACTCGCACGCCACCTACCATCCCAAATGTCCTAAGTGCTGGTAACACCCGAAACCCCGCAAGAAACCGCTCCTATTACATTGGAAAAACCACCAACCCCGTACGACCTCTCCACCGACTCTAAAATTTTAATTGAAATTTTAGCAACGACAATCATTAACGCCGTCTCCAAAGGCCGCGGCCTAGTGGCTGATACGCTCACTTACCTCGTTCCTTCATTCTACTGCTACAATTGTACCACAACTAGTAGCGCAAGCAACCGCGTCGACTTTGCTTTCACTCCCAAACGCCAAAATTAAGTCATGGACTTCGTAATCGGGACCGTGAATTGCCAAGGTGTAGCCAGGAAGCGACATCTTCTTAAACAACTTTTGCACTCCCAAAACATTCAAAAACTTTCAATCACCGACACTCTGTTAAAAAATTCCCCTCGCTTCACTGGATATACCACTTTCCACTTAGACAGGAACTTGTACTGTCACTGCAACGGACTCCCCGCGTCACCACACCCACTCCCTGCACCTCTGTCTCAACAGACCTTGGATTGCATAACTATCGACATATCGTGGAATAATACCACGACGACCCTGTTTTCTTACTACAAACACTCCAATCAACAATTATCGATCGATCTCCTCGAATATGCATCCTCTATACCACGAGCCATAATAATGGGTGACTTAAACTCACGAAACGATCTTTTTGGTGATACACACACCAACCCCAACGGCAGATTACTCGCCGACCAACTTGTCTCACTTCCCATCTCGCGGATTAGAAACAATAATTCAACCCTAATAAGTCACCTCGGCTCTTCCATAGTCGATCATATAATCTGCACTGACAGATTATTCACACGCATAGACGACGAGTGCTTCATAGGCGACCCTATCACATAAGACCACGTTCCACTACTGGTCAAAACCGCATTACATAATCCAATACCACCACCGTCAACAAATTTTACATTTCGCGATTTCAAAAAAGCCGATTGGAATTACTTTGCAACCCACGTCTCAACTAATTTACCACAACCCGTCATTCATCAGGGTACTGATGACATAGATAATCACGCAGAAGAATTCAAAATCCCTCTTAATCGATGCACAAGACATCGCCGTTCCTCTTACCACCGTAAACACCAACTTTCATGCCCTTCTGCAAATAATTCTCCACAAAATTCGTCAGAAAAGACAGTTATACAGGTTATACGTCCGCACTCGAGACCTCGCTGTCAAGACACAATGGACCCGCCTAAACGCCCAGGTTCGGTACGAAATCAATGCTGAAAAGCAGAGAAAATGGAAGGCCGAAACAGCCGGACTGGACTTCAGACAAGGGCGCGTGTTTTGGTAAAAATTCCACCACCTCGTCGGCCTCAAGACAAAGGTGGAATCTCCTCTCGAAGTGCAATGACAGAAGATCTACACCTCCGAAGACAAATCCAGCGCCTTCAAAAATAACCTACAAACTGTCTTTTTACCTCCTGACAATCCAAGATTTCTTCGGGGCTTTGCCATCGAAACAGACCTCCTCACCCGCAATATAACACGAAGCCCACATGTTCATATTCCACTAAATGAGAACTCTCCACTTCTCACACCCTTCACAATCGAAGTTCAGCAGGCGTGCCGAGCGGTGAAAAACAGTGCCCCAGGGCACGACGGAATCTCGAGACAGGCACTCAAAAACCTACCAGAAGATATTTTTCCTCCGCTCTGTGCCCTGCTGAACGCCTGTCTGACATTTTCTTACTTCCCTCGTCGTTGGAATTCAGCCAACGTAGTTCTCATCCCCAAACACGGCAGAGACCCCACAAAGCCTGAATTTTACCGGCCCATCTCACTAATCAGCGTCCTAGGTAAAGTCTTTGAACGGTTGTTGAAAGAAAGAATCTGGGACTTCTGTACCGAAAACAATATAATTCCGGCATTTCAATTCGGATTCAGGCCAGGCCACTCTGGTCAGAACGCCACCACCAACCTTCAAACCATCGTCACCCGAGCTTTAAATCAAGGACGCTGTTCAGCCGCCATTTTCATGGATGTTCAAAATGCTTTTGACCAAGTCTGACACGCCGGACTAGTGAGAAAGCTACTGAGCATCCGATTGCCAAACCAAATCGTAAAATTATTATATTCCTACCTCACAGACCGATCAGCGTCAAAGTTGGTTACAGCCTATCTGATTCGTTCACACCCCAAACCGGCGTGCCGCAAGGTTCGATACTCCCTCCACTATTATACTTAATTTATACGTATGACACACCAATTCCGTGACATCCCCAAGACAATATCCAACTATATGCGGACGACAAAATCTACTGACCCATTTTTCTAATTGGTGCAGGAGATGGCGGGTGACTTTCAATACTCAAAAAACCCAAGCCATTGTATTCAAACACCTCGAACGAACGACTTCTACCTACAAACTTCCGCCTCGTGCTTTGGGGAGATCGACTCGAAATCCGCAGGGAAGTCGTTTATTTGGGAGTGAGGTTCACTCACACCCTCAACTTGATGGCCGACCTCACGGACACTTTGAATAAACTCCGACGTCGAATTAATCTTTTCAAGGCGCTTGGCGGCAGCTTCAGGCGCACTCGCACTACCACCTTGCTTCATACGTATAAGACATATATCCGTCCCATAATCGACTATAGAGCAAACGTCTATTGCACCTTTCCCGACCAACTCGTTAAAAAACTCCGAACTTGTGAGAAGTCAATCCTTAGATACTGCCAATATAAGGCACCTTACTCACCCAGCAACACCGTCTATGTCAATATCGACATCGAGCCAATTCCTCTACGTCTCAATAATTTACAAGCCCGATATGTTAGTCGTACTAACACCGAAAAAGCACTAATTTCAACATTATCACTCTATATTCAAATTCTCACTTTCCACAACTTTCATTAATTTCTTCAACACTTTGGACAAACCCTATACTTTCTAGCCGCCCCCACACCACCCCCGTCGGTGTTGCAGGTTTTTTTGCGGTTTTCCTGCAACTCTGTGAATTTATTCATTAGCCAAATGGACCGACGATCGTCGACAGGGAATAAATGCAGCCCCAGCTGTACCCGCCTTTTAGATTTTTGATTATTATTATTCTACACCGATCACCGGAAACGCCCCAAACCACCGAAGGCAGTCACCGCAACTTTTCATCAAATTTCAACAAAGCACCCAATTCCATATACTTTGAAAAGTGTCTCCTATACACTTTTTTGCACTGAAATTCCAAAAAACCAATAAAATCATAAATGTTCAATATTTCACCTTAAAACATCGGAGACATTTCAAATTCAGTAATAACATCCAATTTTCATTGAACAATTTCGGACACCTAGCCAGCTCAACGCATATATATGTATCGGCAGCGATACATGGTTCTTCTTCCACCAGAACGTCCCCATCCTAGACACTTTTGTCACACCATTCCGTACACTTTTGAGCTTCGCCGCTTCCAAACATCAACCCCCGATACACCCCAACATAAAACATCCCTCCAGTTACTTTCTAGCGAAAAGCCACGAAAAGACACTTTTTTAACCCCAACTTTAACTACCACCAATTCGTATTTCTCGGTCACGACGCACATAAAACATCCAATACTCCCCCAACTCAGCCCTGAAGAGGAAACCTATCCTACACCAGGGCACCAACAAGAAAAACAACAATTTCAACCAAAATCAATCCCAATCCAACAAAATTCATTACGAATTTCTCTCTCTCTCTCTCTCTCGCTGACAGGACGTGTCCCACGTTATTGGATTTATAGTTTTTAACTTTAATCAACAAACACGTGGAGACATCCTGTTTACACAATTGTTATAATTTTCTTATCATATTTTATTTTTTTCTGTATTGAGCATTATATTCCATTTTCTTATTTTTTGTTAATTCAAAAAGAGTTCAGTCATAATTGTAAGTAACTAATCATAAAGTTTAATTAAATATTTTTAAAAAGTATATTTTTGACTTAATAAATTTAACTCGCGCATACAAAACGCAATTGACAGTATTCCCAGGGCTGAAATGGAAGCTGCTGTCTTTTCTACTACGCAGAGATTAAATATCTGCATCGAAAAAGATGGAAAGCATTTCGAGCAGTATCTTTAGGGTACTTCACTAGGTCAATGTTTTTTAGTTTTGCTATTTCTGTTACGTAATTAATTGTTGGTTATTGTTACAATGATACTGAGTTTGACAACATCCTTTTTTTTATGTAAGTATACCAGTTTTTACTCGTATCTTCGCTTAGACAATAGATATTGAGATGCGGTTTCTACCATTTTATTTTAAATTCCATCCTGTTTCAAATAAATGATTAAAAAATATAGCATTGCATTTGAAGACTCTCATTAAAAAATGAATACAAAACAATTGTTCGATCACCGCCACCTAGCGATTGTTCAAACTACAGGAATGCATGATATATTATTTCATTAGGCATTGGATTCCCATTCAAATGATCGCAAGTTTATCAAAATCCATAAATCGGAACAAAAGTTTATAACAGTTTTATTGGGTCAGCTGGAGCAAACTTACGTAAAATGATCTATTGATTACGAATATTTGAATTTTGTGGTATTATAACGGTACATTTATTATAGAAAAATGATGTGTTTGTGTTATTATTGTGAACTACACCCTCTATAACGGTGGAGTAGAAAACTTGAAAGTAATTTCCAGCAGTTTCTAGTATGCGAGTTTGTAATACAGATATTTCTCTAAGCTGTACGAGAAATAATTTCTGAAATACCCGGTACAAAAAATAGAAGTTTTTTCTTATGCCCACTCTCATAACTCACGGACCATAACTGGGGCTCTACAAGACAGTGTTGTGTTGTTCATGGTTACTCCTGGAGACAACCCATAAATCACAGATCAAGGCTCCTCGGATGGTTACTGAGGAATTTGACTAGATTCAAATCACGCAATTTTCTGGCCTAGTATTAATCCAGATTTAATTTCTATTGAATATTTGTGGTAATTGGGATGGGTTCAAGATGACATGTACGACTCTTAAAAATACGATAGTAAATTCAAATTAAAGGGTGACCCTAATTTAATGCTCGGATGAGTATATATCCAAAGATAGGGTTTTTATTGTGTTCCTCTCTTCACGGGGCAAATAGAAGAAGGAAGACGTGTATTGTAACGTAAAGTTCTTTGAAATTTTAAAGTTTCAGTTGACAGCATATTAGAATTCAACATGATCATTTTCAAGTAACTATAGTATAATATATATTCAAATTGCAACTGATTATGCTAACTTAACTCCACAATTATCTTTTATTGTTCATTTAAAAGTAATCATGGTGGAATCAAAACCTATATTTCGATATTCATTTAGTAAAAATTGAACAAATAGCTGTATAAATGAATGATAACTTTAAAATGGATGATTATATTGATCTGGCATTTGGCAGGTCGTTTTTAAATGTAAAATGGCATATTTTAATGGAAAAACATGTTTCAATTGTTGATCCAGTGGTGTACATTTGGAAGAATATATCACCGTTCCCCTCCCATTTTTACGGCACTGGCATTTGAAGCTATTTTTATTTGATTTTGTATTCCTCAATAGTTTTCACGTGAAAAACGCATAACCTTTACATATCAAAAAATTTGTAGTTTAGTTTTCAAGATACTTAATGTTTTTATGAAGTCTGCAAGATCACTTTTTAATAAAAATATTTTTCTTGAATGTTTTTTATAACTACCAAACTACTAATGGTTAGAATATGTAACAGGAACTAATTTGTGAAACAGCAATGCATATAGAAGATTGAGAGAGGATTGTTGAAAATACTTTTCCAAACTTGTTATTTTATTAACAAAAGAGTTAATGACAATAAAAAATAAGATAATTACAGAGTTAAATAATATCCCATTCAAACATAATTTTTAACTAAGCAGCCAACAAATTACAAAAGATGTTCAAAATTTTGTCCATTTACATTTACACATAATCTGCAACGTTTTCTTATTGAAAATCGCATACCTTGGAAAGACTGGCGATTGTCGGAAATAATTTCTGTAACTGCATGGATTGTTGCTATCAGTGCCTCCTCCGTATAGTAGGCTATGGATGTCAATAATGAAATGGTAAATGTCATTTTATTTAACGTCAAAACGAAAATGAATTATTTGTAATTAAATTGGTTTGTGCAACTTTCACACTTTTTGTTATGATGAATTATACTTTTGAAGAAATGGCTGATATGCAACTAATATACGGGGAAGCCAGAAAGAATGGTAGACGTTCCGAGCGCTTGTATAGAGAAAGATATCCAAATTGACCTATGTCACACAATATTTTCTCAAATTGACAGGAGATTGCGAGAATTCGGACAATTCAATTCAAAATTACAAGGTAGCGGTAGAAAACAAACTGTACGAACTGTGCAATTAGAGAAGGCTGTTCTAGACCGTATTGAAAATAGACCCGATTTAAGAACTCGTACCATTGGCAAATCTTTAAAAGTAAGTAACTCAACTATGTGGAATATTTTGAATGAACAGCAGTAGTATTCTCATATAAGTATACCCAAGTTCTGGCCCTAAAACCAACAGATTGTCCTCAAAGTGTGGTGGTACACCCAAAAATGTTTAGAAAAAAGGAATTTTACCGAATTTGTTCTATTTACTGATGAAGCCAAATTCACACGTGAAGGAATTTTTAATTCAAGAAATAGCCATGTGTGGGATGACGAAAATCCATATGTAATTCGACAACGTGGATGTCAGGAAAAATTCTCGCTTAACGTGTGAGCAGGCATTCTTGGAGATTATAAAGTGGGTCCATATTTATTACCTAATAAACTGAATGGTAATATTTATTGTAATTTTTTGAGATTTATTAAACGACGTTGTACCATTAAATATTTGGGCGAATATGGATAATGTATGGTTCCACCACGATGGGGTACATTATTCTCTAGCGGCCAGACAACTTATAACCCAACAATACGGAAACAACTGGATAGGCCGAGGTGGACACAATCCAATCGATTTCTCTCTGTGGGGTTACATGAAGTCCCTAGTCTACGATACAATAGTAGAAATGGAGGAGAAACTGATAGCAATGGAAAACGTTGCAGATTATGTGTAACTGTAAATGGACAAAATTTTGAACATCTTTTGTAATTTGTTGGCTGCTTAGTTAAAAATTATGTTTGAATGGGATATTATTTAACTTTGTAATTATCTTATTTTTTATTGTCATTAATTCTTTCGTTAATAAAATCACAACTTTGGAAAAGTATTTTCAACAATTATCTCTCAATGTTTTATATGCATTACTGTTTCACAAATTAGTTCCTGTTACATATTCTAACCATTAGTAGTTTGGTAGTTATTAAAAAACATTGAAGAAAAATATTTTTTTAATTTTATTATTAAAAAGTGATCGTGCAGACTTCATAAAAACATTAAATATCTTGAAAACTACAAATTTTTGGATATGTAAAGGTTATGCGTTTTTCAAGTGAAAACTATCTAGGAATACAAAATCAAATAAAAATAAACGGTTTTAAGGATTAGAACTAACTTTTCCGCATCTGTGGCCCTGAACAATATTCTATCATAAAATTTTTACTTGTATACACTTCGGGGGATGTATCATGCTAACAAACCGAAATTTCTCCAAAAATAACCAAAAATTCAGTATATCTGGATTTATAGGACCCACTATACTCGCTCTAGTCAACTGAAAATCAATAGGTTACATCTGGGAGACACCTTGAACAATATTCAATCATGAAATTGATCAATTGTATACTCTCTGGAGGCTGTGTCGTGCTAACAAACTGAAAATTCTCCGAAAATGACAAAAATTTGGTACTTCAAGTACCATAGCACCCGTCCCTAACAACACAGGGATGTCATAGGTATGTCCCTTTTATGTACCGCGGTACAAGGACATGATTGGGACATACAGGAGATGTCCTGCAGAGATTGTCCAGAGGACATACCATCTGGTATATCCATAGGTTATCCCATTCATGTTCCTGGTATTTCTAATATCAATTTACATAAGAATCATTGAAACTTATCAAAATGTCCATTGAAAATTCAAAGTTGATATTACCTTCATTTGAAAATTTTTGTTTTCCCCTGTATACATAGGAATTTGATCCTCGAAGTACGCATGTCACATGAACAGATTTTTTTCAACTCAGTATCGTAAGGTAAGTCAGGTCAAATTAGAGTTGGCTAAAAACTCCAGGCATTTTCAAATTTCAAGCTAGGTTAGCTTGCTCAGGTTTGGTTTGTGTGTAAATCGCAAGCGAAAAACTAAATCAAACATTTTCAACTTGCATGCAGCTGTCTTGTCATTTAAATTTTCCGCTACCAATCAAATTTAAATCTGTTCATGCAGCATGCGCACTTGGGGTATCGTATTCCTTTGTCTAAATACCAGTCATGTACGGACGTTTCTAACCTAACTTTTCTTTGTTTGATTGGATGGAAAAAGCAGTAAAAAGTTTGTGATAAATGTGATGTGTATTTTTGTTTTGTAAAAATTGTGATGTTGAAAATTTTCTAGTTGAGGGGGTATAATAAGTTGAGTTTAAAGGTTGGTATAACAATAATCATAATACTCAATATACTCTCTTGAATTGTTGCGAAATGATACTTGGATTATTCGATTCTATAATATTATGTTTATAGTGAGGTTTATTTATAGTATATTGATTAATCAATTAGGTACATATCAATACAATGCATCCTATGAGGAAGGTATCGTCACAAGGCATGAACGAAAAAGTACACTTAAATATTTGAAGAACAAAATTACTGAAATGCATGCTCTCAGGATATCAGATACTTCAAATATGAGGACAGAAAGTATATTCGAGAAAGTAAAACTACCAGCTAGGAGACTGTGGAAGAATTTCAAGACATAGAGAACTGTTTACACCCCCAAGACCAATTCACAAATGTGGTACTATAAACTTTTTCTGAAAAATAACATTCAAAAAATCACTTTCTACATTAAGCATAAGTTAGTTGTCATTGATGCTAAACTAGTTTTATAGAAAATTGCATTTTTATTTCAAGTGAAGCTTCTGTGAAGTTTAAGGATCAGTAGCTTATTATTATAAAATTCACTCGCTTCATTCAGAGTTCCTGTTTCAACATTTCATTACCAAATAACTCGTTGAGTGCTATACCTTTATAATTTTTATCTTATTTTATTTCAGGTTCAAGAAGTATCAAAAATAGGGGGGAATTCCCCATTTGATTTTGTAGAAAGAATCATGTTACAATTCATGACATACCAAACAGCTACATCTTTCACCTGGTGTGGGACGAAAGAAAAATTATGTTTTAAGGAGACAAAGATGTCACAAATGATACTTCTTGAGTATTTTCAACTATTTTTACTGTAAATTATTTTAGTAAATTTCATCATTCAATTCCACCTGTAATAATATTTTTGTTACAGGATCTTCTGAAGCCATTGGTAACCAAAAACAAATTGAGGGGGCTTTACAGAAGTTCTTCAGGAGAGCAAAGGAAAGAATTCCCAGAGAAAAAGATGGGGCAATGCCTACAACACTTAGCTAATATGTATCTGTACAATTTTTAATTCTTTCGTCAATTTTTGTTTTGTTTATTACCATATGAATATATGTTTTTGTTTAGTTTATTATCATATAAATTTATATATAGAATGAGATCTTGTTTGTCGATTTTTTTTAAAATATTTTATTACATTATTTGATACTTCTTATTTTGCATTAAAGTGGTTTTGTGTTGAAAATATTTGGATTTTATTCATTTCTTCATATTTTCTATGAAATATTTCAAATTAAATAAATGAAAAAAAGGACATTTGAGGACGTCCAGGGGATGTACTTCATATATCCTAGGAATGTCCCTGGGATGATCCCTAGGGCGGCCCTTTGATGTCCTTCGTCGGGACTTGGTACATCCTAGGGACGTACCAAAAGGACATCCCTTGTGTGTCCTTTTTGGTGGAAAATAGATGTCCCTAGGACGTCCCTAGTATGTACCATGTCCCGATAAAGGATATCCCAGGGACGTCCTAGTAGCAAATGAAGGACGTCCCTGTGATGTACAGGGGATGTTCTTGTGTTGTTTGGGGTTGTACTGGCTTTAGTGAGCTGAATATCGATTGGGTTCATCTTTGAGACGCTCTAAATAATATCCAATTATAAAATTGGTCACTGAAACTGAAACTTCTCCAAAAATGACAATAATATCGTACTTAAAGTACTGTAGCACTTGTTGTATTGGCTCTGGTGAGATTAAAATGAATAGCGTTCATCAGTGAGATGCTCTGAATAATATTCAATCATAAAATTGGTGACTTGTTGAACTCCGGAAGCTGTATCGTGCTAACAAACTGAAATTTCCCAAAAAATGACAAAATATCGTACTTCAAGTACCATAGCACCCGTTGTACTGGCTCTGGTGAACTGAAGATCAATAGGGATCATCTGTGACATGTCCTTAACAATATTCAATCATCAAATTGCTGACTTATTGCACTCCGAAGGCTGTATCGTGCTAACAAGACATGTAAGGATAAGTGGCCGACGACAACGACGACGACGACATACACACAGGATTTTTTTTCTAAAAACCGTTTTTTCGTGTTGTTGTTGATGGAAAACGTAAAAATAACAACAAAAAATTTCAAAATTCCAACTTTTTTTGTGGTAAACCAATACTTTTCTCGCATATAGAAAGGTTGGCCGGAAAAGTAATAGCTTCAAATGTCAGTGGCGTAAAAAATGGGAGGAGAAAGCTGACATATTCTTCCAAATGTACACCACTGGATCAAGAATTAAAAAATTAAAACATGCTTTTCCAACAAAATATGCCCTTTTACATTTAAAAACGACCTGCCAAATGTCAGACCAATATTCATCCATTTTAAAGTTATCAAATTAAAACATTATGTTTTTCATAACTTTAACACCCTGTATTTCGAAAAGTAAATGGGTTGGACCCCTGAATCCCTATATCATCTTATCCAATTTGACGAGAGGTATCTACATGCAAACGTTGTAAGTGTTTGAAAACACCCTGTATTTATATATATTAATCAAATGTTCAACACTGCGTTAGAAATTCCATATACATGCAGCAATCGAATTTCTAGCGGTGGGTATGATATAATATGCGTAGAAAGGAAGGCGAACTGTTTACTGTTTTCCTATGAGGCTTATCTATTCCGCTCATCAGTAATGCAGATCCGAGTATAAAAGAATTACAAAAATCGGTTGACATAAGTTAGAGTATGCCGAAAAGCGGCACGGTTGACTCGTAACAGCTACCGCTATCCTCCGACTGTCCACTCTCGTACAGTCACTTCAAGAACGCTGCAATATTTCCATATCCGAGCAGGCTATGCAAATTCACAATCAAAGACGCCGGTGTCCGCGCGTTACCATGGTAACTCTAAGAATTGTTTATATCCCTCGTTTGTATCGAGCTGCCTGTGCTTTTTTGTTTCCGATGTGTTTTTGTCCCCGAGATTTTTGCTTGTTGGACTGAGTTATGGACGTCTGAAGTTCGCCAAGTCCGAGGAAGTGATTTAGAATGGCCAACTTGGCTGTCAGTTTTTTCTAAGATTATTTAATGAGTTCGGGATGCAAGGGCTGATGTTTGGCAGAGATTTAGTGCTCACGATTTTTATATAGCGACAATTAAGTTGCTTTTGTTGTTTTTGCCGCGTCGAATTTTCTATATTTAAGATTATGACGATTCATGTTTCTATATATTTTGTCTTACAATATACAAATACAAAACGATTAAATAGCAGATTGTTTTTTTATAAACTCTTCTTAGTAATATCTATTAACGATTTAAGCGTACTTTTTTGAAACTATAAACAATACGAGGGTCAACTACGAATGTAAGATTTTATAATGTTTCCCCTCCTATACTCAGAATTTGGAATGCATTTCAACCAATTGATTAGATCCACATAATCAAACTTTTCACAGATTTTTTAGTGTGTTATAAATTAAACTAATTAGAGTAGACTTATAGACAGTAAAGGAATCAAATTTGAGATACTTTTTAAATAAATCATACAATTTTTATTACAAAAATTAAAATAATATTTGCTTAAAAGTAAAGTAACATAATCTTTATTTTAACCTTTGACAAACTGAAAAAATAACTAAAGTTCTCCTTACTCTAAATATATATTCGTTTTAAGAACATGTACAATTTAGAAAAAAAATTGGGTCCCTAATTTGAGACATTATTAAAAAACTTTTCCTTCACATAAAGAACAAATAAAAGTCCTATTTCGAATCTCCCCACTGTCTTCATGTGCCCATCTACCACACTAGATGCATATAGCCGATATTTCTCCATGTTTATCTTCTGAGTACAGGCTCATAAAAAATAAGCACTTTGTGTTGTTGTCACCACTTTCGTCTGAAGAAGCGTCTTTAAATTTGACACCGTCGTCAGTGTTTGAGTTTGAGCTAGTTCGTGCACGCCTTGCTTTCGTTTTTATCTGTTTATCACTTGATGTGCACGGTTGATTAATATTAGATTTCGTAGATTTATTTTCATTCTTATTCGTTTGAGTTTCATTTGTTGTTTTTAAATCTTTTGCCTAAAAGCATATTCTAAATTTCTCTTGCCTACAGACTTCTTCTTGTTTTTCCAAACTTTCTTGTAGCTCATCTTTTTAGGAAGTTGGTGTAATAATACAAGCTTCTCTAGCTCTAGTATTTACATTGGTAATGGTTTGCTTTTTGTATGTTGGCAACGGATAGACGTCAGTAGAGAACACAAGAAGATATTTAGTAGTTGCTGATACCAGACTTGTAGTGTGCTGCCTAGTAGGTGATATAGAATTCCATTGCAGGCCGTCTCAATTATAGTAGCTCTTTTATAGGCCTTTCAAAATATGCTAACCTCTGCGTATGGAGTTAATTTTCGATTTCCTGGGCCTAGTAGGTCTTCAGGGGCGACATAAAAGCAACATCCAATGGCTGTATTTTATTAGTTGAGTATTAGTTGTCTATAAGTTCAATATTCGTAGTACGGAAATAGTGTCCAACCAGTACCAGCAGAAGTGTATATGAAGCGCTAGATTTTATATATTTAATAAAATGTTCCAACCAACTTGTGAATATGTCTGTTGATTCCCAGCCCGAAATATGACTTTCTGCATTTGCACCTATCAGCAATTCTGCTTTCATATTTACCCTGGGAAAATTAATAGTGGGGGTATGTAAAAACCTGCAGTGTTCATGCAAGCAATGGCGGTAATCAATTCACCTCTCATTACTGAAGTTAAAGAGGAAACTTGTTTTTGCCACACAAAGAAATAACTGCAGTGTTCAAGCTGAATCACTGTTATTCCAGTTTCATCCATATTGAAATCTGTTTGTAACGGATCTTAAAAGTTATTGTACGCGGGTTCGTAGAGGCGAAAAAAAGTTGCGACATTTTAAAGAGTGAAAACTTTAACTCGAGCAGCCGATATACCTTGAGGTGTTCTCATTGACAGTTGAGAGTGCCTTTTAAAAAATAACCGCAACCACTTTTTTCCTGCTCATTTTCTTGCTCTACTGAAAGAATTAGGTAAGTTATTTCGTATGGCAAGTTGAAGTGCGGGTCGTTTAATATCGCGTGCTCTTAAACCAAAAAACGCTCTTCCATTGCTAAGTCATACTGAACTAACTCATATTCGAGCTTAGGAGCTTTATTTGATTTTGCATTGATTGTTTATAGCAAAAATTGTATAATTAAAGACAGTAACTTCACGTTTCCATTTATTTTTTTATAAATTACGCACGTGGGAAACAGATCTCTAGTGATATATATATATATATATATATATATATATATATATATATATATATATATATATATATATATATATATATATATATAACAAAGAAGATGTAGGAATATCGCGTGATATGTTAACAACAACAACAAATAGATTCATGGGTAATTCACGCAAAATAAAGGGCTACTGAAATAGGGTGGTAACCGTGGACATGCATGTTTCTGGCTCATTTTGCCTCTTCAGCATGGCATAACCAAATAAGGATGTGAAATTTGGGAGCAAAGATGTTCATCGAAACATGGGAAAACACGAAATAACGGATTTCAGCAGGGAAACCAAACGCTCATTTGTGTCTTCACTATGGGTCGGAAGGTTCATGGCGGAGGGGCTATATGCGCCTCCGTGTCGATGTTGGTTGTTGTCCTGAAAACTCGGGATCTTCCAATTGAAGACACAAATGAGCGTTTGGTTTCCCTGCTGAAATCCGTTATTTTGTGTTTTCCCATGTTTCGATGAACATCTTTGCTCCCAAATTTCACATCCTTATTTTGTTATGCCATGCTGAAGAGGCAAAATGAGCCAGAAACATGCATGTCCACGGTTACCACCCTATTTCAGTAGCCCTTTATTTTGCGTGAATTACCCATGAATCTATTTGTTGTTGTTGTTAACATATCACGCGATATTCCTACATCTTCTTTGTTATTTACTATGGGTCGGAAGGTTCATGGCGGAGGGGCTATATGCGCCTCCGTGTCGATGTTGGTTGTTGTCCTGACTCGGGATCTTCCAATTGAAGACACAAATGAGCGTTTGGTTTCCCTGCTGAAATCCGTTATTTTGTGTTTTCCAATGTTTCGATGAACATCTTTGCTTCCAAATTTCACATCCTTATTTGGTTATGCCATGCTGAAGAGGCAAAATGAGCCAGAAACATGCATGTCCACGGTTACCACCCTATTTCAGTAGCCCTTTATTTTGCGTGAATTACCCATGAATCTATTTGTTGTTATATATATATATATATATATATATATATATATATTTCAAAACAATTATTCTTGGGATTTTTTGGTTCTGCATAAAATTGAAAAGTATTTTCAGTTTTTTTCATTTTACATTTTAGTTTATTTTTAACGTTTCGGACAGTCAATGTCCTTCATCAGAAAGGTAATCATAAAACATGGGCCTGCGAGCGCAATGTCCATCACGTATAATTAAAATATCATTCCTAAATTAAAAACTTTTTAAAATAAACACACAACATACACCTTCATCGGTGCAACACAATATGCCTGACCGTCCAAGATCTCACATGTAAAAACAACATTTATTGAATCGATAAATGTTGTTTTTACATGTGAGATCTTGGACGGTCAGGCATATTGTGTTGCACCGATGAAGGTGTATGTTGTGTGTTTATTGTAAAAAATTTTTAAAAAGTTTTTAATTTAGGAATGATATTTTAATTATACGTGATGGACATTGCGCTCGCAGGCCCATGTTTTATGATTACCTTTCTGATGAAGGACATTGACTGTCCGAAACGTTAAAAATAAACTAAAATGTAAAATAAAAAAAACTGAAAATACTTTTCAGTTTTATGCAGAACCAAAAAATCCCAAGAATAATTGTTTTGAAAAATAAATAAAATAGGTTCAAGAAATAAACTAACCAAATATATATATATATATATATATATATATATATATATATATATATATATAAAACTGGTGAATATTGGGGAAAGCAGCAAGAAGAAAACGGAAAACGTGTACTCATAACAAAAAATTTTCAAGCTTTCGAGGATGATTGTCCTCATCATCAGGAATACTGAAATGGAAAAACAGCATTAAGATACTGTAGTTGATAAGTAATATATAATATAGAGGAAATCGCAACAGGTGCGAACTTACCTCCGAATTGAGGTTAAAATCCATTATGTTATATAAAAATAAACTACGGACATTCAAATATGAAACAGTTCACTAACAAAGGTTTAAAATAGCACAATCACAATCAGATGACTAAAAAAGCCAACATCTAACACCATTTTGCAGACAAACGATACACGAGTGCTTTTTTATTGTCAAAAGCCGGCAGGAAACTGATATCAAATTCTTCTAATTTGGAGGGATTGAATTGACAGGCAATGATGCCAACCAATAGTTGAGTGGATGAACGTGACAACAAGTACCATAAGAGAATGGTCTCCGTTGTGAAAGTTCATATTAAGGATGGAAAAGAAGAATGCAGAGGGGTTGAGAAATTGTATTCATAAGAAAGAAGAAAAGGAAATTGATATATCTCAATGGTAAGAGTTTTGTATAACAACAAAACATATACCTTGGAGGACAAAGTTAAAACACAACACCAGCCAAAAAAGACAAAATCGAAAGCAATTAAGTAATAATAATATTGTAATATAGTAATTATTAAAGTAAAAATAATAATAATTATGTAATATATATATGTATCCTAAAAAGGTGATAATGGGTGCATCTACCAACACCAATGCACCCAAAATAAGAGATGTTTTTAGAGATATGTTAGCTATCTGCAAAAAGGGTAGTGTCAATTGAGGGAACGTGATTGTCATTAGTGGAAAGAAGGTTATAGTTGTAATCTAAGGATAACAAAAAGGAATAAATCTCACTCAAGTGGTCTGTGTCAGTCTTTTTGTTAATTACATTGTTAGATTGTGAAATAAAAGCCATTTACAGAAATGATCTCTTAATTTTGTTAGACTATGTCGCCAACACCTTTACAGCCTCAAAATTCATACGATGGTCAAGAGAATGAACATGGTTTGCTAAAGCGCAACGCTCCGGATGTAATCTACAATCACTCTTATGTGAAACAATACGGTTAGAAAGTGATCTTAAAGTCTGTCCAATATACTGTTTATCACAGTCCCCACATGGAACGCTGTACACAACATTGGTAAGAGAGGTCAACGGACATTTATCTTTAACTCTAGTAAAAATTGATCTAATTGTTAGAGCAGTTTTGTTAGCAATTTTGAAATTACCATATGCCCGGAACAATCTGGCAAGTCTCGGAGTAATGTCCTTAATGTATGGAAAGGAAGCAAAAATTGGAGGAGTAGGGGTCGTAACAGCGCCAACATCCATTTGGGCCGAGTTAGGATGGCTATCATCAGTCAGCAGTTCCATGGAATTATATGTGCTGAACAATAATTTATTAAGTAAAGTTCTTGGGTAAGAGTTATCCAAGAAAAGGTTGAATAAAATGTTAAGATTTTTATTGTGGAAGATACCGTTTGAAATTCTAAGGACTCTCAGTTTCATTTGTTTTACCAAGTTCACTTTCATAGAATGTTTGTGGTAAGAATGGTAATTTAAGTATCTACCAGAACTGCAAGGTTTCCTGTACCAATCGATGATAATAGTATTATTTTTACGAATGAACTTAGTGTCTAAGAAAGGTACGGCATTTTCGTTGTCTTCTTTTTCTAATGTGAACTGTATATAAGGATCATAACTGTTAAAAGTCTCAAGAATCTCATCTAGGCCCTCTCTAGGAAGTGCCACGATAATATCGTCCACATACTTCTTAATGAACAGAGGAGTGGAAGAAAGTACTGGTATGACAATATCCAGCAAATCGTCCATGATATATGCCACTAAGATAGGTCAAATAGAGGCACCCATAGGAGTACCAAAAGTTTGTTTATAAAGTTTATTATTAAAAGCAAAATAAGTACTATCAAAAAGAAAAGCAATTAAGTTCAAAAAGGCATCCTTGTGGATGGAGCAATGGACACTAATACGTTCCCAACTCTTATCGATAGCTCTCAAACAAGCATCAAGATTCACGTTACTAAACAACGAGACCACATCCAAACTGGCCAGAACATAACCATCAGGAATAATAAAATTGTCAAACTTGTCCGAGACTTCAAAAGAATCTTTAATATAATAAACGTTATCATAATCGTAAGCGTTAGTCAAAATGTCTGTACAAAACTGTGCAATGCGTTCAGTGGGGGCTCCTATCGAAGCCACAATCGGCCTCACAGAAAGGACTGGTTTATGTACTTTAGGTAGTACATAAAACTTAAGGGGAACACCATTGTAACTCGTGAGCTTTTTCTTGCATGCTAAGTCAATTTGATGTTTATTATAAAGAGATTTTACTAAGTTGTTACCTTTTCTCTGTATAGAAGAGGTAGGATCAGAGCTTAACTCTACATATGAATGATTGTTCAAAATAATGTCATTCGACAACTCAATATATTGTTGCCTGTCCATGACGACAGTAACATTACCCTTATCTGATTGTGTTAAGATCAGATGTGGGTTTGATTTTAAAAAAGCCTTAGATTTAAGCAACAAATTGTGAAATAAAGAATTAGAATGAGGTTTTTGAATGTAATTTGTAATTATATTAGTAGCTCGAGCCACAGTGATGTTTCTAACCTTTGAATCTGTAATGGTAGAGGCGAGGTAGTCAACGTCTGATAAAATTGACTTCATAGAAATGTCCCTTAAGATGACAGGTTCTACACTAAACTTAGGTCCCAGAGCCAAAAATTGTGAAATATCCTCTGGAATTATGGTGTTCGAAATATTTCGTATCCATGTAGAATTAGATTTTAACAACAACTTAAATTGGTTGTCAATCAGCTGATTAACCTTGGCAATATTTTTAATTTTCACTCTATGAAATAATCTATTATATGTGACCTGTTGTTTGCTAGAAAAATTATTAAAAAGGAACTCACTTGTTTCTGAGATAATTAACCTTCTCAACGTCGTCAAATTTGATTCTAATTTACTAATTAAAGAATGATTATTAGCAATCTCAATATTAAGAAGTTTTATCCCTAACCTGTAATCCACTGTGTGACGATGTACATCCTGTCTCATCAAAAGATCATCAATAGGCTTCGTTGCCGCAGTAATATGATTTGGTAAAACACCCGACTTTTTACATTTAAGTAAAAAACACCTTCTGTTGTACTCACGGGCCAATTTCATTTTATTTTTCGACCATGATTTGTATCTATTAACCGCTGCTTCTCCGTAATGTGTGTAGATGTCATGATAAAACCCCATGTCTGTAAGTAAAAGGAAGATAGTCTTTGCTGACTGCTAGGAATAAAACCTATATATATATATATATAAATATATATATATATATATATATATGTATATATATATATATATATATATATATATATATATATATATATATATATATTGTTCAATGAATGGAAAGTTATATTCGGCTTCCGCATTCTGTTATTTTGGGGATGGGGGGTTAGTCAATGGTCAGTTTCAGATCTTATTTATAATTGGCATAACGAAACCAAGGGCCTGTGGAAAAGTTCTTTGTTTACTGATAATACGTACGTCTAAGATATGGAGTAGTTTACAATTGAACCCTGCATACGACGATCAGTCAAGATTATGCTCCCATGAAGTCTTGAATTTAATGTTAAAAAACTCACTTTGCTGCCTCGCGTCGTCTTTGTTATTGTTTCTCTTTCTTCGGTTTCCTGTAATCAGACATTTTCTCACATAATTTGCGATAGCTGAAAAAGCAAAGACGCTTGTAAATGATTCGGTGCTGTGATTTTCGACGATATCCGGTTCACGCTTTAATAGGTATGGCTATAATAGTCAAAGGGTATTTAAGTAGCGAATGCAATCTCGGTGCAGAGTGATCTCGAAATACTGAGATCTTGCACCATTTTTTGCAAGATTAATCTTGCAACCAAAATGATGTGCGATTTCGCTAGATTTACAAGGTTGTCGAGAGTTATATACAATAACCCTTTCAGCACGTGATAGCGCGTGAACTGACTGTCAAAATAAAAAACATTCATTTGATGTGCGTGAACATGAGCCTAGAGTTAACCAATAAAAAAATTCAAAAGAAGAAGGATTGATAATAACTCTGTGATAATCTGATTGTTGATTGAAGTTGATTTAGCGTCGAAAATTGATAGCCTTATAAAGGAAGTGAGAAAATTAGTCAGACTTTTCAGAAAATCACCGAGAAAGAACGACATTTTACAAAAATATATAAATGATGCATTCGGCGGAAATACTCAGCTAGTGGTTGACTGCAAAACACGCTAGTCTATTCTTTCTGATATGATCTGTACATTCAACAAAGTAAAAGTGTGTGTAAGTAAAGCTTCAATAGTGTTACCAAATCGCATGATATAGTCCTTGAATCCAACTCTGTCTAAGCTATGTATAAAAGTTAAAATTTTGGCGAATGCGCAGGGATTTCTCCGAACTGTTTAACATTATTTTTTGTGACTAATTTTATCTAGACATTCCCAGTAAGGTCCATTGTTTTTGTGAGCCGCAATCTAGAAGGGTTCAGGAAAAAAAGCACTTAATATATAAGAGAGGCTACCTACCAACGGAGTCAGTTTATAAATTGATCTCGTGAGATAAACAGTGATCAAGTAAATAGTCTAAGTAACTAAACAGTTGTGAAGTGTTTATATCAATTAGTGTAAGTGGATATACTGTGCATCTAATATAAATTAGTAAATAGTTTAGTGAATGAATAAATTAAGTGAGTAGACCTTCTTCTTTCTCAGCCACTTCTTATCCACTCCTGGACGTAAGCCTCTTTCATATTTCTCCATGCTGTCCTGTCCTGTGCTTGTTGAAACCATCTGTTTCCGGCCTGTCTTTTGATATCATCAATCCATCTTCTCTGTGGTCTTCCTGTGCTTCGCCTTGTTTGTCTTGGTCGCCAGTGCGTTAGTTTGGTTGTCCATTTAGCTTGATCCTGACGGGCCACATGCCCTACCCATTGCCATTTCAGCTCCGCAGTACGCTTTATTATATCCATGACTTTAGTTCTTTGTCGGATATCTTCATTCCTTTTTCTGTCTCTGAGAGTAATTCCGAGCATCGCTCGTTCCATCGCTCTTTGCATCACTCTTAATTGATTTGCTGTCTTCCCTGTCATTGCCATTGTTTCTAGTCCATAGGTCGCTATCGGTAGTATACAGGTATCGAAAACTTTTCGTTTAAGGTTGATCGGTATGCTGCTATTTCTGAATATATAGTTCATTTTTCCGAACCCCGCCCAGGCTAATTTTATTCTTCGTTTAATCTCAGCCGTTTGATTTTCTTTTCCTATTTTTATTACATGTCCCAAATATATATACTCTTCCACGTTTTCTAGTTTTGTACCATCTATATATATTTGTTCGTTGGTGTTACTTATTATTTTAGTCTTTGCGATGTTCATTTTTAAGCCGATCTTTTTTGAAGCATTATTAAGTTGTTCTAACATGTTGCTCAGTTCGTGCACGTCACTGCTTATCAGGACAATGTCGTCAGCAAACCGAAGATGGTGTAGATAGGAGCCGTCGATATTTATTCCTTTTATTTCCCATTGTAATGTTTTAAAGACGTTCTCAAGCGCCAGAGTAAATAATTTTGGTGATATTGTATCACCCTGACGTATTCCCCTATTTACCTTAATCTTATCCGTTTTTAGATCTTCATTTATTTTGACATGAAAAGTGGCATTTTTATATATATATTTTAATAAGTTTGTGTACCTGGAATCTATTCTAGCATCGTTCATAGCTTGTATAAAGGCCCACGTTTCGACAGAATCGAACGCTTTGTGAAAATCCACAAATGCCAAGTGAAGGGGTATGTTGTATTCCGTTGTTTTTTCTATCAGTGTTCTAATAGCTTGTAGGTGATCTATAGTACTGAACCCTTTACGGAATCCCTCTTGCTCTACTGGCTGGTACGCATCCAATTTATTTGTTAGTCTATTGGTTATTATCCTGGTGAGGAGCTTATACATATGAGAGAGAAGGTTAATTGGCCGATAATTTTCTATGTTGCTGTTGTCTCCTTTGTTAAAAAGCAGGATCACTTCCGCGTTTTGCCATGCATCGGGAATTTTGCCTTCTTGTAGACATTTATTTAAAAGAATTTGTAAAGATTTCTCGATAACCACTTTTTCTATTTTTCATTTGCTTGAGGGCAACCTGTATTTCTTGCTTTGATATTTCAGGAATGTCTTCAGAGCCCACATTGCATATAACCGTGCTCGTAATTCTAGGGTCCGGTGTAGTAGATGTGTATAGACGGGTGTAGAATTCTTTGATGTGTTCCGCGTTCTTTTTGCTGTCCGAAATTATGTTTCCCTGTTGATTTTTCATTTTGGTGATGATTTGTTTACCAGAGGATAGTTTTGACCTTAAGACTTTCATATTTACATTGTCCTCTATTACGTTTTTGATTGTCTTGGTGTCTTTTCTTACTTCTCTATGTATTCGTTTATTTAGTTCCCGATAATTTAGTGCATCTCTGGATGTTTTATTTCTTTGTTCCATAAGTTGTAACGTCTCTGGTTGTATTTTAGAGTTCTGTTGTTTTTTGTTTTCATGCAAATCTTCCTTGTCGCAATGTGGATGTCGGTTGTGATTTTTTTGTTCAGTTCGTCTATGTCCATCCCATTCAATGCTTCAGTTGGTTCCAGTTTCTTTTCTAGTTCGTTTTGATAATCCTTTTTCCTATGTACAAGCTCCTCAGCCTTAGGGATCTTGTCTGTACGGATGAGTTTGTTTCTCTCAGTTTTCAGGTTGAGGCTAAGGGATGCTCTTACCAGTCTATGATCGCTGTTTGTATCGAATCGGTTTAGTACTGATACGTCTGTGCAAATTTTTCTGTTATTCGAAAGTATGAAGTCGATCTCATTTCTAGTTTCCCCATCGGGGCTTTTCCAAGTCCACTTTCTTTGCTTAGGAGTAGACCTACTGTGTGAATAAATTTATTCCACCCGTCGTAATAAAAACTTTTAAATAAATAAGAAAAAAATTACATTGGTGTCAGGTGTGGGGTAATAAAAATAAATAGCTACGTAAAAATGGCCAAGAGACTACTAAGTGACCTGAAAGTGACAGAGCTAAAGGCAGAATTGGAAAATGGTGAGTTGGAAACATCCGGTAAGAAAAGTGAATTAGTAGAAAGACTTAAAGTGGCACTGGTAAGTGATGGCTTCGATGCAGAAATATTTTTATTCAAAGACGAGACTGCCACCTTGATCTCGTCAATTTCTAAGATGGACGAGAAGATTTCAACGAATGTGAAAAACGATATTTCTGCTAACATGGACAAGATGTCTGCTAATATGGACGAAAATATTTCTACTGTGGAGAACGATATTTCTGCCGATATCTTATAATACCACGAGAGTGAAAATTTTGTCGGCAAAATTTTTCGATTGTCATGAAAGTTTGTTGCTTGGCAATTTTGCGAATGACATTTTTAACAAAACCACGAGCCGTCAGGCGAGTGGTTTTGGATTGAATGTCATGAGCAAAATTACCTTAACGCAACAAACTTGAATACGACAAGAGAAAAATTTTACCTTACAAAATTTTTAATTGAATGGTATTCGACATGACTATTTCACGAGAGAAAAACTAAAAATCATATGATTAAACGTTTTATTTATTGTAAACTTCAATTATACAATGATGAATTTAAGTTAGAAACTGAGGATTCCTTTTCTTTATTTTCATTTTCTCGAAGGTTCTCTATAAGTTGGAAATGGTGTTCTTCATTTAATTGTAAATATGGTTTCAAAGAATGGGCAGAAGAATGTCCTGTAAGCTTAATTACTTCTTGTTCACCAACTCCTTCTTTTGCTAATGCAGATATTGCAGAAGCTCTATGTGAATGATTGGTTATTTTTATTTTTTTTGTGTCTATACCAATTGATTCTGCCGATATTTTCGTCCACTTTGAAATTGTATTAATTCCCAATGGTGAATTTTTGTACCATTATTAAATTGAATGTATCTAAATGAGACTGCTTCAATATATATATATATATATATATATATATATATATATATATATATATATATATATATATATATATATATATATATATATATATATTATCAGGTATACAAATAGAGTAGTTATAGAATTATAAATACCTGATAAGAATGTCCATATTTTCAATGCTGAAATTATCCAAACAAATAACCACTATAATATTGTTTTGAAGACAACGTATTCATAACATAATATAAAATGTGAACTTTACCTCAATAATTACCAGTGAATAAATTATTATTGGATAAATGCAATCCATTTATCGATTCATATCTAGAATAAAATGTTGTAAACACAAAATATCACGATGACAGTTAAAAATGTTGGGTTAAAATTATTGTCAATGCCAATGGTTTAAATTAAATAAGAAGAGGAGTGTGAGATGTATGTGGTTATACAGCTATTTCGGTAAATATAAAGATTCCAATTGACATTTAAAAGAAAAGATTTCTTATAAATTTAAAAAACTGTATCTGGTAAAAAAAAATATATTTTATAATGTAGATTTAGTTCATACTATATGTAAAGAAGGTATAACAATTAATAAAGTCATTAAATTAAAATAGAAAGGAAATGTGATTGGTTCAAATGAATAATCTAAGTTGGATTGAACGTTTTATATATAAAAAAGGAATATCGATACCGGGTAACGGATAAATAGAGTTTTTTTGAGAGATTTTGACAAGAGTTTCACTAATTTTGGGATTCCAGAGAAAAATTATAAAAATCACACTTAAATCATATTAATTTGACGATTTTAAATAGATAATTAAACCAAACCAAAGTAGTAAATATTCTAAAAAGGAAAATATCAATTTTTGAAAATTTTTATTAACACAACTTTGAAAGAAAGTAAGTAACAAGAGAAGCAGAAGTCAGATAAGAAACATTAAACAACAAGAAGCAGCATCAGGGTAATATAAAGTAAATTGTGAGAACAAAGGCGTCAATCAAAACGAAATAAATATACCACGGAACAAGAAATCAAAAGCATATGAGTCAGATAGTTAAACTAAACCAAAATAATAAATATAGAATTAAATAAATTGGCAAGAAAAGAAGTTAGGAGTGCAGCAGAAGGTACAAGTGTGAGGGCAGAGACGTTGGTAAACAACGGAAGATTGCTGACGAACACATGCAGGGAATATGGGAATATCATTGGTAGAAAACGTCACAGACCAGAGATTAAAAGCATATACGAACCGGTAACTTAATAATTTATTTTCAAAATTTTAAAAGCTTATAAATTTCCCTGGAAAGCATTTATCATTTATATAAATAAATAAATAATTAAATATTCAATATCAAATCCAAAATAATTAAAATCAATAATAAGAAAGGCTAAAGAAGACAAATTTGGACACATTTCAAAATTAGAAAAATTCAATTTAATTGGTATACCTTCAGAATAAATTTCACTATAAAAAAAATTGTGTGAAAGAAAGTATGAAAGTGTTGTTTTTTCTTTAGTATTGTGTCTGTGTGTTATAGAAAAGTATTTAATTAAAAAAATACATAACAGGTATTTGTTTTATTCAAATTGCATCGATATTACAGATACAAACTAAAAACAAACTAAATAATATATATATATATATATATATATATATATATATATATATATAAATTTATTAAGTTATCGACCGTTACTTAATTATAGAATATTTCATAAATTTCGGGTATAGCGGTCTGTAGGCAATTAAAACTGCAATTTTTCCAATATTCTCAATATTTCGCCATTGTTTAACAGCTCCTTCAGGAGAAATTCTACAATAATTAGTAATGTACATTTTAAAACCCATTAAAATTAACAATAAATAAAAACTTACAGAGAGCAACAGTTGTTTTGCCGATACGGGCACTAGCATCACATTACACACATTAAAAATAGATTAATATAAAATGTTTCTATTCTGCTGTTTTTTATATATTATAGTAAAAAGTGATAAGAATTTAAAAGTTGTTAATATACAGAGTGACATGTTAAAAATAATTAAAAAGATTACAATAAATATTGCTCAAATTGTTAGTATCAAGTGTGTAGTTTAGGTTGTTTTTATGTTTCTTGATATAATACATTTCAAGGAATAACCTAGATCTGTAGTTGTTGTTTTTTTCCAATAAAGTTATATTATTATAATCAAAATTATGACCTGTCTTTAAGTGATGTTCTACTGTGGCACAAGTATTTTTGTGTAGTCTGCAGTCACTTTTATGTTGAGTGATTCTTTGTTTTAACCATTGGGACGTTTGGCCTATGTAACACCCTTGACAATCTCTGCATGGCAGTTTATAAATGACATTGGTATTGTACAATAGTGGTGTTTTGTCCTTAAGCTTTGTAAATAAGTTAGAGTTTTTTTGTTGGTTATATTTTGAAATTTTTATGTTATTAAATTGTTTGAAAATCGCTATTATTTTGTTAGACAACTGCGGTATAAATGACAACTTTTTATATAAAATTTGTTGTGGTTCCGGAGGATCAATCGCTCCATCATACATTTCGGTGTTGTATAGCAGCTTTTTTAGCACGTTCCTTGGATAACCATTATTAGCAAAGATCACAAATAGTTTGTGGAGGTTCGATGCTAACCATTTTTTATCACTGATATGTACTACCCTGTTTTTCATTGCTATTACGGTGTTGTAAATTTGTGATTTGGGGTGACTTGAAAAATAATTTATAAACCTGCCTGAGTCTGTAGGTTTTAGGAACCAATCTAATATTATTTTGTTATCAGTGTCTCTGACTACTCTGGTATCCAAAAAAGGTAACGAGCGATCGTCTTCTATTTCAATAGTGAACTGAATATGCTCATTAAAAGAATTAATCCCGTTTAATATAGTTTCGGTATGCTCCTTAGGTATGGCACAAATTGCATTTTTATATAAATATGTAGATGACATAATTTGTGCCATACCTAAGGAGCATACCGAAACTATATTAAATGGGATTAATTCTTTTAATGAGCATATTCAGTTCACTATTGAAATAGAAGACGATCGCTCGTTACCTTTTTTGGATACCAGAGTAGTCAGAGACACGCTTTTTCAATCGCCGTATGTCTATATTCAGTATCAGAAAGAATAATTGCTCTGTCGGCCAGGCCTATAATAGCAGATTTTTTTTGGGATATGTGGTGGTGTGAATTAAAAATTACAAATATATTACAAAAGAAAAATAACGAATTAATTAAGAAATGGGAAAATAATTTATACATATCACCAAAAATAGCTAGAGACTTGAAGATACAAAATTCAATTCCCCCTAGGATATACGGATTACCAAAGCTCCATAAACCCAACATTCCGTTACGCCTAATAGTATCTTGTATTCAATCGCCATTCGAAAAATTATCAGCTTTCTTGAAAAACATATTAAATAATGTAGCATATAAAAACGAATATTACATTAAAGACGTTTGGCAATTCAAAAATAAAATTAAAAATATATCAATACCCACAGATCACATTATTGTGTCTTTGGATGTGGTATCCATGTATACAAACATTACTTTAGATTTAGTTCAAAATGTAATTGAAAAACAATGGGACCTAATTAAAAACTACATGGATATTCCTCTTGATGAATTTTTGGACTCTGTCAAATTAGTAATAAATTCAACTTATTTTTTATACAAAGATACGTTTTACAAACAAATCGAAGGTTGCACAATGGGATATTCTCTTTCAACTGTAATTGCACAGTTAGTCATGGAGGAACTAGAAACAACGGTAATAAATAGACTGAACTTCAAACCACCTTTTTTCTATAGATACGTGGATGATTGCCTGCTAGCCATTCCAAAAGATAAATGTGATTATGTGTTACGAGAATTTAATAATTATCACCACAAATTACAGTTTACTATCGAAACAGAGCAAAACCATCAAATAAACTATTTGGACTTAACTATACACAATAAAAACGGAGAAATTAAAACTGCTTGGTATACCAAATCTACTTGGTCAGGTAGATATCTTAATTTTAATTCACACCACCACCAGTTGAGTTTTTTAATTTTGAGTGAATTTACATCATGTGAATTATAATTTTACACCCTTACAATAGGGTATTTTAATGTTTTTATTCCAATGACTCAATCATAACGATGATTCTATCTTGAGTATTGTTTTTGATCAACTTGATGGCTTTGACAACTACTTTTTTAAATGACGACGGCTTAACAGCCGAAAGCGCTTAGCCTGAAAGTAATAAACTGATACACACTGAGTATTCGTCGTTTTCATTCACTCAATTTGCATCTAGTGTGTACACCATATCCACAGGCATTTCATATTAATAAATGTTTTAAAAGAATTTATGTTGATGGCTAAACACAATTGCTAATTATAATAAGAAAATTGAACTGAACATTGATATTAAAGACTATTGTATATCGCCTAAGAAAAACTATTCGTCCCATAATAACAAGATGAACTTCAATATTGAATAAACAATTTTTAGTGAGACTAATTTTTTGTATGTAGGTAAAGATATTAGAATGTAAAGTGAAATCATAATTTGAGTGCGTTAAAAAAAAAGAAAACGGTGATTGGTTTATGTGACATGACAGAAGGAACTTTCAAACAACAACAAGTGTAACAAACATTTTTGAATATAGTGAGCTGAATTAAACAGAAGACTGATTGTTGATTGCTGAAAAAAGTTGAAGAAAAAGGGTCGGTGGCTCGGTTTCGTTTCTAGAAGGTTGGGTTTTGAAGTGCTCCAGAAATTTTAAGAAATTATCCTCAAAATGAGGATAAAAACATAGCAAACTATTGATAAAACATGCACATGTACTTACCCAATGATTGTAGCTGATTTTCCAGAGTGAAAATCATATTTTCACATATTTATTCAACTGTAAACTTCGGAAGCTACTTTCCAGAGTCCCGAGAAGCAGATCCTGGTTCCTGAACACAAGGTCAGTGTATTGTTGTACAACAAGAGTTATAAAAAAACTCATTAACGTCAATCAAATTTTTTCTTTAAAATCTCATGAGTAAAATAAACTTTGAAATAATGATCGATCTGAAAAAGAATTAAAATTAGAGACTCAATATAGCTATATTATTAAATAATTCTAAATGATAAATGGCCAATCTAAAGAAATAAAATTTAATACTTACGCATTTCTCAAATAAGAAACCTAAGAAAGATACATCCAACTCTTTTATGTAACATTTAAACTCTATGTATATAAATTTCATAACTATTTCTTGTACCATATTATTTGTATTTCTGTATGTATAAATCTCCCAGCATAAATTCTTTTAACTTGTATATAATTTGAAACATGTTCTATGACACAGCATAGAAGCTCGCTGTAAAACTGAACAGACCCGATGCGTCTATCAAATGTTTACTCTAGCGCATCATTACCTCATGTTCTTGAGCATGCGCACAGAACGCCACACATAAGAATAAAATCAATAATTTCATTTGACCCATATATGGGCGTCGCATAAAATTTTTATAAATAAAATTAAAATATTTTTTTCAAGTAAAATGTTTCTTTATTTATTTATCAACTGAATTTATTCACAACCGTAAGAACCCAGATAACAGAAAGAATCTCATACTCTATACATACATAAAATTCATTACAATAATTTCGTCCCAATGTAGTGGGCTATTCAAATATCCTATTAATTATATCATTATTATAACATAAATAATATTAAGTATTATAATATATATATATATATATATATATATATATACATATATTTTCTCTTTATTCTATTCAAGCTTTCGAGACTTTATTGGCTCTTCATCAGGAACTCGCCAATAAATTATAAAATTTCAAAATATCAATAATGAGAATTGAATATTATTACTTACGAAAGTGAGGTTAAATATGTTTGATGTAAATAAAATGTACATAACTGACAAAATTCTTACGAAATAACCACAACGCGTGATAAATACATTACATTGATAAATAAATACAATGACTAAAATAATTATTAAAAGGAAAAGGTAAAAATAATTCAATCACATGTTCAGGAACACGATGAATGTCTTTTATTTATGATTCGACAATTGACAACTGACAACTGACACTAACACAGAATCAAAACTCTGTCAACAAAATTCAGTGATGCTAATATGTAGTAATACGTGAAAGAAAGGTCCTACAACTAAAATTTATGGTGAAAGTTGATGGTTAGTGTTCGTAAAATAAGACGGAATACTAAGAAGGTAAGAGTAAATAATGCTAAGATTATCAATATCAGTTCTGGCATTCATAGCATTAGGTTCTTTAAAAATGTGAGACATCTCCAAAAACGATCTCTTAGTGAGATTAAACTCGCGATCTAACACAGTGACATCATCGTAATCAGGTATGTGATCCATAGACAAAGTGTGACTTGCCAAAGTGCAAGTTTCTCTGAAATTTCTAATATCACTCTCATGTGAGCAAAAACGGTCTTTAAGCCTGCATTTAGTTTGACCGATGTATTTCTTATCACACTGCGAACATAAAGTCTCGAAAGCTTGAACAGAATGAAGAGTCTACTTTTTATTTCTCCTTTGGCTGAAAACCCGATTAAGAATTGTAATTTCCTTAACTTAGTCAGCCGACTAATACACAACTTCTTCGATATGTAATTCTGCAATTATTATTATGAATATATTGTTTGTTGCTTTAGAAACTTACAACCATAAAAAGACGATTCATTAGTTTTTTTTGTCCCTGCTCATGCTTGATAATCCGCCCGCATATACACTGCTTCTAACCTAACGAACGAGCCATAATATTTCACATTTTGGTGCACGTCAATCAAGTTCGCATGGACTGTCACATCCTTTGATTGAATACGCGTAGTAAACATTATTTTTCGTTCCCATATTTTGCGTATACGCTCGTGTTAGCTAAGTGAGTTTTTGATTGCTCCTTATAAAAACAGCTTCTGCAAATGATATTGAATAAAGTATAACATTTTTAATAATTTACAACACTGAAAAAATGGCGAAGGAGCAGGTATTATAAGATGCTAATACGTTAATTAATTTCTCGTCTTTAAAGCACTTTTTATGACGAAATTGCTGTGATATCAGTGCAAGAGAACTGAAAAAAAGTCAATTAATAAGAAAATGAAGTTCTGTAGTTATTAATATGAAAAATGCTTGGGTCGTAAACTAATGAACAAAATACGATCTCATTATAAACCGAAAACTACATTTAACGTAGAAAGTATGCCTTAATTCAACACAACGTGAAATAAAGCATTAAACAACACCGAACTATGTGGAAAAGCCATATTGGCAGAAAGCTGCCAAGGCAGTTTGTTTATTAAAAGCACCAGGCTCAATATATGGCCTCGCTCTTCTGAACGCTGTGTGCCGACGAAAAATATGCGATCCCCAGTACAGATGGTAACATACGAGAGAGTGGGTACGTAGACAGCCCGCGCTGCCGTTGCCTTTGGATGATATCGAACGAAGTCTTTACAAGGAAACGGTAGCTACCGGGACCTCCATGAAAGATAATCTCACTATCATTAAACTCTGTTCTACTAGAAAATCCACAAATGTTATCGTTTGAAAGGGCAAAAATACACACGTGCAAGCAAATAACGTCGATCTAGATTGGAATTACGATGTTTTGTGAATCAATAATAGCGTAATAAAGTGATTTAACCCAGAAATTCAAAGCAGCTACAAGTACTTGAATGTTTTACATGAGACTGAAATTTATTGAATATTTCGCACTAAAATAAAACATTCAAAGGAAAGACTAAACACTTCGTTCGTAAATATAAAAAGCCATTTACCACATGCCACAATGAGTAGAAAGAAGCGTTGGTTTCTTAATTAGCGAAAGTGGTAAATTGGCAACACTGATAGAGATCATACATTTCTACGTTTTCACTTTTTTAATCTGTTTTTTTGAATTAGCGAAATAAAAGTCGCCATGACATTACATCATACGGTCATGTAAACTAAGAAGTGTTAACTTATACTAGCTTATATAACGTCCAAATATGAATCAAGTCCCAAAAACATGACACTTTCCATGTAACTTATTGTAATAGTAATTTGCGTAAAAAGTTCCGAAAATTATATTTCATGCGGTGAATAGAAACCCTGTGAGTCACGTAAAATCACTTTTGGATCGTGTTACATACAATATTTTTTCTGTAGTCGTTATCTGTGTTAAAACGATATCGATAGATAATAACGTATGGTGATTATCGACAATTATTCTTATGAATATTAATTACACAATTATTGCAATAACTTATATTAACACAAGTGGCAGTGCTGAAATTAGAACTAGAGACATCAATAATTGTACTAGTCTTCGAATTATTAGTTTCGATGCGGCCCTTTTCAGTCTGTGAATTTTGTTTCTTAAAGAATTTTCCACGTATCCCTCTTCTTCAAGTTGGTTATACTACCACCACTTTCAGCGAGTAAAGTGGCTGAGCTCCCGCGTAAACAGTGTATTCTGAGAGAGAGAGAGAGAGATGTTCGTGGATTTTTGAGTTTGGACTTGTAGTGTTTTTATTTGGGTGTATTTTTGTTTGGGGGTAGGCCCTGTTATAGGATTCGTTTCCTCTTCAGGGCTGGTTGGGGGTGTTTTTGTGGGTGGTTTGTGTGCGCGTATTGACTTGGCTTGAGATTTGGGTAGGGCTGAAAATTCAGTTTTAGAAAAAGCGTCTAGGAAGTTTGAGAAAAAAGGTGTATAGAAAATTGGAGTTGTGTTTGTTTTTGTGGGTGGGTTGTGTGTGTTTGCCAGAAATCAACCGGAGGGAGAAGCGGAAACAATCAGCGTCGAAATTGGGTGATTTTTTAGCGAACGTGGTGTTGAGAGAGGGAACGGGGATTTTAATAGTGTCTGGAAAAGGTCGAAAATGAATAAGACGAACCACGTTGCGTTGCGGATAGTTAATAGAAGCGGGCTGGGTGATGGTGTTGTTGGAAAGTGAAAATATAATTTTTGGGGATTTTGTGTCTCCTGCGTCATGAAAGTTAATAGAAGCGTGGGGAGATGTTGGAATTATGAGAACTTTTTGGGATTTGAGTTTGTTGAAATTTGTTGGAAAAGTGACTAGGAGACGTTGAGAGATGTGTGGGCGGTGGCGACTGGCTTCTCTCGAGTTCGAGGTGAGGAATTGTTAAAAGGTGTGTTTGTGTGTGGTGTGGAACCTTGAATATGAAATTCTGAAAAAATCAAAAGTTTTTTGTATATCGAGTGAATTTTCTGTTTGTTTAATAAAATATTGAAATTTAAGATTTTGAGATGGTTGTTTAATATTGTAATGAGTGGGCTGGTACGAATAACAATCTTTAAATCCAAAAACTACGTCGTACGTCGGCCCATTTGGCTAGCGAATAAATTCACTATGCTACAGGAAAAAACGTGAAAAACCTGCAGCACCGACGGGGTGGTTGGGGCTCGCGGATCAAGTTGAATCGCTTTCGCTACTGATGGGAGTGAAAGCAAAGTGAGCACGCCTGCCTATATTTGTTATAGAGCAGTTGTGTCGATAAAAGGAAGGTATTAAGTGACGAAGAGTTTCGGCTATGACGTCCCTGGAGTTGGGGATGGCGTTCATGAGCGTGACGGTGATGATTTCTATGAGAATTTTGGTGTCAGTTGGTAAATCGTAGGGGGCTGGTGGTTTTTCAAGAGTGACTGGGGCGGTCTCTTGAGGGGTTTTGGGAGTCGATAGCCGGTGGGGGCAGCGAGGGCTGAAGGCGGGGTGAGGACCACCGCAGTTTGTGCATTTCGGAGTGTCGGACTTGGGACAATTTTCGGTTTTGTGGCCTGTTTGGCCGCAAGAGGGGCATATCGGTTTAGACCGACAAGATTCGGAGGAGTGTCCGGTTTGAGTGCATCGACTGCAATACTTGGGCACTGGGGGAAGTGGATTGGTGTTTGATGGCTCGCATCGGTGTGGAAGGCCGTGAAATGAGAGGCCGGAGGTTAGGGCTTGGTGGTAGTGAGTTTCGGAGGTGGTAACGATGCGAAACATCGAAGTGGGTTTGTTAGTGGCTTTGGCCACGATTCGCCAAGTTTTAAGGAACGGAACTTGCTTGTTGCGAAGAATTTCTTCAAATTCTTCTGGGCTAATGGTGGTGTCTACATTCCTGCAGACGAAAGAGTAGGTGGGTATTAGGGTTCTATTAACTTGGCGTGGTGGGCGTTCAGTGGAATTTAGAATGTTGATGGTGATGTTGTTGTCCCCAGTGGAGTTATGGATTCGTCTCAGAAGTGTTGAGACTGACATGGTGGAGGTGGTTTTCAGAAGCGCGGTTCTGTTGAAGTTGACTTTTAGGTAGGTGATGTGACCGTTGAGGAGCTCGAGGGTGTTTAGGAGTGTGTAGAGGGCTTTTTGTGTGGAATATTGGAGAGGAAGATTTCGGAGGTTAAGTGTTTGTGTCGGAGTATTATTGATGGTGTGGGTTGATTTGGGATTGTTGATAGGTGTAGGTGTTGTAGGACGGGATTTGGTATTACCGACGAGGGTGAAGCCATCCTCGTCGGGGACAGGTGGTTGTCGTGTGAGCGTTGGTGTAGAGGATTGGGATCTTACGGAGGAAGCGTAAGACCTTCTTGAGGATGTGTTTGGGGTTTGTGTGTGTTGTAGAGTGTTATCGTGAGTTATGTTTTGTATGTGGAGTGGTGTAGCTTGATGGGAGGGTGTTGAGGAGTGGTGTGTTTTGTTGGAAGTGTGTGTAGAGGAGGTGCTGGATGTGACGGGTGAGAGAAGGGGGGGGGGGATTGTTGGTGACGAGTCAGGGATTCGTTAAGGAGTTGTCTGGTTTCTTCTAGGAATTTTTCAAGTGATTCGGTTCTGGTTGGTGTTGAGGGTGTTTTTGCAGTTCTCCTGCTGCGACGGTGTCTGGAGGACATTTTGGGATGAAGTATGTTAAGGAGTGGTATTGAAAGCTAATACCGACAGCGGACTCACTGCCGGAGGGAGTTTCCTCCCCAGTTAAAGGTTTCCTGACTTATTAGCTTTCAGGAGTTTTATATTTACCTGGAAGCTGAATGTCCTTCCCTCTTTGGATGGTATGGCTTATTGTGTGTTGGCTGAAAATAAAACAAGGTTAAACAGTGTTTATTATTTTCATAAATAGAAGTTGTTTCAAAAGAAACAATTTACACTTCCAAGTGTGTTGAATGAACTGTCAAACTGAAAAGTTCGGCAGAACATGGGGTTGGTTGTCTTCTGGAGGCGTCCACGATGCCGGCGAAGTCGCGGTGAATTGGTTTGAATCAGTGACCAATTCTTGCTGTATCACCTTCCTCAGGCGATGGACTGGCGCTACTGCAGTGTATTCTTTGTGATTCAAGAATTTAAGAAATTCAGCAATTGTGCAGGCGATTTTTCCAAAAGTGTGAATACCAATAGGTTGTATAGTACATTTTCCATTAGTATAATAAACAAATAACCTACGATGTGGTGCGACTACTTGACGTAAGGACACATATTTTCTATATAGAGAAATATAATTTTCACCAATGACGACAAAAGTTCTTTCATATCCGTTTTAGAATTAGAAATTTGAATCACTAATATGTTTTTAATGGAAGACTGTTGAAGACAATGTACACACTTGAATTTTAGAAGTAGAAGAAGGTTGATGGGCGTATTTTCTCAAAAGATGAAAGTGTGTAAATGAATTCTATTAAAAAATTAAGCTAAGCGCTTTCGGCAAATAAACATGCCATCATCGGAGCTTTCGTCAATGGTAAAAAATACATACGTATGCATACTTCGTTGCTCCATCTTTGAAATATAAACATGATCTGAGTGAATAATTTCACCCCATAAAAGAAGGGGTTTTTAGTTTCATTTTATTTGTTAATTTTGTGAAAAGGTACATCTAACTATTGTGCCTGTGATGCCGATCCCCTTTCAATGTTTCCCTTTTTTAGAGGTATTTTTTACCATTGACGAAAGCTCCGATGATGGCATGTTTATTTGCCGAAAGCGCTTAGCTTAATTTTTTAATAAAATTCATTTACACACTTTCATCTTTTGAGAAAATACACCCATCAACCTTCTTCTACTACTAATATGTTTGTCGTATCTTCATTTTAATCCAAATTCATTTTACAACGCTCTTCACGGCGATAAGCGCCCTCGAGAATAATTTTATTAATGCAACTTAAAATAAAATAAAAAATAATCAAAAGGAAGAAGAGGAATTAGATTTTTCTATAGGTAGATATTATCTACAACTTTGGATAAGTGATATATTTTCTCTTTATTCAAAACTTTTGATTTTTTTGGATTATACTTAGCTAATGGATTTACTTTTAAAGAAAGCAATAACTTTGAGATAGCGGCTTGTGTCTAAATTATTTTTCTAGAACTATCAATAAATGCCTCTATTGTATATTTAATAGTAATTTGGGAACGTAATCCATTGTTTTACGCCAGTCATACTCGTTTTCATTCATCACCATGATTGAGGCAAAAATTCACTTTTCGCACGAGTATGTTTTAACATAGGTGGAAGGCGCGGCGGCGGGGCTTCGGCAACTGTCAAAACAAGCATAAATGACAATTGAAATTATTTCTCGTATTTTAAAGGTTTTTGTTTTAAAATGTCTTTATTTACAATAATTTGAGGATTATAATTTACAATTGTATACAATCCTGATACAATCATTCGTCTGTGGATGTATATACGGCACCTTGCATTTCTGCATTATCCATTTCCTTTTACTCAAAAAATTCCTTTGTCCCGTATAAATATAACTCCATAGCTATTTCGACTAGTATATCCCTGAAAAGCAGCTAAAAAACAGGGTTTCAAAACGAACAGTGTGATTAAGTTTTGAGAGACAGATGTTTCTTATAGTGTGTTATAAGATATGTTTGTTGACATTTTTAGGTTGATCAGCTTAGTACCTCTGATTCGATGTGTTTGGTTGTTGGAAAATAAACAACTAGTCATGTGAACAAATTACCATGCAGAAGCCTACACCCACTATCACGGGTGTCTTCTGCGCGATTAGCAGCTTTAAGTGTTTAGCGAAGATTTTTGGGTAAGCAATAATTATAAAAGTTTTTGGAAATTATTGTTATAAAGTTGAATAGATGAGGCTTTTACTTGATGAAGATCCATACTGAACGATGAAATAAAACAATATAGTTTGTTTAAATCTTCATATATTTGAACTAATGTTCAATTTAAACTTGACGCGTTTCACTAACACAGTAGCTTTGTCAAAACGAATGAAGGTAAAATATAAAAATGTCTTAATATATACAGTGCTAAATCTATTTACTAAGGTTAACAATGGTATTAAAAGATATTACCTGGAAATTCATTCACTACAAACATTCCTAAGCTATCTTCTAGGTAAAGAGGTTCAATAAAGGAGACTGATTGATATCTATTTGGTCGTTAAGGAGATTACCTGAATATTTATTTTTGTTAATCTCTAGGGCTTCTAATAAATTTAAACTGAAGGATTTACCGACTACATGGAGAATTTCAAAATTTGGGTCGAAAATGTGTTGGTTTTCTAATAAATGATTTGAATAGTTAGAATCTAATTTTTTGTTGTCATAGCTACGTTTGTGTTCCGAAATTCTAGTTTTAAAATTTCTAAAAGTTCTACCGATATAAATTTTATCACAATTGTCATTACCACATTTTAATTTATAAACCTCTGATTTGTTTAATTTTGAAGATTTAGATTTATTATTTTTAATGAATTTGGATAAATTGTGATCAGTTTTAAAGGAAATATTCATGTCTAAAGTTTCTAAAAATGATTTAATTTTTAAGGATGGTATTCCAAAGTATGTTAAGCTTTCAAATTGTCTATTATTTTTATCTGAAGGGAATACTTGTTCTAAAGTCTGTTTTTTTTATCTTTTTATTTATGATATTGTCAATTAAATTTGGATCGTAATTATTATTAACTGCTATTTGTTTTATGATATTTAATTCTTTGGTATAATTATTAATATTTAATGGGACTGTTAAGAGTCTGTGTATCATACTATTGAAAGCTGCTAGTTTATGACTGAATGGGTGGACCGAACTATTATGAATTGTAATATCTGTATGTGATGGTTTATGAAATATAGAAAAATCATGTTTATTATTTATATTTGAAATTGTAATGTCTAGAAAGTTTATAGACTTATTTTGTTCAAGTTCTACGGTAAATTTGATATTATTGTGAATCGAGTTTATGTAAGTAATGAAGCTCTCTAATTGTCTATTTGTACCGATGAAGCTAGCTAAAATGTCGTCCACATATCGGTGCCAGTACATAAATTTTTTACTAAGGGGGTGTTCATGAACTATTTTTTTTTCTATATTATCCATGAATATTTCTGCTAGTAGGGGGCTGAGAGGGTTGCCCATAATCAAACCATCTTTACTGCTATAAACCTCTCCATTGAAATGAAAATAATTTTGATTCAAACACACTTTTAATAAAGTAATGATATCAGAGTGAATTATAGGATTAACATTATTGTATGTGAGCAAGTTATCAACAAGAGTTATAGTTTCTTTAGGAGGTATACTAGGGAATAGATTTGTTACATCAAACGATATGAATTTAGAATTATGGGGTAGTATTATATCTTGAATATTATTAATTAATTCCGTTGAGTTTTTAACTGAAAATCGAGGTATGAATGAACAATATTTAGAAATGACATCTATGAGAACATTTGAAATTTTGAATGAAGGTGCTGTGAAATAAGAAACAACTGACCTGATAGGGTACCCCTCTTTATGGAGCCAAATTTTGAAATTCTCCATGTAGTCGGTAAATCCTTTAGTTTAAATTTATTAGGAGCCCTAGAGATTAACAAAAATAAATATTCAGGTAATCTCCTTAACGACCAAATAGATATCAATCAGTCTCCTTTATTGAACCTCTTTACCTAGAAGATAGCTTAGGAATGTTTGTAGTGAATGAATTTCCAGGTAATATCTTTTAATACCATTGTTAACCTTAGTAAATAGATTTAGCACTGTATATATTAAGACATTTTTATATTTTACCTTCATTCGTTTTGACAAAGCTACTGTGTTAGTGAAACGCGTCAACAAGTTTAAATTGAACATTAGATTTAAACAAACTATATTGTTTTATTTCATCGTTTGTTATAAAGTCTTTGATAGTGGGTAAATCTACTCGTTCATGTAACCATGTAATTTTTGGAAGTTTTGGATAAACTGTATTAAAATGTGAAAAAAAGAAAAAAAAATTGAGTTTCCTAGACAAATATAAAGTTATCTCAGATAATCAATATGGGTTCAGAACAGGGCGATCAACGGAAGATGCAGTATTCGATTTAGCGTCATATATATATGATACCTTAGATAAAAAAATCTACGTTGTGTATCTTCGTTGATTTATCAAAGGCCTACGACACGGTCTGTCATGAAAAACTTACTCAAAAAAATGTTTACCTACGGACTTAGAGGAAATATTTACAATATTATGGAAAGCTATTTATCTGATAGAAAACAGAGGGTAGTAATTGGTGGTGTGATTAGTACTTATAAAATAGTTTCCTATGGAGTTCCACAGGGAACGGTGTTGGGCCCCTTACCGTTTACAATCTATATAAACGGGTTACTCGGAATAAAAACCTGGGGATAAACTCACACTGAATTTTACTAAAACAAAATACTTACCATTTTCTTCATATTCAAACGGACTTCCGAATATAGGACCACTTAAAATAGGAGAAAGATATGAAATACCGGGAGATAAGTCAATAAAAAACCTTGGCATTGTGATAGGCTGTCATTTAAGGTGGGACCTACAAATACAAAACGTGGTTAAAAAATTAAGGGGGTTATTATACAGATTCAAATACCTCAGAGATTTTCTAGATGCTGAACATTTAAGAATATTGTACTACGCTTTGATCGAATCACAACTACAGTACGGAATAGTGGGATGGGGTGGAGTGAATGATATACATCTGGAAAAATTGAATGTTGTACAGAAATACATAATAAAAATAATATATCGTAAGGTACGTACGTATCCAAGCGATCAGCAATTCAGAGAATCTAAATTCCTTGATATAAGAGAACTGATTTGCTTAAGTATCCTTAAAAATATAAAAAAAGGAAATATCATAATACGACCTACCAATCACAACCATGAAACAATAAAATGGAATAATACTGTGGTATTACCTTGCTGTAAAAAAACTATAGGCCCACGAAATGTATCTTACCTGGGACCTCGGTTGTACAATATGGTACCAGATCATTTGAGGAATATTAATAAGAAGTACAGTTTTGGTAGGAGAATTGAGAAGTGTATTACAGAAACTGAAAGATCATTTTTCCATGATATTGTGAATCAAAATATTGATTCTTGAGTATAAAAAACTCATTTCTTCCATCTTCACTATTATTTCAAACAATTCTGTCGGTTATTACTTGGTTGTTGATTGATACACATTGTTTACTATTTTTATACTGTGCTTTCATTATTATCTTATACATTGAGACTTTACTTTGGTTTTTGTTGAGGCTTTTTAATGGATGTAATAGGTTAGATGTTAAGTGCTATTACTACTATATCTGTTTATTTGTATTTTAACTAAAAATTTTAATTACATTGAAAACTTTTATATATACTTAAGTTTTAATTGTCAAAATAATATGATTTTATCTACCTTGATTATCTAATAATCGAAGTCACGCACAAGAGTATATTGGTTTCTAACTGGTGTACTCTTCTGTGACTTATCCATGTTTATTTGTACGCAAATCTTATTTAATTTCATTGTAAACTATAATCATACAAATAAACTTATTATTATTATTATTATTATTATTATTATTATTCGTCTCTATTTCTCACAATTGTGGTTTCTTATAAATAGCAGACGGAGTTTGCACTCAAGTCTACTTTTACTCTATCTTTGGTTTAGAAATGATCTGGTGATATTGCATGTGTGTAGGATGACTGCTTTTTGTATCTGGATGTGGGTGTAATGTGGAAGATTTAACTGCGTGAGGTGTGTGATGAATGTTTTTGGGGTAATTCCTGTAACAGATATTATAAAAGGTATTACAATTACTTGTTTCTGTTTCCATATACGTTCTATTTCTATTGCTAACTGCTGGTATTTATCTTTCTTTTCTCTATATTTGTTATTTATATTATTGTCAGATGGAACAGCAATATCAATAATGTAGGTGATCTTCTCTTTTTTGATTTGTAATGTTATATCCGGTCTATTGTGCATTACTGTTTTGTCTGTATGAATGGTAATATCCCAATATAACTTGTATTCTTCGTTTTCCAATATCGTTTGTGGTGTGTATGTGTAATATGGTTGTGTTTCTGTGATGAGTTTATGTTGTAGTGCAAGCTGCTGGTGTATGATCTTTGCCGCTGTATTATGTCTGTTAGTATATTCAGATCCAGCGATCAACTCACATCCTGCCGTAATGTGGTCGATTGTTTCGGGAAATTGGTGGCATTTTCTGCATTTGTCGTCTGTGGTGTTAGGGTTAGGGTTAGGGTTATTATTATTATTATTATAATTATTATTATTATTATAATTATTATTATTATTATTATTATTATTATTATTATTATTATTATTATTATTATTATTATTATTATTATTATTATTATCTTCTTTCTTCTCACTTGATCAAGTGGTATTTCTTTTCTGGGATGACAGGATGTACCAGGTCGTCTCAGAATCTATTGCTTGAATTGAGGAAAGATCGCACAATATTACATGTTTTCAGGATGACAGACTTTTGTATGGGTATTTGGGTGAAGACTTAGTTGTTCAAGGTGTGAGTTAAAGGCGTGTGGGGTGATGCCTGTGGTTGAAATGATGAACGGTATGGTTTCTACTCTTTTCTGTTTCCAAAGTGTCTGAATTTCTATGGCTAATTCAGTATACTTTGCTATTTTTTCTCTGTATTTTACTTGGATGTTGGGGTCGTTAGGAATTGATATGTCTACGAGATAGGTGATTTGCTCTTTTTTATTTTGGAAAACGATGTCCGGCCTGTTGCATTTTATTGTTTTGTCAGTACGGATTTCTACATCCCAATATAGTTTGTATTCGTTGGTGTCTATAATTGTGGTTGGGGTGTATTTGTAGTAGGGTGTTTCCTCTGTTATGAGTCCATATGTCTTTGCAAGGGCTTGGTGAATAATTTTTCCTGCCATGTTGTGTCTTTCGGTATATTATTATTATTATTATTATTATTATTATTATTATTATTATTGGAACTGAGGCACAGGTTTGTCCTGGTGTGTTCCGCCTATACGGGTGGAGGCCAAGTATAGGAGGACTCTATTGATGTCGGAGGAATGATCTAACAATATTGCATGTTTGCAGTATTACGGCTTTCTGTGTTTGGTTGTGTATGGTTGCGGGTAGATTGAGTTCTGATAGGTGTCCGATGAAGGATGTGTGAGTGAGACCTGTTGATGAAATGATGATTGGTATGACAGTGACCGTTTTTTGTTTCCATATTCTTTCAAGTTCTATGGCAAGCGGGATGTACTTTTGGATTTTTTCCGAATATTTAGCTGGTACGTTGTGGTCGTTTGGTATAGATATGTCTATTAGGTATGTGTGCTTCTCCTTCTTGTCCGTGAACGTAATATCGGGTCTATTGCATGATAGGGGTTTGTCAGATTGGATTATTATTATTATTATTATTATTATTATTATTATTATTATTATTATTATTATTATTATTATTATTATTATTGCCATGCGTAGGCACTTATTTTGCACCACCTGCAGTGTATGAAAATTGTGTTTTGTGGCAGTGTAGTAAGCCGGCGCGGCGTATGTTAATATTGGTCTAATAATTTGCCGATATGTTGTCAGTTTGTTATTTGGTGAGAGACAACTTTTCTTACATATCAGCGGGTACAATTTACTCATTGCCATCTTCGCTTTTTGTACTTGTTTCATTATATGCGCATTGGCGTAGTACTACTGGGAGAGATAATTTGCACATCTACACACAGCTGTGATTGCAATAAGCTATTGTTCCTCCCCATCCTCCTGAGTAACAAGTACTCTGTCTTGGAGGGGTTGATAGTAAGTTTATTGTCTCTCATATATGTAAGTATTTGTGTGTTTATGTGAGTTTGAATATTTGGAAGTGCAGTGTCTGGTGTCGATGCAGATGATACAAAACAAGTGTCGTCTGCATACATGGCAGTTAGGATTTGTGGAGAGGAGGGTAAATCGTGGGTGAATAGGGAATACAGCAAAGGTGAAAGGACTGATCCTTGTGGAACTCCGGCATGTATGGAATACGGCACCGATACACCTTCAATCACACTGGAATACAATTTTCTATTAGTTATATATGATTTAATAGTTATTATTAAGTATTCTGGAAAATTGAGCTTGATTAGTTTATATAGTAGTCCCTCGTGCCATACGGTATCAAAGGCTTTTTGGATGTCTATGGTTGCCATTACTGATTTATTTTTCTTATAGAATTCTTCTCTAATATAATTAAAAACTGTTATAATTTTAGCAACAGTACTATATCCACCTCTGAAGCCGTATTGCTCTTGCGGTATAATGTTGTGTTTATCAACAAACTGTTGTATTCTTATAAGAATGATTTTGTCTATCAACTTTGCTATATTATTTAATAGGGAGAAAGGTCTGTAACTATCTACATAACAGGATTTTTTGTTGGCTTTAATAATCGGGATAACATTGACAATCTTGAGCATATCTGGATAGATACTCTTTTTGATTATGTAGTTTACAATATGTGTAATTTGCACTATTGCTTTTTTCGGAAGGCTTTTTAGGAGGATGGATGGATATGCCATCCATCCCCGACGCAGTCTTATTTATAAGTGTAGTAATAATGTAAAATATCTGACGTGGTGGCTAGATTTGTATTGTGTATTGTATGTGCATTGAGTAAGTAATCTGAAACTGTTTGTGTTATGTTGAGATGACGTTGTGTATTTAGTGTGTTGTTTGTGAAGTTATTCTGGAAGTACTCTCCAAAGGCTTGTGTAATGTTGAATTTTTGAGTGAATGTTTTACCATTCGATAATATTTTTGTTACTTCTTCCCGCTTGTAATTCCTATATTCACTTATTAGCGTATTTATCATATTTCGATAGTGTTTTAGTGATTGTCTATCATTATCATTTCTGCTGACTTGCCATCTTCTTCGAATTTTGTTTTTGTCCTTAATTATTTTCAAAATATAGTCCGGGAGGGTGTGTTGGGGATTTGGTTTAGGTTTAAAGGACGTTGTAGTGTTTCTAGCAGTGATTATTGTATTTTGTAGGCTCTGAATTATGTTGGTTAATTGGTTTTTGTTTTCAATTTTATCTATGATGGTTAGATTTTCATTTATGTGCTTTCTGTATAATGTTCAGTTTGTGGTTGTGTAGTCGTGTGTTCTAATGAGGAGGGGGGGGGGTGTAGTATCGGTTATTTTTAATTCTAGGAGGAAAGGATCATGGTCAGAGTTGAGATCGGGAATGGCTTTCATTTTAGTGATTGTATTTATGTTTCTTTTCATGGCAAAGTCGATTGTGCTAGGGAAGAAACCGGAATAAGGAAAGTGGGCGGAGTCGTCGGTACTGAAAATGTTGCAGCCAGTGTTATCGCAGAACCTAAGGAGAACACTTCTGTTGGGGTTAGCGTGTGTGGCATAGGAGTCCCATAGCGGGTGCGTACAATTTAAGTCACCCACTATGAGTACCTTATTGTGTGTTTTCATCTTCTTCTTCTTCTCAAAGTGCCAAGCGTAGGCGACCGTCTATTTACATCCTGTCAGATTTCTCTATTTAGAGCAGCATTTTGGAGAGACATAAAGTCGTGTATTCCTGTCTATTGTCGAATGTTCCTGAGCCATGAAAGTTTTTTTCTTCCTATTCCCCTTCTTCCTTCGATTTTTCTTTGGAGGATAATACGTTGGAATTTGTAACGAGGACCACGCAGGATGTGACCCAGATATGAAGTCTTTCTCTTCTTAATGGCGTCGAATAGTTCACGGCTGGTCAGACCGGCTCTTCTAAGGACTTCTTCATTTCTTACCAGATCTGTCCAAGGGATCCTAAACATTCTTCTAAGAGTCCACATTTCAAATGCATCCAATCTGTTTATCGAAGTTGCTTTAAGAGTCCAGGCTTCGACACCATACAACAGGACGGACCAGACATAGCACTTAACCATTCTGTATCTGAGTTGAAAGCTGTGATCATTATTTGTTAGGAATTTTTCAAGTTTAAGGAAACTTGATCGGGCTTGTTCAATTCTGCTTCTGATCTCGACTTCTGGATACCATTTGTTGGTAACGAGGTAGCCCAGGTATTTAAATTTAGTGACTTCCTCTATTAGAATGCCGTTTATGTATAAAGGGGTGGCGGGGATGTTATTTTTGCTAACCACCATAAACTTGGTTTTCTTTATGTTAATTTTTAGGCCCAGGTGCTCACTTTTCTCTTGAAACATATGCAGAAGTGCTTGAAGGTCGTTTACGTTGTCTGCTAAGATTACTGTGTCGTCCGCGTATCTAATATTATTAATTGGGATGCCATTTACTTTCATACCAATTGTACACATTGACATTACCTCGGGAAACGCTCTTTCTACGTACAGGTTAAATAGCATAGGTGAGAGAATACATCCTTGCCTTACCCCTTTCTTTATTACAATGTTTTCGGTGGTTCTAAAATTTTGAAACCTTACTTCGGCAGATTGGTTCCAGTACAAGCTAGCTATTATTATGATATCCTTATTGTCTAGTCTTAATTCCTGTAAGTATCTTATCAACAGGTCGTGTTTTACATTGTCGAACGCTTTCTCGTAGTCAATGAACACCATGAATACATCCTTTCTCTGGTCGAGGCAGTTCTGAACCAGTGTTTGTAAACTAAATATAGCTTCTCTCGTGCCAAACCCACTCTTAAATCCAAACTGACTGGACCCACTGGCTGCTTCACATTTTTTATATAGCCTAGTATGTAGGATGCGTAAAAAGAGTTTTATAAACTTAAGAAAATCCGATTCATAAAGTTTTTTATTGCTCGAGTTATATCCCCCACTATTTTTATTTTACTATCTATTAGTATTAGACATCTGCGGGGCGGTCTTGTCTATATAGACTATATTCGGAGTTTCTAAAGTTCACGAATTTATTTGGTTTGAGGAGCGTCTTGAAATAGAAGAAAATATCTGATTTATGAATGTCGAGAAAATGTTTGATAATTTGGAGTTTGTTGACTCCATCTGCATTATAAATGATTATTTTAAGAAAATTTCGTTTTTGAATTCCTGTTCTACCACCTACCTGCCTAGATGTCATATTTACTAATCCCGACAACAAAGTTGTTGTATATTGTAAAATGTTTAAGCTTATTTGTGGCTACTTTCATTTCTTGTAAGAGGTCTGTAACAGCACTGGTGAGTTCATCGAGGCTGACTATGTTTTGAAGTTCTTGGAATATTTTATTCAGTTGGGTGAATTTATTGATGTCTACTGATGGGGCAGAGTTTATTTGAGGAATATTACAGGGTTTAGGAATGTAAACTGGGAAAATCTTGTTGAGAGGGGGTGGTTTTATTGTTCCATGGATTTTTCGTTGGGATAGGAGCTGGAATATATTTGGGAGATGTATTATCAGTAGTTTTAGTTCTTCTCGACTCCAGCTATTCTTTTCTTTTTATATACTCAGGGCATATCTTCGCGTTCGCAGGATGATCGCCTTTGCAATTAGCGCATTTTGCCGGTTTGGATCTGTCCTTCCGGCACTCTGGAGTCAGGTGGGGTGCGGAACATTTCAGACATCTTGGGGCTCGGCCGCAATTTGATATGACATGACCCTAGAGCTGACAAATATGGCAATATTTTATTGTTTTTGCTTGTCGCCTGTATTCCCATTATATACGTGTGTCTGTAATTACTAGATATAGCGGCCTTGATTTTGTGGTCATCCGGTATATGTCCTTTATATTTATTTTATAGATCTTGGAAAGCTCTTCTGTAATTTCATCTATTTGAAGCCCTTCGGCTAGTCCTCTCAAAACAGAGGCGTGAGTTTTCTCATCTTACCTTGTATATGTATGAAAGGGGACTTTTTCTGTTCTGAGTATTTGTTTTAGCGTATTGAAATCTTCGACTTCCTTAGTGAATATTATAGTTGAATTTGCTATGTATTTCATTTCAAACGATTTGGATACATATTCTTTAAGTTTCAGCACAATATCTCTATGTGCTGAAACATTCCCGTCGATTATGATGGGAGAGCAGGAAGTTATGGTTTTTTAAACATGTTTTGTGACTGGTTCTTTTTGTTTTGGACGCTTGGTGTTACGATTTCTGTTTATTTCGTCAGAACTATCGTCAGTGGTATTGTATTGAGCATCCGTTTTTTTTGTTGCCTCACAGGCGCATCATCCTCTGATTTTTCGGTCAGCGTTTCAAATCGGTTGCTAGTTGTGGTTTCTGTTTGTTTTTTGGTTTGCTTTATTAAGGTGTTAAACGTTGTGACCTTTTTTGGGATAATGAATTCTGCTTGCTGCGTTGAAATGTCCATTTGTTCGTCTGTGGGGATAGTTGTTTGCTTCTTGTTTGTTGTCATTCATTGTTCTGGGCACAATAGTTTTTTGTAATGTTTTCATATTGCGAAATAAACTTATCTGTCGCTGTTATGGCATTTTCTTCGTTTTCCACTTTTTGTACCCACGATTGGCTCGATAGTTTGTGTACGAGGGCTTGTGTGGTCGTTGTTTTAGTTTCGGTTTTTGGAGTGTTAATATCTTCCTCGGATGAACTGGATTTATATCCGATCGTGTCTTCTTCCATAATTCTTGGAGTTTTCAAATTATTGAAATTTGCTGTTCTATCTAGGATGGCTGTTCTGTTAGTTATTTTCCCTCTGCAAGTAGGGATTGATAGTTCAAGTGTAGGATCTGCTGATGTACGTTCTGCGTTTCCTATACACTTTTTATTTTTCGGGCTTCCTAGACACATTTCGTCTTGGGTGTTTCCTAGACACTTTTCTGTAGTTGGACTTCCTAGACACTTTTCTGTGTCTGTTTGTCCTATACACTTTTCTACGGGTTTGGTTAATTCTATACACTTGTTTAGGGTGGATATGTAAGTTTTGGGTATTTTTATTGTGCTGCTGTTTGGTAATTGTGTCTTTATCTAAGTCATCCAAAAATACAATTTGGTGATAATTTTGATTTTTGATTTTGAGTTCACGTGTTTTAATTTATATTCTTTCTAACTTTTTTGAGAAGTTTGTGTTAGAAGAATCTCCCAGTATTTTTCCATACACTTTTTTTGTGTCAGTTTTTTGGTTTACGTTTTTATGTGTGTAAGTTAGTTTTTGTCTTTTTACAATTTTGGGTTTGAACGTACCTTTCTTTATAGTCTTTCTGGGGGAGGTTTTCACTTTAATTAATTATTTAGTTTTATTTTTAACTATCACTGTATTGTCACTTTTTAAATTTTCATTTATAAAAAGTCTGGCTTTACACTAACTAGTCTTTAAATTTTTTCCCTAAGGCGGGTGTACTCAGTAGGGTACGGTGTACCCGTTATTGGGGACGGGGGTAATGTGGAGAAGCCTATGAGTGTAACTCTATAGAATTCCTGTGAACTAACTCTTTCACTTTTACAGATAAATCAATTTAATTTAATAATAACTATTTTCCAATAATAAAATTCAACCGCAGTACTTGAATTATAATTTGGAAGTGTATTTTGAAATCTTGAATTTGATAAACTCAATTGGCAAATAACGCCTCATTGAATTTTGAGCCTGAGAAATCAAAAGACAAATACAAATGGCTCATAACCTATTTATGGACTGGTGTAAAGAGCAGAGGACTAGCTCCTGTTCAGAAAATGTTTTAGTGGCATTCTTTGGAGGTATTTAAATCGTTCACTTCATGGTCACAGGGTATGTTAAAATACATGTTATATATCAACAATTAAATCGATATCAATAAATATTCAAAATTTCGAGTATTTTTTAAACGCAAATTTGAGGACTATTGAGTACTATAATCCAAAGTATTTACCACAAAGGAGATCGATATGTTCATTAAAGGAGCACCAGGTGAGCAATGGTAATTTTTATAATTATAATTAATTTATGTAAGTATAATTTGTGGAAATGTTTGTTACGTGAGGGGTGAATTTTAAAGATAAACACGCTCGAATCAAGAACATTCAACTAAAGATAGACTACCAAATAGCTGCGATCAAACATAAGGTAAACAATTCATCGACGTTGCCACATTCTCCCAAATAACAATAGATTGAAGTGTCAAATAATGCATTTGTGTTAATTTAACACCGATAAATTAACTCCAATGTTAAAATGTCATATACCTGGAAATGTTATTGTCACTTTGCCATCGATAAAAAAGGTGCATCCTTTTTTATCGCGATAAAAACTTCTCTTCCTCAATATCTAGTAAGCGGACGTCACTTTTACACAATGACAATGAGTCGCAATTATTGTTGTTGTTCATCCATATATTCTGTCGTTAATTTATCTTGCCAAAAAACACTCGAGCTTTTCTTTTATTAGATAAATTCCTCTTTGACTCAAAGTTTTGCCAATCACTAAATTTGCTCGAAAAACTGACATTAGATAAAATCGCTCCACCTTCGGTGTCGCGATTTTATCATGTCAGTTTTTCTCGTAAAATTAGTGATTGGCAAAACTGTTTCGTTGCAAAGAGAAATTTATCCGATAAAAAAAAAGCTCTTGTGTTTTTACTGTTGACAAAACAATCACAAAAGTCCCTAATTTGTGCATATTTAAAAGTTAAATTGTTCACAACGCAAAAAGACATATTAATTCTGAAGCCGCCTTCTGATGCATATACTATGCTAGTTTGCTAGTAAAAAATGAATAGAATTTATAGATTTATCACGACAAAATTATCGTCAACAACCCTGCTATTATATCATCTACAAACCTACCCCCATTTCATTGATTATTTGCAAACCGTGTTGTAAATACAGTTTAAAGGCGATTGGAGGTTATTGCAAGAGTTTTTTTCTGTTTTTCGTGAAGTTTTTTTCGGATTTAGAATTCTCCGTATGGTGAAGAAAAGAGTTATGGGAAAGTGCATAATATGCCACAAAGTGGAAATAACTAGTGCAAACCAAACATTTCACATGTTAGTGATTATATATTTTTGACGCCATTTTGCTTTTGCTCAGGGGCGTACACACATTGTAAAAACAAATAAAAAAGTCTCTGAATCACCAATTTTGTCAAAAAGATTGGGGTATGCGATGCTAAAGCCGATATTGAAATTTTTAGAAATTCGTAAAGTAATTATTACTAATCATCAACATGGCTTTCAAGCAACATTTTCAATGAAATTAACTGTCTCGACCCTTACTTCGTGGAATATGCTCATATTAGTGTTTTTAAATGAAACTCACGGTCTCTAGTTAACTCCACAATATAATAAAAGTTATTGAAAATTCTAAAAAATTGACAATTGTTTCGATAAATCAATATCATCGTCAGAATGACAGAAGTTACATTTCATTTTATGCCTACCTGATGTTTAGTAGTTATTTTTGGCTAGACCAAGAAGTAACCTAACTTGTGATTGGCTTAATATATGTTTATAGAAAAAAGAAGAAGATGTGATATTACAAATATTGAAGCTTAGATATTATTAGCCCTATGGTGATATCCTGGATATCATTTTTCCAATTAAGATCAGTATAACTGTGCAATGATATAGAAAACCAGGAAAACTATATCTGCTGATCTTTACAATTATCACTTAAGAAGACAGTTTATTAGTGGAGAACTCCCTAGATTTAACTGTTCATTGACAACTTCATATTGTGGGTTTCTTAAATGTCTTCTAATTTCCGTTTCTTCAAGGAAATCCAGTTCTTGTTTCTTTTCACAAATATGCAGCACTTCCAGTTCTGTGTTAGATGTCAATGAATGATTGGTGTCAAGTAGATGTTTTGCGTAGTGGGATTTATCTGGTTGTTTTAATATGTATGCTCGTAAGTGCTCACTGTATCGTATTTCACAATTCCTAAGGGTCTGACCCAAATAGACAGCATTACATTCTGGACATTTGAGTTTATATATTCCTGATTTCATTAATGGTGATATTTTTGTTTTTACATTCAACAATTTTGTACTAACGTTACTTTCTGTTTTAAAAGAAATTGTTGTATTCGTTGCTGAAGATATTATCTTTGAAATATGATTAGAAATATTTCCTGCATATGTGATGGTTTTATAAGTTTTAATTTCATCAGCTTGTTTAGGATATATTAGTTGTAACGCCTCTTTTTCTTCTTTTTTACTAATTAGCTTATTTATCATATCTAATGGATAACCGTTAGATGTTGCTATTTGTCTAATTGTATTAATCTCTCTATCAAAATTACATTTGTTCATAGGAACTGAAAAAGTTCTATGTATCATTGAATTATATGGCGCTAATCTGTGTGACATAGGGTGGTTAGATTTGAATGGAATTGTCACATCAGTCTGTGATGGTTTTCGGTAAATTGAATAATCAAGTACATTATTAACTCTTTGAATTTTCAAATCAAGAAAATTGAAAGAGCTATTTTCTTCAATTTCTAATGTAAATTTAATTTTCGGGTGTAAATTATTGATGTGGATGAAAAATACATCTAATTGTCGTTCACTACCCATAAAACAAGCTAATATGTCATCTACATATAAATACCAAAATAAAATATTTTTCGAAATATTACTTTCAAAGATCTTGTCCATAAAAATGTTTGCTAAAATAGGTGATATAGGGCTTCCCATTGGTAAACGTTCATTTTGAATATATATCTTATTGTCAAAAGTGAAATAATTCTGATTAATGCATACATCAAATAAATTAAGTATATTTGATATTATTCCTGGATTAATTTTTTTCTCTTCTAGTAATTTTCTTACAAGTATTAGACATTCTTTAGGAGGAATTTTAGTAAACATATTAGTTACATCGAACGAAATGAGTTTATAGTTATCTTGCAAGTGGATTGCTTTCAACTTTTTGATTAGTTCTATTGAATTTCTAATTGAGTACTGAGATTCATATCCGTAAGTATTGAGTATATTGTTGAGCTTCTTTGCCAATATATTATTAGGAGCATTAACATAAGAGACTACAGGTCTAATTGGTTTCGTTATTTTATGTAATTTAACTGTTCCATATAATTGTGGACAATGAGGATTCTTATGTATGATAGACCTCTTTTCGTGATCATTTAAAAGATAATTTGAATTATTAACAATATCCCTTACATTATTAGGAAACTTTTTTGTTGGGTCTGCTTTAAGAACTTTTACATCGCTGGATTCTATAAAGTTATATACTTTGGAATTGTAATTTTCAGTCGTCAAAATGACAGTTGTGTTCCCCTTATCAGATTTTGTAACAGTTAGGTTATTATCGTCAATCTTATTTTTTATTGCATTTAAAACTGTAATGTCATTTTTTGTTTGACGTTTAACTTTTGAAGGTTCAATATTTTTGATTAAATTGGCAATTTTTAATTTCTCATAAAGAAAATTATTTGAATTAGATTTTAAAGCTATTTCTGACTCTGTAGCTGTAATTTGTTTAATATTATTCATAAATTTTGGTGGTATGCTGTACTTTAAACCTTTATTTAAAAATTCTATTTCACTATTTGTGAAATTAGTGTCTGAAAGGTTTTCAAATCGTGGTGCAAAGTGTGTTGGTATGTAGGTACTTACAGTTTCATGATGTTTTGAGTATTGAATTTTATGTTGTGTGTGTTCAAGATTCTGTAGCTTCTTTTCTTGTTTCCTAAATTTCATATGCTTCATCGTGCTGACATTTTCTCTAATTTTGTCATCCAAACAGTCAAATTCTACTAGATGTAATTGGTATGTGAGTTCTGAATGTACAACTTTTATGTAGTTGTCTAAGGAGTCTCTAACTTTGAACCATTTCTTACATTCTGATTTTATACAAACTCGTTGAGCACATTTTATAGCTTTTTGTGCTTGTGGTGTTTTAGTGTGACATTTCATATTCACATAATTTGGTATTACCTTTTTCCTAAGGCATTCTTGGTTAAACCAAATGTTTTGTGAAGCTTTGTAACATTTTTGTAGTAACTTCTGGTACAGTCGGGTCAAATCTTCTCTCGAAGATTTTTTAATGAAATTAACTGTCTCGTATAGTTTTCCTGGTTTTTTATATCATTGCACCGTTATACTGATCTTAATTGGAAAAATGATATCCAGGATATCACTATAGGGCTAATAATATCTAAGCTTCAATATTTGTAATATCACATCTTCATCTTCTTTCTATAAACATATATTAAGCCAATCACAAGTTAGGTTACTTCTTGGTCTAGCCAAAAATAACTACTAAACATCAGGTAGGCATAAAATGAAATGTAACTTCTGTCATTCTGACGATGATAATGATTTATCGAAACAATTGTCAATTTTTCAGAATTTTCAATAACTTTTATTATATTGTGGAGTTTACTAGAGACCGTGAGTTCCATTTAAAAACACTAACATTTTCAACTTCAACAGCCTTGGAATCGTTCTATAATGGAGTTCTGAATTTGGTCAACCAGGACGAGAGCCCGATTGTGACATTTTGTGATTTCAGTTGAGCTTTTTACTATGTTCAGCATAGTATTTTGAAATACGAGACTTGTAAATATGGTATGAGGGGAAAAGCGTAGGAATGGTTATCCCTGTACCTAGATAAATGTTACTATCCGTCAAAATTATTGATAAAGGAAATGGGTATATGTATATCTGATCTCATGGTAAATGCACAAGGATCCATACTTGGATCTCTTACGCAGATTTTTCAAACCATATCTACATCTAGAATAAAATGATTTTCTCACTAAGAGATACAATACAACAAAAAATCTTTTTTACTTACCCCAAACGTAGAATAATTAATAATATACATTAAAATGTACAGTCAAGAACTTCGTCAAAAACAAAAAATACTCTTATCACTCTTACATAGAGCAATATTCACAACAAACAATCTACAACGTTCATACACATTAAAATTATTTACAGTACTGATAGATATATTCTACTGAGGATGTTTATTATTAATGCCTATTGATTCTAAAGTTTCCCTCCGTTTTGTATTTTATTCCGGCCCTATACTTTTTGTATTTTCAAAATTAAATGTATGTTTTTTTGAGTTTTCGTGGCAAGTTACAGCTGTTGTATTTTTTTGTCGTATTTATGTCCTTTTATCCGATTTTCCAGATACTGGCTTGTTTGTCCAATGTAAAGACCGTTGCAGTCGTTACACAGAATTTGATAAAGCATATTACTTTTTTTCATTTTTCGGCGTTTTTTATTTTAATTTTGAGAAATTATTGGATAGGGTTTGATTTGCTTTATGGCATACGGTAATATGGTCTAATAAAGAGCCCTTGTATTTGTTGCGATAATCCGTTTATGAATGATATGGAAATTTATTTTTTATTACCATTCTTGTTTTGTTCTATATTTTCCGTTGAATAATAGAATTTATTTTTACGGTTTTTAAATAATTTGTTTTTGTGAACAATAATTATAGGGTAGCTGTTGAGGTTTAATGCTTCTTTGGCTTTGGTGATAGCATTACTTCAGTATTATGGGTCTGATAGTTGAATTGCACGGTCAGCCAGTCCAATAACAACAAATTTTGTTTGATTGACTGGATGATGGTATACCATTCAGTCCTAATATTATTAATTATGTGGTGTAGAGTGACATCAAGGAAGTTTATTTTTGTCTTGTTCATTTTCGATGGTAAATGAAGTTTTTCATGATAAGAATGGAATTTTTTTTTAATATTATTAACCTGTCCCGAGTAAAGTTGCAAGTTTTTCTATTTGCCAAGCCCCAAATACTATACTGGATAGTGTTCACGCCGAACTTCTGCCACGGTGTTAGGAGATGCTGGTGAAATTATCATGCATTTGAAGAGACATGGTAGATAGTGTAATTCTACTGGGAGACCGGTGCAAGTTGTAACAAAAAATATATGACACTCTTTTTCTTAGATCTGCTATCCCTAACCAGACTTTTTTTGTGTTAATTTCTACTTACATACGTGGTGAACAAATAAGGTGAATACAGGTTAAAAATATTCAAAAATAAGATGGCTAGCTTCATTTCAAGTTGACATTGACCCTTTGTTACAACGTGCCTCGCTTTGGGGTAAAAAGTATCAGGTATATGCACAAACGGAAATAAAAATTATAGTTAATTCTAAAAAATATAAATGAACATTCAACAAAACATGTCTTGATAATCTAATCACTGCCAGAATTACAGTTATATGGATAATTTTCTTCAGTGCACGCTTGGTGTGACTACAATTTGCACGTCAAGCACATAACCCATTTTTCCCTGGGCTTACTATTCGCAAATTCGTCACTGCAAACTACATAGAAAAACTCTTCTTCTGAAGAAGTATCTGAATCTACGACAACCTTTTTCTTCACCTTATTTATTTTCGACTTTATTTCTTTTGATTTCTTGTGTTATCGACTGGTTTGTTCATCCTCGAGTGCATCTTTTTCAGGTGTGCCGGTAAGCACTGCACATTTCCGTTTTTTTCGAGTTTTACGGGTTGGCTTACGTTACTCAGCTTTAGGTAGTCGCTGAACAAAGTCTGGAGAGAATAAAATCTTGTTTCTAGAATTGGTTTGGGAACTATTTTTAGTCAATGCTAATGTTGAAGCAATTAGTTCAAGTTAATTTTCATCAGAACAGGCAGGTGGCCGTAGAATATAATTCTCAATAGCCGGTGAATTTGACGTGGATTTGTCAGGAGTTTCTTCTGGTAGATCAACTGACGTAGGAGATACAGATTCTATTTGAGAAAATTGTGGAGGTAGTGGTTAATCTGTCACGCTGGCGGGTAGAAATTCAGCGTCGCCTAAAATATCTCTGTCAGAAGGTTCTATGCCAGAAACTTTAACAGATTTTGTTTTGTTTACGGGAGTTGCTGCTAGTGATAGAGCATGCCGGACCAAAGATGGGATGTCATAGATTGTCATCCACTTTCCTATATTTTTTAAAGGACCCATACACACTTCTGTCCAATTGCTGGAGACGATGTAAACAATGAGGGTCCGCCCCATTGCTTACATCGTGATAACATTTCCACCCCATTTTCTTTTACGAAGTTAATTGCGGCGGAGTCGAATTGTCTCCCAAAATAAAAATATTACCTGCTCTCAAAAAGGTGACGGTCGAATTGTCTCCCGGATGATTTTAATCCGTAATTAGCATAAGTACTTATAATACCTTAAAATCTAAACGTTGTTGTCAAATCGATCTTACTTATATCTTGACGAAATATTTGGAATGGTATTTCCTAATTTTGTTAAAATAAAACAGTACGTAGGAAATTATAATTATTTTATTATAATAAAACAAAGGAAAATATACAATGGTTTACTTATATATATATATATATATATATATATATATATATATATATATATATATATATATATATATATATATATATATATATATATATACTTATATATTTCAAGACAATAATATTTACAAAAATGATATAAAAACTTTTTCACTCTACACACTTATAAATCAAATTAGATTCTGCATTAAAAAGAAATATTTTTTAAAAATTGAAAATTGGTAATCCTGCCGTCTTGTAATTTTTCTAAATTATCTTCCAAAAACTTTTTTTTCATTAATACTTTTCGATCATATACTTTGACCACGGTATCAATACTTTGAAACTTAATATAGGTATCTATTTGAAAATCTAGAAGAACTTTTATAAACTGGTTAAAATTTGGGTGTGTATTATAAAATGAAGCATTATAACGCGAATGAAAAGATTCGCATGCGTTTGTTGTCCTTTTTAAAGAAGAAGAGTTTTCAGCCCAAATGTTAGGAGGAAAGGTAGAAATTTCATCTATGTAAGTTTCAACTAAATAGTCATTAAATTTAATCACCCTCTCATCATCTGGTTGAATTGCAATGAGATCAAGAACAAAGCAATCGCCAACGTCTTCTGCTTTAAGGAATGGTAAACCAAAAATATAAGTAAGGTATTTAGTTATATCTGTTTCTAAATTGTCTTTTAACTGATACTCGGTAGAAAGTCCTAAACTTTGAATTTTTCTATACCAACTTTGACCTAGGTGAAATAGACATCCCTTAATTTCTGTTTTTTGGAAAAATTTCGCGAATTGCTTTGTGTATTGCTAATTCAAAATCTGAAGTTATAGTTTTTGGAAGAAAGTCGTGACCTGTTGTAGATAGATATATTTCTTTTAAATATTGTAAAGCTAATTTATACGATACTGTATTTTTATTTTTTAGAAGAAAGAAAACCAAAGGAATATAATGATTATTTTTAAAGCCATGAATGGTAAACAATTGTAAAAAAAATTTAGGGCAATAATCGAAAGTGCCATCAACATATAATTCACTTATTTCTTTTAGAGCAATAATATTTGTTTTACATGAAAACATGACTATATTATTTATTTCATCATTTTTAAGAATAAAATATTCGTCCCTATTAGTTTTTAAAGTAACAGAATTTAATAAACTATGAAATTCAACTATATTAGTTGGAAGTTTTGATGCAATTTTGGACCTAGCAGTATACATATTTTTTCTCATCCTTTCAACGTCATGAGTAGTAATAGTTTCACAATGGGATTCTCTTACCTCCTTTCTAATTAGGCCCATTGGTTTTGCCGAAACATCTTCTATTGCTTTAATTTTTACAGCATTGCTTAGAGTCTGCCTATTTAGAAGTTCTTCTGATAATTTCTCATGGTTGTGGTTTAAAGAAGATTCGATCACTTCTGGACGGTCCAATTTTGTTTTAACAAAAGCTTTGCACTGCGTTTTCCTGGACGCACAAAGCCATCTTTTTAGAGTGTCTCTTGCTAATAACTTGTGGAATGAAAATTTAAACCCATCGATCACTAACAAATCTTTGCCTTTTTCACTTTTAATTATTGTAGCCTCCATTATACGTATAGTTTCACTGTACCACTTTTAACTATTCAACAACTTCGTAAACAAACTTTACAACCTCTGAAACTTGTGAAGAATATGTGAAATATGGTTTACTATTTTAAATACCACCCTTTATAAGGCGAAGGAGGGAAAGTACTTTCAAACGATAATGTGAAATTAATGGTACCTACCTGTTTTTGGATTTGTAAAATGTTGATGGATTAACTTAACATTCTTTTAATGTACAAAAAGAAAAAGGTATCAATAGTTCAACGTACTTTTAAAAATAAAAATTTTGATTTGGCAACAACGGTGTACTTTGTGAAAATTAATACCTTTTAATGTATATTACCTTGGGAGACAACTCGACCTATGATGGGAGACAATTCGACCTATAAAAAAACTACCTGCTCAAGACGGGAGACAACTCGTCCTTGCCCGTTAATTGATTCAATTGCCAAATGGGACTCATGATTATCCAACAACAACAAGATTGGGTATTCTATGGATGGCTTAGCATGAGCAATAAAGTGTTGCACGAATGTATAAAACGTTTCTGCCGTCATCCATCAAGAATCGTTGGTTGTACCGATGGATCCTGGAGATCTGTCTCTAATGAAGTGATCCTGGACTTTTCTTCAGGGGAACAGAAACATAGGTGGCGTAGCATTTCCTATCGCATTTATTGCGACGCATGCAGTAACCAAAACCCATCTTTCGCTTGAAGTAATCTCACCTACTTGCTTCAATTCTTTCTCGGCAATAACCTTGCCTACTTTTTGTACGGATGTAACCCCAGTCTTATCTGCGTTCCATATTTGAGCAGCTGTGGAATTATATTTTTCTGTTACTTGAGCTAATTTGTCAAAAAAAGAGAAACGTTGGCTTTATTGAATTTAGTTGCCCTTTGCAAACTTGTAGGCTCTGGGGTTCTAATATAGAGGTCACGATTTTTTTTTGAAGAATATTATCAACCAATCATTCCCTGCTGATTTGTTTTTATTCCAGGAATCAGGAAACGTAATGTCGTAATGCAACGCAGATTCGTGGGCCATTTGCGATCTACCTTAGGTGTCAAACCAAAATATATTTTTGAAGCATATTTAAAATATTCAACTAAGCTGGCTGACTGCTGATCAATAAAAACTGGATCACGATCTAACGTAATACGATCCTCGGAATCTCTCATCTTCTTTACATATCTAGAGAGAGTTACGTGACTTATATTTAGAGTATCGGCAACTGAGCGGATGGACTCTTTATTATGTATAACACTGTTAACTACCTCTTCCATTTATTCTTTAGCAGTACATTCTTTTACCGTTTTTCTTTTGTACGTTGTACTTTCTCATCCTGGAAATAAAAATTTGGTTAGGTATTTGTAAGTAACACGTATACCGGGGCAAGTTATAACATGTTACATTTTGCTCCGGAGAATTCGTTACAACTTTCTCCAAACTAGATTTCTTTCGTTTTGTGGCGACAAATGAAAAAGTAAATACATACAACATCACTGGAAACGCTTAACATTATTATAACCTACTCCGCAATAATTCATTTGTAAAAAAGGAACCAAACTTTGTCCACTTTTTAATAGTAATTGTCTGAAATTTACTTACTTTTGCTTGAAACATAGGCAACACCGAAAATACCAGTAGCACTGTCAACTATAACTTGGGCTACATACTACTGACCTTCACGGGATTCTCTTTACCAAAGAATACACCAAAAACAAGAAGCGAAAGCCGGCATAAATCGTTCGATGCTCAGGGGGCCTATTTTTGAATCGTACGATATCATGTCGCATTCGAGAATGCGGGAAATGTCGCATAACTTTCACCAAACCGTATTTTTGACCATTCGACATCATCTAGCATGCTACAATTTTTATGCGACATGTAACGCATGGGTCAATCCATGCGCCATCCCTTCGAGATTCATATGACGGCCATTTTTTTATTGATTTCGTTGTCTACTAAAACACAGGGTCCTTCATTATAAACCAAATAAAGCATCGTTAATTATCAATGCATGTGTTGTGTTACACAACATATGTATTGAAAATAATATACTGGAAGAGAATTTAGAACAAGGCGAAGAATTTCATTTTGGAATGTTTGATAACTTAAATCCAGAACCTGTTAGAAAGGCAAGGTACAGACTTATTACAACACATTTTTAGTTTCAAATATTTCTAGCAAAAAATTGGAATGTATTCCATTTGCAGTTTATATAAATATGTATTTTTGTAGCATCTAGTTAGTTTTTATATATTAATCTACTTTAGCTGTTTTTGACCATAATATTTAAATAATTTTAATTATTTATGTACATAGGTACACAGGAATTTCAAAATAAAAATAAAATTAAATATTTTCAAACACGTAATATACTTTATTTTATTAAGGAAATACAGAAAGTAAGTAAAAATAACTGATGGTATACAAGCATAGTTAAAAAGAAAACTTTAATTAAAAGTAAATAACGTAGTTAACTAGCAATTTTTTCTAATGCATCTGCTAAACGCCGTTTCTCATGTACTTCAGCTTCTTTTAGTGCTATTTTTTTCCATAGTACCATTTTTTTATTTCTAAAAAGGACATATTTTGATCAGCCAAGGTTTCTGTAGCTAAGACAGTTTTAGAAAGCCTTTCACTTTTTGAAAGTTTAATTTTTTTCTTTGGTTTTTCTGAAACACAAGGATGTTCATCATCAGTTTTATTTGATGAACTATACTCGATAGTCGAAATTGTGTAAAGTGAGTCAGAGCTATCTAATCAACACTTTGGTTAAAGCGCAGTTGCCATATGTATTCTAGAGAGAAATGCTGTATTTTATAAATACACTTCAAATCCATTGTGTCAATATTTCAGGTACAAAAGATGCAATGTAATTAAGTCAATACCAATTTAATATATTTATTTCAAATTTCAAGCAGACTAATAATAATTAGTTTACTTGAAATGTGAAATAAAGTGTTTATGTATATTTCTTGAACGCAAAGTTTGTTGTGAAAAACTCGCCGATTTGACAATGTTGGAGAGTCGCTTCAATGTTCCGGCTTTGAGAACGAGATAGATAGATCGAGCTACGCGAATGAGACAGTGATAGTAAACAGTTATGTGAGGTGTTTATTCTCTTCATGAGCGTAACATCAGTATTTGTGTTGTGGTTTTGTGTGATAAATCGGTTATTATTGGTATTTATTGTAATATTTATATCGATATATTTAGTGACAATAATGGCGGAGTGTAGCGGTGTTGGCGATAAAAAACGGCGTCGTAACAATTTAATTCGGGAAGAAAAAGTCCTCATATTAAATGTGTACGAAGGACTGCGTGCCATGGACAAACAGTTGGGTGTTAGTGACGCTGTGATTAAGTGCAGTTATTTAACTAAAGTTTCTGAGAGTACTATATACAATATTCTAAAGAAATCGCGGGACGGATCTTTGACAAGAGAACGAGGTGAAAACTGTAAACCGGAAAGTAGGGGAAGAAAGAAAATTGTTTTGGACGACCAAACACGGAATGCTATACGTAGGGAAATACATTCTTTTTATTTTAGGAATGAAATCCCCTCCGTAGCTAAATTGAGCAAGGTAATAGAAGCTGATGATACTTTACCAAACATCAGTGATACAGTTTTGAGACGAACTTTAAAATTAATGAATTTTCGTTACCAAACAAGAAGTAGAAACAGTGCCTTAATTGAACGAAATGACATTGTGGAATGGAGGAGAAATTATTTAAAACAGATACGACAGTTTCGTAACGAAGGACGGCACATATATTATCTTGACGAAACATGGTTAAATGAAGGCCACACTGTGTCAAAAGTGTGGCAAGACATGAATATACGAAGCAATCGACAAGCCTTTATGGAGGGTTTCTCTTCCGGTTTAAAAGCTCCCTCTGGGAAAGGACGTCGACTGATTATCACTCACATTGGCAGCGAGGAAGGATTTGTAGAAGGTGGATTACTAAGTTTTCAGTCCAAAAAAACTGTCGATTACCATGAAGAGATGGATGGTAACCGGTTTGAAACATGGTTTAGATCAATTTTAACAAAGGTAACTCCTGGTTCAGTGATAGTTATGGATAATGCTTCATACCACTCTCGTCGACTGGAGCAAATACCTACTTCAGCTAGCCGCAAGAGGGTTATAATTGATTGGTTAGAGAGTAAAAGCATTCCGCACAACGAGGCAATGCTAAAAGTTGAATTATTATCTCTCGTACGGAAACATAAAAGCAGTTATATTAAGTACGTTGTCGATGAAATGGCGAAAGATTTCAACGTCTCAGTTGTTAGACTTCCTCCCTACCACTGTGAGTTAAACCCCATCGAGTTGGTTTGGGCCCAAGTGAAAAATTATGTTGCGAGAAAAAACAGTACATTCAAAATGGCTGACGTTGAGAAACTGTTTGACGAGGCGCTGCATACCGTTACTGCTGAGAGTTGGCGTAAATGTATTCAACACGTATTAAAAGAAGAAATAAAGTTTTGGGATTTAGACATACGTGTAGAAGTAATGACGGAACCACTCATTATCGATATAGGAGGAGAAAGCGATGATTCTGAGGAGTCGTCAGGGAGTGATACCGCTTCCAGTTAGTCAGACATTTTACAAGTGACCTCGCAATATACCTATACTTATTGGTAATTTATTTTGGTCTTGAAAAACAACTTTTTTTTAGTTTTAGTAGTAGTAAGTTGGAATTGACTTTTAAACATTTTTTTATTTTGTTTTAACTTACTTATGAACAACTTGTGATAAGTTATTATTTCAAATGTTAAAAATTGAAATTCCAGATATTTCAGTATTCGCACCCTTAAACTATGATACGCTCATGGAGTTCACTTTAAATCGGTAGATAACCGATGACGTCACTTTACAGAATTTCGACTATCGACTTTTTTATATACATCTTATTATAGCTCATCCTTAAAAATGTGTATTATTCTTGGTAACACCCTGTATATACATAATGATACCTACCATAATAATTTCGTATTTCTGTTCTCTCAAATTTAAACGCCAGAGCGTAAAAGAACATTTTCTATTTATTTTTTATTTAGGACTATTAAGAACCCTTCAAAAATGATGCGCTCATGAAGTTCGCTTCTGCAACTGATTTTATGGACAGTAAGAGCGATGAGTCACTTTACAGAATTTCGACTATCGTGTATAGCAGCCTTTTCAATGTCTCTGACAATATTTTTCTTATGCGACACATCAGCATAATCGTGATCTATTTTTGTTAGAATATTTTCATAATCAAATGAAAAAGTGCCATCGAAACAGACAATAGATTCTTCAATCTGGGAATGTTCTTCTATTGCCGTTGGATTTATCATTGATAGCACCTTATCATCTTCATTTGTTCATTTGTAATTTCCTTATCAGATGGGGGTCAACCACCTATTATGGGTAAATGTTTGGCAAGGCTTGCCTTCTTATTTTTTGCCTTTCCTTTAATGTCGTGCCAAGTCTGCAATGTACAATATTAATTATAGATCATACTTTTATTTTTCCTGCTAATAAACAGAACTTACCTTGCGCCAAGAATTCCAATTTTTGGTGGCACCTGGCATGGCGTTTAAAATGGTCGATATTTCCTCCCATAATATTTTGGCATGGACAAAACTAAATTCATTGGAGAATTTACCTAATTGTAAATTTTTATGTTTCCCCATAAATTCTATCGACGACGCCCGTTGCTCACTTGTAGCGTAAACTTTTTTGTTGTTCATGTTAAATACACAAAACCAGAGATAATATACAACAAAAACAAACTCCTCAAACATCTATGCATGCAGTAAGCAGAGAAATTTGATATTTACCAAATTTTGACGTGTGGCAAAAGTGGAATAACGTTGTTGCCAGATCATCATTCGACACTTTCATTCTGTCGTCTCGAAAAGTGTTCAAAAGTAGCGTTTCGATTTCGTATACGAAATTCTATATCCACAAAATTTAGTGACCTTGTAAAACTGAAGTTGACAGAAAACTAATAAATATTTACACTGAGAAAAAGGTTCAAAAATTGTGAAGGTATATTTTACAGGCAGAAAAAAATGTAAACCAAACATTCCAAAAATTAATTGTTACTTTTCCGCCCAACCAATCTAATATGCGAGAAAAGTATTGGTTTACCCACAAAAAAGTTGAAATTTTGAGAAAATTTTTTGAGTTCTTTCACGTTTTTCATCAAGAACAACACTAAAAAATGGTTTTTAGAAAAAAAATCCTGTGTGTATGTCGTCGTCGTCGTTGTCGTCGTCGGTCCATATGAATGCAACGCGGTGTTGGCAGCTGTACAGGAAGATACCGTTCTACCTGCACGAAGCGAAACCATGATAGTAGCACAGCTACAGGGAATCATGGAGGAAGGTACACCGGTTATGATGGACCCAAGGAACCACGACAAAGAAGTTGGCAAAGGAGTACTAATTTGAAAAGGATTGGTCACGTCGGCGAAAGAGATCCCAGAACGTGTGATAAACGTGAACGATTACCCAATTACAATCAAGAAGGAAACCAAGATTGAATCCTGCGTACCAGTGACGTCTATAGTTCGTCAAACAACGAACACTGACAATTCTAATGCCAGATTCGAACAAATGTTATCAGTAGCTGGTCAATCTTTGGATCGAGCTGAAAAAAAGGGAATGAGAGAATTTCTTTTGCAGTATCGAGACTTATTCGTACCAAAAGGAGGAAAGACTGGCAGAACATCAGCCGTCAAACACAAAATCGATACTGGTAATGCTAAGCCAATTAGACAATCAGCTCGAAGACTTCCACGAGCGAAGAGAGAGGAAGATGAAAGAATAATTCGAGAGATAGCAGAATAAAAAGTAATAGAATCATCTACTAGTCCATGGGTGTCTCCAGTAGTGCTCGTCAAGAAAAAGGATGGAACTACGAGATTCTGCGTGGATTATCGTCAGCTTAACAACGTGACGAAGAAAGACAGCTATCCCCTGCCTCGAATTGACGATACGCTAGACACTTTGGCCGGCAGCAAACTGTTTTCCACCTTGGACCTGAAGTCTGGTTATTGGCAAGTGGAAATGGACCCAGAAGATAAAGAGAAGAGTGCTTTTACCACCGAATCTGGATTATGGCAATTCAACGTCATGCCATTCGGGCTCTGTAATGCTCCTGCGACATTTGAAAGACTGGAAATGTCTTGAGAGGGTTGTCTTGGAAGACATGCCTGGTCTATTTGGACGACATCGTAGTACTGGGGAAGACATTTGACGAGCATCTGAAGAATTTGGAAGACGTATTCAAACGACTCCAAGCTGTCCAGCTCATGTTAAAGACGAAGAAATGTCAGCTATTCCAAAACCGAGTCAGCTATCTAGGTCATATAGTGAGCAGTGAAGGAGTGGCGGTGGATCCAGAGAAAATTGCTTCCATTCAGCAATGGCAGCAACCAACCGACAAACATCAAATTAGGAGTTTCCTTGGACTTTGCACGTATTATAGAAGATTTATCAGGAATTTTGTAGATATTGCTAAGCCTCTAACGCGACTCACAGAAGAAGCAAGAGCTTTCCAATGGGACGAAGACTGTCAAACGGCTTTTGAAACCTTGAAGAGGCATTTAACCTCAGCGCCGATATCAGGATATCCATTACTAGAGGGAGACTTTATTCTTGACACTGACGCAAGCAACGTAGGAATTGGTGGAGTGCTCTCACAGATCCAAGGAGGGCAAGAAAGAGTACTGGGATATTTCAGTAAAGTCCTCTCTAAATCAGAACGAAACTACTGCGTCACAACAAGAGAACTTTTGGCAGTAGTGAAGTCCGTGGAACACTTTTACCAGTATCTCTATGGTAGGAAGTTTTTAATCCGGACTGATCATGCAGCACTTAAGTGGTTGATGCAGTTCAAGAATCCTGAGGGCCAGATCGCTAGATGGATTGAACGACTTCAAGAATACGATTTCAACATCGAACATCGAGCTGGTGTGTGTCACCGAAATGCCCACTCCCTGTCCAGACGGCCGTGCCCAACAGACTGCTACCACTGCAACAAGGCGGAATCTAGGAAAGCTGCAATTTCAAGAACTACTGTAGTCAACGAGGAATGGTCACCCACCAGGATTAGAGAAGTTCAAGAGAATGATCCTCACCTGAAGATGATCCGGCAATGGAAGGAAGAAAATGCGCGACCTACCTGGCAAGAAGTGTCAAAGTTTTTACCGAAACTCAAGGCGTATTGGGCTCAGTGAGACTCTCTTGTCCTGGAAGAAGGACTGTTGAAAAGAGTCCTTGAAAACGATAATGGTTCCGAGATGAGGAGACAGCTAGTTATCCCGAGAACAAGAGTAGCTGAGGTACTGAAGAAGTTACACGACAGTCCATCGGGAGGTCATCTGGGAGTAAAGAAAACCCTTCAGCGAGTACGTGAAAGGTTTTATTGGATGAACAGCTCCGAAGATGTGAAGGACTGGTGTAAGGAATGTACGACTTGTGCTACGAGTAAAGGACCACATCGCAAGAGAAAGGCACCCATGAAACAGTACAATGTTGGAAGTCCTTTCGAAAGGATTGCTTTAGATATCGCTGGACCATTTCCGACGACAGAAAATGGTAGCAAGTACATACTGGTTGTGATGGATTATTTCACAAAGTGGGTGGAAATATACGCTATCCCGAACCAAGAGGCCACAACTGTCGCGGATGTATTGGTGAAGGAATTTATCAGCCGATATGGAGTACCCTTGGAAGTCCACAGTGACCAGGGAAGAAATTTCGAAGGCCATCTACTCCAGGAGATTTGCGACAAGCTGAGAATGAAGAAGTCCAGGACAACAGCTTCACATCCACAGTACCTGTCCAAAGTAGTATCCAGCCATCAGAGAGATTGGGACCAGTATCTTTCCCTACTGGCATTGGCTTATCGATCTGCCGTCAATGAGTCCACGGGTGAAACACCACCGGCGAAAATCCTGTTTGGACGTGAAATGAGGCTTCCTTGTGACCTGGAATTTGGCTGTAGGCCTGGAGAAGATCTAGCAGGCGAGGACTACGTGATCCAATTGAGAAGAAGGCTGGACGATATTCATGGATTAGTTCGAACAAATCTTCAAGTTGCCAGCGACAGAATGAAAAGTCGGTACGACACGCAGGCCACAGAAGGCGGTTTTAAAGAAGGGGACAAAGTATGGTTACACAACCCGACGAGGAGGAAAGGATTTTCTCCAAAATTACAAAAACCCTGGGAAGGTCCATACTTAATCAAGAAAAGGATCAATGATGTTTTATATAGCATAAGCAAGATCCCCAACGGAAAACCAAAAGTTTTTCACCAAAACCGACTAGCGCCTTTCGAAGGAGACCATGACATAGATGAAGGAGTAAACCTTATTCGAGATGTGTCTGACTCCACCTTCGATGAATTTATGGGCGCGTATGGAGGTACCGGGAAAGTTAGATATGGAGTCACTTCGGAACAACAACAAGATTTGATCACTCTCCCGGAAGATTATTCACTGGCACATCCCCGCCCGTATCAAGAACGCACGAGGATTGGCAACCGTCTTTCGAAAGAAGTTCGGGCAATTAGAAAAACTTGAAAACCAGATTCCAGCCCCTCGCAATACACTGAAACTGAAACATAATTCGCGATACGTCTTCTACGTGGTAACTAAAAATGAATTTCAAGATCGATCTACCTACCGCGTTGTATGGGAAGCACTTCGAAACCTCCGAGACCATGTGTTGGAATCCAGCGTCAAGAAACTGATTATACCTAAGATAGCGAGTAACCAGTTGAATTGGCGAATCATCAGCAACATGGTAGATATTATCTTTCAAGATACCGGTGTCCAGATATTAATTTGCAGCTACAACCCCCGTTATCAGTATCCGAGGAAGACGGTGCCCTGCTATTTCCACAAGATCGGAATGTGTTGAAATGGGGCCAGTTGCCGATTCAAACATCCAGTCTCGAGTTCGAGGAGGAACTTCCATTTAAGGAGGGGGTAATGTTACGAAACAGCACACTGGTATAGTCCCTAAAACCGACTCTGTCTAAACCAGGTATAAAAGTTTAAATTATGGCGAATACGCACTGTTTTTTATAACTGTTTACGACTATCTTATGTAAACATTGTTTTTGTGACCAGAGTTATCTAGAAAAGTCCAGAACCAATTGTTTTGTGTAAGCCGCAGCCCAGCTCTAGTAAAAAAGGCACTAGTATATAAAAAGGACCGATCAGCGGACCAGTTAGTTGATAAAGTGATCTCGTGAAATAAATACACCAAACAGTAAAGTGCTAATTAATAATCAAGTTTGTGTGCATATAAATTCAATTTAAGTGATTTGTTAAGTATATATAAATTTATTGTTAGTGAGTTAGTGTTTAAATAAATTAGTAAGTAGCCATACCGAGTGTTTGAAATTTATCCCACCCGTAATAAAAACTTTTAATAAATAAGAAAAACATCACAGTATATTTCCTAACTAGTGCGGGAAGTTCCACTTTTCCGCATACGATTAGCGGAGTTCATCCAAGCAATCAAGTGAGGAAAAGACGCTTTCCTCGCGAGTTAAGAGATTAATATTAATAATAAATTGGCAATTTGATGTATTCTGTGAGTTGATCGCTATTGCTGTTCGTTTTTTTTAGGTTCAATAAGATCGCTTGGTGAATCTATTGCCGCTTCGATAACTTGTGTCGAGAGACTGGTTGTGACAAAATTGTTGTTGGAAGAACTAGCCCCCCCATATACATGTTCTTTGTCGGTGGATAATATCTTGCTAGACATTTTTCTCCGCATTTCCGTTGATTCATCTAAATACTTTCCAGCCACGGCTGTCGATTCCCAACCTCCCAATATTTTTATACTGGTAATACCTTCTCCACTATCTGCCAATATGGTAGCCGAAGACCGCTGAAAACTGTGGCCTGTATATAATTCGGGGTTAGGAAGTTTCAGAAAAGCTGCTATTTCGGACGGATATTTACCGAAGCTTCACGCCAACACATTGGACGGTACAGGCACCATGTCTGTAGTTTATGAAAAATCTGTTATGAGGAGTATTGGGTTTTCTCAGATTTGCGTATTTTCTGTAGAGTTCTGCCGTCGTTTACATCATTTGAAATGACAAAACTTCTGCTGGTGTCATTCTTTGAGTCTGGTATTTTCACAATCAAAAGGCCCTCCCTTTCCGTAATATCATTAGTGGTGATTTTTGTGAGTTTATCACTTTTATTAGAAGATGTGTCTTATCTGGTGGTTCCATCAAAAATTACTAGAAGATAAAAATATCAATCCAGGAATTATATCAGATATACTTAATTTATTTGATGTATGCATTAATCAGAATTATTTCACTTTTGACAATAAGATATATATTCAAAATGAAGGTTTACCAATGGGAAGCCCTATATCACCTATTTTAGCAAACATTTTTATGGACAATTTAGAAAGAAAGATCTTGAAAGTAATGTTTCGAAAAATATTTTATTTTGGTATAGATATGTAGATGACATATTAGCTTGTTTTATGGGTAGTGAACGACAATTAGATGTATTTTTCAACCACATCAATAATTTACACCCGAAAATTAAATTGACATTAGAAATTGAAGAAAATATCTCAATCAATTTTCTTGATTTAAAAATTCAAAGAGTTAATAATGTACTTGATTATTCAATTTACCGAAAACCAACACAAACTGATGTAACAATTCCATTCAATTCTAACCACCCTGTATCACACAAACTAGCAGCATATAATTCAATGATACATCGAGCTTTTTCAGTTCCTATGAACAAATGTAATTTTGATAGAGAGGTTAATACAATTAGACAAATAGCAACATCTAACGGTTATCCATTAGATATGATAAATGAGCTAATTAGTAAAAAAGAGGAAAAAGTGGCATTACAACTAATATTTCCTAAACAAGCTGATGAAATTAAAACTTATAAAACCATCACATATGCAGGAAATATTTCTAATAATATTTCAAAGATAATATCGTCAGCAACGAATACAACAATTTCTTTTAAAACAGAAAGTAACGTTAGTACAAAATTGTTAAATGTAAAAACAACAATACCACTATTAAAGAAGTCAGGTATATATAAACTCAAATGTCCAGAATGTAATGCTGTCTATTTGGGTCAGACCCTTGGGAATTTTGAAATACGATACAATGAGCACTTACGAGCATACAGATTAAAACAACCAGATAAATCCCACTACGCAAAACATCTACTTGACACCAATCATTCATTGACACCTAACACAGAACTAGAAGTACTGCATATTTGTGAAAAGGTGCAAGAACTGGATTTCCTTGAAGAACTGGAAATTAGAAGACATTTAAGAAACCCACAATATGAAGTTGTCAATGAACAGTTAAATCTAGGGAATTCTCCACTAATAAACTGTCTTCTTAAGTGATAATTGTAAAGATCAGCAGATATAGATTTCCTGGTTTTCTATATCATTGCACAGTTATACTGATCTTAATTGGAAAAATGATATCCAGGATATCACCATAGGGCTAATAATATCTAAGCTTCAATATTTGTAATATCACATCTTCTTTTTTCTATAAATATATATTAAGCCAATCACAAGTTAAGTTACTTCTTGGTCTAGCCAAAAATAACTACTAAACATCAGGTAGGCATAAAATGAAATGTAACTTCTGTCATTCTGACGATGATATTGATTTATCGAAACAATTGTCAATTTTTTAGAATTTTCAATAACTTGTATTATATTGTGGAATTAACTAGAGACCTTGAGTTTTATTTAAAAACACTAATAAAATGTTCCATTTTTTAAAAAAAATTCTTCGCTTCTAGTTTTCCAATTAGGTTGAGCAACGGCTCATTTTATTCGTGATTCAATCGCCTACAAATCATCAATTGATGTCATTGAGATTGTTTGATCATTTCAATGTTATAAATTGAATAAAAATTTTATTTATTGGTTTAAATCGGTGAACAAAAAATTATAAATAGTATTAGATTGTTTAAAACATTCAAATAAGGTTAGAGTTAGGAATATTACATTAGCTTTTGCCATTTGCTACACATATAAAATATGAAGTTTTCCTCTTTTGATGGTACATTCGGTTTTCTTGTTTATGTCATATCAAATTGTCTCTGGCTTGGAATAAGAAAGAATTCACAGCACTGTGTGTCTACTATAATTTCGGTGAGAACGCCTAAATATTTTCCCATTTTTGTAGATTTCTGCGACGTGCTATTATTGTGATTTCTGTGGGTATTTAAGGAACACCCGGTAGGTATGATTCTTACATACTGATACGTTTTCTGTTCAATAATTTCCACAAATAGATTCTGTAGAGATAAATTTGTTAGTAAACTAATTTAAAATAGTTAATAGTTGGATAAATAAACCGACCACCAACTGAAACTCCACCTCTTTGAAAGATGATGTAGACAAAATAAAGAGATGCCTTCACAAGGATACCTTATTTCAGATTACCTTCATTTAGTAGGTACGTCGTGCATCAAGATCTCAGTTTTGCTTTATGAAATTTAATGGTCTCAAACCTTATTATTACCTACACGATAATTTATACACAATATTTAATATTACAGTGCAAATATTAACCAAACGTTATTACTGTAATTTTAATAAGTCATGATGGTAATATATTATTAATATTTTGCGTTGGTGGGCACAAGTTCTTCATAAATAAATTCTTTTACTTTTGCTCATCATGACTATTATTGTTATGTATACTATATTAAAATCGATAATTAATCGAAATGTGTCGGCTAATGATGCTGACACCGTTTTTAAATCACTGAAATTATAGGAGATAATGGAGCACATAAAGTAAACCACAAAACCTTGAAAATTAAAGGAATGTAAATTAGTTATAACGATAGATTTGAAAAAATATGCGATAAAAGATGAGAAACAATTTTCTTATAACAATAATGCCTGGGGCAGGCGTTGGGTGGATTGAGTAGCCCAACAACTGTCACTGCCGGTCCCAAGCCCGGATAAAGGAGGAGGGTTCTTGGGCGAGGTTAGCAGCCTACCCAAGGTAAAAATCACTACCGCTCACAGAACTGAAGCAATAGCCTCGGATTACGGACAGTCACAACGGATAACGACCCAAGCAAGGAATAAGGACCGACGATTCAGGAAACGGAAAATAACAAGATTGGCATGCTGGAACATAACATCATGGAATGGCAGAGACCAGGAAATCACAATCGAAATGAAGAAGCACAGACTCGACATATGTGGAATATCAGAAACAAGGAAAAAAGGCCAAGGCACCTCAAAATTTGAAGAGTACATCTTAATATACAGTGGAGTGCCCAAACAGGAAAGAGCACACTCAGGAGTCGGAATACTACTGCATGAGAGGTATAAGCACAATATCGAAAGCATAGAATACGTAAACCTAACTAAACGATAGAATATTAAGAGTGTCCATCAAAATCAATGAACTCACCACCCACCTCGTCAGCACATATGCTCCTGATACATCACGAACCATTGAGAGTCTGAAAACTTCTATCTGTCACTGCAAGATACTATCGACAAACTCGACAGAAGCCACAAACTCATTGTCTTCGGAGATCTTAACGCCCGAATTGGAAATGATATACTCGTAATACCCAATCTGAAACAAAAATTCAACGAGCCAATTACCAACGAAAATGGCGAACTTCTTATAGACTTTTGTGCCAGGAACGAGTTAAGAATTAACAACACATACTTCCAACACAAAGAACAGCACAAATACACTTTTGCCAACACAAGAGGACAACGCTCCATGATAGATTTTGTCAAAACCAACAGAGCAATCACACCCTCTCATATATTAGACGTAAGGGCTCTAACATCAGCCAATCTAGGAACAGATCATAAGCTTGTATTATGCAAAATGGTAATGGAGCAACCTCGTAAAGTTGTAAAGAAGCCTATCTACATAAGAAAATTCAATATGGAATCTTTGTCTACCGAAAGCACAAGACAGCTTTACGAAATTAGATTATCAAGCAAACTGAATAACATCTGCACATCAGGTGAAGTTGAAGAAAGCTGGCAACAAATAAAAACATGCATAACAGAAGCTGCAACAGAATCGATGGGAGAACGCACAATCAACATAAACGCCAACAAGAAGATCAAGTCATGCTTTTGTAAGGAGTGAAGGAACTGGCAGATATGAAACGTAAAAGCTACCTATTGTATTTAAGTTCACCAACAGAAACCAATCGAACGAGATACGTTGAAAACAGAAACAAAGCCAATGCAGCTATCAGAGCCATAAAAAGGGAACACTGGAGACGATTCACCAGTGAAATGGAACACGACCTTTATGGAGCCCAAAGAAAGGTTTGGAAGATGCTGAAAAACAGAAAAAAAACAGTAAATGAATACGTTCAAACTAAAAACATATCACCTGACATCTGGAAAAAATATTTTACAGAGCTGTACCAAGATGAAGAAACAACTGATACATGGGTGAATGAAGACGAAACATCCGATGATGTTTTGATAACAGAGGAAGAGCTGAGAAAAAGAATACAAAAGCTGAAAAACAGGAAAGCCGCGGGTACAGACAACATCCCGAATGAATTGCTAAAATATGGGGGAAAGAAACTCATCGAGAAGTTGCTAACTCTTTTCAATAAAATTTTAAATACATCACAGATTCCCGAAGATTGGCGCAGCAGCATCACTATTCCCATCTTCAAAAAGGGGCAAAATACAGCACCTGAAAACTACAGGGGCATAACCCTGCTAAGTACGTCCATGAAACTGCTCACTAGCATCCTAAAAGACAAATTGGAATCACGTATCAAGAATAGAGAGGAACAGCTTGGTTTTCGAACAAACAGGTCAACAACGGACGCTCTCTTCATAATTAAACAACTAAAGGAGAAATCAATAGAGTTTAACAAGCCTGCTTACATCTGCTTCATAGACTTAACAAAGGCATTCGACAAAGTGCGCTTGACAGACGTCCTACAAATTCTAACAAAAAGACAGTCCCCGTCCCAAATCACCAAACTAATTAAAAACTTAAACACTGGAAATGTGACAAAGATCAAGTCAGGAGAACAAACTACATCCAACATAAAAACACCAGGCGGAATTAGGCAGGGTGACAGCCTGAGCCCTTTCCTTTTCAACCTCCTGATGGATGAAATAATACAACAAGTCACATCCTCAGATTTGGGGTACAGAATGGGCCACTCAAAAATATCTATGGTCTGCTATGCAGACGACGCTGCTATTATAGCAGAAACGGAGAACGATCTTCAGAGACAGCTGTTTAAATTCTATCAAGTCAGCCAACAACTCAACATGGCAATTTCAACATCAAAAACCAAAGCTATGACATTCTCCAGAGAACCTGTCAGGTGTAAAGCGGTTGTAGAGGATAAGCCAATCGAGCAACTCAATGTCTTTAAATATCTAGGCATGGACATCTGCAGCTACCACGATCCGGCGAAAGAAGTAAGAAGTCTCATAACTAAAGCAGCAGCTCTGTCAGGATGTCTTAGAGATGTGATATGATCAAACCAGCACATGAGAACAGATAGCAAGATGAAGATCTATAAGACTTGCATCAGACCTATTATGACTTACGGAATAGAAGTACGCGAAGACACAAATAAAACAAAAAGTATGCTGCGCTCGGCCGAAATGAAAATCCTACGAACTATCCTAGGGAAGACCAGACGGGACAGGATAAGAAACACTGACATACGAGCTCAATGCAGCATAGTAGACATAGTCGGATGGGGCAGACAGAGACGAAGAGAATGGTACGCGCACGTACGAAGAATGGACGAAAACAGATTACCGAGAATAATGATGGAAAGCAAGCCACACGGAAATCGCCCACCAGGAAGACCCCCAAAAAGGTGGCAGGAAAGCTGGCAGGCCACCTCGCAAGAAACCATCCAGAGACGGCTTCAGCAAGCAACAGACCAATAGGTCTATTCAAAAGAAGAAGAATAATGATTTAGTTTAGGAGGTAAAGTAAGATGTCTATTAGTTTGATACACACACATAACCACAACTTGTTACATAAAAAAATAATTGAGATTACAGAATAAAGAGTGACTGATCATCAATTGCGCGATCTCACGTCTCGAATTTGCCCTCTCCCTATTTTTCTCTCTTTCTCTCTCTCTCTTTTTCTCTCTCTCTCTCTCTCTCTCTCTCTCTCCATGTCGTGATGTGCTTAACGACAGACACTCTTATATACAAAATTTCAAAATTTGTTCCTCTACCTCACCCCGCAATTCTATTTTATATTTTTCTAAAAATTATATTATCTACGGGCAAATTATGCATACATTTGCCATATAATTTATATATGATCTTCCATTTACAAAATCAATGATAATTTTCTATGCATTTATGAAAAAGATAAAAGTTGTAACTTTTCTAAAAAATGTTTCCAAGTTGAACACTTCGCTAGTGTTGGGCGATATATCGGTAACCGTGAAAATCACTACCGGTGATTCACTTCTTACAAATACGGTGATCGGTGATTGAGTTTCGTTCGCCCTGTCTCTTGGACCCAAAAACATTCAACCAAAGTTGAATGTTCTTGCTCGAACCGATGACATCTGCATCGAATCACGGATATAATAAAACAAAATGGATTACTAGCCCAGTGTTCAGTAAATGACTGTAGCATGCGCTCCGCCATGGCGTGAGTGTGTATTATAGTGCCTGTGGGGGGGTGGGCTCGGATGTCTCCCAACGTATATCCTTCGTGTCGTAAAAGGCGACAAAAGGGTACCGAAAACTGTCGGTATAAACAGTACGCTCTTGTCAACCAACAGCTTCGGGTGGATGAGTTACCAAGAGCCAGAGCACTCTATTATCATAGGGATGAGAAATTGTCCCTAAAGGCGGATGAACCGATATCTAGTCAAGGGCATGAGGATGTAGAAAGCAAATGGGAGACTACTGCATTAAAGATCTGTATTTATATCCCAAGAGAAACTCTTGAAATGAGTACAGGTAGTAACAGCGAGGCCTCGGATGAAAGGCTTCGCTCTCCGACTGGCAATCGGCGCTGTTCCTCGTCCATAGAGGTCAGTGTGAAATTGGTGACCGGGCACAGGGGGTGCGACTATCAAGTTTCTTGTGCGAATTTAATTTCTGATGGCACTTTCAATACCCGCCGCAAATATCGCCTGGCAACATGGAACGTCAGAGGTCTTAAAGCGACCGGTAAGCTTAATATTCTAGAGAAAGAGCTTACAATAAGTAATATTGCGATCGCTGGCCTGTCTTAGACTCATTATAGGGGTTCGGTACACTTCACTTCCAACAATGATAATTTCATTTGCCTTTTCGGGCAATTCTAACGGAAGCATCAGTGGCGTTGGATTTTGTATTGACAATAGCTTCTTAATTGCCAACACCTTTTTTTGCACAACATCCACGACGTCTATATACTTGGGACTCACATGATGGGCGATATCGCAATCAAATCGATTACATTCTGGTTAGAACAAGATGGAAGTCATTTATCAGTCTTTGTAAGTCTCTACCAGATCCCGATTGTGGCTTAGACATCCTTCTTTGTGAACTCCAGCTTAAGCTGAAGGTATATCCACGTTGTAAACAGAAACTTTCAACGGAAATTATTGATCCTGCCTCTTTTATGTCAAAATGTTTTAACGTTTTTCAGAGAACTTCGATGACGGATGAATCTTTTCCCAATAGTATGTGGTTACCATTTAAAAATATTCAACAACTCAAGCAAAACACAGCACACAACCTAAGCAACTCTGGATTACCACCCATACATTATCCGCCATTGAGGAACGTAGATATCTTAGAATCTCGGGTCTGGATTCTGACGCAAAGCAAGATCGGTATGGACAATTAACATGTGAAATCCAAAGATTATGCCGCCAAGATAAGAACTCCTCTTTCCAAAAACTCTGCAGGGATATACAAGCCCACGCCAATACAAACCATCCAAGAGAGATGTTCCTAAAGATAAAATGTCTCAACCGGGACTTCAAACACAAAACTTGGTGAGTTGAGAACACCGATTGACATTTCGAATCAGCTTAGACGGGATAATTGAAGCGTGGCGCACATATTGCGAAAACCTATATTCCGACATTCACATTCAAGCTCATTATTTAAATCATGAGTGTGAGCAGGATATCCATCCTTTTTTCGTAAGTGGAACTAAAAACTAGAAACCAGTAAAGCTACAGGCATTGATACGGTTTCAGCCGAAACTTTGAAGTGCTTAGATGATGATGACCTACACATTTTAGAATTTATCTGAAAATGTGATCCTTCGGTGTCTGACCAGACGAATGGACCAATTCTATCTTTGTCCCGTTGCATAAGAAGGGATCTCCGAGAAACACAGTCAACTATCATCTCCTCTCCCATTCAATCAAGGTTATGTTATACATTCTGTAATCTCCTTCAGAAGGTTTTAGTAGCTGGCAAATATCTCCAGAGCAGGCAGGTTTCGTAAAGGGGCGTGGTGCGCTTGAACAGATCTTGAACTTGAGGCAAATTGTTGAGAAAGCTAGGTAACATTACTTCTCAGTCTATATTTGCTTTGTGGTCTACTCTAAGGCCATTGACAACGTTAAGTGGCCTAAATTTTGGGAAATTCTTTTCACCATGGGAGCTCTTTACCACCTGATGTTTCTCATACAACAGCTCTATGAGTTCAATACAGCTCAAGTAAGAGTTGACGGTAACATGTCTGGTCCAATTACAACAAGGAAAGGGGTTCGTCAGGGCTGTGTGTTGTCGCTAATTTTGTTTTACATCTATTCCGAACTTGTGATGAGACAGGTATTGGACGGCTGAGATGGTGGTGTAACTATTGGTGGAATCAAGATATAAAATTTAGGGTACTGTTTTAAATGAAACTTACTGTGTCTAGATAGTTCCACAATATATTGAAAAAAATGTTAAAAATTCTAAGAAATTTGACAATTGTTTCGACATTAAATATCATCGTCAGAATGACACAAGTTACATTTCATTTGATGCCTACCTGATGTTTGATAATTATTTTTGGCTAGACCAAGAAGTGAGCTACCTTGTGATTGACTTAATATATGGTAATAGAAAAAAGAAGACGTATGATATCACAAATAATAAAGCTTAGATATAATTAGCCCTATGGGGATATCATGCATGTCTTTTCCCAATTAAGATCAGTATAACTGTGCAATGATATAGAAAACTATATCCGTTGACCTTTACAATTATCAATTAAGAAAGTAGACAGTTTAAAAGTGGAGAACTCCCTAGATTTATCTGTTCATTGACGACTTCATGCTGTGGGTTTTTTTAAGTTTCTTCTAATTTCCAATTCTTCAAGGAAATCCAGTTCTTGTTTCTTATCACAAATATGTAGTACTTCTAGTTCCGTGTTAGGTGTCAATAAATGATTGGTGTCAAGTAGATGTTTTGCGTAGTGGGATTTATTTGGTTGTTTTAATCTGTATGCTCGTGAGAAATGAAAATTAGAAGACACTTAAGAAACCCACAATATGAAGTCGTCAGATAAATCTAGGGAGTTCGCCACTTTTGAACTGTCTACTAAAGTGATAATTGTAAAGATCAGCAGATATAGTTTTCCTGGTTTTCTATCTCATCGCACAGTTATAGTGATCTTAATTGGGAAAAAGATGTCGAGGATATCCCCATAGTGCTACTAATATAAAAGCTTTAATATTAGTAATATAATTTCTTCTCTTTTCTATTAACATATAATAAGTCAATCACAAGGTAGGTCACTTCTTGGTCTAGCCAAAAATACTTATTTAACATCAGGTAGGCGTCAAATGAAATGTAACTTCTGTCGCTCTGACGATGATATTTAATATCGAAATAATTGTCAAATTTCTTAGAATTTTTATCTTTTCAGTATATAGTGGAATTATCTAAAAACAGTTAATTTCATTTAAAATCAATATGAGTAGATTTCACGAAGTAAGGATCGATACAGTTCATTTCATCAAATTTAAGGTTTGCCGATACCCATATTGTAGGAATTTCCCATAAATTCCTACAATGGATCTTAATTTAACATTAAGCGAAAGGTTCGAAGTTTAAATCTCCGCGCCTTTTATTCATGTTCACGGAACCAATTGGTACCTCCCGCGCCATAAGCCGCAAAATTACCGCCAACGAAAGGCAATCAGTAGTCTTGGCTCACCTCTTGTGACGATATGATCAAGTGTTGATTCATTGGTTTAAATACATACCTAATTTCGTTTATCAATTTAATGTAACTGCAACTAATGAGAGTGTAAATATGACGTGAAGTGCTTTTCCGACATTGGTCGGTGAATTTCTGTATTGTAAGTACTATTTTTATTAAAAATTATTGTTTGAATCCGCATGGTCGCCTAGACCGGTTCAACGGTAGTTTAGCGCTGTTGCCGTATCCAATACTAAAGTTTGGTACTTCGTTCTTGTAAGAATTCAAATAGAGGGATTGTGAGTGAGCCGTATTTTTATTACTCCTTTATTCTCACGACAATTTCAGCGTTCCCGTCAACAAAAGGTTGGCGAGTCTTCTTGTTTTAAAATACTCAAAAACATGTCGGGAAGGAAAGGATCAACCAACTAAACTTAGAGGAACCAGCCAAATATCGCTAAGGCGAATTTCCCTTCTCGTACATAGTTTTTATTGGTCCTTCGAGCCGGATCTAGTCTGTCAATTTGACATATCCATTTTTGCCTCTGCAGCAACTTGATATATCCATTTCCGCCTTTGCGGCAATTTGATTTCTTGGGTCTGCCTGAACCCTATTCTTCTTTTCTCTAATAAACATTCCAAAAAGTTGTTCATTAGACTCTCGTGAGGGCTGAGAAACTGTAAAAAATAAATACTGAAACAGTGATATGTATATAAGTGCGATTTGATTGCTCGGGAAATTAAAGACAGTCCGGCAACAGCGCGCGAAGCGAGTTCTGAATCTAGAATGGTCAACTGCTGGCCGTTTTTACTTCAACGACACCTCGCTCAAGGGGGGTGTATAGGATTAGGAGCCGGTTTGGAAGTGTTTATAAACAGCATATTTTGAAGAAACTAGTGTTTATTTACATGTCGGGTTTTTGTTACCTCAATAATACATGGTATAATAAATACATCGTTAAGTTTGAGGATATTTAATTAGTGTATTAGTTATATCTAGGTACATTTTCTTACACTGTTAAAAATAATTTACAGTTTTCTCAATGTATGATATTTTGTTTATTAATCTCAATATTAATTAGCAATGTGCGTTTATATGCATTTTTAGTACACTGTGAAAAATAAATCACAGTATTTTCTTCATTATTACTTTGAATATTTAATTAGTGTATTTAGTTGTAAGTAGGTACATTTTCCTACACTGTTAAAAATAATTTACAATTTTCTCAATATTAGATATTTTGATTATGTATCTCAATATTGTTTATCTTTTTCCGTTCACATGCAATTTTAGTACTCTGTGAAAAATAAATCACAGTATTTTCTTCATTATTACTATGAATATTTAATTAGTGTATTTAGTTATATCTAGGTACATTTTCTTACACTGTTAAAAGTAATTTACAGTTTTCTAAATATTAGATATTTTGTTTATCAATTATCTATTTGCGTTTACATGCATTTTAGTACACTGTGAAAAATAAATCACAGTATTTTCTTCATTATTACTTTGGATATTTAATTAGTGTATTTAGTTATATCTAGGTACATTTTCTTACACTGTTAAAAGTAATTTACAGTTTTCTAAATATTAGATATTTTGTTTATCAATTATCTATTTGCGTTTATATGCATTTTTAGTACACTGTGAAAAATAAATCACAGTATTTTCTTCATTATTACTTTGGATATTTAATTAGTGTATTTAGTTATAAGTAGGTACATTTTCCTACACTGTTAAAAATAATTTACAATTTTCTCAATATCAGATATTTTGATTATGTATCTCAATATTGTTTATCTTTTTTCGTTCAAGTGCAATTTTAGTACACTGTGAAAAATAAATCACAGTATTTTCTTCATTATTACTTTGAATATTCAATTAGTGTATTTAGTTATAAGTAGGTACATTTTCTTACACTGTTAAAAGTAATTTACAGTTTCCTAAATATTAGATATTTTGTTTATCAATTATCAATGTGCGTTTATATGCATTTTTAGTACACTGTGAAAAATAAATCACAGTATTTTCTTCATTATTACTTTGGATATTTAATTAGTGTATTTAGTTATATTTAGGTACATTTTCTTACACTGTTAAAAATAATTTACAGTTTTCTCAATGTTTGATATTTTGTTTATTAATCTCAATATTGATTATCTATTTGCGTTTACATGCATTCTAGTACACTGTGAAAAATAATTCACTGTAATTTCTTCTTTATTATTTTGAATATTAATACCGTATTTGGTTATAAGTAGGTTATAAGTAGGTAGGTATTTTCTTACAATGTTAAACTAATTTTCAGTAATTTGCATGCTATTGAAATACTTATCGCATTGATTGGAAAAGCTTTGTCTATTCGGTTATTCCATATATTGTAAAAATTTACTCGCTACTTTAGAAGCTTATTTTAATTCAGGTGGAGTTCAACTTTGATTGGTTACACTTTGATTCAATCATGTCGCTAAATCACTTGAAAAATAAAAGAGGGGGTTTCAAATCGCAATTATCTCGAATTGAAACATTTGTGTCGGAGCTGACTGGCTCCGAAGAGGTCTATATACTTAAAGTCAAACTTAAAAGCATATCTGGTCACTATGACAATTATCAAAAAGTCCAATTGGAAATCGTTTCATTATCTAACCCGGACGACGACAACTACTCTTCCGACGATGAGGCCGAGAACGTTGTCGCCGACCGTTTTGAAAGTTGTATTGCTATGCTTGAACTTCTAATAGAAAATAAGCAAAAAGAATCACTCAATTTAAATACTAGGCCAAACGATGTATCTAATGTCGTGTTACCTAAAATTAACATTAAACCTTTCTCAGGGGCTGCATCAGAGTGGCCATCCTTTATCGACCTGTTCACAGCACTGGTACTTAATAATAATAATTTAAAGTCGGAGGGTGAAAAGTTTTATTACCTTAAAGGGCTGTTACGTGGACCACCTTTGGAAATGATTGAGTCCTTAAGCGTAACAAATCAAAATTTGAATATTGCCTTAAATATTCTTAAAAAGGCATATGACGATAAATATAAATTACTGTATTCTTTGTACCAAACTTTGGTGGATCAAAAACCTGTCTTGAAAAGTACTCCGGTCGAGTTGCGCGAATTTCAGATATCGACGCGTAAGACATTTGATTTGATTAAAAATATGAATTTATCGCCGGAAGTAAATTTTGAGTCATTAATAATATTTTTAATGGAGCAAAAACTTGATTTTAATTCAAGACGAGCCTTCGAAAGTGAGCGCAAGCCAGAGCTTATCCCTACAGCTGAATATTTCTTTGATTTTCTACAGCAACGCCAATCAATGTTAGAAAATTTAAATCTTTTTGAAACCAACACTAAGGGTAAATTCAACCCCAAGTCTAATAATGTTTGTAAAAATAGGGTGACATTGGTATCTAGTTTAAGTTCTTCGCAACAGTACCATTCTAGTTCTTCTCGGGTTAATAGACCGAGCTGTCTTCATTGTTCAGACCCCTCTCATCTTATATACGGTTGTTCCAAATTTATGTCCTTATCACCTCAAGAGAGGTATCAGATAGTCAAAGCTAAAAAACTTTGTGTAAATTGCGTGAATAGTACCCATAGTACTACCGATTGTAAATCCCTTAGGAGATGTGCAACTTGCAATAAGTCTCATCATAGTTACTTACATTTTGACAGTCAGAACAGATTGCCAAACAACTCTAACAATCGTAATAATCCTAGAGCCTCCTCTTCCGGAAGCCCCAATGTAACTTCTCTATCCAATGTAAATAATCACCCCTCTCCTATTAATGTACATAATAATACGTCCCCAGATCAAATTAATAGATCTAATTTCATAAATACCAGTTATGCATCACCTAATCAATCACCTGAACCTCCGGAGTCAGTGAGATATCAAACTGCTTTGACTGCCATGTCAGCAAAAGACAGTATTGTACTATTGCCTACGGCTTTAGTGAATGTTAACGGTTTCAATGGTCGGTGTTTGGTTGGACGAGTTCTTCTTGATTCCGCTAGTCAAATGAGCGTTATTAACCGTGCCTTTGTACAAAAATTGAATTTAGTCTCTCGAAAACAAACTCTTAATATTTCCGGATTAGGTAGCAATAACTACACCTATAGTAGAGAAGTGGTAGATATCACATTTAATTCTCAAATTGCACCTTACAGTACTTTCACTATATCTTGCTCGGTCATAGATAAAATAACAAATAGTTTACCACAATCTTCTATCTCACCTTCTAATTTTAAGATTCCATCCCATATAAAACTTGAGCTAGCTGACCCTTTATTCTTTGAATCCGGTCCAATAGATCTTCTTATTGGCTGTGATTTATATCATTACCTGCTTAAGGGGACCGTACTTAAAACGGATCCTTATTCTCCTTCCTTTATAGATACTCACCTGGGATATGTTATCGCGGGTCCTATCCCTTTGAGAACTGCTAACTCCTCCCAGCATAAACCTAAGTCTGCTTATTCCTTTTTGACGGTTTGTAATGATCAAGTCTATCAATATTCTGACCTCCAAAGGACAATGGAGAAATTCTGGGAGCTTGAGGAAATTCCCGAATGTCCATCACAAGATCCCAGCGAGGAATATGTTGAACAACTATTTCGGGATACAACCGTTATCCTACCATCGGGGCGGTATCAGGTAGATATGCCTCTACTCGCAAATCTGAATAAAAAACTAGGCCAGTCATTCGGTATAGCCATCCAACGATTCTCTTCTCTTGAAAGAAAATTCAATGCTAATCCTACCCTTTTCTCTGAATATAAAAAAGTAATTTCAGAATACCTAACACTCAATCATGCTCAAGTCATTCCTCTGTCTTTCTATAACACTGTGTCTAACGATTTCAAGTATTTTATACCCCATAGGGCGGTGATACGTGAGGAAAGCGCATCCACCAAACTTCGAATCGTATTCGATTTTTCGGCTAAAACCGATTCAGGTTTCTCTCTTAATGATTTAACGTCGAAGGGATACCAAGTTCAGGATAACCTATTCGACATTTTGTGCAGATTTAGATGCTATAGATATGTCCTGTGTGCTGACATCAAAATGATGTATAGATTCATAGATATCAATCCCATGCAACGCTATCTCCAAAACATACTGTGGAGGGATAACCCCACGAAACCCCTTCAATGTATCCAATTATCGAGGCTTAGTTTCGGACAGAACTGTGCCCCTTTCTTGGCCACCCGAGTCTTGAAAGACATTGCCTTAAATAGTCCCGATTGTCCAAATGCGCAGCAGGCTATTCTTCATCAAACCTACATGGATGATATCTTAACTGGAACCAATAAGGAAATGGACTTACCGGCTCTTTATGCCGAATTGACAAATATGCTTGGAAAACATGAGTTCCAACTTCACAAATGGCAATCAAATTCATTCAAGTTTTTACAGTCAATCGATGAATTACCTAACGCTGAATTGGATCGTAGTTTTGACGATTCGTCAAGCAAAATTCTAGGACTAAAATGGAATCCTGCGTCTGATATTTTACACATCCAAACTGCCAAGTTGGCTGATTGTTCTCATATAACGAAACGAAGGATATTAAGTACCGTCGCCAGTACATTTGACCCTCTTGGGTTAGTAAACAATCTGACCGTGTTTGGCAAACTGTTAATGCAATCGGTCTGGAAATCCCAGATAGGGTGGGATGTTCCCATTTCCGACACATCCATAATTACTCAGTTTAATAAATTCCTTTCTTTATTAACTGAAGCTGCTCACCTCCGAGTACCCAGATACCTATTTAACCAAAAAATTATTACTTCGTGTTCTCTCCACGGGTTTTGCGATGCCAGTCAAAAGGCATACGGAGGGTGTCTCTATTTAGTAGCGATCTACGCTGATAATTCTAGATCCTCTCGCCTAATTACTGCTAAATCTCGTGTGAATCCTTTGAAAATTACTTTGACTATTCCCAAGTTAGAGCTGTGTGCAATGGAGCTGTTGTCCACTTTAGCTCGTAGAATAGCTCAGATTCTATGCATTTCTCTTCACATCTCTTCCATAAATTTATGGTCCGACTCTCAAGTCGCTCTCAGTTGGGTGAAACGGTCTTCTAATGATTTTTCTCCCTTTGTAGCTCGGCGTGTCCTAACCATTCAAAACAATAGTAAAGAGTTTATATGGCGACATGTCAAATCCGATTTAAACCCAGCCGATTTACTTTCTCGTGGTAAATTCTCATCTGATGTCTGGATTTTTTGGTTCGAGGGTCCTCGATTTCTACTTGAATCTAAAGATTTTGATTCTATGGATTCTTTCGAACCTATTGACGACTTGCCTGAAGTCAAAAAGGTCAACCTTGCTATAGTCAACAGCGACTTAAACTTTTGGGAACCTATATTTTTCCGATTCTCAAAATTTATAACCTTAAATAGGGTTATAGCCCATATATTCAAATTTATAAACCTATCGAGGAGAAAATTCAGAGACGTTGGTTCGTTATCTGTTGACGATCTCCGCATTGCCCATGATTTCATAATCAAACAAATTCAACATAAACACTTCTTCAACGAAATTCGTTGTTTAAAAACTAACGTTCCGATTGAAAATAAAGACTTAATTCCATTGAACATTTTCTTGGATAATGACGGCCTTCTAAGAGTGGGTGGCCGATTACAATTTTCTACTTTACCTTTCAATCAAAAATTTCCCTTGCTGTTACCACAAAATGATCATGTTGTTGATTTGCTAATAATACGGGAACATCGCCGTCTTGGCCATGGTGGAGCCCAAAATGTGTTAGGAAATTTAAGGCTACAGTACTGGCCCTTGAATGGCACTCGTCTTGTCAAAAAATTGATAAAAAGCTGCATCACCTGTTTTAGATTTAATGCCCAGTTCGCCTCTCAAATAATGTCCCCGTTACCCCTTGACCGAGTGCAAAAATCTCGCCCCTTTTCCAAAACTGGCATCGATTTTGCTGGACCTGTACAAATTAAATCTTCGCGCTTAAGAAAAGCCCCAATACAAAAGGCCTACATTGCCATATTCATATGCATGGTGACAAAGGCGATCCATATCGAATTAGTAAGTGATCTCTCTACCGATGCATTTATCGCCACTCTTAAAAGATTTCTCAGTCGTAGAGGGAATCCTCAGACTATCTATACTGATAATGGTTCCAACTTTGTTGGAGCAAGGAATCAATTACGAGAACTCTCCATTTTTCTCAAATCTTCCGAAAGTATCAATAAGATACAGTCTTTTCTTTCAACTACAGAAATTAGTTGGAAGTTTATTCCTCCGCGGTCACCGCACTGGGGTGGCTTATGGGAAGCGGCTGTGAAAAGCGCCAAATCCCACCTCACCAAAATAATTGGCAATTCGTGCCTTACCTTCGAGGAACTCTCCACGGTTCTGAGTCAGATCGAAGCTATCTTGAACAGCAGACCATTATACCCGATGTCAAATGATCCTACCGATCTATCTCCTTTGACACCAGGTCATTTTTTGATCGGAGCACCTTTAACCGCTTATCCCGACCGCGATCTATCTACCATCCCTGTAAACAGATTAACTTTTTGGGAACAATGTACTAAGATGAACCAAGAATTCTGGAAGAGGTGGAGCACCGATTATCTGCATCGACTGCAGCATCGACCTAAGTGGTGTAAAGCCTCAAACAATCTTCAGCTTAATCAGCTTGTACTAGTGCAATCGGAGGACCGTCCTCCTTTGAATTGGCCCCTTGCCAGGGTAGTGGAACTACTAACTGGCAAAGACGGCAATGTTCGTGCCGCACGTGTAAGAACTGTGGATGGAGTTTATATTCGTCCTATTACTAAGTTAGCTCCTCTACCATGTATGGACTGAGTTCTATCTACATTTGGAGTAGAACGTATTTTTTTTTCTTTTTTCTTTTTCTTTTCTCCTTCCTTCTTGCTTAAAATTTGGATTCTGCTCCTAAACTGTTCCTCTCATCTTTGCCCCGGCCCCCAGTATGTAGGAATTTCCCATAAATTCCTACAATGGATCTTAATTTAACATTAAGCGAAAGGTTCGAAGTTTAAATCTCCGCGCCTTTTATTCATGTTCACGGAACCAATTGGTACCTCCCGCGCCATAAGCCGCAAAATTACCGCCAACGAAAGGCAATCAGTAGTCTTGGCTCACCTCTTGTGACGATATGATCAAGTGTTGATTCATTGGTTTAAATACATACCTAATTTCGTTTATCAATTTAATGTAACTGCAACTAATGAGAGTGTAAATATGACGTGAAGTGCTTTTCCGACATTGGTCGGTGAATTTCTGTATTGTAAGTACTATTTTTATTAAAAATTATTGTTTGAATCCGCATGGTCGCCTAGACCGGTTCAACGGTAGTTTAGCGCTGTTGCCGTATCCAATACTAAAGTTTGGTACTTCGTTCTTGTAAGAATTCAAATAGAGGGATTGTGAGTGAGCCGTATTTTTATTACTCCTTTATTCTCACGACAATTTCAGCGTTCCCGTCAACAAAAGGTTGGCGAGTCTTCTTGTTTTAAAATACTCAAAAACATGTCGGGAAGGAAAGGATCAACCAACTAAACTTAGAGGAACCAGCCAAATATCGCTAAGGCGAATTTCCCTTCTCGTACACATATTGCTGCTTCTTAGGATGAATTGTTAAATTTACTCAACATCTTAGAACAACACAGAGAAGCGTGTGGTCTCAGTATCAACTACAGCAAGACCAAAGTCATGATTGTTCAAGATTGTAAAATCTTGAATTTTATTGTTTACAATACTTTTAAAATATGTAAGATATTTGTATGATACCTTTCGTCATTGTATATATTTAAGACGTAAATTCATTTTAGTTAATAGCGTTGTATAATATGTTTCAGAATTGATAAGATCTTTTATATTGTTGTAAAATTCAAAGGGTAGTTTCATTTTAGTTCCAATTTTTGTTAAATACCTTAAAAATATCACGTTTTGCAACAATAATTGTAAATAGTTTTGTTTGGGCATTGAAATAGCACATTTTTGAAAGTCGACATCTTGTCGCATTGTCCTATAGTTAAGAAGTTAGGAAAAGGTCACGTTTCACCCTATTATATATTGTATTGTAAAAACCCTAAACTTAGTGTCACTTCTGCATGAATTTTATGGTCGACGGTAGGAAGACATTTTTGAATAACCTTTCTGAGTAAAAAGGTTACAATTGCTATTGGAGTATTCAATAGAAATATCTATTGGAGGCACCCATTGTTGATTCTTGTCTAGGAACCCGACAAGTCAAATGATTCTGGCCAATAGGAAATATTTATTTTCGTTGGGTCAACCCAATCCACGTGTAAACACGCCCCTCGCAGATTTCTATTTAACACGTCTCACAACGTGAAGAAATCAGTTTCCCACTCATCAGTTCTACTACTTATCGACGCCAGTTTTACACACTCATCGAATCGAGCTCAACGCTCAACAACAAAGTTAGTTTTTTACACTCATCGAAGCTAGTTCAATACTCTCGATAACATAGTTTCACACTCATCGACGCGAGTTTTACACACTCATCGAATCGATTTCAACGCTCAATAACAAAGTTTAAATATTCATCAAATCGAAACATAAAGTGTCTTCCGATCTGAAACCGCCGAAGTTCAGCATTCACAACTTTGTACTATTTTGTAAATTTGTACATAATAAATTATTAATTTCGACATTAATTTTGTCAAATTAAGATTATTTATCTAGGTGAATGTCTACGCCCGTTGACGAAGTTCAGCTAGAAATATAATCAAAAACAATGATCATCAATAGGGAACATAACAATCATCCTGAAATTACATCAGTAGGTCGTTGTCAGGTGGTCCAAAGTTTTGTATACTTCGGTTCCCTGATTTACAATTCAGGCGGTTGCGAGGCTGAAATTCGTCAGCACACGACAAAACTAACTAAAATATGGCGCGACAAAAATATCACCAAAGCTACCAAAATGTCGCTGGTTCGGTCTCTCGTCTTTTTAATATTTTTGTATGGCTCAGAAACTTGGACTGTTAGAAAGGCAGCTCGCCACCGCATAAACGCTTTTGAAAGTGTTCCTTATATAGCCCACCGCACTAACATCTATATATTAAATGAACTCGACAATCCAAAGCGACTAATCTCCATTGTTTCGACGCGTGTCCTGACGTTCCATATTCATAGAGGTGATAATACGGAAAAATTCGTTATACAGGGCCATGCTGTATTGACTTAAAAGAAAATTTTGAATTGAGTTAATTTGATGAATATCTGAAAGAAAAATAAACGGTTTTAAAGATTAAAACTAACTTTTCCGCATATGTGGGGCTGAACAATATTCTATCATAAAATTGTTACTTGTATACACTTCGGGGGATGTATCGTGCTAACGAACCGAAATTTCTCCAAAAATGTAGTATATCTGGATTTATAGGACCCTCTTTACTCGCTCTAGTCAACTGAAAATCGATAGGGTACATCTGTGCGACACCCTGAATAATATTCTATCATTAAATTGATCAATCGTATACTCTCTGGAGGCTGTATCGTGCTAACAAACTGAAACTTCTCCAAAAATGATAAAAATATCGTACTTGAAGTACTGTAGTACTTGTTGTATTGGCTCTGGTGAGCTGAAAATCAATATGGTTCATCTGTGAGATGACCTGAATAATATTCAATCATAAAATTGGTGACTTGTTGAATTCCGGAGGCTGTATCGTGCTAGCAAATTGAAATTTCTCTAAAAATGAGAAAAATTTGGTACTTTAATATCAATAGGGTTCATCTTTGAGACGCTCTGAATAATCTCCAATCATAAAATTGGTCACTTGTATATAATCCGGAGGCTGTATCGTGCTAACAAACTGAAACTTCTCCAAAAATTACAAAAATCTCGTACTTGAATTACTGTAGTACCTGTTGTATTGGCTCTGGTGAGCTGAAAATCAATAGGGTTCATTTGTGAGATGACCTGAATAATATTCAATCATAAAATTGGTGACTTGTTGAACTTCATAGGCTGTATCGTGCTAACAAAACTTCTAAGGAAAAGTGGCCGACGACAACGACGACGAAGACGACGACATACACACAGGATTTTTTTCCTAAAAACCGTTTTTTCGTGTTATGGTTGATGGAAGACGTAAAAATAAATTTTTCAAAATTTCCACTTTTTTTGGGGTAAACCAATACTTTTCTCGCATATTAGATAGGTTGGACGGAAAAGTAATAATTTACAGTATTAAGATATAATCAAACATTCAAAAGAATTTTATTCAATTATGAAATAATAACAAAATAACAATAGATAAGAAATACATTTATTTTTATAAACCATGTTAAATAATATAGGAATAATTGCGTATAATGTTTCATATTAACCAATAAAACACTATTGTACAACACTACTGCTTCTCGTCAATACCATTGACAGACTTTTCATAAATTTTGATAGAATTAATAATAAATAGGTTTCGTTGCTTAGCACGTAATTTTGTTATCAATGCCAGAATTATAAAATATCATGAAATTGACTGTTTCGACCTTTACTTCGTGGAATATGCTCATATTAGTGTTTTTAAATGAAACTCACGGTCTCTAGTTAATTCCACAATATAATACAAGTTATTGAAAATTCTAAAAAATTGACAATTGTTTCGATAAATCAATATCATCGTCAGAATGACAGAAGTTACATTTCATTTTATGCCTACCTCATGTTTAGTAGTTATTTTTGGCTAGACCAAGAAGTAACCTAACTTGTGATTGGCTTAATATATGTTTATAGAAAAAAAAGAAGATGTGATATTACAAATATTGAAGCTTAGATATTATTAGCCCTATGGTGATATCCTGGATATCATTTTTCCAATTAAGATCAGGATAACTGTGCAATGATATAGAAAACCAGGAAAACTATACCTGCTGATCTTTACAATTATCACTTAAGAAGACAGTTTATTAGTGGAGAATTCCCTAGATATAACTGTTCATTGACAACTTCATATTGTGGGTTTCTTAAATGTCTTCTAATTTCCAGTTCTTCAAGGAAATCCAGTTCTTGTTTCTTCTCACAAATATGCAGTACTTCTAGTTCTGTGTTAGGTGTCAATGAATGATTGGTGTCAAGTAGATGATTTGCGTAGTGGGATTTATCTGGTTGTTTTAATCTGTATGCTCGTAAGTGCTCACTGCATCGTATTTCAAAATTCCTAAGGGTCTGACCCAAATAGACAGCATTACATTCTGGACATTTGAGTTTATATATACCTGACTTCTTTAATAGTGGTATTTTTGTTTTTACATTTAACAATTTTGTACTAACGTTACTTTCTGTTTTAAAAGAAATTGTTGTATTCGTTGCTGAAGATATTATCTTTGAAATATTATTAGAAATATTTCCTGCATATGTGATGGTTTTATAAGTTTTAATTTCATCAGCTTTTTTAGGATATATTAGTTGCAATGCCACTTTTACCTCTTTTTTACTAATTAGCTTATTTATCATATCTAATGGATAACCGTTAGGTGTTGCTATTTGTCTAATTGTATTAATCTCTCTATCAAAATTACATTTGTTCATAGGAACTGAAAAAGCTCTAGTATCATTGAATTATATGCTGCTAGTCTGTGTGACACAGGGTGGTTAGAATTGAATGGAATTGTTACATCAGTTTGTGTTGGTTTCCGGTAAATTGAATAATCAAGTACATTATTAACTCTTTGATTTTTAAATCAAGAAAATTGATTGAGCTATTTTCTTCAATTTCTAATGTAAATTTAATTTTCGGGTGTAAATTATTGATGTGGTTGAAAAATACATCTAATTGTCGTTCATTACCCATAAAACAAGCTAATATGTCATCTACATATCTATACCAAAATAAAATATTTTTCGAAATATTACTTTCAAAGATCTTTCTTTCTAAATTGTCCATAAAAATGTTTGCTAAAATAGGTGATATAGGGCTTCCCTTTGGTAAACCTTCATTTTGAATATATATCTTATTGTCAAAAGTGAAATAATTCTGATTAATGCATACATCAAATAAATTAAGTATATCTGATATTATTCCTGGATTAACATTTTTATCTTCTAGTAATTTTCTTACAAGTATTAGACATTCTTTAGGAGGAATTTTAGTAAGCATATTAGTTACATCGAACGAAATGAGTTTATAGTTATCTTGCAAGTGGATTGCTTTCAATTTTTTGATTAGTTCTATTGAATTTCTAATTGAGTACTGAGATTCATATCCGTAAGTATTGAGTATATTGTTGAGCTTCTTTGTCAATATATTATTAGGAGCATTAACATAAGAGACTACAGGTCTAATTGGTTTCGTTATTTTATGTAATTTAACTGTTCCATATAATTGTGGACAATGAGGATTCTTATGTATGATAGACCTCTTTTCGTAATCATTTAAAAGATAATTTGAATTATTAACAATATCCCTTACATTATTAGAAAACTTCTTTGTTCGGTCTGCTTTAAGAACTTTTACATCGCTGGATTCTATAAAGTTATATACTTTGGAATTGTAATTTTCAGTCGTCAAAATGACAGTAGCGTTCCCATTATCAGATTTTGTAACTGTTAGGTTATAATTCTCTATCTACTTTTTTATTGCATTCAAAACTGTAATGTCAGACCCTTAGGAATTTCGAAATACGATACAGTGAGCACTTACGAGCATACAGATTAAAACAACCAGATAAATACCACTACGCAAAACATCTACTTGACACCAATCATTCATTGACACCTAACGCAGAACTAGAAGTGCTGCATATTTGTGAAAAGAAACAAGAACTGGATTTCCTTGAAGAACTGGAAATTAGAAGACATTTAAGAAACCCACAATATGGAGTTGTCAATGAATAGTTGAATCTAGGGAATTCTCCACTAATAAACTGTCTTCTTAAGTGATAATTGTAAAGATCAGCAGATATAGTTTTCCTGGTTTTCTATATCATTGCACAGTTATACTGATCTTAATTGAAAAATGATATCCAGGATATCACCATAGGGCTAATAATATCTAAGCTTCAATATTTGTAATATCACATCTCCTTCTTTTTTCTATAAACATATATTAAGCCAATCACAAGTTAGGTTACTTCTTGGTCTAGCCAAAAATAACTACTAAATATCAGGTAGGCATAAAATGAAATGTAACTTCTGTCATTCTGACGATGATATTGATTTATCGAAACAATTGTCAATTTTTTAGAATTTTCAATAACTTGTATTATATTGTGGAATTAACTAGAGACCGTGAGTTTCATTTAAAATCACTATTATAAAATATCAACTACTCATTTCTAAACATAATAGTTATAGGAAATATTGACCTTCTCCTACATTTCTTTGAACATCAGAGATATACTATTTTGACAGAGTTAAATATGGCAGGCTCTTATTGAATGTAGCCCTGACATAATTGTATTTTTTCGGTGAATAGAATGCATCAAAGATGTCTGTAGCAGGACCTGAAGCTGATTCCTGCAAAATAAAATTATAACATACTTTGTAAAATATACTATAGGTAGTATCCATATTTTACTGTTTTAAATGAAACTTACTGTTTCTAGTTAATTCCACAATATATTGAGAAGATTTTAAAAATTCTAAGATAATTGACAATTGTTTCGATATTAAATATCATCGTCAGAATATTACCTACACATACTTCAAATGAAATTCACTTACACTTTGACATAATGCCAAGTATGAATTTAATGGTAAGATTATTCGTTTCTAATAACAAGAACAAAATACTTTAAAAATTGCAAAAATTTTTCATTAACTGTCATCGTCTTGTGACTAAAGTTGATTCATATAAATACATCCTTCATATTAATAAAAATTCTTACCAGTATCGTTGATTCTGATTAATCAGAGATAAAAGCCTTTTCCTTGAAGTACTTATGTTTTAACTGTGGAGTCAACAGAAGAATTTTATTTTTCCTTCTTTTTGTCTCATATGAAGTACTAGTTGATGAACAATAATCACCTTTTAATAACTTTCTTCAGATTAAATGATTTTGTGGTACTACATGATGGATCTGTAATATTCCGGAGGTACAAGAATTTATTGCTACTTTCCTTTCCGAAGGAGTCAGTGTGGCCGATGAAGAAGTATCCTTTTGTAGCATTTGCACTGCATTATTTTCTGATTCGCTGGAAAATTACAAAAATTGGGATATAACTACCATATTACAATATTAATCAATGTTTCTTCTAAATATTGAAAGATCTTATCATCATATATACCATACCTTATGGTCGAGTCTAGTACTTTCATCAACTCTTCCATCTGCAGTTCAGGTTCAGGTTTTCTTTAGTCGAGCTCGAACTGTAAATAAATTAATATTTGATTATAAATTCAACTGATAATATGTAGACTCACAATTCTATATGTGTACCTACTTCTAAAGCAAATACGCAAATAGTAAGTAATAGAAATCTTTGATAAGAGTTCCTGGAGGATACTCAAACGAATGCTCCATGTGAAAGTAGTGGATATACACCAGATTTAATATATTTTACAACATTTGATTAAGAAGGTAATCACTTAAGCAAAATGAGAGGAGCATATTAAAGTATTCAATGGAACTATATCATCTTTTTCAACATCTTTTTGAGAATGAAATTTTTCTTTGCTCATAATTCGTGGAAAACATGCAATATATGCTGTTGAAAATCCATTAAGTGTAGATACTAATTATATTAAAAAAGGTAAAGGAGTAGATTGGATTATACTTGATATTTACTTACTTATACATTATACTTATAAATAGAAAAAATTCATATTGTTAAAATGCATAATTTTCTACTTTGAAAATCATTCAATAGGTAGATGCACCTATAGTTTATTCACGATAAAAAGACGATGTTGTCAGTTTTAGTTACTTTCCTGCTTATTAGAATAAATATTAATTTATCAACCGTGAATACAATTCATCCTCAACAGCCAGGGCAATTTACAGCTAACTTCAAGACGTTGTCAAATCAACTGGTAAAATTCCCCAGTTTGTTTTGACGTTTATTAACATTCGATCATCGTCTAGTATTTACAAAATTTTTTGGTGCTTTTAAATTCATTGCTTCTTTAAGATTAAAAAAAACAGTTATTTTCATTAATAATTATTTAGGCAAATCTACAGTGTGTGGTTAATAAAATGCCGAAACAGCTGAACAGAAAATGTCAAGAGATGGAACCATCCTTGTTGAGCTATTTTGAACGTGAATGCCGAAATGGGGGCCCGCTTCTCGCGCTTACTGCTGTAAGAGACGTAAGTAATAGTATTCGCTATTTGTATTCATCATTATTAATATTATTGTTACATATTTAAATGATTAAATGTTTTTAATGTTAGGTTAGGTTAATTAAACTTGATAATATATTATTTTTTCAAAAATTGAAGTAATTATATTGTATAGAGTTGCAGAAGCTTTACAACTTAGCGTTACCACTGTTAACCGTATTGCCGCCAAGCATAATAGAGGTGAACAGCCTAAAAGCCCACCTAATAAGAGACAACGCATAAAACCTACTATTGAAATTGATAACTTTGATCAAAATGCTTTTCGAAATGTTATATACGAAATGTATGGAAACAGTGAGTATATTGAATTTACTGTTTTATTTTATTCACAATTAACTAACACAATATTTTTTGAGATCAACACATAACCTTGAAAACTTTAAGAGACAAACTCCAGGAGCGTGAGCTCTTTAATGGTTGTTTAACATTACTCTGGAAGATAGTGAAAAATATTGGATTCAAATACCAAAAAGATGATCCTCGTCGTGGTTTAATGGAGTTGCCACATATTGCATTAAAACATGTATATTTTCTACATGAATATGTCAAGATTAAAAAGGAAGGTTTATATCAATTTGTGTTTTTGGATGAGACCTGGATATTTAAAGACGGTACTGATGAACGTTCTTGGGAAGATTCTAATCATAGAAGCGTGAAAAAAACCAAAATTGGTGGTCCAAGGTAATTGAATAATAAAATTTAGCAATGGATATATGATGAACTAACATTACTGCCATTTTAAGATCTTTTCAAATATTTACTAGTCACACTATTTTATTTAGATCTATATAATTATTAATAGTTGTTTTGAGCTATGCAGTCTATCTAGGAAACCTTGTAGTAATTTGTTATTTCCTCATTGTAGATATATAGTATTGCATGCTGGTTCCTCTTTTGGATTCATTCCTGGAGCAGGGCTGCTTTTCTCTTCCAAAGAACAAGATGATGATTACCACGGTGAAGTGACCCGAGAGACTGTTTTGCATTGGTTTGAATACCAGCTTTTAGTGAACTTGGAAGAACCTGCTACAATTGTAATGGATAATACAAGTTATCACAGTACAGCTATCAATAAAGTACCAACAACAGCTACTAAAAAGGCTGATATACAGAACTGGTTGATACAAAATGATATTCATTTTGAAAATACTTTCCTCAAAACCCAATTATTAAATTACAACGGTAAGTTGATAGAAACATTTTTCAATATATTATGGTGATACTTAGATAACTTATTTTGTTTAAATATATGCATTTTTGTAGGAGTAAACCACCAACAGTATATGAAGCTGACATATTATCTGAAAAATATGGTCACAAAGTGCTTCGACTTCCCCCTTACCACTGTATGTTCAAGCCAATTGAACATATTTGGGACATAGTTAAAAATTTTATAGACATCATGTGGGAACTGATGGTTCTTCAACAGAACCAGCAATAGGTGTATGGAAAGTCTTTAGAACAAGTGACTCCTGATATTTGGTCAAAGACAGTAGAGCACACTGAAAAAATTATACAAGATGGGTGGGATAGAGAAGTAGTATTTGATAGACAGGATTTGCCTCCACTTATTATTAATTTTGACAGTGACGATGAAGATAGTGATGATTTTGTAGTGGAGTAGTTGAAATCTTGTGTTTTATGTTTCGTATATTTTTATCCAATTTTCTTCATTTCCACCTTTTCAAAATCGCTAATAACTATTATTAAATTAATTAGATACAGTGATTTTATAACACACAAATAAAAACAACGACCACAATATCTCTACATAAATAATACTGATAAAATGGGAGATTTTTTATTTTCATATCTTGTAACAAAATTTTATTTTGTGTATCTTTATTTTTCTTTTCCATTCTATTTTTATTATAATAAATATAATAGATATTGTATAAAGAAACAATATTTGAATTTGCATGAAGATAATTGCAGCTTGTATTGATTCCTTTCAGCGTAAACCCTTGCAGTGCTCTTGAAGATGGTTCTATAGAGCATAGAATAAGGTATAAGGACCTACAGTTCGTCATTTAACCCTCTTCTATGTAAAATAATTAAATGTTGATTCGAATATAGAATGATTGGTTACTGTCTCTTGTATCTTATCCATAGTTTTTCATGAATAAATATTTATATTAAATTAATCGAGCCTATCATACAAGCCTTTTATTTTTAAATAGATATTTTTGACTTCCGCCCTACGAGGCACGGAACAATGAAAAAGAAGAACTGTCAATCTAACATCAGATTAACTTTTCTAGTTTTCGTTAAGTAAAGAAAAATACTACAGCTTGGTAACATCACAATATTCTGTTTTGCAACGTCATCGTCTTTTTATCGTAAATATAATATATATCTCGACGACACTGGTTATTCAAAAATGAAGGTCAATTGCAAATGTCAGCTTACCAGTGAAAATAAATATTTCGCTTCAAATCTATAAATGATGAATTTATTGGAAATATAACACCGACGAACCATATTTTTGGGTTATAATACACTTACTGAGTCTGTGAATAATACAATCACTGCTTAATTTCCCGAATAATCACTTGTAAACAAACAATTTCACGATATTCTGTAATGGAAACTATTCGATGCTATGTTGAAATACGTTTTGTGAGTGGATGGGGTCTTACAGTTTCATGACTATTATTTTTTTTGCAAATCAATCTTACTTTGCATTTTTTATATAAATTTATTATATATTTTTCGAGTAGTTTTCAGTAATAAAGCACATTTTGACAGTAGCGCGCGGTGACGACGTATATTCGCCCATTTCGTTATTATTTTTGCTTCAGTAGGTATTTAATGTAAATAAATGGGTCCATTCTTTTTCTACGTCATTGCTATGAACACTCCATTGAAAGAAGAAATGAAACCCACTGGAAGCCAATTCTTCTGAATACAGTGATCTACATTAAAAATCTGAAAGACTAAAAAGACAGTTTTGCCCAAGACAAAGAGGAATACACCTATTCTTGTCTTTTTGGTTTCTAAATAGTCTTTACTTGCGTTACTTGAATTCCAATGCAATGAGAAAAGATCCTAACATACAAATTCACTGAAGAGCATTTGGAGTTATTTTTCAATGCTGTACGTTTTATTACTGCCGTTTAATAATTTATTCAGAAAAATAGGAGAAATTATTTCAATTACAATTGGTATAAAACTATGAATAAACCCACAAATCTCTGAAAATTGTCCGTAAAATAAATGAAATTCTAGTTTGATTTAATCGTCCTGGTATTCAATCAATTTTAACTCGTATTGAAGCAATAGTTTATGAATGAATCACATATGCAGATGTAACTAATATACGAATATTTGATTCAGATGGAATTATTACATGATTATCGATATATAAAAGTCGAAAATTAAAAGAATTTATGGCATTAATAGGAATTAAATATGAATTTAATTCGACAGTTTGAAAATCAGAATATTCACATGATCAATATCATTGACGACCAATTGTTTTAATAGTAATTATTGGATTATTAGTTTCATCGAAAATATAAGTTAATCATAAAGAACGAATTTCAATAAAAACTAAAATAATTGTCCGAAGAATGGTTCAAATAATTTCAATTAATTGACCCTCTAGTAGATATCGAAATAAAGATAAAAAACAGAAAATATTAATTGTTCAACTAATACAGTAATTACAACTAACATTATTAAAGCGTGATCTTGAAAATAAAATAAACGGTTTTAAAGATTAAAACTAACTTTTCCGCATCTGTGGCTCTGAACAATATTCTATCATAAAATTGTTACTTGTATACACTTCAAGTATGTATCGTGCTAACAAACCGAAACTACTCCAAAAATAACCAAACATTTAGTATATCTAGTTTTATAGGACCCGCTGTACTCGCTCTAGTGAACTGAAAATCAATAGGGTACATCTGTGAGACACCTTGAAACAATACTTATTCATAAAGTTGATCAATCGTATACTCTCTGGAGGCTGTATCGTGCTAACAAACTGAAAATTCTCCAAAAGTGACAGAAATTTGGTACTTCAAGTACCACAGCACCCGTTGTACTGGCTTTAGTGAGCTCAATATCAATAGGGTTCATCTTTAAGACGCTCTGAATAATATCCAATCATAAAATTCATCACTTGTATATACTCCGGAGGCTGTATCGTGCTAACAAACTGAAACTTCTCCAAAAATGACAAAAATATCGTACTTAAACTACTGTAGCACCGGTGGTATTGGCTCTGGTGAGCTGAAAATGAATAGGGTTCATCAGTGAGATGCCCTGAATAATATTCAATCATAAAATTGGTGACTTGTTGAACTCCGGAGGCTGTATCGTGCTAACAAACTGAAATTTCTCGAAAAACGACAAAATGTCGTACTTCAAGTACCATAGCACCCGTTGTACTGGCTCTGGTGAGCTGAAAATCAATAGGGTTCATCTGTGAAATGTCCTTAACAATATTCCATCATAAAATTGGTGACTTATTGCACTCCGGAGGCTGTATCGTGCTAACAAGACTTGCAAGGATAAGTGGCCGACGACAACGACGACACAGGATTTTTTTTCTAAAAACCGTTTTTTCGTGTTGTTCTGATGGATAACGTAAAAATAACTCAAAAAAAATTTCAAATTTCCAACTTTTTTGTGGGTAAACCAATACTTTTCTCGCATATTAGATAGGTTGGCGGAAAAGTAATAATTGTTCTATTAGTGGAGAAGTTCTATCTTGTAATGTAAAAATTTTTCTAGTTGAAATTGCTGAAAAAAGTTTAAGCTTTATATTTGAGATTTAAGTCCAATACTCTAATCTACCATATTGTAGATTAGCAGATAATATTGGTAATTCAGAAAATCTGTGTTCTGCGAGAGGACTTGATTTTGTCTAACTCAAGTACCATAGCACTCGTTGTACTGGCTTTAGTGAACTGAATCTCAATAGGGTTCATATTTGAGACGCCCTGAATAATATTCAATCATAAAATTGGTCTCTAGTATATACTCCGGAGGCTGTATCGTGCTAACAAACTGAACTTTCTCCAACAATGACAAAAATGTCATACTTCAAGTACTATAGCACCTGTTGTACTGGCTGTCGTGAGCTGAAAATCAATAGGGTTCATCTGTGAGATGTCCTGAACAATATTTAAACATGAAATTGATGATTTGCTGTAGTCCGGAGGCTGAATCGTGCTAAGAAGACATGTATCGAAAAGTGGCCGAGGACAACGACAACGACGACGACGACATACACACGGGATTTTTTTTCTAAAAACAATTTTTTCGAGTTGTTCTTGATGAAAAACGTGAAAATAACTCAAAAATGTTTCTCAAAATTTCACTTTTTTTGTGGGTAAACCAATACTTTTCTCGTATACAGGGTGTCCCGGGACTAATGGGAAAAAAGTCGGGAGCGTATAATATGAGCTAAAATAATGTTAGTACTTCATATAAACTTTTTCTATGCAGGCCCTCGTTTTCGAGTTATAGGCCTCCAAAGTTTTAATTTTGAATTTGGTTTTTATTTTTAATTTTTGTACTAGTTATTTGATCTTTATAAAACTTATGGCAAAGATATAATGTATGTGTATGTTTATTTTGGTAAGGTAAACAGATTTACAGTAGTGCATTGAAGCCAGGGACGAACTACTTGCAATGGTTAGTGATCCAAAAATTTTGCAGGGATGGCACACCCTGTATGAAATTATCGAATTTCACTTCCCCACACATTAAGCTAACGAAAAGATACTCTTGTTGGAATTCGATAAAATAAGCCGTTTGGCTAATATTTACAGTTTTATTAATGCACTACGTACCAGTTTACGCATTCACCATTTTTATAAGTACACAACGAGGTAAAACGTAACTTATTAATAGATGTCCAAGATTTACCTACAGTACTACAAAAAAATATTAGCAGAAGATGAAAAACATTAACGACTTATTAATTCGAAAGTTGGTAAAAACTTTTTATAAGTGTTTTTACCGTTTATCAAGTTACCATAGGATTAGTTGTCAAACGTTGTGTAGAATAGTTCGTAGTCAGTACTTGTCAATAATTCATAAGTCCTTAATTTAACAATTACAATGGCAATATTCGCTTTTATCGAGTACGCAGATATGCATCTAATGTATGGACTGGCTTCTCGAAACTGTTTAGAGGCCAGAAGGCTTTATGAAGAACATTTTGCAAACAGAGCATTGCCAGACAGACGAATGTTTGAGTGTAATGATCTCAGGTTACGAGAAACAGGTATGAATAAGTAAATGTAATTTTCTATGTATACAAAACAAAATTTTTAATTTTAGGAATATTTTTGCCAAAAAAAAGTGGAGAAGGTCCAGTACGAAGCATACGTACTGTGGCAGTTGAACAAGACTTGTTAAATGCAGTTGGTAATGAACCATCAACGAGTTTTCTAAAAGTATCAAGAGAACATAACGTCTCGAAATTAGTTGTTCATCGCGTCCTAAAAGAACAGCTGTTATATCCTTTTCACATGAAAGAAGTACACAGTATGACAGTGGCTGATTATCCTGCACGGCTTGAGTATAGCCAGTGGTTTCTGCGACAACAATAAGCAGACAATACATTTATTAGTAACGTTCTCTTTACGAACTAATCCAGTTTCACCAGAGATGGAATCATAAATTCTCATAATATGCATTTATGGGATGATGTGAATCCACATGGCATTATCCAAACTAGGAGCCAGCATAGATTCATGGTTAATATTTGGGCAGGAATAGTTGGCAATCATTTGATAGAGCCATATACTTTATTGACGGTACTTTGACTGGTCAGAGATATTTGGAGTTTTTGCAAAATTAGTTATGGAACCTGTTTGATGATGTGCTACTACAAACTCGTAGGAATTTATGGTTCATGCATGATGGGGCCCCTCCTCATTTCTGTTTAGATGTACGACAGCATTTACACACAAGGTTTCCTAATAGATGGATTGGTCGTGGAGGCCCTTTTCAATGGCCACCGCGATCAGGAGACGTTAATCCTATGGATTTCTTTCTCTAGGGTTATCTCAAAAGTAAGGTATACGCAACACCTGTGCAAACAAGACAAGATTCAATAGACAGAATTGTGTTACACTGCAATGTTATTAGAAATAATGTGGGATTGCTCATTCAAGTGCAAAGAAACAACCTTCGTAGACTTAGAATGTGCGTGGAAGTGGGAGGAGCTCATATTGAACATTTATTAGAATAACGTTAGTTTTTGTTGTTGTTTAGGAATTAGTATTAGTCTAATGTTTTATAACTTGTGTTTTTTGAGGTTTTCTTAATGGTTTAATAATGTTATGTTAGTAATTTTGATTAAAGGAAGTAAATCCTGGACATCGTATTAATAAGTTAGTCAGGTAGATTTGTACGTAGTGCATTAATAAAACTGTAAATATTATCCAAACGGCTTATTTTATCGAATTCTAACAAGAGTACCTTTTCGTTAGCTTAATGTGTGGAGAAGTTAATTTCGATGATTTCATACAGGGTGTGCCATCCCTGCAAATTTTTTGGATCACTAACCATTGAGAGTAGTCCGTCCCTGGCTTCAAGGCAGTACTGTAAATCTGTTTACCTTTCCAAATAAACATACACGCACATTATAGCTTTGCCGTAAATTTGATAAAGATCAAATAACTAGTACAAAAAATAAAAATAAAAACCAAATTCAAAATTGATACTTTGGAGGCCTATAACTCGAAAACGAGGGCCTCCATAGAAAAAGTTTATATGAAGTACTAACATTATTTTGGCTCTGATTATACGCTCCTGACTTTTTTCCCATTAGTCCCGGGACACCCTGTATAGATAGGTTGGGCGGAAAAGCAAAATCCTGTGTATATGTCGTCGTCTTCGTCGTTGTCGTCGGCCACTTTTCGTAACATGGTCTTCTTAGCACGATACAGCCTCCGGAGTGCAACAAGTTACCAATTCTATGATTGAATATTGTTCATGACATATCACAGGTGAACCCTATTGATTTTCAGCTCACCAGAGCCAGTAAAACAGGTGCTATGGTACTTGAAGTACTACATTTTTGTCATTTTTGGAGAAATATCAGTTTTTTTGCACGATACAGTCTCCGGAGTGTATACAAGTGACACATTTTATAATTGGTTATTGTTCAAAGCATCTCGTAGATGAACTCTATTGATTTTCAGCTGACTAGAGCCACTACAGCGGGTGCTATGGTACTTCGAGTACAAAATTTTTGTCATTTTTGAAGAATTTTCAGTTTGTGCCTCTGGAGTTTCCACTAGTGACCATTTCTATGATTGGATATTGTTGTGTGTGTTTCATAGATGAACCTTATGGATTTTCAGGTCACTGGAGATAGTACAACGGGTGCTATGGCACTGGAAGTGCCACGTTTTTGGTAATTTTTTGAGAAATTTCGGGTTGTTAAAACGATACAGCCTCCCAAGTGTAGACAAGTGACAATTTTATGATAGGATAATGTTCAGGGTGTCTCACAAATGCGGAAAAGTTAGTTTTGATCTTTAAAACCGTTTATTTTTTTCGTTTTTATATATTTCAAAAATTGAAATAACTTATACAATATATCCCGCTAAGTTATTCTTCATAAAAAGTTCTGGAGTATCTAAAACCTAAAATACAGTCATGAAATTACAAATTTTTTAATCGTATACGAGGTTTGTCAAAAAATATGAATTTTATTCAAGAGTAAAGTACCTTTAAATTTGACAACATCGAAAAATGTTACTAAAAAAAGTTGAACAGAATTAACAACTACGTTTAAATATGCTAGTACATTCATTTAAATTGTAATTTAAGATTATTTTAGTTTTTATGAATATTTCTATTTTGAATAAACATTTATCTCTTGTGATTACGAAGCACATGATAACCTTTTAGTTTTTTGATGTTTTCTAATAATTTTGCAATTAAAACGCGTAATAAGTGCATATTCATTTATTTTGCAAATAATAAAATATATTCAAATACTCAGTTATAAAAGTAACATCATATTAATATTAGAAACAATGCTTCGACGTATCTACCCTCTCGTTTAATACACTTAATCGTTCTATTGAAAAATCCACGTAATACATTCCTTATCATTTGTGGAGAAATTTCTTGACATGTTTCTAAAACTATCCTCTCCAAGTGGTCAATATCTTGAAGCGGCGCTTTCTGGTAAACTATTTGTTTCAGGTAACTCCATAAAAAGTAATCAGGGAATCTAACAGGCCAAAAGGAATCAGAATATCTGTGAATAACTTTTCCATAAAACAAATTTTCAAGATAGTTCCTAACATTTATTGAACTGTGGCATGTGGCACCGTCTTGTTGGTACCAAATATATTGACGATCTATTAACCCTTCAGTGGTGACGTAAACATCCATAACACGAGTAATGACGCCGGTCTGGTAGACCACTTTAACAATTTCTAATATATTATATGGCTTGAAAAAACTAAGCTTTTAAATTCATAGAAATATATTCTGGAAATGTTGAAACATATTATAAAAGTCCTTTTATTCCACATTGTTCAAAATATCGAAACAATTGTTACACACTATGCCAACATGTTCCAAACACAGAAACTTATTGCACTTTCTGCAACAATACTTCATCTTTCGATTCTTCTTATAACCACATTCGGCACATCTTCCTAGAAGACGCCTCTCCGGTGGTTCCTCCTCCGGCAATGGTATTTTACAGATTTCTGATATTCTTAGGCGGATAGTTTTTGGAAGGTTGGTGCATTGAACTCGAACCCTTAGATGAGGACTAATAAGAGTTAGTGCTAAACCCTCAAGAAATGTTCGTCTCAAAATCGTCTCTCCGGTGTTTCCAACATGTATCACTTGAGTATTTATACCAGATATATTCAATAAACTATAAAACATAGCCATCTGCCAGCGTCGTGTGGGTCGTGCACAATTATAGTTGGCCGAAAGTTGATCAACCACATCCACCCCCGCTTTTGTCTTGTTATAATCCACTATTATTTCTGGCTTCCCAGTTCAGCGTCAATTTTATCATCATCGTGGCAAGTCGAAATCAGAAGAACGTTTTTATTTTTTTTAGGTAGGTACGATACAATTATCTCCAAACCCAAACATGCTGCTTCCAATAGCACGAGAATTATTACGCTGAACAATTTCGGGTGGTAGTTCTCTTTTGTTACAGCGTATTGTACCTATGGTTGTGAGTTCTTTCTGCAACAAATACTTAGCTAATGGCACGCTAGTAAACCATCTATCTGTCGTAACATTACGCCTAGAACCATAGATAGGCTCGCATAGCCGCTGAACAATGGATATTCCGCTATTGTCCTGAGAGAATGGTCCTTCTGGTTGAGTTCCAACGTAGACCTCCAAATTATATGTATAAAACATTTTCGCATCACATAGAGCGAAAATTTTGATTCCATATTTGTCTGGTTTCGCTGGCATGTATTGTCGAAATGGGCACCGGTCCCTAAAAGCCTCCAATTTCTCATCAACTGTTACATAGTGCGACATATGGTAATTTTGTTTACAGTTACTCACAAATTTATCAAATAGAGCTCTGATTGAAGCTAACTTGTCAATTGTACGACGCTCTTCTCTTGTCTCTATGTCATCAAAGCGGAGAAAGCGAATCAACATTCGAAATCTTTGAAGAGACATGGTAGTTCTGAATATATCTGGAGCTGTACCATTCGTTTTGAAAAGGTCTTCAGCATTTAGATGATTGCATTTTTTTACTTCAGCTAGAAGCAGCAATCCCAATAACGCCTGTATCTCTACTTTATTAGTTGGTCGGGTTTAAGTTGCTCGCCCGTAATTCTCTGCTACAGATTGCAGGTATTCATTGGTATGAGTCACCATAAGGTTTATAGTGCTGTCGTCAAAAAGTGAACGCCAAATTTGGAATGGATTCTGAAGGTCACGCAGTCCAGCAGTGACAGAAGGAAGCTCCATTTTTATAATATTCTTACTTCTAGTTTTAAAGTTTGAAGGGACATAGTGTTTTTTCCAAGTCGTTTTTTTATCTTTGCCAATAAAATGTGGGCCAATGGATTCCGTTAAATCTTCCTCTTCATTATCAAACTCTTGTTCAGCATCTGACGACTCTGAATTCACGTCAACATGATCTGCCTCCTCTTCGTTCTCATCTTCGGGCGCTACTTCTTCCTCCTCATCATTGAAAACATCATTCATAAGCTTCTCAAATCTTTTCTGCTCCTGTTCGTAGCTTGCCATTGTTCTAAAATAACGAGGATGATTAAAAAATAATTAAAACGCATTAATTAAAAAAAATTACCAAAGTAAAATGTCGGTTAGATCAGTGATGACCCCGGTCTAGGCGACCGTGAATAAGCACACACGTTAAACTACTGATCAGCATAAACAGTCCATACACACTAATATTTGTCGAAAGAGAGAGAGAGAGAGAGAGAGAGATGTTCGTGAATTTTTTGAAGTTTGGGCTTGTGGTGTTTTTATATGGGTATATTTTTGTTTGGGGTAAGGCCCTGTTATAGGATTCGTTTCCTCTTCAGGGCTGGTTGGGGGTGTTTTTGTGGGTGGTTTGTGTGCGCGTATTGACTTGGCTTACGATTTGGGTAGGGCTGAAAATTCAGTTTTTTAAAGAAGTGTATGGGAAGTTGAGAGAAAAAAAGGTGTATGGAAAATTGAAAAGTTTTGTGGGTGAGTTGTGGTTTTTGCTAGAAATCAACCGGAGAGAGAGGCAGGAACAATCAGCAGCGAAATTGGATGTTTTTGAGCGAACGTGGTTTTAATGGTGTATGGAATGGGAAATTAAGAAGTGTCTGGTAAAGGTGGAAAAATGAATAAGACGAACCACGTTGTGTTGCGGGTAGTTAATAGAGCGAGGTGGGTGTTTGAGATTGTTGGAGAATGGATGTTTGGAATTTTTGGTGTCTCCCATGTCTTGAGAATTAATAAGAAGCGTTGGGAAAAATTTTGAGATTTTAAGTTTATTTGAAATTTGTTGGGAAAGTGACTAGGAGACATAGAGAGATGTGTGGATAATGTCGGGTGGTGGCGACTGGCTTTTCTCGAATTCGAGGTGAGGATTGGGGAGTTTAAGATGACTGGTTGATATGTTGTATGTGTGGGTTGGGTAATAATAATCTTAAATCCAAAAATTTCGTCGAACGTCGGCCCATGTGGCTAGCGAATAAATTCACTATGCTATAGGAAAAAACGTGAAAAACCTGCAGCACCGACGGGGTGGGTGGGGCTCGCGCATCAATTTGAATCGCTTTCGCTCCTGACGGGAGTGTAAGCAAAGTGAGCACGCCTGCCTATATTTGTTATAGAGCAGTTGTGTCGATAAATGGAAGGTATTAAATGACGAAGTGTTTCGGCTATGACATCTCTTGAGTTAGGGATGGCTTTCATGAGTGTGACTGTGAGTATTTCGATAAGGATTTTGGAGTCGGTTGAGAGGTCGTAAGGAGTTGGTGGCTTTTCGAGTGTGACTGGTGCGGTCTCTTGGGGGGTTTTGGGTGTCGATGGCCTGTGTGGGCAGCGAGGATGGAAGGCGGGGTGAGGAGCACCGCAATTCGTGCATTTAGGGGTTTTGGACGTGGGGCAAGTGTCAGAGGAGTGTCCGGTTTGCATACAACGACTGCAATATTTGAGGACTGGGGGCAGTGGATTGGAGTTGGATGGCTCGAACTGATGTGGGAGGCCATGAAATGTAATGCCGGAGGTGAGGACCTGGTGATAATGGTTTTCGGATGTGGTGATGATGCGGAACATCGATGAAATTTACTTTCAAATAGAGGGTGTGGCCGTGCAGGAGTTCGAAGGTGTTGAGGAGAGTGTAGAGGGATTTTTGTGTGGCGTATTGTGTAGGGAGATTTCTGAGGTTGAGGGTTTGTATTGGTGTGTTGTTGGTGGTGTGGGTTGTTGTAGGGTTGTTGGTGGTGTGGGTTGTTGTAGGGATGTTGGTAGGTGTCGGTGTTGTAGATCGAGATTTGGTTTTACCGACGAGGGTGAAGCCATCCTCGTCGGAGGCAGTTGGTTGTCGTGTGAGTGTAGGTGTAGGGGATTGGGATCTTACGGAGGAAGCGTAAGACCTTCTTGGGGATGTGTATGGGGTTTGTGGGTTATAGTCTGTGTTTTGTAGGTAGCGTGGTTTTGTGTAGTCTGTGTTTTGTAGGTAGCGTGGTGTTGTGTTTGGTGGGTTCTGAGAGGAAGGTGTTGAGGAGTGGTGGGTTTTGTTGGAAGCGTGTGAGGTGGTGCTGGATGTAACCGGTGAGAGAAGAGGGAATTGTGCGTCCAGGGTTCTCTGAGTGTCGTCGAGGAATTTTTGGGTTTCGAGTCTAAATTGTTTGTTTTCGTTTAGTAATTGTTGGATTTCTTGGTCGGTTGGTCTGGAAGGTGTTTTTGCAGATCTGTTGCTGCGACGATGTCTGGAGGACATTTTAGGATTGGGTGTATTATGGAATGGGGTCGAAAGCTAATGCCGACAGCGGACTCACTGCCGGAGGGAGTTGCCTCCCCAGTTAAAGGTTTCCTGACTTATTAGCTTTCAGGAGTTTTATATTTACCTGGGTGCTAAATGTCCTTCCCTCTTTGGATGGTGTCGCTTGCTTATGTGTTGGCTAAAATAAAAACAAGATTAAAGCTGTTTATTATTTTCATAAATATAAGTTGTTTCGATAGAAACAATTTACACTTCCAAGTGTGGTATATGAACTGTCGAACTGAAAAGTTCGGCAGAACATGGGGTTGGTTGTCTTCTGGTGGAGGCGTCCACGTTGCCGGCGAAATCGCGGTGAACAGGTTTGAATCAGTGACCCGCTCTTGCTGTATCAATTTCCTCAGGCGATGGACTGGCGCTACTGACGAGTATTTGTCGACCCGTCACGGATACACTTATAGCGCGAGATTCTCCCACCCCACCCACAAGAATTTTTATTGGTGATAATTCATGCATGCGGTCTCTGTCTCCATGCGTCACCACTGAAGGGTTAAGGGTAGTCCATTCACGAATTCATTGATATGAGATTGCAGAAACTGTAAATAATGTTCGGCATTCATAGATTCGCGAAAGGAAAGGTCCTATTAATTTGTTAGTATAAATGCCACACCACATGTTCGTCTTAAACGAATATTGGTCATGAAACTTTAATACAAAATTGAGATTTTCCTCAGACCACCTGCGACAATGCTACGACGAGACAGTTTCATTTGACGAAAATGTCGCCTCATCGGAAAAAATTATAAACCTCGTAAAAAAGGGTCCTCCTCTAACTCTTCTTGGATGAGAGAGCAAAGATCAAAGCGCCTATCATAATTCCTTTCTTTTAATGTGTGTACGATTTTTGGTTTGTACGGTTTGTATTTATTTAGTTTCAAAATTCTAGCCACAGTATTTTCACTTACATTTTGTTGTAACAACGACTTTCTTTTGCGCAATGACAATATTGGATTTTCTACAACAGACACCATTACATCAAACTGCGTATTCTCATCAGCAACCAGTTTTCGACGATTTCCATTAAAATTATTTTTAATACTTCCAGTTCTTCTAAATGTATTTAATATTTTCGTTACAGTTGATTGGGTTATATTTTTATTGGGATATCTATTATTAAAAATATTTGCTGCTTTTCTAGGCGTTTTATAGTAATCTCCCACAATCAAAACTATTTCTATTTTTTATTCGTCAGTTAATAACGCTCTACAATTTTTATGTGTCTTATAAATTCTAACGCGGTTTGAAATTTACTGCCCACATTTCCTTCTATCGACAAATTATTTGTTTGTCAGTACACCATAGATTACATGTAACTACAGTTAAATTTACATTATTGTAGACATACGTTTTAAAAATAATGTTTTAATGTAAATGAATGTAATTACATATTTAAACGTAATTTTTAGTTCTGATCAACTTTTTATTGTAACATTTTTAGTTATTGTCAAATTAATTTAAAGGAACTGAACCTCATATTTTTTTACAAACCTCGTATACGACTAAAAAATTTGATATTTGATGATTGTAGTTTAGGTTTTAGATAATGCAGAACTTTTTATGAGGAAAAACTTTTTTTCCTAAAATTAATAATAAAATAGTTAGTGTTTTTAAATGAAACTCAAGGTCTCTAGTTAATTCCACAATATAATACAAGTTATTGAAAATTCTAAAAAATTGACAATTGTTTCGATAAATCAATATCATCGTCAGAATGACAGAAGTTACATTTCATTTTATGCCTACCTGATGTTTAGTAGTTATATTTTTGGCTAGACCAAGAAGTAACCTAACTTGTGATTGGCTAAATATATGTTTATAGAAAAAAGAAGAAGATGTGATATTACAAATATTGAAGCTTAGATATTATTAGCCCTATGGTGATATCCTGGATATCATTTTTCCAGTTAAGATCAGTATAACTGTGCAATGATATAGAAAACCAGGAAAACTATATCTGCTGATCTTTACAATTATCACTTAAGAAGACAGTTTATTAGTGGAGAATTCCCTAGATTTTACTGTTCATTGACAACTTCATATTGTGGGTTTCTTAAATGTCTTCTAATTTCCAGTTCTTCAAGGAAATCCAGTTCTTGTTTCTTTTCACAAATATGCAGTACTTCTAGTTCTGTGTTAGGTGTCAATGAATGATTGGTGTCAAGTAGATGTTTTGCGTAGTGGGATTTATCTGGTTGTTTCAATCTGTATGCTCGTAAGTGCTCACTGTATCGTATTTCAAAATTCCTAAGGGTCTGACCCAAATAGACAGCATCACATTCTGAACATTTGAGTTTATATATACCAGACTTCTTTAATAGTGGTATTTTTGTTTTTACATTTAACAATTTTGTACTGACGTTACTTTCTGTTTTAAAAGAAATTGTTGTATTCGTTGCTGAAGATATTATCTTTGAAATATTTTAAGAAATATTGCCTGCATATGTGATGGTTTTATAAGTTTTAATTTCATCAGCTTGTTTGGGATATATTAGTTGTAATACCACTTTTTCCTCTTTTTTACTAATTAGCTTATTTATCATATCCAATGGATAACCGTTAGATGTTGCTATTTGTCTAATTTCTAAAAATATTTCAAAGATAATATCTTCAGCAACGAATACAACAATTTCTTTTAAAACAGAAAGTAACGTTAGTACAAAATTGTTAAATGTAAAAACAAAAATACCACTATTAAAGAAGTCAGGTATATATAAACTCAAATGTCCAGAATGTAATGCTGTCTATTTGGGTCAGACCCTTAGGAATTTTGAAATACGATACAGTGAGCACTTACGAGCATACAGATTAAAACAACCAGATAAATCCCACTACGCAAAACATCTATTTGACACCAATCATTCATTGACACCTAACACAGAACTAGAAGTACTGCATATTTGTGAAAAGAAACAAGAACTGGATTTCCTTGAAGAACTGGAAATAAGAAGACATTTAAGAAACCCACAATATGAAGTTGTCAATGAACAGTTAAATCTAGGGAATTCTCCACTAATAAACTGTCTTCTTAAGTGATAATTGTAAAGATCAGCAGATATAGTTTTCCTGGTTTTCTATATCATTGCACAGTTATACTGATCTTAACTGGAAAAATGATATCCAGGATATCACCATAGGGCTAATAATATCTAAGCTTCAATATTTGTAATATCACATCTTCTTCTTTTTTCTATAAACATATATTTAGCCAATCACAAGTTAGGTTACTTCTTGTTCTAGCCAAAAATAACTACTAAACATCAGGTAGGCATAAAATGAAATGTAACTTCTGTCATTCTGACGATGATATTGATTTATCGAAACAATTGTCAATTTTTTAGAATCTTCAATAACTTGTATTATATTGTGGAATTAACTAGAGACCTTGAGTTTCATTTAAAAACACTAATATGAGCATATTTCACGAAGTAAGGGTCGAGACAGTCAATTTCATCAAAAAATCTTCGAGAGAAGAGTTGACCCGACTGTACCAGAAGTTACTACAAAAACGTTACAAATCATCACAAAACATTTGGTTTAACCAAGAATGCCTTAGAAAAAATTATGTGAATATAAAATGTCACACTAAAACACCACAAGCACAAAAAGCTATAAAATGTGCTCAACGGGTTTGGATAAAATCAGAATGTAAGAAATGGTTCAAAGTTAGAGACTCCTTAGACAACTACATAAAAGTTGTACATTCAGAACTCATATTCCAATTACATCCAGTAGAATTTGACTGTTTGGATGACAAAATTAGAGAAAATGTCAGCACGATGAAGCAAATGAAATTTAAAAAACAAGAAAGAAGCTACAGAATCTTGAACACACACAACATAAAATTCAATACTCAAAACATCATGAAACTGTAAGTACCTACATACCAACACACTTTGCACCACGATTTGAAAACCTTTCAGACACTAATTCTACAAATAGTGAAATAGAATTTTTAAATAAAGGTTTAAAGTACAGCATACCACCTAAATTTACGAATAATATTAAACAAATTATAGCTACAGAGTCAGAAATAGCTTTTAGATCTAATTCAAATAATTTTCTTGATGAGAAATTAAAAATTGCCAATTTAATCAAAAATATTGAACCTTCAAAAGTTGAACGTCAAACAAAAAATGACATTTCAGTTTTAAACGCAATAAAAAAGAAGATTGAGAATAATAACCTAACAGTTACAAAATCTGATAAGGGGAACGCTACTGTCATTTTTACGACTGAAAATTACAATTCCAAAGTATATAACTTTATAGAATCCAGCGATGTAAAAGTTCTTAAAGCAGACCCAACAAAGAAGTTTTCTAATAATGTAAGGGATATTGTTAATAATTCAAATTATCTTTTAAATGATTACGAAAAGAGGTCTATCATACATAAGAATCCTCATTGTCCACAATTATATGGAACAGTTAAATTACATAAAATAACGAAACCAATTAGACCTGTAGTCTCTTATGTTAATGCTCCTAATAATATATTGGCAAAGAAGCTCAACAATATACTCAATACTTACGGATATGAATCTCAGTACTCAATTAGAAATTCAATAGAACTAATCAAAAAGTTGAAAGCAATCCACTTACAAGATAACTAAAAACTCATATCGTTCGATGTAACTAACATGTTTACTAAAATTCCTCCTAAAGAATGTCTAATACTTGTAAGAAAATTACTAGAAGATAAAAATGTTAATCCAGGAATAATATCAGATATACTTAATTTATTTGATGTATGCATTAATCAGAATTATTTCACTTTTGACAATAAGATATATATTCAAAATGAAGGTTTACCAATGGGAAGCCCTATATCACCTATTTTAGCAAACATTTTTATGGACAATTTAGAAAGAAAGATCTTTGAAAGTAATATTTCGAAAAATATTTTATTTTGGTATAGATATGTAGATGACATATTAGCTTGTTTTGCTGGGTAGTGAACGACAATTAGATGTATTTTTCAACCACATCAATAATTTACACCCGAAAATTAAATTTACATTAGAAATTGAAGAAAATAGCTCAATCAATTTTCTTGATTTAAAAATTCAAAGATTTTCTAATGTACTCGATTAGTCAATTTACCGAAAACCAACACAAACTGATGTAACAATTCCATTCAATTCTAACCACCCTGTGTCTCACAGACTAGCAGCATATAATTCAATGATACATAGAGCTTTTTCAGTTCCTATGAACAAATGTAATTTTGATAGAGAGATTAATACAATTAGACAAATAGCAACATCTAACGGTTATCCATTAGATATGATAAATAAGCTAATTAGTAAAAAAGAGGAAAAAGTGGCATTACAACTAATATATCCTAAACAAGCTGATGAAATTAAAACTTATGAAACCATCACATATGCAGGAAATATTTCTAAAAATATTTCGAAGATAATATCTTTAGCAACGAATACAACAATTTCTTTTAAAACAGAAGGTAACGTTAGTACAAAATTGTTAAATGTAAAATCTAAAATACCACTATTAAAAAAGTCAGGTATATATAAACTCAAATGTCCAGAATGTAATGCTGTCTATTTGGGTCAGACCCTCAGGAATTTTGAAATACGATACAGTGAGCACTTACGAGCATACAGATTAAAACAACCAGATAAATCCCACTACGCAAAACATCTACTTGACACCTAACACAGAACTAGAAGTACTGCATATTTGCGAAAAGAAACAAGAACTGGATTTCCTTGAAGAACTGGAAATTAGAAGACATTTAAGAAACCAACAATATGAAGTTGTCAATGAACAGTTAAATCTAGGGAATTCTCCACTAATAAACTGTCTTCTTAAGTGATAATTGTAAAGATCAGCAGATATAGTTTTCCTGGTTTTCTATATCATTGCACAGTTATACTGATCTTAATTGGAAAAATGATATCCAGGATATCACCATAGGGCTAATAATATCTAAGCTTCAATATTTGTAATATCACATCTTCTTCTTTTTTCTATAAACATATATTAAGCCAATCACAAGTTAGGTTACTTCTTGGTCTAGCCAAAAATAACTACTAAACATCAGGTAGGCATAAAATGAAATGTAACTTCTGTCATTCTGACGATGATATTGATTTATCGAAACAATTGTCAATTTTTTAGAATTTTCAATAACTTGTATTATATTGTGGAATTAACTAGAGACCTTGAGTTTCATTTAAAAACACTAATATGAGCATATTCCACGAAGTAAGGGTCGAGACAGTCAATAAAATAGTTATCCATACGATTCCAACTTCGGGGGACATATTGTAAAATTGAATAGATGAGGCTTCTACTTGATGAAGATCCATACTGAACGATGAAATAAAACAATTTAATTTGTTTCAAACTTTTAGTTTTATTTTTAAACATATTAAATTGTTTAATTTCATCGGACATATTGTATTTTACAATATTCCTTTCTTTCATTAATATTTTTTTAGATCACGAAATGGCCACAACTACAATCCTAGCTGCTTCTAGTTTTCATAAAATATATAGAAAAATGATAACACACACCGATATCCATAACACCGAAAACTGTATATCTCAAGACTATGCTCCCCTCGCTTTGAGTGTGGTTCCAGAAATAAGTAGTGATCATTTTTCGAGAAACTTATCTTCAATGAATTTACAGAAAATGTAGTGACTTACATTGCTGATTTGTCATAAGATCGGTTATGAAAAGACTATCTTGTGACGTTTGTTGTGAAGTACTTAGATAATCAGAGTATGAAGATGACGCATCTTCCAAATTAAGTTAAAGGAAATCTAGAGGGGGCTATTATTTCCGTCTCAAAGTGGAAAAAACATGTGTAAAGATGTGGAGAAAAGTTCAGTGCTGCATAAAATTGATAGGCAAACTTCCACAAAGAGATATTGTAATGAGTACGTTGATGAAAGAATCATGATGCTTTATTTCAAATGACAATATTTTTCCATCATTATCAGAACATTCTTTTGATTATTCTGTAGCATTAATATTTCACAGAGTTCCTGTGAATTTCAAATTAACTTTAAAGAAAACCCACTGCGCTACCCATGTTCTAAGTGCTAAGCCAGGACAAAGAATAATCAACAAGAAACATTATGATATTTTTTGGATATATTCGTCAAAATTATAATTGGAGCTTCGCCACTTTTATTCTGGTTTCCATTTCCTCAGCCCTGTTACTAGGTAACAATACATTCTGAGAATTTAGCGATAAACCCTTTCGATTCAAGCCTGAATGAACTACATATTGCTATTTTTTAACTAGGTAAACTTTTAGGCTAAATAATTATTTAATTGCAGAGAAAACCGATGATTTAAATAAACAAGAGTTTCTTTTTCTTGGCTTTGACACACGTCAGTCGGCCAGTCACAACAGGAACAAACTATTAATATATAAAAAAAAATATTCACCTCACTCACAACTATCCACACCTAAGAGAAGACAAAATTACCTACTTAAAAGAAATACAATGAGGATATACAGGATCACTCGCTTCTTGTCTAGGGGCCCATCAAGACATTATAATTTATCACAAACAAAACTAGGCCACGGAAACATAGGAGTAACTACAATTGGGATAAACAGAGGTGAACAAATCTGGTTCAAACATTCACAAGCATACCTTTGATTCGTATATGAATTACATCAGAACCTTATATACTTCCATTTTGTTTAAAGCTAAAAGATGGCAGATATTGAAGGGTGGGAATAATCCGATTCTTATTAAATCATTAATAAGGTTTTGAGTTTCTTGGGAATATATGCAGTTAAAGAAAATATGATTCAGATCACTTTTGATATGACAGTGTTGACACGGGTCTGTGTCAAGAATTTTTATTTTATATAAGTGTGCCGGATAACATGCATGTTCAAAGCGTAGTCTAACAATAGTTGTAATGTATTTACGTGGGCAGGAATAAGAATTGAACGAACAACAATTCGGAATTTCTTGCTGAATTGATGAATAATTGGGTATTAGATATTTTACAATAATCGTTCCAAGACTTTTTCCATAAACAACTTTGTTTTTGCCTAGAATTAGCAAATACGTCTGGTACAGTGAGTGGATTGATAGATAAGGGGCCATTTTCTGCTGCATTTTTAGCTAAACGATCTACATGTTTTTAATTGTAATAACATTTTTTTATATAGTATATATAAAGATTATCTGACAAAGCAGGTATAGTTGGATTTTGTATAGCTGTTAAGACAGACAAAGAATCAGCTAATATAATAGCAGAATTTTTTCTGGACGAAAAAAAAATTTGAACGATTCATAGATGCCCATAGCTTCAGCGCTGAAAACTGAGAAGCCTGAGGGGAGCTTGAACAATTTTTCGACATTATCACCTGGAATGTAGAACGCACAACCAGTTCCATATAAACTTTTTGGAAGCGTCAGTATATATCTGTATGGAATCAGAATAATTTTCTAATATGGAGTTTAAAATTGTAAGACTTATCATAGGATTTACATGATACCTAGGTTGAATGACATTAAACATATGAAAAAAGTATTCAAAATCATCTAAAGTCATATTTTTTTCTGATCTAATTACACATAGATTGTTGTTGTTTCGGAAAGCATCACAGAGAGGCGGTGCATTTTTGCGGATCCAGTAGTTGTAAGTTAAATCAAATTCGTTTAGTTTACATATATTGTGATATAAAGATTCGTTGGAAGACATAATTTTTATGAGGAATTTATGGCTAAGATAATTTCTTCTATATTTTAAGGGGGGTTCTAAAGCTTCCACGTGAAGTGGTTCAATGGGAGTAGACCTCATAGCACCCATACAAATACGTAAGGCTTTGTTTTGAAATACGTCAATTTTTTGTAAATTATTTCTACTTGCGGATCCATAAAGTGTACATCCATAATCTATTATGGATCTAATGTATGATCTATAAAAAAGTAGTGAAGCCTCTGAATGTAAGCAAAAATCATCCGCATACTGAATTATTTTTGGAGTGATATTTTCAACGTAAATACTATGAAAGTGAGCCGTATACAAATTGAAAAGCAGAGGACTCAATACTGAACCCTGAGGTAGTCCTGAATTATTATAACGAGGTCCTATGAGGTGATTATTATGAGTTATTATATACAATTTTCTATGAGAATAAAAGTCAATGATTGCATCAGTGTTAATCGAATCGGTATTAGGTAGTTATTAATCATTTTTTCTCTCAGAATGGGTAAGCAGACGCTATCATAAGCACCTTCGATATCTACGCAAAGTGTAGGTACATATCTATTGGTGGAATAAGTATATTGAATATCGGTAACGAGAGTTGTTAGAGCGTCAATTGTTCCACAACCTTTTCTGTAGCCAAACTGGGTTCTTGGAAGGAGGTTTTTCTGAAATAACCACCATTCAAGTATGTGCTTAATGGTACGTTCTAAAGTTTTCAACATACAAGACATAAGTGATATAGAGCGATATGATTCAGCATGATTGGGATCTTTAGCTGGCTTGAGAATAGGAATAATGATGACATCCTTCAGCTCATTAACTATGGATAGATTATTCATTATGTCATCAAATATATCAATCAACATACATTTAGCAATATCAGGAAGGTTATCAATCGTAGGATATTTAATTTCATCAAGTCCTGGACTAGTACTGATGCGATTTTTAAGAACATAGTTTAACTCTGTTAAAGTTATGGGTTTTGAAAGAAAATGGTTTTCATCACTAGATGAAGTAACATAGCAGTGAAGGGAGGAGAAATTTTGTCAAAAAATTCTGCCATCCAGATATCATCTAAAGGCTTGACGTTGGAGATTGGTTTTCTATAAATCTTTCTAGCTTGTTTCCAAAGAGAAGAGGACGAAACAGACTTATTAAGAGAAGAAACATACTCAATCCAGTTATCTTTAGATATAGCTTCAAATTTTTTTTGTTCTTGCCATCATTTCTTGACAAAGGAAAAAGTTTTGGAAATTCGAAGTTTTTTTATAAGTCGAAAAAGCCAAACGTCTATCTTCCAAAATCTTTTCGCAATCTGAATTCCACCAAGGTGGGGGGTAACGTTTTAAGTTTTTAATATTTTTGAATTGTGGTATCGCAATGTGTGCAGCTTGATTCATACTGATGATTAAGATTTGATATTTATCTGATGTGGAGTTTAATGAGAAATCTCCTTGAAGAATATTTTCAATTGTCCCAGTATACAATGGCCAGTTAGCTTTTTTTATGTTCCATTTATTTTTAAGGGGAAATTCATTGATAACTTGGTCAATTGGAAGCTAATATAATAATAACAAAATGATTCGATCCTAATGTATCATCTAATACTGACCAATTAATTCTATTAGTAAGTTCAGGAGAACAAAAGGTGATATCTATCGCAGAAACATTTTGATTAGGACGATTTGAAACTGTGGGTTGTCCATTATTCATTACAGTTGGATTAAAATCATCTGCAACTTGGATTAGCTGTATACCAACTGTGTCATTATGATGTGCACCCCACAACGAATGATGTGCATTGAAATCACCGCCCACAATTATAGGATTTTTTGCTTGTGAAAAAAGTGTAAGCCAATAATTAGCAGAACATTTAATTTTAGGTGGTTTATAAACAGAAAAAAGGCTTAGCTCCGATTTACCATATTTAATTTTTATGCCACACATTTCCACGCCCCTACACACATTCATATTAATTTTGAATTCACAAAAACTTATTGAATGATGAACTAAAATGGCAACACCACCATAGCCGTCATGTCGGTCTTTACGGATCATATTATAACCATTATAACAATATTGTATACATTTTTTTTAAGCCAAGTTTCAGTAATAAGTGCCACATCTATTTTTCTAGAATTTGAAAAGTGTTGCAAACTGTTTTTATTTGCCACAGCTGATCTAGCATTCCACTGCATAATGTTAAGTGAAACTTTCTGAGCCATTAATAATTATTAACTGTTAGAATATCCTCCAGTACTTGTTTTATGCTACTGATTATTGAACTTTTATTAATTGATTGCAAGTCTACTACTGACCAATAGATTGAATACAAATTTGGAGACAATGTCAGCAATATTCTGTTTATTACTTTCAATACTATTAAAATTGGATTTATAGGGGTTATCATGTAATGGTTGACTAGGACCAAAAGTAAAAGGAAACATAGGCGAGCCAGAAGGAGACTGATTGGACGGAGAGTCCGATTTTCTTTTCTTTTTCATTGGAACTGAGTAGTTTTTTGTGCCACTGGTACTTGGTAGCTACAAAATTAAACTACTGCTTTCCCTAGTATTTTTTATCATAGTTTGTGTTGTATTATTATTAACTTGATAAGTAAGACTGGGGAAATCTTTATTATAGAAAGAATCATGACTTACAAAAGAAGAAATATAGTTTTCACAGTATTTTCTGGCTTCCAGAAATGTCGTTTTTTGTTCAACCAAAATAGTTTTAATTTTTTTCTGTTTCTCATATTGAGGGAATTTTTTAGATATAGATAGGTGATCGTTAGATTTACAATGAATACAATAAATTTTGTCCTTATTGCAACTGTGTTCCTCTGTTTTTATTTCGCCGCATTGTATACATCGTTCTTAGGTGTTTTTACACTGTTTAGAAACATGTCCATACTTCAAACAACGATAACATTGAACTACTCTACCTATAAATTGTTCTACCTGACAATATACTTTATTAAATGCAACATATTTTGGTATAATATTACCTTCAAAAGTAATAATAATGGTTTTTTTTGGTACATAATCAATCCTCTCTTTGGATTTTACGTTTAGTACGATAAACGTTTATTACCGGAGAGGTAGACTCTACATTCTCTAACAAATATTTTTCGTCATATTTAGTGTCAACGTCCCCTTTGATTCGAGTAGATGATTTGGAATATAAGCTACCAACTTATGATTCTCCAACAAATGATTTTTAACTAATTGATTAGCCTCAAGAAACGATTTTGATAAAACTTTTATTCGATTTTTACCTATACTTTCAATTTCTAATATATTAGTTAGCTTTAATTGTTTAAAAAGTTTGTGACCAACAGTCATCGGATGTAGCCTTCCCAAATTACTACTTTTAATATTTTCAATGTTTACCCAAATAGTAGATAAATTGTACTTATCTGACAATAAGTTGAACTTTTTTGTAACTGGTTTTACTGCAGAAACCTCGATGCTGCTTGGAGGGTTATTAATCGGTAACATTTGATCATCATCACATAACACAATTGACTCCACTTGCGTCGAGAATGACGTCCCTTTTTTATCCCCCATGTTGGGGGAAAAATTATTTAGTTAAAAACTCTAATCGGGATATTTTTAATAAACACGTGTGAGAAAACAAAGTTGGCACTGATAGAAACTATCGACCGGTTTTGTTAATTGCTTCGCACAACCTATTTGTACAAAGGTAAAATCAACACTGTAAACAAGAGTTAAGAAAGTTTTTTTGATATTCTCAAAGCCACAATTGCTGATCGTGATTGGATCATAGGCTTAAATATTGGAATTTCAAGGTTTAGTAGTTAGGATTATACCTTCCATCTCGTGGATTTTTACAACGACGAATTTCCGGTGCCCAGCAACCGTTTTACTGGATAGAAGAAACGTCATGTTGATAATGATCGAGGCCTTTTTTCTCTTTATGGAACGTTTATCAATATGTATGATTATATGGTAAGTACTTAAAATGTAACTTAATATTCAGCGGAGTATTCATGTAACTATAATAATGTGAATATGTTTTTTTACGACATTCTCTTGAAACTTTGGTAAAATTGATACAGTTTTTTGTAGTTTTTTCTCTCACTTTTTTTAGGTATTATCCATATGTACAATTTTTTTCCGTGTAAGAATATATATTATTTTTAATCATCTTTTTACGTAACCATAAATCAAGAATTAGTTCCCAATCTCATATATGTAACCCTTATTATCTTTTTAAAATTTTGAGAAACCCATTTTCATTTTAATAACAGATTGGTTCGACCACAATCAACAAAATTGATAGTGGAAGTCAGTATTTATACGATGTAGGTAACTAGTTTTCGTTTAGTTAAGGTTAAGGTAATGAAGTATCTTTTTGCATCAAATTGAGTAAGATATGATGACAAAAATGAATTTTAAAATTCAATGAAAGGTTTCGAAAATGTATGCAACTCTAAGACCACACAATATTATTGATCACAAATATACCATCAATTGTACCTTTCGTGCTTTTATGGATCCTGCCACGTCCCAATATTCTTTTCACATCTTCATGTTTCGAATTTATCTGATCGAAAAGTAAATAATTATCTGGTATTTAAAAGTGTTCTGCACTAAAATATACCATGTTGGACCACTCCTCTGTTCGGATAATGTTTTCCCTAATAACTATAATCATGTAAGTAAATATATAATCAGTTTGTTCCTAAGGCTAGCTGAACGCCCACACATGTTTGTAGAACCGATCGCGCTCTCCAATAATCCATTCAATTATTAAGAGTCTTTTTTTATTTTTAAATACAAAGCGATTGCATAAATAAGTCTTGATGTTTTTAGAAAAGACATTGGGTGATACGCGGATTGTTGCAACATTTTAGTTTATATAACTATGAATGAATAATGTACATATTCATTATACTCGTTTTGTAAAGGGTTTTAAAAAAATTAGTTTGTTTTAGCAGAATTAATTAGAGCTGTTCAACTTGAAAATTCTATACTGGATACATTGTATTTGATTTTCCGATTGAAAAACTCTAAGACAGAATATATATCTAACTCAACCTAATAACAAAATCAATTCTTCTTCTTTTTAAAGTAGCGTATTCTTTCGCACCTTGGAGGTCATGTTGGCTATTTTATCTTATTAACTGCCGACTGGAACTACTGCACTAATAATTGTCCTTACGTTGGCCAGCCAAGACATACTCTGTCTTCCGGGGGTATTTTTTATTTTTTCGTAGATACAAAATACTTTAGTTTTTGTGTTTTCTCTCGTGCTTATACTTCTTTATCTTCCCCTATTCTCTCCAAAACAGCCTCTGTCCAATCAACTAATTTCTACTTATCTCCAGGTAGGTCCACGTTTCAAAGGCGTTCAACAATTCTTCTGAGACTATCCATTCCTCCTTCAGCGTACAGCAGTATTGACAAGTTGAAACATTTGACGAGTCTCACTCCTAATTCTAATTTCAGATCTCTATTACATAGAAACTTACTCATGTTGGAAAATACTGACCTACCCTGTTCTACGCGCCATCTTATTTCCTGAGTTTGATCCACTTTTTGTTTATATAATTTCCCAGATATTTGAATTTATATTGTAGTTAGTTAAAGATCTCCTCAAACACACTAATGCTGCATGATATGAATTGTTCAACAAAAGCTTGCTCTCTTAATAGCAGCCACCAGGTTGGTTGTGATTGGCATCTAGTCTAGTTGTTGTCTGACTGTTTTCCGGTATATAAAAATATAGATACTGTTTATTGAAGTTATCAAAAATATTGGTAGGAAAAGAAATAACAAAAAAGAGAATTATTGGTGGTGATCAGAGTGTGTGGCTCAAAATATATTTTGGTACTGAAAATATAAGAGATAAATCAAAGAGGGAGTCTGCTACAAGCGACAAATGAGAGGTTCAGAATGCTCATGTGCGTAGGTAAAATTAGTTATTCACCTACGAACAATCAAATGAAATTGGCAGAGGTTCGAACAGTTTTATGAGGTTCATGTACACTATAAAATACAAGAGATATTCAGGTAGCTAATCTAAGGACATTGCGTGGATTGGATGAAAAAAAGTGTCCAATACACGAAGTGACAGGAATTACATATTCAACAATTATGTTTACCGCATAATTTTAGGCTCGTATAGGGTCAAGTAAAAACAATATTCACTTCAGGTGTTAATATTTTCAAAATTGAAGAGGCGTGAGTAGAATTTACGTGGACGCAGAAACCGCCCTATTTAGTTTCTCATCATTCTTACTACCACTTGCTCTGTCGCATGTATAGTCAAATAAGTAGCCTCCGCAACATTTTTCAGTTCAAGTTTCGTATTTTGCTGTTGAAGCTTTCTTCTTCAATCAGACCATTTGACGCTTTATTATTTCCAACTCAAATGACCCTCTTACTTGAGTCTTGAGTGTCAGGAGTTTCCTCCTCTCTCTTCCTTTTCATTCTCTACGTATCCCACTTCCCCGGTCCTGGAGCGTGGAACAGTCTATTGCATTGAGCAATGGTTTCCTCCCCGGAGTTATCAGTAGAAAATTCCGGGCAGTAGAAATTTCTTCCCCATTATCACTATTGTTTCTATTTGTAACCTATATTCTATTCCCACGAGTGGGGAAGTCCATTTGTCTAGCAGCGCAGTGCTCATATACCCCGCTAATGCGACTTCAGTTTTCCGGGAGATAACAGTTATTCCAAAGGATCTTTCATATCATTGGCATGCCTTACACCATAGTAGTGGGAATTATTACTCTCCTCTAGGTTTTTTCATCACGGTTGCCTTCGGATGCAGTTTTCTGCCAACGGGAGAACACAGATCTAGCATGAAAGAGATGGTATGAAGTCATAGATGCAATAATGGAAAGAGAAAAGAGATAGAATCCAAGGAAAGATAGAGGTGAAGAAAATAGAAGAAAGAAACAGTTGGCACATGAATTTAAGTAGAGAGAGGAAAGGGTGTTACATATAATCCATTATAGGAGAGACAGGAAATTGAGGTATGTGAGACAATATAACTTTTCATTGGAAGAGAAGGAAATATAGGTAGGAAAAGGAGGAAGAGACAAAATCTTAACAGAAGAGAATAAAGCATATGTCCTTTCATAGACTGCTTGATAGTGAACGAATGCTAAGAGGATCAGAGCAATGATTTTTTATCAAGATTTAACCTTTTATTCTCTTTGATCCGAGAGTGACTATTCGGGATATCTGTCTTCTTATCTATTGCAAATCCGGAATTTGGTTGGTAGTGCGACCTTTCCAACTCTGGATATAGACTTACTCCCGATAAACAACTCTACCTGGACGCACCCTCCTGCCGTTTTTTATAGGATACGTTGAAAGCTTATATTCAATCTTCGAATTGAGGCTCATTCTCATTTTTGGATGTGATCCTGAAGAAAATTAAAATTTGGGGAGCATATTCGCACATCGTGGGTACATTTCCTTCACATTTATCATTGACGAACTTGAGGAGAGTTTGTTAGCATCTAATGATATCTAGATTGCTTTATTTTTTAAAAGAAAAAATTATGGTAAACATTTGTTGTTATACATTGCCCGTTGATACTGGTTAGACACAATTCTTCTGAAGGTATGTTCTGTTTATACACTATTAACAACTTTTTAGAAGCATCTTTCTCATTGTCTTTTCCCTGAACTCTATCACAGTGAAGCATCCATAAGTAATGGGCTACAAAACGACCCCTGATTCAAAAATACGTTTTGTTTTTCATCTCTAAATATGAATAAATTCTAAAGTCTGCTCTGAACGATTCATGTCAAAAACCGTTGTCTACTACTCCCTCTTCGCCATATCCACTTTTGTCATCTCAACTATTTGGTTTGCCTGAAGATGGCCCTTATGTGGGACGAAACTAGTAGATGCACTGTTGTCAATTATTAAAAATGCTGTGACATTGACTTTGAATTTTTTCAGAAAAAGTACTGTCAGTCACATTTGAGCCAATGGATGATATGTTCCTTTTAAAAATTATAGGTTGGAAGGGAATGTATATCACTTACAGTTTTTTTCCGTGTTGTGAGGTTTCCTGCCAATGGAATGTAGTTCTGATATTAGATAAACAGTTGACACTGACGACTCGTACAAGTTTCAAGAACGATTTTGCTTTTCCAAACTCAAGTACTAGTCTTTTAGGATCCTACTGAGACAGCGCCAATTATATAACTCAACTCACAAAACTTGTTTATAAAAACAATGTGTTCAATGAACTGAATATTTAATAATAACTAAAGTTACTTTCGTTTCAACAATCTGACTACGTACCTACACTACATCAAAAAATTAAGTACAACATATTAGGAAACAAACTGCTATATTCAATAATAATCAAATAATGAGATCGTTAGTAAACTAGAGTCAGATTTTTTAAATATTGAGATAATAGTATCTTTTATTTATTTAATTGTTTATATTATTTATTATAATTTTAGTTGTTGAGCGCCAGATGAAATTAATGAAATAATAAATGAATGTCTGTTTAGTTTAAAGAATAAAAGGCCAGCTAACTTCAGTCCTCAAGATGAAACACTTAATCATTTGTAGGGAATTATCGTGAGTAAGGATACGTTTGTATTTAAATTTAAACTTCAAAATATTTAAGATGTTATATAATTTATAAGGAAAAGAAATATTTACACTAACTGTTACTTATTATTTTCCAATAATTCTTAAATAGATCTAAATAGTACTCAATACGTTTCTCTACTACTAATAAATACCTTGGCCAATGGTTTTAACTATCTTACTGAATAATATTTAAAGGTTATGAGAAATTATATTGAAATTTTCGGAAAGTTCCTTCTTTTTTTTATATTAGTTATAAATCTATTCAGTAAAATTTGTTATAATATTTTTATATAAAATTTGTTGAGTAACTTTTTATCTGGTCGTTGAATTTTATGTGAAATATATCAAAAAAATTATCATTTGAATTGACACAAGTCCGATCAGATAAAGAGGTTATGTACTAAGTTTTGACAGTTCCTTTGTGAAAAATAGAAATGATATGAATTTAGTTTTCGTAAATTTACCTTACAGTTTGTAATTGTGCACTGGATTCTTCTTGGATGTTTCTTAATTTAATTAGGTGTAGTAATGAACTGAACCAAAATTCAGTTCTATGTCCTTGCTGGATACCGAAGACTGCTTCTCCGTAGTTCCAGTAAGTAATGTTTTATTATATTTACTTATGTTGTGATCAATTACTTTTTTTCCTCTTTATTCAATCTACAATATTCTCCACTGGTGTTATTGTACTCTGAAGTAATACTTAATTGATTTCACTTATATTTGAGAATAATTTCTTCTACAGCTTTTCTTATATTTCAACATGTATCTTCTTTCTTTAGTTTTCTTATTATAATCTTATTTGATTCTTCTGAATGTCTCTGTTTCAATAATCTCTTTAGAAATCTCTCTCAATTTTCTTCCCTTCTTTTCAATCAAAAATCAATCAACAAACTCCCTCGATTCCCCTTAGCAACCATCAACATTCTTTTATCTTCATCCTAGATGAAACTTTTAATTTTTTTCTTTTGACTAAATGTCCTAGCACACTTCACTTGCACACTTCGAAGTTTCTTATCTAATAGTTTTACAATAGATTAAGATTAAAATCGTTATAACAAATTATTGGATTAATAATAAGTATAGAATTAGATTAATTTGAGAATTAAAATTTTAGTTCAATATATACAAATAATTGATAAAGATAAGTTAATAGGGTTAGAGTTGACAATCTATTAAAGTCGCATAAATATGGAATATTATATAGAAGAGGTGATCAATAAGGATGATATAATGTGTTCATGGTCCAGTTGAATCACTTAACTCTAGTACTAATTCACTCATAGGGATATCGTAAAGAATGAGGGATAAACAAGGGAGAGCTGCTGTGATGTTTGAATGCCTACATATTCAACATTGTATTAATAAAAAAATGGTAGCATTGTTTCCGATTAAAATATTCCACCCACAAAGTACTACGGAGTGGTTTATAACTTGGAAATAAATCTGAACGGATTTTAAGGTAGTAGTGTTGTAGAATCTGGTACTAGTATTTGGCAAGAAATATTGCCAATTTCAATACCGCATACGATGCGGTATTTATGTTGCGCTATTTTAATAACGCTCTACCTAAAATTGATTTGGAAATAAGAGCTATTGCCATCACTGTTATTTAATAACGTAGTGCTGCGTTAGCAAGGAAGTAACATAACCTGTCTTTTTTGTGTACTTATACATTTTTTTAAAGTTAAAACCAAAAACCAAATAAACTTACTATTTGCATACTTGATAAAATGGAATGTAATTAAGAATGGATGAAATTCTTAGATGGAGCTAGTGAAAATGCTATTGAATATGTGATTTTGCATAATATAAAAGGAGTGGAGCAAAACCAAATAGAGTATACCCAAGGCCCTATGATTGTATTTGATTTTGATAATATGCAAGAAGATAATGTAAAAAACAATTTCATGTTTAAAAGGAAAGGTATTTCTAAGTTGAGAGAGGCTCTTGGAATCGCTGAAACAATTTATACTTTCACTCGTAGTTCTGTTATAGTTTAGTGTTAGTATTATAAGATATAAAAGTAAGTATGCACATTGCTTTATCTCCTTTACATATTTTATTGGTACTTTTAGGAGTTATTGGACTTTGCATACTTTTAAAAAGAGTTGCATAGCACATACTAAACATCATTTGAACACGATGCTGATCAAAAACCTAACATTAGCAAACCGATGCGTTTTGTTTTGAGAACTGTGCAGGATAATTATGTGCGGTATTTACAATAACGTTCTGCGGTATGTAACCGAAAATTACACGAAGCGCTAACGTTATTAGCGTTAGAGACGTAAAGAAGTGAATCGCGCATTCAATAAACGTCAAAATACCGCAAGCGTAATTACCGCAAAGCATTTTTTACCAAGCAATATCTCTCTTTTGAAACGTTAATTTGCTCACGCTATTACTAGTTCACTGATAGAGATATCGTAAAGAGCAAAGGATTCACAAGGAAGAGTTGCAGTGATGTTTAAGTACTTATTGAATATTGTATTAATAGAATAAATCATAGTATTGGTACCAAAAGTTTCCGATTCAAAGATTCCACCTGCAAAGTACTACAAAATCGTTTATTACTTGGAAATAAATCTGAATTGATTCTAAAGTAGTTTGTTTGTAGATGCTGGCACCTACTAGCATTTGTCAAGAGTTATTATTAAGTGCTTACGGTAGTATACCCATAGGGTGTGAGTGATACTGTAATACTTATCCAACGTTGAATTAATAAAAATAAATTATTTTTTCTCTATGGATTAATTTTTGACAAAGTGTAAAAAGATAAGGTTTATAGAAATACTTTCCGGAGACAACTCTTGATTACAAACAAATTGGACGGCAAAACAAAAGAAATAATGAAAGGTTTTATAAGGATCGTGATCAGCAAGTATTTAAACAAAAAAACAAGTATTATAAGTACCGAATTAAAACTTCGATTTGAAAATGACATGAAATGTGAGTGCCCAGAATTAATTTTAAGTATTTTTCATGAATTTACAAGCAGTTAGAAGTTATTGACCTTCACGAAATAAGCATTTAAGTACAGCACCGCACCAGGATTTTTAAGCCACCTGCATCGGTTTGTAGGAACTGTTCTGTTCCTTACAAGTATCAACCATGTTTATTATTTTATTAATTAGTATTCAAAAGATGGCTTTGTTGCATATTCAGTGTGTATGTAGAATGTCTGGCGCGTGCTGGAGTATACTTACCAGTGACATGTCAATGAATATAACAAAGGGAACGTGTTAATTCTCTACAACTTTTATCCGTTGTTTGTTGATTAAAAGGAAAAACGTGCGTCAAGAACCAGTCCTTTTTCACGATAAGAAAACAGAAATATTGAAATTATAATTACGTATCAAGAAAACGATTTACTTTCGTTGCGAAGCAGTGGTGTTACTAGACAGAAATAAATTGTCTTGAATTGACTTCATGAATCTCATCTAATAGGTAGGTTCTTAATGTTGGATTTGACAAAAGGTTCAATGAAACACAAATTTAAAACAGATATTATGTTTCTTCATTTATCTGCTTCTGTTAACTAGTAAAACGTTGCTTTTGTTGATATCTAATATATTGGATATATTTCTCTTTTCAGGTATTTGATAGTGAAATCTGTATTCTCCGTACATGGTATAACATTTTCAGTAGGTGCTCATTATTTTAAGGACTTACGACTTATCGTTCTCCCTAAATACTTTATTATCTGATTCTATCAGAGCCTGGTACCTTTTAAACCTATACCAATCGCTCTTAAATTGCTTTTTCAATATTTCATATTATACTCGTATATTTCTAGTGAAACTTTTCATTAAACTCTTTCTTTACATTATTTTCTTCAATCCTGGAATACTTCTTGGAACACTAGACAAAAACTTTAAGAATTCATAATTTTTATCAAGTTAGCTCCAACTATGACGCTTTATGTGGATGAAAGATTGCAAAGCTTAATGTTTAATAGTAGTTATTATTATCGGAACACTTTTATTTCCTCGGCGTTTATTGGTAATGACCTTACCCGAGCCTCCCTCTACAAATTAGTTAAATGGTTTCTATAAAATTAACTGTATCAACCCTTACTTCGTGGAATCTACTCATATTAGTGTTTTAAATGACACTCACTGTTTCTAGATAATTCCACAATATAATAAAACTTGTTGAAAATTCTAAAAAATTGACAATTGCTTCGATAAATCAATATCATAGTCAGGATGACTGAAGTTACATTTCCATTGATGCCCACCTGATGTTTAGTAGTTATTTTTGGCTAGACCAAGAAGTGACCTAGCTTGTGATTGACTTAATATATGTTAATAGAAAAAATAATATGTGATATTACAAATATTGAAGCTTAGATATTATTAGCCCTAGGGTGATATCCTGGATATCATTTTTCCAATTAAGGTCAGTATAACTGTGCAATGATATAGAAAACCAGGAAAACTATATCTGCTGATCTTTACAATTATCACTTAAGAATACAGTTTATTAGTGGAGAACTCCCTAGATTCATCTGTTCATTGACAACTTCATATTGTGGGTTTCTTAAATGTCTTCTAATTTCCAATTCTTCAAGGAAATCCAGTTCTTGTTTCTTTTGACAGATACGCAGCTCTTCCAATTCTGCGTTACGTGTCAATGGATGATTGGTGTCAAGTAGTTGTTTTACGTAGTGGGATTTATCTGGTTGTTTTAATCTGAATGCCCGTAAGTGTTCACTGTATCGGATTTCAAAATTTCTAAGGGTCTGACCCAAATAGACAGCATTACATTCTAGATATTTGAGTTTATATATATCTGATTTATTTAATGGTGGTATTTTTGTTTTTACATTTAACAATTTTGTACTAACGTTGCTTTCTGTTTTAAGAGAAATTGTTGTATTCGCTGCTAAATATATTATCTTTGAAATATTATTAGAAATATTTCCTGCATATGTGATGATTTTATAAGTTTTTATTTCATCAGTTTCTTTAGGAAATATTAGTTCTAATGCCACTTTTTCTTATTTTTTATTAATAAGCTTATTTATCATATGTAATGGATAACCGTTGTATGTTGCTATTTGTCTAATTGTATCAATCTCTCTATCAAAATTACATTTGTTCATAGGAAATGAAAAAGCTCTATCTATCATTGAATTATATGCCGCTAGTTTATGTGACATGGGGTGATTGAAACTATATGGAATTGTCACATCAGTGTGTGTTGGTTTTCGGTAAATTGAATAATCAAGTACAATATCAACTCTTTGAATTTTTAAATCAAGAAAATTGATCGATTTGTTTTTTTTAATTTCTAATGTAAATTTAATGTTTGGGTGTGAATTGATAATGTGGTTGAAAAATACATCTAATTGTCGTTCACTACCCATAAAACAAGCTAATATGTCATCTACATATCTATACCAAAACAAAACATTTTTCGACATATCACTTTCAACCTAACCTAACACAGAATTGGAAGTGCTGCATATTTGTGAAAAGAAACAAGAACTGGATTTTCTTGAAGAATTGGAAATTAGAAAACATTTAAGAAACCCACAATATGAAGTTGTCAATGAACAGATAAATCTAGGGGGTTCTCCACTAATAAACTGTCTTCTTAAGTGATAGTTGTAAAGATCAGCAGATATAGTTTTCCTGGTTTTCTATATCATTGCACAGTTATACTGATCTTAATTGGAAAAATGATATCCAGGATATCACCATGGGCTAATAATATTTGTAATATCACATCTTCATCTTTTTTCTATTAACATATATTAAGTCAATCACAAGTTAGGTCACTTCTTGGTCTAGCCAAAAATAACTACTAAACATCAGGTGGGCATCAAATGAAATGTGACTTCTGTCATTCTGACGATGATATTGATTTATCGAAACAATTGTCAATTTTTTAGAATTTTCAACAATTTTTATCATATTGTGGTATTAACTAGAAACCGTGAGTTTCATTTAAAATACAAATGTTTCTATAAAGCTTCAGATCCAGTGTGTTGAGACTATATGTATATTGGAAATCCTAAGTAAATGATACAATAACCATTTCCACTAATATATAATTATCACTTCATTCCCATAAAGTATTTATTTGTGCGGAATAATGTAATATAATAGTTATTTATGTATAAAGGGCGAGGGCTATTAACACAGAAGTTCCATAAACGCTGATTACGCCCGAAATACATACAAAATTTTATGCAAGATCACTAACAATTTGCATTCGTTATAGAGAAAATGGTTATTCTTATTGTGACTTAATAGTAAGATGTAGTGGTCGCCATCGTTATCTACGATTCAGTTCCTTCGCACATTGTAAGCTTCATAGTGTATTTTGAAAGAAGTGTTTTCATATAATGCAAAGTCTACAAAGTAGAGATGATGAAATGGCTTCTAGAACACCACCGGAAATTAGTAAAATAGCCGAAGATGCAAAATAAGTTTACTACCGGCAAAATCCAATAAAATGTACGACAATGCCTATGATAAATTTATTCACTGCTGCAGGTTGCATAACGTTCAATATGGTAACTTTACAGAAAATGTATTTCTTACGTATTTTTTGGAAAAAACCAAATGCCGTAAGTAGTCGTCTATGTGGTCGTATTTTTCAATGTGGAAGGCAACAGTAAATTTGCACAATAATATAAATATTGGTAGACATTCCAGATTAACAGCTTTCTTAAAACGAAAATCAGATGGTTATAAACCTAAAAAATCGAAAATTTTTAGCCCGAGAAGAATTAGAAACATTTTTGAAATTCCATGACAAAAACTAAGCACATTGACACAAATTATGAGTAGGTTCTAAAAACTAATATTTTATTATTCCCTTGTGTCCACTGCCAAGTGATTTTGCGTTTGCCACGTTATATTCCATTAACTGTAAATTCAATTTTCTTTTTACTACTCTTAGTTTCTTTTTCAGTGTGGGTTGGTCTTCCACTAAGCATCCTCTTACTAACTCTTGTAATACCAGGTCTTCTTCTGGCAATGGTTGTTGGTTGACGCACGACAACGCCTTAAAGGAATACTGGATCCTGCCGTGCTTAAAAAGACTATGGTGATGACTTTATGGAGTCGAGCTAAAAATTGTAGTGTCAAATCTTGTGTGGAAATCCTGCATAAGTTTTAACAATGATTCAAATGATGATGCTTCAATGTTATTATATGGCGTGTGATTTTTAGATATAAGGTAATTTTCATTGTCATTACTTGGAATACTTAGTTCTGCATAAGCATGGTGTTCACATAAATCATTTGTTGATACCGAAGTGAATGCATATGTTTGTTGCAAATTAACAAGAGTTTTGTAAAATTCTCGCCCTTTACCCTTTTTATCCAATGCCAAGCATGCGATTTGGAAACGGATCGCGGAATCATGTGCTTCCAGGTCGTAATAAAATAAATAAACTCCTGCTTGGTGTTTACATGTTCTACCTAGCCGACCAACACTTGTTTCTTAAGTCATAAAGCACCCAGGAAATCCTTCATTATTAGCCGAATCACCAACAGCTTCTCTTACCATTTTAAAACCTACTATGTAGTCGTATATAGTTTGACCCTTTGTTTATAATTACTTCTAGTGAAACAGCACCTATTGAGCATACCGTTAGCATAAAAATTATGGAAAGGTTTCTACGTCACAAGACGCGGTGCTGTCTAAAAATACAATGTAATTTATGTGATCCCCTAATGATTGGTGTAACTATGACCACTGTAAAAGGCTCTTCCACAGCCTTTATAATAACACATTTTTCTGTGTACTGTGGATACTTTTCTCAATGGTTCTAAAAATATTAATGTTATAAGTAATCAGTCAAACAAATTGGCCGAAAAAAATGAATCGAAAAGTCAAGAAACTCAATTACAAAAAAATCAATTTAGAATGATTTAATTAGTAATTATGAACAGAAAACCCATTATTACATACAGTAAATCTGTAATTTTGTGTGGAAAAAATTCGATAATTTTTTTCTACTTCAACACACATGAAAGCATGGTCTTTGTTTTTCAATTTCTATAATAATAGCAGTGCGATCAACGTAAAAATAGTTCAATACAGTGAAAAATATAACTTACCTCTAGTATTCCTTTGCCAAAACGAGATCCTAAATCAACACATCGCCATTTTTTGTCGTACCAATATCGTACTGTACGATATTTTGGGTTTATGGAACAATTGGCCAGATCTTCTTCATTCGCTTCTAATGCAAGTTTGTTTAAACGGTAACTAATAGATTCCACTATTCCAATACCATTATTAAAGTACGTATCAAACAATTGTCTGGTGTGTTCGAATACACAAAAAGTTTTAAATTGGGAGCGCTATCACGTACAATCCATTTCGTGTGATTTAACTTTGAATATTCTTGAATCCACATATCACATTCTTCTAGATTGTGTAAACTTCGGTAGATTGTTAAACTACTGCTATTGTTAGTAAAATCTTTCGCTTTGCATTTAAAAGTTCGGGGCATATCGTAATCAACTATTGAAATCAAGACTAACTAATCAACTCAACAAGACGCACTAGCATGCGTAAAACGACATACTGACTAAACATAAACAAAAGCGGTAGCGCGAGATGGCAAAATTTTAGTGCATCATACTTAATTCGTACTGCTATTTGACGAGCAGAAACTTATTTGCAAAACGTACATTTATTTGACGTCTGTATAGCAATGTGTACTGTTATTTGGAATCAACCAATCAGAAAGCGTTGATACATGTTGTTTGCCATAACCATGTACGTTGTGCTCATATACTACCGGGCATTCTGCCGATGCGGCAAATTCTAATATAGGCGAATCAGTTATTAAGAGGCGCCTTTTTATTGAAACTAAATAGACGCCCCTAAATATATGAAAATACTAACACATAAATGCACCGTGCTTTTAAAGAATTCGACAAGCACGTCCAAGTATTTGTACTTAGATCTGCTACTGACATATTCTAGTATTTTGTATTGTCACTCAAGGCTCTTCCAAATATATTTCTGTTTTATTGCCTAGTATCTCTTCTGGTCATCTTTCACCTCAGGAAGTGATCATTGATGATTCCAAACAAGTTTAAATCCTGACAAGAACTTCATTTGCTTTAATCAAAGCTCTTTCGGGTTTTCACGATTCACGTTTCATAATACATTAGCAAATTAGAAGTCTAGATATTTGTAGGTTCCATCTTGTTCAAATGAGTTCTATTTGATTTCACAGATATTGCACTTGTTCTAAAATATTAGTTACGCAAATTTTCTCTGATTTGTAAATTATATATTGATATCACCGACATATGAAAAAACTCTAGTTTAGCTTTTAGTTTGACGCACGCGTATTCTGTGTGGCATCGCCAAAGAGAGTCCAAATAAACACTTAGTTGACCCACATTTGGGATAATTATTGAGCCAACTGGCAGCCAACATTTCGCACCATACTTCATAACCTTGATTCAAGACTACATACTTGCAACCAGAAACACATTAAATAAGAGCCAATATGATTTTAGGATTGAATTGGAATGCTCAAAAGATATATTATTGATCTCATCCAAACAAAGGAACAATTTGATTTCCAGAATCCACGTTATAATATGGACATTGAATAAGGTAATACGATAGTGTTCAGAGGATACAGTAACGAAACATTTGATACCATAATCAATAGTGAATAGACCAATAGCATTCGAAATTTAAATGTTACATTACTAGAAACTAGATACTTTTCGTGAGGTTATTTTGGTGACATGGGACTAGGAGATTAATTTCTTATTATTTAACATGTTTTTCGTCAATGGTTTGACATAATAGTGAAGATAAGCAGTTTGGAAACCTGGAGAAAAAACTAGTGATTAAGATGCTTGCACCTGGAATAAATTGTTGGGACTGGTATAGGAAGCGATTAAGGCGGAAGTTATATAGACAAATCGATGAGTGGGATTGCTGAAAAGTGAAAAAGGAAGTTTTATTCACTGTAAAATGCTTATTAGCATTGCACTTTGCTTTTCAGTCTGCTCTTTTGTCTCTTTTGATGATTGTATCACATTATTTTAAACAATTTGAGGTGGCTCTAGCTCTGCCTACTTTTTATTTCTCCCAGGACATCGAGTATATAATTTTTCTAATATCAATTACAGTCATGAAAGATTGAGAAAATAAATCATTATGTTGTTTTATTTTTATTTTTTGTATACATAAGCTACCTTTTTGTAACGCCTCTGGCACTATTAAGTATGTTAGCGCGAGCCAAACCCTTAATTTTTAATAAATCCGAGTGTTCATCATGAATGATAAAATAAGAAATAACAGGCAGGTAGGTCCAATGACTCAATACTTTTCAGTGGGTCTGTCTACTACATATTTTCTTATAGCCAACATTTTACTGACGTCATGACCTTATTCAATATGATTATTTTCAGTATATTAACAAATATTTGAAGTATGGCATTCTTGGAAATGTAAAATTTTTTATACAGACGAGGATAGAGGTTTTTATAAATGAATGTATAGTTTTTTTACCTGGGGTATTTTCAAAGTGGTGCCCTATGTATGCAGGAATCACATTTTTCGATTTCGATAGTTCTATGGTCTATTTCAGAAAGCTATATAGTATGTACAAAAAGTACGAGGAGTAATAAATCATTCATTTAAGTAGATTTCATAGATGTACCAAAATATATTTTAAGAGGGTATACCGTAAGGTACATTTTGTATTGAACGAATGAGTTGCAGCTATGCTAAAGAATATACGATTTAGGTCAGAGGTAACGGGATGTACTAATTTTAATAAAAAAAAGTGATAGAGGTAGAGGTCATTCGGAAGCAAAAAATGTAGTTCATTATAAAAAAATTCTACAACTTCCTCAGGACTAAGATACATAATACCGAAATGTACTTTTAAGTATTCGCCAATTACAGAACCTTTCTGTCTGTACTCTTGTACCAAATGAAACTCCTGAATCTTACGAAACCAAGCTTGATAGAGATGAAATTTACAACCAAAAAGAATTTGATCTCTGCCAAAACATTCATATATAGCGCTATGAATGCTTAGTTCAAAATCTACTACGACTTCTTTAGGTTGAAAATGTAAGCCTACTTCTTTACATTTTTGTCTTAAAATTAAAAACAAATTTGAATATGTTTGACTTGATTTGTCCGGCAGCAAACAAAAAACAAGAGGTACGTAATAGCCGTTTTTAAAACCATGAATGGTAAACATTTGGTAAAAAAAAGTTGAACAGTATTTAAAAGTCCCATCCATCAAAATACAATCCGAATTACATAAAAAATTGAGGTTGGAAAAACAGGAGAACACAATAATTTTAAATACCTGGTCTGCTGTTAATAGAAATTCCTCTTCTCGGTTCGTTCGTAATTGTAACTCACGAACACTATTAAATACTTCTTCCTGATTTTTAGGCAATAGTGTAAGTGCATCAACATCCTTCCCCTAATCCCCTGAACATCGATCAAAACAATCAAGATTTCTTCAAAATATTTAATTCAAGAAATCTTTGAAACCTTTCAGAAAAATACATAATTCTATGGGCCTCCGATTTTATCTATTATAAACCCTAATGACTCTAATAGGATTAAACTAAATGGTTGCGGCACAGTTCGAACATTTCAGTAATCCTCAAATTGATACAAGTCAGGTAAAATTTTATTTTGTGGCAGAGTTCGGATATGCCTGTTAATTCATAATATTTTTTATTTGTATTACTCCTATATGTAGTGTTTGGGGAATTTTCCTCAGAAATTTTAAATGGCAAGAGGCCTACTGTAATCGGCTTAATACGATTACACCTATTTACAGATTATTCGATTATTGAGAGGGATTTTCCAAACAACCCAGTTTTCTTAGAAACATTATCGGGAATATTATTTTAAAAGAAAGTAGGTACATTAAATCAGTACTTAGTATTAGTTCTTTGAGTAAAGTTGTATGAAGTTGTATGGTTGTCATAATATTGTAAACAGTTGGAATATATTTAAAACATTTGTTGAATGTTAATTGTGCAAGTACCCAACAATGTCGATAAGCCAAGGACCATCTAAACGACCAAAAACAGGTCCATTATCTTTATATGAAAAAACTATGATATTGAATTGTTATATATCATTGAAAAACAAGGATCCAAGTGCAAGTGTTGATGATATTGTGGAATTAACGGCTGCTATGTTGTGTGTTGCTAAATCAACAATTTATAGATTACTAAAAGAGAGCAAGAATGGAACTCTTCAACCCCCTAAAACTCCTTCAGGCCGAAATCCAATTGAGATCGATGAGTCATTAAAACAAAGACTAAGGCATAAAGTCCATGGATTTTACTTACGAAAGGAAATTCCAACACTTGACAAAATTATGACATCAGTGCAAGAAGATACGGACTATCCAAAATTCTCCAGAATGACATTATGCAAACTTTTGAAAGATGTGGGTTTCAGATATACAAAACATAATAGAAAATCTCTCTTGATAGATAAACCGGAAATAGTTTTTTGGAGAAGAGACTATTTAAGAAGCAGTCGAAATGCCAGAGAACAAAATTTGAAAATCTTCTACTTAGACGAAACATGGATAAATGCTGGATATACAGTTTCCAAATCTTGGCAAGATGAAAACATTAAAAGCGGAAGGCAGGCATTCGTGGAAGGTTTGTCGTTAGGTTTGCAGCCACCATCTGGAAAAGGAAAAAAACTTATCATTGTCCATGTTGGAAGTTCTGAAGGTTTTGTTGATGGTGGATTATTAACTTTTATTTCAAAACGCACGGGGGACTATCACGAAGATAGAAATGGGGATGTCTTCGAGGAATGGTTTGTTCAAATGTTCTGATCTGAATCCAGAAGGGGCTGTTATTGTTATGGACTACGCAAGTTACCATTCACGGTTACGAGAAGCATTGCCCACAAGTCGTTGGCGTAAAGCAGAGCTTTTGGAGTGGCTTATTTCGAAAAATATTAAGTTTCCAAAAGATCCACTAAGGAAAGAACTTTACAGAATTGCAAAAATGAACAAGAATAAATACAAAACCTACATTGTAGAAGAAATGGCTTCTTCTCGTGGTATATCAGTTTTTCGACTTCCCCCTTATCATTGTGAACTTAATCCCATAGAATTAATATGGGCTCAGGTAAAGGGGGAAGTTGGGAAAAAAAATACTACTTTTAAAATAAACAATGTTGTGAAATTGTTTGAGAGTGCTGTAAGTCATGTGAGTAAGGAAAATTGGACAAACTGTATCGAGCATGTTATCAAAGTAGAGGCAAATATGTAGAAAATTGACAATATTTGTGATGATTTAATCGACCCTATTATTATTAATGTCAACAACGATTCTTCCTCCTCCGAGTCGAATATAGAATAAAATGCAAGTAATAAATGTATTCCAATAATTATTTCTTTTAATTTTTTATTATATTATAATTTAAAACGTATTTTTTTCCCAAAATACACACCACTGCATTGCGTTATTGCTTATCTGCTAATCCTTTAACAATGAATAAACCCTAAACTTTGCTACAACTGAAACAAATACGGGGTCGATCTACCTGGTTTTCAGATTTACGGAAGAAATGTAATTTAAAGTAAGAGATTTATCAAAAATTTCATGGTGCTCCCTGTAAAGGTTTTGCATACCTAATTAGGGTTTATTACTCCTCGTACTTTTTGTACATACTATAGAGTAATAAAACCTCATTAGGTATACAAAGGGACTACAGAGTGACCCAACGAGTATTTAATCCCCTTTCATAGTGTGGCATTGATTTCATTGTAAAATATTTTATATGCAGATAGTACCACCCGGGTTTGAGAAAATTTAGGGGTTTCGCCTATAATTATCCGTTCATAAACACTGAAAATGATGTGCCAGAGGCGTACCGGTAGGATACTCGTAAAAAGGAAAGAATTTTATTCTAACAGAATGAAAATTAGGCATTATGTACATAGAATTATGTACACTTATTTTTTATTAAACACTATACAAAAAATAAATTATATAGAAATTAAATTATTGTTTTAAATGAAACTCACGGTTCCTAGTTAATTCCACAATATAGTAGAAATTATTGAAAATTCAAAAAAATTGACAATTGTTTCGATAAATCAATATCATCGTCAGAATGATAGAAGTTACATTTCATGTGATGCCTACCTAATGTTTTGTAGTTATTTTTGGCTAGACCAAGAAGTGACCTAACTTGTGATTGACTTAATATATGTTAATAGAAAAAAGAAGAAGATGTGATATTACAAATATTGAAGCTTAGATATTATTAGCCCTATGGTGATATCCTGGATATCTTTTTTCCAATTTTCCAATTAGGATCAGTATAACTGTGCAATGATATAGAAAACCAGGAAAACTATATCTGCTGATCTTTACAATTATCACTTAAGAAGGCAGTTTATTAGTGGAGAATTCCCTAGATTTAACTGTTCATTGACAACTTCATATTGTGGGTTTCTCAAATGTCTTCTAATTTCCAATTCTTCGAGGAAATCTAGTTTTTGTCTCTTTTCACAAATATGCAGCACTTCTAGTTTTGTGTTAGGTGTCAATGAATGATTGGTGTCAAGTAGATGTTTTGCGTAGTGGGATTTATCTGGTTGTTTGAATCTGTACGCTCGTCAGTATTCACTGTATCGGATTTCAAAATTCCTAAGGGTCTGACCCAAATAGACAGCATTACATTCTGGACATTCGAGTTTATATATACCTGACTTCTTCAATGGTGGTATTTTGGTATTTACATTTAACAATTTTGTACTAACGTTACTTCCTGTTTTAAAAGAAATTCTTGTATTCGTTGCTGAAGATATTATCTTTGAAATATTATTAGAAATATTTCCTGCATATGTGCTGCATATTTGTGAAAAGAAACAAAAACTAGATTTCCTTGAAAAATTGGAAATTAGAAGACATTTAAGAAACCCACAATATGAAGTTATCAATGAACAGTTATATCTAGGGAGTTCTCCACTAATAAACTGTCTTCTTAAGTGATAATTGTAAAGATCAGCAGATATAGTTTTCCTGGTGTTCTATATCATTTCACAGTTATACTGATCTTAATTGGAAAGATGATATCCAGGATATCACCACAGGGCTAATAATATCTAAGCTTCAATATTTGCAATATCACATCTTCTTCTTTTTTCTATTAACATATATTAAGTCAATCACAAGTTAGGTCACTCATTGGTCTAGCCAAAAATAACTACTAAACATCAGGTAGGCATCACATGAAATGTAACTTCTATCATTCTGACGATGATATTGATTTATCGCAACAATTGTAATTTTTTTAGAATTTTCAATAATTTTTATTATATTGTGGAATTAACTAGAAACCGTGAGTTTCATTTAAAATACTAATATGAGCAGATTCCACGAAGTAAGGGTCGAGACAGTTAATTTCATTAGAAATTAAATTATAAAATAATAATTCGTCATCTGAGGAACTATCATCCCCTCTTGACGTTATAATTAACGGGTCGACGGTCCTATCGACCAAGTAGTCAAGATCCAGCATTTTCTCCTCTTCTTTAATGACATGAAGGACAGCTTTTTGCCAATTCTCTGGTGTCACTTCTTTAATGGATTGATCAAAGAGTAGCTTAACGTCTTTCATCTTGAATGTCGTATTGTGCCTGGCTACAAATCCTTTCACTTGCGCCCATATAAGTTCTATAGAATTTAGTTCGCAATGATATGGCGATGTGCGCAACACAGTTACACTATATTTTCCTGTTATATATTCCACGGAATATTTCACAAAACGGTGTATGTGTGAATTTCCTATAGCTAATAATTCCTTTTTTTATCAATTTATCTTGCAATGCAATACCTTTGGGGGTTAACTTATCAATAATTTCTTGTTTTCCCCAAAACGAAGTTGGGGTCTTCTCTATGCGTCGAGAATGATAGCTTGTGTTATCCATAACTACTACTGAATCAGCCGGAGTTTATTTTATCATTCCACCAAAATAGTCTTCAAACATCCGATTTCATGTCCTCGTGGTACTATATAACTTCCATTAATCTACGTCTCGTCAAGATAAAATATTTTCTACTGCTCTGTTCTGTACTGATTTATATTTCTCTATATTTTCGTCGCCAGCAAACAAGTTCATCGCTTTCAAGTAAAAGTGCTTCACGGTTATGCTTTTCCCCTACAAACTCCATATTTTTTAAAGTGGCCCATCAAACTTTTCGAGTAAACGTAATACTATCATACTGACAAAACTCTATCAAAATCTTATCAAAGGTGGGTATTTCTTTTTTAAAATAAAGAGCGAATTTTTCTTCGAATTACTTGGTTTCTTCATCAAGGACTTTTACTCGTCTGCCTGGACTTTTTCTGGGAGGTTCCACTTGAGCTGCTGTCTTTCTCCCTCGCAATAATTTAAAAACGGTGGACTTTCGAACTCCAGTCATTCGGGAACATCGTTCGACAGTTTCTTGTACAGTAAAATTCGGGTAATCGTATTTTATGCAATCATGTACATTTAAAATAATAACTTTTTCACTCACTGATAGTGAAGAATTATTGGAACATCTTTTCGTTGGTTTGAATGTCGTCATTTTACTATGAATCATATAATACTATATATGGCTTAACAGCAAATACTGATACGTTAAACTAAAGAAATATACATATGAAGGTATAAAAATGTTGACATCATAAACTGATTTTAAGATGGTAAAAATGGTCTTTATTGTATATTCATCGTTCCCTTTGTACAATATACTGTAATGTTTTTTTTATTTATTTAAGACATTTTTACTACGGGTGGGATAAACTTTAAACACACGGTATGGCTACTTACTAATTCATTTGAAAACTAAACTATTCACTAATACTTAATTTATATACACTTAACTAATCACTTAAATTTAAATTATATACACAGAACCTTAATTATTAATTTATATCAACACTTCACAGTTCGCTATTCCGGTGTATTCTGATTCATTTGTCGAGATCACTTTTTAAACTAAACTCAACCCTCCATAGTGGGTCCTTTATATATGAGTGCCTTTTTTACTAGATAATTCTAGTTTGCGGCTTATACAAAAACAATTGGCTCTGGCATTTTCTAGATAAGACTGGTCATAAAAACAATGTCTAGATAAGATAGTCATAATCGTAAACAGTTCTAAGAAATCCCTGCGCATGCGCCATAATTTTAACTTTCATACATGGCTTAGACAGAGTCGAATTCAGGGACTATTTTTCTATTTTCATTGCGAAAATCCCTTATTGATCGCAAATAATTCTAAAGAAAATATTAGTTCGTTGAATATAAAGCACCGACCTGTTTCGTAAATAAGTTTTATTGATAGTAATCTTCACAAAAATGATGTTACGAACGTTTTTTAAATTGAACTGTCAAGTTCCAGTTTTTTTTATATCTGTCAGTTTACAATTATATTTTTTAATGTCACTTGATATTTTTGACATCCTCCCGCGGCGGAGAATCTTCAACTTCTAACGGAAAAAGAAGTTGCACTGGTCTACGAAGTCTAGACCCGTCACTCAATCGCACTTCACAATCCCGTACTCGACCATCGCGCCCTACAAACACATCGACGACTGTAACCATCTTCCACTGTAGCCTGGGCGTATGCACTTGATGCAATAGTACGATATCACCTATTCTTAAGCTCCTAGAATTAGGACGATGATTATGGTGAAACGTTCACAGCTGCTGAAGATACTCCGTTGTCCATTTTTTCCAAAACTTGGAAACCAATTGTTCCCTCGATTTCCATTGTTTGAGTATAATAGTTCGTTTAGCGATTCAAAACCTGGCGCATGCGCAGATGCATCAAATACTATCCGCAACTTTGTGGTTTCCTTGTCCTCGCGATAAACCGGACAATGCGGCATGTAATAAACGCGGTTTTGTTCGTTTTCATCAGGCGAAATTATTTTTGCACGTCCGTTTATTAAGTATTCACGCACAGCAATGTCATACTCAGCGAGCTTACCGGTTCGGCGCAACTTAGACACTAAACTATTCATACGTGCTATACTACCAATATAATTAGAGTCTATACTAGAGTTTGCTTTCCACGGCAGCGAAACTTCATATCGTCCGTTTTTAAAATGAATTTTTTCCTTAATAAAAGCTTCCGTATAATTATTTTTTAAATGTTCGTTTTCACTAATACCTAATGTCTCTAATGTCCAAAATTTCTTAATATCGACATTGTCCTGTTCAAAGTCTGCCTGTACATTTAACGCTGATACCCAATTAAAATTTACAAAAAATTCACAGTTTTCTACAATATTTGAAACTCCATGTATTGTCCACCCTAATTTTGTGTTTACGGCAGTTAAATCATTGGATATGCGTTTTGTGTCACCTGTAACAATTTTCCAATAATGATCAGCTCCAACCAGTAAAGTTATACCGTTAATTAACTGATTATTTGTAACGTTAACATCAGCTAACTGGTATTTAGAAACAAAATCTCTAATTATTGGATCGTTAGTAGAAGGTGGTTTTAAAGCGTCAAAACATATTTCTGGAACCTCTACAGCTGTAATTTCGGTTAGTTTTCCGTTAAACTGATTCTTGAGACCTACTTGTACCCGATTGCACAAAGTTGTCGGTGCGCTACGAGTATTTCCAAAACTATTTATGGAAATTTTGTGAGTACCGACTACAGGCAAACCCAGTGAACGCGATACACATTGTTTTATGAAAGTTAATTGGCTACCTCCATCTATAACTAACCGAATCTCCATGTCATTAGCGGTATCATTACTTATTAAACATTTTGCTGTCATTAAATAAACGTTATTATTTGCCCCGTTAGCTATTAATGCAGTAGAGTTATCTCGATTTGTCACATTATTAGGGGTGCTGTCAACAATGTGATTATTTTGATTTTCGGTGAGACTAGACTGAGAATAGCTGCTATTTCCGTTTCGAATATTGTTACTGGCAAATGAAGGATAGCACATTGAGGTCGCGTGACGACGGTTGCACTTTGCACAAGATAGGCGCGATTTGCAAAATTTTGAAGAATGCCTAGGTCTGGTACAGCGAAAACAACAATTGTTTTCTTTTAAAATGTCCTTTTTTCGCGAGATATTAAAAGACGCTTTGCAATCTTTTGTTTTGTGCGTTTTTGATTTGCAAAACAAGCAGTTTTCATTATTTACAGTTAATAAACTCGCGGCCGTAAATTGATCGTTTTCTGATGCACTATTATTTTGAGTTGACAATGTTCGTTTGCTATTATTATCTTTGCAATTTTGATAGTCCGTTACCTTTTCACAGCGAGCTTGTTCGATTGAATCCAATTCTAATTTAATAAATTGCAATAAACTGCTAATTTGCTTATTATAATCTACGGTATTGTCTGAATTTTCCGATTGCGAAAGAGAGTTACTACTAACCGTTTCACTTGTAATTTTTTGTTTGTTGAACAAAACGTGCAAATTATATGGTAGAGCCTTAAAAATGATAGATTAGACCATTAGTCCGTATTGTTGAGGTGACAAACCTAGTGTTGACAGTGAACGGGTAATCGTTGACGCAGTACTATACAGTTTACGAAGCGCGGAAATGTCTCTTTCACATTTTACTGGAACTATTGTTAAAAGTTTTTGTATATATTTGTCCACTATACGTTCATAATTAGCATATTCTTCTTTTAACAGTTCTATCGCGTCTTTGTACGATGAATGACTAGAAGTCAATCCGTTAATGGTTACAGCGGCTTTATCAGACAAATAAGACTTAAGATAAGCAAATTTTGCAGCATCGTTTAAAGAACCATTCTCGTGAACGACCAAACGGAATTGTTCCCAAAATGCCGGCCAAGCCTCAATATCTCCGTTAAATTTAATGAAATTTAGTTTTGGTAATCTTACCGACATGTTTTCCTGACTATGAACGTTACCGTTAGATGACTGTTGCTCCAAGCTTCTCTGATCGTTTTGTGGCGGTAAAGATTGTTGCAGTTTCAGACGTTGTTCCAATCTCGCAACTGTTGCAACAGCGAGATCATCGTATTCCACAATCTTCGCGCACTCAGCTTCAGCATGTTCATCACTAAACTTGGGATACAGTCGTTCATTAACACTATTTAAACTGTCCTTCTGTGCTGTAATGCGAGCTATTAACGCGGGTACGTCACTAGTATTTGCAGTTTCGTTATTAATAATGTCGTTCGCGTTATTCACTAGCTTCGTTAATGCTGCGCGTAACGTTTTTCGAAGTACTAAATCCATTATAATCGTTTTAGTTCGATCCGATAAAAATTACTAGACAATAAAACTTCCCTGGTTTCGGCACCATAAAGAAAATATTAGTTCGTTGAATATAAAGCACCGATCTGTTTCGTAAATAAGTTTTATTGATAGTAATCTTCACAAAAATGATGTTACAAACGTTTTTTAAATTGAACTGTCAAGTTCCAGTTTTTTTTATATCTGTCAGTTTACAATTATATTTTTTAATGTCACTTGATATTTTTGACAAATTCCGTTTCCAACATGCAATTTCATCTTTTTCGATTATAAGCGACTTTCTAATTACTTTTTCATTATCTTTTCCAATTGTTCTCTTAACTTTTCAATAGTTTATCTTCTCTCAATGTACACAAAATTTTATCTGAAGTCGAATGAATTCACAATTATTGAGATTTTTGGAATCACAAGCAGGTACGCCCTTGGAATGGTCATTTTACAAGGGTTTATTACTCTCGACCTTTTTAAAATAGAGTATAATCCAAATACTAAAAATGACAAAAAAATATCCTGTAATTTTTATTTTTTGAACAAAAATTTCTCACTAAACTGTCTACTATTGTGGAGACTTTTTTGACAAGCTGACAACCACGCCGTTGTCCGGATGATCTGACAGCAGACGTTAAGAGATGAAAAAGCATCAGACCGAGAGATAAACATTTTTGTGCTTATATTTCGTAATTTCATTGTAAAATAAAGTTTTCTCAAATTACATGTGCTCAATATATTCATTATAGAACATAATGTAATGGTCCTTTGAGAGCTGGATTATTGAGCAAAATTTCGTCCACGTGTCATCAAATCACCAGCAGAAATTTGGACCCAACGAGAACGAATCGGGACCCGAGAACCACCAAGAAATAGTAGATAGAAATTGTGGGGAAGAAAAAAGTGTTATATTTGTAACCTCTATCAATCCTTTATTTTTCTAAATTTTCTCTTTTGTTGAGATTGAGAATTGTTTCGAGTTTAATTCGGAGTTATATTTCCTTCAGTATTACCACAAATCGTGAAGTAAAATATCCGAAGCACAGGATGCTGCTAGATTAAACAGATTAATTAAAACAAAGGGTATTTTAAAATTGAGACAAACGCATTTAAAAAAATAATTAGATAATATTTTACAAGAGTATCGAGATATAGATACAAAAAATTACGTTTGCCAGCAAATTCTAGAACTTGAAAGTAGAATAGAAAGGTACCAAACAGTTCCGAGTGACTTTGATAATATACAGAGTGAAATACCAAACCTATCAGATAAAGTAGAAGCTAGGGAGGAATTTATTAGCTGCAGTCACAGATATAATAACAGTTTTTTATAAACCACGAGAACTGACAAATTGTGACTCAAATTCTGACATTTCCGTCAATGTGAGTAATAATAGTAATACCATGGAAATTAAATTACCGGATATCGAATTAACTAAATTAGGGGGAGATTACGGAAACTTTTTAGAATTCAGGAATTTATTTGACAGTTCAACTAATTCAGGTAAACGTTTAGCGGAAATTCATAAATTTCACTATCTGAGGACATCCTTGTTTGGGGGAGACGCGCAGGTCATATGTAGCATAGAGTTCAGAGCAGATAATTATGGATTTGGGTGGAATACTTTGTGTAACAGATATTATAATCGGGCAATACTTGTCGATAATCATGTGCGAGCCTTGTTTAATTTACCGGTATTAATACAAGAGTCTTGTATTGAGGTAAGGAATATGCTTGATAACATTTCCATACATTTAAGGCCGTTAGAGGGCTTAAAGCAACCGGTAGCTCATTAGGATAATTTACTTCTCCATATATTAAGTTCAAAATTAGATAAGAAAACGGCGAGAGAATGGGAGGAGAAACGTGCAAAAAGACATTTTAGGTGTGCAGAAGCTGACGGTGAGGAACAAAAGAATCATGGTTTGGAAACATTAAGAAGATGATTCAGATTACAGAGGCAAGCAGTGGAATATCACGAGTAAATAGTGTACGAAATAACTCCTATTCCCTCGCAGTGAATGAGAATATTTGTGTAGTGTGCAAGGGGGTACACAGTATTCACAACTGTCCAGAGTTTCAAAGATTGAGTGTGGATTAACGAGAATGCAAGGTCAAAGATTTACGTCTGTGTTTCAATTGCTCGAGAAATGGTCATTCTGTGAACAACTGCCATGCTAGCGCGTGTAGAAAATGTCGTAGTAAGCACCACACATCAATTCATTTCCAGAAATCTAAGAGGGTAGTAAAATCAGGAAACACTTTGAACGAACCGAATCAAGAATTTCAGCAGCAGGTAACTGTGTTAAATAAACCTCGAAAAATAATAGATAAAGATATGACTGACTGTGACCCCTAGAATAGGATAAATGTCTATCACAATTCTTTAACCTAGGGTTAACTATAATCCCTAGTACTATGTAAATATCTCGCAAGTACACAATGTAAATATCTCTGGAATAGGATTAATCATAAATCTCAAGTGCAATGTAAATATCTCTACGCAATTATCAAAAATGTTAACCTAGGATTAACTATAATCCTTAGTATAACGTAAATATCTCTAAAATAGGGTTAACTAAAATCTCGAGTACAGCGTAAAAATCTCTAAGATAGAATTGAGTACAATCGCAAGTAAAATCGTAAATATCTCTACGCAGTTATCAAAAACAAAAATAGTCAGATGAAAGAGGAACACTATGCACCTTCAGAAAAAGGGGTCCCTGAATATAACTAAATAAGCTGCCTCTACAATTTTTGGCCGTAACAGTAGATGAGGGGCGCTGATGTATAAGGAACACTCGATATGACTGAAATTCACTGTAGGGTCCCTTAACTATCTTGGGATACCCGGTTAAAAGAAAAAAATATAATAACGCAATCCAATACCCAATATAATAAATGAATTGTACTTTTAAAAACTTACGTTTTGGAAATCCCACTAGTCACATAAATTTTCACACTATTACTTCTTGAGGGTGAAGGTCCGTCAATACTCAGACTAGCCTCACCAGGGGAGAGATATCACCTATCTCTCACTGACTGCCTAACTGTCCCCAATTTTTTGATATTTATTTCTCGAGTTCACCTTCAATGAAGGTTAATTATTCATATCTGTTTATGTTTGTGGTCAACAAAACCTGACCTGCTCGTAATCTAATATGTTTGGATAACCTTGTTTTGTTTGTGTTTTTTACTTTAGTTGAGGTCGAGAATTTAATAACTATTTTGAATTAAAAAAAGAAATTATCTATATAGGGTGTTTTTAGAATTTGTGTCATATCTTGTGTTTATTACAATCCCTAGTAAATGAGTAAAAGGAGGTAAAGGTGGCGTACTATTTTCCATACCACAGTTTATTAAACGAAAAGAACCAGACGACCAAACTTAGAGTTGACATTACCGGTTCTGCTAAGTCGGACACCTAGCAGTCTTTGAATGATCTTCAGTATGTAGGTCCCATGATTCAGGATGATTTGATATTCATACCTTTGAGATTTAGGTTATACAACATAGTAATATGTGGAGATAATGTCAAAATGTATCGCCAAATTTGGATAAGTCCCGAACAGAGATGCCTACATAGGATACTGTGAAGATTTGATCCATCTGATGCTATTCAGGAGTACGAGCCTAAGACGGTCACCTATGGTGACGCGTCTTCTCCCTTCTTAGCAATGCATTGTCTGCAACAGTTGTTTAAAGAAAGTGTAATTTCTTACCCGAAAGTTTCGAAGGTAATCGAGATAGATTTTTACATGCATGACATAATTTCCGGTTACGGACACGGTTGAGGAAGCCATTTATTGGTGTAATGACTTGCAGGTAGTTTTAAAAAGGGGATCTAATAGAGGAGGGGAGCTGCAGTATCTTAAGCAGACTAGTGATTCCGTAATTCCAAAAATTAGTGATAAGCATAAAACCAAAACTTTGGGTTTGGATTGGGTAAGTAAGCAAGGTGTCTTGAGGTATAATATTTCAGAATCGGAATTCCAGAACGTGATACTGTCAGAAGTATCACTTATATTTGATTCATCAGGTATTTTGGCACCTACCGTTATTCTGGCGAAAATTATTCTTCAAAAATTGTGGATAAATCAGCTTTCTTGGAATGAAGGGATTCCAATGGACATTAATACCCGCTGGAGAGCATTTCGGCAACAAATGGGCAAACTCAATTCCCTCCGTATTCCGAGAGAAATAACTTGTAGAGATGCCATTCACATCGAAATTCATAGTGTTTCTGATGCTTCACTGTAACCAAAGATCAATCTGCAGAGACGTGTCGGTAATAAATAAATTACATACAGGCAGCGATCATAGACTTGTAAGGGCGATCTTCTATCTTGACCTCCAAAGAGAGAGAAACAACCTCATTAAAATTCCTAGATTTCCTACTATAGAAGTAATAGACAAGAAAAATTATGAATACAAAAACGAACCAAACAAGAGAATTATGAAGACTGGGGTTTTGCATTAGCAGCCTTTTTTGGTCTATTAAACCTTGCTATAGGGGCGTCCTCATCAGAAAGTTCTGAATCTGTTCGGACTAGAGATATTTGATCTCTTTGATTTTTGCTACTGAATGATGCTGGCTCAGAAATAATTTATTATTAACTCACTTTTTTCTTTCAATGTTGCTAGAGGGACATCCTAATCAGTTGGACGAGAGATGTTACTTTTTTGCTTTCTACTGGACAATGCTTGCCTAGAAACTTCTGTTGATTTTTTTTAATATTGGTAGATCCTTTGTCGATGTTAAAATTACTGATTCAGGGCAAATTTGTGCTTTCTTTTCATATACTTGTCTTGGCGTTTGTTTCACAGCAGCTAAAAGCAGATCTTCAAAGTTTACGCTAGGTTGCGTTTCTCTGGATGATCTAGGTTGAGTTTGTAGTAATTTAGGAGGAAAGCTAACTTCGAGTATAGTATTTTGGTCGAAGGAGAAAATAACCCCCTTTTTAAAACCATTAACTATAACTTCTGGTGAAGTACTTGTCCAGGTGTCACATAAAAACTGTGAAAACATTTTGCCAATATGTTGTCTTTGCCATGTAAACAGCTTCTCATCCCATTTGTTTTTAAATTATTCAAAAACTGATATGTCCAAAAGTTACAGTAGATGGCTTGAAAGTTGAGGTAATTTTAAAATCGTTATTCGATCTTCAACTGCCGCGTCTATTATGCCCATCGTACTGTCCGCTCAGGACCTATTGTGGGAATAATCATTTTTTCAAAGTAATTTGAAAATATTGTCCCTTCTATCCATCCCTTTGTGCTTGCTGTATACATCCAGTTGCCAATTTTCCTCAATCTCTAGCGGTATTGTAGTAGGGTGCCCCTTGTTTCTTTTTTCATTCCACGTATTCCCCGGATATGAGAATACAAAGAACATATGTTATATTGTACTGCTGAGCCGCTTTGTAGATAGTGGTTCTTTGTGCTTGAGCAATGGCTATTTGAAGATCTTGTATCCGAACTATTTTGCATCTGAAAGCAAAAAGGGTAAACGTGATACACTACTTCACATATTTTTCGGAGGGACTATCACACATTTACCCCAAAGCCTTTTTTGGGGGAGATGTGATGTAGTGCCGAAACTAAACCAATTCCATTAAAGAATATGTTAAATACGAACTTAAACGCAAAAAACCTTACAGAAGGTCTTTGTTAATACTTTCAAAAAAATTGTACATTTCTAAACATAAATTCGTAATATACCTGTACTGCCGTGCCAAGGAAAAACGCAGTAAGTACAAAAAAGTAAAATGGCAGTTAAACACATACACAAATTGAAAGACCATTTGAGGTCGTTCAAATTAAGATATGTTCATGAAATTCAGTTCAACTGAGTATTATTCTTCCAGTTTCATCTTTAATGAATTTTGAAACAATTCGAAGAATATTTCAAAAAATATATCAATTACTGTGATTATGAACACTAGGTTGAGCCGTTTCCATAAAATAAAACGTCGTAAGTAACTACTTACTGTATTTTAATTTATGAAAAAAATTCATATCTTGATAATCATGAAACAGTATGTGTTTTTTAGTATATTAACCCTTAACTGGTCCGGCACCAGATTTGGGACGCAAACGGTCCGGCGTAGTCTTATGGACGACCTATTTTTAGGCGGCTTATAAAAACTAAGAAACGGAAATGAAACAAATATGTTATCAAAAACGGATTGTGTGAACATATCACAATCAAAATTTATTAAAATAAACGTAGTTAAACAACACCATCTTGAATTGGAAATTAAAATATGTATAATGCAGAAAACTAAATAAAAGAAAACACTTATTTTTTAAATATAAATTTGTGAATTTAAAAAACGTTGAAAATACTAATGTATTTTACAATTAGGTTTTTAAAAAGGTAAGTAAACAAAATAAATGTTTAAAACAAAAAAAATCTATAGCAGTTTCTCTCCAACATCAAAAGAACTTGTTGCTCCTAAGAGCAATTATTACATAGTGGTTTCGTGCATTCTAAGTAAACTGGCTGTTTACATTGCAGGCACAAATATCTTGTCATTCTACGTTTTTTACTAGGACATAAATGACAAATCTTACGTTTTTCCAGAATTAAAGCTTCATTGTTGGCGTCTTCTTTTTCTTCTGGAACTCGAAGTATTCGTCTTATAGTATAGCGTAGTTCCCGAGGAATATTTGTAAGTGCTAAACGCCTTTTCATATGATCTTGCACCAATTGCATGGCTAACTCAAGTGCAAAAATAGTTTTTTCTCTTATTGTTGGATTATTTTCAAAACATTGGTGTAGGATATATGAATTGATCACAGAAATGTCCAAGAGACGAAAGAAAATTGCTAGAGGCCATCTCCGAGTACGGCGGCTTGAGGTGCTTTTGGAACATTTTTCGTCGAGAGAATCAACACCCCCTTTATTTTCATTATAGTAGGTAATTATTTCCGGTTTGTTCATTAGAGGATCAGTGTACCGTCTGTCATGCATAGATGATACTAGGATTGTAGCTTTCCCAGGCTTATTAACATGAGAAATTAGAGTATACTCTTCCCTAAATCCATAAAGCGTGGATCCTGCAGCTCTGGTTTTGGTTGGTAGAAAATACGGTGGTATTTCGGCTTTATTTTTTTTCATGGTACCAACATAAGTCAAACCGTTGGCTCTCAGAACGTTCAATAGCTGAATAGAAGTATACCAATTGTCAGCTGTAATGTTACGATTGCTGTTAAAAATCGGTTTTGCTAGGCGTAAAACGGCTTGAGTAAGTTTTTGAAGTTTTTTGTATTCATCATTAATACCCAATCCATCAGAATCTTTACCACTATAGATGTATGCATTATATTTCGCGCATCCGTCATGCATTGTATTTTGAGTCCATATTTTGCCGGTTTATTCGGTATGTACATCTTGAACCGACATCTGCCACGGAAACTCACAAGCATCTCATCTATTGTGACCGATTGACCAAGTCCATAAACACTTTGACAATTGTTTATAAAAGAATTAAACACAAATGATATAGCTGCAATTTGTAACGCTCTTGCGTCGTTACTTGACGGGTTGGCGCCTTAACTACAGGTGACGGGTTGCCTCGGGCGCCAGTTTATTAAAGTGGTATGCTCCACTCGCACCGGGCAGCGTCAGTGAAGAATAAAAATACTCCAGGGGTCACTTTATGGTGGTGACGAAAGTGTTGCGGCCGGTCGGGCAGATTTTACTTGCCTCCCCGGCTTCGTAACCTGGGTCATTAGCTGCTTAACGTTCTTACCTATTTACGGAGGTTTACTGGTAATTGGAGTTGGAGAGAAGAGAAACCAAAAGTTACTTATTTACAAAGAGTCTTTATTAAACGGAAAACTAAACTAAATGTCTTCAATTCGGGTAGGCGGGGCAAAAGCACTAGTACTAACTACTATCCTACTGGTTCAAAACGGTCTCTACTACGGTGAACTACTACGGTGAGTAAAACAAAGCTATGCAAGCGGAAGCAACAAAAAATGGGCGGGGGTGCGGTGGACGGTTAGCGGAAGCCGGGTGATGCGGTGGACGGTTAGCGGCAGTGGGCAGAACTACTACGGATTGCAAGCGAAAGCAAAAATGGGGCGAGGATGCGGTGGACGGTTAGCGGCAGTGGGCAGAACTACTACGGATTGCAAGCGACCCTCTAGGTTAATCAAAGCTCTACTTTCGGGGGATATGGCTCTCGGTTTCCGCGGTATCGAAATCTCGGAGTTGCGGCGGCCACCACTAGGATGTGAGAACTCAACTTTCTAGTGGCGGACACGGTACTCCTCGATCGGATGGCTTAAGGCCCAAACACGGCCGCTGCTAGGATGTGAGAACTCAACGTTCTAGCAGCGGACACGGTTCCCCTCGATCGGATGGCTTAAGGCCCAAACACGGCCGCTGCTAGGATGTGAGATCTCAACGTTCTAGCAGCGGACACTGTTCCCCTTTTACTTCTCCTGGTCGGATTATACGGCGAGAACCATATACCCTAAGGTATAAAATTCGGAATATCACTCACCTCGGTAAACGGAACGGTCCAATTAACGGAATCGGTTTTCTGAAAGAGAACGGTTTTATGAGCACAATGAAGATTTAATTCTCACCTGCGTATGCGGGTGAGGAGCTGAGTCTACGGATAGACTGACTACACTGAGAATCGTTCTGCTTTACGGTATGGCTTGTTGGGGATACGGCGCGAAGTCGTAAGTGTCGCCGACTGTCGGTGCAGGTTTGATAAATTATATTATAATGTACCGATGTTTATATTACATTGTACCGATACGGACGGAGAAATGCAGTGTTCGAATGCTTTATTTCATATTATACGGAATATTGTGCTTTTGCCCGGTCTTTGAAAATGTAACTTCGTTACAAATTGAATCGTCCTTTTTTCTCTCCTCTCTGTTATCTGAATCATCAAATCGTATGGCGGCTAAAAGAACAGCAAATCTCTTCTGGCTCATGACCGACCTAAATATTTCTCTGCCCGTTCCGTCTGTGGCAAATAAACGGTTAATATTTTCATGACTGGAATTGAATATGGCTGTGTACACTAGAAGTCCTGAAAATGCATTCAATTCAAGACTGTCTGTATCTCTAAGATGATGTTGGGAATCGGCTGAATACCTGACGCGCATTGCATTCAATTTCTTGTTTGTGTTTTGAATAATTTGCTCTAATATATCAGCACTAAAGAACAAACTCCAAACAGATAACGGATTCGCAGTTTCGCCGAGTGCCTTTGCTTTGGTTTTGAGAGTGTGTAATTTCATAACTATGTTATGTTTTCGTGTTTTTGATGATGTACACCATCTGTATCTATTTTTCCATATTTATAAGATTTTATGTCATCAGTAACGTCATCTTCATTGATTTCGTCCGAGCACTCGGATTCCGAAATTTCCGAGTTCGAATCATTATCAGACTCAATATTATATTCTTGTGACACATCGTCTATATCACTACCACTGTCATTATCTTCGTCGAACCATTTTTGAAGAATTTCCTCGTAATTACGGTCACCAATACGTACCCTTTTTGATGAACCGGCCATATTCCTTAACAACTACAATACTAAAAAAAGTTACACAAACGGTACGGCGTCGTCTGAGAGACTACGGTAGAACTATTTGCTATTATTTCTTTTTTCAAACTAAACACTCACATCGAAACTATAGCTATGTACTATTATCCAATAAGAGAAAGAATAGGTGGCGTGGTTCTTATGTAGGCAGAATATGTAACCAATAAGAACAAATTATCAACGTCAAGTAGTCTGTCAGACGATACCGGACCAGTTAAGGGTTAAGTACCAAGTGTCAAAAAGGTTACTTTAGTCACGAGTTTTACTAGGCACGAGTGGAGCGAAGCGGAACGAGTTCCTTGTGAAACGAGTGACTAAAGACGTTTTTAACACGAGGTGCTTACTATACTTTTTCGTCGCCCGTGGAAAGAAAAAAATTATATTATATTTGAATTATATTCATTACATAACGGACGATGGCTGAAAGCTGACTGACAAATCAAATGACGCAGAATAACAAAATTATCACGGAACATGACATTTAACATACAAAAGATACACTTGATTTGACATTTAAAAAACAAAAGATAAACGAGATGTGACTTTTCGCATTTTAAACACTAGTGTTTAAATAGTCGTTTTGTGCATGTCAAACCCGTGTTCAAAGTGCGGATTTAGTAACGGAAGTAGAAAAAATATTTTTTTATTCAACTTTTCTTACTATTCACAAACTGAGATCACAACTGCAATGATGCATTGGTAAATAAAAACAAACGAAACGAATTATCAATAGGTAACATATAAAATAATAATGGATACGAAATATCAACTGTAAGAACAAATAAATGAGTATTTTTAGTAGAATTTATTTTCTTTTTTGACTGGGAGGTTTTTCTAGAACTGTAAAGGAGTTTTGCCCATCAATGGTTCCACAACTTTCAATAAAGCCTCCTTTTTGGTTTTTTCGATGCCGTCTTTCACACTCAGAGCAATGGGTTCAGTACCAATCGTTTTCATTGAAGCGTTTTTGATGAAATTCAGCTCAAGTTCTGTTTCGGAACTGAAATCTGCCCTGCGCGGATCCGTACAATATCCCTCAAATATGGCTTAGGATTATTGAGTTTTGTATTATTAGTCTTTGCCACGGAATGATGGTCTTTCCATTGGAAAAAATCGTTGATATGCATGGATTTTACATCAAAATTTCCTGAATTTGATTCTGAAACTGAATCTACAAAGTCCAGGAAATCATATGTTTTATTTCTCTTTTTTAACTTAATTCGACTTGGTGGTGAAAGCTGTCGGCACTCATGAAAGTGTGTCCTGGTTCGAAATAATTAACTTCCAAACTTTCAAGTGACACCATGCTAGAATTCACAATATGCACAAAAAAACTGAGCATACACCAGTTTTTGTTCTGAGCGGAACAATTATCTAGAATTGGTGAAAGGTGCTTATAATATCCTACTTTTTTCGAGAAGTTATTGCTTCTAGCCACAAAACTGCGAATGGTCGTCGAGATTTCTCCACTCTTCCCACCGGTACGAAACTTTCGTTGTAAGATGTGAGGCGTCTGATAAAAATAACTGCCTTGAATATATCCATACGAGGTAACATAATTATATTCTGTAAGTCAGCTGATATGCACAGGGTGTTTTCATCAAATATCGTATCTGCATGCTTTTTGTAACGTTTCCTACTATCTACAACTTTGGAATTATGTGCGGACCATTTACTGCATATTTCACATTTTGTGTCTAAATTGTTCTTGGTATGTTCTGAATTGTGTAAACGAAACGTCTCACTATGTTCACACTGTTCGTGACCAAGTTTTGTGAAATGAATGTTCATTTCGCCCACTACTTTTCGGTATAGTTCATATGAAATTTTTGTATTCGGGTACTTACGATAAAAATCGATGAACATGAAGTTAATTGTGACGTCATCCGGTAGGTATCTAACGTTGGGGCGTGTTCCCTCCTATAATGAGAGGTTTTCGGATGGAAGGACTCAATGTGCAAATGTATTTAATCTCTGTCAATTTTAGCTTTATTGGGATGATGCCCACGCCGATCGGGTGCATGGGTGCTTGAAGACCTCGCAACTGTTAATAAAGCACGGAAAACAATGCCGTCGTTCTTGGGTTTGTAACCTAGAGTCGTAAAAAAAAATAGTTTACAAACGTGCCGCTTTGTACCTTCTTTACTATGGAGATGATATTGTATAGTTACATTTAGTTGAGATGATTCCGTTTTGAGCGTTCTGCGTTTAACAGTATTTCTCGAACACTGATGTAGAATGAAAGATTTCTGTTGCTCCCAGTACTCGCTATTGATTTTATACCTTTACTCATCATCAAACTTGTCACCATATTTCAATTTACACTTATCAACATTACATTCTTCTAAAACTCTATGATTTTCTTGCAATTTCAATCGTTTTTCCTGTAATTTTTCAATTTTGGGCCGTTTGATTTTTCTTTTTCTCACTGTTCCTTTCTTTGTATACTCTGAAATATTATTATAGTATGAGCCAATTAATACTCTGAATATTGCAACTTATACTAACCTCTTTCATTTGACTGGACACTTGTTTCTTGTATTTCTGCTTGTGATATCTGGATTAGTTGCTCTCTTGATTCTTCTTCTAGCAATAGTTCTTACAATTGTGATAACTGCTGGTTTGGGTCTGGAAATGGTAATATTTCGTTAATTAGTTACCTTGGTAATATGTGAAGAAGATTACCAACCTTCTGCTAGGCTGACAAAGTCTATAATAAAATTGACTGTCTCGACCCTTACTTCGTGGAATATGCTCATATTAGTGTTTTTAAATGAAACTCAAGGTCTCTAGTTAATTCCACAATATAATACAAGTTATTGAAAATTCTAAAAATTTTTTTAGAATTTTCAATAACTTGTATTATATTGTGGAATTAACTAGAGACCTTGAGTTTCATTTAAAAACACTAAGTCTATAATAGTCTATAATTCTCGTTTTCAAGATCTTCATGAAATATAATTGGTATGTCGTCTATTTCTTTGTGATTTTCAGTCGCTAATTCTGGCATAATGAGAATACTTTCATGGGCATCTAATTGAACAAGTTCTTGAATAAGAACTGGTATTTCTACCAGTTCACTCCGTCCTGCATTAGTTTTAGGAATAAGAACATTCCCACTTTCGATATTTTCAGTTCTCTGCAAACAATCTATTTCCTGATTAGCCATTTCTACTTCTGGTAATGCTTCTGCATGCTGCTGCAACACTTTCTGTAATTCTTTATCGCGCACCATCGCCATTATTTTTGTTGATCTACTTCCAAACATTTCCGCGTATAAATGAACCTACTCTCTGGAATCAACGGAGACAACTGAGCTGAGCTCAGTGAGTTGAAATAATCTACTTCTTGATTCTTGTCCGTACACTTAAGACAGTAAGTTAAAATGTAGTAGAGGAAGTGGTCCGAATATGGGCCCCCCATTTGTTTTTTTTTCGTAACTTGCTTATTATTTTTTTATAACAATGTCTAAAATCATCTATACATACTATAAGACCTTAGTAACAAAACTGCAAAACCTGTTTTTTTTTTAAATGAAGTTTGTTGGTTTTACAGAGAAATATATAAAGAGAGGCACTTTTTTGAAACGGGTCAGACAGTATGAAATATGGGCCCCCTAAAAAAATAAATAAATTTTCTTTCTACAATAAAAAATACAAAATAAAACAGCAAAAATAAATGTCAAAGTAAAAATAAACATTTTTTATTAAAAAAAAACGAACTAAATTACTGACAAAAATCACAAACATAAGTGTCTTTTTCTGCTCCGGAACATTGTTCATGTGCCCAGAGATTGCACATTAAACACTGAACCCAAGTTTCTCCTCTGGTATCATCTGAAAATCGTGTTTCGCAAAATTGACATGTAGCGTCATTACTGCCAGGAGTGTACTCGCCGATCTGGTCAAGGTCAAGGTCCTCGTCAGCAGGCAAAAATTCATCTTCGTTTCCCTCTTCATCTGAGCTGTAGCTAGTGTTTACTTTTATTTTGGGCTCCTTTACTTTTTTTTTTAATTTACCATAGATAACTTTCGCTTTTGCTTTCCCTTTCCCTTCTTTGTCTGACATGTAGGATCATTACTGCCAGGAGTGTACTCACCGATCTGGTCTGGGTCTGGGTCAAGGTCATCGTCAGCTGGCAAAAATTCATCTTCCTATTCTTCTTCATCTGAGCTGTATCTGGTGATTGCTTTTATTTTGGGTTTCTTTATTTTTTTTTTTTAATTTTCCATTTTCCATAGATAGTTTTCGCTTTCCCTTTCCCTCGTTTGTCTTTACACTTTCTTTTGATTCATCTGAAAATACTTTCCTCTTTTCGTTTCCTTCTTTTGATTTCCTTATTTTCTCAATCGATAATTCAAGATCTGATTTATATGGAGATGAAGTTATAATTTGGGAACGAGAGGTTTTTCTTCCTCTTGTAGACGCTCTTTTTGTAACTGATGGGACAGGTGAAAGAACGAATGGGCTCCCGAAGGTTTTTGAACAGTCTCCTAATAGCACAGTTGATGGGGTCATTGTGACCCTTAATGGTGGATCGGGGTCTTTAGAACAACCCGGTTGTTGATCTTCTGAACGAATTGATATACCTTCTGAAGAAACAGTTTTGGAATGGTCACATGTCCGTTCTTCCAGCTGAGTTTCAGTTGAGTTACAGGTTTTTTTAGCTTCAATTTTTTCAGCAGTAAAATCAGCATCTGCAAAAATGTGTTTATTTATTGGCCATATTCCGGTTACTTTAAATCCATTTGTAGCTATTTCTGTCGTCTGGCATTTCAGAACAGCTTTACCCAATAATTCTGCTAGATCAAATTGTGATAAGGCTCTGTTATTAACCCGAATCCAAGTTCTAACCTCTTCGCTGTAGTACGCTTTTAGTGGTCCCATGAACGTTTTGTCAAGGGGTTGGAGTTCATGTGTCGAGTGAGGAGGGAGTGATATGATGCAGACATTATTTTCCCTTGCCAAGTTTATAATTTCTAAATTTCTAGTGTGACTGTAATGTCCATCTACTACAAGCAACACAGGTAACTCCTCAGTTGGCTTTACAAACTGGAGAAAATGTTTGAACCATTCGGTGAATAAATTTTGCTGGATCCAGCCACTTGGATGTACTGCATAAATACTTCCAGATGGTGCTCCGCGCATAAGCTGATCGTTTCTATTTTTTCTCGGGAAGACCAACATTGGGGGAACAAATTGCCCTCCTGCACTCATTGATGCAATCATAGTCACTAGCGAACCTCTCTCAGCCGATGTAATGGCAGCAATCTGACGTTTTCCCTTTCGGCCAATGACTTTAGGAATTCTTGATGGTACAACGGAAAGACCAGTTTCGTCTACGTTATATATTTGATGCGGACCATAGTTATGTTTTTCATATTGTACCTCAAGGTTATCGAAAAATATTTTGATATTTTCCTTGTTGAATCCCAAAGCCCTTGCAAAAGAGGTTCCAGTTGGTCTTCGGGGGGACAGTACATTTTTATGTCTTCTTAAAAAAGCGTCTAACCAGGTACGACCAGCTATACCATTTTTAAAAGGATTTCTGATTTTATTTTTAATAGCCAGTGTGTATGCCATTCTACACAGATCTTTTCTGGTTAAACCATAAAACTGAGACTCCATTTTGAGAATATATTCAAGCAATTCTTCTTCTATGGCGTATCCAAGAACTGGTTTTCGTCCCAATTTAGAATTTATAATATTAGCAATTGGAAAATCGTTGGTTTTGACTTTTTTTACCATTCTCTGTAAAGTCGTTCTTGGCACCTGGAAACTTTTGGAGGCACGTTTTAATCCCATGTTTCCCTGCTCTACAGCACGTACAGCTTTCTTCATGTCATCCTGGTTCCATTTTTTTCGCAGATTTTGACAAATAAATTTTCTATTTTTGGCAGACATTGTTAACCTGTAAAAAATAGATAGCTTAATTATTACGTTCTGAATATGGGCCCCTGGCCCATATTTAACTCACGCTAGGGGCCCATATTTCAAACTGTTCACATTCATAAAAAATATTAAATGATGATGTTTGTAAATATTTTTTTGTTCATAATCTACGCTAGAATCTCTTTTTCGTCCTTTCTTCTGTCAGACTGATATATATCAGTTCCTAAATGATATCAAAAAACACAAATATCACTCAGTATAAACTTACCCAATAAAATTCTGTCCAAGGTCAAGAACAAAAGCACCACACCATTCAACATCAACAAGTGTACTGACCGCGGCATCTATAATATAGCGTAGGAGAGGTGCCCTATAGCACATTTTGACATTTTCCTAATAGATGACGCTACCGGTTTCACAGATAGTTTGGGGGCCCAAATTAAATGCATGGCCCATATTCGGACCACTTCGTCTATCTACGAATTGTAAGTTAAAACACAGTGTCTGCTTTCAGATACTGCTTTCTTTCTTACTCAGATGCAAATACTATATTTTGAGGTACAGTTGCGGCCAAAAAAACTGGGACAGTTGTTGTTGCCTAGTGTGAATTTGACTTTTCCGTTTCCGGGAACATGGGATAGTTTTGTCGTATATTTAAATGACAATTAACACTGGAGTGTAAATAATATTGGTTTTCATTACATAATTATTTAAAGGTCTTATGGGAAATCATTCATTAAAAGATTCGTTTATTTTGGTATATACACATTTCTTAAGTACAACTTTCATACTTTTATGTGAATAAAGGATATCCTATATTGAAATAAAATACAGGAGAAGAAAATTTTAGTTAAAGGTCTTTACTTTTTACAAGTTTGACACACCTTTCATAGAAGTAGAATAGCTAGTTTCAATTCTGTGATTGTATTGAAACTAAGAAGTAAGAACCAAAGTCAATACAAATATTAATATATTAGTTCGTCTATGCTAACAAATATATTAATTTTTATTTCGTTATTCAGTTATCGTCGGTGATTCCGCATCTACTTTAGCAAAATTTGCCAAGAGATCAATGAAACTGTACAGATTAATGAAAACAATAAAAACAGAATCTTTGATTGGCCCATAAAATAAAAATCCTGACTAGATTAGAATTAAATTTGAACATTGAGTGAATGAAAACGACGAATACTCAGTGTGTAACTAATACACACTGAGTATTCGTCGTTTTCATTCACTCAATTTGCATCTAGTGTGTACACCATATCCACAGGCATTTCTAAATTTGAACAGTCTGACAGATGTCAAATCTTGAATGTTGCAATATGACATATTCATAAGACAAATTCAAGCAGCCAGAATTAGACAAAAATATGCTGTAAGAGTTGTCCCATTTTTTATTGGCCGCAACTGTACAAAAGGAACGATTCTTGCACTTACTGTGATAATTTCCTCGACGATATCCCAGCAATCATTGTATATACTGCATTTTTTCTTGCATATTCGAATTCAGCGCGTTCGTATACATAGGCGTAGATAAAAAACTGATTTTCGATTTTTTTGCACTTACTGCGTTTTTTCCGCACCACTTCGCTTTTAGAACGCTACTGCTCTAGGTGAAAGGCGCGCATTGCGATAGTGGTGGGAGGCAGAGCAAGTCTTGGACAGATATTATTGCATAGCTTGCTTGGCTTTGTCGCACGATAGGAAGTCGCAATCATGCGTTATCACATTTTCCCCTATATTTACAATTACTGAATTACTGAACAACGATAGATAATGTTATTATAATTAATGTTGATTTCAATATTTCAACTTATATTGAACTTGTAAAGTTCTCAAACCTCATCCCCATTTATTTGAATAATCATAACAAGAGAACTAATTTATTCATGCTGGATAACCCCGTATGTAAAACAATATAGTGACTATATTCTAGTCGTGAATCAAATTACCATAAATAAAGTGTTTAGTTATTTGATTTGAATAATAATACATTTCATCTGAAGCGACCAAAACATACAAATACATAATATTAAAACTACACACAAATCGGATCTGTTTCTGCCAAAGAAACGTTAAGAAACCATGTACCACCTACTCGAATCATATTAATAACAGGTTACCTTTCCCACAAGTCACTCAAATTCATAGACAGAACCTCTTGACAATTCACCATTAGTCAACCAGCAGGTGATCAATGACAGTTCTTTATCTGTCTCCTCAGTAACTCTACTTGATTTGTCAAATTTCGAATGTGTCACTAGCATAATTACAGTAATTTTTTATACTTCAATTATCAATCAACATTTTGGATCGCCGGTAGATTTTTTGGGGCTCTAATGATTGATTTTACTCGTTGATGGTTTCGAGGTACGGACAAAGCGGATATTCTTAGTAAAGGGTCTTTGAATATAACGTTAAGGCCGTTTAGTTTGAAAACGGACAAATTAAAAAAACGATGAATTCATTGAGGTGTACTATATATTGTATTTACTGAAGATTAATTATGTAGTAGACGTCGGAAATATCGATAATTAATACTTCATTTACATAGGGAAGCTTTTTGAAATTCTAACAAAAGCGAAGCAACGTAACTGAATTTTCCATTTACACAAAACGTCCAACTGATTCGCTATTATATATGAGATGTCTCAGTAATGATTATTTCTAATAAGGTAAAAATAATGTTTGCACAGAGGCGGATTATGTAAACAAATGCGCGCTTTGACAGTTTATCAAACAACTTTATTTCACTTAATAATTTGTATAACCTTTACTGGAATCTAATTAGAATTGGATCGGGGATTGAAGACTATATTGCGGATTGAAAAAAATCATAAATTGGACTCAAAAATGATATTTTTTATAGGTTCTTGGGTATAATATTTTTTTCTATCAAATTGATTAATTACTCAGCAATTATATATGGACGCTCAAAGTTAAGACGATAAAATTTGGAAATTTCTCAAAAAATACTGTAATGTGTAATATTAGAGATATTCAGGTGTCAATTTCGACGTTAAGTTCATTTGGCTTGAAGTAAAATACCTCATGAAAAGTTGATGGAGCTCTAAAATATCAAAATGTAAAAAAACAGTTTCAGCTGAAAATTGAACATATAGAATAGATCAATTTGTATGAAAAGTTGTAACGTTAAGGCAAAAAAAATATACAAAAATAATATGGAGTGAAAAATGAACGTAGACAGAATTAGAAATTTTCAGAGAATATCCGAAGAAAAAATATGAAAAGAAAAAACACATGTAAGATAAAAATATGTAATACGCGAAATAATAAAGAAGAAGATTGAAAAGGAAATAAGAGAATTCAAAAAACAGCCGAATACGCTTCATTAGAACAGGAATTGATTGAAAACTTCAGCAAGAATAAAGTAGAAATGATAGAAGGAAGGATTACAAAAAAGGGAAAGATTGCATTGTTACAGAACCATTGTCCTACATTTGTTCCAAATTATATATCAGAATAATAGAGAATACACTAGGAAATTATTAATTTGACTCGACATTATTTTGGCGTTAATAATCAGAGATGAAAACCCTCGAACTTCGCCCTCGGGCTTTGATCACATTATTAATACCAAAATAATGTCTCTTTAAATTATTATAAAATACAGTCGAAATTTAGATGCAACAAAATAGTCGACTATTTATCAAGGTCTTTTTATATTACCCTTGAAGATCACTTTAATATAAGTTGTAAGCTCTGATAAACTACAAATATAAATTTGAAATCATTTTAGATATTTTTGCTTAAGTGGCAAAAATAAGAAGTAAAGTATTCTTTAGTAGTTTGTTTGTTTATAGAGTTAATTCTAAGTTTTATGTTGTTGTTATAGACCAGGGGTTCTCAACCTTTTAGTAACCACGTACCACTTGAAATTTTCAGAGAATTTGACAAACCACCTTATATTTATATATATTTCTATTTATTTATTTATATATAATATATAGTTATATATAATTTAAATTTGGTCAGGTTTAGGAAAATAAAAATGCATTCTACAACTGTATGTATGTATTTACAAAATAAAATGTATCATACATTAAAAACAATCTTGAATTAGTTAATTGAACACAGTCATTTAAATATAAACAGATCCTAATGAGCTTGTTGTTGTTGTTTGTTCTTGATCAAATTTTCAATATCTGGGTCGATTGAACTTAACTTGATTCTCAAGTCCTCTTCAACACTAATGCGGTTTCGGTATTTATTTTTGATGAACAGCAGCTCTGAAAAGCCCGATTCACATAAGTACGAGGTTACGAATGGAATTAAAAAGATTATCGCTTGTTCGAACACTGATGGATATTCAGTTTTTGTCCCCATCCAAAATTCTATTAAAGATTTTTCTTTAAACGCATCTTTCATTGAGCTGTCACTTATAAGGTCGATGGAACACTCTTTTGAGTGACTAGGACCACTAGGAAATTTCCCTGAAAATGGATTTCTAATCCACTCATATTTAGAAAAATCTTGATTAAAATATTTATCAAAACTCGTTTGAAGGGCTTCCATATGACTAGTGATATCATCAGTCACTTCTGGCTTCAGAGAAATATCATTTTCTTCCAAAAATGCAGCAAGAGTAGGGAATGCAGAGAAATCCTTGTCCTGTGCTTGAGAGCGAAACAGAACCAACTTTTTCTTGAAGGATGATATTTTATCGTTGGTAGTGAACACTGTTGTACTTGGCTCTTGAAGTCCCATGTTCAAGGTATTAAGCCTATCAAAAATATCAGCCAAATACGCCAATCGTGATAGCCATTCTTCATCATTGAACAAGTGTTTCATGTCATGATTTTGTTCACTTAAAAACCTAAAGACTTCTGACCTCAGTTCAAATAGACGAGTTAGGGTCTTGCCTCGTGACAAACATCTAACCTCGGTATGTAGGAGGAGAGTTTGATATTTTGCACCCATATCTTCAGACATTAAAGAGAAAAGCCGTGAATTAAGAGCCCTGGCCTTAATAAAATTAATGACCTTTACGCTATCCATTAAAACAGACTTAAGGTTGGCAGGCATAACCTTAGAAGCCAAAGCTTCTCGGTGAATAACGCAGTGAGTACTTTGGCATTCTGGAGCAACTTTTTTTATTCTTGCTCCTAATCCACTTAAATGACCCGACATAGCTATTGCTCCGTCCGTGCACAAACCAACACATTTAGACCATGATATTCTCGCTTTTATAATGTACTCATTTATGACATTAAATATGTCCTCAGCTTTAGTGTTTGATTCAAGAGGTTTGCAAAATGAAAATTCTTCCTTTACTTCACTTTGATAATCAAAACGTATAAATACAAGAAGCTGCGCCATATTTGTTATGTCTGTGCTCTCGTCTACTTGCAGTGCAAAATATTTACATTCGCGCAGTTGAAGTAAAAGCTGTTCTCCAATACTCGAGGACATCTCCACAATTCGCCTCTTTACTGTGTCATTCGACAACGGAATTTTCTCGATCTCCTTTGCTGCCTTTTCGCCTAATACTGCCTCGACCATATCCTTAGCAACCGGAAGTAAAAGTGTCTCGCCAATTGTATGAGGCTTCCCTTCTTTAGCTATTCTATAACTGACAAGGTACGATGCTTTGACTAGTTTTTTGTCTATATTTACAAATTTTGCCTTGAACTGATTTTCTCTCTTACGCAATTCAGATTTTCTTTGAAAAAATTCAAAAGGTTTGTCAACCAAATCGGGATGCTTAGTAGTCTGGTGCCGCTTTAGTAAGGAAGGCTTCATGCTCTGATTTGAAAGTGTTTCTGAGCATACAACACATTGTGGAATAGGATTATCGTTATTTTCTGTGCCAGGTTTTACTATAAATCCTAACTGTAAATAAGTTGCATCGTACTTACGATTTGGCTGAGGTTTAATCTTCTTTTGACTGTCCTTAGAGGTGGAGGGGTTAGTCAAATATCGCTTCATTATGTCCACTAAAAACTAATGCTGAATTACTACTACAAACTAAAACTGAACTTCACTTCATGGAACACAATAAAAAAACAGCTAACATTGGCATCTGAATGAAACTACTGGGTGAGAAAGTAACACAGCTCATGCCACTGTCAAAACAAAACTGTCGGTGTGGGATTCACTCGGGTTGTTTGCGTAGCCTCAAGGTCAGCGTCAAACTGCCACTATTCTATGTAAAACACAGATGGAGGAATTGTATTCTTAACGAAGAAATGTTGCATCGTAACTGTGAATTAATGTTATTCGCATTCAACAGTTTTTATTGTTATTATTAATATATGATTGCGTACCACCTGGAATGTCCCCGCGTAACACCGGTGGTACGCGTACCACCGGTTGAGAACCTATGTTATAGACGATAAGTAGTTCTAAATATGATAAAAGGGGATACCATATTTTTCCAAGTATTTACTAGAGAACCTAAAGACGATAACTTCCTATGCATTAACTGTCCTCATTTTAGTGCATCTTTGAAACAAGTAGTATTTACAGAGGACCGTGCTAAACAACAATTATTAAAACTTCAGTCTAATTCTTCTCTTGGTTTAGATCTCCTAAATTGTTTAAAAGTTGAGAAACACCCTTACACTACCGTTATCTTTAATTATGCGTACTTCATGTATTCTATGCTCCTTACCTCCAGTTGGAAATTAGCATCACCCCTATTTCTAAAAAAGGTAATAAATTGGACTCAAAAAACTATCGCCCAATAAGTTTGTTGCCAACAGTCAGTAAGGTTATGGAAACCATTGTTTCAGAAAAGATGACCACGTGTCTTCTTGAGGAAAATGTTTTGTCCCAGGCCGCTCCACGTTAAACAACCTACTACACTGTGTTAATGATTGGACATTATCCCTTAGCAACTTGCAGCCCGTTGATATCATTTATTTGGACTTTTCCAAAGCCTTTGATCGTGTACCTCATCAAAGACTTCTTCACAAACTTCACCACTTCGGCATCCGAGGCACTCTGTTACTCTGAATTGAGAATTTCCTGACGAACCGATACTATAAAGTTAGAGTCGGCAAAATTCTCTCACAAGATAGACTAGTGGAAAGTGGAGTACCACAGGGCTCAGTACTTAGCCCTTTGCTTTTTACCGTTTACACCAGTGATCTCATTTACTACGCCTTAAGCAAAATATCTTTCTATGCTGATGACACAAAAATCCAGCGAATTCTCCAGGAAGATTTGGACTCTATTTCAGTGTTGTGTTTTGAATGGTTAATACTCTTGAATACTGATAAGAGCGTGGTGATTCGAACCGGTAGAAACAACCCTCTTGTGCCGTACTTTATCAATGGACAACCGTTACATTCGGTATTTTCTCACAACAGTCTAGGAGCTTACCTGGTCTGATCACATTAGATCTGTGTGTAAACGGGCCAACAATAGACTGTTTCTTAATCGGAGGTGCTTTTCAAAAGTTTCGTTTCTTGCAGTTTGTAAACGACTTATGTAAGACCCGTTCTAGAATAGGCTGGGCTCACATGGTATCCAGACCTTGGTGGAGACAAACCCCCATGGAAAACATTCAAAGAAAAGCTTCACGGATTTCTTTTCGTCCGAGAAGACCCTACTATACGGAAAGCCTGTCTATGGCCAAATTAAATTTCTTCGAACTTCGCCGACATTCTAAATCGGGATGGTCGCATTAGAGGTCATCTGTCCAAACTTAAAAAAGAAAACTTTGTTGTAAGGCAGAGACAGAATTTTGTATCAAATAGAATATTTGATAATTGGAACGATTTCGATGTTCCTTCGACAAAAACTTTCAAAATTAGACTTAACCGAATTATTTTAAACTGAGTATATTATATTATTACTTTTCCGCCCAACCTATCTAATTAGCGAGAAAAATATTGGTTTACCCTAAAAAAGTTGCAATTTTGAAGACAAAATTGAGTTAATTTTACGTTTTTCATCAAGAACAACACGAAAAAACGGTTTTTAGAAAAAAATCCTGTGTGTATGCCGTTGTCGTCGGCCACTTTTCGTTATATGTCTTGTTAGCACGATACAGCCTCCGGAGTGCAACAAGTCATCAATTTTATGATTGAATATTGTTCAGAACATCTCACAAATGAAACCTATTGATATTCAGCTCACCATAGCTAGTCCAACGGGTGCTATGGTACTTGAAGTAAGACATTTTTGTCATTTTGGAGAAATTTCGGGTTGTTAGCACGATACAGCCTCCGGAGTGTATGCAAGTGACCAATTTTATAATTGGATATTTTTTAACGTGTCTCACAGATGTATCCTATTGATTTTCAGCTGACTAGAGCGAGTACGCGGGTCCTATAAATCCAGATATACAAAATTTTTGGTTATTTTTGGAGAAATTTCGGTTTGTTAGCACGATACATCATCCGAAGTGTATACAAGTGGCAATTTTATGATAGAATATTGTTCAGGGCATCTCACAGATGCGGAAAAGTTAGTTTCAATCTTTAACACCGTTTATTTTTGATTCATATTGGTATTATTTTTGTATTTGATATGTATTTTCTGTGTGTGCACTTTGCACTAGTTAATTTACGTAGGATAACATACTGATGTTTCCTCTGAATTTTTGTTTGGGCATAATAGGGACTTGTCGCTCTACCCTTGTTTAAAATGTAATAATGATAACAATAATAAAATGAGTAAGTATACCAATGTAAAATTATAGACACTTAACACATTTTCACGTTTATCTCCGCTGCACAAAAATTATAGAATTAATCTTCGATCAGTTATAACATTTCTTTTGATGAACCCCGTTTTCAATGTGATAAAAATCGTAAAAAAATTATCGTTGTTCTAACAAATTATCAAGAAAAATAGTTCATACTTTTATTTTGGTTATGAGAAATAAGTCAACTCGTTCGGGCAGTGAGGTCATAGCGCATTATTTTATGTTTCTAAAAACTGTCAAAAATGTGTAAGACATAACTTCACATGAATTTATAATCACTGCCAACATCCCTATTCTGAGATCCTTTTGTAATAACTCACATAAGGTACTCTCGAACTTGCCTCTGACTATTAGAACTATGTCATCAGCATAGCCCATACATGCGAAGCCTAGCCCCGTTAGTCTCTAGAGCAACTCATCTACTACTAGGCTCCATAGAAGGGGATATATTACTCCCCCTTAATGTGTCCTGCGAGTGGCTTTAAGAGAAGTGGTTTGATATCGCACCTATGTTTCAACCTCGTCGTCAACAACTCTTACATCCATTTTACGATTGTTTCATTCACTCCTCGCCTTTTTAGTACTTTTTTGACAGACACATGAGTTGTGTTGGCAAAGGCCCCATGTATATCCAGGAATATGCACATTGCAATTTTTTTGTTGTTCAGAGTTCTCTGGATGACTTCGGTCAACTGACACTGAGCAGTCTCCGGTGATCGACCCGCTCTGTAAGCATGCTGACAATTATGAAGTGGTGCATTTGTAATCATTGCTTGAGCGTCGATTTGCAAATCTCCTGCTCGGGTGTCGATTCGTAGTTGCCGCGGGTAGTCAGGGGTAGAACATAAAAGGCTTGATCGTTAGATGTGTTTATTGAATAGAGTAACACGTATACTACCTGTTAAACTAGAAGTTCAATGGAATATTTACAACTTAAAATTAATTCTTTATACAGTTATTGGTCCTTGATTTTGGGGGCGTATCCTCGGTGGGGTACGAATTCGCTTCTGTCTCGAGCTCAACACGCTCCGGGATTTCAGCTAGATGGGAAAGCTTCTGTCCTGTGCTCAACATGCTCCATGACTTGGCTTATGACGGTTGGCTTCCGTTCTAGGCTCAACACGCTCTAGAGCCTCGGCCGAAAGACAAAGTTTGCTAGTGTCTAGCCTTGGGTTCAACACACACCAATGGGTCGACGACAAGCCGGGTGTTAATTACAATCCGAGGCTCAACGCGCTCCAGGATATAATGTATTAACTCCGTTATTCACCGTTATTCTTCTGCGGTTAGGTCGGTCTCTTCTTTAAATAGGTAAATAGGTCTGTCCATGGTATTTTCCTTTCTGTAATATCTGCTACCCCTAAAATGGCGTCTGCTTCTCAGTTCGTTATATGGAAAATATTTGTCTCACCGTCCTGTAGCTATTGTACATGGAATAATAAAGCTTTTTGTAAGTTTCATTTTATATTCACTAATGTTACCGATGTGTTTCTAAGTTACTCTTATATACGAATGTTTAATTTTGGTAAGGCCTTTTTCTCCTATATATGATTTATGTGATCCTGTGTCGATAAATGTGTTCAATCCCTGCTGGTTTTGAGTATAAATTATTATGTGTGGTCTTTTATCTTCTGATATACTGTAACTGTTCGTAGCGGAGGACTTCATTGTGGGCTCATCTTTTCTCTCGAAGAATCGCCCCTTCTTATATTTTTGCGACTTCTGGCAATTGCATTTATTTGACGGTGTTCCTATGGGTCTGCAATGACTACAATAGTTATTTGTATACTGAGGCCGCAAAATGCTTTTTCGCGTTCCGAGAGAGAGATTATCGCCGAGGCCGCTCCGGCCGAGGCAAGATAATCTCGAGGTCGCGAAAACATTTCGCGGCCATAGTATACACAATATTTTTCGTGCAACCGTGAAAATTACATAATTTCAATAAACATTATGTCTCTTTAGAAAAGTCAGCGTTTCAACGCGAATACAGAAAATTACACGTCAATATCACAATGTTTCTATGGAGATGAAATATTTAGCAATACAAATCAATTTGACATTTCTCGTGAAGTCGTGAAGATGTCCGATAGCGATAGTGATATTTCAGTTACTTGCACTCCTCCTGAGCTGAGAGATCTCATAGACTCAGCACTTTCTGATTTGATACCCGAAAAATCTAAACGGAAATATGAAAAATGTTACAGCAACTTCAAAGATTGGTGTGTCAACCAAAATGTCAAGACGGTGTCAGAAAACATATTATTAGGATATTTGATGCAGCGATCAAAAGTTGTGAAGAATTCAACTTTATGGAGCATTTATTCTTTGTTAAAGACTATGCTTAACGTAGGAGATGGAATTGACGTAAAGAAGTTTTTAAAATTGGTACCGTTCCTCAAGAAAAAGTCAGTTGGTTATCGAGCAAAGAAATCAAAAGTTTTTACGCACGAGCAAATTGATTCATTCCTCAAACAAGCTAGTGATGCAAATCATCTACTGTGGAAGGTATATAAATATGGAAAAAAAGTGAAGTATGATGTTTTATTCATAATAATTATTATTATAGGTAGTTTTGATAATGGGAATATCAGGAGCATTGCGACGAGATGAATTAGTGAGAATGACCCTCGAAGATATTCAGGAAGACAAAACTGTATTGATAGTAACTGTTCCTGATACTAAAACTGATCAAAAGCGTGTTTTTACCATTACTAATCAAGATTATATAAGAATGTTAAATGCTGTAGTGGCGTTCAGTTTGCCGGCAGTCACTATGGGAACGGCCGTAAAAATGTTTGTCGGCCGTCACTCTGGGTAACGGCCGCAAAATATCATTTTGCGGCCTCTGTTGCGGCTGCAAAATGCTTGTTTTGCGTCCGGTTGCACGAAAAATAATATTCGCCTCCCGTAACACTTTTCTTTTTGTTGGTTATAATTCGGTACTTTATTAGTGCTTTTTTGTGGACCTTGTCCTGAGGGGCGATCGTATCGGGTTTTATCTTCAGGTAAGCCGGGTCCCTTATTGATGCAATTTCGTTTCTTCGGACGTGACGTTTGTATTTCGGGTTCATATTTCTATATATTCTGTCTAGCTGTTGGCTATTGTTGAAACCCGTATGTCTCCGCATTAATGTTTGAATTTCCGTGACATATTGTTTAAATGGTTCATTTTCTCTTTGTTTCCTGTCCGTTATCTTTTCTTCTAAATATGTTGATAAATCCAACGGTACATAAAATGCTCGAAATCATTTATGAAACCTTGACAGGTTTTCCAGAGACGTCTATTATTCAAAGAATTGCTTTACCTTTTAGGACTTTTGGTAGAGCTCTAAGTATATTTTCGTTGTTAATTTGGTAACATGTTCTGAATTCTTGCAACCTTTCGATGAATTCTATCAAAATCAAAATATACTCCCCATCTCCTTATTTTGTCCAGTTCTGTGCAATCTTCGTGTTTGTAACTATACCTCCTATCTCTATCTTCGGATCCGTTGTCTTCCGCAGTGTTCACCCGTTCTCTAGGTTTTTCAGATTCTTGTATGCTGCTTTCCCGTTGGTTCATGGTATTATACCCTATCCGTTTCCTTACTAAGTGTACCATTCTGGCCCGTAGTGTGTCCACAGTACCGTTTATGTCTAATTAAAATTGTTGTAGCTCTGTTATTAACTCTTCCTTTTTGAGCTTGTATTTCCATCCTACTTTTGCGTCCGCTATTTCCAAACCTACGCCGGCGTATTCTTCTTGTTCCTTCATCTTTTGCACTTTCACAATTTTTCATTCCACCCTTTTTTCTGGTGGTTATTTGTAATTTCACCTCTTACGGCCCTGTTTCACCAGCCAATGTTCCTGTTTACCCCTCACGGCTCTGGTTTATGCAACGTCCACTACGTCGAAGAGCTACTCAGGCGTGGGTTATATACTAGTAGAGACTCAAAGAGTAGGTCTTACCGGTTCTCGGGTAATCCTACTTATTTTTACGTTACGAGACGGAAAGATAAGTGGGCGCCATCCTGAGTCCTACTAGTCTATAAGTTACCTCGCATCAACTAATCCCAGTCAACAAAACAAGGAGTTGGAAGGTTATAAAAAATGAACACGTTATTTAATTTATTAAATAAAAATTATATGTTGAGTTAAAATTGAAATTTAACAATGTCATTAAATTTCACAACTTGATTTACTATTAAAAAAAAATTAGCTGGCTGGCTTCGTCAAGTCAAGTCGGTTTTGAGTAGAGCCGTGGTCCCAGCCGGTAGAGTTCAACTGGTAGAATTTCAGCCGAGGAAAAGGCTTAGGTCGGTACGAAGCCTTAGGCCGGTAAAATAAATTTTAGGCCGGTAAGAAAAAGTGCTAGAAAAGACACTTGAATCAGATATAGTTCTTGAATTCAGTAAAATGCAGGATATCTGGAGATTGAAATTACAGTAGGTACAAGTCACATAAGTACAAAATTATGAAATGATATCTAAACAACGTGGTTCATATATCCTGTATTTTACAATATTTTAAGGAAATATTCATTTTAGAAATGAAAAGCACAATAAAAATCATAAGAAAAGTTACTAATTCATTTAATTTTATTTTAATGGCTTTTAAACGTAGAATTCCATAGGTATATAAAAAAATATAAAGAACCAGAACACGTGGTTCATGTTTCTTATATCAATATTTTAATAGAGATTATAGAAATAAAAGCACAATAAGAATCATAAGAAAAGTTACTATTTCATTTAGTTTTAATTTAACATTTCATTAACGTAAAATTCCATTGTTATAAAGGAAGATATGAAGAATCAGAACAAAATATATATAACAAAAACGAAATCGACATAATATATCTCTGGTACTGAATGTTTTAAAGAAAAATTAATTTGAAACTATTGAGTACAATATAAGAAAGAATTAGCGAAGAAATATTATACATTTTAAGCGAAACTACTCACCATTCATATGAATGCACTTCAATACGGTAGGATGACAGAACTCAACAATATTTCGTTTGAGAAATAAGGGCAGAACCTCAGCGCGCATTGGCTTAAATATCCCAATGAAAACGAACTCATCCGAAAACTTAAAATTCGACAACCATCGACAAGAAGTATTATTTGATGTTACGAGGGGTAAACGAAATTTACGTTACTCTTTCATCGACGAGAAATATTACGAGTAGTGAACGAAATTCACGTTACATTTATCAAACCTTTAGCTCTGGCGCCAATTTGTAATCGTAGCTTGAGCGTCGATTTGCAAATATCCTGCTCGGGCGTCGATTCGTAGTTGCCGCGGATAGTCAGGGGTAGAACATAAAAGAGGGCTTGAGGGTTAGATGTATTTATTTAATAAAGTAACACGTATACTACCTGTTAAACTAAAAGTTCAATGAAATATTTACCACTTAAAATTAATTTTATATATAGTTATTATGTACACAATTATTAGTCCTTGAATCTGGGGGCTTCTCTGGGTTGGTCGTCTGGTCGGGCTGCCTATGAATCTCCTCTTATAATACGGCTTCTCGTAGCAAATAGTCTAGATCAGTCGTACTTCGTGTTCTGACTTTATGGCAAATATTTATCGATGAATCAATATTATTATATATCCTTACGCAACTTGGTCGAACTGTGACGCTCGTTTCACCCCCTCGTTCAGGTTACCTAAAATAAACGGGGTGTGTTCGGAACCAGATCTCGCGTTCAACACACAGCGTGACCTCGGGATTTCAGCTAGACGGAAAGGCTTCTGTACTGTGCTTAACACGCTCCAGGACTTGGCTTATGACGGATGGCTTCCGTTCTAGGCTCAACCCGCCGAAAGACGGTGCTAGTGTCTAGCCTTAAGCTCAATACACACCAAGGGGTCGACGACAAGCCGGGTGTTAATCACAATCCTACGCTCAACAGGCTCCAGGATATAGTGTGTTAACTTCTTTATTCACCGCTGAAGCTTCCTATCGTTGCTAGACGTAAGGATTGAGCTTGCAGGTGTATTGAAATATATCTGTGTTGGCAATATCGGTCGAGCTGTTAGCGGAACGGCAAAAGTGCTGTCCTCTAGGTACTGGGTGTCCAACTTGGTACACTGTGATAATTTGTTTTAGGTAGTGTTCTGTATCCCAGTTCCACAATGTTTTGTGATTAATTATTTATAGAGGGTATTACCTTATATTTTAGACAACAGTCTCGTTACATATTCTCCAGACTCTTTGCTCTTATGTAGTTATCCACTACTTTTTCCATCGTTTTAAGTAGTAATGATGTTAGGCAGATGGGTCTAAAAGATCGGGGAACAGTCCCGTCTCTTTTTCCTATTTTTGGTATGAACGTTATCCTTCTCCTTTTCCATTTTCTAGGCTCTAGACCCACTGCTAGACTGCTTCTTATAACCCTTCAGCAGGCGAGGAAGAATCTCCTCTATTCCCTACTGTAGGAGTGCTGGAAATATTCCATCCACTCCTGGTGATTTATATGGCTGAAAGGTACTTATTGCCCATTCCATCAGTTGATGAGGAGTATACAGAAGGGAAAATTGCTTTATTTATTATTTACGGACCTAAAAATGGCAATGGAAATATATTTGATAGAAACTTACTTTGGAAGTTTTTATAAGTACCCGAAACCACAAATAAAATAGAAACACGTAGTAAGTAAGCCTACAGCACAGTAACTACCAAAATGCATTACCAATTAAACCACTATTGTCTATAATAGTAATGGATGAAATGAAAAATTACGGGATGCAGATGGCATTGCCTGTATCCAAGTCTTCCACAAAATTACACCAGCTGATACAAATAAGGAAGAAGTAAATTGAAAATCAAGAAATGGAAGTGAATCAAAACAAAGATAGTTAGCAACCATGTATCATTAATAGAAATAATCTATAGGCATAGAATTTTGGATTTTGAGTTTATTAATCATCATGCATGTCTCAAGACAGGACAAATTTTGAAAAAATTATATACAGTGATAATGTTTTCAAAAAGTAATTTGGCGTTCATTCATTGCAAAAACGGCTAGAGTAGCCGGCAGTTCCGTAGAGAATTGGATATTGTTTATGGTTAGGCCAAGCTACAGACATTTTTTCATGTAAAAAACTAGCTGCGCAATTGTTTGGAGAATAGAATAGAATGTAGTGAGATGTTTTTCACTCAACTTTATTATTCATAATATGCGTGAAAAGTATTGGTTTGCCCCAAAAAAAGTTGGGAATTTGAAATTTTTTTCAGTTATTTTTACGTTTTCCGTCAAAAACAACCCAAAAAACGGTTTTTAGAAAAATAATCCTGTATGTATGTCGTCGTCGTCGTCGGCCGTTACATGTCTTGTTAGCACGATACAGCCTCCGGAGTGCAACAAGTCACCAATTTTATGATTTAATATTATTAAGGACATGTCACACATGAACCCTAATGATTTTCAGTTCACCAGAGCCAGCACAACGGGTGCTATGGTACTGGAAGTAAGACATTTTAGTCATTTTTTGAGAAATTTCAGTTTGTTAGCACGATACGGACTCCGGAGTTCATCAAGTCATCAATTTTATGATTGAGTATTATTCAGGACACTTCACAGATGAACCCTATTGATTTTCAGCTCACCAGAGCCAGTACAACAGGTGCTATTGTACTTTAAGGACGATATTTTTGTCATTTTTGGAGAAATTTAAGTTTGTTAGCACGATACAGCCTCCGGAGTATATACAAGTGGCCAATTTTATTATTGGATATTATTCAGAGCGTCTCAAAGATGAACCCTATTGATATTCAGCTCACTAAAGCAAGTACAACGGGTGCTATGGTACTTGAAGTACCAAATTTTTCTCATTTTTGGAGAATTTACTGTTTGTTAGCACGATACAGCCTCCAGAGAGTATACGATTGATCAATTTTATGATTGAATTTTGTTCAAGGTGTCTCACAGACGTACCCTATTGATTTTCTGCTTACTAGAGCGAGTACAGCGGGTCCTATATATCCAGATATAATACATTTTTGGTTTTTTTTCGAACAAATTTCGGTTTGTTAGCACGAAATGTATACAAGTGACAATTTTATGATAGAATAATATTCAGGGCATGTCACAGATGCGGAAAAGTTAGTTTTAATCTTTAAAACCGTTTATTTTAGTTATAGTGTAGATGTGTAGATTGTTCGGCCAGTATTACTTTTTAATTTTATATGATCATTTGAATTTGTTACTATGCAATTTTCCTCGTGGCCTAAATGCGACAGGTATGGTCCGATTTCAATTTACAAAAACTATTTCGAAAGTAGAATTCTCGTACTTCAAAGCGTTCATCTTGGTTTTGCGATACTCTTATTTGTTGGTGAGATATTCAAATGAAAAGATTTTGTAATACGCGCAGCGTAACGGTATTACTATATAATCGATTATTTTATAACAATTCAATGAATAATCAAATTATATACAGTAACTCGATCAATCGAAAATGAATCGATTGATTCTCATATTTGTTTACTTGACATACATAAATATAACCTCAAAATTATAAAATGCAAAGAAAGTACATGTGCAGTTTTCTAAAAATAGTAATTTTCATAGTTTCTATGAGATATTTTTAATAATTTAGACGAAATTTCATGAAAAAATATTAAAACTATGTCCCCGCCTAAAAGTAAAGTATGGTTTAATTTTGAGAAAACTAATCGAACAACATATTAATCGATTATCTATGTAATAACTGCCATCTCTATATACGTGCTTCTCCTTGCCTGCACTCTTCAACTACTATCGCGCGGTCAGCAGTTTCCCATGATGTTCCGCTTCATTTCTAACATATTTCTCAGCATTTTGATGCAAAACTAAGTTGAACGTTGAAAGTATACTTTCGAAACCGTTTTTGTAAATTGAAATCGGTCCATACCAGTCGCATTAAGGTCTGTTAGAAAATTGCATAGTTAAGAACTCAAATGGTCCCAGATAAAAAATTCTTCTTCTTCTTCTCTCTCAGCCACTTCTTATCCACTCCTGGACGTAAGCCTCTTTCATATTTCTCCATGCTGTCCTGTCCTGTGCTTGTTGAAACCATCTGTTTCCGGCCTGTCTTTTGATATCATCAAGCCATCTTCTCTGTGGTCTTCCTGTGCTTCGCCTTGTTTGTCTTGGTCGCCAGTACGTTAGTTTGGTTGTCCATTTAGCTTGATCCTGCCGGGCCACATGCCCTACCCATTGCCATTTCAGCTCCGCAGTACGCTTTATTATATCCATGACTTTAGTTCTTTGTCGGATATCTTCATTCCTTTTTCTGTCTCTGAGAGTAATTCCGAGCATCGCTCGTTCCATCGCTCTTTGCATCTCTCTTAATTGATTTTCTGTCCTCCCTGTCATTGCCATTGTTTCCAGTCCATAGGTCACTATCGGTAGTATACAGGTATCGAAAACTTTTCGTTTAAGGTTGATCGGTATGCTGCTATTTCTGAATATATAGTTCATTTTTCCGAACCCCGCCCAGGCTAATTTTATTCTTCGTTTAATCTCAGCCGTTTGATTTTCTTTTCCTATTTTTATTACATGTCCCAAATATATATACTCTTCCACGTTTTCTAGTTTTGTACCATCTATATATATATATATATATATATATATATATATATATATATATATTTGTTCGTTGGTGTTACTTATTATTTTAGCCTTTGCGATGTTCATTTTTAAGCCGATCTTTTTTGCAGCATTATTAAGTTGTTCTAACATGTTGCTCAGTTCGTGCACGTCACTGCGTATCAGGACAATGTCGTCAGCAAACCGAAGATGGTGTAGATAGGAGCCGTCGATATTTATTCCTTTTGTTTCCCATTGTAATGTTTTAAAGACGTTCTCAAGCGCCAGAGTAAATAATTTTGGTGATATTGTATCACCCTGACGTATTCCCCTATTTACCTTAATCTTATCCGTTTTTAGATCTTCATTTATTTTGACATGAAAAGTGGCATTTTTATATATATATTTTAATAAGTTTGTGTACCTGGAATCTATTCTAGCATCGTTCATAGCTTGTATAAAGGCCCACGTTTCGACAGAATCGAACGCTTTGTGAAAATCCACAAATGCCAAGTAGAGGGGTATGTTGTATTCCGTTGTTTTTTCTATCAGTGTTCTAATAGCTTGTAGGTGATCTATAGTACTGAACCCTTTACGGAATCCCGCTTGCTCTACTGGCTGGTACGCGTCCAATTTATTTGTTAGTCTATTGGTTATTATCTATCCTGGTGAGGAGCTCATACATATGAGAGAGAAGGTTAATTGTGAAATGCTGAAAATGGGAGGAGTGGTTATCGAGAAATCTTTACAAATTCTTTTAAATAAATGTCTACAAGAAGGCAAAATTCCCGATGCATGGCAAAACGCGGAAGTGATCCTGCTTTTTAAAAAAGGAGATAACAGCAACATAGAAAAATAAAAAATTATGCATCGGAAAGTGTCACATACAGTAGGACGTCGATAACCCGAACTAATTGGGACATAGGGTGGATCGGATTTTCAAACTGTTCAGATTTTCGATCAGAAACTAAATAAAGTTTTTTGGTTTGTGCTTTAATTAAGATTATCCTATTGATTGAAATACAGTAGGTAAATTGACCATACCTGGCTTATACAATGTCTCAAATAAGGTTACTACTACTGGATGTATACTGTACTTACATTTTCAGCTTTTGCGATGACATGTAGGAATACTGTAAATTTTAATATGTACATATACAGGGTGTCCCGGGACTAATGGGAAAAAAGTCAGGAGAGTATAATATGAGCCAAAATAATGTTAGTACTTCATATAAACTTTTACTATGCAGGCCCTCGTTTTCGAGTTATAGGTCTCCAAAGTTTTAATTTTGAATTTGGTTTTTATTTTTATTTTTTGTACTAGTTATTTGATCTTTATAAAATTTACGGCAAAGCTATAATGTAAGTGTATGTTTATTTTGGTAAGGTAAACAGATTTACAGTAGTGCATTGAAGCCAGGGACGGACTACTCGCAATGGTTAGTGATGCAAAAATTTTGCAGGTATGGCACACCCTGTATGAAATTATCGAAATTCACTTCCTCACACATTAAGGTAACGAAAAGGTACTCTTGTTGGAATTCGATAAAATAAGCCGTTTGGCTAATATTTACAGTTTTATTAATGCAATACGTACAAATCTACCTAACTAACTTATTAATACGATGTCCAGAATTTACTTGCTTTTAATCAAAATAACGAACACAACATTATTAAACCATTAAGAAAACCTCAAAAAACACAAGTTATAAAACATTAGATTAAAACTAATTCCTAAACAACAACAAAAACTAACGTTATTCTAATAAATGTTCAATATGAGCTCCTCCCACTTCCACGCACATTCTAAGTCTACGAAGGTTGTTTCTTTGCACTTGAAAGAACAATCCCACATTATTTCTAATAACATTGCAGTGTAACACAATTCTGTCTATTAAATCTTGCCTTGTTTGCACAGGTGTTGCGTATACCTTTTTTTTGAGATAACCCTAGAGAAAGAAATCCATAGGATTAACGTCTCCTGATCGCGGTGGCCATTGAAAAGGGCCTCCACGACGAATCCATCTATTAGGAAGCCTTGTGTGTGAATGCTCTAGTTTATCTAAACTGAAATGAGGAGGGGCCCCATCATGCATGAACCATAAATTCCTACGAGTTTGTAGTAGCACATCATCAAACAGGTTCCATAACTCATTTTGCAAAAACTCCAAATATCTCTGACCGGTCAAAGTACCGTCAATAAAGTATGGCTGTGTCAAATGATTGCCAACTATTCCTGCCAAACATTAACCATGAATCTATGCTGGATCCTAGTTTGGATAATGCCATGTGGATTCATATCATTCCATAAATGCATATTATGAGAATTTATGAGTCCATCTCTGGTGAAACCGGATTCGTTCGTAAAGAGAACGTTACTAATAAATGTGTTGTCTGCTTGTTGTTGTCGCAGAAACCACTGGCTATACTCAAGTCGTGCAGGATAATCAGCCACTGTCATACGGTGTACTTTTTTCATGTGAAAAGGATATAACAGCTGTTCTTTTAGGACGCGATGAACAACTGATTTCGAGACGTTATGTTCTCTTGATAATTTTCTAAAACTCGATGGTTCATTATCAACTGCATTTAACAAGTCTTGTTCAACTGCCACAGTACGTATCCTTCGTACTGGACCTTCTCCAGCTTTTTCTGGTGAAAATCTTCCTAAAATTTAAAATTTTGTTTTGTATACATGGAAAATTACATTTATTCATTCATACCTGTTTCTCGTAACCTGAGATCAATACGCCCAAACATTCGTCTGTCTGGCAATGCTCTGTTTGCAAAATGTTCTTCATAAAGCCTTTTGGCCTCTAAACAGTTTCGAGAAGCCAGTTCATGCATTAGATGTTTATCTGCGTACTCAATAAAAGCGAATTCTGCTATTGTAACTGTTAAATTAAGGACTTATGAATTATTGACAAGTACTGACTACGAACTATTCTACACAACGTTTGACAACTAATCCTATGGTAACTTGATAGACGGTAAAATTACTTATAAAAAGTTTTTACCAACTTTCCAATTAATAAGTCGCTAATGTTTTTCATCTTCTGCTATCGTTAAATTATTTTTTTGTAGTACTCTAGCTAAATATTGGACATCTATTAAAAGTTAGTTTAACCTCGTTGTGTACTTATAAAAATGGTGAATGCGTAAACTGGTACGTAGTGCATTAATAAAACTGTAAATATTAGCCAAACGGCTTATTTTATCGAATTCCAACAAGAGTACCTTTTCGTTAGCTTAATGTGTGGGGAAGTGAATTTCGATAATTTCATACAGGGTGAGCCGTACCTGCAAAATTTTTGGATCACTAACCATAGCGAGTAGTCCGTCCCTGGCTTCAATGCACTACTGTAAATATGTTTACCTTAACAAAATAAACATACACATACATTATAGCTTTGCCGTGAATTTTATAAAGATCAAATAACTAGTACAAGAAATACAAATAAAAACCAAATTCAAAATTAAAACTTTGGAGGCCTATAACTCGAAAACGAGGGCCTGCATAGTAAAAGTTTATATGAAGTACTAACATTATTTTAGCTCAGATTATACGCTCCTGACTCTTTTCCCATTAGTCCCGGGACACCCTGTATATAGTATTGTCTGTAATAATTTCAATAAAAACACTACACCCAAAAAAAATTATTATTTTACAAAAAACACACATTAGTGGAATTCATTTGAAAAAAACACTGATTTTCGCCGGATTGAGCTGCGAGACTCTCTTCCTACCAGCAAGTCCTTCGTCCGCTTTAGCAGCAAAAGATGCACCTGAGTGTTCTCCGGCTGAGACTCGTACGAAGACATTACTGTTTCCAAGGCCGTGAATGCTTCAGCGTGCGAAGGGACAGCATCAGCACAGGTGTCGTCGTCATCTTCACTTTCATTGCTTTCTTGATCTTCAGATGCTTGAACTGAGTTGACAATATCATTGTCATGGAATATTTCATAGCCCTGGTCATTTGTGTGATTGTTCAATCATTCCGCAGCGTCAGTTTCGTCTCAATCTTTATATCCGGGAATAGACTGACATATCTTTGTCACATGTTTAATATGATCTGTAGATTCTGTCCCATTTTCGTTGTCCTTTCTAATTTCTGTGTTTTCAGGCCAAAGCTTGTTCCATGCTTTTGTCAGGTTTTCTTTGGTTAGTCGGCTAGCATGTAGGATGAGTCTTTCAAATTAAGTTTCTTTGAAAACGACACTCTCTGCATTGTCTTCAGCCAAAAGAAGTCTTCCGTAGCATTTGTTTGCGGTACATTATTTTCAACTTTTCAATCACACCTTGATCCATTGGTTGAATTAATGGTGTGACATTGGTGGTAGAAACATGATTTCAAAATATTTATCAATCAGGTTCGGAACTTCCACAGAACGCTGCGTTGGCGCATTGTCCATGATGAGTAAAACTTAGCCTTTAAGTTTTTTTTCGTTTCGATAGTTTTTGACATTTGGTATGAACCAATTTTCTAGGCTCTGTAGGTTAAGGGAAGTTTGTTTATGTTTTTCAAACATCTTGAATTCTTACTTTTTCTAATAATCAATTAGGGTAGTGCATGTTCACCACTAGTATTTGCACAAACCATCGCCATATTGACTTTTAATCTTGGTGCAGCTTTTTCTTGACGGGAAGCTGAATATTTTCGGGGCAGAGCTTTCCAATTTATCTCAGTTTCATCACAGTTGTACACATCTTCTTTGACGAAGCCATTTTCTTTCACAAGTCCAAAAATTCTCTCTTAAAAGACTGCTGCAGAACTGTCTGATGATAAACTGTTTCCTTGAACATTAAGCTCCCTTATTCCATGTCTAGCTTTGAAATTTTTTATACAACCAGTGCTGGCTTAGAAATCAGCAGACCCACCTAATTTTTCATTAAAATAAATGGTTTTTTCACAGGTTCACCTAAGCTTCGCCGCTGAGTAACACACAAATATACTGCGTTATCAAGTGACTTATCTTTAGCTGACCTAATATTTTTCCTTAATTTAGATCCATCGTCAGAATCCACTTTTGTAACAAAGTTCAAAATGTCATTTTTCTTTTTCTTTATGTCTGAGATAGTAGCTTTTCCTACTCCAAAAACTTTGGCATGGAACGAAGCGCTTTCACGTTTTTCCAATCTGTTCAAAATTTCGACTTTGTTTTGAATTGTAAGAGATACATGTTTCCTTTTCAATTGCGAGGACGATGCCATAACGCAAAACTTGACACACTGCACTCGTGAACAAACCGTAACTAAAAACCGCACTACCGTATATGTAATTTGCTTGACAGCGCAAAGACTCATCACTAATGGAAAAATAACACTGACTGATGACAAGTGATGAGCAGGTGGTGGGGTCGGGTGCCGGAAACTATGTGGCCTAAAAACAGATTCGGGAAGGGAGTGGCGATAGGGGGAGTGGGGAGGCGAGCTAAAAATAGATCGTACTGAGTTGTTGAAGGTCAATCACGGAAACATTTTCTTTTTTCATTTTTTTCCGTAAAGGCGTTCGGATTTTTGACGTTTCGGATTATTGACGTTCGGCTTATCGACGTCCCACTGTAAAAAGTTTATATACTACACACTACAACTTAAAAAATAGCCGAGTTACATATTAAGTCAATCACAAGGTAGGTCACTTCACCGGTGTGAAGATATCAGCCAATTTTAGCTGCAAAAATGTTGGAAACTGCTAAATTCGCGGTTTCAGTGGCGTGCAAAATATTTATTGAATCGAATTCATATTTCGGAGAGCCACCTTTATATTCAGTGAGTTGGGGTATATTAGTGTAGAGGACACACTAGTGGAGGGATTTCGCTTACCATGGGGAACAAGGGTTGCAACGTCACCGTTAAAGCTGAAATAAATTGTAACTTTCCAAGGAAACGAGGAGCCAAGTTAATATTTGGAGTGTATATGCATTCTTCTTCTTTCGGTTTCGTCTTCACCTTAGTGAAGGTTGGCAACAATCTCGGCGAACTGGGTTCGGTTTTGAGCACCTCGGAATAAGGAATGTGAGTCTAGTCCGGTCCAGTCTCTTATGTTTTTCAACCACGAATGTTGGCGTCTTCCTATACCTCGTCTGCCTTTTATTTTGCCTTCCATTATTATTTTCAGCAGCCTCATTCTATCACTCCTGATTACATGTCCCAAGTATGCGGTTTTTCTCTTCTTTATGTCGACAACTAAGTCTCTGTCCTTACCTAATCTTCTCAGAACTTCTTCATTACTGATGTGGTCTGTCCAGGGTACTTTTAAGAGCCTTCTATACAACCACATTTCGAAAGCTTCTAGCCGCCTTAGTGTTTCGGCCTTTAGGGTACAGACTTCGGATCCGTACAGCGAGACGGAATAGATGTAACAATTGACAAATCTAAGGCGTAATTTCAAGTTCAATGACCGGTTACAAAGCACTGGTCGCATTTTATTGGATACTGATCTGGCCTGTTCTATGCGCGATCTGATTTGTGTACTAGGACTCAGATCAGATGTTATCCAGGTACCTAAATACTTGAACTTGGTTACGTTTTCGATGGGTAGTCCTTTTATGTATATATCTGGTGCTGGATTAGTTCTTCTAGTGATGGCCATTACTTTTGTCTTCTTTATATTAATTTTAAAGCCCAGGGTCTCTCCTACTCTGTCGATTCGATTTAAAAGTTGTTGGAGTCCTTCTAAGCCATCGGCTATGATGGCGGTATCATCTCCAAAGCGTAAGTTGTTAATCAGATGCCCGTTTATTCTAATGCCGTGTTCCATACCCTGTAGAGGTCCATCGAATATGTAGCCAGAATATATATTAAATAGTAAGGGCGATAAGACACATCCCTGTCGCACTCCCCTATGAATGGGTACATCATCTGTTTTGTTTCCTTCGACCCTGATGGCTGCTGTTTGGTCCCAGTATAAATTTTTCAGGAACTGGATGTCGTTATTATCGAGACCCTTTTCTTTCAGGATGTTAAACAGGACTGTGTGTTCGACTCTGTCGAACGCCTTCTCGTAGTCGATAAAACAGATGAAAGCCTCTTTTTGTTGATCTAGATGCATTATAATGTTGAAAACACACTGCTTGAAGGAAATTTGCTAACGATGGTGAACAAGGGTTGAAACATCACTCCTAAAACTAAAATATATTGCAACTTTCAGAGGAAACGAGAAGCTAAGTTAATATTTTTAGGGGAGAAGCATTATAACGTTGAAAACACACTGTTTAGAGGAAATTTGCTTACGATGGGGAACAAGGGTTGAAACACCACTCCTAAAACTAAAATATAATGTAACTTTCAGAGAAAACGAGAATCCAACTAAAAATTTGGAGGGGAGAAGCATTTTAACGTTGGAAACACACTTTTTAGAGGATATTTGCTTACGATGGGGAACAAGGGTTGAAACGTCACCCCCAAAATTAAAATAAATTGTAACTTCCAGGGGAAACGAGAAGCCAACTTAATATTTGGAGAGTAGAAGCATTATAATGTTGAAAACACGCTGTTCAAAGGAAATTTGCTTACGAAGGGGAACAAGGGTTGGAACGTCACTCCCAAAACTAAAATAAATTGTAACTTTCAAAGGAAATGAGAAGCCAAGTTAATATTTGGAGGGGAGGAGCATTATAATGTTGAAAACACACTTTTCACAGGAAATTTGCTTACAATGGGAAACAAGGGTTGAAACGTCACCCCCAAAATTAAAATAAATTGTAACTTCCAAAGAAAACGAGAAGCCAACTTAATATTTGGAGAGTAGGAGCATTATGATGTTGAAAACACACTGTTCAAAGGAAATTTGCTTAATATGGGGAACAAGGGTTGCAACGTCATCCATAAAACTGAAATATATTGTAACTTCCCATGAAAACGAGAAGCCATGTTAATATTTGGAGGGTAGACGCATTATAATGTTGAAAACACACTGCTTGAAGGAAATTTGCTAACGGTGACAAGGGTTGAAACATCACTCTTAAAACTAAAATATATTGTAACTTTCAGAGGTAACGAGAAGCCAAGTTAATATTTTTAGGGGAGAAGCATTATAACGTTGAAAACACACTGTTTAGAGGAAATTAGCTTACGATGGGGAACAAGAGTTGAAACATCACTCCTTAAACTAAAATATATTGTAACTTTCAGAGAAAACGAGAATCCAAGTTAATATTTGGAGGGGAGAAGCATTATAACGTTGGAAACACACTTTTTAGAGGATATTTGCTTACGATGGGGAACAAGGGTTGAAACGTCACTCCCAAAACAAAAATAAATTGTAACTTCCAAAGGAAACGAGAGGCCAAGTTAATACTTGGAGGGGAGAAGCATTATATTGTTGTTTAGAGAAAATTTGCTAACGACGGGGAACAAGGGTTGAAACGTCACCCCCAAAACCAAAATAAATTCTAACATCCAAAGAAAACGAGAAGCCAAGTTAATATTTGGAGGGTAGAAGCATGGTAATGTTAAAAAACAATGTTTAAAAGAAATTTGCTTACGATGGGGAAAAAGGGCTGAAACGTTACCTCCAAAACTAGAATAAATTGTAACTTCCAAAAGGAACGAAAAGCCAAGTTAATATTTGGAGGGTACATGCATTATAATGTTGAAAACACACTGTTTCAAGGAAATTTGCTTACGATGGGGAAAAAGGGTTGAAACATCACTCCAAAAACTAAAATATGTTGTAACTTTCAGAGGAAACGAAAATCCAAGTTGATATCTGGAGGGTAAAAGCATTATAACGTTGGAAACACACTGTTAAGAGGATATTTGCTTACGATGGGGAACAAGGGTTGAAACGTCACTCCCAAAACTAAAAAAAATTGTAACTTCCAAAGGAAACGAGAAGCCAAGTTAATATTTGGAGGGTAGAAGCATGGTAATATTAAAAAAACAATGTTTGAAGGAAATTTGCTTACGATGGGGAAAAGGGGCTGAAATGTTACCTCCAAAACTAAATCAAATTGTAACTTCCAATAGAAACGAGAAGCCAAGTTAATATTTGGAGGGTACATGCATTATAATGTTGAAAACACACTGTTTCAAGGAAATTTGCTTACGATGGGGAAAAAGGGTTGAAACATCACTCCAAAAACTAAAATATGTTGTAACTTTCAGAGGAAACGAAAATCCAAGTTGATATCTGGAGGGTAAAAGTATTATAACGTTGGAAACAGACTGTTTAGAGGATATTTGCTTACGATGGGGAACAATGGTTGAAACGTCACTCCCAAAACTAAAAAAAATTGTAACTTCCAAAGGAAACGAGAAGCCAAGTTAATATTTGGAGGGTAGAAGCATGGTAATGTTGAAAAAACAATGTTTGAAGGAAATTTGCTTACGATGGGGAAAAGGGGCTGAAATGTTACCTCCAAAACTAAATCAAATTGTAACTTCCAATAGAAACGAGAAGCCAAGTTAATATTTGGAGGGTAGATGCACTATAATGTTGAAAGCACACTATTTGAAGGAAATTTGCTCACCATGGGGAGAAAGGGTTGAAACATCACTCCAAAAACTGAAATATGTTGCAACTTTCAGAGAAAACTAGAATCCAAGTTAATATTTGGAGGGTAAAAGCATTATAACGTTGAAAACACACTGTCTAGAGGAAATTTGCTTACGATGGGGAACAAGGATTGTAACGTCACTGCCAAAACTAAAATAAATGGTAACTGTCAAAAGAAAAGTGAAGCCCTGTTGATATTTGGAGGGGAGAAGCATTATAACGTTGGAAATACACTGTTGAGAGGAAATTTGATTACGATGGGGAACAAGGGTTGAAACGTCACTCCCAAAACTAAAATCAATTGTAACTTCCAAAGGAAACGAGAGCCAAGTAAGTACTTGGAGGGGAGAAGCATTATAATGTTGTTTAGAGAAAATTTGCTTACGATGTGGAACAAGGGTTGAAACACCACTCCTAAAACTAAAATATATTGTAACTTCCAGAGAAAACGAGAATCCAACTTAATATTTGGAGGGGAGAAGCATTATAACGTTGGAAACACACTTTTTAGAGGATATTTGCTTACGATGGGGAACAAGGGTTGAAATGTCACCCCCAAAATTAAAATAAATTGTAACTTCTAGAGGAAACGAGAAGCCAACTTTATATTTGGAGAGTAGAAGCATTATAATGTTGAAAACACACTTTTTACAGGAAATTTGCTTCCAATGGGAAACAAGGGTTGAAACGTCACCCCCAAAATTAAAATAAATTGTAACTTCCAAAGAAAACGAGAAGCCAATTTAATATTTGGAGAGTAGAAGCATTATAATGTTGACAACACACTGTTCAGAGGAAATTTGCGTACGAAGGGGAACAAGGGTTGGAGCGTCACTCCCAAAACTAAAATAAAATGTAACTTTCAAAGGAAACGAGAAGAAAAACTTAATATTTGGAGGGGAGAAGCATTGTAACGTTGGAAACACACTTTTTAAAGGATATTTGCTTACGATGGGGAACAAGGGTTGAAACGTCACCCCCAAAATTAAAATAAAATGTTACTTCCAGAGGAAACGAGAAGCCAACTTAATATTTGGAGAGTAGAAGCATTATAATGTTGAAAACACACTTTTTACAGGAAATTTGCTCACAATGGGAAACAAGGGTTGAAACGTCACCCCCAAAATTAAAATAAAAAGTAACTTCCAAAGAAAACGAGAAGCCAACTTAATATTTGGAGAGTAGAAGCATTATAATGTTGAAAATACACTGTTCAAAGGAAATTTGCTTACCATGGAGAACAAGGGTTGCAACGTCATCCATAAAACTGAAATATATTGTAACTTCCCATGAAAACGAGAAGCCATGTTAATATTTGGAGGGTAGACGCATTATAATGTTGAAAACACACTGCTTGAAGGAAATTTACTTACGGTGAATAAGGGTTGAAACATCACTCTTAAAACTAAAATATATTGTTACTTTCAGAGGTAACGAGAATCCAAGTTAATATTTTTAGGGGAGAAGCATTATAACAATAAAAACACACTGTTTAGAGGAAATTAGCTTACGATGGGGAACAAGAGTTAAAACATTACTCGTAAAACTAAAATATATTGTAACTTTCAGAGAAAACGAGAATCCAAGTTAATATTTGGAGGGGAGAAGCTTTATAACGTTAGAAACACACTTTTTAGAGGATATTTGCCTACGATGGGGAACAAGGGTTGAAACGTCACTCCCAAAACAAAAATAAATTGTAACTTCCAAAGGAAACGAGGAGCAAAGTGTTTTTGATTATATTTCTAGTTGAACTCCGTCAACTGGCGTGGACATTCAACTAAATAAATAATCTAAATTTGACAAAGTTAATGTCGAAATTAATAATTTATTATGTACAAATTTACAAAATTGTACAAAGTTGAGTTGTGAACGCTGAATTTCTGTGGTTTCAGATCGGAAGACACTTTATGTTTCGATTTGATGAATTTTAGACTAACTTTGTTGAGCTCGATTCGATGACTGTGTAAAACTCGCGTCGATGAATGCAAAACTCGCGTCTAGAAGTGTAGAACTGCCGAGTGGAAAACTAACATTTGTTGTTTAGCCTTGCGCTCGTTTCGATGAGTTAAAAACTAACTTCGTTGCTGAGCATTGCGCTCGATCCGATGAGTGTGAAAAAAACTGATTTCTTCACGTTGTGAGACGTGTTAAGTAGAAATATGCGAGGGGCGTGTTTACACGTGGATTGGGTTGACCAACCGAAAATAAATATTTCCTATTGGCCAGCATCACTTGACTTGTCGGGTTCCCAGACGAGAATCAACTATGGGTGCCGCCAATAGTAAGTTAAGTTTCTATGGAATACTACAATAGCAATTGTAACCTTCTTACTTTGAAAGGTAATTCAAAAATGTCTTTCATGTCTTCCGAACCTCTACCATAAAATTCATGCAGAATTGACACTAAATTTAGGGTTGTTACAATACAATATATAATAGGGTGAAACGTGCTTTTTTCTCACTTCTTAACTATAGGACAATGTCGACTTTCAAAAAAGGTGTCATTCATATGCCCATACAAAAGAATTTACAATTATTGTTGGAAAACGTGATATTTACGAAGTATTTTGAAAATAAAATTAAAATATCCTTTGAATTTACTACAATAGAAAGATCTTATCAATTCTGCAACATATTTCTACAAAGCTATTACCTAAAATGAATTTACGCCTTAAATATATACAATAAAAAAAGGACACATACAAACATCTCATATATTCTAAAGGTATCATAAACGAATAAATTTCAAGATTTTACAATCTTGAACACCAAGTTAATATTTGGAGGGTAGAAGCATTATAATGTTGTTTAGAGAAGATTTGCTTACGACGGGGAACAAGGGTTGAAACGTCACCCCCAAAACCAAAATAAATTCTAACTTCCAAAGGAAGTGAGAAGCCAAGTAAATATTTGGAGGGTAGAAGCATGGTAATGTTAGAAATACAATGTTTAAAAGAAATTTGCTTACGATGGGGAAAAGGGCTGAAACGTTACCTCCAAAACTAAAATAAATTGTAACTTCCAAAAGAAACGAAAAGCCAAGTTAATATTTGGAGGGTACATGCATTATAATGTTGAAAACACACTGTTAGGAAATTTGCTTACGATGGGGAAAAAGGGTTGAAACGTCACTCCAAAAACTAAAATATGTTGTAACTTTCAGAGGAAACGAAAATCCAAGTTGGGGGGGTAAAAGCATTATAACGTTGGAAACACACTGTTTAGAGGATATTCGCTTACGATGGGGAACAAGGGTTGAAACGTCACTCCCAAAACTAAAATAAATTGTAACTTCCAAAGGAAACGAGAAGCCAAGTTAATATTTGGAGGGTAGAAGCATGGTAATGTTAAAAAAACAATGTTTGAAGGAAATTTGCTTACGATGGGGAAAAGGGGCCGAAATGTTACCTCCAAAACGAGAAGCCAAGTTAATATTTGGAGGGTAGATGCACTATAATGTTGAAAACACACTGTTTGAAGGAAATTTGCTCACGATGGGGAAAAAGGGTTGTAACATCACTCCCAAAACTAAAATATGTTGTAACTTTCAGAGAAAACGAGAATCCAAGTTAATATTTGGAGGGTAAAAGCATTATAACGTTGGAAACACACTGTTTAGAGGATATTCGCTTACGATGGGGAACAAGGGTTGTAACGTCACTCCCAAAACTAAAATAAATTGTAACTGTCAAAAGAAACGTGAAGCCCTGTTGATATTGGGAGGGGAGAAGCATTATAACGTTGGAAATACACTGTTTAGAGGAAATTTGCTTACGATGGGGAACAAGGGTTGAAACGTCACTCCCAAAACTGAAATCAATTGTAACTTCCAAAGGAAACGAGAAGCCAAGTTAATATTTAGAGGGTAAAAGCATTGTAATGTTAAAAAAATAATGTTTAAAGAAAATTTGCTCACGATGGGGAACAAGGGTTGAAACGCTACCTCCAAAACTATAATAAATTGTTACTTCCAAAGGAAACGAGAAGCCAAGTTATTATTTGAAGGGTAGAAACATTATAATGTTGACAACACACTGTTTAAAAGAAGTTTGTTTACGATGTGGAACAAGGGTTGGGAACTAAAATAAATTGTAACTTCCAAAGGAAACGAGAAGCCAAGTTAATATTTGGGGGCTAGAACCACTAAAATGTTGGAAACACACTGTTCAAAGAAAATTTGCTTACGATGGGGAACAAGAGTTGAAAAGTCACCTCCAAAACTATAATAAACTGTAACTTCCAAAGGAATAAGAAGCCAAATTAATATTTGGAGGGTACAAGTAATAAAATGTTGGATACACACTGTTTAAAGGAAATTTGCTTACGATGGGATACAAGGGTTGACACGTCACCCCCAAAATTAAAATAAATTGTAACTTCCAAAGAAAACGGGAAGTCACGTTAGAATTTGGAGGATAGAAGCATTATAATGTTGAAAATACACTGTTCATGAGAAATTTGCTTACAATGTGGAACAAGGGTTGTAAAGTCACCCCCAAAATCAAAATAAATTGTAACTTCCAATGGAAACGAGAAGCTAAATTAATATTTGTAGTGTAGAAGCATTATAATATTGAAAGCATACTGTTTAAAAGGAATTTTGTTACCATGGGGAATAAGGGGTGAAAACTCACCCCCAAAAATAAAATAAATTGTAACTTCCCAAGGAGACGATAAGCTAAGTTAATATTTGTGGGGTAGATGCATTATAATGTTGAAAACACACTGTTCGAAGGAAATTTACTTACGATGGGGAACAAGGGTTGAAGCATCACTCCCAAAACTAAAATATGTTGTAACTTCCAGAGGAAACGAGAAGTCAAGTCAATATTTGGAGGGGAGAAGCATTATAACGTTGGAAGCACACTGTTTAGATAAAATTGGCGAACGATGGGGAACAAGAGTTGAAACGTCACACAGAAATTAAAATAAATTGTAACTTCCAAAGGTCAAGCTAAGTTAATATTTGGAGGGTAGAAGCATCATAATGTTGCAAACGCACTGTTAAGAAGAAATTTGATACGATGAAGAAAAAAGGTTGAAGCGTCACCCCCAAATCTAAAATAAATTGTTACTTCCAAGGTAAATGAGAGGAAAAAATAATATTTGGAAGGTAGAAGCAATATAATGTTGAAAATACACTGTTCAAAGGAACTTTGGTTACGATGGGGAAGTTACAATTTATTTCAGTTTTAAGGGGGGGGGGGTTCAATCCTTGTTCCCCATTGTAAGCAAATTTCCTATAAACAGTGTGTGTTCCACATTATAATGCTTCTACCGTCAAGTATTAACTTGGCTTCTCGTTTCCTTCGGAAGATACAATTTAGTTTAATTTTGGGGGTGACGTTTCAACCTTTGTTCCCCATGGTAAGCAAATTTCCTTTGAATATTGGGTTTTCAACATTATAATGCTTCTACCCTCCAAATATTAATGTGGCTTCCAGTTTCCTTTGGAAGTTACAATTTATTTTAGTTTTGCGGGTGACTTTTCAACCCTTATACCCCATCGTAAGCAAATTTGCTTCAAACAGTGTTTTATTAACATTATAATGATTCTCTTTCCTGATGATTTCCTTTGAACAGTATGTTTTCAACATGATAATGTGTCTACCCTCCAAATATTTACTCAACTTCTCGTTTCCTGTGAAAGTTATAATTTATTTTAGTTTTGGGAGTGATTTATCAGCCCTTGTTTCCCATCGTAAGCAAATTTCCTTCAAACAGTGTGTTTTCAACATTATAGTGCATCTACCTTCCAAATATTAACTTGACTTCTCGTTTCCTTTGGAAGTTACCATTTATTTCAGTTTAAAGTGTGACGTTGCAGCCCTTGTTCCCCATGAGAAGCAAAATCCCTCCAAACAGTGTGTCGTCTACACGAATACACCCCTTCTCATTAAATATAAAGGTGACCCTCCGAAATATCAATTCTATTCAATAATTATTTTGCACGCCACTGAAACCGCGAATTGAGCAGTTCCCAACATTTTTGCAGCCAAAATTGGCTGCTATCTTCACACCGGTGGTCACTTTTTGGTCTAGCCAAAAATAGCTATTAAACATCAGGTAGGCATCGAACGAAATGTAACTTCTGTCATTCTGACGATGATATTGCGGTACGGACCAAATAATTGTGAGTTATGGTTTACAGTGAATGTATCGAAAAATTATACAGTTCCATGTATTTTAATACGAGGAATTCATTTTTTGGTTCAGTTTAATGAAATTTCTGTTATTAAAGAAATTAAAAATATTTTCTTAGTTTATTTTAAGTAAAGTATTAGTATAAAAAATTTTGGGTGAAAACTAATAGCCTCACTAATAAGGGGGTTCATCAACTGGTTTATTGTCTCAATGTGTCTACATATTAATTTTAAAAATAAATGTGGTTGATGCCGATACCAATAAAAATAATAAACGGATTCAAAGATTCAAACTAACTTTTCCGCATCTGTGGCCCTGAACAATATTCTATCATAAAATTGTTACTTGTATATACTTCAGGGGATGTATCGTGCTAACAAACCGAAATTTCTCCAAAAATAATCAAAAATTTAGTAGATCTGAATTTATAGGACCCGCTGTACTCGCTCTAGTCAACTGAAAATCAATAGGGTACATCAGTGAGACACCTTGAACAATATTCAATCATAAAATTGACCAATCGTATACTCTCTGGAGGCTGTATCGTGCTAACAAACTGAAATTTCTCCGAAAATGAAAAAAATTTGGTACTTCAAGTACCATAGCACCCGTGGTACTGGCTTTAGTGAGCTGAATATCAATAGAGTTCATCTTTAAGACGTTCCGAATAATATCCAATCATAAAATTGGTCACTTGTATATACTCCGGAGGCTGTATCGTGCTAACAAACTGAAACTTCTCCAAAAATGACAAAATGTTGTACTTCAAGTACCATAGCACCCGTTATACTGGCTCTGGTGAGCTGAAAATCAATAGGGTTCATCTGTGACATGCGCTTAACAATATTCAATCATAAAATTTGTGACTTATTGCACTCCGGCTTATTGCTAACAAGACATGTAAGGTGCTATGGTACTTGAAGTACGACATTTTGTCGTTTTTCGAGAAATTTTAGTTTGTTAGCACGATACAGCCTCCGGAGTTCAACAAGTGACCAATTTTATGATTGAATATTATTCAGGACATCTCACTGATAAACCCTATCGATTTTCAGCTCACCAGAGCCAATACAACCGGTGCTACAGTACTTTATGTACGATATTTTTGTCATTTTTGGAGAAGTTTCTGTTTGTTAGCACGATACAGCATCCGGAGTATATACAAGTGATGAATTTTATAATTGGATATTATTCAGAGCGTCTCAAAGATGAACCCTATCGATATTGAGCTCACTAAAGCCAGTACAACGGGTGCTGTGGTACTTGAAGTACCAAATTTTTGTAATTTTTGGAGAATTTTCAGTTTGTTAGCACGATACAGCCTCCAGAGAGTATACGATTGATCAACTTTATGAATAAGTATTGTTCAAGGTGTCTCACAGATGTACCCTATTGATTTTCAGTTGACTAGAGCGAGTACAGCGGTTCCTATAAAACTAGGTATACTAAATTTTTGGTTATTTTTAGAGAAATTTCGGTTTGTTAGCACGATACATCCCCCGAAGTGTATACAAGTAACAATTTTATGATAGAATATTGTTCAGGGCCACAGATGCGGAAAAGTTAGTTTTAATCTTTAAAACCGTTTATTTTATTCGTGATTCCAACGGCAAAAGCCAGCTTTCACAGGAATCAATTTCATTATAAACCCTGTTACATTCTCATTTGTGTAATATAACTTAATTTTGTTGACACCTTGTAGAGATTATCTTTATTATTTTGCGCTAATCAAATTCTTTTGTTTCTGTGTCTACCCGCAAATATCGAATCGCACGAATCAATTCATCATTTCACGTAGTAGTTAGTATCTGATCTGATATATTATGTAGATGTTATCCTTGATCAAAATATGCAAATTAATCCCCGTACAATTCTTGATGTTTTGCCAAAGATACGTATATTTTTTTCGATCGGATCGTTAAGCACAAATTGCTTTTTTTTCATTTGATTGCAACAAGTAATAGTTCGGCGCGGGAGAGGATTCATGATGTGGATAAGTTGGCCACCGATCTAGGATGGGTCGGAAGCGTAAAAGAAAATTAACGCTTGTGTAGCTATAGCCTGTTTCCGGTTCCGGTAGACTAATGCAGTTCGTTTGATGGAGATGGGACCGATAGGAACATGCTTTGTATTCATGTATTTTGTGTGTATATGTTTATATTACGTTATGTTTGGGTTTACTCTTGTTTCTTTTTTTTTAAGTTAATTCAAAATCCTGCATATTTCAATGTTTTGTAACAAATAGTCTGATCAATAATTAAACTGGACATTGAAACAATTTATGTAAATATTAGGAATAAAAACCATTAACCACGTGAATTGAAAATTTATTTAGGAAAATAGCATGAGCGTACTAAAAAAATCATCTTCAATAGAGTAAAATGCGTTTTGCGAGAAAAAGTGACGTTGTTTACATTGAAAATGTAGATACATAGAAGAAAAACAGAAAAGGGGTTATGATAATATTAGTCCAGAGGGAAGATGTTCTTGTTGCTTATTCTGTTTGAAATATCATGTACCTAAAATAACAAGTGATCATTTTCACAAAAACACGATTGATTAAACACATTATTCTTGAAACTTAGGGCGGAGTTCATAGACATCACTCACCCTCAATCTACACTCAATCTATACTCGAATCGACATTCATGCTCAATTTGGAAGTCTGAAGCAAGAAATACTCATATAGACACTACGATTGTAGTGTATAAATGAGTTTATTTTGAGGGTTACTAGACGTTCCCTACATTATTGACATAACCTCACATTTTGTGTTTGAAACAATTAATGAAAGTTGAGTGTGAACTAGGATTTCGATATTGTTTTAAAATGGATTATATATATGAATTTATCCAATATGTCGAAGATGATGTAGCGTATTTGCCTATTCCACGCTAAGTAAAATTAATAGTCAAACATTTGTTACCCACCAATCATAAAACTTTGCATTGCCTTAAGGTTTTATGCCATTGGAAATTATTAGGTGATATTGCATTGATATTTTCGGAGAGTATATCAGACATGCGAATGTTTTTTTATAGAGAACTGCAGATCTTATGGTAATGAGTCAGGCAACAGGAAGCCGCATTATAAATGATGTTCCCCCTGTCTGTTCAACGCTGTCGAAAACATTTTCTTCGTTGAGGAGGTAAGAAAATTTTCCCGACAGGTCTCACACACTCTATGGATTCCACAAGAAAAGCACATAAAATTTCTTCTTGTCATTGATGAACCTTAGAATTCACAACCTTCGTTACACACCTTTAGATTTGGATGCTACTGTAATAGTGGGTACAAACTGTACACTTAAAATCGCCCATGCCATATTTCAAATAAATATCATCTGTAATTCGAGACTCAATCAATGCTTGAGGCATTATATTGACGCAATTATATTCTCCTAGTTCGCAGACTACTATATGACAGATCTAGTTCCATTTTATTGCTGTTTGCTTATATCTCACGACATCGTCAATCGCCTCGATATTTTAATCTAAAAATGTTGATTGCTATCTGAAAAGTAGGGTGGTCATTTCGTTCTAAATAGCCATAATGTTACAGACATACATAATTCTTATTTAGTGAGACGAAGCTTATCGTCAATACAAACCAAGTTACAATTAAAACTAGAGTCCTGGTGACAGGTCGAAAAAAGCCTTAATAAGAAAATAATTAGTGGAAAGCTGGAAATTACTTTAATAGCTTTATTTGGGCCCAGATATTACTCATCCAAGTTTACCCCCCCCCTCCCCAAGCGAAGTCGGCGTTGGATCTTCTGGGCTTAAGAAGGTACCATTTTTCTGTTTTTTTGCAAATATCACCCAAACCATCAACTTTATGAACAAAATACCTTACATCAAAAATAATCTAGAGTAAATTTGGTACTGAGAAGTTCTCTAGCGTTTGTATCTAAAGTGGACCGTTACGCTACGACCTTTCAAAGTGACCCCTTTTTGATTCTTACAGACAAGTTATCGAAATCATATGCCATATCACAGTTTCTACATGTTATAACTATTTGTCAGCATTCCAGGTGCACAAGATGATAACTTGTTACAATTATAACAGCTTTTGAATGTAAACAGCTGTGGCAAAGTACCTACGATTAGTATTATTATTGACTAGTATTGATATTTTATTTTATTTTATTTATTTGGGATACAAACAGGACTAACCCATAGAAGTATCCACTAATAGTTACACATAATTTTACAAATTAGGTAAAAAAGAAAATATAAATACAATCATATAACTACATTAAATAAAAATAAATACAAGTATACAAAGAAAAGAGAAAAAAAGAGAGAACAAGAGTAGGTAATAAAACAAAATTAAATTTGCAAAAAATAGTCTTTCAGTAGTTTTTTAATCGAACCTGCACTGTGGTGAAAAATATCCATTTCAAAAATACTGGACAATTTATTGTAAGTATTTGTTATTCTGTGAGCAGGAGAATTTAGAAAATAATTGGTGAGTGCCTGATGTGTGATAAAGGTATAATAGTTTCTAGTTGAGTGGCTGGGAATACGAAGTGTTATGAAATTTGTAACTTCAAGGCAATCTATATTGTTATTGAGGATTTTGTGAATAAACAGTACATCCGCAATTTGCCTACCATGATCTAGTGAAATTATCTTTAAATTAGAACGAATACGTTGCCTATCCACACCAGGATAAAATTTTCTTTTACAATATGAAATAAACTTGTTCTGGACTGATTCTAATTTTGAAATATAGACTGAATAACGCGGGTTCCAAATAGTAGAACCAAACGTTAATATACTATTTACGTATGCCATATATAATGATCTAACGGTAAAAGGGTTTTGAAGCTCGAAGCATGTTCTATATATGAAGCCCAACTGCTGATTAGCTTTTCTAGTTATATTACAAATATGCCGATCGAAAAGTAATTTAGAGTCTAAAAGAATACCAAGATCCCTAACTGTATCTACAGCGTGTAATACGCTATTAGAAACTTCATATGTGTTGTAGTTCAAGTCTGAATTACAGCGATAAAATTGTATATAATTACATTTTGAAACATTTAAAAACCAATTATTCCTCACACAGTAGTCGGATAAATTGTCTAAGTCTTCTTGCAATCGAACTCTGTCGTAAGTACATGAAATTGAGTGATATATTTTCAAATCATCGGCATACATAACAAACTTAGCAAATTGAAAGCAACTAGAGATGTCCTTTATATATAAACTAAAAAGTAAAGGACCTAAATGGGACCCCTGAGGTACTCCTGAAGTAGTTGCCACAGCCTTAGATTTGAGAGCACCTAAAATTACTTGTTGAGACCTAATTCTGACATATGAGTCGAACCATCTTAATAAATTACCATGTATACCTACTTCAGAAAGTTTTGAAACAAGGACGGAATGATTTATTTTGTTTGCCTATCATTTAGACTTTTAAGTATGTATTCAACGTATAGGAATAAATTTGTATCTACCGAACGTTTTTTCATGAAGCCATGCTGTTCAATGTTAAGTAGGTTTTTTACGTCATGATAAAGGAAATCAAAAATAATACTTTCAAACACCTTACTAAAGATGTTTAATTTAGAAATAGGTCTATAATTTTCAACTTTATTCTTGCTTCCAGATTTATGAATTGGTGTAATAAAGGCTGTTTTCCATGTATCAGGAAATTGACCTGAATTGAGAGATTTATTAAATAGCAAAAATAATGGCTCAATTAGCGATTCCTTACAATTTTTAATAAAATCAGTAGGTAATTTATCTGGCCCAGGACCTTTATTGGGTAAATTTTCAATTTTTTTATCAATAGTTTCACGAGTAATTGTGTAATTAGAAATATTCAGTGGTGTGTTAGTATACATATTACCAAAGTTACTAGCATCGCTACTTACAAAAACAGAAGAAAAATAATCTGAAAATATATCACAAATTTTCTGTAAGTCGGTTGTAGGGCCCTGAGCAGGGAGCAAGTTATTAGGAAAATTATTTGCTTTTTTTTGCTTTTTACAAATTGCGAAAAATATTTAGAATTATGAATAATATTCGTTTCTACAGTAGTCAAGTATTTTTCATAATCTTCATTTATTAAAAATTTTGATCTGCCTCGTAAAATTTTGAATGTTAAGTAATCTAAATTATTATGGTCTTTCTTCCATCGACAGTGAAATTTAATTTTTTCTTTAATCACTTTTATTGTAGAAGAAGAGAACCAACGAGGGTATTTTTTATAATAGCTGGGATATTGAGGTACATGTAAGTGAACGATCTGGTCAATAATATTGTAAAACAGATTAATTGCTTTATTTATGTCAATTGAATGAAATTTAGCTGCCCAGTTAACACTACCTAAAAGTCGGTTAATTTCGTGATAATTTGCCAACTTAAAATTCCAGCGATATTGATAAACAACTCTAGTACAAATATTGAAAGGAATATCCATATCGAATTCCAAGGTACAGTGGTACTGATCCTCGGGAACTAATGGATTAGATGAAAGACGTAAATTTTTGATAGAAAAACCACTGCTAAATATGAGGTCTAGATAGAGTGTTGCCAGATATATTCACATTTGGGTTATACTGAACCATATCAACCAGAGACATAGTGTCGACTAATAAGCTAGATCTAGGATTAATATAATTATTTGGCTTACAATAATCTCCCCCGCTCAATAACCATTTAATTTCAGGAATATTGAAATCTCCACATATGATGAAAGTATCGTTAATATTATTTAAATAAATATCAATAAGCTTAGTACAGAAAAAGTTTAATGCAGCCATGTCTCTGGGAGGTATGTAAACACACCCTATATGCACCTTACGAAGTCCACTAAGAGGAACGATGGTGACCCATACATCCTCTGCTTCTGACCGCCAAGAATCCTCAGCATAACTAGTTAACTCTTCGGAGACGGCTATGAGGACACCACCTCCTGTATGTTTTGTGGAAGAACTCGTTTCCCTGTCTCGTCGATACACTTTGTATGATGAAAAAATTTCTTCACTTAATACGGATGCATTTAGCCACGTTTCCGTGAGACAGATGACATTTTGCTAACAATTTAGTATATTTTGAAATATCGTGGTAATTTTTGAATCTAGTCCACGGACATTTTGATATAAGAAAGACAGCGTAGAATCACCCGCCATATCAGTAATTAAAAATATATAAATTAGGGTGTGAGTACAAAGTTAATTGATGTTTAAGCTAATCGATCAATATCGCCATCACAAGATATTTTTATTATTCGAGACCTATCATCTTTGCGCGCATATATGACTCCATTTCTTGTCCAAATATATTTAAATTGTTTGGATTTAGCGACTATTTTGGTTTCTCGAAGTAGTTTTTTATTTTTTGAGCTCAAGTGTTCATTGATATATAATTTTTCAGAGATATTTGCTACTTTCAATCCTGCAACACTTCCATATTGACGACGCTTAGCTTTTGCTGCAGCCAAAAATGCATCTCTTCTCATTTTCTTAGAGAATTTCAGAATAATTGGTCTGGGAAGGTCTGTTCTAGGAGTAAAGGAACGGTAAAAAGAATCAATATCGACGTCAGAGATTGGAAGTTCGATTGCCGAGCCTATCGTGGAAACGATATCTAAGATATTCTCATTATCTCTAGAAGGGACTCCACATATCTCAACATCATTAGCCCTTAGCTGTTGCTCCAATGTATCCACTCGATAATTTAAAAATTTTACGTCGTTCTTTAAGTCTAGATTTTCTCTTGTCAATCTCTCGACCTCTTTAATCTTTGTAGTGAGAGCCGATACAGTATTTTCAAAAGTTGTGATAGAATCACTACAAAAGTTGACAGACTGCAACAAATTTCCATATTTCGTATTCATTGATGCCATATCTTTCTGGATATCTTGTAGAATATTTAACGTTTGTGACGAAGAGGTTTCTTCTAATGGAAAGTCATCAGAATCCTCCTCAGTGACGATGACTGAACGCCTTTTAAGAAAATCAGTCGAACTTCTGCAATTAGTACAGGTCCAGGATAAACCCGGTGCCTGATATCGTGACACGTCCGCCTTAGTTAAACCTACACATTTAGCGTGATAGAATTTCTGACAGCTACCACAACATTTCAGACCGGGCGATTTACCGGTAATTCCTTGGGTGCAAAGTTCACAGACTGGCATCGTTTGACCAAAACAAATTATAATTCCATTATCTATTCAACAAAAACTGTAAGAACTGTTTATAGTATTTAATGTGTTCGAAATCTGAATTTAAGCCGAACTTTGACTAAGAATGTTTATAAAATTACTCACTTCAAGTCCAGTCCAATTGAAAAAAAAATAACAAACTACAGAAGACAATGCACGACAACCATGTTATTGCATAGTCAAATTTTAAACAATATCACACACGAAATGACCGAGAATATCGCTATAAATCGACAGCGAAAATAAACACGTCCACACCTTTTCGATTTAAAATTAAAAATTTGATAAAATCACTCTTCCACACGACATGGCGGTAGGGTAAATGGCGCGTTTTTCTTATGCGGTGTCCCCAGGAGACCTAATCCATTGTTCAAATGTCGAAGTTAGTCGATTTTTAACCGTCTTGATTAAGGCTGGCAGTCTTGATCGTCTGCCTCAATTTCGCCGTCATCGCTTTCATCGTCTGCATCGGCACATTTGTCCAACGTCACAGGGCGCTCAAGATTAATATCGATGTCTTCGTCACAATCATCCATATCATCTTCCTACAATTTATGTAGATCCTGGAGCATCGGAGACCCGTTTTCCGACAACCATATGCTGCGTTACATATTTTCGAACATTTGCAGGACCTGTGTTTAGAAGCATTTGTGGCGCCGGATCCCTCGTTGTAGGTATGGGAACCAAACCACATTGAAATTTTTTCAAGCCCCAACCCAATGGATTTGTATCATTTCCATTACATGTTTGGACTCTATGGTATGTTTTTGAAGAGTGATCACGTGCCGCTGATTCAGATTTTTTGCAAGGTAAATGCGTTAGTAAAGCATAAGAGGATCAACGGAATATCCGTGTTGCGGATTTTATTTTCGAATTTACCTCGCGGAGAGGCATATCGCAATTTTATCTAAGGAACTTCACATCGCGAAAGTTGTTACCGGTTATGCCTCTTTGTGCTGCTAATCCAATTTCATAGGCCATATGGCAAGTGATTTGTCCATCCCCGACAACTTCTGTGCTTAACGAAACTATTTGTTGTCAACGAAGAAAGGGATCGTGAGTTGATAAACATCCAACAAATTTCCTCAAGTCCGCGAAATACGCACACCGTGTATCCACATGCTGTCCTGTAGTCGAAATGATTCCAATTGTTCATTTATGTCGAACAGAGCAGGCATCGCGAGAAATCACTGCCCTAGTGCTTAAGATAAATTTTTCATATTCGGATGGAGTAAGTTTGGATCGTAGATCGAACATATCTTGCAGATAGAAGTGGCAAGATTTCGCAGACCGCAAGTGACCACTAGCGTGAAAATAAAGCAGCATCTTCTGAATGGAGTCTAGATGTAGTTGACAGTTTCCATTTCTTTCTGCATACACGAACTATGTAGCAGAGTAACCATCCCGAAATAATGAATCCAGAGCTTTGCCGTCGGTTCATGTTGGGTAAGTTCCTCCATTTTATTGGAAAACCGTTATAAAATGATTTTGGAAGGCTTCACATCTAGTTTTCGTATCGCACCATATTTCTCATCACCATGTTGAAGCCCGATGTCTGCGACTACCAAGAGTATATCAGCGGCCTCCGAATGCTCGTCGTGAGTCACATCTATCCGAAATACAAACTCACATCAATCTATTCCAGCTAGTAATGTTGGGCACCCATTATCGATTTGCCATACAACCACGCAAAGTCTCTCAGTAACAGTTGCACTCAACTTTTGCTGGTCTACATCTTCAATTTTTATATCAGCAATTCCTGCATTATCGGTCCTGTGGAACATTTTTAGTGCAACCTACCCAAAACCAGCAGTGGGGATATATTTCAGTCGAGAAATTCTTCGACATTCGAGATGGTTGAGGCAGGCGTTATACACTGAATCCCTCGTATCGCATGGAAGGTGTTGCAGCTGTATATAGTGTTGATATTGATATTGAATCAGCATTATCAAAAACGTTAATGCCTGAGGAGTTATATTCCTTTGAGGATGCTGTATAGTGGAGATTTCGGACAGCCTAGCTTCATCATCCTAGGCCTATTGAGAAATGCTCTAGAACCATATTTTCATAATGTACACTTCTTCTTCCATGCGTATTCCACTGTGCGTTTCTGTTAAGAATGACTTCTTCCAGGAAATAATTTAATGATTGAGGAACATCACTAGCAGCATCATCAGAAAATGAATTGAATTGAAGATAGGTTTCTGAATCATAGATCGTGGATCTTCCATATTCCTTATTATGTCTGTTGCGGCTTTTACAATTCTTAGACTCCTCCTGATCATAGATCTCTCGACAATGGTACCAATTTTCCGTGAGTATTTTGTACCCTGTGTCGCGAAAACAAATCACCGATTCATTGTTTTTTCTTGCCCTGACAATGATATCAGCACTGTTCAAGATTATAAAATCTTAAATTATATTGTTTACGATGCTTTAAAAATATGTAAGATATTTGTATGTTTCTTCTTTTCTTCCTTGTATATATGTAAAGCGTAAACTCATTTAGTTGCAAGCGTTGTAAAAATGTGTTACAAAATTGATAAGATCTTTTGTATTGTTGTAAATTCAAAGGGTAGTTACACTTTATTCCCAGCTTATACTAAGTCTAACACATCGTTGCTTAGTTTCTATACGAGCCAAGTGAATATTCATCAAATCGAAACATAAAGTGTCTTCCGATCTGACACCACCGAAGTTCAACATTCATAACATTGTACCATTTTGTAAATCTGTACATAATTAATTAATAATTTCGACATTAATTTTGTGAAATTAAGAATATTTATCTAGTTGAATTTCTACGCCAGTCGACAAAGTTCAGCTAGAAATATAATCAAAAACAAGCACCATATTTAACAAGCAACCTGTTTTTCACAGTTACTCATTAGGCATATAGCTCTCAATGTCTTCGAATATCTCTTTGAATGTGGATTGACATTCTTCTCGATTTCGTTTAATACAGCGTGTCCCCGGATGGGCTATCCTATAGGTGAAAAATGTTTAAATGTTAGTTTTAATGAAAAATGTCATTCTTGTGTCCTGAAACCCCATAAAATTAAATAATATTAAAGTTTTTCAAAACCCGTCTCATTTTATAGTCAGTTTTATGAAAACCGTATGAATTTTTGCACTAAGTTCGAAAATAATGTATTAATCTAGCGAGTGACGTTTACGATGTACTAAGTAACTGTCAACTTTCATAAATAATTTTCAAATTGTCATTCTTTAAGAAATATTTGAGAACAATGTTAACTTTTAAAGAATTATAATCACTATCAGAAATAACAATACAGAATTGTAATAAACACAAGATATGACACAAATTCTAAAAACACCCTATATAGATAATTTCTTTCTCAATTCAAAATAGTTATTAAATTCTCGAACTCAACTAAAGTCAAAAACACAAACAAAACAAGGTTTTCCAAACATATTAGATTATGAACAGGTCAGGTTTTGTTGACCACAAACATAAACAAATGTGAATAATTAACCTTCATTGAAGGTGAACTCTAGAAATAAATATCAAAAAATTGGGGACAGTTAGGCAGTCAGTGAGAGATAGGTAATATCTCTCCCCTGGTGAGTCTGAGTATTGACGGACCCTCACCCTCAAGAAGTAATAGTGTGAAAATTTATGTGACTAGTGGGATTTCCAAAACGTAAGTTTTTAAAAGTACAATTCATTTATTATATTGGGTATTGGATTGCGTTATTATATTTTTCTTTGACTTATCCGGGTATCCCAAGATACTTAAGGGACCCTACAGTGAGTTTCAGTCATATCGAGTGTTCCTTATACATCAGCGCCCCTCATCTACTGTTAAGGCCTAAAATTGTAGAGGCATCTTATTTAGTTATATTCAGGGACCCCTTTTTTTGAAGGTGCATAGTGTTCCTTTTTCATCTGACTATTTTTGTTTTTGATAACTGCGTAGAGATATTTACGTTTTTACTTGAGATTGTACTCAATTCTATCTTAGAGATTTTTCCGCTGTACTCGAGATTTTATTTAACCCTATTTCAGAGCTATTTACGTTATACTAAGGTTTATAGTTAATCCTAGGTTAACATTTTTGATAATTGCGTAGAGGTATTTACATTGCACTTGAGATTTATGATTAATCCTATTCCAGAGATATTTACATTGTGTACTTGCGAGATATTTACATTATACTAGAAATTATAGTTAATCCTAGGTTAAAGAATTGTGATAGACATTTATCCTATACTAGGGGTCACAGTCAGTCATATCTTAATCTATTATTTTTCGAAGTTTATTTGACACAGTTTTGTTTTTCTTTGTAATATATGTTTATAAATGTTTTAACCTTTCAATTTTATCTCCACAACCTCACTCCTCACCACCCCCATACCCGTCAAGTAGGACGGACCGGCTAACCCTGCACTACGAACTCGGGCTTGGCACACTGTATAAGCCCAAGGGGCCCCACGACGTCTTTGACCGCTCGAGCCTGGAACAACCCCCTCCCTCGAGGTAATCTCACAGGGAAAATTCCTGGTTCTACAATTTTTTGTGTCGCAAGGCACGGGTGACAGCACGCTGCAACGATCTTGGAAGGAGAAAAGAGGAAAAAAAATATAATAAAAAAACGAATTCACTACACCGTCTGATAGCGGTGACCAAACGAAATTTTAGCACAAAGGAAAAACCAGATTATTACACTGGTGAGAACGGCTAGTAAAGTTACAAGTCAATTACAGAATAATAATGTAAGAAAAACTATGTAAACAAAAAACATCTGTCCAATATATCCTCCGCCAGCTTCAAAACATCTCTCAATTCTCTTTCTAAATTCTTTGTAAGTATTTCGCAGCATTTGGGGTAATTTCGTTAACAACATCATTGATAGCTCGTTTCAAGTCATGGTTTAAATTATTTGCGTAAACTTTTTGTTTTAAGTAGCCCCATAAAAAAATCTAAAATAGTTAAATCGGGGGATCGAGGAGGAAACAATATTGGTCCACAACCTCCGATCCATCGCCCAGGAAAATATTCAACCAGTCATCCTCTAATTAGCAAATGCGAATGTGAAGAACATCCACCATGTTGAAAGTACATTTTACGCCTTTGCTCCAAGGGAATATTTTCTAATTCAGGTATTAAGAAGTTGTCCAGCAAATACAAATATACCTCCTGATTTAATGTATCTGCCAGAAAATATAGTTCGATTATTCGATCCGGTAAAACCGCACACCAAACATTAACTTTTATAGCAAATTGAGTATAACAGTTAATCCTGTACCTCGTGTTTTCACTAGCCCAAAATCGACAATTTTGGGAAGAAACGACTCCGTTTGTTGTAAACGTTGCTTCATCAGAAAACAATATATTACTGTGAAAGAATCGGTCATGCAAAAGTTTTTCATCGATCATCGCACAAAAGTCTAACCTTGTGTCATAATCATAATCTTGTAAGGTATGAATAAATTTCGGTTTGAATGTATGAATTTTGTTTTGCATAATATTTTCTGTAAGTGACTCTTGCAAAAACCAACATCCACTGCTCTTTTCGTAGACTGAACTTGGGTTTTTCCCTTAACTAATGCATAGCTAGTGTATTAGCTGAATCATCGTCCTCAATGTATGCCTTTTTCAATTTCTCTTTGCCTTGAACAGATCCTGTCTCATCAAACTTCTTCATTAATTTTTTCAATCCCCACTGCGTAATGGGTACATCTGGATATTTTTCGTGAAATTTTTCAATTGCATACTGGTACGAACCTTCCCCAATACCATAACACTTAATAAGATATACTCTTTGTTGAATAGTTAACATTGTTGTCAGTTGACAGTTACTTGGTACATCGTAAACGTCACTCGCTAGATTAATACATTATTTTCATAAAACTAGCTATAAAATGAGACGGGTTTTCGAAAACTTGGATTTTAATTCATTTCATGGGGTTTCAGAACAAGCAAAACTTTTTATCATGAATGACATTTTTCACTAAAACTAATATTTAAACATTTTTCACCTATAGGATACCTCATCCGTGAACACGCTGTATAAGATCAGCAGCAGTGACGTTTTTATCTTCGGGCCAACCTGGTGGCTTTGTCGATGTGGAAGAACTCTTGAAGAATGTTTTCGCGCAAGAGCCGTGAAATCGACCCTCTGCAGCCACCAAATCCTTTACCCGCGCAATTCTCATAGTAACAGCCTTGGCCCATGTATCGTCACGCTTACCAGCTATTTCTAGTAGTGTGTTTTTGAAATGGAGTGTTTCCACGCGACTGTCAATGGGTAACACTTTTTAACAATTCTTAGGATGCAGTTTTGCCGCCCAAAATACAATTAACCTTGAAATCGAACTATTCTCACGATCGCGAGCTTTGGTCCGTTGTTGCCCTTTCTCAAGATTTCCTGTCCGCTCCAATCATTTTGTCTTTGGTATAAGTTTTTTGGCTCTTAACATGCACCGTAACATTCTGCAATCATAGTAATTGCACATGTCTATTATCACGTCTTTGCACATTTTTTTCACGTAAGGTTCTTAATCCTGTCTCCTTCACTATAATAGTGTCTCCATCTTCTAAACATTTTCCACAAATAAAACTTACGGTTGGATTACCAGCCGCGGCCATTGCCGCACTTTCTAAAAACTAGAATCTTGATTGATTATTTGGTCCGTAAATATGTATAGACTCAACCAGATCGTTCATGAAACTGCTGTGGTATGGGAGGCCGAGCGCGGTTGCTGCAGTTGTTAGTATCCCCACGTACAAGCTCCTTCAAATCTTTCTTGCAATATTTCACCTCGCTTGGCATTATTTTTGTAGTTGCGAACCATTATCTAAAACAAGAGAACTTGGGGTAAGTTGATACCGTGTATCAACTTGCCTCAATCATAATGTGTCTATTTGTCCCAAACGACACCATTATGCTTAACTCGCCATTGATTCGAAAACGCGGCAAAGAGATATCTGACAACAACAAGATATCCTTAAGAAGATTCCTATACGAAGAAATTTCTAGAGCATTTACCATAGCGTCGTCATAAAGTCAAAACCTCGTGCGGGATGAATTGTAAATTTTCAGGAAATAAAAAAACTTCTTAAAACGGTGATAAATTGTCAAAAATATGAAATACAACCAAAATATTTAGAACTTTCTTAATGATAATCTTTGTGAATAACTGCCTTAAGCGATAGCAGCTGATCATACTTATCACCTTTAATTGGAAGGGGTGCAACATGCACTTTTTTAATTGAACCGACAGTCCAATTTATTCTTTTTGGCAAATAAGACCATTCATGATCAAAATTTAATTTATATTCAATTCCTTGTGAAGAATATCTTAGAGCTCGCAAATCTGTGACACAAGTTTCACCCTTTTTGAGTCCAGGTTTTATTGATGAAAAATATTTAATTTCGGCATAGCTAATAAAAAAATTAAAATCTATGTATTTCACTTTATAAGGTCCTTTTTCAGCTTTCCTTGCCTGCTTAATTATTTGTACGAACTTTGAATATGCTTGAATTTCTTTTTTGCTGCCTCTATAGTGGAATGGACGCTGCCACATTTCATTTGGGAATGTTCTTTTACTAAATATTTTTGTAGTATGGTAATTTTTTCTGAGACAGCATAGTGAAGTAAGGCATTTTGTGCGTTATTTCGGTTTTGAGCGCAGCAGCCATCACAGTAAAATTTTTGATATGTTTTTATCTCCTTATGGACTTCTGTGTCTAAAAAATCAATCAAACAAAATGCAAAGCAATTTGTATCAATTCCACCTTCGCCTTCATTCCATACATAACACACGACTTTATTAGCCACTAAAAAATAAACAGTAAAATTGTCACAAGCAAGTTTTTGTTTAAAATATGACATGCCAGCGGGTAGACATGGAACCAATTGAACTGCTTGGACATCCATCGTGTATACACACACTTCGCCAGTCAACGCTTTATCTTTGTCCAGTAATTTTTCTTGTCTTGTCCTATTTTTTTCAATTAAGTGTTGCTGATATTTGTCGTTAGATACGTTTCCGTGCTTGAAGCTGAACTATAAATCATATTGGTCTTTGCGTGGTTGGAAAACATCTACATTTAGTTCTCTCATCTCAGACATAAAAACTGGCTTGCTACAGATTAGCACCTTGTCAACTTCATACATTTTACTCGTGGAGGTACGACAGTAATGAGAGGGTAACTTAGGTAACCTTTCAAGAAACGATTTAATTGCAGATCGCTTTTGTTCATTAACGGCCTTTTTTTGTTTAGAAAAGAAGAATTTTGTGTGACAATGCCAGAGCTATGACTATTTTTCGCCCAATTTATTACGGACCATTCTCCCAAAGACAACAAAGAAAAGAATATTTTTTTACATACTGGTAGAATAACATCATTAACCTTTAGGTGGTAAAACAAAGAACACTGTCGACGTGACTTATTTTCAGTGGTTTTTTGAGCTGTTGATGCTTTGTTCACTAAAGCAGCAACAAAGGTTTTCCGTTGACTCCAATCCATATCCGACCAGAATTTAGTGAAAAATACTTGTCTCTGATCATCAGTTATCTCACTGCACTGTCCATTTTTGGAAATTGTACATTTTTTTGAATTACACTTTTCCCCCATTTTTCTGGTGCTCTTTTCGACTTTCTCATATTTAGATCCATTTTTTCCTCGTTTTGTTCCTTCATATTCCTTCCCTACTTTTCTAAAAGCTTTCGCTTTATTCCATCTCCTATTACTTGAATCTGCTTTTCCTTTTTTTGCTCTTTTTTTACTATCGCCTTTTGTATTTTCTGTTATTTTTTCTAAAATATTGCTCTCCGCATCACGGCCCGCAAGATTGTCAGATGTTATTAACGTCATTTTTGACCATATTCTACGCGTTTTGTTAGTAATATTGTTACTCGGCTCATCCTCATCACTAGGACAATAGTTTGACCCAGAGTCTTCAAACGTCTCTTCCTTTAATTCTGATCCATAATGGCGGCTACACTCTTCGGTCATGGTTGACATAGAATCTGCTGCTCTTGATACATCTAATGCTAGTCTTTTTCGTAATGTTTTTTCACAAGTTGGTGGTGTAGTGCTAACATCTTGTAAATCGATTTTTAAGTGAGTATTTTGATTTCTATTTCCCTCAAATATATTTTTTTCGCTCGAGTCTGGCTTCATAGGCACTTCTTGTTGAACGTTAGACAAGTGCACTTCCTCAAACAGTTCTACTTGTTGGTCATTATCCAAGTTTACCATGCTACTTGGTATGTAGTTTTCCGGACTAGTTACAATGTTACGATCTGAGTTAGACACCATTAGCATATTATTTGCATTTTCTTTTAACGCCATTTCCAAAATAAGCGCTCTTCGGGACATCTACTAGTTAAAAAAAACTTATATTTAGTAACGATAAAATCTTATAACTCATTGAGCCGGCACACATATTGTCTAAGAATATGTAAATTTTAAAACTCCGTATCTCAAAAATTTCTTTAAAAAACTACCGATTATAGACTTGTTTGAACATTAACTTCTAATTGTCTACTGAATTTTTTTTCAATTTATAAAGTATCCTAACGAAATAAAATCACCTCAACCTCAAATAAAGAGTTATAACTAAAAACCCTATGAAGTAATTATTAAAAAAATGTAATATAAGAATAATTACAGTAAATAGTATACATACCAAGGTTCTGTGTATTATTTGTCACTAAAAAACTTAGCTTTTTAATTAACTGTCGGTCAAAAACGTGGTCGAAACAGCTACAAGTTGTTGTCACTAGCGAGCCGAACGAGATACGAGTTTTCACATTTTTTTTAGGATGTAATGCGTATTGCCCAGGTAAGCCCAAAGGAGACAGAGTTCGATTAAATTAACTGATTTATTGCTATAAAAAATATTATTTACTTATTTACAATGATAAAAATAAACTAAAATACAATATTCTATATATATATATATATATATATATATATATATATATATATATATATATATATATATATATATATATATATATATATATATATATATATATATATATATATATATCGTCAGTGTCCTGCTAATACCTCCTATCTGAAAATAGGGACATTTTACAGGAGCGATAAAAAACTCTCTCTTTTGTATCCAGATACATTTTCCCAACATATTTGTTTTTGATATTAATCAATATAATATTTTACTCAATGATAATGTTAATGTGAGCACCTTATTTAATTTTAATTATTTCTCTGTTAGTTAGGAGGTATTCGAATTACTGGGTTTGCAAATAGGAGGTATTGTACACAATTACTTTTAAAAGACTTAAATAAGTTTCCGGTCTTAAATCAGGTGTTTTTAATGTTTTTTGATATTAAGAAATTTAAGTTAATGTTCATAAATAAAATATAGATATATTCTTACTTTATCAGGTAACATACATTTAAAAATTAAAAAAAAATTCTACAAACTTAATTTTTATTAATTTCCACTTATTTGATTTCTTCTTCTCTTCCACTAGTCTTTCCTTGGTAAGTTGGCATAGAAGCGGTGGCAGTCTTGAGGTATTTCTTTCTTTAAAGCTTGAAGATGATTCCACTTTGAACGGGCAATGGGAAGAGGTCCTTGGTGAAGTTGTGGGAAGATCACTTCATTGTGATTTATGACTTTCGGGCGTACAGGTAAATCTATCCAGGAGACAGCGTCAAAATCTAGCTTAACTTGTATTGTATTATGATTATAGTACAAAACTCTGATGTCGGTGACAGTCGGATCATTTGACTTCTTGCCAGGTCTAATCGACGAATATCTAAGAAAAGTATTATAATTTTTAAAAAAACTAAAATCCAACACCATGGTTTCGTAAGGAAAGGGCTTTTTACGCGCTTCTCTTGTAGCAGCGACGTAGTAACTTGGCAGGTAAATGTCTCGTCCCGATATCTTCCTTTCTATGCAACTATGAACGGAGTCACACTCCATTTGGGTGTGACCCCGTTCTAAAAATTTTTGATAAATTGGAATGTTGTACGTTGTGGACAAATGTAGAAGGGCATTAGATAATGTCACATTTCTATTTTGGTATGTGCAGCCATCTGAATAGAGTATTATTGGTAACTTGTTATCAACGCAGTATGTTGTGAGGTAATGGACAATACATGAAGTAAAAGTAGATGCAGTCAAATCCGAGTCTACTTCGGTAAACCAATAGCAGAGAACATGGTGTGAAGTGAGGTTGTATACCGTAAAATTGTAACAACACAATTTTGTTTTAAAAAAAATGCGCTGGCACTAATTGAAGGCGACAATTTGACTGATTGTAAGTCCATTGTTAGAACAATACATTGATTTTCTTTCGCAAGTGCTTTATCAGAAGCTTTTTCTTGTTGCGCTCTTTCTTTTTTCTTCCTATGCAGTGTCCATTCAGCTTCTGTAATGTTTCCTACTTCATATGAAACACAGATATCGCATCTATCTTTTTTGTTTAAATGTAAGCTTAAGTTTTATCCCTTGAAAACGTTGTCGAATATTTGTCGTGAAAGGGGGGTTCTGTTATCTCGTTTGCATTGCTCATTATACAAATCTCTCAGACTCTTCATAGTCTTGAAAACTGGTTCAAGATACAGCTTGGACGAATTAGCTCTATTATAGTGGGATGGAAGTTTTGGTAAATTGTCCATAAATTCATGTAGGAATTGCAAATCGGGTGCTCGACTAGATACAGGAACCTTCCTCTTAGAAATGCGTTGCTCATCATTTGGCAACATGCCGTATGTGCTCGAATTTGTCCATGATTGCACTGTGAACGAACCTAAAGCCAAGGTCTGTAAGAACATTTTCTTGCATACTCGGACTTGATCACCATTTAATGGCAAAGAGTAGGTTAGTGTTCCTTCCCTCCGTGAGTTCTCACTACATTTTCTCTTGGTAAGAGTTCTCTTGACGTGCGAAGCAACAAAAACTTTTCGTTGTTCCCAATTGGTTTCCTTCCAAAAATAGTCAAACAGTTCTTGCCTTTGACGTTCTGTAAAGTTGTAGCATTTGCGCATCTTTGATTTTTTACACATTTTGGATAAACACGATAGGCCTAGCTTCCGTTTTTCACGCATTTTATCATGCTTTACCTTTCCGTCTTTTCTCGTGTATCCTAAATAAGCTTTCCCTTCCATACGCAATTTTTTGCTTTGGTTCTTTTTCCAACTATTTCTGTCTGCCACAAGGTTTGTTTTTCTTCCCTCCTGCATGTTGCCATACTCCACAAAATCTTCGCTTGGTTGAAAATCATCACTATTTTTTGCATCTTTTGGTGGAGCAGTATTTTCTCCGCCAGTTAAAGGATCTGGGTTATATGAAGACAAATCACTTTGGCTAGATTCTTGATCTCTTTGGTTCCATTCATCCTCACGTTGACTTGATCGAGAGTTTAATTGTTCATCGCTTTTGTTTGAATCTTTCTCACTGTGGTTTGATTGTTCATCACTTTGGTTAGATTCTTCGTCATTCTGTACAAACTTCTGTGAGCTTTTCACATTCTCCTGATTTTTATTGCTGCTCATTTGGTGAGATGGTCCAGGAGCTTCATGTATGATGTCCTGGTCGGTCGAGCCAATGTCACAGTTGGTACTGACTAAGAAAGTATTATTTGATGAAACTTCATAAAATAATATTGTGTTGTCAAAGAGAGCTTCATTTTTTTCAACTACAACTTTATCAGCAACAGGAGAGTTAAAAGCTGCACAACTATCTGATGCAATCAGAACTTCCATGTTTTCCAGATCAAAATAATTGTTATCTTTTTCAATTGTGGTGTTGCATGTAATATTTTCTTCGCTTTTATTTTGATGGTTGTCCAATGCCAACATCACAATTTTCTTGCTCCGCTCCGACATGATTTACGACACTGAAAAATAACACCCCTACTAAGTTTTATTGCTGCTTTATTTCAATTTATTGATATAAAATTGCCAATTGTATCATAAATTAGTGGTATTTAAATTTAAAAACAAAACACAAACAATTTATTTGTACCTACTTTTTACTGATTACGTACTATCGACTAGCAAAGAAAACTGGTACAAAATGTTGTCTTAAACACTTCTAAAATGCGAAATTTCCCATGTTGTAAGTGTCACATGTTAATTTCATCCGTACCAGTATTTTTTTTGCTAGTCAATCGTACTTATTTTTTACCTCATCGTTTTATTGGAATTATTGAATACCACCTATCATTTACTTATATGGCAATTATCTGTTCGAATATCTCCTATCTTAAGAACAATAATGTTTCATGACATTTTTGTGATAAATAACTTCGGTTGAAGGTATAAAACAGTTGAGCATGACTTCATAGAAATGTTTAATTCAAGTTCAATTACTATTAAAACACATTAATTTAGTTAAATTAAAAAAATCAAAGTAATTTTGTCACTTACCTATTTACCAGAAGAAACAACACGCAGTTCCAATGTAGACTGAGCAGATAGGAGGTATTACTTTTGCTGTCAACCTTAGATTCAGATAGAAGATATTTCCGCCTCAAATTTCAACGTCTTGTAATTTTTTTACAGTTAGGTGGATATTACCAACGCATGCGCATAAAAAAATTGAAGAAAATCATGTAAAAATCTCAATTTTGATAAATGTGGCAGTTAGGAGGTATTAGCAGGACACTGACGATATATCACTTTGGTACGTAATCATGTTGAAAATCACGTTCCGACGGTCCGCACTCCTCTGTCGATCGATGTGTACTGACGAACTGAAAGTAGGTAGGTGTAACGATGCGAAATTTCCACTGTGGTATACGGGATTCTCTATGTCCTTTGAAATGTTCAGACAGCCAAAGTTGAGAACAGCCGATAGATCAATACTCTTTCGGTTATAGTCTCAAGATGTGAGTATATCGTTTATAGTTAGTCAATCCCCAACTTAACGACTCTCTCTGTTTTATAGGGATGTAGTTATTCTGACGCGTCAATACCACACCAGAATTATACTTTAGAGCGATCGTTTACAGTCGGTCAATACCCGGCTCAACGTTTGCAAACCATATGGAGATACTGCAGAGTTTTCGATGCGTCAATACCGCACCGAAATTCTTCTAACAGTTTGAACAATTGTTCTCGTTTCCGTCAATACCAGAAACCAACGGCCGTTCAAGTGAATGATGTATAAAAGTCGAATCAATACTTTGACTTAGTACAACACTCCGCGGTGAATTGTGTAAAGCGTATAAGTTTAAAGTCAGTACCTTCGACCTACGCTTCGCACTGGAGGCGGCTGAACTTGTAGGAGCTGGATTCCGTGAACCAAGTTGCCGTCTTGTCTGTCGGCTTGCATTTTTATATACATCTTAGCGGTGGTGGTGGAAGTCTCCTTCCCTTCTGCTGTCGATTCTTCGTGCGCATCTTGGCGTGGGGGACTTGCTATTCTGGTGGGGTATCGCGTCATCACGGTGTTAACTGGTTTATTGAATCGATATTTCTAGTAATAAATTTATATCATTACAAGGAGCAAACTTAGTTACGAGTTTTTGACACTTGTTTCCAGCGCCTTCGTCTAACGTCCAATTTTGATACAAGGTTTTGCATTCGACGCCAGATCATAAATAAAAAATTATGATGCTTGTAACTCAAAAACGCCAAAAATTTAGATACGAGGTTTTGACTTTATGACGACGATAGGTCATGTGGAACTTCAAACAGCAACTCAAACATTTACTTTTCATTACTAAAACCGATTTATTTGCCGAAGTTTTTAGTATATATATATATATATATATATATATATATATATATATATATATATATATATATATATATATATATAGGCATAAGACAGGCCCTAGGGCCTATAGCCATGTAAGAATTTTCCATCTGTATCTATCGCTTGCTACCCTTTTCCAGTTCCGTATTCCCTTTTCCGCGACGTCCTACATTACGGCTTCTTTCCACTTTCTTCTAGGCCTACCTCTCTTCTTCTTTCCCTCTGGTCTTTTCCATGCTACTTCTTTTACATCTCTTGACTGTTCCATCCGTTCTAAGTGACCTAACCACTGCAGTCTTTTTGATTGGATTACTTCAATTATTGTTGAGTCATTGTATAGATCATACAACTCATTATTTGTGCGCCTCTCCCATCCTTCTTCAGTTTTTTTTCCGCCATAAATTTTCCTTAATATCTTCCTCTCCCATATTTCGAGTTTGGATTTCTGCTTCTTATTCATAACCCATGTTTCACATCCGTATAGCACTGTCGGTCTTAATATTGTTTTATAAATTCTTTTCTTTGTTGCTCGTGTGACTTGTTTTGATCTCAAGATTTTGAGTAATCCTCCAGCACATCTATTGCCCTTGGCCAGTCTAAGATCGATTTCTGCTGCTTCCTCACATTTATCATTTATTAGGACACCTAGATACATATAGTTCTTGGTTTCCTTTATTTGTATTATTTTATCGTTCTGTACCTCTAGCCGTAATGTCTCAGGCTCTTCCGTTACTGTTTTATTTCTTAGTTCCATGTACTGGCTTTTTGCTTCATTTATCTCCAACCCCACTTCTTGTGCTGCTGTCACTAGATCTTTTGCTTTTTTCATCAGTTCTTTTTTTTCCTTGATAATAAAACCACGTCATCTGCATATGGCAAACATTGGTGGCTTTTGTTCAGTAATGTACCCCGACGGTTGATTTTGCTTTTCCTTATAACATCTTCTAATGCTATGTTGAATAGCATGGTAGATAGGGGGTCTCCTTGCCTCAGTCCTTGGGTTGTATCAAATTCTTCTGATTCTTCCCCTTCTACTCTTACTACATTTCTTGTCTGCTTGAGTGTCATTTCCACCAGTTTGCATAACTTCTCTGGAATTTTGTATTTTCTTAAGACTCTCAATAGCTTAGTCCTGTTTATCGTGTCATAGGCTGCCTTAAAGTCGATAAACAGCATATATGTAGGAATCTCGTATTCGTAACAGTGTGTTAATACTTGTTTTAGTAATAAAATTTGGTCTGTTGTTCCTCTAGCCTTACAAAATCCACACTGGTACTCGCCGGTTATCTTTTCTGTATAAGTTTCTAATCGTCTTTTTATTAATGTGGCAAGTACTTTGAATATGCAATCAAGTAGTGCTATTCCTCTGTAATTGTTGCAATGTGAAATGTCACCTTTCTTGTATATCGGTAGAATTACTGCTTTTTTCCACCCTTCTGGCATATGTTCAGTCCTCCAAACCTCTTGTATTAACTTAGTAATTTCTCTTTTTAATACAATACCTCCGTATTTAGAGTTTTCTGCTGTAATACTATTTGATCCTGGGGCTTTATTATTTTTCATATTGTGGATAATTTCTTCTATTTCTGCTAGTGTAGGTTCTTCATCTTCGGAACGGTTTTCTTCTCCCAATGGAACGTCTTCTCTTTCTTCTGTTTCTAGTTCTGCATTTACTTTTAATAGCTCTTCAAAATGGCTTTTCCATCTTCTTATTATTTCAGTTTTTGCTCCTAGCAGTTTACCGTTTCCATCTTTGATGTATGGTGTTTTTGGCCTGTGTCCTTTATTTATTTCTTTCACATCCTTGTAGAAATTTCTAATTTCTTGTCTCCAGTATTTTTCTTCCATTATTTTTATTCTGTTTTCATTCTCTTTTCTTAGTTCTGCAAATCTTTTTTGCAATTTTCGTCTGTTCAATGTATTCCCGTTTGTACTGTTCTTTCCCGGTCTGTAGATATTTTTCCCTTAAACTTCTTTTCTTACTTATTTCTTCCATACATTCGTCGTCAAGCCATATCTTCCTATTGGTAGCCTTTATGGCGTTTAAGCTTTCGTCTGACGCTTTCAAAATTGCTGTTTCCATCCGTGATAATTTCTTTTCTACACCCTGTTCTAATTCTGTTTCCCTAGTTTGTTCTAAGTATTTCTCGATTTTAGATCTGTATTCACCGGCTACTTGAGGATGTTGCAATTCTTCCATGTAATATTTCACCGTTCTTCTGTTTTTTCTAATTTTTCTTTTATCTGTTTCTGTTAGTTTAAATTTAGCCATTACTAGAAAATGGTCAGAGTCTATATCGGCACCCCTATATGATTTTACATTTTTTATTGATTTGGCATCTTTTTCCCCTATTAGCACGTGATCAATTTGGTTTGATTCGTTAGTGCCTGGAATTATCCAAGTTCCTTTGTGTATATTCTTCCTTTTAAAATGTGTACTCATAATCTTCATTCGCTTTTCTATAGCCATATTGATTAATCTAAAACCATTATCGTTACTCGTATTATGTTTGCGTTCGCCTCCCTTTATAGTTCTAAATATGTCTTCATTTCCTACTTTTGCATTTGCATCTCCCATTATTATTTTTACATTTCCGCTCAGTATTTTGTCAATAATTTCTCCCAGTTGTTCATAGAATGCATCTTTATCTTCATCAGTTTTCTCTTCTGTAGGTGCATGAAAGTTAACGATTGTTATGTTTTTGTCATTTCCAGTAAACTGTAGTTTGCATATCCTGTCTGAGATCGCTTGGAAGTGTGTGATTTGTCCTTTCATATTTTTACTGACTACAAAGCCTGTACCAAATCGTCTTTTTTCATTTCCACTTGTAAATAGGACATATTCCTTCATTTCTTTTATATTATTATTTTTTAAATGTGTCTCCTGCAGCGCTAGAATTTCTATATTGTATCTTTTTGCTTCTTTTACTAAATTTGTTATGTCCCCCTCTCCGTATATTCCTCGCACGTTCCATGTTCCTATATTTATAACTTTATTTTCTTTTTTAATTATTTCTTTTTTGCGGTTCTTTTCTTTACCTCTTTTCTTGTAATCCTGTACCTTGTTCATTGTTTGAGTCGATGCCGGAATCGTATTGTCACGCGTGTCTACTAGTTTTTTTGGTTGAACTGTAACTGTTTTTGTTCATCATTCCATTTCCATACTATACCATTTACTACTAATTTCTTGTAACCTACTTTTGTTTGTTTGCCCTTATCTTTTTCTTCCTTAGCCTTTCCTCTGATTATTTTTTGTACTTCCTGTTCCTTCTTGGTAAGATCCGACTCAATGGAAATTTTTTCCCGGAGATGTCTCAGTCTGCTTTTATTTTTCAAGATGTCAATTTTATCTGTTATGTTTTCCATTTCAATTAAGTACATCTTTTCCCCTATTTTCTGAGCGCTTCTTATTTTAACGTCCACTTGTATTTCTTTTGCTATGAATGTTTCTATTTTTTGCTTTAGAGAAATATCTTCATTTGTATTCACTTCTATTCCAGTAATGATCAGGTTTTTCTTTTTAGTAACTCTTTCTAAGTGTTCTACTTTTTCATTACATGCTTTAATTTCCTCCTTCATTTTCAGATTTTCGTGTTTTATCTCTAACAGCTGCCTATTTGTTTCTCCATTTTCTTTTCTCAATTGTTTTATCTCTTCCATCATATCATCATTCTTTAACATCAGTTCCTGCATCATTTTGATCATAGTTGTTTCCGTATCCACTCTCCTTTTATCCTCTTTCTGTTTCTTGCTTCTTCCGAAGCTTTCATCTGCTCCTTTTCTTTTTCTCTTATACTCCTCTTCAGTGTCCGACCCGTTTTCTTGATACATTTTCTTTATCTTCTCAAACGTCCACGAAATCCGTGTATCTTTTGTAGTTTGTTTACCAAGGGTCTACTACAATTCGACCCCTAGCCCACTCAGAGCTGACTGATTTCGTTTTTAGTAGTTGCTGCTATTTCTCCAACAGTACGTTTGAGTACAGATAAGACCAAGAGGCACATGCTCTGTCACGCTGACAAACCTGCGCATGCGCTCCACCTCTTAAATGGCACTGTATCAACTTGTCCGTGTATCAACTTGCCCCGGTCTCCCCTACTTCTCCTTTTTTTTCATATTCACCACTTGAAACTTGATGAACCGAAATGGCTGTTTTTAGGAGGTCGCTGGGGATATTCAGAAGACAAAGAATTTGAAACGAGGAGGTTCGACGGGGAATGGGAGTAGAGGGATCACTGACAAATGATATCGAGCGAACATAACTGATATGGTATGGCCACGTTCAACGAATGGATGAATCCAGGCTCCCCAAAAAAGTTTTGCAATTGATACCACCAAAAGCATTTTTTCTTGACGAAACAGTTTCGAAGACCGTTTTGAAACAGTTTCGGCGTGACGTAATCACTAGTGGTAATCGCAAAAATGAAATGTTTTAAAACGTCACGTGATTAGTATCTATCTGCCATCTGCCCTGCCAGCTTCTATTTGTTTATATTTATTTAACAGTCAAAGGTTAGGTTAGATTGTTTGTTTTTGAACATCTTAGCAGAGATTTTTGTCGTTTCAATTTCAGTATTAGTTATTAGCCGGGATTCGTAGGTTATTAGTTAATTAGTTTACGTTAAGATGGAATATGTACTGTTGTTTAACGAACAAAGCTTTTTAGAAAAATACCTTCTGTTCCTTCGCGGGGATTCCTGTATAGTAGATAGTAATTTTGTTATTACGATATTAAGTGATTACGAAAAGCATTACCATTTCCTTTGTTACCTTACTATAAAAACAAAACGAAAATGACAATAATGACACTGCTGACAGCTTAAAACGGCCTAGGAGAACGTTTCGAAACGCTGACAAACAGTTTGATTCGTGACTAACCGACCAAGAAAATGTACCGTTTTAAAACAGTTTGCAACTGTTTCAAAACCGTTTTTCAATAAAATATGCCTCAAATCGAAGAACGCGAGGAGGACCTAGGAGAACATGGAAATATGGTGTGAATAGAAAGACCAACACTATTGGAGCACTGGGAAACATAGCTACCATACCAAGTTTTATTTTTATGAAAGCAAGATTTTATTGTTCAAATGAAGGTACAACATTTTAAAACGATTATTTTTTGGAATGATACTGTGCAAAGCATTCCTTACAAAATGCAACATTGCAAGTTTGACATATTATATTGCACCGTTTTTGAATTTTTTTGTAGTACTACATAGTACACAGCGGCGGTAAGTTCCTTCGATTGGGAGGTAGGGACCAGTAACATTTGAACCTCGTGGTACAGGGCCTGATTTTTTCCTTCGTGATAATATCCCAATCAGTTCCCAGACAGCACAAGTACGTACTTAAAACGCTCCCAGGATGTCCGTAATCAGGCATCTGAAGTCCCCGGTACGTCCGTTTCAGACCCAGTAACTTTTGTTACTAAACCATACGGACCTTGGAAGTCCTAGTTAGGACATCCCAAGTACGACCCCTTAATTTTGATAATGTACCTCCCAAGTACGTCCTCTTATATGTTCTAATGGACCTTCTCAGGATCTTTTTAATGGACACAGGAAAATAAATACCATAATATCTTGTGACGTGCTTTTTTCCCTAAAAGAATCACGGACGTCACTATGACACCCACGGCTTCGGTACTTCCTAGATTTCCTCGGGCGCCAGATTTTTTTGGGGTGGTTTACTCCACCGAACTCTCGAAAATACGGCGTCGAGAAATACCAAGGTAGCCACAGATGGAGGTTCAGTAATTCCAGGGGTCTGTTGTTATTGACCTTTCCGGATACGTAGTGTGAAAACAGGCTTTAATTGCTTACCACTATCAAACAAATGAAACTACTCGCTACTGGAGAAATTATAAATTTTGATTCCACAAATAAAATTGAATTTTACACAAATGAGAAATTACAAAAATATCAAAATCTACTACTAAAGATCTACGTTATTAATCAAACCAAAAGCGGACTGACACCAAGCAATAGATATTCTAGCTATTTTACAACGGAGGCAGAAAATAACGTGCAGAATTCTACTAGTACGTAGCAGGTGAAAACAATACAAAGCTCCTAGTGATAATATGTCAAAATGCACAGAGAAAACGTTATGGTTGCACTAACAGAGCGTACTATATCGGTTCCTAATATTTGTGTACTTTTTAAATAAAGCGGAAGAAAATAATCAATTAACTAGTCTCGGCTGCCGGTTATAATCTCAATAGCCACCTGAATTTCTTAGCGATTTCACTAGATTCAACTAAACTAGGCTTTACTGATCAACACAACGGCCTATCGTACGAAATCAAATACTCCAGATAAAGCAAACTACCAGCAGAATGCGAAAACCTCTCTTGGGTATCCCTGCTCGGCAGCGAATACTTTTGAGGTTATTTCGTATCCCTTAAATCAAATCTGCCTTAGAGGCCTCTCGAATTGATCCCTGCTCAGCAGCAAATCCAGACGAGATTTTTCTAAGCAAGTGCAAACGAACTAAATTTTTTTTAACAGTACGACGGCCTATTCAGTGGGATTAAATACTCAGATAAACTAGACTTTAAATGTTCCAACTAAAGTTTTACTGGCGAAACAACAACAGCCTATTGTACGAACTAAACTTTTCAGTTAAAATAGATTGACAGTAGAATCCGAAAACCTCTCCTTCGTATCCCTGCTCAGCAGCGAATACTCTCGAGATTATTTCGTATCTCTTAAATCAAATCTGCCTTAGAGGCCTTTCGAATTGATCCCTGCTCAGCAGCGAATCCAGACAAGATTTATCTAAGCAAATGCAAAAGGAACTAAATTTTTTTTTACAGTACAACGGCCTATTCAGCGGGATTAAATACTCAGATAAACTAGACTTCAAATGTTCTAACTAAAGTTTTACTGGCAAAACAACAACAGCCTATTGTACGAACTAAACTTTTCAGTTAAAATAGATTGACAGTAGAATCCGAAAACCTCTCTTTCGTATCCCTGCTCAGCAGCGAATACTCTCGAGATTATTTCGTATCTCTTAAATCAAATCTGCCTTAGAGGCCTCTAGAATTGATCCCTGCTCAGCAGCGAATCCAGACGAGATTTTTCTAAGCAAATGCAAAAGAAACTAAATTTTTTTTTACAGTACAACGGCCTATTCAGCGGGATTAAAGACTCAGATAAACTAGACTTCAAATGTTCTAACTAAAGTTTTACTGGCAAAACAACAACAGCCTATTGTACGAACTAAACTTTTCAGTTAAAATAGATTGACAGTAGAATCCGAAAACCTCTCCTTTGTATCCCTGCTCAGCAGCGAATACTCTCGAGATTATTTCGTATCTCTTAAATCAAATCTGCCTTAGAGGCCTCTCGAATTGATCCCTGCTCAGCAGCGAATCCAGACGAGATTTTTCTAAGCAAATGCAAAAGGAACTAAATTTGTTTTACAGTACAACGGCCTATTCAGCGGAATTGAATACTCAGATAAACTAGACTTCAAATGTTCTAACTGAAGTTTTACTGGCAAAACAACAACAGCCTATTGTACGAACTAAACTTTTCAGTTAAAATAGATTGACAGTAGAATCCGAAAACCTCTCCTTCGTATCCCTGCTCAGCAGCGAATACTCTCGAGATTATTTCGTATCTCTTAAATCAAATCTGCCTTAGAGGCCTTTCGAATTGATCCCTGCTCAGCAGCGAATCCAGACGAGATTTTTCTAAGCAAATGCAAAAGGAACTAAATTTTTTTTTACAGTACAACGGCCTATTCAGCGGGATTAAATACTCAGATAAACTAGACTTCAAATGTTCTAACTAAAGTTTTACTGGCAAAACAACAACAGCCTATTGTACGAACTAAACTTTTCAGTTAAAATAGATTGACAGTAGAATCCGAAAACCTCTCCTTCGTATCTTTGCTCAGCAGCGAATACTCTCGAGATTATTTCGTATCTCTTAAATCAAATCTGCCTTAGAGGCCTCTCGAATTGATCCCTGCTCAGCAGCGAATCCAGACGAGATTTTTCTAAGCAAATGCAAAAGAAACTAAATTTTTTTTATAGTACAACGGCCTGTTGGGCGGGATTAAATATTCAGATGAAACAGACTCTCTATGTTGTATCTGAGGTTTTACTAACAAACAACAGCCTATTGTACGAAATCAAATTCTCAGATAAAGAAAACTACCAGCAGAATGCGAAAACCTCTCTTGGGTATCCCTGCTCGGCAGCGAATACTTTTGAGATTATTTCGTATCCCTTAAATCAAATCTGCCTTAGAGGCCTCTCGAATTGATCCCTGCTCAGCAGCGAATCCAGACGAGATTTGTCTAAGCAAGTGCAAACGAACTTAATTTTTTTTAACAGTACGACGGCCTATTCAGCGAGTTTAAATACTCAGATAAACTAGACTTTAAATGTTCTAACTAAAGTTTTACTGGCAAAACAACAACAGCCTATTGTACGAACTAAACTTTTCAGTTAAAATAGATTGACAGTAGAATCCGAAAACCTCTCTTTCGTATCCCTGCTCAGCAGCGAATACTCTCGAGATTATTTCGTATCTCTTAAATCAAATCTGCCTTAGAGGCCTCTAGAATTGATCCCTGCTCAGCAGCGAATCCAGACGAGATTTTTCTAAGCAAATGCAAAAGAAACTAAATTTTTTTTTACAGTACAACGGCCTATTCAGCGGGATTAAATACTCAGATAAACTAGACTTTAAATGTTCTAACTAAAGTTTTACTGGCAAAACAACAACAGCCTATTGTACGAACTAAACTTTTCAGTTAAAATAGATTGACAGTAGAATCCGAAAACCTCTCCTTCGTATCCCTGCTCAGCAGCGAATACTCTCGAGATTATTTCGTATCTCTTAAATCAAATCTGCCTTAGAGGCCTCTCGAATTGATCCCTGCTCAGCAGCGAATCCAGACGAGATTTTTCTAAGCAAATGCAAAAGAAACTAAATTTTTCTAACAGTACAACGGCCTGTTGGGCGGGATTAAATATTCAGATGAAACAGACTCTATATGTTGTATCTAAGGTTTTACTAACAAACAACAGCCTATTGTACGAAATCAAATTCTCAGATAAAGAAAACTACCAGCAGAATGCGAAAACCTCTCTTGGGTATCCTTGCTCGGCAGCGAATACTTTTGAGATTATTTCGTATCCCTTAAATCAAATCTGCCTTAGAGGCCTCTCGAATTGATCCCTGCTCAGCAGCGAATCCAGACGAGATTTTTCTAAGCAAGTGCAAACGAACTAAATTTTCTTAACAGTACAACGGCCTATTGGACGGGATTAAATATTCAGATAAAATTGACTCTATATGTTCTAACTTCGGAATTGTACACAAATACTATGAATTCAAACGTTAAAAATAAAAGCGGCTAAGTGTTGGATGATAATAGCTATTCACAGAACAATTTTATATCCACTTACCTGGTTCACAAAAACCAGTCACAGTATTCGGTGTAAACACAATGTAATTTGTAAGCAGGAAAAGAAAGAAAAAGCCCCGTTTACCTGGATGCTACGTCCTTTTATTAAATTCTCCTACCCCACTTACGAAGTCTCCTCCTTAAAATTCTGAAAATGCGCGCACATTAGCAGACTGGTTTAAGTGAACTTGACAAAAGGATATACCGGATGTCTCAAAAACAGTATATTCATATAAAAATAAATATTCATAGGTAAATTTCGAAAGAGAGGCGATTTAATTATTAAATAAAATGAAATGTATACTACTTGGTAGCTGGAAATGAAAACATTAAAAAGTAACATCGTTACAATCTTTATAAACATTTATTCAAATATTTATATTGTACATTCATATACTAAGGACTAAGGACCACGACATGATAATTTTCAAAATTTTCGATGCCTTCCACCTTTTTTAAGTGAAAAAAAACATTAAAAATCAAAACTCTATGATAAAATTATCATTTGGCACAATTTGATGAAATTCTGATAAGTCAGTACAATTTGCCAAAAAAAAAGTCAAAATATTCTGCTTTTCCAAAAAATTGCTGACAAAAAAATCATTGCAGGCTGTGATTATCAGCTGTATCACCGCAATAGGTTCAATAGATACATGTGTACATAAAAAAAATCGTTGGAATCGTACATCTCAAAAATTTTATAGAAAAGGGTGTCCTGGTCCATAGTATGCCACACTGTATATATAATATGTATAACAGTTTTATACTTTTTTAGTTTCTTTTGCTTTCATTCTCTCGCTACTTCTTTTTATAAAACTCTGGATCGCCCCCTCCACGTCCTTCTGGTTGAAATTACACTCACTTGCAGCGCTTGATAATAATTAAATATTATCACTAATTGAAAAAATATATGGGCATATAAAAGTTGCCAAACAATATACAGTCGTCGTAACATAAGGCTTCCTCTGAGAACGATATTTTGTTTAACCGCTTGTCTACATGCAGTCCACAATCTTTTTATTACATGTTCCTAGACAAAAGTAATTATTTACAGCTATAATTCTTCAAAACTCCAATTAATAACCAAGATACTCACCTATTTAAAGATGGTATTGTTCTTGAGTAGGAAACCTTTATATTGCGGCAACCTTTACTTTGAAACAGTAATTTTTTCAAAAAGTGTAATGCAGCACAATATTTTGCTGGGACATCCTGTATAATACTTACAAATCAAGAGTTTTGCGATGGGAGATTTATCCAGAGGTTTTCCCCCTTTCTCCCCTACCAACCGTATGATTCAATATTTCATCTTTTACGGTAGCTGAGAGTGTACTCTTAATAAAATTATAAGGATTTGAACCCACATATCTTGCCAATTCATTACCCTAAAATCATTAAAATATTTAAGAGTTGATTTTTTCATGTACCCTCTAAAAGTTATTAAAAATTCATTTTCCGCTTCATTGACATTTTCTTGATATTGTAATTCTTCTTCAGATCTATCAATTTCATCCACTGTTCCAATTGGGAAATTGATATTGTGATATCGGACAAAAAATGAAACTTCTGCATCTCTAGGAGAATTTTTAAGTTGTCTTATTTCTTGAAGAACATCAACCAAGATGCCTCTGATTATGTGATTTTGAGTTTTAAATTCTATAAAAATAGTGTTTTCTACAAATAAATTAAGTTACTGAAATCATTTCAACTACATATCAAGAAATTTACAGGTCCACCATTGCAAACTTTGTTGTTACTGGAGATAATGTCTGAAAGTCTTATTTTATTTACATTCACGTATGTACCAGGAGGTTCAACAAAGACATATTTATGCACAATATCACAAAACTTGTTGATCACAACACAAAATTATACCAAAGTTTATACTATACACAGAAATTGACTGTCTCGACCCTTACTTCGTGGAATATAGTCATATTAGTGTTTTTAAATGAAACTCAAGGTATCTAGTTAATTCCACAATATAATACAAGTTATTGAAAATTCTAAAAAATTGACAATTGTTTCGATAAATCAATATCATCGTCAGAATGACAGAAGTTACATTTCATTTTATGCCTACCTGATGTTTAGTAGTTATATTTTTGGCTAGACCAAGAAGTAACCTAACTTGTGATTGGCTTAATATATGTTTATAGAAAAAGAAGAAGATGTGATATTACAAATATTGAAGCTTAGATATTATTAGCCCTATGGTGATATCCTGGATATCATTTTTCCAATTAAGATCAGTATAACTGTGTAATGATATAGAAAACCAGGAAAACTATATCTGCTGCTCTTTACAATTATCACTTAAGAAGACAGTTTATTAGTGGAGAATACCCTAGATTTAACTGTTCATTGACAACTTCATATTGTGGGTTTCTTAAATGTCTTCTAATTTCCAGTTCTTCAAGGAAGTCCAGTTCTTGTTTCTTTTCACAAATATGCAGCACTTCTAGTTCTGTGTTAGGTGTCAATGAATGATTGGTGTCAAGTAGATGTTTTGCGTAGTGGGATTTATCTGGTTGTTTTAATCTGTAAGCTCGTAAGTGCTCACTGTATCGTATTTCAAAATTCCTAAGGGTCTGACCCAAATACACAGCATTACATTCTGGACATTTGAGTTTATATATACCTGACTTCTTTAATAGTGGTATTTTTGTTTTTACATTTAACAATTTTGTACTAACGTTACTTTCTGTTTTAAAAGAAATTGTTGCATTCGTTGCTGAAGATATTATCTTTGAAATATTATTAGAAATATTTCCTGCATATGTGATAGTTTTATAAGTTTTAATTTCATCAGCTTGTTTAGGATATATTAGTTGTAATGCCACTTTTTTCTCTTTTTTACTAATTAGGCTATTTATCATATCTAATGGATAACCGTTAGATGTTGCTATTTGTCTAATTGTATTAATCTCTCTATCAAAATTACATTTGTTCATAGGAACTGAAAAAGCTCTATGTATCATTGAATTATATGCTGCTAGTCTGTGTGACACAGGGTGGTTAGAATTGAATGGAATTGTCACATCAGTCTGTGTTGGTTTTCGGGTAATTGAATAATCAAGTACATTATTAACTCTTTGAATTTTTAAATCAAGAAAATTGATTGAGCTATTTTCTTCAATTTCTAATGTAAATTCAATTTTCGGGTGTAAATTATTGATGTGGTTGAAAAACACATCTAATTGTCTCTCACTACCCATAAAACAAGCTAATATGTCATCCACATATCTATACCAAAATAAAATATTTTTCGAAATATTACTTTCAAAGATCTTTCTTTCTAAATTGTCCATAAAAATGTTTGCTAAAATAGGTGATATAGGGCTTCCCATTGGTAAACCTTCATTTTGAATATATATCTTATTGTCAAAAGTGGAATAATTCTGATTAATGCATACATCAAATAAATTAAGTATATCTGATATTATTCCTGGATTAACATTTTTATCTTCTAGTAATTTTCTTACAAGTATTAGACATTCTTTAGGAGGAATTTTAGTAAGCATATTAGTTACATCGATCGAAATGAGTTTATAGTTATCTTGCAAGTGGATTGCTTTCAACTTTTTGATTAGTTCTATTGAATTTCTAATTGAGTACTGAGATTCATATCCGTAAGTATTGAGTATATTGTTGAGCTTTTTTGCCAATATATTATTAGGAGCATTAACATAAGAGACTACAGGTCTAATTGGTTTCGTTATTTTATGTAATTTAACTGTTCCATATAATTGTGGACAATGAGGATTCTTATGTATGATAGACCTCTTTTCGTAATCATTTATATAACTTTATAGAATCCAGCGATGTAAAAGTTCTTAAAGCAGACTCAACAAAGAAGATTTCTAATAATGTAAGGGATATTGTTAATAATTCAAATTATCTTTTAAATGATTACGAAAAGAGGTCTATCATACATAAGAATCCTCATTGTCCACAATTATATGGAACAGTTAAATTACATAAAATAACGAAACCAATTAGACCTGTAGTCTCTTATGTTAATGCTCCTAATAATATATTGGCGAAAAAGCTCAACAATATACTCAATACTTACGGATATGAATCTCAGTACTCTATTAGAAATTCAATAGAACTAATCAAAAAGTTGAAATCAATCCACTTGCAAGATAACTATAAACTCATATCGTTCGATGTAACTAATATGTTTACTAAAATTCCTCCTAAAGAATGTCTAATACTTGTAAGAAAATTACTAGAAGATAAAAATATTAATCCAGGAATAATATCAGATATACTTAATTTATTTGATGTATGCATTAATCAGAATTATTTCACTTTTGACAATAAGATATATATTCAAAATGAAGGTTTACCAATGGGAAGCCCTATATCACCTATTTTAGCAAACATTTTTATGGACAATTTAGAAAGAAAGATCTTTGAAAGTAATATTTCGAAAAATATTTTATTTTGGTATAGATATGTGGATGACATATTAGCTTGTTTTATGGGTAGTGAGAGACAATTAGATGTGTTTTTCAACCACATCAATAATTTACACCCGAAAATTGAATTTACATTAGAAATTGAAGAAAATAGCTCAATCAATTTTCTTGATTTAAAAATTCAAAGAGTTAATAATGTACTTGATTATTCAATTTACCGAAAACCAACACAGACTGATGTGACAATTCCATTCAATTCTAACCACCCTGTCTCACACAGACTAGCAGCATATAATTCAATGATACATAGAGCTTTTTTAGTTCCTATGAACAAATGTAATTTTGATAGAGAGATTAATACAATTAGACAAATAGCAACATCTAACGGTTATCCATTAGATATGATAAATAACCTAATTAGTAAAAAAGAGAAAAAAGTGGCATTACAACTAATATATCCTAAACAAGCTGATGAAATTAAAACTTATAAAACCATCACATATGCAGGAAATATTTCTAATAATATTTCAAAGATAATATCTTCAGCAACGAATGCAACAATTTCTTTTAAAACAGAAAGTAACGTTAGTACAAAATTGTTAAATTTAAAAACAAAAATACCACTAATAAAGAAGTCAGGTATATATAAACTCAAATGTCCAGAATGTAATGCTGTCTATTTGGGTCAGACCCTTAGGAATTTTGAAATATGATACAGTGAGCACTTACGAGCTTACAGATTAAAACAACCAGATAAATCCCACTACGCAAAACATCTACTTGACACCAATCATTCATTGACACCTAACACAAAACTAGAAGTGCTGCATATTTGTGAAAAGAAACAAGAACTGGATTTCCTTGAAGAACTGGAAATTAAAAGACATTTAAGAAACCCACAATATGAAGTTGTCAATGAACAGTTAAATCTAGGGAATTCTCCACTAATAAACTGTCTTATTAAGTGATAATTGTAAAGATCAGCAGATATAGTTTTCCTGGTTTTCTATATCATTGCACAGTTATACTGATCTTAATTGGAAAAATGATATCCAGGATATCACCATAGGGCTAATAATATCTAAGCTTCAATATTTGTAATATCACATCTTCTTCTTTTTTCTATAAACATATATTAAGCCAATCACAAGTTAGGTTACTTCTTGGTCTAGCCAAAAATATAACTACTAAACATCAGGTAGGCATAAAATGAAATGTAACTTCTGTCATTCTGACGATGATATTGATTTATCGAAACAATTGTCAATTTTTTAGAATTTTCAATAACTTGTATTATATTGTGGAATTAACTAGAGACCTTGAGTTTCATTTAAAAACACTATTATACACAGAAAATATACATATAAACAACCAAAATGGCGACTGACGGATAAATTAGATCAACGTGGGATGGTGGCGAAGTAGCGAATGTGCTGCCCCGCATGCGCATTTCATGAATAGAAATAGTGCTAAATTTGAAGGAAATTAGAATAGAGATATTACGTATTTTCTGATTTTTGGTTATTATATATCTGAATCAGAAAATTATAAATAATTGTGGTTTCTAATAATGTTTATTATTTTATAATTTTCGACTCTAATTTGTGCGTCCCCAGGACGTACAAATTAGAACGTCCCTAATAAGTACAAATTAGAACGTCCCTAGTACGTACAAATTAGGTCTGGGACATTGGGACCAACTTTGGACTCAATATGTACGTCCTAAGGATGTCCTGTGCTGTCTGGGTTCATTCGCTAGTTCACTGCGAAATTCTGCTGTTAGGGGTTTAGCACTTACATTTTTCTTCTTCAGAGTTTCTTTCTATAGTACGTAGTTGACTATTGCTACATCGAATAAATAATAAAAAATCTTCATCCACCACCGTTTATATTTCCATGCAATAGAATAGTTCGAACTAAGAGTTTACACTTCTGAATGGGACTTGTCATGATGTAAAATGTACTTGTACAACCTCTTAAAGAGGTATTTTAATGTTTTTAATCATTTTATTGTAACAATCACTTAACATCATACATTGCTTCATATTTATTCGCTGGATGTTTTTTGACACCTGTTATAGGATCTTTTTTATGACGACAGCTCTGAGAATGGCCTAATGACCGAAAGCGCTTAGCTGCATTTTAATAATAAATACACACTGAGTACTCGTCGTTTCATTCGCTCAATTTATATCTAGTGTGTACACCATATCCACAGACAGTTCGAAATAAAATTGGTATGGAATATACATTTAACAATGTGAAGCGGATGGTAGAATTTTTTTGCACTGCATAACTTCAACTTCTATATGATATAAGCCTGATGTCAGCGCCAGTCACAGTGAAGTGTGAAATCTGTGGAATTTTTTTTAAAAAGCGAGGCCTAAAAACACATCAAAACACGACCAATGGTAGACAAAATTCAAGTTCGATTACAAAAGAAAGTTTTGGAAATACGGATAAAAAAGATACGAATTTTCATATAAAGTTGGCAAAATTGAAGAGCCAAAGGTCAGTAATCAGAAGAGTTCCAAAAGCTTCAAGGGCTCTATGTGCCTCAACGCATCTAATCTGATTGATGAATGCGTAAGACAAAATTCTATTCCTACCTGGAAAAATCTATTGCTTTTTTCATATGATGTTTTAAGTCTTCCTTCTAAAAATTCTAATAAAATAGTATCTCTCTCTACTATAATCAAGAATAATTTGAAAACTTTTGAAAATATAGATCATCATTTAAATTTCTTTGATCAGCAAAACACAAATTTCTCAGTTCGGAAAAACATGAATTTATCAAAAAATAGTAAAATTAAAAATTTCATTAATAAAGTTTCTGACGGCGACTTGACATCCGCAATCAAAATCTTAGCTTCAGATGACAGTTTTGCTGATATCAGTGCAGCCACATTAACAGATTTAAAATCGAAACATCCTTTAGAGAAACTTAATAGTACGTTCCCTACTCTGAGTTCGGAACCTATTCCTTTTCTTATAACAGAAAAATTTGTGACTAACGCAATAAACTGCTGGTGGTCTAGACTCTTGAAGAACTTCAGATCTATAAGATTTAATAAGTTACTGTGCGGGCCCTTCAGGTAAAAATCTCTTATCATCTTTGTGTAAATTATGTAATTTCATTTTAAATGACACAGTCAACAGCGTCACTATTAGCTTTAACTAAAAAAGCAGGAGGTATCAGACCAATTGCTATTGGTACAGTTTATCGTCGTTTAGTATCGAAAATAATTTGTTCAAACATCAGAGACAAATTAGGATATTTACTTCGTCCATTACAATTTGGCTTCGGGTCGAAAGGTGGTTGTGAAGCAGTTGCACATGCAGCAAGACATTTCGTCTCTAATCATCCAGACGTTAATAATAAAGTTTTTCTGAAAATAGATTTTAAAAATGCTTTCAACGCAATTCATCGCGATCATTTATTAAAACTTGTAGCAGTTATTCTACCTGAAATGTATCCTCTCATCAATCAATGTTATCGATTCCCTTCATATCTTTTATTTCGCGAAAACATCATTTATTCTAAAAGAGGCGTCCAACAAGGTGACCCTTTGGCACCTCTCCTTTTTTGCATATCGATACAAATACTTATAAGCAGCATTGACACAGAATTCAATGCTTGGTACATTGATGATGGTTGTTTATGTGGTAATACTAATTCCGTGTTCAAGTTTCTTATCTATATTATAAACAATTCCAAGGATATTGGTCTTGAACTCAATTTCAGCAAATGCGAGTTATTTTTCTTAGAATCACCAAATAATCTAACCGTTGATAAATTTAATTCTGTAGCACCAGGCATAACAATTAACAACAGACAAAATTTATTTCTATTAGGTGCTCCTTTATTAAACGATTCCTTTCTATCAGCTTTCAATGAAAAACTAACCTTTTTCAAAAAAATGTCATCTCGTTTATCCTGGTTACCGACACATATTGCTTATTACCTTCTCAAGAATTGCCTATTAATTTCAAAATTAACATATATCTTAAGATGTAGTCCGACCTGGTTACATAATGATATCTCAATCAATTTTGACAATATTATACGTCATTCATTAGAGTCATTAATTAACATTAAATTAAAGGACTTTTCTTGGAAACAAGCTTCACTACCTATTTCATATGGTGGTTTAGGAATTCGCTCAATCGTTTCAGTAGCTCTTCCTTCTTTTTTATCATCATTAGATAGTTCAAAAAATTTCATTAATTTTAATCTGCCTATATTTTTCCACACACAAGACCCTTCATTAAATGGAGGCAGAAAATATTTGGTCATTAAAGTCCAACAAGTTGTACCCGATGAATATAAATCCTCTCAAAAATCCTGGGATATACCTTTATTGAACATTGAAAAAGAAAATCTGCTTAAGAAAGCTACCAATTTAACAGCCAATGCTCGTTTGAATGCAGCATTTTCAAAGGAATCAGGAGCATGGTTGAACGCTATACCGTCGGCCCCATTAGGTACGCTTTTAGATGACGAAAGTTTCCGTATTTCTATTGGTCTCCGTTTAGGTTGTTAAATTTGTGTAAAACATCGCTGTCGTTGCGGAGCTGATGTTGATGAATATGGTAGACACGACCTAAGCTGCAAATTAAGTGCCGGCCGTTTTTCACGTCATTCTGCAGTAAATGACCTAATCAAACGAGGCCTGTCATCTGCAAAGATTCCTTGTTCGTTGGAACCGTTAGGTACTTGCCGCGACGACGGTAAACGTCCAGGTGGTATGACCCTCATTCCATGACAACGCGGCAGAACAGTTATATGGGATTTCACTTGCACTGTCCCATGACCGATCCACATCTACTTCCGCAGGCCCTGCAGCTTTACAAGGCGAAACGTTTAAAATCAATAAATACAAAAATTTGGAGAACATTTACATTTTTATTCGTGTAGCAATTGAAACCGCTGGTGTTTTCAGTCATGAAGCTTTAAAATTCATTAAAGAAATCGGTAAACAAATATCAGTAGAAACCAATTATTCAAGAGCAACTTTGTTCTTTATACAACAAGTAAGTATTGGAATTCAAAGAGGAAGCGCTTCATCTTTTCTCGGTATGTTTCCCCGTTCTAAGCCTCTAGAAGAACTTTTTATGAAACCTAATCATAAGAAACCCAATTCTTCTACCACTTTCAAACTTTCTCACATTACCGACCCTAAAACCCGTGATCTTTCCTTTTTCCGAAATTCTTATTTAACATCTTGATTCTCTTCTTCAGAATGTGTGCCTTCTGATAATACATGCGTTGACAATTGTATAAATTATACCTTCAACAAGCTTTTGGGCCTCAGTGTACTAAAAAATATAGATAATCACCAGCCAGATGATGTCCCATTCATAAGAATACTGAAGAAGATGACTATGCTAGAGAATGATGCGATTCCTATACGCAATAAATTATCTTTGATCTTTGACCAAAACAAAATATAAAACTGGTTTACCCCCAATAGAGTTGAAGACATCAAATAAAAAGGTAAACGATCAAATGGAAGTTATTTATACTAACAGTGTAGCATACTCTAACAATAATAATATAGACAATTTGTATAACGAAGATGATAACGGAAATTACACATCAGTAGCCGATTTGAGTGAAAATTTTAATGAGGAACTCTCCAGAACAGTAAAAAATGGTACTAACCTCGCCAATAAGACAACTAAGGTTAGATCCAAAATATGTGATGTGACCATTGGAGTGAAATCACTAAGTACAAAATCAATATCAACCAGAGTTAAAAAATATAGTAATAATTTTTCGGAAACCAAAAAAAATTACATTGCTTCCAAAAAGTGTCAAAATAACCCCGATGTTTTGCAGTCAAATTCAAAATTGGTAGAGAATGAAGACGTAGAAAAAAATAGTGGTTCAGGAGTCGATAGGGTCGTAGTAACTGAGGACTCAATAAACATCAATTCCCTTTATAAAAATAATCCTAAAGTTAACAATTTCTCTTCATACATTTCATTTTCGATTAAAGATTTTCCGAAAGGGTATGAAACTCAACAAGAACAAAAGGACACGTCTAAAAATGATGTAGATAACAAGGAATATATTAAGAAAGTGAACCACACCAGTGATCTATCGACATCAACCAAACTTTCCAAAACCGTAATATCTACATCCAATTCAATAGCAAACAACATCAATTCAAATTCCTTATCACGCCGATCAAGTGAGAAAGACAATAATAGAATCCGAGATTATTCGTACAATGATAGTAATTGCGAATGAGCTCTTAACAATATCTCCACAATCAGTTCCATAAAGGGTATTCCCTAAGAATCTTTGGGTCTCAAAGGCCTTGAAAATATTGATAACACATGTTTCGTGAATAGTATTATTCAATGCCTATCCAACACAAGGTCGCTATTAGAATATCTAAAGAAAGACGCATACATAAGAGATATTAACATAAACATATCTAGCATGAAAGGAACACTAATTTAATCATTTGCTGAAGTTATTCAAGAACTTTGGTCTGAAGACGGTTCAGACAAAGTGGTTAATACAGTATCATTGAAAAGTCAGATTCAGCGATTTACTTCAAGGTTCATGGGATACACCCAACATGATGCATAGGAGTTTCTTCGTTACCTATTAGCAGGACTTCACGAAGATGTCAACAAACTATACGAAAAATCAAAGCCCATATAAACAGAAATTAATGACAAACTTAGTGACATTGAGAAAGCACAAGAATCTTGGTGGAGATATCCGAGAATGGACAACTCCAAGATTGTGGATAACCTTGTCGGTCAATTAAAATCAACAATCAAGTGCACTCACTATGGTCACTGTTCAGTTACCTACGATCCCTTTTGGGATTTATCCCTTCCGATACTCCAAAGAACAGGTCAATACTGACTTTCATAATGTTTAGATTCGTTTACAAGAGAAGAAACACTCGACGGTGATGAGAAACCAACATGTTCGAAATGTAAGGAACGAAGATGATGCACTAAATCATTCTCAATTCATAAATTTCCGAAAATATTGGTTATTCACACGGAGCGCTTTTCGCAAACAGAAAGATTTAGTTGAAAACTTAATGTTGCAATAGATTTTCCAATAGAAGGGCTTGATATGAGCAATTACGCGGCCGATAATGTGGCACCTTGTATATACAACCTCTATGCTATATCAAATCACTGTGGAACCACTTATAATGGTCACTAGACAGCATTTTGCCGACATCCCTACACGGGACAGTGGCACGAATATAACGATTCAAGGGTGCTATTAATATCGTGGAAATCTTTAGTCAGTGGAGAAGCATATGAACAAGATGACACAAAGTCCCACCTTTGAGTTTAGTAATTTTTGAAGTGAAACTTTTTTTGGGACAGTATATGAGTTTTTGGATGAGAGTAATTTCGTAAAACTAACAATTTTGTTAAACACTTTCATTGTCCTTTTCTAATTATCATTTACTTAAGGTGAGTGAGAGAAACGCAATGCTGCTCTCCCCTCTTTTTAAATCACCCATACAATACACTGTACATCTCTCGACTAGATTCTTTTAAAATGCGAAATAATTTTGTCGGCAGAGCGTTAGATTGAAGATCTAAAGGTCCTTGGTTCGATCCCGGGTTTCTAACAGTCAACTTTTTATTTTTTGTAATCTATAAATCCATTCTGCTAATGTATTGAACAATATCGTTAATATTGTGAGGAAGTACATATATCTGATTTTTTCCTTAAATATGCATGCGTTTACATAGAGCAACGGAATTAAATTAAAGTTCAAAATTGTGGTTTGTTCAAACATTTAATAAAATAATTTCTTAAAAAGAATATTTACGTTTGTTTGTCTATTATTGTAAATAGTTTTTTATAGTCTATTAGAAAAAGTATTGTTTTTCTTCTGGAAATATTTTTTTTAAACAATTATTGTTTTATTTTGTTGATGTTTAATAATTTTCTTTGTACACTCATTGGCATCTTTTGCGTAACATAAAAAGTTTCACTTCTAAAGCTGTTAGTTTTCGACTGACGCATACATTTTTTATTAGTTTTTGAATTGTATATTTTCATTGTGAACCAATGTCGTATTTGGTTTTTTCTGCAAAATTTATTTATATATTCATATATACATTAAATTATGGTAGATTTGACTCATTTTTTTTATATCTTGCTTATCGTACACTATTTTTTTTCTTTTTTTATATGTAACATATTTTTGATGGTTAATTTTTGGTAATTAGAGTCTCGTGCTAGTATTAATCAAGTCAAACTCATGTTTTTTAGTTGTTATGTGTTTATGTGTGGCGGTGGATGCATTGTTTGAGTATTTGTGACCATTTAGGCGATTTTATAGATGTTGTGTTGTCATACCTACATTTTTTTTGACAGCTTAAATACAAATTAACAACCAGAGAGATGATAAATATAAAAAAGAAAACAATACATACATCAAAAAATGGAATATAAATAGTAGAAACTTTTGATTTCACTTGTATATCGTGAATTTAATTCTAAGGTAAAAATTTCTATCAATTTATCAGTAAACTTGTTTTTATATATGTTAAGTATCGTATTTATACACATTTCAAATTTTATATTAATTATTTTAAATATTTTATTCCATCGAGACATGAAATAAAATCTTTTTGAAAAAGCTCCAATCAAGGAGCGAAACTTCAAGTAAATTTACATGACATTTAGTTTATTTATAACCTTAACCCAAGAACATAAAATTAAAAATTATTATGAACGGTTAAAGTGGATAGATAGCTGGTTCATAATCAAAGGAAACTTAATCAAAATGAGAATAACAAATTTGAAATTACAATTTTAATTTAGTTGCCAATCAAATACATATCTTGAATATTGTAAATTACAGTACTTTTATTAACATTACCAACATAAGCATTAAATGTTTGTTCTCAAACGCCATACCTATAAAAATTTATTTTATAGACCTGAGGGGTCTAGTCTGTGTCGTTTCCTTTAAAAATTAGAGACCGTTAAATTCTCAAATCCTTTAAAGTTAATTCGATATTCACTAACTGTTCTTTCTGTAGAAACATAAAAAGTCTGTTGAGTGTCTTTAATTTTTATAAGCGACAAATAAAGCTAGAAAAAAGAAATTTTAAATATATACCGTTTAATTATTTTAATTATTGGGTTAAATCTAATAATAAACCATTTTTGTCCATTTCCTAACGGGTTTTGTTTTTTGAAAAATTGAAAGTGCAAAACCACCAAACATCTGTTAATTGCCATAAAAATTCACAAGGTAATTTCAAACCTAGAACAAGAAGTTTCAAAAATATGATATATAAATATTGATTATGAGAAAACATAACTTTAACTCATCAACAATAAGTCTAGTTAAGCTACATTTCACTGATAAATTCGTACAGAATCATTCAGATATAAACTGAACTTTTGTCAGACTTATTAGAAAGTAGCATACCTTGAATAACCACACAATATCCAACCATTATAGCGTCATCAGATAGATTATCTGGAAGTCATCGATTATATTTTCGTGTCGTCACACAATATTCTCAATATTCTATCTATCAATCTGTATTTAGTGCTTAGTCGCCTTCATTTACTTACCATGGACTGGAGGGTGCCCTTTCAAACAAATGTGTAGATTATATTATAGTATAATCACAATACAGGTGTACAATTCTATCTTTAGTATTCAAATACTTGCCAGAGTGAGAATAATAGGAGAATCAACTACAATCAGTGAAACCAGGACTAACTCCAACATGAAGCAGTATAAGATGGTTATGGGTGCCATTGCATAAATGCATTGTGGGAAATGCGGTGCACTAGTTGAAAAAAATTTTCCTTTCGCAAATTTGTTGAAGGTTACTACCGAATGAATATTATATTTATAGTAGTTGCAATCAGGCACCACAAAGTAGCTAATGGAATTGAACAAAGAGGATTTGTTCTATAGAATATGCAATAATGAACCAGAAAAATAGAGCAGTAATCAGATTCTTTTGGCGATGAATTTTCTTTAAGTTAGGTCACTTTCGAATTCATACACGTATGCCAAGAAATAATTCTTTCATCATAACATATATATATATAACCCAGGCAAACTTCGCGGCCAATTCTCTTCTATCGACTGACAATAGGTGACTCGAAGTGATAATCTTGAGTTTCAAGAAGAGAAAAAAGTTGCTAGGAACCATATCAGAGAAATGCAGTAATTGTTCGATAGGATTTGTGGAGCTTTCGGCCAGAAATCCGTTCACCATGATCGCCTTTTGAGATGGTGCGTTATCGTAGTGCCCTAAAAATCGTTCGAAATCATACGAATTTGTTTGTTAGATACAGAAATTTTGGCAGCTATATTTCCCCAACGTTGAGCAATCTAATATTGGCCACAGCACGACAAATCTTCTATCACGAATGTAAGTACTGTAATTGACTGTCTCGACCCTTACTTCGTGGAATATGCTCATATTAGTGTTTTTAAATGAAACTCAAGGTCTCTAGTTAATTCCACAATATAATACAAGTTATTGAAAATTCTAAAAAATTGACAATTGTTTCGATAAATCAATATCATCGTCAGAATGACAGAAGTTACATTTCATTTTATGCCTACCTGATGTTTAGTAGTTATTTTTGGCTAGACCAAGAAGTAACCTAACTTGTGATTGGCTTAATATATGTTTAAAAAAAAAAGGAGAAGATGTGATATTACAAATATTGAAGCTTAGATATTATTAGCCCTACGGTGATATCCTGGATATCATTTTTCCAATTAAGATCAGTATAACTGTGCAATGATATAGAAAACCAGGAAAACTATATCTGCTGATCTTTACAATTATCACTTAAGAAGACAGTTTATTAGTGGAGAATTCCCTAGATTTACCTGTTCATTGACAACTTTATATTGTGGGTTTCTTAAATGTCTTCTAATTTCCAGTTCTTCAAGGAAATCCAGTTCTTGTTTCTATTCACAAATATGCAGTACTTCTAGTTTTGTGTTAGGTGTCAATGAATGATTGGTGTCAAGTAGATGTTTTGCGTAGTGGGATTTATCTGGTTGTTTTAATCTGTATGCTCGTAAGTGCTCACTGTATCGTATTTCAAAATTCCTAAGGGTCTGACCCAAATAGACAGCATTGCATTCTGGACATTTGAGTTTATAAATACCTGACTTCTTTAATAGGGGTATTTTTGTTTTTACAATTAACAATTTTGTACTAACGTTACTTTCTGTTTTAAAAGAAATTGTTGTATTCGTTGCTGAAGATATTATCTTTGAAATATTATTAGAAATATTTCCTGCATATGTGATGGTTTTATAAGTTTTAATTTCATCAGCTTGTTTAGGATATATTAGTTGTAATGCCACGTTTTCTTCTCTTTTACTAATTAGCTTATTTATCATATCTAATGGATAACCGTTAGATGTTGCTATTTGTCTAATTGTATTAATCTCTCTATCAAAATTACATTTGTTCATAGGAACTGAAAAAGCTCTATGTATCATTGAATTATATGCTGCTAGTCTGTGTGACACAGGGTGGTTAGAATTGAATGGAATTGTTACATCAGTTTGTGTTGGTTTTCGGTAAATTGAATAATCAAGTACATTATTAACTCTTTGAATTTTTAAATCAAGAAAATTGATTGAGCTATTTTCTTCAATTTCTAATGTAAATTTAATTTTCGGGTGTAACTTACTGATGTGGTTGAAAAACACATCTAATTGTCGTTCACTACCCATAAAACAAGCTAATATGTCATCTACATATCTATACCAAAATAAAATATTTTTCGAAATATTACTTTCAAAGATCTTTCTTTCTAAATTGTCTGTAAAAATGTTTGCTAAAATAGGTGATATAGGGCTTCCCATTGGAAAACCTTCATTTTGAATATATATCTTATTGTCAAAAGTGAAATAATTCTGATTAATGCATACATCAAATAAATTAAGTATATCTGATATTATTCCTGGATTAATATTTTTATCTTCTAGTAATTTTCTTACAAGTATTAGACATTCTTTAGGAGGAATTTTAGTGAACATGTTAGTTACATCGAACGATATGAGTTTATAGTTATCTTGTAAGTGGATTGCTTTCAACTTTTTGATTAGTCCTATTGAATTTCTAATTGAGTACTGAGATTCATATCCGTAAGTATTGAGTATATTGTTGAGCTTCTTTGCCAATATATTATTAGGAGCATTAACATAAGAGACTACAGGTCTAATTGGTTTTGTTATTTTATGTAATTTAACTGTTCCATATAATTGTGGACAATGAGGATTCTTATGTATGATAGACCTCTTTTCATAATCATTCAAAAGATAATTTGAATTATTAACAATATCCCTTACATTATTAGAAAACTTCTTTGTTGGGTCTGCTTCAAGAACTTTTACACAACATAAAATTCAATACTCAAAACATCATGAAACTGTAAGTACCTACATACCAACACACTTTGCACCACGATTTGAAAACCTTTCAGACACTAATTTTACAAATAGTGAAATAGAATTTTTAAATAAAGGTTCAAAGTACAGCATAACACCTAAATTTACGAATAATATTAAACAAATTATAGCTACAGAGTCAGAAATAACTTCAAAATCTAATTCAAATAATTTTCTTTATGAGAAATCAAAAATTGCCAATTTAATCAAAAATATTGAACCTTCAAAAGTTAAACGTCAAACAAAAAATGACATTTCAGTTTTAAACGCAATTAAAAAGAAGATTGAGAATAATAACCTAACAGTTACAAAATCTGATAAGGGGAACGCTACTGTCATTTTGTGAACTGAAAATTACAATTCCAAAGTATATAACTTTATAGAATCCAGCGATGTAAAAGTTCTTAAAGCAGACCCAACAAAGAAGTTTTCTAATAATGTAAGGGATATTGTTAATAATTCAAATTATCTATTAAATGATTATGAAAAGAGGTCTATCATACATAAGAATCCTCATTGTCCACAATTATATGGAACAGTTAAATTACATAAAATAACGAAACCAATTAGACCTGTAGTCTCTTATGTTAATGCTCCTAATAATATATTGGCAAAGAAGCTCAACAATATACTCAATACTTACGGATATGAATCTCAGTACTCAATTAGAAATTCAATAGAACTAATCAAAAAGTTGAGAGCAATCCACTTACAAGATAACTAACTACTCATATCGTTCGATGTAACTAACATGTTTACTAAAATTCCTCCTGAAGAATGTCTAATACTTGTAAGAAAATTACTAGAAGATAAAAATATTAATCCAGGAATAATATCAGATATACTTAATTTATTTGATGTATGCATTAATCAGAATTATTTCACTTTTGACAATAAGATATATATTCAAAATGAAGGTTTACCAATGGGAAGCCCTATATCACCTATTTTAGCAAACATTTTTATGGACAATTTAGAAAGAAAGATCTTTGAAAGTAATATTTCGAAAAATATTTTATTTTGGTATAGATATGTAGATGACATATTAGCTTGTTTTATGGTTAGTGAACGACAATTAGATGTGTTTTTCAACCACATCAATAATTTACACCCGAAAATTAAATTTACATTAGAAATTGAAGAAAATAGCTCAATATATTTTCTTGATTTAAAAATTCAAAGAGTTAATAATGTACTTGATTATTCAATTTACCGAAAACCAACACAAACTGATGTAACAATTCCATTCAATTCTAACCACCCTGTGTCACACAGACTAGCAGCATATAATTCAATGATACATAGAGCTTTTTCAGTTCCTATGAACAAATGTAATTTTGATAGAGAGATTAATACGATTAGACAAATAGCAACATCTAACGGTTATCCATTAGATATGATAAATAAGCTAATTAGTAAAAAAGAGGAAAAAGTGGCATTGCAACTAATATATCCTAAACAAGCTGATGAAAAACTTATAAAACCATCACATATGCAGGAAATATTTCTAATAATATTTCAAAGATAATATCTTCAGCAACGGATACAACAATTTCTTTTAAAACAGAAAGTAACGTTAGCACAACATTGTCAAATGTAAAAACAAAAATACCACTATTAAAGAAGTCAGGTATATATAAACTCAAATGTCCAGAATGCAATGCTGTCTATTTGGGTCAGACCCTTAGGAATTTTGAAATACGATACAGTGAGCACTTACGAGCATACAGATTAAAACAACCAGATAAGTCCCACTACGCAAAACATCTACTTGACACCAATCATTCATTGACACCTAACACAAAACTAGAAGTACTGCATATTTGTGAAAAGAAACAAGAACTGGATTTCCTTGAAGAACTGGAAATTAGAAGACATTTAAGAAACCCACAATATGAAGTTGTCAATGAACAGTTAAATCTAGGGAATTCTCCACTAATAAACTGTCTTCTTAAGTGATAATTGTAAAGATCAGCAGATATAGTTTTCCTGGTTTTCTATATCATTGCACAGTTATACTGATCTTAATTGGAAAAATAGGGCTAATAATATCTAAGCTTCAATATTTGTAATATCACATCTTCTTCTTTTTTCTATAAATATATATTAAGCCAATCACAAGTTAGGTTACTTCTTGGTCTAGCCAAATATAACTACTAAACATCAGGTAGGCATGAAATGAAATGTAACTTCTGTCATTCTGACGATGATATTGATTTATCGAAACAATTGTCAATTCTTTAGAATTTTCAATAACTTGTATTATATTGTGGAATTAACTAGAGACCTTGAGTTCCATTTAAAAACACTAATGTAAGTACTGTAGTTAATTCATCATAATATTTATTCATAACTTTCATTTACAATGAATAATTTGAAACAGATGCTTTGTTCCATATTTTTATCTATTCCAAAATTTGATAGATTACACTCAACGTAAGTATAGCTACAAAAATAATTTCTTCATTCACTTCAATCGGGCTTTTTAAATGGCCGGTAACTTACTAACAATGTATAATACCTATGCTATAGAAATAAATTTTATTTAAAACAAAGTAGCGGTGGTAAATAAGAACGGCATTTTTGTGCTAACTAGTATATGCGTTTGATAAATTTGTTCAATCACACATTCAAAATATCAAACCAACTCATTAGATAAAACACTCAAATACGGGTTAAAACCCTTACACCTGTTCCGTGACGTCAAGTACTTCCTGTTCTCACGAGATTTCATCGTGCCGAAATAATTACATCCGAGCGGACATCATTCTATCCTTTTCTTATACTTTAATATCTTTCTAGCATGTAAGAGGGTCAAAGTTAACTATTAAATAAGATAGAAGTAACGAAACAATCGTATTTATAATTTTATACCTCAAGACAAAGATTATACTCCGGTTAAAATAGACATAAAAATAAACGGTTCAAAAATTGAAACTAACTATTCCGCACTTATTCTCTCCGGAGGCGGTATCGTGCTAACAAACCGAAATTTCTACAAAATTACCAAAAATGTGGTACTTTGAGTACGATAGCACCCGTTGTACTGGCTCTGATGAGATGGAAATCAATAGGATTCAACTGAGTGTTATCCTGAACAATACTCAATTATAAAATTGGTGACTTGTTGCATACCGGAGGCTGTATCATGATTTTTTTTAAATCTCCTTTGATCGTGTTTAACTCGCTGAAAAATGAAATAATTACTCAAAAAATATCCAATAATCCAACTGTTCTTGGGTAAACCAATATTTATCGGGAATTAGTTACATTTTCTCAAGTGATTTCTTACAGTATGACTCCTGGGGTATATTGAGGTATGGATTTTGATATATAAAAGGGACTTGATGTTTTTAATGCAAGGGCCCTTGGATATGCGCAAACGGTATGTCATTTTTTAAGCTCACGTAAAAATTGAATTCGTAGTTAATATAAACTACTTGTTAAAAAATAACTTTTATTTCTACAAACTAAAATGAGACTTTACAACTAGGAAGTTATATAAAATCTGAATGTGATAATGAAAAACGTTATAAAGAAAACAATCCGTGAGATTGCAATTCAGCAGTCTAGCGGTGTCCTATTACCATATGCGTTCCCATAACTCTTCCGCCATTAGACAGAAATTCAAGGAATTTGTTGAATTTCAGAATTCCAAATTTTGAGGACCATTCTGGATTTCTTGGCCTTGGCTTCCTCTTCTTATTATGAATGTTACAGTCCAATACAAAATAATTATTAATATGATGAAATAAATAAAAATAGTCCAAATATTAAAATTTGCAGATATTATTGGAGACGAAATGTTGGCGATTTTTTGTTTTTGAATGTCTAAAGCACTTTGAACATATTTAAAGTCGTCTAAATTGATAGAATTTAATTGGATTGGTTCCATCTGGAAATTTGTTATTTCACTTGAAAATGTTAAATTTGGAAGGTTTGATGATTTTCAAAATGTTTAATTTTAAAACCATTAATGTCCACTTCGCACTCCGAATCAAGTTCTAGAATAAAAGTTCCCTGACTTGGAAAATTGTCTTTGTTAGATCCGCACTTTTGATTAACTACACTTACTTCCAATGATTCTTCTCTAATTTTTGGATTCGTAATCTAGGCATTCGAACAGTTAGCTGCTGGCATGTACATGTACATGTACAAAACCTACAAGTATCCCTACAATACAAATTAAATCCAAACTGTTCAATTTTCACAGCTGAATTAGTAGCCATCAACAAAGCCTTGGAATGGATCATTAATAGTAACTTAGAATATGAACAGTATATTATTTTATCTGACTCTCAATCAGCCTTAATGTCATTGAGACACTACCGGAAACATATATACACTAATAGCAGTACAATCAGCATCCTTGAAAAAGTAACACGTCTGAAGAATTTAAACAAAAACGTTGGCTTTATATGGGTTAAAGGACATTCTCAAATTCCAGGCAATGAAAAAGTAGATAAGCTTGCTAAAGCTGCTGCTTCCTGTGGTCTTGTAATCAACGAATTATCAAAGGGAGATATAATATCACTTAGAAAAGAAAGCCTCAAACATAATTGGGAAATTGAATGGGCAGGTTTCACAAACCATAGTAACAATACCTACTGCAAGATATATCCTGCTCTTCCCTATAGTACTCTAGCTGAACGAAGCCTTCCTTCCAGGAAAATATATACTATGTATATCAGATGTCTTTTTGGACATGCTACAGTTAATTCATACCTTTACAAAATTAAATTGTCTACCGCAGATACATGTGACTGTGACGGAAGTTTCGACGATCTCAACCATTGGATGTTTAACTGTAGGTATAATAGAGAAGCAACAGAATATTTGCTTAAGTTCCTATCAGCTAAGAAGATATCTTTTCCTCAAAACATAGTCTCTCTCTTGTACATAAGTTCTCAGAAACCTATCATAAGAGATATTTAATGGGAATTCCTTAAACGCACCAAACGAAAAATATAATATTGCTATTTTTATTTTGTCTCGTGTGAATGCATATATCAACACGGTATGAACGAGTTAGATTTGGTTCCCTCTGTTTGTCCTTTTGTAGCAAATCCCCTTTAACTGTTGCCTTTCTTGTATGTCTAATCAAAGTTCCCTGACTTGGAAAATTGTCTTTGTTAGATCCGCACTTTTGATTAACTACACTTATTTCCAATGATTCTTCTCTAATTTTTGGATTCGTAATCTAGGCATTCGAACAGTTAGCTGCTGGCATGATGAGACGTTCTTGAAATAGCGAAGCATCTGGATTTCACATGGGATTTCTTCTTGGATGATAATGGGTCCATTTTGGTAGCAAATATACTGTTCAGTTGAAACTTCTTGACAATTCTCGTCGAAAAACATATAGGAAAGGTCATTTAGGATAAGGAATTTCGCTTGAGGTAGAATTACTTTGAAGGAGTTTTGTGTGGGTACAGGCAATGAGTATATGTGGAAATAATTATACGTTTCGCTTTCTACTATAGAAATTTCTAAGATAAATACTATTTTGTATCCCTTGGTATAACATTTACTTCTGTGACCTTTTTATATAAAAGAATATTTTCTACTCTTGGTTCAAATGGAAGCTTATTGAATTTCAATTGTCCATTTACAATCATTATTTCATTTGAAAGTTCTCTAGGTTCAATTATTGAATTATGAACTGTATTTAATTTGGAAAATGTGATAGCTACTTCGATTTTCTCTAGAATATTGTAAATTAATTGAAAAGTTGGAGCGATTTGAGAAACCAATGTATCCGTGACATAAAGGTGATGATTTCCTTTTTCTTATTCGTAATAAGTTTCAATTTCATCTATTCGTTTCAATAAAGTTTGTTGATTTTGTGCCAATGTATTTGTATTATTTTTAAAAATATTAACAGAATTTTAAAGAAGTGTTATTTGTGAATTGACTATATTTTTTTAATTTTGATTGATTCTCAGAAAGTGTGTTAATTGCTTTATCATATTTTTCTGCATCGTTTTGATCTAGATTGCCCGTTAAAGATTTAATTATTGAGCCAAGTCCGTTTATTATTCCTCTTTTGATTCTTATATTAAATACTGGATTAATCTGATTTAACTGGATTTGTATTTATTGTTCTAAATTTAATATTAGGTTGCACATACTTTCAAATTCATGGATTAACACGGATTTATCTTCATTCTTTGGAAATGTTTGCTGAATTCTTTTAAAGTGATTTTGTACAGCTTCAAAATAAATAATAAATAAAAGACCAAAAATCAATTTTATTTTGAGCATTGCCTAATTTATAAGGTAGAAGACCGGGGTTATTATTTAAGTTATGGAGTCTTGGGTGGTTTGATCCCTCTTGGATGTGGATGGACAACCTGTAACAGTTGGAGGTTGTTTTAGTTCCTCATTTTTCTTAGAAGTTATTTCTACTTTGTTCCTATCTAAAATTTCGGTTATTTCATAAGGTCCTATAAATTTATTATCTTTTTTACTATGATAACGCAAGTTTTGCTTAAACACTATTTGTCCTAACTTAAAATCAGTATTAGTATTACCTTTTCGGTTATTCTTATCTACAATTTTATCTTTTTGTTTTTCTATTGTTTCTTTTACATTTTCATATACATGTTTTTCCTTATGATTTTCAGCATAATCCTAGTAAAATGCTGCGGGAATAAAAATTTCATTTGGATTTCGCGAATTAGTGTGTCCGAAGGTTAATTCGAAAGGAGTAAATTTAGTGCTAGTATGTATTGAGCTATTGTAACCTAAAATTGCATAGTCAATTAAATCATCTTCATTGGGGTGTATTTCTTTGAAAATTCTGAGATGTTCTATTAGACTGGAATTAAATCGTTCTGCTACACTGTTTGATTCGTGATGTCCTACAGTGCCAAAATGTATTTTTATTTTATGTAAATTTAAAATTTCTTTTACAGTATCATTATTAAATTCAGTACCATGGTCAAGAATAATTTTTTCTGGTATTCCAAAAGAACAAAAGTATTTTATTAATGCTTTACTTACATGAATTGCCGTTTTGCCTTCGACTTGGTATGCTTGTGCGAACTTTGAAAATGCGTCAATAATAATTAAATATATTTTATTGTTGTAATGAAATAAATCTAAGTGAACAATTTAAAAAGGTTTTGATGCTGTTTCAGTTATTACCAGAGGTGCGTATGGGGGATGTTCATACGTTTCTACAATACCACGATGGTTAGTTTTGCCAACGTGATGATGTTTTATTAGCATTATTTGTTCTTCCTTTTCATTGATTGTGTTTACTTGTTTTAACCATCTAATTAATTTTGGGCCTTTTTCCGAAAAACGTTCTAAATATATTTTATTGAAAACGTTATAAACGTTTCATAATTGTATAGTCTTTTAAAAATTCGAGTATAAAATTTTCATTATTTTGGGTCGGAATTTTAACATTTATTATTTTATGATTTTCGTAGGATTCTTGTTCAACTATTAATTTAGGATATGGATGCGGTGTGACTATAATTTGATTAACTTTATTATTAATTATTTCGTCATATATTCGTATACCGTCATTTGTTGTTTCATTAAAAGTGGTGTGTTGTGTATTTGAGTCGGTGTCAATTGTGTCAGCTGTTTGCAAATTGGCATCAGTTATATTGTCATTTATTTGTTCGTAAGGTCATTTAAAAATTGGTCTAATTCATGAGGCTCTATAATTTCGTCAGGATTATTAATTATTGAATCATTTTCGAGTGCGTTAATAACTACTCTAGAAAGTGCATCGCAATTAGAATTTAAAGTACCTTTTTTTGTCAAATTCTTCCAAACGTAATCTCCAGCGTATTAATTTTGAATTCGGTTCTCTGAGATTAAATAGCCAAATTAAACGACGATGGTCACAATATATGTTAAATCGTTTACCGTAGAGATGTAAGTATTTACAAGCCCATACTATGGCAAGTAATTCTCTTTCAATAGTACTATATTTTTGTTCAGAGTTATTTAAGGTTCTTGAAGCGTATGCAATTGGTCTATCCAAACCAATTGGACCTTGAGATAATACTGCGGCTAATGCTACGTTTGAAGCGTCCGTGGTTAAAACAAAGGGCTTTTAAAAGTCTGGATACTGAAGTATAGGTGAATTGATTAATAGATTTTTACAAGTGTTAAAAGCAGAAATAAAATTTTGATCGTGTTTGACTTTAGCATTCTTTTTCAGACATAAAGTTAACGGTTTAGTTATTTTAGCATTAATGTATCGTCTATAAAAGCCTAATAGTTCTAAAAAGCTTTTGATTTCCTTTGGAGTTTTTGGTATTGAATAATTTTTTATTGCACTTATCTTGTCAGGATTTGGCTTTACTCCGTCTAGTGTGATAACATGCCCTAAGTACGCGACTTCTTTTCTTAGAAAATCAGATTTATCAAGTTGGATTTTAAAATTTGATCGTCTTAATCGGTCAACTACTGTTTTAAGTCTCTCTACGTGTTCTTGCAAAGATGTAGAGTATATTACAATGTCGTCTAAGTATACTAAACATATTTCGTTATTTAAAACTCGTAAAATGTTATCCATAACTCTTTGAAATGTAGAAGGGGATGAACGTAGTCCCATTGGCATACGTTTAAATTCCCAATGTCCGTTTTGAGTTGAAAATGCTGTCTTCGGTATGTCCTCTTCGTGCATTTGGATTTGGTAGAATCCGCTTGCTAGGTCTAGAGTACTAAAATATTGAATTTTGCCTAATTTGTCTAAAATTTCTGTAATGTTTGGTAATGGGTATTTATCTGGTATGGTTTTTTCGTTCAATTTGCGGTAGTCAATTACTAAACGGAATTTCTTTTTGTTTGATTTGTCTGTTTTCTTCGGCAGATCCCAAATAGGCAATGTGTACGGAGAATTGGAAGGTTGAATAATACCTTGATCAAGCATTATGTTTATTTGTGTTTTGACTTCTTCTTTATAAATTTCGGGGTAACGATATGTCTTAGTAAATATTGGGGTATCGTCTGTTGAATTTATTTTGTGTTTTATTTGATTAGTCACAATAAAACATGTCACGATAGTCATAACATAATTTTTTGATAACGTCTTTTTCTTCTGGATTGCAATGATTTAGATCAATATTTTTCAAATTTGTCTTTAAAATAAGGTCATGTTCTTTACTAATTTCATCATCAGTTTCCATCTTTTCAATGAAATTAATTTCGTTTATATTAAAAATTTCAATATCGATTGGTTCGAAAAATTCGATTTTTTCAGATTTAGTGTTAGAGTTTATGATCGTAGTATGAGCAAAGTAATTTTCTACATTTACTACAGCGACCGGCATCTCGATATGAGGTGCAAACTTTTTATATTCTGAAAGTCCGGTGCCTTGTTTCATTTTTACTGGTATTTTAACTTTTTGTTGAGCTCTAGGCGGTATTATGAAGTGATATGTTTGATATTTAGGATTTTGAATATTCGATATTTCCTTCTCAATTTCGTATATTATTGGAATTTTTGCAAATAGAGTTACGATAAATTTTAAGTTCATATCTATTGAAGCTTTGAATTGTTTCAATAAATCAACGCCTATCAATCCGTCATATTTATCGCTAAATTTAGAGAGATTGAATTTGTGATATTCTGAGACTCTAAAAATTTTGATAATTGGTATTTCGATTACTTCGTCATTATATGTTATATTATGAGCACTTTGTATTTGAAAATCTTCTTTAAAAATTTCATTTGGATAAAATTGATAAGCTAAATCAGGTTTAATTACACTACGAGTACTACCTATATCGATTAAAAAATTTGCTTTTAGTTCGGGGATGTAAATATGTGGTAAATTTGCTCTGGATATATTTAAAGTTATTAGAGGGGATTGTTCTGTGAGGCTTCTTGTTGAAAATTTTCGTTTGGGTCTTGAGAAATTTGATAAGGATCATCGAATTGATATTGATTAGAATTGTCATATTCTGGATATGTTTTATCGGTTTCATGTGGATTAAAATAATCAGAATTTTGGACATCATGGGTTTGGTATAAGCATTCACCTTGTATTTGATTCTCAAACGGGTTATCGAGTTCATAATTTTGATGATTCACATCATGTGCTAACAGTTCTGTGGACGTAAATTTCCTCTGAGGTGCTAACATTGTATTACTCGATGATGTGTCCATTGGAGTAGGTTTGTATGGTTTGTTGAGATTTGATTGATTTCTGCTTTGATTTGAGGGCGCTCTCAATATCTGGCTTTGCCTGAGTTGATTGGAAAATGGTTGTCTCTGAGTTTGAAAATGATTATTGTTCCTCCACTGGGGTTGTGAATTTTGGATGAAAGGACGATTGAAATTATTAAAGTTCTGTTGTGGTTGCGAGAATTGATTATTAGATTCACCTGGATTTTAATTTCGGTTAATTGGAATAATGGGTTGAGAAGGTGGCGAATTGAAATGTTGGTAATTAGCATATTGCTATTCTGAAAAAAATTGGGATGATGATTAGTTTGTCTGGATGGAGTGATTCTCGGCATTGGTTTGTAGGATTGATTATTTAGAGTATTATTTCTATTCTGACTATACATAAAATTCTCTTCTTCTATAACTGAAGACATAGCTACTTCTAATATGTCTGGGTTTCGCAAACGTATATTATTTTGCAATTGACCAGTTAAACCTCTAATAAAAGTCTTAAGTGCTAAATCGTTATAATTTTTAATTTTAATAGTTTTTTCTGCAATTGGATCATTTGAAGCATTTGATTTTGAAATTACTAAGCTACGTGCTTCCTGACATCGCATACCGAAATTGTATGGTGTTTCATTTTTTAATGGTCTCAAAACAATTAAATATCTTGCACTAAGCAATCTATATTTCTCTGATCTCCGAAACATAATTGAAGAGCTTGTTTTATTTCTGCCCATGTTCGTAATTCAGTTCTTGAACCTATAAACATTAAAGCTCTACCTACTAATTTACTTAACAATGCGCGTAATAAAAAACTATTTAATTGTGGATTTGTTGCATCGAAAAATTGAGAAATTAGTGTGTCACAGTTATCTAGAAAAATATTTAAAGTATGAGGATTACCCTCGTATTGTGGGATAGTATCGATATATAATTTTAATAATTGATAGTTTGGATTAGCCATTGCTTCAATTTCTGGTATATCACTTTTTTAATCCAAAGTTATACTAGAATTAAATAAATCTGCTAATTCTTCTACAATTGAGTCATTCATCAACTAATCTAAATTATATTACTTATGTTAAAAAAAATGTTTTACCTTTCTAAAAGTATATAAAACGTATATAAAAGCAAAAGTTTATTTGAAAAAGGAAAAATGGAATGTTTTTCGACTTCCAGTACTATGAAGAAAATGTTCATTCTTCTCCACTAGGATCTGGGCGATGTGGTCCCTCTTTACTGGACTGGATTCTTGAACTTAACGTAATACCACAAAAATCACACAAAGTTCGAGATTGGAAATAAACCGTAGATACGGACCGGTATCACGATTTTTGTTGAACCGATTTGCAATCCTACTGACTGCGCCAATTAAATTCGTAGTTTGATATGAACTAATTTTTAAAAAATAACTTTTATTTCTACAAACTAAAATGAGACTTTAAAACTAGGAAGCTATATAAAATCTGAATGTGATAATGAAAAACGATATAAAGAAAACAATCCGTGAGATTGCAATTCAGCAGTCTAGCGGTGTCCTATTACCATATGCGTTCCCATATGTAATAATATGTAACTAACCAGCTGTCACCAGATGTATTGAAACCTCCTTCAATAGAGCTGTTTATTAATAAAAAAAACGCTGTCACCACTCTAACAATTGCTGTCACCAGATGTAATAAATTTCTAGACCTTTTTCGGTATATTGATCCCGACCATTTCGAGTCACCAATTTCTGTCTCCAATGTGCGGCTGAGCGTGTAAGGCAAATCCAGTCCGATTTGAGCTGGGGTACGTCTGGTCTTAAGACGGTTTGATACTCCTTTGCCAGGACAGGATTGTTCTTCCGTTTCTGTCTCACATCCAAGGTTGTTACACTCTCTAGGGGGAATAACGGGGTAGGGATGATAAATAAAATGTGGTGGAACCACAACGTTGTATATAAACAAATATAATAAAAAAATCTCTGAGTATATAAATCTATGTAACTATAACACAAAATCCCGATATTGCCCACATAAATAAAGTCCCCTGGTATAAGCCTACCTATACATCTATCTATAAATGGTGCATCCTAACCTATAACCTATAACATATAACTATTCCACAAAAACAAAGTTATGACAGAGCCCTCGCTTTGCGTTAGAACTACTAAACTACCCCCTTATCGTTTTGGTATTTCCAAAGTGCATGAGAGGCGTATGGTTTCCTCCCTTCCTAAATTTGCCATTCCCCGGTGTCGAGACGATAAATAAAATATTATATTTATTTACCTTTCAACCGAAATACTACTTCTGCTTACGTTGTTTTTTCGCCCTTGACCTTGAGAAAATGAAAGCGAAATTTATTGGTATAAAATATTGCTGAGCTAAGAACAATGAAATATTTATCGACACTGGCGTTCCAAGTTGCGAAATTCCAAGTCTTGGAATCACCTACAATAGTTTATGTGTTTTACTAATAATTGAGCAATTTCGAATCACGTCTGAATATAAGATAACAATTTTTTTTTATATTATATTATTTATCAGCGCAAGTTCGCTGGAACCTAAGAAAAATGGAAAATCATACGCTCCGGCCTTTTTGATACCATGTTCAAATTAACCTCTCGTAAATTTCTATCTCCGTCCTACCTACGAGGTGGAAGCGAATTATGTGGCGCAACAAAATAATAACTATTAATTAAAAAAAAACCTAACTCTTGTCAGGTTGGCGAAACTCTGCAAAATCTGGTTATATCAGCACACACGGTAAATTATATAAATTACAGAACGAGCTGTGCCCCCTAAATTTGTAAGCCTGGACATGCAATATTTAACTGAGAACGACCAGATGTGTCCAGTCCCCTTGAAAGATCAGAACATCAACTAAATATATTTGTTATCGCTACTCCCTATGTATAGCAATTAAATTATAATTCCCAAGTTCAGGATCCAGCTCAAATAATAACAAATAACCGTCTCAAAAATGAAAAAAACGTTCAAATCTCAATTTTATTCAAAAACTCACGGCTTGGAAAACTTCCCTTCTCTCGCCTGGATACTGCTTATTTTTCGCTATCTTTATAGCCGCCGCGGATAGTGCCAAATAACCGGAATCGTGCTATGTTGGAAAACTTAGCGTAGAGGGTAATTCTACCGTTTTGTGTCTCGAAACGGGGGACAGTGTTCACCGTCAAGGATATCCCAGTATCCCTATTACGCCCTGACACAACGGAGAGAACTTTACTTCTGATACCGCTAACACTAAAAAAAACTACTACCGTCACCGTGACAGGGAAGGACTTTTCCCTTCGCGTTTCCGGCCGGCACTCCCTGCTGTCGCTCTCTGCACCTCCTTTTTGCTTTTCCCCCGAATCAGGTTTGGGTTTTTTTTGTCGAATTGCGAAATCAACTTTTTGTGTTTTGAAGCGTGCTAATTTTCGTTATCGAAATAATTGTATTCAAAACAATTATTTTGCTTTGACCCAGTAAAATGTTTTTATTTGTTCTACTCTGTTTTGACTTCTTATTATTTTTCTAAGCAAAATGTGGGTCGCATTCCAGTTTTTTTATTTTGATTTAAAATAAAATATGTTTTACCGTGTGTTCTGAAATGTTCTACAATAAATTTATCTTTTTGTTATTCGCATTTATTACACATAACTTATAGCATGAACATGTAAGACTACGCAATGGCAGACTTTTCAAAAACGCGGGTAAGTTTCCATAATACAAATACACCTGTCCGATTCCACACACAAGCGCGCGTGAAAAAGCCCATCCCGTTAAGCATCCACCCCCGGACTAGGTCCGCGAGCGGGTGCGAAGTAAGACATTCCATCCACCCCCTGTCATTCCGACAGGACCTCATCGTAGTTCGCGTCTCGCATCGCGTATTCTCCCTCCTCTTTCTCTAGGGGTAGCTCTGGTGGCTATATTCCTTTATCCTTTCGCGGTTGTTTGTATCGTCGTCGAAGTGTGTGTGTATGTGTGTGATCGCTGCCTCAGCCGTAACTTTCCTTGCCTGCTTCGGCGAGAAAGGTCCTAAGCTGAGTGATCCAACGCCTTCTTCATAACTGTCCCCGATGTGTAAATCGGCGACTATCTTATGCAGTAGCGTAGAATTTCCTTGTTGGAGGGGTTCCTCAAACTTTTTTCTTCTTTGCCCCGGGATTTTTTATGTTTTGTTTTGGTGTACTTGCTTGCGCCAGTACGGTTTTTTAGGTTTATTCACGATACACTCTTAACGGTATGATCGATTGGAAACGAAAATTCGTCCTCTGCGCGCAGATGACGTATTTGCGATGCATGCACCGATCGTAGAACACGGACCGATATACAAAGTGTTTTAGTTTTCCTTGATTCAACTCCACAAGGCCCACAGAGTTTCACTCTCACAATTAGTCTACGATAGAATGTGTGTTTTGAATGTTTGCGGTTTCATTATAATTACGAATTTTTAAATACTCTAATTTGCTGTTCAATTTAGTTAGAACGGTCAGTGGTTAAAATGCCCAGTAGGGCTATTTATGGATATGCAAATTAAAATAGGAAAACTAAGGGAACAGACATTAGATATTTTAGGTTCCCAAAAAATGATGAACTTTGTAAACTGTAGTTAAATGCGTGTCGCCGGCAAGACGACAATAATTTCAAAAACGGTTAATATTACAAAAATGATTACTGATCTCTATGTTTACACATTTGTTTTCCTCATAGCATGTATTTGCTCAATACATTTTGAGAAAGATTGCTCCGAAACATTTCTGTAAAAAAGAAACTTTCAAATTATACAGGGAAAAATATAAGAAATTTAAAATATAATGCAATCCCCACTTTGAAACTGCCTGGTAAAAGGGAAAATACTAGAAATTCTGATAGAGTAGCTCGAATAAAACGAAGGAGATTTGTAAGGTAAACTTAAGAAATCAAAAATCGTCACGTGAATTCTCATTTTACTGTTTTAAATGAAACTTGCTGTTTCTAGATAATTCCACAAATAGACTGAGAAAAATGATAACAATTCTAAGAAATTTGACAGTTGCTTCGGTATTAAATATCATCGTCAGAATGACAGAAGTTACATTCTGACGATGATATTTAATTCCGAAGCAATTGTCAAATTTCTTGAAATTTTTAACATTCTTTTTAATATATTGTGGAGTTATTTAGAAACAGTAAGTTTCAATTAAAACAGTAATATGAGTAGATTCCACGAAGTAAGGGTTGAGCCAATTAATTTGAATTTATATTGTTCTATTTCAGTGAGGATGAAAAACAAAAACTTGATCTTCAAACAAAAGTTGCAACACTACAGAAAGAAAACAATTTTCTTGTCAATGAGAATTGTGCACTGATAGCTGAGCTGGAGCAGATGAAAACTGGACTGAGACAATTTTAGTCAGTAGGTCAGATCAAAAGAATAGTACACTCAAAATGTACAGCCAAACGATGGTCGCCAGATGAAATAGCATGTTCGATATCCTTAGCCCTAAAGCATACCGCTACTTATAGTATGTACAAAAAGTACGAGGAGTAATAAACCCTAATTAAGTATGCAAAACCTTTACAGGGAGCACCATGAAATTTTGATAAATCTCTTACTTTAAATTACATTTCTTCCGTAAATCTAAAAACCAGGTAGATCGACCCCGTATTTGTTTCAGTTGTAGCAAAGTTTAGGGTTTATTCATTGTTAAAGGATTAGCAGATAAGCAATAACGCAATGCAGTGGTGTGTATGTTGGGAAAAAAATACGTTTTAAATTATAATATAATAAAAAATGAAAAGAAATAATTATTGGAATACATTTATTACTTACATTTTATTCTATATCCGACTCGGAAGAGGAAGAATCGTTGTTGACATTAATAATAATAGGGTCGATTAAATCATCACAAATATTGTCAATTTTCCACATATTTGCTTCTACTTTGATAACATGCTCGATACAGTTTGTCCAATTTTCCTTACTCACATGACTTACAGCACTCTCAAACAATTTCACAACATCGCTTATTTTAAAAGTAGTATTTTTTTCCAACTTCCCCCTTTACCTGAGCCCATATTAATTCTATGGGATTAAGTTCACAATAATAAGGGGGAAGTCGAAGAACTGATATACCACGAGAAGAAGCCGTTTCTTCTACAATGTAGGTTTTGTATTTATTCTTGTTCATTTTTGCAATTCTGTAAAGTTCTTTCCTTAGTGGATCTTTTGGAAACTTAATATTTTTCGAAATAAGCCACTCCAAAAGCTCTGCTTTACGCCAACGACTTGTGGGCAATGCTTCTCGTAACCGTGAATGGTAACTTGCGTTGTCCATAACAATAACAGCCCCTTCTGGAATCAGATCCAACATTTGAACAAACCATTCCTCGAAGACATCCCCATTCATATCTTCGTGATAGTCCCCCGTGCGTTTTGAAATAAAAGTTAATAATCCACCATCAACAAAACCTTCAGAACTTCCAACATGGACAATGATAAGTTTTTTTCCTTTTCCAGATGGTGGCTGCAAACCTAACGACAAACCTTCCACGGATGCCTGCCTTCCGCTTTAAATGTTTTCATCTTGCCAAGATTTGGAAACATTTATCCATGTTTCGTCTAAGTAGAAGATTTTCAAATATTGTTCTCTGGCATGTCGAATGCCTCTTAAATAGTCTCTTCTCCAAAAAACTATTTCCGGTTTATCTATCAAGAGAGATTTTCTATTATGTTTTGTATATCTGAAACCCACATCTTTCAAAAGTTTGCATAATGTCATTCTGGAGAATTTTGGATAGTCCGTATCTTCTTGCACTGATGTCATAATTTTGCCAAGTGTTGGAATTTCCTTTCGTAAGTAAAATCCATGGACTTTACGCCTTAGTCTTTGTTTTAATGACTCATCGATCTCAATTGGTTTTCGGCCTGAAGGAGTTTTAGGGGGTTGAAGAGTTCCATTCTTGCTCTCTTTTAGTAATCTATAAATTGTTGATTTAGCAACACACAACATAGCAACCGTTAATTCCACAATATCATCAACACTTGCACTTGGATCCTTGTTTTTCAATGATATATAACAATTCAATATCAGAGTTTTTTCATATAAAGATAATGGACCTGTTTTTGGTCGTTTAGATGGTCCTTGGCTTATCGACATTGTTTGGTACTTGCACAATTAACATTCAACAAATGTTTTAAATATATTCCAACTGTTTACAATATTATGACAACCATACAACTTCATACAACTTTACTCAAAGAACTAATACTAAGTACTGACTTATTGTACCTACTTTCTTTTAAAATAATATTCCCGATAATGTTTCTAAGAAAACTGGGTTGTTTGGAAATTCCCTCTCAATAATCGAATAATCTGTAAATAGGTGTAATCGTATTAAGCCGATTACAGTAGGCCACTTGCCATTTAAAATTTCTGAGAAAAATTCCCCAAACACTACATATAGGAGTAATACAAATAAAAAATATTATGAATAAACGGGCATATCCGAACTGTGCCACAAAATAAAATTTTACCTGACTTGTATCAATTTGAGGATTACTGAAATGTTCGAACTGTGCCGCAACCATTTAGTTTAATCCTATTAGAGTCATTAGGGTTTATAATAGATAAAATCGGAGGCCCATAGAATTATGTATATTTCTGAAAGGTATCAAAGATTTCTTGAATTAAATATTTTGAAGAAATCTTGATTGTTTTGATCGATATTTAGGGGATTAGGGGAAGGATGTTGATGCACTTACACTATTGCCTAAAAATCAGGAAGAAGTATTTAATAGTGTTCGTGAATTACAATTACGAAAGAACCGAGAAGAGGAATTTCTATTAACAGCAGACTAGGTATTTAAAATTATTGTGTTCTCCTGTTTTTCCAACCTTAATTTTTTTGTAATTCGGATTGTATTGCGATGGATGGGACTTTTAAATACTGTTCAACTTTTTTTTACCAAATGTTTACCATTCATGGTTTTAAAAACGGCTATTACGTACCTCTTGTTTTTTGTTTGCTGCCGGACAAATCAAGTCAAACATATTCAAATTTGTTTTTAATTTTAAGACAAAAATGTAAAGAAGTAGGCTTAAATTTTCAACCTAAAGAAGTCGTAGTAGATTTTGAACTAAGCATTCATGACGCTATATATGAATGTTTTGGCAGAGATCAAATTCTTTTTGGTTGTAAATTTCATCTCTGTCAAGCTTGGTTTCGTAAGATTCAGGAGTTTCATTTGGTACAAGAGTACAGACAGAAAGGTTCTGTAATTGGCGAATACTTAAAAGTACATTTCGGTATTATGTATCTTAGTCCTGAGGAAGTTGTAGAATTTTTTTATAATGAACTACATTTTTTGCTTCCGAATGACCTCTACCTCTATCACTTTTTTTATTAAAATTAGTACATCCCGTTACCTCTGACCTAAATCGTATATTCTTTAGCATAGCTGCAACTCATTCGTTCAATACAAAATGTACCTTACGGTATACCCTCTTAAAATATATTTTGGTACGTCTATGAAATCTACTTAAATGAATGATTTATTACTCCTTGTCCTTTCTATATAGACTATAAGAACAAATGGCTATCCTTCACCGGCACTTTCGACACTACGCAGATGGGCATCAACACTGTCAGTAGAACAGGGCATTCTGAATGACGTTGTCATTTTGGATAAAAAATCTTCTGATATGCAGAATATTGAAAAATTGTGTATTTTATCATTTGACGAAATACATTTATCTAATCGCATAAATAGTGAGAAACGACATAAAAAAGTAATAGGGCCACATAAAACGTGTTAAACGGTAATAGCACGTGGTATTTTTAGTAACTGAAAGCAATCTGTTTATTAAAATTTCGATAAAGCAATGTCTAACGACGTATTATCTTCTATAGTATCAGAACTTTTTGATGCAGGTTTTACAGTTGTGGGTATTGACAGTGATTTGTGTACATCAAACGTTCAAGTTTGGTCACAAATGAATATTGGACATGACCAAAACTGTTGTTTTCCACATCCTAGCAATAGCTTGTTAAACGTATATGTGTTTGGTGACGTTCCTCATCTTATTAAATTATTAAGAAACCAAATATTGGATCAGGGTTTTTAAGTAAAGGACACATTAATTAATAGGGATTGTTTTGAGATTTGTTGCAACTGTCGTCGTCCAAATTAACCATCGCATATAAAATTAACAGATATCACTTAGATTTAAAAGGTTCCGAAAGACAAAAAGGTAAACCAGCCGTTCAACTATTATCTAATTCTGTTGCGAAAAGTATTCGGTTTTGTGGAGAAAATAGGCTACTGCCATCTGTTTTACCGTGGAAGGAAGTTTCGGATTTTGTTCAGTTAATAAATGATTGGTTTGATCTTTTTAATTCCCATAAAAAAATTGTGGCAAATTGTACATCTAAAAATGCGCATGGAGTAGATTTAGATGAGCATCAGTCAAAATTGTTAAAAGAGGTGACCGAAACTATTGGGAATATGACCGTAGGCAAACATAAGTCTCTCATTTCGTTTAAAAAAGGAATTCTGATGTCAAATAGGTCACTTGAAGAATTGTTTTCTTATTTGCAGGAAAACTATAAAGGAGTCGATTACATCTTGACCTTGCGTCTAAATCAAGACGTTGTTGAAAACTTCTTCTCTTATATGAGAGGCATGGGAGGAGCTACAAATGACCATCCAGAACCTCTAGATTTTATGTATCGTTTGAGGTGGTATATATTAGGTAAAAACTCTGCGGCCATTTTTACACAGAACAAAAATACAGAGGAATCTGGTGAAAAATGTCTAAAACAACCATTAGAATCAGAAGAATCGCGTCCCATCTGCTTACTGAAACCGTACTAGCTAATGTCTCCAAAAATATTCAAATAACAAATACCCGTATCCTTAAAGATGAAGAAACATTTATTTCATATGAATTCACTCAACCAGAATATATTCCTGACTATGAGTCTTTACAGTTATTGACAACTTTTGAAAGTACCGAAATAATTCGTCAAGAAGCTCTTAAATATCTGGCAGGGTACATAACGTACAGATTTAAAGATAAATTTAATTTAGGTACTAAAACTAGCGAGATGATTTCCGTTGGAGCTCAAGATTGGGTACAGTTCCTATTGAGGGGTGGTTTATTACAGCCAAATCAAGATCTTTTGAAAGCTACGGAAATTCTTGAATCCGAGTTTCGATCACTCCACGGAACATCTTTATCAGAAGAAGAAAATATTTTTGAAATTTTGGCTGATACAACTTTTAGTATTGTCGGTCAAAACCAAATTGAAATCCCATATGAAGTGATTTATTGTTTGAGTCGAACAAGAACTTACATTAGACTCAAAGATCTAAATAAACAGATAAGTTTGCAAAATTTGAAAGCGAAAATGGAGAAAAAACTTTCAAAATTTACGAACGTTAAAAAGAAAGTGAGATCGGAACAGTAAATATTTGAAAACAAAAAACCTTTTTTAATTTCATGTTATTTTTAAATAAGTAAGTTGCATCTCATTCAATGTCTTTGTATGCTTTAATGCATCCAGATTACCCCTGGAAACCCCATACTTGGACTTGCCCTAAAATGTGGCTTTTGATACAACTCAAAAAGCTTCAATTATTTTATTATTATAACATAAATTATCTCTTAGTATGAATAATAAAGATTTGTATAATCATCCTGTCAAACAAATATCGCCAAAAATACCTATTGTTGCTACCGATAGTGGCATTCGTGGCCATAATATAGAAATGGATATTGCATCGCAGTGACGTCACATGCCAAACGTTCGATGCGCCTAAGCATACCGTTGTGAGTGTTGTAATATAAAAAAAACCTTCGACTTTTAGGCTTTAATCCACAAAACATACACATAAGTATCAACTTGACAGTATGTATAAATGTGACAATGTGACAATCCAGAAACAATAGTAAGGGCGAATATTATACACAATACGAGAATTTAAATAGTAAGGGAGACTCATATCAATTATATGACATTCTCCCCAGGTTTATTAAAGTTCATAGCAACTTAAATACTCCGAAGGATGTCGCTCTCTAGCAGAACGACGGACTGTAGGTACTTCTGGTTCAGTATTACTTGGAAGATTTTCAGTTATCTCAATTTCAAAAGATTCTTCTCGTGACTGAAAGTCTGCAGAAATCTTGTCTTCAGATGGGGGGTTAACTGTCGTTTGTAGTTCCTCTGAATCCATATTAACGTTAGCTTCTGATGATAAAGTTATATTTCCACGAGGTGCTAAGTGTTTCAGTGACGCAGTTGATTCTTTTCCATCTTGGTGACGAACTAGAGCATATTCTGGATTTGCCTCCAATAGTTCAACTTCTTCTACTAAGGGATCGTATTTGCTGTGACGAATGAACTTCTTCAAAAATACAGATGTGGACTGCTTCAACCAAGTTGATAACGATGTTCCATAGGATGATCGACGAAGATGATTGAACATACATTCATGAGGTGTACAATTTGTTTCAGTGCACAACAGAGATCAAATGGAATGGAGTGCATCTGGAAGAGCTTCTTCCCATTTTTGTGTTCCTAAGCCTTTACTTTTAAGAGCTAAACTTATGCTTCTCCATATAATTCCATTGTACCTTTCGATTTGTCCATTTCCTTCAGGGTTATATGGTGTTGTTCGACTGGTTGCAACTCCTTTAGAATGAAGGAAATTAAGTAAGTCATTGGATAAAAACTGTGATCCTCGATCCGAATGAATGTAAGCAGGCATTCCAAAAACTGAAAATAATACCACGAGAGAATTTATAACAGATGCAGTAGTGATATCCTTGGAAGGGTATGCAAATGGAAATCTAGAGTATTCATCAACAACTGTCAAGAGATATTTGTTTTTAGTGCAGCTGGGCAATGGTCCTTTGAAATCAATGTTTAGACGTTCTAAAGGTGAAGTTGCTTTAATCAAATGCGAATTCTTGAGTTTGAGAAATCTTGGCTTCAGTTCGGCACAAACAGGACAAGACAAAATCATTTTCTTGACATCTTCCAAAGAAAATGGAAGATTTCGATGACGTACAAGATGGTACATTCTTGTGATGCCTGGATGACAGAGTGACTGGTGTAAATCGAATAATTTATTACTACTTGTGGTTCCACAAATTCGAGAGAAGGCATCAGCTGCTTCATTGGATCGTCCAGGACGGTAAATGATATCGTAGCTGAAACACGATAGTTCCAACTTCCATCTTTGAATCTTTTCATTTTTAATTTTACTAGAATGCTTTCTGTGAAACATGAACGAGACAGCCTCTTGATCTGTGACGATTTTGAAATGTCTTCCTATCAAAAAATGTTTCCATTTTCTTATGGACTCTATGATAGCATAAGCTTCTTTCTCTACAGAAGAATGTGCCTTTTCTGATCCTGAAAAAGTTCTTGAATGGAATGCTACAGGTTGCCCTCCTTGTTTCAGTGTAGCAGCTAAAGCAATGTCTGACGCATCTGTTTCAATGACCAATGGTTCATCACTAGAGACTGTCCACAAAAGAGCTTTTGCAATATCGTCTTTCAATTCATTGAACATTTTGGCAGCATCAGCTGGTACGGGAAATGACTTACAGTCAATAAGTCTTCTGATTTTATCAGAATATTTTGGGATCCACCTGGAGTAGTGGGCAAACATTCCAAATATTCGTCGTAGAGAAGAAATATCTTGTGGCACAGGTAACTTCAAGAGTGGTTCCAATCTACTAGGGTCAGGTTTCAAAGTACTATTTTCTATCACATACCCTAGAAGACATATAGATTTTTGTGAAAATTTAGACTTATTTTCATTAATTGTAAGCTGATATTTGTCGATGACGGACATAAACTTCCTGAGATTTACATCATGTGTTGACCGATCTTCGCCGCATACAGTTATGTCATCCAAATAGGTGAATACCCCTTTTAAATTCTCATCTGATATTATTTTATCAAGGGTTCTTTGAAAACAGGCTACTCCATTAGTAACGCCGAACGGAATCCGACGAAATTGATACAGTCGACCACATGTTTCGAAAGCTGTGTAAAATTTTTCGCTGTCTGCAATAGGGATTTGGTGGTAAGCACTTTTCAGGTCAATAGAACTGAACACTCGATATTTGGCAATTTTAGCAACCAGATCCTCAATATTCGGAACAGGATACGCGTCCAACATGGTGAACTTATTGATGGTCTGCGAATAATCTATGACCATTCTCTTTCTGTGACGCTCATTCTTCGTTACCAAAACTTGTGCTCTCCAAGGTGACATACTTTCTTCAATTATACCCTCTTTCAGCAGATTTTTGATTTCGTTCGTGATACATTTTTCATCTTCTTCCGAATGTCGTCGAGGTTTAGAAGCTATGGGTCCACAATTTTTGGTTAGATTGCCGAAAAGAAGGGGAGGAGCGACTTTCGCTTCAGTGAGGCAGCATATAGAGAGAGGAGGTTTGCTTCCACCAAAACTGATGTCAAGTTTGGAGTGCTGCTTCATAATATCGTGACCAATTATTAAATCAGTGCACAATTTTGGTAGAAGAGATACTTTGAAATTTGTATAAACATTCCCAAGAATTTCCGAGTCTATATAGCAGTAACCATTTATTGATGAAGAGAGAGAAACTGAAGCCATTGAAACTTTTCCAGTGCTGGGATGTCTGTTGAATTTACGCTCCTTAGCAAAAGTATAGTTTAGATAACTATCAGAGCTGCCCCTGTCTATCAGGGAAGTAGCGTGCATGTTGTTCATTTTAACATTAACAAGACTTTTTGATAAACTGAGAGGATGGTTTGTAGAAGCAATAATGTGGTCCGAAGTTGTAGTTTCAGTTGAACAATGGGAATGGTTACACGAAGTGGAAGCCATTAGGGTGGAAGCTGAAGTTGATTTATTTTCTTTTGCCAGTTTTAACTTCATACAAACCATAGAAAAATGTCCCAACCTCTTACAGTACTGACAGATCTTGGCCCGCGCAGGGCATACGGTGCGAGGATGCTTGTTTCCGACACAGAAATAACATTTTTGTGTGGTAGCAGCATTAAAAGAAATATTTTCGACACGATTCATTACTTCGGAATGGTTCGGATGTTCTCCAGCAGTATTGGAAGAAGATGTTGCATTGACGCAAGACTGATATGATGGAAAATTGTAAGATTCTGAATATTTTTGTGCACTTTCCAACGATCTTGATTAAGAAACTGCCTGGTCTTGTGAGAGTACTATTCTCCAAAAGTCGTTGACGGATATGAGGTGTTACTAAACCTCTGATGAAGGTGTCTCTTATGAAGTCATTTCTGTTTTCTTCAGCAGTTACTGCTTTAAAATTGCATTCTTTACTCAGTATCTTAAGGGACTGTAAATACTGATCTATTGACTCACCATTTGCTTGTTTCCTCGTAGCAAGAATATGTCTAGCATATATTTCATTCACAGGTTTGCTATACGCATTTTCTAGTGTTTTGATAGAATCTTCGTAGGTCGTACATTCACAGATGAGTTTGAAAACTGTTGGAGATATGTAGTTGATAAGAAGTTTGAGTTTGTCATGATTTTCCGGCTTTGTACTCTCCAGAAAATTTTTGAAAGTCGTATACCAGTGTTTCCATTCCTTGGAAGCGTTAGTGTTATTGGCATTCACGTCGAATTTCTCGGGACGTAAAAACTAATCCATTTGTAATCGTTCAGTAGTTTTTGTGGATTAAATTGTAATATAAAAAAAAACCTTCGACTTTTAGGCTTTAATCCACAAAACATACACATAAGTATCAACTTGACAGTATGTATAAATGTGACAATGTGACAATCCAGAAACAATAGTAAGGGCGAATATTATACACAATACGAGAATTTAAATAGTAAAGGAGACTCATATCAATTATATGACAAGTGTATCGTGGGTTTATTGCTTTTTTTTGGTGGGGATCTTGGCTATTATTTGTTTCCTTGATCTCTTGTGCTTTCTGTAGTCTTCTTTCTTGTAGCTTGTTAGGTACATCAATCCTACGTTTGGATGTGTTTTCAGTTCTTCGAAAAGTTTCCTCGCTCTTTCGTCCATTATTTCAAGTACTTTGCTTACTTGTGTTTCTTCGGATATATCTTCATTCCTTTTGTTTCACTGGGCGTTTGTCGCTTGTCTTAGCGATATGTTTTGTTGCACCTGTAGCTTCTGTGTATTCGTTTCGCAGATATGTCCCCAGGCGACTGAGGCGTACAGGATTATTGGGGTTATTATGCTTCCTATAAATCTCAACTTGTCTTGAGGTTGAGTTTACGTTTCCCGCCTATCAATCCGTTGAGTCTGGCCCTCACTTGCTTAGTTCTGTCTATTATGTTGTTCACGTGTTGGATGAATGTTAGTCCCTAGTCCATCATTACTCCTAAGTATTTTGCTTTTTCTGCCCATTCGATTTCTTCGCCGTAGATTTCTATTTTTCCTTCTGGTCGCCGGAGTCTTTTTTCGTAATCAGGACAGTTTCAGGTTTTTCACTGTTTATCTTTATTTTCCATGTTTTGCACTATTCGTCGACTTCGTTTGCAGTCTGTTTGTGATATTTTTCACTTTCACACATCCCGTAGCTATGACAGTATCATCGGCGTAGAGTGCGTTCATGGTCAAAATTTATGCAAAGCCCTTCGAACTTATAGGCAGAGGACCCATAAGGTCTGCGCTGAGAAGAAGCCATGGTATATTTGCAGTATGAGTTTCACTCAATATGTATCCAGAAAGGGGATTTCCGCTCTGATTTGACAGATTTGTACATTTGACAGCGTCGGATGTACTTCATAACATCAGGATTTCAATTTTGGCCAGAAATATTTATTTGAAATACGAGCTACCGCTTTATATATAGCTGCGTGAGCTGATACAGGTTCATTATGGTACTTATTGAAGATTCCGAATCATCTCTCCTTGGGGACAATTGACCTCCAGTGTTCAGATGGACTAGATAATTCAGGGTATTGGGGATGAATTTATAAATTTGACCTTCATCGTTTATGTGGAAACAAGGATTCTGCTGTATTCTGCTTTATTTCAGCTGATAACTTTTGGTACCACCGATCTGCAGTTTGAGTATAATCAAATTTCTCGAAATCCTGAATCATCAACCTATCGACATCAACGGATTCTATGGACAAGGGAACATACCTAGAAAGAAAATCTGGGACCACATTATATGCTCCTTTCCTAGGAATAATTTTATAGTCGAATGGTTTTAAGCGTAGACTCCATCTATCTAATCTACCTTGAGAATATTTCAAGTTGTGAAGCCATTGCAACGAATGATGACAAAATGACAACCTTCGAGATAATGCCGAAGTTTTTCTACTGCCCAAATGACAGCAAGGTATTCTCGCTCCGTGGCACTGTATTTTCTCTCCCGAGCAGTCAGCGATCGAGACAAATATGCAATTACTTTTTCAGCATCTTCGAAGTTCTGACTCAAGACAGCACCAACACCATAAGCAGAACTGTCTGGTTAGTGTTTTTAAGTGAAACTCAAGGTCTCTAGTTAATTCCACAATATAATACAAGTTATTGAAAATTCTAAAAAATTGACAATTGTTTCGATAAATCAATATCATCGTCAGAATGACAGAAGTTACATTTCATTTTATGCCTACCTGATGTTTAGTAGTTATTTTTGGCTAGACCAAGAAGTAAGCTAACTTGTGATTGGCTTAATATATGTTTATAGAAAAAAGAAGAAGATGTGATATTACAAATATTGAAGCTTAGATATTATTAGCCCTATGGTGATATCCTGGATATCATTTTTCCAATTAAGATCAGTATAACTGTGCAATGATATAGAAAACCAGGAAAACTATATCTGCTGATCTTTACAATTATCACTTAAGAAGACAGTTTATTAGTGGAGAATTCCCTAGATTTAACTGTTCATTGACAACTTCATATTGTGGGTTTCTTAAATGTCTTCTAATTTCCAGTTCTTCAAGGAAATCCAGTTCTTGTTTCTTTTCGCAAATATGCAGTACTTCTAGTTCTGTGTTAGGTGTCAATGAATGATTGGTGTCAAGTAGATGCTTTGCGTAAGTGGGATTTATCTGGTTGTTTTAATCTGTATGCTCGTAAGTGCTCACTGTATCGTATTTCAAAATTCCTAAGGGTCTGACCCAAATAGACAGCATTACATTCTGGACATTTGAGTTTATATATACCTGACTTCTTTAATAGTGGTATTTTTGTTTTTACATTTAACAATTTTGTACTAACGTTACTTTCTGTTTTAAAAGAAATTGTTGTATTCGTTGCTGAAGATATTATCTTTGAAATATTATTATAAATATTTCCTGCATATGTGATGGTTTTATAAGTTTTAATTTCATCAGCTTGTTTAGGATATATTAGTTGTAATGCCACTTTTTCCTCTTTTTTACTAATTAGCTTATTTATCATATCTAATGGATAACCGTTAGATGTTGCTATTTGTCTAATTGTATTAATCTCTCTGTCTAAATTACATTTGTTCATAGGAACTGAAAAAGCTCTATGTATCATTGAATTATATGCTGCTAGTCTGTGTGACACAGGGTGGTTAGAATTGAATGGAATTGTTACATCAGTTTGTGTTGGTTTTCGGTAAATTGAATAATCAAGTACATTATTAACTCTTTGTATTTTTAAATCAAGAAAATTGATTGAGCTATTTTCTTCAATTTCTAATGTAAATTTAATTTTCGGGTGTAAATTATTGATGTGGTTGAAAAATACATCTAATTGTCGTTCACTACTCATAAAACAAGCTAATATGTCATCTACATATCTATACCAAAATAAAATATTTTTCGAAATATTACTTTCAAAGATCTTTCTTTCTAAATTGTCCATAAAAATGTTTGCTAAAATAGGTGATATAGGGCTTCCCATTGGTAAACCTTCATTTTGAATATATATCTTATTGTCAAAAGTGAAATAATTCTGATTAATGCATACGTCAAATAAATTAAGTATATCTGATATTATTCCTGGATTAATATTTTTATCTTCTAGTAATTTTCTTACTAATATTAGACATTCTTTAGGAGGAATTTTAGTAAACATGTTAGTTACATCGAACGATATGAGTTTATAGTTATCTTGTTAGTGGATTGCTTTCAACTTTTTGATTAGTTTTATTGAATTTCTAATTGAGTACTGATATTCATATCCGTAAGTATTGAGTATATTGTTGAGCTTCTTTGCCAATATATTATTAGGAGCATTAACATAAGACGCTACAGGTCTAATTGGTTTCGTTATTTTATGTAATTTAACTGTTTCATATAATTGTGGACAATGAGGATTCTTATGTATGATAGACCTCTTTTCGTAATCATTTAAAAGATAATTTGAATTATTAACAATATCCCTTACATTATTAAAAAGCTTCTTTGTTGGGTCTGCTTTAAGAACTTTTACATTGCTGGATTCTATAAAGTTATATACTTTGGAATTGTAATTTTCAGTCGTCAAAATGACAGTAGCGTTCCCCTTATCAGATTTTGTAACTGTTAGGTTATTATTCTCTATCTTCTTTTTTATTGCGTTTAAAACTGAAATGTCATTTTTTGTTTGACGTTTAACTTTTGAAGGTTCAATATTTTTGATTAAATTGGCAATTTTTAATTTCTCATAAAGAAAATTATTTGAATTAGATTTTAAAGCTATTTCTGACTCTGTAGCTATAATTTGTTTAATATTATTCGTAAATTTAGGTGGTATGCTGTACTTTAAACCTTTATTTAAAAATTCTATTTCACTATTTGTAAAATTAGTGTCTGAAAGGTTTTCAAATCGTGGTGCAAAGTGTGTTGGTATGTAGGTACTTACAGTTTCATGATGTTTTGAGTATTGAATTTTATGTTGTGTGTGTTCAAGATTCTGTAGCTCCTTTTCTTGTTTCTTAAACTTCATATGCTTCATCGTGCTGACATTTTCTCTAATTTTGTCATTCAAACAGTCAAATTCTACTGGATGTAATTGGAATGTGAGTTCTGAATGTACAACTTTTATGTAGTTGTCTAAGGAGTCTCTAACTTTGGACCATTTCTTACATTCTGATTTTATCCAAACTCGTTGAACATATGTTATAGCTTTTTGTGCATGTGGTGTTTTAGTGTGACATTTTATATTCACATAATTTGGTATTACCTTTTTTCTAAGGCATTCTTGGTTAAACCAAATGTTTTGTGATGTTTGTCTATTTGCACATAGAATGTTCTGCTAAAATCAGGGCATGTAAGAATCGGTGCGCTCACCAAACACTACTTCAGGTAACGAAATGAGGATTCACACTCATTCGTTCAGCAAAATTTTACCTTTTTCTTGGTAAGGTTACACAATGGTGCTACAATTGAGGAAAACTGAGGTAGAAACCTCCTATACCATGATGCTGTGCCAATGAACTGCCTCACCTGCTTGGCTGTAGTTGGGGCGCGAATATTAAAAATAGCTTCCACCTTTGAAGCATCCGGACGCAAACCATAACGATCCACAACATAGCCTAAATATTTTAACTCAGGCCGGCAGAAATGACATTTACCAAAGCTAACAGTTAACTAAGCAGAATACAACCTATCAAATACCTCTTATAAAGTTTCCAAATGAGTATCAACATCTTGTGAAATAATGATTATTTTATCCATATATACAAGAACTGATGGAAAAAAGTCTGGGCCTAGTACCTTCTCAATTAAGCATTCCCAGGTAGCCGGAGCATTCGTCAAGCCGAATGGCATAAATTTAAAATGATACAGTCCCCCAGGGACTGTAACAGCTGTATAATCTCTCGAAGCTTCATCAATTGGAACTTGCCAGTACACACTTCTAATGTCTAATGAACTCATATATTTCGCATCGCGGAGTTTATCTAAAATTGCAGAAATATATGGTAAAGGATAAGCATCTTTAATTGTCACCACATTTAGTTGACGTTAGTCCACACAAAATCTTTATGATCCATCTTTCTTTTTTATCATGTACATAGGAGAAGTCCATGGACTTCAACAAGGTTCAGTAATAACATGTCTCGAATTTCACCATCAATTAGCTTGCTGTTTAATAGGCGAAATTTGATAATAGCGTTGCTTAATTGGTTTTGTATTGGGAAGTAGCTCAATACTATGTTGAACCAAATTAGTGTTACTAAAGGAAGTTCCCATCAAATCTCTATTTTTCTCTACCAAGTGTTTGTTCTTTATGAGAAAGGGAAAGCATTTCGTCATATTTTATAACACACATCTCAACTGACTGTGGAAATCTTTTGGAGAAATGCCAAACTCTTTGTCTCAAATCCGAAATAATATTCATGGACTTCCGGAAATCAATACCAAGAATCAGAGTGCGAAGCAACTTAGGGATAACCAAAATATCTATAATATAAACCTTGCCAACTAAGCACAGATGGGTGGTCGCATAACCAATACTTTTACACATTTGACCATTCGCCACCCTACACTCATTGACAGAACTATACAATCTTAAGCTCTATTGTCTCAAAAACTCATAAACAGCTTGGCCAACAGTGGTTCTGGATGCTTCAGAGTCCAACAATCCAGTTATAGGACATCCTAAGATAGAAATATCCAGGTATGGACGTTCATCACCAGAAATACTTGAGAGTACATAATCAAGAATTATTTGCTTCCTAGAATCTAATACAAAAATGGTCAAATTATTTGCATCAGGAGAACCTTTCTGACCACTTGAGGTCTCTCTGTAGAGTTTCCCTGTTGCGATGAAGAAGAGTTGTTAGCATGTCTGCTTCTATTTTCCCATCTCCTAGGTTTTTGAGAACATTTTTGACAATCAGGAACTGTCACATTAGGAACTCCACACTTATAACAGAATTTATTCTTTTTAGCTAAACAACCTCTAAAATTATGGCTATCATTTCCACAATTAAAACAACTACCCAGAGATGAAACTTCTACCAAATCTGGTACAGAGTCATTTCTCGATGTAGTGGAAGCACACGCCAACTCAAGAATCAAAGATTTGCTTTTTGATGGTGGAGGTACGTAAGATTTCACTAACCGCCGTTTCTCATAAAGAATACGGCAAACATCAATAAGCTCATTTATAGAACTTACTTGCTTAAATGCTAAAAATGGATGATAATATGGATCAATACGTTCCATCATCAATGAAAGTTGCAATTCATCCGCATACTTGCAGCATTTAAACCAATAGACTCATCGGGACCTTGTGTCCTACGCTTAATATCTTCAAACAAGTCTTTATCAAAATTGGCCGGTAAAAATTGCTGTCGCATCGATCGAACTAAAGTATCTCAATCAGAAGACCAAGTTTTTACTAAGTTATACCAAGTAATCTCCTTCAAATAAATATGCAGCATCCCTAAACAATATTGATTTCGGTATACCTCGAGATTTCCTCATTGCTCCCACCTTCTCAACTAAAGTAGAGAATGACATCGTTCCAGGCCTTCCAGTGAATTTTTTACCCTAATCACGAACCGGAACTGGTCTAATTTTCAAAGGTACATCTGCATCACTGGAAGAATCACTAGAACAAATCGCAGAGCTGTGTGTATTCGGTGCAGTCAAGGATTGTTTTAAAACTTATTTATCAATTACTTAAGGATCCTTATGACCTTTACGAGCCTTTCCTTGTAACTTATCTAGCAACAATAACAATTGTACTCGATAATCGGATGTAAGTTTTTTCTCAGCATCATTCTGAAGAGTACACCATTTACACGACCTAACACATGAGCAATTTTTGAAGTGAAACTTTTTATGGGACACTAGCGTTTTGTCATGAGAGTTAACTCGTCGAGCTAAAAAAACTGTTAAACTCCTTGTGAGAGAGGCGGAAAAAATTAACGAAGATTCGCACAAAGAGGAGACGCCGAGAATAGTCGCAGGGCATTGTTTATTGATGGCGATCATGTTATTCCGTTTATCAATCCCCACTTCGCTGCGCGAACGATAAAGTGAGAACGCATTCGGGGGGAAAAGGATACCAAAAGCGCTTAATAATTTCTGCCGATATTGGTATAATCCAGTGCGAAATTAATATAGAAATTGTTTACCTTTAAAATTAAGGCGATAAAAACTAGGAAATTTCTTTGCATTGTGTATTTATTTGTATTATTTTGAAAAAAATATGTAATAAAACGTAACAAGAGTATTGAAATATATTGAAAAAGGAAATAAACAGGTATACTTGTCCGTACAGATAAGTTCTGTACTCATTAAAGTTTAAGCATAAACTGTGTTATCTCCTACTTTCCGCATTGAGACCAACGCGCATCGTGGGCGTGTCCACTTTCAAACTTTCAGCTATATTTGCTAACCTGTACGTAGAAGAGCAAGTAAGTCTCAGTTCATCAGAGAAAGTCGTTGTAACTAGTGTTGCTTTATTTATGGAAATATTTTTTTTTGTAATTGTAATTTAAAATTATTTTTTGATAAATGAAAATGAATGGACAAAAAACTTCAATTTCAGTCGTTGGCGATGGAAATTGCTTGTTCAGATGTTTGTCTTATTTTATTTTTTCAACTCAAAAATTTCATTATTTGATACGATTAGTAATAGTGAAATTTATTGAAGTGAAACTTTTTATGGGACACTAGCGTTTTGTCATGAGAGTTAACTCGTCGAGCTAACAAAACTGTTAAACTCCTTGTGAGAGAGGCGGAAAAAATTAACGAAGATTCGCACAAAGAGGAGACGCCGAGAATAGTCGCAGGGCATTGTTTATTGATGGCGATCATGTTATTCTGTTTATCAATCCCCACTTCGCTGCGCGAACGATAAAGTGAGAACGCATTCGGGGGGAAAAGGATACCAAAAGCGCTTAATAATTTCTTCCGATATTGGTATAATCCAGTGCGAAATTAATATAGAAATTGTTTATCTTTAAAATTAAGGCGATAAAAACTAGGAAATTTCTTTGCATTGTGTATTTATTTGTATTATTTTGAAAAAAATATGTAATAAAACGTAACAAGAGTATTGAAATATATTGAAAAAGGAAATAAACAGGTATACTTGTCCGTACAGATAAGTTCTGTACTCATTAAAGTTTAAGCATAAACTGTGTTATCTCCTACTTTCCGCATTGAGACCAACGCGCATCGTGGGCGTGTCCACTTTCAAACTTTCAGCTATATTTGCTAACCTGTACGTAGAAGAGCAAGTAAGTCTCAGTTCATCAGAGAAAGTCGTTGTAACTAGTGTTGCTTTATTTATGGAAATATTTTTTTTTGTAATTGTAATTTAAAATTATTTTTTGATAAATGAAAATGAATGGACAAAAAACTTCAATTTCAGTCTTTGGCGATGGAAATTGCTTGTTCAGATGTTTGTCTTATTTTATTTTTTCAACTCAAAAATTTCATTATTTGATACGATTAATAATAGTGAAATTTATTGAAGTGAAACTTTTTATGGGACACTAGCGTTTTGTCATGAGAGTTAACTCGTCGAGCTAACAAAACTGTTAAACTCCTTGTGAGAGAGGCGGAAAAAATTAACGAAGATTCGCACAAAGAGGAGACGCCGAGAATAGTCGCAGGGCATTGTTTATTGATGGCGATCATATTATTCTGTTTATCAATCCCCACTTCGCTGCGCGAACGATAAAGTGAGAACGCATTCGTGGGGAAAAGGATACCAAAAGCGCTTAATAATTTCTGCCGATATTGGTATAATCCAGTGCGAAATTAATATAGAAATTGTTTACCTTTAAAATTAAGGCGATAAAAACTAGGAAATTTCTTTGCATTGTGTATTTATTTGTATTATTTTGAAAAAAATATGTAATAAAACGTAACAAGAGTATTGAAATATATTGAAAAAGGAAATAAACAGGTATACTTGTCCGTACAGATAAGTTCTGTACTCATTAAAGTTTAAGCATAAACTGTGTTATCTCCTACTTTCCGCATTGAGACCAACGCGCATCGTGGGCGTGTCCACTTTCAAACTTTCAGCTATATTCGCTAACCTGTACGTAGAAGAGCAAGTAAGTCTCAGTTCATCAGAGAAAGTCGTTGTAACTAGTGTTGCTTTATTTATGGAAATATTTTTTTTTGTAATTGTAATTTAAAATTATTTTTTGATAAATGAAAATGAATGGACAAAAAACTTCAATTTCAGTCGTTGGCGATGGAAATTGCTTGTTCAGATGTTTGTCTTATTTTATTTTTTCAACTCAAAAATTTCATTATTTGATACGATTAATAATAGTGAAATTCATTGAAGTGAAACTTTTTATGGGACACTACAGAAGTTTTGGTTAGGAGGTAATCTCGTAAAGGCTAACAAGTTTTGTGAAGCTCTAATTATCATTTACATTTAAACTAAGTGAGAGAAACGCAACGCTGTTCTCCCCTTCTGTCATCACTCGACTCGATTTAAAATCAAACGAAATAGCTCAGTTGGTTAGCGCGTCGTGCTAATAACGCGAAAAACGCGGGTTCGATACCCCCATGGGCGGCCAGAACTTTTCTTAGGTATTAAAAAGCAAGAATACGTAATATGCATTCAAATTTCTTAAAAAGAATATTTACTTTTGTTTGTCTTTTATTGTAAATAGTTTTTTATAGTCTATCCGAAAAATTATTGTTTTTATTTTGGGAATAATTTTTGTTTTAATTTTATTAAATTATATTTTTTTTATGTTGTTGATATTTATGAATTCTCTTTGTACACTCATTGGTGGTTTTTGCGTCATAAAACATAAAAAGTTTCACTTCTGACGCTGTTAGTTTTCGACTGACGCATAAATCTTGTTTTTATTGGAGAGATTTGTCAGTTATTATTTGCATCGAAATTCTGAAACTTGGGAGTATAAATTCGTTTGCCAATACACGAAATAGCGAATGCGAATATTTGTATCTGAATTTTCTATTTTTCTAAAGGGCTTGGACACATCTGGGCAGACTCAGTTAAATAATCTTTTTGTGTAATATATATATATATATATATACACGGTAAATAAACTATATATATATATATATATATATATATATACATATAGTTTATTTACCGTGTGGGCTGATACTAATTAAATTTGCCAGAGAGTCTACTACTCGTCAAATTAATTTTTTTTTCCTTTTCATCTGGGGGAGTTATCATTTTGTTTAGGCCGCATATTTCTATTCCACCTCGTAGGTAGGTAGGAGACAGTAAGTTTCAAGAGAGTTAAAAATTATGTACACGGCAACACAAAAACCGGAGTGTGTTTTATAGATAAATTCTTTTTGTAGACTGCAGCGAACTTGTGCTGATAACTAGTCAATTTGGTAAATTTACATAATCCTTTTTGTTCCGATTTGATTTTAAAGTTTTAATTATTAATGGAATGCGTAAACATATGTGAGTGATTTCATTACTGAGGGGGATTGCGAAAGTCGTGACGCTGGCCGATAAATATTTTATTAGTCACTGACACATCAAATTTTGTTTTGTCAAGAATAACTGTCGTCTGCGGTTGTAACACTAGGTCAAGGACAGCCCAAGCCCGTGAATTAGAAATAAATCGTTTGATGAGAGGTAAACACACAATAATATTATATTTATCGTCTGGGCACTCGTTTCCAAAGGAAAAAGGGTATAGGTAGAATTTTAAATTGTATCTAAGACCTTTAATTATTTGAGGGTATCTTGGGATTTTTCTTTTTATAGTAGGATTTATGTATGTATGTGTATTTTCACAGGTGATTTGTTGAATATATTTTTTTTTATACAACGTTGTAGTTCCACCTTATTTAATTTCATCACCCGTATCCCGTAAGTCAGTCCTTCCCCCTCTGGAGAGTGTGGTACCCTCGGAAAGAAGACGAAATACCGAGACCAACCCTGTCCTGGCAAAGGGAGACCAACCCGCTTTAAGACCAGGCGAACCTAGCTCAGGAAACGGGCCGGAGTAGCCTTTGTCCGCTCAGCTGCGCATTTTGGGTTATAGATTTTGGTGACAGCCGACATTATATAGGGGAGTCGAAAGCAGATATTACACTCAAAGAGGTATTTTATTAGATCTGGTGACAGCGGTTTTTTTTGTTGAGAAACAACTAGAAACCAAAGGGTAGAGTTGTACAATAGCTAGACTTCTTCCATCCCGTTCTTTTGGCTGAAGTAACTTAATGAGCCCCTTAACCAACGACAAGGTCTTACACCTCCTAGGAGTAGTCAATTATGACCTTATATTCGTGTTAAGCTTTACATGAAAGTAATTTTGATATAACGCTGAATTAGTGCGATTGGATGATGCGTGAACAAGAGGATCAACCCCAATATTTTGTGGTCAGCTAAGCCACGCAAGTGACGTTACTTGCACAATAATAATTATTAGACTGGATAAAATCTGCAGGAATGCAGCGTCATGGTAAGTAAAGTATGCATTTTTGTTGTGGTATAGTTAATAGAAATATCATAGGTGCATACTTCTTCGATGAAGCTTTAAATGACGAAAAATATTTAGAAATTTGGCCTATCCCACTAGAAGTTCACTTTCAGTTGGTTGGCTAGAGCTTGAGTTTTAGAGTGATTTTTTCAATACGGTTGTCCAAGCAAAGACTTATTTAATTCATTTTCCCGAGAAAGCCTTTTAGAAAATCCGGAAAACGCTAGATCTGCAACTCAAAATGATGCGGTTTCGATACGAAAGATTCCTTTAACCAATATTCACTAACATAATTATTCCAAAAATATAACTGATTTTGTATTCAACTGCAATGTAAATATCTGTCATGTTTTTTCATACTGTCGACAACCCATTTATAGTAAAATTTACGAAAACTTCTGTTTGTGCCAGTTTCCATCAATTAATTTTCTCATTAGCCGGTATTATTCAAGAAGAACATAAACATATTTAGAAACTAACCATAAAACATATATGTCCCATTTTTACCTTCATCTCGTACGACGTTTCTTAAGACGTATCGTTTTCGTTCCATTGTTGTTAAAATGCAAAAATTTCTATCCTGGGAACTAACACAACGGAAATGGATAGATAATTAGATATAAAAATTATAGCGGTTATAATTATTAACACATTAAGTCGAAGTAGAAATTAAGATTTATTAGATAAAACTTCATTTTTTTTTCTTATTCTAACTATCCTTATTAGTCGTTTTAGTAAGTTAATAACGTTATGTAAATATTAAATTATAGAGTGCCAACGTTACTTCTCAATTTCAGATTCACGAATTTATACACTTTAGCCCGAAGATATGAATAACAAATAAAATCGAAGCTTTCGTGCTCTGGATAATGAAGTTGCTATTAATACTGCAGCACTCTTACTACGTGCTTCTGATGAAATCCCATATAACATTTTCAGAACCTCTACACAAGAAATTCTAATTGAAATGCGAAATTACAGACAAATGTCTTGTTTCATGTTTTTATTAATTCTAAATTTCTAAAAACACACTTTAGATGAACTGACAAAATGGAATACAGTAAGCAAACCTAATAACATACTATTGTGCTGAAAAAGTTGCTGTCAATACTTGAATAAATGATTTTCTCCACGGTCATTAGTGAATGTAATAATTCCGAAATCAGTTGCATTGCAACAATGGAATGTAAACCTGCTCACTCAAAAGTGAGAATATTTATTCTGGCACACTTGCTTCTTATGTGTTTGCATGTATTTTCATAATATAACATGGATTGTCATTGATGTCAAAACTGTCATTTCCGATATAAACGACAGCGTCAATTATTCAAACAAGTTAGTGATATGGTAATGGAAATAATCCACCTGAAATTACGAATTATGCAAATATTATAAACCATAAAAATTGAGACACACATTTGAAAATTATCATGCACTGTTAAGGGACTGGCAACATGAAAAGAACACCGACTCTTTCCGAAAATGTTTTGATTGGATTTTGGAAGTATGGGTTAACGTGTTGGATATTTGATTGCTATTCTTAGACACATGTTTTGCACTATTTGCAGGGAGTGAAAGTTGTGTTTTGTTCCTGTGAGGTAAACTGGTGCAGAATATGTTAAAACGGGTCTCATTCTCGGAGTAATACTACAAATAGATTCCGCAAGTCATTCATAAAACTATCCGAAAAGACGGCTAACATTCTATCGCCAGAGGTATGTTTCAATGAATGACTTTCAAGGAGTGGGTAGAGACTGTCGCAGTGTTGCCAGTGTCATTTATTAAAATGTACCAAATATTATTGGAAAATGTACCAGAATTCAATATTTTGTACTGAAAAATAAAAACCAACATAAACATTCGTTGGCAAGGAAACATTACACGTGACTGCTGAACGTTGTCTAAAAGTTCAGGGGCCCTATTCACAAACTTGTGTGAGTCGTCGTGTAAGAGCTCTCTCTCACAATTTAGCTCTACTGCGCATGTCACTCTCCTGAAATTATAAAATTCTTATTCTGAAAGGTAAGAGAATGCTCATCTACTCCTATGGGAGTAATGTACTGGGTAAAACCAAGAGAATGGTGAGATTTTGAAAGAATGGACTTGCGCACATTGTCTTTAGTCACGGAATTAGACATATAAATGCCAATGAAATGAAAACGGACTTAGGTCATGTCTCTTTAGTCTATGATTAAATATTAAATAAAATGCAGTTAGGTTTTGTCGCTTTTGGAGTTTAATTGTTTATTTATTGTTTCTAAAGTGATTGATGACGATTTAGTGATGCAAATAATAATATACCTCGCCTGTATTACCAACGTCAAGATCCTTTCTTGGTCTTGGTCCAATTTTAATTTTATCAAGCATTTTTGACTAAATAAAGCCTCACACAACATTTACTTTTCAATAAATTATTATAAAAAAAGTAACACTTTCTCACATCACAATACATCCAGTCGAAAAACATTTCTTCTCAAAATCAAAATGTGTGGTTATCATAGACAAATCAAGTTTATTTCTCTATGATAGTTATGTTTATATATACATTAGAACTAATGATAGGTCAAAGGTAGTCGTTCCACTTGGCAACTCTGGACAAAATGTAGTAGACGAGTCGAATCATCGTAAATATGGTTTTTAACGACTATGTGAGCGATAGGTGAGAGAGTACTCCTATCGATGAGTATTCGTGCACGAGCACTCTCTTATGTTGCAGAATAGAGCACCTGGGAACTTTTCCGAAGACCGGTGATTCCCAGCCAACACAGCGTGGACCCACGCGAATCAAATGATAAAGCATGGGCAACCAAATAACCGCTGGAGCTTTGATAATGATTTACTGTTTTTCATTTATTCAAATATATAATTCCTGTTATTCAATAGTATATTGTAAAGCAAGTGTCACAATGACTCATTTTGTAGTATGAGTGCAGTTTACGTAACGAACCGCGAAGCGGTGAGTTACGCAATGCACGAGTACTACAAAACGTCATTGTGATAAAAGTTTTACATACTATTTTTTATAATGAACATGCACAAATGTTTTTCATGCAAATATACAAGTGACATAAGTTATAAATTTTAAATTTGAATGTTCATTAAGTTACTAATATATAATTCGCAATTTTTGAATATGGAACCAAACAGTGAATTATCATGGACTCCACCAGAACTTCGCAATATTACTGATAATGCACTTAATGATTTTCCACCTGACAAATCTCACCAAATATATGGTATTTATGTTTTTGATTTGCTTCCATTTACGTTCATAATTCTGTCATTTGTTCTGCACGTGACAAAATTTCAATGCTGAAAAATTAGAAATTCTAATTCATACGATTGGCATTACAAATCATGACTTACCATATATTGTTTATATTTAATATTATTGTTTTTATTTAAATTCTTCAAAATGTATAGAAAGTTTATCAAATCAAGTGTCCACCGACCAATGTCAACAATAAAAGTTTGTTAACCATAAGCTAAACAGTGCCTCCAACTGTATAAAAAGTTACCAAAAATGATGCTGAATTGGTTATTTTGTGACACTGTTTTCGATGCCACAAAGTGAATTTTGTATACGTGAACTCTATAAAAAATATTTCGGGTACGTATTTTATCATCTGAAATATCTGAAAATGTAATTGGTCAAAAATGTACGAAAAATAGTGAAATTGTATTTTTGTACAAGAAGTGTGAAAATGTATCAAATTGATACAATTGTATCAGCTCTGGCAACGCTGGACTGTCGAACTAGTCGGACCATGTGCTCAGTTCACGACATCAGCTTATGTAGTACAGAAAGAAATTAAATTAAATAAATGTTCTATTACAAAATTTTTAGTTTTACTTTATTTGGCGATATAAGAAATATGAAAACTTAAAAAAATAATTGAACTTTTAATAAGGTTTGTTTTTTTAAGGAAATTGTAAGTATACGGGATAATAATCTTTAAAATAAAACAATAAATTCGTTTAATATGAAACTGTGTTTCTACTTCAGTTACTAAAACCGCACTTTGAACACGGGTTTGACATGCACAAAACGACTCTTTAAACACTAGTGTTTAAAATGCGAAAAGTCACATCTCGTTTATCTTTTGTTTTTTAAACGTCAAGTCAAGTGTATCTTTTGTATGTTACATTTCATGTTCCTTGATAATTTTATTATTCTGCGTCATTTGATTTGTCAGTCAGCTGTCAGCCATCGCCCGTCATGTAATGAATATAATTCAAATATAATATAATTTTTTCCTTCCTGCGGGCGAAGAAAAAGTATAGTAAGCACCTCGTGTTAAAAACGTCTTTAGTTACTCGTTTTACAAGGAACTCGTCCCGCTTCACTCCACTCGCGCCTAGTAAAACTCGTGACTAGAGTAACCTTTTTGACACTTGGTATTTAATATACTATTATAATTTGTTGTAGATAATTTTAATCCAATTAATTATATGCATATACAGGGTGTCCCGGGACTAATGAGAAAAAAGTCAGGAGAGTATAATATGAGCCAAAATAATGTTAGTACTTCATATAAACTTTTACTATGCAGGCCCTCGTTTTCGAGTTATAGGCCTCCAAAGTTTTAATTTTGAATTTGGTTTTTATTTTTATTTTTTGTACTTGTTATTTGATCTTTATAAAATTTACGTCAAAGCTATAATGTGAATGTATGTTTATTTTGGTAAGGTAAACAGATTTACAGTAGTGCATTGAAGCCAGGGACGGACTACTCGCAATGGTTAGTGATGCAAAAATTTTGCAGGTATGGCACACCCTGTATGAAATTATCGAAATTCACTTCCTCACACATTAAGCTAACGAAAAGGTACTCTTGTTGGAATTCGATAAAATAAGCCGTTTGGCTAATATTTACAGTTTTATTAATGCACTACGTACAAATCTAACTAACTAACTTATTAATACGATGTCCAGAATTTACTTGCTTTTAATCAAAATTACGAACACAACATTATCAAACCATTAAGAAAACCTCAAAAAACACAAGCTATAAAACATTAGACTAAAATTAATTCCTAAACAACAACAAAAACTAACGTTATTCTAATAAATGTTCAATATGAGCTCCTCCCACTTCCACGCACATTCTAAGTCTACGAAGGTTGTTTCTTTGCACTTGAAAGAGCAATCCCACACTATTTCTAATAACATTGCAGTGTAACACAATTCTGTCTATTAAATCTTGCCTTGTTTGCACAGGTGTTGCGTATACCTTACTTTTGAGATAACCCTAGAGAAAGAAATCCATAGGATTAACGTCTCCTGATCGCGGTGGCCATTGAAAAGGGCCTCCACGACCAATCCATCTATTAGGAAGCCTTGTGTGTAGATGCTATCGTACATCTAAACTGAAATGAGGAGGGGCCCCATCATGCATGAACCATAAATTCCTACGAGTTTGTAGTAGCACATCATCAAACAGGTTCCATAACTCATTTTGCAAAAACTCCAAATATCTCTGACCGGTCAAAGTACCGTCAATAAAGTATGGCTGTATCAAATGATTGCCAACTATTCCTGCCAAACATTAACCATGAATCTATGCTGGATCCTAGTTTGGATAATGCCATGTGGATTCACATCATCCCATAAATGCATATTATGAGAATTTATGATTCCATCTCTGGTGAAACCGGATTCGTTCGTAAAGAGAACGTTACTAATAAATGTGTTGTCTGCTTGTTGTTGTCGCAGAAACCACTGGCTATACTCAAGTCGTGCAGGATAATCAGCCACTGTCATACGGTGTACTTTTTTCATGTGAAAAGGATATAACAGCTGTTCTTTTAGGACGCGATGAACAACTGATTTCGAGACGTTATGTTCTCTTGATAATTTTCTAAAACTCGATGGTTCATTATCAACTGCATTTAACAAGTCTTGTTCAACTGCCACAGTACGTATGCTTCGTACTGAACCTTCTCCAGCTTTTTCTGGCGAAAATCTTCCTAAAATTTAAAATTTTGTTTTGTATACATGAAAAATTACATTTACTTATTCATACCTGTTTCTCGTAACCTGAGAACAATACGCCCAAACATTCGTCTGTCTGGCAATGCTCTGTTTGCAAAATGTTCTTCATAAAGCCTTTTGGCCTCTAAACAGTTTCGAGAAGCCAGTCCATACATTAGATGTTTATCTGCGTACTCAATAAAAGCGAATTCTGCTATTTTAACTGTTCAATTAGGGACTTATGAATTATTGACAAGTACTGACTACGAACTATTCTACGCAACGTTTGACAACTAATCCTATGGTAACTTGATAAACGGTAAAAACACTTATAAAAAGTTTTTACCAACTTTCCAATTAATAAGTCGCTAATGTTTTTCATCTTCTGCTATCATTAAATTATTTTTTTGTAGTACTCTAGCTAAATATTGGACATCTATTAAAAGTTAGTTTTACCTCGTTGTGTACTTATAAAAATGGTGAATGCGTAAACTGGTACGTAGTGCATTAATAAAACTGTAAATATTAGCCAAACGGCTTATTTTATCGAATTCCAACAAGAGTACCTTTTCGTTAGCTTGATGTGTGGGGAAGTGAATTTCGATAATTTCATACAGGGTGTGCCGTACCTGCAAAATTTTTGGATCACTAACCATAGCGAGTAGTCCGTCCCTTACTTCAATGCACTACTGTAAATCTGTTTACCTTACCAAAATAAACATACACATACAATATAGCTTTGCCGTAAATTTTATAAAGATCAAATAACTAGTACAAAAAATACAAATAAAAACCAAATTCAAAATTAAAACTTTGGAGGCCTATAACTCGAAAACGAGGGCCTGCATAGTAAAAGTTTATATGAAGTACTAACATTATTTTAGCTCAGATTATACCCTCCTGACTTTTTTCCCATTAGTCCCGGGACACCCTGTATATGTACATATTTTTGGAGTTCGTATAGTGGTAATAATAAATAATTATGACCTATTCGTAACGTTGGCAAAGCCGAATACAGTTGAATAGGTGTTAAGAAAAAAAGGTATATTTTGAGTACTCACTAACAACTAAATGCCTCCAGTACGCGGAAGCAAAATCTAAGAAAAAATCAACAAATGAGCTTCTTATATTTAATTTCCTACATATTGATTACTCAATTAATGTAAAAAAATCACTCATTCCATTGTTTTTGTATTTATACTTCTCGACCTAGGAGCTGAAGATGATTCCAATTTTTTGTATGTTTTGTAATGTATTCTAATTTTAAAATAATGTTTGAATATTAATTCAATTAATGGCATTGCATGACCATTTAGAGCATCGTCATCAAAAAGGTGATCTCCAAAGGCATTAAGAACATCTGGTTGTATGTTTTTTAATTTGTTTATCACTAACGCGTCCGAAATATTTTTTATCGAATATATTAGTGGTTTTTGAAGATAATGTAATAAAAGTTTCTGTTGATTTACATGTACTTTTGTAAATTTAGAGGCTTTTACCAATTTTCCATAAGTTTTTTTCTTTTTTTTCTTGCAGTGAGCTAAGGACAGTTTCTGATTCTAATAATTGTAAACATTTTAGACATACCAAACAAGTTTTGAGTTTTCTGACTACGAAACCAGAAATGTACCCTTCAATATCTTCCACATATAATGTAAGATCCCAAGCTGAAGAATTGTGAAAATTATATTTTTCGATTTCTGCATTAATTTGTTTTCCTATGTTAAGAAAAAAATTTGTATCTTCCAAATTTTCCCCACATCCTATTTTAGTAAGAAGGGAGCGCGACCCACATGTTAAAGTAGAAATCTGTTTGTTATGGTCCATGTGTGCTAAAAAGTGCATGAACATGTGCGCTAAAAAGTGCATTCACGTTGGTGTTTCCCTGTATTGTATTCCTAAATATTTTAGTGTAGCACTAATGGTGATTATAAATCCTTCTATGCAAAGCTGTGATTGCAACCGCCCAACCTATCTAATATGCGAGGAAAGTATTGGTTTACCTCAAAATAAATTGGAATTTTGAAAAAAAAGTTATTTTCTCGTTTTCTATCAAGAACAACACGGAAAAATGGTTTTTAGAAAAAAATCCTGTGTGTATGTCGTCGTCGTTGTCGTCGGCCACTTTCCGTTACATGTCTTGTTAGCACAATACAGCCTCCGGAGTGCAACAAGTCAACAATTTTATGAATGAATATTGTTCTAGGCATCACACATATGCGGAAAAGTTAGTTTTGGTCTTTAAAACCGTTTATTTTTTGTGGTTTTCCTCCTGAGTAGTAGATACTCTGGAGTTTTGGAGGCATTTACGTTTAGATTTTGATTGTCAAAATAGGGTATGATTTTTGTGCCGATGCTATAAAACAAGTGTCATCGGCATACAAAACGGTGAATATTTTTGGGGAGGTCATGAATAAATATTGAATAAAGCAAATGTTATAATACTGATCCTTGCGGGACTCCAGCCTGGATGAGATATGCTCCGGCAATATTTCGATTATTTTAGAAAAAAAAATTCTATTCGATAAATAAGAATTTAACACTTTGATTAAGTAATCAGGTCTTTTTAGTTTTATTAGTTTGTATAATAGACCTTCGGGCCATACGGAGTCAAAAGCTTCCTGAATGTCAATAGCGACCATAACGGCTTTGTTATGTACTCTAATGTGGTTTAGAACTCTAATTGTTTGAGCAATTGTGCTATGGCCGCTTCTGAAACCGTATTGCTCGGAGAGTATTATAGTCTAGGGCATTTAGCACTAAATCACCCGAATAGAGGAAATTTGGGAGCACAACAGATATCGAGATGCGGTTTTCTGCATTGTGTTGGGGAAGGTCCAAGAAGAAACTGACGAAAATGTGGGTTAGCAGTTTTTTGAAAAACGCCTTTTGGGCCCTATTTCCAAGTACAGGCTTGGTATGGTTCACTAGGTCACGACGAGACCTTAGATCCGTTACAATGGGGGTGGGAATTGGTGGATGGAGAGCTCAGTCCTGTCACCATGACCCAGGAAGCCGGCCCCGAGGAAATTTTGAACAAAACTTCGTGTTCTTGCCAAACTGACTGTGGCATGAGGTGCGGTTGCCGCCGAAGTGGGTTGGTGTGCTCACTGGCATGCAAGAATTGCGATGACAATTGATCAAACCAAAAAGGCGCTCCCGATAAGGCCGATAATAGTGACGACGAAGAAGATAAAGAAGAGGAAGAAAATGGAGAAGGGGAAGAAGGAGAGCAACGGGAAGAAGAAGATGAGGAGTTTGAACAAGATGTTTAGTTCTTAAGTTGAAAATTTCAGTTTATAATGAATAATTCAAGATTAATAAAAACTTCTATTTGTTATTGGAATAAAGAATTATGTTCATAATTTGTGATTTTTCACTAGCTGCTTAACCATTTCCTAGCCGCCCCTGAGTGACCTGGATATTACAATGCCAGCATTGAATTCAGCATCTCCGAAAACCCCCGAGTAACGAGTTTGGAGCCATTTACATGGACTACGCGATTTCCCCCCAGAATGACCCACCGGATACCCCCACAGAGCCGCCCCCGTGCACCCCCGGGTAATTACAATGCCACAGTTGAATTCAGCATCCCCGAAAACCCCGAGTCACAAGCTTGGAGCGATTCTCATGCACGCTGCCATTCCTGGCCCAATTCGGCCCGGCGCACCCCCACAGCGCCGCCCCTGAGCGACCCAGATATTGCAATGCCAGCATTGAATTCAGCATCTCCGAAAACCCCCGAGTAACGAGTTTGGAGCCATTTACATGGACTACGCGATTTCCCCTCAGAATGACCCACCGGATACCCCCACAGAGCCGCCCCCGTGCACCCCCGGGTAATTACAATGCCACAGTTGAATTCGGCATCCCCAAAAACCCCCGAGTAACGAGTTTGGAGCGATTCTCATGCACGCTGCTATTCCTGCCCCAATTCACCCCCCGCGCACCCCCGCACACCCTCGCGTAATTCTAATGCCAGAATTGGATCCTCCGAAAACCCCCGAGTAACGAGTGTTGAGCGATTTTAATGCACGCTGCCATTTCTCCCCCCAATTCACCCCCTGGACAGCCCCACAGAGCCACCCCCGTGCACCCCTGGGTAATTAAAATGCCAGAATTGAATTTGGCGTCCCCGAAAACCCCCGAGTAACGAGTGTGGAGCGATTTTAATGCATGCTGCCATTTCTCCCCCAATTCACCCCCCACGCACCCCCACAGAGCCGCCCCCGTGCACCCCCGGGTAATTCTAATGCCAGAATCGAGTTCGGCAGCCCCGAAAACCCCCGAGTAACGATTTCCGAGCGATTTTTCCGCGTTTACAATCGTTCCCATAACGGTACAAATAATGATGCAATTGGAAAATGCATTTTCCGACCCAGAAGGCGTTTTTCAAAAAACTGCTAACCCACATTTTCGTCAGTTTCTTCTGGCACCTTCCCCAATACAATGCAGAAAACCGCATCTCGATATCTGTTGTGCTCCCAAATTTCCTCTATTTTTGCTAAATGCCCTAGTCTATTATATTGCTTGTAGTCTTTTTGTATTCCTTTGGTACTCATTCGATAAATGTCTTTAATATGAATTTTATAGGTATTGTCCATCTCTTCTTTGATATCAGTAATCTGTAGTATTTCTGCCAGGCCACGCAGGACAAAGGCGTGCGATTTATCCTCCCTTCTGGAATAAGCCTGAAATTGCACTTTCTTGTTTCTTTTAGACTGCTTCAGTTTTTCGAAAACATTACCGTCTTTTGTAAAAACTATGGATTAATTGTTTGAATACTTGATTTAGAATGTCTTCAGGATGTCTTCTTTTAATTTATGTATAATTTCCCTATGCGCCGATCCATTTCCGTCTATTACAATCGGAGGGCAAGATGTGTTATTTTTCTTCATTGTCTTTTTTTGGGATTTTCCTTGACTCTTTTATTTACTTGTAAGTTCTGTGTTTTCTCTTCGGAGTTGTAGGCCGAGGCATAAAATTTTCTTGTGGTAATTTTCTTTCACTTTCTTTGTGTGCTACTAGTTTGTGGAGCTTTGTCATATGATTGTTCAGATAATGTTTCATATCTGTTAGATCTTTCTATACTAAGTTGGTTTTTGTTGTGATTAATTATTTTATGGAATGTTATTACTTTTTTGGGGTTTCTGAAGCCAGGTGGCAGAGTTTCATTTGTAGTTATGGCATTGATATCTTCTGTAGTATTGAGTTTTTCTCTGGTGTTCTTCATGTCGAGTTGGCTCGTGGTTATTTGGCTATTTTTATCATCAGAGGTGATGTTATCCGTTATTATTTTCTGCATCTTCTATTTCCTGCGGTCAGGAGGTGACTTTGAACTGTGTGTTGTGGGTGTTAATATTAAATTGCGACCTAACAGTGCCTTCTTTTATTTTTGAGAATTGCTTTGTATTTAAAATTGACTGGTCAGGTGTAGACGTGCTGCTTGCATTGTTTCCACGACATGTCGGTATTGAAAGTTAAGCGCTAGAAGATTTTGTCACTTGTGTTCCATTACCTCGTAATAAATTTGTGTTTCCTATACATTTTTTGTTTGCTTCCTGTCTTAGACAAATTTTATTTAGAGTTCCTATGAAGTTTTTATTTACAAATTCAATACCCCTTTTTTCTGTGTTTTCGATATTCTTTTTATTTGATATGTTATACTTTGGTTAGGACGTTTATATCTACGGATTCAAGAAGTTGTTCAAGAATTTTAATAGGCTCTGTTATTTTGGTATTATTATATTGTTCTGTATCAATGGATGTCGTCGTTTAAGTATACTAATTTTAAATAGTTATTATTTCTTTATTTTAATTCCTTAGATTGATTTATTTGTTATTCGTTTAATCTCATTTATGTAGTTTAAACGTATTGAACCTACACCCTATTTGCAGGATAACGCGAATCGTCGTCTGCAATAGCCTTGGGAACTTTATCCCTCACTATTTTTTTAAATTGTTTTTAGTTGATCTGATTTTAATTGTCTTTTTACGTTATGTCTTTTTTCAATTCTTTGCTCAAACGTACATTTGAGTTTCATTTTCCTAGGGGACGTTTTCACTTTAACTCGATGTTTTTTAACCCGAACGTTGTTGTCACTTAGCGAGTTTTCACATTTAAAGCGTTCTGGCTTTGAAGCATTTGATTTTCGCAATTTCTCTCTGAGGCGTTTAGTATATTCCATCTGGTGAGGAGTTCCCGTTATAGGGGGAGATGGAAGGGTAAGGAAATCAATGAGGGCTACTCTCTAGATCTCAATATAAACTTTGGTTATTAATTAACTTAAAAATGTACTGTTATATTTACGCTTGTGAAAATTTTACCATTCGGCTCAATTGTTAGCAAAGAAGTGATTAAACGTGGTATATCGTACTGTCATAGAATTTCAAATCCTTTTTAAAAAAATATTATTCAGACCGTTTCTAAGATTGAATTGAACAAACAAGTGGTATCTTTACATTTTGCGCATGGATGTTTCATGATAGCACTGTACGCTTTTTTACAGTCAAAACCAAATTTATAGCTCCAGAACATATTTCACGAGGTTGCAAATGTAAAATTTAAAAATTCTTATTACTTTTCCGCCCCACCCTATCTAATATGTATTGGTTTACCCAAAAAAAATTGGAATTTCCTATTTTTCTAGTCATTTTTTTGTTTTTCCGCAAGGAAAACACAAAAAACTGCTTTTAGAAAAAAAATCCAGTGTGTGTCGTTGTCGTTGTCGTTGTCGTTGTCGTTGTCGTTGTCGTTGTCGTTGTCGTTGTCGTTGTCGTTGTCGTTGTCGTTGTCGTTGTCGTTGTCGTTGTCGTTGTCGTTGTCGTTGTCGTTGTCGTTGTCGTTGTCGTTGTCGTTGTCGTTGTCGTTGTCGTTGTCGTTGTCGTTGTCGTTGTCGTTGTCGTTGTCGTTGTCGATGTCGTTGTCGTTGTCGTTGTCGTTGTCGTTGTCGTTGTCGTTGTCGTTGTCGTTGTCGTTGTCGTTGTCGTTGTCGTTGTCGTTGTCGTTGTCGTTGTCGTTGTCGTTTTCCGCCTAACCTGTCTAATATGCGAGAAAAAACAGTTGAGGTTTTGGAAAAAGCATTTTTCACGTTTTCCAACAAGAAAAAAACGGTTTTTACAAAAAAATCCTGTGTATATGTCGTCGTTGTCGTCGGCTACTTTTCGAAACATGTCTTGTTAGCACGATACTGTCTCCGGAATGTAATTCGCAAGTCGCTAATTTTATGGTTAATATTATTCAAAACATCTCACATATGAACGATATTGATTTTCAGTTCACCAGAGCCGGTACAAGGGGTGCTATGGTATTTGATGTTCCACATACGAGTATTTGTCATTTTTGGAGAAATTTCGTTTGTTAACACGGTGAGCCTCCGGAGTGTACATAAAGGGCTAATTTTATGATTGGATATTGTTCAGGGTGTCTCACAGATGAACCTTATCCATTTTCAGCTCACTAAAGCCAGTATACCGGGTGCAATGGTATGAAGAAGCACATTTTTGGGGAAATTTCGTTTGTTAGTCTCCGGAGTGTATATAAGTAAGCAATTTTATGATTGGATCTTATTCAGAGTGTCCCTCAGATTAATTCTATTGATTTTCAGCTCGCCAAAACCAGTTAAACGGGTGCTACAAATTCAGATATACTACATTTTAGGTAATTTTTGGAAAAATTTCGGTTTGTTAGCACGATACAGCCTCCAAAGTGTATAGAAGTGACCAATTTTATGATAGGAAATTGTTCACGGCGCTTTAGACTTTAGACATGTGGAAGAGTTAGTTTTGATTTTAAAAACCGTTTATTATTCAAATTAAGTTCAAATGGCATTAGTTAAAAAAAGGTAATACCAAATTATGTGAATATAAAATGTCACACTAAAACACCACAAGCACAAAAAGCTATAAAATGTGCTCAACGAGTTTGGATAAAATCTGAATGTAAGAAATGGTTCAAAGTTAGAAACTCCTTAGACATCTACATAAAAGTTGTACATTCAGAACTCACATTCCAATTACATCCAGTAGAATTTGACTGTTTGGATGACAAAATTAGAGAAAATATCAGCACTATGAAGCATATGAAATTTAAGAAACAAGAAAAGAAGCTACAGAATCTTGAACACACACAACATAAAATTCAATACTCAAAACATCATGAAACTGTAAGTACCTACATACCAACACACTTTGCACCACGATTTGAAAACCTTTCAGACACTAATTTTACAAATAGTGAAATAGAATTTTTAAATAAAGGTTTAAAGTACAGCATACCACCTAAATTTACGAATAATATTAAACAAATTTTAGCTACAGAGTCAGAAATAGCTTTAAAATCTAATTCAAATAATTTTCTTTATGAGAAATTAAAAATTGCCAATTTAATCAAAAATATTGAACCTTCAAAAGTTAAACGTCAAACAAAAAATGACATTTCAGTTTTAAACGCAATAAAAGAGAAGATAGAGAATAATAACCTAACAGTCACAAAATCCGATAAGGGGAATGCTACTGTCATTTTGACGACTGAAAATTACAATTCCAAAATATATAACTTTATAGAATCCAGCGATGTAAAAGTTCTTAAAGCAGACCCAAACAAGAAGTTTTCTAATAATGTGAGGGATATTGTTAATAATTCAAATTATCTTTTAAATGATTACGAAAAGAGGTCTATCATACATAAGAATCCTCATTGTCCACAATTATATGGAACAGATAAATTACATAAAATAACGAAACCAATTAGACCTGTAGTCTCTTATGTTAATGCTCCTAATAATATATTGGCAAAAAATCTCAACAATATACTCAATACTTACGGATATGAATCTCAGTACTCAATTAGAAATTCAATAGAACTAATCAAAAAGTTGAAATCAATCCACTTGCAAGATAACTATGAACTCATATCGTTCGATGTAACTAATATGTTTACTAAAATTCCTCCTGAAGAATGTCTAATACTTGTAAGAAAATTACTAGAAGATAAAAATATTAATCCAGGAATAATATCAGATATACTTAATTTATTTGATGTATGCATTAATCAGAATTATTTCACTTTTGACAACAAGATATATATTCAAAATGAAGGTTTACCAATGGGAAGCCCTATATCACCTATTTTAGCAAACATTTTTATGGACAATTTAGAAAGAAAGATCTTTGAAAGTAATATTTCGAAAAATATTTTATTTTGGTATAGATATGTGGATGACATATTAGCTTGTTTTATGGGTAGTGAGCGACAATTAGATGTGTTTTTCAACCACATCAATAATTTACACCCGAAAATTAAATTTACATTAGAAATTGAAGAAAATAGCTCAATCAATTTTCTTGATTTAAAAATTCAAAGAGTTAATAATGTACTTGATTATTCAATTTACCGAAAACCAACACAGACTGATGTGACAATTCCATTCAATTCTAACCACCCTGTCTCACACAGACTAGCAGCATATAATTCAATGATACATAGAGCTTTTTCAGTTCCTATGAACAAATGTAATTTTGATAGAGAGATTAATACAATTAGACAAATAGCAACATCTAACGGTTATCCATTAGATATGATAAATAAACTAATTAGTAAAAAAGAGAAAAAAGTGGTATTACAACTAATATATCCTGAACAAGCTGATGAAATTAAAACTTATAAAACCATCACATATGCAGGAAATATTTCTAATAATATTTCAAAGATAATATCTTCAGCAACGAATGCAACAATTTCTTTTAAAACAGAAAGTAACGTTAGTACAAAATTGTTAAATGTAAAAACAAAAATACCACTATTAAAGAAGTCAGGTATATATAAACTCAAATGTCCAGAATGTAATGCTGTCTATTTGGGTCAGACCCATAGGAATTTTGAAATACGATACAGTGAGCACTTACGAGCTTACAGATTAAAACCACCAGATAAATCCCACTACGCAAAACATCTACTTGACACCAATCATTCATTGACACCTAACACAGAACTAGAAGTGCTGCATATTTGTGAAAAGAAACAAGAACTGGATTTCCTTGAAGAACTGGAAATTAGAAGACATTTAAGAAACCCACAATATGAAGTTGTCAATGAACAGTTAAATCTAGGGAATTCTCCACTAATAAACTGTCTTCTTAAGTGATAATTGTAAAGATCAGCAGATATAGTTTTCCTGGTTTTCTATATCATTGCACAGTTATGCTGATCTTAATTGGAAAAATGATATCCAGGATATCATCATAGGGCTAATAATATCTAAGCTTCAATATTTGTAATATCACATCTTCTTCTTTTTTCCATAAACATATATTAAGCCAATCACAAGTTAGGTTACTTCTTGGTCTAGCCAAATATAACTACTAAACATCAGGTAGGCATAAAATGAAATGTAACTTCTGTCATTCTGACGATGATATTGATTTATCGAAACAATTGTCAATTTTTTAGAATTTTCAATAACTTGTATTATATTGTGGAATTAACTAGAGACCTTGAGTTTCATTTAAAAACACCAATAAAGCAGTTCTTAAATAAGGTGTATAATCTATAGAGTTTGCAATATTCTGTGCTTTAGTTTATGAGAACCAAGTAATGCCTTTTGTTATGCTCAGAAAATTTAGAGTCTCTCAGCTATCATGTAATATTCACAATTCCATTCCGATTAGGGAGGAGAGCGATAGCGCTTATTTACCCCTTCCTCCGTCACACCCACATATACAAAAAGCTATAGTTTCTCGGGGAATGTGGTGCAACGAAAATAATTTATTCAAATATGTTTTTCTTGAAAATGGCTAGTGGGGGAGAGGGCAACTTAACTGGCCTTCAAATCCATCTGTTTGAAAAATATGAAAAATGTTCCAGAAAATATTCCCAATTCCCCAATTTTTCATTTTAGTGAATGTACCAACACAATAAATATGAATTTTAGTCAATTTTTGGTCGTGGAGATAATTTGGTCTGGTAATCGGTTAGAATTAAAGATATGATACTCGTAGTTCCTCAAGCTCGCTTTCGGACTTTTCCACTTTTCTCATGGCGGAGTTGAAGCCGACGTTAACAAAACATGCATTGTTGCATATTTACAATATAGTATAGAAAGAAGAAACATTGCCAATGGATTGGGAGAAAGCATAGAAGTGCACAAGACCATATATTCAGTAGTAATACTATAAGTAATTCAAAATAATCAGGTTATGCATCAATAACTTGTGGCATAATTACAAAGTGTGTCATTTTGACAGTTTAAATAATCCGACCGCGAAGCAGGAGGATTATTCTGTCAAACTGACACGATTTGTAATTATGCAGGAAGTTTGAGATGTATAACCGTATTTATTTTGATGTACGTATTGTATTTGATACGATTATTAATTGAATAAATTCAGTAAATATAAACAATTTATTAATTTAAATACAAATTGGTACAATGGAAATTACAATTATTATATACTACGTTATGGTAAATCTTCGAATCAACTCATTTTTGAACAGTTATTGATAAACGTCAAAATTTGACGGTCCTGTTAGTTTGTGTACTGTTGCATGTGGTTACTATGGAAATTAAATTATTGTACAATTTTCGATTGGTAGAGCTACTCTATGTATAATCAGGTATTATCAGTAGTGATACCACAAGTGATTGAATTTTCGCGATAAGTCTGTCGATTCATTTTTGAACGAAACTGAATTGTTTCGAGAAAACACCACGAGTCCGCAGGACGAGTGGTGTTTTCTCGGATCAATTCAGTTGAGATCATAAATGAAAGACAGACTTATGAGATAAATTCAATCACGAGTGGAATTTTATTAGACTATTTCACAAACAGAGTGAAAGATAAAAAAATTTTCGGTACACTTTCATCGATTTTTTCGTTGATTGATTCGATAGAATTCATCCCAAATCTACTCATTTTTTTTTTTATTTAGAAAATAATAGTTGCATCCACCACTAGGGTTATTAGCAACATAACATAACAGTAACATGAAATAACATTTAGGCTGGTAACGTCACTATAACATACAATAATATTTGAATAGCATCATATCAAAGATAGGAATCAGTAATAAGCAACATGGTAACGAGCTTAGTAATTTACATTTTGTTGACTAAACCTATTTCAGAGAGGAATCCGATTGTGTTTTCAAAATTACAGTACACACCAAGAGTTGATTTTAAATCTGCACTTATACTGTACGTCCGGCGTTGTTCCGCGAACCTCGGACACTCGACCATGAAATGTTTAACTGACATTGGCACCTGACACATATCACAGATTTTGTCTTCTTCTCCTTTCAGCAAGTGTTCATGGGTATACTTTGTATGTCCAGTGCGCAAACGGGTGATTATTATTTGGTGTCTTCTTTGGCTAGGGATGTTTCTCCATGGTTTGATATCATCTTTAATTTCTTTAAGTTTCATTCCAGATTCTGCCCAGACAGATGACCAGTAGTTAGAGACCACATATTTTATATATTTTTTCAGATCAGTATACGGTACTCCCTCTTGCTTTTGAAAGATTGGTTCATTCATGGTTTCACGTGCAATTTTATCAACCCGCTCATTGCCAGAGATCCCAACATGTGACGGGACCCACATGAAGACCAATCGTCTGGATTTTTCCCTAATTGTGTGAACATACTCTTTGATGAGCCTTGTCAGGGGATGATCTGAATAAATGAGTTGTATACCTTGTAACGAGCTTAACGAATCTGTAAGAATTAAAGTATTGTGGATATCTTCATGAGCGGCGTATTTGATTGTTTGAAGGATTGCAAAAAGTTCACCACTATAAATGCTGCATTGTGGAGGTAGTTTGAATCCACTGGATGTATTCGGGCTTAAAAAAGCTGATGCTACTCCTTGGTTTGACTTGGACGCGTCTGTGTAGATATGAGTATAATCACAATATTCATTTATTGATGAGAGGAAATGATTGTGAAGCAGACTAGGAATAATTTCAGATTTGTTGAATTTGGAGAGGTATAGGTTGCATGGTGGCAAGGCAATGAGCCAAGGTGGCGTGTCTGAGTTGTTGTTGGGAAGAGTAACTGGGAAAGTCACATTCAATTCGGAACTGAACTTGTTGATCCTCTGATAGAAAGGGTATGTTAGTCTTCTTCGGTTTTCATACAGATTGCGAAAACGGTTTGAAAAGGTGTTATGATATACTGGATGCTGACTATCAGTAGAGACTAAAGCTGCATACGCTAAGCTTAGCTGCTGTCGTCGCAGCTGCAATGATGGCTCCCCAGCTTCACTGTAGAGACTCTCAGCGGGCGTTGTCCTGTATGCTCCAAGGGCCAGCCGTATTGCTGTATTGTGTACCGTATTAACAATTTTCAGAACTGATTTACTTGCTGAGGCATATATTATAGAGCCATAATCGATTTTGGATCTTACTAGAGCTCGATAGAGAAGTAAGAGCGTTTGTCTGTCGGAACCCCAATTTTGGTTTGACAGAATTCTCAGTAGATTGATGCCGCTCTGACATGATGTTCTGAGATGGTTAAGATGGGCATTCCAGTTTAACTTTCTGTCGAAAATCATTCCTAGGTAACGCATCTGTTCCACCACTTGGATATTCCGGCCACATAGTTTCAGATTAGGCAGTGCTAGATCTCTTTTCTTAGTAAAAAACATGCACTTAGTTTTTTCTGGGCACATTTTGAAACCAGTGCATTTTAGCCAACTCTCAATTGAAATCACTGCCTCCTGCAAGTTATTTTGGATTGTGGAAAGATTTTTTCCTCGCGAGTATACCACAAGATCGTCAGCATAAAGGCTAGCTTCTACAGGTTCTTTGATATTCTTCACAGCTTCATTTATCGCAATTAGAAAGAGGGTGACGCTCAAAACCGAACCTTGAGGGGTACCATTCTGTTGCACTCTTTTCCCGGAAAGTGTTCCATTAACTTTAACTCTGAAGAATCTTTCTCCCACGAAGTTTTCAGCAAATTTTAGAAGATTGCCATTTATACCCCAGGAGCTCAGCTTTCTAAGAATGTTATATCTCCAGGTCATGTCATAAGCTTTACTTATATCGAAGAAGATTGCTATGGTGTTTTGTTTGTTAGCATACCCTTCGTGAATATATGATTCTAAGTTAATTAGATTGTCTGATGTTGATCTACCCTTCCTAAAACCACTTTGTTTTGGTGTGAGCAGGTGGTTTTTCTCCAGGAACCAAGTGAGTCGATTGTTAACAGTTTTTTCCATCAGCTTGCACATTGTACAAGTTAAGGATATTGGTCTGTATGATTGAGGATCTGTCTTTGGTTTACCATGTTTTATTAACGGAACTATGGTTGCCTCTGACCACTTCTCAGGAAAGACCCCTTCTGTCCATATCTTATTAAATATTTTCAGGAGAATATGCTTAGCTGTATCTGGCATGTTTTGTAGGAAAATGAACGGGATATCATCAGGTCCTGGGCTGGAGTTTTTGAAAGAAACAAGAGCTTCGAGGAATTCTTCATAGGATATAGGTACATTCAAAGGGTTCATTTCATCTTGGAAAACATCAATACCTTCAGATTCTTCATTATTTTTGTAGTTCAGAAATTCGGGTGTGTAGTTTGCACTGTTAGAATTCTTTTCATAGATGTCTGAGAAAATTTGGGAAATTTCGGTACAACTGGAAGTTGATTTTCCCTGATATTCAATCCGTGAGATTCCATGGTCTGTTTTATTACATTTAATACGTTTCACTTTGTCCCAGATCGTGCTTAGTGGTGTTGAACTGCTAATGGATGATACATATCTTGCCCATGATTCTTTTCTACTTTTTTTCATGATCCATCGAGCTTTTGCCCTCAGACTCTTAAAAGTTATCAGGTTTCCTGGTGTGTGGTGCCTTTTTAGTCTGTTGAAAGCGTGTTTAGAGGATTTTATTGCCTGGTCGCATTCTTGATTCCACCAAGGAACGGGAGTGTGGTTGTTCAGTTGCTTTGTCTTTCCTATTGCTAGTTGGGCTGCATCCGTTACGATTATGGTAATATCATCAACACATTCATCGATACTATCTCGCATGTGGAAGTGACTAACCTTGGTTTCTATAATATTTGCAAAAAGATTCCAGTCAGCTCTTTTTAGTTTCCATTTCTTTGTCACAATAGGTTCTTCTACACCATGCTGTGAACTTGTGAGTAAGATGGGAAAGTGGTCACTGCCATATAGATAGGGAAAGATGGTAAAATTGAATTGAGTGTGGAGTGAGAGGTCGCTAATGCTGAGATCTATAACACTGGAGTTTCCTGAAAACGAGTTGAAACGAGTTTTTTCTCCGTTGTTAAGTAACGTCATATTGTTATCATCGATAACATGTTCTAATATACGACCTCTTGTATGTGTGGAGTCGCATCCCCATAGGGTGTTATGGCAATTGAAGTCTCCTAATAATAATCTCGGTTTGGGTATTTGCTGAAAGAGATCATTCAGCTCCTCGTATGTCACGTCACGATTTGGTGGAATGTAGATATTACAAATATTTATCTATTTAGGGTCCAAAATTTTAATGGCAACTGCTTCAAGGTGGGTTGTTATAGGGATTTCTATTGCACCGTAAGTTTGGTGTATGTAAGTAGCGACGCCACCGCTTGCTATGTTTTGGTCTGGTCTGTTTTTATGGAAACAAAGATAGTTCCTCAGATTTTGTGAGTAGTCTTGTTTAAAATGGGTCTCCTGTAAACATATGATCGAGGGTTTGTTTTCGGAGATAATTAGTTTTAGCATTTCTTGTTGTGTGATGAACCCATTAAGGTTCCATTGAATGATGGATAGTTCGAAAATTGATATTATTAATGTGTTTCTTGTGACGATGCGTCGCTTTCAGAATCTGAAGTTAGCGATACTTCTGCTAGCAACTGTTTCGATAATTTTTTTTTAATTTTGGTACACCTACTTTTGATACATCTGTCTTTAAAATATGGGTACACACTACTCAGCATATGAATTAGACCATGCACATCGGTTGTGTACTGTTTCGCCACACTCAGAGGGTCATTAGAGCCGTATACGTTTTCAAAAAAGTCTTTGAGTTGATTGTAGTTGATTACAAAATTTTCTGAATCAATGTATGCTTTAGTTGGTTGCATGTGTTCTTCGAAACTTGTGGTTTCAGGGCGACTTTTCTTACTTATACTCGACGATGGTTTTCGGAATGGGTCAGATGGTGTATCTTCCGTAGGAGTTAATATTTCTGAGAGGTTCCTCTTATTAGATGAATTAGTTTGGTTGTCTTGGTCCGGCGTGATGGGGGAATCTTCTGGAATTAGGGAGGTTGTAGTATCCTCTGGTGGTTCTTCTGGATTTTCGGGAGGGGGCATTGCAGGGGGTTCATTTAGATGTTCAGGTGTCTCAGTTGTACATTGAGAAGATATATGACCATTTTGTTTGCATTTGAAGCAGGTTAGATTATCTAATGATAAGAATATTCGATAAGAGGTATTTTCATGGTTGACCAACACAGACTCCGGGATAACAATATTTTCGGGAGGATTAATGTAGACTTGCCTTCTGAAACTCATTATATGTGCAAAATCTGGATTGGTCATGTTGACTCTGAGAAAGGATATTGGGGATAATAGGCTGAGGCCAAGTTGTTGTAGGGCTTGCTCTAAATGTGAATGTGGGATTGTTGGGCTCACGTTAGATAGGATCAAACGTTCAGATGGGGTTATCAATCTTCTGGCTCGTATAATTTGGTTGTTGACACCAATTGCACCGTGGTCATTCATAAAAGTAGTTACTAACTCTGGGCTGGCGAGGTATATACAAATTCTATTATTCGAAATTCTAGATGCGAACAGAATGTGTTTAGGGTTGACGAGTATTCCTAAGGCTAGGAGATATTCTTGAATTTTGGTTCCTTCAATCGCAGGAAATATTATAGCTTGGTTCTTCTCTGGAAATTTTGTTGGCTGTTGTTTACTAAGTACTGAAGAATATGACATGTTTCTTTCGGTTTGTTGGTTAGATGCCTCTATTCTGGTATCCATCGTTGTGGCTTGGGGATTCCTGTAGTCAGAAATCCCCGATTTTGGTGGACTCAATTCAATATTTGAAACTTTTGGCACGGGTCATGTGTACCTGAGTACGGTCCTGGCCCGTGCGATTTATCGAGCCCCACGAGTCTCAAATACACACAATGGTGCACTATGATGTTAGGTAGTACACTTTCTCGAATTTATATTCACTTTTATTCAAGAACTTTAAATAAATTTTTTGCCGTGGTGGAATAAATTCGGTATTACAGTAAAAAAACTGGTCTGCAAATCTGTTGTTATTAAATTATTTAAATGGTTTCCCACAAAAAATGTCAATGGAACAGCTCAAATCTTAGATTTTATTACTTGCCTTTAGCAACAGGAGCATACAGAGGTTCACTGAATACAATGATGCACTTATTAGAATTTTAAAACTGAAAATTCACTGATTTAGATAGACTTTAATCCAGAGCAAATTTAACACTCCACCAAGTAGCAATTCCACCACTAATCCCCTACTCATTTTTGAATGCGTGCACAGCGTAATCACTTATATTTGACGTTTAACTGTCACATGCACTGTAAACAAATCTGAAAACACCGAACTTGATAGGCCAATCAGAGTCAAGAGTCAAGTTTGGTATTATCGGTAAGCCGGACTTGACTAGAGCTTCTGATTGGTTCATTTCGTAGGTGAGTGAAATAGTCGAAATTATACAAGGTAACTTATTTAAAATGATCGTTCTGATTGGTTGAAAATTATACGAAGAAAATAATAACAATAACACAGATAACTGAAAAAGCACTAAAATAAAAAAAGGACATTTTTATGCCATTTTTGGACCTAGAGAAAGCTTTCGATGCAGTTTCCAGATATATATTATGGAAAACACTTACGGGCAGAGGAATTAATGCTAAAATTATAACATTGACTACTCAGGAAATATATAAGAACAATTAAAACGCAATTATAAAAAACAACATGATATCACAATTATTCACTACGAGTACAAGGCTAAGACAAGGAAGCAGCTTAAGCCCGTTACTGTTTATAATATTCATGTAGGAAATAATAAAGAAATGTAAGCTGCTAACAAAAAATTATTGTGTATTAAACTTTCAATTACAAAAGTGAAGAAGAAGCATTCGCAGATGATGGGGAAATGGCATGCAAAGAAACACAAATAAGACAAAAGTAATCATAATAGAAGGGGGCACAGAAAAATTAAAAACCTACATCGATGGAGAAAAAATAGAATAAGTAAATAATTTCCAATATTTGGGGATAACAGTGGATGAAAGATGGACGCAAGTCGCCAATATCAACAATAGAATTCAGAAAACGAATAAACCTTACTATGAAATGAACACAAAATTTGAAAATATAAGAGAAATTTCAAAACAGACAAACATAAAAGTTTTCAAAACACTCGACCAATACTAACATTTGGGTCTTAACAGAAAAGTGAGATATAAGCAACAGAAATTAAATATCTCAGATGACCTATAATAGGAGTCACCAAGAGAAAGAGAGAGAAAGAGGGAGAGAGAGAGAGAGAGAGGAATATAGATATAAGAAAAGATCTAGAGGTGCAATAAACACTAAAACTTATGGAAGAGAGACAGCTAGATTGGTGGGGACATTTGAACGAATGATCGAAAAGCAAAAAGCGGAATTGACACAAAACAGACGAAGATGGAGGAAATTCGTACATAAATAAGTGTATAACGAGAAAAACCTACAAACCCTCACAGTGCTCGTTATAGGTATGCGGGTTGTCTCACGTGGTACAACCCGTGCTCGCCAGTCGACTAGCTTCGAGTCGAAGAAGGGGTGGATTCTTCAAATGATTATTAAGTATACAAAAAGGGCGCCAGAGAAGTTTTGGCAAGCACCCAAGACTTCCTAAGTTAGCCCACAACTCCTCAGTGGGTTAACCACACTCACTACACACTCCAAAGGTTAAACTGATAGGTAAATTATCATAAGTAAATAAAAGTCAGCAAGTATCCCCTGATTGAAATTTTAATTAGTCTTGGTGGACCAAAGGTCTCTTTTCAAAATATTTGTTACAATGTCACTACAACAATATCGCAAATAATGTCTGAGCTCAACTGACGGCTGTAAACACAGGATGTAGATGGGCTGAAGGCCGAAATCTACATAAATCCAAAGAAAATTCCTAACTAACTTATCAGTTACAAACAATTAAGTAACTGTCGAGCAGATTCTATAGTTCTAGGGAAACGACCAAATAGTTCATGTACAATATCTCAAAAATACAACGATAATATATATCAAAAATCAACAATCTACAATTACAAGGGTTCACCCTTCCGCAAATTATACCAATATCAATATAAATTGTTGCATAAACCTAAAATTTAAACAGCAATCGCGTTTAGCGTTGCTAGCGAAAATACAATTCAAAATTATGAACGGTGCAAGTTATATTCACAAAATTGTCAGAAATAGGCAAAAAAAATAAAATAAGACCACTAAATAGCGCAGTACCAGGTACGTACCGTAGTGTCTTAGCGTGTTTTTAAACTATGAGCAAAGATTTCAAATTTTTAAATACAAAGTACCAGTGTAAGCAAGATTATGTGACGCATAAAGGTGAATTTACTAATGAAAATGAAGAATAATAAGGAAAACTATTCACTTATCCTTTTCCGGTACCAGAACAGGAACTGATGTTGCTCCAGATTATTCCAGTCCTCCTGGAATCTGGTCTCACTGACCCATTAAATTCCAATCAGTGAGTTTTGACATCCACTTACAAAAAAAAACCCTCTTGTTAATGAATCCTTCTAGCTAACGCCGTCTACGGAAAATTTACCACCAGTATACAATTCCTGTAAATCCTTACGGAACCCACAGTCATCGACCGTTTTTGATTCAGTAACTTATCGGGTCAAAGCTACCAGCTGTTGGTTCCAGCCGTATTTTTCTTTCCCTACGACGAAATTGTCGGTTTTTCCTATCGAATTCTAATGGCTCCCAGAGCACATGCAAAAAAATTTAAAGTTAGTAATGTGTGTGTACACTTCGACGGCAAATCGAGAACTGACTACTTCTCGCACACCGTGCTTTGGATTCTATCCCTCGACAAGCTTGCCAATCGTTAAATTTACGACAGCTCGGCGAATTTTTCGTGTTACAAGTGCACCATACCCTACACCATAGAACAGTGATATTTCTATGCGGTGAAATGCTACTTTGATAAACAATCTTAGTAAATTATTAAAAATGTGAATAAATTCCAATGACAATTACCCAAATATTTCAACAGAGAGAGTCAATTTCTTTTTCGAAATTCACCCAGTCTATAGAGATACTTATCACTACAATGTTTGAGCATTTTTTCGAAATTTCTAACAATAACCTATATATTATATGTAACAATTGAAAATGCTACAAACATCAAAACTAGTCTTTTTTCTCGAATTCAAAATTCGCATTACTTCCTTCTAGATCGATATATTTAATTTGTATTGTGGTTAAAACCCTATTGCTTGTTAACAAAATTAATTAACAAAAAATGGGTGAAGTGAAACTGTTTGTATCAGTATTAACAACAACGTAATTATTTTTTATAAAAAGCGACAAACTACATATATATTAGTTTTCACTTTTGCGACTTTTTAACGAACCATGACAATCATGAAAGTTAAATTTCTTGAAACGAGAAGAGTGTCTCTTTTGAGACACTTCCTTCGCCCCAGTAACTGAAAATATGGCCTCTTCTAATCAGCTTCTATGTGAAAGTTTACCGGTGCTTAAACTAGAAAATAGTTTGTGTAATTTTCAAGTTGAAAAATCTTGGAAATGTTCTTGTTCTATATGAATAAATGTACATCTATTATCTACTACGTAAGTTTTCAAAATACACGGCTTTTTTCTGCAAAGGCAAATTAAATATTTAATTTGTTATCTATACAAGTAGTAGCTGATGCAAATGATGAACCCATAATAATGAGCTACAAAAAATTATTGAGAGAAATTATTAGGCTGGAAGAAATAGTATAGGTACGAATAAAAAGAGCATATTTGGAAACAGAAATGAATATAAAATAGGAATGACAGGTATTTAGCATCTCTGAAGAAGAACAACTAAAATAAATGGAGGGAAGATGCTACAACAAAAAAACGGTCGAACATTAGGATAAAGAGAGGTTAGATGGACCAGGAGGATATACTGCAAAGTGTGGGCATGCGTATGTTTTGTGTTTTGATCAGTTCATCTTGAGAGAGACACAATCACGTGGTTTTAAGAATTTATGTGGAAGATTTTCAATTATAATTGATTTTTTCTTGGTGAAAATTATATTCAAAGAAATATTTTTATGTTTTTAATAAAATTAGTTGATTTTTACCTGTTTTTTGTTATTGAAACTGTAAGTATATGATTGTCGTTTTATTTGTTTAGTGGTTACAGAGTCGTGAGTTTATTTGAGGATATATGGACCAGCATGGGAGAGGACAGTCGGACCAAAATATTTTTGTTTTGATGCAATGCCCAAAAAGTACATACGTAAAAGACATAATCCTGAACGAGGATATAGGACCACTCAAGCGTTAAATGATGCTCTAAAAGCATACATAATTGGCGAAATGGGCATCAATGAAGCCGTTAAAGTAAATGGAATACCCAAAAGTAGCTATTCAATAGGTGTTCAGAATCCAATAACCTCCATAAATGCAGCCGCTTGGGACTCGACGCTTCACTGGGTGCGAATACTGAACAAAAATTAGAGAGCCATATTAGAAAGCTCCAGAAATCGGGCTTTGCACCGACAAGAAGTGAAGTGGCATACAATTTGGCTAAAAGATTTGGAATTCCAAAAAGATTTAGAGAAAACAAAGGTAAATTAAGTTTAAAAAAAATTTATAATATTATTGTAGGTAGGTAATTATCGTTTTTTTTAGGTAAAGCTGGCAAGAAATGGTTGTAGTTATTTTTGCACTGAAGTCCTGAAATTTCGATCAGAAAATCTGAGATCACTTCAACTGCATGATATATTGGAATATCACGAGACAAACCTGGGCATATCTACAATACTAACGAAACTGGTTTACAACTTAACACTAGTAGAGCTTGGCAAGTCTTAGCCGCAAAAGGCTCTAAAAGTGTTCCGAGTATAAGCTCTGATGAAAAAGAAGAAATTTTAAACGTTATAGCATGCTTTATTGCAGGAGTGATTTTTATACCCCCAAGATGAATGACTTTATGGAATGCCACCAGATTCACAGGGTAAAAGGTCTTGTGTTAATAGTGAAATATTTATGGATTGTTAAAGACTCAATTTCTTCCAAGAAAACCTCATGGTAAGGTATTATTAATACTAGACGGACATACCTCCCATACGACCAACCTTGATTTATTGGAATATGCAGTAGGAAACGACATAGTTTTATTTTGTTTACATGCACATACGACTCAATATTTACAGCCGTTGGGTCGCGTTTTTTAAGTCTCTAAAAGATAACTATTATAATGCCCGTAAAGACATGTTGAGAAATAAGTGTTCTAAACAGATTGCAGTTTGGAAAGCTACTGGGTGAAATTTGGGGAAAATCAGCCACTGCTCAAAACACAAATTCCCCGTTTAAGTCAACGGGAATACTACCATAATATAATCCCTTAATTATACCCAATTACGCATTTTTTACCCAAAATTTGTTGGCTATGTAGAAAATCCGTTGCAGAATAAAACAGGTCAAGCAAGACCTGAATTTCCTCAATCAGGTCCCATTGGTATTCAAAATAAGAAAAACCACTCCTAAAAAACCAACAGCTACTGAAGATATTACTCCTGGAAAAGCTCTAGATGAAGTTTCCCCCGTACACATCGTATCTATAGCTGTAAAAAGAGGTCGAGCATAATTGAAAAAAAGCCTGCCCAAATTTGGCAGTAAAAGCAGTAAATAGAATAAGAGTGAGAAAGAACCATTTAAATGGATCTTCATCTTTCTGAAGAAGAAGCTGCTAATGTTACATAAAATGATTATTCTAGTGCGGATGAAAGCTGTAGCTATTTAGAAAATTAGCGTGTTGGCTGTAAAGAAGATAATCATTCAACGACATAGAAGGACGAATGTTACAATACATTTTTTGCAAGCGGAGGATTTGTTAATTTTTGCCAGAATTGTGGTCTAAACGTAGCATTATGAAAAGGAAAAGTAACCTACCTAATAAGGTCCATCTCACTTCCCTGAGCAATTGATGTTTCTTAGTTATAAATATAGATATTTTTAAGATTACAATTGTTCCAAAATTAGTATAGTCGGCGTAAGAGATATAATGCGAACTTTAAGCTTTCGGTTTTTCGTTTGATCGTCATAGTCCAGTCAATATTATAATTTAAAATGCTTCTTTGACGATATATTCATTTAATATTATAATTTCAACTAATAATCGTTAAAATGTATTTCTAATTTTATAATTATTAAATACGTTTATACTTCTAACGATTATTTTTAACGCAATTATGGAGCACCATCCTACTTTTTAAGATACTTAGCGTTAATGTATAGAACAAAATACATTCCATTAAACCATATTACATTTAAAAACAACTTAAATATAACACCAGACAATTAACATTACCTTATATCTCGTTTTATTAAGAATGATTAGGAATATAAATTTCAAATAACTTATTATTTTTCCCCTATTTTACTGAACTATAACTATATTTTCAGAGAGCAATTTTAGTTGGAAGGCTGACATCAAGAAAGTGTGTAGTGTTTTCTGAGTAATTTGGGTAAGTATATACAGCGGGTCCACGGATGGGGTATCCTATAGGTGAAAAATGTTTGAATATTAGTTTTAGTGAAAAATGTCATTCTTGATAAACAGTTTGGCTCGCTCTAAAAACCCATAAAATGAAATGAAATCCAACTTTTTCAAAACCCGTCTCATTTTATAGCTAGTTTTATAAATTTTTGCACTAAGTTCGAAAATAATGTATGAATCTAGTGAGTGTCGTTTACGATGTACCAAGTAACTGTCAACTTTTATAAATACTTTTCAAATTGTCAGTCTTTAAGAAATATTTGACCACAATGTTAACTATTCAACAAAGAATATATCTTAATAAGTGCTATGGTATTGGGGAAGTTTCATACCAGTATGCAATTGCAAAATTACACGAAAAATATCCAGATGTACCCATTAATTACGTGTGGATTAAAAAAATTAATAGAGAAGTTTGATGAGACAGAACCTGTTCAAGATAAAAAAATGAAATTGAAAAAGGCGTACGTTGAGGAGGATGATGCAGGTAGTGCACTACCTATAACGAATGTTGAGGGAAAATCCCAAGTTGAGTCTACGAAAAAGAGCAGTGGAGGTTGGTTTTTGAAGGAGTTACAGAAAATATTTAAGCAAAACAATATCCATCCATTCTAACCGAAATTTATCCATACCTCACAAAATTACGATTATGACAGAAGGTTAGACTTTTGTGCGATAATTGGTGAAAAATGTATGCATGACCGATTCTTTCAAAATAATATTTTGTTTCCTGATGAAGCAACGTTTACAACAAACGGAGTCGTTTCTTCCCAAAGTTGTCGATATTGGGCTAGTGAAAATCAGAGCTACAGGATTAACTGTAATAGTCAATTTTCTGAAAAAGTTAATGTTTGGTGTGCCTTTATACCGGATCGAATAATCGAACCGTATTTTCTGGAAGATACATTAAATCAGGAGGTATATTCGTATTTTCTGGACAACTTCTTAATACCTGAATTAGAAAATATTCCCTTGGAGCAAAGGCATAAAATGTACATTCAATATGATGGATGCTCCTCATACTTATTCAACTTTGTTAATTAGAGGAAGGCTGGACGAATATTTTCCTGTGCGATGGATGGGACGTTATGTTACAATATTTTTTCCGCTTCGATCCCCTGATTTATCTATTTTAGATTTTTTATGGGGCTACTTAGAACAAAAAATTTACGCAAATAATTTAAACCATAATATTGATAACTTGAAACGAGCTATCATTGATGCCGTTGACGAAATTACCCCAGATATGCTGCGAAATACTTACAAAGAATTTAGAAAGAGAATTGAGAGATGTTTTGAAGCTGGCGGAGGATATATTGAATAGATTTTTTTTGTTTACGTAGTATTTCTTACAATATTATTTTGTATTGTTATTTTTGATAGTGATTATAATTCTTGAATAGTTAACATTGCTGTCAAATATTTCTTAAAGAATGACGATATGAAAATTATTTATAAAAGTTATTTGGCATATCATAAACGTCGCTCACTAGATTAATACATTATTTTCGAACTTAGTGCAAAAATTCGTACGATTTTCATAAAAATGTCTATAAAATGAGACGTGTTATGGAAAAACTAATTTTATTTCATTTCATGTGGCTTCAGAATAACCAAAACTTTTTATCACGAATGACACTTTTCACTAGAACCAATATTTAAACATTTATCACCTATAGGATTCCCCATCAGTGGACACAGCAATTATATTTTTTAGATAAAAATGAAATATTTACAATGTGGCGTCGTTGAGAAATATCGAGTTTGGTCCAAAATAGTGTGTGTCACAACAACGAAAATTTAAATAATTGTGATCAAAGTGAACACATCATTCTACGTCATTCAAATTTGGAAACACAGAAAATATGTTTCAATATGTATAAGAATTTACGAGCAAAGTTTAGTTTCGGTGAAGAAACAGAATTAATGAAAGCAGTATCTTATTTAACAGAAGTTCTCCTGTCCTATATACGTAAAATAGCCAAGAATGGGCCTTACGAACGCAAGAACGCAAGAAGCGATGTGATAAGGGATTGATCAAACCTTTAGATGTGTATGTAATAGAATTATCAAAAACCACAATTTATGACTGTTACAAAAGTAATGAGTTACCAACGATTGGAATAATAAGAGATAAATTGACAAATGCAGGCCGTAATGTAAATGTCTGTAAGAAAACTATTGAAAACTGGATTAAACAATTGAGATTCTAATTCAAAATGATTAATAAATGTCAAACAGTCATGGAATGGAGATGAATGGTGGATATGCCGTATACATACATGGAACAAGTAACTAAGTGTAGAGAAGAAAACCGGCCAATTGTCTATTTGGACGAAACTTGGTATGATACACACGACACGGTTAAGAAAGGATGGATTGATGGGTAAAAAAATTTGTATGCCAACAATGTCTGCAAACAAACGATTCATATTTATTATTGTGCATTGCGGTGGAAATGATGGATGGGTTCGCAATGCCTTAAAAACATGTGGGAAAAATGGAAGATTGCAACGTTAACTATCATAAGAACATGGACTCTAATATTTTTGAATTCACATTGATCCCAAACTTAGAGCCAAAGAGGTGGGGCTGTAACTCAAGAATACTGCGATGGATGTACGCCATGATTGTGAGACCAGCAATTACGTATGGAGCAATAGTTTTGCATACAAAAGCAAGTCAGCAAAGGCTTGCCTGTGTGTGCATCACTGGAGCTATGAGAACGTGTCCAGCTAAGGCACTTGAGATCATTACAGATCTCAAACCTCTACATCTGGTGATAGAAAGATCTGCCCAAGAGGCAATTCTTAGAATATCTAAGGGATGTTCAGGTATTGAGAGTATTAAAAATCAGGGAGCCTGGTCCTCTCTAACAAAATACATCTCATCAGCGAAATCTTCCCAGTGAGGAAATTATCAAGAAAGTAAGTATCGAAAATAATTTCACTACGATGCTAAATGAGAGGAGAGAGTGGGTAAGGAAATACACCACCCAAACTCTCAAAGAAAACACCATTAGATGGTATAGGGATGGATCAAAAACTACCACTGCAGCAGGCGCTGGAGTATTCGGGACTGGCACCAGATACTCATTATCGTTAGGCTCCTTTCCAAGCGCCTTTCAGGCAGAAATACTTGCGATCGAAAGATGCGTGGAAATAAACCTAGAAAGGAACTATCAGAAATGTAACATATCGATCCATTCTGATAGTCAAGTAGCTCAAAGCATTGAGTTCCTATGTCATTGACTCAAAGAGTGCCCAAGAAAAGTTGATGAATTAGGCAAGAATAACAGGGTCTCTTTAGTCTGGGTTTCTGGCCACTCGGGAATCACGGGAAATGAAGGGGCCAATACACTTGCCAGGAAAGGAGCAAAAACGCCCTTTATTAGTCTGGAGCCTTTTTGTGGTGTGGGAAAATGCTCCTGTAAGAAAGAGTTTCGGAAGAAAGAGGAAACCGAAAGATCAGCACTCTGGCGGTGCCTTCTTGGGCTGGATCATTCCAAACATTTCCTGCGGAACTTTGACACTGCTATATCCAACAAATATTTGGACCTCAGTAAAAAGAAGCTACCTCTCCTCACGGGCTTTCTTATAGGACACAGCCGCTTTAAGAAGCATCTAAAGAGAATAGCATTCTAGCAGAAATTGACGGGGAGGAGGATTAAACTCCGAATCACCTAGTTCTAGAATGTATCGCCATTGTAAGCCAACGCAAGAAATGCTTCTGACAAGAAACTTGTAAGAGTGAGGATCTATCCTCGTTGAAGCCGTTCCAAATAATAGAGTTTATTAGAACCCTGGAACTGGATGGCAAGCTGTAGTAGTAACGAGAACAGCTCTGATAGGGGGGCACAATAAACCTTAGGTTTCAGTGCATTGTAACCCCGTTAAAATCTAATCTAGCAAGTCAGTACAGTACAGTGTTGTAGTTCTTGACAACGCTTCTTATCATTCACGACAGCTCAATAAAATATCAAATAAAAGCGACAGAAGACCGAACTACAAAATTTTTTAACGGATAATAATTTGTACTTTGAAGATTCGTACACAAAACAACAACTAATTGAAAATTTACAGGCAAAGAAATTTAAGAAATTATACACACTAGAGAGTATTGCTGAAAAACATGGACACTTTATATTGTGGCTTCCTCCTTATTTTTGTATTTTCAATCCCATCGAGTTAATTTCCCAGCAAACACAAATGTATATGTTACATAAAAATATATAACAGGGGAGGAATGATTTTTATATAAAACGTTTATATATTTTTTATGTAGTATTTATGTAACAAAATCTTTATAAATTTTGTTATATATTCTCCATATTTATATTATAAAATGTTTTATATATTGGATATATCTCATTTTATATGTATTCAAGATGTAAATTCTGCTACATAAATATCAAATTTTTTTATATATATCTATTACGTAAAATTTGTTACATAAAATATTTTATATATTTGATATGTATTTCTTACGAACCTTGTCTAGTGTCTTTCTAAAGAAAAAGAAGAAAGATCTTCAATATTATAGCCTCTAAATTGTCACGAGTCGATCTACCCACATACCTGCAAGTATAATAACGTTTTAAAAGGTATTTCTTTAGTTTTGTCGGTGTGTTTGTTTTTAGTTTTGTTTGTAGAGGAATGGAGAACACATCATGTAAGTGTTATTATTATTATTATATTCGACAGGCAAGGGGCATCGCCAATGAAGCCGTTCATTCAACTGTCGTTTAACAAAAGATTATTTAATAAACGTATTAAAAAGGTTAACTATATTAAAATATACAATGAAGTAAACAATTACAAATCACATTATACCTATCTCACTAAAGTACTTTTCAAGATATTTTCGTTTTAATTTACAACTTAGACATGATTTAACAATAATTCCCCATGTAGGGAGTCGTTATTCCGAAACAAATACCGCCGCCCTGGTATGCATTTCGGGCTCAAGTAGATTTTGTAATATTATCAAATAAAATATACATCTTTAATCCTCTGACCACAGGTAGTAAGTTAAGACAAAATATCTTGAAATGGATTAATTAACACTTATCTGTTGAAAGTTATTTATATTCGAATATATAAAAATTATGAATTTTAGGCAAAATAACTATTTAAAATGAAGAAAATTGAAAGACTCTGTGATTTATCAATAAGACAGAAAAACGATACGTAGTACAATCTTACAATGGTGATGGTGAACCAGAAATACATAATATAGAGACATCTCACTCATGGTTAGGACATAGAAATAACTACAAAATAAGGAACTTAAAATCAATTAAGTTATTTCAAGGTATTGTTACTATGTGATTTGTTTATTTATTATAATTTATATATACTTACATTTTTAGAAACGTTGCTGAAACAGTTTAATATGGCAGGCACTGATTTTGATCACCTTGGTGTGGATAAGGCTAAGTAAAGAGACTCTAGAAGGAAAAGAAGGGCGAAACTGTAACCCTTCAAAACAATGGATAATACCCCTTAATATTGCCCACTCGCTTACAAGTGGACCACGAAAAGTCTTCTAAGAGAACATTTTCCATGGTTAATTATTTTGTTTTTGGATATTCATTCGTTTTGCATTATCTTTTTATATTTTATTATCAATTAGTTTTTGAATATTTTTAGTTTTGCAATATGTTTTTTTCATTAGGTGTTTTGTTTTTAGTTTCTCTTTTTTATGGTAATAAAATCAATGTACTTACTCGTATATGCTGTTTTTTTAGTAACTAAGTACCAGCTACTAAATTCCAAATAAATACCATATACAATATATACATATTAAATTGTAATAAGTTGCTTTAAGTTTGAAGTATTCATAAGGTAGGTATTGAATAATATAGTAACAATAGTTTCTTAATCTTTTGGCCATCAACACTACTAAAAATATTGTATTTCATTTTATCTATGAAAAATAATGTTTCAACAGATGTTTCTGAATTTATTATAAATTAAGAATTTCGCTGAATTTTTTCATAGATCCAATGAAATAAAATATTCTAGGTAAGGGGTGAGGCAAAAGAAAAATTAGGTATCTTTTGTTACATCTATATTATGTAATATTTAATACATAAATATTCTCTGGATATTATCTCATTTTTACATATATATTACATAGTAATTTGGACATATTTGAGATATAATTTATAATATGTATTTCTTATATCATTATTGTTCTCTAGCTGTGCCGGCCTTTGTCAGTATCCAATACATAAATATTATCTAGTTGTGACTTCAGTTTTATATAACTGTGACTTTTATATTTCAAAAAATATGTAACATATATGTATTCAATATATTTTTGTGTTTGCTGGGTTGGGCACAAGGTATAAATATGACAGAGTATTCGGCGTAACAATAAATTTCCTAAATTTAATACGAAAGTCGTCGATCTGATTAAAAGAGAAGTAACTAATATTACCAAAGAAGACTGGCAGAACATTATTAAAAAAGTATTCAAAATTGAAGATGAGTATAAGAAATTGGGCAAGTCCATATTAATGGGGGAAATAAATGTATTATTGATTTACAAGACGATAGTGATAGTGAAGCAGATGATATGGGAGAAGGATTAATAGAATTTTTGGAAGAACCAATATTTATTTTTAAAGAATTGTTTTATTCATTGTTACAAATTTTTTTTTTATTTTTTCATAGAATTTAGTTTCGTCCATAAAAAATCTAAAAGGATACAAAAAGGGCTCAGTTCACGTCTGGTATCCCATTTGAACCGAACGCCTTTCAACAATTACGTAATATCAAATACCTTATAGGTATTGGTAAGTAAACAAAATATTAATATCTTTCAGAGTTTAGCTCCACAGCATAACTTAAAGGGGATTTACCATTACATTGCTACACAATATGTTTTACGCCAACTATACCAAACTGAAGTTATTTTATGTACCAGATTTGTACTTTGATTAATAAAGAAATTATCATCATCATCATCATCACGTAGCGCTACAACCCTGGGTGGGTCTTGGCTGACTGTACAACTTTTTTCCAATTTGTTCGGTCTCCCATCAACCTAGGGTCAAATGGAATGTTCATTTTCCGGAGATCTGCTTGGATGTTATCTCACCATCGCATTCTGGGACGTCCGAGTGGTCTTTTGCCTGTGGGAATCTCCTCCCATACCAGTTTTACAAGTCTTTCGTTATTCAGTCTGTGCACGTGGCCTGCCCATCTTAGTCGCTGTGATTTAATTTCTTGGACAATATCGGCGTCGTTGTAGAGTGCTTTTAATTCGATATTGGTTCTGATTTTATACTGGTTTGTGGTGATGTCATGGTGAGGTCCGAAAATTTTTCTAAGTATTTTTCGTTCAAAGCGTCTGAGCTTTTCTTCGTTTGCTTTGGTCATGGTCCACGTTTCGCATCCGTATGTTATTACAGGTCTGACGATGGATTTATAGATTTTGATCTTTGAACTTCTTGTGAGATTTTTTGATTTTATGAGCTTATTCAGTGCAAATAGACAGCGGTTTGCAGATTGGATTCTGTCTTTTATTTCTTCGGTAACATCGTTGTCCGCTGTGATTACGGCCCCCAGATACTTAAAACGTTGTACTCTTCCGAAATTAAAGGTGTTGATCGTCACATTTTGTCCTATTCTGTCTCTTTGTGTCGTTCTATTTATACACATATATTTCGTCTTCTCTTCATTAATCCTCAGCCCTACTTTACTTGTTGCTCTTTCCACCTTGTTGAAAATGTCTTTCGTGGAAAGGATGGAGTCTCCAACGAGATCTATGTTATCTGCATATGCGAGTAACAGCTTGGGACCTTGAACCGATAGCAATTCTGTTTTTATTTCGGCCGACCTCATGGCTTTCTCTAATACAAGGTTAAAAAGTAGTGGAGATAACGCATCACCCTGTTTAAGTCCACTGTTGATTTCAAAGCTGCCAGACAGTTTATTATTTACACGTACTTTAGATATTCCACCCTCCATACAGACTTTGGTCATCCGAATGAGTTTCTTTGGTATTGAGAACTCCGCCATGGCATTCCATACTTGGCTTCTTCCTACGCTATCATATGCCTGTCGAAAGTCTATGAAAAGATTGTGTATGGGTCTGTTATACTCCCATCCCTTTTCTAGAAGTTGTCTCAGCGTGAATAGTTGATCTATTGTTGATCTGTTTGCCCTAAACCCGGCTTGATATTCGCCTAGGACATTTTCAGCATAAGCGATTAGTCTACTAAGAATGATGTTTGAGAGGGTTTTATATGCCGTGTTTAGGAGTGAGATTCCTCTATAATTCGCGCATCTTGTTTTGTCCCCTTTTTTGTGGATGGGCACTATTATGTTTTCCTTCCATCGTGCTGGTATCCTTTCTTCTAACCATATGTGCGTTATTAGCTGGTGGATTTGGCGATGTAGTGCGTCTCCCCCATATTTCAGAAGTTCTGCTGGTATCTCGTCCGTACTCGGCGCTTTGTGATTTTTCAGCTTATTTAAGGCCTTTTGGGTTTCTTCAAAGGAGGGATTTTTGTTGGGCATGTCCGCTGTGATATAGATCTCTTCTTTGTGCTGTTCTTCCTGTATGATGTTTAGAAGGTCTTTAAAATACTTTTCCCATTCTTCAGTTATTTCTCTACCGTCGATTATCATGCGGCCTTGGTTGTCTCTCAGTGTATGGATGGAATTGGTTCTATGCCCCCTTTTCTCAGAGGAAATTGCTTTAGAGAATTCTCTGGAGCCCGGTTTGGGTCGGTCTCTCTCCATAGTTTCATATTTTTGTTGTTCGTAGTTTCTTTTCTTTGTGCGTATTATTTTTCTTGTATCTTTTCGGCAGTCGTCATATTCCTTTTTACTTTGGTCTGTTTGCAGTTGTATCCAAGTCTTTCTTACTGTTTGTCTTTTTTCCAGTTGTTTCCGACATTCCTCGTCATACCATGTTTTTGCCCTCTTCTGCTTACTCCTTCCAAAGATCTTGTCAGCTGTCTTGGTTATTATTTCGGCAGTCGCTTCCCATAGCTGTTCTATATCATTGTCTCCTCTTTCAGAGTTCAAGGTTTGTTCAAGTTGTTCTCTATAGTTTTGTTGTTTCTCTGCATTGTGTATTTCGTCCATGTTCCATTGTGGGTTTATTGTTGTTTTATTGTATTTGTGGCTAGATATTCTGGATTTGACTTTTGCTCTGACTAAGTAATGATCTGTGTCTCCGTCTATTCCTCTCAGGCTTCTTACGTCTATAATATTGTTACCATGACGGGCATCTACAATGATGTGGTCAATTTGGTTGCGCGTAATATGGTCGTTTGACACCCAGGTTTGCTTATGGATGTCTTTATGCGGAAACATGGTTGACTTTATTAGCATATTATTAGCTGTTGCAGTTTCTGTGAGTCTTAAGCCATTGTCGTTGGATATATTGTGTAGGCTGTGTTTACCTATTGTGGGGTATAGGCAAGGCTCTTTGCCTATTTTAGCATTAAAGTCCCCGCAGAGTATGCGCATATCATGTTTGGGCATCGTATCTATCTCTCTTTCTAGGGAATCGTAGAAGTCATCCTTGATATCTTCATCCTTCTCTTCCGTTGGTGCATGCGCTGAGATAATCGAAATGTTGTATCGCTCACCCTTCATTCGTATGTAGCATATCCTTTAATTTATAGTGAAATTGACTGTCTCGACCCTTACTTCGTGGAATATGCTCATATTAGTGTTTTTAAATGAAACTCAAGGTCTCTAGTTAATTCCACAATATAATACAAGTTATTGAAAATTCTAAAAAATTGACAATTCTTTCGATAAATCAATATCATCGTCAGAATGACAGAAGTTACATTTCATTTTATGTCTACCTGATGTTTAGTAGTTATATTTGGCTAGACCAAGAAGTAACCTAACTTGTGATTGGCTTAATATATGTTTATAGAAAAAGGAGAAGATGTGATATTACAAATATTGAAGCTTAGATATTATTAGCCCTATGGTGATATCCTGGATATAATTTTTCCAATTAAGATCAGTATAACTGTGCAATGATATAGAAAACCAGGAAAACTATATCTGCTGATCTTTACAATTATCACTTAAGAAGACAGTTTATTAGTGGAGAATTCCCTAGATTTAACTGTTCATTGACACTTCATATTGTGGGTTTCTTAAATGTCTTCTAATTTCCAGTTCTTCAAGGAAATCCAGTTCTTGTTTCTTTTCACAAATATGCAGTACTTCTAGTTCTGTGTTAGGTGTCAATGAATGATTGGTGTCAAGTAGATGTTTTGCGTAGTGGGATTTATCTGGTTGTTTTAATCTGTAAGCTCGTAAGTGCTCACTGTATCGTATTTCAAAATTCCTAAGGGTCTGACCCAAATAGACAGCATTACATTCTGGACATTTGAGTTTATATATACCTGACTTCTTTAATAGTGGTATTTTTGTTTTTACATTTAACAATTTTGTACTAACGTTACTTTCTGTTTTAAAAGAAATTGTTGCATTCGTTGCTGAAGATATTATCTTTGAAATATTATTAGAAATATTTCCTGCATATGTGATGGTTTTATAAGTTTTAATTTCATCAGCTTGTTTAGGATATATTAGTTGTAATGCCACTTTTTTCTCTTTTTTACTAATTAGTTTATTCATCATATCTAATGGATTACCGTTAGATGTTGCTATTTGTCTAATTGTATTAATCTCTCTATCAAAATTACATTTGTTCATAGGAACTGAAAAAGCTCTATGTATCATTGAATTATATGCTGCTAGTCTGTGTGAGAGAGGGTGGTTAGAATTGAATGGAATTGTCACATCAGTCTGTGTTGGTTTTCGGTAAATTGAATAATCAAGTACATTATTAACTCTTTGAATTTTTAAATCAAGAAAATTGATTAAGCTATTTTCTTCAATTTCTAATGTAAATTTAATTTTCGGGTGTAAATTATTGATGTGGTTGAAAAACACATCTAATTGTCGCTCACTACCCATAAAACAAGCTAATATATCATCCACATATCTATACCAAAATAAAATATTTTTCGAAATATTACTTTCAAAGATCTTTCTTTCTAAATTGTCCATAAAAATGTTTGCTAAAATAGGTGATATAGGGCTTCCCATTGGTAAACCTTCATTTTGAATATATATCTTATTGTCAAAAGTGAAATATACTTAATTTATTTGATGTATGCATTAATCAGAATTATTTCACTTTTGACAATAAGATATATATTCAAAATGAAGGTTTACCAATGGGAAGCCCTATATCACCTATTTTAGAAAACATTTTTATGGACAATTTAGAAAGAAAGATCTTTGAAAGTAATATTTCGAAAAATATTTTATTTTGGTATAGATATGTGGATGACATATTAGCTTGTTTTATGGGTAGTGAGCGACAATTAGATGTGTTTTTCAACCACATCAATAATTTACACCCGAAAATTAAATTTACATTAGAAATTGAAGAAAATAGCTCAATCAATTTTCTTGATTTAAAAACTCAAAGAGTTGATAATGTACTTGATTATTCAATTTACCGAAAACCAACACAGACTGATGTGACAATTCCATTCAATTCTAACCACCCTCTCTCACACAGACTAGCAGCATATAATTCAATGATACATAGAGCTTTTTCAGTTCCTATGAACAAATGTAATTTTGATAGAGAGATTAATACAATTAGACAAATAGCAACATCTAACGGTTATCCATTAGATATGATGAATAAACTAATTAGTAAAAAAGAGAAAAAAGTGGCATTACAACTAATATATCCTAAACAAGCTGATGAAATTAAAACTTATAAAACCATCACATATGCAGGAAATATTTCTAATAATATTTCAAAGATAATATCTTCAGCAACGAATGCAACAATTTCTTTTAAAACAGAAAGTAACGTTAGTACAAAATTGTTAAATGTAAAAACAAAAATACCACTATTAAAGAAGTCAGGTATATATAAACTCAAATGTCCAGAATGTAATGCTGTCTATTTGGGTCAGACCCTTAGGAATTTTGAAATACGATACAGTGAGCACTTACGAGCTTACAGATTAAAACAACCAGATAAATCCCACTACGCAAAACATCTACTTGACACCAATCATTCATTGACACCTAACACAGAACTAGAAGTACTGCATATTTGTGAAAAGAAACAAGAACTGGATTTCCTTGAAGAACTGGAAATTAGAAGACATTTAAGAAACCCACAATATGAAGTTGTCAATGAACAGTTAAATCTAGGGAATTCTCCACTAATAAACTGTCTTCTTAAGTGATAATTGTAAAGATCAGCAGATATAGTTTTCCTGGTTTTCTATATCATTGCACAGTTATACTGATCTTAATTGGAAAAATGATATCCAGGATATCACCATAGGGCTAATAATATCTAAGCTTCAATATTTGTAATATCACATCTTCTTCTTTTTCTATAAACATATATTAAGCCAATCACAAGTTAGGTTACTTCTTGGTCTAGCCAAAAATATAACTACTAAACATCAGGTAGGCATAAAATGAAATGTAACTTCTGTCATTCTGACGATGATATTGATTTATCGAAACAATTGTCAATTTTTTAGAATTTTCAATAACTTGTATTACTCGTATATTGTGAAATTAACTAGAGACCTTGAGTTTCATTTAAAAACACTTTCATTTATAGGTTTAAAATTTAGTATATTCTGTACTAGGTTGTCTCTAATCACAAAGCCCGTTCCAAATTCATGTCTTCCGTTTTTGTTACCGCTGAAGAAGATGGTGGATTTACTTATTTTTATATTTCCATCGTCTGGCCATCTTATTTCTTGGACGGCTGTTATATCCATTCCTATGTTTTCCAGTTGTTCCACAGCATTTATAGCAGCTCCAGGTCTGTACCAACTCTGGACATTCCAAGTTCCAATATTCATGGTCCTTTTACATTGCATTTGTCGTTTTTTGTGTTTATGTGTCCGGTTCCGAGGCAAAGTTGCAGTTTCCATAATTAGTTTCTTTTTTACGAGGGTGGGTAGTTAGCCCTCCGCTCAACCCTCGTCTTTTATCCGGGCTTGGGACCGGCTGCAGTAAGGTGATTTCCGAGCTACTCAATCCACCCGTTCCTCACCCTACTCCAGGCAGAGTTAAAAAGAAATTATCGTGACTTTTATAATTGGTTACTCCTCACTTTACCCTATATAACAGCTTTGCTTAGCTTGAAATCTATTACGAAATGAGCTTTTCTATACAGTTCAACAATTTAATTTTCTAGTGCACAAAAATTCTTGTTTTTGTGACTTGTTTTATTCATGAGTTTTTCCTCAAACAAATTTTGATATAGAGAGAATTCAAGCACATATTTTGGATGTATTAAAAATTCACAGATTCCGGTCGAAATTAAATTCGACTAAATTCAATGCACGACTGTCACACAAACAAAGAAAATATCCATATCCACACTTAAGTTATATATGTGATTTCTGAATTGCAGTTGATTTCATCTTAACTTTTGTGCCTATGTTTCTAGATTTCTACAAATGTCACTGAATTAGCTACTGACGTGGACGATTTTGAATTTTCATTATGTAATAATACAGTTCATGAAATATGTTTTGATGAGGATATGCACAACCGTAATTTTTGTTTGCTATCAGATTTGTGATACCTTACTGAACAATTTTGAAATTAGTTAAATAGTATATTTTCAGTCAAAATACGAAGCATTACACCTTATATATACAGTGAAATTGTGTCTAAGGAGAAAGTCGAAATAAATAATATGTTTTGTTTTTTGACTTGAAATAATCCTTTGACATAGAAAAATTGAACTTTGTTAGAGAAATTGTAGACCAGCCATGTCAAACTCAAAGTCACTGGTTGGCCAAAAGCATGAAGACCATAGACTAGGTGGGCCGCAAAACCTAATCTTAAAGAAGACAAACTACTGAAAATCTTAACGAAAAAAAGTACTATTATGTTAGAAGTATATTTATTAAATTTCCAATAAAAAGGACATTACAAAAACTTACAAACATTAACTTCTTTTGCCAGATATATGACATCTTTTGTCTTTAATTAAGTTGTCTATTTGTGGCGTGAATTTATCGGCGGAAATAACTTCTAAAACTGCGTCCAAGTGTGCGTCCGTCAATCGCGATCTTGCGGTAGATTGGTTTCCTTTCGTTAAAGAAAATAATTGTTCACACTTATAGGTACTTCCAAACACTGACGGGATTTTACAGGCAAGTTTTCTCATTTCTTGGTATTGAAAAGGCAAGTACTTATAAAATTCGAATGTACCAACACTATCAAATTTTTCTTTTAAATGGGTTTGACACTGAATCTCAATCACTTCCATCTGCAAGTGAGGGGGAACTTTATCAATATCGATAGTGAAAAGACCAGTAAATAAAGAAAAATTGTTTTCTTGGGACTTAAAATCCTGAAAACGCTTTTCAAATTCTGACAGAAGGCTTCCAATTTTCTCTGTATACATTTTGTATGATATTGGGCCACTTGTACTTTCCTGATACGCCTTGCAAGTCGGAAAATGTGACAGATTATCCACCGCTAACTGGTTTTTCCACAGCATCATCTTACACTTGAAAGCTTTAACATGATCATGCATATCTGTTATAACTTGACGTGGTCCTTGCAATTTCGTATTAAAGTCCGACATCTTGTTCTTCCACTTCCATGAAAATGCGTATTTCTTCTTTGAGTTTCCAAAACCGATCGAGAACCATAGAACACGAAAGCCATCGCACTCCTGCTTAATAAGGTAAACCAGTGTACTCACTTTCTAAATCACGTAAAAACGCAGAAAACTGTCGCTGATTCAAGCCACGTGACCTTATGAAGTTTATCATTTTTTTCACTGACTTTAAAACGCTTTCCAACTTGATCACTTTTGAGCATAAAACTTCTTGGTGGATTATGCAATGAACATGATGAAAATCTGGTTTGTCACTGCCCGTTTCTCTGATATTTGTTTGTAATATTTTAATGAAGCCATTATTTACTCCAGTCATTGAAGGAGCTCCGTCTGTTGCAACGGAATACAGTTTTGACAAATGTAAATTGTACTTTTGCAGAAGTCCATAAACAGCATTGAAAATATCCTCCCCAGTTGTTGTATCATGCAATGGTACTAATTCCAGTAATTCTTCATAAACGTTGATATCTCTATCAACAGCACGAAGAAAAACAGCGAGTTGCGCCACACCACACACATCTGTACTTTCGTCACAGGCAATAGAAAATGCAATGAAAGAGTCTGATATTGTTTTTATCTGTTCGCTTATATTGGCAGCCAACTCGGTAACTCTTTCAGCGACAGTATTCCGGGACAAGGATATATTTTGAAAAGCCTTCACGCTCCCGGGACTTACAATTTCCGCGGCCTTTACAAGGCACTCTTTTATAAATTCACCTTCAACAAATGGTTTTGAGTGTTTTGCGATCAACTCCGACGTACGTAGCTCGCTTGAACGGCAGATTCATTCTCTTGCTTTGGACGTGTAAACATAAGCTGTTGATCTTTTAACCGTGATTTTAACTCTTTTAACTTTTCGTATCTAATCATGCCTGTATACTTGTCAAACTTAGTTTTATGACTATCATAGTGACGTTTTATATTATATAATTTTGGGACACCGACTGTACTGTTACAAATCAAGCAAATAATTTTGTCTTTCACTTCACAGCAAAACAACTGTAATTCCCACTTTTCTTGAAAGATACGATGCTCATCTCCAAGTTTCCTTTATTTCCACTTGGTTTTGAAACAGACATGTTAAAAACTTTATCCGAAATAAATAACAATAAGTACTGTTACGTGTTGTAACAATAAGTACGCAACTAAACTCGCAATTCTATCGCAACTGACTCATAACTGACTGAACAACTGAACTCAATCGAGCGGTATTGGCTTATATACGGATTGTGATTTCTCGACAGTTCTTTCCAGAATGTTCAGGTAGCGTCATCTGTGTTCTCGCGCGATAGAACTTTCCGGAACAAGCCAGGCTTTTAGGTTGAGCGCGCATCTTAGTTCATCATCACAGTACTTTATTTTCGGTTTTTAACAGGCTCGTGGGCAGCATTACATGGCTGTTTTCAAAATTGATTAGGGGCCGCAGGAAAACGCTCAGTGGGCCGCATGTTTGACATGGCTGTTGTAGACAATGGGAATTCGAGATGTATAGTTGCTTCACGCGGATCAGTATTATTGAGATATTTTGCACAATCCCCAATACTGTTAACTGAGGAATTGGTGCTTTTCATTCGCCTACGACATACAACTAAACTAATTTTGAAACTATAATTAATAAAGATCCAGACATTAATCCCCTTTGGTTGCGTAAATATATGATTAACATGAAGAAACAATGTGCAGAGTTTCACACATGTTTTTGACTAAACGTTATATAGATAGAAACTTCAGTTCCCACCCAAAGCATCTATATATATAAAAGAAAGTAATGTTAGTTACTCCACTTATAACTCAAGAACGGCTGAACCGATTTAGCTGAAAATTGGCAGGGAGGTAGTTTAGAGCCAGGAGAAGGACATAGGATACTTTTTATCCCGTTCGACAGCATTCCCGTGTGACTTGACATGAAACGTCAGTCACTATAAAACGTGGTATAACAAAAAAGAATCAGACTTGGAATAACAAAACGCAAATGACAGCTATGTAATTGACGTATAATGACAGCTCTGTGATGACGTATGGATGACAATTTGATATTTGTAAGAAATCAATAATAGAACTATTTCTATTAAATAAATAATTAACAATTATAATGTAATGATAGTGCCATTGCCCATTCGTATAAATAGTGAAGTGAACTATAAAACTCGGTATGGTTGAACATTTGAGTTTTTAGGTGAAGTGAAGTTTAATTAATAATGCCGCGACCAATACGATCGAATCTTTCCCGACAAAGCCGTGATGCAAGAAGAATACGAAATACTGCAAATGAAAGGAGTGAAGAAGAACAAGAAATTGCACGTGAACAGCGCCGCGATAGTATGGCTCGACTCCGTGCTTCTCAATCACGAGAGCAAATTGAAGCAGCCCGTGAAACAGCTCGGTTGGCAATGCAGAATCGTCGAGCGAACAACAGAGGTCAACAAATAGATAATTTGCGACGCAGAACAAGATATTTATCAAGTGCTGATTTGAATCGAGCAGCGTTTCAATACGATTGCAGCAATGATTACAGCTTGCATCCTAGCGTTTGCATTGGGCAAATGGACGTAGTTTGCGAGTATTGTGGTGCATTAAAGTTTTCCGGAGAAACGCCTGGATCATGCTGCCTTAATGGTAAAGTGAAATTGCCATTGTTGACTCCGCCACCTGAGCCATTGTATTCATTGCTTTGTGGCGAAACACAAGAATCACGCCACTTTCTTGCAAATACTCAAAAATACAATGGTTGTTTCCAGATGACGTCATTTGGGGCAGATATTATTGAAAAACGAGGATTTAATCCGACATTTAAGGTATTTATTTTTGTACTTATATATGAACATCATGCGTTGGTCAGGTTGTTTAAGAGTGCTTTAGAGCGCATGCTAAGTAATGACTATAAAGTTGTCTTCAAAGCAGATAACCGACCATCTGGAACACACAAAAGGACATTTAATGCTCCAACAGTAGACGAAGTTGCCATCCTGATTGTTGGTGAACAATTGGAAAAACGCGATATTGTGCTTACACGTCGCGATAATGGGCAACTGCAACAAATATCTGAAACTCATCGATCATATGACACATTGCAATACCCGCTGATGTTTTGGCAAGGAGAAGATAGATATTATTTTAATATTAAAATGGAAAATCCATTGAATGGTGAGTATCAGTATCATAAGTTATTTCATTTATTTGTGAAAGACACTGATTTAAAATAATGCTTATTAAAAAAATGGTTAATGTCTGTATTGTTTGCCTTTAAAATTTGCCTTTGAAATGGTTAATTATCAAATTTTTAATTTCAGGTGAAGAAACTACAAAGAAAGTTAGCTCAATGAATTATTACGCATATCGTTAGATGATTCGTCAAAATGCTGACAACTATTTGCTGCGGTTTCGTCGATTGTTTCAGCAGTATTGCGTTGACATGTATGTAAAAATAGAAACAGTACGTTTAACATTCATTGGGTTGAACCAAGCCAAACTGCGTTCTGAGGAGTACATCCATTTACGTGATGCAGTTAGTACTGAAGAAAATGCAGCTAATATGGTCGATTAACTATTCTGCCGGCGACATACATTGGTAGTCCACGTCACATGCATGAATATGCACAAGATGCAATGACATATGTTCGTCATTACGGTCGGCCCGATCTCTTTATTACTTTTACCTGTAATCCAAAATGGATAGAAATTACTCAATTGCTGCTTCCCGGACAAACATCAAGTGATAGACACGACATCACAGCACGTATATTCAGGCAAAAAATTCGGTCCCTGATGAACTTTATTGTTAAACAACGCGTCTTTGGAGATACTCGATGCTGGATGTATTCAATCGAATGGCAAAAGCGAGGCCTGCCGCACGCACACATTCTTATTTGGTTAGTGGAAAGAATTCAGCCTGACCAAATAGATGATATCATATGTGCCGAGATTCCTGATTATGAAGTCGATCCAGACCTACATGATGTTGTTACTACTAATATGATTCATGGACCATGTGGTGCCATCAATCCCCAATCACCTTGCATGGTCGATGGAAAGTGCTCTAAACGATATCCACGGAAATTAACGGCGGAGACTGTCACTGGCAATGATGGTTATCCGCTGTATCGGCGTCGATCACCAGATGACAACGGTCGAACTGTCACAACGAAAGTGAAAAGAATGGATTTCGTTGTCGACAACAGTTGGATTGTTCCATATTCGCCACTTATTTCTAAATCGTTCAAGACACATTGCAACGTTGAATACTGCAATTCAGTTAAGTCCATAAAATATATTTGCAAATATGTCACGAAAGGCAGTGATATGGCGGTTTTTGGATTGCAATCCTCGAATACCAACGATGAAATTTCACGCTATCAAGTTGGTCGTTATGTGAACTGTAATGAAACGATTTGGCGTATATTCGCATTTCCCATTCACGAACGTCATCCTACTGTTATGCATTTGGCGATGCATCTGGAGAATGGTAAACGAGTATATTTCACGGCTTCGAATGCTACGCAACGTGCTGAAACACCTCCAGCAACTACATTGACCAGTTTTTTTGCAATCTGCCAAAGCGATCAGTTTGCACGAACTTTGCTTTACTCGGAGATGCTACGTTATTATACTTGGAATGCTTCATCGAAGAATTTTCAAAGACGGAAGCAAGGCGATGCGGTTCCTGGGTATCCAGATGTGCGTTCTACTGATGCTCTTGGTCGTATGTATACAGTTCATCCAAAGAATAATGAATGTTTCTATTTGCGGTTGTTGCTGGTAAATGTGCGTGGGCCAACGTCATTTGAGTCACTACGAACTGTTAATGGTGTAATATTCCCAACATATCGTGCTGCATGTGAAGAATTGAAGTTATTAGAAAACGATAGTCATTGAGATACGACAATCGCTGAAGCCATTATCTCTGCATCTCCAAGTCAGATACGCACATTATTCGCTATCATAATTTCGACATGTTTTCCATCCAACCCATGTAACCTGTGGCACAAATACAAGGATAATATGTCAGAAGATATTTTACATCAAATTCGTGTCAGTTCCAGAAATTACGATATTGAGATGAATGAGGAGATACATAATCGTGCTTTACTCTTGATCGAAGATATGTGTTACCTCATGTGCGGTAATTTATTAAGCAGGTTAGGAATGCCAGCACCATATCGTGAAATGAATGACGCATTTAATCGAGAATTGGAACGGGAACGTGAATATGATCACCAGGAATTAGATTTAGTAGTTCAAACGAATGTACCCCTGTTGAATTACCAACAAAAGGAAGTTTATGATACTTTAATGAAGGCAATCAATGATGAAAATGGTGGTTTATATTTCCTAGATGCCCCTGGTGGAACTGGCAAGACATTCCTCCTGTCATTAGTTTTAGCAACTGTTCGGGCGAGATCTAACATAGCAGTTGCAGTTGCTTCTTCTGGAATAGCAGCCACATTGTTAGAAGGATGCCGTACGGCTCATTCAGCATTCAAATTACCGTTAAATCTTCAAATTATTGAGGAACCAACGTGTAATATTGCAAAACACTCAGCAAAGGCCAAAGTTTTAGCGGTATCGAAAATCATCATCTGGGACGAATGCACAATGGCGCTTAAACGTGCATTAGAAGCACTTAACCGAACATTAAAAGATTTACGCAATGACTCGAGATGTTTTGGAGAAGCAATGATTTTACTGTCTGGCGATTTCCGCCAAATACTGCCAGTAATTCCAAGATCTACGGCTGCCGACGAAATAAACGCTTGCCTCAAATCGTCAAATCTATGGCGCAATGTGAAGAAACTGCAACTGACAACAAACATGAGAGTTACATTGCTTAATGATTCATCTGTTGAAGATTTCTCGGAGCAATTGCTGACTATCGGTAATGGTCAAGCACCTGTCGATGAATCGAGCGGATTAATATCATTTCCAAATAATTTCTGTAATTTTGTCTCATCAAAAGACGAACTTATCAACAATGTATTTCCAGAAATTATTTCTAACTACAAAAATTATGAATGGTTGAGTGAGCGAACAATTTTAGCGGCTAAGAATAAAGATGTAGATGACCTAAACTACATAATTCAAGATAAGATCATTGGAACAATGCATTCATTCAAATCTATTGACTGCGTCACAAATGAAGATGAAGCCACCAACTATCCAATTAAATTTTTAAACTCTTTGGACGTGCCTGGCTTACCACCGCACAATTTACGCCTAAAGGTTGGCTCCGTAGTAATCATGCTTCGAAACAAACCAACCGAAACTGTGCAACGGTACGCGTTTGGTGGTTAGAAAATTGATGAACCAATGTAATTTACGCTACGATAATGATAGGAAAATTCAAAGGTGAGGGAGTTCTCATTCCGAAGATACCGATGATCCCAACCGATATGCCGTTTGAATTTAAAAGACTTCAATTTCCGATACGTCTTGCATTTGCCATGACCATCAACAAATCACAAGGCCAATCCTTAAAAGTTTGTGGTTTAAATCTAGAACATTCATGTTTTTCCCATGGTCAATTATACGTGGCATGTTCACGGGTCGGAAGACCATTTGCGTTGTTTGTTTTTGCGCCTGATAATAAAACAAAAAATGTCGTGTATCACAAGGTACTTAAATGAAGAGCAACCTATGTACTAAAATACAGAAATAATTATGAATGATTAATGTAGGTATTTAATTTTTTTTTGTATTTTTTCCAATTAAAAAAAAAGTCTGCTTATTTGTTGCCATTAAGGCGGAACAAAGTTTGCCGAGTCAGCTAGTTATAGATAAAATAGTGTTCGAAAATATATTTTTATCTCCGACGAATTCTCTCGTTTGTATCGAATTTACAACCTTATGCCACAAGAATAAATATTATTTATTTATTTTTATGCTTTTGTGCTGCGACAGGATTCACAACCCCCTTTTTGAATTTCGAAAACTATTGTCCACGCAGCTTGAACCACTGTGATCCCTATTCTAATATTCAAGGTCTATTGCTATGTTCGAAATATACTCTGACGCATTACCTCCCATAAAAGATTCTACAATTTGTAAAGATAGCTATTCTCTGTTTATTAATGTAATATAACTTTACCTAGAAGAGAAAATATTTGTTCGTGTTGTAAGATTTGCACGTGTATTATTAACGGCATACGATCTTTCTTACAAGAAAGTCTCATCAGTTCTAACCCTCCGTGGTGAATATTTCATCGAGTGGATCGGTTCAGCTCCGGCTTTGTGTCAAGCTCAAGCTGTATCTCAGTAGTTTACTGAAGTAACTCTGTAACTCATTCTATTATTCTCACGGTTCTCTTTCTCCGTATACCTCGTGAGTTTCTGTATTTGAGCTACCCGTTCTCAAGAATATTTCTCAATTCTTTCTCTCCTTATCTCGATTAGTAAACGAGTGATTATTAACCCATCAAGGATGGATTTAATTATGTTTAGAATTTTGCAATAGTATATTTTCAAACTGTATTTTCAGAACGAAACAAATAGATTTGCTTAAAGAAATATAGTGAAATTTTTCTGACTTTCTTCAAAAATTAGTGTTGCCATATGGCAACGCGAGTAACTTACACTGCCCATGTTTCATTGAAAAAAAAATTTTATTGATTGAAAAAAAAAACTACATTCGTGTATGGTATTCAACATTGCACGACAAACAAACTCCTACATTACATTTGATGCATTTTGTGCGCATAATAGATTTGCAATTGTCGCCATTGCATCTTATTTTTTTTTCTACTGGTGTGAGGAGGTGCCCTATATTATCATATCGCACATCATCGCCAACACGGCTGAAAGATCTGCTCGATTTACTAGCAGATGGTCTACCTTTTCCTTTCGGTGGATTCTTGTACTTGTTGAGGTACGTTTTGACAATTTCTCGACGAAAGTCTAGTTGAGTTATTTTGTTGCCAGACTGTTTGTACAGGACCCAGGCATTTTGAATTGCGGCATCAAGTAGCCATGTGAAAAGACACCACCACCATTTTTTTCCACGTAGACTAATCCTATAGCGTGCAATATTCTCATCCATCAGATCCGTGCCACACATAGATGCATTATATTTGGAAATCAAGTTCGGTCTTTTTACTTGAACAATTTTTTTCTCCTTCGCTGAATATCGTTGGACACTAGCAAGTGGGGCTACCCCATATTTGGTCGAAGCTGCTGAAACTACATTATTGTCAGTCCAACCCGTTAGTAAAATTCCGTTGGTTCTATCCAAACAAGAATCGAAGTCACCACGTTGTTTCTTACTCATATCCTTTTTGGATAGTAACGGGCAATTTTTAGGGATTCGGTTATCGCGAATGGTTCCTGTGGATGAGAAACCTCTTGATTTCAGGTGACTAAGAAGGTGAAAGCTTGTAAATAAATTGTCTATGAATAGGTTGTATCGATGTTTTTTCTTTTCTTCTGGTAACTCATCCAAAAGCATCAGCAATGGAGCAGTAGATTTTCCAAACACAGTTTGGTATTCTGTGTTCACGCGCCTATCTTTGCCTTGATAGAAGGAAAAATTCACAAGATATCCGTATTTGTTGTTCAGCGACCATATCTTGTATCCAAATCTGATTGGTTTGCCTCGGATGAATTGCTTGCATGAGTGCTTTCCAAAGTATTTGACCATACACTCATCGTAATTCAAATCTTCTTCTGGAACAAAATAGTTCAGAAATTTTTGCCGTAGTAGATCACTTAGAGGTCGCAGTTTATAGAATTTGTCATTTGGATCTAGTGCATTATTATCTGCGCAGTGTAGATACCGCCAAATTGTTAAAAATCGGTCTCTCCTCATTGAATCCTTCACTAGTTGGTTACCAAGATCTGCATCAGTACTCCAGTAATGTTTTTTTCCAGGTAATTGACAATATCCCGATAAAATCAGAATAGCAATAAAACATTTCATTTCATTCAAAGTAATTTGAGGACATGGCAAGTTTTTAAATTGTGCGTACTTGTTTGATTCTTCTACCAGTAAAGAAAGTACGTCTTGGTCTATGAATAACTCGAACATTTCTGTTGGGGTTAAAGTTTTAAAACTTTCATAATCCGAACGAAAATAATTTTCTGAACTTTCTACCATATCGCCTTTGATCCATTCAATGTTCTCATAAGTAACTTTTTCTACATGTTCCGTATCTGGTTCAACTAATGCATCATCTTCACCATGTAAAACAAGTTGAGCTGGAGCATTCAATTGATTCCGAGATAAATTATCAACGAGTCCGCCTTCATCTTCCTCACCGGAATCCTCGAATCCTCATCTGTCATCGCACCCTCATTCGGAGGCTCAATATAAATTTGGTCGACATCTAAATCATCATTATACGCAATCTGAAGAGCTTCTTCGAAAGTCAGCCCACCGCTAGAAAAAAAAAGCAAAATGTAAAAAGGTAGTCCACAGAAAGGACTCGTGTTGCCACATGGCAACATCGAGTTCCAAAGCTTCACGATCTCAAAGGTTTTTGCAAACTCCCGTTATTCTGCTGCCTCTACGTTGATAATATATTCCTAAAGCTGTTGTAACGAATTTATTTCCGAAAGCTGTAACAATTAATTTTTATTTATACTTACGTAAACTTGATATCCATTTTTGAGAAGTCTTCTTGATATTCCCTAACAAAATCGTGTTTTTATATCACTGGAGTGAACATGCAAACACTACACACGGTTCTGTCAACTGACACTGCAACAAACTATTGCCGTGTATACCGCCATCTATGTTTTAAATGAAAAATCTGATGAATTTTAAGCAACAGAAAACTGTTAATTTCTGTTGCCGTGTGGCAACACCAGTCCTTGATGGGTTAATTAGCATATTTTCGCAACCGTCACGAAACATTGTAAAATTAATAATATGTGTGAATAGTGTAATAAATCTGTGTAAATATAGTAATAGTAAACGAATTTGATTTTTATTTAACAACTAACAATAATAATTGGAATAACAGTGCGCTAATTATCAATGTACGTGAACATGCGTAGATAGACCCAGAAGGAACTGTGCTCGGAGTTCAAAGAAAACGTCTAAAAATTAGAACTACAATTGAGATATATAGTGTTGAGGATGTACGTGTAAATATTTGATAAACAATATACAGAATGCATAATGAGGCTGTAAAATCTAGATCATAATAATTCCTATACTTCAACTCATAATGTTGAATACTGAACAAATAAAAACTAAGCAAAATTATAATTTTGAGTTAAGTTCCAATGCGAGGGAGCTTATTCTGTTGATAAGTATACAAGATGGAAATGCACTTTCTCAACCAGATACTGTTTCCCACTGAACCCGGAACTTATTGAACAGACTAATTGAATCAGCTTATAATGTCTGTCTAATTAGAACTACTGAATCAAAACTTCATTAGGTGCATTTTTAAATTAAAGGAGAAGCAGGACGGGCCGTTAATAAAATTAAAACGCGATATTAATAATAACTACTTGTGATTTATATATTTATGTTAATTGCAACATACACACATCTGGGTTCAAAATCTCCTTGAGCACAATAATTTGTTATAAAATTTCCGCACTTGTGATGGGAAAATGTCTGACTGTGGGATCCATTGTTATGTGGTAAACGCAAGGTTAAAATGCGACTGCTCTAACTGTTCGAAAGACTAGGAAGGAACTCTACAATTTAGTTTGTAATTAACAGAGATTCACACATAATAAATGAATAACGGTACCATTTTTATAACAAGCCCTACTTTTAGTTAACACCGATGTTTAAATTATAATGAGGCGAATACAGCGTAAAAAGATTATAGTTGTTTTTTAGAAAACACCCTTAAACTGAAAACTTTCACATATCAACGTTTAATCAACAGTTGTTTCAAACAACAACTATAAATTTACTTGAAATTATTGATAATTTGGAAATGAGGATGTCCTATGCTATTGTAACTTATTCTCTATCTCCAGCCAAATTTCAATTCCAGTTAGTTAGTGATTGATTGGTCTATCTCTATATCTTTAATGTAAAAATTATAACAATAATATAAATTTATATTTAACAACTCAATGTGGGATGAAGCAGTAGTTAGAACATTGCCCAATAATCATTATAACTCTACTGAATATGAACATCGTCGCCTAATCAGTCTCTCAAACATTGCCGAAATATTAGCAGGTGCTATAATTGGACAATTTAATTTGTCTTCGGTTGTATTTGTTGCCAGGAAAGGATACAGGCATGAACATATTCCATTATATGCGGGTATGGCCTCTGATTTTATAAAACAAATTATTCCGAAATAGAAAATGTGTTAGTTCAGTAGAACGAATTGCTCTTGGTTTATTCCCCTAGAAATCAAATAAAACTAACTTAAGTACGTTATCCGCCAAAATAAACAGTACCGAAACAGAGAGTGCTGTGGAGTTGTTTATGTAATATGGATTTGTCATATTTGACTTAATTGTCATTAGTTGATATATTAATAGTACGCTGCAGTTAAATTTGATTTAAAAATAGCTCTAACAACGGAAGAAAAAGTTTTTTTGGTAGAGCATTATTTTCGTTCATACGAAAAAGGTCGTAATGATGGTCCAAGCTTAGAACAGGTGTCAATAAAATATCAACAAAAATTTAATAAAGCAGCTCCTAGTAAAAGTGTGATGTTAGCTGTTGTTGGAAAATTTCGTCGCACTGGTAGTGTATTGTGTCAACGTAAAGGTTCTTCAGGTCGTCGAAAAACAGTATGCACTAACGAAAATGAAGGACGTGTTTTTAACCAAGTTGTGCAATCACCTCAAAGAAGTCTTGTAAGAACTGCATGTGAACTCAACATTAGTGAAACGTCTTTACGTCGCATGTTTAAATCAATTGGTGGTTATCCATACCGTATTCAAGTTGGACAACGACTAAATGCTGCGGACAAACGTGCAAGAGTAATTTACTTTGGTCGCATGTTGAGTTTAATTTACGAAGATCCCGAATTTTTGAAAAACATATGGTTTTCAGACGAGACTCACGTTCATCTTAGCGGCTATATTAATCGACAAACAACCAGATTCCTTGGATTTGAACGTCCTGATGTCGTTGTAGAGAAACCACTCCACAGTCTTCGAGTTACCGTTTAGTGCGCGGTATCTGGTCATGGAATGATTGGTCCTTATTTCGTTGAAGATGATAATCAGAATCCACTTACTGTCAACCAAGAGCGTTATAGAGAGAAAATTATTATAGTTTTTGTAAGAGATCTAAATAACTTTTGCCGTGCACGAAATCTACAGTCTCGCACACAATGGTTCCAACAAGATGGTGCAACGAGCCATACAGCTGTGCGCACCTAAGACTTACTCCGTCAGCATTTCGATAATAAAATAATTTCTCGGGGAACAGACTTCGAATATCCTTCTCATTCACCTGATCTGGCGCCACCTGACGTATACATTTGGGGCATAATAAAGGACAAAATATTTCACTCGGAAAATCCGCCGGCGAATATTGCCGAACTACGGGAAAGAATACAAAATATTTTTCGGCAGTTACATCAACCACTTTTTATAAATATGTTTATTGACTTACAAAATCGATATGAAGCTTGTTTGCGTCGAAATGGTGAATATTCTGAACACTTACATTACAGAAATTGAAAATTAATTTTTATTTTTATTTTCGGTACTGTTTATTTTGTCGGATACTGTATTTCCTATACATTAACTTTTCTTATTCAATTTACTTAAATATTTCCCCTATAAATGAAATAAGACTAACTTTACTCTTAAAATTTCCAATATATTAACTTTTCTTATTCAATTTACATTGGACAATATATAATTAGATTAACGGCTGTAATTTTTCTGGTATTCGATTGTTATGTTTTAAATCTCCCGTTCTGCTTGTGAATCTGTATTATATAGGTACCTCCCGTATAGCCAAAAAACTTTTAGTCAACCATTTGAATCGAAGGTATTTGGAATCAAGAAGTATGTATTTGTAAGAAGTGATATGTGTGACTTCTTTTGCATCAAATATTTCCACACTCTCAAAGTATTCCTAAAAAGGATAAACAAAAGAATATATCGCAAACTCGAATAAGGTATCAGTGGATACCAGTTTGAATTTAGGAAGAAATTCAAAGCCAAAAAAGCAATAACGCATTGAATGTGAGTTAGACGACCGGCATATCTCTCCAAAAATTCTAATCACTGTCCCAGAAATTTATTTTATTTATTGGTGGCGACTTTCACTGTATACAAGATCACGCTCGACTACAGGAAAAAAATTTACTGTATAGATAGAGTGACTTTTCATGGTTTGACATTTACATGCCGTGGACAGTTTGTATTGGGTGTGGCGGTTTTTGTGGGGGTGTACTTGCGTCACTGAGCAACTACCGTTGCCTGTGATAGTATAGACATAGTTTGAAGCTTAAAGAAGCAGTTATATCACTCTGCAGATATTCATATTCCAATTTTTTCTTTCACCAACATCCACTCTTGGGAAACAAATTTAAGATGCGCAGAATATTTGTCATTTGTCGGCTTTTGTAATAAGTTTGCAAACATTTGAATCATTCAAGTAATTTTTTGATATAATATTCATAAAAATTTGATTAGCCAGCACTCAAACCTTGTCGTACTTCACTACTTTTTAGAAAACCGTAAACCACTGTGCATGAATTGTTCCTAAAAATACAAGAAAAATATTACTTGGCATCATTCAACCCTGACAATAATAACATCGGGCAACATTGTAGTAGGTATCCCGAACATAACCTGTATAACAGTTTGTTGTTATTATTATTAACAGATCTATTTATTTATTTGTGTAAAAGCGTTTGTCCTGTTACGAGTTTTAATTTGTTTTGAGTGTAGTTATTGTGAACATCATATCGTTTCGTTATCATTAATTTTGAACTATGAATCAAGGTAGATTGTAGATTGTAGGGGGGTCGTACAGGCTGTACAGCCTCACAAGCACTTCGACCTATAAGTTCTTTTGTGCGTGACCCTTGATCTATTCGAGGCCCGGGATACCGAGACTTCTTGTGAAGTTTATCAGTTTCCTGGGAGCTAAGTTCCTGATGTCGGAGGGCGTTAAAAAGGCCCCTTCCAGGAACTTAAGCCTCTTGCAGAAAAGCGCTGGGCATTCGCAAAGCAAATGTTCTGCACTTTCCGCGAAGTTCTCGCAGTAGCGGCAACTGTCACTCTCTGATTTGCCCATCTTTTTGAGGTGATACCCCAGAGGGCAGTGTCCAGTGAGGAGTCCCGTTACCATCTTCAAGTCTTTCTTGTCCAACTCGAGAAGCTGTTTAGCTTTCTTAGGCGATAGGCACACTAGTCTTTTCGCTTGTCTTTGTCCTGGCACTTTATTCCAGTGAGATTTCATTTCATCGGTTTCCCAGCGTCGGAACTCCTCTTTTAAGTGGGCTTTGGAGAGTCCACAGAAGGGTTCTGGGCCGGGAAATTGTGTATTTGCCCCTTCTTTGGCAAGGCAATCTGCTTCTTCGTTGCCTTTAATTCCTCTGTGACCTGGCACCCACATCAGGGTGACCTGATTGTTTGCTGCCAGTTGTCTCAGGGATTGTTTACAGTCCCAAGTTAGCTTAGACTCACAGGTGTATGACCTCAGAGCTTTTAGCGCTGCTTGGCTATCTGACAGTATATAGATTTTTTCCCTTCGAGTGCCTCTTTCAAGGCATTCCTGGGCACATAGTTCTATAGCATGTACTTCTGCTTGGAAGATGGTTGGGGTGTTACCAAGGGGTTTTGAGAGCCTGAAATTCGGTCCTGTAACGCCCACTCCAACCCTTTCGTCCATCTTAGATCCATCTGTGTACCACACTGATGCATCCCTTCCCAGTTGAGGTCCGTTCTCTGTGCAAGTTTGGTGGCTGTTTATGACCACTTCAAACTGCATTTCGAAGTCGTACCTAACTGGCATGAAATCTGTCGGTTTAGACATGGCTTCTAGGGAAATATGTTCCAAAATCTTTAAGTGTCCGATCAGATTTCCTGCTTTTAGGCTTTTTGTCTGGCTCAGTCTGAAGGCACTGTTTGTTGCTTCTTTCTTTACACATATGTGCAATGGCGGAAGGTTCAACATTACCTCCAGAGCTGCAGTAGGGCACGTAAACATTGCCCCTGTTATTCCCAGACAGGCTAGCCGCTGCACTTTCTGCAGCTTGACTTGTGCCGAAATTTGTTGAGTTTTTGGCCACCACACTAGTGAGGCGTAGGTGACCATGGGTTTGATGATCGTTTGGTATGACCAATAAATCATTTTTGGTTTCAGACCCCATGTCTTACCAAAGACTCTGCGGCATGTCCAACTTGCCGCTGTAGCTCTGGAAATGAATCAAGGTACAAAAACTATACATTGTGTGTGTCGGAGATAAATTCCAGGCATGAGAAAGGATGTAAAACGGTAAATATTGAAGTTGCAAGGAAAATCTAAATACTTATAACTAATTGTTTATTCCAGGTTTGCAGATTGGAGAGATCTTCTTCAATTTGGCAAAATATCTTCTCAGTATTGCTATGACCATTTCAGAGTTTGCACTCTTCTATCGAAAATAAGATGTTCGCAAGCATCCAAAACAACCGTCTGAAAAAATTTGCAGTCCTCTTACGAATACCTGCACTTGAGTAAACACAAATAAATGAATATATATTCTAACTATTCATGAATTAATGCAGATCGTCAATACTATGAACATGTTAAGGTGGGTTCATAAAACATTCATTATCATTATAAAAAATGAAAGCATGCAAACTTGTAAGTGTAATGTATTAATCTATTTCTTAGACATTTTCTTCTATAATTATAATGAAATGTTAATGAATGTTTTATAAATCCAACTTGTATTTCGATTTTTGCAGAGCCAACTGTACCTTTATAGTCCATCGAGCTAGAATCAGCTTCATCTTCTCAACATTTTGATGAAGAATTGGAAGGTATGTATCAATATTGACAAATTAACCAAAAACTTCTTTAAAGATAAAACTTGATATGTTGATCTCAAGTAACATTTAGTAAATTTACACATTTTTTGAGCATGTTATGTTTTATTGGCAGTGATTAAATAAAGAAAATTTTTATGTTTTAGAAACTAAGACAGTTAATGGACATGTTACGCCTAGCACATCAGCTGAAGTTTGCATCAGCGAAGACCATAGTTCGAAAGGCATGTATATACTCAATTACTAATAAACATATCTCACTTCAAACCACGTTTTGTGTTGAATTGCTTTCCTCACAAGCTCCTAATTAACATGGAGAAATTTTTTCTCATTCTGATGTCAAACAGAGTGTTCATTTTATCCGATGTAAAAATCTGTGATTTGAGAATCTTATACTCTTAATTTTCAAATTTGTATAGTTTAATAACCTGTGTGGTGTTAGTAGATTACCTATTCTTTTTTTGCAGAATATACAAGAGCAATTCTTCATATTTTATGAAAACAAAAAATTTTTTCATTATTAATTTCTATCCGAAAGAAACCAAATTCTCTACATCAGGAAAAATTTGTTGTAGATATTTATAAGATACAATTCATAATTTTTCAGATTTGGTATCTGAACTGAATATACTTCAAAATTGACAAATAATTAGACATAGAGATTTTCATATAACTTCATCAATGTATATTCAAATATATTGAAGATAATAATAATAATGGCTTAACACCCCTAGTGGGATTGCGCCGCAACAATGCTCTCTAGATCCTCTTGTTGAGGTGGATCAGTCCCCAATTTCATGTCTACACTTTCTCGCTTATTTCCCACCACAACTTCCTGTCTTTTCCTGCCAGCTTCCAACTCCTGCTCTTCTTAGGTCATCCTCCACCTCCTTTAACCATTCTGCTCTAGGCCTGCCACGTCTTTTTCTACCACCAGAATCCCATTGTATCGTATTGTATGCTATAGATTTTGTTCCTTCTCTCCATACATGCCCCAACCACCTAACTCGCTGAACTTTGATTTTCTTTATAACAGTTTCGCCATTGAGTTCATCAGTTATTTCTCGGTTTGTTCTTATCCTCATTAATTTTTACTGGGTCCATTGTTTTTCTGATTACCTTTCTTTCCTTCATCTCAATTTCTCCTTATCATTTTTCGCCAGTGTCATTGTTTCAGTTGAGTACATCGTTACTGGTCTAATAATCGTTTTAAATATATTGATCTTCATTCGTTTTGCGAGTAATTTACTTTTCGATAATTTCTTGTTAGCATGGAAGGCTTTATTCATATTAATTATTTCTTCTTCAATCTCAGTACTCCTGCTTCCTTTGCTATTGATCATAACGCCGTGGTACTTAAACTTTTCTACTTCCATAAATTCATACTCGCTAACTGTAACATTTCCACCTTGACATTGCTTTTCAAATCTCATTATTTTTGTTTTGTTTTCATTGATTTTTAAGCCTATCCGCTTTCCCTCTGTAACTTTCCATTATAGGTTACAAGTACTATATTATCAGTGTAGGCGATTTGTCCACTACTTGACCTTAAATTCCCTTTATGAATTTGACTCATCATGTATTCTAATGCTAAGTTAAATAGTGTTGCCGATAGCGACTCCTTTGTTAATCGCAAACTCATCAGATTCCTTTAGGTGTTAGTATGCTGACCCTTGTTTCGCTCATAGTCATCCTGATTAGTCTTCGCAGTTTTGCATCTACTCCTTGTTTATTTAGTGCTGTCAATGGGTGGTTTCTTTTGATTGAGTCAAAAGCCTGTTGAAAATCTATAAAAAGCATTTCTGTGTCATCTGGTGGTGTTTATGTGCTTTTCCATTATTTGTTTTATTGTATGTATTGCGTCTGTTGTCGATCTATCCTGTACGAAGCGGCATTGATATTGTCCTAATATTTCTCGAGTGTTACTAGCTAATCGTTTTTGTATTGCTGTTGATAGGATCTTATATGCAACGTTTAATAGGGTAATACCCCTATAGTTACTGCATTGGTGTTGATCACGTTTCTTGTGTATAGTAATAATTTGTCCGATTTCCCATTATTTTGGCATCCTTTCCTCAAACGAGATTTTCCTGATTAGTTGGTATATTCTTTCATGAAGTTTGATTCCTCCATACTTTATCAGCTCTATGCTTATTTCATCTTTACCTGGTGCTTTTCTATTTCTCATATTGTTCATGATTTCATCAACTTCTTCTATTGTTATTTCTTTTGATAAGGCTCGTTGATCATTCTCCTCCTGTTCTTCGCCCTTTTCTGTGTTTGGTTCAGTTAGCAAGTCCTTAAAGTAATCTGCCCATATTTGTTTATATTAATGGTCTTCTTCTGTCAGCCTGCCTTCTTTATCCTTTTTTTACTTGACATTTCCTTTGTATGTTAAATTAGCTTTGTTTACTTTTTTGTAGAAACTCTGTATTTCTATTTGAACTTTCCTTTTCTATTTCTCTAACAGTATTATCCATCCACTCCCGTTTACTTTTCCTTATCAGCTTATTACTCTCCCTTCTAATAATTTCGTTTTGTTTTTTTGTCTTCAATTCTGTTCGTTTTCATCCATCTTAGTCTTGCCCTGACTTTCATTTCTATTGCACTTCTACAGCTTTCATAAAACCATTCTTTTTTCTTGCGGGTCTTTGTTCCACCAAGATGATTGCTGGCTACAGTTTGCAAGCTTTTCTTTATATTATTTCACTCCTCCTATATAGTTTCCCCTTCATCTTCCCCTTCATGTTCTAAATTAACCCTTTTTACTTGGGGTTAATTAGAGGGAATGTAGTTTCTTTGTTGTTATACGATGTACTCGAAGGACCAAATGGGTATTTTTCACTTTAGATATGATGTAAATGATGTACTGTACGATGCAATGAAACACTTATGTCACTTTAGATTTTATATTGTCATGAAATTATAAGTTTTTGTTTGCGTCGACAATTAAGAATTCACTTTATATTCACGCGATGAATGCTATGACGTTTTATGAAATAACTAAACCTTAAAGATACATGTTTGTTCCCGATATGTAAACGCCGGGTGCTCTTCTAAACTCAGTACGAAAGTGTGTCTGGGAAGTGAAGTGAGAATGAGGTTATTCTCGTACTTATACGTAGTGTGACGTAGGTACGAGGAACGAACAAAATAGTAGAAACTAGCCAATGGGATGAAAGTATTTTAAAATGTAATGTTCGAACAACAAGTGAATTTGGCAGATATGAAGATGTTTTTTGTGGGGTTTTCAACGGTTTCGTAGATACAGATAACAGAGTTTTGAAGAGAGTTTTTATGAAGAGATAAGATGTCGGGGACTTTGATATGTTCAGTAGAATTGCAAAAAACGATATTTATCTGTTTTCCTTAGGTGTTAGTAAATTTAAATGACTTTTTTAGTGAAGTAAAGGAATATTAACTGTTGAAAATAAGGATATATTTAGTTATCTGTTTTGAGCATAATATTCGATTTGTAGTATACAGGGGAAATTGAAATAGAATCACGGGAGAATTTGGTAATTAAAAGCCAAATTCGAACATCTTCATTTTCTGTTATAAAATTCTCTATACCTGCAGCATATTCTTTTAGCGTGTTTTCATTATGGAATTTATCCAAATTCCATTATTCACATTTACGTTTTGTGTCATTTATACTTCATATTTTCTGTTTTATTTTCGACATAACCATGAAGTGATCCAAGTCCTGTGTATGATCTGACATCTCTTACTGATGTGTGTTTTCTTCTAATCACCATCACGTGATCTATTTGTGAGCATGTTTTTCGATCTGCTGATAACCAGGTCATTTTATGATTTTTATGGTGTTGAAATTTGGTACCGCTGATAATCATATTAATTTGTGCTACTAGATTACATAATCGCTGTCCATTATCATTTGTTCTTTCATGTATTGTTTCTTTTCCTGCTATTTGGTTTAGTTATTCCTCCTTTCCTATTTGAGCGTTGAAATCTTTCAAAATTAATAGTGCTTCGGAACATTCTCTATTTCTTCTGCTACTTTTTCATAATATTCTTCTTTGTCCCCCTTGTTACTGTTCTCAGTTGGGGCATACACATTTAATACTGATAGGTTGGATGGTTTTGCTTCAATTCTTAAGTATGCTAGCCTTTCATTTATTGGTCTAAATTCCAGTACTTTTTGTTTTAATTCGCCAAAAATTATGATACCTACCCCATAGCGATCTTGTGTTTCATTATCTGAGTATCGAAAACCAAAATGTTTATTTTCTATCATTCCTTGTCCCTTCCATCTTGTTTCTGTACTGTCGCGATATCTGCTTCATTCTTTCCTAATTCCGAGCCAATCTCTTGCATCTTTCCTGTTCTTAGCATTGTTCTAACGTTCCATGTACATACTTTCATCACTTTTGTTCCTGCTACGTTTTTATTTATTTTTTTGTTTGTTTTTATATTTACTTTTGTTTTTTTAGTTATCAATAATTCATTTACTTCTTCATGCCGGGTAGTTAACCTTTGTTTTACATTGTCTTTTATATTATCTTTAACTACTTTTTTTCGAGTTTTCCTCCTCTCTTGTTCCATTTCCACTCACCTCCCCATTCACCATTACTTTTTTTTAAAGCGCATTAACTACTAGGGTTATTAGCGCTTTAACGGTACTGTTAACTGTTATTTATAGGAATGTTTGCAATTTACATTAAATTAGATAGTAAAGATTGATCTCCTTTAAGAAGTCAATTACATTCAACAAGGTGTTATTCAACATACTTTTTGAATCGGTCGGTAGTCCGTGCGCTTGACGATTTTGTTTGTACTTTGGGCATTCTACAAGACAGTGTTCAACAGTTACATTAACTCTACATAAATCACACACTGGCGAATCAGATTTTGTGATTAAATGTTCGTGAGTAAACAGAGTGTGACCAATGCTGATGCGTGTTAACACATTTGACAATTTCCATTCATTATGTTGTTAATTTTAGGTTTGATGGTTGGTTTAATTGGCCTCAGTTTATCTTTAGACTGATCTCACTCGGCCTGCCACTTGTTATAAATTAATGATTTTATGTGACATTTGTAGTCTGACACAAGCACTCTGTTTTCGCGCACTGCACTATCACTTGTAATTGCTTCTGGTGCTGCCCTGTCTACTTCTTCGTTTCCGAGAATTCCTATGTGCGAGGGTACCCATATGAATACAACCTCTTTTCCGCCATGCCGAATTGAGTGAAATGGTTGCTTGATCATCTTTGAGAGGGGGCAATGGCTGTTTATATTTTTGAGAGTTTTCAGCGAGGTTAGAGAGTCGGAAATGATTAAGTACTCTTGTTCTGGCCTCCCTTGAATAAGTATAAGGGCTTGAAGTATTGAAAATAACTCGGCAGAGGATACAGATGATAGTTTGGGTAATTGGTACATTCGAGTATCGTTTTGGACTTTCACTGCTATTCCTACTCCTTCCGATGTTTTTGGTGCAACCCTATAGATTTGCACATGGGAGGGGTGAATATAAAGAATGTTTTGGAATTTGGACTTAATAAGGGCTGGGCTGGATGTGTGTTTTGTGTATTGGAGCTGCAAAGATCAAAGTGGCATTTCGGACTAGCAATAGTCCAGGGTGGACTGCTGAGTTTGTTGTTAGCTAAGAATATAACTGGTATGGTGATAGCTAAATCGTTATAATAATTGGCAACTCTATCATAAAATGCTGGAGCTGCTCTTTTTTTGTTTTGATACATATTTATATAATGATTTTTAAAGGTGTTGGCATATGTTGGATGTTGCTGCAACATTAGTAGCATAAGACATGCTGAGTAGTTGTCTTCTATGGTGTAAAGGTAGTTCACCTGCTTCACATAGTACACTTGAAGTAGGACTGGTACAAAATGCTCCATGGCTAAACGAATGGCAGTATTATGGATGGTATTCAATTGTTTGAGAGTGGTGTTTGTGGGCGAGCCATAGGCAATTGCTCCATAATCAATTTTAGATCTAATGATTGCTCTATAGGTTCTCTGAAAGGTGCTTGAGTCAGATCCCCAACTTGTGTGGCTCAACATTTTTATTATATTTAAGTTGTTTTTGCAGGTCCTCACGAGTTCTAGAATATGATGTTTCCAATTTAATTTAGAATCAAATATTACTCCTAGAAATTTGTAAGTTTGTACGAAACTGACATTTTTATTGTATAGTGTGAGACAAGGTTGATAATTATTGTTGTGTTTTGAAAAGATAAGAGATTTCGTTTTTTCTGTTGAGAACATAAATCCAGTTTCTTCTGATCAGTTTTCTATACAATTTAATTGATTTTGAATTATTCTCGGAATTAATTCTAAGTTCCTTCCTTTGGCAATAAGTACGAAGTCGTCTGCGTATAATCTTGCGGTGGTTACTTAGTAAGGGTCCCTCGTATACTCGACGCTTACCATAAAGGCATTATATCTTGGAGGAAACCACTTACCTAACAACCTGTATGCGGGAATAAAATAAACAACATCACTTCTGTAAAAATCACTGGGATGACGTTTAATACATTAAAAATACACAAATATAAAACCAATGGTCTTATTCAAAGTATTAATAATAACTCTCCTATCCTGGTTCGTTAACTCTTAATTTATAGGAAATATGGATATTATTTTCTACATGCCTGACCTCCGTCTATAAGTTGTACATGTTTGTATATAAACACGAAAATGCTTCCACTGATAACTGACATTGACCATGGCCGATCAATGCTCCCTAAATACTATAATTAATATTAACCTAAATTTAAATATTATTTCTAAGTTAATGTCCTTTTGCCATTGCTGTCCTTTAGGGATCACTACAATCTGTACTTGACAGGCGCTGTAGCTGTATCTACTATGTTATTGATAGCTGTGAGGAAAAGTGGAGTACTAATTACTGATCCTTGAGGAGTATCATTTTCATGGAAGAAGCTTTTTGAGAGTTCTCCATTAACTTTGATTCGGGAGGATCTGTTTTTAAAAAAACTGGAGATAAATGAAAGCATATGGCCCTGTATCCCCCACTCTGTTAATTCTTTTAATATTTTGTAGTGCCAGGCAGGATCAAATGCACGTTGGATGTCAAAAAATATTGTGACGCATGATTGATTGGTGACAAAAGCTTCATGTACTTCATATTCTAGCTCGATTATGTTGTCTTGCGCAGATCTTTGTTGTCTGAAGCCACATTGTTGCATTGCTATATAGTTGTGATACTCTAGATACCACATCAACCGCTGGTTTACAATTTTTTGCATTTTTTACATATCACGCATGTTAGAGATATTGGCCGATAAGATTCTGGATCAGTTTTGTTTTTGTTCTGTTCTAATATAGGCATGATTGTAGCTTGGCTCCATTTTTTCGGGAATTCGTTTTCAGTCCAAATAACATTGTAGATGTCCAATAAGATTCTTTTGGCACAACTAGGCAAATTTTTAATAAATATTACAGGGATTTCGTCTGGTCCTGGACTTGTATTTTTCATGTTTTGTAATGTTTCTTCAAGTTCAGTTTCAGAGATTTTACCATTCAATGAAGAATCGTCATTTGGATCTATAGTTATGGGAAAGTCTTTTTCTTGTTGTTGCTTCAAGTCGAGAAATTGTGCACAAAAATTTGAGTTGCTAGAGTGTTTTCTGTAAGTTTCAGCTAAAACATTGACTATTAGTTTATTTTCAGATGTGAGCTCGTATACCTGTGATGGTGCGTTTCCCTGATACTCGTCGAATTTTGTTCCAAATTTCTGTGGGTGAAGTGTTGTCATTAATGCTGGCAACGAATTCATGCCACGATTCTTTTTTGCGTTTTTTATTATGTATTTACATCTTGCTTTTTGTTTTTTAAATTCGTTCAGTTTTTCTTGATTTTTGTGCTTTTTCCATACATTGTAAGCATGTTTACTTGCTCTTACCGCTTCTTGACAGTTTTTGTTCCACCATGGTACGGGTTGACGATTTTTAATCAGTGATGTTTTTTTTTACTGATTCTTTTGCTGCTTCTAACATGGTATTTGCAAAATTATCAACTGTTTCGTCTATATCCGATCTTATTCCAAAGTTTTTTATATTTTCTTCGATTGTTTGCTGATACAGTGCCCAATTTGCGTTTTTATATTGCCGTTTGGTACTAATGTTTGTATTGGTTATATTCCTGTGATTGGAGTTATTAATAATTATTGGAGAATGATCACTATTATAAACGAAAGGTAGAATTTCCCAAGTTAGTTCGGTTAGTTAATTTGGGCTACAAAAGGTAAGGTCTAGAGCTCTCTCCAGTGCAGGGGTTGAGCCTAGCGCCTAGTGCCTAGTGCCTAGTGCCTAGTGCCTAGTGTCTAGTGCCCAGAGATCTGTAGTTGATGATAGCAGTTTGCCTTTGTTGGAAGTCGTTTTGCATCCCCATTCGGTATTGTGGCAGTTGAAATCTCCAACAATGATACGTGTAGATGTTATTTGACAGAAGAGATCTGTTAGTTCTTGACTTGAAATTTCTTTATTGGGAGGTATGTACACATGGCAAATAGAAATTTTTCGTTCTAGGTTGATAGAGACTGCAACAGCTTCTAAATTCGTTTTTAGAGATATTTCGTTGACATCAGCGTCATTTTTTATGTAAATTGCAGCTCGTCCACTAGCTATCTCTGCATTTACCCTGTTTTTATATTATAGAAAGCTGTATAATTTTTCAATCCAGTTATTTTCTTCTCAGTAAAATGTGTTTCCTGTAGTCCTACAATGAATGGGTTATATTGACTTATTAAATGTTGTAGCATAGGTAACTGTGAGTGAAACCCGTTCAGGCCCCACGGAAGAATGTAGGTTGATGTAGTAGATATATTCATAAGTTTGTTTATTAGTACAATTTCTGGGATGATGATGCGTCACTTTCTATATCCGTAGATCGAGTGCCAATGTGCTTGATGATTCTTGTCCTGAGTCGTGTACAGCGAGATTTAGTGCTTCTTTCTGTGAGATAAGGTCGGATTTGGTAAAGTTGCAAAGCCAAGTTGTCAAGATTATCGGTGAATTCCAGAATGGTTTTCACAGGATCAGGGTCGCCCATTGTATTATCGAGCAGTTGATCACAATCGAGTGAGTTGGGAGGGTTTTGACTGTTTATAAATGTTTGTGCTGGTAGTAGTGACTCTCTGCAGCTTGTGGATTCATCAGTTTTTGGGTGCTTCTTCTTTTGTTTGGGTTTTATGGATTGTTTTGAGTCCTTATTTTCTTCGGGTGTGTCTGGCGTAGAGATAATCTGTTCTATACTTCCACTATGCGCGGTATTTATGTCGATTGGGGCTAGTTGTGGTGCAGGTATTGGTGGAGGTTTTGCAGCTTGAATCTTTTCTAATTGATCTGTATTTTCTCTGAGAGGTTGTGTTTCAATGTCAGTGTTTGTATTTTGAATATTTGATTACGGATTTTTATTTGTCATTGTACTTTGAGTAACAGCTGGTAAAAAATCGGCGATATGACCATATTTTTTGCATTTGTAACAGGAAAGACCGTCTTGTGATATGTATATACGATAAGGTGTGCCGTCAAAAGATTAAGTAATGTAGGAAGGTATATCTGTAGGAGTTGAGAAAGGTTTTATGTATACTTGTCGGCGAAAACCCAGAATATGACTATACTCAGGGTTCGACACATTCACTTTTAAAAAGGTTATAGGCGACAGTGGGGTGAGACCTAACTGTTTCAGTTCATTTACCAAGACATCATGAGGTTTAGATGGACATACATTTGATAAGACCAATCGTTGAAATAGAGTAATGAGTCTACGACCATCAAGTATAGAGTTACCGATTTTAATAGAATTATGTTTATTCATCAAAGTGACCACTGCTTGTTTGTTTATTATGTATATACATATTCTACCATTGGAGATTCTTGAGCAAAATATAATAGATTTTGGACCAGAGACCCTAGTGCGTATATGTAATCCTGGAGAAACAATCCATCAATTGTTGGAAACACAATCGCTTGCTCCTTGCTGGGAAGTGTTTGTTGAGTAAGAGCGGATGCATAAGATGTATTTTAAGACTGTGGGTGATTTGTAACTGTACTTTGAGAGGGGCCCCTGTAGTCGGAAACCCCGTCAGAGGTGATATTCATGTTTCAATTAATAAATTCTTTGTGGGAGATTTCATACGTTCTGAGGACGGATCTGTCTGCTTGAATATTTTGTATATATAAATCAGTAAAAAACTGATTTTGTCTTTTAAACTATGCTAATCATGTTTGTTTAATTTGTTTTAATTTGCGAAAAGGAAAAAGTTCATGCAACTTACATTTGGTCACCTCTATGTATGCACTAATAATGTTTTCACTGTTATCTTACTACTTTTTCACGATACACAAACTCGTACTATTAAAGCACCGATAAGTAATGTGTACCCGTCGGCTACCCGAATAGGAATCCCACCATTACTTTGTTGTATCCAATTTTTGTGTTTTTTCCATTTCTTTTGTCAGTATTGGCAAAGTCTCTTATTAGTTTCTGTTTTTTCTCTCTCTTTCTACGTTAAGTCATCATTAATATTGATTATTATATATATAGAAGAACATTTTCAAATCCAATATTTGTTTTCAGAGGTTCAAACCCCAAAGGCACTAACTTACTCCGAGAAAACTCGAATTGAGGAAAACTATTAAAAGGCTTAAGAGTAAACTGAGCACTTCTCTGAAATCTTCCGAAAAATGTGACTATTTATAGAATGAAATAACAACTGATTCAATCACAAAATTTTTAGATAAACATGTGTCACCAAATCTAGCTTAGTTCTTGAACACTCAGCTAATATTGGCAGGTGCCAGATACTCGAACGAGTATAATCAGTTTTCTCTAACTGTACACTTCTTGGGGCTAAAAGTATATAAGTTCGGTCCAAAAATGTTTCGATTATCTTCTACGACTACTCTAGATAAGATCACTGCTAGGTGGGACATACCAGGAGGTTTCAGTGAATTTTTATTTGAAGCTCTTAAAATAAAGGTTGTAATGTTAAATGACGTGGCTAAGGACTGCACTTTATGCATTGATGAAATGTCTTTAAAAGAACAATTATTTTAAAATCTGTCTCCAGATGAAATAATAGGATTCCATCAGACTTCATAAAAAAATATTCCAGCTAACCCAGAATGGTTTGGTGTTGATGGCTAGAGGTATTAATGTGAACTGGCAACAACCTTTGGCATATTTTTTTGTTAACTCTAGCTGTCCAGTCATTGATTCGATGGACAGTGTTTTTGAAACTTTAAAAAGACTCAGACATATCGGACTGAATGTTGTTTCAATTATATCGGATCATAGAGGTAATTTTTTCAAATTAATTAAAGAACTAGGTGTAGCAGTTGAAAAGCCAGTTTTTTATATGAAAACATTTTTATATGGTAGATGTACCTCATTTAATAAAGCGGTACTACTAATAAAAACATTTAGAGGAATTTTTTACTTCCGATAAGGAAGAAAAATTTCATTTGGCTCCAAAACTATCGAATGTACATATTTTTCCAAACAACTTTCAAAAAATTAAAGTAAAATATGCAGCTCAAGTTTTCAGTGCCACTGTGTCTGCAGCAAAGAATGTTTACATATCGTTCAATAAACTTCCATCAGCTGCATCGAAGATTGTTGAATTTAAAGAGAAACGGACAATCTCTTCCATCTACTCAATTCGTCAAAATTTCAAAGGGTAAAATCATTCAATAGGCTTTCATGGGGACAGAAGTACAAGTTAAATATCTGAAAGACATGTTAGTATTTTTTGAACCACTTCTAAAAGCAAATAAAAATATAATAAAAATAATTAAATTCAATTTTGGTTGGAGATTGCTCATTTCAGTCTTTCTGGGAATGTGGGAAGTTCTAAAATCCAAGAATGTCCACAAAATTTTCACCAGAAGATTGAATCAGGACTACATTGAAAATTTTTTGGGAAAAATAAGACAGCAGAGCAAAAATCCAATTCTGAAGGAACAAATTGCCTTGATGAATTTGATAAAATTCTAGGTAATATCACACTCGAAGTTATAGACAGGAGTCAGATTTTGATATGTGATGAATCCAATTTCAAATTGTTAGGAATAGATACAAGAGATTATACCAAATTAAAGATAACAGAGAAAAATGGCTTCGTTTATTTTGGTGGTTTCATAACGAAAGTATTGGATGAACATCAATACCCTTTGTGTTTGAAGTTTGCCGAAGAACAAACTGAATTAGAGGAAGCCAGTATATAAAGTTTTTTCAGGGCATATCCAAATGCCAGTAATATTAAATTATCATGTTATGTTTAAATATATAAGAAATCAAAATATAAACCTTTCCTTTTTATAAATATATTTGTATGTGATTATTCTACATTTAATGCACAAGCATTTCGGATCATTTTGAGAACGCCAAAAAAATTCAAATTTTGGTGAGTGTATTAGTTCTGATTACGAAAATGTCACTGAAATCAGAACAATCATTTTAATATTGAGATGACTATCTATCTCCGTATATACAGATTATCTATGATTATTAGGATGTTATGTTTTATATATCTATTTAAGATTGTACAGATATATTGATTTCACATGTATCTAGCACTGTGTTTTAATTAATAAAGAAAATAATTATTTATGTTATTTATTTCACCAACTCTTAATGAAAAATTGTGATTTTCAAAACCCATCCATATTTGAATACTATTTGGTTCTACAAATGGTTTTTTATTACCTAATATATCAACCAATTTCCAAGTCACAGTTTTGAACAAAACTATGGAAATATTTAACAGAAAACTAATCTATCATGGCATTTTATTCATATCTCGAATTATATCAATAATTAGAGTTTTGATAAGTATTCCCCATATTCATGATGATTATTTTTGATTCGTGATCATAAATTATTTGAAATCTGATGTATTCCAGTTTCAACTTTTCGTCGAGCAGTATACAGGATTAAGAATTTTCTGTGGACACATATGTTTAACAAGCGTCAATGTATTGGAATGAGACAAATACATATAAATTCAGTGTATTACTCTTTTTCGCTAACAGGATATCATAAAGTGGAAAACGTGCAAACATGTCCATAACGACAATGTGTTATAAGTATAAATTCTTTGTAGGTACTAACAGGATAACAGAAACAGTGTTACCAACTTTCATTGCATATTTATATTAATTGTAAATTGCATTCTTCTAACACGAGAACAAGTTATGAGAAGCTTTTAATTATGATAAATCGAGAGGTTGTGACAGATCAAGAAAACTAATCCGATCTATTTGTTGAACATTTTATTGTAATGCTAGAAATTGTTCTAGTTTTCAGTTTGGAAGCGATTAAATTCTTTACTTTTTTCACATTTGGCAACGTGAAAGATGTCGCTGAACACTTGGTTTGGTTTTTGTATGTAATAATGAAAATTAAAGAACGCGTTCGATAATAAACATAAAAATAGAGAATACTAATGTGAATCCCTATCATTTTCAAACAAAAGTAATATTCTGATAGGTATTAAATTGAAAATATAAAAAACTTCTTAATTCTTCAATGAATTTGAATCAAATGTTCGAATAAACCCCCGTTTTGAGCTAAACAGTAACCGAGCCGGTTATAAAATTTCCATTCAGACTTGTAGAATTTGTTCCCTAAGTTCATTCAGAGAACTGGCCCCTTTCTCCTGGATTCAAACGTGATGCACAACCGTCATATTGGTACCAAATATCATTGAAGTTGACAACTAATTGTATAAGAGCGGGAGTAATTTGATTATGCAGCATACTCAAATATTTTTGTCCGGTTAAAATGCCGTCAATAAAAAATGGTCCAATCAAATGTTCACCTAATATTCCAGCCCAAACATTTAACTTTTGGGGATATTGAGTTCTACTATTGTAGTGTTTGTAAAAGTTTGTCCTGAACCAATATTGTATTTTTTCACAATAAACAAATTTTCTGCTATATCTCGATATGAATTACCCTGATAATACCATTTTACAATTTGCACTTTCTCGTTTATCTGCATACTCATTATATAAGATTTACAAAGATCGTTACACACTCGGAAACAAACAGGTAGTCCTCGAGAGGCACACGCGCGGTTCTTATTCATCTGGTAGGTACCGCCCTCGAGAGACACACGCGCGATTCGTATATTCTAGTATCTTCGTTTCAACTGTAATAATCTACGCTGACTTTTGATTGTCTTTCACCTTTGTAAAATTAAAGGTAACATTTCATTTGGCCACATATTCTTCAAGTGCCGCTCAAACACCTTTCGATCGGATTTAAGTCCGGGTGATGAGGGGGTAGTCTTAAAACTTGCAATCCATGTCGAATAGACAATTCATCAAATTAATAAGTTTTACCTACGACCACCCCTGTAAGTAGTCAAAAACACACAGTCCGCAATCAATGTAAGACGTCCATTACGCACGGTAAAATAAAACGCACGGCTGTAAAGTAAATCGCACGGCTTCCCTAGCAACCACTTAGCAACTGTCAATAGACGTAGCCATTTTCTTAAAAATTCATTGAACGATGAAATAAAACAATATAGTGTGTTTAAATCTTCATATATTTGAACTAATGTTCAATTTAAACTTGTTGACGCTTTTCACTAACACAGTAGCTTTGTCAAAACGAATGAAGGTAAAATATAAAAATGTCTTAATATATACGGTTCTAAATCTATTTACTAAGGTTAACAATGGCATTGAAAGAAATTACGTGGAAATTCATTGACTACAAATATTCCTAAGCTATCTTCTAGGTAAAGAGGTTCAATAAAGGAGACTGATTGATATCTATTTGGTCGTTAAGGAGATTACTTGAATATTTATTTTTGTTAATCTCTAGGGCCTCTAATAAATTTAAACTAAAGGATTTACCGACTACATGGAGAATTTCAAAATTTGGGTCGAAAATGTGTTGGTTTTCTAATAAATGATTTGAATAGTTAGAATCTAATTTTTTATTGTCATAGCTACGTTTGTGTTCCGAAATTCTAGTTTTAAAGTTTCTAAAAGTTCTACCGATATAAATTTTATCAAAATTGTCATTACCACATTTTAATTCATAAACTCCTGATTTGTTTAATTTTGAAGATTTAGATTTATTATTTTTAATGAATTTGGATAAATAATGATCAGTTTTAAAGGAAATATTCATGTCTAAAGTTTCTAAAAATGATTTAATTTTTAAGGATGGTGTTCCAAAGTATGTTAAGCTTTTAAATTGTTTATTATGTTTATAGCAGTAGATAACGTTAAATAAATAATTAACAATAAAGAAAAATATAAATTATTTTTACCCAATCCGCAACACCCCGAACTTTATTCATTAATTAAACTCCATAAAGAGGGGTACCCAATCAGGCCAGTTGTTTCTTATTTCACAGCACCTTCATTCAAAATTTCAAAGATTCTCATAGATGTCATTTCTAAATATTGTTCATTCATACCTCGATTTTCAGTTAAAAACTCAACGGAATTAATTAATAATAAGCTTTTAAATTGTTTTTTATTTTTATCTGAAGGGAATACTTGTTCTAAAGTCTGTTTTTTTATCTTTTTATTTATGGGCATCGAGGATGGACTTTTATGAAATTCAACTTGGCTGGGCATCGAGGATGTACGTTTTTATTTGTACTTCAATTCCCCTAATGAGATTATCAATAGAAGTATGTCGTAGATAAAGTATAGTACGTAACACGTGTTGTAACGCATTTTACGCACTCACGGAATTACGCACTCACGGAATTACGCACTCGCCGCTACGCGGCTTCGTGCGTTACTTTTCCGTTCGTGCGTAAAATGCTTCTTACAACTCTCGTTACATAATATACTATTATATTGCGGTTTGTACATTTTTGCAACGTTATTAAGATCCGATTTTAACATTTGTTCACTGTAATATATGTTTCTTTTAGAAAGCCAGTTTTTTAATTGTTGCTTAGTCCAAGCAGTCGTAGGTAATTTTTCATTTAGAACATTGTGATATGGGGCGTTATCAATTACCACAACAGGTTTTTGGTAGGTTTGGAATAAGTTTTTCTTGTACCCACTTCTCATAATTTTCGTAAGCCATTTCATTATGATAATCTCCTGTTTTTGACTGGGAGTTCCACATAATACCAGCATTAGGTACAAAATCATTTTCACTGTCTGCATGCACAATGATAAGCCTATTCCTTTTTGAAACGGGTTTTCTTAATCCTTCGTTACTCTTGTCGCTCCATCCTTTAAGGTTCCCTGCACTTTTTTATGTTTCTTAAATATAGTAGGCGTCAATGTCTGATTTCGTGACCTTCCATTAACAAATTTCTGTTGTTTTCATGTTGGTCCAACGAAAACCCAAAGAATGTATTTGTTTCCGCAGAAATTCGCGACTTCCTGCGAAGCCATAACTATCAGAATAGGTTTGGTGTACATTTCTTAACGTCGGTACTTTTTTCTCGGATATGTGATAATTTTTTATGTACCTTCTAAGCACAGTTTTGTCGAATTGATCCATACGGATACTGGACGTTCTTTGGTTTTTAGTAGGCACATCAGTATCAGCATTACTTCCTGCCAGAGCTTCTTTTTTAATACGGGAAAGCGTTCTTTTGCTTACTTTCGTAGCAGCGGAAACTCGTTCAATGACCTAACAATAAAATAAGTCGATATAAATGTTGCATTAAAAGTTTTACTCATGTGTATTTTTATACAAATAAAATGATGAAGTAGTTAAATTTGTTTTCAGTGACCGTTTTTTGAAATAAATATTTTTGTCGTGGTTTTCGGCCATTTAAAAGAAGTATTAAATTCAAAAATACTATATTACGTTTCAGTTAATTAGTTGTTTTGAACGATCTTTAGATTTTAGTTCAAACATATTTTAATATGACCAAACTGCAATTGTAACTGAAATCGGAAGATGGTTAAAAACAAATAATAAAACCGAAACGTAATAGAGATAGGTATGAAATGAGTATAATAATTATAATTATAAGCTAAGAAACATATTACATTTAAATAGGTATCATACACAAAATGAACATGTGCCCTTTTATATACTCCTGTAGACAGAATCAGAATAGTTATTTATGCAACAAGTGCATAAAGTGGTGCTTTTTTCCAGGAATGGAAAAATTGACGCATCAGCCACAGGCATGCAAAAACCAAACATTCCTAAGCTATCTTCTAGGTAAAAAGATATAATATAGGAGAGTGATTAATATCTATTTGGTCATTAAGAAGGTTACCTGAATATTTATTTTTGTTTATCTCAAGAGCCTCTAATAAATTTAAACTAAAGGATTTACCGACTACATGTAAAATTCCAAAATTTGGGTCGAAAATGTGTTGGTTTTCGAATAAATGATTTGAATAGTTAGAATCTAATTTTTTTTTGTCATAGCTAGGTTTGTGTTCTGAAATTCTAGTTTTAAAATTTCTAACAGTTCTACCGATATAAATTGTATCACAGTTGTCATTACCACGTTTTAATTTATAAACTTCTGATTTGTTTAATTTTGAAGATTTAGATTTATTATTTTTAATGAGTTTCCATAAATTGTAATCACTTTTAAAGAAAATATTCATGTCTAAAGTTTCTAAAAATGATATAATTTTTAGGGATGGTGTTCCAAAGTATGTTAAGCTTTCAAATTGTTTATTATTACTTTTATCAGAAGAGAATACTTGTTCTAAAGTTTGTTTTTCATCTTTTTATTTATGATATTATCAGTAGAAATATCACAAGAGAGTTAGAATAAATTGAAAATAATTCGACAGATTTTAGAAAACTTGTTGTCAGGCAATAAACACGAGAGCCCGAAGGGCTCGATTGGCTATTGCCCAATGGCAACAAGTTTGAGAAAATGCCTGGAGAATTATTATATAATTCATCGAACTCTCGTGTGGTATTCGATAGATTATTTATTGACGTTACAATCAAAATCATTTTTGAGATTTTATATTTTTATTTCAACAAATTTATATCACTCGACTCAATATGAACAGAATGAGTTATTCAAATTAGGATGCATTGATTATATTATATTATTTATATCATCGACTGATGATTCACTAAAACGTTTGGGATTCATTTTACGAATTTCTTGAAAGTTTATGACAGGCGCGTCAAATCAAGAAAATCCGTTGTCATTCAATAAAAACAATGTACATTGAATTAATCTCGCTGGAATAATGTAGATTATTTCCACTATAAAAATGTTTTGATTGGCTAGAACGTATATGAATTACTGAAATTGAAAATTTCTATTAGTTTCGAGAAACGTCAAAATATAATCAATTAAATTTGAATCGTAATTATTATTAACTGCTATTAGTTTTATGATATTTAATTCTTTGTTATAAATTTTTCATAAACACCCCCTTAGTAAAAAATTTATGTACCGATATGTGGACGACATCATTTTAGCTATCTTCACCGGTACAAATAGACAGTTAGATAGCTTCATTACTTACATAAACTCAATTCACAATAATATCAAATTTTCCTCTTAGAGCTTGAACAAAATAAGTCTATGAACTTTTTAGACCTTACAATTTCAAATATAAATGATAAACATGATTTTTCTGCATTTCATGAACCATCACATACAGATATTACAATTCATAATAGTTCGGTCCACCCATTCAGTCATAAACTAGCAGCTTTAAATAATATGATACATAGACTCTTAACAGTCCCATTAAATACTAATAATTATAGCAAGGAATTAAATATCATAAAACAAATAGCAGTTAATAATAATTACGATTCAAATTTAATTAACAATATCATAAACAAAAAGATAAAAAAACAGACTTTAGAACAAGTATTCCCTTCTGATAAAAATAATAATAAACAATTTAAATGCTTAACATAGTCTGGAACACCATCCTTAAATATCAAATCATTTTTAAAAATTTTAGACATGAATATTTGCTTTAAAATGGATTACAATTTATCCAAACTCATTAAAAATAATAAATCTAAATTTTCAAAATTAAGCAAATCAGAGGATTATAAATTAAAATGTGGTGATGACTACTGTGATAAAATTTATATCGGTAGAACTTTTAGAAATTTTAAATCTATAATTTCGGACGACACACGTAGCTATGACAACAAAAAATTAGATTCTAACTATTCAAATCATTTATTAGAAAACTAACACATTTTCGACCCAATTTTGGGTCAATCCTTTAGTTTAAATTTATTAGAGGCTCTTGAGATAAACAAAAATAAATATTCAGGTAACCTTCTTAACGACCAAATAGATATAAATCACTCTACTTTATTAAACCTTTTTACCTAGAAGATAGCTTAGGAATGTTTGTAGTGAATGAATTTTCAGGTAATTTCTTTCAATACCTTTGTTAACATTAGTCAATAGAATTCTGTATTTACGCACTGTATATATTAAAACATTTTGAAATTATAGCTTCATTCGTTTTGAGAAAGCTACTGTGTTAATGAAACGCGTCAACCAGTTTAAATATTTGGATATATTGGACCCGTTGTTCTGGCCTCGTGAACTGAAAATCAATTGAATTCATCTGTGAGATGCCCTGTACAGTGTTCAATGATAAAATTGGACACAGCTGAGAGCTGTATCACGTTACAAAAAGTTTCCGACGACGACGACGTATACCCAGAATTTGTTTTCTAAAAATCCGTTTTTCGTGTTTTTCTAGGTTAAAAACGGAAAAATAACTCAAAAACCCAAAAATTCCAACAGTTTTTGGAGCAAATTAATACTTTTCTCGCATATTAGATAGGGTTGGGTGGAAAAGTAATAAACCTACTCTTACACAGTAAATTAAATTTCATTTGATGATTTAAGTAAGCACTTTAGCCCCATGAGAGCTTTGTGTTGGATGACAAGTGTCTGGATTATGAGAATCTAAGCATATACTCCTTTCTTTTCTCTACTGAAGAAGCCGGAGATGACACGTTCAATCTCCTACTCAATAACGTAGTTGTCTCAATTTGGATTTTTTATTCCCGGTATTTATAGCATAAATAAGAACAAATGATCGCAGTAGAAGGCAATTCCCTAACGAGTACTAATTTCTATTTTTTCCATGAGTTGATGTTTAGTGAATAAAGATTTTCGTAAAAGTTAAAAACATAATCAAAATACTGGTCGTTAAAAAACCGTTGATTGAATTTGCGATATAATTTTGGAAGGTTGGTATAAAGCTTGTTGTTGGGCATAAAAATGAAACGTGAAAATATATTATAGCAGTTATCTACCATAATGACATCGGCATATAATTGACTTCTAACCTGACTTCCCTTAACCTTTATCGTCACATCCGGTCAAACAGACTCATTACTTACGAGTATTCTACAGGTTTCTTATGCATATTCAGTAGTATCCATAAAATTTACATGATATAAATATTGCCTAGTTAACAAGATCGTACATGCGAAAGATGGGTTGTCAAGCTTAATACTATATTAATCATTTCAAATAAATAAGTCAATTATAGGAAAATAATAAGGAACTATTATTAAATTTGAATTATACAAATCTCTACGGGGTTCGCTATTATATAAAGATGCGTTAATTAGGAAAACGTTATTTTTAAAATATTGATTTTTTGTTTGTGAGGAAGGCTTAAGGCACTTTTTCGTTGGCGAATGTCAATGACAAATTCCCTAATTTCATTGAAATTATAAGATATTACTCTATTCCTTGTACTGAAATCTAATTCAAGTGAAATACTGAGGATATACGCATCAATAAAATAATTGTCAATGCCTACAAGTGCTTCTATCCAAAAAGAGAATTAGGTATTAACTAATTCTGTAGTAATAATTTTATATAACAACAAACAAAAATATTACTAAATGAAAATAACATGAACTATTTAAAGTATTTTATAATACGTAATCCGTGTTCGCTTCTACCCTTCACCATGCTACTATGTATAGGACTAGGTTACATCACTATCGGTGTGGTGTAAGGCGATTCGAGTGGCGCCATCTTACCATTTATAACAGAGTCTCAGACATGAAGGTGGTACTGTAGATAGAGCTGTATAGCCTGGTAGGGATCGTTCTGCTATAACCTCCCCCTCTAGCTTCGAGATCGTCCCGATGAGAGGCTAGCACACCAAGCAGAACGATTATGGTTGTTGTTTCTTGGGTCTACCTCGTAATCCTTCCTTCCTTAGGGGTGGATTGGCAGGTGATGCTACTTCCTCCGTGGTCATATAGTTCCTCTCTGCACTCGTTAATAAGCGACTCGCATACTCAATAGGGTGTTCGGTTGCTCCCTCCCCCTGGACCAAAACTGCACCGATGGCATAGCTACTGGCGTCGGATTTAATAGTGAAGGGTTCACTCTCATCTGCTTGTTTGAGGATTGGAGCAGTTATCAGACAGTTCTTTAATTTGTTATACGCATCTTGCTCAGTTGTTCCCCATTTCCACGGAGTATTCTTCCGAGTCAAATTTGTAAGAGGTTTTGCAATTCTGGCAAAATTTGCAATGAATCGGCGATACCATGAACAAGTTTGGATAAATCTTAGGAGATCTTTTACATGGGTAGGCACAGGTGAATCCACAATTGCTTGAATTTTGTTGGGATCCATCGTTATCCCATCTGGTGTCAGCACGTGGCCTGAGAATCCAATGGTCGAACAAGCAAAACGGCATTTAGTTCTATTAATACGGAGCTGGAAATCGTGTAAACGTCGAAAAACTTGTTCCAAGTCCCTCAAGTGGTCTTCAAACGTTGATGAACGAATAATCAAGTCATCTAAATATACTAGAAGTGTTATAAGACTGAGACTAATTTTAAATCTATCCATTAATCTCTGAAATGTTGCCGGAGTATTTCTTAGACCGAATGGCATGCGCATGAAGCAGTAGACTCCAAAAGGTGTAATAAACCCGGTTTTCTACTTATCTTCCTCATGCATTCTTATTTGCCAGTAACCAGATTTGAGATCCAAGGTAGTCATATAAGGTTTGCTCTTTGCTGTGTGTAGCAAATCGTCGATACGAGGAAGTGGGTATCGATCTGGTATCGTAATCGAATTTAATCGGCGATAGTCGACGCAGACCCTAACATCGCCATCTTTCTTTGGTACCATGACGACGGGGGAAGGCCACGCTGTTTCACTTTCCTCGATTATTCCATTAGCCAACACCTCGTCGAGTTTGTCGCGTAAAATGGTTTGCTTGGTGACATTAAGACGATAAGGCGCACTGGAAATTGGTCCACTAGTGCCTGTGTCTATTCGATGCTCCGCCCGCGTGGTAGGAGGGCCATGTTCCTCAAATAAGTTTGGAAATTCCTGCAGTATTGTATTCAGCTGGTTTCGATTAGTCGGGCATAGCGTTGCGGCTTCGTTTGGTTGCAGGGAGACATCGAAACTAAATAACTCAAGGATTTTTCGCTTGGTGCCTGTTTTCTTTTGTGGCGAGTAAGTGAGAGGTAGGCTGTCACGAAAAATTTCATCTATGTCTTCCGGTGCATACGCATTACTCGTGTGCTTGTTTTCTTTAACATTTGGGAATCTGGAGTCTGGAGCTTCCCATAACTCATCCCGTAAGGGTGACGTGAAAAACTCTAAGAATGGAGATAAAACGTCATCATTCTCGTCAACGTCCGTGATGTTAAGTTGTATTCTAGGATCTGGTACCTTAGTTGGTTCGCTTTCGATATTTAGAGATTTCTTCGGCTTCTGCTGATTGATCCCGTGGTCTTTGTATTAGTCCTTGATACTGTGGTTGAAACTCAAAACGCTCGAAAGGCCGGTCTGCGTAGTACCAGCACCGTTGTCCTAAGTCTAACACGATGCCAACTTTTTCTAGGAAATATATACCTAATAAGGTCCTGTTGTCCACGGCGTTAGGCAGCACGACAAAGTTGATATTATGAGTTCTACCGCCTAACTCTATAGTAGTAAATGTTGTCAGTAACTCTGTTTGCTTTTGAAGTCCATCAGCGAGTGTGACTCGGGATGTGGTTTTGGTGAATGCACAATTCTTGTCTTTTAAAAGTTTGTAGAGGGTGACGCCAGCTACGCTTGTTTTAGCCGCAGTATCTATATGTGCTTGGCCCTTAATACCACATATTCTTGCAGGAACTGTTGGGACTTCAGGTGTAGATCTTAAAAGCGTATTTATCGAATAGAAGTGGACAGCTTGGGCATCGACAACTTTGCCGACATTAGTGCAATTGGGACAATTGCTGCGGAAGTATCCAGCTCTGCCACATCCGTAGCAGTGAAGGTGACCTTTGTCGGTTTTGGTAGCGGTTGATTGTGTAGGCTCCGTATGTGTCGCAGTCGTTTTAGGTTGGTCTTGCTTCTGCCGCTGACGACATTCTTGTATGCTGTGACCTTTAAAATTACAAAACGTGCATCTTAATTTGGTTTTCTTTACCGGTAGCGTATAGGTTGATTCATTACGTGGTAAAGTAGACGTATCCTTGAGTTCCATTTCTAGATGCTCAACTTGTCTAGCTTTTGTCAGCAAGTCAGTAAACGTAGTGATTTTTCTTCTTGGGATTTTTTCCCTAAGTCTAATATGCATAAGACCGTAGATTAGATCAATCTGTGTTTCTTCGGAATGTCTTCCTTGTGGAAGTTGGGAAAGGAGTGCTCGTTTTTGACAAATAAGTTCGTCAGTAGGTGCCGAGATTCCTTGAGGGGACTTGAAGATATCTAGGTAAATTTGATATGCAGGAGTTGCCGGAGAGAAAGCGGCACGGATTAATCGAATAGCATTATTCCAGTCTGTTGCTTCTCCTTTTATGCCTTGCCACCAAGTAGCTGCAGTGTCAGTAAGTAGTAGTGGCAAGCCTTTAATTGCGCCTTGGTCTGTGATTTGTTCCATATCCGTATAGACTGCTATGGTGTTTAGGAAATTGTCGACTGTCTCATGACAACGTGTTCCGTCGAATCGGGCCGTGCATTTGCTGAAACTCCCTTTCTTCCGATTATCTGGTTCTGTCCTTATGCCGGCTACGGCTTGTAGAAGCTATTGGAATTGCTCTGGAGACATCGCCATGGTTGTTTGGCTTGCAGCAATGCGTTTACTTCGACGCGGAATAATTGGTGAAATCGGATTGGATAAAGTCAACAGCGAATATTCCTGTCGTTATAACTGGAAAAAGCCGGACTGACGAAATTCCAATCTGTCAAATGTGACAGTTTCGATTCTACAAGACAAAAAAAATGTCAAAGTATTCACGAAACTCTCACTTGCATTCAGGAATCCTTAATTCGAGCCCCACGTTGGGCGCCAGTGTAGTAATAATTTTATTTAACAACAAACAAAAAATATTACTAAATGAAAATAACATGAACTATTTCAAGTATATAATAATACGTAATCCGTGTTCGCTTCTACCCTTCACCATGCTACTATGTATAGGACTAGGTTACATCACTATCGGTGTGGTGTAAGGCGATTCGAGTGGCGCCATCTTACCATTTATAACAGAGTCTCAGACGTTGTGCGGGGCATCTACATGAAGGTGGTACTGTAGATAGAGCTGTATAGCCTGGTAGGGATCGTTCTGCTATAATTCTAAATTAAAATAACATCAGAGAAAGTAGTGATGTCGTTACGGCCATACAGAATGTATTTGAAAATTTATGGAAAAAATAAAATAATCTTAGAGTGTATACAAGCATTTGCTATTGAAGGTTTGTTTCATATACATAAGGTAAGAGGGGCAAACATTGACATTTTCATCTTCATCTTCATAATTTCTTTTTTATTAAACCTTGTTTTTTTCTAAATCAATCAATAATTTCTTGAGACAGGCATACTATATAGTAATAATAAGCAATTATGTACGCAATGTTCTGATTTTTACTTTATCCAAAAACAATTTTTTTTAAAAACTTGTCCGGTGGCGATGTTACCCCATAGATCGTATAACATTGACACCAGGGCCGGCTCTACAGTTTCAGGCGCCCAGATGCAATTTTTTTTGAGCGCCCTTTCTATAAATTTTAGTTAAAACAAATAAATAAATATAATTCTGTGTTTGAAGTATAGGTATAATAAGGCAGTACTAAAAGTAATATACTTAAATCACAATTAACCAAAAAGTTTAGAAGACAAAAACAAATAATAAACAAAAAGTTACGTAACATTATTAGAATTTAACTTTTCTGGACTTTAAAGACGCAAACTCATCCAGAACACTGTTCATGTCAATTTTTTCACACAAATCACCTTCGATAGCTATCATTGATAGTCCAACTAATCTTTCCTGGGAAATAGTAGACCGTAAGTACGATTTAATTAACTTCAGTCTTGAAAATGATCTTTCGCCACTTGCTACTGACACTGGAAGTGTCAACAGTATCCTTAAAGAAATTACCAAGTTTGGAAAAACGCTAAATAATATATATATATATATATATATATATATATATATATATATATATATATATATATATATATATATATATATTATTACTAATTATATGATAATTAAATACTTATTCATTTACTTTTGTAGATGATATTTATATGTAGATGATTATTATTTAGAATTTTTGTTTAGTTTAGCTAGCTCAGTTGGTTATTGTTATTTTGTTCAGTAATTTATTTTAATTTGATTATTCGGGAGCATGAAATCCTTTTTCTCTTTGAGTCCTGGCATTTTATATGGTTGTAATTGTTTAAATAAAAAGAAAACACATTATTTTGAAATCAATTTAATTTTAAATTTAATATTTTATATATTTGATAAAAATAATATGAGACGCCACTGGTTATATTGTATCTACTTATTTATTTTAATCATTTCATCAATGCGCATGCGTGAAAAACTAGTCATGCGCTTTAGCATAAAACGAACAATTCTTACACTAAAGATGCATCTATATTTATACAAACATAGTTTGTTTGACGATGCAGACAAGTAAATGGTTCAAACACATAAAAGAATTTATATATAAATCATACATATATATGATACAAATTGCTGTGGGAAGAAAATAGTTATATACATAGATAGAAATATAGGAATTATATACAGATGGACATAGTTATAACATTGATAAATTTTCAATCATCAGATTTATGCGGTTACAAAATGGCGTAAGTACATAATTTAATTTATTTAAAATTCGGCCTTTTATTAATTTTAACGATTTATGCAATGAATTCACTATATAAAGTCTGTTTCTTTCTTTTTTAGATCGATCATATTTGCAAAAGTTTATCAATTTATAAAATTAAGTACTTATTTGAGTATTTTGAGTTTTTACTCTGATTATTGGCCAATAATGATTTAAAAACACTGACCTGTTGCTCTTGAATTGGGATGAAAGTCTCTGGATCCCAGGAACACTCCGCTGAAGCTCCAAAAAACCAAATTTAATGAAAATTTCGTAGATTCTTGCCGAAAAACTTGATACAATTGACTGTGAGTATTACTAAGATTGTATTTAATAGTACTTTATAGGTTTAAATGTCTTAAACCGGGAATATCTTGAAATTTCAGGAACACCATCACACACACTCCTCGCTTCTTGACACCAGCTTCCCTTCTTTTTAAGCGTCCCCTCGATTCTCTACTTTTTTCAACAAACAGTCTTTTGTTCTTTTTCAGGTCACTATTTCAAAGTTTATTTGTTGATTCACAATGTGTTCTGTCATATTTTATAACCAATAAAATATTGTCTTTTGCAATCAGATTAATTGAAACTTCTTTCACTTATTAAAAAATTTCATACATACACTCTTTTACATTATTAGTTCATTTATAGAGTTCCTATGAGTTTTTTCATCATACAAATAAATTAAAATTGGTTATACATAGATACATTTACATGATACAACATTCAATATTATTATTGATAATATATCACTGTTATACTCTTATTATTTTTCATAAATATAAATTCTCTTATGTTATTTGTCTAAACTCTTTGCATTATATTATTTATAATAAACTTTAACAAATTACTATTTATTAATTCAACGTTCATTTTATTTACCATATATCATTTATCTATATGTCATTATTTGTTTATCTATGAAAATCTATTGAATTCTATTCTATTCAGTATTTGTTTTTTATTCTTAAATTAATGATTATAATGAATTATCTATAATAATATTTGTATTCTAATGTAACTACTTATATCTAAAATTCTCTTGACTTGACTATATAATTATATCTTTTTAGGTGAACAGCTGGTTATGGTATGGAAATTATTCTTCGTCTTAGGCAACTTTATTTACATCATTACATTGGTTAGGCAATCTCTATATTTTATTATTATTATTGAGGTAATTCTTTATTTATTATATTGTTATAGGCTATTATTTAATATATCTTTATTTGATATGTTGTTTAAATTAAGAAAAGTGTTTCCTTTTTACTTGTTTTCTCAAATTATATTATTTTCATATATATTTCATACTAGCAACATATTTTTATAATACTAATTCTCTTATTATCTATGATATCTGGTTCAATATATATATATATATATATATATATATATATATATATATATATATATATATATATATATATATTGCATCGTAGTTGTTCGTTGGTTCCTTTACTGTGTCTTTAAATATTTTTAGTTCAATATTTAAAGACACAGTAAAGGAACCAACGAACAACTACGATGCAATAAACATGTTGCAATATATGAACAATTCTAGAGCACTTATGTCCCTTTCTTCGTCGTCACTTAAGGCAATTTGTAAATCATCACAACTCCTTTTTAAAGTTTCATCGTCTATGTTATAAAGTTCCTTAAAATTTGTAAGAAAATAAAATTTTTGGGAATGACTATTTAGAAGTTCAAATATTTCACTTAAGGTATTGAGTACAGTATCCACAATTGGAAGAAAAAATGAAATTTTATATTTCTTTTCCGGATTATTCGGCGTTTCATCCCGACTTTCATAATCAAACATACGTGGTTTTTTGCGTCTGTGCAATGTATTTTCTTTGAATTGGGGACAAATTTCCAAATCTTCTGCTAACGTTTTTGCAGTTTCAAGTACAGATGTAAACTGTTCATCTGATCGGAATTCTTGAAAAAAATTTATTAAATTTTGTAAAGTACTTGTTGATTCATTTAAACTGGTACTCGAATTTTGGAGCATTTCACTCACAACATTGACCCGGCTTAAAATATCGTACCAAATTATAAGCGAACAAACAAACTCATAGTCTTTAATTTTCAAAGCTCAAACTTTGGCTTCATATTTTGTGTTCCCATCATTTTTGTTGTTTTCGTGGACGTCAATTAAAGCATCTAGAACACCTCCAATATTATTTCTTAGTGGACGCAGTGCGTCAACTCTAGATTCCCAGCGGGTGTCAGATAAAGGTTTGAGGGTAATTTTTGTATATGATTTTAAGACATCCCATCGCTTAGTCGAACCACAAAAAAAATTATAAACTTCTTGGACAATGCTGAAAAAAGCTATTGTTTCAGTGTTTACTTTGGCAGCATCACAGATTACTAAATTTAAGGTATGCGCCGCACATGCAATATAAAGGGCGCGAGGGTTCATATTCAGTATGCGTCTTTGAACCCCATTGTGTTTACCACGCATGTTTGCCCCATTATCATAACCTTGCCCACGTAAATCTTCGATATTTAATTGTAGCTCTTGTAATTTATTAATTATATACATAGATATACCTTCTCCGGTAGAATCAGCCACTTCTATGAAACCCACAAAATGTTCTTCTATGGAAACCTTACCGCTTTCATCTTTATGGACAAATCGAATAATAACTGTCATCTGTTCAGTGTGGCTTTGTCGGGAGTACAGTCTAATATTATCGAAAAATATTTGGCACTGGTTACCATTTGAACAATAGAACAGAGAATTTGGTTTGAAAGAATAGATATTATTTCATTTTGGATATTTTTTCCCAAATAGTGAACAGTTTGGTTTTCTGATTTCTGAATTTTTGCGATGTGATTTGCAATAACAATATCAAACTTTGAAAATAATTCTACCAGTTTTAAAAAATTTCCATTGTTTCTCTCAAAAATTACATCTGAGGAGCCACGTAGAGCTAAATTTTGCCCAGCAAGATATTTAATTATTTCTGTTATTCTCTCTAAAACTCCACGCCAATGTCGTTTCTCAACCTCAAATATTCTTTCAAATTCGCTATCTATTGTAGTTTGCTTTTCTAATTTTTTTTTTAAGTTCCATCAAAGTTATAAATGAGTTCAAATGTGACCTACTTGTTTCGTGAGTAGTCAGAGTTTTCGACAAATTTTGCCAATTTCAATAGCCATCTGTGGTCAATTGACTTATTTTTTCAGATGCAAACAATTTGCAACAAAAACAATATACTTTGTTTACAGAACCTGAATATATGAGCCATGTCCGTGGGACAGTGTCGTTGTTCGCTACTTTACGATAAAAGTAATTATTACTAAAACTACGACCGCAGTCATCTTGTGGATATGATTTATGTTTTTTTGTTCTGTTTCTGTCAGACCGTGCTCAATAACGATTTTTCGCTTTCGCTTACTGCTAGTGTTGCTAAAGCTGTTGGTTGATGTTGATATGAGGAAGGTAAAGCCGACTGGGAAGCGATAGATTGGTGTGCTTGTGGATCACCTTGTTGATGTGATCAAGTTGACGAAGATGAATCAACGGTTGCTTCAAAAGCCGCTAGACATGAATCTTCAGGATCAGGATCTCTACTATTATTTACAGATAAAGAACTGTCGCCGATGTTTTGCTTTTTGAAAAATTTGTGGAGTTGACCCCTTAATTTTTCTTTCTCGAGTTCTTTTGCCGCTTTTCGTTTTCGATTTTCTGCTCCTGATAGTTTCTTTTTTTCCATTTTTTCAAGAAAAACTAAAAAAAAATTAATTTATTATCTCACTACTCGATGCACTTTACATATTTTAAAATATTTACGTTTTGAAACTTTACTAAACCAGTGTGAATCGAAAATCACGTACAGGCAGATCAAAATAGTTCATAATATAAAACAAATTCAATCATAATGGGGATTTATTTTATTAGAATATTTTATATCCTTTTAAATTTATTATCGCAAATCAACAACGGAATTTCTTTATTCACAATATATTATGTTATTTTAATTATAAACATGCAAACTCCAAGAAAATACAGATATAACTATTTATAGTTATATTTCAAAACTGAATTCTAATTCATTATAACCGTGAGGCAAATTAACAAAAATAATTTTTCAAATTTTAAAGAAAATTAGTTCCATCAAAAGTTTGAAATTAGTAACAAATTAGCAAAGGATAATTTATTGTAGGTTTATTTAGATTAAAATTAAATACTTGCTACTTTAAATAATTAATCATTTGTTTGACCATCATCTAAAATTATTGTCTGGCGTTTAGCGTCCAATAAACTTAAATTTTCTAACAAAAATTTGACTTACCTTTGAAAACGAAAATAATATAATTTCGTTAATGTTAAAATGGAACACACAACTTGAAACAATACTGTTGCTACTAATACTACACAGTGAATGAATGTAGGTAAAAACCGAAGATTTCAAATGAAGGAGGGTCTAAAATTTTGTTTCTGATTTTTTGTTGCCAGATGCCAGATGTACACTTGAAATATGTTTCTTGGAATTGTGAATAAGATCTTAAACAAGCCGACAACGAATAAGGTCAAGTTGTAGGAAAAAAATTACCAAACAAAATGTTGCGACTACCTACATTTAGAAGGCTTGTGCTAAACAATAAACATTACACATACGAGTACATTCACACATAAAAAATTAATTCTATTATCTGCTCGTATAATGAAAATTTAATATTTTTTATATTGCGTCTGGCGCCCCTAGCCAGAGGCGCCCCGATGCGGTGCATCCTTTGCTTACCGCCTTGAGCCGGCCCTGATTGACACCCCATATAAATTGAAGCCTAAGTCAATCTTAGGGAATCGCTAAGCAGCATTGACACATAAATTTGTTTTATGGCCTTTTTAAGTCCTTAGAAATGAACAATTTTTCATTTTTTTTTAAAACTAATGACTTATTGGGTAAAACAACCTAAAAACCTTGTTGTTTTTAAAGAAATGCTATTTTTAATCTGAATAACAGAAAAATAATATAATGTAGGAACCTTATTATCAAAAACTTGAGCTTAAACTAGGAATTGCAACTTAAAAACATACAAACTAAATATTGGTACGTGACTTTGGCAAGGTAACAATACTTACTAAACTAATAAATTTCGGTAACTCCGCTAAAGTGGGGCACTTTAAAAAAATGCATTCCTCTGTTTATCGCCAGTTCGTCAATAATTGCAACTACTGCATTTAATAATACCGACTCAGTGTCCTCAACATCAGGATATGCAAAATACAAACTTTTTTTACGTAAAAAGTTAACCTTAATATCGCCGTCCTTTACTTGTACAACCTTTCCTACGTAATGAATGATATATTTTTTCCCAGGATATTTAACGACCATCCAATTCCCAAGTTTAACGTTTTGAATGTCAGCACGGGTACTTCTTTGACTGTTGTTTGTTTTAGCCTCAATTACCCCATTTTCTCCTTATTCTTCTTCTTCAATTATCTCATTCTCTACTTGTTCATTTTCTGCAGTGATCAAATCTTCAAAATCTTCCGGCTCATTGTCACTGTTATCATCATAAATCATAGAACTGGAGCTAGGTTCTTGCGATTCTTGTGCCTTCCTTTTCTTTTTTTGTTTGCTAATGGTTGCTTCTGATTTTGCTTTTTTTAGATTGCTTCTCTTCTTCCTTTTCACGAAGTCTTTTTAAAACATCGTTGTCTGTTAGGCTCTCAACAAATTTTCTGTTTACTCAGTTTTTCTTCATAACGCTGGATTTTTTTGTGTTTTCAGACCTTAGGACTGACAAAATTGAATTTGATAAACTTGTTTTAATATCTTCTGGTGTAGAAGGACAGGGTGTCTGTTCTGCTATTTTATTCCTTATATGTTGTAAGATGTCGACGGCAATTGGCCATTTTCACCTGAGTCCCCAGAAGATGTGGATGGCACCTGAGCAGAATCCTCACCGTTAACAACGTGTGCCATCTGAGATTTTGTTGTCATTTTTTCTAACGACAAAGGGCAAATGCCCGACCCATCAAAGCCACCTATCGCGTTACATCTGGACAAACTTGGAGTGACGGTCAATTTTTTCATTAAAGAAGGGAATACAATATTATCGACATTTTTATAACCCGATTCTTTATAAAAATCTCGAAGTATTCTTCTCAAAGACGCCTTAACCGATTTGTAAACGCCAACATCCAGAGGCTGAACTAAATGGGACGTGTAAGCTGGTAAACGGAAAATTTCGATATTATGTTTTTCGACTATTTCTACCAGGTCCAAAGATAACTGTGAGTTATGCACATCCATATCATCGTTTCTACTCAAATCGATGGAGAAAATAGTGAATAACTACATAAGAACAGAAAATCTGGAGAATATACCACTTCATAAATGTCAGCATGCCTACAGAGCGGGTCGATCAATTGAAACGGATCTGTACCGAAGTTATCCAGAGAACTCTGAACAACAAAGAAATCGCAATGTGCGCATTCCTGGATACATCAGGGGTCTTTAACAACACAACTCATATGTCTGTCAAAGAAGCACTAAAAAGGCGAGGAGTGAATGAAACCATTGTAAAATGGATGTATGAGTTGTTGACAACGGGGATAGCTGAGACACAGGTATAGAATCAAACCACCTCAGTTAAAGCCACTCGGGGGATACTCCAAGGGGGAGTGATATCTCCCCTTCTATGGAGCCTCGTAGTAGATGAGTTGCTCTATAGGCTAACAGAGCTTAGCTTCGAATGTATGGGCTACGCCGATGACATACTTTTAATAGTCAGAGGCAAGTTCGAGAGCACCTTGTGTGATTTATTACAAAAGGGTCTCAGAAACATTGAGCAATGGTGCTTGTCAGTGGGGCTAAACATTAACCCAAGCAGGACCGGAAAAGAACACTTCCAGCCATGAAACCCATATTCTGAAACGGGGAAATCATAGAAGGGAAATCAGAGGTTAAATATCTAGGGATAACCCTAGACAGTAGCTTCTGTGGAATAAGCATGTTGAAACAACTACTAGTAAAGCAATGAGAGCTTTGATGGCGTGAAGAATAATGTGATGGATGTACGCCATGATTGTGAGACCAGCAATTACGTATGTGGCAATAGTTCGGCGCATAAAAGCAAGTCAGTACAGAACGAGGAAGACCCTCGACAAAGTTGAAAGGCTTGCCTGTGTGTGCATCACTGGAGCTATGAAAACGTGTCCAACTAAGGGACTTGAGATCATTACAGATCTCAAACCTCTACATCTGGTGATAGAAAGATCTACCCAAGAGGCAATTCTTAGAATATCTAAGGAAGGTTCAGGTAATGAGAGTATTAAAAATCAGGGAGCTTGGTCCTCTCTGACAAGATACATCTCATCAGCGAATCTTCCCAGTAACGAAATGATCAGGAAAATAAGCATCTAAAAGAATTTCACCACGATGCTAAATACGAGGAGAGACTGGGGAAAGGGAATACACCACCGAAGCTCTCAACGGATACGGATGGTTCAAAAAACCCCATTGGAGCAGGCGCTGTAGTATTTGGGCCTGGCACCATATACTCATTATCGTTAGGCTCCTTCCCGAGCATCTTTCAGGCAGAAATACTAGCGATCGAAAGATGCGTGGAAATGAACCTAGAAATAAACTACCAGAAATGTGACATATCGATCCATTCTGATAGTCAAGCAGCTATCAAAGCATTGAGCTCCCATGTCATTGACTCAAGAGGACACCGAAAGAGAAGCACTCCCGGGTTGGAACATTCCAAAAAGTTCCTGAGGAGCTTTGACACTGCTAGATCCAAAAAATATTTGGACCTCAGTAAAGATAAGCTACATCTCCTCACGTGCTTTCTTACAGGACACTGCCGCCTTAGGAAGCCTTAATGAGAATAGGTCTAGCAGAGATTGACGAGTGTAGATTCTGTGGGGATGAGGATGAAACTCCGGATCACCTAGTTCTGGAATGCCTCGCCAGAAATGCTTCGGACAAGAAACTTGTAAGAGTGAAGACCTAACCTCGTTGAAGCTGTCCCAAATACCAGAGTTCATTAGAACCTTGGAACTGGAAGGCGAGCTGTAGTAGTAGCGAGAACAGCTCTGATAGGGGGGCACAATAAACCTTTGGTTTCAGTGTACTGTAACCCCGTTAAATTCTAATCTAATCTAATCTATGCCCATCCAAAATCAGAAGCTTAGTACCCTGTAAATCTGAAGTTGAAGGAATAAAGCAGTTAGTAAACCAATCAAAAAACTGAAGGGACTCCATCCAACCAGACGGTGAACAATTATAACGACAATTCTCCGGCTCGTTCACGCAACTAATGGAATACAGGTGAAATCATTTGTAGTTAATAAATATTGGTAAGTAGTTTCCAACAGCATTGCAACACATAAGGACCGTGACGCTACCGACTAATTTGTTTGGATTTCGGCTACTCCTTTTGCACCTGCATCGGTTTGAAAACCAATCTCATCACAGTTAAAGATGTTCTGTGGCTTTTTATCCAAACCGAAACGCGAATAGACAGCTTGCAATTTATTATAACAATCTTCCATTACCTCCTGTTACCCAGCTACAGCTCTATTCTTGGGAATATTTTGATTTACTCGTCTATTTATTTCTTTAAACCATCTTTTTTCGAACATCATGCACCAATCAATACCTGGCCTTCCATCGCGAAACGGATTCGGTCGATCAAGTTGCACCAACATTTCCTCTTCTTCATAGATTAAAACTGTAGGACGTCCAACAGCTTTACACTTAAATCCTTTAAAATGGTTCATTAAAGTACTCCGGTTTATGCCATAACGTTGAGCGGTTGCCTTAAAACTGTCACCATTTCTAACTGCTTGCAGAGCTTTCTGCATAGCCTCGTGATCATAGGACTTGTACTTCCGAATATTAGGGCGTCTGGGTTTCTTTGTGCGTGCCATCTACAGAAAATTTTCAGAGTCAAACTTGGCCTAAGGATTACATTGTCAGTGTCAATGTTGGACTAGGGGCTAACATTGACACTGTCAAACATAACCTCAGATTAATTTTCATAAAAAAAATGTTTAGTTTTACAAAATCACTAACTGATACAAAAAATGATTTGTAATATTAAAAGTAGAGCTTAAATTACATTCAACCCCAAAACTTCGGGCCTGTTGACTCAAAATTCACAAAGTTTTCTATGCAAATATTGGGAGCACGTTAAACATCAGATGTTAAAAGCCGCCGTTATAAATCCACAGGTTGCTGCGGAGCACGCACATTACGTCTATACAAAGCCTTCGGATGGTAATAGAGCACCTTAAAGAGAAAATAGTATTGCTACCAATGTAGTCACATTTTTTATTAGATTTTGAAATTGTGTCAATGTTATACCAATGTCAATGTTGGTCCGCGCTACCTTAACTCAATTTAATTTGATTGTTTTAGAACAGGAAGGTTAACTATGTATCACGTATTTTGCATTTCCAAGAAAATTTAAAAAAAGATAGATAGAAACCAAGTACTTTTCTTGCTCTATGTCGACCTGCAGCAGCAGCAGCAGTCCAAAAACTCTACGACAATAGCAATTCTGAAGTCAAAGTAGAACGTAAATTACCACATGATTCTATATCAGCAGAGGATGGAAACAGGAAAGCTGCTTGTTGCCTATGCTCTACAAAATATATCTAGACCACAGACTAGACAACTGGAAAAGAAAATGTAAATACATGGGTATTACTTTAGTCGATGGCACAATCTATACTTCATACTTAGTGGACGATCTGATTATTCTGGCAAAGGACTAAGCTGATTTGGAATATATGAAGAGAAGCCTTGTGGAAGAATGTAGAAAATGGGGACCAGGAGTGAACCTAAATGAAACAGAATACATATGTATTGGATAAGAACAACGAAGTAAGATGCTACAACTATTGTACACTTAAGAATGATTTTATGAATAATAGTTACTCCATACTAACGAAATAAAAGAAAAAAGCCTAGATTAAGTTAACCCATTACCTGCCACTGTTGCGTACACGCAACACCACAGTTTTCATTTTTTTTTGTAAAAATAAACAATATTATCTATAATATATTTATGTTTTTGTGAATAGCAACGTTAAATAAAACTGTAAAAAAAATTAGACATTTTTTATAAATAAATAATTAAAATTTTGTTTACTTGAAAATGGGCAAATTTTCTCTTTTTTGAGCGAGATACTTTTCGAATTAATAATACGTTCTGAGTTATAACCAGCTGCTATTATTTTTGATAGACAGTTAAAAAAAGGTTGAAATAAAAGTTCTGTACAAAAAAATTGTTTACTTTATTTGTCATACTTTGCTTCTATTGCAGTAAAGTGCTGCGTTGCGCGAACGCAACGTTGGCCTAATAAGTAAACTCGGGTTTTAGACACGTTCAGACCTGTTGAATTGCTATTTATTGTAAGACGTTCGGTTAGTCATTGTTAGGCTTCTATATAAAGCGGGTCGTTTTGAGCGTTTATCTGTAAACAATCATATAAAAAAACTATTGTGGATTATTCTGGTAAAAAATGTCGAAAATACTAACACAAAAGGAATTGGAACTGGCATTAGAAGAGGTACTTATGGATATTGAACAAGAACGAGGTAAGCAGGTTGTTTATTACTGGTAAAATACATATTAGGTATATACATAATACATATCTTGATAAATCTTACGGTCTGAATTATTTTAGATCGAATTGACGTTGTTTATATTCCACCCGATGTTGACGAGTTGACCGACGAAGAGTTGTTTTCCGAGGAGATGACAGAAAATGAACTACAAAAGGTGGATATAGCTGGTTCTTTTGAAATTCATACAAAGGAGGAAGATTTAGAGGAAATTGAGGTAGAAACAGCGACTGGCCAGGAGAATAACCAAGAAAAACGTAAGAGAGGTGCAAACAAAAAACAAGAACAGAAAGTAAACTGGAAAAAAGGTGAGTTTATGCACAACAATTTTCCGATATCTAAACAACATGAAATTAGAGAAGATTTGGTAAACAACCTCGCTGGAACATCTCCAATGGATATATTTTTTAAATTCTTTGATGATGAGGTTCAAGAGATGATAGTAAACTATTCTAACGCATATGCACAACAGAACAACCGAAATGAATTTTCGGTATCGAAATCAGAACTACTAAATTTTATTGGGATATTAGTGCTATCACGTTTTACCACAAACTGATATGTACTGGTCCACAGAAGAAGACGAAGGTGTTCAAGTAGTAAAACAGTCTATGAGTCGGAATAAATTTCGGAGTATAAAACAGAATTTACATTTGAATGATAACACACAGTTGGACAAAGATGACAAGCATTCTAAAATCAGGCCCCTTTTTGACATAATCAATAAGAAGTTTATGCAGTTTGATACCTTTTCAGAGAAGTTAGCAGTGGATGAGGAAATGGTGCCCTATTTCGGTAGACATTCCTGTAAGATGTTTTTAAAGGGTAAACCAGTCAGATTTGGATTTAAATTATGGTACCTCTGTTCAAGCGATGGTTATATGTTCCAATTTATTCCTTATGTAGGAGCATCACCTAAAAAAGTAAAACATGCTCTGGGTTTAGGACCACAGGTTGTCTTAGAGTTATTGTCAGTTCTCAAAAATAAAAACAATCATGAAGTTTTCTTCGACAATTTTTTCTCCTCTTACAACTTATTCAAACAATTAAAAACTGAAGGATTTTTGCTACTGCAACAATTCGCGAAGATAGAACTCAACATGCTCCGTTAGAGTCATCCAAAATAATGAAAAAAACCAGAAAACGAGGATCGTACGATAGTTGTTTTGACGAGGATACTTATATTTCGTTGGCTAGATGGTGTGATAATTCTGTCGTTACCTTGATAAGTACACATTATCATGTAAAGCCTATAAAAACAGCGAAAAGATACAACAGAATGGAAAAAAGGGTAATCAATGTAACACAACCTTTTGTAATATCCCAATACAATTCCTACATGGGTGGCGTCGATCTACACGATAATGGTGTAGCTAATTATAGGATTGGTATAAAAGGAAAAAAATGGTGGTGGCCTTTATTTACAAATACTATTGGTAATATCTTAGTAAACTCGTGGAAATTATATAACATCGTAAACAATACAAAGATGTCCCAAATAGATTTTAAATCAAATGTTGCATTGCGCCTGCTGAAAATGAATACCTTGAGAGCTTCAGCTTCACTTCCTGGTAACATACCAACTGATATTCGTCGGAACCAATCAAGTCATTTGATATTTAAACAACCTACAAGAAGAAGATGCAGATTTTTTCACAGTCAGACAGTTTATATGTGTAGAAGTTGTAATGTTCATTTACACCCCGATTGTTTTGAAGAATGCCATTTAAGTTAAGTGTTTCGGCCAACGTTGCGCTTACGCAACAGTATTTTTTTTTAATTTTTCTTTATTTTGTGAAAAAAATTGTATTATTTACTTTTATTTAATGTACTAATACATTGTTTTAAACAAATATTTAATAATTTAACGTATTTTTTCAATGCTTGGCCAATAATGGGTTAAAGAGAAGGTATTGATAAATATATTAAAGATAGAGGTTAATAAGAAGGTCTATGGGAAGACCAAGAGAAATGGAAAATAGCGATTTGAAGACGGCAAAAAACGTATTAAGATCATTAAAAGCTCACTCTCAATTTAAAGAAATCGTATAAGATATATGTCTGATCCCGAATAGAATATATACGTCTAATCTAGAGGGTACTGCAGTTATTACAATCATAACAACTTGTGGAGAAATTTTAAAATGCTCCTTCAAATTCAATTGATTAAAATTTGGAGTATTGGGAGAAATCAATTAATGTATATTTGAATAGATGAGGCTTTTACTTGATGATGATCTATATTGAACGATGAATTAAAACAATTTAAATTGCTTAAAACTTCATTATATTTGAACAATGTAAACTAGTGACGCCTTTCTCTAACACAGTAGGATTCTCAAACGAATGAAGGTATAATAAAAAAATGTTTTAATATATACAGTCCATTAATACAGAATTCTACGAATATTAACAAAGGTATTGAAAAATTACATAGAAATTCATTCACTATAACCGTTCCTAAACTATCATCTAGATAAAAAGGTTTCACTCTCATTCAATTCAAACTGAGTACCATTTTGTTTAAAAATGTAGAGAATAACTCTCGATACCCCATCTTTACCATCAACGGAGGAAAAAATTGCTGCATATCGATATTCTGTATTCCTTGTGACATATTTGATCAAAACATAATCACCACTGCTATAAACATTTGGTTGTTATAACTAGCCGCTAACTAAGGAGTTTATAGATAACTATCAAATTTAGAGAGGTCATTAATGTCTGTCGCGTAACTCGATAGTAGTATATAATCATCTTCAGAGTCTGTGAATACAGTAGAAGTGCTCTGTGTTTAGCCGACATTTCTCTTTGGCAAGGAATAGATTCTAGTTTGTTATAATCACATAAATGTCAACGTCACAGAAACAACTTACTGACTTCATTGAAAGATTGTTGGGAATACAGGCCGAGCCGGTGACCTGATGCAATAACAGTGTCCCATTAAAGGCGACCATTCGTGATGACTTATCGGTAATCATATGCTCGATTTCACATCCTTCGATCACATCCACTTTTATACCTGGACATATCTTGTGGATAACAGAAGCAAACTCCTAGGTTATCTTTCTTCAATAATGATCGAAGAGGGAGAGTAAATAAACGCGAAGGAGAGCGATATGCCCATTCTTTCTAGAGTGAATTATGGTGGCGAATCAGGGATGGGGGAGAGGAGGAATTTCTTTATGTGCACTTACGTAGTTGGTACTTTTTCATAGTAGTGACCTAACTGCTCGAAGTTATATAGAGCCAGTTTTAGAACCTCACGTGATGCCATATGCCTTTTTTATTTTTCTGTTCATGCAGAATAATGTACGGCCCCACATTGCTATAGTACAGGAGTATTTCGAAGATGTAGGAATTGATATCATGGCATGGCCAACTAGAAGCCCTCGTCTCAACCCCATAGAAAATATATAGAATAATATGGGCAGAAGAATGTCTACCCTTCAAAACCCTTTGAATATACTTGATGACCTTAACACTAACCCGCTTGATATATGGAAGAAAATATCAGTGGGAATCTTATTCTTAGTATGCCAAGAAGGTTTCAAGATGTTATCCGTGCACGTGGTGTAAATATGAGGTACCGAAAAAAAAATGGTGCAGTTGATTTTATTATTCATAAATTGAATACTTATGTCTTTTTATTTATTTGCCTGAGATATGTCTTCTTCTTCTTTTAAATAGACCTATTGGTCTGTTGCTTGCTGAAGCCGTCTCTGGATGGTTTCTTGCGAGGTGGACTTCCAGCTTTCCTGCCACCTTTTTGGGGGTCTTCCTGGTGGGCGATTTCCGTGTGGCTTGCTTTCCATCATTATTCTCGGTAATCTGTTTTCGTCCATTCTTCGTACGTCCGCGTACCATTCTCTTCGTCTCTGTCTGCCCCATCTGACTATGTCTACTATGCTGCATTGAGCTCGTATGTCAGTGTTTCTTATCCTGTCCCGTCTGGTCTTCCCCAGGATAGTTCGTAGGATTTTCATTTCGGCCGAGCGCAGCATACTTTTTGTTTTATTTGTGTCTTCGCGTACTTCTATTCCGTAAGTCATAATAGGTCTGATGCAAGTCTTATAGATCTTCATCTTGCTATCTGTTCCCATGTGCTGGTTTGACCATATCACATCTCTAAGACATCCTGACAGAGCTGCTGCTTTAGTTATGAGACTTCTTACTTCTTTCGCCGGATCGTGGTAGCTGCAGATGTCCATGCCTAGATATTTAAAAACATTGAGTTGCTCGATTGGCTTATCCTCTACAACCGCTTTACACCTGACAGGTTCTCTGGAGAATGTCATAGCTTTGGTTTTTGATGTTGAAATTGCCATGTTGAGTTGTTGGCTGACTTGATAGAATTTAAACAGCTGTCTCTGAAGATCGTTCTCCGTTTCTACTATAATAGCTGCGTCGTCTGCATAGCAGACCATAGATATTTTTGAGTGGCCCATTCTGTACCCCAAATCTAAGGATGTGACTTGTTGTATTATTTCATCCATCAGGAGGTTGAAAAGGAAAGGGCTCAGGCTGTCACCCTGCCTAATTCCGCCTGGTGTTTTTATGTTGGATGTAGTTTGTTCTCCTGACTTGATCTTTGTCACATTTCCAGTGTTTAAGTTTTTAATTAGTTTGGTGATTTGGGACGGGGACTGTCTTTTTGTTAGAATTTGTAGGACGTATGTCAAGCGCACTTTGTCGAATGCCTTTGTTAAGTCTATGAAGCAGATGTAAGCAGGCTTGTTAAACTCTATTGATTTCTCCTTTAGTTGTTTCATTATGAAGAGAGCGTCCGTTGTTGACCTGTTTGTTCGAAAACCAAGCTGTTCCTCTCTATTCTTGATACGTGATTACAATTTGTCTTTTAGAATGCTAGTGAGCAGTTTCATGGACGTACTTAGCAGGGTTATGCCCCTGTAGTTTTCAGGTGCTGTCTTTTGCCCCTTTTTGAAGATGGGAATAGTGATGCTGCTGCGCCAATCTTCGGTAATCTGTGATGTATTTAAAATTTTATTGAAAAGAGTTAGGAACTTCTCGATGAGTTTCTTTCCCCCATATTTTAGCAATTCATTCGGGATGTTGTCTGTACCCGCGGCTTTCCTGTTTTTCAGCTTTTGTATTCTTTTTCTCAGCTCTTCCTCCGTTATCAAAACATCATCGGGTGTTTCGTCTTCATTCACCCATGTATCAGTTGTTTCTTCATCTTGGTACAGCTCTGTAAAATATTTTTCCCAGATGTCAGGTGATATGTTTTTAGTTTGAACGTATTCATTTACTGGTTTTTTTCTGTTTTTCAGCATCTCCCAAACCTTTCTTTGGGCTCCATAAAGGTCGTGTTCCATTCCACTGGTGAATCGTCTCCAGTGTTCCCTTTTTATGGCTCTGATAGCTGCATTGGCTTTGTTTCGGTTTTCAACGTATCTCGTTCGATTGGTTTCTGTTGGTGAACTTAAATACAATAGGTAGCTTTTACGTTTCATATCTGCCAGTTCCTCCACTCCCTTACAAAACCATGACTTGATGTTCTTGTTGGCGTTTATGTTGATTGTGCGTTCTCCCATCGATTCTGTTGCAGCTTCTGTTATGCGTGTTTTTATTTGTTGCTAGCCTTCTTCAACTTCACCTGATGTGCAAATGTTATTCAGTTTGCTTGATAATCTAATTTCGTAAAGCTGTCTTGTGCTTTCGGTAGACAAAGATTCTATATTGAATTTTCTTATGTAGATAGGATTCTTTACAACTTTACGAGGTTGCTCCATTAACATTTTGCATAATACAAGCTTATGATCTGTTCCTAGATTGGCTGATGTTAGAGCCCTTACGTCTAATATTTGAGAGAGCGTGATTGCTCTGTTAGTTATGACAAAGTCTATCATGGAGCGTTGTCCACTTGTGTTGGCAAAAGTGTATTTGTGCTGTTCTTTGTGTTGGAAGTATGTGTTGTTAATTCTTAACTCGTTCCTGGCACAAAAGTCTATAAGAAGTTCGCCATTTTCGTTGGTAATTGGCTCGTTGAATTTTTGTTTCAGATTGGGTATTATCCGTTTCGCTACTGTGGGGAACTAAAGTTCACACTAAAACCTCTTTTTACACTGATGGGAATAAAAGTGGACAAATTTACAAGCAAATCGTAAATATCAGTAGTTTATAACTCGATAGTCAATAGTCGGCAACATTGTATCAGCAGAACAGACGTTTGTTTACCTTAGTACCATTTACATCGTGGCACGTACAATGCCAAATTGATTTAGACGTACAATTTTTATATTTTTGGAGTGGTTTTTCGTAGTAAAACTTGTGGGACTTTGTGAAACGTGCAAATAGTAATTAATACGACTATGGGTAAGTGCTAATACTAAAACATTATGCAAAAATTTGTTTTTGTTGGGAATTTTATGTGGGTGGGCATTTTTGTTCCCATCCGTAAATGTACTCGGGTCCTAAAGTTCCCATCGGTTTGTTTCAGTTCGGAGTTGAAAGAAACCTCTCAGTGCTAAAGAATTGGAGGAAGAAGCAAATAATGTATTTGATTCAGAAAATTCAGACGAATAGCCATATGTGGGGTCAGACGAATCAGAATATCTACCCAGTGAAGATAGTGGAGAAAGTAATGACGAACAAAGCCATTATAAAGACGAAAACTTAGAAGAAAGTAGTGAAGAAGAGGACATTGAAGCGATAAACTTGAGAAGTGAGCATCTAAACGATGAGGGCACCGAAGGAGAAGATGTTAGTGCTGAGGAGGATATTCCTGAGCAAGACGTTGTTTTATTATGGAAGGAACCTACAAAAAATTTCAAACCCAGAATGAAATTACCAGAGAAAACCGAAGGAGTGGTTCAGTTGAATTTGACTCGAGAATGTTCTGAATTAGATGTTTTTTTTGAAAATATTTCCCCTGGGTCTCTTTACACACATTGCTGATTGTACTAACAAACGAATTCAACAACTACGACGAACAAAAAATCTGAATATGCATGAAATTATGATTATTCTGGGTTGTACGCTAGTAATGAGTTACAACAAAGTTCCGTCTTTTTCAAATTATTGGTCTAAAAACGAATCCATGGGTAACAGCGTAATAAAAAGTGCTATAGGAAGAGATCGGTGCACCTTTCTGATGTCCAAAATGTATTTTACTGACCCAAAGAGGCCTGACAATAGTTCTAAAACATATTACGTGGATGATGTTTTGGAGTGTTTGAAAATAAGGTTTCAAGCAGCAAGAACTGAATCTTCTTACCAGTCAATAGACGAATCAATGGTAAAATTCAAGGGTCGATCGTCCTTGAAACAATTCATTCCCAATAAGCCCATAAAGAGAGGAATAAAACTGTGGGAAAGATGTGATTCCATGACTGGGTATATCTACGACTTGAATATCTATGCAGGTAAAGAAACCACGAAACGTGAAGGAACTCTTGGTGAGCGAGTTGTTAAAAAATTATGTGAGACAGTTCGTTCACCTGATGTATGTTTTTGTTTTGATCGATTTTTTACAAGCGTTGACAGTATGACTCGATTGGAACATCCTTGTGTTGGTACATACATGAGAAACAGGAAAAATGTACCAGAATTTGAAAATAAAAAGCTATCCAGAGGTGATACAGACTTTTTCGTTACTGATTTAGGGATAATGGCGACAAGATGGCAAGATACCAAAGAAGTTTTACTTCTATCGAATTGCCACGCACCAACTGTAGGACAAGTGGAAAGGAAGCTTAAAACCGGAGAAAAGTGTACTTTTGATTGTCCTGAGGCTGTAATCTTTTATAATAAATATATGGGAGGTGTTGACCTCGCCGATCAAAAGGTATCCACGTACGACTTAGATCGAAAATCTACAAAGTGGTGGAGAAAAGTGTTCTACAAATTGTTAATGGCTGCCGTAACAAACTCATGGATACTTTACTCCCAACTTCAATCCACTAGAAAGAAAACTCCACTACTAACATATCTAGTACCTCTTGCTGAACAACTGATAAGTTTGGGCAGAAGTAAAGCTAAACTGAAACGAAAAATCAGTGGTCATGTTGGCAGACACAGCAAAAAACCTAAAACGATGATGAATGTAGGAGATCATCTACCTACACAAGGACCAGCTAAAAGAAGATGTTACAGCTGCTCGAAAAAAAAGAAGGAGAGCCGTACCAAAACATTGTGCCTAGGTTGTAATTTACCGCTATGTAAAAAGTGTTTTTTGCCTTTCCACTCCTAATATAACGGACATTTTAAGTTGTAGTTGACTAATACTAAATAAAGTTTTGTTATAGTCAGTGGTGGTTTTTATTACTGATGGGCACTTTTATTCTCCCTAAAAACTACTGTTGGGATAAAAAGTTCCCATATCCTTAACAAGGACTAAGGATAAATTTATACGTATAATCTGATTCATTACACCCACACCTATCGCAATAACCATAGAAACAGGTATTTTTACTTTTTATACCACAGCAATGAAATCAGTAGTGAAAGGGTTATATCATTTCCAATTCGGGCGTTAAGATCTCCGAAGACAATGAGTTTGTGGCTTCTGTCGAGTTTGTCGATAGTATCTTGCAGTGACAGATAAAAGTTTTCAGACTCTTCAATGGTTCGTGATGTATCAGGAGCATATGTGCTGACGAGGTGGGTGGTGAGTTCATTGATTTTGATGGACACTCTTAATATTCTATCGTTTACGTATTCTATGCTTTCGATATTGTGCTTATACCTCTCATGCAGTAGTATTCCGACTCCTGAGTGTGCTCTTTCCTGTTTGGGCACTCCACTCCTGAGATATGTAATTTTAAAATATTTTGAGTTATTAAAGATTCATTATACGCATTTACTTTAAATAAATTCAAAAATTAAAAACAAAATATTTGAATTTTTGTTTTCTGAGTTTATTGAAACTATGCTATATTTTCGCTGCTAAGTGTAGGTATGTCTGACTTCTTCATCAACTATTGGTTGTGCTTCATCGTCAGTACTTGAATGAATTTTCTGGTGTACAAAATTATTAGTGGTATCTTTCAATAGTTTTTTCCTGTAGATTGCTGCTGAATATTTTTTCTAGATAATCGCTGCTCCCAAGGTGTCATTTCTTTAACATTATTTCTTTGCTCTTTTTCCTTTTTTAAATATTTGTTTATCTATGTAATGCGCTAATTTAATGGGGTCGTTTTTGATTCTAGCTAAGCGAGCCTCCTCCGCTTCTATTTTCTTTTTAATATATTTTTCCCTTTCTGTCATATTTTGTTTTTTATTTAGGAGACGGCATGATGTTCGAAACGGAAATAAGTAAAAAATCCTTACACACGCTAATAGTTGAGATACAAATGATCTAAAGCAAAAAATTTCAGTACCATGGATATACGTCAGTCAGACATGAATTTACAATTAGAACTAACATTTCTTTTGATATTTTCGAATATCAATAAGCTACATTTAAAAAAATCGAAGTTAACTATGTATAAATTAAAATAAAGCACTGGTTTACAAGGAAATAACTTTTGACTGAATCCGCATGTGTTTACCTTGCAAACACAATAATAAACGGCCGTCAAATGGCGCGGTCTGCAGCAGGCTGTAGGTACTACCAATGTTGAAATTTAATAGGGATGTGTCCTTGAGTCATTGATAATACTACCCGACATTTGAAAAAAATATATAACTGCAGTAAAATCTGGGGTAATTAGAGTCTGCTGAATCTATAAACATCCACAGATCTATTCTAGCACGTCTAGATACGAGTTATTTGGAACAATACATGACAACCAATCAGCATCAATGGTATTTTTATTAAAACAGTAAAAACAAGTAAAAAATTTAAAAACCTATTGTTTGTTGTTTAGGAGTTCAAATTATTAGTATTTCACGTAACGTAACTTTATTTTTACAATGACTTTTTTATTGACAGTTTTTAATTAATAATGACATAAGAATAATAAACGTAATAAAAAAAGAAATATATGTGTGACTTGACTGCCGCTTCCTTATGACATTACACAGTACCGAACATACCGCCCCCCTTGAAAGCCTCCAGGCTTTTAAAAAACTTGATTAGTTAGGATAGCAACCTTAGTCACAGGACGCTTGAATGTTCCTGTAACGGTTTTGATGGATACAGTGCGGATGATGCCATCGTGCCCAGGATGTATCTGAATTACTCTGCCTGTTCTCCATTTCAAAGGTGGAAGGCCATCTTCCTTGATGATAACCAGTACTCCTGGCTTCAATAATTGTGCATGGTGTTGTTTCCATTTTGTGCGGGTCTGTAGTTCTGTAATGTATTCTTTGTTCCAACGTGACCAAAAGTGTTGTATCATTTGCTGCCTATGCTGGAATTTGGATAGTCGATTTTCTGCTACTCCCAGTAAATTTGCCTGCGGGATCGTAGTAAGTGGTTCTCCGATTAGGAAGTGCGCTGGTGTGAGAGAGTTTGGATCATTTGGATTGTCAGACAGAGGACATAGGGGTCTGGAATTCAAACAAGCCTCTATTTGATGAAGAACTGTGACAAACTCCTCGAATGTTGAGGTTGAATTACCAATAACACGTTTCAAATGGTACTTAACCGACTTTACACTAGACTCCCAGAGTCCTCCAAAGTGAGGTGCGCGAGGCGGTATAAAATTCCACTGTATACCCCGACCTGTTAGGTCATTCGAAATGGCAGCTGAATTATGTTCAAAGAAAGTCTTAAGGTCGTTATTCGCGCCAACGAAAGTTGTACCTTGATCTGAATATATTTGTAAGCATTTGCCTCTTCGGGACATGAATCTGTACAAAGCAGCCAGAAACGTTTCACTCGCTAGGTCACTTACAACCTCCAAGTGTAAAGCCTTCGTGGCAAAACAAATAAACAAAGCTATATAAGCCTTGGAAGTTTTAAAATTACGCCCCTTACGGTCTCTAAGAAGAAAAGGGTCAGCGTAATCGACTCCTAATATGGAGAAAGGTCGGGAAGGTGTTATTCGATCCTAAGGTAGATTGCCCATAATGTATTGTGTGGATTTCGCATTAAAACGAAAACAAGTTATGCAATTGTGATAGACACGCTTTACCAAATTTCTTCCGCTGATTGGCCAGAAACGTTCACGTAGTGAAGCGAGAGTTAATTGTGGACCTGAGTGGAGCAGTTTTATGTGTTCATGTTGGGCAATCAGAAGTGTAAGTCGATGGTTGGGAGGTAATACAATCGGATGTTTCTTTTGAAAATCATTGTCAGAATATTGAAGACGACCGCCAACTCGTATGACATTGTGAGTTTGATCGGAAAAGGGATTTAACGTCAAAAGTTTTGAGTTGTTGGGGATCTTATTACCATCGCGTAGGGCAATGTATTCTTCAGAAAATGTGTCTGCTTGTACCAGGCTTATAAGTTTATTTAGGGAATCTGAAAGTTCTTGAGCGGAGATCTCATTTGAAGTTTTGTAAGATTTTGATTTTTCATTTAAAACGTTCTTAAAACGAAGTACATAAGCGAAAATGCGACATAGTTTATTCAGATTTGAGTGTTTAGATATATGATTCAAAATATCATTAGATTGATGTTTGTCTAAAGAAACGAGAATAAGAGGCACGTTTCGTAGCTCAGAAACATCAGTGTTTGAGTGATCGAAAGTGTGATTTGGCCATTGATCTTTAATTAACCAACAAGGTCCATGAAACCATAAGTCGGAATCAATTAAGTTAAGAGGTGGCATGCCTCTGGTGAGTAAGTCTGCTGGATTGTCGGTAGTTTTGATATATTTCCATTCATTAGAAGTAGTCATAGATTGAATCTGCGAAATTCTATTCGCAACGAATGTTTTTAGAAGATGAGGAGATGATTTGATCCAGGCTAATACTATGGTAGAGTCACACCAATAGTATTTGTTGTTAAATTCGACTGATATAGCGGATAAAACTGTTTTCATTAAATTTGCCAGAAGTAGGGCAGCACAAAGTTCTAGACGAGGTATTGTAACTTGCTTGAGGGGAGAAACTCGCGTTTTTGCGCATAGAAGATTACAACATGTGTTACCAAAAGAATCAGTGGAGCGTATGTAAACGCTAGCCCCATAAGCGGGTTCCGCGGCGTCAGAGAATCCGTGTAGTTGAATCTGAGTAGGATTACCACATAGTGTAAGACGGGGTATGTTGAGTTTATTTAATTCTACAAGTTGGGTTCTGTAAACAGACCAAGTTGTGAATAAATTCATTGGTATTGACTCGTCCCAGGCTATTTTAAGTCTCCAAAGTTGTTGTAATATTATTTTTGCGGTAAGCGTTACAGGAGAGAGGAGACCAAGTCGGTCAAAAATTTGGGCAATTGAGGCTAGGATTGTGCGTTTTGTAATTCGTTTATTCAATTTGTGAGCAGCTTTGCTGTACTCAAGTGTGTCAGAAGCATGATTCCATAATAACCCTAAAGTTTTGGAAGGGTTGTTAGAATCAAATGATCGAGAACCTACAGAAGAATCACATGTGAGTGATGCTTCATTCGAAGCCCACTTTCTAAGTGGAAAACCATATTTTAGTAAGATGCTATGAATCCTTTCTTTTATCTGCTTAACATATTCAATGTTCTGGCCTCCTGTGAGTAAATCATCCACGTAGAAATCTGTTTCTATAATGTTTGAAATCTTGGGATCGTCATTGATGTTTAACTTGCTTACCTCCTGTAATGCTCTTGTAGCGAGAAATGCTGCAGATGCCGTGCCATATGTGACGGTGGACAAATCATATACCTTGACTTCACCATTGTTATTAGGTCGCCAGAGAATGCGTTGTAAGTTGCGTTGATCCTCTGCCAAATATACTTGACGATACATTTTTTCGATGTCGCCGCTTAATACAATAGGATGCATGCGATATCGTAATAAAATGGAAAAGAGGCTACTTTGAACATTAGGTCCAATCATAAGTAAGTCATTTAGAGAAAATCCTGAATTAGTTTTGCAGGAAGCGTCAAAAACGACGCGAAGTTGGGTAGTGCTTGAACTCATTTTCAGCACGCAATGATGGGGTAGAAAATAGCCTGAACTGTCTGATTGATTTTTAGATAAAGACATGTGACCAAGTGATTCATATTCTGAGATAAAGTTCTGGTATGTTTGCTTAAGATCCGGATTTTTATCCAGTTTCCGTTCTAGAGTCAAGAAGCGGTTAAAGGCGATTGTCTTTGAGTCTCCAAGTAATTTGATAGGTTTTTTGAGTGGAAGTCCTACTATAAACCTACCGTCGGCAGCCCTAGTCATGTGTTGTGAAAAATGTTCTTCACAGAAGGTTTCTTCTGGTGATAGAAGTTTTACTTCGGAATATTCTTCCAATTCCCAGAATTTGGTTAATTGATCATGTAATGTGTCAGAAAGGAAACATTGTGAATTAAAAGGAGTAGTCGATTCCAATTGAATACTTATAGGTCCAGAAATCACCCATCCAAACTGTGTTTTTTGAAGAATGGGAAGTCCTCGTCCGAGCTTGACTTGTCCAATGTTGATTAATTCCCAAAAAATGTCAGCTCCAATAAGCAGGTCGATTGGTTTGGAAGAATTGAAGTATGGATCAGCTAAAACAATATTCTTCGGAATTTGTAGTGAGGTGGTGTCAAAGGATGCAGCCGGAATATTACCTGTGATGTTGGGAAGCACCAAGCAAGATAGTTGTGCTTGGAAGTTAGAAGTGTTTGACTGAATTTTAGCGACAACTCTAGAATTTATAGTTTCAATTTTCTGACTAATACCGGTTACCGAATATTTTATTCTTTCTATAGGTAATTTTAATATATTGCATAGTCTTTCAGAAATGAAGTTCGACTGACTTCCGCTGTCCAGTAAAACTCTACATGAATGAGACTTACCTGTGGCGTCAAAGACCTTTATCCATGCAGTGAATAGCAAAACGAGGTTTGTTGTAGAGCGCTCATTAACAAGAAAACTGCAAGGTGACTGTATGCCCGTTTGTGTCGATAAAGCGGTAGAAGGCTGATTTGGTAAAGAATTGTTTTCGGAACTATCTACAGATGTGTTGGGTTCAACTGGGTGTGGCTTGGAATTAGAAGCATCAGTGTTATTGAAATGTAAAAGTGTGTGATGAATTCGCCCACACTTCCTGCAGCCGGATGAACGGCATTGTTTTGTGGAGTGATTTGGAGCAAGACAATTAATACATAATCGATTTTGTTTAGCAGCGTTCAATCTATCAATGGTAGTAAGTTGAAGAAATTTGGGACAAGTGTACACAAGATGATCCCTTTTACAGAAAGGACATTGTTTGTTGTCAGTTGTCAAAAAGGAATGAGTTCCTTTAGTATGAAGCGTGTTTGGTTGCGTAAATTGTTTAGTAAATTTAGAAGAATTGTACTCAACAGATTCTAAAATACGACATATCTCCTTTAGAAAGTCAATTAGTTTCTTATAAGTAGGTAGGTTATCTGATAGTGCAGATTCCCAAGCGCGTCTGGTAACATTGTCATATTTTGACGTAACAATGTGGCAAATTAAAACATCCCAGTGTTCCGTGGGCATTTTTAGAACCTTCAAAGCACCAATGTGTTTCTGAGTGCCATCAAGTAGCTCTCTGAGACCTTTGCAAGATTCACGCGACAAAGAAGGCAAATTAAAAATGGCACTAACATGATTGTTAACTAGAATTCGTTTGTTTTCAAATCTCTCATTCAGAATTTTCCATGCGACGTCGTAATTCGCGTCGGATATTTCTAAGGATGATATTGTCTCAGCAGCTATGTTCTTTAAAGAAAGGCGCAAGTAATGAAATTTTTTAATAGCCGTGAGTTGTTTATTTTCGTGTATTAATGAACCAAATGTATCCCTAAAAAATAGCCAATGATCGTATGATCCGTCAAATGTAGGTAAATTAATCGCAGGTAATTTAATGTTGTCTAACACATCCTCATTTGAATGATTAGAAAGTGTACTGACCGTATTATTACACACATTTGGCGTTGATTTAGGCATTTTATCTAATAAGAATTTACGAGCCTCAGAAGTGATTGAATAAAACTTATTTTCAAAGCTTTCCCTTTCTAAGGTGTGCTCAGCAGGATTTGTTTCCGAAATTAAGTCTGATACTTCAATAATTGACTGAGCACTGTCAAAATCATCTAAATATGTATTAATTCTTTGTAGGCGCATTTCTAATTCTAATAAATCTGTGTCTGATAATGATTTGCTCACTTTAAGGGCCTTAAAGTAATTATCAAATCGTGTAAGTGCAGCCTTTAGGGCCGTTCGTTTGTTTTTAGCTATATCTGCCATGTCGAACAACAAAACAAATCAAATGTACGATAAGAATCAATAGAGTGTGAACAATGTTAAAAGTGCATGTAATATTAGTATTCACGTGTGAAACTATCTTAATATATGATAAAGCACATCTAAATTATTCAGAAAAAGTGTAATACCTACTTGTCTTAGCAAAACGTAGTGATCAGAATGTGAAACTAATATGAATTGTAATAAAAAAAGAAATATATGTGTGACTTGACTGCCGCTTCCTCATGACATTACACAGTACCGAACACCTATAATAATTCTATTGAAAAATGTTTCATTCATACAAACTAACATTAACACAGTAAGGGCGATTGAGTACCAGTACAATACAGTACAAAACAAATTTATTTTTTTTTCCAATATGTGCTAACATCTTCCTTTTGGAGGTACCAACGAAAATCATCCATAATAGCGGGTCCCATCTACCCTGGTATCGTCTCCCCATGACACTGTTGTCTTGGTGAAACGGTTCACCCAGCTCGTCACTGACAGCTCCTAAATTCGTGGGAAATAATTCCAGATGAAAGTGAGGAAAATGGAATTTAAACGACATTCTATAACTCAGATTTTTGTAATTGAACAAAATATGTATCAACAACTCGGTATAATTTGAACTTGTTTTGTTCTCAAGAAAATTTGCACAAATTTGGAGAAAGAGGTCCATGCGGTGCAAGTTCCAAATTGTTCATTTTTTGTAGGGAATGTTGATCTTTGAATAGGTTCCTTATTTGCGGACCAACAAATATTTCTTCTCGAATTTTAGCATGCTTAACTTTGAGAATTTAATCTTGAGATACTTAAAACAATCGCTGTTTTTATATAAGGCTTTCACAAAGGATTTAATTAAACCCAATTTTATGTGAACTGGCGGAAGAATCACAAGTTGTGTTACTAATGCCTCAAATTTTACGTTATACTTGCCAGGAACATAGCTGTCTCCTTGCTGCCATTGTTTAACGTTATAATTCTATTCCAGAGGCAGAGAAAACTATAGTACTTTGTGAAACCACCTTGTAATCCTTGTAGGATGGCACAACCTTAAGATCTCCACAAATATGTCAAAGATACCGTTGATTCTGAACTAAATTTAAAATGGTCGACATATATTGATATGTTTCTTTACTGGTTGTAAAATGGGCTAAAGGAATCGGTGGTCTTTTATTAACATTATGTCATGAAATGGCCTTTACACTTGCTTTAGATGAATATATGAATAGACGCCATTTCCTGGGATTATAGTTGAATCTAAGTTCTTGCATTAGAGCATCTATATTATTACAAAAAAAAATCATCGTTGACCTCGTAAAAGGTACTCAGGTTTTCATGTTGTCTTTTATATATCGATATTCGAGTGTTTTTATCAAGAAGCCTCCACTCTTGTAAGCGTGATCCTAACAGATGGGCCTGTTCTTTGCCTAATTTGAACTCACGAACCAAATCCTTTACTTCAGTTTGTGTTATAAGATGTGGTTCCTTAGAAGAGTCTGGCACAAAAGGTGGATCGTTGTCTACATTTGAGAACTTATCTTTGGCTTCTTACTCAATTTGCTCTACGGCACGATCTTATTGAAGTTTATTAAGTAAAGATATAAGTTTTGAAATAGTTAGTTCTGTACAATATGGAGATGGTTTACTAACGAATGGCACAACAGGGTATTGCAACGAGTTTTTATTCTTTTTTGAAAAATCTTTCGAGTTTCACCAATCATAAATAACAATACCCAGGCGGATGAAATATTGAAGAACGGCTACAGAACCTTACTAAAACAAATCGTAAAAAACTAGATAAGTTAGATAAGAGAATGAAACAACAAATTGAAACAGCATCGAAAACGGATAAGAGAATGGTAACCAACACAGTAATAACAAAATCAAAGGAAAAATCCACAGAAATAAAACTAAAAATAAAGCAAAAACATGGAAACTGGGAACACGGAATATTAGAAGTATACAAGGAAATGAAATCGAATTAATAAACGAATTTGAAAATATGGATTTTTCCTACGACCACATAAGAAAGTAACACATATCGCACTCCCTACTCCCATGGAAAGTGACCTTTACTCTCACGCGTGCGGAAAGTACTTTCCGCCCCAGTTCGGAGAGTAACGTTTCACGCTGTCACTTCAGAAAATCCGATCCGATCATTTTTTAATTCGGAAAGTGCGTCGTTGCTGGTCTAGATCAGAAAATTGACTTAACTCCTCGGTGAAGTGACAGAACTGCTCGGCAAAGTACTAACTTTCCCGAGCTCTTATGTCAAAGTGTTCATTAAAGACAAAATACCAGATAGGCATCGAGTATGCAATTATGAAATTTGGCTAAGCAGTAAATATTCTGTCCCTATATTATTGACAAATTATTGGTGGCTGCACAAAAATATTGTACACGCCACACTCGGAAAGTGTATATAATTCAATTTGTTACCCAGTTGTATCTAATAAGTACTTACTTATTGTAATTCTCTCAATTACACATTTTTTTTCGGAGGTGAAAAAATGCATCATGCACGCAGCTCTTTGCTGCGACTTGGACTTCAACCAAGTAAAACAACACCTCCTCCAAGGGAGTCTGCTTTGGAACCGCTGGTTAGCATTACATCAAGGCAGCCCCGGTCTCATCTTCTTATACCTGCTCTGCAGCTCTCTTTTGTGTCCCATATTCATCCTTTTCTTTTTGGCTCATAATATCTCTTATCATTTTATTTATAGATTACCATTTTTGCCTGCTCTCTAACATCTGAGGTACAAATGTGTCCACTGTTAAATTGATGCCCACTTCAAGAGACGTCGTTGTTCTATGTCGGTTCCATCTTTCGCAATTGGAATATTGTGTGTTCCACCGTATCCAAGCTGTTACAGTATTGGCACATGTCGCAGTTGTCGTGACCAAAACGTTTAGCGTATGTCCTGAAGCATCCGTGTGCCGTTAAAACTTGAGTTAAAAAGTAATCTGTTTCAAGGTGTTTACAGCTAATCCAAGCTTCAATATCGGGTATTACTCTTTTCGTCCACTGCGCTTCTGTCGCTTCATTTTTCCACGTATACTGCCAAATGGATAGGACTTCAGCTCAGGCAGTTTCCTGTTTTCCAGCCTGAACTTCGTGTCTATTGTTGTATAGATATGTCCTTTCCCAGGCCATAAGGTCTATAGGTAATATAGCTGTTACTACTTGCAGCACAACACATGAAACCGTTCTGTATGCCGATGCTACCCGCAATAGCATCTTTCTTTGGGCTTTTTCCATTCGCTTTCTGTATTTTTTAATTTTTAAAGCCCTGTTCCACACAGGAGCACCATATAGTTATATGTTGTGCATTGCACTACACAACACAGCCCGTCGGCTACTTCTTGGTCCTCCAACATTAGTCATGAGCCTTATTAGTCTAGAGACCTTTTCTTCAGTCTTTTGTGTCGTAACTTCAATATGTTTGCCAAAGCGCATCTTCTCATCGATAGTTATCCCTAAGTATTTGATTGTTTTTTCCGGGGAGACATTTATTCCTTGAAAATTAAAAACTATTTCTTCCCTGTCTCGTTTACCTCTAAGTATCACTGCTTCGGTTTTATCTGGCACTAATGTTAATTCATGCCTTTCCATCCAATTGCTAATATCTTGTAGACACTTATTCGCATTTCGTACTAAGATATGTTTATTTTTGGCTCCTATAAGTAACGCTAGATCATCCGCGAACCCTATGCAGCAAGCGTCATCTGTGAGGTCCAGATCTAGTACATCATCATAGAGAATATTCCATAGGATCGGTCCTAAGACCGAGCCCTGTGGTACCCCTGCGGTAACTTCTATGGCATCACCTTTTCCGACAGTAATCTTTCTATTTTTTAGGTAGCTAGATATAATGTTTATGAGATATATTTTTTTCTCGTAGTTTCTTCATGATAATGCTATGACGGGCCGAGTTAAACGCGTTTTTGACGTCTACCGTGATTAACACACACCATTTCTGTTTGTATTCTTCCACCATTTCCTTCATGGCCTCCAGAGCTTGTACAGCTGACTTTCCTCTTTGAAACCCATACTGATGCTTATGTAGGCCTACCTTTTTTTCCAATTCAGCCGTTAACCTATTTCTGATGAGTGTTTCCATAAGTTTGCTGATTGTATTCAGCATACAAAGTGGTCTATACGAATTTGCTAATTCTGGGGGTTTTCCGCCTTTTAGTATTAATATAACTTTAGCCAGTTTCCATTCCTCGGGAAAAACCTGTGACATTAGCACACTGTTCATAGTACTCAGAATCAGCTGAGGGAATTTAGAAGCAACCAGTTTGATTGCTTCCGGTGGAATTTTGTCCAATCCAGGGGCCTTTCTGTTCTTCATGCTATTAATGGAGGTCTCAAGTTCCTGGTTTGTAAAGGGGTTTATGTTTGTATCATTCTCTACTATTTCACAGCTATCAGCCTCAAATGAGAAAAGGTGAGTCACAATTTCTCTTTTCTTATCGGTACCCTAATGATAGGGCACCAATGTATTGAACCTTTTTGCTACGATTTTGTACGCATCTCCTCATATATTATTATCCAGATCTTGGCGCAGTTCATTCCAATATTTCTTTTTCGCTTCTTTCATAACTTTTCTTAATTCATTCTTCCTCTATGCCATCTATTCTTCGTGTTTTTGCTCTAGTCAACTTCCTCCTACATCTTATGCATTCTGCCCTTTTTTCACCTATTTTTTCATTCCACCAGTATGGGTTATTAATAGTTCTCCTATCAGTATTTGTGCAGGTTTTGTATGCTTGTTGGATCCATTTGCTTAGCGTCTGGTAAGTAGGTTCCAAAGTATTTCTGCAGATTAGTCCTATGTTGTTAGTAAAAGCGTCCCAATCTACAGTGGTATTTCCTATATTTTTTTTATTTCTTAAGTTTTCATTAATTTCAAAATGTATGAAATCATGTTGTGTCAATGATTCATTCTCCAATACTTCCCAATTTTCTATTTTCCCTGCAATATTGCTTGTTGAAATTGTCACGTCAATGTAGGATTCACTGTTTCCTCTCACAAATGTAGGTTTTATCCCGGTATTATGCACAACCATGTCTAGCTCCGAGATCCATTCCATCCAGTGTTCTCCTTGTTTGTCGGTTTTGGGTGAACCCCACATAGGAGATTTCGCGTTTATGTCTCCAAGTACAATGTAATCGGTTTTACTACGCTTAACGTGTCCCATTATTTAATCTGATTTATTTTTATAATTTCTTAGCATTATATTGGGAGATATGTAGCAACCAATTATTGAGAAGTTTCTCATTTTCACCATTACAAACCCTTATCCGCTTACATGTTTTACTATGTCTATACCTTCATTTATGATTAATATAGCCACATCCGCCCTTTTGTCTGTAAGCAAATTTCGGCCTTCTACACGCTTTTTGTTCGGTTCACAAACAATTAGTATGTCGGCATTCATTTGCATGGCCGTTGCGTACGCCATGTCCTGTGCTGCATAGGCCCTACCCACATTTATTTGTAATATTTTTATTGTCATTATGCTTTATTTCCTTCTCTACCAATTACTGCCTCTCTTGCTTTGGCTTCTATCAGTTTTCTGTATACTGGGCACCTAGTTTGGTCAGCCCTATGTCCTTCTTGTTTTAAGTTAGGCAAAAACTATTGTTTGTGCAGTCTTTGCCCTATGGTTTTCTTTACTACATTTAAGACATATCTTAGACATATCCTCTCCAGTGCATTCGCTTGTGTGATGCCCGTATTCTAGGCATCTATAGCATCTGGTAGGGTTTACTCGCGGTCGCACCCCACAGGATACCCAGCCGATTCGTATGTTCCCTCTTTTTATGAGCTCTCTCGCCAGCCCTTTCCTTAATGCGACCGTAGCGTTTTGGCTACCTTTTTGGCTAGGTCATATCGATAAAACTCTCACCTCGCCTTCGGCATTTGCGTTTCCTACGCTTTTTCGCACTGCTTCTTCGATTTCCTGTTTACTTATGTCACCATCAACATTAGAGATGTAGACTATATCATCACTACTTTTGATACTGGCCCGCGTATCGTCATTTTTGCTCTGGATTTCCCTTTTAAAAGCTCCAGCTTTGTCTCTGTCTCCTTGGATTTCCAACATGACATCCCCTTTGGTAGTTTTTTTAATTGATCTGACTTGGATCCCGGCTGCATCGATATCGACACTACTTTTTACTGTACGCAGAATGTCTGCGTATTCTTTACCTCCTGATTTTATAATGATCTTCTCCGTCCTAAGTTGTTCCTCACTTCTAAACAATTTATGTCTTTTTTCCTTTTGGAGTTTTCCATAGCAGTCACTTCTACCTTTATTTCAATTCCACGGAATACGTATTCCGCACATTTTCTTACGTATAGTATATCCACATTACCCAACGCAATCAGCTTAATTTCCGTAGTATCTGGTTGCAGCTCTTTTTGCAGACTATTTATAGTAGCATACAGTTTGCATATGTCGTTTACTCCCTCTGGTTTTACATCATATGGTAGTAAATATAGAACTCTAGAGATCTCCTTTTTCTTCCCTTTACTCAGTATAATTTCTTTATTGGTTTTAACGTACTCGATCTTACCTTCTGTTTGCTCTTCTTCTATTAACACATTACACATTAATTATCGTTATTTCTATATTTCATCATGAAAGTAATTGTAAATGTATGTGCACTTATTATAGAAACAATATTCAAACATATACTGTCACGAATAAAACGTAAGATTAGTCAGGTAACTCAATATACACGATCTGATATTTACATATTGTTTAATAAAATGGGTGGTCGAAGGAAAAATTTTGTTACATCACTTATCCGGAAGTGACTTTTCACTCTCGTGGGATTGTTGCACTCGGCTTACGCCTCGTGCTACAATATTTCCCACTCGTGTGAAAAGTGTCACTTTCCGCACTCGTAATGTAATATACTATAGAGTCACCAACATTAAGTGAAAAAAAAGGAAGGACAAGGAAAAATATGTCTAAAAAACTACCACATCCTAATATATAGAGGTGTACCGATAAATCAAACAGCTGCGGCCGGAGTAGGTTATGTAATACATAAAAATCTGACAGAACATTACACAGTGGATGGCAGTTCTGAAAAAATCCTAATTGTCAAGCTGAGAAAAAAAGAAAACATTAGAACCATCATATCAATACAGTGACCAGATTAAAATAAAAAAGTAGAAGAAAAAGAAAAAGTCTGGAATGAACTAACAGCAATTGTAGAAGAAGCAAAGGGAACAATATATATTGCAGGAGAATTTAACAGCAGAGTAGGGAAACGGGATACTGAATATAGGACAGTAATAGGAAACTATGGAGAAGAGATACGAGAAAATAATGGAAAAAGAATAATAGAATTCTAGAACTGAATTTACCAAGAAAAATATTTACATAAATATACTAGAGTGCAGCAAAACACAGGAAAATTTTCAATTATCGATTGTATATTAGTGTTTTAAATGAAACTCACTGTTTCTAGCTAATTCCACAATATAATGAAAATTGTTGAAAATTCTAAAAAATTTACAATTGTTTCGATAAATCAACATCATCGTCAGAATGACAGAAGCTACATTTCATTTGATGCCTACCTGATGTTTAGTAGTTATTTTTGGCTAGACCAAGAAGTGACCTAACTTGTGATTGACTTAATATATGTTTATAGAAAAAAGAAGAAGATGTGATATTACAAATATTGAAGCTTAGATATTATTAGCCCTATGGTGATATCCTGGATATCATTTTTCCAATTAAGATCAGTATAACTGTGCAATGATATAGAAAACCAGGAAAACTATATCTGCTGATCTTTACAATTATCACTTAAGAAGACAGTTTATTAGTGGAGAACTCCCTAGATTTATCTGTTCATTGATGATTTCATATTGTGGGTTTCTTAAATGTCTTCTAATTTCCAATTCTTCAAGGAAATCCAGTTCTTGTTTCTTTTCACAAATATGCAGCAATTCTAGTTCTGTGTTAGGTGTCAATGAATGATTGGTGTCAAGTAGATGTTTTGCGTAGTGGGATTTATTGTATATATATATTAAGCCAATCACAAGTTAGGTTACTTCTTGGTCTAGCCAAAAATAACTACTAAACATCAGGTAGGCATAAAATGAAATGTAACTTCTGTCATTCTGACGATGATATTGATTTATCGAAACAATTGTCAATTTTTTAGAATTTCCAATAACTTGTATTATATTGTGGAATTAACTAGAGACCATGAGTTTAATTTAAAAACACAAAAAAAATTACTTATTTATGTAAAAAGTACAATTATTATAATTGTACGTTGTAGCATTATTTTGGGGATTGTTTTGTATCATACCCTGTGATGAATTTAAGTTGGAAACTGAGGATTCCTTTTCTTTATTTTTATTTTCTCGAAGGTTCTCTATAAGTTGGAAATTGTGTTCTTCATTTAATTTTAAATATGGTTTCAAAGATTGGGCAGAAGAATGTCCTGTAAGCTTAATTACTTCTTGTTCACCAACTCTTTCTTTTGCTAATGCAGATATTGCAGAAGCTCTATGTGAATGATTGGTTATTTTTTTTTTTTGTGTCTATACCAATTGATTCTGCCGATATTTTCGTGCACTTTGAAATTGTATTAATTCCCAATGGTGAATGTTTGTACCATATTCCTTTCTCCCAATTTGGTTGTACTGTTAAAAATAATCTTGTTGTTGTTAGATAAGGATTGGATTCTCTTTTTTCGATAATTTTTTAAAATAAACGAACGGGACACTAATTGTTGTTTCCATTAATTCTTCTTTGGTAAACGCGTTAGAACTTCTATTTCCGGTTTCAGGTTCAGCCTGAAGCTTTTCACGTTTTGTATCACTGGCCAATCTAGCAAATTTATAGGTACCTAATATCTCTAAATGGATCAATTTTGATGTTAAATTCTAGAAAATATTTTTCCTGAACCATTTGAGCAGTCGTATTCCAAAGTGTTTTCACACTAGCTTCAGTATAATCAGTTCCATCTCTTTTTTTCATGTTAAAACCATAATCTGGGGGCTAAATGGTTAGTACTGTGCCTCGGAGGGGGATAGGGATTGTCGACGTCTCTATTCCAATAAAACCCTGAGAAATGCACACTAACAAATCCTACTACCACGTCCACGTCGTAGCCTCTGGGCAATGCATGGCGTACAATGGGCGTACGTTATGTAGCTAACGGTAGAGGGTAAAGGCGAATTTCTGGCGCCTAAAAACTGGAACAGGTCGACTAAGGGAAGAAACCCTGACAGAAAACTCTGGTCCTCCAGGTTGGGGGTTTAGGCGTTAGGTTAGCTACCTATCACTAGTAAAAAAATATTTGTGCTAAACAGTCTAACAACTGCCTCGGAAATTCGGACGGATCAAAAAGTAAACGACATTGGCTACGAAAAAGGATAATGAACATTGGTACTTGGAATGTGAGAGGAATAAGGAACAAGATTGATGAAGTTATTCACGAAATATCTGCTTTAAACATGGATATTGCAGTCTTGACGGAGACCAAAAAGAAAGGCACCGGTACAGAAATACTAGACAAATATGTGCATATATTTAGTGGTGTCCCTAAATACCGAAGAGCAAGTCGAGGAGTTTCTGTTTTGATTCATAAAAAACATCGCCACAAAATTACGGATTTCGAAGCCATAGATGAAAATAGACTACGAGTAAACCTAGTTTTAAATCAAAAATCTGTTACAATCTTGGGAGTATATGGTATTTCCGATGACGAACCCAATAACATAAAGGAGGAATTTTTTGAAAAGATTAACGATGAAATTATCAAAATTGGAAACCTAAGAGAGATCATTTTAATGGGAGACCTGAATGGAAGAGTCGGAAGAGAACTACAGAGCAAAATAGTAGGCCCATATGGGGAACTGACTAGAAACAATAATGGAGAAAGAATAATAGAAATTTGCGAAAATAACAAACTAAAAATAGCAAACGGATTCTATAAACATAAGGACATTCATACATATTCATGGATACAAATTACAAGAAACTTAAGATCAGTCATAGACTACATTATTATTAGACAAGCCTCTACGATAAAAATAAATTATGTACGAGTGTACACAGGTGTAACATGCGACTCAGATCATTATATAGTCAAGTCAAAAATATTCTTACCATACAGACGCACGAGAACAAAACCCAATATTGATGTCGAAACAGAGGACATAATAAAAATAACACCCAAACACTACAACTTAGACAGCCTAATAAATGAAAGTACTAAAATGCTGTACCAACGCAGACTAGATAGCAGACTATTGAGTTTAGCAGCTGACCAAACTGTAGAAATTGTTTATGATAATATAATTGCCAGTATGCATGAAGCAGCAGAGGAATCCCTAGGAGAAAGATATAAAACTAGTAGTAGTAAATTGTGGATAAATGAAGAGATAGAAACACTTGCAAAACAAAAGAAGGAAGCTTACAGGAAATGGTCAAGTACCAAACAACCAGATGACCGAGATAAATACCTAGAACTGGAGAGAACGACGAGAAGAACAGTAAATCAATCAAAAAGGGACATGTGGGACCGAAAATGCCAAGAAATAAATACCTATTTAGGAGGCAAAAAATGTACAGAAACATGGAAGTTTATTAACAGAGTGAAAACAACAGAAAAGAAAGACACAAATTTACAATTAATCTCTATCAACAATGGAAACAACATTACGAGACGCTCCTGACAGAAAATAGAGACGAATATATGAGAACCACACCGACGGATGTTGTTATTGAAGGCGAAATGATTAAAATCGATAATGATAAAGTGAAGGAAGCTATAAAACACTTGAAAAACAATAGAGCATCAGGACCAGGAGACATTCCGGCCGAGTTACTTAAGAACGGAACGAATAAACTTTTTGAAGCAATAACATGGTGCATGAATCAATTTTTAAATGGCGCTCCTATACCAAAAGAATGGAAAATCGCCTACATTTCGTCTATTCATAAGAAGGGAAACCAACTTGACTGTGCAAACTATAGGGGTATATCTGTTACTAGTACCATGAGCCGCTTATATGGAAGAATCCTTCGAGATTTAATAGAATCTGAATACAGGGAACAAGAAGAAGAGGAGCAATCGGGTTTTAGAGCTGGAAGAACCTACACAGACAACGTTTTTTGCTTAAAACAGATGATAGAAAAAAAAATGGGTACCAATCAGGATGTACATCTCATGTTTATTGACCTCCAAAAAGCATATGATACGGTTCCTGTAAATAAGTTATGGAAAGTCCTACAAGAAACTAATATTAGTCATACCCTAATAAAAGCCTTGAAAAATCTCTACGACCAAACGATATCACAAGTAAAAGTAGGCAATAAATTGTCACCAGAATTTATAGTAAATAAAGGACTACGCCAGGGATGCTGTGTCTCACCCACACTATTTAAAATCTACGTAGCCCGAGCACTAAACCTGTGGAAGAGAAAGTGTAAGGGAATGGGTGTTGACCTTGGCGGTGTCTGTCTATATACCTTACAGTTTGCGGATGATCAAGTCTTAATAGCAAATGACAAAGATGATTTAGAATATATGACACGTAAACTGCAGGCAGAATACGAAAAATGAAGTTTGCAACTTAATACCCAAAAAACTAAATATTTACCTATAGCACAAGAGAAGATGGACATAGAACTGGAAAAGGAGGAAATTGAGGCTTGCGATGAATATACATATTTAGGTGTAACTTTCGACATAACAGGGAAGGACGACAAAGAAATAAATAAACGTATCACACAAGCTAGACGGATAATTGGGTGTTTGAATGGGATATTTTGGAGTAAGGAAATCGGAAAACATAGAAAATATAATATCTACGAAACCCTCATAAAGAGCAGCCTATTAGATGGGTCAGAAACGTGGCGAATAACAGAAAACAAGAAAAGACGATTAGAAGCTGTAGAAATGGATGTATTCAGAAGATCGTTAGGAATCAGCAGAAGACAAAGAATACGAAATGAAGACGTACGTCTCCAAATGGGGATAGAAGGCTCCTTAATAACGGACATCGAGAGAAAACAATTAGTGTGGTACGGGCATGTTCAGAGGATGGAAGAGAAAAGACTTCCCAAGAAAGTAATGAACTGGATGCCGCCTAATCGTCGAAAACGCGGAAGACCTAGGAAAACATGGAAAGAAGGAATAGCGAAGGCGATGAGCTCACGAGACCTGAGAGAGGGCCAATGGGACGATAGGAAGAGATGGAAGTTAGACATCGGACAACGTCGAAAGACGTTTTAAAACCGATATATATATATACATTTTGGCTGTACCCCATAATATTTAAAAGTTAATTTTTTCAACTATTCAGCCGTGACTACCCTTCTACTTTATATATATATATATATATATATATATATATAAAACCATAATCTTCAAGAATTTTTGCTATAACTTGTTCAGAAGTATCCTTTTCTAACGTATAATTTCGTGCGTCCAGAAACATTCTAAACTGTTCCCACGCAGACTTTTTTGTCTTCATTGTATTTCGCTGTATACTTTGCTTAATTGTACTCTCTATTTCATTTATTGAATTTTTTCCAAATCTTGTATTATTCATGTTAATAATACTTATTTAAATGTTTGAAACAGTTTTAATAATCTTTAGACAGTTAAATAAATAAATAAACAACTTAGTTTCCTTAGAAACCACTAACAAAGATTTTATATTGAATTTTATCACAGAGTGATAGAATTTTATACACATAGATTTGATATATTAAACGTCAAAAAATTGCCGCGACAAGACAAAAAATTGCCAGTTCAAAACTTTCAAATGTTGTCAGTTATCAATTTACTCTAGTGAAATAGTCACTAAAATCCAGAGATATAACAAAAATTGTTGAGAGAATTCACACATCTACGAGACTTGCATTTTGAGCACTTTTAACAAATTGAAACGAATTTCAAATAATGAAAGACATATTCCAAATACAACGTAATCTGAGTGACCCACGCCTTCGTTATGCTTGTAAGAGAAAATAATGTACACTAAATATTATTACATACTTAAAAAATGTTATTTCGAAAATGTGTCGTGATGGAATATGGGGATCGAGTATCATCTATAGTTCAAATAAATGAAATGTATAAGAAATTGTCATAGTTGGGTCACTTAGAAAAATCATGTCATTAGCAAGAAATTCAAATTCCAACAACACATTAGGGACTGACGGATAAAACTAAACACAAAGTTTCTTATAATTTTTATAAAAAATGGTGAGAATTTTATTTTATGAAAGTTTTGCTGTACATTATTAAGTATAGGTAATGTTTAATACACAGCGACTTGATTGTGTATTACTTTTCCTCCCAACCTATCTAATAGGCGAGAAAAGTATTGGCTTACCCCAAAAAAGTTGGAAATTTGAAATATTTTTTTGAGTTATTTTTACATTTTTCAACAACAACCCAAAAAAACGGTTAGTAGAAAAAAAATCCTGTGTGTATGTCGTCGTCGTCGTCGTTGTCGTCGGCCACTTTTCGTTACATGTTTTATTGGCACGATACAGCCTCCGGTGTGCAACAAGTCACCAGTTTTATGATTGAATATTGTTAAGGACATGTCACAGATGAACCCTATTGATTTTCAGCTCACCATATCCAGCACAACGGGTGCTATGGTACTAGAAGTACGACATTTTAGTCATTCTATGAGAACTTTCAGTTTGTTAGCACGATACAGCCTCCGAAGGGCAACAAGTCACCAATTTACTGATTGATTATTATTCAGGACATCTCACAGATGAACCCTATTGATCTTTGGTTCACCAGAGCCCGTACAACAGGTGCTATAGTAATAAAAGTACGACATTTTTGTCATTTTTGAAGAAATTTCAGTTTGTTAGCACGATACAGCCTCCGGAGTATATACAAGTAATTAATTTCATTATTGGATATTATTTAGGACGTCTCAAACATGAACCCTGTTGATATTCAGCTCACTCAAGCCAGACAACGAGTGCTATGGTACTTGAAGTACCAATTTTTTGTAATTTTTGGAGAATTTTCAGTTTGTTAGCACGATACAGTCTCTGGAGTGTATACAAGTTATCAATCTTATGATTGGATATTATTCAGGGCGTCATATAGATGAACCTGAAGTGCCACATTTTTGGTCCTGTTTGGAGAAATTTCGGGTTGTTAGCACGATACTACAGCTTCCGGAGTGTAGAGAGAGAGAGAGAGAGAGAGAGAGAGAAATTTTGATTGGGTTTGTTGGTTTTTGAGTTGGTATTTGGGGATTTTCGAGATAAGGCCCTGATGTAGGATGCGGTTCCTGCAGGGCGGGGTTGGATGTCTTTAGATGGGTTTTGTGTGCGCGTTTGGTGGGGATTGGCGGGTTGTTTGTGTTGAGAGGGTAGATGGTTGGTTGAAGAATTCGAGGGGAGGCTGTAATTTATCGTTTGTGTTGAGTTGATTTGAGTCAATGGTTGGTATAATAATAATCTTAAATCTAAAGATTTTGGCGATACGTCGACCCATTTAGCTAGTGAATATATTCACCACGCTACAGGAAAAAACGTGAAAAACCTGCAGCACCGACGGGGGTATTAGGGCTCGCGGATTTAAGTAGAAGTACTCCTAATGGAAGTGAAAGCGAAGTGGACACGCCTGCCTATGTTTGTGATAGAGCAGTGGTGTCCATATATGGACGGAATTAGGGGACGAAGAGTGTCGGCTATGATGTCCCTCGAGTTGGGAATGGCGTTCATTAGGGTGACCGTTAGGATCTCTATAATGATTTTGGAGTCTGTAGAGAGTTCGAAGGGAACTGGTGGCTTTTCGAGAGTGACCGGGGCGGTTTCTTGGGTGGTATTTGGTGTGGGTAGCCTATGGGGGCAGCGAGGGTGGAAAGCGGCGTGAGGTTCGCCGCAATTGGTGCAAGTAGGAGTACCGGACTTGGGGCATTTTTCGGTGCGGTGGCCAGTTTGGCATATCGGTTGAGACCGACACAAGAATCGGAAGAATGTCCGGATTTGGTGCATCGATTGCAGTATTTTCGGACGGGGGGGGGGGGAGAAGGTTGGCGTTGGATGGTTCACACTGTTGTGGGAGGCCAAAAAATGAGATGTCGGAAGTGAGGGCTTGGTGATAGTGGATCTCGGAGTGTGTGATGATGCAGAATATCGATGTGGGTTTATTAGTGGACTTGGCAATAATTCGCGAAGTTTTGACGAAACGGAATTGTTGATCGTGAAGATTTTCTTCGAATTCTTCGAGAGGGATCGTTGGATCTACTTTTCTGCAGACAAGTGAGAAAGAGGGTGATAGGGTTTTGACTGGTTGGGGTGGACGCTGCGTGGAGTTTAGAATGTTTATAGTGATGTTGGGGTCGCCAGTGAGGTTTTGGATTTTTCTGAGCATTATATTAACTGACATCGTGGAAGAGGTTTTGAGGAGGGCTGTTCTATTGAAATTTGCTTTCAGATAAAGTATGTGTCCGTTGAGAAGTTCGAGGGTGTTTAAAAGGGTAAAAAGAGATTTTTGGGTTGAATATTGGGGTGGGAGTTTTCTGAGGTTCAGAGTTTGTGTTGTTGGGGGGGGGAAGGGGGGGTAAGTGCGAGGTTGTTTAGATAGATCGGGGTTTTAATTTCCCGACGAGGGTGAAATCATCCTCGCCGGGAATGGATGGTTGTCGGGCAATTGATGGAGTGTGGGTTGGGGAACTTACAGAGGAAGCGTAAGTCCTGGGAGGAGGGGGGGTTGGAGGTGTGTATTGAGGTTGACGTGGAGGGGTTTTGAGGGTTTGGGGTTGGCGTGGAAAAGTTTTGAGAGTTTGGGGAGGATGGATTAGAAGATTCTATTCTGGAGCGATGGAGTGCTAGTCTTGCTTCATGATCTGCGAGATTTCGGACTAAACTGTTCAATTGGTTTTGTATGTTGTTATGGTTTTATAAGGAGCGTTGGATGAGTTCGTCGTTTTGGTGGATTTGAATGTCGTTTTGGTTGCGTTGGGTTCGTATGGCGTTTTGGGATCTGAGGGTGCATTTGGAGGACATTTTTGGTGCTTTTGTGTTGGGAATAGGTGTGGAATAGAATTGGCTGTGGAAGCTAATACCAACAGCGGACTCACTGCTGGAGGGAGTTCCCTCCCCAGTTAAGGGTGTCCTGACTTACTAGCTTTGCGGGTGTTTTTATATTTACCTGAGTTAAATATCCTTCCTTCTTCTGGTGTGGTTTTATGTTGTGTTGTTGCGGGTTTTTTCAGGATTTCATAAATAAAACTTGATTCAAGAGAAACAATTGTAACACTTCTACAATGAGCTATCGAACTTCGACAGAACACGTGGGTTCTTAGATTTGCAGCTGGAGGCGTCCAAGTTGCCGGTGAGGTCAACTATGAGTTGGTTTGAATCAGTGACCAACTCTGCTATTACACCTTCTTCTAAGGATGGACTGGAACAAGTGGTCCGGAGTGTATGCAAGTGACAAATTTTAAAAATGTGTGTTGCCTAGGGTAACTCACAGATGTATCCTATTGATTTTCAGCTGACTAGAGCGAGTACAGCGAATTCTATAAATCAAGATATACGACATTTTTGGTTATTTTGGGAAAAATTCCGGTTTGTTAGCACGATACATTCCCAGAAGTGTATACAAGTGATAATTTTATGATAGAATATTGTTCATGGCAACTCACAGATGCGGAAAAGTTAGTTTTAATCTTTAAAACCGTTCATTTTTGGGATTATGACATGCCAGACAACTGACGTTTTGAGAATATATTGCCGCCTTTTACAAACTTTCAATTCAAATAGATTGCTGCAATTGTGTAACAAAAGAAAAGAACTTTAATTGTTTTAAAATAAAATGAGATATATATGTTACCGTGAAAGACCGAAAGTAGTGAATGTCAACATTCGCCGGTGGATGTCGACAAATGTCAAATGCCTTGGTGAAAGTCCGAACATTTCATAATTCTATTATACATTCGGACTTTCACCGGTATATGTCGACAAACACAAATGAGGTCCGGTAATCTCGGACACTGCAGGTCGCGACAATTTTTTAGACGGTTCCAGCCCCTTGTTTCAGTTAGTTTTGTCTTCGTCAGTCTAACGCAATGTTTGACAGTGCTCCCTAACCTAATTTAATTTTCTTATTAGAAATTATAATTTGTATTCAATGGCTACTACAGTGAATCGTGATAAATTTTTTGAAAAGTTACATGCCTTAATTGGAAGTAAACGAGAAGACAATTGTTTCAATTTTTCACAAGAAAAGTACTCTAAAATCGTTTCTGAAGTAATTTCTGCTAAAGTAAGTGTAGTACACCTTTGGACTACAGACGTTTAAAACGTTTTGACATTTTAGAAGTTAGTGATGAAGAAAAGTTAATTGTGCCATTAAAACCAGGAGAAACCAATTTCCAGTATTGTGTCACTAATGATGAGTTGTTTACGATACTTCCTGAAACTCACTTAAGAACAGGCCATGGAGGAAGAACACGAATGCTTAAAGAATTGCAAGTTAGTTACAAAAATATTACTTATGAAGTTGTAATGTTGTATTTAAATTTGTGTAAACAATGTCAAATGAAACATAGTGCGCCTAAAAAAGGTATTGTTGTGAAACCAATGGTCAGTTCCGAATTGAACTCTAGATGTCAAGTCGACTTAATAGACTTGCAATCACACAGAGATGACGATTACAAGTTTATATTGGTATATCAAGATCATTTAACCAAATTTGTCCAGATACGATTTTTAAAAAGCAAGAGAGCGGAAGAAGTAGCATACCACCTTCTCCAAATGTTTTCAACATTTGGTGTTCCCGCTATATTGCATTCGGATAATGGCAGAGAGTTCAGTAATCGAGTCATATCTGAACTATGCGCTATATGGAAAGATGTCAAAATAGTGCACGGAAAGCCTCGTCACAGTCAAACACAAGGCTCAGTTGGAAGAGCCAATCAGGACATACAAAATATGTTAACTGCTTGGATGCAAGACAATGATTCAAACAAGTGGTCAGAAGGTTTGCCGTTTGTCCAATTCGCTAAAAACACAACTCATCACAAAGGAATACGCCAGAGTCCTTATGAAGCCCTGTTTGGCGTTAAACCAAAAAGGGGTATAACATCGTCATCACTCCCTCGCGGCCAAATTTCAAATATTGAGACCGAAGAACAGCTAGAAGCTTATGTTGAGGAGATTTTGGGTAGTGACCATATTGAAACAGACATGGATAATGAAAATACCATTGGAGCTGATCCGCAACCTGGCACGTCTTCATCTCAAGCACTGACTGACCCGCAACCTGACACGTCTTCATATCAAGCACTGACTGATTCGTCACTTAGCACATCTTCATCTCAAGCACTGACTGATCCGCCACCTAACACTTCTTCATCTCAAGCACTGACTGAACAACACGACCTAATTTCTTTAAAAAGAGTAGCTGCAAAAGAGAATCTTCTACTTCAAGCAACAAAAATGTTGCGAACCCCAAAAAAAAGTTTCCTTCTGTCCAAATTGGTGATACCGTAATAATTCAAGCTCCTGATATCGACCGTGGTCGTACAGACCCTCGAAATATGTTAGCGGTTGTTGCTGGAATAGAGGATTCAGACTTTTATAGATTAGCTAACGAAAATGGTACCTTGAAGCAGCTTTTCAATCGTAATCAGTTCGTTTTTTGTAAAGGATAGTTACTTTCCATGGACGAAGCTTCAATAAAAGAAATGTCGCTAAGAGAAGCAGCTTCTGCTAATTCAAAAAGTGGAGGGCAAGGCTATACACATTGTAACTGCAAAAGGAAGTAATCCACGACTAAATGCAACTGTAAAAGCAAGGAACTTTTGTGCAATTCGAAGTGTCACGGTAGTTTAAGTTGTTGCAATAAATACGATATTGTTCTTATTTTTCATTTTATATTTTTATGTTCTACTGTTTGTTTTGAGTTCAACAAAGTCCTTTTCCCATAATATTTCAATAAATAAAGACCTATGGGTTTTTGTTGTTTTTATTTAAAAAAAAATCGTTTCAACATACACCATGAGTGCATCCTGAATGTCGACAATCGCCGGTGTGAGTTAGAAATAATGAAATTTCAACAATATTTCGGACATACGTCAAACAACGTTGAGAATGTTGACATTTACCGGTGTATTTCGACATTCACCAGATTTCGGTCTTTCACGGTAACATATACAAAATATAATACCACTTCGTATCTATTGACTAATGACATTGAGTTACCCATTATTTATAGAATCACCCAAAACTAGAAAAACCAAAATTATCGAAAAGTCATGACAATAAATGAATATCGATGCAATCCATTTCTATAATACAGGGAGACTCAGAGCAACTTTCTTATTTGAATTTTGCGTCCTGGAGTGATAGTTACTCGGAGGAGGGAAGGGAGGAGTGAATACAGTCGCAAAATGGTATACCGCTTTTTACTGTTAGCATCATGGAGTGGACGGAGATGAAACGCGTGTTCGCTGTTGAGGCGTATATTAGTGATGGTTGCTCGATCATTCTGTGTCCATTACCCCCGTATTCAAGGTCGGGTCGGTAGTCGATTTTTTCATGAGTGAATAATTGGAGGAAAGCTGGTGTTCGGATAAAGAAGAAACCTGGATTTAAACGGACAGTTAGAACACCGCAAAATCAGTGTATTTTGCAATTCCCCTGGCGCTCTGCTCGAAAAAATACTGTTGCGGTTGGATTTTCTGCTCGGTCTGTAAGTCAGATCCTCCATGAAAAAGAAATTTTATCTATACAAATTAGCTGCAGAGTAGGAACATAATTCACTAGAAGCGCTTCTTGCAATGTCTGAAGATATTTTCATTTTCTTGGTGATGTGGCTAACTTCCACCTTCCGAAATGTCACCCTGGATCACCTTAAGAACAATAGTTGAAATAGAGTCAACATAGCCGTCGATATGACAAAAAAACGTGGAAGGAAACTTCAGGAGTAGAGTAAAACGGTATATAGACCATAATGGACACCCACGTAAAAGCAACGAGGGATGAACAGGGCCCAACGATTTAAATTATCATAGTTAATAACCTCTATTCAAGCAATATTCATATATCTTCGTTGTTCTTAAACCACATTTTAGTTACAAGCTAAATGAACTAAATTTTTGCACGAAAGCAGGATCCATGGTTTTCTGATAATATCATGTTAACATTCTATATTGATTTTGAAGTTTTAAAACACATAAAACGACATCTGTTTAGTTTAAAATGATTTTATAATATAATGACTTGTTCAAAAATATTGTTGTAATAATAGAAAGTAGCAACAAGTGTACTATAAAATAACAATTTCTAAGATGTCTTATGCTCTATATGTCACACTTAACGTGATCACAATTATGATTCACGCTTCACGTCACCCCTTTTACTAGTTTACACTTTAAAGGACAAATGAAGATTTTATTTTACCTCCGAATTTCAATTCAGTGTAGAATCAAACAATTTGTTTATAACGAAAATTGTTAATTGAACTCGAAAATAATTCCCATTTATTGAAAGGAAATTTTTGATGGAAACTGATCTTTATTGCTATTTTTGAGTGCGAGAAGAGCACTAAATATGATCACACAGTTTCTTTTTGTTCAATATAAATCATAAATTAAATTACACCTGATAAACGAAACTGTTACTACAAGATTAAATTAAATTGAAATAAAGATATATAATTTTGATTAGTTATTTTATGGGAGAGATAAATCATGTTGGAAATTGAATTCTTACAAACAGTACGACCGTAACTATCTACTTTATCCAGTTATGATAATAAATTCATAAAAGAGTTTTTTTTATTTATAATAATCAAAATTGAATCTAGTTTGTATCAACTGACATCCATTATTATCATTCTCTTGTCCATTTATGATGTAGTATTGTAAAAATTCTAAAAATTTAATAATTGTTTCGATAAAAATATCATCGTCATTGTGACAGAAGTTACATCTGATGTGATGCCTACCTGATGTTTAATAATTATTTTTGGCAAGACCAAGACTTATTTTGTGATTGTCTTAATGTATATGAACAGGAAAAAAGTTGTGGTATTACAAATATTAAAGCTTGGATATTATTAGCCCTATGATGATATATTCTGGATATCTTTTTCCCATTGAAGATCAGTATAACTGGTATAACTGTGCAATGATATAGGAAACCAAGAAAAACTATTATCTACTGATCTTTATACTTGTTATAGACTGCATTGCATTCTAGACATATAAGTTAGTTCATATAAACCAGACTACATATTTGTGACAACAAACAAAAACTAGATTTCTTTAAGGAAATAGAAATAACTTAAGAGGTCCACAATATGAAGATGTCAATGAACAGATAATTCTAGGGAGTTCTCCACCATTAAAATATCTTCTTAAGTAATAAATAATTGTGAAGATCAGCAGATAATAGTTTTCCTGGTTCACTATATCATTGCACAGTTATACCGATCTTAAATGGGGAGAATATATCCCCATAGGGTTCATAATATCTAGTAGGCTCTAATATTTGTAAAATCATATCTTCTTCTTTTTTCTATTCATATGTATATATATATATATATATATATATATATATATATATAACAACAAAGAGATTCATGGGTAATTCACGCAAAATAAGGGCTACTGAAATAGAGTGGTAACCGTGGACATGCATGTGTCTGACTCATTTTGCCTCTTCAGCACGGCATAACCAAATAAGGATGTGAAATTTGGGAGCAAAGATGTTAATCGAAACATGGGAAAACACAAAATAACGGATTTCAGCAGGGAGACCAAACGCTCATTTGTGTCTTCAATTGGAAGATTCCGAGTTTTCAGGACAACAACCAACATCGACACGGTTACCACTCTATTCCAGTAGCCCTTATTTTGCGTGAATTACCCATGAATCTCTTTGTTGTTGTTGCTAACATATCACGCGATATTCCTACATCTTCTTTGTTATTTACTATGGGTCGGAAGGTTCATGGCGGGGTTCTATATGCGCCTCCGTGTCGATGTTGGTTGTTGTCCTGAAAATTCGGGATCTTCCATTTGGAAACACAAATGAGCGTTTGGTTTCCCTGCTGAAATCCGTTATTTTGTGTTTTCCCATGTTTCGATTAACATCTTTGCTCCCAAATTTCACATCCTTATTTGGTTATGCCGTGCTGAAGAGGCAAAATGAGCCAGAAACATGCATGTCCACGGATACCACTCTATTTCAGTAGCCCTTATTTTGCGTGAATTACCCATGAATCTCTTTGTTGTTGTTGTTAGCATATCACGCGATATTCCTACATCTTATTTATATATATATATATATATATATATATATATATATATATATATATATATATATATATATATATATATATATATATATATATATATATATATATATATATATATATATATATATATATATATATATTTTATATAAATTTTCTTGGATTTCAGTCAATTAAAACATTATGGAATGATTAAAATGTCATTTTACTAAAATTCTGTCAAACAATGGTGACGTTTCAGTCTTAAATTTAGACCTTTATCAAACTAAAATAGAACAGAATGCATATGGTAAACAAACTATTGGAATACAAAAAACAAACTTACCCCAAAGTGTAGTCAGCGAATTTTCATTAAACATTAAACTTAAAAACACATTCACATCATTATTACACATTTTAAAATCATTGGATTACCTTCCATTCATTAAGAACACATATTTCAATAACAAACCATTCATATTGGTAAAAATATAATAACATAGTTAGTGACATTGAACTGTATTAATGTGAGACTAATTGTATTGCTTATAGGAGTGGGATATATGCCGCGCTGAGTTTATTTACATCTTTTTTGTCATTTATACAGAATGTCGATTTTTGAATCGCTATCATTTCATAAAACTCTCTTTTTTTCAAATTATTTTCCGTTTTTAAGATTTTAGTCCCTGCATAATTAAACTGATGGTCTTTATTCCTTTCATGGTTAGTAAGGGCAGTAGCATTTTTTTTATCATATTTATGGCTTTTTAGTCTATTTTCTAGATATTGACTTGTTTGGCCGATATAAGTAGCTTCACAGTTGTTACAAGGAATTTCATAAACAATATTACTTTTCTTTATTTTTGGTGTTATAGATTTTAGTACAGAAAAATGTTTTGCCAATATGTTATGCGGTTTATGACATATCTTTATGTTATGCTTCATAAACAAATGCTGGAATTGTTGCGATAATCCATTTATGAAGGGAAGAGAAATAAAGTGTTTACTGTTATTCATATTAATATTTTCCTTTTTATTTTCTGAACTATTGTAAAATTTGTGTATCCTGTCTCTAAAAATTGTATCTACTAATTTTGTGGGATAATCATTGCACATTAATGCCTTTTTGGCTTTGATAATGCTTGTGTGTCGAAACTCTTCATCAGAGAGTTTGATAGCACGATCTGCAAGGCCCATCATTACAGACTTTTTTTGAGATAAAGGGTGGTTTGATTTAAAATTGATATATCTTGATGACCATGTGGCTTTAGTGTACCATTCTGTTTTAATATTGTTATTTATGTGATGTAAGGTAGTGTCCAAAAAATTAATCTTATTACATTCCTCAAGTTCTATGGTGAATTGCAATTTTTTATGAAAACTGTTGAAGAGTTTCAACTTATTTTCTTCCTCATTTTTAGGGATTGCCGTTATGCAATCATCCACATATCTATAAAAAAATGGAATTTCAAAATTGAGATTTTTTATTGTTTGTTCTTCAAGTTCTTCCATAACTATCTGTGCTATAACACTTGAGATTGATGACCCCATGGCACATCCTTCTATTTGTTTGTACATCTGATTTTCGTATAAAAAGTAAGTGGAATTAAGTGTTAGTTCAAGAGCATATACAAATTCATTTTGGGGAATATCAGTATATTTTTTTATTTCGTTCCATTTTGTTCTAATAATTTTTGTGGCTAATGAAATTGGGATGTTAGTATATAAGGAGATAACATCCAACGAAATTAGTGAATAATTGTTAGGGATCTGTACGTTTTTTATTTTTTCTTTGAAATGGAAGGAGTCTTTTATGTAGTGGCTGTTCTTGTTGGTTATGTTCTTTAATATGTTGGATAGATACTTAGAAAGGGGGGTAAAAGGTGATTGAACACATGAAACTATTGGTCTGAGGGGTACATTTTCCTTGTGTAGTTTTGGCAACCCATAAATTTTTGGTGGCAATGCATTGCGAATTTTTAGTTTTTTTGCAACATCTGGAGATATATATAGATTTTTTTCCCATGAATCTATTAGTTCATTGTTCTTTTTTTGTTGTTGGTTTGTTGGATCTAATTTTATTTGCTGGTAGGTTTTTTTATCCTTAAGTATGTCCTTCATTTTTAGGTCGTATTCTCTGGATTGCATTAAAACAGTTTTGTTTGTTTTATCAGCTTTCAAAACTTTAATCTGGTCATGTTGTTTCAAAAATTTCTTTGTTTTCCTAGAGTTTCGATCATTGATATTAGTTTTTTTGTTATTTTGAGATTTTATTTTATTTTTAAAATTTTGTAAAATATTACTAGTTTTATGACGTATATTATTTTTTTCGTCACATCTCAAATCCCTAATCCCATTTTCGATGTTACATAGAATGTCGTGAACAGGTATGTCTGTTTCTTTATCTATGGCTACTGCAAAATTTGAACCTAAACTCAAAGTTTCTGCTACATATTCAGGAATTTCCTCACCTGTGAGATTTTCAAGCCACAAGGATGACGTTAATTGCTTATTTTCTGGTTCTTTTTGCTTTTATCTCCTTATATACTAACATCCCAATTTCATTAGCCACAAAAATTATTAGAACAAAATGGAACGAAATAAAAAAATATACTGATATTCCCCAAAATGAATTTGTATATGCTCTTGAACTAACACTTAATTCCACTTACTTTTTATACGAAAATCAGATGTACAAACAAATAGAAGGATGTGCCATGGGGTCATCAATCTCAAGTGTTATAGCACAGATAGTTATGGAAGAACTTGAAGAACAAACAATAAAAAATCTCAATTTTGAAATTCCATTTTTTTATAGATATGTGGATGATTGCATAACGGCAATCCCTAAAAATGAGGAAGAAAATACGTTGAAACTCTTCAACAGTTTTCATAAAAAATTGCAATTCACCATAGAACTTGAGGAATGTAATAAGATTAATTTTTTGGACACTACCTTACATCACATAAATAACAATATTAAAACAGAATGGTACACTAAAGCCACATGGTCATCAAGATATATCAATTTTAAATCAAACCACCCTTTATCTCAAAAAAAGTCTGTAATGATGGGCCTTGCAGATCGTGCTATCAAACTCTCTGATGAAGAGTTTCGACACACAAGCATTATCAAAGCCAAAAAGACATTAATGTGCAATGATTATCCCACAAAATTAGTAGATACAATTTTTAGAGACAGGATACACAAATTTTACAATAGTTCAGAAAATAAAAAGGAAAATATTAATATGAATAACAGTAAACACTTTATTTCTCTTCCCTTCATAAATGGATTATCGCAACAATTCCAGCATTTGTTTATGAAGCATAACATAAAGATATGTCATAAACCGCATAACATATTGGCAAAACATTTTTCTGTACTAAAATCTATAACACCAAAAATAAAGAAAAGTAATATTGTTTATGAAATTCCTTGTAACAACTGTGAAGCTACTTATATCGGCCAAACAAGTCAATATCTAGAAAATAGACTAAAAAGCCATAAATATGATAAAAAAAATGCTACTGCCCTTACTAACCATGAAAGGAATAAAGACCATCAGTTTAATTATGCAGGGACTAAAATCTTAAAAACGGAAAATAATTTGAAAAAAAGAGAGTTTTATGAAATGATAGCGATTCAAAAATCGACATTCTGTATAAATGACAAAAAAGATGTAAATAAACTCAGCGCGGCATATATCCCACTCCTATAAGCAATACAATTAGTCTCACATTAATACAGTTCAATGTCACTAACTATGTTATTATATTTTTACCAATATGAATGGTTTGTTATTGAAATATGTGTTCTTAATGAATGGAAGGTAATCCAATGATTTTAAAATGTGTAATAATGATGTGAATGTGTTTTTAAGTTTAATGTTTAATGAAAATTCGCTGACTACACTTTGGGGTAAGTTTGTTTTTTGTATTCCAATAGTTTGTTTACCATATGCATTCTGTTCTATTTTAGTTTGATAAAGGTCTAAATTTAAGACTGAAACGTCACCATTGTTTGACAGAATTTTAGTAAAATGACATTTTAATCATTCCATAATGTTTTAATTGACTGAAATCCAAGAAAATTTATATAAAAAATATACGTTTAGTCAAAGAACCTTAAAACTAATAAATATATATATATATATATATATATATATATATATATATTGAACCAGATATCATAGATAATAAGAGAATTAGTATTATAAAAATATGTTGCTAATATTAAAATATATGAAAATAATATAATTTAAGAAAACAGGTAAAAAGGAAACACTTTTCTTAATTTAAACAACATATCAAATAAAGATATATTAAATAATAGCCTATAACAATATAATAAATAAGGAATTACCTCAATAATAACACAAAATATAGAGATTGCCTAACCAATGTAATGATGTAAATAAAGTTGCCTAAGACGAAGAATATTTTCCATACCATAACCAGCTGTTCACCTAAAAAGAAACAATTATATAGTCAAGTCAAGAGAATTTTAGATATAAGTAGTTACATTAGAATACAAATATTATTATAGATAATTCATTATAATCATTAATTTGAGAATAAAAACAAATACAAATATTGAATAGAATAGAATTCAATAGATTTTCATAGATAAACAAATAATGACATATAGACAAATGATATATGGTAAATAAAATAAACATTGAATCAATAAATAGTAATTTGTTAAAGTTTGTTATAAATAATATAATGCAAAGAGTTTAGACAAATAACATAAGAGAATTTATATTTATGAATAATAAGAGTGTAACAATGATATACTATCAATAACAATATTGAATGATGTACCATGTAAATGTATCTATGTATAACCAATTTTAATTTATTTGTATGATGAAAAAACTCATAGGAACTCTATAAATGAACTAATAATGTAAAAGAGTGTATGTATGAAATTTTTTAATAAGTGAAAGAAGTTTCAATTAATCTGATTGCAAAAGACAATATTTTATTGGTTATAAAATATGACAGAACAAATTGTGAATCAACAAATAAACTTTGAAATAGTGACCTGAAAAAGAACAAAAGACTGTTTGTTGAAAAAAGTAGAGAATCGAGGGGACGCTTAAAGAATTAGGGAAGCTGGTGTCAAGAAGCGAGGAGTGTGTGTAATGGTTTTCCTGAAATTTCAAGAAATTCCCGGATTAAGACATTTAAACCTATAAAGTACTATTAAATACAATCTTAGTAATACTCACAGTCAATTGTATCAAGTTTTTCGGCAAGAATCTACGAAATTTTCATTAATTTTGGTTTTTTGGAGCTTCAGCGGAGTGTTCCTGGGATCCAGAGACTTTCATCCCAATTCAAGAGCAACAGGTCAGTGTTTTTAAATCATTATTGGCCAATAATCAGAGTAAAAACTCAAAATACTCAAATAAGTACTTAATTTCATAAATTGATAAACATTTGCACATATGATCGGTCTGAAAAAGAAAGAAACAGACTTTATATAGTGAATTCATTGCATAAATCGATAAAATTATTAAAAGGCCGAATTTTAAATAAATTAAAATATGTACTTACGCCATCTTGTAATCGCATAAATCTATTGATTGAAAATTTATCAATGTAATAACTATGTCCATCTGTATATAATACCTATATTTCTATCTATGTATATAACTATTTTCTTCCCACAGCAATTTGTATCATATATAACTATGATATATATATATATAAATTCTTTTATGTTTTTTTTTAACCATTTACTTGTCTGCATCGTCAAACAAACTATGTTTGTATAAATATAGATGCTTCTTTAGTGTAAGAATTGTTCGTTTTATGCTAAAGCGCATGACTAGTTTTTCACGCATGCGCATTGATGAAATGATTAAAATAAATATGTAGATACAATACAACCAGTGGCGTCTCATATTATTTTTATCAAATATATAAAACATTAAATTTAAAATTAAATTGATTTCAAAATAATGTGTTTTCTTTTTATTTAAACAATTACAACAATATAAAAAGCCAGGACTCAAAGAGAAAAAGGATTTCATGCTCCCGAATAATCAAATTAAAATAAATTACTAAACAAAATAACAATAACCAACTGAGCTAGCCAAACTAAACAAAAATTCTAAATAATAATCATCTACAAAAATAAGTAAATAAGTATTTAATATCTATATATATAATTATATATATATATATATATATATATATATATTTGGGGAATTGTAGCAAAAAATTGGAAAAGATATTCTCTTAGCGGAAAATGTCCAAGCTTTCGAGGATGTTTGTCCTCATCATCAGGGAGACTAAAATGAAAAACGACAGTTAAATACTGTGGTCAATAAAGAATAATTAGAAATGAAGTTCACAACCACGTGTGTACTTATCTCCGAAGTAAGGTTAGACTCCATAAAGTTGTAAATTCGAGTCTAAACTCACTTCGGAGGTAAGTACACACGTGGTTGTGAACTTCATTTCTAATTATTCTCTATTGACCACAGTATTTAACTGTTGTTGTTCATTTTAGTCTCCCTCATGATGAGGACAAACATCCTCGAAAGCTTGGACATTTTCCGCTAAGAGTATATCTTTACCAATTTTTTGCTGCAATCCCCCAATATTTAACATTGCGGTTGCTTATAAATGAAGTAGCCTTCCAAGGAGATACATGCTTGCCATCGTCAATTAAAGAACTAAAAACACAGAACGAACTCTTCAACTATTTCTTTGCCAAATAAATGATCGATTTGGTGGTCAAAGAAACGAACGCAGCAGTTCGCCTTGAAAACATCAACACAAAGTACTTCACTAATGGAGAGGAAATTCGTAAATACATCGGAGATATATAATGTATATGTCGATTTACCGATACCCCAATCTCAAGAGCTACTGGAGCAAAAATGCAGTTTGCTCCCATTCATAATACTATGCCTGTGAAAAAGTTCGTGGCACAACAGAAATACTTATCATTTCGGGATGAAACACAACGCATCAGAAGAGGTCAGCCGGGATATGATCCACTATTCCGCATCCGAAAATTGGCCGATAATATCAACAATCATTTTGATTCAATTTCAAAGAATGTATTCGACCAAACTCAAGCATTATCTTCGCCAATATATGCCGAGTAAGCCACACAAATGAAGCGTCAAACTGTTTGTGCTATGTGATTCTCTCGACTATGCATACTGATTTGAAATTTACAACGGTGCAGGCGACCTAATTCTTCCTGGCGTACCCGATCTCGGGAGAACATCAAACGTTGTTATACGTTTGTCAAAGACCATATCAAACTTTTTTCATCACATTGTTTACTTCGGCAATTTTTATACATCGGTACCTTTGCTGGTTTATTTACGTGCAAGAGGAATATATAGCCTAGGTACACTTCGAGTAGATTAAATCCCAAATTGTAAGTTTCCTTTGGAAGAAGACGTCAAACATGAAGAACGAGGGTGTTCTGTTGAATACGTAGTTTGCAATTTTTTCTTATCCAATCTTCCAGAACCCTTAATTGCCATTCACAAGTGTATAGGGAAAGATTATTTTATATTAAACATATGAAACCATTTGTTTACTTCCAGGTTTGGAAGAAATTCAGACGAAGTACCTTCTGGAAACAGCTGTTTTATCGAAACAGATCGCGAGTGCCATACTGACCAAATTAATATCTTCTTTATATTTTCATGTTCCTGATTGTTTTGCAGCATTATTAAAAAAACAACAATTAGATTACCCAGAAAACTTCTCAAACAAAATAGTCCGAACAGGAGAGTATGCAATTTCGAATAACGAGTACCATAATTTGTGAAATATATACATCCCTATTCTAAAACTGTCTGGAATATGAAATATTTAAAATATTTTTGACCTAAGACATTTTCCAATAAACACACAAAACATGGAGAGAAATTTGAAAAATCGACACGCAAGGCATTTATTGATCTTTCAGGTACTTAATTTTATTTACTCTTTACTTGTTTCATAATATAAATATTTTAGGATAAAAAGTTGTAGAAGTAAGAATGGCGGTTCATCATAATAATATGTGGCTCGACTTTTCTCCTGATGGAATCATTTTTGACGTCAACCAACCAAAATATCTACTCGTATTAGAAATAAAATGTATATTTGAAGGTTAGTATAAATTTCAGTACCTATAAAAAGAACGAGCCACTTGAACACTTTTTTCTAATTTTGACATAAAAAATGACACTTTTCAAAACTCATTGACGTCTTGAAACGTCGTACGTTTCGTAACTAGTTATGAAAAGTGAAATATTTCGCAACTGGGGATAATGAAGGCGATTAATGAATCGAAACTATTTAAAACACGAACGAGCGTTAGCGAGTGAGTGCCTTTTATAGTTGAGTTTATAATTCGCCCAGTAACAAATGAGTTGATTACAATATTTTTTCGTTGACTGTAAAGTCTTTTTGTGACAAAATTAGAAATTAGTTCGATACGGAAACCAATTTCATTTTTTTCATCGCATGGATAAAGATGAGAGCTTATAAAACACCTTCAACCTTTTTTGTCCTCGAGGTCGGACATTTTTAAATTTTTCAACACTTTCCATTCACCTTTCCACAAATGCTATCAGGAGACAATAACGTGAGCTCCATACATTTCCAATTTCACATAAAAATCACGTTTGCTAAAAAAAACTGTTACCATTAAGAAATATGAAATGCGAATTGTCACAAAAAGTCATTGTGAAAAAGTTACCCACTAAACAAGAAACATAACAAGTATTTTTTGTGATGTTCTTTTTAAAGCCTTTTCGTGATGTTTATTTAAAATGTTAATAAGATATCTCCTAGATGTCTTAATTTTATTACCAACTCTACTAAAATCCATGTCATGTAAATAAAACATATTTTTGATGTACACAATAATACTTGAATTCGCAGTTACATACACACTTCTTTTTAGCAACTTTCTATAGGAAACATTCATACGATGTTAATTTGTATACTTCTCACTAATGTCACATACAGAACATTACTGTAATATTACAAATTGACATGTTTCTAAGATGATCACATGTTGCAGTTACTTTTACATCTTTCGAAATAATTTTTAGTAACTTCCAGCGATTACGTATGTATGATGTTAGTTCATAAACCTCTAAGTAATATCTCATATTAAACATCACGGTAACATAAAAAAAGAAGAAACAGAAGAGGAACTGTCGAACGAAACAAATATTAGTTATCTGTGGAAACAAATGACATGCATGAAATGGCGGATGGTTTTCAGTTTTGTGTTAAATTTTATTTGCAGGAAGCGCATTTTTTGCAAGGAGAAGTGGTCTTCGTTTTCGTTAGTTCCTACTTAGCTACAGTTTCTATACTTAGTTATCATTCTTGTTATAATGGACGAACAACAGTTTTTTATCGGTAAGTACCTCTTCCAAAATCATAATTATTAAAACTTAATACTCATTCAATACTTTAATCGGCTATTGTACATTGAAATTCCAGGTGGCGGAATTGTACACTAACATTATATAATAGAGTTTACAAAATAAGTGTTTTTTCAACTTTTAAAATATTTTATTTAGTAAGTATATTTTAAAAACGATTCACAATATTTCAAATCCTAGATATGCATTATACCCTACAAAAAACTTAATATTGAAATAGGGTAGATATCATTATTAATAATAAAACATGATCATATGTTGGCAGAGATTTGAATCTAGAAGAAAATCTTTTCAATGTTCAAGATGTCTCAGAAGCTACTTACATAAATTAAATAAAAAACAAATAGTTGGTAATTACGTAAAGGGGAGTAACTATTTCAGATAGTCATTACAGACATTGTATTAAACAGTACAAAAAATATTGAATCAAGTATCTCTAGTTCTAGTTTTTGTAGTAGTAGACATGGCCACCAATATAGTTTTGCAGGTTTAGAAAATTTTAACAGTAATACTAACAATTCATGGAAACAATTAGAGACTGTTTAAGACTTTAAAAACAGAAATTTCTTTTAAAAAGCTCATTTCCATTTGAAAATACACTGGATACAATAAATAATCTGTAGATGTTCCTTACAATGATCTATATTAATCTAGTTGAATAATATGTAACTTATGACACTGAATGCTCCACTCAACAAACAGAATTCAATTATTTATTATTGTAGAAACACTCAATACTCAATTGGATACAATTAATTATAAACTCATTTAACTTGATAATGAGATATGAACCTCTTCTTCATAAGTAGTTTTTTTTGTATACAGTGTATTATTAATGCTTAGTTTTCATTAAGTTACAATTCCATGATGTTAATATACAATATGTTCCAGGATGAAAATAACAAGATGAGAATAGTATATTATTTTATACAGAAAAGAAGTATGAATTTTGATGGCACACCTGAATTTACCTGCCAAGCGGAGTGAGGCATGTAATAGACGGTAAATCATGAAAAGTCACTTCTCTCGAAATAAAATATGTTATTATTCCTTTGAAGAACCCCGCATGTATCTTATTGAAAATGGGTCCCAGTCAATTGGCTGAAAATCAAGTTTGATGTAGTTTATGATGATCGATCAAAGGTCTCCATGGGCACAATTTGATCTAAAGTAATTGTTTTATTAGCTGCTGTTCAGAACACCTTTAAATGTTTCACAGATAAGGATTTTGAAGTGTACGTTATGCAATCGTTGATGCACTCGAAACAGCGACACTTGCGTGAAAAAATGTAACCGTAAGTAAACGATAGAATTTTCTTTAATCAGATTGGATTTCTGTTGATTTAACGTAATGTTTAATAAAATCTTTATGGTATAAAATTTTTATTAGTTCTAATATTATTAAAAAACTATTCTAATGAATTTTTTGTAAACTAGCTGTAATGTATGTGTATCCGTTAAACTTTATTAATTCAGTTTCAAAGTATGTTACGTTATGACAACTACAGATTATGCACCCTTTTTATTTCTTGCTTTCACTGAATGCGTTCAATAGTTTCCACTTTCCACACTTGTTATGTAATATGCTTACACAATTTTATTTTTTTTTAGGTTGGATTCCTGGACAAGATATTTTTTTTCTAATTTTGTATCTGTTTTTTTCTCAAATTTACTGTACTGTTAATTAATAGTGAATAAACGTTTTAAATCATTCATTGCTTTTTTGTTATTTTATTTCAAATGTACAGGGTGAACAACTAAGAACGACAGTAGGCCACATATCAGAAAATAATCATGGTACAACTTTCAAAAAAATTACTTTTAGGTAAGTGGTCCTGAAAAATGGCTGGAAAATATATTGCAGTCTCTAAAATATCCGCTAGGGGGGAATGAACACTCGAAAACATAATACTCCAAAAAAACATACTAAAGGTGTCCTAAAAATACAATTTTTGAAATCTTGATGAGATTATGAAAAAATTTAATTAAGGAGATTTTTTGCCATTATTCTTCAAATAATGGGTAGAGAAGGTTCAAACTTATAAACAAATGTATATCTTTTTCGTTTTTTAACCGATATTAATGATTTTAGTCGCATTCAAAAGAGTTTTTCTGTTTAATAAGATTGATAACAAAATTAAATAATTTTTATCCACTCGGAAATTTCAAATGTAAATTGAAGCAATTTTTTTAATTTTTATATCTGATATTGTAAATCTTATATCTTGGATTAGATTCCTATTTTTTTAACCCCTTTTCATCAGAATTTAATAAATGCCTCATTACATTTGAAATTTCCGAGAAAATGGTGAAATTGTCGACTTTTTCACATAGCGTTGACAAAATTGTACAATTTTGTTATTTTTGTTAAGCATATCTTATTAAAGATAAAAAACTCCATTGATATCGATTAAAAAACAAAAAAGTGTTACGACATTTGTTTTTGAGGTTGAACCTCCCCCCCCCCCTTACTTGAAGAACAAGGTCAAAAAGTCCCTAACTACATTTTTCATAATCTCATCAATATATCAAAAATTGTATTTCTAGGATACCTTTAGTGTGTCTTTTTTGGAGATAATCACAGTTATTATGTTTTCAAGTGTTCATTCCACCCCATAGCAGATATTTTAGGAACTCAAAAATATTTTCCAGCGATTTTTCGGGGTCATTTTCCTGAAGGCATTTCTTTAAAGTTGTACCATGACTATTTTTTTAAATAATGCCCACAGCCGGCGTTCTTAGTTGTTCACCCTGTATTTGCTGATTATGCACAGAAACATCTATAGGATGTAATCTAGAATGTTTGAGGTATATTATTTAGAGGTTTAAGTAATGTCCATATAGTATCTAAGATAATACACTGTATTGTTTTTGAAATGTCGCATTTAGATCATTGGTGAGATGTTATTTTTTAGACATTGCATTAACCTCGAAAAGATGTTAAAAGCCATTTCAGAATGTAACAAAAATGTTGTTTCCAGTTCGTTACAAAGACTTCCTTTTGAGGATGTTCTAGTAACATCTCAGTAATATAAAAAGGCAGCGCTTTAACATCGCTGAGAAGTTAAGTTGAAACATCACAAAAGTTTTAACAGCCACAAGCTGGGCATAAGCGATTGTATAGATGTGCATGTGATGAAAACAAGAGGAAAAGAAGGAAAAACATTATCACAATGTGATGTTGAACATAACTGTAATATTTATTTGCATAGTGGGTATTATATATTCGTAATTGTGCAGCTATGGTGCAAAAAAATCCTGCTGAATTACCTGCTGCAGTCTTGGCAATTGCAAACAATGTATGTTCGAGTTTGTTACCAACTAAAAACCTATATAACGAGGAAACGTTAACCTTCAGTGCCCGTTATAGATGTGCGGGTTGTCTCCCATAGTACAACCCGTGCTTGCCAGTCGACCAGCTTCGAGTCGAAGAAGGGGTGAATTCTTCAAAATTTAACAGTTTACTAAAAAGGGCGCCAGAAAAGCTTTGGAAAGCACCCAAGACTTCTTAAGTTAGCCCACAACTCATCAGTGGGTTAACAGCACTAATTACACACTCCTAAAGGTTAAACCGATAGGAAAGTTATCATTAAAAAGTAAAAGTCAGCAAATATTCCCGGATTGAAGTTTAATAATCTCTTAGGACCATATGTCTCTTTTCAAAATGTGATTACTACAAAGTTTAAAACAAAAAAAGAATGACACTATTAACACTTGATTTCAGCTGAAGGCTTTAGATTCAATATGCTGTCAGAAAAATATCTAAATAGCGCAGCACCCAGGTACGTACATACGTACGTACCTAGCGTTCAGAGCCAACAATTTAAAAAGAATATTTCGAAATTTTATACACGAAAAGTAAAAAATAATTAATTACCCCAAAGAAATAGAAAAAAACCATACATAAAAAATTTCGTGAAATTTTGACTGTTAGTTGTGAATGGAAAATTTATAAAATTGATAAGGAAAATGACTATTACGAGTGATTCTCCTTCCTCAGAACAGCAATCGAAGTCGATGCTTCAAAATGTGCCAGCCCTCCTGGTTACTAGTTCAGGTGAGTGGTCTAGCTGATTTCGCATTCCTTAATCAACGGATAAAATCCATGAAACCAAAATAAAAACGCCTCTAAATAACGAGTTCTTCTGGAATGGCCGTCAATCGAAACGCCCACGTCATTGGTGAAATTTTAATTGTCACTAGCCAGCGTTCGCTTCAACGACCCATGGAGAACTGACTCGCTCCTCATCGAAATGGTCTGTCATAAATTATATTATCGACGGCCGGGTGATTTTTCGCGTGACACCTATAATAAATTCGATACCAGGTGTACTGAAGAACATATAACTAATTTCACGGAGCCTGTCTTCCCGGTATACTTTTTAAACATGTTAGTCTGTAATTGTTTATTTTTATTTTCATGCTGGTTTTTTATATCAAAATATCATCAATACGTAAAAATCACAAAAACAGTTACTTAATAAAAAAGAGTGTAATAATGGTGTCTATTAATATATCCTTTTTCAAATAAAATAATTCATTAATATAGAAATTAATAAGCATTGAACGAAAATAGTTATTTAATCAACTAGTTTGTGAACGAAGGCGATTAATGAATCGAACGAGCGATAGCGAGTGAGTGCCTTTATTAGTTGAGTTTATTAATCGCCCATTAACAAATGAGTTGATTACAATATTTTTCCGTTGACCGTAAAGTCTTTTTCTGGGACAAAATTAGAAATTAATTCGAAATAAAACCAATTTCATCTTTTTTATCGTATCGATAAAGATTTTTTTTTGTTTGTTTATGACCAGGGAACGAATCCATTAGCCGAATATGTTTTAGTTGAATTATTACAGAAGAGTAAGTAGGAATCCCAACCAATTTTTTTTTCTATGATCTATTGTACAACTACATATATAGTAATATAACTTATAATTTTATTTTTTTTTCTCATTTATATATTTTGTCTTTTCAGGTTTTTTTTTTATTTTAATTTTTTTATTTAATTTATTTTTCTTCTATTTTTTATAGATATATATTATAACGTATAAATAAAGATAGAAACACTGGTGTAAAACAAATTAGTTGGAAACTGATTAGAAATTAAAACATTAGACTGTATTTTATGAAAATCATAAATACGAGACATTAAAATTGCTCATATTAACTGAAAAGGTAATACAACTTATGTATATAATTGATAATTTGAGAAGACTCACATAGAATTGACAAAAGAAACATTACCTTGATCATATGTCCAAAAGCCATAGAGTAAATATCGTCCATCGTATTAAATACCTCATGTCAGAAAAAACGATGAACATATAATCTAGAAAAGAAACATGAATTAATAAATATTCGAAATAAAAAGGATATTGTCCAATATTATAACGCATTTTTACTATAAACATATGGGTTAGAATATTTAACGCTGTAATACCAATACGCTTAGCGACATACGCTAGCGACAAAATATAGATGTCAATATGTATCAGCGACAAACGTTGAAAGTAGAGTGATTTCATAGATGAAATGAATAGAAATTAATTAATGTGTTTAATTGAATATAATGAACATAAATAATTAGATTAAGGGATATTAATAAATGTTTTAAAAGAATTTATGTTGATGGCTAAACACAATTGCTAATTATAATAAGAAAATTGAACTGAACATTGATATTGAAGACTATTGTATATCGCCTAAGAAAAACTATTCGTCCCATAATAACAAGATGAACTTCAATATTGAATAAACAATTTTTAGTGAGACTAATTTTTTGTATGTAGGTAAAGATATTAGAATGTAAAGTGAAATCATAATTTGAGTGCGTTAATTAAAAAAGAAAACGGTGATTGGTTTATGTGACATGACAGAAGGAACTTTCAAACAACAACAAGTGTAACAAACATTTTTGAATATAGTGAGCTGAATTAAACAAAAGACTGATTGTTGTTTGTTGAAAAAAGTTGAAGAAAAAGAGTCGGTGGCTTGGCTTCGTTTCTAGAAGGTTGGGTTTTGAAGTTCTCCAGAAATTTAAGAAATTATTCTCAAAATGAGGAGAAAAACATAGCAAACTATCGATAAAACATGCACATGTACTTACCCAATGATTATAGCTGATTTTCCAGAGTGAAAATCATATTTTCACATATTTATTCAACTGTAAAATTCGGAAGCTGCTTTCCAGAAGTTTCGAGAGGCAGATCCTGGTTCCTGAATACAAGGTCAGTGTATTGTTGTACAACAAGAGTTATAAAAAAATTATTAACGTCAATCAAATGTTTTCTTTAAAATCTCATGAGTAAAATAAACTTTGAAATAATGATCGATCTGAAAAAGAATTAAAATTAGAGACTCAATATAGCTATATTATTAAATAATTCTAAATGATAAATGGCCAATCTAAAGAAATAAAATTTAATACTTTCTCAAATAAGAAACTTATGAAAAATACATCCAACTCTTTTATGTAACATTTAAACTCTATGTATATAAAGTTCATAATTATTTCTTGTACCATATTATTTGTATTTCTGTATGTATAAATCTCTCAGCATAAATTCTTTTAACTTGTATATAATTTGAAATATATTCTATGACACAGCATAGAAGCTCGCTGTGAAACTGAACAGACCCGACGCGTCTATCAAATGTTTACTCTAGCGCATCGTCACCTCATGTTCTTGAGCATGCGCACAGAACGCCACACATAATAATAAAATCAATAATTTCATTTGACTCATACATGGGCGTCGCATAAAATTTTTATAAATAAAATTAAAATATTGTTTTCAAATAAAATGTTTCTTTATTTATTTATCAACTGAATTTATTCACAACCGTAAGAACCCAGATAACAGAAGAATCTCATACTCTATGCATACATAAAAATTCATCATAATAATTTCGTCCCAACGTAGTGGGCTATTCAAATATTCAATTAATTTTATCATTATTATAACATTTATAATATTAAGTATTTTAATATATATATATATATATATATATATATATATATATATATATATACTTTTTTTTGAGGATTAGACAAGGACACATGCCACGCTTAGGGGCCTATCAAAGCGTTTTTAATACATCACTGAAAGGGCCTCGGATAGAAAGGGTTACATTTGGGATAAAACATAGGATTACTTACAATGATATGTTACAATTAACAACGTGTTTATACGATAAATTATAAATAAATATATCCGATGATTGTACTAATTGCTGTAAGTTAAATGGTCTTACCAATTTAATTCTTGAAGAGTAAATATAATTATACACAACATCTAAGAATTTTGAATTTTTATCCTCATTTAAGTTACAGTTCCATATTATGTGTTCCAGAGATCCTTCTTCTCCACATTCACACATATAACTATCTGACAGTTTCATTTTATGTTTATAAACAGGTGTTAAACAATGATTAAATCGAATTCTGCAAATTGTTGATATAGCTTTTTTATGGAAATTTGTTCTCTTGAACCAAGGTTCGTGTTGTATAGTTGGTTGAATAGTTTTATAGTAAAGACCTTTCTGGGATGTATTATATAATTGTTGCCATTTCTGCATTACACTTTTCTTGATCAATGGATAAAGATCTTCCACCGGATATTTATATTCCCCATTATACATATATTCTCTGTAGTTTTTTGCGGCTTCATCGACTATTTCATTATAGTTTATTCCACAATGTGCCTTAATCCAACATAATGAAATACTTATTCCTCTGGATGACACATTGGAAATAAGTTGTATAATTTCGACTACTATGTAACTGATACTTCCTTTAAATGTTTTTGTGATGTTTTGGATCGAAACAATTGCACTTTTGGAGTCCGAAAATGTAGTATATCTATCGATTATTTCCTCTAAAGAATTGATATATTTAAGTGCTTCTAGAATCGCAATTAGTTCAGTTGAGAATATTGATAGTTTGTTGTTTATTCTTATTCCTAAAGACTTCCCTTTCTTCGGATCATACAGTGCTGCTGAAACATTTATTTGATTTTTTGATGCGTCTGTAAAAATAAAATAATGTTCAGGGAAAAACTCTTCAACATCATATCATACTATTTCTTATTGCAAATGGGAAATTAGAGTAATCTCTTAGATAATACACATTCGCAGGTTTAATATCTTTCCAATTTACAGAGTAGTATGGTAATTTATTCGAGATGTAAATGTCTTCCTGTAAATTTTTTTTATCTGTGTATGAGGATACTAACGGTATCGTATTTTTCTTTTTCCAATAATTTGCAATCAGATCTTGTATAGATAATTCGTAAATTTTCATTAATATGTTACTATTTTTTGAAATGAGTTTTAGCAGAAATTTGTCAATAAGGCACTCTCTTCTGAGATTTAATGGTGGTTCTGTACATTCTACAGCTAGGTTTGATATCGGAGTGCTTTTCATAGCTCCTAAACACAGACGAAGTGATTTATTAATTATTCTGTCCAGCTTTTTCAAATGAGTTTCGGCAGCTTGAGAATAGAAAATGGATCCATAATCTATAATTGATCTGATGAAGGATTTATATAGCATAAGTGAAATATTTGGTTCAGAACCCCACTTGGTATGGCACACGGATCTTAATATATTGAGTCCTTTATCTGCTTTTGTTACAATATGTTGAATATGTTCTTTCCATAACATCTTTCTATCTAATACTACCCCTCAATATTTTACTGTCGACTGTACGTCAAAATTAGTATTATTTAATAATATTTGACTCGGTATATTATGTTTTTTGGAGAATATACACGTTTGCGTTTTTTTAACTGAGATAGTTAACCCTTTATTAAAACAATATCTTTCTATTTGTTGATATAATGTATTCATGGCAGTTATACCTTGTGAAATTTCCAATCCTTCTGAATAGAGACAAACGTCATCTGCAAATTGCAGAGTCTTTCCTTCGTGCGAAATACTGGAGTGTAAATCAAATGTATATATTAAGTATAAGATTGGACTCAAAATACTTCCTTGTGGTAAACCTATATTAGAAATTCTATTTCCTACTATTTCGTTATTTACCTGTAGAAATATTTTTCTGTTTGTGTAAATTGATACTACTTTATTATTGAATTCAACTGGAAGTCCAATTTTTTCCATTTGTTCGTAAAGAATGTTTAATTTTACATTATCATAGGCACTTTCTATATCTAGGAACATCGATATTAACGATTTTTGTTTTGAAAATGACAAATTAATGTCCAAAACTAAATTTGCGATATTTTCTAACGTGGATCTTGATTTTCTGAATCCATACTGAGTTTCTGAGATCAATTTATTTTTTCCAACCAATTTTCCAATATCCTTTTAATCATTCTTTCGAATGTTTTAAGAATACAAGAACCCAATGATATACCTCTATAGGAATCGGGGGATTCCGGATCTCTGTTCGGTTTTAATATCGGGATAATAATATATTCTTTCCAATCATCCGGATACTTACCAGTAATCCAAATTTGATTAATTAAATTTAACAGATACATTTTTTGTTGTGTAGGTAAATAATATAACATAATATAATGTATGCTATCCATCCCTGTGTTTTTGTGATTTTTTAGACAAACATCTAACTCCCATATTTCGAATATTTTAGATAGATAACTTACATCACCTACATTACCAGTGTGATCAAATAAATTTGGTGAAACCCAGGGTGGAGCTAACTTATCAAGAAACTTTTCAGACCATACGTCGTTAACAACTATATTTTTTGAAGAATTATATACATTCTTAATTTTTTTAACTTGTTGCCATATCTCAGTGATAGGTGTATTTCTGTTTAACTTATTACAATATTCTATCCAAGAGGCTCTTTTACTTTTTAAAATTACTTTCTTTTTATGGGCTTCTGCTTTCTGATAATTTAAATAATTTTCATAATTTGAATTTTGTTTATAAAGTAAAAAGGCATCTTTCTGGTTCTTTATTGCAAGATCACACTCTGAATTCCACCATTTTTTGTTAAATTTACTGTTGGTTAACCTTTTCTTCTTCGGAATTGATATATTACAAACATTAATTAGTTTTTCAACAAAAGTAGTGTGCTGTGACTTTAGTGAACTATTATTTCCATTTTCATATATTTGACCCATCTCCATTAAACTTGAATCATAGTTATTTTGAATTCCCGGATCAGGAGGTTCCTGCGAACCTCTCAACTCGCCCGCACTCATTATTGTTAATTACACCGGTTCTCGCACTCACAAACACCTTATCCGTTTGAATGTTTAAACCGAACTATCGATAAAGATGAGATCTTATAAAATATCTTCATCTTTTTTGTCCACGAGGTAAGCCATTTTTAAATTTTTCAACAGTTTTTTGTTTCCCTTTTGCAAAGACTAACAACTCCATGCAGTTTCAATTTCAATTAAAAATCACGTTTGCTAAAAAACACGGTTACCAATGAAAAATATGAAATGCTAATTGTCAAAACATGTTGTCATTGTGAAAAAGTGATTATACATTCGTTATTGTGCAGTTATGGAGCTAGAAAACCCTGCTGCAGTTTTGGTGGTGAGTGCAAACAATGCATGCTCGAGTTTGTTATCAACTAATGTTAGTCTGTGATTGTTTTTTATTTTTATGAGTGTAGCTGGGTGTCTATATCCAAATATTACCAAAACGTCAAAATCACAAAATCAGTTACTTAATGAAAAAGAGTGTATTAATGACGTCTATTATTACATCCGTTTTTAAACAAAATACTTCATTAATATCGAAATTAATAAACGGTCAACGAAAATAGTTATTTTCCGACGACCACTATGAAATATGGCATATTTCATACAATTTAATCTAAATGAAAATTTAAAATTGCAAACGAAGGGTATACCCGCGTGAAATGAAAAAATTGGGAAATCTGATTGGCCGACAGCTGTGTGTAATTACTTTGCACACAGGTCGATGATTATCGATGTCTACCTGACCTTTTAAGTTTGCCTTTTCAACTCTTAGTAAGTGAAAGGGCGAATTGGAGAGAATTTTCTGTAATTGTGAGACTGATACGCGTTAAATTCAAAACTTCGTATCAACTAAACAACATAAAATTGTCAACACGATCTTGAAGCACCAGTTTATTTTTAAAATTGTAGTAACCTTACCTTAATCTTAAAAAAAAAAATAGTAACTTTGAATTTTTTGTGGTTCTCGGAAAAAGATCGTCTACATGTGTTGAAAATTCGATTTCACACTCGTTTGCTTAAGCAATTCTGCAAACTCGTGTGAAATATTTCATTTTCAACACTTATTATACAATATACTATTAATAAACTAGTTAGTGTTTTTAAATGAAACTCAAGGTCTCTAGTTAATTCCACAATATAATACAAGTTATTGAAAATTCTAAAAAATTGACAATTGTTTCGATAAATCAATATCATCGTCAGAATGACAGAAGTTACATTTCATTTTATGCCTACCTGATGTTTAGTAGTTATATTTGGCTAGACCAAGAAGTAACCTAACTTGTGATTGGCTTAACATATGTTTATAGAAAAAAGAAGAAGATGTGATATTACAAATATTGAAGCTTAGATATTATTAGCCCTATGGTGATATCCTGGATATCATTTTTCCAATTAAGATCAGTATAACTGTGCAATGATATAGAAAACCAGGAAAACTATATCTGCTGATCTTTACAATTATCACTTAAGAAGACAGTTTATTAGTGGAGAATTCCCTAGATTTAACTGTTCATTGACAACTTCATATTGTGGGTTTCTTAAATGTCTTCTAATTTCCAGTTCTTCAAGGAAATCCAGTTCTTGTTTCTTTTCACAAATATGCAGTACTTCTAGTTTTGTGTTAGGTGTCAATGAATGATTGGTGTCAAGTAGATGTTTTGCGTAGTGGGATTTATCTGGTTGTTTTAATCTGTATGCTCGTAAGTGCTCACTGTATCGTATTTAAAAATTCCTAAGGGTCTGACCCAAATAGACAGCATCACATTCTGGACATTTGAGCTAATATATACCTGACTTCTTTAATAGTGGTATTTTTGTTTTTACATTTAACAATTTTGTACTAACGTTACTTTCTGTTTTAAAAGAAATTGTTGTATTCGTGGCTGAAGATATTATCTTTGAAATATTATTAGAAATATTTCCTGCATATGTGATGGTTTTATAAGTTTTAATTTCATCAGCTTGTTTAGGATATATTAGTTGTAATGCCACTTTTTCCTCTTTTTTATTAATTAGCTTATTTATCATATGTTATTTTTGGAGAATTTTCAGATTGTTAGCACCATTCAGCCTCCGTAGTGACCAATTTTATAATTGAATATTTTTTAAGGTGTCTCACAGATGTACCCTATTGATTTTCAGATGACTAGAGCGAGTACAGCGGGTCCTATAAATCCAGACATACTACATTTTTGGTTATTTTTAAAGATAGTATTTCGGTTTGTTAGCACGATACATCCCCCCAAAGTGTATATAATGACAATTTTATGATAGAATATTGTTCAGGGCATCTCACAGATGCGGAAAAGTTAGTAATCTTTAAAACAGTTTATTTTATACAAAATAATTCATTAATATCGAAATTAATAAACGGTCAACGAAAAATTAAATTTTGCCACTATTTTCGAAAAATACAGAATATTTATAAGACTTGAACTACCTCTTTATTGTCATTAAATTCGATGCACTACATATTACCTATGAAGATTTATAAATTTATTCAATTTTGAAACGAATAAAAAATTATTTATAAATAATAATAATACAATTTGAACAATTAGTGACATTGACCCCAGCTGACAGCATAGCCTTGCTTCCATAGCAAGAACGAAGTAAGAAATAAATCTCTCCGAATTCACGACACAATTTAAAAGGAACTTACGAGGAACGCTCGTAGGGACGTTCCTAATACTTTTAATGTGAATACAAATGGTCACATCCTATTCAAAATTAGAATAAATATTGTGTGAAACACGTTGAGAAACACTATTTTTCGTAACTCGCGACCTCCTGTCGCTTCTCTTGTTGCGCAGAAATTTGCTCGTTATGAAGAATAGTGCTTTTCCCAACTGGTTGCACAAATAACTATTTTTGGGATCAGAGATGACGATTGGGGATACTGTGCAAATAGTTATTCATTTAACTGTTTTAAATGGAGAGTATATATTGAAAAAACGTTCCAAATATTACGGGCAAATACTATTGAGCTTTAGTATTTTAAATTTTAAAAAAGCGTTTCTTAATATTATATTCATCTTTTGATGATTCTTTCATCAATATAGAGGTGGTATATAATAAAGAATTTTCCTATAAAATGCTGGCATCAGTCAGTTAAAGAATAACAAAATAAATACATTAATATTTGATTTTTCATATTTAAACCTATTGTCAGCTAATATTGGGCTTGAAAATTTGTTAGGCCATATATACAAAAAAAAATTTAATGTATATATTACACCAAGTTCCAGTTTAATTTTACACTCATTATTTTGAATACTTTTTGCCGTTGATTACTTCTTTCTACTGAAATTTTCCTATTTAATGTAGATTCACTGGGGCAAAGTTGTTTTTTATTTTTTTAAAATGGAGGTCTACTAAGCAGAGTATTATATTTTCGTGCTTTAAACGAAACTTACTGTTTCTAAATAATTCCACTATTTATTTAAAAAATGTTAAAAACTCTGAGAAATTGACAATTGTTTCGATATCAAAATTTCATCCTCATAATGACAGAAGTTACATTTCATTTAATGCCTACTTAACATCGACTTCTGAGGTCATTCGCCTTATACGCATATGTAACCACATGTAAGAATGCATGTCACAGTTTGGGGTATATTCTTGTTTCTTTTAAGAACTTTAAAACCTTTTTCAATGTATTCCATTCGTCTTCCAGGCACGTTTGAATATCATTCGGTAGGGAAAGTCTTTGTCTCCTTACATCATATTCAGGCCAGTCTATGATAATATGTTTTACTGTCAACCTGGATCAACAGTAGTCGCATTTAGGTTGTCTGTCTCCCGCTAGCATGAATACGTTTGTGAGGCCGGTATGCCCGATTTGTAGTCTGGTTATCACAACCTGATCTCGTCTACATTAGTAAGGTATTAGCGTCCAAGGGGTGACCTTTATTTTGATGTCTCGAAGTTTGGCATCTGTTCTATTCCACTCATTTTGCCATACCTCCAAGAACTTATGTTTCAAATGTAGTTTTATGTCGTTTGGTCTCACAGGTATATTTTCCATTATGTCTGCTTGCGCAGCTGCTCGATCTGCTTGCTCATTACCTTCAATTCCGTGGTGACTTGGGATCCAAATGAACGTTGTGAGTTTACCGTTAGTTTGAAGCAGAGTCAGTATCACCAAAATAATTTGGACCAGCTGATCTTTGGTGAATGGATTACTCAGGGCCTCGATCGAACTGTTGGAGTCAGTACAGATTATGTAATACAATTTGTTTCCAAATTCAACATATCGTAGGGCTTGCATAATTGCGTATAGCTCCGCAGTATACATGCTGGTTTCCCTGGGCAATGCCCATGAATGGTATACTCTCAGCGTAGTGAATGCCGAGCCACAGCCTCCCAGAGTTTTTGATCCATCTGTGAATATAACTTGGTCTCCTGGGTATCTGTCAACAATTCTGTTGAATTCTGCTCTAACAATTGTTCGATTGACGTCTCCTTTTCTATGTATCCCAATAACCATAATTAGATGTTATGGGACGATCTTCCATAGAGATATTTCTGGTAGACCGAAATTGAGGACATTTGGGAAGGAATATTGCATGTAGTCAAGATCCTCTTTCGGATGGATACCTGTTGGGCGTGTTATAGTCGGTCGTCGTTCCTCATCGTAGAGGATTCAGTGCCTTTTTACGTTTCAGAACAAGTTCGTTGATATGAGTACTCCAGTTGAGTTTTTTTATCAAATGTAAGCCCCAAGAATTTTACGTTGTCTCTACACTCAAGATCGTCGTCATATAGTTTCAGTTTTGGATCTCAGCTTTCTATTGTTACATTCATCGACTTTTAAACACCCCACTTTTTGATTTTAATTACATTTGCAAATAGCTGTCAACAACGGATATACCCATACTTTGATAGATCAATTAATCAATAAAATCAAATTGAAAAATCTGAAAAAACTAGCCTATCCGACAATTTCATCTAATGCACAACCTTTAGTTGTTGTCCCTTTTTCATATCAAAAGTTGATCAACAATATTTCCAAAATATTTTACATTTCAGAATTTTAGAATTTCCTTTAAACCTTATAATGAATTGACTTGTGATCTAGTAAAATTGATAATATAGCAAAAAGTGGAGCGTACAAGTTGCATTGTGGTGATTGTGATGATACATATAATGGTAGAACTTGTAGAACTTTGGGAACTCGTATAAGTGAGCATCTCAAACGTCCTGACAAGTGCACTTCTGGACCCCATTTAAAATTTAATAAACATAATTTTGATGCAGGTCTGAATTCCATTCTTTTAAATTTCGTGACACATGAACATTTCACGTTATTATACTTCTTAGAGGATACTGAAATTAAGTTGGAACTAAGTAATAATAATTGCCTTAGCACCCAAGTGGACTTAGACAGAGACTTCATCCCTTTACACAGATTTTTGTCATAACCCGTTATGACAATAGCAGTGTCTTCATAATTTTTTAGACTTTTCTTTCAAAACCATAGATTGTTTCTATGTCATGACATATGTCTTGCTACTTCATTTGTCACAATGTGGCTGATAGTGATATGCACATGTACCTAAAATCTCAAGATTTCTCATGGATCCTAAAGTTTTAATGAATATTTATACTAGATGTATGTGATAGGCAACTATTTATATTTTTTTGTTTTAATATTTTAATGTGAATTTTTATTTCCTCAACGATTCATATAATCTATCATGGATTTGGTTTTTTGTGACCCTGAACAAGTATTTTTTTTTGATATTTTGACATTTTACAATTTAATTCTTTATACTTTTCTAGAGAAGCACTGATGATGATCGAAAGCGCCTAGCTCATTAATATTAAACTTTGCGCTTTCTACGAGTATAGAAAGAACTGTCTTTTCGGATTCTAAAAAGAATTGAGCCGGACTAAGATATATCTTGGCGATACGGTGGTTATTTTAAAGAATTTGTTGAGGATTTGATTGGAAATTCGTTGTTAATGACAGGCCTACGAGATAATGTCATTGTCATAATTCTATGTGCAGAAGACCACGATAATTGAAAATAACTGTAAATATTACCTTTACTTTATTATACTTAGTTATGCCTAAGCTTGTCGTTGAGATTAATATTAATTCGTTACAACATATCTTCAGCGCGACTATTATTTTGGAGAAATGGTAGGAATTAAGGCAAAGCGGCTTTCTTCCTCGTCCTGTTTTCAGTCACCGTATCCGTACTTCATCTATGTTTAGTGTGGTTGAAGACGTTGGTGAACAGGCAAATCTTCTACCATACCTCAACGCTTTTGAATGAACTATACCACTCATGCGCACGAGTTTTTGGTGAATTCGATTAAGAGAAATTTTTAAACAATTCTTGGTATTATAATTGAAGACATGAGTTGATAAAGGTGTCCACTTTTTCCAAATAATTAGGTTTTGGTTTATTTGGTTCTCTAATAACCCAATGCAACCCCTGAATAAACCTAGATTGTCAGATTTTCAATACTATGGGATATTTTTATTGATAAAGGTGCTATGTCAGTCACGCATTCGCCATATATTAGTAGATAATGGTGCTATGTCCAATTTGGTGACATAGCACCTTTAAACTATTGGAAAGTTCTGTTCACATGTTCGGGTGCTATGTGATATTTTAAGGTTATGTTTATAATATTTATACTGTTTCTGTGACCAAATCCGGGATTTTTAAAGAAGGTTTTTCAAGGAATACGGTTTTAAAACTACATAATAATAGTTCATCATGAGTTCCAGAACTAAGAGAATGTTGGCATTGATAATAGATAAGAATTTATGTCTTCCTAGTAAAGATAAGTTGTTTTAGTTTACTATTATTATTTTTGCTCTCCCCATTTACCATTAAATTTATTCTAAAAAGGTAAACTTGGAATATTTTTAATATTATTCGTTTTTCGGTACTTTTCAGAGGATAAAAGTTATTCGAACTCCTGTCCAAGTACAGAGAAAATTGTTGAAGAAAACAATATAATGCAAGACATCGCCCAACAAAAGTCTCTGCAAAATGTGAATAGTGTTGAGCAACCAAGCACTAGCGGACTTCAAAAGCAGTGCAGCTCTGAAACAGGTAAGCATAAAATAACATTTTTCTAATTTTGACATATAATGTGACACTTTTTAAAACTGATTGACGTTATGAAAGGTCTTACTTTGTGTAACTAGTTACACAAAGTAAAATATTATGTAACTGGTTACGAAAAATGGAATATTATGTAACGTCAAACTGACATGAAGTGACAACTGTCAACAGACTTGATTTCTGTTTTCACAATTTTTATCAATAATATTCTATATTTACTATTACTTATTCAAAATTAGAAAAAATCTTGTATGTAATACGTTAAGAAATGCAATTTTGTGTAACTTGTGAGATGTTTGCGGAACTCACTGCGTTTGTTCCACAAAAATCTCACGCGTTACACAAAATTAGGCATTTCGTAACTGATTACATAAATAGCTATTGGAAGCTCCCTACTAAATTTATGCAATTTTTTCCAGAGTCTATAGAAAATTGTGATGAAGAGAGCGTCACATCAGACAGCGAATATTTACCTTCCAGTGATGGAGAATATTCTGACTCATTTATTTTCCCCAATAGGCACAAACATGAAAATGTTTATAGAATTATACGTAAAGTGTTTTTTGATGACAAGGAAAATGACAAAGAGGCCGAAAACATAGACAAAAAAACCATTGGAGATTCAAAAAACGTTGCAAGCTTAGGATTGCTTGACGAAGATATTCTGGAAGTTGAAGGTGATGGAGGAACACAAGACGAAATGCATAACAATAGACAAAAATTTCATGTTACTGATGATGGGATAAGAAACAGTGCGACGGTTAAACCAGATTTCAAAGTAGCTAAAAAGAGAGCACGGAATCCCGAGAAATGGAAAAGAAACAAAGCTGCAAAGTTAAGACAACAAGGTGAAGCATATGTATCTCAAAAAACTTGTAAAGTCGTGGAAAAAAAGTAATAAAAGACGGAATATTATGTAAAGAAAGTTGTCGCCTGAAGTGTAGAGAAAAAATTTTGGAAAAATTTTATAAACTGGATATTAATTCCAAAAATGTTTTGATTTTCAAAAGTATCAAAATGTACGAAGTTAATCGTCATCGGTCTCGTAAAAATTTGAAAACCAAATCTTACTCTTTTAAATATACAGTAACATGTGACAAAGAAACCGCACTGGTGTGCAAAAATGCCTTCTGCTCTCTGTACAGAATTGGAAGGAAAAAAGTGTTTCGGGCTCAACAAGAGCTAAAAGCTGGTCAGGTAGCCCCCTCGCCGCATAAGCAGGGTCATCACACAAATCCTAAAAAGATTCCTGAAGATATAATTACCTGTATTGAAAACCACATCAAGCAGTTTCCTTCTGAAGAATCACATTATTCTAGGAACAAAAATCAATATAAAAAATACATTTCTCCTTTACTTAATATCAATAAACTCCACCAACTTTATATAGAGCAATGCGAAGGGAGAAAACTCGAAAATAAATATATGGTTAAGGCCTCCTTCTATCGGCATATTTTCGAAACAAAGTTTAATTTGTCTTTTGGTGCCCCGAAAAGCGATACTTGCAGTATATGCGATGCTGGGGAAAATACCTCAGAGCACACCGAAAATTTCCAATTTGCCTTCGCCTTGCAGAAAGTTGACCGAGAAGTTACAGTTGTTGATAAAGAAAAATGTTACATTACAATGGACCTCCAACAAACACCAAAGTTATCAACGTCTAAATCATTTTATTTGAGGCAAATGTGGCTGTACAACTTTGGCATCCACTGTATAACTAGTTCAGGACACAAATCCTATTTTTTCACATGGACTGAAGACATCGCCAATAGAGGCAGCAATGAAATTGCAAGTTGTTTACTTCGATTTTGCAAGTTACTTAAAGAAGAAAATGCAGAGATAGAGCATTTGATAATTTGGTCAGATCAATGTGGGGGACAAAACAAAAACTTTTCTGTTCTAAGCCTCTTACGAATACTTGATATTGAATAATGTCTTCAAAATTATCGATCACAAATTTCCTGAGGTTGGCCACAGCTACCTAGATTCAGATAGAGACTTTGGACGAATTGAGAAAGTTCTTCGGAAACACCAAAATATTTATATACCAGACCAATATCGGGAAATAATAAAATCTGCCAGTACCAGACAGAGTTTGTGTTTCAATATGGAACATTTTTTCTATGATTTTGAAACACTTCCAGCCAAACTCCATTTATACAAAAAAGTGACCAATACGCTTAATCAAAAAATATACTTCCGCGATAAGGTCAAATGGATTAGAGTGAATGAATTTGGCAAATACTCTTACAAAACTAATTTAGTTCCATGCGGTCCCTTTATGGAAGTCGATTTGCAGAAAAAAAGGGAAACCGTAGTACAAGCTGAAAAAGTGGTTTTACAGAAGTTACCTAAATGCGGTGGTCTCACTAGTGAAAAGATATCGAATCTGCAAGATCAACTGAAATTCATCCCAACAGATTACAGATGGTACTTTGATATTGTTTTGGAAGAAACTAAAAAAACCCTAAGTAAAATCGGAAGACCTATTAGGCTTTAAGTTTCTTTGTGTCAACTTGTGTTTTGTTTAATTTCATAAGAAATAAAAATTTATTTCAATATACCTGAGTGATTTTCCAAGTTATTTCAAATCAAAAGTAACATAGCTCCTCTATCCTCTAAAATAAATAGTATAACTCGCTTTAGATGTTAGTTGATAAAAGTGCTATGTCCATCAAAATCAAAATAACTATAAATCATTAAAGTTTATTTGATTATAAAATAACAAGCTAAGTAGTACAAACAAATACCGACCTTATGAGATACTGTTTGTATTGATTGAAAATTTTGTAAAAAAGTTCCGAGTTGAAACGCGTTTTCCTCATTTACTCAAAACTTTAAAAAGTGGACATAGCACCTTTATCAACTCATGTCTTTAATTGTAAAGAAAGGAGTGTCAAAAACCAATTTATTCGATTATTTATGACCTGAATTAAAATATGAAATCAAAGTAGATACAAACACTTAATATCTAAAAATTCAATTAAAAACACCATATATGAGTTATCAGCTAGCTGTGACGAAATCGTTTTAATAGTTGATTAACGAGCAACAAACTAAAAAAAAATCTCAATTCCCTGATTGCACGTAATTTCATATAAACAATCAAGTATCTACCTTACAGGTAAGGTAGAGACCCTTGCTAGCGAGGCATGGCGGACAAAGTCAGAACCTACTATCCGAACAAAACATCAGTATCTCGGTTTCCTTGATAGCGGGCGCACGCGTTAGTTATACCTGTCTCAAGCTTAATACCTACGACAGTAATGCAACAAGTGACTGTTGCGTATTTTTTGCGCCTAGTCTACTCAACCTAAGTAGTACCCTTTTACGAAATCGTCGAAGATCTCAGTGAACCGCGCGCGTATGGACTGTGTGATTTCCATATACCGATACTATGTTGTGTTTATTACTTAAGTAGTATTTATTATATATATTATATTGAAATTTTCTCACGAAGAAAAAATAATTAGAAGAAAAACTCTTATTAAAATTTAATCTTGTTTACTGTATTGAAATTTCGTAATCGGACTTGTAAATAGTGGAAATTGGAACTGATATGTCAATATCGTAGTGATAATATCTAGACAAGTGTTGTGTAAGGGATTAATCTCTAAAATGGCTTCTGATGATGACTGCAATAACACATTTTCCTATCCGTAAGTAAAATTTTATTTCATAACAAAACTTTCAAATAAATTCAATTACCTAAGATTTATATTTCTTTTCTAGTTTTTAACTCTTTAACTTTAACTTGTACTTTTTTCCATATGAGCTGGTTATCTTTAAGGTTTGCATGATCATAGTATCATTCTGTGGAGCTATTGAATAATTTCTTGAAGATCTCCTGAACAGTTACCATTTTTCTATTTTTTATGACGAAGGTGGTATCAACTAGATTCCTGGATTTTCTTGAAATAGATTTACCATTTATTGTTACATTGTTGCTGATTACTATTTAAAAGAACTGTTCCCAATGAAATAAGTACCCAGTTACTATTCATACAAACCTTGGAATAGAATTTTGGTTGATTCTGTTCAGAGTCTAGTTCCAATCAGCCAGTATCTGGTTATGTATTCTAATCCCAGCTCTTTTGATTGTTGCATAGTTTTTGCCGAATTGAGTATGTTTATTTTTCAGTTTTAGAATTAGCTTTGGTAATATTGAACGATAGAGGCCTTCATGGAGTGTCGTTTCAATGAGCGAATAACTATTTCACATGGTTCTTTGTTAGTTTAACAGTGTAGGTTCGAATAAAATTGATTAATTATGCAGATCAATTTTGGAATATATTTTTATTTGTATGAAAAGACGATAGGTGTACAATCGGCTAATACAAGTTTCCTGTTTCCGAGTATTTTTTCAAGTTGTCCACACTTTTAAATAGTTTTTTGTCAGTGTAGCGTCTGAATAAAGACCAATTTTATTCTTGAATTACTGGAAGCTGTAGACATACTAAGGATATCGCCTGTTTCTGTATTTTGTGCGCTTACTGCCAAAAGTGACATAGCCACTTTTATGTTTTGTAGATAAATGAGTTTTGAAACTTTTACAGTTTTGTATGTTATTTTTTCTACAAACACTAAGCAAAACACGCTTTTCTACACACATTTTTATACGCAATGCAGGCAATTAATGACTTACAGTGGGAAAAGGACACATTGACACTTTTCCGCACTGAAATGTCACTTTTCCGCACGTGAGTGTCAATGTCAAATAATTTTTGAAAATTTAACATTATCTTTGTAGTAAATTTCGTCGACAGATACTAATATTACAATTATCAAAAAGATACACCAGGTATCACAATTCAAAATTGATCACGTTTCCTGATTTTTCTATATACAGTATTCATTGTTCAAATTCTTTTGTTCAAAGTTTAAATTTACTTTTTTTTCTCTAATAATTCACGTGGTTATAGAAAAAAATATTGTGTACAAATGGTAAGCAAATCACTTTTTGTACAAACTACTATTTTATAAGATTCAACAAAAATATTGCATCTTTTGTATCAAAATATTATTAATTCAGCAAATATTGATGACGATAAATCCTAAATTTGTGTTTTGTCATACTGATTTTGAAAAGCAAACAGGACTTGCTCATTTGTGTCTGTACCAAATTTTTCATGTTTGAAAGATGACCAAACAAAAATATTTTTTTAATATAATAACATACCCTGTATGTCGCATTTAAGATAAAGACACCCCCTTATTTTCGCTGTTTGAACGATTACAGATTTGAATTTTTGCAGAGTCATACATGTTGATGGTCCAAATCTTTTTAGTTAATCAACTGAAATCTGAACTTTAATCTCAGCCTACCACGATTTCACAAACGGGGTCACTTTTCGATATTTTGCCTCGCGTTAAATATATCGAAAAAAAAATATTCGAAAAAGTTGTTCAGAATATCGAAATTCATCACAAAATTCGCATTTTTAATTTTTTTGTCTCACACACAATTATTATTACAAGATATTGTTTAATTTGATCAATAGCGTGTCATGGAAAATAATATTTTGACAGTGTTTTTAAATGTCAAATAAGTTCTAGTCAGTGATCAAAGAAATAAAATGCACTTGACTTTAAGAGAAAAAATAGAAATAATCCGGTTGTTTGGTGATAATGCTCGTAGTAGCAGAGAAGTTGCTGCAGAGTTTAACTTTAGACATCTCCAACGTGCGCCCATTACTCATGGAAAAGCCGCTGCTGTAAATGTTCTTTTCAATGAAACTGGCAGTGTTATTGAAGTTCATCGAAATGGTCATCCTCGTCGAATACACCCGTATCTTGAGGATAACAATATACTGGCAGCAAATCGAGCAGATCCATGCATGAGCCTTCGAGATTTATCGTCTCAACTTAATATTAGTAACGATAAAATTAGAAGATGTTTTGTACGTCACAAGATCAAGCCCTATAAACCGAAGTTCTTACATAAATTGAAAATAAGTGATGAGAATAAAATATTAGACTATTGTTATTGAGCCCAAGGTAATTTTTTAGATGACAGGCAGTTTCTGAAGAAGATTATGTTTACCGATGAGGCTAAATTCACCACTAATGGGGTTGTATTCTCTCAAAATTGTAGATACTGGGCCATAGATAATCCTCACTGAGTTATCGATTGTAAATACTAATATTCCCAGAAAGTCAATGTCTGGTGTGGTCCTTTTTTTCTTCAATAGATCTTTGAATGCTGATCGCTTTGTTAACTTCCTCGATGGGGAATTTTGGCAAGCAATTGAAAATCTTCCTCTTAATGTGCGTCAAGATATGTATTTGCAGTTAGACGGTGCATCCATCCACAATTCAAGGTTTGTTACAACATATCTTCAGCGCGACTATTATTTTGGAGAAATTTCAAATAATAGTTTAAAATGGTAGGAATCAACCTGTATGACTCTACAAAAATCCGAATCTGTAATTCTTCAAACAGCGAAACTATGGGAGTGTCTTCATCTTAAATGCGACACACTGTATAAAAAGTAAGTTTCGATTATGTTTTTAACATGTGAATACAAGAGCAACAGAACTTCTGTAATATTATTTTACTTAATAATTCAAATTATCTTTTAAGTGATTACGAAAAGAGGTCTATCATACATAAGAATCCTCATTGTCCACAATTATATGGAACCGTTAAATTACATAAAATAACGAAACCAATTAGACCTGTAGTTTCTTATGTTAATGCTCCTAATAATATATTGGCAAAAAGGCTCAACAATATACTCAATAGTTACGGATATGAATCTCAGTACTCAATTAGAAATTCAATAGAACTATTCAAAAAGTTGAAAGCAATCCACTTGCAAGATAACTATAAACTCATTTCGTTCGATGTAACTAATATGTTTACTAAAATTCCTCCTAAAGAATGCCTAATACTTGTAAGAAAATTAGTAGAAGATAAAAATATTAATACAGGAATAATATCAGATATACTTAATTTATTTGATGTATGCATTAATCAGAATTATTTCACTTTTGACAATAAGATATATATTCAAAATGAAGGTTTACCAATGGGAAGCCCTATTTCACCTATTTTAGCTAACATTTTTATGGACAATTTAGAAAGAAAGATCTTTGAAAGTAATATTTCGAAAAATATTTTATTTTGGTATAGATATGTAGATGACATATTAGCTTGTTTTATGGGTAGTGAACGACAATTAGATGTATTTTTCAACCACATCAATAATTTACACCCAAAAATTAAATTTACATTTGAAATTGAAGAAAATAGCTCAATCAATTTTCTTGATTTAAAAATTCAAAGAGTTAATAATGTACTTGATTATTTAATTTACCGAAAACCAACACAGACTGATGTGACAATTCCAATCACCCTATGTCATACAGACTAGCGGCATATAGTTCAATGATACATAGAGCTTTTTCAGTTCCTATGAACAAATATAATTTTGATAGAGAGATTAATACAATTAGACAAATAGCAAGATCCAACGGTTATCCATTAAATATGATAAATAAGCTAATTAGTAAAAAAGAGGAAAAAGTGGCATTACAACTCATATTTCCTAAACAAGCTGATGAAATAAAAACTTATAAAACCATCACATATGCAGTATGTATTTCTAATAATATTTCAACTTCAGCAACGAATACAACAATTTCTTTTAAAACAGAAAGTAACGTTAGTACAAAATTGTTAAATGTAAAAACAAAAATACCACTATTAAAGAAGTCAGGTATATATAAACTCAAATGTCCAGAATGTTATGCTGTCTATTTGGGTCAGACCCTTAGGAATTTTGAAATACGATACAGTGAGCACTTACGAGCATACAGATTAAAACAACCAGATAAATCCCACTACGCAAAACATCTACTTGACACAAATCATTCATTGAGACCTAACACAAAACTAGAAGTGCTGCATATTTGTGAAAAGAAACAAGAACTTGATTTCCTTGAAGAATTGGAAATTAGAAGACATTTAAGAAACCCACAATATGAGGTTGTCAATGGACAGTTAAATCTAGGGAGTTCTCCACTAAGAAACTGTCTTCTTAAGTGATAATTGTAAAGATCAGCAGATATAGTTTTCCTGGTTTTCTATATCATTGCACAGTTATACTGATCTTAATTGGAAAAATGATATCCAGGATATCACCATAGGGCTAATAATATCTAAGCTTCAATATTTGTAATATCAGATCTTCTTCTTTTTTTTATAAACATATATTAAGTCAATCACAAGTTAGGTTACTTCTTGGTCTAGCCAAAAATAACTACTAAACATCAGGTAGGCACCAAATGAAATGTAACTTCTGTCATTCTGACGATGATATTGATTTATCGAAAAAATTGTCAAATTTTTAGAATTTTCAATAACTTTTATTAAATTGTGGAATTAACTAGAAACCTTGAGTTTCATTTAGAACACTAATTACTTAATACTAATTATAATCAAAATCAGACCACTGGAATGACAATGACTGGGGAGCTAATATCTTTTTTGCATTGTCTATTGGAGTGGATTAATACCTGACATGAAATTTGGATGGAATTGCTCCTGACCTACATAGTTTCATGGGATGTTTTTTATGGTTAGACATTGCAATTTACTTTGGATACAATGGTGTTCTTTCCTTTTGCATCAAATTTCCACTTTTTCTACTACGTCCAGTTATATTAAGTCTAAGAAAGATTGGATCGCTATAATTGTACTTAAATAGAAAGTACTGAGGGATATCTTTTTCGTAGCGAATTCTTTTAATTTTTATCCAAATAACACGGTTTCCATTTTCATCGGTTTTTAATAATGGTAGCAGATAGTGCCTTCCAGCCGTATTTTCATTCATACACGTTGTACTGCTGACTTCTATTATTTCGTCCTGGATTGGAGCGTACGAATGACCAGACTCTAACAAATTATGCTGAATAATATTTAGATTGATGCTCTATGCTTAGAATACAAATTAAGCTGCAATAAATTAATTGCGGTTCTGTCCGCTACAGGTATCTGAATATAAACTTATTTCGGTAATATTTTGTGGGAAACTATAACTCCAATGAAGCAAACATGTGCCTTTTTCGCCTCTCTAGCCATTAATTTCGGTCCATATATAGCAATGAACTTTTTGAAGTTACCTTGTAAATGGTGAGATTGTATGTACAGAACTTCCTGCAGGTACATTTGAGAGACATCTGAAGACAGTATTTGCAGAACGCTTTGTAAATCAAATGTCATACTTACGTCTCTGCACGCTGTTTATCTGATTTTTTTGCTGCATTTGCGTCTTCATTTTTTTAAATATGAGATTAAGTCACTTTTCGTTGTTAGGTATTAAACGTACTTACATCGTACATGCAGAAGTGACCAACGCGATTTGGTAATTTTTTTTGGTACAGAACTTACACGGTAGGGCTTGTACATAACAATCTTATGCATTTTAGTACCTCTATTTGCTATAGTTTGCAGATATTTGGTAACTATAAACAATTGACTTGAGTATGTTAACCCAAAAGAGCTAAATCTTGACCTGATCACTTTTGGCTGTAAGCCCACGATTTTATTTTTTATTTTTGTATAAATTTTCTCCAGCACAATATGTGAATTTGAAGAATATATCTAATTATTATCAAAGAGGCAGTTTTGGATTAGGCTCTTCTTTGTATTGTTGGACGATGAAGGCTTACAAAAATTTAATTTTCATTCTAATCCCAACTTGTTTTTCTATAATTTTTTCTTCGCACTTTGTCTGAATTTGGCAATGGCTATTTTGGAATAACTCTTTGGTTTAGAGGGCTACAAACAGTGAAGTTTCAATCAGCTAGTGTATGATTCTGTATTCTAATCGGGGTTCTTATCATTTTTCCATAATGTTTCTCTAGCTCAACATCTGAGTTTGAATCAAGTATCGAATTTATACCAAGAACAATTTTGTTCCATTACTGCTTTAAAGGAAACTAACTGTTTCTAGATAATTCCGCAATATACTGAAAAAATGTAAGAAATTGACAATTGTTTCGATATTAAATATCATCGTTAGAATGACAGAAGTTACATTTCATTTTATGCCTACCTGATGTTTAATAACCTTGTGATTATATATTAATAGAGAAGAGAAGAAGTTAAGATATTACAAATATTAAACCGTAGATATTATTAGCCCTATGGTGATATCCTGAATATCTTATTCCCATTTAGAATCAGTATAACTGTGCAATGATATAGAAAACCAGGAAAACTATATCTGCTGATCTTTACAATTATCACTTAAGAAGACAGTTTATTAGTGGAGAACTCCCTAGATTTAACTGTTCATTGACAACTTCATATTGTGGGTTTCTTGAATGTCTTCTAATTTCCAGTTCTTCAAGGAAATCCAGTTCTTGTTTCTTTTCACAAATATGCAGCACTTCTAGTTCTGTGTTAGGTGTCAATGCATGTTTGGTCTCAAGCAGATGTTTTGCGTAGTGAGATTTATCTGGTTATTTTCTTCTGTATGCTCGTAAGTGTTCACTGTATCGGATTTCAAAATTTCTAAGGGTTCGATCCAAATAGACAGCATTACATTCTGGTCGATAAATTTTATATATACAAGACTTATTTATTGGGGATATTTTTGTATTTACATTTAACAATTCTGTACTCACTTTACTTTCTGTTTTATAACAAATTGTTGTATTTGCTTCAAAATATATTATCTTTGAAATACTATTAGCAATATTACCTGCATATTTATCATATGTAATGGATAACCGTTGGATGTAGCTAATTGTTTAATTGAATTAATTTTTCTATCAAAATTACATTTGTTCATAGGAACTCAAAATGCTCTATCTGTCATTGAATTATATGCTGCTAATTTATGTCTTCTTAAGTTATAATTGTGAAGATTAGCAGATTCAGTTTTCCTGGTTTTCTATATCATTGCACAGTTATACTGACCTTAAATGAAAAAGATATCCAGGATATCCTCACAGGGCTAATAATATCTAAGCTTTAATATTTGTAATATCATATCTTCTCCTTTTTTCTATCCATATATATTACGTCAATTACAAAGTAGGCCCCTTCTTGGTCTAGCCAAAAATAATTATTAAATATCAGGTAGGCATCAACTGAAATGTAGCTTCTGTCATTCTGACGATGATATTTAATATCGAAACAATTGTCAATTGTTTAGAATTCTTAACATTTTTTCAATATATTGTGGAATTATCTAGAAACAGTTACTTTCGTTTAAAACAATGATACGAGTAGATTCCACGAAGTAAGGGTCGAGACAGTGAATTTCATTAATTTTAATTAAGTTTTAGGTTATTAGTATATCTTTATATTACTGAGTGATTCAAGTCTACAAAGCTCCTGGATTTGATAACTTCGTATTTATAGTGCTAATTTTTATTCCGACCTCTTTTACTGTCTCATAGTTTTTCCTTGGTCTTCAGATCGAGTTCCAATCAAATATCTGTTTATTATTCAGATCAATTAGTTCCGGAAATAAAGACAAAAAAAGCCGAACTTCGGAAAAGTTAGGGAAAAGCTGGACTTGTGCATGAGTCTCCTTTCTGTGATTCTAAAGAAAATCCCAAAAGTTCGTATCGGTATGTATGACATTGAAAACTCGAGGTCAAAGGTAAGATACAACGGTTTTCCGCGAATAGCGGGGTGGCTTCTACAAAAAACATAATATCACTTAATTTGTAACACTATCCGTTTCAGCATAATTCGATGATTTATTTATATTAAGACTAATGGTATCAGTTTTCTCCTATCTATGGGGTGATTCGTTAAGTATGTCCAATATCTGAACTTTATATTCTAGGTCCCAAAATATTATTTAGCCCAACATACCAATAACTTTTCATGTTTTCACAATTTCACTTTGCGCAAATAAAACAATATCGTCTGCATAGGCTTCATTTGATGTTTTAACTTTTTGCAAGTATCTGTGTCCTACATTTATCATTTGTTTTCTTTCTTTCCTCATCCATAAGCACAAGGAAATGAAAATGGCTCCGCCCTGTCTAAGTCCACTTTGAGTGGTGAACGGATCTGATCTTTTATTATGGCGTATAAGAGTATTTAGATTATTATCATATATTTTTTGTACCATTTTTATTGTTTTGTTACCTACCCCTACCCCTACACCTAATATTTTCCACATTCATTTCCTTGATACTATATCAAATGCCTTTTCTAAATCTATGCATACGCAATATATATTTCTCTTCTCTTGTATACAGTTATCAGTCATCTGTTTTATGATAAATACGTTGTCTTGTTTGCTTCTACCACACCCAAACCCATTTTGCGCATCGTCTAGTGTGGTTTCTACGACTTTTCTAATTTTTCGGTCTAATATCTGTTTTAGTATTCTCATGTTTGTACAGAGGAATGTCAGTCCCCTGTAGTTACTACATTCCCGTCTATCACCTTCTTTCTATACAGGGACAATTGACGCTATTCGCCATTCTTTTGGTATCTATTCTTCTTTCCAGCACTTATTGTATATTTTTAGTAATAGTTCTTCCCCACTTTTACCCATGTTTTTGATCATTTCTCCAGTTATTTTATAGCATCCTGGTGCTTTGCCATTTTTTAACTTTTTAATTATTTCGGTTAATTCATCTGTGGATATTTCTTCATCATTATCGTCCTGTATTGTTCTTATTATTTCTTCATTTGATTTAGTTGTGCTTTTTCCGTTATCCAATAATTCTAGAAAATATTGCTTCCAGCTTTCCATTATGTTTGTATCTTCTATTAACATTTCTCCTTCTTTGTTTTTAATATTATTTATATTTGTGTTTTTTTCTGTTTTCCATGATCTTAGCACTCTGTAAAAAAGTTGTTGATTACTTTTGCTATCCTGCTCCATTTTTTCTCCAAATTGTTTCCACTGATCTTCTTTTGCACTTTTTACTAATTCTTTGGTTTTCTCCTCTCGGTTTTATATTTTTCATAATCCTCAGTTTTTCAAGACAATAAGTAATTTCCCTACATACTTTGCTTTATTTTAATTTGGTTTCTAATTTTGTCAGTCCACCATGCTGCCTGTTGTCTATGATTTTGGTTTACTGTTTATTCCACATACTTCTTTTGCTGTTTCTGTGATCGCATTTATCATTGAATTCCAAACTAATTCGATATCATTGATTAGCTGTTTCTACACATCCCCTAATTCTTTGCTCAGGTATATTTCATACTTTCTTCTTTGTTTCTTAATTTATACGTTTTTATTATTTACCATTCTTGCTTTTGAGCTGCGTTTTTTTTCTTTGTTTTCCATTACATACTCTTTTATTGTGCTGAGTACTACATAATGATCACTGCCTATCCTGGTCCTCTTCTCACTTTTGTATCTTGTACTACTCTTCTGTTGCTCTTTTCTACTAGTATATAGTCTATTGTTGATTTTTCCCTTTATTTTTTACCTCTTTGCTGAATTTATGTATATTTTTGCAAAGAACGTATTTGTTATTACTAATTGAGATATCATCCAAAAATCTAGCATTCTCTTTCCATTACTATTTCTTATTTGCGCGCCATGTTTTCCTAATACATTGCTATACATTTGACCTCCTACAATTAAAGTCCCCTAATATATACAGTGTTCCATTAGCTTCTTCTGTAGCTACTTTTAACTCTTTCCAGAATTGGTCCTTGTTTGCTGTTATATCGTCCTCATTGGGTTCATGAACTTCTATAACTGTTTATTGGATATTTTGATCTGTTTTTATTTCTATTTTTAATATTCTGTCTGATATTACGTCCCAACCATTTATTAGTTCTTCCAATTTTTTATTTATGATACAACCCACTCCTGAAAATGCCCTTTTTGTCTTGCTTACTCCACTATATACCTATCAATATATTTCCATTTACCATTGTTATAATGCCTTTTCTCTTTTTAGTTTCAGTTATTCCTAACATGTCCGCTCCCATTTGTACAAATTCATCTTCCAGTTCTTTTCCTGTTAAGCCCCTTATATTCCATGTCCATATTTTCCATTTGCTACTTCTACCTCCGTGTTTTTCTTTTTTTTTCTATTATTTTGTATTGTACCCCATTTATATTTTCATTTATTATTCCTGTGAATTGTATTTTGTTGTCGTTGTGTATCCTTCTCCATAGCCAGCTGTTTTCCATTCTCAGTTTCATTATGAGTTACTTCTAGTTTTTTGTAATAATTGCTTATCTGTTAATTGCTGCTGAACATTATTTTGTATATTAATCAGGGTATTCATCTCTTTTTCCCATTTCCATTCATCAGATTCAATATACAATTTCGTGTACCCGATCTTTCTTCATTAGCCCTCTTATTTGTTTTATTATTTCTTTATCTTTCTTTGACAAATCGTCCTGTATGAATATCTTGGGACCCATTTTTGCTCTCAATTTACTTTTATTTTTATAAATTCTTTGTTTAGCTCGTGATCCTTTAACTGTATTAGAAAGGTTTTATCTCCCAATTTGGACGCGCTTAACAATATCAATTTTCAATCAGACTTTATAATGTTTTCTATAACTTGTTTTAGTTCTATCTTGTCTTTGATATTTATTCTTAAGCCTTGCAATACGATATTATTTCGTCTTTTTTCGTTTTCAATTATTTCCAGCCTTTCATCCATATTTGCTACTGTTTTCTTCAAATTAATATTTTCGATCAGTAATTATCTATTTTCTAAACTTAACTCATTCATCTCTTTTCTATATTCTTTTTGTTCATTCCTTATCTGCGTTAACTCTGTTGTTATTGTGTTCATCGCCTCCCCCATTTGCCTCATCGTCTTAGTTAGTACTTCCAAATTTTCCTCCATTTTTGTTATGACTTTTAACTGATGATCTTTCTTTTTTTAGTTATTTCCTCCTCGGTATTTTCGTCTTCCTCCTTCTCGCTTTTTCTCTTTGTGTATTTGTCCACATAATTTGTCATTTTAGTGTTTTAAATGAAACTCACGGTTTCTAGTTAATTCCATAATATAATAAAAATTATTGAAAATTCTAGAAAATTGACAATTGACAATCGATAAATCAATATGATCGCCAGAATGACAGAAGTTACATTTTATTTGATGCCTACCTGATGTTTAGTAGTTATTTTTGGCTAGACCAAGAAGTGACCTAACTTGTGATTGACTTAATATATGTTTATAGAAAAAAGAAGAAGATGTGATATTACAAATATTGAAGCTTAGACATTATTAGCCCTATCGTGATATCCTGGATATCATTTTTCCAATTTGGATCAGTATAACTGTGCAATGATATAGAAAACCAGGAAAACTATATCAGCTGATCTTTACAATTATCACTTAAGAAGACAGTTTATTAGTGGAGAACTCCCTAGATTTAACTGTTCATTGACAACTTCATATTGTAGGTTTCTTAAATGTCTTCTAATTTCCAATTCTTCAAGGAAATCTAGTTCTGCTGCAAGTATGGCTTGACAACTAGCTTAACCTTTTAGACTGGGGATGGATATTACAGGATAAAATAGTGGTGCCAGTTAAAACACTCCTTCCACCTGCTCCTGATATTCCGTTAAACATATTTTTTGGTGATTGCACCAAGGATTGTAGGTTGAACTGCTGTTGCAGAAACATTGGATTGAAGTGTTAACCAATTTGTGGTACTTGTCACGCACGGAATGATTTAAATGTATCACCTGATACGTTTAATGATAGTAATAATGACGATCCCACATAAAACGTAGATCCGTGGTGCTCTTTTATTGAAATTATATAAATTGTAGAAACAGAAGAAGAATAGAATGGATATGGTGATTAAATTGGAATCCGAAAAAGGACCATAGTAATGAATAAATCAACAAAAACGCTTTATTATAATTTCTATATAAATAGTCATTTCTCACAGTAGAAAAATTGTTCATATTTATTTACTTCATTTACTTGTTTATTTAGTTATTTATCTCAATAAATTAGGGATATTCAATCACAAATAGACGTGGATTATGCCTACTGGAGACGTAATTTAAAAAAAAACATCTTGTAGATGGTGTAGAAAGGAGTGTTTCTTGAGAAAATAAGCATTAAACTTTTGAATTCCAATTTTCTCCAAAATTGTTAGTTTTATTAGTTTCACGAAAGAAAGTAATATTATATTTTTTGTCGACAATTTTCCCAGCTACAAATATTATATCCATCATTTTTACTACTTTTCCGCCCAACCTATCTATATGCGAGAAAAGTATTCCTTTAGCCACAAAAGAGTTATTTTTACGTTTTTCATCAAGAACAACACGAAAGAACGGTTTTCAGAAAAAAATCCTGTGTGAATGTCGTCGTCGTTGTCGTTGTCGTCGGCCACTTTTCGTTACATGTCTTGCTAGCACGATACATCCTTCGGAGTGCAATAAGTCACCAATTTTATGATTGAATCTTGTTCAGAACATATCACAGATGAACCCTATTGATTTTCAGTTCACACTAGCCAGTACAACGGGTGCTATGGTACTTAAAGTACGACATTTTTGTTATTTTTTGAGAATTTTCAGTTTGTTAACACGATACAGCCCCCGGAGTGCAAAAAGTTACCAATTTTATGATTGTATATTATTTATAACATCCCACAGATGAACCCTATTGATTTTGAGCTCACTACAGCCAGTACAACAGGTGCTATAGTACTTTAAGTGCGACATTTTTGTCATTTTCGGAGAATTTTCAGTTTGTTAGCACGATACAGCCTCCGGAGTATATACAAGTGACCAATTTTATGATTGGATATTATACAGAGCGTCTCTAAGATGAACTCTATTGATATTCAGCTCACTAAAATCAGTACAACGAGTGCTATGGTACTTGAGGTACCAAATTTTTGTAATTTTTAGAGAATTTTCAGTTTGTTAGCACGATACAGCCTCCAACGTGTATACAAGTGACCCATTTTATGATTGAATATTGTTAAGGGCGTCTTATAGATGGACATTATTGATTTTTAGCTCACCAGAGCTAGTACAACAGATGCTATGGTACCTGAAGTGCCACATTTTTTGTCTTTTTTGGCCAATTTTATAATTCGATATTTTTCAAGGTCTCTCATTCAAGGTGTCTCTCATTCAAGATGTCTCACAGATGTACCCTATTGATTTTCAGCTGACTATAGCGAGGACAGCGGGTCCTACAAATCCAGATATACTGCATTTTTGGTTACTTTTGGAGAAATTTCGGTTTGTTAGCACGATACGTCCCCCGAAGTGTACAAGTAACAATTCTATGATAGAATATTATTCAGGGCATCTCACAGATGCGGAAAAGTTAGTTTTAGTCTTTAAAACCGTTTATTTATATACGAGATAGGGTAATCTATTGCGTTTTCTAATTTTAAATGGTTTTTTGATAATTTAACGTATAGGTTCCAATAAAATCGGTCCATTATGATTTATTTTTGTTTAACAGGACGGCAGATGCCCACAATGAGTGGATATCTCTCTCACATTTTAAATCGTATTTTCCTCAGTTTTGGTTTGAGTAAAGATCAATTTTTTTATCACCTACTGAAAATTATAGGCGTACAAATAGTGAAGGTTCAATCAGCAAGTACCTACATACCTTCACCTTCGCAATTTTTCGTTTCAGTTTGAATAAAATATTGGTTTGTTATGCAGGCTAGTTTTGAATAATGTTTCTGGTTTATTTTTCCATTGTTGAACACAGTATAGGCTTACAAATAGAGTTTGATCACACATTTTTTATATAATTGCCAATTTATTTCATTTTCACATAAGTTCTTGTCCGTCACGTGAACAGTAGAAAGGCTGAGTCTTCTCCATCACGTGACTGATACGTCATCAACCATATGCATTTTGATCAAAACAATACGACAGACGCTTGTATCGAGTTTCGCTATTTTTCTGTTAGCAGAAAAAGACCGTACCAACATAGTAGGTGTTGAATAATATCGTCTACTAAGTCACGTGATCGAAAAGCTTCACCGTTTCTTCTGTATCTACTTTTGTATCAAATTCCCAGCTCTTTTCATTCTTACATACTTTCTTTGGAATATCAAAACAAGTGATTCACAACTTAACTTTTTGCTTCTTAAAGTAATTACCTGTAGCCAAATTTGTGTGAGAACCAAATAAAAACTTAATAATTGTGCTTTTTTCGAGCAATCATTATTCTAGGAAAGTTATCATATTTTAAATTTAATTAACTAACTACATCCTGTTTCTCAGTCTGATGTTTATGGATTCTGGCTGTTTGAGTCGGATATTAAACAAAAATAAAAAATAGCACCATGTAATATTCTAAAATATAGCAGTGTAATCTTCAGCAATAACGTCTTTCTTCGTTTATTTAAACTAGCTCTATAATTTTATCTTGGTTAAGATAGTAACAAAAATATTCAGAACTTTTCAAACGCTTCGTCAGATTTCTAAAAGAATCCACATAATGGGTTAAGTTGTATATCTTTTGAAATATTTCCACATATTTTAGAAAAATTACTGGTCATTAAAGTTTCTTGGCACACCTTGGTCTTACAATTTTATTAATAATATGTGAAAAACTGTATTTTCCTGAAATCGCACGCGAAATGTGTATTTCGCGTTTTCAACACAGTCCTCGAAGTTAAATTTCCCAGAGCAACGGTCGCCAAACAAAATGTCATGTCACCTCCAAATTTGTCATTTTTAAAATTGTCGTTTAGATTTTTCAGGTATTAAATCGGGAAACGCTGAGTTTACAATACTTTTAGCTCTGGAGAAGTGCAAGATACTGAAATATCACTATCAATGTCAGACATATTTGCGTTTTTTAACGGTCAAAATATTTTATATATATATTTCAACGTGGTGATGTCCACGGCAACGTTATATTACTTTTCCGCCCAACCTTTCTATATGTGAGAAAAGTATTGGTTTACCCCAAAAAAAGTTGGAATTTTGATTTATCTTTACGTTTTCCATCAACAACAACACGAAAAAACGGTTTTTAGAAAAAAAATCCTGTGTGTATGTCGTCGTCGTCGGCCACTTTTCCTTACATAACTTGTTAACACGATACAGCCTCCGGAGTGCAATAAGTCAGAAATTTTATAATTGAATATTGTTAAAGACATGTCACAGATGAACCCTATTGATTTTCAGTTCACCAGAGCCAGTACAACGGGTGCTATGGTACTTGAAGTACGACCTTTTGTCATTTTTTGAGAAATTTCAGTTTGTTAGCATGATACAGCTTCCGGAGTTGAACAAGTCACCAGTTTTGTGATTGAATGTGAATGAATATTATTCAGGATATCAGACTGATGAACCCTATTGATTTTCAGCTCATCAGAGCCAATACAACAGGTGCTACAGTACTTTAAGTACGATATTTTTGTTATTTTCGGAGAAGTTTCAGTTTGTTAGCACAATACAGCCTCCGGAGTATATACAAGTGACCAATTTTATGATTGGATATTATTCAGAGCGTCTCAAAGATGAACCCTATTGATATTCAGCTCACTAAAGCTAGTACAACGGGTACTATGATACTTGAAGTACCAAATTTTTGTCATTTTTGGAGAATTTTCAGTTTGTTAGCGCGATACAGCCTCCAAAGAGTGTACGATTGATCAATTTTATGATTGAATATTGTTCAGGCTATTGATTTTCAGTTGACTAGAGCGAGTACAGCGGGTCCTATAAATCCAGATATACTAACTTTTTGGTTATTTTTGGAGAAATTTCGGTTTCTTAGCACGATACATCCCCCGAAGTGTATACAAGTAACAATTTTATGATAGAACATTGTTCAGGGCCACAGATGCGGAAAAGTTAGTTTTAATCTTTAAAACCGTTTATATTTTTTAATTACTTTGAGCTGCTTAAAGCAATAATATATTTATTTGTAATGATCTAAGGTCGAACCATAAAGTTTGTGAAGTGCAATGACCCACGCCTGTACCGATAGGTATAGATCTTGCACAGTGGCATGGACGGTTATTTTGCGGGGTCAAAAATAGCATTGTTACATTTTGCTGAACTATTATTTGGAAGTAGGAAACATTTATAAAATAAAGAAAAGTTTTTAATGAAAACAAAAGCAATTCTCTCTCAATAAAGGAAATCATAGGTACAAAAATAACACCGAAAAACAATGTTAGAAGTGACCCTTTGTCATTTTTCAATTTTTCATCATCAATATCACTCTCACTAGTACCTATATTGATATTAATATCATCGATAATTTTATCAGCGATATTATCTACATCCCATATTTTCTTCCTTTCATTTGAACAGGAGCAGTACACTTGCTCCAGTTTCTGGTATCACTCGTTCCAATGCTTTCTTAAGAAGGCGTTCCTCATCGGCTAACTTAAACGTTCGATTTTTCCGTGCCGCATTCCCTTTAACTTGTGCCCAAATTATGTCAAATGGATTCAACTAACAGTGATACGGGGGTAACCTTAATACATAACTTACATGGCTCAATGCTAATTCATCTACAGCAAGTATTTATGGGCATGTATCTTCACAATTTGAAACAATTCGTTTTTTACACTTCTTTCATCTTTCAGGGATGCTTTTATTCCATGACCGTTTTTGAATTTGAGCTTTGCTCTTTGCCTGTTATGGCGTTTTTCGCAGTGGTAAGGAGCATTAGCCATAACAACGACATATCCTGATTACAAATTTTCAGTAATGCGTCCAAACCACTTATCGTACACCTCTGCGGTCATCTCTTCATTGTGGTCTCCCGTTTTCTTGGACTTAAATATTAATTCATCATTTCACAAATCCGTTATCATTTCCTATATGTGTAATTTACTGTATCGACATTTCTTCTATATATTGCGGAACTATCTAGAAACAGTTACTTTCATTTATAACAGTCCTATATGTGTAATTAATAATCGACGGCCTTTTCCAGATGGAATTTTTAAGCGGGTTGATGAGCTTTCAATACGTGCTTGCCGGACATTTTTCACATTTCCATGTTGCCATACTTTTTTCTCTGTGTGACCCTCATTTAGTCTAGTCGACAAGTTGAAAATGGTACAAAATAGAGATACTGCTCTTAAAATTATGTGCGATAGCTCATTGGTTTCGGAATGACGCCTAGAAAAATGATGGTATTTCGTTTTTTGCCAATATTTCATAAACTATTAATATTTAAGAGATTTCAAAAAAATATTCTGAAAGAGGAGGAAATTTCCAATATAAAACTTCTAACTCACGGAACTCTATCTCCATTATTTATAATTTTCATTTAACGCTGAAAATAGGTCTGCGCGCGACATTTTTAGATTGCGAGCGCGGCGTCAAAAGCGAGTACGGCACAATAATTAATTTATTCAAGGTGTTGAATATTTTCTTTTAATTTGAAAAAACCATGGTGTATTCTGAACACTATAAATAATTTATTCCCGTTAGAAATTTTACTTAAAGTAAATTTTTCAACAAGTTAAACAATTGTTAACTAACAAAATTTTCTTGAACTTCAGTCTTAATTGTAAGTGAAAAAAAATGTTTAAATAATAGTTGTAAAAAATTTTCGCTTCGTAGAGCCTTTCTTACCCACATACTTAACAAGATCGTGCCATAAATGTTAAAAAAATATTCATACTTTGTTTATAATAATTTTTTTTATTTGAACAAAAACTGAAAAATCCAAGTAATGTTATTATTGTTGTTAATTATTATAAACAAAGTATAAATATTTTTCAACCTTTTATGGCACGATATTGTTAAGTATGTTGGTAAGAAAGGCTCTACGAAGCGAAAATTTTTTACAACTATTATTTAAACATTTTTTTTCACTTACAATTAAGACTGAAGTTCAAGAAAATTAGTTAGTTAATAATTGTTTAACTTGTTGAAAAATTAACTTTAAGTAAAATTTCCAACGTGAATAAATTATTTATAGTGTTCAGAATACACCACAATTTTTTCAAATTAAAAAAAAATTCAATACCTTAAATAAATTAATTAATGTGCCGTACTCGCTTTTGACGCCGCGCTCGCAATCTAAAAATGTCGCGCGCAGACCTATTTTCAGCGTTAGATTAAAATTATAAATAATGGAGATAGAGTTCCGAGAGTTAAGAGTTTTTCATTGGATAATTCCTCCTCTTTTAGAATCTTTTTTTGAAATTTCTTATATATTATTAGTTTATGAAATATTGGCAAAAAACGTAATGCCATTTTTTTTCATTTTTAATTGTTTATAACTTTTGCAATTTTTTATGTGCTAATACACGCTTTTAGCACATTTTTCTAGGCGTCATTCCGAATCCAATGAGCTAACGCACATAATTTTATGAGCAGTATCCCTATTTTGTACCATTTTCAACTTGTCGACTAGACTAATTGACCCATGTTTCATCCGTATAATAAATATTCTTTTCTTGCTTCCGAAAGTCGCTAATTTTCCTTAGATACTCTCTTCTCCACATTACTATTTCAGATCTTTCAATAAGAACACTCTTTCTACTTATTTTCTCTCAACTAAAATTCAAACCATGTAAGATTTATCTCAACGTCTTCTTACCCATTTTAGGGATGATCACGTTTTCACTTTCTTTAATCTTGGTACTTCATTTTTCATGAAAAACGTATGGACAGTTCTTCATATAGCATATTTCGCATCTTCGTCGACTTCTATTTTTGTCCGACCGTTCTTCCTTTTTGGTGCTTGTACTTCTCCATGTACTTTCTATCAGATCGAAAGGTGGATGGAATAACAATTCCACAGCAGTTAGAAGGGGAGGCATTGATAATTGTACATCTTTGGAACAAATTCCCATTTTAGTTGTGTCCTGTAGACCAGCTAAAAGAGATCCCGTTTGTCTGTTAAATAATAATATTCCTCAATTTGATAAAATTGAAGAGGCAAGAGTGACCACAATTTATGACTCATTCGAAAAGGTTTTTAACGATCATGACTATACAGAGTTAGTATAAAGTATGGAACCCCCTAAGTATCTCCTCAACGGTTTAATATTTTTAAATGAAATTGCTCTTCCCCTTCTATCATGATCCAAGTAATTCAAAACAGCTATCAAATTTAATGTACCATTTCCTGTTAAACCGGAAATGCATATTAACTTTGTTATTTTAAATAGAACACCCTGTATATTTCTACATTTTTGAATTCCTTGTGAAATTCTGCATACAGGGAAACTTTCCATTCATATTTTTATTGAATAATTGAGGCTTTAATCAATAATTTATCGTTTTTCACTTAGTTAGCCATGGATGAAATGTTGCTTCATCTGAGAACACAATTTTTTTGATAAAGTTTGGGTTTGCTATACATCTGTTTTGAATGTTTTCGCAAAATTCAGTTCTGCAATCTGGATCATCTTCAGTTAATTCGTGACAGAAGTGAAATTTATATGGTTTCAAATTCTCGGATTTCATTATGTTCATGACGGAAGTCTGGCTTATGTCACAGTCAAGAGCTAACTGGGTAGTGGATGTTTGTAGATTTTCTTCAAGTGATAGTAACACATCCTACTTTATATTGTCATTTGTCGCGGATTTTGGTCTTCCTGACTTGGGTTCATTTACTACGTGATGTGTTCGTAAATAACGCCTTACAGTTTTCACAACTGCTGATTTTGTGATTTGGTGACCTGGATTAACTTCATTGAATAGGTTTTAAACTTCCTTATAAGAACACTGTTTGTCTCCATATCCTCGCATAATTAAAATTTCGATATGTTGTCCTTCACTTAGATACACCATAATAGAAAAAATAATAGTAACAAATAACACAGAGAAATATTATTACACACCTTGTACTACACTAATTGGTAGCTTACACAATAATTAATTTATTTGACAATTTGACATTTCATCTTGGGCTAACTAAAACAAAAACGATGAATTATTGATTAAAGCCTCAATTATTCAATAAAATATGATTGGAAAGTTTTACTGTATGCAGAATTTCACAAGGAATATACAGGATGTTCTATTTAAAGTAACAAAGTTGATATGAACTTCCGGTTTAACCGGAAATGGTATATTAAATTTGATAGCATTTTTCACTTCCTTGGATCTCCTTACAAGGGGATGAGCAATTTCATTTAAAAATATTAAACCTTTGAGGAGATACTTAGGGGTTCCATACTTTATACTAACCCTGTATTATAAATCCCTTTATTTTGTCAACGTAGTGCGTCGGTGTTGCAGTTTTTATGCGGTTTTCCTGCAAACTCTGTGAATTTATTCACTAGCCAAATGGGCCGACGACCGCCGACAGGGAATAAATGCAGCCGCAGCTGAACCCGCCTTTTTAGATTTTTGATTATTATTATTCTACGCCAACCACCGTAAATGTTCCCAAACCAGCGAAGGCACGTCACCGCAACTTTTCACCAAACTTCAACAAACCACCCAATTCCATACACTTTTGAAAAATGTCTCCTATACACTTTTTCCACTAAAATTCCAAAAACCAATAAAATCACATATCTTCAATATTTGACAATATTCCACTCTTAAAATATCGGAGACATTTCAAATCTAGTAATAACACCCATATTTAATCAAATAATTTCTGACACCTAGCCAGCCCAACGCATATGTATCGGCAGCGATACATGGTTCGTCTTCCTCCAGCTCGCCCCCATCCTAGACACTTTTTGTTACATCATTCCGCACACTTTTGGGCTTCGCCGCTTCCATACACCAACCCCCGATACACCCCAACACAAAACAACCCTCCGGTTACTTTCTAGCGAAAATCCCGACTAAATCTTCTCCATTCCATACACTTTTAAAAAATCTTTACTAGTCACTTTTTCAAAAAAGTTTCTAGGCACTTTTTCAACCCCCAATTCAATTTCTCGGTCAACGCGGCACGAAACCATCCAATACACCCCCAACCCAGCCCTGAAGAGGAAACCTATCCTACACCAGGGCACCAACAAGACAATAACAATTCTACCAACAAACAACCCCATCCAATAAAATTCATTACGAATTTCTCTCTCTCTCTCTCTCTCTCTCTCTCTCTCTCTCTCTCTCTCTCTCAACATGTAGTGAACAAAGTCTCACGTATATTGCTGGATTTGCTGTTTTACAATTGACAAATACCTTGATATGTGAAACATGTGTTGGGGCATTAACTGGACTCTAAGCAAATTAGCTCAATTCTTTGATTGCCCATAAAAGTAAAGGATGATTAACATATCCTTCAAATGATGTTATACGCATTTGTAAAATTTCTGCAAGTGTTTTAAGAATTCTTGAACAAAATCTGCATAGGAAAAAGTCGTTTGAATTGTTAACTAACACAGTTATGAACAAAGCTCTGACAATAGATTTGTCTGAAGGTTTGAATAAGCATGTGTTGGAAAATTATGTTATTCACATTTTAACAGCCATATGCATAAAATACCTATTAATCAGGATACACTTTATTGTTAAGAAAAAAAGTTAAATTAAGACGCCAATTAGAAACCATTTAACTAAAATGATTTTGTTCTCCGGACAATAGGAAATGAGAATATCATGTATTCCTATTTTTCTATTGTTTGCTTAATTTTTATTTGTAATGTACATATTTTCATAATTAATATTGTTTTCGTTTTAAAAATGTGTAAATTTATTACTTGATAGATGTACTAATTTAACCTTTCTAGTCTGTACCTAATCAGAAATTTCCTATTACTTTAGATACTTAACAATATTTAATAGATTTTAAATAATACAATCGAACTCCAACAAATAAAATATTTGAGAGTTCCTAATACTTTTATTTCCATCCTAATTTAGCTTCTGTTCATATTATTGTTCCGCCACTGGTCTGACTGTTCAATCGGTTTGGTCCAAACTTTGTTACTCGTTCATTCGTCTTTCCTTCTCTAAGAAATGAGCAAAAGCGAGACAGGCATCTTTCGGGTCGTAAATCAGGCAGACGTTTGAAGAAAGTTCTTAAACGTTAGAAATAGAAGTACAAAGTTTATTTTATAAAAATAACCTTTTTCTTTGAGACTCATATATCATAGTATTACATACATAACTGAATTTTGAAAAATGCAAGAATGCATGTTAAAATTATTAGTTCTAGAGTTTTTCTAAGTATTTCCGAATTATTTACAGAGGTAAAAAAATTTTAGAATTAAATATGACAACAACGCTTTCATCTTTATGTGTCCGTTACCAAGTCATTGCACTTTTGAAACTTTTTGGTTTTAGTACAGTTCTATAATTTCGACGATTGCACGAAACGAGTTCCTTGTAAAAAGAGTGACTAAAGACGTTTTTGACACGAGGTGCTTACTATACTTTTTCTTCGCCCGCGGGAAAGAAAAAATTATATTATATTTGAATTATATTCATTACATGACGGACGATGGCTGACAGCTGACTGACAAATCAAATGACGCAGAATAACAAAATTATCACGGAACATGAAATTTAACATACAAAAGATACACTTGATTTGACGTTTAAAAAACAAAAGATAAACGAGTGTGACTTTTCGCATTTTAAACACTAGTGTTTAAAGAGTCGTTTTGTGCATGTCAAACCCGTGTTCAAAGTGCGGTTTTAGTAGCGGAAGTAGAAAAAAGTTATTTCGCAGTCTAGGTGCACAAAATAGTTATTTGTAATCTAAGGCCGCAAAATGCTTTTTCGCGTTCCGAGAGAGAGATTATCGCCGAGGCCGCTCCGGCCGAGGCAAGATAATCTCGAGGTCGCGAAAACATTTCGCGGCCATAGTATACACAATATTTTTCGTGCAACCGATAGCGATAGTGATATTTCAGTTACTTGCACTTCTCCTGAGCTGAGAGATCTCATAGACTCAGCACTTTCTGATTTGATACCCGAAAAATCTAAACGGAATATGAAAAATGTTGCAGCAACTTCAAAGATTGGTGTGTCAACCAAAATGTCAAGACGGTGTCAGAAAACATATTATTAGGATATTTGATGCAGCGATCAAAAGTTGTGAAGAGTTCAACTTTATGGAGCATTTATTCTATGTTAAAGACTGTGCTTAACGTACGAGATGGAATTGACGTAAAGAAGTTTTTAAAATTGATACCGTTCCTCAAGAAAAAGTCAGTTGGTTATCGAGCAAAGAAATCAAAAGTTTTTACGCACGAGCAAATTGATTCATTCCTCAAACAAGCTAGTGATGCAAATCATCTACTGTGGAAGGTATATAAATATGGAAAAAAAGTGAAGTATGATGTTTTATTCATAATAATTATTATTATAGGTAGTTTTGATAATGGGAATATCAGAAGCATTGCGACGAGATGAATTAGTGAGAATGACCTTCGAAGATATTCAGGAAGACAAAACTGTATTGATAGTAACTGTTCCTGATACTAAAACTGATCAAAAGCGTGTTTTTACCATTACTAATCAAGATTATATAAGAATTTACTATAAATATGTAACTCTTCGACCAAAACATACTGCTATTCATCGTCTATTTCTGAGATATGAAAATGGAAAGTGCTCGGCACAGGTTGTTGGAGTGCATACGATTGGAAAAATACCTAGTATGATTGCAAAATATCTCGGCTTACCAAAAACTATTTCCAAATTCACAACAGAAACATACTTTATTTTTGATATATATTAACATTGATTGTACTGTTTATATTATTACTGATATTCATCCCTGAAGATGAAGCAACTAAATCTATTGTTTCTGAACAATCATTATTTACATTAGACAAAAACGTATTATTTTCTTTGGACATTAACATTTTGCGATTGACTACATTTGAACTAGATGGTTCGAAATACATTGTTATTGTCATATTTCAGAAATGTTAAATGCTGTAGTGGCGTTCAGTTTGCCGGCAGTCACTCTGGGTAACGGCCGCAAAATATCATTTTGCGGCCTCTGTTGCGGCTGCAAAATGCTTGTTTTGCGTCCGGTTGCACGAAAAAATATTTTAAAGTAAGATTTTTGTGAGCATTATTTTTCTTCATAGTAATCATGTACTGATTAATAAATAATTATTGCATTTAGAAGAATAAATATTGATCTGTGTTAAGTCAATGCAAAATTTTAAATTAGTGACTAAATATTACTTTATGAACAACGTTATCGTTATAAAAACTCGCCAGATCAATGAGTAGTTGTACAACAATATTTTAATTTCGAAATTTGACTGTTTATTTCAACACCAAACAACAAAGTACCGGGAATTGATCATTTAAGAAGTCCGTTTTTAGGAAATGATGAAATTATTTTTGTCGCTTAGTTGACAAAACTACCCTCCTGAGTCACGTAGTGTTGGAGCCTTATCTGGCATTTAGTTTGTTCACAGTGCTTCATTTTGTCAAGTCGAGTCAAGTTGCAAAATATCTAACTAATTTAGAAGAAATTCTGAAAATGTTACATAAGGTTTACATATATACTAATTATCTAGCCTATCGGCATTTCCAAAAATTTATTAGAAATATAACAATCTTATATATCTTCCGGGTTCAAATATAAAAGTTCGGAGCAATAATAATGCTGAGACTATTTATCGCAATCTAGAATATAAAGTTGCAGCTTATAATTCCATCATACTCGCACTCAGTATTGACGACATTTTTTTATGTAGAAAATTAATAGTTTTCTTATATTTCTAACGTCTTCCAGGTTCCAAAATAAATGTCTAATCTTTAATTTTGTTCAGATTTTTTATCACGATGAAAACTGATTGTAATTGTTTGTAGAGTACCACGTTGAAATTTTTTGTGAACAGCTATTTCTGATTAACGACACTTTCCATTATTTCCAATCTTCTCCGTCTACTAGATACAAAAATAAAAGTTTAATGAAACGGATGGGGCAGAGCAACTTGCTAATTCCAATTTGACGTCCTGGAATGTTTTTTCTTGGCAAAAAATCCCTAAGTGTGATTTTTCTTGAAATTACAATCTGACAGTTTTCCATCAATAAGCCATTTTGTTCTGACTTAATTTAACTAGTTTTTATTTTAAAACTAAAGTGTTTTCTCACTAGAAGAACAAATATACAATTCTTCTAAGAGCCGATTTTCGTGTCTCTTGGAAAACTTTGTTATCGTCTAGATTCTAGATAACAATGTCCAATTCCAAGTCCCGATTGAGATGGCTATTTCTGGTGTACCAATGAGCATTGACAACGTTCCTTCGAACTTTATTCTGGAATCGTTGGATTATTTGAATGCTACTTTCACTTGTACAGTCCCATAATTGGATACCGTAGGTCCAAACTGGTTTCAATATTTACTTATATACTTAGTATGTAGATAGAGTGGAATTGCGTCCCAATTTCCTATACATTTTTCTAAATGAGATTCCTAATTCTTCTATTTTCTTTTTGACATGGGGTTTCCTGCGTAATACCGCATCTAGAGTAATACCCAGGTATTTATCTATATTGACATAAGGTACGTGAATATTATTCAGTCTAACTGGCACATCTTCGACATTTCTTATTAGTGAAGGTGGTGTGCACTGATTTTATCTCATTTAGATTGATTTTTCATATTTTATTCTGGTCAATGGATGTTTGTAATTTAGTTGTAACTTCCTCAAGACTGTTTCCGATTTCTACAATTGCGGTGACAGAAGTAAACGTCGCTATACTGTTAAGCCGTGAATCTGGGCTATCACTGACGTGTATTAGGTATATAGTCTATATAGAAAGGACAAGGAGTAATAAATCATTCATTTAAGTAGATTTCATAGACGTACCAAAATATATTTTAAGAGGGTATGCCATAAGGTACATTTTGTATTGAACGAATGAGTTGCATCTATGCTAAAGAATATACGATTTAGGTCAGAGGTAACGGAATGTACTAATTTTAATAAAAAAAAGTGATAGAGGTACATACATTTTAGTAAGTTTGATAAAGAAAGGCAACACAGTTTATTCCGGCGTATCCGAACTCTGCCACAAAATGCAGGTAGTCATTACGGGTTGTTCGAACTCTGCCAGTGTTTAAAATTTTGGAGATTAACTACCAAACCAGTATGGGTCTAATAGCCTAATCCGATTTAACAATTTACCTTGAACTTTAGGTACTCAAATTCAATATAAGAAAATATTAATAACATACATATATTTTCAACGTATATTTGCCACTTCTAAAAAATTACATCTACATTACATCTACATTACAATAAAATATATTCAATATACATAAACATATAAAAAAACAAAAAATTAAACGTGTGGAAGATTTTTACATGCAACCGTTTTCACAAACATAAAGCGAGAAATAACATTTTTCCTATATTGATCCAAATGATCATTAATGAAATTAATTTTAACATTAATAGTTTTTTTGGTTTTATTCTGGCTTTGGTTTGCCGAACGAATTTTCGCGTATACCTCCGTTTGTAAATCCAATAACACACTAGTAAATTGAACAATGTTTGGATGTGCTTTGTAAAAAGAAGCACCGAAATGCGAATGAAAACTCTCACAAGAATTCGTTGTTCTCTTAAAAGAGGATGCATTATTTGCCCAAATAAGTGGTGGAAATATCGAATTTTGCGTTATATATGTTTTATTGACATAATTTCGGAATTCTATAACTCTTTCGTCATTCGGAAGCAAAAAATGTAGTTCATTATAAAAAAATTCTACAACTTCCTCAGGACTAACATACATAATACCGAAATGTACTTTTAAGTATTCGCCAATTACAGAACCTTTCTGTCTGTACTCTTGTACCAAATGAAACTCCTGAATCTTACGAAACCAAGCTTGACAAAGATGAAATTTACAACCAAAAAGAATTTGATCTCTGCCAAAACATTCATATATAGCGTTATGAATGATTAGTTCAAAATCTACTACGACTTCTTTAGGTTGAAAATTTAAGCCTACTTCTTTACATTTTTGTCTTAAAATTAAAAACAAATTTGAATATGTTTGACTTGATTTGTCCGGCAGCAAACAAAAAACAAGAGGTACGTAATAGCCGTTTTTAAAACCATGAATGGTAAACATTTGGTAAAAAAAGTTGAACAGTATTTAAAAGTCCCATCGATCAAAATACAATCCGAATGACATACAAAATTAAGGTTGGAAAAACAGCAGAACACAAGAATTTGAAATACCTGGTCTGCTGTTAATAGAAATTCCTCTTCTCGGTTCGTTCGTAATTGTAATTCACGAACACTATTAAATACTTCTTCCTGATTTTTAGGCAATAGTGTAAGTGCATCAACATCCTTCCCCTAATCCCCTAAATATCGATCAAAACAATCAAGATTTCTTCAAAATATTTAATTCAAGAAATCTTTGAAACCTTTCAGAAATATACATAATTCTATGGGCCTCCGATTTTATCTATTATAAACCCTAATGACTCTAATAGGATTAAACTAAATGGTTGCGGCACAGTTCGAACATTTCAGTAATCCTCAAATTGATACAAGTCAGGTAAAATTTTATTTTGTGGCAGAGTTCGGATATGCCCGTTTATTAATAATATTTTTTATTTGTATTACTCCTATATGTAGTGTTTGGGGAATTTTTCTCAGAAATTTTAAATGGCAAGTGGCCTACTGTAATCGGCTTAATACGATTACACCTATTTACAGATTATTCGATTATTGAGAGGGATTTTCCAAACAAACCAGTTTTCTTAGAAACATTATCGGGAATATTATTTTGAAAGAAAGTAGGTACATTAAATCAGTACTTAGTATTAGTTCTTTGAGTAAAGTTGTATGAAGTTGTATGGTTGTCATAATATTGTAAACAGTTGGAATATATTTAAAACATTTGTTGAATGTTAATTGTGCAAGTACCAAACAATGTCGATAAGCCAAGGACCATCTAAACGACCAAAAACAGGTCCATTATCTTTAAATGAAAAAACTCTGATATTGAATTGTTATATATCATTGAAAAACAAGGATCCAAGTGCAAGTGTTGATGATATTGTGGAATTAACGGCTGCTATGTTGTGTGTTGCTAAATCAACAATTTATAGATTACTAAAAGAAAGCAAGAATGGAACTCTTCAACCCCCTAAAACCCCTTCAGGCCGAAAACCAATTGAGATCGATGAGTCATTAAAACAAAGACTAAGGCGTAAAGTCCATGGATTTAACTTACGAAAGAAAATTTCAACACTTGACAAAATCATGACATCAGTGCAAGAAGATACGGACTATCCAAAATTCTCCAGAATGACATTATGCAAACTTTTGAAAGATGTGGGTTTCAGATATACAAAACATAATAGAAAATCTCTCTTGATAGATAAACCGGAAATAGTTTTTTGGAGAAGAGACTATTTAAGAAGCATTCGACATGCCAGAGAACAAAATTTGAAAATCTTCTACTTAGACGAAACATGGATAAATGCTGGATATACAGTTTCCAAATGTTGGCAAGATGAAAACATTGAAAGCGGAAGGCAGGCATTCGTGGAAGGTTTGTCGTTAGGTTTGCAGCCACCATCTGGAAAAGGAAAAAGACTTATCATTGTCCATATTGGAAGTTCTGAAGGTTTTGTTGATGGTGGATTATTAACTTTTATTTCAAAACGCACGGGGGACTATCACGAAGATATGAATGGGGATGTCTTCGAGGAATGGTTTGTTCAAATGTTGGATCTGATTCCAAAAGGGGCTGTTATTGTTATGGACAACGCAAGTTACCATTCACGGTTACGAGAAGCATTGCCCACAAGTCGTTGGCGTAAAGCAGAGCTTTTGGAGTGGCTTATTTCGAAAAATATTAAGTTTCCAAAAGATCCACTAAGGAAAGAACTTTACAGAATTGCAAAAATGAACAAGAATAAATACAAAACCTACATTGTAGAAGAAATGGCTTCTCCTCGTGGTATATCAGTTCTTCGACTTCCCCCTTATCATTGTGAACTTAATCCCATAGAATTAATATGGGCTCAGGTAAAGGGGGAGGTTGGAAAAAAAATACTACTTTTAAAATAAACGATGTTGTGAAATTGTTTGAGAGTGCTGTAAGTCATGTGAGTAAAGAAAATTGGACAAACTGTATCGAGCATGTTATCAAAGTAGAGGCAAATATGTGGAAAATTGACAATATTTGTGATGATTTAATCGACCCTATTATTATTAATGTCAACAACGATTCTTCCTCTTCCGAGTCGGATATAGCATAAAATGTAAGTAATAAATGTATTCCAATAATTATTTCTTTTCATTTTTTATTATATTATAATTTAAAACGTATTTTTCTCCCAAAATACACACCACTGCATTGCGTTATTGCTTATCTACTAATCCTTTAACAATGAATAAACCCTAAACTTTGCTACAACTGAAACAAATACGGGGTCGATCTACCTGGTTTTTAGATTTACGGAAGAAATGTAATTTAAAGTAAGAGATTTATCAAAAATTTCATAGTGCTCCCTGTAAAGGTTTTGTATACTTAATTAGGGTTTATTACTCCTCGTACTTTTTGTACATACTATAGCAATGGTCCTAATGTGGTACCCCCGAAATGATTTCTATAAGTTCAGGTGATGCTTCATTTTGTACAGGGTTGTTGGTTATAATTTGACAGATACAAGAAAAGTTTCAAATAAAAGTTGTAGGAGTATAAATGAATTTTAATAAAATATACTTTGTACATCAGTAGCGTTTTTGCATTAGGGGGTATAAAATAAGAATATATATTTTTAAATAGAATATCCTGTATATTATGAAATATTCGGAGAGGGCTTTCTTATCTCATAACAAAAATATATACTTTTATAGGTCTAGCTTTCATACTTTCCAAAATAATGGACAGTATATTCCTAAAATATTTAAGTTAATATCTAGTTAAAAATCGTAGTTGGCTATGCATGTCTTACTGCAATATTGTTAATGTTATCTGTCAAAATTATAAACTAACGTAACAAATATAACTAATTGCTAGCTATATTTTTCAAAAATGGATTATACGGCTTCTGAAAAAGTAGAAATGTTTTCTGTATATCTCAAAAATAACAATAATAAACGTGCTGCAAGACGAGATAATCTACAGTTGTATCCAAATCGACGATGTTCTAGTCTAAACATATTTGTAAATATTTACCATCACGTCAATGTCTATCATAACTTTTTGAGAAAGAAACGTATTGCCATAGTAAATGAAGAAGAACAGTTGAATATACTGTTACACTTTGAAAGTAAAATAATACTTTTATTCAATTAAAATATTAAAGTATCTAAAAATATATTCTTAAAATGAGACACATCAAAACATCGATTATTTTTATTTTAGAGAATGCAGAAAGTAGTATAAAAAAATCCCAATGGCACAGGACCAATTGGACAGGCTTATTTCAGTAACATGTTTGCATAAAACCCAAAATAAGAAATTAGATACAAAAGTAATAGAATGTTTTGAGATGTACAAAAAACTTTGTTTTTACTGTGCCGATTTGGCTCATTAACGAACTCGTTCAAGATTTTGGCCTAACCGATTTTTGTAGCTAGTTTGGTTTCGATCCGTCCAAAAATACGCCCTCTATCGTGCTTACAAATTCCGTTATAATTTGTGAATTTTCTTAAATAAATGTTTTAATGTACGATTTAGAGAAAAATGTTAAATACAAAAGTTGTAGAACGTATTAAGTTCTATGAAAAAGCTCAGTAACTTTTTTGCGTCAAATGAAAAACAAAGGAAATACGATTTTTTTTCAACTTTGACAGGCCGCCATTTTGTTTTTACTGGACCGATTTGGCGCATTAACGAACTCGTCCAAGATTTTGGCCTAAACGATTTTTGTAGCGAGTTTGGTTTTGATCTGTCTAAAAATACTCCCTCTATCGTGTTTACAAATTCCGTTATAACACATACATATATATATATATATATATATATATATATATATATATATATACATATATATATATATACTAAACATAGGTTTATTGGGGAAGCGGCAAATTAAAACGAGTACCCTTTATACTTTTTATGTCCAAGCTTTCAGAATTTATTTATTCCATTATCAAGGATAAAGTATATGAGAATGTATATTATAATAGATGTAAATGGTAAATTGTATACAGCATCAAAAGAAATATTTGAATTTTTTAAAAATAATTGTCAAATTGAAAGTAAATAAAATCGTTCTAAATTATTATTCTTTTTTTATATTGGAACATAGAAATAATTAGAGAAATTAAGGTTATGTTTAAATTAACCATAGATCTATATACAGTTAATGTATTTGTGGTTATCTTCTTTCTTTTTTGATTATAGAAATGTCATTTTAATAACCTACAAAATGTTTATTTAAATAGAAGAAGAATTTGAAATTGAAAGACATTTATGGTTTTTATCAATAGACAATAAGTAATAATAAATATCACTTAAATTCTTATGATCACTTTTCTTATTAATGATATTAGTTTCTTGAGAAATGTGAGCCATTTCTAAGAAAAGTCTTTTTTGAATATTTGATTGAATATCTAAAATACTTACAGAATCAAAGTCCATAATATGATCTTTATCTATAACATGTTTTGCCAAAGTACATCTATCGGGATATAATCTACAATCGCTTTTATGTAGGGATATACGATTCTTTAATTTTTGACCAGTGTGACCTACATATTTTTCTTCACAATTTTTACAAGGAATACAATATACTACATTTGATAGGTTAAGAATATTAGTTTTATCTTTGACTTTTGTGAAAATTGATTTAATTGTTAAACATGTTCTATTTGCAATTTTTATGTTATCTAATGGTTTAAACGTTCTAATCAATTTGGGAGCTATTTCCTTAATATATGGAAGAGAAATATAATATTTTTGGATTTCAGAATTTTCTAGAGTAATGTTTAAATTTGAAGAAACATTATATAATATGTATTTTACTAAATTATTTGGATATCCATTATCTAAAAATAATTGATGAAGAATTTTAAAGTTCTTTTCGTGGAACATAGGGTCTGATATATTAGATATTCTATTTTTCATTTGTTTAATTAAATTAGTTTTCATAGAATATTTATGATAAGACCAAAAGTTCATTAATCTCCCAGAACTTATTGGTTTTCTATACCAGTCAATCGATAATGTGTTATTATCATTTCTTATTAATTTAGTATCTAAAAATGGTATACTTTGTGATTCGTCTTCTTTTTCCATTGTGAATTGTATATGTGGATCATAGTTGTTAAATATGGAAAGAACATCATCTAATGTATTTTCTGGTGAAGATAAAATAATATCATCAACATATTTTTTTATGAATAATAAATTGAATGGTAGAGTTGGTATAACTGTGTCTAACAAATTATCCATAACATAACATGCTATAATTGGTGAAATTGTAGCTCCCATTGGAGTACCAAAAGTTTGTTTATAAATTTGATTATTGAAAGTGAAATAGGTACTTTCAAATAGAAATGTTATGATTTCTTCAAAATATTTTTTAGATAGTTTGCAATGTTGATTTATTTTATTCCAATTTTTATCTATTGCTTTCAAAGTAGAATCTAAAGATATGTTACTAAATAAAGATACAACATCTAAACTGCAAATTACATAATTGTTTGGTAGTTGAAATTTATTAAATTGTTTATATACTTCAAAAGAGTCTTTAATGTAGTATTTTGTATTAAAATCATAAGCTTTAGTTAAAATATCTGTAATATAAGAACCTAAAAAATTAGTAGGGGTTCCTAAAGATGCAACTATTGGTCTAACTGATAAAGTTGGTTTATGAATTTTCGGATGACCATAAAATTTTGAAGGAATACCATTATAAGTTCTGGGAGATTAATGAACTTTTGGTCTTATCATAAATATTCTATGAAAACTAATTTAATTAAACAAATGAAAAATAGAATATCTAATATATCAGACCCTATGTTCCACGAAAAGAACTTTAAAATTCTTCATCAATTATTTTTAGATAATGGATATCCAAATAATTTAGTAAAATACATATTATATAATGTTTCTTCAAATTTAAACATTACTCTAGAAAATTCTGAAATCCAAAAATATTATATTTCTCTTCCATATATTAAGGAAATAACTTCCAAATTGATTAGAACGTTTAAACCATTAGATAACATAAAAATTGCAAATAGAACATGTTTAACAATTAAATCAATTTTCACAAAAGTCAAAGATAAAACTAATATTCTTAACCTATCAAATGTAGTATATTGTATTCCTTGTAAAAATTGTGAAGAAAAATATGTAGGTCACACTGGTCAAAAATTAAAGAATCGTATATCCCTACATAAAAGCGATTGTAGATTATATCCCGATAGATGTGCTTTGGCAAAACATGTTATTGATAAAGATCATATTATGGACTTTGATTCTGTAAGTATTTTAGATATTCAATCAAATATTCAAAAAAGACTTTTCTTAGAAATGGCTCACATTTCTCAAGAAACTAATATCATTAATAAGAAAAGTGATCATAAGAATTTAAGTGATATTTATTATTACTTATTGTCTATTGATAAAAACCATAAATGTCTTTCAATTTCAAATTCTTCTTCTGTTTAAATAAACATTTTGTAGGTTATTAAAATGACATTTCTATAATCAAAAAAGAAAGAAGATAACCACAAATACATTAACTGTATATAGATCTATGGTTAATTTAAACATAACCTTAATTTCTTTAATTATTTCTATGTTCCAATATAAAACAAGAATAATAATTTAGAACGATTTTATTTACTTTCAATTTGACAATTATTTTTAAAAAATTCAAATATTTCTTTTGATGCTGTATACAATTTACCATTTACATCTATTATAATATACATTCTCATATACTTTATCCTAGATAATGGAATAAATAAATTCTGAAAGCTTGGACATAAAAAGTATAAAGGGTACTCGTTTTAATTTGCCGCTTCCCCAATAAACCTATGTTTAGTATTAATTATTCGGCAAAGATCAAGTTTAACTATATATATATATATATATATATATATATATATATATATAATAAACAACGAATAGATTGGTGGGTATTGCACGCAAATAGAAGAAGATTGTTCATATGTCACGCACTATTCGTAGATCTTGTTATATATATATATATATATATATATAACAACAATAAAATTATTATAGATTGGTACAGGAAGCCATGCAGCTCTGGTAGATATCTTAATTATCACTCCTACCACAAACATTCCATGAAAGTGAATTTGGTTAAACAAATGAAGCAGAGAGTACTCAGAATTTCAAATAATGTTTTTCATAATAAAAATCTTAATATTTTACTTAACCTTTTCTTGGATAACTCTTATCCAAGACCTTTATTGAATAAGATATTATTCAGCACATCTAATGCTGTGGATTTGTTGCATGAAGATAGCCATCCTAACTTAGCCCAGACGGATGTTGGAACTGATGTGTCCCCTTCTCGACCGGTTTTCGCTACTTTGCCATATATAAGTGACATAACTCCGAGACTTGCCAGATTGCTCCGTTCATGTGGTGATTTTAAAATTGCTAATAAAACTGTTCTTTCAATCAGATCGATTTACTCTAGAGTTAAAGATAAAGACCCCTTGACTTCACTTACTAACGTGGTGTACAGTATTCCTTGCAGAGATTGTGATAAACAATATATCGGACAGACTTTAAGATCTCTATCTAGCCGTATAGTTTCACATAAGAGTGATGCTAGATTACACCCAGAGAGGTGCGCGTTAGCTTTTCATGTAAATTCTCTTGATCATCAGATGAATTATGAGGCTGTGAAGGTGTTGGCGACTGAGTCTAACAAAACGAAAAGATCATTCTTGGAAATGGCTTTTATTTCACAAAACAATAATGTAATTAACAGGAAAACTGATATTGATCACTTAAGTGAGATTTACTCATTTTTGTTGTCCTTAGATACTAATTTTGCACATCAAGTGGTGGGAAATAACTATGTTGCTCCTGACAACACCACCCTTATTACCTTAATTCAATAATAATAATAATAAACTTACTTTGAATGTATTGGTGTTGGTAGATACATTCAGGTAAACAAATAATTAATTAAACCTAATTTTGAGTGTATTGGTGTTGGTAGATACACTCAGATTGGAGATCTATTATATTACTTAATTACTATATTTGTTATTACATATTAATATTCTTTTCTGTTGTCTTCTCTTTTCTTCCTTTGTGTTAGTCCAAACGAAGTGATGTTCTCTACGCACTCTGAACATAATAAAAATAAGAGCGTTCTCCTGGCTCTGTCTCACAATTTCTTTCTCTCTTCCTCTTTTCAACAATATTACATCTTCTCATTACACCAATTGTTTGCCCTACAGCTGCCATTACGAAAATAGTGGCATTGTCCCACAGCTCATTGTTGACGTTGGTAACACTGTTTGTCTCTTGCCACTTCCCTTTTGGAGGCAAAATATATCATTTCCTCGCCGGCGTTTGGTGTAGTGACACATGAGGATGAAATCAATGGTTTTATTTTATAAAATGCTGCGACAATTACAATTGTTGCTATGACACGATTGATTAGGCCGTTGGTTCAATTCCTACTTAAATATTCCACAATTTATGACTTGTAGTTTACGATTTTACATCTTTATGGAATCTAACCTCACTTCGGAGGTAAGTACACACGTGGTTGTAAATTTCATTTTTAATTATTCTCTTTGACCACAGTATTTAACTGTTGTTTTTTCATTCTAGTTTCCCTGATGATGAGGACAAACATCCTCGAAAGCTTGGACATTTTCCGCTAAGAGTATATCTTTTCCAATTTTTTGCTGCAATCCCCAATATTCACTAGTTTTATATATATATATATATATATATATATATATATATATATATATAACCTTTGGAACGGAGGGTGATTTTGGCATCTAGGAACACCAAAACGAAAAACTGCATTGAAATTTTTCCGAAGTCGCGTCATGCTACTCTCTACAATAGCCCTATTTCATTCTGAAATAAGCCTAAAATGCGTCCGACGAATTACAGAGAAGTTACTATAAAGTTTAAAAAACACTATAAAATAATAACTATTGTCCTTACAAAATTTTACCAGTACAAGAACTATGTGAAGAACATAAGCGAAAACGATTGGAATTATGTCAATAAACGATAAGAAATTTAGACGACAACGAAAATTACTTTAAACAAATTATTTAGACGGATGAATCAAGTTTCTCTACATCAGGTCTGTTTAGCAAAAAAATAGATGTTCGTGGGAACGAAAAAGTTTTAGGAAATACAAAATTAAACAAATTTAAAAATCAGGTCGAAAATCTATTCATGTCTGGTGTGGAATTTTTCGAGGTAAAGTAGTTAGGCCAATATTCTATAATTTCACTTTAACGGGTCAATTATATTTCGATGACATTCTGCCACAAGTTGACGATTTACTTCAGGAATTTCCAGAAGATGCGCTTAATGTCATAATATGGCAACAAGCCGGAGCACCTCTGCATAATGTAAGAGAAGTGCGAGAACACTTAAATAATGAGTTCGCAACTTGGATAGGTAATGGTGGCACCATTCAATGGCCGCCAAATAATCCTGATTTAAGGCCTTAAGATGGTTTTTTATGGGGCTACTTAGAAGAAAAAGTTTATTGCGATATCAGTAACAATATTGCAATAATAAGAGAGAAAATTGAAGCTGAAATTGAACTTCTTAACTATCGAAATAGTGATAAAATTTTAAACTGTATAGAAAATTTAAGGAGAAGGTATGAACTTTGTATGGAAACTAACGGCAGTCATTTCGAGCACTTACTTTAGTTTGCTTAAAATTTATGAAAATATCAAATCGGTCTCTATTTTATAATGAACACTGTATTGCTTTTTATGTTGTTTGCTATTGTATTGTATTTCGTAATAAACACTGTAATTTTTCATGATCTCTGTTAATGTCACACCCAGTCGCCTATTTTGTGAACATTTACTGTCTATTACTTTAGAAGTTACTTAGTTTTGACAGATAATATCGACAAGTACAGTAAGCCATGCATAACCAACTACTTTTTTTAGCTAAATACTTTAGTAGTACCTATACTGTCCATTATTTTGGAAAGTTTAAAAGCTAGACCTATAAAAGTATATATTTTTGTTATGACAAAAAAGGCCCTATCCGAATATGTCATAATATACAGGGCGTTCTATTTAAAAAAATATATTTTTATATTATACCTCGTAATTCAAAAACGCTATTGGTGTGCAAAGTACATTTTATTAAAATTAATTTATACTCCTACAACTTTTATATAGAACTTTTTCTTTGTATCTGTACGCATAAGAGAAATAAAGGGGTGGTCAAATTATAACCAATAACCCTGTACTTGAGTCCCTCATGCCATAATTTATCAAAAGCCTGAGCGAGATGTAAAACGTGTACAGCAGACTTTTCTGTCTTCTAATACTTTTTCTATTAAATCGGTTATTTTATGTACCCGATCTATCATTGAATGGCTTCCACGGAAACCAAAATGAATGATAAGGTATAAGTTTCCTGTCTTTTATTAAAATAGTTTATCGAATAGCTTCGATATCATTGGTAATATTGATATTGACTACTTTCCAAATCGTGGGTACGTACTTCAGTCTAAATTCAGCATTTATCAGGTGTGTTAATTTTGTCATAGCTTTCTGGGGTATTTCTCCTGTTATTAGGTCGAAAACAGGAGTTTATAGGTATTCTCTTTTATCTCTTTTAGTACCTCTCTTGGTGTCACGGGTCTTATTTATATTTCGCCTTGTTCGTAGTTAATTATTTGAGTTTCTTCTCTTTCGTTCGATTGGAAAGTATTTTCTAAATTATCTGCAAATCCGTTGGATTTTTTATTGTTATTTCCCGCCCAGATACCAACTCCATTTCGGATTGGAGGATTATACAGGATAGTTTTTTAATCGTTTAGTAGCTTCCCACAAAGAATAGCCGGACTACTGGCATTTGTTAATTCACTGAGATAAGTACTAATCTATTCATCCTTGATTTTATGGATTTCTCTTTTTAGATTCTGTGAGGTATTACTCAATCTAGGCGTGTCCACTCTGTTGCTCTAGGTCGCTACTATCTGCGTCTTAGTTTTCCCTTTCCAGCAAGTAGTTCTCTAATTCCTCTAGTTTAATTGTAACTTTTTGTTCTTGTCTTTATGTTAGTAGTATTATTCCATGCAGATTGCTGTATACTTTTGTTGTTGAACTCATCTGATTTAATTCTAACGTAAAACGACAATCGCCTCATAGTCAAAGCGAACATGGATAAGGCACATGCGTTATCAGTGTGTTAGAGGGAAGCATGGAGAGATAGACAATCCAAGTCTTAGCGTAAATTATTTCAGTAATAATACAAGCATTAGCATCCGATACTTCTTTCGCATGTTATGATACCTTCTAAAGAAAATAGGTGATACATTGAATATATTAGGTTCTTTCTAACACATTGTTGTTTATGGACTCAGTGTTAAGTTTCATGTTACCGAGGAATATTCCTAGTACTGTATATATCATCATCAGATATCACTTGTAATGAGATCTCATTTTAAATTATTGTTGGCCATAATGGCCCTGCGACGTCATCTCTTTCTATTACGTCACCTGTTACTACTACTCTTACTACTAGTAGGGAATCTTACAACCGTTAAAAGATACGAGGTTGAATAGGACTTACCACTTGCACAATATACATTCCCATCAATAAGATAAAAACTTATTAAAAAATGCGTACAATTTTTTGCTCGACAATCGAACAACAAAAATAAACCAGCAGCAAAAAACAAACCGGAAATTTGATAATCTGGCCATTATCAGCTTCAGGGAAATTACCAAAGAACGGTATGCAATATGGTTCCAGCAAGGTGTTGCACCAGCACAATAAGAAGTCAATATCCGCTAATATATCAACAGAATATATCCAAATCACTGGAAAGAGAGACTTGGTTCTGTAGAAAGGCCTCCACGATTGCCTGTTCTAACGCCATTAGACTTCTTCCTATGGGAATATGTAAAAAGTGCGATCAACGAAAACAATTCCGACGGAATAAGAGTAAGAATAGGTGCCTTCTTTTTCACTGTGATCTCAGTTAATCTCAGCTCACATCAGTAATGTGAGCGTTCTTTTTGTTTTACTCACTTTAAGTGAGCTGAGATTTTTCCTCCCCCTTCACCGATGCTGAATGTGTTGTAAGTGGGTATCAGTTGGAATTGAGTCGGAAATAAAGTGGAGGGGATGAAGAAATATTTGATTTGCTTGTTTTATTTGTAGTTTTAACCAAGGTTATCTAAGGTTTTAACCATTCACATATAAATAATAAACACATATAATCTATTTTTCTTTTGTTACAAATTATGGATACATTAATTAACATTATTAGATGCTGATACGAATCTGTCGTATAGTTTAAATCTATCGATAGATCGTGCGCTTCAATTGGGATGTCGTTCTTTTTGGTGCTTACTCACATCACTTTATCTCAGATCACCTTAACTGAAGTGATCTCAGTCAAAAAGAACGCATCAAATAACTCTTACGATTAGGTCGATAACGCCGCAGATGTTACTAACGTTAAAAGTTAGAAGACATTTCAATTTACGCCTAGAATGCTGTCAAGATGTTGGAGAAGTGAATTTTGAACATCTACTACTTTGATACACGCTTTTTTATTTCATTAAATCATCTTCATGGAATGTCATTATTTATCCAGTTTCTTTTCGTGTTAATTCCTCCAATAAAATTTAGAACCATTGCAGTTTTAAAGAGAGAAAATACCTTTCAAATGAAGTAAAACAAGCCCCTACTTTCAATTTGATGGTTTAGGGTTTGTAGTTGTCATCTGAAGGGGGTTAAGTTAAGGGATGACATTTTCTCGTCACTTTAGTGCCTCAGGATTTTCTAGAAATATTCTTAAAACTGGAGGTACCGAATGTATTCCACTTGGCTTCCAATCTAATCCATTTTGCACTAAAAAACTGAAGACGTAACTTGCTTATCGAAACGCGTGTCAGAGAATAAATAGTGTTCGTGTTGATTTAGTGATAGTAAGAACTTTCTCCTTAACCAACTAAACATAATAATTAATTCTTAAGCTGATTATTTTATTTAAGATACAAGGGACAATTAATTGTATTAATTCGATGTTCAAAGAATACGTTTGTGGATGTATGCGACTTATTATTAAACATTCTCTCCTATTGCTAATATTTTAGCTGTTCGACAAATAACAATGGTAATTTTGAAATATGAATGAATTTAAACATGTCTGACTTAACATTGTTTACATCGCTATATTATAAATAACAAGTAATTGTATAAAATGATTTGATTTGCACTATTCAAGTGAGAGTTTGAATAAAATATGCAACACTAGGTCAAGGTGCACTTTGTAGTAAATTTCATTCACTACATGAAACAATAGCATCTCCTGAATATAACAATAAGGAGTTACGACCATATTGAAATGTTTGATATAATTGAGTTCTAACAAAACATAATAGTTACCTATTATATATATATATATATATATAACTATCTTCAAGTTTACTGACCTGTTGTAATTATTTACTTACAATAATTATCTAGAATAATATATTCACTTTTTCAACTCATGGACTATTGAAAATTTTGTTATATCACACGAGACAACCATTTTCTTTATTAAGAGATTAAACCATAAATTTCAGATACAGAGTCAGATTTTTAACATTATTGGAGGTGTCTATTATTTCAAACCTTGGAATAATAACCTAATTTTTCTTAAATATTGGACTATTGAGTGATAGATGCCATCCATACATGGTGTAAAAAAATATGGCCAATTTCGAAAGCTGGTACATCATGGTTACACATTTTATTAAACAATAGTGAATTATGGTGGGATAAAACACAAATATTTTTCATGATTATTTAATAAAACAATTTTTGTTCATCTATTTTTTCTATGCCCCTGTTAGTAAGGGTAAGAAATTATTGTGCCAGCATATTATCACATTCTTACATTGAACGCTACATTCTTTGGAGAATTTACATAATATGACAAGTTAATTGAGAAGAGCAACAACCCCAGATGTAAACGACAAATTATACAGTTTCTATAACATTTTTTTTAAACGGTTTTATTTAGCTCACCCCGTTTGTTTGATTATTTATTCTTGGGTCAAATTTAGTAACTCAAATTTCACCCTCTTCCTGTCAACCGATTAATCTAAAATTTTGTATACACTTTGGATTTTGGTGACAATACAATTATGTTTATTCATTATCATTATAAATTCAAGATGGCCGCCGCTACAAAATGGCGGATAATTTATGTTTTATTAATCCCATCAATATGGGTATCAAATGAAAGGGCTCAACAAGCAGAATACAATATACTATAAAAAACTGAAATCCAAGATGGCGGCCGCTACAAAATGGCGGATACGTAAGTTTTATCAATCCCATCAATATGGGTATCAAATGAAAGTGCTCAACCAGTAGAATACAATATACTATACCTATAAAATTAAAATCCAAGATAACGGCCTCTACAAAATGGCGGATAACGTAGGTTTTATCAATCCCATCAATATGGGTATCAAATGAAAGGTCTCAACACGTAGAATACAATTTACTATGCAAATTTGAAATCTAAGATGGCCGCCCCTACCAAATGGCTGATAACAATTTTTTATCAATCCCACCAATATGGGTATCAACAAATAAAAGGGCTTGACAAGAAGAATACAGTGCACTATACAACCTCAATATTTAAGATGGGCTACGTATAGAGGAGTTAGACTGCAATAAACTAACGGGCAAGAAACCTTGCAATAATGAAGCACTAAATGAATTAAACAGAATGCGAAATAAAAACTAAAAACCAAAAAATAAAAATAGGTAAAAAAAACTTTTTAAGTTAAACGGTTTTATGTTAAACATACATTGCAATGTTTAAGATAAATGTACTAAAAACCAAAAAATAATAAAATAGATACAGTCGTGGGAATTATAAACATATGCATAGACTAGACTAAAATAAAACCGTGGGGCACGTCAATTTTCTACAATCGTTGATTAAAATTTTTGTTTTGTAATGTTACACTATAATTAGGCAGTTGTTCAACCGACAACGATGGACGTGTGATAAGTAGAACTAGAATGTGGAAACAAGCTAGCAAGCTCGATTATAAGCGAGTTTTAGGGTTTCATAGTGGTGAGCGAGTAGTACTTTTATCATATGTTTTGTCGATTAAAGACAAACTACGAGCAGTGAAACGATTCCTCGCCAGCCAGCAGTGTGAATGTCCAACGATAAACTAGTTGAAACATCTCTTTTATTTACATGGAGTGTATAACTATTGGAATTTCCATGAGCAAGAAAATAGTAAGTGATTTCCTCACCGTCTGCGGGCCAACTGTCTAACGACGAATTAAACGATTCTTCTATCGCACATTAAGTCGATAATTTGTAGACAATTGACGTGCCCCACGGTTTTATTTTAGTCTAGTCTATGCATATGTTTATAATTCCCACGACTGTATCTATTTTATTATTTTTTGTTTTTAGTACATTTATCTTAAACATTGCAATGTATGTTTAACATAAAACCGTTTAACTTAAAAAGTTTTTTTACCTATTTTTATTTTTTGGTTTTTAGTTTTTATTTCGCATTCTGTTTAATTCATTTAGTGCTTCATTATTGCAAGGTTTCTTGCCCGTTAGTTTATTGCAGTCCAACTCCTCTATACGTAGCCCATCTTAAATATTGAGGTTGTATAGTGCACTGTATTCTTCTTGTCAAGCCCTTTTATTTGTTGATACCCATATTGGTGGGATTGATAAAAAATTGTTATCAGCCATTCGGTAGCTGCGGCCATCTTAGATTTCAATTTTGCATAGTAAATTGTATTCTACTTGTTGAGACCTTTCATTTGATACCCATGTTGATGGGATTGATAAAACCTACGTTATCCGCCATTTTGTAGAGGCCGTTATCTTGGATTTTAATTTTATATAGTATATTGTATTCTACTGGTTGAGCACTTTCATTTGATACCCATATTGATGGGATTGATAAAACCTACGTTATCCGCCATTTTGTAGCGGCCGCTATCTTGGATATCAATTTTTTATAGTATATTGTATTCTGCTTGTTGAGCCCTTTCATTTGATACCCATGTTGATGGGATTGATAAAACCTACGTTATCCGCCATTTTGTAGCGGCTGCCATCTTGGATTTCAATTTTTTATAGTATATTGTATTCTGCTTGTTGAGCCCTTTCATTTAATACCCATATTGATGGGATTAATAAAACATAAATTATCCGCCATTTTGTAGCGGCGGCCATCTTGAATTTATAATGATAATGAATAAACATAATTGTATTGTCACCAAAATCCAAAGTGTATACAAAATTTCAGATTAATCGGTTGACAGGAAGAGGGTGAAATTTGAATTAATAAATTTGACCCAAGAATAAATAATAAAACAAACGGGGTGAGCTAAATAAAACCGTTTAATTAAGCAAGTTCTCCAAGAATATCCATATTTTTTGTAACGTCAAACCCGGAAGACCTTCAAATTCGAGCAGCATACAGTCAGCCATTACATGTCTTTCAATTCTCTGGATTATACTTGCGCTCTAAATCGCGAAATCTTTTCGGGGTCAGAAATAGCTACAAAACATTCCGTTTATAAGTGCGGCTACTGATGCCTAGCAACCATGGCAGTGATAAACTATTTCCTTTGGTAGTTCAATATTTCGACGTAAGAAATAGAGGAATTGCTACGAAACCACAGTAAATGAAATCTCCGTAACCATTTGTGAATTGATCATAAGCCAACTTCGAAAAAATGATCTTTTGTTTAGGTGTGTAGCGTTTGGAGGAGATAACTGCAATACAAACTTTGGGGGAATAGATCGACAAGGAGTGTGTAGCGTTTGGAGGAGATAACTGCAATACAAAACTTTAGGGGAATAGAACGACAAGGAGTCAACAATGTCTTCTATAAGCTAAAACAAAATCTGAACCCTAACCTTGTTGGTGTTGGTTGCGCTGCACACGTTATTAACAACGCTCTTCATCATGGATGTGACTTAGTGCCAGTTGACGCTGAGACTATTGTCTTGAAAATTTATATTTATTTTTCTATATACACAGTTCGAACCGAATCCCTCAAAGAGTTCTGTGAGACAGCTGATGTCGAATACAAGCTTCTATGTCATTCCAAAACTAGTCTGTTTCCTGCAATAGAAAGACTTCTGTAGCTCTTCACTCCACTGAAAGACTACTTCGAAAATATAAAAAAACTGCCTGTCGTGATAAAAGATTTTTTCCAAAATCCGCTGTCTGAGGCTTATTTGCTTGTAGTCCACTCCATTATGCAACATCTTGCATAGCAAAATAAAAAAAAGCGACAATTCCATCTTAGAAACTCGAAACATTCTTGGATCTATAACAAAAAGCCTTGATGATAGAATCAAAGAAAGCTTCGTGCCTTTGAGTATTAGAAGCACTTTAAACAAACACAACAAGAACATTAAACAAGAGTTCAAAAACTGTACTCTGAGTTTCTATAATGAAGTAAAAACGTACTTTGGAAACTGGAATCAGCCTCTTCAAAAATTTGCCAAATTTGACTGGATGTTTTTGCCGAATATAAATGAAAAGACTCAATTGGCTGTTATCGAAGATAGTATTACATTTTTGAAAGACAAGAATATAGCAATTGACCACACGAAATTGGTAAATGTTTATTTATTTAGGTACATTAAGTGTTACCAAAAAGTTGAAATTAATAATATAGTAATTTAAGTTTAAAATTTGAAGACATTTTAATGCTTAATACTTTGAGAGTTGCCAAATAACTAAGAAGTATAGTTTTATTTTATTTAAATATTGATTTAACCTATGAATGAAAACATCAAATTGTGTTTTGTTTCTTGTAATATAAAGAAATTGTTCCTTAGTATAAGTTATGATAACTTTCTCAATTTGATTTAAGATTTAAGTTCTTCTAAAACTTGAGTAAATATTTTAAATTGTATGGAAAAATAAAAAGATAAACAAGTTATCATTTAATTTTATTAATTGAGTAACTAATATTGGGTTTATTTATCTTTTATTATACCTAATAAGATTAATAAATAAAGCAAAATTACCCACTTCTCGTCACAAGAACGTTTAAACCTTTAAACACTCTATTTCATGCAACAAAAAATGCTTAGAATTCAAGTTTTCTTCTATCAAGTACGTATTTTAATCAAGATGTGAGTGAATGAAAAAAGTATTGAAATGTCCGGGGAGAAAGCACCAAAATCCGGGGAACTTACGCTTCCGGTCCTGGGGGGCAGGATTAAGAGATGGCAGCCCTAATTATGGGTAATACTACACGCTGGAACAAAAGACGGCTCTATACCTAGTGAGTTATTATTATCTGCTAAAAAAATTAAATACTGTGCCGCTGATTATCATGAAGACATGGCCGCAAACTTATTTGAAAATTGGTTTAGAGAAGCAGTGGGAATTGAATTTGAGTCTGAAAACAATATACCTCTTCCTGCGCTCAATATTTGCTTATTATAAATATAATATTGACGAACTGTGCAAAGAACGATGTCACACCCTTCTAAGACTACCTCCCTACTATTGCATGTTTAATCCTATAGAGTTAATATGGGCAAAAGTAAAATCAGAATTACGAAAATGTAATCAAACTCCAAAACTGTGTAGAGGTTCTAAAAATGTAAAAAACTATGATAGGAGACCACCAAGAGATTTGGAAAAATTGTGTATATTTACCACTTTTTAAAATATTTAAATAAAATTAATAATCTCCGTCCATGCTGCTCAATCGTGAATGGAAGAAGTTTAAAAACATTTATCTATTTAATGTTTCGTCTCTTTAGAGACAGTAGTGACACAATATTAGTGGTATCAGTGATATTCATATCAGATTAGATAAATCATAATATTTGCTTAAAAATCCATTCTCGGAGTATGTGAGATAACTGGAAGTGAATATTTTATTTGATTATAGCATTGTAGGCTGATAATTACTTGAAAAATATTACAAAAACTGTATATGAAGTAAATAAAGTTTTGTATATCTTTTTCCTGTTGCAGTATAAACCATAAGCTTTTTTAAAATGTAAACTCACAATTTATTTTTGTAATGATTAATGAAATATTGCTATACATTGATAATGTCCTGACGAATATTCAGTGTTTCAACATCTTGAACAAACTTACACTCTATTTTTTTTCAATTTCATTAAGAAAAATAAACGGTTTTGAAGATTAAAACTAACTTTTCCGCATCTGTGGCCCTGAACAATATTCTATCATAAAAATTGTTACTTGTATACACTTCGGGGGATGTATTGTGCTAACAAACCGAAATTTCTCCAAAAATAACCAAAAATTTAGTATATCTGGATTTATAGGACCCGCTGTACTCGATCTTATCAACTGAATATCAATAGGGTACATCTGTGAAACACCTTGAACAATGTTCAATCATAAAATTGATCAATCGTATACTCTCTGGAGGCTGTATCGTGCTAACAAACTGAAAATTATCCAAAAATGACAAAAATTTGGTACTTCAAGTACCATAGCATCCGTTGTACTGGCTTTGGTCAGCTGAATATCAATAGGGTTCATCTTTGAGACGCTCTGACTAATATACAATCATAAAATTGATAACTTGTATATACTTAGGAGGCTGTATCGTGCTAACAAACTGAAATTTCTCAAAAAATGACAAAACGTCGTGCTTCAAGTATCATAGTACCCGTTGTACTGGCTCTGGTGCGCTGAAAATCAATAGGGTTCATCTGTGGGACGTTCTAAATAATATACAATCATAAAATTGGTGACTTTTCGCATTCTGGAGGCTGTATCGTGCTAACAAGACATGTAAGGAAACGTGGCCGACGACAACGACGATGACATACACACAGGATTTTTTTTCTAAAAACCGTTTTTTCGTGTTGTTGTTGATGGAAAACGTAAAAATAACTCAAAATTTTTTTTCAAAATTCCAACTTTTTTTGGGGTAAACCAATACTTTTCTCGCATATAGATAGGTTGGGCGGAAAAGTAGTTTACAGTTAAGTAAAACTTCTTGCATTCAATGTGGTTTGAGATATTTCATATGTTATCATTTCAAACGACTATTATATTTTTCAAGTTTTTCCCCAGCCAAATTTTGTTTTTTAGTAGTTAGTTCTTAAAATAACATATTCCAAGGAGCATCATAATCATCTTTTGTAAGAATAATATTCATACATGAATTGAAATTTCGAAAAAAGGATGGCATTTCTATACATAATATATACGGAGTGAGTCTCAAGAAACAATTGTTATACTGGAGAATTATAACAAATATTATAATCAATTATTAAGCACACCAAATTCTATACATCAAAACATGAAACATCGATTTACCGCATGTATAAGCACTATTCCCACCAGTTATCAAATTATTTTAGAGAATGTTAAATTGAAATGAGCCATGAATGATATAACACCCTATCCAAATAGTCGGTAATAAAAAACACCGAAATACGAAAAGAGTGTTATTATATTATGCTGCTTACATTAGACAAACATCACAATATTTTGAAAATAGATTAAAATTACATCAATACGATAAAAAATTGAACAACAGTAACTAATCATGAAATAACAGAAAACATCCGCAGATTATGTAACTCTGTGTTATAAATAAATTCCATCTATGGATCTGCGTATAATTTAAATCCTTAATTGCTTCTCTTCCATATATTAAAACTCAAATCAAGGAAAAATAAGGATTGGAAACAAAACGTTTTTAAACATAAGTAATTGCAGATTGTGTTTTGATATTCATTTAGTAAGTGATAATATTTTTTGTATGACCAAGCTTTTCTGATTGTTTACTATACTTAGTTTTAGAACAGTACGTTACATTCATACTGAACATACTATTTACTACCTCTACACCAACACCCACAATTTAAATGTCTGACGTGCGTTTCGTCTTCAGGGACCGAAGGTTGACCTTACTTGTGTTCAGTATGAATATCATCAAAGGTTCCAGTAATTCCAACTGAATACGTTATATTTGTATTATATCATGGTCGTACTCTCCGTATTGATCTTGATGCTTAATATAGGTACTATACATGTATCAATGTTAAATAATATTTTGATAAAGCCCAAAAATTTTTGACAAGTTTTTTGCTGAAATGCTATGATCTCTGCTATATTTTGCATGATTATCTCACATTTTTCAACTTGCTTCATCACATATGAAGTAAACTTGATTATTGGTTTAACTTTTTATTGATTGTGTTGTTCAAATCTTCAGGAATAGCATTGTGACAACCACAAGCTTATTTTCTCCTCTTTTCCATGAAGTAAAACAATTCTCGTTTTATTTCAATATCTCTTCCACTTTTTTATCTTGACTCTTACTCACTCTTCCTTCATCTTCTTCTCTTTGGTATGACAAGACTTTTAAAGCCATTTTCATATAAGAGAGTCAGTAGTTCAGTGGGTTTAATATCTACTGAGTTTATGATCAAGAGATCCTCTCACTTTCGGAGGAGATGTTTTCTAATTATTATTAAATTATAAGTTCACTTATGAGTTCTAATTAACAATACTGTCCATTAATGGCATCGGGAGAATAGTAACCGAGCCGATACCGAACAAACGTGGCTAAATAACTTTATTAATGGATGCCACATTCCATACTCCAATTTTATACCAAACTTCTATCAATATAGTTCTCGTTAGTCATTGTATAATACTGCGAAATTGTTGCTAACTCTTGATAACTCTTTGAAATAACTACTGAATATGAGGATGTTATCCTGAAATGTTTATTACCGTATAATACAGTATAAAACTGCCGATTTATGATAACTTTAATTGACATTTTGTTCAACATCAGTTCAACAATAAAAAAGATAAAAAAGTGAATATGAATAATTATAGCTGTTCAAAATGTCCTGCTTGTTTTGAATACCTACATTCCTTCATTTATATGAAGTTATAAAAACCGCCACCCAACATTTCGATAGGAATACTGTCTATCACGTTCCGGTTCTTTTCTTTGAGTTGATCGAGATTTTGGGGCACTGGATTGTAGCAACAACTTTAGACGTAACCCCATAAAAAAGTCAAGTACTGCTAAGTCAGGAGATCGTCGTGGCCCAAATCCAGTGATTTCCAAAAGTGGCATTCAAAGAATTTCTTATGATTGCTGCATAGTGGGGTGTTGTTGAAAATATGCTATATTCTATAAATTGGCCTGATCGAATTGTCGGTAGAAAAAGTTTTCCAGCATATCTTGTACGACAGATAGTTTACAATTGGATTGTTGAAAAATAATGGACCATAAACGTGTTTAGACATAGCACACCAAACGGTCACTTTTGGACAGTCTCTGACATGGATACTTCTCGGATTTTCCAATTCCCAAATGCAGCAATTATGTTTATTTATTATTATATATATTATTATGGAAACATTCTTCTTCTTCTTCGAAGTATCCAGGAAGTGTCTAGCTTCTTAATGCGCAGATTTTCCTGCAGAACTTCAAACTTTTCGCAAAATCAGCTGAATGGATTTCCTCTAGTCTCTGGATTTTATATGCCTTCAATCTTATTTTTTCGGACATATTATTATGAACTGTACTGTACGGAATACCTGTGATGGCCGAACTTGTTCGTGTATACAAACTGGGATCTCCTTGTATGCAACCCAGGTTTTCTATTGCATTGTTAAGCCAGTTCACATTATTGGCGGTCATTTTCTCTCGATTAATGGATCCAGTGTTCAGAAAGTTAGCATGACATGTTTTTATTGAATTTTTCATAGTTATGAGTCTTCTTCTTGTAATTTAATAAGATTCGGTTTCGGCAAAAGTTGCAACACATTTAGCTTTTCCAGTTAAATCAAATATTTTTTATATTTGAGAAAAGTACGAATGCTCGACAATATTTATTTGACACGTCTAATCTGGCATTTCATCTATTATGACTAGATTTTTCAATGGCAACTTTGATAACATTGCATAATCTCATTCAACAATTCCATATAAAGTACTGCTTTCTAAGAAAACCTAACTTGTTATACATTGATATGAAGGGAAAAGACCAGTCTTCTGAGTTTACAAAAATATAGAGGGCGATTCCATGGAATGAAAAAGTAGTGTGTTCCAGGTAGAACTGGAAGTTTTAGTGAAAAAGTGAACCCGTCAAAAAAACTTGAAAAATATCAAAATAGACCAGTTCAATCGAATTTCGATAACTTGAATAATTTCGGAGATATGAGCTTTTGAAATGGGTCAGGATGTGACTGGTCACCTGCTATAAAAAGATTCTGGAAACTATTATGTTTCATTCCAGGTGAGAAATTTGATTAAAATGAAAATATAGGGCAATATTATTACAATTCCGTAATTATTCGGCTACCTGGCCAGATCTGCTAAACGGGTAGTCTTACGACAAAAAGTGCTTCGATTTGAGAGACATGGTCATTTATAACTGTTCCAATTGTTTTGGAATATTGAGAAAAACAATTTACTTTGAAACTTCATGTCCATATTCGATCAAGCTGAAACTTTCTGGAGATAATTTATTTGCTAGCTGACACTATTTCAGACCATGACCCCAAAAAGTTCACAAACTTTTCTCAATCTACAAAGTAGAAAGGAGCATGCATATAAAGGGTGCTGCTAAAATTCGGGGAAAATAAAGAATACAATTATTTTGCATCTAATCTATCCAGCTTTCGAAACAATTTTTCGATGTAATAAGTGCATTCAAAATATGTGAACGGGCGTATTCAAGCAAGAGTTATTCTCTATTCTCTATCGATTGTTTCTGTTGGTTAAAAGGTATTTGATTAGGTTAAACATGACCATATGTGCCAAGGTATGAGGCTAATATCAATAGACAGTGTAAGAGTAGAATATAGCACATAAAGATAAATTTGAAATAAATAGAGGTGTCAGACAAGGGTGCGTTCTTTCATCAACTCTATTCGACTGTTCTCTAAAGATGTGATAAGCATAGCAAAATAATTTGTATGAACTGGAATGAATAGAAGTTTCAGACAGGAATGAGCTCTTTCATATAACATATTCGACTGTTCTCAAAATATGTGATAAGCAAAGCAACATAGGTAAAGTTTACCATACGATATGCTCTAAAAGGAGCCAGAAATATAGACTCTCAATAAACGGAGTTTATGCTAATATCAAACCTGGCCTGACAAAATGTATTAAAAAAAATGTTTAATTCCTATAATATTTATACAAAGGAACCCAAATATATCGATTTAAGTTTATAAAAGTGGGTAACGGCTCAAGAAATTTAATTTGAAACATATTTTTAATCAACCGCCGAAAATGATATCTGCTATGATCGTGACGTCATGAGAAGAGTAAGCAAATAAACGCCATACGTACGTTGTAATGAGAGAATCAATTACTCGGATGTCGAATAGCACAAGAATGAAATACTTTCTAAACAGTATATTACAAAATTTTAATGAAATGTGTACGATTTTTCATTCTTGAATTTCCAATAATCTTAATTATATAAGTTGTATTGTTATGGGTACTGTTTTAAATGAAACTAACTGTTTCTAAATAATTCCACAATATATTGATAAAATGTTAAAAATTATAATAAATTCGACAATTGTTTCGATACTAAATATCATCGTCAGAATGACAGAAGTTACATTTCAGTTGATGCTTACCTGATGTTTAGTAGTTATATTTGGCTAGACCAAGAAGTAACCTAACTTGTGATTGGCTTAATATATAATAATAGAAAAAAGAAGAAGGTAGGATATTACAAATATTAAAGCTTAGTTATTATTAGCCCTATGGGCATATTCTGACTATCCATCCATATAAGATCAGTATAACTGTGCAATGATGTAGAAAACTAGGAAAACTATATCTGCTAAACTTTACAATTATAACTTAAGAAAACAGGCTAGGAGAACTCCCTAGATTTATCTGTTCATTTACGACTTCATATTGTGGGTTTCCTAAGTGTTTTCTAATTTCCAATTTTTCAAGGAAAAATTTCTTGTTTCTTTTCACAAATATGCAGTACTTCTAGTTCTGTGTTAGGTGTCAATGAATGTTTGGTGTCAAGTAGATGTTTTGCATAGGGCTAATAATATATAAGCTTTGATCATTTGTAATATCGTATCTTCACCTTTTTTTTATTCACTTCTTGGTCTAGCCAAAAATCATTAGTGCTATCCAACGCGACAATCGATTACAATCATTTCCTGTCATTTAAAAAGCAACATGTTCAGCAACACATTTTCGATATCAATCGATCACTCCGATTATAATCGGTCTAAAATTATGATGCTATTGGCTATTGAAAACAATCGTAAATCGGAAGCATGTGATTGGTCGAAACATTTAATTAAAGTACCGTTTGTCTATGGGTTATGTGATGTGAGTTATATTTAGCAATTGTATATTACATTTTTAGTTAACAGAACAGCTTCTATAAAATTAAACGTAATTAAACTGAATGAACTTGTGAGAAGTGTGAAATACACGTGAAATAAACCAAAATAATGATGAGGTTATGTCAATATTGATTTATTTGATTTGCAAACTGACATGACAAATGACAATTTTTTTTGGTCGTTCAACAAACGTCAATCCGTTTCCGATTTCGGTTATAAACCAAATCGGAATCGAGATCGAAGTGTTGAATAGCACTATTATTAAATATCAGGTAGACATCAAGTGAAATGTAACTTCTGTCATTCTAACGATGATATTTAGTATCGAATCAAATGTCAAATTTCTTAGGATTTTTAACATTTTATCAGAATATTGTGGAATTATCTGGAAACAGATTATAAACTTAAATGACCAGAATGTAATGCTGTCTATTAGGATCAAACGCTTAGAAATTTTGAAATCAGATACAGTACTTGACACTAAACATTCATTGGCACCTAACACAGAACTAGAGGTACTACATATTTGTGATAAGAAACAAGAACTGGATTGCCTTGAAGAATTAGAAATTAGAAGACACTTAGGAAACCCACAATATCTAGTTGTCAATGAACAGATAAATCTAGGGAGTTCTCCACTAATAAACTGTCTTCTTAAGTGATAATTGTAAATATCAGCAGATATAGTTTTTCTGGTTTTTATATCTTTGCACAGTTATACTGATCTTAATTGGGAAAAAGATATCCATGATAACCCCATAGAACTAATAATATTTAAGCTTTAATATTTGTAACATCATATCTAATTCTTTTTTCTATTAACATATATGAAGTCAATCACAAGGTAGGTCACTTCTTGGTCTAGCCAAAAATAATTATTAAGCATCAGGTAGGCATCAAATCTGACGATGATATTTAATATCGAAACAATTGTCAAATTTCTGAGAATTTTTAACATTTTTACTTTTAAGCCAACCTATCTAATATGGGAGAAAAGTATTGGTTTACCCACAAAAAAGTTGGAAATTTGAAATTTTTTTTTGAGTTATTTTTACGTTATCCATCAACAACAACACGAAAAAACGGTTTTTAGAAAAAAAATCCTGTGTGTATGTCGTTGTCGTCGGCCACTTTGCCTTGCAAGTCTTGTTAGCACGATACAGCCTCCGGAGTGCAATAAGTCACCAATTTCATGATGGAATATTGTTAAGGACATTTCACAGATGAACTCTATTGATTTTCAGCTCACCAGAGCCAGTACAACGGGTGTTATGGTACTTGAAGTACGACATTTTGTCGTTTTTCGAGAAATTTCACTTTGTTAGCACGATACAGCCTCCGGAGTTCAACAAGTCACCAATTTTATGATTGAATATTATTCAGGGCATTTCACTGATGAACCCTATTGATTTTCAGCTCACCAGAGCCAATACAACCGGTGCTACAGTACTTTAAGTACGATATTTTTGTCATTTTTGGAGAAGTTTCAGTTTGTTAGCACGATACAGCCTCCGGAGTATATACAAGTGATGAATTTTATGATTGGATATTATTCAGAGCGTCTTAAAGATGAACCCTATTGATATTGAGCTCACTAAAGCCAGTACAACGGGTGCTGTGGTACTTGAAGTACCAAATGTTTGTCATTTTTGGAGAATTTTCAGTTTGTTGGCACGATACAGCCTCCAGAGAGTATACGATTGATCAACTTTATGAATAAGTATTGTTCAAGGTGTCTCACAGATGTACCCTATTGATTTTCAGTTGACTAGGGCGAGTACAGCGGGTCCTATAAAACAAGATATACTAAATTTTTGGTTATTTTTGGAGAAATTTCGGTTTGTTAGCACGATACATCCCCCGAAGTGTATACAAGTAATAATTTTATGATAGAATATTGTTCAGGGCCACAGATGCAGAAAAGTTAGTTCTAATCTTTAAAACTGTTTATTTTCAATATATTGTGGAATTATCTAGAAACAGCAAATTTCGTTTAAAACTGTTATATGAGTAGATTCCACGAAGACAGGGTCGAGACAATTAATTTCATTTGATATTCACTTCATTTCACAATAAAAGCAACACAAATAACTCTGAGTTTTGACCATTCTCTGAATTCTATGGTACTCATTATTTTAAAAGAAAAGATAAAAAATTTGACAAAAAATTTCACAAACTGAAGTTAAAAATATCTAAGCATATCAGATATATCTACTATTTTCTATATTTTATTAAGAAAAGTATAAAAATAAAACAAATTCTTCGGATGAATTTAAATCGTTTCGTAGAATAAATGTGAGATGTTCGCGTTCCTATATATCTAAAAGTCTTCGAGATCGATCTAAACAAAATCTGCGCTACATTTACCAACGAACCGATGCATAAAAAAACCAAAACCGAAATAACATCCAAAAATTCCACAACACTAAAATCCTTCCTATAAAAACTGGTAGCTGATAGAGAGGTAGTTTTTCATGGGAAATAATTCACATATGAAATGAATTCTCTGCAGTCCCATCACGTTCAAGACTCGTTGCGTTTTTGCCTGAAAGTTGGTTAACGCAGCTCTCCTGAAAAGGATTTAGTAGCCCGTTTAAATTCGCACCGCCTCACCGTTCAATAATTAAGACATTTGCTGCACGGCATCACGTTTAAATCAAGCAACAACTATGTTAATGGCTAGTACTTAAGGGACATACTTTTTCACAATTATTTACTGTATTGTATAAAGTTATACGTTCTCTTTTCCAGTTCCAGTGGCGCAGATTATGGCCTCAGGCTGCTACATCTTAATTATTTGATAAGTTTTCTTCGAGATACTTGAATGCTACTCACAAAATTAGAAAAGTTTGGTTACTGGTAATTGTTTATAGTACTTTGCATCGTTTTTGACATATCTGTGGAATGCTATGATGATATGGTCTAGCGCAGATACCAAAAGAAATATCTGTACAAAAATAAATTGAATGCAAATATTTTCCAGAAATATTCCACTAAGAATGAGAGATATTCACAGTAGATACATCTACACGTGAAAGACATACAAGAATTTTGCTAGTTATCAATAAATTGATACTAACATCATGGTATTTAGAAAATTAGACCTGCCGCTAATATTCTGTGTACTTATTTCGTGAGTTATTGATGGGGTAAGAGTCAAAATTACTGAAAAATGCCGTGTGAAACGTTGTTTACAACGCTGTCAATCAATGTGATAAATTCAAATACAAGAGTAGGTCATAGAATCATACTTTGTGGAAGTTACAAAATGATGAATGTCTCGTGAGCTAGATGATATTTTGTATTAAAAATGGAAGCGTGACATTCTCATGATAAGAACCTCTTTCAAAAAGAAAATTAGGAAATTTGCTCGTTGTCCTCTAAACACTTATAAATTATAAGAATTGAATCATTATTTTAGCACCATTAGCTTAAGAAATAATGAATGAATCGTTTTTCTTTTTGATACTTATTTGAAGAGCCAGTTTGAGTCGAGATAATGCCTCTGCTGATTTATAAAAAAGGACGTGTTTTCTGTTAAATTCATGGTCGAACAACTGCTGAGAAATAAATTATCACGAATCGGCGAGAAAATCGCGCCATTCAAATCAATTTTCAATTGATTTTGATGAGTAATATTTAGAAATAATATTAATATTCTCCTCACATCAAATGTCCTCAATTTTCTGTAGCGGTAGTAATAGGTACACAATTAACATAAACGTAATAATAAAGTTTTTCTATTTGTTATCGTTTGGCTGAGACAATATGTCAAGTTTTCGTAGAAGATCATATATGAAGCCATGGGCACTTTAACTGTCATTTCTTATGGAGGTTTACGAAAGTGTACAAAAATTAGCCAATCTCATTACCTTTTGGTGTTTCTGTGATATGAAAAAAAAAACGTAGTCAAGATGATGACTATAGAATCTGATAATGTTTCGTTTATCACTGGACGTGAGGCTAAATTATTCAATATAATAATTATCGAAAACTCGTGTAAAAATATATTGCTCTATCACAGTTTTTCATTTCAATAAAGCCTCTGACAAACATCTGCGAATAAACGTATTATTCAACATTTTTTGTTGCTGTCCAAAAAATTTAAAAACGCTGCTATTTTTAAACGGTTTTATTTAGCTCACCCCGTTTGTTTTATTTATTCTTGAGTCAAATTTAGTAATTCAAATTTCACCCTCTTCTTGTCAACCGATTAATCTGAAATTTTGTATACACTTTGGAATTTGGTGACAATACAATTAAGTTTATTCATTATCATTATAAATTCAAGATGGCCGCCGCTACAAAATGGCGGATAATTTATGTTTTATTAATCCCATCAATATGGGTATCAAATGAAAGGGCTCAACAAGCAGAATACAATATACTATAAAAAAATTGAAATCCAAGATGTCGGCCGCTACAAAATGGCGGATAACGTAGGTTTTATCAATCCCATCAACATAAGTATTAAATGAAAGGGCTCAACAGGCAGAATACAATATACTATAAAAAATTTAAATCCAAGATAACGGCCTCTACAAAATGGCGGATAACGTAGGTTTTATCAATCCCATCAATATGGGTATCAAATGAAAGGTCTCAACAAGTAGAATACAATTTACTATGCAAAATTGAAATCTAAGATGGCCGCCGCTACCAAATGGCTGATAACAATTTTTTATCAATCCCACCAATATGGGTATCAACAAATAAAAGGGCTTGACAAGAAGAATACAATGCACTATACAACCTCAATATTTAAGATGGGCGCAGCCACTAAGTGGCGTATAATAATAGGATTTAAATTTAGAAATTGAATTTGTAATTTAGGTATCTGATTAATGCAGCCTGAATCCACCACCCAAGTCAAGATTTTGTATCGTGTTGAGGACTGTGTGGCGTTTGGCCTCAATTTCGTCGAACTCAGATGTATGCAACAGATGTACCTTCCGTCCGAATTGATTTCGCAAGAGACGGAGTACATCTTATACACCCGAAAGCGATACAGTTTCCAGCTAAGTACAATTACGGGACGGCTGAAAGAAGAATGTTGCCTTTAATACTATCATGGGCTTCTACAATACATAAAATGCAGGGCAGTACTGTGGATCACGCAGTCGTATACTTGGTGCGAAACTGTTTGAAGAAGGTCAAGCCTACGTGGCTCTTAGTAGAGTAAGATCTTTGCAGGGACTACGTATAGAGGAGTTGGACTGCAATAAACTAACGGGCAAGAAACCTTGCAATAATGAAGCACTAAATGAATTAAACAGAATGCGAAATAAAAACTAAAAACCAAAAAATAAAAATAGGTGAAAAATTTTTTTAAGTTAAACGGTTTTATGTTAAACATACATTGCAATGTTTAAGATAAATGTACTAAAAACCAAAAAATAATAAAATAGATACAGTCGTGGGAATTATAAACATATGCATAGACTAGACTAAAATAAAAACGTGGGGCACGTCAATTGTCTACAATCGTTGATTAAAATTTTTGTTTTGTAATGTTACTTATAAGCGTATACTGTTCTTCTATCGCACATTAAGTCGATAATTTGTAGACAATTGACGTGCCCCACGGTTTTATTTTAGTCTAGTATATGCATATGTTTATAATTCCCACGACTGTATCTATTTTATTATTTTTTGGTTTATAGTACATTTATCTTAAACATTGCAATGTATGTTTAACATAAAACCGTTTAACTTAAAAAGTTTTTTTACATATTTTTATTTTCCGTAGTTTTTACGTAGTCCTGCGTTATTCAAGTTTCAATGCGATTTTGTCTGAAGCTACTGATTTTCTGAAAAAGTCGGGTTTTCTTTTTATATCGAATGTCTATTCATATATAGAAATATTCATTTATAGAATATATTACACCTTTGTAGATAAATGACAAGCGAATAACATTGTATGAAACTCAATGTTTCTAGCTAATTCCACAATATAATAAAAAATATTGAAAATTCTAAAAAATTGACAATTGTTTCGATAACTGAATATCATCGTCAGAATGACAGAAGTTACGTTTCATTTGATGCCTACCTGATGTTTAGTAGTTATTTTTAGCTAGACCAAGAAGTGACCTACCTTGTGATTGACTTAATATATGTTAATAGGAAAAAGAAGATGTGATATTACAAAAAATATTGAAGCTTAGATATTATTAGCGCTATGGTGATATCCTGGATATCATTTTTCCAATTAAGATCAGTATAACTATGCAATGATATAGAAAAACAGGAAAACTATATCTGCTGATCTTTACAATTATCACTTAAGAAGACAGTTTAATAGTGGAGAACTCCCTAGATTTATCTGTCCATTGACGACTTCATATTGTGGGTTTCTTAAGTGTCTTCTATTTTCCAATCCAGTTCTTGTTTCTTATTACAAATACGTAGTACTTCTAGTTCTGTGTTAGGTGTCAATGAATGATTGGTGTTATTATTATTAAAAATAGTCTTTATTAAAATATTTTGTATCCCAGTTAGAAAATTACATAAATATGTATACCGATGTTGTGGTCAATTTTCTTCCTGATGTGTACGTCTTCTATGAATTCATGGCTGCTTACATAAAGCATTATCCATATAATATCACTGTCTACAACAACTTTGTCCCTCGAATAGTTTGCGACTCCTAGAATATTTCGGCTAAGCTAAAAAACAGGGAATGATTGGTGTCAAGTAGATGTCTTGCATAATGGGATTTATCTGGTTGTTTTAATCTGTATGCTCGCAACAGCATTACATTCTGGACATTTGAGTTTATATATACCTGATTTCTTTAATGGGGGTATTTTTGTTTTTACATTCAACAATTTTGTACTTACGTTACTTTCTGTTTTAAAAGAAATTGTTGTATTCGTTGCTAAAGATATTATCTTTGAAATATTATTAGAAATATTTCCTGCATATGTGATGGTTTTATAAATTTTCATTTCTTCAGTTTGTTTAGGAAATATTAATTGTAATGCCACTTTTTCCTCTTTTTTATTAATTAGCTTATTTATCATATGTAATGGATTACCGTTGGATGTTGCTATTTGTATAATTCTATTAATCTCTCTATCAAAATTACATTTGTTCATAGGAACTGAAAATGCTCTATGTATCATTGAATTATATACCGATAGTTTATGTGACATGGGGTGATTGGAACTATATGGAATTGTCACATCAGTGTGTGTTGGTTTTCCGGAAATTGAATAATCAAGTACCTTATTCAATCTTTGAACTTTCAAATCAAGAAAATTGATTGAGTTAGTTTCTTCAACTTCTAATGTGAATTTAATTTTTGGGTGTAAATTATGAATGTGGTTGAAAAATATATCTAATTGTCGTTCACTACCTATAAAACAAGCATCATCTACATATCTATACCAAAATAAAACATTTAGATATATTCTTCAACCATATTAATAATTTACACCCAAAAATTAAATTCACATTAGAAGTTGAAGAAAATAACTCAACCAATTTTATTGATTTGAAAATTCAAAGAATTAATATTGTACTTGATTATTCAATTTACCGAAAACCAACACACACAAATGTCCAGAATGTGATGCTGTCTATTTGGGTCAGACCCTTAGAAATTTTGAAATCCGATACAGTGAACACTTACGAGCATATATATTAAAACAACCAGATAAATCCCATTAAGCAAGACATCTACTTGACACAAATCATTCATTGACAACTAACACAGAACTAGAAGTACTACGTATTTGTAATAAGAAACAGGAAATGGATTTCCTTGAAGAGTTGGAAAATAGAAGACACTTAAGAGACCCACAATATGAAGTCGTCAATGAACAGATAAATCTAGGGAGTTCTCCACTATTAAACTGTATTCTTAAGTGATAATTGTAAAGATTAGCAGATATAGTTTTCCTGGTTTTCTGTATCATTGCACAGTTACAGTGATCTTAATTGGAAAAATGATATCCAAGATATCACCATAGGGCTAATAATATCTAAACTTCAATATTTGCAATATCACATCTTCTTTTTTTTCTATTAACATATATTAAGTCAATCACAAGGTAGGTCACTTCTTGGTCTAGCCAAAAATAACTAACTAAACATCAGGTAGGCATCAAATGAAATGTAACTTCTGTCATTCTACGATGATATTCAGTTATCGAAACAATTGTAAATTTTTTAGAATTTTCAATATTTTTCATTATATTGTGGAATTAGCTAGAAACAGTGAGTTTTATTTAAAACACAAATATGAGCAGATTCCACGAAGTAAGGGTCGAGACAGTTAATTAACATTGTTTGATATAGCAACATTACATTCTGAACATTTAAGTTCATAAACTGTTTCTAGATAATTCCACAATATTTTGATAAAATGTTAAAAATTCTAAGAAATTTGACATTCGATTCGATACTAAATATAATCGTCAGAATAACAAGTTACATTTCACTTGATGCCTATCTGATATTTAATAATGATTTTTGGCTGGAGCAAGAAGTGACCTACCTTTTGTGAATAAAAAAAGAAGAAGATACGATATTACAAATATCAAAGCTTAGATATTATTATCCCTATGCAAAACATCTACTTGACACCAAACATTCATTGACACCTAACACCGAACTAGAAGTACTACATATTCATGATAAGAAACGAGAACTTGATTTCCTTGAAGAGTTGGAAATTAGAAGACACTTAAGAAACCCACAATATGAATTCGTAAATGAACAGATAAATCTAGGGAGTTCTCCTAACCTGTCTTCTTAAGTTATAATTGTAAACATTAGCAGATATGGTTTTCCTGGTTTTCTACATCATTGCACAGTTGTACTGATCTTAAATGTTATAAAGATATCCAGGATATGCCCATAGAGCTAATAATAACTAAGCTCTAATATTTGTAATATCATACCTTCTTCTTTCTTCTATTATTATATATTAAGTCAATCACAAGGTAGGTCACTTCTTGGTCTAGCCAAAAATAACTAACTAAACATCAGGTAGGCATCAAATGAAATGTCACTTCTGTCACTCTACGATGATATTCAGTTATCGAAACAATTGTCAATTTTTTAGAATTTTCAATATTTTTCATTATATTGTGGAATTAGCTAGAAACAGTGAGTTTCATTTAAAACACAAATATGAGTAAATTACACGAAGTAAGGGTCGAGACAGTTAATTAACATTGTTTGATATAGCAGCTCCCTGTGGACTTAAGAAATTTCAATTTGAAAGAAATCTTTGGAAAAGAAAGCTACGAGACCATCTCCAAAATTGTTTACAATGTATCTTCATTCTGTAACTTCAAAGGACTGTATCTTCTCCACATACCATTCGTTCTAATATGAGTTAACTCTCATTTAACTATTAGTGGGCAAATAATTGCGAAATTCACTTCTACTTATGAACCTTTCTTCCAGTTTCATGAAACTTTTTTCCTGTCTTTTTTTCCATGAAATCATTGCGAGAAGACTAACACCTCTGAAGTGACAAAACCAGCCACTTGCTCAAATATCAAACAGTGAAGTCCACACTTAAAAAAATTATTTTTCAAATCTATCAGGTTTTCTATTACCAGAAAAAGTCCAACCTCACCCTCCGTTCATCAACGATAAGTAACTTGGCCCTGTTAGTTCTTTTTTTGGCAATTTTCCGCAGCCTACCTAAAAACTGAGCATAGAGCATGTACCATTTTTGTCCCTAGAGTAGGTACGCGGATTCTCTTACACTCCCTACATTATGGAAATTATGTGCAATTAATTATTAATGTGAGTCATTAGTCCCGGAAAATGTTCATAAAACGGATACAGATATATGACCCAAATCGACATGTTTCAGCATGCCCTTAAAGTCTAATGGTGCGATCCTAAATATCGAGGTGCACTGGTTTCTCATTCACTCTTAGAATTGTATGTTCATAATTTTAGTGAATATTGACAAGCATGTAATTAATATTTACCAACGATATTATTTCTATTATATTAAGGCGTTTACCGGTTTAAGTGGGCAAATAAGAGGAGTAGGAACATGTGACTATCTTTAAGATTCTCTGAAACCGTGACATTTTTTGATCATACTTCTTTGAGGGGATAACAATTACTTATACAACTGTCATATGGAAAAAATAGAGTGGAACTTGTTTCACAAATCCAGTGATCTAAAGATATTTGTGTGGTGACACCGATTCACGTTTTGTCATTTACAAATTCAGTACAAATTGTGAATCCAATTATGGTCCGTACATAGCATATTTGAGCCTCTGCAATGATGAGTGGTTCTGTCAGTGACATAATTATACACATAAGAGCAAAATGATATCCAACAAATCCTCGCAAATATAAACCTGTTTGTCATATATCAACGTTTTTAGAGTAACAAGCAAAGACATAAAAGCACCATTTAATGGTTCGGCTGAATGCTCTCGAAACCAGAATCGAACTTTTGACATAATACTGGAAATCATTGGCGTGCTCGGTAGGAAAACATATGTAACAGTTAAATGGAAAATGATTGAATAACTACAAAGAAAACATTATTTGTGTACCATATCTTGTTCCAAAATACGTAATTTATATCATCCAAACATTTGATTAATTAATTTTATGGGAAATTTAACAATTGTGTTCGTTGGGTTATTTGTGATTACTGCGCTCTTTAGCGGTTAAAAATTGGTGTTTTTTAAGGAGTGTTATTACGGCGATTACAACCATTATTGATGATGATGTTTCAGTTTAAAAAATTTCAGACTTTTTCGTCGCATCCTAGTCGCATCTGAAGGAACCTCATTGTGCTTCTCTGTGCTACTAGAAATATATGATTTAAGAAAATGGCCTATTTCGTCTTCCTGCCTATTTAAATCAGTATCAGATTGACAGATATAATTAGTAACTTTTTATTTTCAGAAACATTGATTGAATATTTGATGATATATTTTTCGAAGATGAAATTGAAATATGTGTATTCTTCTTCACGTCCATTTTAGTAGGAGGACCATCGACTGTTGTTCCTGGAAGCAGATCATATGAAGTACTCAAAGTATGGGTGACTTGAGATTAGTTTGCAGATGCCAGATCTTGGTTGGTAATAGCAATTCTTCCTTTTGAAACTGTCGTTGTGATTCTGCTTATTTGGCAGTCTGGATACGTGATTCCTTGTAATCCTATGTGAATGTTGTAAGAACATTCAGATATTATTGTCGGAACTTTAATTCAAATAACTAGTTTATGTAGAAAAATCTATGATAAATGAATAAAATGATGATATTATTCTCAATATCATTATCAAATACTTTCAGTGTTCATATCCTTGGGAATAAAAGGAGAACTACGCCTGCGTGTTCCTAGGGAAAACCATGTAGTTCCGATCACTCAGTATCTTGTTTATACAAGAGTAGAAGCGGACTTATTCAGTGCAGACTTTGATTTTTTAGAATTGTATTCTAGATATTTGTTTGTATATATTTTGTTTCTAGTTGTTCTTTCTCCAAGTAAGAGAACTTACAATTTCATAGTTCCTCCTCGTTTGCAGCACTCAGATACCATATTTGATCATTCGTAATCTGTTCAATAGCATTCATACTGTTAATTTAAGGTATTGATAATATTTCTACTGAGTAACATGAAGCTGTACTCCTTCTTATCTTCATTTTTCTTACATCATACAACTTCTTCAATCACACTGTATTTCAGGCGGAAATTTATGTCATTGCTTCATGTGTGGTGAGTTTGGGGCAATCCAATCAAACACATAGATCAATAAAAAATTTCACAGACAGCCAAGCTGTCTTGAAAGCAGTTAGCTCGTACCGTGTAACGTCGAAATTGGTTCTAGACTGCCAAAAAAGACTCGCCTCGATAGGAGAACGCAACAGAGTATCGCTGGTTTGGATCCCTGGCCACTCTGGTATGGATGGTAATGAGAAGGCTGACTCTCTTGCAAGAGAGGGTGCCGCTCATGACTTTATCGGACCAGAACCTACAATTGGTATCGCAACAAGTGTTGCCAAACAAACACTAAATACCTGGACTGCAAGAAGAGTTTTAGACTTCTGGCATAATATACCAGGGTTGGTTCATTCAAAGGCCTTCATACATCCTTAGAATAATGTATCCAAACAAATGTTAGGTTATAATATACACGATCTACGATGCCTAACAGGTCAGTGTCGTTTGAATCATCATATCCTGAAACTTGGACTGGCGGACGATCCGATTTGCCGTCTTTGTTTGGAAGATGATGAAACAGCAGAGCATATAATTTGTGCCTGCCCCGCCGCGGCTCGAGTCAGGTATCTGTTGTTTGGCAGGGCCACTCTCTTGCCCTCGGACCTGAAATATCATTCAATGAACAAATCAATCGGCTTCGTTAAGAAGCTGAATTTGTTTGGTGAAATTTGAATAGGTATGAGCCACAATAGACTCTCACGAGTCGCAGGGGAGGGCCTAATTGACCCACTCATTATAAACCTAACCTAACCTAAGAGAACTTACAATTTCATAGTTCTTCCTCGTTTTCAGCACTTAGATACCATATTTGATCATTCGTAATCTATTGAATAGCCTTCATACTGTTAATTTAGGGTATTGAAAATATTTCTACTGAGTAACATGAAGCTGTGCTCCTTCTTACATCATACAACTTCTTCAATCACTTTTCCGTGTTTTGTCTGTTCATTTCTATTATTCACATCTCTTTCATCCCCTCATTTTAGTGATCCCTCATCTATTCTTCCGTTTCTTCATGCTGCTACTGATCACTTATTACTGTGTTCTTCGCGATTACATTACAGCCTTCATTTTTCCTCTGTGTTTTCATTCTGATGTTTTATATTTGTTGCATTAATAATATATTCAATTATGTCAATAACTGAAAAGTGTAGACTGTATTCAAGTATAAACTTCATACTTAGATGCACGTCATAAACGTTTTGTCTTTAAATATAATTCAAGAAAGGAGATTTATTACATTAAAAGGTATAAATTATTAAATGTAATTAAGTATAATATTTAATTATAATCTTATACCTTTTAATATAATGTATTTCCTTTCTTGAATTATAGTCTATATAGAAAGGACAAATAGAAAGGACAAGGAGTAATAAATCATTCATTTAAGTAGATTTCATAGACGTACCAAAATATATTTTAAGAGGGTATACCGTAAGGTACCTTTTGTATTGAACGAATGAGTTGCAGCTATGCTAAAGAATATACGATTTAGGTCAGAGGTAACGGGATGTACTAATTTTAATAAAAAAAGTGATAGAGGTACATAAATTTTAGTAAGTTTGATAAAGAAAGGCAACACAGTTTATTCCGGAGTATCCGAACTCTGCCACAAAATGCAGGTAGTCATTACGGGTTGTTCGAACTCTGCCAGTGTTTAAAATTTTGGAGATTAACTACCAAACCAGTAGGGGTCTAATAGCCTAATCCGATTTAACAATTTACCTTGAACTTTAGGTACTCAAATTCAATATAAGAAAATATTAATAACATACATATATTTTCAACGTATATTTGCCACTTCTAAAAAATTACATCTACATTACAATAAAATATATTCAATATACATAAACATATAAAAAAACAAAAAATTAAACGTGTGGAAGATTTTTACATGCAACCGTTTTCACAAACATAAAGCGAGAAATAACATTTTTCCTATATTGATCCAAATGATCAATAATGAAATTAATTTTAACATTAATAGTTTTTTTGGTTTTTTTCTGGCTTTGGTTTGCCGAACAAATTTTCGCGTATACCTCCGTTTGTACATCCAATAACTCACTAGTAAATTGAACAATGTGCTTTGTAAAAAGAAGCACCGAAATGCGAATGAAAACTCTCACAAGAATTCGTTGTTCTCTTAAAAAAGGATGCATTATTTGCCCAAACAAGTGGTGGAAATATTGAATTTTGCGTTATATATGTTTTATTGACATAATTTCGGAATTCTATAACTCTTTCGTCATTCGGAAGCAAAAAATGTAGTTCATTATAAAAAAATTCTACAACTTCCTCAGGACTAAGATACATAATACCGAAATGTACTTTTAAGTATTCGCCAATTACAGAACCTTTCTGTCTGTACTCTTGTACCAAATGAAACTCCTGAATCTTACGAAACCAAGCTTGACAGAGATGAAATTTACAACCAAAAAGAATTTGATCTCTGCCAAAACATTCATATATAGCGTTATGAATGCTTAGTTCAAAATCTACTACGACATCTGTAGGTTGAAAATTTAAGCCTACTTCTTTACATTTTTGTCTTAAAATTAAAAACAAATTTAAATATGTTTGACTTGATTTGTCCGGCAGCAAACAAAAAACAAGAGGTACGTAATAGCCGTTTTTAAAACCATGAATGGTAAACATTTGGTAAAAAAAAGTTGAACAGTATTTAAAAGTCCCATCCATCAAAATACAATCCGAATTACATAAAAAATTAAGGTTGGAAAAACAGGAGAACACAATAATTTTAAATACCTGGTCTGCTGTTAATAGAAATTCCTCTTCTCGGTTCGTTCGTAATTGTAATTCACGAACACTATTAAATACTTCTTCCTGATTTTTAGGCAATAGTGTAAGTGCATCAACATCCTTCCCCTAATCCCCTAAATATCGATCAAAACAATCAAGATTTCTTCAAAATATTTAATTCAAGAAATCTTTGAAACCTTTCAGATATATACATAATTCTATGGGCCTCCGATTTTATCTATTATAAACCCTAATGACTCTAATAGGATTAAACTAAATGGTTGCGGCACAGTTCGAACATTTCAGTAATTCTCAAATCGATACAAGTCAGGTAAAATTTTATTTTGTGGCAGAGTTCGGATATACCCGTTTATTCATAATATTTTTTATTTGTATTACTCCTATATGTAGTGTTTGGGGAATTTTTCTCAGAAATTTTAAATGGCAAGTGGCCTACTGTAATCGGCTTAATACGATTACACCTATTTACAGATTATTCGATTATTGAGAGGGATTTTCCAAACAACCCAGTTTTCTTGGAAACATCATCGGGAATATTATTTTAAAAGAAAGTAGGTACATTAAATCAGTACTTAGTATTAGTTCTTTGAGTAAAGTTGTATGGTTGTCATAATATTGTAACCAGTTGGAATATATTTAAAACATTTGTTGAATGTTAATTGTGCAAGTACCAAACAATGTCGATAAGCCAAGGACCATCTAAACGACCAAAAACAGGTCCATTATCTTTAAATGAAAAAACTCTGATATTGAATTGTTATATATCATTGAAAAACAAGGATCCAAGTGCAAGTGTTGATGATATTGTGGAATTAACGGCTGCTATGTTGTGTGTTGCTAAATCAACAATTTATAGATTACTAAAAGAAAGCAAGAATGGAACTCTTCAACCCCCTAAAACTCCTTCAGGCCGAAAACCAATTGAGATCGATGAGTCATTAAAACAAAGACTAAGGCGTAAAGTCCATGGATTTTACTTACGAAAGGAAATTCCAACACTTGACAAAATTATGACATCAGTGCAAGAAGATACGGACTATCCAAAATTCTCCAGAATGACATTATGCAAACTTTTGAAAGATGTGGGTTTCAGATATACAAAACATAATAGAAAATCTCTCTTGATAGATAAACCGGAAATAGTTTTTTGGAGAAGAGACTATTTAAGAAGCATTCGACATGCCAGAGAACAAAATTTGAAAATCTTCTACTTAGACGAAACATGGATAAATGCTGGATATACAGTTTCCAAATGTTGGCAAGATGAAAACATTAAAAGCGGAAGGCAGGCATTCGTGGAAGGTTTGTCGTTAGGTTTGCAGCCACCATCTGGAAAAGGAAAAAGACTTATCATTGTCCATGTTGGAAGTTCTAAAGGTTTTGTTGATGGTGGATTATTAACTTTTATTTCAAAACGCACGGGGGACTATCACGAATATATGAATGGGGATGTCTTCCAGGAATGGTTTGTTCAAATGTTGGATCTGATTCCAAAAGGGGCTGTTATTGTTATGGACAACGCAAGTTACCATTCACGGTTACGAGAAGCATTGCCCACAAGTCGTTGGCGTAAAGCAGAGCTTTTGGAGTGGCTTATTTCGAAAAATATTAAGTTTCCAAAAGATCCACTAAGGAAAGAACTTTGCAGAATTGCAAAAATGAACAAGAATAAATACAAAACCTACATTGTAGAAGAAATGGCTTCTTCTCGTGGTATATCAGTTCTTCGACTTCCCCCTTATCATTGTGAACTTAACCCCATAGAATTAATATGGGCTCAGGTAAAAGGGGAAGTTGGAAAAAAAATACTACTTTTCAAATAAACGATGTTGTGAAATTGTTTGAGAGTGCTGTAAGTCATGTGAGTAAGGAAAATTGGACAAACTGTATCGAGCAAGTTATCAAAGTAGAGGCAAATATGTGGAAAATTGACAATATTTGTGATGATTTAATCGACCCTATTATTATTAATGTCAACAACGATTCTTCCTCTTCCGAGTCGGATATAGAATAAAATGTAAGTAATAAATGTATTCCAATAATTATTTCTTTTCATTTTTTATTATATTATAATTTAAAACGTATTTTTTTGCCAAAATACACACCACTGCATTGCGTTATTGCTTATCTGCTAATCCTTTAACAATGAATAAACCCTAAACTTTGCTACAACTGAAACAAATACGGGGTCGATCTACCTGGTTTTTAGATTTACGGAAGAAATGTAATTTAAAGTAAGAGATTTATCAAAAATTTCATGGTGCTCCCTGTAAAGGTTTTGCATACTTAATTAGGGTTTATTACTCCTCGTACTTTTTGTACATACTATAGCTCTAAAGTATAAAAATGTTTATGCTATATGAAGTATATAACATATTGAATTCCTTAACTTTGGTTACGTTCTGAAACAATCTCGTTGTTTCCGTGCACATTATTTACTGGTTCCCAACTTTTGCTATCATCCGTAACATCTACAAAAATGAAACTTTATTGGGTGAAATGAAGAGAAATCCTAAAATATACCTTCTATTTTTGATTTTCTGAATTTTGCAAAAATATCGATGTTTGTTTTTGGTGTAAAAATTTGTTTTGTGCTGTTTATATCTCTTATTTTTTAATCGTGAAGAATTTATTTGCAAATCCCTGTATCAAAATTTCAACGCACTTGTTTGTTGAATAATTCATAAAGATATAAAAATATGTGTCATTGGTATGACATATTTCTCATTTATTATAAGCCACTAAAACGTGTATCTGGTTTAAATAACATCCAATATTAAACAGTTCCCATCTTTCTCTTGGCTTTTTTTACAATGTTGTTTTCAGCCAGGCGAGTACCAAGAATTAGTGTTTTGAACAGATCACTTGGAAACTTGTCTTTCATACTCATCGGTCATTTACTTGGATCACAGTGTTCCATTTTGTAAGTTTACGTTAGGTGTTTTTTTTATTTCGTGTAGAGAAACGCTAAAAATGTTATGTAAGACTTATGGTCACACGGCACCATCAAAAACACGTACGCATGAGTAAGTTACTAGTTGCTGCAATTTCTGTGATTCACGAATCAATTTCAAACAGTTGTTTGGGCATAAAATGCGTTGCAACTTGATTAATGCTGATTTACCTCATTTTTCCGCCAAAACTCAATTGCGTTAGGGTCTTGGAAGATATGTCAACTTTGATTCCACATACATAAAACAGATGAGTTTAACATGCGAATCAATTAACAATCCTATCAATAGCGCCTCCAAATTGAACGGAAACTAGTTTAATCCTTAACACTCAACAGATCCTATCAAAGAACCGCCGAATTTCCAATTTCTCTTGAGTTTATTATTTCGCTACTTACCAACTTTGGAAACGATGCAATAAATGTTGATGAATAATACGAATTTAGGGTTTTATCGCTCAATCGTTGTATGTTTCTGTTATTTTCTTTATCTTGTCTTTCATTTACTCATTACACCACATATTGACGTACTGAACTGATCTCTGTGTCCCCAATATGTTTTTCGTTCTGTCTTTTATACTTATTTTTATACGAGGTGATCAACTTCTGTGACAAAATTTGTTATACAGGGTGTCCCGGGACTAATGGGAAAAAAGTCAGGAGCGTATAATCTGAGCTAAAATAATGTTAGTACTTCATATCAACTTTTACTATGCAGGCCCTCGTTTTCGAGTTATAGGCCTCCAAAGTTTTAATTTTGAATTTGGTTTTTATTTGTATTTTTTGTACTAGTTATTTGATCTTTATAAAATTTACGGCAAAGCTATAATGTATGTGTATGTTTATTTTGGTAAGGTAAACAGATTTACAGTAGTGCATTGAAGCCAGGGACGGACTACTCGCTATGGTTAGTGATCCAAAAATTTTGCAGGTATGGCACACCCTGTATGAAATTATCGAAATTCACTTCCCCACACATTAAGCTAACGAAAAGGTACTCTTGTTGGAATTCGATAAAATCAGCCGTTTGGCTAATATTTACAGTTTTATTAATGCACTACGTACCAGTTTACGCATTCACCATTTTTATAAGTACACAACGAGGTAAAACTAACTTTTAATAGATGTCCAAAATTTACCTAGAGTAATACAAAAAAATAATTTAACGATAGCAGAAGATGAAAAACATTAACGACTTATTAATTGGAAAGTTGGTAAAAACTTTTTATAAATGTTTTTACCGTTTATCAAGTTATCATAGGATTAGTTGTCAAACGTTGTGTAGAATAGTTCGTAGTCAGTACTTGTCAATAATTCATAGGTCCTTAATTTAACAGTTACAATAGCAGAATTCGCTTTTATTGAGTACGCAGATAAACATCTAATGTATGGACTGGCTTCTCGAAACTGTTTAGAGGCCAAAAGGCTTTATGAAGAACATTTTGCAAACAGAGCATTGCCAGACAGACGAATGTTTGGGCGTATTGATCTCAGGTTACGAGAAACAGGTATGAATAAGTAAATGTAATTTTCCATGTATACAAAACAAAATTTTAAATTTTAGGAAGATTTTCGCCAGAAAAAGCTGGAGAAGGTCCAGTACGAAGCATACGTACTGTGGCAGTTGAACAAGACTTGTTAAATGCAGTTGATAATGAACCATCGAGTTTTAGAAAATTATCAAGAGAACATAACGTCTCGAAATCAGTTGTTCATCGCGTCCTAAAAGAACAGCTGTTATATCCTTTTCCCATGAAAAAAGTACACCGTATGACAGTGGCTGATTATCCTGCACGACTTGAGTATAGCCAGTGGTTTCTGCGACAACAACAAGCAGACAACACATTTATTAGTAACGTTCTCTTTACGAACGAATCCGGTTTCACCAGAGATGGAATCATAAATTCTCATAATATGCATTTATGGGATGATGTGAATCCATATGGCATTATCCAAACTAGGATCCAGCATAGATTCATGGTTAATGTTTGGCAGGAATAGCTGGCAATCATTTGATACAGCCATACTTTATTGACGGTAATTTGACCGGTCAGAGATATTTGGAGTTTTTGCAAAATGAGTTATGGAACCTGTTTGATTATGTGCTACTACAAACTCGTAGGAATTTATGGTTCATGCATGATGGGGCCCCTCCTCATTTCAGTTTAGATGTACGACAGCATTTACACACAAGGCTTCCTAATAGATGGATTGGTCGTGGAGGCCCTTTTCAATGGCCACCGCGATCAGGAGACGTTAATCCTATGGATTTCTTTCTCTAGGCAAGATTTAATAGACAGAAATGTGTTACATTGCAATGTTATTAGAAATAGTGTGGGATTGCTCTTTTAAGTGCAAAGAAACAACCTTCGTAGACTTAGAATGTGCGTGGAAGTGGGAGGAGCTCATATTGAACATTTATTAGAATAACGTTAGTTTTTGTTGTTGTTTAGGAATTAGTTTTAATCTAATGTTTTATAACTTGTGTTTTTGAGGTTTTCTTAATGGTTTAATAATGTTGTGTTCGTTATTTTGATTAAAAGCAAGTAAATTCTGGACATCGTATTAATAAGTTAGTTAGGTAGATTTGTACGTATTGCATTAATAAAACTGTAAATATTAGCCAAACGGCTTATTTTATCGAATTCCAACAAGAGTACCTTTTCGTTAGCTTAATGTGTGGGGAAGTGAATTTCGATAATTTCATACAGGGTGTGCCATACCTGCAAAAATTTTGCATCACTAACCATTGCGAGTAGTCCGTCCCTGGCTTCAATGCACTACTGTAAATCTGTTTACCTTACCAAAATAAACATACACTTACATTATAGCTTTGCCGTAAATTTTATAAAGATCAAATAACTAGTACAAAAAATAAAAATAAAAACCAAATTCAAAATTAAAACTTTGGAGGCCTATAACTCGAAAACGAGGGCCTGCATAGTAAAAGTTTATATGAAGTACTAACATTATTTTGGCTCATATTATACTCTCCTGACTTTTTCCCATTAGTCCCGGGACACCCTATATATATATATATATATATATATATATATATATATATATATATATATATATATATATATATATATATATATATAAATACAAAAATATTGAGAATTGAAAGCCACCAAAAAAAAAGAGGAGTCTATGAAATGATAGAAATCCAAAAAAACCCATATTCTATCAATGCTAAATCTGACACAAATAATTTATCAAAAATTTATGTTAATTTAATCAAATAGATGTCTTTTCCGGTGCATTGTCTATAAATGAAATGACATCCTGTAATATTTCTAAATCCTTATACCATAATAACATCAGTAAAAAATTTTTCAAAGACAAAAATTGATGTGTATTAAAAACCTTGTTGCATCACAATTACTGAATACAATACAAAAAAAGAACTAGTTCTATTTACTAACAATAAAAATTTTTGTTCCTTTTAAGAAGTAATTATTGTCATAATATAATGTAGTGTACTGGCAGTTGTATGTGGGTTTTATATTGATACTAAATGTTTTTAATAAAAATGATTGTTTTCGTGTATTTTAACATATTTTAACATGCGCTCGCCAAGCTCTTGTTTTATGGTAAGTTATATTTAGGATAGACATATGTAGTGTATAAATTGTTGATTTTTTGTCATCTATTTGTAGAATTATGTTCTGATGAAGGACACGATATGTCCGAAACGTAAACAAAAACAAAAATGTTAATTAAAGCCAAAAAAACCATTTGATTTGTTTAACTAGCAACCTACAATCCAAAGAAAAATTTTTCCAAAAAAATATATATATATATATATATATACAGGGTGTCCCGGGACTAATGGGAAAAAGTCAGGAGCGTATAATCTGAGTCAAAATAATGTTAGTACTTCATATAAACTTTTTCTATTCAGGCCCTCGTTTTCGAGTTATAGGCCTCCAAAGTTTTAATTTTGAATTTAGTTTTGATTTTTATTTTTTGTACTAGTTATTTGATCTTTATTAAATTCACGGCAAAGCTATAATGTACGTGTATGTTTATTTTGGTAAGGTAAACAGATTTAGAGTAGTGTCTTGAAGCCAGGGACGGACTACTCGCAATGGTTAGTGATCCAAATAATTTGCAGGGATGGCACACCCCGTATGAAATTACCGAAATTCACTTCCCCACACATTAAGCTAACGAAAAGGTACTCTTGTTAGAATTCGATAAAATAAGCCGTTCGGCTAATATTGACAGTTTTATGGACTACGTACATTCACCATTTTTATAAGTACACAACGAGGTAAAACTAACTTATTAATACGATGTCCAAGATTTACCTTCAGTACTACAAAAAAATAATTTAACGATAGCAGAAGATAAAAAACATTAACGACTTATTAATTGGAAAGTTGGTAAAAACTTTTTAAAAGTGTTTTTACCGTTTATAAAGTAACCATAGGATTAGTTGTCAAACATTGTGTAGAATAGTTCGTAGTCAGTACTTGTCAATAATTCATAAGTCCTTAATTTAACAGTTAGAATGGCAGAATTCACTTTTATTGAGTACGCAGATATGAATTTAATGTATGGACTGGTTTCTCGAAACTGTTTAGAGGCCAGAAGGCTTTATGCAGAACATTTTGCAAACAGAGCATTGCCAGAGAGACTAATGTTTGAGCGTATTGATCTCAGGTTACGAGAAACAGGTATGAATAAGTAAATGTAATTTTCCATGTGTATAAAACAAAGTTTTAAATTTTAGGACGTTTTTGCCAAAAAAAGTGGAGAAGGTCCAGTACGAAGCGTACGTACTGTGGCAGTTGAACAAGACTTGTTAAATGCAGTTGATAATGAACCATCAACGAGTTTACGAGAATTATCAAGAGAACATAACGTCTCGAAATCACTTGTGCATCGCGTTCTAAAAGAACAGCTGTTATATCCTTTTCACATGAAAGAAGTACACAGTATGACAGTGGCTGATCATCCTTCATGACTTGAGTATAGCCAGTGGTTTCTGCGACAACAACAAGCAGATAATACATTTATTAGTAACGTTCTCTTTACGAACGAATCCGGTTTCAACAGAGATGTAGTCATAAATTCTCATAATATGCATTTATGGGATGATGTGAATCCACATGGCATTAGTCAAACTAGGAGCCAGCATAGATTCATGGTTAATGTTTGGGCAGGAATAGTTGGCAATCATTTGATAGGGCCATATTTTATTGACGATACTTTGACCGGTCAGAGATATTTGGAGTTTTTGCAAAATGAGTTATGGAACCTGTTTGATGATGTGCTACTACAAACTCGTAGGAATTTATGGTTCATGCATGATGGGGCCCCTCCTCATTTCAGTTTAGATGTACGATAGTATTTACACACAAGGTTTCCTAATAGATGGATTGGTCGTGGAGGCCCTTTTCAATGACCACCGCGATCAGGAGATGTTAATCCTATGGATTTCTTCCTCTAGGGTTATCTCAAAAGTAAGGTATACGCAACACCTGTGCAAACAAGGCAATATTTAATAGACAGAAATGTGTTACACTGCAATGTTATTAGAAGTGCAAAGAAACAACCGTCGTAGACTTAGAATGTGCGTGGAAGTGGGAGGAGCTCATATTGAACATTTATTAGAAAAACGTTAGTTTTTGTTGTTTAGGAATTAGTTTCAGTCGATTGTTTTATAACTTGTGTTTTATGAGGTTTTCTTAATGGTTTAATAATGTTGTGTTCGTAATTTTGATTGAAAGCAACTAATTACGTTGTCTGCGTGCCTTTTTAATTCCCATTAAATAAGTTCTTAATGTTTTTATCATCTGCTATCTTCAAATTATTTTTTTGTAGTACATCGTATTAATAAGTTAGTTGGGTAAATTTGTACGTAGTGCATTAATAAAACTGTAAATATTAGCCAAACGGCTCATCTTATCGAATTCCAGCAAGAGTACCTTTTCGATAGCTTAATGTGTGGGGAAGTCAATTTCGATAATTTCATACAGGGTGTGCCATCCCTGCAAATTTATGGATCACTAACCATTGCGAGTAGTCCGTCCCTGGCTTCAAGGCACTACTGTAAATCTGTTTACCTTTCCAAAATAAACATACATGTACATTATAGCTTTACCGTAAATTTTTCAAAGATCAAATAACTAGTAAAAAAAATAAAAACCAAATTCAAAATTAAAACTTTGGAGGCCTATAACTCGAAAACGAGGGCCTACATAGGAAAAGTTTATATGAAGTACTAACATTATTTTGGCTCAGATTATACGCTCCTGACTTTTTTCCCATTAGTCCCGGGACACCCTGTATATATATATATATATAAATTATATGTGTTATAACGGAATTAGAGGGCGTATTTTTTGACGGATCAAAACCAAACTCGCTACAAAAATCGTTTAGTCCAAAATCTTGGGCGAGTTCGTTTATGAGCCAAATCGGCACAGTAAAAACAAAATGGCGGCCTGTCAAAGTTGAAAAAAAATCGTACTTCCTTTATTTTTCAAATGACGCAAAAAAGTTACTGAGCTTTTTCATAGACCTTAACACGTTTTACAACTTTTATATTTAACATTTTTCTCTAAATCGTACATTAAAATATTTATTTGAGAAAATTCACCAATTTACCAGATTTTTTTTAATCTTTGATTTGATGCCACAATGTTACTTTGGTTTTTTGTACATCTAAAATCATTCTATTACTTTTGTATCTAATTTTTTATTTTGGGTTTTATGCAAAAATGTTACTGAAATAAGCCTGTCCAATTGGTCCTGTGCCATTGGGATGTTTTTTATTAATCTCATACAACGTTAAACCATTTCGATTGAAATAAGCTTTTATTTGGTTGCCCACGATCTGGACATCGCTCATGATATACTCTTGCAGCAAGTCAACAATTCTTATAACATTCGCCTAATATCCATATCATCTTATATATTAAAAAAAATTATGAAAACTGAAGTCTGGCCGTACTATCCGGCCGATTTTCTCCATTTTTTTTTCAAATTAAAGGTATTTATACACAGATATGTGATTAATCATTGAAATTCACTCAACTCCCACCTTACTCAAGTTATACTCAAACGCGATTATTCCCTGCACATTTCTTATGGGACACATTCACTCAATCAATTCGAATTCTCTTGAATGGATCTTGATCGTTTCACTCTCAGAACACCTGTGAATCAAGTGTCTAGTGTCTATTATTTCTTCACGTTCAAAATTCATTGTTGATAGAAGTAAAACAATCAAAATTCAAAACAATTCGGTTTAAAATTGAAATGTCAATTAGTGACACATCTTCATAGCAACCTTGATTTTAATGACATAAGAGCTCATTTCGAACACATTCTACAAGGAATGAAAAAAATAACAGATATAACGGTTGTCACAGAAGTTGATCACCCTTTATAGTAGTTTCATTTTTCTCCCCTCTCAAACATTGTACCGTTGCCTAAAATCTGACTCCTCTGTAAAAATTCTCTACAACTTCTTTACTTTATATTGCTGTCGTTTAGATTTCCTGTAATATTTTTCCATGCGGTTTTATCTTCTTTTATATATTATTATTGTATATAGATATTGCACTTATCCTCTTCTTTCATTATTTGGCTCTTTGCGAATCCAATATAACGTCTTTTCTCCATGTTTTTGTTTTGAATGTTTCATATTCGTATCTTTCCAAACTGTACCGTTCTCGACAATTGATCAGTATGTTTTCTGTACTCTAAAATTCTTACCAGCTTCCTTTATCTATAAATCTAACTTTTTCTTCCTTGCGACTCCAATACATCTTTCTTTACTTTTAGTTTTCATCCTCGTTCATATTAGTCCTGTTTGAAACTCTGTACAGTTTTCGAAATTATATCTGTACTCCATATTTGCAGTCTGCAAATTTTTCTAAGCCAACTTTATCTTCCATAGCTTCTGCTTCAGTACCTTGATAGTTGTTTCCTTTTTACTTTGTCTGACGTCTATTTACTTATTACACCATATTTGTTCTCTGCAATCCTGATACATATATTGCTTTGATTTTCTCTTTATTCATATGTTTGTTGTACCATTTTTTGTCTCCTTAAAATCCTGTACCGTTCTTCAAAATGTTTCCGAATACTTTTACTGTATTTTCTTAACTATTTGATTCTATTTTTTTTTCATTCTATGGCACTATTTAATTTCTTACGTTTCAAATACAACTTTCGAATTATTTTTATTGGCTGATAACCGTTGGGCTATTGCCTGCAAATGTGTAATAATATAAGCAAATTAACGCACCGCTATAATAGTTGTGCTGATGTCGTATATCGCTAACGGTCAATGTGAAAACGAGTATAGATTTACCGATTATATTATCTTTAGAAATCTTTTATCCATAATCGTTACTACTCCCACATCACAAATACTTCCATTATATTCATGTACGCGAACCTCATTATCTTCTACAAATAGTAAATATTTAAATTGTGTTTTGGTTACAGTAACTCCAATCATGTGATAAAAAAAGTTATGTTTGTTTATAATATCCGTAATAGGCATTGTTAGAAGAGTAACTAGGAATATTCAATATGTAATTCAATCAGTGTATTGTTATTATAAGTATAGTTGATAGGTTTTCCTTTTCTTAGAATGTTTAATACTCCTCATCGATTATTCATTGAAGGCAAATTAACCAAAGTTTATACAAACAATACCAAACATTATGTCATATTTATACTCTACGTTCTTTATAAATGTTTCGTCTGTAATTGTTATCACAAAATTAAATCTCCAACGGACAGAAAATAACTGGAACTGAAAATACTAATCAAAACTAGAATTTTGTCGCACATGAATTATATGTTATTTTCTTGTTATCATTATAATTTTAATGAGAATAACCGGTGTTTATGTTAAATATATTGGCAATATAATACAAAATTATACAATAGGGTTATTAATAAATTTTAATGTAAAAATGATACTATATTATGATAGAATAGAATACAATTCTCTCTTTATATCATGTTTTGCCCATAAAATCTTATTTATTCTTCAAAACATTCAAAGATGGAACTGGAAGTAAATTCCATAATGACGATGCGATTAGAGCTGTCGTCTTGATATTTTCGCAAAAATTACTGTTCCAACCCTCATTTTGTGGAATCTATTTTAACTGTTTCTAAATAATTGCACTATATAATAAGAAAAACATAATATTTCAAAAAAAATTGACAATTGTTTCGACATGTTGAAATATCATCGTCATAATGACAGAAGTTACATTTGGTGTGATGCCTAACTGATGTTTAATAATTATTTTTGGCTAGACCAAGAAGAGACCTCTCTTTGGGAATAAAAAAAGAAGATCACAAGCAACGGTAGTTGCCGAGTGACGCAAGTACACCTTCATAAAAACCACCATACCCAACAAGCCCAATACAAATAGTCTACGGCATGTAAATCAAACCATGAAATGTCGCTCTACATATACAGTAATTTTTACTTTTCCTCCCAACCTATCTAATATGCGAGAAAAGTATTGGTTTACCCCAAAAAAAGTTGGAAATTTGAAATTTTTTGTGAGTTACTCTTACATTTTCCATTTTTCCATCAACAACAACCCAAAAAACGGTTTTTAGAAAAAAAATCCTGTGTGTATGTCGTCGTCGTCGTCGTTGTCGTCGGCCACTTTTCGATACATGTTTTGTTAGCACAATACAGCCTCCGGTGTGCAACAGGTCACCAGTTTTATGATTGAATATTGTTAAGGACATGTCACAGATGATCCCTATCTATTTTCAGCTCACCAGATCCAGCACAACGGGTGCTATGGTACTAGAAATACGACATTTTAGTCATTTTTTGAGAAATTTCAGTTTGTTAGCACGATACAGCCTCCGGAGTTCATCAAGTCACCAATTTTATGATTGAATATTAGTCAGGACACTTCACAGATGAACCCTATTGATTTTCAACTCACCAGAGCCAGTACAGCACGTTCTATAGTACTTTAAGTTCGATATTTTTGTCATTTTTGGAGAAATTTAAGTTTGCTAGCACGATACAGCCTCCGTAGTATAAACAAGTGACCAATTTTATGATTGGATATTATTCAGAGCGTGTCAAAGATAAATCCTATTGATATTCAGCTCACTAAAGCCAGTACACCGGGTTCTATGATACTTGAAGTACCAAATTTTTGACTGTCTCGACCCTTACTTCGTGGAATATGCTCATATTAGTGTTTTTAAATGAAACTCAAGGTCTCTAGTTAATTCGACAATATAATACAAGTTATTGAAAATTCTAAAAAATTGACAATTGTTTCGATAAATCAATTCTGACGATGATATTGATTTATCGAAACAATTGTCAATTTTTTAGAATTTTCAATAACTTGTATTATATTGTGGAATTAACTAGAGACCTTGAGTTTCATTTAAAAATACCAAATTTTTGTCATTTTTGAATAATTTTCAGTTTGTTAGCAAGATACAACCTCCAGAGTGTATACAAGTGACCAATTTTATGATTGAATATTGTTCAAGATGTCTCACAGATGTACCCTATTGATTTTCAGCTGACTAGAGCGAGTACAGCGGGTCCTATAAATCCAGATATATTACATTTTGGGTTATTTTTGGACAAATCTCGGTTTGTTAGCACGATACATCCCCCGAAGTGTATACAAGTGACAATTTTATGATAGAATATTATTCAGGGCCACAGATGCGGAAAAGTTAGTTTTAATCTTTAAAACCGTTTATTTTTCATACAAAATATCAATTTTCAAATGTCCGAAAAAATAGGATCGTCTTCACCGATCACGATGGAATTCTGTCAGTTGACTTGAGGTGCTGAGGTGATGGTACAGTAAAATTTTCAGCCTCCTAGGTGTACTCAAAGTTGATGTACACGTACGTCGTTTTAGGTAGTTTGTTTAGGTAATTTATCGGCAACTTAGTTACGGCTCCAACGATTTCGATGAAACTTTGCAGAATAACAGAGCTCGAAAAATTATTACGAACGCATCAAATGTTTTTTGTAGCTGTATTCAAGGCATTTCCAACGGTATATAATATTTGAGACACTTGGTGTACCCTTGTGGAGTTATAGCCCTTTAATTTTTTTTTCGTTGTTGACCACAGATCAAAAAATTGTTACGTAAACAAATTTGATTTAATACTGCATTCCTCTAACAATTTATTGAAAATAGTATTGATATCCCTCTAAAAACCTCTTGACGAGGTAAAAATAGGTGACGCTAGTGCACCCCTTATAAAATATGTGATATCAAATCATACGATGTATAGGGTGACACAAATAATATATTCACTTATAATCTTTTTAAAATACAGGTAAGCTATGTATTTGCGTTCCGCCCTGTTTAAATATTGTTAGTGTTTGTTTGAAGCTGACTTCTACTTTATTCCAATTTTACCAAAAATAATTCAAATTTCTGTATATATTTAAGACGGACGTGACAATTGGGATCCATTCAGTTCATACTACCAAAAATATAATACAAAGAAAGGCTCCATCCGATTATAGGTACTATCAAAAAATATAACAAAAAGAATAGTCCCCATCCAATTTATACTAATAAAACACATTAGAAAGAAAGGGCCTCATCCCAATTATATTATCGAAACATATTACAAAGCAAAGGACAGATCTGTTTCGCTTGAGTTGTCAGAATTACAAAACAAACAAAAAACTTTCTTATCTGTACTATAATAAAACCGGTTGAAAAACAAAATGCAATAAAATTAATTGGTGAGACCACAAACAAACACTAACAAAATTTAAACCGGGCTGAACACAAGTATAAAGTGTGAATATATTGCTTTAGCTTACCTTTATTTTAAAAAGATTATAAGTGGATATAGTACTAGTGGCACCCTATACATCGTATTATTTGATATATCTTTTATTAGCGTTGGACCTATTTGATCACCTATTTTTACTTCGTCAAGAGGTTTTTGGAGTGATACGATATTACAAATATTAACGCTTAGATATTATTAGCCCTATGGGGGTATTCTGATTATCATTTTCCCGTTTTAAGATTAGTATAACTTTGCAATTATTTAGGAAACCAGGGAAAACTATTATATGGTGATCATCAAAAGTATTACTTAAGAAGACAGTTTAATAAATGAGAACTGACTACTTTATATTGTGTGTCGTTTAAATGTTTTCTAATTCCTAAGGGAGAACCAGTTCTTGTTTCCTTGAATAAGTTGTAGTACTTCTAGTTCTGTGTAATGGAATTGTGATAGTTGCTTTAATTTGTATGCTTGTAACTGTTCATTGTGTCTGATTTCAAAATTTCGAATTGTTTGACTTATTACATTCAGTTTATATATACCAGACTTCTTTAATGGCGATATTTTTTTAGATTTTACAATTTTACACTTACATTACTTTCTGTTTTGAAAGAAATTGTTGTATTTGTTGCTAAAGATACTATCATTGAAATACACATAGGGTCAAAAGTTTTTCATCACCCAATACCTCATAAAGTATTTTTTTCTTCATCAAAAATGGATTGGAGAATAATTAATTGATTACTTTTATGTTAAAAAAATCATCAAAGTTTTTTGTAAAAATTTTATTATACACTAATACACATGTTTTAAATATAAGAGTTTTTTTGCAAGAGAAGTAAATTTACAAATTGGTGGTTTTTTTGGAATAATAATGAATTAGAATTATTTGTTAATGAGTATTTCCACCTTTAGAATCTATGCAGGCTTAGAGACGCCTACCCCTACTGTTAACCAGCTTTCTGATATGCTGTTGCGGGATATTCCGCCATTCCTCCTGAGCGGCATGAACAAGCTCTTGTACACTCCTGGGTGGATTTTTGCGTGCTGCTACTGCCCTGGAAAGCATGTACCAAGCATGTTCTATTGGATTCATATCTGGCGATAAGCCGGGCCAGTCCAAACCATTGACGCCTTCGGTTTCTAGATACTTATTTACAGCTCTGGTGCGATGAGGACAGGCGTTATCGACCATAAAAACGAAAGCATATACGTAACTCACGAAATTTGAAAATAACGTACATCACTTTGCGTTCTACCAACTCTATTAGCCACGAACCTTTGAGAATGGCCTTCTTCAATTAGACCTATCATTCTGGCACGATCAATATCACTTATCACTTGACGATTCATGTTGGCAGTCCAAAACATAAAATTCAACTGGCTTTGCTAGAAAAATTATCGTACCAAAAATTTACTTTCCAACAAAAAAAATTGTAAACATGTATTTCTTGTAGAAACAAAATTTGGAGAAAAATCTTTGATGTTTTTTTTCACTTGGAACTAATCATTTAATTACTGTCCAGTCCATTCTTGACGCAGAAAAAATTACTTACAGAGATATAGGGTGATGCAAAACTTTTGAATCTATGTGTATTAGAAACATATCGGCAAATGTGATGGTTTTGTAATTTTGTATTTCTATAGTTTGTTTAGGAAATATTAGTTGTAATACCAGTTTTTATTTGTTCATAGAAATTGAAAATGTCACATTAGTGTATGTTGGTATTCTGTAAATTGAATAATCAGGTACATTATTAACTTTTTCGTCCAGATAATAAATTGAGTTATTTTCTTCAACTTCTGATGTAAATCTAATTTTTGGGCGCAAATAATTAATATGATTTAAAAATGCATGGGAGGAATTTTCTTGAATAAAGTCCTTACTTTTTAATAATGTGTTTATTATTTGCCAAAAGACGCGTTTCGACTTGTTAAGTCGTCTTCTGTTTCAGCTAAAAGGTTTACATTATGATAGATACATAACACATAAGTTAAAAAAGATGTTACAAATTTTTGTATATAAAATAATAAAACAATTACCTCAATAACACTGTCAAAAACATGAAAACATGGAAGGTTGAAAATTAAAATTAAAACGCTGTATACATTTTGTAGCTGTTGTCAGTAAACTTTTAAAATGTATTATTTAGTTTGAAGGTGTTTTTTGCCTTTATTTTTCTAATACGATGTGGTGTTGTATGGGCGCGTTTGCTTGATTTAACAGGTGTATATTATAGTAAGGTGCAGAAGCTCTCAACAATTTATTGGTTATTTTAAGAGACCATCATATATTACATTCAAATTAGAAACGATATTCGTAATTCGAATGTAATATATAATGGTCTCTTAAAATAACCAATAATTGTCGAGAGCTTCTGCACCTTACTATAATATACACCTGTTAAATCCAGCAAACGCGCCCAGACTAACGCCACATCGTATTAGAAAAAGAAAGACAAAAAACACCTTCAAACTAAATAATACATTTTAAAAGTTTACTGACAACAGCTATAAAATGTATACAGCATTTTAATTTTTAACCTTCCATGTTTTCATGGTTTTGACAGTGTTATTAAGGTAATTGTTTTATTATTTTATATACAAAATTGTGTAACGTCTTTTTTAACTTATGTGTTATGTATCAATCATAATGTAACCTTTTAGCCGAAACAGAAGACGACTTAACAAGTCGAAACGCATATTTTTGCAAATAATAAACATTCGTTTTGACAAAGCTACTGTGTTAGTGAAACGCGTCAACCAGTTTAAATTGAACATTAGTTCAAATAAATGAAGATTTAAACAAATTATATTTTTTTATTTTATCGTTAAATAATAAACAAATTATTAAAAAGTAAAGACCTTTATTAAAGAAAGTTACTCCCATATAATATATATATATATATATATATATATATATATATATATATATATATATATATATATATATATTGTTAGAATATTAAAATTCATATAATTATTAAAAAAAATATTTTCTTGTGTCCAATTTATTGTTTAATCTAAAATTCGGCTAGCTCATGGAAATTGTTATTTTTCTTTAATTATATTTATATATTTTTTTGAAGTATTGAATAATATTATTTAATTTAACTCTTTAACTCAAATTGTGGGCTCGTATTAAGTTTATATTTAAGAAAAAAAATTACAATTGCTTATATACTATGAATAACTATTTCTAATTCTAAATACCTTAACTGTCCTTTCCTACAAAGTCCTTCCACAGCCCATTCCTCGTTTCACAAAAGTCTATTCGCACTGTCCCAAAATGTTCATTAATCTCATAACATTTCCAGTCCTTTCAGGCTCAACTCTCGTTTTTCCCGGTATTTTCACTGTTCCGCGTTTCAATGTTTATTACTTTTATTCACCAACACCTCCCAACATACAGTTTTCACACTCTTAATGTTCAATTTTACAACCTTCAGCCATTTTTAAATATATTTTTATAAATGGTATTTTAATTATATATTTGGAATGATTGTGACAGTTCCTAACCATCTGACATTACATATTATAGAATTATCAACTTAGACGTCATTCATGTATTTTTTTGGTAATGGAACTGTCAGATTATAAATCATTATGATTATTTACTGAAGCATTGAAGCATTCTGGTTGTATATATATATATATATATATATATATATATATATATATATATATATATATAAAAAAGATGTAGGAATATCGCGTGATATGTTAACAACAACAACAAAGAGATTCATGGGTAATTCACGCGAAATGAAGGGTTACTGAAACAGAGTGGTAACCGCGGACATGCATGTTTGTAGCTCATTTGCCTTCGTCAGCACGGTATAACCAAATAAGGATGTGAAATTTGGGAGCAAAGATGTTAATGGAAACATGGGAAAACACAAAACAACGGATTTCAGCAGGGAAACCAAACGCTCATTTGTGCCTTCAATTGGAAGATCCCGAGTTTTCAGGACAACAACCAAGATCGACACGGAGGCGCATATAGCCCCCCCCCGCCATGAACCTTCCGACCCATAGTAAATAACAAAAAAGATGTAGGAATATCGCGTGATATGTTAACAACAACAACAAAGAGATTCATGGGTAATTCACGCAAAATGAAGGGTTACTGAAACAGAGTGGTAACCGCGGACATCCTTATTTGGTTATACCGTGCTGACGAAGGCAAATGAGCTAGAAACATGCATGTCCGCGGTTACCACTCTCTTTCAGTAACCCTTCATTTTGCGTGAATTACCCATGAATCTCTTTGTTGTTATATATATATATATATATATATATATATATATATATATATATATATAATAGATCATCATTCTATATGAATATAACAGGTTGGTATATCTTTTATAATATAAATATTTTTCATCATCCCAACCCACAATTAAATTTAAGGTGTTTATCTTGATAATGTGTGTATATATATATATATATATATAAAACTCAGAAATATTGGGGAATGCAGCAACAGGGAAAAAGAGAATTCTTTATTGGGTTTTATCCAAGCTTTCGAAAACGTTCGTTTTCATCATCAGGGACGATCCAATGTGAAATTATTTTCCTTTATGTAAAACATAAGATTGAAGAACTCATCACATGGCATCAGTTAGGGAAAATTGACATTCAAATTAGCAGTAATATTCACAACATTGAGGCTGTTATAGTATAATATAATAATAAAAACACAAAACTTGCACGAGATTAACGTCGTAAAATCATTTTTTAACAAACACAGCCGAAAAAGGACGCGTCCTTTTTCGGCTTTTCAGCAAAGACTAGCGTTTTTTTATATATACAGAGTGGACCACAGAAAACGTCGCCCCCCCCCCCCGATATTAGGCAGTATTCATTGGATTTTAAGGAAGTAATGAAACAGATCGACTTTTGTTCTAAAAGGGACATATCTTTATTCTTTAGGATACAGTCATTTGTCAACCTCCACCATTCCAGTTTCTCAGCCCCTTATTTATTAATACACTATGTGCAACACATGATTAGAAAGGTATTTAGATGGATTGTTCAGACATAATGATCGTCAACGTGTAAATATAAAAAATCGTTAACAATCATTATTGTATGGTATATTCCCTATTTAAAAATAAGCGGTTGGGGAAGTGCAAGGAAAGGGGTTGGCATAGGCAGATGTCTGTATCGTAAAAATGTGTCCCCTTACAAAAAAATCGATCTGTTACAGCATTTCCTTAAAATCTAATGAATACTGCCTAATATCGGAGTGTACTATTTTCTGTGGCCAACTCTGTGTGTAATATAATATAATGTATGTAACATGATATAATATAATATAATATAATATAATATAATATAATATAATATAATATAATATAATATAATATAATATAATATAATATAATATAATATAATATAATATAATATAATATAATATAATATAATATAATATAATATAATATAATATAATATAATATAATATAATATAATATAATATAATATAATATAATATAATATAAACGTTACCACTATAGCTGGCTGAAATTTATTCAGATAAAATTTTTATATATACATTGTTATTTTCCAACTAATTTTAAGCTGATCTAAAAAATCATTTGGCAAGAAAAAAATTTATAAGACTTGGCCCAATGTTTGGTATAAGGCTGCAAAAGTTGGGCCAAGTCTTATAAATTTTTTTTCTTGTCAAATGATTTTTCAAATCAGCTTAAAATTAGTTGGAAAATAACTATGTATATATAAAAATTTTATCTGAATGAATTTCAGTCAATAAATTGAGAATTATTTGGAAGAATGTTTCTTTGTAAGTATCAATTGAAAATAGAAAATTCAATATACGACATGGTATTTTACGTGATTTCAAAAATTTTTGTGATTTTAATTTAATTAGGTATTTGAATTGTCTATTAAATGGAATTTTATTCTTTCTAGAGTCACTTGGGACGTGTACATGGCGCAAAGTTTTACTGATATCCGTAGATAGCAGCATTGGTAGTATTTCAATTATTTTTGTAGTTTAATCTTTTAATTCGTTCTATTGTTCATTTAGTATCATTTCTTCAACGTGTGACAGGATTATAGTTTTTAATCGAAAATATTTTTTTTCTAAGAATAGACTATCGACAAAATATTTTCTTCACTTGTTTAAATATTGTTTAATCAAACTATATAAAGTGTGGCCAGCCTAAAATGGAAAACCTTCTCATCAATTTTGAAAAGACTATTAAGATTTCTATTTTTGAGGTATGATTATTAAACTATACATAAAAAAAAATTAAAATACTGAGAGATGAAATTCGAGACCGACCACCCAGAAATATAAATATTTTACACTTAAAACCCCCAAACTGGCTAATATTGTTACAAAAAATTCTATAAACAACAAAATATACGTTATTTAATAATGTAAACAGTTATCGAACAATTACTTGAAGAATAAGGATCAATAATGGTAATAAAATAATTTTCCAAAGACTTCATAATACAATAATTTATTGATTTCACCTAGAAAATCACAACTAAAACGGAAAACATTTTGAAAAGACTATTCAGATTTACATTTTTGTAATATAATTATTAAACTATACATAAAAAAAATTAAAATACTGAAAGATGAAATTCAAGACCGACAACACAGAAATTTAAATATTTCACATTTAGAAACCCCAAACTTGCTAATATTGTTACAAAAAAAATCTATAAACAACAAAATATTCGTTATTTAATAATGTAAACAGTTATCAAACAATTACTTGACGAATAAGTATCAATAATGGTAATAAAAGAACTTTTCGAAGACTTCATAATAAAATTATTCATTGATTTCACCTACGAAACCATAACTAAAATGGAAAACATTCTCTTCAATTTTGAAAAAAATTATTCAGATTTCTATTTTAGAAATATTACTATCAAACTATACATCAAAAAAAATTAAAATACTGAAAGATGAAATTTGATACCGACAACCCAGAAATTTAAATATTTCACATTTAAAAACCCCAAACTTGCTAATATTATTACAAAAGATTCCTATAAACAACAAAATATACGTTATTTAATATAGTAAACAGTTATCGAACAATTACTTGAAGAATAAGGATCAATAATGGTAATAAAAGAACTTTCCGAAGACTTCATAATACAATTATTTATTGATTTCACCTAGAAAACCACAACTAAAGTGGAAAACCTTTTCTTCAATTTTGAAAAAACTATTCAGATTTCTACTTTAGAAATATTACTATCAAACCTTACATAAAAAAAATTTAAATACTGAATGATGAAATTCAAGACCGACAACCCAGAAATTGAAATATTTCACATTTAGAAACCCCAAACTTGCTAATATTGTTACAAAAAATTCTATAAACAACAAAATATACGTTATTTAATAATGTAAGCAGTTATCGAACAATTACTTGATAAATAAGGATGAATAATGGTAATAAAAGAACTTTACGAAGACTTCATAATAGAATTATTTATTGATTTCATCTAGAAATCCACAACTAAAATGGAAAACCCTCTGTTCAATTTTGAAAAAACTATTCAGATTTCTATTTTTGGAATATGATTATTAAACTATACATGAAGATGTAATTCGAGACCAACAACTCAGAAATTTAAATTTTTCACATTTAAAAACATCAAACTTGTTAATATTGTTAAAATTCTATAAACAACAAAATATACGTTATTTAATAAATAATTATAACAAAAGAACAATTCTGGATTCTGTGTTATTCAATCGTTGTATAAATGAATTGTTTTCAGTGAGCAGTACTGGATATATACAATTAGAGTCGCAGACGATACAGCCATTATTTATGAAATAGATAATTGGTATAATTTGAAATAGTTGAAAATGATCTAAGAATAATTATGGATTGGTTTCATCATAAATTACTTACTCTAAATTTTAATAAAACATAATTTTCCATTTCTTAATTCTAGAGACCATAAGAATAACTTCACATATTTTTTATAGAAAAAAACTAGAGATTATGCTTTATAACTTTAAGTGTTTAAAATATTTATGTATCATGTATAATGTCAATACTTGCAGATATTGTACTACTGTCTAGTGGAAAGCCATCTCAGGTATGGCCTATTTTCTTGGGGATGTGCTTCCAGAACATTTATAGGTCCCTTTTAGAGATTATACAAAGAAGCTTTATTTAGATTATTATGTCTAGTTGCAGCATGTGCCCTAGTGACGCACTGTATAATATAAACAAAATCTTTGACTTGAAGAAATTATGTTTTCTGTGTGTATCTGTAAAATATCATACTATGGAAAATAAAATTAAGTTACCTACACATACATATGAATCCAAAAATAAACACTTATATGAAGCTCCTATGAAGACAAAATCTTTATGTCAAATTCTTCCTATTAACACAACCAAAAGTTTTGTGAAATTAATATCTGAAATATCTCTTCATTCTCTGGAATGTCTATCCACTTCATAGATTTTATGTATAATTATAGTGTTTTCTTATTTACCGAAACATATGTTGAGGTAAATTCGTTCATCTCTGGCATACATTTTTTAGTATTTATAATAAACAAATTGGCTTTCATAAGTTGTTCGGGATACTAATGCTCAATTTGGGTTTAATACTACTGATTAACTGATTGTAGAATTTATTTTTATAGGAGAAATTCATAACATATTTGAAAAATTTATTTAAATGTAACGTTATAAAATGGCAAATGACATTTGTGTTGTTACGTCAACTGACGCTGTTGTGAGGACGATACAATTCGACGATTTTAGAAACGGTGCTCGAGAATATCATTTATAGGAACTATTCGCAAATAGAGCATTCACAGGCTTGCGTATGCATGACGTTGGGAACGACGTCAAGAATAACGCCCTGATTCCAGATTCAGGGCATCAGTGCGGATGAATCTCAATCATCGACCACCACACCTGCAAGAAATGAATCACCGGTAGCGACATTAATTCTCTTTCCGAAATATCGAGACCACACATGACCAACTTTTATTTTTTAGAACTTAATATCTTTTTAATAAATACATGGAAAATTATCATTGATGCTGTAAATGGAAGATTATATATGAATTATATGGCAAATGTATGCATACTTTGTCCGTAGATAATATACTTTTTAACTAATAAAAAAAAATAGAATTGCGGGGAGAGGAGAAAGACGAAATTTTCGGTGTAAGAGTGTCTGTCGTCTAGCGCAAAAATATATAAAAGAGGGCGGAGTAGAGACGTGACATGGCGCGAGTGACGAGCAGTCACTCTTGATAAAGCTGGCAACGGTACAAGCCTAGCGTCGACGTTTCGAGTCAAAACCAGGTGAAAGCTCGTTATGCTTTATTTTGATTAAACGTACCTCACATTTGATAACTTTTCACTTTTTAGAATCAATTTCATATTGTGTTTTTTTCCTAATGGGAGTCTCTCGACTTAGTTTTCTTTTAACATCCAACTCCGATGTGTAATTATGTTCTGCTGGTACCTACTGTGAAACAAAACGAAGCAGGTGTTAACATTCTTGATAAGTTATAAATCCACGTAACCTTCAATATTGAGAATACATTAATAAAGGTGAATCAATGTGAATATATTTGCTTGAGATTGAAACAACTTAGCGCACGATTTTATTTTAATTACTATTAAATATATCCCTTTTACACTCATATATATTTCGAATTGGACGATCATGATTTTAATCATTTTGATTAGATCACTTATTCAACTTCAAGGTAATGAAATATATAAAAAAATAATAAATATTGAAATTCGTGATTTATTATACGGAGGTGTGAAATGCTAGTTTCTAATTATGGTATTCGATTTTTATAATGAGCAAGATTTCGCGTACGCACCTACGACTAGTGCTATCTCATTTTATTTTAAATTATTGTTACTGTAGTATAATAATATAATGGGGGCGTTCAGCCACGCTAGCGCTAGGCAAGCGCTGTGTAAGTGGTGGGTGAATTCGACAGCTAAGTGACAGCGCTAGCTCTAGCGGTCGCCATTTTTTCCAGCGAATTTATTTTCCGCTAAGTTGGTCAGCGGTTCGTTATGTCAACACTCTGTGGGTAATCTGTGATGTCAACAACAACAATTCCAACCTCAAATTTAAAATTTCTGTTAAGTATTTAGTTTTTATTAGTATTTAATAAGGTTTAATCATGGCGGAGAATAATGAAACGTATACTACTGTGGAATTTAATGTTGATGGCAAAATATTGACTGGAAATATACCAACGAATATGGTAGAATTGTTGTATGAAGATAAGCTATAATAATTAGTTGAAAAATATAACATATCTAATTAATGATAATAATAATCTTAGATGAATCATTAAGGAGTAATGTAATGGTGCAACTACTGGAAAGCAACAGAGAAAATGTAATTGACCTGGAGACTTCACTTGAAAATCCAAAAATGCCAGAAACTGTGCCAGACGACCAGAATTTTAAATGGTCCACTCAAGCAACCAAATTATTAATTAATATTTACCATAGGGAATACGAAAATTTTAGGAATCCTAAAATCAAAAAAAGTACATTATGGAGCAAGGTGGCAAATGAAATGTCTGAACACAAATATTATGTTTCCAAAGATGCCTGTGATAAAAAATTACGAAACTTAAAAGTAACGTATGGTTCCATAAAGGATAATGCCTCAAAAACAGGTCGAGGAAGGGACAGTTGGGAGTTTTTTTCCTCGTTAGATGAAATTTTTTGTACGGATGCGACTGTTAATCCCAAGAATTTAATATCCTCAATGCCTTTAACATCTAAAAATAATTCCCCAGTATCTCCGTTGACAATTAACGTAGTATCTAGTAATGTTAGTCCTGTGTTGCCAAGTGAGCCTTCTACTTCTCAGTCATCTCTTGGTTCTTGTGCCGAAGTACAAAGTAGAGGGGTAAAAAGAAAAAACCGAAGCCTGGAAGATTTTCGGGTTAAATTTTTGTTTCACCAAAAACAGCAGTGTCAATATTTGGCGGAAATTAAGGAGTCAATTAAAAAAAATGTGTGAGTTCAAGAAAGAAGAACCCTCATTCTACAAAAAGTATTAGAGGAATTACAAAAGAAAAGTTAGAATGATATTTACATTTTTTTAATTTCCTTTAGAAAGAAAGCTTTATTTTTTTGTTTTTTATTTTTAAAAATGCAAATTTTATTTTTTTTATCATATATGAGGTTGATTATTGTTTATTTAATGTACAAATAAGAATTGTGTTTAGTTAACACATTTTATTTTTGTGGATATTTTTTAAAGGAAATAAAGTTTCAGTCTCAATTTTGTTTATTTATTTACTATATTTATTTTTAAGATACTACTAAATTTGTTCCATATTAAGGTTTCTTTTTTGAACTGCTAAAATCATATTATCATCTTCAACTTCATTAAAGTTTTCTTCATTTGCCATTTCTTCAATTTCATGATCAATTACTACCCCATCATCATCATCATCTCTGGAAATAATAAAATTGTGCAAAACGCAGGCAGCTGCAACTATGGTGTTTGCATTTTCTAGATTCACATCTAAATACTTTAATCGACGAAATTTGCGTTTTAACCTTCCAAATGCCTGTTCAATTTTACTTCTGGCGGTACTAAGCACAGTATTGAAATTGGTTTGCATGGCTGTTAAATGACCATTATCTCGAAATGGTACAAGTAAATTGTTCATCAAAGGATAAGCACTATCACCAAGGATATGAAAATTGTGATTAATTAATGGATGTTCTTGGTTGGTTATTAAATTATATAAAGGGCTGACTCTAAAAACCCTGGCATCATGAACACGACCTGTCATACCCACAAAAATATCTGTGAATCGTAGCTTGGAGTCACATACACCTTGGAGCACAACCGAATGGAAAGATTTCCGATTATAGTAATCAATGGGATTATTTGCAGGTGCTTTGATGGGTATGTGGCAGCCATCAATGGACCCAATAATTCCAGGAAAGCCGGTTCTATTCTCCATAATATTTGATTCTAAAATACATTTTTCAGGTGATGGCCACTGAATTTCTTCTGGAATCATCTCATTTAATTTTCCACATACCTCATAAAATATTAAGTGCCCTGTTCCCTTTGAGATGCCGAACCTATCACAGCATGCCAAGTATGACTCTGGCTTTGCCATCATCCATACTGTGAACAAAATTTTTTTCTCTGTAGAAAATATACTGTTTACATTCATTCTCGGTGATATCTGTTGAATGAGAATCTGGAATAGAAATATTAAAAGTGTAATTTTCGTTTACTTACAATGAATATTTTAAATACAAATGTATACTTTGACTTACAGAGGTGAATCTAAATAATAATTATATTTACCAAGCAGTGGAGAAGCATCACGGTAACTCGTATGTATTGCAGAGGCCTAAGAGATAAATGTCGCTATTGCTGTAATGGTGTGGTAGCTGCAATTATAAAAGTAATTGTAGTAATCATTCCCTTACACAAATTCCATGAAGGTATTAATTCATCCTGTGGTAAAGTATCAATTAATCCTGTGGCCAGGTGACAAAAAATAAATATCAATAACAGTTGATTGTAATGTCTACTTAAATTTAATATTTACCAGACTGAATAACTATTTTTGTTGGTGGATGATTCAATAAAATATGTCCCTTGCATTTTAACCATGGAAATATGGCAGGGGCAGCTAGCTGAAACAAACGCTTGGAATATCCTCCTTTGGAAACAATTTTTTTCTCAAAGTGAAGTTCACACAACCTATAATTTATTTTGTTAAGCATCTGTAGTCTTTCCAAATAAATATCTATGGTTACAAGTTTCCAACCATAACTGTACCCTAAAAAGTAAATAAAGGTAGGTATATTTTTATATTCACATCTCTATAAAAGAAATCAACTATTAATTTATATTGAATATTATGTATTTTCATTCAACATGTTTTTTGCAGAACAGGGCTCGTCAGCAGAAAGCTTATTGTAGTACATAATATTATCATTACATGTTATTAAAGGTAGAGGGACAGATCAACGTTAACAAACAAAAACATAGATTTACACAACTTACAATTCATAGGAACATGTAAAATAAAATGTAAAATATTGAAAAATGAATATGTACCTATAATACATTACATATAGAAACAATTTCTCTTACCTCACAGGGTCTTTGGGAAAACCAAACATAGTTATCTTTTCTCATGTTGTTGAGTGACATCCACGAACTTCACAGCTTATTCTTCCCATCATAAATACAATAATTTCTCACTAAGAGTGCAACTAGTTACTTTTACTAAACGGTATTGTTCAAAATCAAAGTAAATAAACAAATAAAAAGCATATTTTTGTTTAACAACAAAGAATGACATTGACGAATGACGTAAAACACATATAAAAAAATGGCGTTTATCACACATGCGCATTCAGAAAATGAATTGTCAAAAAGCAAAAAGTTTCGCTTCTTGTTGTTGGTGTATTCTTTGCTGATACTGCTTGCGATTCTACCCAATTTCAGTTCGCTACTGTGGTTTGATGGATAATGTATGAGCATTGTGAAAATTATGTAAAATGGAATTGCAAGATGGTACCTTTTGGAGAATCCCTACATGAGCCATTTGAGAGCTCATCGGGGTAAATAAGACTTACAAGAGGAATTCATTGGTTGAATCCAACCATCTCCATGACGAGTTATTGAATAATTTGCAGAAATTCTGTGATTTATTATCAGCACCTATTTTTCTGAACATAACGAAAATGATATCTCTTATCTTTCATGTCTCTGAATGAGGACTTTTTCAGTATGGCACTAATCATTTTTTCGTTGTTAATATTCATATCGAAAAACGACACCTCACTTACGTAGATCAACGAAGTAATGAAACACAGTAAAGACAGAAGATTCAGGCGATTATAAGACATGAATTCCATTGTAGGAGATCGGTCGTTCAAGATAGCTTGCATCAGATGCTATTCTTTAAATTTTCGTTATAGAGAGTAGACGATCGTATACGGACGAATACGCGCTACGCATCAGTCTCGCGACTACGCTTTCAATAGAGGATCAGCTTTAGAGGCAACTTCAGTTTACGGTATCATGTCTTTATCAGCGGATGCGGTAGCTGCATTTCGTGATAACTTAAATAGAAAAATAAAAAGAAGTAACTCAAGCTGGTGGAGGAGGTACAACAAGTTGATTGCGGACGATGAATCTTTGTTTTGAAATTATAGTCGTATGAGCCAAGAAGATATTGAATACTTATTAGGGAAATTTCATCGATTGTGAGAAAATCTGATATCAACTTTCTTAAAATTACTGGTAACATTAAGTTGTCGTCAATGGCCACTGTTGGTCTAGGATCACAGACGTCTAAAGTCAAACCATAAAGTTTAGAAAGTGCAATGACCTTCCCATGTACCGATATAGGCCTTGCACAGTTGCGTGGGTATTTTTTTGCGGGGTCAAAAATAGCACTCATACACTTTCCTGAACTATATTTTGGACGTGGGAAACATTTATAAAATAAAGGAAATTTGTCAATGAAAGCAAAAGGAATATTTTTTTTAAAAAAGGAAATCATAAGTACAAAAATAAGAATTAAAAAAATAGAACTCGCAACACCGAAAAACAATGTTAGAACTTATCCTTTGTCATTTCCCGATTTTTCATCATCAATATCACTATCATTAGTACCTACATTAGTAATAATATCATCGATAACTTTATCATGAACATGAGCAATATATACCTGCTCCAGTTTCTAGTGTCATTCGTTCCAATGATTTCTTAAGACGGTGTTCCACATCGGCAAACTAAAACGTTCAATTTTTCCTTGCCACATTCCCTTTAAGTTGTGCCCAAATTAACTCAATTGGATTCAACTCACAACGATAGGGGGCAACCTTAATACAGTAAGTCCATGGTTCAATGCTAATTTATCTACATCAAGTTTCTTATATTTATTGGCATATATATTTTTTCTTTACACTGCTATCATCGTAAGGGATTTTTATCCCGTAACCATTCTTGAATTTGAGTTTTTCTCCCTGTCTGTTGTGGCGTTTTTTCGCAGTGTCGACTGTGGTAAGGAGCATTATCCATAACGACGACAGATCCTAGTTTCCAAACCACTTCTCGTACACCTCTGCGTTCATATCTTCATGGTAGTCTTCCGTTTTTTTGGCATTAAATATTAATTCACCATTCAACACAATCGCTATAACTTCCTATATTTATGTGTAATTATCAATCGACGGGCTTTTCTAAATGGAATTTTGAAACCTGTTGATCCTCCTTCAATAGCTTTGTGCCGTGCATTTTTCACATTTCCATGTTGCCACACTTTTTTCACCATGTGCCCGTCGTTGACCCATGTTTCAACCGTATAATAAATATTTCTTCCTTGCTTCCGAAACTCGTTAATTTTCCTTAGATACTCTCTTCTCCACAATAATATTACAGATGTTTCAATAAGAACACTATTTTCTCGCAACTAAAATTCAAACCATGTAAGATTTTCCTGAACGTCTCCTTGCCCATTTTAGGGATGCTCTCGTTTTCACTAACAGCTTCCAGCACTTTCTTTAATGTTTGTACCTCATTTTTCACTAAAAACGTATGGACAGTTCTTCGTATAGCATATTTCGCGTCTTTGTCGACTTCTATTTTTATCCGACCGCTCTTCCTTTTTGGTGCCTATATTTTACCATATACTTTCTATCAGATCCAAAGGTGGATGTAATAATAATCCAACAGCTTGCCAGTTTAGGTCATCTTACAGAGAAGAAGTTAGAAGTGGAGGCATTGGTAACCGTACACCTTTGAAACAAAGTCCCAATTTATTTGTGTCCTGTAGAGCAGCAAAAACAGATCGCGGTTGTCTGATAAACAATAGTATTCCTCAGTTTGACAAAGTTGAAGAGGCAAGAATGACCACAATTTATGACTCATTTAAATATATTTTTAAAGATCATAACTAAATTATGAATCCATTTATTTTGTTGACATATAGTGAACAAATTATCACGTATATCGCTGGATTTGTTGTTTTACAATTGACAAGCACCTTGATATGTGAAACATGTGTTGGTGCATCAACTGGACTTTAAGCAAATTTGCTTAATTCTTTGATTGCTCATAAAAGTAAAGGAGGATTAACATATCCTTCAAACGATGTTCTGCGCATTTGTAAAATTTCTGGAAGTGTTTTAAGAATTCTAGAAAAAAATCTGCATAGGAAAAAGACCTTTGAATTTTTAACTAACGCAGTTATGATCAAAGCTCTAACTTTTTAATAGCCATATGCACAAAATATCTATTAATCAGAATACACTACTTCATTGTCGAGAAGAAAAGTTTAATTAAGACGCCAATTAGAAACCATTTAACTAAAATGATTTTGTTCTCCGGACAATAGGAGATGAGAATACCATGTATTCGTATTTTTCTATTGTACACATCTTTCTAATTTAATAGATTTTAGTTAATACAATCGAAATCCAACAAATAAAATATTTGAAAGTTCCTGATACTTTTATTTACATCCTAATTTAGTTTCTGTTCACATTATTGTTCCACCACTTATGTGCTTATAAATGCTTTCGATACATTTTTCTAGACAAAATTCCGAATCCAATGTGCTCTCACACATATTTTTAGGCGCTTTATCACTATTTTTCACGAATTACAACTTGTCCACTAGACTACTTGGTCTTTATCGTATGAAGTTACGTTAAAAACCAATACTACGAACAAAAATAGTGTCAAATCTACCCCACAATGCACTTAAAGTTTCCATATTTTGCGCTGCAAATATCTCTCCTCGTGGTCAAGTTTATTTATTGTTGAATGCTCTTCTGCGATTCTTTTACATCACGTAGGTCTGTGGATTTTTATATCAAGTTAAAATTTTTTTATAGATATTCGTTACAAAAGTTTCCAGATTGTTAACTACCTGGAAAAATTTTTTTCCAAAAAACTATATTTTTTTCAATTTATGTTTTGTGAAGTAATTTGATTACGTTTGAAATTAACAAACCCGAGCTGTTTTCTCTCTTCAACTTTATTGCAATATTATTTTCAAACAAAACCACTATATGAAAGTTCCCTGAGATAAATAGGTACGTGTTTTCTGAGTTAAATAATTTTTTATGTTTGGACCAAAATCAATTATGATCGCATTGCATAATATAATTATCCTACCGTGCAAAAAACAATAGAGCAATATGCCCGCATGAGAAGAGTATCTAATAGAAACGAAAGTGAGGCTGACAGAACATAATCTTGAAGGTTGGTCTCGATATACTCATCCTAATGGCTCTTATAAGTTTGGTGCATCCAAAACATTATACCATAATTTTCAAATTCACACTATGCAACTCTCCTGTGGACATGGTTTTGTCTATTGAGCTTCCAAAATTCTATGCTTTTGATAAATCGGAAAACTTGAACAGGACCAGAAAACTTGTATCCTTTTGTGACCATTTTTAGTTTCAAATTGTCTTACGTTTATAGCCTATTTTTGGGAAGCACGCACGTTAACTGTCTCTGTCGTTGTATTCTTTTGTGCCCATGGTCGAGCCTCCTTGTGAACTTTTTAGTCCCTTTTTAAAATGCTTGACCTTTCCCTCTTTTTGCTTGTATCTTTCGATTGTAGAGTCGTGAGTTTCGTGCTGCTCTAATATAATTGCAATGTCTAACAGATATCAAATCATGTGGTATTTATACAAATCACTGTTACTTTCCTAATTTCACCTGAAACAACTGTGTTTACTATCCCAGAATAACCACACACAGAAGCGACGACTTGCTCCGAATAGCATTGGGTAAATGAGTTTCGAAATCGTGAAGTTATTTAACGTAAAGTTTAACAGAATACACTGAAAGAACAAGCTCCAACATTTTGTCTATAATTTCAATTTAAATAAAACATAATAAAATAGGCAACTATAAGGACTGCCGAAAGAAGTGAAAATTGAGGACAGTGGAATAACTATGTTCTTTTTTAAATTTTTTAATCAATTATTGTCTGATTACATGTCAATACTTTTTTATAATAGTGTTTCAAATGAAACTCAACGTTTCTAGCTAATTAATGAAAAATGTTGAAAATTCTAAAAAATTGACAACGATAACTGAATATCATCGTCAGAATGACAGACGTTACATTTCATTTGATGCCTACCTGATGTTTAGTAGTTATATTTGGCTAGACCAAGAAGTAACCTAACTTGTGATTGACTTAATATACGTTAATAGAAAAAAGAAGATGTGATATTACAAAAAATTTTAAAGCTTAGATATTATTAGCCCTAGAGTGATATCCTGGATATCATTTTTCCAATTAAGATCAGTACAACTGTGCAATGATATAGAGAACCAGGAAAACTATATCTGCTGATCTTTACAATTATCACTTAAGAAGACAGTTTAATAGTGGAGAACTCCCTAGATTTATCTGTTCATTGACGATTCCATATTGTGGGTTTCTTAAGTGTCTTCTAATTTCCAACTCTTCAAGGAAATCCAGCTCTTGTTTCTTATCACAAATATGCAGTACTTCTAGTTCTGTGTTAGGTGTCAATGAATAGTTGGTGTCAAGTAGACGTTTTGCGTAATGGGATTTATCTGCTTGTTTTAATCTGTATGCTCGTAAGTGTTCACTGTATCCGATTTCAAAATTTCTAAGGGTCTGACCCAAATAGACAGCATTACATTCTGGACATTTGAGTTTATATATACCTGATTTCTTTAATGTTGGTATTTTTGTTTTAACATTTATCAATTTTGTACTTATGTTACTTTCTGTTTTAAAAGAAATTGTTATATTCGTTGCTAAAGATATTAAATATTATTAGAAATATTTCCTGTATATGTGATGGTTTTATAAGTTTTTATTTCTTCAGTTTGTTTAGGAAATATTAGTTGTAATGCCACTTTTTCCTCTTTTTTATTAATTACCTTATTTATCATATGTAATGGATAACCGTTGGATGTTGCTATTTATCTAATTGTATTAATCTCTCTATTAAAATAACATTTGTTCATAGGAACTGAAAATGCTCTATGTATCATTGAATTATATGCCGCTAGCTCATGTGACATTGGGTGATTGGAATTATAAGGAATTGTCACATCAGTGTGTGTTGGTTTTCGGTAAATTGCATAATCAAGTACATTATTAACTCTTGGAATTTTCAAATCAAGAAAATTGATTAAGTTATTTTCTTCAACTTCTAATGTAAATTCAATTTTTGGGTGTAAATTATTAATGTGGTTGAAAAATATATCCAATAGTCATTCACTACCTATAAAACAAGCTAATATGTCATCTACATATCTATACCAAAATAAAACGTATTTTGAAATATTACTTTCAAAGATTTTTCTTTCTAAACTGTCCATAAAAATGTTTGCCGAAATAAGTGATATAGGGCTTCCCATTGGTAAACCTTCATTTTGAATATATATGTTATTGTCAAAAGTGAAATAATTCTGATTAATACATACATCAAACAAATTGAGTATATCTGATAATATTCCTGGATTAATATTTTTATCTCCTAGTAATTTTTTTACAAGTATTAGACATTCTTTAGGAGGAATTTCAGTGAATATATTAGTAACGTCAAATGAAATAAGCTTAGCGTTATCTTGTAATTTGAATGCTTTTAATTTTTTGATTTTTTGAATTTATAATTGAGTATTTAGACTCATATCCGTAACTATTGAGTATATTGTTAAGCTTATTTGCCAATATATTATTAGGAGTATTAACATAAGAAACTACAGGTCTCTTTAAATCTTTATTTAAAAATTCTATTTCACTTTCTGTAAAATAAGTGTCTGAAAGGTTTTCAAATCGTGGTGCAAAGTGTGTTGGTATGTAGGTACTTACAGTTTCATGATGTTTAGGGTATTGAATTCTATGTTGTGTGTGTTCAAGTTTATGTAGCTTTTGTTCTTGTTTCTTAAATTTATTGTGCTTCATCGTGCTGACACTTTCTCTGATTGTGTCATCTAAACAATCAAATTCTACTGCATGTAGTTTGAACGTGAGTTCTGAATGTACAACTTTTATGTAGTTGTCTAAGGAGTCTCTTATCTTAAACCATTTTTTACACTCTTCTTTTATCCATACTCGTTGAGCACATTTTATTGCTTTTTGTGCTTGTGGTGTTTTAGTATGGCATTTTATATTCACATAATTTGGTATTACCTTTTTTCTAAGGCATTCTTGGTTAAACCAAATGTTTTGTGATGCTTTGTAACGTTTTTCTAATACTGAAACTAAGTTATATTAAGTTTATAAATCATTTTGAAAACAAATCCTAGACGTCAATTTTATTTCTGACTACTAAAACCAATAATTTTGAGAATTAAAATTTGCTATAAAATTTTATAGAACTTTAAATTTTACAAATATCAAATATTAGAAAAATTAATAATATTACATTTTTCAAAGCAAACATCAATTACAATGTTGGAAATATTCGAAAATAAATGCATTGCTCTTATCGTTTATTTTTATACACAATTATATATTGAGTACTCAATATTCTACTGCACAGTAATTCTACAATTAATCAATTCAAATAATGATTATCGAAAACACAGTTGAAACAATGCACAGTATACACAAAATAAACTTATCAAGTGGTCAACATAACTCCACTTACTGCTATTACAGCATGTCGGTAACGCGAAATCACAAGATTTTACTTAGGCAAAAAGTCAATCAGAGAATATGCAATGTATTAGTGTATTAATTCGTCTAGCATAGCAAGCGCAATACGTCACGAGCATGTCGAAGTCATCGGTCACGCGAACCTATAAGCTTTTTCCCTACCAAAAATCGCTCAACACGGCTAAAAATGTTTTCACTTAAAAAATATTTTCTGTGATACAATATATTTGAGTTAATTACTTTTACAACTGCGAATATCTATTTATTTATGATATCATTCCATATAGTCGCTAATTAAACATAATATAAGTACATCAGACACAAATTTTTATATAAATTAAAAATCTTACATAATATATAAAACACGCCTCTAGAATTTGTTTGCTTTTTTCCTTTTTGTGTACATCTCAAATCGCGCTTGATATATTTGAAGGTATAGAATGTTTTAAACCTAATAAATAATTTTTTAATCAAATCTTTGGGAAAATCGGGACAAGGATGAACGTACTATCTTTTCTCTAGTTAGCTTAAAACTTTATCGGAAAAGGCAGGTTTAGTGTACAGGGTGGACAATTAAACGAGGTAACCGGCTGTATCTCGGAAAGTATGTAACCTAAAAACAATCGGTTTAGTCATAATGCTAGAGTACTTCTTACAAATTTTGAATTGATTAGTTGAGTAGACTAGTTTATTAAGTGTTAATTAGCTTTCTTGCACAATATTCAAAATTAGGTATATTAATTTTTAAATATGCTATTATGAATGCAGATACGTGGTTTGACAGACAGAAATTATCGATTTATATTTTATAATGAAGTCATATATTGACCGATGAAATAAAACAATATAGTTTGTTTAAATCTTCATATATTTGAACTAATGTTCAATTTAAACTTGTTGACGCGTTTCACTAACACAGTAGCTTTGTCAAAACTACTGTGTTAGTGAAACGCGTCAACAAGTTTAAATTGAACATTAGTTCAAATATATGAAGATTTAAACAAACTATATTGTTTTATTTCATCGTTCAGTATGGATCTTCATCAAGTAAAAGCCTCATCTATTAAATTTTTCATATATTGACTCTTATCATAAGAGCAAATTCATATGTAAATTGGCGGACAACCCTATTTAATAAGTTTGAGTTTATCATCAAATATCCCGTAAAAAATTAAGGATGAGAAATATAAGCTGTTTTTTTTTCATCTCTGCTTCTTTTCCCTCAAAAACAATTTAAAGTTCAAAAATTGCGGTTTTAAATTATTTATAACTTTCAAACTATTCGTTTTAAGACCCAAATGGAATAGATTGATAAAATCTGATTTTCAAGAGAAATTTGTAAATAATAAAATATATAGACTGAAATAATAATTTACTCTTTGACAAATATAATATGACTGATAATTTTTGAGAATGGATTGTTTCATTTTAGGTTTCAAACAATGCAGAACTTTTTATGAGGATTAACTTTGATTCATGAAACAAATAATAAAAAAGTTTTTCATATGTAGCAAACTTAATGGGACATTCTGTATAAAAATTACATACCAGTTATTACTGTTGGTTGCAAATACCAATTTGCCCATTTGTATTTTGTCTGGTTTCAGCATTCCCCAAAAAATGTAAGTAATTGTATTTCCAATATATTATTATTTTCACGATTAGTCAATAACGAATAGATATATGAAGATGCCGTTTTCACTAAAATATAAGAAAGTCAAAGATGCTTTAAAATATGTTACTAAAATAGTAACATTTCATTCAATTTTTTTAATAAAATTGTAAAAATAAGTAATCGCTGCATGAAACCATGTTTTAAAGTAATAGATCGGGTATATGAACGGTCTTCAAAATCCACACAACTCTCTTTCATATGAGTCTAGAAACAGTCGGATAGGATGAATAGTTAATTTTTTTTCCTGGCATAGACTGAAGTTATTCAGCCAATCACAACATATTTAATATTATTAAACAACCTAACGTAACAGAAGGGATAACAAGAACACACTCTTCTCGCCTAGGGGTCCGTCAAAGCTCCGTCAATCTGCCCCCCCCCCCGGTTAGATTTTTGTTACCAAAATGCTAGCACACATAAAGGGCACCTAGCACAACCTAGCACAACAATTTTTATAGCTAGCACACCAACAGCTTACATTAAAAATGCTCTTGAGCTCGGGTAGGGCCAGGTTAACGCTAGCCCCCCCCCCCGGTTGGAATTTTTCCGCCAAAATGCTAGCACAAATGAAGGACACCTAGCACAACCTAGCACACCATTTTTTACAGCTACCACACCAACAGCTTACAATAAAAATGCTTTGGAATTCGGGTAGGGCTAGGTTAACGCTAGCGCACTCCGGTTGGAATTTTTTCGCTAAAATGCTAGCACAAAGGAAAGACACCTAGTACAACCCAGCACAAAATTTTTAATAGCTAGTACATCAACAATGCTTTTGAATTCAGGGGGTGGGGGGCGTCTGCAAAATAATGCTATGGTTACACGAATGAATGAAAATGTTGGATGTATTTGTCCCTAAACATCATTTTCCTATAAAAAATGGCCCCTAAACAGATGTTGCCAGATTGTGCGTGATATCTATATTTTTCCATCTAGCAGGGTATTTGATTAATTTATAATTAACTATTATTTAATTAATAGTTATCTATTTATTTTCAATTAATGCTAAAAAACGAAAGAAAACAAAAAACTTTTAAAAATAATTTTGTTAAAATAGTAGTAATTTTAATAAAACAAAATAATTAAATTCAACCATTTAGTCACGGAATCAGAAACAATCCGTGCACGAATAAGTTGCAAATTACGTCACACTATAAAAAAGGCAACGACAAACGTTTGCGTACAGACATGTAGGGTAAATACGATAAATGTCCAAAAAAGCGAAGCCGTGTTGGATATGTACTTTGGACAAAGTTGGGCAATCTGGGAAGGGGCGGCTGAGATCCCTAAAAATGTTCCAATATATTGAGAATACATGTTTTAGACTGATCGTAGTTCACTGTAGTCCTTATTTAAAAGAAACACTCAAACTTTATATTTAAATTTGCCAGAATATTTATTGCCGAAGTTGATGGTTAATTAACCATTGTAATGATAACATAAATTTTGCATTTCACTATCAGATTTTTTTTTAAATTCCCAAGTTAACTTAGAACGTGCAGCTTTTAATTCTTATAGCCGGTTAATCAGAGCTTCGAATATTTATGTGGCATATCATAAGACACCAACACTACTATGTATTTTTCAAAGAAAGAGTTATGTTTGGTTCTTATATACGATTTAAAAGCAAATATTGGAAAAGTATATCAATAACCCCTCCGTGGCGATGTTTATCAACGAATTAATACTATGTTCAATAATTGTACTCATAAATTTCACCTGTCATTCTCGTATAACAAACCGCAATTAGTGAATGTATCTATTTTCACATTTCCAAATACTCTGTAGAAATCGGTACTCATATGCACTTTATATATGAATACTCACCGCTAAACGTGATGTAATCAAAAAAATGAAAAACAAATCGTGACTGTACAAAATATATGAACTTACGTCATTATCACGAGATTTATTGACGTCTATGAACGTCTAGGAATATTTTTTGTTTCTTAACAAGCGAAACTAGAGGATGCTCCATACAGCTATTACTTAGATTATTAGGGCCAGTTTCACCACCTTCTGATGAGTGTCGGATAGCTTATTCACAAATTTTGTCTCTGTCACTTGACATAAAGTAAGCAAGTGCCAAAACTTCCGTTTAAGCTATCCGACACTAATCACACGGTGGTCAAACTGACCTTTAGACCCGTTTGCACCAAGCACACTTAGTGTTAAGTGTTCCTTAAAATGAACCCTTAACTTAAATTACATTGCACCACTTGCTAAGTGACATTTAAATGGCTTGAGGTAACCTTAAATTTAAGTGCTCCAGTTATGACCACTTAATATTTGAGGGAGGGATTTTAACCTAAAATAATTTGTTAAATTGTCATTTTTTATCCTGGCTCCAGAACTTTTGTGGTTTTCTAATAACTTTGACAATGGATTTATTACAAATTGAAATGGACGCGTTTCATGACGACCTGGAAATAGTTGAGATTGTGGCACAAGGATTTCCTAGACGTATATATGAAAGACATTCATATTTCAATGAATTGGATGATCTGTCTTTCTTCCAAAGGTTTCGATTAACAAAACAGACTGTCTTGAATGTATTAGAATTAATAGAAAATCGACTACAATATCCTTTGAATCGGTAAGTACCTTTGCCAACGACAATAAAGTAGGTAATATCAAAAAAACTCAAATATTTTTTTTTAGAAATTCTAGTGTATCACCAATAAACCAATTGCTAATAACGCTTCGTTTTTATGCAACTGAAGAACACTTACTCTCGATTGCAGATTTTGGTGGTATGCACGTATCAACAGTCTCGCGTATTATTAAACGGGTGTCTGAAGCAATTGCGTGTCTGCTACCCCAGTATGTAAGATTTCCGCTAACAAATGAGGGGATACAAAGAAGTAAAACAGAATTTTACCAAAAAGCATCATTCCCTAACGTAATTGGAGCAATTGATTGTACTCATGTTAAAATACAATCGCCAGGTAACAACTTATAACAAATTTTAGCTTTGGTGAACATAAAAATGTGTAAACTTTCCAGGAGGAGTTGATGCAGAAGTGTTTCGGAATAGAAAAGGCTACTTTTCTATCAATGCCCAAGCAATCTCTAATGCTAGATTGGAAATGATAGATTTGGTAGCTAGATGGCCAGGTTCCGCACACGATGCAACAATTTTCAACAGTTCAACGAGATTTTGATAATGGTTTATACCCAAATTGTATTTTGTATCATACTATTTCAAAATATGCATATTATGCTTATATCACTGGTTTTCTTACAGGAGACTGTGCGAATAATATCAGACCTTTTATGATGACTCCACTGTTAAATCCAATAACAGGTGCTGAACAGTTATGCAACGAATCTCAAATAAGAACAAGGGGTGTTATTGAAAAAGTTTTTGGTGTCTGGAAAAGGAGGTTTCCTGTGCTGGCATATGGATGCAGATTAAAGTTAGAAACCACATTAACTGTAATTGTAGCTACAGCAGTTTTACATAATATTGCTCAGCAAATAAGGGAAGGAGAACCGCCTGTAGTACAAGATTATGAACAATTAAATCATCTTATCGCTGAAGGCTATGTACCAAATATTCTAGTGGGGCAGCTATAAGACAACAAATTATTGATGAATATTGTGTAAGGCTTTAATTTTTTTAATGCAGATTGTAGCATAGTTTTTACTGTATATTATTGCTTCTTTGGTAGTGGTTAGGTACAAATAAAAATATTTTAAATTTTAGATTACTTTTTATTGCACGTAACTTACCCTATACCTAAGTATAACCATACTTAAAATCATAATCATAACAAGAAACATTGAACGCAACTGTGCTTTTTTTAATTCAATGTCTAATTTTTTTATATTGATGTCTAATTGTAGGGATTGTACTTTTAAATCAAACAAAATTTTTTCCCTTTCTTCGTCGGTAATGGTTTTTTGTTTAAGATTATCTAAGTCTAGTCTTGCGATTTTGTGTTTTATCTTGGCGAGTTCTCCATACTGCTCACTTAATTTACTTGAATGAAGCTGCTCAGTAATTGGCCTTCTTCTGGTCGTCCAAGATGATGGGGTATTATTTTGCTTTCCCGTTGCAGTGCTTGTAGGAATTGATGCTCCAGCAGCCGCTGGCAGTATAGGAGTTTTGGTATTTTTTAATTTTTCATTAACTGGGGTCCTTAGATGCGCAGGAGTACGAGTATAATCTCCCCAATCAAGTTGATCACATACTTCCTAAAAAAAATAAAAGTAAGAAATTGTTTCAAAATAATAATACTGTGTACCTCTGTAGGTTCATCTGCAGATAGAAGCAAAATATTTCCATACTCTGTTTCGGACTCTTCATCATCTCTCACTCCAACACTGTCAAATTTATTTTCTATCCCCTTCACAGTTTTCGGATTTATCACTGCTAGAGTCAGATCTGTGAGATCATTTGATTCCGTATCATCTCCTGGCCCTCCCCCAGTTTTACTTGCAGACGTTTTTTTTCTCTGTCACTTCCTTCCTATCAGTCTTTTTTTGATTTTCATAAAACTTTTTCAATGACCCCACTGTTCTATAAGTTTTCGATGGATTTTGAGCATTGAATGAAGTCATTACTAAATACCAAGCCTTTTCTTTTTGCCTTATGGTAATGCCATCAGTCTTTTTATTTTCAATTTTATGTCTCATATCGTATACTAAAGTAAGCAACAAACTTTTTTCATCTGTTGAGAAGTTGGGTGCCCTTTGTCGTTTACTACCACCTGATTGGCTAACTTTTACCATTTTCATACCAACATGGTCATTTTCTTCACATTCCTCTTCAACAGAAATAATCCGTTTTCCATTGTTATTAATGTGATCCATCTAAAAATAACAAATTCGCATAAGAAGTAGGTACCTCCTTAACAAAGAAAGTGTTTTATATAAATTTACCTTTTATCCGACAATCCTTATTATTATCAATAATAATGCTAAATAATTTCATTTAAAACTAACTGACAGGACCGTAAAGTTAGGTTAATGAAAACAACTATCAACAACCGGCCGGCCAATGAAATTGCTTTTTTGATCTAGAGTGAAGTTTACACAAATGTGAAACTGAAATATCACTAGATGGAAAAACTTAAGGGCCCCTTACTTAAGATTCTGTTAAGTGACAGTCATGCAACTGGGAATAAATTTAAGCGTCCATTAACTTTAAGAGACGCTTAGTTAAGTACTCATTTTAAGGGGTACTGGTGCAAACGGGTCTTAGTCTTTCATTTAAATGAATGCCCTAACACAATTTTGGGAGGTATTTGCATATCATCCGAATATTTTTGTTCCGTTGAAGTGATTTCCTGACATTAAAACAAAACTTTCACACTATAAACTATTTTGAAAATTTCATTATAGTATATTACGTAACGTGTGTTGTAAGAAGCATTTTACGCACGAACGGAAAAGTGCGAACGTAAAATGCGTTACAACACGAGTTACGTACTGTACTTTACCTACGATCCACTTGTACTTGTGTTTATAATCTTATTAAGATATTTAAAGTACAAGTAAAAACGTACATCCTCGATGCCCAGCCAAGCATCTTAGAAGTTCACCCTCGATGCCCAGCAAAGTTTCGTAAAAGTCCCTCCTAAGTAGTATTTATTTTTATTAAAAATGTATGTAGAATTACCGGAATTCCATAAAATAGCCTATACACCTCTCGACTAAAGTGACATTAATCCCTTAGGTGGATTACTTCCCTTAGGAATCAAACACCACCCGCGGGATTAAATGGGCCATTTTAGTCGCTTGGTGTATAATATACTAATTGTTTACTAATATGAGATACATTCAGACAGCTAAAAGATGCGGATTGAATGAAACGGAACCAATTATCATATAATTCCAAATAACTCTTAGTATTAACCTTCCGTTGGTCGCGCCCGGTCGCAGGGACCGGGGCATAATAAACTAATGCCTATTTTTCTAAGTATCGGAGTGAGAGATAGCGGGGATCGTCTACCTTCCTAACGCAGCTTTCTTTTAGCGGCAGTACGTAAGTGAGCGCCGTGGGAGTAAGGTGGTATGTGTTAGGGCGTTTCCCGGAATCTCAGACCGGCGCGACTATTAGTGATACATTATTTATATGTACTCTGAAAGCGAATTTTCAAAAGAATGGCGAGTTATGAGCAAGAAGAAGCCCGTCTTAGGCAGTTGATGGAAGAAGCGTTTGACGAGGAAAGTGTGGCAGATGTTTGCGATGACCAATCCGATTGTGATGAATCTGATCACTAGCAGCAATCAGATCATGACACGGATACCGAACAAGAAATTAGCGACACGGAAGAAGCAGAGTATAGTGAACCTTTGCCATATTATAAGGGTATTAATTTTAAAATATATTCTTAGTTAAGTTTCTACTATATTTTGTTTTTAGGAAAGAATGGATCGGTATGGAAGAAACATCCACCAAGTCGTAAAACTGTGGGAACAAGAAAAGAGAACATAATAAAAAGATTACCCGGATGTACTTCAGTAACTAAACCTCTAAAAGAAATTTTTGATATATTTAACTACTTCATAAATGAGGAAATGGTTCAATTAATTGTAGATTCAACAAACACGTTCATTGAGTCGATCAGATCAAACTATGCCAGAGATAGAGATGCGCTTCCCACCAATTCCGTAGAAATACGAGCCTTATTTGGCTTAGTATACTTGGCTGGAATTACAGGCTCAAACAAGACAAATACCGCCGATTTGTGGGACAGGAATGGTTATGGCGTGGAAATGTTACATCTTGGAATGTCACTGCAAAGGTTTCGATTTTTACTAAGGTGCCTCAGATTCGACGATAAAAATACACGTGAAGAACGGCGAAAAACTGACAAACTAGCTCCGATCCGTAGTCTGTTTGATATGTTTGTAGAAAACTGTCAAAACGGATATCACTTGTCTGAGTATGTTACGATTGATGAAATATTGCCTGGTTTTAGAGGGCGATGTAGCTTTAGGCAATACATACCATCAAAGCCCAATAAATATGGCATAAAGTTATTCGCCTTATGTGATGCTAAGATGTTTTATACATCAAAACTCGAAGTTTATGTTGGAAAGCAGCCAGAAGGGCCATATGAAATGTCTAATAAGCCAGAAGATATAGTACTTAGAACTTGTCAACACCTTTCGGGCTGCAATCGAAACATAACCATGGACAACTGGTTCACTTCGGTCCCTTTAGCTCGAAAATTACTTACAGACTATAAACTGACTTCCATTGGAACCCTTAGAAAAAACAAAAGGGAATTACCCGATGAATTTTCAAAGCCTGCAAAAAGACCCGAACATACTAGCATGTTTGGTTTTACTGAAGACTGTACCATCGTCTCATATATACCTAAAAAAAAGAAGAATGTCATTATGCTCTCTACTATGCATCACCACGATGATATAGATGAAAGTACAGGAGACCATCAGAAACCGGTTATTATCACTACGTATAACTCAACAAAAGGAGGTGTGGACGTCGTGGACAAACTCATCGCGACTTATAATTGTTCAAGAACTACGCGGAGATGGCCAATGGTTTTACTCTATCTGATTCTAAATGTCACTGGGTTAACTCGCAAGTAATTTACTTCTCCAATCATCCAGATACCAAATATGCCAGAAGATTTTTTTTGAAAATGTTGTCCGAAGAACTTATTCGCCCCCATTTGAAAGTCCGTGCTCTCCAGACTAATCTTCCGCGAAGTTTAAGGGCCCGTTTGCTAGATTTTTCCGACCCACCAGCCGACGTACCAGTAGAAAATGTTAGACCAGGTAGATGCGCTTATTGCGATTGGAGAAAAAACCGAAAAACCAAGTATTGTTGTTTTAAATGCAGTACTTATATGTGTTTAGAGCACATTGTCGCTATTTGTCAAACTTGCCGCGACAATGTAGTTTAGTTGTTTTTGTACCATGTATTCAACATTTATTTATATAAAATGGAAAGTTCATATTATTTTTGTACTAATTAAGGTCCATGTAGTTTATTTTATGTTACGTTACTTAAATATGTAATACCTGCAATGTTTCTTTGTAACAACATAATACTTTTATTTGATTTATATTAAAAAATCTAAATATAGCATGTTTTTCTATAGCTCACATGAAAAATCACATTTATTTTCACTAATTCCCAATTTAACTAAACCCGGTCTAGGAGACCGGCGCGACTATTTGACTCATAAATTAAGGCGCGACCAACGGAAGGTTAAATGCAATTTCATATCTAATAAATGTTATCTACCATTTATATATCGAATAACATTCAACGTCAAATATCTAAGTAATAAATTTTGAATAAAATGGCTACGTCTATTGACAGTTGCTAAGTGGTTGCTATGGAAGCCGTACGATTTACTTTACAGCCGTGCGTTTTGTGTTACCGTGCGTAATAGACGTCTTACATCGATTGCCATATACAGTAGTTGTCATGGCTATAGCTCAAACTATTAATATCAATATTTCGGATATATTTTACAGAGAAACTCTCCTTTAACTTTACTAATCAAGTCAAGCACCAAATAAAAACAACTGACGAAATTCCCGTCTATACCAAATCTTACAGATACCATTTCATACATAAATTCGAAGTTGAAAAACAAATAAATGATATTCTAAGAAAAAAGTAATAATACGCCCTAGCGATTCTTCTTGGAGTGCCCCAATCTGGATAGTTAGCAGAAAACCCAATGCTTCCGGTAGAAAAAAATGGCGCATTGTTGCAGACTATCGCAAACTCAATGAAAAAATTATCCTTGATCGTTACCCCATTCCTAACATAAGTGACATTTTTGATAAACTTGGCCGTTGTCATTTTTTCTCGACCCTTGATTTAGCAAGTGGTTTTCTCCAAATAGAGATGCACCCGGATGGTATACGTTCGAATGCCATTTGGAATAAAAAACTGACCCTCAACTTTTCAAAGAGTAATGGACAATGACTTGAGAGAATTTATTAATAAAATTTGCTTCGTCTATATGGACGTCTTTCTACATTCCTTCAGGAACACATTGTGAATCTAAAGAACAGTTTTCAAAAATTACGAGGAAGTAACTTGAAAGTTCAGTTAGACAAATCCGAGTTTTTAAAAAAGGAAGTTGCATTTCTTGGTCATATAGTTACACCAGACGGTATAAAACCGAATTCAGAAAAAATTAAAGCCATCCAAAATTATCCGATTCCAAAAATTGTTCGCGAAATAAAATCATTTTTGGGATTGTTAAGATATTATCGTAAATTTATTAATAATTTCGCAAAAATGACTAAACATTTTACACTATGTTTAAAGAAAAGCGCTAAAATAAATATAAATGATCCTTTATACATCAAAACTTTTCAAGACTGTAAAGCTTTACTTACAAATCAACCAATTTTAGCTCATCCCGATTTTACCAAAGAATTTATTATAACTACAGATAGCAATGTTGCTATAGGCGCGATTTTATCACAGGGCCCAATCGGTCAAGATAATTCTATAGCTTTTGCTTCACGGACACTTAATGATGCAGAAACATATTATTCGACAATAGAAAAAGAACTTTTAGCTATAGTTTATGCTACAAAATATTTTAGACCTTATGTTTTTGGCAGAAAATTCAAGATTGGTTTAGATCACAAACACTTGCAGTAGTTAATGTCCTTAAAAGAACCAATTTCTCGATTAGATTTTCTTTCAAAATGATGACAACGAAACTCTCTATAAAAATATGTGTAGATTCATACCAGAAATTTTCAAACATTCAGCTTACAAATTACTTGAGTCAAATATTCTCCTCTTTGATGTAATTAATCAAAACAGGCAACAGAATATGATAAAAATTATGGCGTTCCTAAGAAACAATACGCATTTTTCTTTCAAAATGATGACAACGAAACTCTCCATAAAAATATGTGTAGATTCATACCAAAAATTTTCAAACATTCAGCTTACAAATTACTTAAGTCAAATATTCTCCTCTTTGATGTAATTAATCAAAACAGGCAACAGAATATGATAAAAACTATGGCGTTCCTAAGAAACAATACGCATTTTTCTTTCAAAATGATGACAACGAAACTCTCCATAAAAATATGTGTAGATTCATACCAGAAATTTTCAAACATTCAGCTTACAAATTACTTAAGTCAAATATTCTCCTCTTTGATGTAATTAATCAAAACAGGCAACAGAATATGATAAAAATTATGGCGTTCCTAAGAAACAATACGCATTTTTCTTTCAAAATGATGACAACGAAACTCTCTATAAAAATATGTGTAGATTCATACCAGAAATTTTCAAACATTCAGCTTACAAATTACTTAAGTCAAATATTCTCCTCTTTGATGTAATTAATCAAAACAGGCAACAGAATATGATAAAAACTATGGCGTTCCTAAGAAACAATACGCATTTTTCTTTCAAAATGATGACAACGAAACTCTCCATAAAAATATGTGTAGATTCATACCAGAAATTTTCAAACATTCAGCTTACAAATTACTTAAGTCAAATATTCTCCTCTTTGATGTAATTAATCAAAACAGGCAACAGAATATGATAAAAATTATGGCGTTCCTAAGAAACAATACGCATTTTTCTTTCAAAATGATGACAACGAAACTCTCCATAAAAATATGTGTAGATTCATACCAAAAATTTTCAAACATTCAGCTTACAAATTACTTAAGTCAAATATTCTCCTCTTTGATGTAATTAATCAAAACAGGCAACAGAATATGATAAAAACTATGGCGTTCCTAAGAAACAATACGCATTTTTCTTTCAAAATAATGACAACGAAACTCTATAAAAATATGTGTAGATTCATACCAGAAATTTTCAAACATTCAGCTTACAAATTACTTAAGTCAAATATTCTCCTCTTTGATGTAATTAATCAAAACAGGCAACAGAATATGATAGAAACTACGGCGTTCCTAAGAAACAATACGCATTTTTCTTTCAAAATGATGACAACGAAACTCTCTATAAAAATACTCGTATGTGTAGATTCATACCAGAAATTTTCAAACATTCAGCTTACAAATTACTTAAGTCAAATATTCTCCTCTTTGATGTAATTAATCAAAACAGGTAACAGAATATGATAAAAACTATGGCGTTCCTAAGAAACAATACGCATTTTTCTTTCAAAATGATGACAACGAAACTCTCTATAAAAATATGTGTAGATTCATACCAGAAATTTTCAAACATTCAGCTTACAAATTACTTGAGTCAAATATTCTCCTCTTTGATGTAATTAATCAAAACAGGCAACAGAATATGATAAAAATTATGGCGTTCCTAAGAAACAATACGCATTTTTCTTTCAAAATGATGACAACGAAACTCTCCATAAAAATATGTGTAGATTCATACCAAAAATTTTCAAACATTCAGCTTACAAATTACTTAAGTCAAATATTCTCCTCTTTGATGTAATTAATCAAAACAGGCAACAGAATATGATAAAAACTACGGCGTTCCTAAGAAACAATACGCATTTTTCTTTCAAAATGATGACAACGAAACTCTCTATAAAAATACTCGTATGTGTAGATTCATACCAGAAATTTTCAAACATTCAGCTTACAAATTACTCAAGTCAAATATTCTTCTCTTTGATGTAATTAATCAAAACAGGCAACAGAATATGATAAAAACTACGGCGTTCCTAAGAAACAATACGCATTTTTCTTTCAAAATGATGACAACGAAACTCTCTATAAAAATATGTGTAGATTCATACCAGAAATTTTCAAACATTCAGCTTACAAATTACTTAAGTCAAATATTCTCTTCTTTGATGTAATTAATCAAAACAGGCAACAGAATATGATAAAAACTATGGCGTTCCTAAGAAACAATACGCATTTTTCTTTCAAAATGATGACAACGAAACTCTCTATAAAAATATGTGTAGATTCATACCAGAAATTTTCAAACATTCAGCTTACAAATTACTTGAGTCAAATATTCTCCTCTTTGATGTAATTAATCAAAACAGGCAACAGAATATGATAAAAACTATGGCGTTCCTAAGAAACAATACGCATTTTTCTTTCAAAATGATGACAAAGAAACTCTCTATAAAAATATGTGTAGATTCATACCAGAAATTTTCAAACATTCAGATTACAAATTACTTAAGTCAAATATTCTCCTCTTTGATGTAATTAATCAAAACAGGCAACAGAATATGATAAAAACTATGGCGTTCCTAAGAAACAATACGCATTTTTCTTTCAAAATGATGACAACGAAACTCTCTATAAAAATATGTGTAGATTCATACCAGAAATTTTCAAACATTCAGCTTACAAATTACTTAAGTCAAATATTCTCCTCTTTGATGTAATTAATCAAAGCAGGCAACAGAATATGATAAAAACTATGGCGTTCCTAAGAAACAATACGCATTTTTCTTTCAAAATGATGACAACGAAACTCTCTATAAAAATATGTGTAGATTCATACCAGAAATTTTCAAACATTCAGCTTACAAATTACTTAAGTCAAATATTCTCCTTTTTGATGTAATTAATCAGAATATGATAAAAACTTGTCACGATTGCATCGCAAATTACAGAGGCATAAATGTACCTATTCAAGAACTGAAAATAAATATTTCTGGCTCAAATTAAATGAAGATGTTAAAATTTTTATAAATAATTGTAACATATGTCAACAAGCGAAATATGAAATATATCCACCTTTAATTAAGTTACAATTAACTCCCACACCTACTAAACCATTCTAAACTGTGCATATAGATGTTTTTAAATTCGAAAATACTATGGCATTAACAATTTGCGACAGCTTCTCTAAATTTGCACAAGCTCACATCATCCCATCACTTTCATCTCTTCATGTGTATCAATCCTTATTAAAATGTATCTCCCGCTTTATAATACCCGAACATATAAGTTCAGATAATGGAACTGAATTTAGTCACAAGCTAATCAAAGAATTTGCCAAGTTATTCAAAATAAAATGGCACTATACTCTTCCTTTCAACCCAAATAACAATGTAATTGCCGAGGGATTTCATTTTTGGGATTGTTAAGATATTATCGTAAATTTATTAATAATTTCGCAAAAATGACTAAACATTTTACACTATGTTTAAAGAAAAGCGCTAAAATAAATATAAATGATCCTTTATACATCAAAACTTTTCAAGACTGTAAAGCTTTACTTACAAATCAACCAATTTTAGCTCATCCCGATTTTACCAAAGAATTTATTATAACTACAGATAGCAATGTTGCTATAGGCGCGATTTTATCACAGGGCCCAATCGGTCAAGATAATTCTATAGCTTTTGCTTCACGGACACTTAATGATGCAGAAACATATTATTCGACAATAGAAAAAGAACTTTTAGCTATAGTTTACGCTACAAAATATTTTAGACCTTATGTTTTTGGCAGAAAATTCAAGATTGGTTTAGATCACAAACACTTGCAGTAGTTAATGTCCTTAAAAGAACCAATTTCTCGATTAGATTTTCTTTCAAAATGATGACAACGAAACTCTCTATAAAAATATGTGTAGATTCATACCAGAAATTTTCAAACATTCAGCTTACAAATTACTTGAGTCAAATATTCTCCTCTTTGATGTAATTAATCAAAACAGGCAACAGAATATGATAAAAATTATGGCGTTCCTAAGAAACAATACGCATTTTTCTTTCAAAATGATGACAACGAAACTCTCCATAAAAATATGTGTAGATTCATACCAAAAATTTTCAAACATTCAGCTTACAAATTACTTAAGTCAAATATTCTCCTCTTTGATGTAATTAATCAAAACAGGCAACAGAATATGATAAAAACTACGGCGTTCCTAAGAAACAATACGCATTTTTCTTTCAAAATGATGACAACGAAACTCTCTATAAAAATACTCGTATGTGTAGATTCATACCAGAAATTTTCAAACATTCAGCTTACAAATTACTCAAGTCAAATATTCTCCTCTTTGATGTAATTAATCAAAACAGGCAACAGAATATGATAAAAACTATGGCGTTCCTAAGAAACAATACGCATTTTTCTTTCAAAATGATGACAACGAAACTCTCTATAAAAATATGTGTAGATTCATACCAGAAATTTTCAAACATTCAGCTTACAAATTACTTAAGTCAAATATTCTCCTCTTTGATGTAATTAATCAAAACAGGCAACAGAATATGATAAAAACTATGGCGTTCCTAAGAAACAATACGCATTTTTCTTTCAAAATAATGACAACGAAACTCTCTATAAAAATATGTGTAGATTCATACCAGAAATTTTCAAACATTCAGCTTACAAATTACTTAAGTCAAATATTCTCCTCTTTGATGTAATTAATCAAAACAGGCAACAGAATATGATAAAAACTATGGCGTTCCTAAGAAACAATACGCATTTTTCTTTCAAAATGATGACAACGAAACTCTCTATAAAAATATGTGTAGATTCATACCAGAAATTTTCAAACATTCAGCTTACAAATTACTTGAGTCAAATATTCTCCTCTTTGATGTATTTAATCAAAACAGGCAACAGAATATGATGAAAACTACGGCGTTCCTAAGAAACAATACGCATTTTTCTTTCAAAATGATGACAACGAAACTCTCTATAAAAATATGTGTAGATTCATACCAGAAATTTTCAAACATTCAGCTTACAAATTACTTAAGTCAAATATTCTCCTCTTTGATGTAATTAATAAAAACAGGCAACAGAATATGATAAAAACTATGGCGTTCCTAAGAAACAATACGCATTTTTCTTTCAAAATGATGACAACGAAACTCTCCATAAAAATATGTGTAGATTCATACCAGAAATTTTCAAACATTCTGCTTACAAATTACTTAAGTCAAATATTCTCCTTTTTGATGTAATTAATCAGAATATGATAAAAACTTGTCACGATTGCATCGCAAATTACAGAGGCATAAATGTACCTATTCAAGAACTGAGAATAAATATTTCTGGCTCAAATTAAATGAAGATGTTAAAATTTTTATAAATAATTGTAACATATGTCAACAAGCGAAATATGAAATACATCCACCTTTAATTAAGTTACAATTAACTCCCACACCTACTAAACCATTCTAAACTGTGCATATAGATGTTTTTAAATTCGAAAATACTATGGCATTAACAATTTGCGACAGCTTCTCTAAATTTGCACAAGCTCACATCATCCCATCACTTTCATCTCTTCATGTGTATCAATCCTTATTAAAATGTATCTCCCGCTTTATAATACCCGAACATATAAGTTCAGATAATGGAACTGAATTTAGTCACAAGCTAATCAAAGAATTTGCCAAGTTATTCAAAATAAAATGGCACTATACTCTTCCTTTCAACCCAAATAACAATGTAATTGCCGAGGGATTTCACTCAACTCTCTTAGAACATATGAGAGCTCTTTCGGTAACCAAACCAAAGCTCACTCCATTCGAAAAACTTAGTTATTCAGTTATAGGATATAATAACTCCATACACACCGCGACAAAACAAACGCCAATAGACCTTCTTTTTGTACATTTAGAACTTAAAGACCCTTACGATATAATATCTGGCGTACAACTTATTAATCATCAACTTAACGAACACAAAGAAACAATGAAAACAGTATATGACAAATTACATAATAGTTTACTGGAAAATAAATCAAAGACTATCGAAAAACAAAACGAGAAAGGCTCCGATGCTCTTATCATTGAACCCGATACTATTTGTTACAAAAAACAAACAGACAGACAAACAAAAACAAAACCCTCAAAAACAAAACCCCCTTACAAACCTGAACATGTTCTCAAATCAGCAGGAATTACTGTTACAACTCCCCAAAATACTTACCAGAAACTTTTGTTTAAACCTCCTAGAAAACCGACTAACGTGTTGTGTTTGTGTTCTTACTTATCACCGTGTACTTTGTGTTTTTGAAATTCAAGTCCAAATTCTGCTCGGTTTATCCATTCTATGTATAATTTGCTTGGATATAACCATATACTGTCACTAACAGTTGAGATGGCATTAACGTACCCAATACCGATGAAATATTTTCTATTGATTCCAATTTTTTCCAAATATAGCTTCACTAAACATGTTAGCCGTTACATAGAAGTTCATTTGTTACAAATGGATTCTAGGCTATCCACTTTGTCGATCTATTACGGGGTTCATCAGGTTCATCACCTAGTCTCTGTTATCCCTATTTAACAACAAATCCTCTAGATGTATCAGATTCCTAACGTTTTGTGGAATGTAAATTATGGGTTGTCATGTTATGGATGTGTTTGTATTTGTTTATATCTTAGTTATGTCCACAAAGTAAATGGCATTGTATAATTACTGAAGCAAGTAAATAAATAGATACAGTAATCACGTTAAACAATATATATAATTTTTACTACTTCTATTTATTATTTTCTTAGCAAATACTGTATTATACCATCTGATAAGATAACGTTTTATCAATTGTAGTAGTCGGAGTGACATTATATTGAAAAAAGATACATAGTCACTTATAAATAAGATTTCCACTGTTTAGTGCGGTGATTGTAGTTATGATTGTGAAACTTTCGATCCTACCTCGTAATACTCCAAATAATGAATGTTTACTTTTTCATTACTTGAATAAATCCAATAATTACACAACCTACTTTTTATAAAAACGTGTGTTTGTAGCTATTCTCTTGATGTGCTTTAAAAAATCAGATAGGATGTAATATAAATAATCAGCAGTTGATAATTTGCTACCGAATTATGACAGGAAACATAAAAAAAATAATTAATGATGGAAAATAGTTGCAGGTTACCATTTTATTAACGGCATGCATACATTAAAGATATTGAGAGTTTTTTCATGTAACTTGACGTTGTACACATTGAAACACAAGAAAAACATTTTTTATGGTTATTTGAAAAGCAATAAATTTCATACATTAAGAAGGCCTCTAAGTCACCTTATTTCAAGACGACATGTCATCTGCTCCATTCTAATATGTGCTTAATCTCTTGTGTTAAATAAATGGTATGTGTTTCTCTTGTGAGGCTTCGAGCTTTTCATCTATATTGTATCTACGATTTTTTATCTCAATGTAGGAGGTGTCGACAATCAGAGACATTTTATTGAAACCATAGCGGTTTTGAAGAGAGAATTAAAAAACCTTTCAAAGAAAGAATCGCAAGCCCCTGCTTCCAATTTGAATATTTAAGAAAGACAACTGTCAGCTGAAGGGGTTAAATGTAGGGGTGTCATTTGTACATCGCAAAATGTCATTTTAGACTTAGAAATTAGCGTATCTCAGGATGCTCTAGACAATGGAGCTACTGAATTTATTCGATTTGGCTGTTCCACACTGTACCAGGTGACTCAATAAGGGTAACGAGGTACCATATCCTATGAAAACAATAATAATAATGGCAAAAAATAACGTTATTAATTTGTATCTGTAGTTTATGTTTTTACATTTTATCTAGGTTCATTCATTTTCGTTTTATCTATGAAGTATATTTATTAATCACCCAAAAATGGAGTTATAAAATTGATTCTAAAATGCCCCATTTGTTCTTAGAAGCCCTTGAAGTAACGGGATAGTTTCCATGGAAATAATGATATTTTTTAACAAATAGTTTTTAATTACTTGTCATCTATAATAGTTAATCAAAATTATATTTATATTCTTCAAATATGCCGGAGAAGCATTTGGTATGTTTGCAGTTTATATTGAAAGTTTGCAAAATGCTGTTATTGCAGGAAGAGAACAAGCAAAAAGATATCACGCAATACGTCATCGTTCAAAACATGTTTTCAAAAGATTAGCAAACCGATTAAAATAAACTGGTCAAATCCATAAGGTCAAAACAGAATCCGTCAAGCAAGACACTACATAAATATTATAGCCTATATAACTGCTCACCCTCATTTGAGCATTCGAGATTTAGTAAGAGATCTAGGGGTGTCATATTCCTCAAATCAACGGTTATTAAAAGACCACAAGTGGCATACATATCATATTAATTTGCATAAAGAATTAAAGCTTGCAGATTTCGACCATCGACTGAATCTTTGTCATTGGTTGTTGGGGATGCTGAATGAAAACAAAAAGTTTCTGTCGCAGATGGTGTGAATTGATGATGCCACGTTTTCCAATTCGGGGAGAGTAAACACAGATAATTCGCATTATTGGTTGAAGCATAACCCACATTGTTTACGGAAAGTTCAATTTCAAAATCGATGGAATGTTAATGTTGGTGTGGAATTTTAGGAGGATGAATTATTGGGCCATATTTTTTTGAGTAGCACTTAAATCTCAGATGTTTGGAATATATTGTTGGAAAATGTATTTTTGGTGGACCGAATAAATATGGGGATTCAACAATATGGCTACCCAGCACACTATTCTCGAAGTGTGCAAGATATTATAAGTGGATAGTATCCAAATAAATGGATTGGTACGAACAGCATTTTTCCATGAACGGCGAGGTCTCCAGACATTGCGGTCATATATTTTTATTTATGGGTAAGTTTAAGGATTTGGGTTACAAAGACCGACCAACAACACTTGAAAATATGAAAGTGAGAATTCGAGCAGCTAAAAGAAACATTTCCGCTGCCGAAGTTGACGTAAGTGTGTTATCAACAGCCGAAAGACTAAATTTATTTGTGGCCAATAATGGTGGACATTTTGAATATTTATAGTGTATCTTATTGCCAATTTTTTGAAGATAAGTGTTTTTCAATATTTATCTGGCTACGATGGAAAATTTTTGTTTTATTATTAATTTTGTTGTTATTATAATTCTCATAATAAATAATAATGTGAATGAAGTTTAAAACTAATATTTTTTCTGTCCATGGCATGTTTGACCACGGAACTTTGACAATTAAAAAATATTGATTGCTTTAAAAAAAATTCGTTACTCAATATTCCTTAGGCAATAACTTTGAAACGGATAAAGACATCGACATATGGTTTTAGCATTTTTTAATAATAATACATTTATTAGTTACCATGGATACATATTACATGAGACACAAGTAGGTAAATAACAGTTGCCTCAAAAATATAAAAAATACAAAATAACCTATCCTAACACATATATATATATATATATATATATATATATATATATATATATGGCATGGTTGAGGCACTCGAAACAGCGACTCTTGCGTGAGAAAAAGTAACCGTAAGTAAACGATAGAATTTTCTTTAATCAGATTGGATTTCTGTTGATTCAACGTAATGGTTAATAAAATCTTTATGGTATGAAATTTTTATTAGTTTTAATATTATTAAAAAACTATTCTAATACATTTTTTGTAAACTAGCTGTAATGTATTTGTATCCGTTAAACTTTATTAATTCAGTTTCAAAGTGTGTTACAGCTACAGATTAATACACCCTTTTTATTTCTTGCCTTCACTGAATGCGTTCAATAGTTTCCACTTTTCACACTTGTTATGTAATATGCTTACACAATTTTATTTTTTTAGGTTGGATTCCTGGACAAGATATCTTTTTTTCTAATTTTGTATCTGTTTATTTCAAATTTACTGTACTGTTCATTGATAGTGAATAAACGTTTTAAATCGTAAATGTACAGGGTGAACAACTAAGAACGACTGTAGACCACATCTCAGAAAAGAATCATGGTACAACTTTCAAAAAAAATACTTTTAGGTAAGTGATCCTGAATCATTGCTGCAAAATATTTTGCAGTCTCTAAAATATCCGCTAGGGGTGGAATGAACACTCGAAAACATAATACTCCAAAAAACAAACTAAAGGTGTCCTAAAGATACAATTTTTGAAATCTTGATGAGATTATGAAAAAATTTCATTAAGGAGATTTTTTGCCATTATTCTTCAAATAATGGGTGGGGAAGGTTCAAACTTATGAACAAATGTATATAACTTTTTCGTTCTTTAACCGATAAAATTGATTTTAGCCGTATTTAAAAGAGTTTTTCTGTTTAATAAGATTGATAACAAAATTAGATAATTTTGTATCCACTCGGAAATTTCAAATGTAAATTGAAGTATTTTTAAAATTTTTATATCTGATATCGTAAATCTTATATCTTGGATTTGATTCCTATTTTTTTAACCCCTTTTCATCAGAATTTATAAAATACCTCATTACATTTGAAATTTCCGAGAAAAATGGGAAAATTGTCGACTTTTTCACATAGCGTTGACAAAATTTTACAATTTTGTTATTTTTGTTACGTATATCTTAGTAAAGAGAAAAAACTCCATTGATATCGATTAAAAAACAAAAAAAAAAGTTACGACATTTGATTTTTAGGTTGAATCTTCCCCCACCCCTTTCTTAAAGAATAAGGACAAAAAGTCCCTAACTACTTTTTTTCATAATCTCATCAATATATCAAAAATTCTATTTCTAGAATACCTTTAGTGTGTCTTTTTTGGAGATAATCACAGTATTATGTTTTTAAGTGTTCATTCCACCCCATAGCAGATATTTTAGGAACTCAAAAATATTTTCCAGCGATTTTTCAGGGTCATTTTCTGAAGGTATTTTTTAAAAGTTGTACTATGACTATTTTTTGAAATATGGCCGACAGCAAGCGTTCTTAGTTGTTCACCCTGTATTTGCTGATTAGGCACAGAAACATCTATAGGATGTCATCTAGAATGTTTGAGGTATATTATTTAGAAGTTTAAGTAATGTCCACACAACATCTAAGAGAATACACTGTATTGTTTTTGAAATGTCGCATTTAGATCATTGATAAAATGTTATTTTTTAGACATTGCATTAACATTGACAAGAAGTTAAAAGGCATTTCAGAATGTTACTGAAATGTTGTTTTTAGTTCGTTATAAATATTTCTTTTTGAAGAATCTCTAGTAACATCTCAGTAATGTAAAAAGGCAGCGCTTTAACATCGCTGAGAAGTTAAGTTGAAACATCACAAAAGCCACAAGCTGGGCATAAGCGGTTGTATAGATGTGCATGTGATGAAAACAAAAGGAAAAGAAGGAAGAACATTATCACAATGTGATGTTGAATTAACATAACTGTAATATTTATTTGCATAGTGGATTAGGAATCGTCAGCATATTTATACGCCTCAAATTCAGATTATGTACATCCGTTCTGAACGTTATTCTACAGTATAAGTAGTCCGGTACTTTACTTTTCAAAATTTTATAGAAAAAGCACGTCATACGATATTTACGACGATTAAACACGCTAAGCCATCCAATGTCCATTAATTTGTGAGAAATATGCTGTGGTCGTCTAATCCCGAATATCAGTCTCAAACATGAGTTTTGTGTTTTCTGGATTCTTCTAGAATCAATGCTATTGATACACGGGCCATAAACAACATCACAGTGATTGAAATGAGAAAGTACCAAACTATCACAAAGTTGAATTTTTAATTTGGAGTTTAGAAAATGTCTATGCCCATTAATGAGCTTCAAGGATGTGTAATCATTTTTAAGTTTTTGGGCAACATGATATTTGAGCCAGAGTTTAGAAGCCATGAAAAGCCCGAGGTTCTTACAATTATTATCAAACCCGATTACCAATTTGTATACGTAAGGTATTGAGCGCCTCACTTCTCTGCTTGTCTGATCCAAATAGAAGAGCGACCGATTTTTTCGAATCAATTTTCAGTAAGTGCTTATTTGTTAAATTGAGAAGTTCATTCAAATCTGAATTGATGAAACCGTTGGCTTCACCAATATCACAAAATCTGAATGAGTAGTACAGCTGTGTGTCATCCGCATAAAAATGATATTTGCATTATTCCAAGCTCAAGCAGAAGTTACTGGTATGAATGGTATACATCAAAGGACCTAGAATACTTCCCTGAGGAATTCCTTGTTGCAAATTCAGCGGAGCAAATGTGATATTATTCAGTTTGACTTGTTGAACTCTATCGGTTAAAAATGATTCCATAAAGGAACACGCTGATACGCTGAACCCTATGAAGTGTAGAATGGCATTCATGATTTTATTATTTATAGTGTCGAATGCTTTTGAGTAGTCAAGTTGGATGAGAGCACACAATTCGTTACTGTCAAGTGATTGGAATATATCATCTGATATTGCAGAGTGCTGTCGCGCAACTAGAACCTGATCTGAACCCTGACAGATGTAGGGGAAGTATATTATGCATTTCAAGATGACATCTTATTTGCACATCAAGTATTAATATAGTATTGGAATCGTACTTATGCTTCGTAAGTCGGAGAGTTCAGTTTGGGACTTTGATTTTGGGTAATGGTAATACATAAACCAAACTCTTCTTCACACATTCATTCATGACATGAGTAATATAAACGATTATAAACGGACAGCAGAGGAGTATGAGATCTATATTTAAGTTATCCGAACTAAATGATTTGGATTTTATATTTTTGATTATAGAGGTGACTACATCATCATTTACTTGAGAGACGGTAAAGATACTAGTAACAACATCTTTTACTCTATTGAAATTATAATCAATTATCTCAGAGCATGGCTGTTGATCGTTTTTAGAAGCATTAACAAAATAATTACTCAAAACATTCACATTGTTAAGGTTGTCCGGTAGTTCCGTATGCTTGGTCTTCAATAAATCCAATTTCCTGAATGTTGTCGGTGATCCAAGGAATATATTTTTGTTTCTTATGAGAGTAACGTGATATTTTCAGCGGAGCATATCTATCAGCCAGCAAAATAATGTTATTATTTAAACATTCAATTTTATCATCGAGTGATTCAATAGTGTAAATATTTTCGCACGGTAATGCCTCCAGATCTGCTTGGAAATAGTTTATATTGATACTACTGAAATCCCTGTAAAAATAAGTTTTGGTTTCACAAGAACGATTGGTCGTGAGTGGAAAGGAACAACGGATGAGAAAATGGTCTGCTATATCTGCGTCAAGAACGACAGCCTTTGTGATATCATTGAGACTCGAAAAAAGTAGATCTATGAGTGTCATGCTGTTGTTAGACGTACGAGTAGGACTTTTTATTTTTTGAGCCAAATTGAACGAATATGTAATGGATAAGAGATTACTCGATGCTAGTGAATTGATGTCCAGTAGGTTTATATTGAAATCACACAAGCATGTAATTTTGTCATAGTCTGAGAATTTTCTGATCAAGGCATCTTCAAAATTTCCAAGGAAAGTTACATAATCTGAATTTGGTATGCTACTCCAAAAGCATGTTTATAATTTCCTAACTTAATTTCTATCCATAATTGTTCTAAATGGTCGGATGATGCATGCATGTAGCTTTACGTTGGAAGAAGTTAAGGATTAAGAAAAAAAAGATAAATATAAGTAAGATCAAATAATAAACAGAAATAACTATAGTCTACATTGAAAGGACAAGGAGTAATAAATCATTCATTCAAGTAGATTTCATAGACGTACCAAAATATATTTTAAGAGGGTATACCGTAAGGTACATTTTGTATTGAACGAATGAGTTGCAGCTATGCTAAAGAATATACGATTTAGGTCAGAGGTAACGGGATGTACTAATTTTAATAAAAAAAGTGATAGAGGTAGAGGTCATTCGGAAGCAAAAAATGTAGTTCATTATATAAAATTCTACAACTTCCTCAGGACTAAGATACATAATACCGAAATGTAATTTTAAGTATTCGCCAATTACAGAACCTTTCTGTCTGTACTCTTGTACCAAATGAAACTCCTGAATCTTACGAAACCAAGCTTGACAGAGATGAAATTTACAACCAAAAAGAATTTGATCTCTGCCAAAATATTCATATATAGAGTTATGAATGCTTAGTTCAAAATCTACTACGACTTCTTTAGGTTGAAAATTTAAGCCTACTTCTTTACATTTTTGTCTTAAAATTAAAAACAAATTTGAATATGCTTGACTTGATTTGTCCGGCAGCAAACAAAAAACAAGAGGTACGTAATAGCCGTTTTTAAAACCATGAATGGTAAACATTTGGTAAAAAAAAGTTGAACAGTATTTAAAAGTCCCATCCATCAAAATACAATCCGAATTACATGAAAAATTAAGGTTGGAAAAACAGGAGAACACAATAATTTTAAATACCTGGTCTGCTGTTAATAGAAATTCCTCTTCTCGGTTCGTTCGTAATTGTAATTCACGAACACTATTAAATACTTCTTCCTGATTTTTAGGCAATAGTGTAAGTGCATCAACATCCTTCCCCTAATCCCCTAAATATCGATCAAAACAATCAAGATTTCTTCAAAATTTTTAATTCAAGAAATCTTTGAAACCTTTCAGAAATATACATAATTCTATGGGCCTCCGATTTCATCTATTATAAACCCTAATGACTCTAATAGGATTAAACTAAATGGTTGCGGCACAGTTCGAACATTTCAGTAATCCTCAAATTGATACAAGTCAGGTAAAATTTTATTTTGTGGCAGAGTTCGGATATGCCCGTTTATTCATAATATTTTTTATTTGTATTACTCCTATATGTAGTGTTTGGGGAATTTTTCTCAGAAATTTTAAATGGCAAGTGGCCTACTGTAATCGGCTTAATACGATTACACCTATTTACAGATTATTCGATTATTGAGAGGGATTTTCCAAACAACCCAGTTTTCTTAGAAACATTATCGGGAATATTATTTTAAAAGGAAGTAGGTACATTAAATCAGTACTTAGTATTAGTTCTTTGAGTAAAGTTGTATGAAGTTGTATGGTTGTCATAATATTGTAAACAGTTGGAATATGTTTAAAACATTTGTTGAATGTTAATTGTGCAAGTACCAAACAATGTCGATAAGCCAAGGACCATCTAAACGACCAAAAACAGGTCCATTATCTTTAAATGAAAAAACTCTGATATTGAATTGTTATATATCATTGAAAAACAAGGATCCAAGTGCAAGTGTTGATGATATTGTGGAATTAACGGCTGCTATGTTGTGTGTTGCTAAATCAACAATTTATAGATTACTAAAAGAAAGCAAGAATGGAACTCTTCAACCCCCTAAAACTCCTTAAGGCCGAAAACCAATTGAGATCGATGAGTCATTAAAACAAAGACTAAGGCGTAAAGTCCATGGATTTTACTTACGAAAGGAAATTCCAACACTTGACAAAATTATGACATCAGTGCAAGAAGATACGGACTATCCAAAATTCTCCAGAATGACATTATGCAAACTTTTGAAAGATGTGGGTTTCAGATATACAAAACATAATAGAAAATCTCTCTGATAGATAAACCGGAAATAGTTTTTTGGAGAAGAGACTGTTTAAGATGCATTCGACATGCCAGAGAACAAAATTTGAAAATCTTCTACTTAGACGAAACATGGATAAATGCTGGATATACAGTTTCCAAATGTTGGCAAGATGAAAACATTAAAAGCGGAAGGCAGGCATTCGTGGAAGGTTTGTCGTTAGGTTTGCAGCCACCATCTGGAAAAGGAAAAAGACTTATCATTGTCCATGTTGGAAGTTCTGAAGGTTTTGTTGATGGTGGATTATTAACTTTTATTTCAAAACGCACGGGGGACTATCACGAAGATATGAATGGGGATGTCTTCGAGGAATGGTTTGTTCAAATGTTGGATCTGATTCCAAAAGGGGCTGTTATTGTTATGGACAACGCAAGTTACCATTCACGGTTACGAGAAGCATTGCCCACAAGTCGTTGGCGTAAAGCAGAGCTTTTTGAGTGGCTTATTTCGAAAAATATTAAGTTTCCAAAAGATCCACTAAGGAAAGAACTTTACAGAATTGCAAAAATGAACAAGAATAAATACAAAACCTACATTGTAGAAGAAATGGCTTCTTCTCGTGGTATATCATTTCTCCGACTTCCCCCTTATCATTGTGAACTTAATCCCATAGAATTAATATGGGCTCAGGTAAAGGGGGAAGTTGGAAAAAAAATACTACTTTTAAAATAAACGATGTTATGAAATTGTTTGAGAGTGCTGTAAGTCATGTGAATAAGGAAAATTGGACAAACTGTATCGAGCATGTTATCAAAGTAGAGGCAAATATGTGGAAAATTGACAATATTTGTGATGATTTAATCAACCCTATTATTATTAATGTCAACAACGATTCTTCCTCTTCCGAGTCGGATATAGAATAAAATGTAAGTAATAAATGTATTCCAATAATTATTTCTTTTTCCCAAAATACACACCACTGCATTGCGATATTGCTTATCTGCTAATCCTTTAACAATGAATAAACCCTAAACTTTGCTACAACTGAAACAAATACGTGGTCGATCTACCTGGTTTTTAGATTTACGGAAGAAATGTAATTTAAAGTAAGAGATTTATCAAAAATTTCATGGTGCCCCTGTAAAGGTTTTGCATACTTAATTAATGTTTATTACTCCTCGTACTTTTTGTACATACTATAGTAGCAACTACTGAGAGTTTTACTATTTTGTAGATGAACTATTTTGTCGTGTTCTTCTCTCGGATCCGGAATTATATATTGTTGTTTCTGTTTCTTAAGATGGGTTTTAACAGTTGTGTTCAGATCAGACTCAATTTTGTCTTCAATATTTTCAGTTTCAGAGCTGTCGGTGATTGAAGGAGGTTGCGAAGGAGCTGATGGAGCACTAAAAGATTCTCGTCCTCTTTTGCTTGAAACTTGTACATTCACCTGGGTTTCACTTCCCTTTTCCAATTCAGTCGCAGTATAGGCTTTGACGTTGAGAACAAGTTTGTGATTCACGATTTCTGAGGAAAGATGTCTCTCTCTAGCATCCTTCATGTGTTTGGCAAGTATTTTATAGTTTTGGCGATCTTCGTAGCAAAGATCGTGTGAAATACATATCTCGGTACCTTTTAATGTTGAGATATTCTGGAATACTGAATTATTTTTTAAATAAAAGATGAACTGAATCTTCACAGCTGGGCTGGAAGTATTATGTAGTGAGAAAATATTGTTAAGGTCTGATTAACACAGACTAGTCCCCAATAAAGTGTTGAGTTTTGCAATAGCTGTCCTTGCACCATCGACGTTAGAATCACACTCTAAACCAAAAACAATAATATTATTTTCTCTAGTTTTCCTATCCAAAACAAGATAATTCTCAGTGAGTTTTTCACACTCCTGTTCTAAATCAGATATCTTCCTGTTCTGATCTCTGATAACATCCATCAATTTTTCATTTTCTAAATCAATTTGTTCTTTCAACTCCACTTTTATTTTCTCATTTCCACTCTCAATAAATTGTAATAATTTTGAGAGTAATTGATTGTTTGTTAACTGTTCATTTCTATTCATATTTGCACGAAATAAACTGACCGTTCGTGGAATGTATGTCCAACCTTAGACTGGGTTGTTTTTGTCACTTCACGATTAGGATTGTCGAAAGTAAACATGCAATTTATTACAATAATCAGAAGACTTACTGCTCACTTCCACTTCAGGAGATACTGAACTAACTATGATTTCACTTTTATACTTCTCGAAAATTTTCAGAGCAATGTAAACCATCATTTGATTTCACTAACACAGAGGTAAAAAGAAAAGGTGTTAACCGATTCCACCATCGGAACCTATTTTCTTGCAAATTTAATCTTATAAAATTATAATACCATTACATTCATAATTTTGGAGCGAAATCAAAAAAACGGCCTACTTTTTCAATCACGCCCTCTAGTGGAAGCAGCAAATACCACAATGACAAGGGTCTTTTTTAATTATAATAAACAGTTTTTCCTCTTTTGAATGAGATACAGTTTTCCAGATTCCGTTAAGCAATCTCAAGCTTATAGGTACTTCAGTCAGTAAAAGTTCACCTTCCCCTCCTGCACACAACAGTAAAAAGTATTAAATCAAAAAGATGTAAAATTTTAGAGAGATTCTTATTGTTATATTTTTTTTTAATAATGTTTATACGGATATTTTCGAGAAAAATGCCTTTTTATATGTAACCATAGTGATTACGCCCCCTAGTGACAGAGTTGGGAACTTAAAAATTATTTACAGCAATTTTTCTTTTCTCAACAAGATTTTTTTTCAAAACTCCAGGTCTATTGGTTCCTAAGATGTGCTACCTCGTTACCCTTATTAAAGCACCCACCCGGTACAATCGACATTTATCTATGTTGCTAATTTTAATTGATATCGTATAATAGATGCATCACAGTCTTTATTTCAGTTGAGTTTTGTTTTAAATTCTAGCTTCGGAGAAAAAGCATAATTATTCTTATCTTTAGTACTCGTTTAATTTCCTTGTTTGTAATAAAATCTGCTCGAAAAATTATTGGAAGGAATTTGAAATTGAAACAACATCGATAATAACTCGAAAAACAATTCGACATCAAGGAATTTTCTCATAAATTTCAATATCTACAATAACATCGGTAGATTGTACGTGTTTATCGGCACTAGTTTTTTGAAAGGTGATATAATAAGTTTGCTGTTTTACAATTGACGTGGAAGCGAAAACTTTTGCAATTTTAAATTGATTCACAGAATAGAATGATTGCGTAATATAACTACATAAGCAAATTATTTGAAAACTTCCGCACACCAATACGAAAGAAGAAGCTTTAAGTGCATGAAAGACGAGTTGTCACTAAAAACATATGTACTCAGGAGCCTGTTTTTCCCATAGAACCATCCAGAGTAACAAACTTAGTAGATATTTCAAAATATCCTTCGTATAGTTTATTTACGATAAAAAGACGATGATGTCATTTTTAGTTACTTTCCTGCTTATCAGAATAAATATTAATTTACCAACCGTGAATACAATTTATCCTCAACAGTCAGGGCAATTTACAGCTAAAGGGTTGTCAAAACTTCAAGACGTTGTCAAATCAACTGGTAAAATTCCCCAGTTTGCTTTGACGTTTATTGACATTCGATCATCGTCTAATATTTACAAGTTTTTTTAGTGCTTCTAAATTCATTGCATCTTTAAGATTAAAAAACAGTTATTTTCATAACTAATTATTTAGGCAAATCTGCAGTGTGTGGTTAATAAAATGCCGAAGCAGCTGAACAGAAAATGTCAAGAGATGGTAACATCTTTGTTGAGCTATTTTGAACGAGAATGTCGAAATGGGGGCCCGCTTCTCCCGCTTACAGCTGTAAGAGTCGTAAGTAATAGTATTCGCTATTTGTATTCATCATTATTAATATTATTGTTACATACTTAAATGTAAATGATTAAACGTTTTCAATGTTAGGTTGAGTTAATTAAACTTGATAGTATATTATTCTTTCCTAAATTGAAGTAATTATATTGTAGAAAGTTGCAGAAGTTTTACAACTTAGCGTTACCACTGTTAACCGTATTGCCGCCAAGCATAATAGAGGTGAACAGCCTAAAAGCCCACCTAAAAAGAGACAACGCATAAAACCTACTGTTGAAATTGATAAATTTGATCAAAATGCTTTCCGAAATGTTATATACGAAATGTATGGAAACAGTGAGTATATTGAATTTACTGTTTCATTTTATTCACAATTAACTAACACAGTAGTTTTTCAGGGGAACACATAACCTTGAAAAATTTAAGAGACAAACTACAGGAGCGTGAACTCTTTAATGGTTGTTTAACATCACTCTGGAAGATAGTGAAAAATATTGGATTCAAATACCAAAAAGATGATCCTCGTCGTGGTTTAATGGAGTTGCCACATATTGCATTAAAACGTGTACATTTTCTACATGAATATGTCAAGATAAAAAGGGAAGGTTTATATCAATTTGTGTTTTTGGATGAGACCTGGATATTTAAAGACGGTACTGTTGGACGTTCTTGGCAAGATTCTAATCATAGAAGCGTGAAAAAAACCAAAATTGATGGTCCAAGGTAATTGAATAATAAAATTTAGCAATTAATTTATGATGTACTAACATTCCTGCCATTTTGAGACCTTTTCGAATACTTACTAGTCACACTATTTTATTTAAACCTATATAATTAATAATAGTTGTTTTGAGCTATGCAGTCTATCTAGGAAACCTAGTAGTAATTTGTTATTTCCTCATTGTAGATATATAGTATTGCATGCTGGTTCCTCTTCTGGATTTATTCCTGGAGCAGGGCTGGTTTTTTCTTCCAAAAAACAAGATGGTGATTACCACGGTGAAGTGACCCGAGAGACTGTTTTGCATTGGTTTGAATACCAGCTTTTAGTGAACTTGGAAGAACCTGCTACAATTGTTATGGATAATGCAAGTTTTCACACTACAGTGATCAATAAAGTACCAACAACAGCTACCAAAAAGGCTGATATACAGAACTTGTTGATACAAAATGATATTCCTTTTGAAAATACTCTCCTCAAAACCCAATTATTGAATTTAGTTTAACGGTAAGTTGATACAAACGTTTTTCAATATATTATGGTAATACTTAGATAACTTATTTTGTTTAAATATGTGCATTTTTGTAGGAATAAACCACCAACAGTAGATGAAGCTGACATATTATCTGAAAAATATGGTCACAAAGTGCTTCGACTTCCCCCTTACCACTGTATGTTCAACTTAATTGAAAATTAGTGTTTTAAATGATACTGTTTCTAGCTAATTCCATAATATAATAAAAATTATTGAGAATTCTAAAAAATTGACAATTGTTACGATAAATCAATATCATCGATGATATTGATTTATCCAAACAATAGTCAATTTTTTAGAATTTTCAATAATTTTTATTATATTGTGGAATTAGCTAGAAACAGTGAGTTTCATTTAAAACACTAATATGAGTAAGGGTCGAGACAGTTAATTCCAATTGAACATATTTGGGGCATAGTTAAAATTTTTTATAGAGATCATGTGGGAACTGATGGTTCTTCAACAGATCAAGCAAAAGGTGTATGGAAAAAGTCCTGATATTTGGTCAAAGACAGTAGAGCACACTGAAAAAATTATACAAGATAGGTGGGATAGAGAAGTAGTATTTAATAGTCAGGATGTGCCTCCACTTATTATTAATTTTGACAGTGACCATGGAGATAGTGATGATTTTGTAGTGGAGTAGTGGAAATCTTGTGTTCTATTTTTTGTATATTTTTATCCAATTTGCTTTATTTCCACCTTTTCAAAATTACTAATAACTATTATTAAATCAATTAGGTACAGTTATTTTATAATACATAAATTAAAACAACGACCACAGTATCTCTACATAAATAATACTGATAAAATGGGAGATTTTTTATTTTTATAATTTGTAACAAAATTTTATTTTGTGTATCTATATTTTCCTTTTCCATTCTATTTTTATTTTAATAAATATAATAGATACTGTATAAAGAAACAATATTTAAATTTGCATGAAGATGATTACAACTTGTATTGATTCCTTTTAGCGTAATCCATTGGAGTGCTCTTGAAGATGGTTCTATAGAGCATAGAATAAGGTATAAGGACCTACAGTTCGTCATTTGAACCTCTTCTATGTAAAATAATTAAATGTTAATTCGAATATAGAATGATTGGTTACTGTTTCTTGTATCTTATCCATAGTTTTTCATGAATAAATATTTATATTAAATTAATCAAGCCTATCATACAAGCCTTTTATTTTTAAATAAATATTTTTGAGTTACGCCCTACGAGGCACGGAAAAATAAAAAAGAAGAACTGTCAATTTAACATCAGATTCACTTTTCTAGTTTTTGTTAAGTAAAGGAAAAAACTACAGCTTGGCAACATCACAATATTTTGTTTTGCAATGTCATCGTCTTTTTATCATAAATACCTACACAGGTACATATATTTCAAAAGCGTTTGTAAAACTAGATCTTGAAGACGTCTGGAATCTTTGTTCATTCGCAGACCTGTCATAGGGTAACTGCGCCAGTAGTCGACCAGTTAAGAGGAACTCTTCATTTAAACATATCCTAAATGGTGGTAAATTAAAAGACGGGAAGTAACGTTTTGTTTCACTTTTACTCACAGGTATAGTATTTCAACAGATGGCATAATTTAGGTTGTACTTGTCGCTGACAATATCAACCAAAATATGATGTGAAAATTGTCGTGTTTCTCTTCAGTAGTCGGCCATGAAAATCCTATTGTCGACCAAAGATGTTTCAGCAGTGTAGTCGATTATAGATTAATAGCGGGCTTACTATGCACTACAACCTTAAGGTTTATTGTGCCCTAGTCGACCATAAGGATCAGTACATACCCTACATAGTAGGTACCTACGCATTATTAAAATTTAAGAAATGTACCAAATTTTTGAAAATAAAATATAAACTAACAAAAACAAAATTAAAATATATCTATAAAGAAAAAACAGCTATACCTACCAAATTCAGCTAATTATTTTGAAGTTATTGATTCCTTCAATTCTCCTTTTGTTACCGTGTCAGGTTTGGTTATCAATTTATTTATTTTGACCTAAGGGGAAGTTGGGTAAAACGGGATACTTAGTGTTATAGGTCTCATCACTTTTTGAATAAAGCAATGCTGGGGACTATTTTTTGGCTCCAGTTTCAGTTAGCTTTTGATTGTTACTATTTTTCATGCAAAAAAACAGAAGCCACATGCGAAAAAAACATGGATAATAAAAAAGTAGCAATTATCCCGTTTTATTCGCTTAAGCTTGTATAGTTTCCATAACATTTAGTCCCCAGCAAGTAAGACAGAACTTGGTAAATTAAGAAAAATTATTATTATTAACAATATAAAAGGAAAGGTTAACAAAACAAATTATTAAAATACGTTACTGACAGAAGTCACAGGTAAAACCTTCGTCTTCGTCATACCCCACTCCCGCACAAGCTTTATGGGCCCAGCCTTCGCAATGTTGGCACCTTATCCAACCTTCTTCTGCTTTAGAGTTGGAATAAAGTTTGCTGCAAAATATACAGGCTGCTTCTTCGTTTTCATCTTCTGAAGTTGAATCATTACTTTCTCTCGATTTCCTTCTTTTCATATTTTTTGACCCTTGGTATAATTTTGTTTTTTGTCTCTCACGTTCGTTTCTTCTGCACTGCTACTGTCTTTCTATTGTGGATTCTATGCTCTTACGTCTTTTCTAGTCGTCATCTCATTGTCATTTATTTTGCCTTTTTTATTCAGTTTGACGATATATTTTCAGTATCTCCTAATTTTAACATTGGCTTCTTTATAGGAAGTATTTTAGAAAATGATTCCTCTAGTTCCTCTTTATATGGTTGTTAACACTGCAATTTGAACCCCTTCTTATGTCACTTAGATTTAATTTTCGTTCGGAATGAGGAAATGGAACAATTTGTTGAGGTGGTATAACGAAATTCTAAGTGATATGGGAACATGAAGGAGTCGAATTTGCATAAAACTGCTCTGTAGGAATCGGTGTTGTGCTTGGTGGCTTTCTCAGTGGTGACCTCGGTAAACTTCTTGGTAGTGTCTTCGATGGTGTTCTCAGTGGTGTTCTAGGTGGAGAATTTATAGGTTCGGGTAACTGGTTATCATTTCTCTCGCATTGAGTGGGCCTATTTGTAGTCTCGACCGATTCAAATATCCAGTCTGGAAAGATCTCTGGATTTACTGGACGTATCCCCGTTTTTATGAATCCGCGGTTTTGACGCTAGCGGCTTTTATGAAAACATTTCCGAAAAGCTTGGCCATTTGAGAAATAGTAATAGGTCTGCGTGGATATTCTTGCATCCATCTTTGGACCTCTGAACTGTAATATGTGCTGAGTGGTGACATAAGACTTACGGCTAGGGGTTGTAGATGGTGTGTTGTATGCGGTGGAAAGTACAGTAACACAACACCGTTATACATAGCTCTATATTCTTGGTATGAGTGGCATGGAAATCTAGAAGTAAAAGAACGGGATTTTCTTTAGAAGGGTTTGAAAAAGAAATGAATTTATCGAACCAACTCAAAAATATTTCCGTTTGCATCCACCCTAATGGATGGCAATAAGCTGTACTACCAGGGGGGCATCATCCAACAGTTCTGGCTTTGCTCTAGCTCTTAGGAAAACGAACAAAGGTGACATGAATGCACTACTAGCACTCATGCAGATCTCCACTGTAATCAGAACTCCACGTTCAGCCGAAGACAAGCAGCCAACTTGTGGTTTTCCAAGCAATGATAAACATTTAGACCGTTTTTTGATCCTGTCACAATATCTGTCTCATCGACGTTATAAATACGCTCATGCGGTATTTTGTGTTTCTCTATCGTTTCAGTAATCAGCGAGAAAAATTTTTTTATGAAAGGCCTCTTGAAACCCATTGCCTTAACTAGTGAGGTTGGCTGATTACTGTGAATCGTGATCACTGACAGCTTGTGATGTTATTTCTCTCTATTGACTTCGATCCCGAGCTATGTTTACAGAGCCTCAGAACGAACTACCGGTGGCCTTTTGGATCTGATCAGTCCATGTGATTGCTGAACGTCCTCTGGACCATCACCCTTCTGTGTTTCCCGACACTATCAGCCTCTCCAGGTTGTTTCCATCTCTTCGTACGATGTGTCCAAAAAATTTCAATATGTTCGCCAGGCAGGCAGAAGAGAGTATATTCCGGATGTTCAGTTCTCTAAGGATTGACTCGTTCGTCCTGTGCGTCCACGGAATTCTGAGCATGCGTTTCCAGCACCACATCTCGAAGGCATCAATTATTTTTCTGTCTGCTGCTTTAATTATCCACGTTTCAGCTCCATATCGGATGATGGAAAAAATCAACGATTGAACTGGGTTCATTTTAGTGTTTTTAGTAATAGATCAATCTCTCCAAATTTTGTGTAGTCAACTAATTGCACCTTTAGCTAATCCAATTCTCCTGCGGATATCACTTTCACTTGAACCCGTGTTATTAATATATGAGCCCAGGTACATGATATGGTCAACGATTTGAAATATTTGTAGAGCATCTTTCAATTGCAGAATGTTTGAACGATCAACTATCATAATTTTGGTTTTCTCTGCGTTTATCATAAGGCCACAGTTATTGCTCTCTGTCTCCATTCTGTTTAGGAGATCCAGCATTTCCTCTTCCGATGCAGCTATTAATGTTGTATCGTCTGCATAAGTCAGATTTGTGATCTTTTTACCCGCAATTGAGATTCCTCCATGCCATTCATCCAATGCCTTCCTCATTATGTATTCTCCGTATATTTTAAAGAGATCCTGGAGAGAGGATGCATCCCTGACGAACGCCTCTGCAGGAGCGAGTTCTCTATTCTGATCTTGGCCATGCTGTTGTCGTAAAGGTTTCTTATGAGTGCAAATAGATGTTCAGGCACTCACATCTCTCGGAGAACTCTCCACAGCATTTTCCAGTTGACACAGTCAAAGGCCTTTTGGTAGTCCAAAAAGCAGATTACCATTGGGATATTGAATTCTCTGCATTTCTCTGTGAGTTGTCGTAGATTAAGCATCTGTTTTCTGGTACCCTTTCCCTTCACATACCCTGCCCGTACCTGGGGAATCTGTCGATCCAGATATGTCTCTAAACATCGCTTTATAATACGAAGTAGAAGTAGAATCTTACTCGGATGTCATATCAAAGAAATGGTACGGTAGTTGCTACAATTTGTGGTTGCACCCTTTTTATGAAGTGGAATGAATATAGAGGTAGACCAGTCTTTGGGCCAGAGACCACGCTTCCATATTATATTACACAGATCGGTTAAGATTTTAATGCCCTGTTGATCCAAATTCAACAGTTCTCCCATTATACCGTCACCGCCTGGTGATTTTCCTCTATTCTTTGAACTAATCTGTGCAATATTTCTGCCAAACGTTTAATATTGCTTCGATGTCCCCAACGACAGCGTCATGTTCAGTTTGAATTGCATAAGTGCGCGGCTTGAATTATCTTGCGAGAAGTTTTACATTTTGAAACAGATCTTTGGTTTCAATTCGGTTCGAGTGTGATTCTATCTCTTGACATATGTTGGATGTGTACTTTCCTCTGTCCTTACGACATCTTTTCTGAATATCTTTTGATAGGCATCTATAGGTCGTTTCATCGAGAGGACCTTTTTTCAGTTGTTTCCTCTGTTCTATTACTTGCCATGTCTCGTCGCTGATCCATGGTTTGCGACCATTCACATTTCCTGGTCGGCGACATTGGCTAGCCGTTTTCAGGAGACCCTCCCTAAGACATATCCACGATTCCTCGGCGCCACCGTTGCATTTTATATTTGCCAATACTGCTTTAATACTGTCTCTGAAAATATCCAATTCTTCTGGTGTTAACCTATTCTGTCTGGTCGAGGGTCTACGAATATTCTTAAATCTAAGCCTGAAATCCATGACTAGCAGTTGATGGTCACTACCAGAGCCGCACTTGGAAAAGTTTTAGCATTACTCACAGAAATTTTCAATCTTGTATTGATTAAGATAAAATCTATTTGATTTCTATATCTGTCACCCGGCGGTTTCCACGTGTAGAGTCTGGGTGGATGATTCTTGAAATATGTGTTCATTATGGAGAGTCTCCTTTGCAAGAAGAAATCCATCAGCTTTTCTCCCCTTTCATTCCTCTCACTCTGTCCAAATTCTCCGACGACCTGTCTCATGTAGTGGTCCATGTTCGTGGCACCAATATTGGAATTAAAATCTCCTAATATGATTGTAATATCTTTGTTGGGAATATTGACAAGCTCAGTATCTAGAGCCGTATGAAAATCTTCTAATATGATCTCATCTGCAGTGGAGGTTGAGACGTAGACCTGAATTATGTACAGAATGCATGTTGAACTTTGGAAACGGAGGTGAATGATCCTGTCATTAACTGCATCATAACCACAAACAAAATTCTGCAATTTCTTGGACACTATTATCGCGACACTGTTAATGCTTTCCTCTGCATGGCCTGAGAAATAAATAATATTGCCTGAAATACTCTGGAAGTGACCCTTCCCCTTTCAGTGAGTTTCACTGTTTCCTAGGATATCAATAGATTATTTGGAGCTTTCTAAATAAAAAATTTAAATTAACTTCTTTAAATACTTATCCAACTAAGTATACCTACCTTGATCTTGGTTGAATTTATGCAGCAGTTTTAAATACGCCTTATTCTGACATAATCTCGTGTAGGTGCAAACCCATGCTGCTTGAATTTTTTTAATATGCATTGCCAATATTTTTTCAACATATCCCGAGATATGAATCCGGTCCTAATCTGTTTGTTTTCGCCAAATTATTTGTCTTTATGCTTCTCTTCGGAGTAGCATGCAAGATACGAAAAGTATTAGCTACCTCGTTTACTCCTAAATTATCTGAATGATGATGAAGCCGCATTAAAATACATTGCCTGGTTTAGGAGAAAAATAGTCAGGCAGACGCGGAAAGCTACTTTGTTATACACCTACTATGGAGATAATCACCCTCTTAGCATAAATACATTTAAACATTCTACTTTGTTCTTAAATCATATTCTCTTTTGATTCTAATCCATCAAATATTTTTGGTATTTCATAGTTATTGAAAGAAAAAAACATTAGGCTTTCAAATGAACATATTTTTCTTTCTTATGATATATCCTGAATAAGTTAGATGTTACTACAAATATTTTCTTCAAATTTCAGGATCATGGAAGATGCTACACCATCACCGGTACCGAATAATCATTACACAAACTGCATCTCACCAAATGCGACACCTCCTCTGCTACAACCTCAATATAGATACGAATACCAGGATGAGATGATTTCCGCAACTCAGGTGATAGCGCAAGGTATCCCAAAATCTCAAGATTTGTGGGCAACGATGTCAGACACTGTGTACGAATACAGACAATTTGACAATAGTCGGTTCGGGGGTAACGATTACATGAGACCAAATTATAACGATAGTATGTCCGTTTACGGCCAAAGAACTAGTTTCCCACCGAAAGTTTGCGCGCCGGGACAAAAAGTGACGAAAGAAGCCCGAATAAGAAGGCCTATGAATGCTTTTATGGTGTGGGCGAAAGTGGAGAGGAAGAAATTAGCAGACGAGAATCCAGATCTTCATAATGCTGATTTAAGTAAAATGTTAGGTAAGTCAATAATAAAAAAATATCTAAATGATATTATACTATGATAAATCTTTTATTAGCAATCTGACGTGGACAAAAATACCTACAGTCAGTTTCCTACCCACTAATATACCGGCATCTACATAAGTTGCCGATAAGAAGTTGGGGGATATTGTTTGATGATATCTTAAAAAACTGAGAGAGATATATTCTCGTTAATCAGCCGTCGTGTGTTATAATTGACGCCCGTCCCCGAATTTGAATTGGTAGACTAAAACTAATCAAATTCTAAGAATAAACATTTTGCGTTTTGTGCTTGGTTAGCGAGTTATTGATAATAAACAAAGGTCTAAAATTCCATATTAAATTTTATTATAAACGAACTCAGGTTAATCAAATTAGATACTGGCAAAGGTTGGCATATTTTTCATGGTGATTTTAAAAATTTGGGATAGATTCTGTCAACTTCCGTTCAGGGCCAGATTCCTGCTTTTAAAATTCATTGGTTACAAGTGGTGAATAGTTTTGTTATATTAAGGTAATTCCGGGAGAGATGGCACACCTTTTTAATTTTTTTAATAAATCAAAATATATTCCAAAATATAAAGTCTCTCATAGTAATGAACGTTATCCATGACTAAATGCACAAAGTAAGATGGGACACTTTTCTATTTTTGCCACATAATAAAAATTTTAAATATTCCAGGAAAAAACCAACTCACCCTATGGTCATGGGTGAGATGGCGCACACAAAAAATAGAAAGAAAAACGTTAACAAACTGAAAAATAAACAGTAACGAAGACCTGTAATGGTTATTAATGTTACAAAAAGTATAAAACTAAAAAATGATTATATACCTAAAACATAACAAATAAGAACAAGAAGCAAGCCGAATATTACATGACAATATTTTCTTTTTTTCCATGCAGCCATCTGTGGCAACCAAGACACTGCAACCAGTCTTCTTTGCTTGCAGTTTTTTCGTAATTTTCTCCGCAGCCAATGCAATCATTTTCACCGTCAGTACCACTGTCTGAATCGTTTTCTAAAATAATGCTTTCGTTGCTATTGGAGGAAATATGGCTATCTATTTTGTGCCGTTTCTTTGTTTTCACTTTAAATTCTACATGTTGCTTCTTTTTTTATTTGTCGATTAAACTCTTAGCTTTCTTCGTAGCCAATTCTTTTCGTTTACTAATATTTTCAGGAGATGTTAAGACCTCTGCAAACTGTCGACTACGTTTTCGAACTTCATGGACTTTAGACGTGCTACGAATAGGAGAAATTACGTACCATGAGTTTCTTTTTCATTTGTGCCAAGGTTTGCCATATCTGCATATTGCGTTTCAGCATTACGTTTCATTACGTTGGAATCAGTATCATTCTCGGTGTGAACAATTTCAAGATTAATAACATCCTGAGCTTGTTCATTGTTGAGAAAGTCATATTCTGGAATTGCGTTCGGGTTAAATGGAGCGATGCATGTAGATCTAAAAGCTGAATCTGCATTTTTCACTGTGGCAACTTTTTCCCACGCTGTTGATTGCTCTTCTTGGATTGGTTCTCAAGAATAAATTGCAGGCAGCATAATAATAACTTTTTAAAGCCTTAAAAAAATGCACGATCGAGGGGCTGCAAAAATTGTGTGGTATGGCTGGGACGACAGAGAAGTATGACTTCGTTCGCTTCTGCATATTCTAAAACTTCTACGGAAAAACAGTGGGAGGCATGGCCATCCAAAGTAAGAACCACTGGACCTTGAGGTTTGCAAGGAACAAATTCCGATTGCAACCACTTAAGAAAAAGTGTTGTATTTATGTACGCCGATTTTTTTGACATATAAATTTTAGCCCCAGGAGGCATACCATCTTCATATTCTTTTTTCATATTTCTACCCTTTAAAATGCACGTAGGGGGTATGAATGCACCCTCCGCATTACAGCAGGATATTACCGTAACAGTTTCCCCTTTTTCGCCTGAAGTCACTGCAGCTACATTTTTGGAGCCTGTTTACGCTATAACATGCTCTGGTCTGTTGTTTACCTGTAAGCCGGTTTCGTCCATGTTATACAGATGTCCAGGCTTGTTGAACAGGTCATGCATCTTTTTAATATGCGCAACGATTTTTCTTTCATTTTCTTCCCCAAGGACTGCTTGTGGCCCCAGGCGCTTATTTTTGGTAACTCCTGTTCTCATTTTTCTCCGCAGTGTAGTACAAGGCACTTTAAATTGTCTGGCTGCTGCATTGACTCCCAAATTTCCACTGCTTACAGCTCGAATAGATATTTTTAAGTCTTCTTCACTCCACGTAGCTCTGGCGCAGCTTCCCTTACGTTTATAGGTGGTCGGCATCTACAAAAGTAATAAAAAAAATAAAAACCGAAAATTTTGATCTCGAGAGAGATGGCTCGCGCCAACTAACCCAACATCAGTGGGTGAGATGGCGCAGTCACGTGCTCCCTACTGATTGCGTATACTAATGATTTTTAAGGTTAGAATGATGCTACATATATTTTGCTACCCCTTGGAAATACTAAACCGAAAATAATACAATGTATCAAGGTGTAAAAATAAATAATTTGTAAAAATGTTAAAAAAATATGGAGCATATTTAAATACAAAATTGTTTTCTTTGCCTTCGTGGATGGAATTTTGTGGTGCTTGAATAGCTAGTTGTTTTTACATAAATGATAATATTCTTCAAAATTTTTTGACTACAAAAGAATTTCAATGTAATGTATTGGCTTTGTTATTAAATATAATTATTTCAGTATTATAGTCGGGTAAAATTTTGTCACAGTTTGACCTTTTCAGACAGTTCATGTTTGTGTCGCCATCAATGCTTTTTGTTGAGTTGAAACATGCTTGACTACTTCGCTGCTTTTTGTGAGAGAGAGAGATTTTGCGATTTGTCGAGGTTGTTTTGGCTTGGCGGATTGTGGTGTTGGTCGCATTTAGTTGTTGTAACGTTTTTGTGATTTTTTGTAGTGCTCCCTGATGATGGAAATAAACGTTTCCGAAAGCTTGGAAATATTATAAAGAGTGTACTTTTATTTGCTGCTACCCCAATATTTTTGCCAATTTTTCCTAACTGGTCAGCAAAGACTTCCAATCTTTTATATATATATATATATATATATATATATATATATATATATATATATATATATATATATTGTTGTAGATAGAACGAGCATATAAACATTCGTAAAATCACAATAGAATATAAAATTATAATATCTATCAAAAAAAGTAATTTGTCAAAAAAAAATTTACCAAATTAACAAAAATATAGAACAATATAATCAATTAGAATCAGTATACATAATCATAGAGAATATAAATAGGAAAATCAAAAGAATTCATAAATAATTATTGATAAACATTTTTTTAAATAATTCCGTACCATAAACAACCTTAGACAGAACTTAACAAGCAACGAAGATCTATTTATATTTAAAGAATAAAATAGAATAGGAATAAAAAATCAACAGTGCTATGAATGATTGATAAATAAGTGAAATTCAGAATTGGAAAAATATATATATATATATATATATATATATATATATAAGATATGTTAATCAATATTCAATCATAAACTTTAATAGGAAACATAATAATAAAATGTAGAAAACTGTAATTAATAGGTATTGTCAAAACAAAACGAAATATAAACAGTTGACGACAAGTATACCAACATAAAATGCAATCTGATATGAGATATTAAGAATAAATGATTACCGACCTAATTTATGTATATAGATGTAGTAACTAAGAACAAAATAAGAAATGAATTGTATCCATATGTATTATGTAAATATTTAGGTTGTAGGAAGTGAAAAATTTGTATATTTGCATTGACCAATCGGAAGATTTCAAATAATTAACCAACAAGAAAAACAATGATAAATACTATGTTAGTGAATAATTCAATGACGATAAGGTTATAGTGCATAAAAACAACATACCTATAGTGCAAGTTTAAGTCAGAAAAACAATAAAATATTAATAAAACAAAGTGACAGTTGAACGATAATCAAAGATTTTTCTAGAAAATTACGAGCTTCCGGTTATAAACAAAAAAGAGGTTTTGGCGGATAAAAAAACCGCGGTAGAGACAGTCAAGCGTTGGTAACAAGGGAAGAAGGAGGTAAATTGAATGTGATGCAGTTTCTTGTAAAATTTTAAAGTAATAAGTGTTATATATAAAATATAAGAAGGTACAAAGGTAGTAAAAAGTTAAATGAATGCAGAGACAAAATTTGTATAAAATAAAGTCAACCCACGTGGTAGAATTATCACCCGATAATACTAAGAAAGGAGATTGCCACCTGGAGCAGGAAAGCGTCATGGATGGACACTATTGAAGGCGTCGGCTTGGTGAAAAGAAAAGGTCTGTGGTGTGTTCAATTAATATATTTGGATCAAAATTTTGAATAGTGAAAAGAATAAAAGTTCATTTAAAATAAAACACCTGATAATACAATTTTGAATAATAATACTAAACAAGGAAATGTAAAAACTCACCTACCAAATTTGTAGATACATGTATTATTTATTTTACGTTGCATGTTCTTGAATCACATATGAATAAAACTTTCCACGAAATAACAAGGCACAACTATTTTCAGTTTTATCACGTGCATAAAGTTTATAATACGTTAACATATTTTTTTAAGATTGAAATAAAGTAGATTAAAAATTTCAAATACCCTCTCCATTTCACGAATCGATTGAAACTAAAGTAGTTTTCCAAATATTTCAATAATACCATTTAGAGTAACAAGAAAAAAAGTTACAATATTTGAACAGTTTTAAAACCAGATGTTCATCTTTCAGAGAAAAATAACGTTTCCAAACGATTATGTAAATTTATGCAAATGCGTCTGCATAGCCGTCTCAAACAGTGAATAGTTTTTAAAGATATATGATGGTTGTATGATGTGGAAATTTAGATATATATAAATAAAATCCATATTTTTATGTTTATGGTGTAAGAATAGTTCATATTTTGAAAACAGGATAAACATTTATTTTTGGATATGATATTTATGAGTCCAATGACTAAATAAAAGCGTCAACTGCATTTGATGAGTAACCAATATTTTAAAATTCAATTTTTTTGTTCCTTACTTAATTAATAATATAAAATAAATTACATTGAATAGTGATGTTGATTTTATTATGACTTCGCCCAGGAACCCTACTGAGAAAAAGAGGAGTGTGTAAATAGGAGCAGCCGAGGTAAAATTTTGGAATTAAATGAAACTACGTGATGCAAAATAGCAAAATGAATAGGAGAAAATATTAATAAAAAATATAAATAAAAATCTGTTTTTACATATTAATTAGCTAGCCAAAAGTATATTATTATTTCAGTATTAACATTGCATTTCATATTCAATTCAAATTCTCAATTATAATATAATTACCCACAATAAATAAATTCACACACATTTATATTATTAACAATATATATATATATATATATATATATATATATATATATATATATATATATATATATATATAAATGAATATAATTTCATAAAATACGAGGTGCTATATGAAATATAAATTTCGATTTTCTACTACACCTGTTTTAGTCGAAATTTCAATAATTTCGACTCATTGGCCTGACCGTTCTTCGAAGGGCAAAACAACTACATTCCTGGCTAATACCACGCAGAATATTGAATTACATCCCCTTCGAAAACCGTGACGTCGATTGGCCATTTTGCCGATACGGACATCTGTCGTCACGGTTTTCGAAGGGGATGTAATTCAATATTCTGCGTGGTATTAGCCAGGAATGTAGTTGTTTTGCCCTTCGAAGAACGGTCAGGCCAATAAGTCGAAATTATTGAAATTTCGACTAAAACAGGTGTAGTAGTAAATCGAAATTTATATTTCATATAGCACCTCGTATTTTATGAAATTATATTCATTTTTATTCAATACGACTAATACGGTCGCATTTATCTGAGGTGTTGGTTCGCAACTGAAAGTGAAGATGGTGCCAACTGACTACTTCTCGCTTGTGCAACTACACGAACCAAGAGAGGTTGTTGGAGGGTGTAATCTTCAGTTCGGATTAGAGATTCTGAACTGGAAGGCATTACGGCACTCTTGAAGAGACCCAAGAAGGTCGAAACGCGTAAGTGTACTATGCTCTTCCGCTATCAGTTGCGAATCACCACAGATGTCCGTATCGGCAAAATGGCCGATCGACGTCACGGTTTTCGAAGGGGATGTAATTCAATATTCTGCGTGGTATTAGCCAGGAATGTAGTTGTTTTGCCCTTCGAAGAACGGTCAGGCCAATAAGTCGAAATTATTGAAATTTCGACTAAAACAGGTGTAGTAGAAAATCGAAATTTATATATATATATATATATATATATATATATATAGGTAGATGTTAAATTGTTAAATTTTAGAATATTTTATTATACAAAAGTTACATTTCCTTCATAAAAAAAGTACAATTATTAAATTTGTATTGCGTAAATGACATGTTGCTTGAACTATTCGGTACCATAGTCGAATTTTCTTGTGTTGAAATTACATTTTTTTCCGCTATGGACACAACTGCCGTACCTGGTCGCAAATCGGGTATCATTTCAGCACTGCCATACGTTATAAACACTCTATTAGCTATCTATGTTCTGTGTGATACCGATTAATCAACATACCCTTTAGCGAAGGTTGATGACTTCCAATCGCCATGTTTCTATAGTGTCATTAAGTCTCCCCCAAATTCGACTAAAAGTGAAGCAGATCTTCGAAATGAATGACCTGTATATGAGTTATGAGATAGCTAGGTATATTTTCCATTGTGATATGCATAAAACAGGCGACGGTCCGTTGCTGCTGATGAACGAAGGGCAATGTACATTCGGTAAAATTTAATTTATTCTTCAGTAACTACAAATTTCCTGTTTACATCATTCTTTATTTGCTCCTGCAATCCCAAATATAACAACAACCTTGACCATGAAATAAACTTACTCGGGAGCATTATTAAAAAAATAATGAGTTTGTATACTGATAAAAATCGCAGCGTGTAACATTTCCCATTTTGTTTCAGAAATGTAATTCGTTTGAAATGTTTTGAAATTTCTACATTATTATTGGGTTGTAACATATTTTTATCATTGAATAATTCGTCCACACAGTTGATACCTTTCCACCGTCTCCAAGAAAGAACTGAATCTCTTCTTCATCTTACATTCTGCGTTGCGCTGCTTCTACTATTATATTTATATTATTCAAAATAACTACTAAATAAGCACTAAGTTTGCAATTTCTAAATCAAATCACAGAATTAAATTGAGATATATTGATTACTTCAAAGGCTGCTATAAAACTTCACATCGATAATATTTATTGTTATTTTTTTCAATATTAAATCGTCGTTTTTTCCGTCACAGAAAAAATAGTGTATCATATACACGGGAAAAATATTATATTTTAGCTCTCGCTCGACCTAAATCTAATACTTTTTTACCTTGTAAAAAAATTATATAAACATTGTACATTTTCAAAATATCTAGAAGCTTCCGAACAACTTTCGGCAGCACTGTTACCGACCAAGTTTAAAGAATGACTGGAACATGGTACAAAATGTGCATTATTTGTCTTCTCTTCAATTTTTGCCTGCAATCCGTTATATTTTCCGGACATATTGGATGCGTTGTCATAACTTTGGCCTCTGTAGTAATTGATATTAAGGTCACTTAATTTGGTTTGTAAAACATTCGATAGACTTTCTGCAGTATGAGAAAATATTTCCACAAAACCTAAAAACCTTTCTACTGGCTGACCATTTGGTAAAGTATATCTTATAATTACAGTTAATTGATCGATATGTGAAATATCAGGCATTGAATCGACGATAATTGAAAAATATTTTGCCACTTGCAATTCGGTAATAATAATATTTTTTATCTCATTTGCAAGAAGGTGAATAAATTCGTTGCAAATGGTCGAAGAAAGATAATTAACATGCCCACTTCCAATGTCACTATATTTCTGGAGGTGTCCGGCTAAAAACGGGTCAAACTCACTAAGAAATTCCAACGAACCTAAATAGTTACCATTCCCTTGTGTAAAAAGTTTAGTCGTGGAACCCTAAAATGGTAAACCACTTTTTGATAGAAACTTAATGGTAGCCAAGCACTCTTAATAAAACATTTTTCCAGTAGTTTTATCCTGAAAGTAACTTTTTCTTATTTCTGTATCTACCCTTCCCTCTATTCGACTTCATTAATCATGTTACGTGTTCAGAAGACCTTTCGTGGTTTTTTAAGTACTGAGTCGCATTTTTCCAGTCAGTGTAGCCATCGGTACTTAGCTTGATATTTTTTTTCTAAAAAAGTTTGCAAATATAACAATAAACACAGCTCAGCCCGATTTGGGACTGTAAACTAAGAAAAATTGAATAGATGAGGCTTTTACTTGATGAAGATCCATACTGAACGATGAAATAAAACAATATAGTTTGTTTAAATCTTCATATATTTGAACTAATGTTCAATTTAAACTTGTTGATGCGTTTCACTAACACAGTAGCTTTGTCAAAACGAATGAAGGCAAAATATAAAAATGTCTTAATATATACAGTGCTAAATCTATTTACTAAGGTTAACAATGGTATTAAAAGATAATTACCTGGAAATTCATTCACTACAAACATTCCTAAGCTATCTTCTAGGTAAAGAGGTTCAATAAAGGAGACTGATTGATATCTATTTGGTCGTTAAGGAGATTACCTGAATATTTATTTTTGTTAATCTCTAGGGCTTCTAATAAATTTAAACTGAAGGATTTACCGACTACATGGAGAATTTCAAAATTTGGGTCGAAAATGTGTTGGTTTTTAATAAATGATTTGAATAGTTGGAATCTAATTTTTTTTTTGTTGTCATAGCTACGTTTGTGTTCCGAAATTCTAGTTTTAAAATTTCTAAAAGTTCTACCGATATAAATTTTATCACAATTGTCATTACCACATTTTAATTTATAAACTCCTGATTTGTTTAATTTTGAAGATTTAGATTTATTATTTTTAATGAATTTGGATAAATTGTGATCAGTTTTAAAGGAAATATTCATGTCTAAAGTTTCTAAAAATGATTTAAGTTTTAAGGATGGTGTTCCAAAGTATGTTAAGCTTTTAAATTGTCTATTATTTTTATCTGAAGGGAATACTTGTTCTAAAGTCTGTTTTTTTATCTTTTTATTTATGATATTGTCAATTAAATTTGGATCGTAATTATTATTAACTGCTATTTGTTTTATGATATTTAATTCTTTGGTATAATTATTAATATTTAATGGGACTGTTAAGAGTCTGTGTATCATACTATTGAAAGCTGCTAGTTTATGACTGAATGGGTGGACCGAACTATTATGAATTGTAATATCTGTATGTGATGGTTTATGAAATATAGAAAAATCATGTTTATTATTTATATTTGAAATTGTAAGGTCTAGAAAGTTTATAGACTTATTTTGTTCAAGTTCTACGGTAAATTTCATATTATTGTGAATCGAGTTTATGTAAGTAATGAAGCTCTCTAATTGTCTATTTGTACCGATGAAGCTAGCTAAAATGTCGTCCACATATCGGTGCCAGTACATAAATTTTTTACTAAGGGGGTGTTCATGAATTATTTTTTCTATATTATCCATGAATATTTCTGCTAGTAGGGGGCTGAGAGGGTTGCCCATAATCAAACCATCTTTACTGCTATAAACCTCTCCATTGAAATGAAAACAATTTTGATTCAAACACACTTTTAATAAAGTAATGATATCAGAGTGAATTATAGGAAACTAACCACTCACGAAGGACTTTTTCGCCATTTTCTTTAAATTTATAGAATGTTGAACTTTGTGAACTTCTAGATTTTTTACCATCCAATTGTTTTAGACACCCACTTATTTTGTCAATATTTTGTTCATGTCTGTTTTTAAGAAAAATTTTTGCTGTAGTAAAAATCCAATGAAATCAGTTAATTTGAGATCATTTGATTGAACACAACCAATCAGAACAACATTATACTGAAAACAGATGCCATGGACTGTTTTCACTCTATCACGTTGCTATTGGATACAATTTGATTATTTATTTCGATTTTGACGTTTCAAATATTTAATATTTCAAAATGTCACGATTTGGTCATAATACTGACGAGAATATTAATGAAATTATAAAAGCTCTGTACTTCTTTTCTATCATTAGCAAAAAAAATTCTATCCGAATAACCCTCGGACATTGATAAATGCTCAAAAATTGTATAACAACTTTCTCAAGCTTGTTGCTTATAGGCAACAGACCTCCGCCTGCGGCGTCGGCCTGTTTCCAAGCAACAAGCTTTCGAAATCTGTTATAAAAATTTTTCAATGTCCTTGGGTTATTACTACTGAAAATATTCCTGAAATTTCGAGGTTATATTTTGAGGCCAGTCTGGTAGATCACAAGGAAATAGTGGAGAAGTTTCTTTGTCAATTACGAAGACGTTATCATCATTGTCCGCGATTTTGTGTTCTTGTAACTCGATGGTATTATTAATATTGATGGCTGAAGCATTTATTTTCTCATCTTTTAATGGCAGTTCAGGAAGATCTTGTCGATTTTCTAGTTCTTCTATGAGGAATGCCGACATTGCGTTTTTTTGTTTTCCTCTTCCATTTTCCCTTAGTAATGCCTTTTTACGCTTCTCACTACTACTTTGATGTTTGTAACTCATATTCTTCTACCCTTTTAAAATTAAAAACTTATTAATGTTGGACTAATTTAAATTTTTGAGCAATGCAACAATAGTGTCAATTAATACAGTGTGTTTGAAATTGGTAGCGAACATAATATTACGACTTCGAAAACTGTTGAGATAGTAACAGACAGTAAAATAATTAAGTTTTTCATTGAATGCCGTTTACTTTGCGATTTTACCACTGTTGGTATTTGAGATATTTTGAAAGAACTAAAATGATGAATTTTCAAAAACACAAAGGTATTAAAAAAAATTCCTAATTTTTTTCCCCTAAAATTCCTATAGTAAATATACAAAAATAATATATTAATTAATAATTATAACTTAAAACTTACCTTAAATTAAATTTCAGGGTTCGGATGATGGTAAATAGAAATTATTACAATTTAAAATGAGACTTTGGAGTTCGACTGATATTGATAGCTTTGCAATATCACTTGGAAACTGAGAACAGAACAAGAATCTAAATACGATAGAAGGCAACAAACAGTTTTTTACGTAATGTCGTCGTCTCTTCGGCAAAATATAAAGCTTTTTTGGTTATAGCGGCATAAACAAAAACGCTCTAAAAGAGTGCCGATTGCCGATGTTTTATGATTTTAAATCTAGTTAAAATTATACATATAATAACAGGAATATCCTTATATATACCATATAAGCCTAATTTTCTTTATCGGATACGGTTGATGTTTAAATTCAAAATAACTAAATGGTTTATACTTTTTTCAAGGCCTTTTTCCGGGCCCCACTTTATACCGGGCCCAAGGCCCAGGCCTTATGTGCCTTTTGGTAAAATAGGCCCTCTATATAGTACTTATTTCACATTTAACAATAAAATTTACAAATGAACGTTTGGTACACCGATGGAACCATTACTGAACAAAATATTATTTAGCACATCTACTAATGTACGTGGTCATGCTATGGCTGACGATAGCCATCCTAACGTGATCCCGATTCAACTGGTTTTTGCAACCCTTCCTTTCATAAGAGACATAACTCCAAGACTTGCCAGACTTTTCAGTGCGTTCAATAACTTCAAAATTGGCAACTGCTTAACAGAACAAAAAGATCATTCTTAGAAGAATGATCATTCTTAGAAATGGCATACATTTCTCAATCTAACAACGTTATAAATAAAAAGACTAACATCGACCAATTAAATGAGTTTATTCCTTTTTATTGTCCTTAGACTTCAACCATAATTCTCCTAGTACCTATCAACAGCAATCAGGTTGCTCCTGACTATTTCACTCACCTACGAAATGAACCAATCAGAAGCTCTAGTCAAGTTCGGCTTACCGATAATACCAAACTTGACTCTGATTGGCCTATCAAGTTCGGTGTTTTCAGATTTGTTTACAGTGCATGTGACAGTTAAACGTCAAATATAAGTGATTACGCTGTGCACGCATTCAAAAATGAGTCGATTTGGGATGAATTCTATCGAATCAATCAACGAAAAAATCGATGAAAATGTACCGAAAAATACGAGGAAATCGAAGGAGTACATTTGGAAGCAATTTACCAGATTTTGCGATGAACGAAAATACCTATTAGATGAAGCAACGCCTGTCGAGAGACTAGCTATTATTTTGAAGGACAGGGGCCTCAACATGAGGAAAATCGATGGTTCTGATTACAAGGAATGTGTTGTGAAGACGATTTGGAATGTGAGTGATAGATTATTGCAAGAAAAATTCTATAATGAATATGGACGAAGTTTCGACCCATTCAAAGATATTATTTTTCAATCGGCCAGAAATGCGCGAGATACAAAACGCAAGTTGCTTCAAGGTTGGTAGTGTAGTATTTCTTTCGATGTCAATGTTTTCTGTTCATTGACATTTATTGATTTCTCAGGTCAACTTTTTTGCCAATTTCCTCTAATCGTGCCGAATTTCAGATTTTTTATCTTCCACTTTGTTTGTGAGATAGTCTAATAAAATTCCCCTCGTGATTGAATTTATCTCATAAGTCTGTCTTTCATTTATGATCTCAACTGAATTGAGTTTCGTTCAAAAATGAATCGACAGACTTATCGCGAAAATTCAATCACTTGTGGTATTACTACTGATAACACCACTCTTTTAACATTAACATAATTTCCCTTCTAACACATTTGGTTGTATTAGTGTTGGTAAATACTTACAAATGATAGGTACCTACATAATTTTACAAAATTGTCATATATATATATATATATATATATATATATATATATATATATATATATTTTAATGATTACTTTATTATTTGTATTACTACCTATATTATTGTTGCTGTTTTACTCTTTAGATTTCATTGTAGAGGTACCCGACTATACCTATTAATGGGTTATTCTTCTTCTTTCCTAAAAATGAAGAATTACCCCATCCACTTATTCATAATCCAGTTTTAAAGTGACGACAATCCAACAGAGGCCATAATCGAGTGGGCATTTCATCTTATTTCCGGTTAGTTCTTTGACAGTTGGTAACGCTCTCTGTCGTCTGAATAGTCCATCCGTATTAGAGGGAAAATGATACTATTTCCTTGCCGAATATTAACAGAAAAAACTTCGATTGTTCAAGCTAAAAATGGTGTTTTAATTCCACTTTTTTAGCCATGATTGATGTGATTGTATAACTTCTCTTTTCTTCCCTAACTGGTACACATTTTTGATTTTCCGTACTTATTTCATTTCAATGGATTTTAACCTCTACTCGGAGGTAAGTACACACGTGTTTTTCCTTTCTAGACGCTGTTCCTCTTAATTGATTACATGATTTAACTGTTGTTTTTTCATTTTAGTCTCCCTGATGATGGGAATAATCATCCTCGAAAGCTTGAAATTTTTCCGATAAGAGTAAACTCTTTCCTTTTTTGCTGCAATTCCTCAATATTCACAAGTTTTATATAGATATATACCTAAATAGAGTGATATTTTTGCGGTCTAGCGCCTTTAAGCGGATTAACAGTGTCGCTCAAGCGTGACGTCATGCTTAACCTCGCAAGAATGGAAATATCCAGCGATATTTTCTGGCATACGACAATGACATTTCTCTCATGACACATACATACTTTACGTTTATTTTTTGTTTCTGAAACTGTAGTTAGCAAAACAATATTAATATATCTAATAATATTGCTTTTGTTAAAATTAGAATTTAGAAGGAAAGGAAGAGATACTTAATGGTGCTGCTCAGTGAGGATACAGCTTTTTCGGTGGTCCTTTTAATGAGAAATTAGTTCTCAAGAAGAATAAAAAGTTTGCAAATATTTTTTTCAATTCTAAAAGACCATCACATCAGGTCGATTTATGAGGAAGAATGGATAACCCGTTATCTAAATTATGACTTTTATATTTAATTTCGAATGTCTAAAGACCTCGCAACGACTTCGCAGAGATATAAATGTTTGGGAAAAAAATGTTTAAACAAATATTTTTGTTATCTATGAGTTTGTTAATAAATTCAAATTGTTGCCTACTAATAACAAAGAAAAAACAGGCACACCATTGGTCCAGGCACTATCAATTTATTCTGTCATTGCTATCAACCGCTTAAAGTTTTCGCTTCAACAGTCATTACTTATTCGCGAAAATGAATCGCTTTAATCCGCTTAAAGACGCTAGATCGCATAAACATCACCCTGTCTAATGATTCAATTTTGTTCCACAAACAAAACTGATAAAAAAATGAAACTGTTCATCACGATATTTACGTTAATACATTTTTTTCTGATATTATAAAGAAGTTACTGAAGTAACAGTTGCATTAAATGAAAGATGATTATATTTATCGAACACTGGCAACGCCGCGGATCATCTGATGCTTGCAAAGAGCAAGATTTGTGCATCTCATTAGGCAGGGATTAATAGGCTTGGGAGACTACGAGATCGGCCGGCCCTCGCTTCTCATTGGATCGAACAGCCGACGGTCGACCAATCAGGTCCGGCCTCCAATTATGCCAGTTTATTTTGTTTTGAGGTCATCTGATGGAGAAAATGGCAGTGTGTACTGTGTATATATTTATACTTTGTTTGTTGGCTATGGTATCTGCTTAATAGTTGATTGGGAAGTCTGTATTTCTAATGGGTATTTATGTAATCAGAATTGCCTGTAACATTTAAACCATTCAAACATTGATTGAAGGTTGTGTGGAGTGGCGAAATTTTATAAATGCTATATAAGTAGGTATACATATATGTTTGGTTTATTGACTTCTGTATTTGATTAATTTATGATTTAATTACGAGGTGGATCAGGTAAATTATATAAAAATTATATGTAAATAAAAATTAAAAACGCGACTTATATTTTTAATTGTACCTATTGTCTTTAGTGTTGTAGCAAACCCTCATAACCCTTCACTCAATAACTGAATAATATAACAAATTATAGTATGTACAAAAAGTACGAGGAGTAATAAACCCTAATTAAGTATGCAAAACCTTTACAGGGAGCACCATGAAATTTTTGATAAATCTCTTACTTTAAATTACATTTCTTCCGTAAATCTAAAAACAAGGTAGATCGACCCCGTATTTGTTTCAGTTGTAGTAAAGTTTAGGGTTTATTCATTGTTGAAGGATTAGCAGATAAGCAATAACGCAATGCAGTGGTGTGTATTTTGGGAAAAAATACGTTTTAAATTATAATATAATAAAAAATGAAAAGAAGTAATTATTGGAATACATTTATTACTTACATTTTATTCTATATCCAACTCGGAAGAGGAAGAATCGTTGTTGACATTAATAATAATAGGGTCGATTAAATCATCACAAATATTGTCAATTTTCCACAAATTTGCCTCTACTTTGATAACATGCTCGATACAGTTTGTCCAATTTTCCTTACTCGCATGACTTACAGCACTCTCAAACAATTTCACAACATCGTTTATTTTAAAAGTAGTATTTTTTTTCCTACTTCCCCCTTTACCTGAGCCCATATTAATTCTATGGGATTAAGTTCACAATGATAAGGGGGAAGTCGAAGAACTGATATACCACGAGAAGAAGCCATTTCTCCTACAATGTAGGTTTTGTATTTATTCTTGTTCATTTTTGCAAATCTGTAAAGTTCTTTCCTTAGTGGATCTTTTGGAAACTTAATATTTTTTAAAATAAGCCACTTCAAAAGCTCTGCTTTACGCCAACGACTTGTGGGCAATGCTTCTCGTAACCGTGAATGGTAACTTGCGTTGTCCATAACAATAACAGCCCCTTTTGGAATCAGATCCAACATTTGAACAAACCATTCCTCGAAGACATCCCCATTCATATCTTCGTGATAGTCCCCCGTGCGTTTTGAAATAAAAGTTAATAATCCACCATCAACAAAACCTTCAGAACTTCCAACATGGACAATGATAAGTCTTTTTCCTTTTCCAGATGGTGGCTGCAAACCTAACGACAAACCTTCCACGAATGCCTGCCTTCCGCTTTTAATGTTTTCATCTTGCCAAGATTTGGAAACTGCATATCCAGCATTTATCCATGTTTCGTCTAAGTAGAAGATTTTCAAATTTTGTTCTCTGGCATGTCCTATGCTTTTTAAATAGTCTCTTCTCCAAAAAACTATTTCCGGTTTATCTATCAAGAGAGATTTTCTATTATGTTTTGTATATCTGAAACCCGCATCTTTCAAAAGTTTGCATAATGTCATTCTGGAGAATTTTGGAGAGTCCGTATCTTCTTGCACTGATGTCATAATTTTGTCAAGTGTTGGAATTTCCTTTCGTAAGTAAAATCCATGGACTTTACGCCTTAGTCTTTGTTTTAATGACTCATCGATCTCAATTGGTTTTCGGCCTGAAGGAGTTTTAGGGGGTTGGAGAGTTCCATTCTTGCTTTCTTTTAGTAATCTATAAATTGTTGATTTAGCAACACACAACATAGCAGCCGTTAATTCCACAATATCATCAACACTTGCACTTGGATCCTTGTTTTTCAATGATATATAACAATTCAATATCAGAGTTTTTTCATTTAAACATAATGGACCTGTTTTTGGTCGTTTAGATGGTCCTTGGCTTATCGACATTGTTTGGTACTTGCACAATTAACATTCAACAAATGTTTTAAATATATTCCAACTGTTTACAATATTATGACAACCATACAACTTTACTCAAAGAACTAATACTAAGTACTGATTTAATGTACCTACTTTCTTTTAAAATAATATTCCCGATAATGTTTCTAAGAAAACTGGGTTGTTTGGAAAATCCCTCTCAATAATCGAATAATCTGTAAATAGGTGTAATCGTATTAAGCCGATTACAGTAGGCCACGTGCCATTTAAAATTTCTGAGAAAAATTCCCCAAACACTACATATAGGAGTGATACAAATACAAAATATTATGAATAAACGGGCATATCCGAACTCTGCCACAAAATAAAATTTTACCTGACTTGTATCAATTTGAGGATTACTGAAATGTTCGAACTGTGCCGCAACCATTTAGGTTAATCCTATTAGAGTCATTAGGGTTTATAATAGATAAAATCGGAGGCCCATAGAATAATGTATATTTCTGAAAGGTTTCAAAGATTTCTTGAATTAAATATTTTGAAGAAATCTTGATTGTTTTGATCGATATTTAGGGGACTAGGGGAAGGATGTTGATGCACTTACACTATTGCCTAAAAATTAGGAAGAAGTATTTAATAGTGCTCGTGAATTACAATTACGAACGAACCGAGAAGAGGAATTTCTATTAACAACAGACCAGGTATTTAGAATTATTGTGTTCTCCTGTTTTTCCAACCTTAATTTTTTATGTAATTCGGATTGTATTTTGATGGATGGGACTTTGAAATACTGTTCAACTTTTTTCTACCAAATGTTTACCATTCATGGTTTTAAAAACGGCTATTACGTACCTCTTGTTTTTTGTTTGCTGCCGGACAAATCAAGTCAAACATATTCAAATTTGTTTTTAATTTTAAGACAAAAATGTAAAGAAGTAGGCTTAAATTTTCAACCTAAAGAAGTCGTAGTAGATTTTGAACTAAGCATTCATAACGCTATATATGAATGTTTTGGCAGAGATCAAATTCTTTTTGGTTGTAAATTTAATATCTGTCAAGCTTGGTTTCGTAAGATTCAGGAGTTTCATTTGGTACAAGAGTACAGACAGAACGGTTCTGTAATTGGCGAATACTTAAAAGTACATTTCGGTATTATGTATCTTAGTCCTGAGGAAGTTGTAGAACTTTTTTATAATGAACTACATGTTTTGCTTCCGAATGACCTCTACCTCTATCACTTTTTTTTATTAAAATTAGTACATCCCGTTACCTCTGACCTAAATCGTATATTCTTTAGCATAGCTGCAACTCATTCGTTCAATACAAAATGTACCTTACGGTATACCCTCTTAAAATATATTTTGGTTCGTCTATGAAATCTACTTAAATGAATGATTTATCACTCCTTGTCCTTTCTATATAGACTATAATAGAACAACTTCAGTAATAGGTAGATATTGAAATATCTATTTTCCTTAAAGAATGGTAGGTATCTACATTTAGACCAGCTATCATTTAATTATTTTGAAATTTTTTCCATAGAACGATTGATCTTCGCTTTGGACATACGTTCTAATGTCATCAATCCTCTCTTTATTTGACTCAAAAATACTTTTCCTGAAGAATTATACACGGTAGGTAGGTAAGTATGTGATTTGACGTTCGGTGAAGCGACATTTATTTTAATGAAATTAACTGTCTCGACCCTTACTTCGTGGAATCTACTCAGATTACTGTTTTAAATTAAACTTATACTTCTGGATAATTCCACAATATAGGTATAGGAAAATAAAATATACTTATAACTAAAAATTTATAAATTTAATAAAACAGAAATTTTCCTTCGATTCTTGATTAAAGCAAACTGATCTATTATAGGTATGAGAATAGCTATTTGTATTACTAGGGAGGAAAGTGCCACTTTTCCTCCCGCAGTATGTAAACATCCAAGGGAGGAAAAGGCACTTTACTCCCATGTAGGTAATACATATGATTTTTCCTCCTACCCAACTTTTTTGAAAATTTATTTACGACACAAATAGGTAACGAATATAATTAAGAACACAAGAATTATTTATTAAACAAATTTATCAATATATGTTATACAATTAAGTACATAGTATTGTTTAACTATATTTAAGAATTATTTATGTTAATATTGAATGTGCAGTTTTGAGCAGCACTTATATGAACACTATTGGAAGAAGATAGGGTTTGAACAGGAGCTTTAGTATTTGAAATATTTTCGCTTAGCACATTGTAATGGTGGTAACTTCTAGAAGTGCTTGGCTGATTTTGATCAAGTTCAGGTTCTACATTATTTCTCATAATTTGTTCAGAAATTTTTCTTTTTTTTTGTGTAAGATTGTTCTACATAACCTTCTGCGATATTGGTTTATTTCCAACCGCCATGCTGTTTTAGAGCTAAAATATCCCCACCAGCATTTACTAACAGAGTTGTTGAAGTTCTTCTGAAACTGTGCCCTGTGTAATGTTCGGCATTTGGAAGATTGAGATATTCTGCAATTTTTTGTGGTATTTTGGATATACTATTTTTGCCAACCACTTGATTTATACATTTGCCTGCTTTAAAGCATACCAACAATCGTTTATGCTCAGTTTTAGGACGTAGACAGATATACTTTTTAACGATTTGGACAAAATTTGGGCCGTTACCTGTTGTAGTATTGATAACGAAAGTTCGTTGTTTATACGTTTTTGAAGTGTGGATATTTATTACTAAAAGATTGTCTTTCTCTTCAATATCATCCATAGTCATTTTAATAAGCTCATCACATCGACATGCTCCAGAAATTCCAATAACAAGGACTACCTATGAATATTTTATATCAAAAATTAAATTATTTGCATGGGATTTCATTTCTTACCTTCAACAATAAAAAAAACATCATCGGGGGCTTCCATTAAGAATGTATTTATTTCTTCTCTAGTAAACGTTTCAGCTTTATTTGGTTTGTATCCGGCATTTTGACGTTTTAGAAATGCAATCAACTTTGAATATTTAATATCGACATTGTCCTTCGTTTGTATCATTGTGCGTAGCATTGAATATTTAGACCAAAGTGTTGAAGCTTTTAATGATTTTCCTTGTAGTGAAAAATATGCCAGTAAAACATTCTCTGAATATTTATGTATCTTGTTGGCTTCAGCCCATTGCTTATATTGCTTTTCATACCTGTCTTTAGATTTTTGTGGTAGTAAGGTTAATGACGCTATATTGGCTTGTTCCTTAATATTAGGTGGTGTATTTGGAAATTCAAAATCACTTGAATCGCTCTCCATTTTTCAAAAATTCAACTAAGTTTAATGAATGTAGCGACTTTGCACCTCAAAAGTAAATCGCCGTGTTTACTGTCAGTGAGCCACAGCATACTAGGCTTTTCTTATTCTGAACTCAAAAAACGTATATCTAAGATTCCTGAAGTTGAAATTTGTATTCAAGAACTACGTTGAAGTAACATTAATGTTTGATTTTTACCAAAAAACAGGATATACAGGATGTTCTAGAAATTATGGAAACAATATGAATATAATGAATTCACAAGTTTCATCGTTTACTACTTACTTGAAATGAGGGGGAGGAAAAGTACTTTCCCAAACAGCCATTGTACATGATATGTACGTTAGATGTACGTACTGCATCGACGTAATGTACGTCCAGTGTACGTACAAAGAACGTCCACAGTACGTACATCAGTTGTTCATTGTATGTACATTTTCCGATTTTGCTGACCTTAAATGTACGTACAATAGTACGTTCAATGTACGTCCCATGTATATACAGTGTGTATGTCCACAGTACGTACAATCGGGTACAGTTTTTACGCCCCGCATGCAGGAATTTGCATGATAAGCCTTTATATTTATTATTTATCTTCAAAGAACGAACATCAAATCAAATGTAAATCAATGCATAGCTGTAGCTTTCACTCTTACCCAGGACTCCTACAGATATTTTTTTGCTTAAAAATATATGTTGAAATGTTAATGTCAATATCGCGCAATAATACAAATTTATGGTAGATGATAAAATACCTAGGCTAAAAAAGTGTTTTATATATTTGAGTCCATTACAAAGTAACCCATGTTGATGTTTGATATGCTAACTTTGTTCTATATCTGGAACAAAAATTCGACTCTGTGACTGAAACTGGCTTACATGTAAGCCAGAAGCTGCAACTTACATATTAAAAAGGTTTTCTTCAATCTTTTAAAATGAAGACTATTATAATTTGAAAAATTAATGTCAAAGCTTTTAAATAAAGTGTTATTTGAAAATAAATCAAAAACTAGGTATAAATAAATATAGCATATTTATTTAATAATATAAAATTAATCATAACACTTAATAATATATATTTTACTCTATATCTATAAAGTTTTTTTGCGATCTCCTGCTCGCCTAAGCCATTTGCTTACGGCTTCTTCCGTTTGTTTCTTGTCCGATGCTTTATTTGATTTGTCAGCAGCAGCTGAAAATATATATTTTTTAGAGCTTCAATTTTGTCTCAATAGGAAAAAAATATATTCTTTAGTACAAACTAAATGTATTAACTTTTTATTAGTTGGTTGTGAATTTAAAAAAAACCTACCAATTACCAAATGCGCAACAGGTAAATCTGAAAAACATTTCTTAGTTCTTCTTCCCAACCAACTGTATTCCACCGCTAAATCATTTATGATGAGGAATGTCAGGGCCCTCTTGACAAAATCATAAATGTTGCTGATTCCCATTTTCGTTATTTCGTCAACCTATAAAGATAATTATACACACCTTACACTTCCCAACTCAAATTAAGAAATAAATTTATTTCTATAAAGAACACATGAAACAAAAACCTCTTACTCTCAGGGTAAAAATTATTTAAATAATTGAAAGTATTAAAAGAGAGTAGGTTCTTTCCAAACTGAAAAAGAGATTGGAGATAACGGAGCCAGTTCTCAGGGCTCTGTTATCTGAAAGAAGTTTAATTAAAGAAAAAAAATGTGAAAAAGGAAGAGAAAGAGAGAGAGAGAAAAACTAAAAAAAAACAGTAAAGTTACATCAATAGTAAGGGCGCCACTAACTTTGTTCCTAAACAAAATTAGAAAAAATCAACCTCCTTAATCAGTCAACTCTTACCTGCTGTACTCTGCTAGTTTTATGACAAAAAATGTGCTGAAGGCTATTTCTCAGGTCTTTCTGTATAATAAATAAAACAACAGACTACTAATATGTATGAATATAATGAATGAAAAAATATTTAAACGTGTTACATAGTTTGACAATAATGGGTTAGTAAAAGTGTGTATGTGTGAAGAAAAAGAAAGTATAAATTAAAACTAAAACAAGCTGTAGAAATATGAATGGTGAAGCCATACAATATAATTTTACTTATCTTGAAGTAGAAAGTCGAAGTCGATTCTCCATAAAATCTTCTTAGGTTAAATAATTCTCAGTATAATACACAGTTGAGTATCTAGATCATGAATTGGCTCTTATGGAAACACCATTTCTTGTGAGTCAATGCAAATTGCCGACAAATCTTCATCTAAGTTCTTCTGTCGGGTGATTTTAGTTAAGTTTACCGATATAATTAAATTATTCCTGGCGGTATCGCTACAAGAACACCAAGTGTGTTACAGATAGACCTTTTTTTAATTAACACGATATTTAGATATCTGTCCAGCGACATATATAAAACTGTACTTATCATTTTTTTACAGAAATACAATCTAGTTTAATGATTTGTCCTGGACAAAAGCCTTTATCAATTTAAGAAAATCTTACACAGAAAAAAAATAAGACATACCAGTAATCCCTGCGAATTTGTTCTTAGAACAAGTTTTTTTAATAAATATACGGAATATTTAAAACTTTTATCAGGATTTCTGCGACTACCATTCTCTATTACAATCTCTCGTATAGTGCCGCATTCCGAATTTCTATTCAGGATTTTTTTCTGTGAGATATCTATACAGTTAATTCCACCAACATTTAAATAGTTGTTTAAAACATTGGCAAGGAAGGACGTGTGGTCTATTCCACCAATAAATTTAACATTCATCGCTGAATTATTTATTTAAAACTCTATTAGAAATGTTAACTGCTAAGTGAACGTTTCACACAGGATACAGAGTGTCCTAGGATGAATATAGATTAGAACCAAAAACAAAAACTTATTTAAAATTATTTTGTACAGACATATTGCTTGAAAAAAATGCAATACATGCAAAACATTTTTTGGGAAACCCTGTCTGTTAAAAAAATACATGTTATTTTATACTTACAGCTTCTGAAAAATTTGTTTCATTCTTCAAATAATCATTAAATTTAGTGAATTCTTCCTTGTTCTTCAATGGTAAATCAAAACCTCTGAATATTGATGATTTATTCTCCTGCGATTCCTTCTCTTTTTGGTCTAATTTCTGGTATATATCATTCAACAATGCCCTTGTCAAGTGTTGCTGCCTTAAAATTTCCTTCATGAATTTCGCAACATGGGGACAGCAGGTGCAGGAATCTCCACATATTCCTCTAGTACCTGATGGTGTCACAGGTAAAGATGCTCTAATGGTCTCACTTCCTGAAAAGTGAAATTGGTTTTATAACTTAAACCTTTATAACTATAATTTTTCCTTTGTTATTTTTTCAAATAAATCAAAAACATACTTGGTCTCTGCAAAGAACCATCATGTGGTGTCTCTGATAACCCTGGGTCATTGTTATCCAGCAGATTGATTGTTAAGGAGTTAATATCTCCTTCGAAGTTGTTATTTGTCTTGTTACCTCCGTTATCTCTGTTATCTTCATTATTATGAGCTATAAGAATTGAACAGATATATAGTTTTATTAGTTTGACTAGATATCATAACTTATAGTTATAAAAAATCAATACCTTTCTCTTTACTCTTTTCCAGTTTTGGTGGAGGTTTATAAAATATAGTTTCTTGCTCATCCTCCTCCTCATCAGAAGAAAACCGCCGACTAATTATTCTTCTTCTCTTGCTCATCAACTCAACATCTGATGTTAGGTCACTTGTCTCCTCGGCCCTTCGAGCCTTTGTCCTGACAACATTATAGTCGTCTAAAAAAACTTACTTTTATATAGATATTAACAAATATTCTAGTTCAATGCATTCTGCTTTAATATCTATAGGCCAAATATATCAAAGGAAATTAGAGATGTGCTAACCATATTTTGAATTTTTGAAGACAGACACCTTGTACATTGGCCAGCAAGTGTTCATCATCGGGGACCTTATAGCATTGGTTATTTTCTCTGGAGGGAATGAAGGCCACAGACATTTGTCATTATTAATCCACTGACACTGACAGAATCCTCTTCCAGAAATTTCACAACTGACCATGTTTCTAGACCTTCCATTTCAATACCTACTTAACATTTATTGCTTCAAATATTTTTTTTATCTTGAACACCTTGTATAATCCAAATTCAATTTATGTGTGTGATTATAACTGTAGTATTCAGACTCTGAAAAGAAAACGACAGACAGAACAGACACTGAAATGAGTTGATAATTGTTTTCCCTTTGATGAAATGAAATATCTCAAAATAGCAGGGAATTGTAAGGAGTTTTATACAGTGCATAGCGAAATCATGATTGTTCTACACTATTTTTGAGGCAGTTTGGTTGAGATTTTTTTTATAATGATGACAACCCTATACCAGCTTCCAAATACAATATAGACTAAATGTATTCAGAATTGATAAAATTAGCAAATGAATTAAAAAAAGAAAGGTGAATCTGGAGTATATTTGGACGATGTTATAAGAATAACATACAACATATTATTAAATTAATTAATTATTAAATATGGATATAAAATGTACGTAATCTGTACGTACAGTGCTGTTTGGGTTCCTCCCTAGGGAGGAAAGTACTTTTCCTCCCTAGGGAGAAAAAGTATGAGTTTCCTCCCTGATTTGAGGGATGAAAGTGTGTACTTTCTATACTTAGGAGTAGGAGGAAAAACTTATTTTTTTGTGAAAATTCAATCTCTATGCTCAGTACTGCTAGGCTTTTTAGCATTACCTGGCTCATGTTATATTATAAGTTTCAGCTTGGAAAATATTCTTTCAGTAGAAGCTGACTTGACAGGAAGTGTTAAAAATAATAAGAAAGCAGTGCTCACATTGGGGAAATTTGAAACAGTGGTTTGATGTATACAAAAAATAAATCAACCACTTCTAGTTTAGACGAAATATTTTGAGAAATTAGCAGTGTATTTTTTAATTGAAAAAGATATAGTGTCCAAAGTACGTACGTACGTAATTTATTTAAACTTTTCTTCTTTTGATAATTTTGTAGCTGCACTCATTTCATGTAAAATTTTTTATTTATTCTCTTTTGAATTACAATTTAGGTATATAATTTACAAAATTAGTTAAGCTCTTTACCTAACGTTGGTGAACATAAAGAGGGTAGTAGAAACGAAACGGGACTTGTCCCCCCCCCCTCCCCAAAACTAACCCGGTAGCTACGCCACTTGTCACGAGTGTCTTCTTCGGCATATTGAATGTCATTTTCTCTTGTATTATAAAGAATTTCTATATTCTGTTGCATTTTTGTTATTAACATATTTCTTGATATTTAGTGATAACATTCTTTGCTGACATCTATCAGTTTATTAACAAGACTTTGTATTTCATTCAAGGTTTCGGCTGTACTGTCTGTGTATCGCAGGTTATTGATAAAGTTAGGTATGTTTTTTGACCCGTAAAGCTCCTTTCTGTATAAAAAAAGCTTTAATTGAGAAAATTTAGATCGTCTTTCAAATGATAAATCTTAAACGTGTAGAGCGTAAAAAATTGACAAAAGCACATTGTTCATTTATTTTTCATGCGTTAATAACAAATACATATTAATTTCTAAACTTTTTGTTATTATTGCTACTTTTCTGTTTGAAATAAATCTCTTTAGTTTGAAGATTCTTCTTGTGCATAGTTGTCGGTATATTCATCAGAAGAGGTGTGAGCAAGTTTAATATTCTTTTTCCGTTACTGAAAGTCAGTGTGTCGCATTGTCCGGATGTTAACACACGTGACCAGCAAGAGTTCGTGTTTCGACTTACAGATTATGAACATCATCCAAAACATTTCTTATCGGCGGATATATGATTAAATAAAGTAAACGCACTTGAACATAAAATAAGGTATATTTTTACGATGCCTCCGACCGTTCGTTGAATATGAGCTTGTTTGGAAAATAGAAACTTGAAGTTAGAGTTTCAACAAGGTGAATATTGTACATTTAATTAGAAAATTAAACCTAACAGAATAATTATACCTTTTCTCCTGCGATTGGAGTAATATTCTACAACAATTCCAACCATAAAAAATGTCAATTCAATTTTCAAAAGGTTTTATTAACCATAACCCTTTCAACATAATTTTTTTCTTTTCAAAACAAAAGTTAAATTAGGGCTTTAGTAGGTTAAATAAAGTCGAAATAGCAATATTCTGCCAAAATAATAACAAAAATTAACTGTAGAGACTATATAATTGTGGGGAGTGTCCTATTGTTTGCTTAGATGGAACACATATGCCCCAGTGGTGTCAGGGGCGGCGGAAGGCCCGGGGGAACGCTGCTCCCGCACGGGGCGCCAACATCTAGGAGCGCCAAATCAAGAGATAGTTAATAAAAAACTGGCAAGAACTAAAAGTGTCTAATATAAAAAGATATAAATAATAAACTAGAGGACAAGAAAATGTGTAAAATTATTTATTATCCAGTATAAATTAAGTGCATAATATATCAATCAGTTTATTTGCTTATGATGTATTGTGCCTTACCGTGCGTGAACAGACGGGCTGTATTATTTTATTGACAAAGAAAGGCGTCGTCGCCGCGCCGGTCGGTCAGAAGATAAGCAAGCGCTGTTATTTTATTGGGGAATGGAAGACGCCGCCTGTCGCCACCGCACCACCTGCAGGTAATAAATATTACTTTTCCGTCCAACCTTTCTATATGCTAGAAAAGTATTGGTTTACCCCAAAAAAAGTTGGAATTTTGAAAAAATTTTTGTGTTATTTTTTGGTTTTCCATCAACAACAACACGAAAAAACGGTTTTTGGAAAAAAATCCTGTGTGTATGTCGTCGTCGTCGTTGTCGTCGGCCACTTTTCCTTACATGTCTTGTTAGCACGATACAACCTCCGGAGTGCAATAAGTCAGCAATTTAATGATTGAATATTGTTAAGGATATGTCACTGATGATCCCTATTGATTTTCAGTTCACCAGACCTAGTACAACGGGTGCTATGGTACTTGAAGTACGACATTTTGTAATTTTTTGAGAAATTTCAGTTTGTTAGCACGATACAGCCTATAGAGTTCAACAAGTCACCAATTTTATGATTGAATATTCTTCAGGGCATCTCACTGATGAACCCTATTGATCTCCAGCTTACCGGAGCCAATACAACAGGTGCTACAGTACTTTAAGTACGATATTTTTGTCATTTTTGGAGAAGTTTCAGTTTGTTAGCACGATACAGCCTCCGGAGTATATACAAGCGACGAGCCAATACAACAGGTGCTACAGTACTTAAAGTACGATATTTTTGTCATTTTTGGAGAAGTTTCAGTTTGTTAGCACGATACAGCCTCCGGAGTATATACAAGCGACCAATTTTATGATTGGATATTATTCAAAGGGTCTCAAAGATGAACCCTATTGATATTCAACCCACTAAAGCCAGTACAACGGGTGCTATGGTACTTGAAGTACCAAATTTTCGTCATTTTTGAAGAATTTTCAGTTTATTAGCACGATACAGCGTCCAGAGAGTATCCGATTGATCAATTTTATGATTGAATATTGTTCAAGGTGTCTCACCGATATACCCCATTGATTTTAGGTAGTCTAGAGCGAGTACAGCGGGTCCTATAAATCTAGATATACTAAATTCTTGGATAAATTTCGGTTTGTTAGCACTATACATCCCCGAAGTATATACAAGTAACAATTTTATCATAGAATATTGTTCAGAGCCACCCCAACCAAATTTAAAGAATGAGCTGTACAGGGTACGTAATGGGCAAGTGAATTTTTTTCTACAATTCTTGCCCCTATAACAACCAGATATATTACTTGCATTGTCATATGACTGACCCCGACAATTTATCAGCTCAATATTGTGGTTATATAATTTAGAAATTACAGCGTCTTCTAACTCTTCCGATTTACTCTCGACGTTTGCCAAAAAGCCAATTAAACGGTCCACAGGTTTACCATTTTGTTGAATATACCGTACAGTGTTTGATTATTGATCCACATGAGAAATATCGGGCGTTGAGTTCACTATAATTGAATAATACTTTGTCTGGTTTGTTTCATCTACGATATGATTCGCGACTTTCTTCGACATTCCACCATCGACAAGGAATACAAAATAAACTTTGATTGGAAGGAAAAAATATTGAATATTTACGTGGTTGTACTTCCCCATTCACTAGTGCTCTAGTGAAAACTCTCTTTTGAAGGGAAGGCGCGGCTTGGCTTCCAATGGTCTTCGTTGATGAAAATCCCTATGATTATTTTGATCGCTGCTTTCTTCAATATCAAATATTCTATAGTAGTCTTATGTATTATCTATTCCGCCACATCAACATGCTCATTTTTATTACTCCTATCATTTATAAGGGACATATCAATCTCATCAACTTTTAATAGCTGAAAATCTCTTACCCCTGTATCAATCTGTTTGGTAACGGTACTTACTACATGAAGGCTCAGGTTCGAAGTAATTCCCAGCATTTTCTTGTGAATGAGTAGATAGAGACGGTTTTGTTAAAAAACGATTCAACTTCTAGATTTGTTAGTGACACATTGTTTTTTTTTAATTTGTCGATAGCCAGATTTTTATATTGAGCACAACTCATTATTTTTCTACCATCACTCATTATTAAAATTGTCGCCCGTACTCAATTTTAAATACAAATGTTCAGTTTTAAAAACTTTGATACTCGCGAAAAGAAAAATCTAACACGATCTCACTGCCTGAAAACTACTGTAAAAGTAAAATCCACACAATAACATCTCAATTTTACCATTTACCCCTGCCAATAAAAATGATTTGTTGATACATCTCATATTCTTAGAAATTACTATTAAATGAGTCGCGCATGCAGTTTTTTTATTTTCACGCAGTCGGTGAGTACCAGTTGGCATAAAAAACCTGTAGGGGTTAATAGGAATATTACGTGTGAAATAAAAGTTTGCATTACTATTTTATACAAATACAAGGAATTTTGCATTAAATAAAAATACTGAAATACGAAAATTGCGTCCAAAATTTTGATTATTTATTTTATTTTGTGTTATTAGTAAAAACAAAATATAAAGAAAATTTGCCGCCTTTGCGAAATAGTAAAGACGGCACTGGCTCCAGCTCTGTCCATCTACAACTCGGGTACTTGCAGAAAAGGGGACAAAAATGTCTATACAATTGAAAAAATATTATCAAAAGAAATCTTATGGTAATGTTCACTTTTGCAGTCGACGGAACAACTTACTCCCCTCTATGATAGTAGATCCTTATAAAAGGATTCCAGAGAAGATTGCTCAATGTGTGCCGTCGGATTGGGGTATTGAGAGAAGTGATAATGGTTGGATGACTGGAAATGTTTTATATGAGTACGTGGTCCAGGTTTCACATCCATAAATCAAAACAGACCAAACGTAGTACTTTAATACTCTTAGACGGATGTTCATCGAAAGACTTCTATTAGGTACATAGTACAGAACGCCAACTAGTGAATCTTTTACGTGTTAATTCTATTCTGGTTGCGATTTCTTCATCACTTTCAACTCTACAGTCCATCCAGCTACCCAAATAACTAAAGTGTTGTACTCTGTCCAGAATTTTATCACCTAATTTTAATTTTGGATACTCGATATTAATTTTACCGACAACCATTCACTTCGTTTTCTTTGTGTTGACAATTAAACCCTTTGCCTTGCATGCATTGTTCACTGCATTTAGTAGTGTTTGGAGGTCTTCGAGGCTTTCTGCCATTATAGCAGTATCATCAGCATACCTAATGTTGTTAATGACTTCTCCACCAATTTTAACACCTTCATGACGATATTTCAGCGCTTCTTCAAAGACAGCTTCCGAGTAGACATTAAAAAGCATTGGTGACATGACACATCTCTGCCTAACGCCACGTTTAATAGGAACTTTTTCTGAAACCTCTTGTTCCACTTGTACTCTAGCAGTCTGGTTATAGTAAAGGTTTTTGAGCAGTCTTACATCATATGAGTCAAGACCAATTCGATCTAAGCGTTGAAACAGTGGTGTATGCGGTACGTTGTCAAAGGCTTTCTCGAAATCGATGAAACATACGTAAATGTTTTTACGAAATTCAACACTCTTTTGCAAAAGTGTTCGCATGCAGAACAACGCCTCACGGGTACCCATACCGCCTCGAAAACCAAACTGCTTATCACTGATTCTGTCCTCACGATGGTGCAATGCAATATTTTCAAAAATATTTCAAATGTGTGAGTCACCACATTCTTGTGGGTTACTCTTTTTCGGGATAGTAACAAATAAGGATTCTAGCCAGTCGTCTGGTATTTCACTAGTGCTGTATATCTTACTAAATAAGGATGCGATGATCTCAACGCTCTCGTCGTCTAATAATTTTAGCGTCCTGTCAAGGGGTCTCTCTTCGCTTTGCTTGATCTATTGCTTTTTGTACTTCGGAAACTAGGATCGGTGGGCCTTTGTCCCTGTTTGATGTTGTTTGTTGGTATTCTCTTTGGTCGTCTTTGAATAATTCTTTTATATGATTTTCCCATTCGGTACAGCGCTCCTCTACCTCACTTAATATTCTTCCACTAGAGTCTCGGATGATACTTGTCTCGTAAGTTTTACGTGTTCCCGTTAATTATTTTAGTTTTTTGTGTAAGTGGAAACTGTCATGCTGTTGTTCCAGTTTTTCAATTTCTAGACAAGATTCCTTTAGCCATCGTTCTTTTGCTGCTTTAATTTTGTTCCGTATTTCCTTATGAATTTCGTTATACTTTTCTCTATTTTTGGTTTTGTGTTGTCTCCTTATGTCCATTAGGTCTAAAATATCCTGTGTCATCCACTCCCTTTTAGCCTTACGTTTTTTTTGGTAAATTTATTGAGCTGTAGTCAATATTGAGGTTTTTATTTGTTTCCAGTAATCATCCGCAGTGCTAGGTCTTCAATTTTAATTTCGTGCATTTTAGTGTTGATTTCTTGAGAGACCTTATTTAGTATGTAAGGTTTATGGAGTGTATCTAGGGCTATCGTAGGGGTCTTCTGGGTTTTATGGACTGTTTTTAACTTGATTTTAATTGTAGAACACAATAAAGTATTATCTGAATGGATATCTGAACGTAGGTATGTCTTAACTGACTTTATGCAATTTTTAAATCTCTTATTGATTAATATATAATCAATCTGATTTCTTATAACGTTGCCTTCTCTATCACTTGGTGCCTTCCAAGTGTACAGTCTACGATTTGGCAGGCAGAACCACGTATTCATGATTACAAATTTTTCTTCCTGGCAGAACTGTACCAAGCGTTCTCCTCTATTATTTCGATTTCCTAATCCAAACTTACCAGTAATATTAAGAGTGTTCTCTGATCCAACCTTAGCATTAAAATCACCCATTATGATAGTAATTTCATGTTTTTTCGTCATACCTAAGGCTTCTGATATAAGTCGATAAATAGATTCAACACAGTGTCATCTTTGTCAGCAGTGGGTGCATATATTTGTATTATATTTATATTAACTGGATATGCAGCTAACTGTACTAGCATCACCCGATCTGATAATGGGACACATTTTTTCACAGATTTTGCCAGTGATTTCTTTAGAATGACTGCTACACCGCTCATCGTTGGTTCCCGAGTAATATATTTGATAATCTTGTGAAGTATAGCGCCCGTTGTTTGGCCAGAAATATCGAGTCTGTCCATTTCTTGTAATATGTTTCTTAGTTTTCCGGCTTCGTATAGTGTTTTCACGTTCCATGTGCATATTTTAAGCTTTTGGTTTTTGTTTATCTTTATTGATTTTTGACAGGGTTTTCGCATGTTAACGACCGGAGATGCCTTGAAGTAACATTTATTTTGTCGCCATTACTTGCCATGATGACTATTCATGGAATATCCATCAGGATCTTTAATATAGTGGTTTTCTGTTGCCTACTATATCTCCATGCCGTTGTCATATATATACTTGTCATAGTTCTTCCACCCTTAGCTGTTGACTGACAAAAGAGGAACTGCTTATCCCGGCAGTAACTCGGTCGACAGAGCCTCGTTAGTTATCTAGCAGGGTGCACCACGTGTAGGTGAGGTTGTCATTTGGGTTGGTATCATCTTTACTATCACCCCTCACACCCCAATAACACATTAACTGATTTTAAATTAGAGCATAATATGTCTGTAACTGTTAAAGAATCAGAGCACAATATTAATACAATTCAACAGACAACATTTGAGGTACCAGAATGTCAATTAAACAGCCAATAGTGTTATAGCAGTTTTACATCCGGAATTGTACCTTTAGCAACTGTAATTAATTTAATTTCCAACGGAGCCTATTCCTTGCTGCAGTTCGCAAGATAATATTTACCAAAGCAGCACATTAAAGCCACAAGATAAAAGTTCAGAAATAACTACATTCTATAATTTTTATTTTGTCCACACTCCTCAAAACGAAAAAATAAACGGCTAATTGAGAAGACAGCATACGCTGTAACTTCAGGAAAGTACCTGAAAATTAGTGAGGGGAACCGTGCCATAGGATTTTAAAAAATAAAAAGAGGAAAAGAAGAGAAGTCGCGAAGAGAAAAAACAGGAACAATTAGAAAAGAAAGCCGAAAAATTAAATAAAAGAGCAAAAAGAAAACTTGAAAACTGTAAGGGGGCAATGCTCAAAATTGGTGCGGAAAAATGGGCTGTTTTGTATCGGTTGCAATAAACATTTCGATTGTTCTTGTGTTTCATTAACACATAGAGATATTATACCGAATGATGGGGATGATTATTTGTGCCAGATTTGTTATAAAGAAGACTCTGACCATAATGTATGGGAGAATGACATACGTGAAAACGAAAAATATACTGAAAGCAATGTAAATGAGTTATACTCATTATATCCAGCAAAAATATAAAATCTCATTTATGGCTACTATTAAAACACATGACACAGAAAAAGCCCCTTTCCTATTAAAACACATTAGAAAGAAAGGGCCCCATACGGATTACACTATCAAAACACATAACAGAGAAAGGGCCCCATTCGATTTATACTATTAAAACACATTAGAAAGAAAGGGACCCATCCGAGTTATACTATCGAAACGTATTATAAAGTTAAAGCCACATATGTTTAGCTTAAGTTGTCAGAATTACAAAGCAAATAAAAAGCTTATTTCATCTGTACTACAATAAGACCAGTTGAAAAACAAAATGCATTAAAATGAAACTGGGAAGAATACAAACAAACAATAACATTATTTAAACAGGGCTGAATGCGAGTATTTGAAACTTTAAAATTAATAATGAATAAAGTGTGGATATTTAGCCATGGCATACTTTTATATTAAACATTTTATAAGTAGATACAGTACTGTATGATTTGATATTACATATTTTGTGAGGGATGTAGTTGCGTCACCTATTTTTACCTCATCAAGACGTATTTGGACTGATCATATTATCTCTTAAAGGCACAATTTCTCTTTATCAGATGCTAGTAGATTACATAAGTAATTTAAAGGTTCTATGATGAATTTAATTGTGATTTTTAAGATCAACCAGTTTATTTACGACATTAACGTTACTTGTTATAATGAACAGTGGAAACCTCGAGATTCATACATCTTCCTCTATCTCTCATTTTAGTCTGTTCTTTCAATGTCTTTTAATTTGCTTATAAATTTGTGAAATAATTTTTGTTATTATAACGTCCTACGTTTATTATATTTCACTACCTTTATATAATTTACTGCACAATGTTCTCACATTTTGATTAATCTATCTTTCCAATTAGTGTTTTAAATGAAACTCACGGTTTCTACTTAATTCCACAATATAATACAAGTGATTGAAAATTCTAAAAAATTGACAATTGTTTCGATAAATCAATATCATCGTCAGAATGACAGAAGTTACATTTCATTTGATGCCTACCTGATGTTTAGTAGGTATTTTTGTCCAATTACTGTATCATTATATTAGTTTTTATGTAAGAAATCAAAACATCAAAAAACCATTGTTCGAAAGTGGCCATATCGAAGTATTCACCTGATAAATTATGCCTGCAGGGCCTCCAGTAGTTAATTTTCGTTGAGGTAGCAAAAGCTCCAAACAAAAAGGAATGGGCCAAAATTTTGTATGAAAAGTAAAAAGCCACCCTGACACCCGTAGGGTAAACCAGGGTTAAGATTATGTATGCATGTAACCATGTAAAAAAATTCAGAGGCGGATTCTGGACTCCACCTTTTTGCAGGCAAGTGTTTTTTGTCAATAGTGAAGATGAACAGGGACGAAATAAGGTTGTCCCACAGTCTTACAAGTTAAAACACGTTTTGCTTTTGATGATTTATGATGCATACATTCTAAAAAGTATATTAATGGAGCGAACATCTAATTTGCTCTACAATATATCTAACTTTCCAATATCTTGTATTTTTTTTCAATATTAACAAAATCATAATAATTTAAAGGAAACAAAATGTCGCATTATATCACACAATCGAGTATATTTGTAACAATTGCATAATCTATTCTCTCGTTTGGAATGTGTGGCCATATAAATACAACTTTCATTCATTTGTTCGTCATTCATTTGTTCTATATAACAGATGCAACTGAGAGTATACTAAGTGATAGACGACTGACATGTTTATTAACTTCATTGTGATACGCTCGTCATTGTCTTTCGACTGTCTACTGAAGTGCTACCTAATTGTTATCCGGAGACTTTTTTGTGATGCGTTGCAAAGACATATTATACATTTAATAGTTATCTATCTATCGTTGTTTACACTTTATACAACACTCACATACTCATTTATTTCTTTATGAAAAAATGGAAAATAAAAATCACGCGAATTACTGTTATTAAGGGCTCGTTATTATTGAATTACAGTAGAAGGTGATCAAAATATGCGTAGGTGAAAATATGCCATTGTGTCTTTCCGCAGATATTTGAAATTCACGCGCTCGTCATGGTCTTATCATGTAAACCAGCCTTCCCAGTCAGCACAAGTCCGTCTTATGGACGTTTTGAAAACGTCCACTCTGGACATTCAGGACGTCTTAAACACGTCCATATCCGGACGACGGACGTTTTACGGACGTCTTGGGGACGTCCATTGTTACTAATCAGGATGTCCTGGGGACATCCATTATAGGTCCATATATTGGTCCATATTGGGATCTTAAATGGACATATTGGGGACATTCAGAATATAATTATGTTTGACTTTTCTACGAAGTAAGACACATAAATATTATAAAACATATATTTTCCATACAAAATTCTTGAACATTTAAGAATTTTTTGAGTTGGACTGCTTGCGCTCACTGGCTCGCTTGAGCCAGGATTGCAGGGATACCTCGGTTTCTTTTCTATCCTTGGCCTTTTTGGCTTTTTCTGCTGCATCTACGAAAAAAATTCTTTAAATCAAATGTGAAATATATCATCATTAACTATGTTCTCTCTCAGTGAAAATAATTGCTTCAATAAATTATCATCATCGTAGATATTCTAGTTTTCATGTTGCATTTCTAACAAATTTGAGGATTTGTTAAAGAGAATGTGACAAAAGTGTGGATAAAATTTTGGTAATTCTGAGACAACGCGAGGGTTCACTAAAAATCCTCTCCCAGTTTTGGAAATATCAAATTTATTCCATACTTTTGCCTCGCCCTGTGAATGCGGAAGTCCTGAATATGTTTCAAAGATTCACAGTTTGAAGTGATTTACTCACCCAGGACAAGTACGGCCCAACCAACTGAATCCACTTGCCTCTTCATTGCTTATCAATGATGTCATGACAAGTTTTACAAAATTGTAATTGTTGGCTCCTCCCAGTTTTGCCAATTCAATCACCTAAAACAATACTATAAATAGTTTGTTGAAAAAAAAAGAATATTATGTACTTACAGCTGCTTCAAAATTCTCTTCTTTTTTCAAAACTTCTTCAAATTTTTCCAAATCCTCCACACAATTTATCGGAAAATGTATATCAAAGTCTGTATATAAGCACCGGGACCCATGACTTCTTTCAAAAGTATCCCTTTCTCCCTTTTCTTTTATGGCTGATAATATTTCAGTTGAGATACTGCGTATCATATGGTTCTGTTCTATTATCACCTTAAGATTTGATGCTAAAATATGCAGAATAAGTAACTTTACATATAAAATTTCACTAATTAAATGTAAACATGACATGTTCATTACCCATTATATGCCTTTGACATGTTAACATAAATCAATACTAACCATTGTCCTTACATCCTTGGCAACAATACTGATTGAGATTTTGTGGCAAATAATTCTCCTGTTGAGCAATAGCAATAGATTCAACATTTTGAACAGCAATGTTTTCCTGGAATGGTGGGATCAGAACAGCTGTATCATTTTCTAATTGACCTAGGAAAAAACAAAATAATCTCTGGGATGAACGTATTGGCGATATCGCCAATAAGGTGAAGGTTTATTAACTTTTTTATTGATGTGAAAATATAGTATTGGTAGGAATTTGTTGCACAAATATTACATGGAATCTAAAATGGATGTCTCTTCAAAGTTGACATTCAATGTATATGCCTTGAAGTATGCTCAATGAATTCGAAAAAATTATATATATATATATATATATATATATATATATATATATATATATATATATATATATATATAAAGGAAGATAGTCTTTACTGACTGTTAGGAATAAAACTGGTGAATATTGGGGAAAGCAGCAAGAAGAAAACGGAAAACGTGTACTCTTAACGGAAAATTTTCAAGCTTTCGAGGATGATTGTCCTCATCATCAGGAACACTGAAATGGAAAAACAGCATTAAGATACTGTAGTTGATAAGTAATATATAATATAGAAGAAATCGCAACAGGTGCGAACTTACCTCCGAATTGAGGTTAGGATCCATTATGTTATATAAAAATAAACTACGGACATTCAAGTATGAAACAGTTCACTAACAAAGGTTTAAAATAGCACAATCACAATCAGATGACTAAAAAAGCCAACATCTAACACCATTTTGCAGACAAACGAAACACGAGTGCTTTTTTATTGTCAAAAGCCGGCAGGAAACTGATATCAAATTCTTCTAATTTGGAGGGATTGAATTGACAGGCAATGATGCCAACCAATAGTTGAGTGGATGAACGTGACAACAAGTACCATAAGAGAATGGTCTCCGTTGTGAAAGTTCATATTAAGGATGGAAAAGAAGAATGCAGAGGGGTTGAGAAATTGCATTCATAAGAAAGAAGAAGAGGAAATTGATATATCCCAATGGTAAGAGTTTTGTATAACAACAAAACATATACCTTGGAGGACAAAGTTAAAACACAACACCAGCCAAAAAAGACAAAATCAAAAGCAATTAAGTAATAATAATATTGTAATATAGTAATTATTAAAGTAAAAATAATAATAATTATGTACTATATATATATATATATATATATATATATATATATATATATATATATATATATATATATATATATATATATATATGTATACTAAAAAGGTGATAATGGGTGCATCTACCAACACCAATGCACCCAAAATAAAAGATGTTTTTAGAGATATGTTAGTTATCCGCAAAAAGGGTAGTGTCAATTGAGGGAACGTGATTGTCATTAGTGGAAAGAAGGTTAGTTGTAATCTAGGGATAACAAAAAGGAATAAATCTCACTCAAGTGGTCTGTGTCAGTCTTTTTGTTAATTACATTGTTAGATTGTGAAATAAAAGCCATTTCTAGGAATGATCTCTTAATTTTGTTAGACTCTGTCGCCAACACCCTTACAGCCTCAAAATTCATACGATGGTCAAGAGAATGAACATGGTTTGCTAAAGCGCAACGCTCCGGATGTAATCTACAATCACTCTTATGTGAAACAATACGGTTAGAAAGTGATCTTAACCTTCTTTCCACTAATGACAATCACGTTCCCTCAATTGACACTAACCATTTTGCGGATAACTAACATATCTCTAAAAACATCTTTTATTTTGGGTGCATTGGTGTTGGTAGATGCACCCATTATCACCTTTTTAGTATACATATATATATTACATAATTATTATTATTTTTACTTTAATAATTACTGTATTACAATATTATTATTACTTAATTGCTTTTGATTTTGTCTTTTTTGGCTGGTGTTGTGTTTTAACTTTGTCCTCCAAGGTATATGTTTTGTTGTTATACAAAACTCTTACCATTGGGATATATCAATTTCCTCTTCTTCTTTCTTATGAATGCAATTTCTCAACCCCTCTGCATTCTTCTTTTCCATCCTTAATATGAACTTTCACAACGGAGACCATTCTCTTATGGTACTTGTTGTCACGTTCATCCACTCAACTATTGGTTGGCATCATTGCCTGTCAATTCAATCCCTCCAAATTAGAAGAATTTGATATCAGTTTCCTGCCGGCTTTTGACAATAAAAAAGCACTCGTGTTTCGTTTGTCTGCAAAATGGTGTTAGATGTTGGCTTTTTAGTCATCTGATTGTGATTGTGCTATTTTAAACCTTTGTTAGTGAACTGTTTCATACTTGAATGTCCGTAGTTTATTTTTATATAACATAATGGATCCTAACCTCAATTCGGAGGTAAGTTCGCACCTGTTGCGATTTCTTCTATATTATATATTACTTATCAACTACAGTATCTTAATGCTGTTTTTCCATTTCAGTATTCCTGATGATGAGGACAATCATCCTCGAAAGCTTGAAAATTTTCCGTTAAGAGTACACGTTTTCCGTTTTCTTCTTGCTGCTTTCCCCAATATTCACCAGTTTTATTCACCAGTTTTATATATATATATATATATATATATATATATATATATATATATATCCCAGTCATAACAAAAATGATATTTGCTCACCATTATCAGAAATATCAAATTTTTTCACCATGCCTGCAAAAAACTTTAAATTAGAAAAAATGTACTATTAATGTCATAAAAAATATTACATCGTTTTGGAGGAGATGGCAGAATGGATTCATCTGAACTACCACTAGATGATAAAACTTTCTGAATCCTCTTTCTTTTATTTTCATTTTCCATTTCAGGTGCAAGATCACTGGTTTCTTCAGCATCTTTAGCTTTATTTCGAGCTTTCATATAATGATCTGAGAAAAAAAAAGCATTATTCAACATAAATTCTAGATAATGTCCCAAAACACGCACTAAGTGGTTAGTTTGTCAAAATTTACTATTCAGGTCTGCTAAAAATGAAAATTCAGTTTTAGAAATATACTAGCTAAGGCTTTATGAAATATTTTAAAGAATTTTAGGTGTGTATATTCTTGAATTTCTAGATTTGAAAAACTATTACAAAAATAATAAATTTCAGCTTACCAAATGTTGCATTCCTGAAAACTTTAATTTTATGAGTAGGTCAACATGTATTTAGAGGTTCACATTTCCTTATAGCCATCATCAACTTAGGAGGGGCCATCGAGGGCCAGTGACAGAAATCTCCCTGTATCCATATTGTAGCCATATGCCGCAAGGTAGGTGGGCTGTCGTCCTCGAGGTTTGGCTCTCATTGATTTGGGGTCAAGCTGAGATGGTGACAAATCTTCTCTTCTGTATCCATATTGTGGGCACTGTCTCATCTTCAAATTGGACTAATGTCCATGTTTTTTCTTCAGTCATCTTTTTAAACTAAAACTCAAGAAACACGATAAATTTCTTATTTGAATATATAGGTACTACATATCAAAAAAGCACTGAATAGGTTATTATAGGAATAAAACAAGCAGATGTTCATAACCTAACAAAGATCCAATAATGATGTAAAAATAAAATGGAAATTAAATTAATATTATTCTTATTCCTCGCCCTGTATTTCAAAAATTATGAGCTCAGAATGTTTCTGTTAAGATTCAAGACACTTTCACATGGTATATCAAAACATAAAAAGGAAGTTTCTGAGAGATCCTGTGTTTTGTTAAAAAATATATCAATATGTATGTATCAATGGAAAAATTATGTAGCTAGTTTCAAATTCAAGTTTCACACATTTATGATCTATATCACTAACATTGAATATTTCCATGGGTTCAAGATCTAAATTAGCAACAAATATGCCCAATTCTGATGATTTACAGTGTTGTTTATACAAATCCCTCAGATTTGAAAACTTATTTCCAATTATTTTGTATTGATTTTGATATAATACAATATTCTTTATTTCAATAATATTTCCATTTTTGAGTGAACAACAGTTATCTGGGACAGCAGTTTGAAGAACAAAATTCTGGAAGTTCACTTTTTTAAACTGATTCATGATATTCATATTCAATGTTGGTCCTTCTGAATGAGTAGATGAGAAAATTGGATATTTTTTGGAGACATTATTAATTTTATTTTTATAAGCTAATTGATTTTTCTCACTCCTTCACCTTATGATCTGTGATAGAGGTTTATCACTTTTCCTAATAGCTTTCAATATGGTCTGTAAAAAGTTTTCTAATGGGAATGCACTGAAATCATCAAGTGCCCCATGATATCTTACATCATTTGATAAATGCATCAAGTTATGTATATTGTGTGACATGTTTTCTTGTCCATAAAGAATTTTGAATGTTTCAACAAAGTATTGGAGAAGAGAGTGTGCATAATCAATGGAATCATTATATTTCCGATTTTATACAATTGTTGATGCTACATGTAATGTGATGAAATTTAGATATCTCTCTTTATTCAACTGATTTCTCAAAGCAACAGGTCCAGTATAGAATAAGAATTGTCTAAATTCTGTAGCTTTCCATCGTTTTACTTCTGTCAAACTTCTCGGTTTTCTATTAAATTCTAATGGCATTCATTTAGCAAAATTTATCAATGAATCTGATATATTAGTTACATTTCTGAAAGCAATTTTTGTTGAAGGTTTTCCACAGCACCATAGAGACATTAATAATTTTTTGACAACACCAAGGCAGATCAAGTGCATATAATCTAAGGGGAAGCCATCTACCATATCAAAATTTGGAATGCGTTCAATGACTGATGTACCATTATGATGATCGGCTTGAAGTTTTAATCGAAACCCACTGTCAGTTCTCAAACGGAGGTTTTTTGTTTCAGGAAAACAAACCCTATTATCAGAATAACTGCCTTCAATATGACATTTTGTGTAAGAAAAATATCCAGTGTGTCCTTTTGTATATGTAATGAATGATTTGGCTGGGGCATCGCAAATGAATGATTTGATAGTAACTTTATATTCCTTGCCATTAATAATTATACCATTTGTAATAACATCAACAGCATCATCAATAAATTCTTCCAAAAAACCGTTTGCTTCCGTTGGTTTTTCATAATCATGATAGATTCCAATCATATCAACAACCTTATATTCTGATAATCTACATAATATAGGATAAACCTGACTACTGGAACTTTTAGATAAAGGCAATCCATCAATGTTTATAATAAGTCCTAGTGTTGTTGTCTCTTCTGAATAATCAGATGATTTAACATAAAGATTGTTGATACATGTTCTTATTCCAAAATGATGGTATTTACCAGGATGGATACTTTTCAATTCAACATTCCTACAAGTTCCTAAAAAGGATCTGGCATCTGTTGGCAACTCAGGAATAACTTCCCTCGTTATACTCAATAATTCATTAATAGCAGTGTGAGTGATATTATGTTTGAGTGCCCACTTGGCCAACTTTGATGCAATACTGATGGGTTGGTCGTCAGCTGAATGATTACTATTATTATTGAGACAAATATTACTGTTATTATTGGGATGGGGATAGTGATTGAGAGGTTCAGTTTCATCAGTACAAAAGATATCCTGAGTATTTAAATGGGCACTATTTAGTTCGGATACGGGAAAAAAAGAGTCTTCATTTTCTGAAGAAATTGAGGATGTACTAGATTCGTTGTTTGGATTAATAGCAGCTACATTTTCAACTTCTTCATAATGAAGATTTGTTGTGGCAACGTACGTGATACAAACACTGGAAATTTTTCAGTTTATATTTAAAAAAAGGAAGGCTTCTTTTCTTGCTACACAACACATGAATCTATTGGAGTACACACTTATTTGACATGCGTGACAATTGACAACTGAATGCAGGATCAGTGTTGCCCACACTAAACTTCACAATTACACTACTCCAATTTTCAAATTACACGTTTTTACACGCAACCGATTTCTTTTTCTTCCCTGTTTGTTTATTTAGTAAAACAGCTAGTGGTCGCTCATCAACATAACCTTAAGTTAGATAGCTTATTCATGATATGAATTAATACACGGTTGTCTGATACCACGTCATTGATACTTATTTGCGCGCGGCAAATTTGAATATTGAACAAAACCATATTTTATTGGTAACACAATGAACAACTGCACACATTGCCACTAACGGTCAATTTAGAAGTACTTAAATGAAATTTATCAGTTGAACAAGTTGACCATGTATATAAATTTCGTTTTAGTATACTTCTAAATTGAAGATAAAATTGTGCACTTGTTCGTTGTGTGACCAATTATTGCAACAAAAACGAAATCTGAAGAAATCTCGTTTTTGTACAAGAGGTATTATATTCATATATTTCGATGGAATGATATTACAATAAACTGTAGTTTTCAGTACCTAGTAATTAGCGATTATGACTTGCCTAAAGCTTCTGAAATTCTAAAATGAACAATTTAATTATTTGATATTCACAAAACTACAACGTCCATACACTGTACGTTTTGGGGACATTTATTTCAGGACGTCTTAGGTACGTCCATGAGTGGACATCCCTAAAACGTCTATAATAAATAGGTCTTGGACGTTCGGACCAAAACTGGATATAAAATGGACGTCTTCGGAACGTCCAGTGCTGACTGGGTTTATTATGATGACTACACTAGTTTGGCCATCTTGTGGCGCAATTCCGAACTGCGTGACTCCCGCTGTTTACTGTAAGGTTGGCGTTGATGAATGACGCGTGTTTACTAGTTTTCCCAAAAGTCCGTGTACATTTTAGTAGTGAGGGGTTTTTGGAACAAATTGAGACATTCAGGTAAATAATTTCAATTACCCATTTATTTATCATTATGATGCCTTAATAACTATTGCATGCTCATATATTTTTGTGAATTATAACAATTTTGTGGTTAGAGCAAACATTTATGGGGTGAGATTGTGCCATTCAGTGGCACATTTTCACCCCATATTGTTTAACTCAGATTTTCGAGACCCGATTTTATTTTTATTTCAGGATGCCGCGTCAATACGTCAGAAATCCAGGAACAAGGCATTACAGAAACACTGGAACATATTTTGACTGAAGTTAGAACAAAAAGAATTTCTGTTCGTGGGGCTTCTGTGAAATATGGTATTCACCGAAAGGTACCTAGTAACAAATTAAAAAACAAAGCATCTAAGAGAAGTGGAGGGCAAACTGTTTTCTCTGAGAAGGAACAAACAGTGATCGTGGCACACGTCGTCAGTCTCTCCAGTTGTGGGTTTCCTGTAAATAAACGGGAATTTCGAATTATTTGGATAAGGGGACAATTATTTTGTAAAAAGGCATGCTCAGCAAAATTTCTAATCGAACAGCTAGAAACAATGCTTACAGTCGAGCTTCTGTTAGTGAGGAATTATTGAATGAGTTTTAATAATTTGGAAAAAGAAGTTGCAGGTGTTCCCCCATCACATATTTGGAACTATGATGAAACTTGTCTAGTAGATGACCCTGGCATATTTAAAGTTAGTGTTAAACGAGACTGTAAGTACCCAGAAAATATAAAGAATTCGTCAAAATCAAATACGTCAATAATGGTGCGTGGTAGTGCAAGGGATGAATTGGCACCAGTCTACGGTGTTTATAAAGCAGAAAAAATGTGTGAATATTGAACCGAAAACAGCCCAGAGAAATGCCGCTACAATCGCATAAAGTCAGGTTGGTTTGACTTTCAATGCTTTGTAGACTAGTTTGTGAGCCTCATGCTCCTAATCTTGAAAAATCAAGAAGGAAAAAAGTTCTTTTTGGTGACCACTTAAGATTCCCTATAAATACAAAAGTAATAGATATTAGCAATGAAAATGACATTTCCTTTATTGCTTTGTCTCCAAATGCTACCCACCTGCTACAACCACTAGATGTAGCATTTCTAGACCTGTTAAAATTGCCTGGAGAAAGGTTTCAATTAATGGGAAGAACCAATTCGCAATAATCGCTGCATGACAGTTCCCAAACATGAATTTCCAGGAGTGTTTAAAAACTCTTGGATGTTTTAAAGGAATATTGTATCCACAATCTTATAGTTGGCTTCCGTAAATGTGGTATTGTTCCTGCGAATCGTCACAAAGTATAACAAAGACTGCCTTTGTATACTGTTGTAGCCTGATCTGCGGTAAAAGTATTAATTGGCGAAATCTTTATTGAACACCTTAATTCAATGAGGCTGACCATCACGTCTACAAGGACAAACAAGAATAGAAGAAAAGTTAACGTTCCTCCAGAAAAAAGTATCACAACTTCCGACATCAACCCGCACGATATTCATGCCCCACTAGTGATCTTGAACCAAGTTTCAACTTCATCAAAACAGACTCATAAGCAACCTAACCTTTATCGAAGGGTTACAAGACTTGATGATGAATCTGATAGCAAAAATTACAGCACAGCGATCAAAGTCCCTATTCACCTCAACTGAGCGAGCAATCTGATACAGACATGATAGCCATTGAAATTCCTGTGCAGAGAAATGAAGTTAGAGCTGGTGACTATATACTCGTTATGTATGAAAATCAACTCTATCCAGGACAAGTAAAAGAAGTGGGTGATCATACAGTTTTAATTTCAGCAATGGAAAAGTGTGGGAGAAATTGAAAGTGGCCCATAAAACCAGATGCGGTTTGGTATTTCTATGATGACAGTACATAAAAAATTGACATGCCATGTCAAATATCTAATAGGAAAATCTTCAAAGTTCCTGAATTATCTTAAATATTTCGCTCATTAAAATTTGTTTTATTCTGTGCTTAATGTTTGTTATTAGTTTGGTTTTTATTTGTGTCACCCTTAAGAGATATGTATAAAAATTCTTCGTAGAATATATTTTCTTTTGTACACAACTGTGTAAATTTATTTAGCCCTATATTTATTGATAAAAAATATAAAAGTGAGGATATATCAGTGGTTTCTTTATTCACCGTGAAGCGATAAATATTGTCCTGTTAGTTAATTTATTTAAATCCATAAAACATTCATTTCGATTCTCTATTTGATGAAAAAATCATAAGGTTGATTTGAACCATGTAAAATTCAACTCTTTGGTCTTTTGTTGAGCAGGGACTTGAAGCTAAACTTTCTTTTACTAATGGGCGTTTACGACCAATAAAGAGAATAATTAGGGTTTAACGTTACAATAGACATTCAAACTTGTCCGATAATTCACAGTAATGTGAAATTTCTTACGACTGATTTGTCATCGTGATTATATATATATATATATATATATATATATATATATATATATATATATACAGCATGCCATCCCACAACAATCACGATCATCGATATCGGAAGAGAGCATATTCACCAATTCGTTTGCTCTAGGCACCCAAGGATTTCCATAATTAAAGCGACTGACACAATTACGGATGTAATAATATAATCAACAGAAGATAATCACATCTAAGTTTTTACCTTGCACATCAAAAAAATTTCAATAGGAGCTTCTTGCAAGAATTTTTGGAGCTGGTCTTAAGACAACACTTCTGAATTTTAGGAACGTATCCTTTATTTTTATTCGTCACAAACGCTTCTACTTCATCAAACATTTTAACATCAATTTTTATAAAAAGAATAAATTAGTTATATACCAAATCTTCAAAAAACGGTAGCAAAATATTTTAATCGACACCGTTCACCAAATTTTCTCTTCTCCACTCTTGAAAGTCTACATATACTTTAATGTACGTAGCTTTAGATTTTGCGGAAACAAATATTAACGGGCTTTCGCCGCTTGAGTTAGTACGTAGTTTGACATTTCATCTTTTATTTGTACAGAACGCGAAAATCAAACCAGTCAACCATGATATTTATAAACACGCTTGACATGGAGAAATACTACCTGCAATGCAATGTAAGATGAAATATTTCTTGATCGCAATCATGCGCAGATAAAGCTCAGCTGATACAACTTTATCGGTTTGGTGCCATTTTTATTGCATGCAAGTTGCAATTCTAGGGAGAAATCTAGTTACTTTTGGTTTAACAATCAATCAAATGTCAGTCAAATCACTTGATCACAAAATACTGACGACGGGTCCGTTTTCTGTGCACTTGATTGACTGTAGCAGTTTTTTTTTGAATAACTAACCTTCTTGTTGATTCATGATTTTTGTTATTGACATTTTTCTTCAAGTTTTTTTTGCCTTGCATAATGTCAAACAACGTGCAAGATTCACCACATGTAATATTTTGACCTTGCAATAAATTGCATGCAATGACTTGCAGATTGTATTGCTTCAGGTCAAGCGGCCTTTAATAGCGTTAGCAATCCGATAAATTAAAAAATACATATCCCTTGGTTGTCTGCACATCCCTAGGGTTTCACTCTCAGGATGTAACTAGCCACCCTCGGGAAATATACTATTCATATTCCTCTAGTTGTAATAATAGCTGTATTGATTAAAGAACGTACATAATTAAAAACACAGAAAATTGCATCATTGGTAGGTATCATGTTGAACATTGCACGTGAAACTATACAGTGCCTCTCAAGGAGCATGAAAATGAACTATTGTAAGCCTCTCTACTAGTGGTAACAGGTGACGTAATAGGCATCGGTAAAGTCACCAGCCAATTGAAACCATTAATAGTAAATGGGACCTTATTGGCAAGTGAAACCTCGTTTGATAGGTATTTAGAATACCTATCCAATCATACTAATTTTTTTGGTTTTACGATATTTTTGATGGTTAAGATAAATAAACACTAACATTTGAGTTTCGCTTTTAATTAATAAATATTTAAGAACACGTTCTTATAATAATTGTTCAAAATGTGCTCCATCTACTTCCTAACAGCGAAACCTTCTATTAATTAACTCTTGTCGGATTCGATAAAATGTGTCAGGGGAAATTACCCTACATTATTCAACCATTCATTGTTTTAAAACGTCAATACTATCAGGATATGTAGCGTAAACTTTAGATTTAAGGTATCCCCATAGGTCAAGTGACCGAGCTGGTCATTCTACTGGACCGCGTCGTCCAATCCATCTACCAGGATATTCCTCATCTAGATAACGTCGTACTGCATAGTAATAGTATGCAGGAGCACTATCTTATTGGAACGCTATTTCCTAGTTACCAAATTCATCTGGATTATATTCCAGAATTTGAATTTTAATTTGTATGGATGAAATTTGTTTTTGGTCAACACTCTGTGTACTGTACCTACTATGACTGACTCCACAGGTAGACGCTACTTGGAGTGTGAAAGAAGAAGGGTTTACTACAATTTCTGCAACTGTAGCAATTTGTTTTTCAATACCAATATTTGGTCGACCCGATCGTTTGACATCATGAACACTACCTGTTTATTGAAACTTATGAAAAAGATTTCTCAAATACGTCCTCGATATAGGGCGGCGATCGGGGTACCTCTCATTATAAATGCGTTCCGCCGCAAATTTTTCACTTTCACCAATAATTAGACACTTAAACGTCTCGTTAAACAATAATTTAACTAAAAATTCAAGATATTATTGCATGTAAAAACGTGAATTGAAAAACTTCAACTTTTTTGACAATTAACCATAAGTGAACTTTTGAATCTTTATTAACTAAAAGCGAAACTTAAATTTTAGTGTTTATTTGTTTTAACCATCAAAAACATCGGAAATCCAAAAAATGGTATGATTGGATAGGTATCTAAATACTTTTCAAACGAGGTGTCACTTGTTATAAGGTCCTATTTAATATGAACCAATCATATTGTCAATCAGTTGCCTACTGACGTCACCGATACCTATTACGTCACCTGTTACCACTAGTATACTCGATAGTCGAAATTGTGTAAAGTGACGTCATCGGTTATCTACCGATTTAAAGTGAACTCCATGAGCGTATCATAGTTTAAGGGTGCGAATACTGAAATATCTGGAATTTCAATTTTTAACATTTGAAATAATAACTTATCACAAGTTGTTCATAAGTAAGTTAAAACAAAATAAAAAAATGTTTAAAAGTCAATTCCAACTTACTACTACTAAAACTAAAAAAAAGTTGTTTGTCAAGACCAAAATAAATTACCAATAAGTATAGGTATGTTGCGAGGTCACTTGTAAAATGTCTGACTAACTGGAAGCGGTATCACTCCCTGACGACTCCTCAGAATCATCGCTTTCTCCTCCTATATCGATAATGAGTGGTTCCGTCATTACTTCTACACGTATGTCTAAATCCCAAAACTTTATTTCTTCTTTTAATACGTGTTGAATACATTTACGCCAACTCTCAGCAGTAACGGTATGCAGCGCCTCGTCAAACAGTTTCTCAACGTCAGCCATTTTGAATGTACTGTTTTTTCTCGCAACATAATTTTTCACTTGGGCCCAAACCAGCTCGATGGGGTTTAACTCACAGTGGTAGGGAGGAAGTCTAACAACTGAGACGTTGAAATCTTTCGCCATTTCATCGACAACGTTTTTAATATAACTGCTTTTATGTTTCCGTACGAGAGATAATAATTCAACTTTTAGCATTGCCTCGTTGTGCGGACTGCTTTTACTCTCTAACCAATCAATTATAACCCTCTTGCGGCTAGCTGAAGTAGGTATTTGCTCCAGTCGACGAGAGTGGTATGAAGCATTATCCATAACTATCACTGAACCAGGAGTTACCTTTGTTAAAATTGATCTAAACCATGTTTCAAACCGGTTACCATCCATCTCTTCATGGTAATCGACAGTTTTTTTTGGACTGAAAACTTAGTAATCCACCTTCTACAAATCCTTCCTCGCTGCCAATGTGAGTGATAATCCTTTCCCAGAGGGAGCTTTTAAACCGGAAGAGAAACCCTCCATAAAGGCTTGTCGATTGCTTCGTATATTCATGTCTTGCCACACTTTTGACACAGTGTGGCCTTCATTTAACCATGTTTCGTCAAGATAATATATGTGCCGTCCTTCGTTACGAAACTGTCGTATCTGTTTTAAATAATTTCTCCTCCATTCCACAATGTCATTTCGTTCAATTAAGGCACTGTTTCTACTTCTTGTTTGGTAACGAAAATTCATTAATTTTAAAGTTCGTCTCAAAACTTTATCACTGATGTTTGGTAAAGTATCATCAGCTTCTATTACCTTGCTCAATTTAGCTACCGAGGGGATTTCATTCCTAAAATAAAAAGAATGTATTTCCCTACGTATAGCATTCCGTGTTTGGTCGTCCAAAACAATTTACTTTCTTCCCCTACTTTCCGGTCTACAGTTTTCACCTCGTTCTCTTGTCAAAGATCCGTCCCGCGATTTCTTTAGAATATTGTATATAGTACTCTCAGAAACTTTAGTTAAATAACTGCACTTAATCACAGCGTCACTAACACCCAACTGTTTGTCCATGGCACGCAGTCCTTCGTACACATTTAATATGAGGACTTTTTCTTCCCGAATTAAATTGTTACGATGCCGTTTTTTATCGCCAACACCGCTACACTCCGCCATTATTGTCACTAAATATACCGATATAAATATTACAATAAATACCAATAATAACCGATTTATCACACAAAACCACAACACAAATACTGATGTTACGCTCATGAAGAGAATAAACACCTCACATAACTGTTTACTATCACTGTCTCATTCGCGTAGCTCGATCTATCTATCTCGTTCTCAAAGCCGGAACATTGAAGCGACTCTCCAACATTGTCAAATCGGCGAGTTTTTCACAACAAACTTTGCGTTCAAGAAATATACATAAACACTTTATTTCACATTTCAAGTAAACTAATTATTATTAGTCTGCTTGAAATTTGAAATAAATATATTAAATTGGTATTGACTTAATTACATTGCATCTTTTGTACCTGAAATATTGACACAATGGATTTGAAGTGTATTTATAAAATACAGCATTTCTCTCTAGAATACATATGGCAACTGCGCTTTAACCAAAATGTTTATTAGATAGCTCTGACTCACTTTACACAATTTCGACTATCGAGTATAGAGAACCTCACAATCGTTCATTTTCACGCTCCAAATTTCATCAGTCTAAAGGTCTGTTCCAACCAACACAAAAACCGTACAATTACGATACAAACCCAGTTGACCTGATGTTTAGTGAATATAATAAGTCTGTGTAATTTACATCAAATTTGCTGAGATTGTACGGTACTAGAACGGTATTTACTTCGGTTGGAACAGACCTTAAGTATCATCGTTCCAAAGAAAAGCGTGAGGAGGGGACTTTTGAGAACAACTGTAATTTAACACAAATATCAACACTATATGTATAATAAATTTTATAATTTGATATTATAAACCTATTATCAGCGTATGTGTGCAAATTATACGATAACAACTAATTTTACACGTTATCAATGGATGTTGTTGATTCAATTTCCTTTTTTTTACTCACGTCGCACGTTTTTGAAGTATTTTTCTCAATGCTTAACAACATATCTTTTAATATGCGCTGTGTATAAATCGCAAAGAAATTTATTTTCAGTGAATATTGAACGAGGACCGTTATTTACAGATATTGCGAATGGTATGTGGTTTTTTCCATTTTAAGATTCGATAAATAATAGACTTGAATAATTGCGCGTATCAATTTGAATTTAACAATTTTCAGGAAATATGCCTTACTATTAAATAAATATTTTCGTTGAAGGGATAAAGCAAATAAAACGTGCAATTAATATTATAAATTTTGGAATTGAACTGTGTATTATGCTGCTATTTGCATCAAAGAAAGATAAACTAACTGATAGTGATCAAAATCCTTTTAAGTAACTAGAACCGCTTGTCGATAACATAGAACTGCGTACAACAAATTAGAAAATCAATTAATAGATTAACATCAATATTTCCTGTTTACGCTTAGTTTTAGAAAATTTAGAATTCCATACAAATTCAATTAAATTTTTTAACGAAAAATAACATTTTTAAAGAATAAATATGCACTTACATCAAATAAGCAAAAGACCAGAGCACTTGAAAAAATATGGCCGAAGTTATATCAGGAAAATACAGTGGATGCTCTAAAAGGCTTGTTGAATTTTTGACTATGAATTTATTCGTAATTGTGCGTTATCATTGTGTCCAAATAATCGTTAGAAATTGTAATACACAATTTGCGAGATTTCAGATATGTTCTCCATGCTTGTAGTTTGTAATTGTAAATGCACTGCAGAGATTCAAACACTTCGTTCTATAAGATCTTTTTGGCATAACCCTTAATCTATTCGAGGCCTGGGATTCCGAGAGTTCGTACTTACCAGCCTTTTAGCTTATCTTTCTCCTGGCACATTATTCCAGTGAGATTACAAAATATCGTTTTCCCAGCATCGAAACTCTTCGTTCAAGTGGACCTTAGAGAGTTTACATATGGGCTCCGGGTCAAATAATTCGGAGTTTATTTCTTCTTTGGCATGACTGTCTTCTTCCGCATTGCCTTTAACGCATCTGTGACCTGGCACCCGAATCAGAGTGACCCGGTTGCTTGCTGACAGTTGGCTTAGGGATTTTTTGCAGTTCCAAGTCAGCTTAGACTTGCAAATGACTTCAGAGCTTTCAACGCTGCCTGGCATCTGATGGTATATGGATTTCTACCCTCCGGGAGTCTCTTTTGAGGCACTCCTGGGCACAAATATCTATAGCATGTACTTACGCTTGATATATAGTTGGGGTTTTACCAACGGGTTTTGAGAGCCTGAAACTCCGAAATGTGGGCAATTAGGTATACCTATTTGACGCAAGAGATATAGTGTGAGCTTTAAGGTTTAAGCTTATCGTGTGTGTTAAATGCCGTCATAGTCCAGTCAATATTATAATTTAAAATGCTTATTTGACGATATATTCATTTAATAAAATTTCAACTAATTTTATGATTATTAAATATATCTTAAACATAACACCAGACAATTAACACTACCTTATATCTCGTTTTATTAACAAGAATTAGGAATATAATTTTCAAATAACTTCTTCTTTTTCCATATTTCACCGACCTATAAGTATATTTTGAGATAGCAATTTTTCTTCTTCTTTCGTTGGTAGGTTTTTTTTCAGGCTGAGATGGGAAACTAATGTCCGAATGGGTCCTTCTTAGGACCCAAACAGTGTTGGACTCATTCCCAAGGGAATGCCTACCAACCAAACCCACCTCTGCCTCGCCGTTACTCCCGCCTCGGAATCATTACCCTAGCATACTTCAAGGCAGGCGGTGGTCTCTCACACTCTCTCCAATCACTCAGTCATCTTCTTCCTTCTATCACTCCTCCCTCTCATGCCATATCAAGCCCTTCCCTACCCCTAATCATGCTCTCCACCACACTACTTACCTCCATTCATTCTTCCTCCCCTCTCAACATTATCTCCACCATGTTTTCCCAATACACCTCCTCCCCCACATAATCTTCCACCTCAGACCTCTCGCACAGTCCCGACTCCCTTCTCCCAATCTTGTCCCCATGTCCAGTAAGTACCTGTGTCAAGTAGTAGATAGTTCACCTCCCCGAACTTCTGGTCCATCCAATCTCTCCTACTCCCAATAGCTCATTTTAGAGCGCCCTCATACTCCTCCCACGTTTTCTCCATTTCCTCCTCCATCCATCTATGACGTCCAGTGGGTAGGATCTTGACAGCACCACTGCTACCAGTCCCCCCTGTCCTCTAGATCTGCACCACCCTAAGGAGTATCCCTCTCTGCAATCGAAGGAGTGGCCTAACCTTCGCATTCACCCCCGTTCTTTCACCCCACACTTCCGCACCATACAGCATACTCTGCTCTATTGTCCTACCAATTACCCCTCTCTTCCACTTTCCCGGCTCTTTCACGTTACAGAGCAACCTTCCCAGCCATGCCCCTTCACCGTACATACCAAAGATACGTCATCCGCATACACCGTAATCTCACACCCCTCCTCACATACTATTTCACAAACCTCATCGAAGACTTCCAGAGCGTTGGTCCCAGAACCGAGCCCTGAGGTACTCCGGCCTCCATCTCATACCTCCTCCCTCTCGAGTCTACTATCACTCGCTCCGTCAAATAATCCTCTACCTGACTGATCAACCCCTCCCCCACACCAAGCTTCAGCAACACGCTCAACACCACACGTTTACTGACGCTGTTGAACGCGTTCCCGACATCGAAGAACACGAGTAGGGCCAATTTTTTGTTCCTATAGCTGCCCTCCGTACCCCTTTCCACCAAACCCATGATTTTCCCTTCATAAACTTGTGCTGGTTTTCCCTAAAACCCCAATTCCTACCAACATCCTCGTCAATCCTATCCTTTATTATTCCCTCCATCACTTTACCCATACCGTTCAGCAGGCTGATGGGCCTATAGTCCCTCGTCCTCTTCTTCTATTCACCCGCCTTTCTCACCTGTAACACCCTGGCCACCTTCCATCTTTCCGGGAATTCTTCCTCTCTCAGCACCTGTTAAATAGTTCCCAGAAATACTCCCCATTCTTATTCAACAGCCCCTTCACCACTCAGGCCGTCTATCCCTGGTGCTTTCCTCATTTTAATGTTTCTCCTCCCTTCTTCTACTTCCCATTTCTGTACCGACCTAACTCCCCTCCTTTTCCTTACCTCTCTAATTTCTTCGACTTCCCGAATCCTTCCCTCCACTCCCCCTTCTACCCCTGTGAATAGCTTCCCTATAATCTCCTTCTCCCAATATTCCTTCAGCACCTCGTTCCTATTTCCCTTTATCCTTTTCACCGCTACCTCATACGCCTTTCGCCATGGATTGTTTTCCAATTCCCCCAGTAACTCTTCCCATTTCCCTCTTTTTGCCCTCTCCACCCTACGCTCCAGCTCCTTCTTCTTCTCCTTGTAACCCCCTTTTCCCTTCATCCACCCTCTTCCTCTCAGCATCCGCCTTCGTTCTTTATTACACTCTCTCCACAGCTCCTCTATTTCCTCATTCTACCAGCAATTAGCCCTCCCACGCATATTACCCCTCTTTCCTTCTATTTAACAACTCTGTATCACCTCGTACAATTCATCTACCTCATGTCCAAGTCCCCTTTCTATCTCCTCTCTCACTTTATTCCTCATACTATCTATCTCGGTCTTCGACCACCTCTATACCGACTCTTCCGATAATTCATTTCTCTCTTGGACACTAGAGCCCGGTTAAAAACATTTCCCCAAAAATTCATACTGTCAACATCCCTATTAGACTAACTATTTTTTGTATTTTAATTTTCTAACGGTTTATTGAAAAATCATCTAATAACAATTTTCGAAATAATTTAATTTCTGCATATACTAATATAGCCAAGTAATCTACATACAATACTGTTAATGTATAATCGTCAATTCAAGTGTCAATACCCGCTACCTAAAAATTCCATTAAAAATTACACGCACACTATTTAATAACGGCGTATTGATGTACTTTTTCCTCCTAATAAACCATATTTTGTGAATTTTTATAAATTGTTATGTTTAACCATATTTGCATACCTACCATCGATATTTTTCTTTGTAAATATTTTCAATTATTCAAAATTCGTCTTTTGATCACCACATCCTCATCAAATAAATATCAATCTAAGAATCCAAGTTAATTAAATCAAATTTTGAGCTTGGTAACCTCAAAAAAGCCACAGTCGCTATTTTACTCCCGTGGAAAACAGTTTCCTTCAAAACCTATGCGATAACTTCCTTGTAATGGATAATGCTTTTTTATAGACTGATATTGTTCATCAAATAAAAAGAAGCAAAAATTAATATTTGTAAGGAAATGCTAGTTTATGCTACGTTATATATTCAACAACAAAAATAGCTATTTTATAACGAGAAAAACCTACAAACCCTCACAGTGCTCGTTATAGGTATGCGGGTTGTCTCACGTGGTACAACCCGTGCTCGCCAGTCGACTAGCTTCGAGTCGAAGAAGGGGTGGATTCTTCAAAAAAATTATTGAGTATACATAAAGGGCGCCAGAGAAGTTTTGGCAAGCACCCAAGACTTCCTAAGTTAGCCCACAACTCCTCAGTGGGTTAACAACACTCACTACACACTCCAAAGGTTAAACTGATAGGTAAATTATCATAAATAAATAAAAGTCAGCAAATACACCCTGATTGAAATTTTAATTAATCTTGGTGGACCAAAGGTCTCTTTTCAAAATATATGATACAATATCATTACCAAAAGAAAAATATTATAAAAAAAAAATCGTCTGAGCTCAGCTGAAGGCTGTAATCTCAGGGTGCAGTAGAGCTGAGGGCCCCAAACTACACCGATGTCTCAAAGCAAAGATTCTAGAGAATCGATCAAATTGTTCATGTACAAAATTCCAAAAATTACAACGATAATATATTATATATATGTCCAAAAAACACCAATGTACAGTTACAAGGGTTCACACTTCCGCAATTTTTACCAATATAATGGTTGCATAAGCCAGAAATTTAAATTACAACGAGTTTAGCGTTGCTGGAGAATATACAGCTCAAAATTATATACGGCGCAAAATTATATACAAGAAACCATTAGAAATAGGCAAAAAAAAAACTACTAAATACCGCTATACTAGGTACGTACCAAGTGTTCCAGCGTATCTTAATCTATGCGCAAGATTTCAAAATATTTTAAATACAAAATTCAAGTAAGGAAAAAAAATAAATAAAACTTAATATAAAAAAAACGGTAATTTGTGAAGCATAGATGTGAATTTACTACTGAGTTTAAAGAAATAAGAAAGGAAAACTGTAACCTTTCCTTTCCCGGCACCAGAACAGGAACTGAAATTCCTCCAGATTAATCCAGGCCTCCTGGAACTGGTCTCACCGACCCATTAAATTCCAATCAGCGTTTTTATGTCCATATACTAAAACCCCCCTAAAATAGAGAAACGAATTAGCCTCTACATAGGGTTTACATTTTACCCCGGTCAACTTTTCGACGTACCCCCGTAATATCCCATCATACTGACTATAATAACTATACCCGAAATTCGCAAATAATTACACCTCATGACTTTTAACTGTATAAAAGCCACCTACTCTGAAAATAAAAACTATATGACTGGTTTTTTTCCGCTTAGCAAAAAAACTACGATACCAATAAAAACCCATAATATAAAAACTACGTCGTTGGACACATCCCTGAATGTTTATACAACCCCTGTGATATATTCTTATTTCAACAAAATATAAAGCCATGTAGAATATGAATTAATAAGAATTTATAAAATTATAACGAATCTATCCCGCGAACCCAGATTACAAACTCCAATAAATTACGAATCAAGCAGAATTTCTACGTTAAATTGCCTACAAATCTGTTAATTCCGAGAAAGTATCTTTCAACCATTTACCTTTTATTGAATCCTACCAGCTAACGCCGTCTACGGGAATTTTCCACGTGTTTTCTTAAATCCATCAATTCTACTGGAATCCTTCGGTCATCGGCACCCCCTGGTCCAGTATATTATTGGGTCAGACCTTCGATTAGTTAAATCGAGCGATATTTTCTTCCCCTATGTAAAATTTATCAGGCTTTCCGTGAAATAGCGTTATGGCTCCCAGAGCACATGCAAATATCTTTTGTTCAGATGTGTGTTCACACCTTGACGGCAAATGGAGGACTGAAATTTTTAACTCGGTTCCGACAGCGCTGTGACTTCTCTCAGTCGACAGGTTAGCCAAATTAAATTTACAACGGCTCGGCGAATTTTTCGCGTTACAATTTGTATAACAAGGGAGGAAAGTGCTACTTTTCCTCCCGAGGATGAAGTTTACTCCCGACGCGTAGCGGAGGGCAGTAATCATTCGAGGGAGGAAAAGGCACTTGTCCCATTCTGCAATTAAAATCTCCGCCTATTAGTATACATATGTCTGGATATACAGTGCTTATTTCTTGTAAATTCTATTGAAAAGATCTAAAATGACATCAATATCTACATTCGGTTTGAAATAAAAATTCCTTACAATTACCTCCCAAACATTACATGAGACTAAGCAAATTAGCCAAAACTGTGATTTGTCTAAAACACGTACACTAAGAGATTTGTTCACAAAAATAACTTAACCTCCACTGGCGCGACCACGTGATTGTGTCCTCTGTTACTACTAGGTATTCCGTATTTTCGGAGTTCATTCGCACAGCGGCCTCAGTTTATTCTTCCTGTGGATTTCTTACTGTGTAGCCCTGATCCTACGCTTGGTCGTCTTTAACAGTTGAAGTGTAGAAATACTCATCAAGTATCTGGGCTCCCGTCCTTTGCAAATTAAATTAAATTGAATTTCTCGGGATATATCCAAAATATTGCTCAAATATAAGTAAAAATGAATTTATTATTCTGATTAATCTTATTTCTTGTATCTAATGAAACTACCTACTACAATATCGACCTAGATTTTTCATAGCTACACACATTTTTTGAACAAATTTATGTGTACTTAAATACAAAAATACTACAAACTCTTTGTTTTCTCGAATTGAATCAAATAGATTACTTCATTTTGTTGACCTGCTGTACTTCTTCTAGCGTTTACTCGATATTCTCTGTATCTTCAATTAGGTACTAAAACAACTCTCATTCATAAAGATCGATTGTTACATGAACATATGTTTTCTCAGCCATGAAGCCGCGACGTCAATAATCAGTGTTGGTCAAAACTGACGTAGGCAGTTCAAATATGGAAGAGTTTTATGTGCTGTGGGTGATATTATACGTTCAAAAGTAGACTAAGCTTCGTTAAGGTATTATAAACGGTTGCCTGCCAGGTCTCGTTGACTAAGTTATTTATGTGTGTTTCATTTTTGCAGAAATACGCGACAGCAATACTAATATAATCAATCAAAAATAATATTAACAACGAACCATTTACAGGGTAGTCTCGATGACGACAATTTTTCATGAAATGGTTTTTTTTTGTCAATAAGTAATAATATTTCGGTTCTTTTCCTACATAGTCGAGGCGATGAAGCATTATGTTAGGAAATTTTTTAGTACAGCACGGATCGGAATGCGGTTTTTTGCATTCGCTTTCAAAAATTATTTATACCATTCCTACCTACTTTCTACCTATTACAAACCGGAAGTTGCATTGCTGCAGTCAAAAATGCATTCAAAAAATGCATTTTTTGAGAGGCGTTTTGAAAAATTTCATAACTTTGTAAATAGGAGTCAGAATTGGCCCAAGTTGGGTACCCAGGGGTTTTTGAGGTTGCTGATCACGATTATGATGTTCAAATTGACCCCCCGAACACCTGGAACTTGGGAACGCCGACGAACGTCATCTCCGTCGGACTATCCCGAACTTCATGCGAGGAGGGAGAGAAACTCGGCACCCAGGGGTTTTTTGGGTCGCTGAATTCAAATATGCCATCGACGAACACCCCACGGACTCCTGTTGCGCCGTAACCTGGACGCAGACGCCATCTTCGAGAATTTTCCTGGAAATATCGACAAAAACGAAGCGAAAATCGTTATGGGGCCGTTTTGTGTACGCTGAATCTGAATTTCATGTGGAAAACGACCCCCCGAACACCTGGTGCGCCCAAACCTGGCCCTGAACGTCACCCCCGAGGGTTTTCCAGACACAATTGAAGAAGACGAACCGAAAACCGTTACGGAGGGTTTTTTGGGTCGCTAAATTCAAATATGGCACCGGCGAACACCCCACGGATACCTGGTGCGCTCTAACTTGGACGCGGCCGTCATCTTCGAGAATTTTCCTGGAAATATCGACAAAAACGAAGCGAAAATCGTTATGGAGGTCGTTTTCCACATTAAATTCAGATTCAGCGCACAAAAAACGGCCCCATTACGATTTTCGCTTCGTTTTTGTCGATATTTCCAGGAAAATTCTCGAAGATGACGTCCGCGTCCAGGTTAAGGCGCACCAGGTGTCCGTGGGGTGTTTGCCGGTGCCATATTTGAATTCAGCGACCCAAAAAAACCCCGGGTGCCGAGTTTCTCTCCTTCCTCGCATGAAGTTCGGGATAGTCCCACGGAGATGACGTTCGGCGGCGTTCCTGAGCTCCAGGTGTTCGGGGGGTCAATTTGAACATCATAATCGTGATCAGCGACCTCAAAAACCCCTCGGGTACCCAGCATGGGCCAATTCTGATTCTTATTTACAAAATGATGAAATTTTCCACAACGCCTCTCAAAAAATGCATTTTTTGAATGCATTTTTGGCTGCAGCAATGCAACTTCCGGTTTTTAATAGGTAGAAAGTAGGTAGGAATGGTATAAATAATGTTTGAAAGCGAATGCAAAAAACCGCATTCCGATCCGTGCTGTACTAAAAGATCTCCTATCTTTGGCCTTTTTAGTGATTCATCGCCTCGTCTAACATTAGATCAGCAATTAGAATACAGTTGGTCTTTTAATGACGTTAGGAAGACTTTTCAATTAAAGCACCCCCCTGGACTTCACATGAAGTGAATTAGCAGTTTCCAGTTTAGTCTTCTTCTATACAGTTGATGTATAAGCGGTTGTTGGAGTAGTTAGGAGTACGCTTATAGTTTTTGGGATTTGATAAATTTTTCATTACATGATATACCAACATTTTTGTTAATGATAAGACATTTTGAAACAACGTGGTATGACAGGATATTTGTGTATTCTAACAGCACAAAGCTGGCAGATTGTCGACACGGATAATCAAAATTCGAAGAAAATTGGACGTTACTACTAGAAGTGAGTCCAATGCTTGGTATGCAAAATCATTAAGTTGAAATGTAGTGGAAACTTGATTGATTATTAAGATACAAGTATTATATCTAAAAAAATGTTGAACAAATATTTTGCAATTGACTGCGATACATGCTGATTCACTCTCCATTGAAAATGTATGAGGCATTATAATAAGAGAGAAAGCAAATCATGATCAACTAAAGGAGGAGGAGAATTCTATGAAAGAGTTCATGCATGCATTCCTCTTGCGACACTTACACGTTTGTCCATACCACGAAACGTGATGTATAAGACTGAGAGTTTGAAGGCCATAGTAAAAAGTGGAACGAATTCGGTAATAAGCAGAAACAAAGCGATTCAAGTTATAAAAGAATGGATGATCTGTGGCTAGAATCCCCTTCCTCTTTATGTAATTAGGTTGGTTAGAACCTTGGAATTTCCATTGGTAGCGTATTTTGCGACATATCAATGAAATAAATTTGAGCGAATTATTTGAATATCGATAAGCAATCGGTGAAATACAAGATTGCCATGAGTTTCGATTCAATAAATTATCATTAAGGTCAATATAGAAATCTTAAAAATCAATTGTATCTGTTATTTGATATAGCTATATGAGTAATTAGGTAATTATTTTATAATTTATCAAACAACAACGGATTTGTTTTCTAGGAAACTAAACGTATATCTTATCATGTATATCTACTCTTGTTCACGATATACCTCATATATTTACCTGATAATATATTTGCAAAGAATGAATATGTCGAAATCGTATCAAAAACATGTGTGTATTATCAAATGGTTTCGGAATTTATAATTTCTTCCAAATTTACATCCCTCCTTTTCATTTTGTACTTTCTTCAATTTTGCCTGAAGTACAGTTACAATTCAATAGTCTATATTCTTAACGGCGTAGATTAATTTCCTGTCTTGATATACAGCAAATTGGATTATTTGGGGTGTGGGACAGAAATATTAGGGTTTGGTCGGCCTTAAATTTACGAGAATATATTAAAATTGAAAGAAAACAAGGCATCAAAGATGGAAATAATTATAGAGTTTAGAGATTGGCGCATTAATGTTGGAATTTCTGGAACCGTGAGTAATATTCATAGTGAACACACTATTTACCACCATTACACCAACGCTCACAATTACCTTCGATATCTGAAGATATAACTTGGTTATAGAAACGCGATTCGGACAGTGTGTTCAGTAACACTAACTCGCTATTGACGTCACATAATAATAATAATAATAATAATAATAATAATAATAATAATAATAATAATAATAATAATAATAATAATAATAATAATAATAATAATAATAATATATAAGATACATCCGATGATTAAATCATTTCTTACGCACGTAATGACAACATGGAAAACAGGAATACATTTAACAACAAGCGATGAAGAAATAATAACAGAGAACATTGAAATCAGCAGAGGTATCTTCCAAGGAGACTCCCTCAGCGCCCTATGATTCTGTATGTGCCTAAATCCCTTATCAAATGCATTAAATGACACAAATCATGGATTCCAAATCAAACATCAGAAAACAGTTAAACACACCATCAACCACCTACTGTACATGGATGATATCAAATTATATGCTCCATCTCAAACACAAATGAAAAACTTGCTCAAAGTAACAGAACATATCACAAACGACATAAAAATGGAATTCGGAATCAATGCAAAATACTACACATAGAAAGAGGAAAATGGAAGGAAGAGATAGAGACAGAAATACTGAATGATGAAGAACTAAGAAACATGCAGCAAAATGAAACATACAAATATTTAGGATTCCAACAGAACACAAGGATAAATCATACAGAAATAAAAGAACATATTGTACAATAATACAAAAAACGACTAACATTACTAATGAACACTAAGTTGAATTCGAAAAACCTCTTCAAAGCAATAAACACATACGCAATTCCCATCCTTACATATTCATTCGGGATTATCAAATGGACGCAAACCGACCTTGAAAACATCAACAGACTTACGAGAACAGAACAAACAAAACATAGAAACCACCACCCACACGCATGCAAAGAAAGAATAACAATAGGAAGAAAAGAGGGAGGAAGAGGAATGATGAATGTTGTCACACTACACACAAACCAGATACAAAAACTCAGAAATTTCTTCTATAGTAAACAATCATTATTACATAGAGCAATTGTACAAGCAGACAGAGCATACACACCTCTCAACCTCTCGCACACGCAGCAAATATACAATACACAAACACAAGAGCAGAAGATGGTAAACATACTTACAACATGAAAAATGAATACATCAGTAAGACAGACTCGTACAAATGGTTCCAAAAAGGTGAACTGTATCCTGAAACAGAAGGCTTCACATTAGCGATCCAGGATCAGGTTATTGCTATAAGAAATTACAAAAAATACATAATGAAAGACCCTAACACCACAGACGACAAATGCAGAAAATGCCACCAATTTCCCGAAACAATCGACCACATTACGGCAGGATGTAAGTTGATGGCTGGATCTGAATATACTAACAGACATAATACAGCGGCAAAGATCATACACCAGCAGCTTGCACTACAACATAAACTCATCACAGAAACACAACCATATTACACATACACACCACAAACGATATTGGAAAACGAAGAATACAAGTTATATTGGGATATTACCATTCATACAGACAAAACAGTAATGCACAATAGACCGGATATAACATTACAAATCAAAAAAGAGAAGGTCACCTACATTATTGATATTGCTATTCCATCTGACAATAATATAAATAACAAATACAGAGAAAAGAAAGATAAATACCAGCAGTTAGCAATAGAAATAGAACGTATATGGAAACAGAAACAAGTAATTGTAATACCTTTTATAATATCTGTTACAGGAATTACCCCAAAAACATTCATCACACACCTCACGCAGCTAAATCTTCCACATTACACCCACATCCAGATACAAAAAGCAGTCATCCTACACACATGCAATATCACCAGATCATTTCTAAACCAAAGATAGAGTAAAAGTAGACTTGAGTGCAAACTCCGTCTGCTATTTATAAGAAACCACAATTGTGAAAAATAGAGACGAATAATAATAATAATAATAATAATAACGAACGAACCAGGATGATATTATTGTTATTAATACTTTGAATAAGTCGTTTTGATATTTATAATCGTGTATTTTTAAATGTATTAAACTTGAACCCAGTGCTTTTATAAATGTGTTATTGTTTATTCTGTTCCCGAATACAGGTTGCTAGGTAAGGGGTTTCCTCCATAATAATATGCCTTTATGGTAAACGTCGAGTATACGAGGGCCCCTTACTAAGTAACCACCACATGGCGATCCTGCTAAATAAGAAAATAGTCACAGATAAATTTCCTTTACCGCGGATAGATGCAATTTTAGATCAATTAGGGAGAGCAAAATGGTTTTCAGTTTTAGATCTTATGTCAGGTTTTCATCAAATACCTTTACAACAATCTTCTAGAAAATACACTTCGTTCAGTACCGAAAACGGCTCATTTCAATTCACAAGACTACCTTTTGGGTTAAACATAAGCCCTAATAGTTTTTCACGAATGATGTCAATAGCATTATCAGGCCTCACGCCGGAAAAAGCATTTCTTTATATGGACGATATAGTTGTTATAGGAATTTAAGAGAATCATCACTTAGCCAACCTTAAAAAAGTATTTTACGCATGTCGTAAATTTAATTTAAAATTAAATCCACAAAAATGCCAATTCTTTAGGCGAGAAGTCACATATTTAGGTCACAATTTATCAAAGGACGGTGTTTCACCGGATAAAGCAAAATACTCAGTCATTCAGAATTACCCAGTGCCAGAAAATGCCAACGAAGTCAAGAGATTTGTTGCATTTTGCAATTACTATCGAAGGTTCATTCAAAAGTTTGCAGAAATATGTATTCCTTTAAATAAGTTAGCGAGGAAAAATGTAAAATTCGAGTTGCCACAAGAGTGCGAAAACTCATTTCAGGTTTTAAAAAATGAATTAATCAATCGACCAATTTTAAAATATCCAGATTTTAATAGACAATTCATATTAACTACAGACGCTTCGAATAGCGCATGTTCGGCAATTTTAAGTCAAAATTACGAAGGGATTGACCTACCCATCGCATTCGCATCACGCAGCTTCAAGAAAAGCGAGCTTAACAAACCCACCATCATAAAAGAATTATTAGCAATTCATTGGGGAATCAATCATTTTAAATGTTATTTATATGGTTCACCACATTTCATAGTAAAAACAGATCATAAGCCACTAACGCATTTATTTGCAATGAAAGACCCGACGTCGAAACTAACGAGAATGAGAATCGATTTGGAAGAATACGATTTTGAAATACAGTATGTGAAAGGTATAGAGAATTTCGCAGACAGTATATCGAGAATATCCATAGAAGAACTTAACGATTTATACATAAATAATTCACATGTCTTGGCAATCACAAGAGCCCAAATGCAAAAAGAAGAAGTACGAACAGAAAAGGATCAAAGGAATAAAGTAGAAACAAAGGAAGTAAGAATACAAAAACCTGCAGTAATAAAAGTTTTAAATAATCTTGAGGCACATAAATTACCAATTTTACACTTTGAAAATAACCGTATCTCACTTAGGATGAGCATCCGGATCAAAAATAAATTGAAATTTAGTGAAGCCTTAAATACCGGTTTACACAACTTCGACCTAGGACGAACGTTGGAAAAGCTTGAAGAGCTATCGGTAAGAAATGAAGTAAAATGAATGAAAATATATACAAATGATGATATATTTAAAAAGTGAAGAGTAGAAGAATTCATAGAAGTAGGAAATCAAAGATTAAAAAGTATTCAAGTGTGTATATGCGACGTACCAAAAACGGTACAGAAGAAAGAAGAGATCCAAAAGATATTAGAAATATATCACAATGATCCAATGTTTGGGTGACATGTAGGAAATAATAGGTTATTAAAGAAACTAGGAGCAAATTTCAAGTGGAAAAACATGGAGAAAGACGTAAGGAAATACGTGAAAAATTGTCATAAATATCAAGTGAATAAGGCAAAGCCCAGTCACAAAGAAAAATTTGTTATAACAGATACATCTATAAAACCGTTTGATATTATTTACATAGACACAATAGGTCCGTTTGTAGAGAGTAACAACGGGAATCGTTATTGCATTACGAAATTATGCGAATTAACTAAGTACGCAGTTATGATACCAGTTCAGAATAAAGAAGCACACACAATAGCAAAAGCAATTTTCGACAACTTTATACCAAATTACGGATTGATGAAAGAAATAAGAACAGATCAAGGGACGGAATATAAGAACGAAATAATGAAGAATTTGGCAGAACTATTGAATATAAAACATAATTTTTCAACAGCATACCACCACGAAACAATAGGCAGTTGCGAAAGATTACATAGGACATTTAACGAATATATAAGAAATTTTATCAAATAGTCTAAGGATAACTGGTGTGAGTTTGTAAGAATGTTCGCATATTGTTACAATACAACACCAAATACGTATCACGGATACACTCCTTTTGAGTTATTATATGGGAGAAAACCCAATTTGCCAGAATTTTTAAACGCAAAAATTGAACCGTGTTACAATTTTGAAAAGTATGATAGTGAATTGAGATATAGATTACAATACGCTAATGAAAGGGCCAGACAGTTTTTAATAAATAATGAATTAAGTAGAGTTAATAATAGCGAAAATGTTTCTTAACCCGTAAATTTTAAAATAGGAGAAATAGTTATTCTAAAAAATGAAGCATGAAACAAATTTGATTCACATTATCTAGGTCCGTTTAAAATAACGGGAATCAAGGGGGTAAATTGTGAGATAACATCTCCAGACAAAAAGCAACAAATTGTTCATAAGAATCGATTGTTCGTATACAAAGAGCGGAAACAATTGTAAATAAGTGAAGTGTGTTGATAAACGAACAAGTAGTGTTTAGTAGACAAAGATAAAACAAAAACATTCATAAAAACAGTTATAGGTATAAGTGATATCGAAAAATTAAAATGATAACTTTTCTCTTCCAAGAGGGGATGATGTAGTGATCCCTTAAAAGACATTGAAGACAAAAGGACACTAACTTAGAAATAATATTTAAATTCAGGTTAATATTAATTATAGTATTTAGGGAGCATTGGTCGGCCATGGTCAATGTCATTTATCAAGGAAAGCTTGTTTTTGTTATTTTATAAACAGACATGTACAGTTTACAGACGGAGGTCGGATGTGTAGTGAAACACAACTATGTTTCCTATATAATGGGTGTGAACGAACCAGGATGATATTATTGTTATTAATACTTTGAATAAGTCGTTTTGATATTTATAATCTTGTATTTTTAAATGTATTAAACTTGAACCCAGTGCTTTTATAAATGTGTTATTGTTTATTCTGTTCCCGAATACAGGTTGCTAGGTAAGTGGTTTCCTTCATAATAATATGACTTTATGGTAACCGTCGAGTATACGAGGGACCCTTACTAAGTAACCACCACACGTGGCCTTTATCGAAGCAAAGAACAAGACAACACCTGCCAGCTTCTCATTATATACTCAGTGACAGAAACCCGGCCACTTAGTAAATATTATTTTATTTCAAAAATATTTCACGTAAATGTTTAACATAAAAATTTCAATACGAGATTAGCGTATGAGCGCTATCAATTGAACATTACTTTATTCAATTATTTTTTTGCTGCAAGTACTGGACAAACCGGCCCATTCAGATATCGGAATACAGAATTTATTCAAGTAAACGATATCTTACAAGAATTCACAAGCGTGTGGCACAGGACGAACAGGACAACAAAGAGCCAATATCGTCGCCTAAGGTTATAAGCTCTAAGAGACCGTTTCTCATAGATAAGGACAATAACAAAACATGGAAGGATCCCTGGTATGTGCAGATACACGGCTAAGAAGGTTTGGAGCTTTTCCTTCCGACCTCAGTTGGTGTAATCTACATCACTGGAACATCGAAGAACTCGATTTCAGTGGAATCAGGAATGGAACCATATCGTTTTCAGTGATGAATCCCGGTTCCACCGAGATATGCGAGAAGGAGAGGAGGCGAACGTCGTAACTCTCAATTTTTTGTTGAGCGGCATGTACATCGCACTGTTGGAGTTATGATATGGGGTGCCATCGCTTATGACTCAAGGTCACCATTTTTCTTCATCAGGGGCAATATGAAAGCACATCGATACATTCAAGAAATATGGGAACCTTATCTGATTCCTTACCTCAGGTTACTTCAAAATTCAACTTTTCAGCAAGATAACGCTCGGCCACTGATAGCCAGATAAACCTTGGTTACTTCCATCAGGCTCAAATTCATCTCCTACCTTGGCCCCCAAGAACCCCTGATTTGTTCCCAATTAAACATGTGTAGGACATAATCGGTACTCATTGTGAGTATGCCTAGACGTATTAGGGAATTTGTAAGAATTCGTGTGGATTCAGCCCATTATTAAAGTTGGTGTGCGGAACCTTTGATTATATTCACCCGGTTGGAGGGAAATTTCAATAATTTACATATTACGAACTCCCTGATATGTATACCAAATATTACCGAAATAAAATAATTTTTACTGGTTGTTCGAGTTTGTGTCAATGACTATTGAATTTGTTCACTAATATGAATTGAATTGAACTAAAAAAAGGCATTCCAATGACAGCACTTAGCATTGATAAACAGAATATGAATTTAGCGACATCCCAATACAAAACGAAGGTTGAAAATTAAATCTAAGTTAAAAGATAAACGGTTTTAAAGATTAAAACTAACTTTTCCGCATCTGTGAGATGCCCTGATTAATATTCTATCATAAAATTGTCACTTGTATACACTTCAGGGGACTTTTTTTAGTCACGAGGGGGTTAGGGTTCAGGTGCCCTAATTGTTGCCGCTCAGCCACTGATTGGCTTATTGTGCACCCCCCTCACAAGTATTAAGCAGAGTCCCATACTAAATTATTAGCGAACATTGAGATTCGTCGGACTATGTTTTCCTGCATTCCCTCCTTATTTGTGCCTAGGAAGATATCTAGACAGGAGGCTCGCCTTCTGCACAGGGCAGGGCAATCGAAGACCACGTGCTTTGCAGTTTCTTCTACTGGCCAGTTATGAATCCTACCACTTTTCGCAGTTCTTTCCTACCCAGTCTAAAAGCATTTGCTGCGTAGGAACTCGATGGTCCTTTTAACATTCTTTTGGACTGAGCATGTCCCGTGATTCTGTTCCAGCGCTTTTGGTGTTCAAGCGACACCCAGTTGGAAACAGTTTTTCGTACGGCGCTGTATGAAACGCCGTATGCTGGTTCTGGTCCCATGAGGGGGAGATGAGCTCCTTTCTTGGCACACTTATCAGCTCCCTCATTTCCAGCTACCCCTGTATAGCTTGGCACGCAAGTAAGAATTACTCTATTGTCTTTGGCCAAGGTTTTCAAGGTATTGTGACAGTCCCACACTATCTTCGACGTATAGCTGTTGTTTGCTAAGGCCAAAAGGGCCGCCCGACTGTCTGTGTTCACATAGATTGTCTTTTTGTTATATTTCCTGTCTATGCATGTTCTGCCGCATTCGATTAGTGCAGCTATTTCTGCTTGAAATACGGTCGTCATTTTGCCAAGGCAAACCATTATTCTTTGCCTGGGTCTGACGCCGTAAACGCCTGCTCCTGTACCCGTTAGGGTCTTTGACCCGTCGGTGTACCAGGGGATACTGTTCAACATGCGTTGAGGTTCTCCCTGGGCCCATTCGGATCTGCCACTCAAGTTGACACGATATGGTATCTCAGTTTCCACGACCTTGGGCATTCTGTCAGGTGGCATTTCGATGATGTCGCACCTGATGTTGTCGTGTATTGTAGTATGTTTCATAGCATAGTGCTTGCACCAGTTGACATTTCATTGCATTCTGTATGCAGCCATTTTAGCCTCCCCCTGTATATAGAGATCTAATGGGGGGATATTTAGCAGTATTTCCAATGCTGCGGTTGGGGTGCCCTTCTTGGCGCCTGTAATGCTCAGACACGCAGCTCACTGCACTCTAGGAAGCGTTTTAGCGGATGTGCTTTGCTGAACTTCAGGCCACCATGCGATCGCACCATACACCATCATTGGTCTGATTACTCTGGTGTACAACCAGTTTACCATTGTCGGAGTTAGTCCCCAGGTGCACCCAATTGCTCGTCTCATCGTCATTAGCGTAATCTGAGAACGGGTTGTGATGCTCGCTAGATGGCTGTTCCAGGTTAGTTTGTCATCTAACCGGATTCCTAGATATTTTGCCTCCCTGGCAACCTTTATCTAATTGCCGAAGAATTTTGGCACACTAGTAATCTCTGCGATTCTCTGTTTTGTAAATGGTACCATGATGGTTTCCGAAGGATTGACAGACAATCCCTCCGCTTCACACCATCTCTCCACTACGGACATTGCCCTCTGCATTAGTTCCAGGCAGATGCCCACGTGTTTTCCCCGTATTAGAATGATGATGTCGTCAGCATATCCTTGAGCATACCACCCCTGCTCGTTTAGTGAGACAAGAAGGTCGTCGACTACCAGATTCCACAGCTTTGGTGACAGAACGCCTCCCTGAGGGCATCCTCTTTCTGTCTCCACCTCTCTTGTGACACCACACAGGGATGCTTGTGCTCTCCTGCTGCTTAGCATGTTCTCTATCCATCGGGTGATTGTCCTGTCTGTGCCTCTGGATTCCAGCTTTGACAATATTGAGCGAGTGCTCGTATTGTCAAATGCTCCTTCGATATCCAGGAACACAGCCAGTGCAACTTCTTTGTAAGTAAAGGCTTGCTCTATCTTGCTCACCAAGCTATGCAAGGCTGTTTCGCAAGATTTGCCACTTTGGTAGGCATGTTGATTGGGGTGCAGCGGCTTGTCGCCCAGCACCGTGACCCTCAAATGCCTATCTGAAAATCAGAAGGGGACATTTGTGAGACACCTTGAATGAGACACCTTGAAAATATCCAATCATAAAATTGGCCATTTGTATACACTCCGGAGGCTGTATCGTACTAAACCCGAAATTTCTCCAAAAAGGACAAAAATGTGGCACTTCTGGTACCGTAGCACCCGTTGTACTAGCTCTGGTGAGCTAAAAATCAATAAGGTTTATCTATAAGACGTCCTGAACAATATTCAAACATAAAATGGGTCACTTGTATAAACGCTGGAGGATGTATCGTGCTAACAAACTGAAATTTTTCAAAAAATGACAAAAATGTTGTACTTCAAGTACCATAGCATCCGTTGTACAGGCTATTGTGAGCTGAAAATCAATAGGGTTCATCTGTGAGATGTCGTGAACAATATTCAATTACAAAAGTTGGTGATTTGTTCCAGCACGGAGGCTGTATCGTACTAACAAGACATGTATCGAAAATATGCCGACGACAGCGACGACGACATACACACAGGATTTTTTTTCTAAAAACCGTTTTTTCGTGTTGTTCTTGTTGAAAAACGTAAGAAAAACTCTAATTTTCTCAAAATTTCAACTTTTTTGTGGATAAACCAATACTTTTCTCGCATATTAGATAGGTTGGGCGGATTAGTAATACATATCAGTTTACCACACCATAGTTACTGACCCACCAGGGAGAAAAGCAGAGCGAGGAATAAGATTAAATTGCATTTGCAGCTAAACACACGGAGTCACATCTGAGAGTACGGGATAATAAGAAAATGATAAATTGAAGTAAGAAGAAACGGAATAGATCAAAGGCTGGTCACAAAGCATCAACGTTGCGATTATATATGGACTAGGTTGAAAAAGTAACTGAGAAATTGGGAGATACAGTACATTATAGATATTTCTGGGTGCAGACCTCGAGATACATCATAAACTAGTTGCTTTTTTTTAAATAAGAATTTGAATGAGTTGGCGACATAGTAAATACATCATCCAGAAGACGGATGTAGACTTAATTGTAGAATTGTCATTGAATTTCAAATATTTCTCAAGGAGATTGCGGAATGCTGCAGCTTCCACGACGTAGAAGCATCTCAGGGTTTGGAACAGTTCACTCTTCTATTTACTTCAGGGGCTATTGGACAGTTAAAGGACAAAGTGTGATTTAAGTACCTATTTTATTATAAGAATCAGAAAACGTCAAGAATATCTTGGCCTATGTTCTAACGTTCCATTTTTGTGTACTGTGGATATGGCGGTACATGGTGGCTTCTTACATTGACATAGTATCATAATTTGAGGAATAGGTGTTCTCTCCTTATTTAAATATATAGTATTGCTAGGTGGTAGGACGAATTGACATTGGCAGTAGCGAATAGTTGACCGATTCATTTATAAGTGTAAAATGCAGGGTACTGCAGGTTGTAACATTTTTCTTGACATTGATAAGATTAAATTGACTTTAGACTTTGTATAGTATGGTCAGAAGGTCGGTAGTGCAGTTGATAATGCGACTATCTAGAATTGCAGGGAACAAAGTCGATATATTCGACTATTGAAATTGAAATGATCGATAACAATGGTTTGTGATTACTGGGAGTATTTTCCCTTTCTACGCCAATCTAAAAATATTCTTAGAACCTTTTGAGTACAGATGTTGAAAGAGTGAATATATGGAGGAGGTGAGTGATTAGTGATGTTTTGTCCGAACTTTGATATACGTAGCATCGTAGCTGTGGCATACGTTTGAACGATATGAAGAGGAGGAGCCAGAATAAAACCGTTGGAGATACCAGTAGGTAAGTTGAGTGGAAGGCTGGGACAGGCAGAGAACAATCTTGCCACTTAAGAAATGCCTCGAAGTATAATATTAATTGACTTGGAAAATGATCTTCGAAACCTCATAATTTTTCTAACAAATGCAGCACGCTATATTTGGACTTTCTGAACATACATGAATATAACGGCTACTAGTGCTGTTGGAAATGCAAAGAGATGGAAAAACTTGAGGAAAAACAAATTGACTTTCTATTGAATAGACGCTTAGAAAATTGGATGGAAACATATCCGCCAGACAAATGAGATCCAAAATTCCAGAAGAACTCAGTACTTCGTTTAAAGGATTATATTGCTCGCTTCTATTATTTTGACGTGGATTAAGAACAATGACAAGTCAGTACTGGAATGTCTAGCTACAAGAGTATGAATTAGATGAATCTAAGTTTATTATTATTGATGATAATAATATTATATTAATTGCCTCTGAAACAATGTTACAGCAATTAATACATGTACAAAAATAAATAGATCATAAGTAATACAAACCTACTGTTCATTTAATACAAACAATAGAGCGCAATTTCAATGTTTTTCAAATATATTCTGCAATTTTCCTAGCTACAAAAATTGTTATATTATTTAAGACATGCAGGAGAGAGTTTACATTTTCAAAGCAAGCGAAATTTGGTTTCATTAACGTATAAATTGGACAATCAAACATTATGTGAAAAATAGTTTCCTTTTCATTTTGTAAACAGTATAATATTATTCCAATACTATTTAACGTAAATTTCATTCTAAAATGATTAGACATACTCAACTGAGCAAGAGTACGGGAAACCTGGATACGTAATTTTGAAAACAAATATTTGCTAGGTTCACAAGAGGCAGGAAAAGAAGAATAATAATAACGAGTCGCCATACTCACATCTGATTCATGTAAGTATGTAATATATGTAGAACAAAGTGAACTAAAAGAAGGATGATTGAAATTATTCCATATATGAATACAATCAATATCAACCAAAAAATGTTTCATCTGCATTATCACAGACCTCGGCAGTTGCCGAGTGACGCAAGTACATCACCACAAAAACCACCCCAACAATAAAGCCCAATATAAACTAGCTGTAGCATGTTAATCAAACCGTTCACGGATCACAATGGAATTCTGTCAGTTGACTTGGGGCGCTGAGGTGATAATACAGTACAATTTTCAGCCTCCTAGCTGTACTCAAAGCTGAGACACAGGTACTTTGTTTTAGGTAGTTTGTCGGTATATACATATGTATATATATATATATATATATATATATATATATATATATATATATATATATATATAAATTATTTGATTTTCTTTAACCTTTATATATAAATTTTTTTTCCATTTTTCGTGGGCATCAGGTTAATAGTAAACACAGTATCAGTTTATGTTTTAATTTGACGTTTCGCTCCTTCAATTTGGAGCATTTTCAAAAACTTCACATATCGATGTTTTACAATAAAATGAACAAGTTTAAACGATTAAAATTGAATGTAGACATACAGGCGATAAAAACTGGTTGTTAATAAAATAATTTCAATTTCAAAGTATATATATATATATTTGTGGCAACTTTGTAACGGTTCTATACTCGATAGTCGAAATTGTGTAAAGTGACGTCATCGGTTATCTACCGATTTAAAGTGAACTCCATGAGCGTATCATAGTTTAAGGGTGCGAATACTGAAATATCTGGAATTTCAATTTTTAACATTTGAAATAATAACTTATCACAAGTTGTTCATAAGTAAGTTAAAACAAAATAAAAAAATGTTTAAAAGTCAATTCCAACTTACTACTACTAAAACTAAAAAAAAGTTGTTTGTCAAGACCAAAATAAATTACCAATAAGTATAGGTATGTTGCGAGGTCACTTGTAAAATGTCTGACTAACTGGAAGCGGTATCACTCCCTGACGACTCCTCAGAATCATCGCTTTCTCCTCCTATATCGATAATGAGTGGTTCCGTCATTACTTCTACACGTATGTCTAAATCCCAAAACTTTATTTCTTCTTTTAATACATATTGAATACATTTACGCCAACTCTCAGCAGTAACGGTATGCAGCGCCTCGTCAAACAGTTTCTCAACGTCAGCCATTTTGAATGTACTGTTTTTTCTCGCAACATAATTTTTCACTTGGGCCCAAACCAGCTCGATGGGGTTTAACTCACAGTGGTAGGGAGGAAGTCTAACAACTGAGACGTTGAAATCTTTCGCCATTTCATCGACAACGTACTTAATATAACTGCTTTTATGTTTCCGTACGAGAGATAATAATTCAACTTTTAGCATTGCCTCGTTGTGCGGAATGCTTTTACTCTCTAACCAATCAATTATAACCCTCTTGCGGTTAGCTGAAGTAGGTATTTGCTCCAGTCGACGAGAGTGGTATGAAGCATTATCCATAACTATCACTGAACCAGGAGTTACCTTTGTTAAAATTGATCTAAACCATGTTTCAAACCGGTTACCATCCATCTCTACATGGTAATCGACAGTTTTTTTGGACTGAAAACTGAGTAATCCACCTTCTACAAATCCTTCCTCGCTGCCAATGTGAGTGATAATCAGTCGACGTCCTTTCCCAGAGGGAGCTTTTAAACCGGAAGAGAAACCCTCCATAAAGGCTTGTCGATTGCTTCGTATATTCATGTCTTGCCACACTTTTGACACAGTGTGGCCTTCATTTAACCATGTTTCGTCAAGATAATATATGTGCCGTCCTTCGTTACGAAACTGTCGTATCTGTTTTAAATAATTTCTCCTCCATTCCACAATGTCATTTCGTTCAATTAAGGCACTGTTTCTACTTCTTGTTTGGTAACGAAAATTCATTAATTTTGAAGTTCGTCTTAAAACTTTATCACTGATGTTTGGTAAAGTATCATCAGCTTCTATTACCTTGCTCAATTTAGCTACCGAGGGGATTTCATTCCTAAAATAAAAAGAATGTATTTCCCTACGTATAGCATTCCGTGTTTGGTCGTCCAAAACAATTTTCTTTCTTCCCCTACTTTCCGGTTTACAGTTTTCACCTCGTTGTCTTGTCAAAGATCCGTCCCGCGATTTCTTTAGAATATTGTATATAGTACTCTCAGAAACTTTAGTTAAATAACTGCACTTAATCACAGCGTCACTAACACCCAACTGTTTGTCCATGGCACGCAGTCCTTCGTACACATTTAATATGAGGACTTTTTCTTCCCGAATTAAATTGTTACGACGCCGTTTTTTATCGCCAACACCGCTACACTCCGCCATTATTGTCACTAAATATACCGATATAAATATTACAATAAATACCAATAATAACCGATTTATCACACAAAACCACAACACAAATACTGATGTTACGTTCATGAAGAGAATAAACACCTCACATAACTGTTTACTATCACTGTCTCATTTGCGTAGCTCGATCTATCTATCTCGTTCTCAAAGCCGGAACATTGAAGCGACTCTCCAACATTGTCAAATCGGCGAGTTTTTCACAACAAACTTTGCGTTCAAGAAATATACATAAACACTTTATTTCACATTTCAAGTAAACTAATTATTATTAGTCTGCTTGAAATTTGAAATAAATATATTAAATTGGTATTGACTTAATTACATTGCATCTTTTGTACCTGAAATATTGACACAATGGATTTGAAGTGTATTTATAAAATACAGCATTTCTCTCTAGAATACATATGGCAACTGCGCTTTAACCAAAGTGTTGATTAGATAGCTCTGACTCACTTTACACAATTTCGACTATCGAGTATAACGATTTCGATGTAACTTTGCAAGAGGATAGAGATCGAAAAATTATTACGATCGCATTATACCACGATCCCTGAATAAATCCTTAAGGGGTCCAAATGGCCTTCTAAAATTTCGAAATTTTAAGTTTTTTCCAATTTATACGTTTTTTCAGCTCAGATAGAGAGAAAATACTCTGAATAATTGAGTGTACCCTCGTGGAGTTACAGCGAAAATAAGTGGTCTAAAAAAAGTTTCCTTAAATACTGCGTACCTGTAACAAATTATTGAGAGAATCTATATTACTTTTCTTGAGTATATGAATTTAAAATCTGTACAAAAGTACATCAATTATTTGAAACTTTCAAATTAACAAAGATAGCTTACCTTCATTTTAAAAAGATTATAAGTAGATATAATAATTAAACCCTATACATCGTATGATTTGATATCACATGTTTTATGAGAGGTGTACTTGTAAGTGACTCAAATAATTTGTTTATAGGTTGCCAAGTATCAATTTTAGCTTTAGCCATTATTGGAAGGGGATAATCTATAGCCCGCCCTTTGTAGGCGGGTAGATGAGCCATTTCATTAAGGACTCGATCAAGTAAATATTACAAGTATATTTATTGGTTTACAAATCACCTGGTTATTAAAGTAGGGTTTCCGAAAACTCTCATGCAAAATAGCATAATTTTTGTTTTCTGTAAATTAACAGATAATTTCTTCCTAATGGCATATTTTTCTAAACATTTTATTTGCTTAAAAATGTCAATTTCAAAATGTGCCAAAACGACAAGATCGTCAGCTTACATTAGGACAGAACGTCATTTGTGTCATCATTATTTACACCGTTATCAAAAATAAAGTTTCAAAATCTGCTATACAGTGCAAATAATAAGGGGCTCAGAGGTTCTAACTGTAGCACGCCCGTTGTCACTTCAAACAATTTCGATAGCTCATCGGAGCATTTTATTTGCACTGTTGCATGCGAGTAGAGCATTTGTAATACACGGGGAATGTTTGACGATATTCAGAAATAAATTAATTTTCCGCAAATCGCTAGGAAATTTTGACATTCCTGTCAAAATTTCTTGAAGAAAAAGTCAGGACTTCCTTACTGTAAGGAAATGTCATTTTCTTACTGTAAGGAAATGATATTTCTGTACAGTTGTTAGTGTTCTACATAAATGATTGAAAACACATTGCTTATAAGGAATTAATTTATATTTTGAAAACATCAAGTCATTGCTGAATACATTTTTAAGATCAATTTGTTATATTTACAGTAATTTGACAGTTAGTACAATTATTGAACATTGGAGGAACACTCTTAGAACTATGAGAAACATTTTGAACAACATGCAGGGTGGTAGGGTCATTTTGTTGAATATTTTGTACTGTGAAAATTTTATTTGCCACCTCAACCTTATTGTTAAGCGATTCTTCGATATATCCTTCAGCAACGTTTGATGACTTCCATCCGCCATGCCTCTTTAAACTAGTTATGTCGGCACCAGAGTCAACCAATATTGTTGCAGAAGACCGAAGACCAGTATAAACTGTCGGATTTACCAAGTTCAAATAAGTAGCAACTATTTTGGGCATTTTTCTAAATTGATGAATTCCTACCACTTGTCTACAACCCTTTCCGCTTTGATATTTAAAGAAAAATCGGTCACTGTTCATATTTACTGGTCTTAACGAAACATACTTTCGATAAACATTCAAGTAGATCTGATTAATTACAAATGATCTTGGTTTGTTGGTTTTCGAATCAGGTATGCTGATTAAAAGCTTAGATTCTAAGTCTTCTATATCGTGTACAGTCATTCGGACTAACTCATCCATTCTACAGGCCCCAGAAATACCAAATATTACAGCCACCTAAGAAATAAATAAAGGTATAATCTAAATAGAAATTAAAACCTTGTAAATTACCTTAATCATTAAATTTTCTTTATCTGGAGCTTCCTGGATAAATTTTTCAATTTCTTCCTTCGTTAAAATCTTAGATTTCTTTGCCCTATAACCTTGAGCTTGCCGTTTCAATAAAGAACGAAGTTTTGAGTATGTAGATATATCTACATTGTGTTTAAGTGCAAGGGTTGACTTCGGCATTGAATAATTGGCCCATAATGTTCAAGATTTCATCTTTAAACAAAGGTCTAGGAAGTATGCCATTACAACATTTTCTGAGAAAGAACTCGTATTTTTACTCATGCGATAATCCATAAAACGTCTGTATGCATTTTCGTACTTTTCTCTTGATTTATTTGGCAATAATTCTAATGAAGCAGTATTCACTGCCTCAACCAGCTCTGGAGGAGTCCCAGGAATGGAAATTTCATCATCACTTATCATTTTACTTTCGAGAACACCAGCAATTAAATTTATAAGCGTCAAGTTTGACAATTCAACCTCAATACGTTTCCATAGTAACCCAAGTAATTTTATTAGGAATTTCAAAGCACCATTTATTTGGGAATAAAATTATCGCGTTTTTTTTAAAATCAATCAATATCTGTCGAATTTTAAACGATTTGCGAAAAATAGTATGTTTACCTCGTAGGAAAAGCCACATTCCTGGACTCTGTGTTGCTAAGTCTCGGCTTGCGCCTCGACTTAGCAATCTTCACAGTCGTCCAGGAATGTTAAGCTTTTCCTACCCGGTAAACACTGTACTATTGCTCTACAAATCCGCAGGTTCTGTTGAAGTCGACAAAAATTGCGAACAATTTTCGTCTTCTATGGCTCATATGTAAATTAATAACACTGGACAAGGTAAAGACATTATCTTGACAACTTCGACCTAGACGAAAGCCAGCTTGACATTCAGACAGGATATTACATTTATCAGCCCATTTGTATCAACCTGTTTAGAAAAATAGAAGTGAATATTTTGGCACAACTGTTAACGAAAACTATTCTCCTGTAATTTCTAGGATCATCTGTCGAACCTCCCTTATACAAAATAGTTAACAGAATGTTACATCAAGATACTATCGCGTATTAAATGCCTCCTATATATTATTTTCTCAGTAATAAATTTCATAAATTTACTTTGGAGCCAGATGAACCAACTTCAAATAACGCTGTGTATAAAAAATCTACCAGCAACAAAAAATTGCCTGAAAACTCAAAATAGAAAGTGGATGGAAAGGATCTCTAGACATCATACCATGCACGCTTATGGTAAATATTCTGCAATGTAAATGTACATACAGGGTGGTCCTTAAGTAATTGTACATAGGAATATGATAGATTCCTGACTTCAAAATATTACGATTTAAACCAACTTTCTTTGATAAAATGTTGCTAATAAGGAATATACAGGACGTGAAAGTTAAATTTTAAAATTTCTTTTTTGCAATAACTTCAACGTTTTTGGATATGCATACATGAAAATTTGGAAATAGAGGTTTTTTGGCACGAAAAATCATAATCTGGTACTTACTTCGATGTAATTTGTAGAGGGCGCTACATAGGCCACATTTGTGGCATTAATGTGCCCTAAATTTTTTTGCTGTTCAAGTTTGGTGGATTTTTGTAAAAGAATATTGAAGCACGTTATTTTAATAGAAAAAAAGTATCTTCTCTTCTTACAGTGCCATATCCGTGATTGGACGAAGGCGACCTCTCACTTCTACCTGTGTTGTGCTCTCCAGTTACCACAGATAGAAGGGATCTACAGTTCAACAACGGATCCGAACGTCTATGTTGAGAGGCTGTACTAGGCAGAATACTGTCGGTGGTTTGCCATTGCCTTCCGACAGGTGGCTCTCCGAATTTTTAATTATATGTTAACTAGGCCCGGGTTTGATACCGGGGCCTCTCGGTTAGCAGACAGAGCACCATTCCACTAGCCTACGGAGACCACCAAGTATACTTGTTATTAATTTTAAAACTTTACGGTTTACGATATAATCGTATTTCAAGGACCAGATGCATCATTATTATTGAAAACATTTAGAAAACAAATTAAAAAAAATATGCTAAATAACATTATAACTGCAATTGTGTCACATTAAATATACGATATGTCCTCCATTCTCGTCGATGCATTTATTTACACGTTCCATTAAAGATCGTCTCATATTAAACAACATCATTGGATCAAAAAAACCGCTGCTCTATTTATTTCTTCCCAAAGTATTAATTATTCATTTCGGAAACTATTAACGTAGTAGGCTGATGTCACGAATAATTTTGACAGCAAAGCATTCGATTTGTTTCAATATTATGTCTTGGAATATTTAGTTTACATTTTCTAATACAGATATGAGAGATATGATTGCTATTTACTGTCAGCGAAATTTTAATGGGCGTGCTGCGAAACGAGAATATTTGAGAAGGTATCCAAACAGGCTGCAATATAATCATCAAACATTCAAAAATCTATTTAGGAATCTAGGCAAAAGTTATTCCTTTTGTCCTCTAAGCGCGACCAAGAATAATTACGTCTGATAAATATGACGAAATAATGGTTCGCATTGAAGATGATCCTCAAGTTAGTACACGGCGTTTATCTGCTGCTTTAGAAATCAGTAAAACTTCTACTTAAAAAAGACTGCACCTCGAGAAGTATGTCCCATACCATTTTATTGCGGTACAAAATTTATTGCTGGAAGATCTACCGTTAAGATACCAATTTGCAAGGGCTATCCGAAACAGGCAAAATCTTGATCACACCTTGGTCGACAGAATATTATTTACCTACGAAGCTACCTTCAACCGCCGTGGTATTTTTCATTTAAGGAACAATCATCTTTGAAAATCCTCATGATAAACGAGTGAGCCATTTCCAATATGAATTCAAAATAAACGTATGATGTGGTATAATTGGTAACAATTTCTTAGGACCATACGAGTTACCTCGTAATTTGAATGATGAGAACTACTTACATTTTCTGCAAAATGATTTCATTAATCTATTGGAAGGTTTGCCTTTGAATATAAGACAAAATACATGGTTCATGCACCGCCGCATTATACGAGAGCAGTCAAAACATATTTAAATAACAAATTTCCTGAACGGTGGATTGGTCGCGGTAGCCATTTTCCTTGACCAGCACGTGGTCCAGACTTGAATCATCTCGATTTCGGTGTATGGGGTGCAATGGAACAACTTGTTTATAAGGATCCCATATGTACCATCGACCAACTTTGGGAAGAAATAAATAGAGCAGCGGGTTTTTTTATTCCAATGATGTTGTTTAATATGAGACGATCTTTTATGGAACGTGTAGATAAATGCCTCGACGAGAATGGAGAACATATCGAACATTTATTGTGATAAAATTGAAGTTATATTGCTATTTAGCTTAGTTTTTTTTCAATTTGTTCTCTAAATGTTTTCAATAATAATCATGCAGCTGATCCCTAAAATGCGATTATATCGTAAACCGTTAAGTTTTAAGATTAATAACAAGTATACTTTTTTTCTATCAAAATAACATGGCTCTAATATTCTTTTACAAAAATACCGCTAACTTAAACAGCAAAAAAATTTAGGGCACATTGATGCCACCAATGTGGCCTATGTAGCGCCCTCTACAAATAACATCGAAGTAGGTACCAGATTATGATTTTTCGTGCCCAAAAACATTTATTTCCAAATTTTTATGTATACATATCCCAAAACGTTAAAGTTATTGCAAAAAAGAGATTTCAAAATTGAGCCTTCAACATCCTGTTTATTCCTTATTAGCAACATTTTATTAAAGCAAGTTGGTTGAAATCTTAATATTTTAAAGTCAGGAGTCTACCATACTTCTATGTACAATTACTTAAGGACCACCCTGTATATTAAAAAAAGAGCTGTGGCACGGCAAGTTGAAACACTGATTTCTCAACTTCCTGTTTCAATTACGGGGTAATTAGCGGTTAACCCCCCCTTGCCCCATGCATAGCAAAGGCCGCGGTAGCACAATGGTGGGAACGCCCTGGTGAGAGGTCGACAGGTCATATTCCCATAAGAATACTCCCACACTCCATATTAAATTATTATGTGGAGTAATAATATTCAAACACTGTGTGTTTGTCGAGCTACGCAATATACTTTGGTCCTACGTTAAGAAGATTGTGCTAAAAAAATTCTGCTAACGGTTTTATTTATGGGGTCAACTAAAAGAGCAGGGCCGGCTTTACGTTTGTTGATTCTGAATTCAAGCATCTCGTAGATTGGAAACTACACAATATATATTGACAATAATTTTGTTTTCTTGTTTCATGTTCTGTTTAAATGTATCTCTTTTTATAATTTTTTACTTATTCTTCCTATCCAATTGTCCAATATCATTCCTATATATCAATTTTACTTTATATCATTTAATTGTTTCTCAAGATATGTTTCCGTCGTCAATATTAAGAATAAATACAGTTATTGTGGGTATGCATATTATAATAAACCGGGTGTGTAGCTGTTTCCTGTTTATAATGATTTTGAATACTGAGAAGATTCGATAAACATCTGAAACCCCAGAATATCATAGAAGCTTCACTAGTTGGAAAATAAGACGTATTGATAAATACCAATAATTATATGGGGTTGCCTAACTTGAGCGACAATGACAGTTAATAAAAAAATTTGGCGCTAATACTTATAAATAACTATTCAATCGATTGCATAATTGGAAGAAGGAAGAAAAAACAATGAAGGGACGCTAAAATTCTTCCTATTGATGAAATTCAACTGCTCATCAGAGAACTTGTACATGACTCGTAAATAGAGAACGCTTTGGGATGAAATATAATGATATCCTAAAAACACTGTACTATGGTCAAAAATTGTGGTCCCAGTAAATTAAGCTGCAGCTTCTATTCTGTTATGATTCATTTGTTTCTACTTATTTATGAGTAATTCTTAAACTAAAACATAACAGAAATTTAAAACGAAAACTGCTCCAAAACAGTCAAATATCACCTCCATACCTAAAAATCTCCGCACAAATATATCTATATAAGTTACAGCTTATCTTCTCCATAAAAAGAAAACCTTGCTTAATATTCAACCTTCCATAGTCATTTAACCTAAGCTCATTTTATATTCCAGTTTTTGGAGTTATTCAAGGCTTAAACGCGCAATACGCACTTAGAGGTACTTGTATGATATTTATCACTTTCACCTTTTGCTTTCTATCCAACTAAACGTTTTGTCCATAGCTTGATGCTAACCTCTATTGATTTTTCTTCTTGAAATTCCCAAGTTTTCTGTCCTGATTTAATTTGTTTTTCTTTTTTGCAGTATCTAACGCTTTTTCCCAATTTTCTCTCTGTGCATCATTTTATCTAGTAGTTTTGTCACTGCTTTTATCTTCTAAATCTATTTATTATTGGATCCTTTTGTTGCTATTATGATATGTAATTTGAAATACTGGAAATTTGAACAAGTCTTTCATTTGTCAGCGTTTATACTGCCCCATCTGACTTTTAGACCCCGAGGCCCAATTCAAGACAGCTAAATGTTACTTCTCCAGTTTCTCTGCTTTATGAGTCGAATCAATTTGTCGAAGATAGTTATTTCCAAACGCTTTCAACTTGACCAGATTCTTCATAATGTCAAATTGTAATTTTAACAATTAAGTTTATCCTCTTCACGAAAAAATGTACATTTGCGTCCATTTCATTTAATTCTGCTTTTTGAACACATTTATCAGGCGGGGCAGAATAGGGTGGCGGGATAGAACGGGGTACGCCATTAAAAACCCGAACGTGTGAATGGAAATATCCGAAATTACACTGAAGGTTACCTAGAAGTATCAGTTACATGTTAAGGTACGCCAGTTGTCCAAAAAACGTCGAGCAAAACGTTAGTCTCGTTAACATCTGGAATTTTCGTCTAGATTTGTTACTTTGCCGTCCATATTCACCACCGTGGGTAGGTTAGATTATATTTTAACGGGGTTACAATACACTGAAACCTAAGGTTTATTGTGCCCCCCCCCCCCTATCAGAGCTATTCTCGCTACTACTACAGCTCGCCTTTCAGTTCCAGGGTTCTAATGAACTCTAGTATTTGGGACGGCTTCAACGAGGTTAGATCCTCACTGTTACAAGTTTCTTGCCCAAGCATTTATTGCGTTGGCTTGCAATGGCGAGGCATTCTAGAACTAGGTGATCCGGATTTTCATCCTCCTTCCCACAGAATCTACACTCCGCAATTTCTGCTAGACCTATTCTCATTAAGTGCTTCCTAAGGCGGCAGTGTCATGCAAGAAGCTCGTGAGGAGATGTAGCTTATTTTTACTGTGGTCCAAATATTTTTTGGATCTAGCAGTGTCAAAGCTCCACAGGAACTTTTTAGAATGTTCCAACCCGGGAAGGCACCGCCAGGGTGCTTCTCGTTCGGTTTCCTCTTTCTTCCGAAACTCTTTCTTATAGGAGAATTTTCCTACACCACAGAAAGGCTACGGGCCAATAAAGGGCGTTTGTGCTCTTTTCCTGGCAAGTGTATTGGCCTCTTCAATTCCCGTGATTCCCGAGTGGCCAGGAACCCAGACTAAAGAGACCCTGTTATTCTTGCCTAATAAAGTTTTCTTCGGCACTCCCATGCCAACTTTGAGTTGGTGACATGGGAGCTCAATGCTTTGATAGCTGCTTGGATCGATATGTCACATTTCTGATAGTTTCTTTCTAGGTTCATTGACAGACACATGAGTTGTGTTGTCAAAGGCCCCAGATATATCCAGGAGTGCGCACATTGCGATTTCTTTGTTATTCTGAGTTCTGTGGATGACTTCGGTCAGCTGATACAGAGCCGTATGGGTTTATCGACCCGCTCTGTAGGCATGCTGACATTTATGAAGTGGTATATTCTCCATGTTATCTGTTCTCATGTAGTTATCCACTACTTTCTCCATCGTTTTGAGTAGAAACGATGTAACACAGATGGGCCTAAAAGATCGGGGATCAGTCCCACCTTTTTTCCCTATTTTTGGTATGAAGGTCACCCTGCCCTTCTCCATTTTCTAGGTATTAGACCTACTGCTAGACTGCTTATTGTAATCTTCAGCAGGTGAGGAAGAATCTCCTCTATCCCTTGCTGCAGGGGTGCTGGGAATATTCCATCCTCTCCTGGTGATTTACGTGGTTGAAAGGTACTTATTGCCCATTGTTGTCTGGAAAATATTTTCTTAGCAATGTCCTAATCTTCCTTGCGGGATTTTTTGGTGTAATTCATCGCTATTCCAGTACTTGTTGCTGGTTCACTATCTGAAAAGTGAATTCTAGGAAGAAGATTCGATTGTTCCTCTTCACCTTCCGTGTATGATCCGTCTGGCTTTTTCAGCGACATTATGGGGTTAGTTTCCCCATTTGCCATGACCTTTTGTAGCCTGGCCGCTGTGTGAGTGGAAGTTATCTTTTCGAAAAAGGCTTGATAATCAAGCCTTTTGGCCTTCCTAATCTCTTTATTGTACTGAGTAAGCTTCTCAGTGTACCCCTGCCAATTACCGTCACGTTTGGCTCTATTAAAAAGCAGACGGACCTCTTTTCTGAGGTTTGACAGGCTCTCATTCCACCAAGAAGCATCCTTTTCTGAACGAGCTTTTGACAGTGGGCAACTGGAATGAAAAACTTCCATTATTTCCTCACTGATTTGTTCGACTCTTTGTTCCAGGTCGTAGTGCGGGTGATTTACCCCATTCACTTCGACGTGTTCCAAATTGTTCTTCAGATTGGTCTTGTAAAGAGACCAATGAGTATTTATAGGATTTCGGATTGTAGGAATCGAGGTATTATCTCCCTCTATCCTAAATTCGATGATCCTATGGTCGGAAAGTGATGGATCGCTCATCACCCTCCAATCTTTAATATTTTTCCTAGCAGTAACATTAACAATTGTCACGTCCAGGACTTCTTCTCTTGCTCTCGTGACAAAGGTGGGGGTTGCCCCCACGTTTAAGGTCTCAAGGTTATTTGCTAAGTGATTCTAATAAACACTCACCTTTTGCGTTGTTGTTAGTGCTTCCTCACACGGTATTGTGTGCGTTGGCATCACAACCAATTATAATTGGCAGCCGTCTGCTATTGCAGTGTCTCACTATCTCTTGTACTTCTTCTGGCGGTATCATCGGCCCGTTTCCAGCGAAGTAGGCAGAGGCAATAACGATGTCTCGGTCAATACCCCCAATGTTGAGGTGAACCATAATTGGAACAAAGTCCCGTGACACGTATTCTGACACACAAATATATTTTTTGTTATTTCTTATTATTACACAGGCACGCGGAGATACTTGCCCTTGATCATAAATTAATTTAGAATCCTTACATGCCAAACCCTTGATTTGGGCTTCTTTGTTGATCCATGGTTCTTGGATCAGTACAATATTCAGTTGTAGTCTAGCGAACAGCCTTGCAATGACGGCTGAAGCTCCATATTCGCCTGATGCAGGTTAATCTGAGCTACATTCGTGACCGTGAAGGTGAATTATTACGGATGAGAGAGGCCGAGTTACTCAGCCTCTATTCATCCCCCTCCTTTATCTCTCCCTGACCTTACTCGACCACCATGGCAATATCTTCCTCGGAGTTCGAGCAGGTTTCTTGATCTCGAGTCAGACTCTCGACCCCCAGGCTGCTCCGCCTAGTTTCCCGGGATGCAGAGGCGATCCCCGCATCCCCAGTCACCCCAGCAGAGCCGGAGGAGATCTCGGGCTGACTCAAGGTCAAGCTTTAGCCTTTTTTCCCTTTTCCAGAGGTTCCGGATGTGAAGGGTATCTCTTTTAAGCTTTATCCTCCCCGTTGGCACCACCATAGATAATTTGGTTGTTAAATTTTAATCTATTTCAATTATGTCATGCAAAGAACGTTTGTTTAGCAACTTTTTTTATCACTTCAGCTTTACTGTAGGGCATTTTATTTTTAAAATCTCACTTTAAAAGTATACATTGCACATATGGGGTGATGTATAATGGGCTACCCCGTTCTGTCCCGTTAAAGCTCGTACCTAATTTAGTATTTTTTTAAGATAGTTGGAAATTATGTTTCGGAAGACAAGGCGTCAGGAATGGAGTACCGAATCCATGAACGCAGCAGTTGATGTCGTTGTTACTGGACAAATGGGGCACAGGGAGGCCGCAGAGTAACATGATGTGCCTCAAACGACTTTAGAAAGATATGTGGAAAAAATAAATGATCATCAAAATTTTGTTGTTGATAAAATTGCCGAGAATTGTCCCCGCGTTTTTTTGCAAGAGCAGGATATAGAACTATTTAAAATTAATGGAATCAGGACTTCTTGACTTGATCATTATTGATCAATTAGCTACACGAAATCAGTGCCAACAAAAATTTATTGATGCATCTGAAATGGCTGGAAAGGATTGGATGGAATGTCTTTTTAAAACGCCTACTTTGACGCTACGAAAACCAGAATCGACTCGAGATCCCGAGCTATGGGGTTTGGTAGGGTTGCGGTGTCACAATTTTTCCGCATTATTTAGGAAACAGTTGACACATATAAGCTAGGTGATGAACGCATCTGCAACTGTGACGAAGCGGGGTTGACGGTGAATCCAAAGAGCCATTCCAAAATCTTATCCTTAAAAATAAAACGTCCGGTAAGCAACTTAACTTCCGCGGAACGGTGAGATACCATAACGGCTGAAACTTATTTCTCTGCTGCTGGAGCATACATGCCACCAAGAAAACGGAAGTAGCAGTAATTTGAGTTAGGCTTGCCATCTGTTAGTTAGTTAGAGATTCTGGATGGATAACCACTGAACTTTTTTTCAATTGGTTCAAGCTATTCGTTACGTTTTCTAACGCAACAGAAGAAAATCCAGTGCTTCTGTTGTCAGATGGGCATGCAACTCATAACAAAAATCTTGACCTAATTTTTCATACACGTGAGAATGGTGTAATATTATAATGCTTTCCCCCGCACATAAGTCATAGACAGCAACCGTTGGACGTTTCCTTCATGAAACCGTTAAATACATTTTATGAACATGAAGCTTGCACATGGCCGCATGCAATCCAGGAAAGGTGATAACCGTTTTTCAAAATTACACGCTTTTTGGTAGTGTCCTTTTAAAAGCAGGCACTATGAAAAACGCGATAAACGGATTTCGCAAAACTGGGATTTTTCCCACCATTGAAAACGTTTTTACCGAAATTCATTTTTTACCGGCTGTTACCACGGACATTACATCAGTCAATGATACTTCGACTGCACCAAGAGCTGAGATGCCAGCGGAACCTTCAATTTCAATAACACCTCCTGCTACAAAAAAACGGATATAAGGAAATCCACTAAATCTCCTCCAACTGTATCAGCAACATTTCAAATCTTCTACCAGGTTGCTTTTCCTGGAAAGCTCAAATCGAATTTTCTTCCTCCGATGTCAACAAGAAATCTTATTTTCTTTCCCTACTTGTCGCCAGAAGTTACTTTACCTATACCAAAAATCCAACAAACCGTTAAGAGGTAAAACAGCAGTATTAACCGCAAGTCCGTGTAAGGAAGAACTACAGGTAGCAGCAGCTGCAAAAAAGGTTTCGTAAAAGAAGAAAGAAGGCGTTAAAAGAAAAATGTTTGGTAATGATAGTGAAGCAAACATTACGAAAGAGAAGCGGAACTCTTCCAAGAAAGTATCGATTAAAAAGGTAGATTCTGATCCACCTTCAGGCGAAAATAGTGACGTAGAATCTCTTCACTGTTGTGAATACTGGTGCAAGTCTGCTTGAGGATGGATTGCCTGTTCAGCGTGTCACAAATGGGCACATAATGACACAATGCCTGTGCCGGAGTTGATAGCGATGACGACGAATTTGAGCTTGTTTGTGAACAGTGCCGATCCTAAGTGGATCTTTATGTGATTTTGTCTAATGATTCTAGCTATTTTAATAAAACAAATAATACAATTTTGTGTATTCATATTTTTAATACCATTTTTCACTTGTAACACTATATTTCAGAAAATCTAACCACGTATTAATGAGTTTTGGTAAAATTTATAAAAACCCCATCCTGCCCGCCCATATGGCAGGATGGGGCACAATGCACTCTTTTGGTTTCTCATAATTATTTTCGTTAAAATATTTATTTGACTGTTGAAAAAGGTGAGAAGGCTTAATTTTTATATTAACTAATACACCGATAGCAAAAAAGATTTTTCTTTGGTTAATATTGTAGTGACAGTTAACTATAAAACGTTAAGTGCCTTGTTCTGCTCCGCCTTCCCCTATGTTGGAAATTATTTCCACCATGCTCATAATAAAATGACCTCATTTAAAAAATAAAAATATAAGATATCGTACACAGCACTTTCAGTTTCAAATATACCAAGATATTTTTTTTTTGGTGGCCATCATTTAGCCTTGGGGCCATGCCACATTTACCCACGAAAGATACAGTTCCTTTGGTTATGTTTATTTTGAAATATGAACAGGATATTTTACTTCATGCCATAAGGCTCACCAATAAGTAAAAAACAGTCATTAAATACGTTTTATATTGTAAACGACGTATTTGAAGTGTAGTTTGCTCTAGGAATAGAGGCACTAATTCTTCTTAAGACTTACAATTTGTGTGTTAAGGATGTAATTAAGATGAGGCTTTTTTGTTGGAATTATTTTTAAACTGGAATGGGAAATGTGAATTACAATATAATTTATTGCTGCTGTTCTCAATTTGTAACTTATTGACATCATAAAAAGGTGTAGTACTGATCAACATTTTTTTAGCTGACGTTATGACAAAATTATTAGCCTTGATTGAGCTACCTCTGTTTTCTTTTTTCAATTTACTTTCACGGAACAGTAATTTCATTTATATAATCATTCGGCTTTCCAAACGCTGCTATTAAAATCAGATCTAAATTATTTGGGACGTGACTTGATCGAGTTATGAATAATAATGTTTGTGATTTAAAATGAACTTGTACCATTACGTTATCTATTTTATCATGAGAATATGAAGGGACATTTTTTGGAAAAATGGTACAGAATCACTGGACGGATGCGTAGAAAAATTATAAAATCGCTTTTTTTGTTTCTGGTTTCAGTAATATATGCGTAATTTTGAAGTGGAGGAAATATATTAATCATTCGATGTTAATAGCCGTAATGATACACCTCTTGAATGAATTCTCGATATCGAATTAATAAAAATTTCTTTTCGTTCATGACTATCGAAAAACGGGGAAGTGAAACCATTCATCATGATAATTTTCAATTCAAAATGCAAAGATCTCGAAGGTGTCCTTCCATAAGTTTATTCATCAGGCCCGCCTATTTTTAATTCATTCTAAATAATAAAAAGCCCATGCTCTTCGTTTTGTGTGTGTAATCATGAATTACGAAATGGTTTAAATCGCCACACCCTCTTGTTCTTTTGAGCTCGCAAGCTCGGGCCGGGGGTCATAGGGGGTCACGAGGAACTCCCATCCTGTCTGGGGTGCGGCACGCCGCTCATCGAAATCGTCTGATGAGACTATGCGATGTTGATGCAGCCCCCGCCTGCCCGAACCTCACTGCCGCCGGTCCTGGATGTATCTTCACAGCTCAATAATGTACACTGGCGCACTTGCATTTATTTTTTAAATACTCTCAATATAAAAGATGTCTCTCAAAGTCGTAATTCGAGATATTTCAGAAACAAATTATAGAAGTTTCAAGTGAATAGACATTGTCAAACGCGGCTATTAAATACCCTTCCAAACAGCATATGTCGCGTATTATCCTTTAATGCTTATAAAATTAAAGTAAATGCCGATTCGCAGTCTCCCAAGAACCCCATATGAAATATATGGAAGGAGATTAATTTAGAGGCTACTTTGATTTAAAAAATATGCTAACATATAATTTAGCATTTTATGAAACTTTGCAAAGGTTTTAAAAAAAAAACACCTTACCTAAAAAAACAGAACTAAAATAACAAAATATTCGAAATTCTAACGCACAAAATATGATTGCCTATTCAAAACGACACATTCCATTCCGAAATGTTTGCTCTTTCTTTCGATGAATTGGACACACCAACTTTTTGCAAATGTCACATCTAGTGTTGACTTTCTTGTCATAGTTACGTGGACACTGGTAACACCTGCCACACCTGCATCCTGGAGAAGATCACCTTGTTGCCCTTGAACCTTAAGGTCTATTTATAAACTTGCAGTTGCCGTCGTCGTTACCGTTCCCGCGCCCGTTGCTGTAATTTATAAACCTGACGTTCGATGTTCGCCGCCGTTGTGTTTAGGGTAGATAATCTTTATCTTTATTACCTCTTTCTACTTCTACAATGATTTCTTGAGTCAATGTCATGAAGAACATTATTGTCATCCATATCGAAATTCATTCTTCACAAAGCACAAATCATGAAATCGATAAAAATAAATCTTAATCAACGTAAATCAGCTACACAGGTTTTAATAACATATTTAAGGTTATGTTAAACCCACTAAACTCGATTCTTGCCAAACGACCAGGGGTGGGATTTTAGAGCTTATGCGATGCGTCGTCGCATGCTCTTTCGCACGAAATTCAATGAACATGTATTTTAGAATCTCCGTGTACGAGGTTATTTTTGTATAATTTGTATGTGTCATTTGTCAGTGTGAGACAATTTTTGTCAACAGTAAAAACACAAGAGCTTTTTTTTATCGGATAAATTTCTCTTTGCAACGAAACAGTTTTGCCAATCACTAATTTTACGAGAAAAACTGACATGATAAAATCGCGACACCGAAGGTGGAGCGATTTTATCTAATGTCAGTTTTTCGAGCAAATTTAGTGATTGGCAAAACTTTGAGTCAAAGAGGAATTTATCTAATAAAAGAAAAGCTCGAGTGTTTTTTGGCAAGATAAATTAACGACAGAATATATGGATGAACAACAACAATAATTATCTTTATTAATACAATAAACTACAGAATATATGGATGAACAACAACAATAGTTATCTTTATTAATAGAACAAAGTTAAATAATTACCACACCGATTCAAAATAAAAGCACTATATGTTTAAAATTCAAAAATCTGACAGACTAATTGACAGTTTTTGCAGTTTTGCCAACACTTAATTGCTGTGAAATTATAAGTAACCAAACTTGCGACTCATTGTCATTGTGTAAAAGTGACGTCCACTTACTAGATATTGAGGAAGAGAAGTTTTTATCCGATAAAAAAGGATGCACCTTTTTTATCGATGTCAAAGTGACAATAACATTTCCAGGTATATGACATTTTAACATTGGAGTTAATTTATCAACAGTAAAAACACAAGAGCTTTTTTTTTATCGGATAAATTTCTCTTTGCAACGAAACAGTTTTGCCAATCACTAATTTTACGAGAAAAACTGACATGATAAAATCGCGACACCGAAGGTGGAGCGATTTTATCTAATGTCAGTTTTTCGAGCAAATTTAGTGATTGGCAAAACTTTGAGTCAAAGAGGAATTTATCTAATAAAAGAAAAGCTCGAGTGTTTTTTGGCAAGATAAATTAACGACAGAATATATGGATGAACAACAACAATAATTATCTTTATTAATACAATAAACTACAGAATATATGGATGAACAACAACAATAGTTATCTTTATTAATAGAACAAAGTTAAATAATTACCACACCGATTCAAAATAAAAGCACTATATGTTTAAAATTCAAAAATCTGACAGACTAATTGACAGTTTTTGCAGTTTTGCCAACACTTAATTGCTGTGAAATTATAAGTAACCAAACTTGCGACTCATTGTCATTGTGTAAAAGTGACGTCCACTTACTAGATATTGAGGAAGAGAAGTTTTTATCCGATAAAAAAGGATGCACCTTTTTTATCGATGTCAAAGTGACAATAACATTTCCAGGTATATGACATTTTAACATTGGAGTTAATTTATCATGAATAATTTTTATCCTTAGTTTTTGTCTATATTATAATAAATGCTCCATTGGTACTATAATGAATTTTTGAGATCCAGGAATTACATTTAATATACTAGTTATTAAGTTATTTCCAGCCAATATTTCTGTGCGGCTTTAAATGAAAAATCTTTTGATAATTTGCCACTGTGTAAATATGGGTGTTGCTGAACATAATCAATCATAATTTTTTTTGTTCTTCTGTCAGTCCTGACATTTTTGGATAAAACGTAATTTATACCTATTCTCTGAATTATTGTAGCACGACAATAACACCCAAGACATCAACAATAGTCCATTTAATGATATAAACATCAACAACTATCAAACCGCTATGCATTTCATTTCAACACAAATAAAATTAGAGATTATAGTTTTGACATCTACTGTGTTGCCACGTTCAAAATTTAGCATTCGAAATAAGCCATCGGTCGGAAGTCCAAAATACAACATTTATAAATCATTCGATGCGGCCGTCGCATGCGGTTAGTCGTATACGATAACCATCGATTGACTTCGAAAATCGCAGCCCAGGCTTTTGATTGGTTAATATGCGAACGGCACGAATAGCGAACTGCAAAACTTAAAACTTCGTTATGTCTGAACGGCAGGTAACGTCACGGTCAACGGCGAACGGTAACAGCAACGGAGAATATAAATGCGCAAATGTGAAAGTAGCTTTTTAACTTTCAACAGAAACGCCAACTACGAGCGGAAACGGCAACTGCAAGTTTATAAATCGGCCTTTATATACAACGCCACGATCTTGTAAAGATCTTCTAATATGTACTTTATGAAACTTGTAAGGTAATTGGGGGGAGGATGCCTAATCTAAGTATTTTGGATAATACTCAATAGATCGCGCCACATACACGGCTACGTTGTTATTGTGTTTATTATTAGAGAACATCATAGTTTTCGAAGCGCTTAAGTGCATGCAACTGTTTCTTGAGGTGATGTTGTGTTTTTTTATGCCGGTAAGTTTTTTACGATAGAAATTAATTATGTGATATACAGTGTTAAATGTTTTTTGTTTGTGCTAATATAATTTATGTAGGGTTTTGGCATTCATTACAATACTCCCGTCCTATTTTGAACGAGAAAAAGGGTTTTGTTATTTTGATTTGTGGGTTTGGCATCTTATACCTAAGGGTTGGGGTAAAACGCCAAGATCCGCGTGGGGGAAGATGCCTTATCTTAATTGCAGTGTAAACTTTGTAACTCTTGTTTTTTCTCAGATTTGCGTCTATTTTGGTTAGTGGTTTCCTTTCAGTACGTCTAATTGAATAGTTTCTTAATTTATCTTGTTTGTTTTAGGTAAAATGCCACGAACGTACGTCAGAAAATCAACTAGAGGCGAATGGACTGCAAATGTTTTACGTTAGCAGCCAACCCTGAGTGCAAATGCGATTGCTAAAGAATATAGAATCCCTCTACGAACCTTGATGAGACGTGTAAAGAATAACAATCTTGAAAAGGGCAGTCTTGGGTCAACCGCGTCCTTAGGTATTGAAAATGAACTTAAACTGGTGTCTTATATAAAACGATTAGAAAAAATTGGCTATGCTCCAACTTCAAGAGACGTAAGACACCTTGCTTTTACCTTTTCGCAAAGGAATGGGTTAAAATGTAGATTTAACCAAGAAAAAGAATTAGCAGGCTACGATTGGTTTAATTTTTTTTTAAAACGACACCCAACCCTAACTATGAGAGTAGCTCAAGGTCGTTAAATTGCTCGTACACTTGGTATATCTGCCGCAGAATTTGTTTGATAAACCGGCAAACATTTTCAATATGGACGAGACTGGCTTGCAATTATGCAATAAACCTACCAAAGTCGTAGCCACAAAAGAAGCTAGCGATGTTCAGTCGGTCACAAGCTCAGAAAAAGGAGAAACAGTTAGCGTCATCGCTTGCAGTAATGCAGAAGGTAGCTTTTTGCCTCCCTACGTAATATTTAAAGGCAAAAACAAAAAAAATGGAGTTTGAAGATAACATGCCCCCTGGATCGCTAGTAGTGATCTCTCCAGAGTGCGCTTAGTGAAAACCAGTATCTTCTCATCATGGACTAAAGACCATTTTTTGCCTCGTAAGGGACCAGGGCCGGCAGTACTAATATTAGATGGTCATGCTTCCCATTGTAATGACGTGGAACTTTTGGACTTTTTGGCTGAAAATGAAATTCATGTGGTTTGCTTACCAAGTCATACGACCGTTCATTTTTTAAACCTTTAAAGACCTTCTGGAATAGCACTTGTAATTAGTGGATAAGAAATCATCCAGGGCGTCGAATAACTAGGTAATTTGATTTAAGTAAATAAGTTTGAAAGAGATTTCTTTGTTCCTTGTGCTTTATAGGAATCAGTTTGGGGAACTATTAAACCAAGCGTGGTCTCAAGCCGCAACGGTTCAGATTGGTGTTTCTGGATTTCGGGCTTGTGGAATTTATCCATGCTCCAAAGATGCAATTCCCGACCATGCATATGCTTTAGCTGAGCACCAAACTGGAAATTCACAGGAAAAAGTGGAACATGTCGATGCAGAAAACTCTGACGAACATAGCGGCGACGTAGCTGTAGTAAATTTTGATGATATTGCACCAATTCCATCCGTAGCTAGTCCTAGTAGGCCAAACGTTAGAAAACAACATGCAGAAGTCCTTACTTCTCCTGACTACCGCCAAAAGAAACGCAAAAAAGTTGAAGAAAAACAAAAGAAGCAACAAGGGAAGGCAGCTAAGTTAGAGAAGAAACTTCGTAAAAAAGGTAACAAAAAAAAGAAGAATGTAGCACACGATAGCAGTAGTGAAGAAGTCAGTGGAGATGAAAATATTGTCTCAGACCATATCTCTGATGAACATGACAGTGACAAGGACGACTTCATGCAATTTGCGATGGCTTTTACTTTGACAAAAAGGGTCCCAAAGTTGACTGGATTTGCTGTATGGTATGCAACAAGTGGCTACACGAAACCTGTGCTTCGGGACCGAATTTGTGCGATCCCTGCGCAAAAGTCACTAAATAAAACATTCAAAACTTCAGACTTGGTGTAAGATGGCACTTTAGCTGGAGTATGATGGCCAATACAATGTTTTCTGTCTATGGCATCACACCCCCAAATTTGTCATCTCACCCCAAGTCTGTCGGCATCTTACCCCGTAGTTGGGGTAAGTTGCCGAAATGACAGCTGTCAATGTTTATCCAACATTTTCTTTTATTTTTAAGAAAATATAAACTTTTTTGTGTTTAATCATTTGTTCATTGTATTGGTAATAGAATACACAGTTTTTGTAAGTTTTGAATAAAGTTAATTATTTTTTTTGATTTTTAAAAAAATTTAACGCGTCTTCCCCCCAATTACCTTATTTGCTTCGTTTTTCCATGTTGTTTCTGACAAGTCTATCGCCTAGTTGTAGAAGAAAACGTCAGCGTGACCTATTTGTCTTCTGAAAATCAGGATTTTTTTCGATGTATAATGCAAAACAGTTTTTAGCTCCAATATCAATCATGTACTTCAGTGATCGTATCCTTATGTATTATTCCTTTTATGAATTTTCATCGGTTCTGTAGGATAATAAGAAAACAGATTTTCCACTATGCCCACGTTTCGGATTTATTTGAATCCTTTATCAAGGCTATAAAGATATATACATGCAAATGGTGATTATGACTATTTAATACTCAATAAAAACATTAAAACTTCAAAACCTTTCATAAAACCTTAAAAACTTCAAAGCCTTAAAAAACTTATACTCATGTAAAAAATGATAAAGGATTCAAACAAATCCGAAAGGTCGGCATAGAGGAAAATCTGTTTTCTTATTATCCTACAGAACCGATGAAAACTCATAAAATAAATATCAATCATGTTCATGAAAAGCCTAAATGGCCTACGAACCGTTCTTCTAGCACATTCCCTTATTGGTTCCGTTATAATCTAAAATTATTTGTGGCTAATTTTAAACTTCAGAACAAATTTGGTCATCGTCACGTTGACTAGAAAGAAGTTTACCCATTTTTTTTCAGGATATATGAATTATTTCGTTAGCAGGTGCAATTGGGGCGCTTGTAAAAAAATTATCAATTGTGATACCACGCCAAGTGCCGTGGTACGGTTCAAACATATAAGATACTACGCGAAAACCTACATTTCTTTCTGCCTAACCAGTCAACAACTTTCCAGAATATACTTGGAGATTACAGAGATGCGATGTTTTTACAGCTGCAGTTGCACAAATTGTAATACCATAACGGCTTGGTTTTGATTTGATAAGCTGTCTAAAGGGGCACTTACCCCTAAAATAAACTAGCTGCTCATCGATTGTGAGGGTTTTATATGGCTCAAACGAGTTTTTGCCGTTAGAAACAATCATATCCGAAAATAACTGTAATTGACTCCAATTTGTCATTCTTCTTTCTCTCGCCTCGCGTGGATTTATCGTCAAATCATATAAAGCAACGTAATTGCTCAAATCCATGTCTATAAATGGTAAATGTGGACCACATTTCTCGGGTTGATACTCTTCTACATCTCAATGCCCCAGCTTTCATAAGAATGCTAATAAAACTATCTAGTTCGTCCCTATCGACCGGTGAAACTGTTTTTGTTTGTTTGGGTGTTTGATGTTCCAGTTATTGTGAAATCTAACAGCTTCTTCGTTGGTGTGATGACAAATTAAGTCTTTGATCTTCTTCACTTTCTATTTCCAAATTGTTTTCTATTTCTGAAACAAGTTTATGTAAATATTCCTCATGTAACTCATCCGATTCTTAGTCAATTTCTAAACAAAACACATTAATATTTCTACTATTATACTTGGCACCACTTGATGCCGATTAGGGGTCTCAGCGAGACTCCACTTACCTAATTACCTTATAACTCCATACTCTCCTAACGCCGTCTCAATTCACACTAATACATTATTATTCTTGTGATTTGTGATTTCAAGCACACAGCTAGAGGCGCTGTTGCCAAATGTGTTTAGTTTAGCAAATATTAGGGAAAGTATTGTATTGTAATGGGGTCTGTCGAAGACCCCCAATAGGCATTTAAACGTTATAATAATACTTTTTAGGTTATAGTAATGATGAAAATATAAAAAAATAATTAACCCCACACTGTTTCACGTTAAATGACAATTTTTTGTCCAAAATTTGCTTTTGATCTTTCTCTATGGAACAAATTTGGAAATTGGGCAAGAAGAATCCGCAATTGAATCATGACGGCTATTGTTTCGAAAAAACCCATGAAAATAATGTACAGAAAGACAAATAAACACCAGTAGCATCAATCAAAAGTATTGCTTCATTGACGAAAATTTCAAATAATTCTAACTACTAGAATTCTTCATTGAATTGCTTCGAAACAATTGATAAAGTATGCGTACATATTGTGTTGGATTTTCGCTCGAGGTTTAAGAATATTTTTATACCGAACGAATCCCTCAATACTTTATAACAAGTTTTCAGTTCTTTCTATTCTTCCTAAATTCCACATTTTACTTGGTCCCTCCGCCTTTCTTTAGCCTGGAATTACACTTTTAGAAATCAATTCAACTGGCACTTTGGGAATGGCTCCTGGACCAAAGTTGTTTCTTTCCTATGAATTTTTGAATGGGCTATATTCTTCATTTTTACAATTTCACTCTCATCTCTCCCTAAAATTGCCCAGTATTCAAATTAGATATTCAATATTCCTTTTTATTTATAAAATCTTGTTTATTTTATAATATACCTTAGTTCCATTCTCTGTTTCATTTATACTACTATATCTTGACTTCCTCCTTATTCTAACATAACGACTAAATACTGGAAGACATTGACCTGTTACATTAATTCCCCTCCCACGTTTCTTGTAATTTTCTACAGCTTCTTGCTTGATCATTATCTAAAGAGGCACATTTCGTTGAAAGCTCCAGTTTCCTCTAAGCAATAGTCCATTAGCCTTTCTTAAAAGCTCGCCCGTTTAAGCTCACTATTTCTTTGTTTTGATTGCTAGTGAATGATACATATCGTTTTACTCTTTTATTCTCTATACAGAGATATTTCGTCTGTGAATATATTAACATACAAGATTCTGAATCATCTTCATCAAATTTTCGTGATAATTTGGAAATGTAAGGTTCAGTCTCTCTCTAAAATAAAGCTACTTCATATTCATTCATAGATATATAAACAAGATTCATCTGTCTAACCTACTTGGTGACTTAATCTAAGTTGTCAATACTAGTATTGGACACTGCCTATTATTATAGAAAATTTATAAAAACTGTTTTGTCCCATTACCATGAAAAAATCATTCTAATTAAAGCTAATCAATTCTGTAAAGTTTTCTTTCCGGGGAACCCAGAAGATTTAGTAGCACCAAACTGCACTGAAACGTATACTCGCTATGAAAACCCAATTTCGACAGGAAAATTCTCGGAAATTTATTTGAGAGTTGATTCGGGTAGTTTTTCTATATATTGTAGTATAGTGTTGAAATTTTTGTTGCAGCTAGTGCAGAGTGAGTAGCCTCTCACAAACAATTATTAAGGAGCTGAACAGAGTTGTGAAAGGCGGAAAATGTGGGATATCGATGTGCAAGAGATGAAGTTTTAATATAATATTTTCGTTGAATAGGACATTTCTGGAATAAATGTATGACAAGTTCCGAAATTGCTCTTGAAGTATGTACATTAGCCACTTCTAACTTCACAATAAATTATCAATCAATTGAAAGTTAACCTTCCGAAAAATCATAATACGCACCTGGCAGCTAACTGACCCATTTGATTCGAAAATTCTTAATTTAGTTAAAAAAAATATTTTTCTAATAAATATTTCTACCTTGTTGATGTACGCTCTTCTACGACTATGATAGCGGATGATTGTCTTGGACTTGTTCCGATGGTAGTTAGCCCGCGTAAAACCCACCTTTAACCGGAAGTGGATTACTGTCGCTCGAAAAATACCTTCCAAGTATCATTTATCAAAGGTTTGGATAGCTTATAGAAATTTTAATTTTTAATGTGCTGCTTCATTTAAAAGACGTATCAAGTTGGCAAACATGATTAAGTGAAAATAAGAAAAAAGTAAAAAATGTTACATTGTTTGTACTATATAAAGGATGTCCCAATGTTATTTAGGCGAAATATGACGTCTGTTGTTGATAACGAATGCATCATCAATGTTAATTTCCTCTATTCTTGACAAAAAATTAAATTGATTTGCAAGTGTATGGAACAAAATAATTATTACCATAGGGAAGACAAATTAACAAAGATAATTATTTATATCCAAGAAATAAATTAAATGATTTTATTAGAACTAAGATTGATTTATTCTTAGTCTTACATAGATGGTAATTAGACAGTTTAAATGATCATAATGCTTGCATCATAGAATATTATTAGTTGATAATATCAAGTTTTAATTTATTATTGACAGTTTTCTTGATTGTATAAATGACTGCAATAAACGGATATGAAAAAAAGCGTTGGTACTATCAACATCATACATGTTCTGAAGATATTAAATGAATTTTCTATTTTTGCAATAATGGGATAAAATGTTTCCATCCTCATTTAAGTGCTATTACTCTGTTTACCGATCAGAATTATTTTCTGGTTAGGTTATGTTCGATCCGAACCATTCAGAATCAAGGAATATCATAGTTACTTCACAAACTTTGCCGCCTTTCGTTCGCTACATTTATTTGCCTACACCTTTTTTTTACTTTTATCCAATTTTGTAAATATACCCACTTTGGGTATGCTGACTTACATTGATTAAGGTACCACTGCTTTGGATGACTTTCTCTTAGGATTCACCTTTTTTATACCACAGAGATGATTATTTGATGCAGGTCTCGACGTGTCTCTGGTGCTAATCAAAATTGGAATACACATGAATGGCGTAAAAACATCATTATAAACTCGCTATTAAATGGCATGGAGATGACAGCCAAATGAAACAACATATTGACCTGGAATAATATGGAGACTATAAAAATCATCCGATTTAGTATTGTCTAACATTTAAAAGTTATGGATCAATACGTTAATGTCTAAGGATATGAAATAGGATAGAGAAAAAGGCGAATGAATCATTTGAGGCTCCTGATTTTTATTGTAGAAGCAGCACAGTAGATTATAACAAAAACTGAATACTAGTAATAGCAGTCAGCCATGAGATAATCTCAAAGATGCTTTTGAGAAGGTATTAAGGTAAAACAAATCAAGTATCCTCATATAAATACTCGTATGACATTATTTATTGTCAACAAAAGTAGAATAATATCCGATGACGAAGCTAAAGAATTTTCTATTCATCCAGACGATTCTAGAATACGTGGAATAATGGTATTAAATCTCCAAATCGTAAAAAAGGAGATAAGTTTGATTATGAGAATTATAGAGGAATATCTTTAATCGATGTTACTTAAAAGGTATTAGCCAGAATTATTCGAAATAGGCTTACGGAAATATATAACAAACAAAGAAATTGGAGAATATCAAGGGGGATCCAGACAAGGAAGAGGTACGTCAGACCATCTATTCACCATTATAATGATACAAAATCATAACTTTTAACACAATGTAGGAGAAGACTTATTGTTTATCGACTTTAAACAGGCGTATAACTCCATTTTAATACCAAAATTGTATGAGTTATTGAGCAATCTATTGTATTATTAGAAGGAAAGGTCTCAAAAAGCTTTATTACAAGACAAACACTGAAACAGGGAGATCTTTTATATACAGTTTTATTTAATTTGGTGTTAGAAGGTATTATAAGAAAAGCTGAACTTCATACCAAAGGAATTATATACCATTGTAATCACCAGGTAATTGCTTATGCCGATGATTTTACTTTTATTACTAGATCAAAAAGGGAGCTGGAAGTTGTACTTAATAAATTTGGAAATATTGCAAATACATATGGCCTAATAATAAACGCAAAGAAAACAAAATATATGGAATTTACTGTTTCGACCCTTAGTCTATGGAATCTACTCATATTAATTATTTACATAAAACTAACTGTTTTTAAATAATTCTGCCATATATTCAAAAAATGGTAAAAATTCTAAAAAAATTACAGTTGTTTCGATATTACTATCATCGTCAGAATGACAGAAGTTACATTTCATGTGATGCCTAACTGATGCTTAATAATTAATTTTTGCTAGACTAAGAAGTGCCCTACCTTGTGAATGACTTAATATATATGAATAGAAAAACGAGAAAGATATGATATTACGAATATTAAAGCTTAGATATTATTAGCCACATTTATGATTGGTACTATGCAATAATATAGAAAACCAGGAAAACTATATCTGCTGATCTTTACAATTATCACTTAGGAGACAGTTTAAATCTGAAGAAGTCCCTAGATTTATCTGTTCATTGACGACTTCATATTGTGGGTCTCTTAAGTGTCTCCTATAGTATGTACAAAAAGTACGAGGAGTAATAAACCCTAATTAAGTATGCAAAACCTTTACAGGGAGCACCATGAAATTTTTGATAAATCTCTTACTTTAAATTACATTTCTTCCGTAAATCTAAAAACCAGGTAGATCGACCCCGTATTTGTTTCAGTTGTAGCAAAGTTTAGGGTTTATTCATTGTTAAAGGATTAGCAGATAAGTAATAACGCAATGCAGTGGTGTGTATTTTGGGAAAAAGAAATAATTATTGGAATACATTTATTACTTACATTTTATTCTATATCCGACTCGGAAGAGGAAGAATCGTTGTTGACATTAATAATAATAGGGTCGATTAAATCATCACAAATATTGTCAATTTTCCACATATTTGCCTCTACTTTGATAACATGCTCGATACAGTTTGTCCAATTTTCTTTACTCACATGACTTACAGCACTCTCAAACAATTTCACAACATCGTTTATTTTGAAAGTAGTATTTTTTTTCCAACTTCCCCCTTTACCTGAGCCCATATTAATTCTATGGGATTAAGTTCACAATGATAAGGGGGAAGTCGAAGAACTGATATACCGCGAGAAGAAGCCATTTCTTCTACAATTTAGGTTTTGTATTTATTCTTGTTCATTTTTGCAATTCTGTAAAGTTCTTTCCTTAGTGGATCTTTTGGAAACTTAATATTTTTCGAAATAAGCCACTCCAAAAGCTCTGCTTTACGCCAACGACTTGTGGGCAATGCTTCTCGTAACCGTGAATGGTAACTTGCGTTGTCCATAACAATAACAGCCCCTTTTGGAATCAGATCCAACATTTGAACAAATCATTCCTTGAAGACATCCCCATTCATATCTTCGTGATAGTCCCCCGTGCGTTTTGAAATAAAAGTTAATAATCCACCATCAACAAAACCTTCAGAACTTCCAACATGGACAATGATAAGTCTTTTTCCTTTTCCAGATGGTGGCTGCAAACCTAACGACAAACCTTCCACGAATGCCTGCCTTCCGCTTTTAATGTTTTCATCTTGCCAAGATTTGGAAACTGTATATCCAGCATTTATCCATGTTTCGTCTAAGTAGAAGATTTTCAAATTTTGTTCTCTGGCATGTCGAATGCTTCTTAAATAGTCTCTTCTCCAAAAAACTATTTCCGGTTTATCTATCAAGAGAGATTTTCTATTATGTTTTGTATATCTGAAACCCACATCTTTCAAAAGTTTGCATAATGTCATTCTGGAGAATTTTGGATAGTCCGTATCTTCTTGCACTGATGTCATAATTTTGTCAAGTGTTGGAATTTCCTTTCGTAAGTAAAATCCATGGACTTTACGCCTTAGTCTTTGTTTTAATGACTCATCGATCTCAATTGGTTTTCGGCCTGAAGGAGTTTTAGGGGGTTGACGAGTTCCATTCTTGCTTTCTTTTAGTAATCTATAAATTGTTGATTTAGCAACACACAACATAGCAGCCGTTAACTCCACAATATCATCAACACTTGCACTTGGATCCTTGTTTTTCAATGATATATAACAATTCAATATCAGAGTTTTTTCATTTAAAGATAATGGACTTGTTTTTGGTCGTTTAGATGGTCCTTGGCTTATCGACATTGTTTGGTACTTGCACAATTAACATTCAACAAGTGTTTTAAATATATTCCAACTGTTTACAATATTATGACAACCATACAACTTCATACAACTTTACTCAAAGAACTAATACTAAGTACTGATTTAATGTACCTACTTTCTTTTAAAATAATATTCCCGATAATGTTTCTAAGAAAACTGGGTTGTTTGGAAAATCCCTCTCAATAATCTAATAATCTGTAAATAGGTGTAATCGTATTAAGCCGATTACAGTAGGCCACTTGCCATTTAAAATTTCTGAGAAAAATTCCCCAAACTCTACATATAGGAGTAATACAAATAAAAAATATTATGATTAAACGGGCATATCCGAACTCTGCCACAAAATAAAATTTTACCTGACTTGTATCAATTTGAGGATTACTGAAATGTTCGAACTGTGCCGCAACCATTCAGTTTAATCCTATTAGAGTCATTAGGGTTTATAATAGATAAAATCGGAGGCCCATAGAATTATGTATATTTCTGAAAGGTTTCAAAGATTTCTTGAATTAAATATTTTGAAGAAATCTTGATTGTTTTGATCGATATTTAGGGGATTAGGGGAAGGATGTTGATGCACTTACACTATTGCCTAAAAATCAGGAAGAAGTATTTAATAGTGTTCGTGAATTACAATTACGAACGAACCGAGAAGAGGAATTTCTATTAACAGCAGACCAGGTATTTAAAATTATTGTGTTCTCCTGTTTTTCCAACCTTAATTTTCTATGTAATTCGGATTGTATTTTGATGGATGGGACTTTTAAATACTGTTCAACTTTTTTTTACCAAATGTTTACCGTTCATGGTTTTAAAAACGGCTATTACGTACCTCTTGTTTTTTGTTTGCTGCCGGACAAATCAACTCAAACATATTCAAATTTGTTTTTAATTTTAGGACAAAAATGTAAAGAAGTGGGCTTAAATTTTCAACCTAAAGAAGTCGTAGAGATTTTGAACTAAGCATTCATAACGCTATATATGAATGTTTTGGCAGATATCAAATTCTTTTTGGTTGTAAATTTCATCTCTGTCAAGCTTGGTTTCGTAAGATTCAGGAGTTTCATTTGGTACAAGAGTACAGACAGAAAGGTTCTGTAATTGGCGAATACTTAAAAGTACATTTCGTTATTATGTATCTTAGTCCTGAGGAAGTTGTAGAATTTTTTTATAATGAACTACATTTTTTGATTCCGAATGACTAAAGAGTTATAGAATTCCGAAATTATGTCATTAAAACATATATAACGCAAAATTCGATATTTCCACCACTTATTTGGGCAAATAATGCATCCTTTTTTAAGAGAACAACGAATTCTTGTGAGAGTTTTCATTCGCATTTCGGTGCTTCTTTTTACAAAGCACATCCAAACATTGTTCAATTTACTAGTGTGTTATTGGATTTACAAACGGAGGTATACGCGAAAATTCGTTCGGCAAACCAAAGCCAGAAAAAAACCAAAAAAACTATTAATGTTAAAATTAAATTCAATAATGATCATTTGGATCAATATAGGAAAAATGTTATTTCTCGCTTTATGTTTGTGAAAACGGTTGCATGTAAAAATCTTCCACACGTTTAATTTTTTGTTTTTTTTTATATGTTTATGTATATTGAATATATTTTATTGTAATGTAGATGTAATGTAGATGTAATTTTTTAGAAGTGGCAAATATACGTTGAAAATATATGTATGTTATTAATATTTTCTTATATTGAATTTGAGTACCTAAAGTTCAAGGTATATATATATATATATATATATATATATATATATATATATATATATATATATATATATATATATATATATATCGGTTTTAAAACGTCTTTCGACGTTGTCCGATGTCTAACTTCCATCTCTTCCTATCGTCCCATTGGCCTTCTCTCAGGTCTCGTGAGCTCATCGCCTTCGCTATTCCTTCTTTCCATGTTTTCCTAGGTCTTCCGCGTTTTCGACGATTAGGCGGCATCCAGTTCATTACTTTCTTGGGAAGTCTTTTCTCTTCCATCCTCTGAACATGCCCGTACCACACTAATTGTTTTCTCTCGATGTCCGTTATTAAGGAGCCTTCTATCCCCATTTGGAGACGTACGTCCTCATTTCGTATTCTTTGTCTTCTGCTGATTCCTAACGATCTTCTGATTACATCCATTTCTACAGCTTCTAATCGTCTTTTGTTGTTTTCTGTTATTCGCCACGTTTCTGACCCATATAATAGGCTGCTCTTTATGAGGGTTTCGTAGATATTATATTTCCTATGTTTTCCGATTTCCTTACTCCAAAATATCCCATTTAAACACCCAATTATCCGTCTAGCTTGTGTGATACGTTTATTTATTTCTTTGTCGTCCTTCCCTGTTATGTCGAAAGTTACACCTAAATATGTATATTCATCGCAAGCCTCAATTTCTTCCTTTTCCAGTTCTATGTTCATCTTCTCTTGTGCTATAGGTAAATATTTAGTTTTTTGGGTATTAAGTTGCAAACCCCATTTTTCGTATTCTTCCTGCAGTTTACGTGTCATATATTCTAAATCATCTTTGTCATTTGCTATTAAGACTTGATCATCCGCAAACTGTAAGGTATATAGACAGACACCGCCAAGGTCAACACCCATTCCCTTACACTTTCTCTTCCACAGGTTTAATGCTCGGGCTACATAGATTTTAAATAGTGTGGGTGAGACACAGCATCCCTGGCGTAGTCCTTTATTTACTATAAATTCTGGTGACAATTTATTGCCTACTTTTACTTGTGATATCGTTTGGTCGTAGAGATTTTTCAAGGCTTTTATTAGGGTATGACTAATATAGTTTCTTGTAGGACTTTCCATAACTTATTTACAGGAACCGTATCATATGCTTTTTGGAGGTCAATAAACATGAGATGTACATCCTGATTGGTACCCATTTTTTTTCTATCATCTGTTTCAAGCAAAAAACGTTGTCTGTGCAGGTTCTTCCAGCTCTAAAACCCGATTGCTCCTCTTCTTCTTGTTCCCTGTATTCAGATTCTATTAAATCTCGAAGGATTCTTCCATATAAGCGGCTCATGGTACTAGTAACAGATATACCCCTATAGTTTGCACAGTCAAGTTTGTTTCCCTTCTTATGAATATACGAAATGTAGGCGATTTTCCATTCTTTTGGTATAGGAGCGCCATTTAAAAATTGATTCATGCACCATGTTATTGCTTCAAAAAGTTTATTCGTTCCGTTCTTAAGTAACTCGGCCGGAATGTCTCCTGGTCCTGATGCTCTATTGTTTTTCAAGTGTTCTATAGCTTCCTTCACTTTATCATTATCGATTTTAATCATTTCGCCTTCAATAACAACATCCGTCGGTGTGGTTATCATATATTCGTCTTTATTTTCTGTCAGGAGCGTCTCGTAATGTTGTTTCCATTTGTTGATAGAGATTAATTGTAAATTTGTGTCTTTCTTTTCTGTTGTTTTCACTCTGTTTATAAACTTCCATGTTTCTGTACATTTTTTGCCTCCTAAATAGGTATTTATTTCTTGGCATTTTTGGTCCCACATGTCCCTTTTTGATTGATTTACTGTTCTTCTCGTCGTTCTCTTCAGTTCTAGGTATTTATCTCGGTCATCTGGTTGTTTGGTACTTATTCATTTCCCGTAGGCTTCCTTCTTTAGTTTTGCAAGTGTTTCTATCTCTTCATTTATCCACAATTTACTACTACTAGTTTTATATCTTTCTCCTAGGGATTCCTCTGCTGCTTCATGCATACTGGCAATTATATTATCATAAACAATTTCTACAGTTTGGTCAGCTGCTAAACTCAATAGTCTGCTATCTAGTCTGCGTTGGTACAGCATTTTAGTACTTTCATTTATTAGGCTGTCTAAGTTGTAGTGTTTGGGTGTTATTTTTATTATGTCCTCTGTTTCGACATCAATATTGGGTTTTGTTCTCGTGCGTCTGTATGGTAAGAATATTTTTGACTTGACTATATAATGATCTGAGTCGCATGTTACACCTCTGTACACTCGTACATCATTTATTTTTATCGTAGAGGCTTGTCTAATAATAATGTAGTCTATGACTGATCTTAAGTTTCTTGTAATTTGTATCCATGAATATGTATGAATGTCCTTATGTTTATAGTATCCGTTTGCTATTTTTAGTTTGTTATTTTCGCAAATTTCTATTATTCTTTCTCCATTATTGTTTCTAGTCAGTTCCCCATATGGGCCTACTATTTTGCTCTGTAGTTCTCTTCCGACTCTTCCATTTAGGTCTCCCATTAAAATGATCTCTCTTACGTTTCCAATTTTGATAATTTCATCGTTAATTTTTTCAAAGAATTCCTCCTTTATGTTATTGGGTTCGTCATCAGAAATACCATATACTCCCAAGATTGTAACAGATTTTTGATTTAAAACTAGGTTTACTCGTAGTATATTTTCATCTATGGCTTCGAAATCCGTAATTTTGTGGCGATGTTTTTTATGAATCAAAATAGAAACTCCTCGACTTGCTCTCTGGTATTTAGGGACACCACTAAATATATGCACATATTTGTCTAGTATTTCTGTACCGGTGCCTTTCTTTTTGGTCTCCGTCAAGACTGCAATATCCATGCTCAAAGCAGATACTTCGTGAATAACTTCATCAATCTTGTTCCTTATTCCTCTCACATTCCAAGTACCAATGTTCATTATCCTTTTTCGTAGCCAATGTCGTTTACTTTTTGATCCGTCCGAATTTCCGAGGCAGTTGTTAGACTGTTTAGCAAAAATATTTTTTTACTAGTGATAGGTAGCTAACCTAACGCCCAAACCCCCAACCTGGAGGACCAGAGTTTTCTGTCAGGGTTTCTTCCCTTAGTCGACCTGTTCCAGTTTTTAGGCGCCAGAAATTCGCCTTTACCCTCTACCGTTAGCTACATAACGTACACCCATTGTACGCCATGCATTGTCCAGAGGCTACGACGTGGACGTGGTAGTAGGATTTGTTAGTGTGCATTTCTCAGGGTTTTATTGGAATAGAGACGTCGACAATCCCTATCCCCCTCCGAGGCACAGTACTAACCATTTAGCCTCCAAGTTCAAGGTAAATTGTTAAATCGGATTAGGCTATTAGACCCCTACTGGTTTGGTAGTTAATCTCCAAAATTTTAAACACTGGCAGAGTTCGAACAACCCGTAATGACTACCTGCATTTTGTGGCAGAGTTCGGATACTCCGGAATAAACTGTGTTGTCTTTCTTTATCAAACTTACTAAAATTTATGTACCTCTATCACTTTTTTTTATTAAAATTAGTACATCCCGTTACCTCTGACCTAAATCGTATATTCTTTAGCATAGCTGCAACTCATTCGTTCAATACAAAATGTACCTTACGGTATACCCTCTTAAAATATATTTTGGTACGTCTATGAAATCTACTTAAATGAATGATTTATTACTCCTTGTCCTTTCTATATAGACTATAATTTCTAACCCTTCAAGGAAATCGAGTTCTTGTTTCTTATCGCAAATAGGTAGTACTTCTAGTTCTGTGCTTGGTGTCAACTAATGTTTGGTGTCAAGTAGATGTTTTGCGTATTGGGATTTCTCTGGTTGTTTTAATATGTATGCTCGTAGATGTGCACTGTATCTAATATCAAATTTTCTAAGGGTTTGACCAAAATAGATAGCATTGCATTCAGGACATTTAAGTTTATATATACCAGACTTCTTTAATGTGAATACAAAATTGTTGAAATTGTTAAATGTAAAAACAAAAATATCCCCATTAACGAAGTCTGGTATTTATAAACTCAAATATTTAGAATGTAATGATGTTTACTTGGGTCAAACCCTTAGAAACTTTGAAATTTGATTCAGTGAACACTTACGAGCATACAGATTAAAACAACCAGAAAAATCTCAGTAGGGTAAGTCCGGGAGAAATGCCGTTTTTTCATATCGACTTTGATTATTGCTTCCAAATTAACATGTCATAATCAAGAAATACGTGGTTAGATTCAACATTTATTTATCAAAACAGAAACATATGCTTTATTCCGCAATAAACATGTAACAAATATTAAAAAAATATTTTTCAAAACTCCGCAAATCGGCATCTCTACCTAACCCCGCGGGAGAGACGCCGTCAGGTTAAGGTAGAGATGCCACTACACTATACACCTCTTAATAAGCACTTTAACACAGATCTCGCACGTATTTTGATACTTGGTACATCTCTCATGCACCCACTGCTGGCAATCAATGCATTGAATCCAATCTTCATCTTTAGTTGTCTTCGTATACTCTTCGCCACATCCAGTGCAGGTTGCGTCATCATGATTTTCCAAATGTGAACTGGTATCATGAAGAGACAAGCTTGAATCTTCGTCACTGGACTCCTCTACCTGCAGTTTTAGGGTCTTCTGTTTTCCTTTTGGCACCGTTTTCGCAGTAAATTTCTCCTTTTTAGATACCACAGGTGCTTTAGCTGCCTTTGTGCCACGTTTCGTTTTGTTGAGATTCACTTGTTTGTTCTCCTGAAATGCTTTTGCGCCTTTCTATGGCTTCTGCATTTAAAATCTCTGCGAGTTTCCCTCCTTTTCTTTTAGCGTCTAGCACAGCAGCAGCTGGAATAGGAGATACAATATCCAAGGCTTTTCCAGGCGTAATTTTTGGAATAGATGTTTGGGTTTGAACTATATATAGGCTCATCACCTAAATCGGCAGTACGTGAAGTTGAAGGTTGGGGTTTGGTAATTCGTTTCTCCTCTTGGCACAGCATTTTCGCAGACGTTTTTTGTATTCCCACATCAGTATCTCCATAGGCGTAGTCCGGGATACTTTGCGGATTAAACGGGTAAATTCCAGCCGCCTTAAACCATGATGTTGCATTTTGAACACTTGCAGCCTTTCCCCAAGGAACACCTAGGAGTCGTCCGAACTGTAGCCTTCCGATTTTTCTATCAGCATTGGATTTAACCCAAGTATCGCAAGCTTGATAAAAGGCTGCCTTAAAAAAGGATCTTTCGAGAGGTTGGAGATAGTGGGTAGTATGTGGGGGAAGGCAAAGCAGTATTATGTCATCCTAATCAGCGTATGTCAGAGCTTCCTTTGAGCTGCAGTGAGATCCGTGGCCATCAAGAATTAGGAGCGCCTTTCCCGCAGTTTTTCTTGGGACGAAATGAAACTTGAACCATTCGAGAAAAATCTCTGTGTTGATGTAGGCTGACTTCTGATTCATGTACACAATAGATCCGGGTGGCATTCCATCCTCGAATTCTGGTTTCTTATTTTTACCTTTGAGAATGCACGCAGGCGGCAAGAAAGTGTCTTCCGCGTTGCAACAGCTTATAACTGTTATTGTTTCACTCCGTTCCGCAGCCGTCAAAGTAGACACAATTTTAGAGCCGTTTTTGGCAATGGCTTCGCCTGGGCGGTTGTTTAGCTGGTGCCCCGTCTCGTCCATGTTGAAAACACAAGCGGGTTTGTCGAACAACTGGTGTTCCTCCATTGTAGAAGCCAGCAGTTCAAAGTAGTTTATAACTATATTTTTAGCCATGCTGAAGCTTCTACTGCGGGATAAGGCTTCAGCTTTTCTTTTGGCCAGTTCAGGATGTCTTCGTAAAAAGGACGTGAGCCAGTCGTAATCTGTGAGTTCAGCTTGTCTGTCAAATTTATGGCGTATTTTCAACTGCTCGGCCAGGTGAAAAGCCATGCGCCTAACTTCAGTTCTCGTATTTTTGTGAACAACTATTTTTATTTCAGCTTCTTCACCAAGTAAACTGTCAGGTCCCATTCGTCCTTTTTTGGAATTCCCAGATGTAGCTCTACGTTTAAAAGTTCTTGGTGGAATGCTAAACACCCTAGAAGCTTCATTTACATCCATTCCTTCTGCTACGCTTCTTATAGCCGCTTTCAAACTTTCTTCGCTCCATCTACTGCTATTGGGACACATTCTTTCGTATGTGCCTGGCATTTCTGCAATTAAATAGTTTTAAATGAGCAAGGCATCTCACCCATACTTAAATCGGCATCTATCCCGATTTTCCGGGAGAGAAGTGGACAGCCGTATCACAGTTGTAATTGATGCAAATAGTGCATGAATACAAAGACGTATAACCTCTTTACATGCTCTTTCACCACGAGCATTTAAAATTTTAACCAGGGCAATAATTAGGTATATAAAGTCTACTTATTTTATGCTCCGAAAAACTTTTCACTTCACCAAAATAAACAATATTGGGCTAAATCAAAATGCTTCAAGATTGCGCAATGACGACGACCGGCTGTGACAAGCGTTGGTACATGACTGCCGTAGATCGCGGCTTCGGCCTTGTAGGCGAGTACAGTCCGATATATAAGCAATCGGCATCTCTCCCATACCGTCATCTCTACCGGACTTTCCCTGCGCAAAACATCTACTTGACACCAAACATTCACTGACACCGAACACAGAACGAGAAGTACTACGTATTTGTCATACGAAACAAGAACTGGATTTCCTTGAAGACTTAGAAATTAGAAGATGCTTAAGAGGACCCACAATATGAGGTCGTCAATGAACTGATAAATCTAGGGACTTATCCACTTTTAAACTGTCTTCTTAAGTAATAATTGTAAAGATCAGCAGATATGGTTTTCTATATCATTGCATAGTTATACTGATCTTATATGGGAAAAAGATATCCAGGATATCCCCATAGGGCTAATAATATCTCTAAACTTTAATGATTGTAATATCATATCTTCTTCTTTTTTCTATTCATATATATATTAAGTCAATCACGAGGTCGCCTAGCCAAAAAATAATCTACATCTACATCAGGTAGACATCACATGAAATTTAATTTCTGTCATTCTGACGACGATGGTAATATCAAACAATTGTCCATTTTTTAGAATTTCTCCCATTTAGTCATTTAGAAACAGTTAGTTTCATTTAAAAAAGTAGAATATATGGAGTTGAGACAAGATACAATCGACGGAATTAAAGGGGTAACTTTTAGAACAGATAGCTAGATATACAGATTCGAGAACATCAACAGTTTTGATTACTTAGGGGTAACAATTAACAACAAGAGTGGTGAAACAATTCTATAAAGTTCGGAGGTCGATTTTTTTCTAGACCTCCGAAACAGGTCCCAAGAGATAAATGTTCAGTAATCAAATTCAAGAAGTAAAAAGTAACAACATCGATATACCTTCCAATTCTGATCAACATTTCTTAGTAACAATTTTTAAATATTGTCGAAATAAATCTACTTTTTCGACTTTTATTTTCCGAGAAACCTCTCATGCGGTCGAAAAAATGTGTAGAGCATTTTATTACGTTTATTCATGAAATGAATAATAAGAGGGCTGAATAATAATTTGTTCAAATAAGTATCCAAATAATTTGTTAAAATACTAGTTCACAATCAATCAAACACAAAAATCAAAACATCACCTTTAGAGACCAGACGAAAATTAAACTTAATGACCCTTTATAAAATTAGTTCTCCAGAAATATTCTTCCTAATAAAATTTAATGTACCTAATAGTAGAAGAACAAAGCCAAATTATACGTTTGATTTCCATTGATTATTACCACGGCAAAACTTCTCTTGTGGCCGAGTTTAGTCTGGCTAATAAACTTAATATGTTAAATGACATATTCTAGAATACCTTTAGAGGTTCATAGAACCAGTTAATAGTGGTAAACATTCGGCCAATTCTGTGAATAAGTACCTATTGTGTATGTCTTAATCTTCATATACATTTAATAACGTCTTTCCGCTCTCTAAATAGGAATTAATCGCATCACAACTAATGTTTTCTTATCAGCCTTTTATTCAAAGGTGCTAAGGTGGTATGATATGGTTATAAACCGGAAGTATCCCAGAAATATATACATAACTCTAGTCATATTAGTGTTTTAAATGAAACTCATCTTTTCTAGCGAATTCCACAATATAATGAAAATTGTTGAAAATTCTAAAAAATTGTCAATTTTCATTATATTGTGGAATTAGCTAGAAACAGTGAGTTTCATTTAAAACACTAACATGAGTAGATTCCACGAAATAAGGGTTGAGACAGTTAATTTCAATAACTCTAGTCAGTTACTCCCACATTTTCAAATGCTGTGATTTAATATTCTGGTTCATAGGCACCTAAATTTCGGTAGTTACATTACATAGTTGCTCCCTGCATTTGTGAAATTTGTAACAAGAAGATAGTTAAAACAAGTTGGGAAACGCCACAGGATGGCCTATACGAAGACTTCTAAATAGTAATTTCAGTTTAATGAACCTTTTAAATTACCGAATTTGTTTAATAATTAATATAATAACTAACAATGAAACATAAACACTCTATATCCTACAAAATAATGCAAATGAAACATACACCCACATATTAAGTATTTTGGCTGAAAATGCTAGTGTCAATATTTTAAAAAATGACAGCTGTCAGCTGAGGTCAAAATAAATCAATGAACAGAATCTAAAGGTATTTTTTGGCGTACCACTGTTTTAAAATTATTGGGCCTTTTTTAAAAACATTTCATTTGAGCGTTGAAACAATGACGTCGTAGACGGAATGTTTCAAACATTTTGCATTATTTTGAACCAAAGCATAAAGAGCGGTTCAAAGCTGTCAGTTGTCATTGTATTTTGTTTAGATACTTAAAATTGCATAATTATCAAAGAAAAGAATATATTCTTTGATATTATGGTGAAATTGACTCCGAGAGGAGAGAGAAAAACCAAAAACAACATAGAAATAATTGCATATTCTTTTTTTTTGTAAAAAATGTTTCAATTGAATTTTGATGATATGCTATTAACAGTGGATGAAAAGACTGCTTTCCTGTTGGTTAGGCCATGAAATATATCTCATCTGTAGTTAAATTATTTTGGGAATAATTAACTCGATTGCACTATATACTGTAGAGCAGCCATGTCAAACTCAAAGTCACTGGTTGGCCAAAAGCATGAAGACCATAGACTAGGTGGGACGCAAAACCTAATCTTAACGAAGACAAACTACTGAAAATCTTAACGAAAAAAAGTACTATTATGTTAGAAGTATATTTATCAAGTTTCCAATAAAAAGGACATTACAAAAACTTACAAACATTAACTTCTTTTGCCAGATATTTGACATCTTTTGTCTTTAATTAAGCTGTCTATTTGTGGCGTGAATTTATCGGCGGAAATATTTTTTAAAACTGCGTCCAAGTGTGCCTCCGTCAATCGCGATCTTGCGGTAGATTTGTTTCCATTCGTCAAAGAAAATAATTGTTCACACTTATAGGTACTTCCAAACATTGACAGGATTTTACAGGCAAGTTTTCTCATTTCTTGGTATTGAAAAGGCAAGTACTTATAAAATTCGAATGTACCAACACTATCAAATTTTTCTTTTAAATGGGTTTGACACTGAATCTCAATCACTTCCATCTGCAAGTGAGGGGGAACTTTATCAATATCGATAGTGAAAAGACCAGTAAATAAAGAAAAATTGTTTTCTTGAGACTTAAAATCCTGAAAACGCTTTTCAAATTCTGACAGAAGGCTTCCCATTTTCTCTGTATACATTTTGTATGATATTGGGCCACTTGTACTTTCCTGATACGCCTTGCAAGTCGGAAAATGTGACAGATTATCCACCGCTAACTGGTTTTTCCACAGCATCATCTTACACTTGCAAGCTTTAACATGATCATGCATATCTGTTATAACTTGACGTGGTCCTTGCAATTTCGTATTTAAGTCCGACAAGTGTTTTGTGATGTCTACCATAAATGAAAGATCTTGTGAAAAAGGTACGTCGGATAATAAGCTTGTTCTTTCACTTCCATGAAAATGCGTATTTCTTCTTTGAGTTTCCAAAACCGATCGAGAACCATAGAACACGAAAGCCATCGCACTTCTGCATAATAAGGTAAACCAGTGTACTCACTTTCTAGATCACGTAAAAACGCAGAAAACTGTCGCTGATTCAAGCCACGTGACCTTATGAAGTTTATCGCTTTCCAACTTGATCACTTTTGAGCATAAAACTTCTTGGTGGATTATGCAATGAACATGATGAAAATCTGGTTTGTCACTGCCCGTTTCTCTGATATTTTTTTGTAATATTTTAATGCAGCCATTATTTACTCCAGTCATTGAAGGAGCTCCGTCTGTTGCAACGGAATACAGTGTTGACAAATCTAAATTGTACTTTTGCAGATGTCCATAAACAGCATTGAAAATATCCTCCCCAGTTGTTGTATCATGCAATGGTACTAATTCCAGTAATTCTACATAAACGTTGATATCTCTATCAACAGCACGAAGAAAAACAGCGAGTTGCGCCACACCACACACATCTGTACTTTCGTCACAGGCAATAGAAAATGCAATGAAAGAGTCTGATTTTGTTTTTATCTGTTCGCTTATATTGGCAGCCAACTCGGTAACTCTTTCAGCGACAGTATTCCGGGACAAAGATATATTTTGAAAAGCCTTCACGCTCCCGGGACTTACAATTTCCGCGGCCTTTACAAGGCACTCTTTTATAAATTCACCTTCAACAAATGGTTTTGAGTGTTTTGCGATCAACTCCGACGTACGTAGCTCGCTTGAACGGCAGATTCATTCTCTTGCTTTGGACGTGTAAACATAAGCTGTTGATCTTTTAACCGTGATTTTAACTCTTTTAACTTTTCGTATCTAATCATGCCTGTATACTTGTCAAACTTAGTTTCATGACTATCATAGTGACGTTTTATATTATATAATTTTGGGATACCGACTGTACTGTTACAAATCAAGCAAATAATTTTGTCTTTCACTTCACAGCAAAAAAACTCTAATTCCCACTTTTCTTGAAAGATACGATGCTCATCTCCAAGTTTCCTCTTACTTCCACTTGGTTTTGAAACAGACATGTTAAAAACTTTATCCGAAATAAATAACAATAAGTACTGTTACGTGTTGTAACAATAAGTACGCAACTAAACTCGCAATTCTATCGCAACTGACTCATAACTGACTGAACAACTGAACTCAATCGAGCGGTATTGGCTTGTATACGGATTGTGATTTCTCGACAGTTCTTTCCAAAATGTTCAGGTAGCGTCATCTGTGTTCTCGCGCGCTAGAACTTTCCGGAACAAGCCAGGCTTTTAGGTTGAGCGCGCATTTTACTTCATCATCACAGTACTTTATTTTCGGTTTTATACAGGCTCGTGGGCCGCATTACATGGCTGTTTTCAAAATTGATTCAGAGCCGCAGGAAAATGCTGTAGAGAGTGTTACATTGAACCTGTCGGACACAGATATCAATGTATCACCTTCTCCTAGCCACCAAAGGAACATCAAAACAAATTTCTCCATGGAAACAGGATGCTGGCCACTAACAAATTGTCTTTCAGTGCAATTTATAGCACCCAGAAGATTCACAAATGTATCTCTATTCAATCGAAAAAGATTGAAAAAATCTCTCTCGAGATACTGTGGCAACCAATCTTCATAATAATCTGGTGAGCGTGTAAGCACCAAATTAGTGGAGAGAAATGTTGGAAGAAGTACTTCCTCCAGGGTATCATCCCTCAAATATTTGTAAATAAGATTTCTTTGGAGATCCTGCTCATAATGAATATCGTTAATGAGTGCTAATATCATGCAATTCATTTTAAATTTGAATCAACACATTAACCTACACAAAATTGATAAATGGAACAAAATAACAAAAACTTTCAAGATAATCGACTTGTTTCTTCGCGTTTCGCTCAATGACAAATGACGACATTGTTTTAAAAATATTTCGTTTTCGCCATTGTCAAATCTATGACGTAAAATTCTTGTTTGAATACGTTAATTTCGTCTGCTTCAGTAGGATCATATTCTGAGCTAGAGTAATCGTACACCACGTTATTATTGCTGTCGCTATCGCTTTCTTCTCCGTTTATTGAATACTTTTATGAGAGCCGTTTTAATCTTATTTTTTGTGTTTTTGGACTTTTTGCCTTCCCTCCAAAATAATATTCGTCAGTGGTATCTGTAGGTACAAAATGTCTTCCCTGTTTCCTGGTGTGCAAGATAATTTTTCTTTTGATCTGCTTTGGGAAAGCCTTTAAATAGTTCAGGCGATATGAACTGGGAAATTTTTAAGTGGCCGGTGGCACAACTACGACATCACTAACAACATTTATTTTTGACGACCCTCTTTGTTCACCTTTTGGTGGTGTTTTGTGATATCTTCTTTTATTAAAATGGATTGGATTTCGGGTAGGTCTTGATTTTCTGTTTTGTCCTTCTTATTGGGCTCGATATTTGGTGGTCGATCAGTTACAGAAGACATTAAAAAGTCGTTTCTAAAAATGTTGTCGTCCTAAGAAAAAATGCTGCACTTTTTAATGCCTAATTTTATAGTTTCTGGCCTCATTGCTCTATCAAAAGCTGTAGACACACAAGCAGCAATATTATATATCGAAATTATTTGACCAGGGTGCCTAATCTTTCAGTTGTCGATTTCTGAATTTTAAAAGCTTTTCAAAGAAAAAAATTCGCAGACGCCCGGGGGCTGCAATTTGTGAGAGCAATGGGGGGCAATGTAGGGATAGTAACACCATTTTTTTTCGTAATGTTAATCGATTTAATCGATATGTGACTCTCGTGGTTATCCAAATTCAATATGGATGGGTTTTCTTTGCTAGAGTTAGAAAACTGTTTCATGTCTGGAAAAAGCTCAACCGTCATCAAGCCTAATTTAGAAATCAATCCAAAAGTTCTTGGCGGCGCTTCCTGACTCATTTTGACTTTAAACTTTTTCCGAGGAAATACCCATCCAGGGTATGTGGTTGCCTGAAGCTGAAATGGTGCAATATGTAGTTACAAAAGTCCCGCACTCCCCACTATTAGCTGTAGAGACCTGTTTAGTTCCATTAGAAGCAACCATATTCGTGGATTTTTGGGCAGTTGTTGCAGTTTCGTCCCTATTAAAAAAGCTTGTTCTGTCGGAGAACTTATCGGGATATCTAAAAAATATATTGTGTTAATGAATTCATGGGGGTAAGAGCCCACAAAAAAATTAGCTTTTCAAAATATCCCGTAAATTATCAAAAAATGCTTTGACGCTCATAGCACTGAAGGCAGTCACCTCGACAAGCTGCAGTTTTCTCAGAAATTTTAAATGGCAAGTGGCCTACTGTAATCGGCTTAATACGATTACACCTATTTACAGATTATTCGATTATTGAGAGGGATTTTCCAAACAACCCAGTTTTCTTAGAAACATTATCGGGAATATTATTTTAAAAGAAAGTAGGTACATTAAATCAGTACTTAGTATTAGTTCTTTGAGTAAAGTTGTATGAAGTTGTATGGTTGTCATAATATTGTGAACAGTTGGAATATATTTAAAACATTTGTTGAATGTTAATTGTGCAAGTACCAAACAATGTCGATAAGCCAAGGACCATCTAAACGACCAAAAACAGGTCCATTATCTTTAAATGAAAAAACTCTGATATTGAATTGTTATATATCATTGAAAAACAAGGATCCAAGTGCAAGTGTTGATGATATTGTGGAATTAACGGCTGCTATGTTGTGTGTTGCTAAATCAACAATTTATAGATTACTAAAAGAAAGCAAGAATGGAACTCTTCAACCCCCTAAAACTCCTTCAGGCCGAACACCAATTGAGATCGATAAGTCATTAAAACAAAGACTAAGGCGTAAAGTCCATGGATTTTACTTACGAAAGGAAATTCCAACACTTGACAGAATTATGACATCAGTGCAAGAAGATACGGACTATCCAAAATTCTCCAGAATGATAATATGCAAACTTTTGAAAGATGTGGGTTTCAGATATACAAAACATAATAGAAAATCTCTCTTGATAGATAAACCGGAAATAGTTTTTTGGAGAAGAGACTATTTAAGAAGCATTCGACATGCCAGAGAACAAAATTTGAAAATCTTCTACTTAGACGAAACATGGATAAATGCTAGATATACAATTTCCAAATCTTGGCAAGATGAAAACATTAAAAGCGGAAGGCAGGCATTCGTGGAAGGTTTGTCGTTAGGTTTGCAGCCACCATCGTCCATGTTGGAAGTTCTGAAGGTTTTGTTGATGGTGGATTATTAACTTTTATTTCAAAACGCAAGGGGGACTATCACGAAGATATGAAGGGGGATGTCTTCGAGGAATGGTTTGTTCAAATGTTGGATCTGATTCCAAAAGGGGCTGTTATTGTTATGGACAACGCAAGTTACCATTCACGGTTACGAGAAGCATTGCCCACAAGTCGTTGGCGTAAAGCAGAACTTTTGGAGTGGTTTATTTCGAAAAATATTAAGTTTCCAAAAGATCCACTAAGGAAAGAACTTTACAGAATTGCAAAAATGAACAAGAATAAATACAAAACCTACATTGTAGAAAAAATGGCTTCTTCTCGTGGTATATCAGTTCTTCGACTTCCTCCTTATCATTGTGAACTTAATCCCATAGAATTAATATGGGCTCAGGTAAAGGGGGAAGTTGGAAAAAAATACTACTTTTAAAATAAACGATGTTGTGAAATTGTTTGAGAGTGCTGTAAGTCATGTGAGTAAGGAAAATTGGACAAACTGTATCGAGCATGTTATCAAAGTAGAGGCAAATATGTGGAAAATTGACAATATTTGTGATGATTTAATCGACCCTATTATTATTAATGTCAACAACGATTCTTCCTCTTCCGAGTCGGATATACAATAAAATGTAAGTAATAAATGTATTCCAATAATTATTTCTTTTCATTTTTTATTATATTATAATTTAAAACGTATTTTTTTCCCAAAATACACACCACTGCATTGCGTTATTGCTTATCTGCTAATCCTTTAACAATGAATAAACCCTAAACTTCGCTACAACTGAAACAAATACGGGGTCGATCTACCTGGTTTTTAGATTTACGCAAGAAATGTAATTTAAAGTAAGAGATTTATCAAAAATTTCATGGTGCTCCCTGTAAAGGTTTAACATACTTAATTAGGGTTTATTACTCCTCGTACTTTTTGTACATACTATAATGAACGCAACCCAGGAAAACTATATCTGCTGATCTTTACAATTTTTACTTAAGAAAACAGTTTAAAAGTGGAAAACTTCCTAGATTTATTTGTTCATTGACCACTCCATATTGTGGATCTCTTAAGTGTCTTCTAGTTTCTAATTCTTCGAGGAAATCCAGTTCTTGTTTCTTATCACAAATATGTAGTACTCCTAGTTCTGTGTTAGGGGTCAAGTAGATATTTTGCGTATTGGGATTTCTCTGATTGTTTTAATTTGTATGCTAGTAAGTGTTCACTGTATCGTATTTCAAAATTCCTAAGGGTCTGACCCAAATAGACAGCAATACATTCTGGACATTTGAGTTTATATATACCTGACTTCTTTAATAGTGGTATTTTTGTTTTTACATTTAACAATTTTGTACCCACCTTATTTTCTGTTTTACAAGAAATTGTTGTATTTGTTTCGAAAGATATTATCTTTGAATATTTTGTCAACCTCGTCCTCGTATGAAAAGTAGATATACAGGAATAGCTGATATTCGAGCCTTTTACTTTAATCGTTTTCATATTTTTCATAGTAGCATGACAATTATGAAATTTTTGAATTATATAACTCCATTTCAAACTTGCCCAGATAACACATGAACATACAATGGATGTCCAATGAATATCCACATTGGACATAAGGGATATCCATGGGATGTCCGTTCATGTCCAGAAGGATATCCTATGGACATCCATCGGATATCCATTTGCCACAAAATTGGACATCCCATGGATGTCCGTTTCGTACAAAGAATGGATATACCTTGGACAAAAATGGACATTCACTGGACATGATAAATAAACCACGGACATCTCATGGACTTTTCATGGACCTGAACTGGATGTATAGGACATGAACTGGATACTTTTTGGACATGAACAGGATAGGTTATGGACATCCCATGTACTTATTATGGACGTGAACTATATATGTAAAGGACACGAACTGGATACATTTAGGACATGAACTGGATAGGTTATGAACGTAAACTGGATGTTTTGGACATGAACTGGATAGTTTATAGACTATAGTTTTCCGTAAATTCTAGCACTCGCCCCTAAAGCACTGCTCATTTTAATAAGTTTGGATGATAAAATTCTTCAAAATCCCTGGTGGGATGCAAAAATATACGGAAGAATCCTGTACTGGACTTATTATGAAAAAGAATATATTTTGTATACATTTTGTATATTCAGAGCATCTTAATGACAAGTATATTGAAAGGATTTCTAAATATGATAATGATAATAATATACATATGAATTGGTTACATAATATAAGTGCACACAAAAAAATAATCAAAGCAAAAATAAAACATTCTTATAAATTTCATTTCACAGAAGTTATTGTTTTGCATGATTGGTAGGTACTTTATTTGAGAGAACAATAGGAATTTTGAATTGATAATTAAGTTGTAATTTAATATAATCAGAATCTGCAAGAAAAAATATAAACAATGATATTGTGCAGTCTTTTCAACAGCAATAATATAATTTTAAGTTCAAATTATTTGTGGAAACCTTTAGATAAATAAACCTCAAATATTGGTCTCAATACAGAAAAAATAATACTGAATTGTTCAAAAGTAGTAGTTTATTAGTAAAATTAAAAGACCTCTTCAGAATAAAAATGAAGAAACAATGATTCTTGATAACCGAAAATAAAAGATATTCTTAAAAACATAATATCATAACAACTATCACAAGTCAGACTAATTATTGTGATTATTGTCATTTGGCACTTTCACTTTTTTGCTTCTTTCTTTAGGTCTCCTTAGCCACTTTTTAATTGCTTCCTCGGTAGCTTTTTGATTATCGGATAGTTTGGATTGTTGAGATGCATCTAAAACAATACATTTTCACAGAAAAAGGACACAAGTTTTCAGATGCTACAACGAACAGACAGGCACTTGTTATTTATGTATGTTTATAGATTATTGAATTACAGATCCCTGGAAAGTACAGAAATATTTCAAGATAAACCCTTACCCAAAAGCATTTTTGCCAGTTCTAGATTTTTGAAGATCCTTTTCTTCTTAGCTCCATGCCAACTGAATTCTGAGGCGAAGGAATTTGACATAACCACATTCAGACATCTTTTAGTGAAATCATATGAATTGTTTCCTCCTAACTTAGAAAATTCATCAACCTGAAAACCAGATGATTAATTAAAAAAAAGGTCGAAATTCAAAGAAAAATTCAATACAAAAGAGGTTGTTAGTATATTTTTGAGTTACTCACAGTGGCTCTGAAGTTTTTTTCGTCTTTTAAGTACTCTACAAGAATTATGTGTTCATATGTGTCCATCAGAATTAATTGGTAAGAAATTGAACATTACAAATATGAACTGATGGATTTCTTCATGGATGTTTGTTGGTTGCACTATTCTTAAATTTTGTATTTCTTCAACAACTTGAGTCAATATATTTCTCATAAGTATCTGTTGTTTTATAATGTTTCTCAAACTATCACCTGAAAAAATCAAACAAGTGTGTATTACAAAATATTATCATTCAATTTTACAATTAACTTACCACTTCTGGGCACACGGCAGCAACAACAGGAAAATTCATCTAAAACATATAACAAGAACGAACATCAGTCAAATCTCAACATAATTTTGAATGCAAATATCATTGACTCATGAAATAATACAAACCAATAGATTTACTGCTAACTGAAGTAGGTAATGCAGGAATGGCTTCAGGAACTGGATCATCAAGCTGACTTGTTGATTGTACTGAATCATATGTATTTGATCGGATAGGCATTTTAGTTGGGGTGGTCAGTTTCTTCTGAGAGTTTAAATCACTCTCGTTCTCTGTCTTCTTGGCCTTGCTACGAGCCTGTAGGTAGTTGTCTGAAATGAATTCATTTCGTATTCAATTATAGTAAACTATAGTTGAAATTAAATACAGTAGCAATTATTTCCAATAGTTGGTATTGTCTGAAGCAAAACACAATAGGAATTCTGGGAAAAACTCGCCACTATATTTGAACTCTACTGTAATAATTTTATTCAGTGATAAAAATTTTCATATTAGTAAAATATCATTCCACCAATGAGTAACACTTCTTTTCAATTTTACAGGAAAAAATGGAGACCTCGAATCATTCATTTTAAATGATCAGTCTTGTGAGGAAATTATTTTCGTTACATATTACAACTGCAAAAAAAATGAATACTCACCACATGTCCCACTTTTGAAGACTTCTATTTTGTGGAGAGGCCAACAAGTGTTTGGTTGATCATGTTTTTTTATAGCTTATTGGATTTTTTCTTGTGTGTAAGGCGGCCAATAGCAATGGTTATTGCCCATCAGCCAAGTTGTTGGTATGGCCTCTACAGAATTTTCTTCTTGAAATATAACTACAATCCATGTAGCTATGATTTGAAAGCTTCAAGAAAAATATAAGTCATTGAATAATCAACAACATTTGGAAAATGAATGAATATATTCTATTGTTTCTTCTTCAAATCAAATAACAACTGAGGCATATAATGAAAAATACAATTTTTATACATTTTTATCAGCTAATTTTCAATAAAACGAATCACTGGAAATATAAAATAAAAAATCCCATATTCTCATCTAAACAAACATAATATGTATACAGTATTTGGATAATGAGAGATTGAAGAAATAGAATTGGAAACAGAAACTTTGATTATACTATTTACATGAATTTGAATTTCCTAATTTAATTATCTATTACTATTCTGAATGCAGAAGTGGAAAAACCGCACACTCATCATCATTTACTACAAGTTTCATGCATTTATCACTGGCTGCACTAAGCGGCCATGCCTGTAGTGGACCTAGATCAGTACAAATGAAAATTCCCAAATCTGATGAGTTACAGGGTGACATATATAATTTTTTCATCTTCAAATATGCATGTCCTATTATGTGTATAGGATTATTACCATCTATCACAAAGTTACTGATAATTATCAAACTATTATCATTAAGACAACAACAATGATCTGCATATAAATTATCAGTGAGCTTACTAATTAAACACATACTTACTTGTAAAAAGATTTGAAAATATCAGTATATTAGACACAAAATCAATAATCATCACTAGGCACAAATACAACACAAGATTATTATTATTTTATAATTAGATGATTCGCAAATATGATGGAATAACAAAGAAATAAGCGTACAGATAGAAACTATGGAAAACTGAAATTAGCAAAACAAATACAATTACGCCACACGTCATCCCTCAGTCACAGAGTGAACCAGTGTCGGTAACAGATAGAAAATTAGGTCGGGCACATTGCTGCCAACCTGCGAATACAGTATTTTTGGAGTTTTTAGAATGTAATATAATATCACTGACCGTGGTAAATACAACACAGTCTAACATCAAATTATTATTTATTTTTACCAAACTTTTGCTACCTTCACAATTAGTTTTTTCTTCATCACATGAAATTAAAAATATAATACTGAATACCACTGTGAAAAATTAGAGTAGCAAATGGAAGGAATAAGTCTGAAATATAGCGGACGTAGTACATATTAAATGAGTCTGGTATTTTCGACTCGACCAGAGAATGAACAATGGATGTCCAATGGACGTCCATAATTCAAATAAATCTTCACGTCCCAGAGTGCTCTGGTGAACGAGAACTGAAGGTCCAGTGAATGTCCCCAAACGAATATCCATTGTACTAGTGGTAAATGGACATCCATTGGATGTCCATTCTGTGTCCATGTCCATATGGACCAATCGTGGACAGTATATGGATATCCATAGGATATCCTGTGTTTACTGGGTGAATTTATAATTTATTTTTTTAATTTCATACTTTAACAGATTCACTATTACTCAATTGGTGTGAACTGATCATGATTTAGGGTTTAATATTTACCAATTCAATCTACATACCTCCAAATAATTCATAAACTTTTCTCTCAAAGTACTCAAAAGCAATGCTGCAATTGAAATTCAAGTGATTAAAAGCATAATTCTTTTACAAAAACTGTCAAAAATAACTTGTAATGAAGTTATGCTAATAGAATATATTGTGCCGGACAATAACACTTCCCAATTATTCTTCAAAAACATTAAACATTTTTCAAAAATACTCCATGATGCGATAATTCTCATTAACAAATTATTTAATTTTTTTTTATTTGATGTGTGAGATACGTCTATATTATGTCGACTATCGCAGGAAAGAGAAATCGAAAAAATGCAATGATACTAACATGTATATATATATATATATATATATGTATATACATGAGTGTGCGGTGATGTATGGGTATTGGGCGAAAGGGGCGGCCCGGCGGCCGCCCTAATAACAGAGCGGCATAATAACACGTCTCGCGTCCAGTGTTAGCTTTACGCGAGCGGTATAACTATAGAGTGGTGGGCAATCACGGAGTAGTCCAGCATTTAGTACCAAACTAATATATGTGTCAATTGACCATTCCTACAACGGTCACTAGATACCATAGGCGTACGAAGAATAGCAAAATAACTTATGATTTCTTGTGTTATTGTATATTTATTATCTACAAGTTACGTCACGTTATGATGAATGGACTAACACCAGGTACTACATTGTCATAAAATGTCAAAAATGTTAAAGCAGTCAAGAATCAACGTAGGTACTCGCCGCGAATTGTTTAAGTCTTCTATCAACTGCAAACTGGTAATTAAAAGAGGTTATTTAAGTTTTTGGGGAAAAAAAAATTCGACTTGTGCTATATCAGTGGAATCAGATTGGTTTTATTGAGTTATTTTCTAGAAATTCGTTTACAAAAAACTCTGGACTTTTTGCTATCACAAGTGCCGCATAATGCATCCAACTGGACATGTTTTTTTTTGTTTCGGCTTAGGAGGAAGACGCTATTCGGACGGAGCTGGTTAATTGATTTACTCTCACTCTTGAACCTATATCTAATCGGCAGTTATAATGAACTTTATTTTATATCTTCAGTGACCCTCAGATTATTGAGTTTTTATAAGCGAGTTTTTAGTCACCATTTCTTCTACTTTAGTGCTGTTCAATGTGTTTGAAGATGTTGAGGGCCCACCTCTAGCACATCGCGCGTCTTTCGAATCTACTAGGTTTGTTCGAACAAATGATAGAATCAGTTGGGAATTATAAAACGCATGCGTGTCTGGAAAGTACCGTTCGAACAAACTCTGAACTGATAATCAATTAACAAAGTATTCTGTTCGAACAAACAAGAACTGTTTTTGAATCAGTTCAGGAACGGTGAAAACAGTACTTGGTTCAATTTAGAACTGAAAAGGACAAACATGTTTGGGCATGCGCTGTTATTAAAACCTATTAGCAGGTTATGTTTATATTCTGCTGGACATTAATAAATTATTTCATTATCGCTATAATAAACACACAAATAAAAATGGATTTTATAAATGACATTAGTGACTTGAGTTTAGAGTCATCCAGTGAAGAAGATGAACTCGAATTGAGAATACCAAGATTAAGGAATTAAAATTATTTAGGTATGGTAGAATTTTTTTATAAAATCTGGTAAGTTTGTTTGAAATATATTGTTTTATGTTCTAGAAATCACTATACCGCAGTATTATTTATGCATTTTCGAATTTTACGCCATCATATTGTAAACCTTAGCAGATCATATGAAGAAAGTGATCTTTAAATACCACAGTGGGCAATATGGGAAGATACAGGCACAGAGTCAGGTAAACATTATTTTAAAAATAATTACATATAGATCAATAACATATACGTTATTTTCAGATGCTGGTTTTCATATGGTATTTAGGTCATCAAACAGCAAGCTTTAGAGATGTTGCAGATCGATTTAACATCTGTATAAGCTCATTAAATAAAATTATAAAAAACGTTTCAATTTTTTTGAGCAATTTAGCTCCCCAAATTATAGTGTGGCCTAATATTGAAGAAAAAATAGCAATTGAACAAAATTTCAGGTAAAATGGCTTTCCAAATGCAATAGGTGCAGTAGATGGTTGTCATATAAAAATAGACAAACCACGTAACGACCCTGACTCATATATTTATCGGAAAGGCTTCTATTATGTACAGGTAATAACTAAACATTGTTACTAAAAGGCAACTTGAGCAGTTGGAAGTAAATAGCTATTAAATTTTAGATGCAAGTGGTTTGTGATGACAGTAGAAAAATAAGAGATTTATTTGTGGGTTACCCCGGATCTGTGCATGATGCCAGGGTATTTAGGAATTCGCCCTTATCAACAAATCTAGAGAGAATGTACAATCCATATGTACTATTAGCTGATAGTGCATATCTCTTACATACTCACTTGTTAGAGCCATTTAAGGATCGGGGACAGTTTACTAGAGAACAGACAACATACAATTTGTTTTTGTCTAAAAATAGATATGTAATAGAGCATACATTTGGCTTGCTAAAACAAAAATTTCGTCAACTGTATCATCTGAAGTTGCGAAATACGCAATATATTGTGCATATGATTCGAGCAGCATGTGTACTTCACAATATTTGTCTAGAAGATAATTTGGAAGCTCTCAACAATGCCAATGAGAACCCTTTACCTCTACAAGAAATTCAAAATATGTATAGAGATGTGAATAGTGATGAGTAATTGAATGAAGATGCAGATTTAAACGCACGACAACGAAGATATTTGTTTTTTATTCAAGTACAACTTCTTAATAATTGATGTAACCCCTTAGATTATAGAAATAATTGTTCATTATATTTTTTTGGGTTAAATAATTTTTTATTCGTTTGTATATAACTTTTACAAATCCCCAACATATAAGTAATTTTTTGAGTTATTTAAATAGATTAATTTAAACAATGTGTTAATTTTATTTTCTCAACACCTTTAAACAATACAAAAATAATAAAAAAATACAGTGAAAAATAACAAAATCATAATTCTTGATAAAAATAAATTAAAAATTATAACTAGAGCTTAGAAGAAAAAAATAACGAGATCAAACATTACATTTTTTAACAAAAAATCTTACAACTAACAATATCACTCATTATATTCATTAATAGACTTTTCCACACTTTTGCATTTACATAAACACTGACATGAATGCGTTTTTAGAATGTTATTTCTTTCTTCTGTTAACTTATTTCTCTTTTTACGTTCTTCTAATTTTTGGTATTCAATTTCCAGCCTTTTGTTTTGATATATTTTCTTCTCATTTCTTCTATATTATTAAGTTTGCGTTTAACTGTTCTTTTTTTTAATCGGATAACTGATTTTGAACAGTATCTGTTAAATTGAGATCTTCATCTAAGATATTATTATTCTCATTTGTGGGATTATTTGTTAGATCAGATGGCATGGGGGCGGTTCAAGCTGAGTTCTAGGTGAACCTTTGTTTTTTCTCCCAAATATTGCATTCATTTCTTCAAAATATTCGAAGTATTTTTTTCCTCTGCCTGTTGATGTCTGATTATCGACGTATTTTTTATAATTTCGATCTAGAACTTTCCATCTATTCTCACATTGAGTTAAGGTAACGTTTTTATTTAACTGTTCCTGTAAATATTGTGATATTACTTGCTACATATGTTTTATATTTTTTATTGATTTGGTACCACCTTTTGGTTTATATTTTGCATAACAGTCTATTAAAAGTTTTGAGTTTTCTATGGTCCATTTCATTTCATGCTCTTCTGTAGTTGCAGTGGTAATTGCCGCAGAATAGGATGGAAAAATAATAAATTCATGCATTTCTAAAAATAGAGGATAGTTATATTTTTTGTTTTCTTTTCGAAAATGTATTTTACCTTGTGTTATAATTGGATCCATGATTATTCTTATTTTTGTATGTCCAAAACGTATTTGAAATGAATGTTTGACGTATATTCGTACAATTGATTGTTCTCAATATTGTTAATTTAATATCTCACTGCTTGAAATATATTTGGTTTCCTTCCTACATACATTATTGTTATTTTTGCGAGACATTTTTTGAAATGTAATAATTTCAAATTGAGAACCTAATTCTAAAATAAACGGTTTTAAAGATTAAAACTAACTTTTCCGCATCTGTGGCCCTGAACAATATTCTATCATAAAATTGTTACTTGTATAAACTTCGGGGGATGTATCGTGCTAACAAACCAAAATTTCTCCAAAAATAACCAAAAATTTAGTATATCTGGATTTATAGGACCTGCTGTACTCGCTGAAAATCAATAGGGTACATACGTGAGATACCTTGAACAATATTCAATCATAAAATTGATCAATCGTATACTCTCTGGAGGCTGTATCAAGCTAACAAACTGATAATTCTCCAAAAATGACAAAAATTTGATACCTTAAGTACCCGTTGTACTGGCTTTAGGGAGCTGAATATCAATAGAGTTCATCTTTGAGACGCTCTAACTTATATCTAATCATAAAATTGGTCACTTGTATATACTCCGGAGGCTGTATCGTGCTAACCAACTGAAGCTTCTCCAAAAATGACAAAAATACCGTACTTAAAATACTGTAGCACCTGTTGTATTGGCTCTGGTGAGCTGAAAATCAATAGGGTTTATCTGTGAGATGTCCTGAATAATACTCAATCATAAAATTGGTAACTTATTGAACTCCGGAGGATATGCCCCTTACGAAATCCTGATTGTATACAAAGTAATAATGAAAATGAATCCAAATGCTCTTTTATCTGCATCTCCATAGCTCGTTCAATGATTTTTGATAAAGTAGGTAGGATACTTATCGCACGAAGATCTTCATACTCTTTTGGATTACTTACCCTAGGAATAACTCGCACAGTTGCTCTTCCCCATACTGGAGGATACACATTCTCAGACAAACAAAAGTTCACTATATGAGTAATATAAGGAATAATAATATGAGAACACAGCTTAATCATGGTAATATTTAACACGTCAGAACCAACAGCATTTGTTTTTATGCCACGAATCGTATTATAAACAAACATATCGTCAATTTCATTAAACGTGAAATTATATATTTTGACATTTATTTGTGGAATAATAATGCGTTAATGAATGAACATGAACATGCATCAAACTTTTGATCTAATAATTAGTACTCGATATTTTTCTGTAAATATTTTGTTTCATTTGATTCATTCTTGATTAACGAGAATGGAGTCATTCTAAATTTTTATTAAAATGACATATAAGTCAAAATGATGTTTTTACCTCCATTGTGGCTATTAGAGGAAATACTTCTATCTATGTGCGGAGAGAAATGGAGAAAAATTAGAGGAAAAAATTACAATAATTGAAAAGTTTTTAGGAAAAATCTCAGATTAACAAATAAAATAGATTATGTTTGTTGTGATCTTTTCTTGCCCCAAACATTGAGTCACATTCTAAGCTCACTTGCGGACACTTCCACTGCTTTGCTATATTTACAAACTCTCTGTAATTGCAGGAAAAATAAAATTAGGAGTTTAATTGAAAATGTGTTAAAAAGTTATGCAAATAAAAAAAGTCATAATAATTTATGCATTTGAGTCTCTATTTTTAAAATTAATTAATAATACATGAATTTTATCTAATGAAGGCATATTCTTATATAAATTAATAAACAAGTATTTGTTGTATCCTTAGATACATATATGGTTATAACTAAAAGTGGCAACATTGCTCAAAATTTCAGTACCTGTTCAATGTGTCAATAGTAATCTATTACGTAGTTTTGTCCTTGTTTAATTACCATATATAGAGAGATGCAAATATCGTCAGACTGTGATCGACGATCGTAGTATCGTAGTAAATAATGTCAAACGTGGTTTGTTTATACGAGCGTCATTACGACTAGGTAGTAAACATTTAGTTCTTTCGTTTTGATGTGTTTTTCAAAACTTTTAGTGACAAAATAAACTTTCAAGTGAATTAATTCAATGTTTTTGTATTATCATGGTTCGTCGGTGCTAAGTTTGTCAGAAAAACAGCCGAAATTACTAAGGCCATGTAGCTACAATACCATCCCCACTTTTTGTTGGCCGCATAAATAAACGTGTGTATGAATGAATAGCTCTCTCTATGTTTATTATTACTCTATGGGAAAAATGACGTGAAAATCTGATTGTCATTGTCATATAGACTCGATATTGGATATACATAGGTATTCAAATGTGAATATTTCAAACAGTTTATCAGCGTTACAGCGTTATGTATTTAAGGTTTTGTTGCTACTTTAGTCTATATGAAACAAGTTTATATCAAAATACAATTCACGACTGTAGTTCAAGTACTCATAAAAGCTAATTAATTACCTAATACAAATAATCATTTTTTAAGTACCAGATAAGGCATGTTGAAACTCAAAAGGTATCTTGAAATAACTCTCTGTTGATATTAATATTTACACACATTGATCATATATTAAACGCAGTTTATGAAAGCATATTGATAATTACACAGTTTTCTTCTACTATTTGGTTGAGAAATGCTGTGAATGTAGGAATGCCTTCAAAATTTTCGTAATAAATAAATTTCAGAAGACACTGATACTCTTACTTACTTTTCACAAACACGTTAAAAGATTCTGTCAATGGTATTTTAAGATACGTCACTATAGAATGCAAGGAGACAGCACGCCGTAGAAAATTAGCAAATAGACAGATATCAAAGATATTGGTTAACAGGAACAATATCAATGTCTTTGAAAACAGAAATTTCTTACCCCATACAATCATAACTGAATCTAATAGTGGGGATTCAAGGTTGGATCAAATAAAACAATTGGATAATAACTAAATCATGGTTGAAATAATCGACAATAATTTAGGTATTCCTACAATAACGATAATATCATCCACCAAAGTAGGGGAGAGTTCGACAGAAGATGATAGTCGGATAAAACGGGATACCGGCCAATATTTATGATCAGGCAGCTCCATCTAACGATTCGGAGTGTTAATCACTATACATAACGTTTTCTTGAATGTAGCAGCTGATCAATTGTTGAACAGTAGTAAGCAAGAACGACAGTTTGAAGGTAAGTTTATACTATTTAGTTTAGTTCATTTATTAGCGGTTAATTTAGAATTTCTTAGTTTAAACAGCACCATAAATAACGGCGAGTATTTTTATGATTCTGCAAATATTTGTGGTTATGACAACTCTCTTTTTTTATGAAAAAATTCGAAACGCATCTTGAAATGTACAGTCGGGCAAAATAGGATACCAAAACTGGATTCTATCCCGTTTCATCCAACGAAAAAACGTTATAGATTCTAATGAGGATTTTAAACTTTATTCTTGTTAAAAGACAGTAAAATATAAAAGAAAAAACTGATCGGCAGTCTTGGAGTGTATGCGCGAAGCGGTGGAAGGGGTTCTCGAAGGAAGTACGGAGTATCTTAAGACATCGAAACAATTTGGGCTACTTCGGACAACTATTGAAGCAAAAATTGAAGTAGGACTTATTTTAAATGACTTCCAAAGTTCGGGTTTTCAGTTAGCTCAACGCAATAGCGTAGCTAAACAATTTAACAGAGACTAAAATGGTCGGTAAAGCTTGATTATACAGTTTTCTAAAGAGACATTCACACTAAACTTCGTACACCTGAACCAACATCACTTGCTAGAGCCATGGGTTTTAATAGACCTGCCGTACAAAACAATTTTCTTTGCTGTCTGACGTGCTTGAAAAATATAAAACACCACTCGTACGCGGATTTACAACGTCGACGAGATGGATAAAATGACAGTGCCAAAGAACAGATCGAAATGCTAATTATTGTCACTGTGAAAATTTGCGTGAGTGCTACTGGTCTATTTATGCCACCTATGTTCATTTTTCCCAGATTCAGAGCAAATTCAAAGCTGCTAGATGATGCTCCTCCTGAAAGTAAAGCATTTTATCATTCTTCAGGATGGATGCAAAAAGATATTTTTTCGAATTGGTTCAATCAATTTATTTCCAAGCCTTCCAAAGAACATGCTGTTCTCTTACTTTTGGACGGATATACGACCCGAACTAAAAATTCAGACGCTATAGAGAAAGCTAGTATCAGGGGTTTTCTGATGCCCTGCTTTCCACCGCATACCACGCATCAATTGCAACCGCTAGACGTCAGTTTCATGTCACCACTTAGTTCATATTATGAATCAGAGGTTCAAACGATGCAGCAACATCCAGGTCGACCAGTTATAATATCCCAAATAGTTAAGCTTTTCGGAAATGCATATTTGAAAGCTGCCAGCATCCACAGCTATTAATCGTTTTAGAAAGACAGGTATTCAACCTCTCAATTCCGCATTAATTGAAGACTGGATGTTTGAGCCAGCTCAAACAACAGACACCCCAACGAACAATCATGCAATTGGTCTGGTTAAAGAAAATAATAGACGCACTCCACCACATACACCATCACCGATACGACAAAACCTTTTGGTGTACGGTGATTCTCCCAAAACCAAGTTGCAGGTGAAGAACTAGCAATTATTGATGCAGAAACTGTTGATATCTCCGCAAGAACACCGATATTGCCTCCGGATTCTGTTACACCACATAAAAACGCCCCCGGTGCTAGAAAATAAAGAAAATTTGAAAAATACTCCTCCTGTTTCTTGCAGAGAGTTATATGCAAATGCGACCCCTTCTTGTTCATACACCATGACGAAAGTTAAAGTAACACTATATCGAGACAGTAAATTCAATTAATGTAACACCTCAACAAGTAGTTCCAATTCCTCAAGCAGAAAGGGAAATGACAACTAATGATAAAAGGAGAGAAAAATTGACTGTACTAACTTCTACACATTACAATAAAACAGGAAACATCTATAGTGAACAGCCTATCAAGAAACCCAAACTGAACTTTGAAGAAAACCGAAAAGGAAACAATAACAAAGGAAAAAATGAAAAATGTGTCATTAAGCGAAAGAAATAAAAGAAAGAAAGAGAGGAAAGGACAACAGTTCAGAAGATGAGGAGGAGGACGTTTCGACGACGACGATGTTTGCATTTATTGTACAGAACGACGGCTGGGTACTGCCAGGACTGTCGATTTTGGGGTCACGAAACTTGCGCTGGGATGGAGAACGCTGGTGAGCCGTACTCATGCGACTTTTGTCGGTGTTAAACTATTAATTGCTTTTGTATTATAAATATAAGACAGACAATGATTTTGTTTTCAAGTGCAATAAATATATTTTATTTTAATAAACTTTTCTATTCGAATTCTAACACCATCCCATTTTACCCGACCAGGTGGGCAAAACGGAATACTTTACCTCTTTTTAAATGACTTTTTCTAAGTTATCGTCAAGCTACTTAGTCATGACTTTTCCTAAAAATAGGAAGGGATCAATGGAGAAGTTAAAGTTACAAATCAGTAGATACTAGTTGCCTAGTTAGAGAGTTTCGGGTCAAATAAAATAATAAAATTAGCTATCCTATTTAGTCCAACTCTCCCCTACTCGTTGTGGTTAGAAATTTATTTGAATATCTTATGGAAACATCTTCACCAAAACAATATATTAAACAGTCTCTAACATGAATGAACTACGGACCTTTGAACTAGTTAATGAAGTCTTGTCGATGGAAGATACAACCAAGACCTCCTAATATATATTTATAATTAATAATAAAAAAATTATCAAATCCACATATTAGTGTAACTCTGGTTCCGTTTATAATATTGTCAAGTACTTCTCATTTTATTTGAACAACTTATACAGTACAGAGGTCTTGAACCCAGCATAAATTGCTGCTTGGAGAGCAAAGAATTCAGTTTATGAAGATATTTTTTGAGAGCGAGGGATTCAGCTATTGATAAAGTATCTTGGAATTGTATGATTCTGTTATTAGACAGTGTCTAGGAGATGAGGGTAGTACCGATATTTGAAGTGTTTCAGTTACTGAAAGCGTCTTGAGACAACGAATTCAGTTCTAAAGAGGGGACTTAAGAGCGAGAGATTCAGTTACTGAAAAAGTGTTTCGAGAATAAATGGTTTACAATGTGTTATATTATGTATTAAATATTGTGCTACAGCTTAGTATAACTTAGGAACTCAGCACTGTGAATAAGTCTTTGCTTTAGATTGTTTATTCCTTCAAACTTGATGTACAATGCATACCTCAGATGTAAACGTTTCGCGGTGTTGATACAATGATACAGTCTGATTTTGTTAGGAAGAAATAATTTAGTTTCACCAGACTCTATTACTTCTTTTAATTGGTATAGTTGTTATATTTTCATTATATATAAGATATAAGACTAAAATACATTATACAAATAAATTTCAGATATCAAGCAGTATTGATCACTTTGCGATACAAACCCCGGCACTAATTGAGGGGTTCTTCGCAAAAACGTCACAAGTCCAAATTTGGTAAAATTTTAAATATATAGCGCCATCTTATAGTGAAACCCCGTATCCATGCAACTGAATAATGGTTGACGGCAAAAACGTCACACATACCAAGTTTTAGCAGCTTATAAAACCAAAGCTTCTACAAAAACGACACTAGTCCATGAGTTGTCTGGCAAGAACGACAATAGTCCACCAAACGGATAACGTTTATGTACGCAAAATAACATATTTACATAATATAACAGCTTATTGTAACCTTAAAATCTGACATAAGATATTAGGTCTCGTAGTGAATCGTCTTAAAATTAAAATAAGTGAATATAATGGAAATGGAAAACCTAGAACGGCCTAAGCGTAAACGTTGCGGAAAAAAGAAAGAAACTTTGATAACGAAAGCAAAAGTCAGAGGAGATGAATATGTAAACAATACCGGCAAACTAGTTGAAAGACGACAAATAGGACCGTATTGCAGGTAATACTACTTATATTTGTTCCTTAAACATTAAGACAATGGTCGCTTTCCAGATCTAAGAGGCTTAAATGTTTTTCTAAATTCGCCGAGGAAAACAAGCATAAAATACTTTCACAATTTGATACAATGTCAGACAAAAATGAACAAGATTCACATTTAGGTGAACTCATTGCAATACAAACAATCACCAGGCGCAGACCTACGAAACCTGAGGGTGAAAACCATGAAGATCACGATGCTGCATTTAAATATAAAATCCGAGTAAGTGGATCAGAAATAACTGTATGTTAGAAAGCTTTTCAGAGTCATCACGGTGTAACACAACGCAGAATTCGTCGCATATATCATAGTCTTTTACATTTGGGAAAATCTCCCAAGGGTCTGAGAGGTTTGCATAATAACCGGCCTAATAAGTGCCCAAATGAAGTCGCAGAATTTGTGAGGCAACATATACAATCTTTCAAAGCTCGGTCATCTCATTACTCATTAAGAGACAATCCAGGTAGAAAGTATTTACCTGAGAGCTTGACAGTAGCTAAAATACATCAACTTTTTCTTGAATTGACTCAAATAAATTTGCCTTACAGAATGTACTGGAGCATTTTCAATGAATATAATATAAAATTTGGGTATCCGCGTTCTGACACCTGTTCCATTTGTGGTCAATATGAGCAGAACGCGAATGATTCTAACTCTGACAAAATTCAGCTTGCTATAGAGAAAAACCTTCATCTGAGAAAAGCAGAAGGTTTTAGACAAAAAAGAGACTATTTGAAGAAAGGGCAAGAAGCGGTGAAATATTATGCATATCTTTTGACTTTATGCAAAATTTACCTTTGCCTCATTTGGAAACAAATGAAGTGTTCTACAGTAGACAGCTTTGGTCCAATATCTTCGAAGTTCATAATATTGGTACCAATGAAGTCATTATGTTCACTTACCATGAGGGTCGGGGTAAAAAGGGCGCCAATGAAGTTACATCCATGCTGTTTCAAAACTTGAAAAGTACTGATTAGCGACAGCTGTTATGGTCAAAATAAAAACTATGTGATGGTTCACTTTTTGTATATTTTAGTGCATTGTCCAAAAATGTTTCATTCAATCACTCATTTATTTCCTGTTCGAGGACACAGTTACTTACCGAACGACCAAGATTTCTCATAAATAGAAAAACTAGAAGCTGCCGAGGTACTTGAAGATTGGGACTCAATCATCCTAGGAGCGCGAAAGGTACCATCTCCCTTCAATTTACATAAAGTGAAGAACCATGAATTTTTTTTACATCAAAAAAGCGACCGATAAGCTATTTCTCAAAACGCCAAAGCCTCCATTGAAGATCAAAAGTGTCAGAATGTTAAATATAAAGCAGCAAACTCGATATGTATCTACACGTGAAAGCTATAATGGTCTTTGGGCACAAAGTATTGTTGTTGGTCCTAAACAAAATTTGCCACGAGATATCGAAATGCCATTTTTGCATAGTGGACCATTACCCATTGCCCCAGCAAAAATGCAAAATCTCATGTCACTTACTGAATTCCTAAAGGATGTGCGTAATATTGCATTCTATGGAAATTTGGCCCCAAAAATAACTGAAGATGATGACACGGAAACCGCAGATGTTTCAGAAGATGACAACAGCAGTGGTTGCGAGCTTTGAATTTGATATATTGTTTTTGTAACGTTAAATAAAAAAAAATAATAAATATTTTCTGTCAATAACGACAGGAGTCATCATTTTGTATTTTTTCTGACTTTTTCTTATTTTTTTTGATAATTTCAGCATTAGAAGTCACTATGTAACACAAATTTACACATGTCTGGAAAATTTGATGAAGATGCCTATTTCCAGTAAGAAGCCCAAAAGAAATTTGTAATTTCTGCAAAACAAATTTTTTTGACTTGTGACTTTTTTGCAAAAAACCCCTCAATTGTTTGTTTGCAGTTGATTTGTCTCTCACTTTAGAAGAATATGAGCACATTATGGTAGAGATTCTATTTTCTTAATGTGTATACTTACATTTTCTTACCATTCATTTACATTAATCCTCCATTTACTTCCTATGAATTTATAAAGTTAATCTAAATATTAATCTTTAATCTCGAATATTCCGTTCTATTAAAAAAATGTTTTGGTCGATTCCACTAAGGTTTGAACGTTGATCCAATCCTCCGTCGTACAAATTATGAATGAATCCATATTGTTCGGGATGATTGAAGACATGTGGACATTTCTTATCGTCTTTATTTTGTGCAAAGGGATAAAAAGCAACAAAATGAGGCTTAACGCAATGAATATTTTATGATAATATTATTAGAACTATATCATAATCATGTCTGTCTTTGGAATCCTGGATAATGCATTAATGTAACCAATATATGAGATACACTTCATATTAAAATTGAATCAAAATGATAAGAAGCGTATAAAGGGAAGTAGTTTTAGAATTAAGACTTAGAGGAAGTGGTCCGAATATGGGCCCACCATTTGTTTTTTTTTTCGTAACTTGCTTATTATTTTTTTATAACAATGTCTAAAATCATCTATACATACTATAAGACCTTAGTAACAAAACTGCAAAAACTGTTTTTTAAATGAAGTTTGTTGGTTTTACAGAGAAATATATAAAGAGAGGCACTTTTTTGAAACGGGTCAGACAGTATGAAATATAGGCCCCCTAAAAAAATAAATAAATATTCTTTCTACAATAAAAAATACAAAATAAAACAGCAAAAATGAATGTCAAAGTAAAAATAAACATGTTTTATTAAAAAAAAACGAACTAAATTACTGACAAAAATCACAAACGTAAGTGTCTTTTTCTGCTCCGGAACATTGTTCATGTGCCCAGAGATTGCACATTAAACACTGAACCCAGGTTTCTCCTCTGGTATCATCTGAAAATCGTGTTTCGCAAAATAGACATGTAGCGTCATTACTGCCAGGAGTGTACTCACCGATCTGGTCAAGGTCAAGGTCCTCGTCAGCAGGCAAAAATTCATCTTCCTCTCCCTCTTCATCTGAGCTGTAGCTGGTGTTTGCTTTTATTTTGGGTTTCTTTACTTTTTTTTTTAAATTTACCATAGATAACTTTCGCTTTTGCTTTCCCTTTCCCTTCTTTGTCTGACATGTAGGATCATTACTGCCAGGAGTGTACTCACCGATCTGGCCTGGGTCTGGGTCAAGGTCATCGTCAGCTGGCAAAAATTCATCTTCCTCTTCTTCTTCATCTGAGCTGTATCTGGTGTTTGCTTTTATTTTGGGTTTCTTTACTTTTTTTTTTAATTTTCCATTTTCCATAGATAATTTTCGCTTTCCCTTTCCCTCGTTTTCTTTACACTTTCTTTTGATTCATCTGAAAATACTTTCCTCTTTTCGTTTCCTTCTTTTGATTTCCTTATTTTCTCAATCGATAATTCAAGATCTGATTTATATGGAGATGAAGTTATAATTTGGGAACGAGAGGTTTTTCTTCCTCTTGTAGACGCTCTTTTTGTAACTGATGGGACAGGTGAAAGAACGAATGGGCTCACGAAGGTTTTTGAACAGTCTCCTAATAGCACAGTTGATGGGACCATTGTGACCCTTAATGGTGGATCGGGGTCTTTAGAACAACCCGGTTGTTGATCTTCTAAACGAATTGATATACCTTCTGAAGAAACAGTTTTGGAATGGTCACATGTCGGTTCTTCCAGCTGAGTTTCAGTTGAGTTACAGGTTTTTTTAGCTCCAATTTTTTCAGCAATAAAATCAGCATCTGCAAAAATGTGTTTATTTATTGGCCATATTCCGGTTACTTTGAATCCATTTGTAGCTATTTCTGCCGTCTGGCATTTCAGAACAGCTTTACCCAATAATTCTTCTAGATCAAATTGTGATAAGGCTCTGTTATTAACCCGAATCCAAGTTCTAACCTCTTCGCTGTAGTACGCTTTTAGTGGTCCCATGAACGTTTTGTCAAGGGGTTGGAGTTCATGTGTCGAGTGAGGAGGGAGTGATATGATGCAGACATTATTTTTCCTTGCCAAGTTTATAATTTCTAAATTTCTAGTGTGACTGTAATGTCCATCTACTACAAGCAACACAGGTAACTCCTCAGTTGGCTTTACAAACTGGAGAAAATGTTTGAACCATTCGGTGAATAAATTTTGCTGGATCCAGCCACTTGGATGTACTGCATAAATACTTCCAGGTGGTGCTCCGCGCATAAGCTGATCGTTTCTATTTTTTCTCGGGAAGACCAACATTGGGGGAACAAATTGCCCTCCTGCACTCATTGATGCAACCATAGTCACTAGCGAATCTCTCTCAGCCGATGTAATGGCAGCAATCTGACGTTTTCCCTTTCGGCCAATGACTTTAGGAATTCTTGATCGTACAACGGAAAGACCAGTTTCGTCTACGTTATATATTTGATGCGGACCATAGTTATGTTTTTCATATTGTACCTCAAGGTTATCGAAAAATATTTTGATATTTTCCTTGTTGAATCCCAAAGCCCTTGCAAAAGAGGTTTCAGTTGGTCTTCGGGGGGACAGTACATTTTTATGTCTTCTTAAAAAAGCGTCTAACCAGGTACGACCAGCTATACCATTTTTAAAAGGATTTTTGATTTTATTTTTAATAGCCAGTGTGTATGCCATTCTACACAGATCTTTTCTGGTTAAACCATAAAACTGAGACTCCATTTTGAGAATATATTCATCCAATTCTTCTTCTATGGCGTATCCAAGAACTGGTTTTCGTCCCAATTTAGAATTTATAACATTAGCAATTGGAAAATCGTTGGTTTTGACTTTTTTTATCATTCTCTGTAAAGTCGTTCTTGGCACCTGGAAACTTTTGGAGGCACGTTTTAATCCCATGTTTCCCTGCTCTACAGCACGTACAGCTTTCTTCATGTCATCCTAGTGCCATTTTTTTCGCAGATTTTGACAAATAAATTTTCTATTTTTGGCAGACATTGTTAACCTGTAAAAAATATATGGCTTAATTATTACGTTCTGAATATGGGCCCCTGGCCCATATTTAACTCACACTAGGGGCCCATATTTCAAACTGTTTACATTCATCAAAAATATTAAATTATGATGTTTATAAATATTTTTTTGTGCATAATCTACGCTAGAATCTCTTTTTCGTCCTTTCTTCTGTCAGACTGATATATATCAGTTCCTAAATAATATCAAAAAACACAAATATCACTCAGTATAAACTTACCCAATAAAATTCTGTCTAAGGTCAAGAACAAAAGCACCACACCATTCAACATCAACAAGTGTACTGACCGCGGCATCTATAATATAGCGTAGGAGAGGTGCCCTATAGCACATTTTGACATTTTTCTAATAGATGACGCTACCGGTTTCACAGATAGTTTGGGGGCCCATATTAAATGCATGGCCCATATTCGGACCACTTCCTCTACCTGCTAAACTTTTCATGTTTTATAAAGCATCTATTTACTAATGAGTTCAACCAGATAATTTACTCGTCCTCTCGTCCTTAAGTTATGGGTATTACCATGAGTAGTTTTTATGCATTTTGATAATTCCGTACTACTCTGCGTAGTGCAGCTGGTGTAGACAACGGAACACGAGTATTTTCTCTCTGTCTGTCAAATGAACCGTCACATTTAGAGGGCGCCTCAAGTATTCACTCCGTAACAAGGACGAGAATGACTATTTTTGCCCTAGGGTTAGAATGAAGTTATTCCATAATAAAAAACTACATCGGAATATAGAAATTCTATAATAGTCTTAAAAAAATATTATTCCCACATTTTTTCTGAGAAGATAGTATTTTATTATACAGGGTGTTACCTATCATTATTGTTAACCAACTGACGCAATAATAAATTAAGAATAACTTATCGCAAATGAATTTTGTGTAGAATTGTTTCTGATTTTGATCGTTCTGTTTATTAACGAAAACGCGTTTCTTCGCCACTGCAAATGTTTAATTTATGAAGACAGTAAAATCATACATTCAAGAAATGTATTTGAAAATAGTTACTGATTTAAATTAAGTAGCTTGTTCCAAGAAACAATATATGAATGTGCATGTCTGGAAAGGCGTCAATGTTAATTATCGGAGTCTACCTTTCTAATGATATATGTAAAAATAGTTTGACTTGTTATATTTGTAGCGTAGTTCCAACTATTTGCCTAATTTATAGGAAATTATGATGGTTTTAAAATAAAGAAGTTCTGACTTTGATTTTGACTTTTAATCAATAACAACAAAACATTCATCTAAATTATGACAACAAGATACAGGATCAGTAAGAAATTATCAAGTCAAACCACTTCTAAGACTTCTCCTGGATCTTTGATCCCCAATTTCTTCAAATGATCATTCAAAACATTTGCTGATATGATCTTGGTGAATTGGTCAGCTAGGTTATTCTTTGACTCCACATATTTCAGAATTATTTTCTTCTGTTCTATCAAATCTCTGATATAAAATAGTCTCAAGTCTATGTGTTTGGATCTATCAGATGTTGTGTTGTTTTTTGCTAATTTTATTGATCCTTGATTGGCTAAAAATATGGGAAATGGTTCAGCAAAAACATTCTCCATGTGGACTTCATGAACTAGCTTCTTCAAAAACATGAATTCTGTTTTCTGCTACACCAACTGATGGCTCCTCCTACGAGAACAAATATATATCCGCTGAATGATTTCCTATCCATTGAATTTGAAGCCCAGTCTGCATCTGTGAAAGCTTCGACTGTTCTCTCTGTCTTCTTATATTCAATACCATACGCTTTGGTCCTATTCAAATATCTCAGCATATGTTTTATTCCCATCCAGTGATGCTTGGTAGGATTTTGGTTGAACTGACTCATGAAAGTTGCTGTGAATATCATGTCAGGCCTGGTCGTTACACTTAAATATAGAATGCTTTCAATACACTTTTGATATAACATTCGTTCGTCTTCGCTAAGTAATTCGTTGTCATTCATGCAAAACTTTTCCCCAATAGGTAAAGGTGTAGCTGCACCTTTTGCTTGTAACATGTTCATTTCTTTCAATAGCTCTACAGCATATAAAGTCGGGTCCAACATAATTGAATTTTCGTCTCTGGTCACTTTTATGGACAATACGTTCCTTACTTCTCCTATATCTTTGATATTAAATCGTTTCTTGAACTCAGCCTTCAAATTCATTATGTTCTTGTGGTTTCCATATATCAGTATATCATCAACGTACACAGTGATGATGGGGTTTCCTTTCTCCTGATAATAGACACATGGATCAGATATGGATCTGGAGAAACCTGTGCTTTTAATGAACGGATCTAGTGTCCTATTCCACATAAGACCCGATTGATGTAGGCCATATATGCTCTTATTCAACTTACAAACCAGTTCTTTCTTTCCATCTGAATAATTCTCTCGTAAATTAAGAAACTTCAATTTCAGTTTATCGAACAACTGGAAATATCCATCCGGTATTTCCATATAAACTGTTTCGTCTAAGTCAGCTGAAAGATATGTTGCAGTAATGTCTATATGATGTAGAGACCACTTCTTCTCAACTGCTATGGCAAAAAGTAACCTCATAGATTTTTTCTGTACAACTGGTATGTCTGTTCGAAATCAATACCTGGCATTCGATTGTTACTCAAAGCCACAACTCTTGCTCGGTATCTTTCGACTACTCCATCAACGTTGTTTTTGGACTTGAAAACCCATTTCGTTTTAATGATTCTCCTATTTTCTGGTTTTTTCACGAAAATCCAAATTCCATTCCTGAGAAGATTCTCGAATTCCTCGATGACGGCTTCTTTCCAGGAAATTTTGTTATCCCCGTTCAATGCTTCTTTCAAATTGCGAGAATCTCGCCTGTTCAAAATTGCTTGGTTGCATGAATTTGAATTTTCGCCAACTTCGAATTGTGTCATCCATTCAGGTTTTCGTATTGTTCTTCCTGATCTTGTTTTAATTTCTGTATCTCTATATTCTTCTTCATTATTTCCTGATATATCCTCATTTGTAGTTTTTTCTTCTACTATTGTTTCATCATTATCTTCCCCTTCGACTGGACTGCTTTCTGTTTGATTTTGCTCTGTTACTTCTTCATTAGAAGAATGATTTCTCATTGCGAATATATCGGTTCCACGAACATGAAAATCATTATGAAATATATCTCCTTTGGAAGGTTCATCTTGATGATTCAGCAAATGGAATACGTTTTCCTCGAATTTGACATCGCGGCTGATGACAATTTTATTATTCATAGGATTCCACAATCGATAACCCTTAGAATTGCTGTCATAGCCCACAAAAATTTTCGAAATACCTTTTGGAGCCCATTTACTTCGTCTAAATTTATTGATTGTCCATACTCTACAACCAAATACTTTTAAATGGGATAGGTCAATTTTAATATTTGGTTTTCATTTTTCTATTGGACTGCATCCGTCATTCGCTATAGTGTGACTTCTGTTTCTAATATAACAAGATGTTGCTACTGCTTCTGACCAAAAGTTATGTGGAATACCAGATTCTATCAATAAACATCTGGTTGCATCAAATAATGTTTGATTGAATCTTTCGGCAACGCCATTTTGTTGAGGTGTGCCTGGTATTGTGAGTTGGTGACTGATACCATTTTGTTCCATATAACGGATGAATTCTTGAGACAAATATTCACCCCCATTGTCGCTTCTCAAACAGGATATCTTCTTTCCATGAATATTTTCAACTTTAGTTTTGTATTTCTTGAAATTTTCGAACACTTCATCTTTCGATTTCATGAAAGCAATTTCGCAATATCTAGAATAATCGTCAATGAACGTCACTATATATGTTTTACCTCCATTCGAAATAGTATGGATAGGACTTACGACGTCTGTATGTATGAGGTTCAAAGGAGATGTCTCTCGATTTGAACAACCTTTTGGAAAAGGACTTCTTTTCCACTTCCCCTGGTAGCATATTTCACAGTTTATTTTTTCGGCGTCAATGTCATTTGAAATTGTCACATCTATTTTTCCAAACATCTTCTTCATGCTAGATATATTTGAATGTGCCAATCATCTATGCCATAGTTGACATTCTTTCGAAATCGCTGTATTCGTCATTTTGTTTCCACATGGTTTGATCGTGTCCAAGTGATGTCTCTCTTTGATAAAATGTAAGGCTCCAATTTTGGTTGAGATCGCAATGACGTCTCCACTCGGTGTCATAATTTTCGAAGAATTGTTTTCGAAAACTATCCTAAGACCTCGTTCGGCTGCTAAACTCAAAGATAACAAAATCGTCTTCAACTCAGGTACATATAGAACGTTTAATAAAGTAAGTTGAGTCGGTTCATTTTCGTCTGATGATTTCAAGTTCACATTTCCAAAACCGGTAGAAACGAGCATTACTCCACCTGCTACCTCAATTTTAGCTTCATGATGAACAAAATTTTGAAATTTTTCCATTGAACTCGTCATATGATCTGTCGATCCGCTATCCAATATCCATATAGTTCTTTCAGTCCTTTTATTTGCCATATAAGATTAACGATGATGATCAGCTAAATCACGAGTAGATTTGATGGCACTAAACGCAAAATTGGAATTTGAGGGACCTGCTTCTTCTTTCGTCAACAACGGTTTTCCTTTTCCGACGGAAAGAGGACAATTTTTTCCAATATGTCCAATTTCCAAACATCGGAAACACCTTAGAAATTCGTGCGAACGAGAGGGCTTCGTCTGATTTGAATGTTGTACATGGACCTGCCTACCTTCTTCCTTAAAATTATTAGTATTGGTTTGTCTATTGTGTTTATAGTTTCTTTCGTACTTTCTTCTTACTGTCAGTGCTTTCGCTTCGTCTTCACCTTCAGTTCTACATGTGTTTTCTATCCTCCGTTTTTCCTCCGAAAATTTTGATTTCAGAGAGGCTATATTAAAATCATCATTGTCTGCTCTGAGGTTTCTTGCGAGATACTCGTACTGCCTTGGTAAACCGAGTACCGTGAAACCAGCTTGAAATTTTTCATTGAAATCATACCTTGCACATTTGACTTTATGATAGAGGCTATTACGTCTCGTTAGATACTCATGGATTGATTCGTTCTGATTCTTCAAGAGTAGTAACCCATGCCAAGTATGATATTTTGTGTGTATGCTTTCCTACGTCTCCCATACTTCTTTTGCCGTCTTGCACTCCATAACATCGTCGAGACTATCATTTCCATTCAACAGATATAATATCGACTTCGCACTGTGATCAGTCTTTTTATTTTTGAGTTCTTGAATTTGGGTATCATTGAAACCAGGATCTATAGCATTCCATAAATTCATCACCTCCAGAATCCCCTGTGCGCGCATCGACCAATATCGATAATTCTCTGGATTAAGCTTTTCGATTTTTAGATCTTCCATCTTCGAATCAGATTCTTCGTCGTCTTTTTAGTAGGAAAAGTGCGTCGTCTGCTTTTACCTCGATTAAAAGTACGAATTGCGTCGTCTGCTGAGAACTTTCAAAACTTTATAATCCAAATCGTCCTGGGCCCATAACCTGTTATATTTGTAGCGTAGCCAATTTTTAGGAAATTATAATGGTTTTTAAATAAAGAAGTTCTGACTTTTTATTTTGACTTTCAATCAATAATTTCAAAACATTCATGTAAACTATGACAACAAGATACAGGACCAGTAGGAAATTATCAAGTCAAACCACTTCTAACAAATACTTCTTCGCCCCAGGAGAAGATAAGTAATCAAGATAGTCAAGTTCAAATACTCAATTCTTTAGTATTGTTCCCTTAGTGAACAATTTTTAGATTTAGTTTTCGAAGATTTTGTGAACTCAAATAGTATGCAGTTGTTTCAAAAATGCATATTGAAATATAAATGTGTCGAAATTACAGCTTGGCAAACGAAGGAAGACTGCTGAAATGCGCAGAAGATAAACAGAGAACTCAGCTGTGTAAATGATAACAATAACTCACTATTATGGGAAAGTACAGTCGGTGAAACCTGAGCTGTAGAAATGCAGAAATTCAATCTTTTGGTATATTAACTTCCGGATATCAGCTACTGTAAAATTTTCTGTAGTAATATCACAAGAGAGTTGGAATAAATTGAAAATAATTTGACAGATTTTAGAAAACTTGTTGATATGCAATAGATGCGAGGGCCCGAAGGGCTCGAGTGGCTATTGCTAAATGGCAACAAGTTTGAGAGAAGGCCTGGAGAATTATTATCTAAAATATCGAACTCTGGTGTGGGATTCGATAGATTATTTTATGACGTTACATTCAAAATCACTATAAGATTTTATATGCTTCAATGTTTATTGTTTAATTAGCAAATACTACAGAAATTATTCAACAATTTAACAAAGAACAACTTAATGAAATAAGAAACGTAGATAAAACATCATAAATTGTGTGTCCGATCTCATACAAACATTCAGCGGGTGTGTTATATTTGTTAGAAGTGGTTTGACTTGGTAATTTCCTACTGATCCTGTATCTTGTTGTCATAGTTTACATGAATGTTTTGGAATTATTGATTAATAGTCAAAAATAAAAGTCAGAACATCTTTATTTGAAAAACCATTATAACTTCCTATAAATTGGGCAAATAGTTGGAACTGCGCAACAACTATAACAATCTTCAGGCTGATGAACTCACCATATCCATCTGCTATTTCATTTCCTCTATGGAAGATAGACGGAAGAAGAGCCATCAAATAGCGCTATCGGATGAAGAGGGAATGAATGTAGCCGTTGTAAAAGGAGTAAAATATGGTGAGTTGGAAAATGTCTGGTAATTAGCGTAGTTAAGGAAATTGCATAATATACAATATTAACTATGTACGTAGTCTAGGAGTATTTTAATTAAATAATTGGGGGATTGACTATGATATGCAATTATATTCTAGATTTAAGTTATTGGAAAAAAATGAGTGAAGAAATTATAAGTACCAGAAATTCAAATGAGAAAATAGTGCAAACAATAAAGAGAAAGAAATGGAGGATACAATTATTAATGAAGCTTAAGCTGAGCATACAAGGCAACAAGAATATAAGATAATACAAAATAGATATGAAAAATTGGTGATAGTAATTTGGAACATAAATCACGGAAAAATAAATAGATATAACTGAGGAAACGCAAAATAATAGAATACAGATTCTAAGCATAAGCGAAACGAAAAACAAAGGAAATGGAAAATGCTACTTACAAACGGACATATATTATGCTATTCTGGAGTACAATATGATAAGAGAGCAAAAAGGGAGTAGGAATAATAATTTGAAAAGAATTGAGTGAGAAAGTCATAAAATTCAAACTAGTCAATTCAAAAATAATAGTAATATCAAAAGAGATAAATAGAAAGGGTACTATAAATATCATACAGATCTATGGCCCAGTTGAAGGAGCTGAAGACGAAGAAATTACGGAATTATTCGAAAATCTATAAAACAATGACTGTAATAAAATGAAAAAATTAGTAAAAAATATTATAAGACAAGAAAAAAAGGAATTATGGAGAAATTTTGGTGCGCAGTTGAAAAGAACACATGAGGTAGATAACCAAAAATTCTGGACACAGGTAAAAAATAATGAGAGAAATAAATTAGAGCAGTGAGAAATATGAATAATAAATAACAAACAGCTAGGACAGAAAAAATGGTAACGTGGACAGAATATTACGAAGGTAAATTTAGTACCTAACACAGGAAGAAAGGAAAAACAGAGCAGATCAAGAACAGCACGACACAAGCAGAGAAGAAGCTACACATAAAGTAAGGACAGGAAAAGCAAGTGGAAAAAATGGCATAGCTCCAGAAATGATAAAATGGCTGGGACAAAGAGGAAAAGAATGGATTTGGGAAATATGCGAAGAGGCATAGAGCCATCTGCCTGGCACAAACGGGCTCTAAGCTATATACTAGAATTCTGGAAAACAGATTAAGAGAATATGTAGAATATAAATTGGAGGCAGCATTCAGACCAAACAGACAAACTAATATTAATATATTTATAGTAAAAAACCTAATAGAAAGGAAACTAGAGGAAAGAGAAGAAATGTTTTTAAAAGGGCTGCTACCCCATATGAGAACGTAATAACTGAAGTACAAATAGCAGTAATGGAATCAAAAGAGATTTTAATTAAAAAAGGGATAAAACAGGGGGATAGCTTAAGTCCGCTTTTATTTATATTAATGATGGAGAAGATAACGAAGCGAATAAAAAAAACTGTATAGTTGAACATGATAATTAGCTACAAAAATCTGGAATCACTAAAAATGAATTCACTACTATATGTTAATAAAACTAAAGTGATGAACATAAATTGTAAACAACAGGATCAAAATACTAATGAAATAAAATGCAAAGGCGAGATACTGGAAAGGGTAACGACGTATGAATATCTGGGAACTATATTGACAGAGGATGGGAAAATAGAGGCGGAAATAACAAATAGGGAGAAAAAATCAACGATATTGTACTACATACTAAATAAGACAATACTGGTACATAGAGATATTGACATGGAGGTGAAAATGAAGATCCACAATACAATAATGATACCAATAATAACATACGTGAGTCAAAATTGGACACAGAGAAAGAAGGATGAAGCCTAGATGAACACAATTGAGATGAAACACCTAAGAATATTCGCGACGAAAACAAAGTGGGACAACTGTAGAAATGAAGACAAATAAAAAACCTAGAACCTATATTAAGAAAAATGAAGAAAAAACAGTTATGGACTTATTTTCAGAAGTTATGGACATATTTTCAGAATGACAACAGACGGAATTGCAAAAAAGGTGATGGAAGCGGAAAGTACTATCCACACAAGAAGAAGTAGACCAAGAAGAGAGTGGTTAGGCCAAATAAGGGAGGTAGGTGATGAGAATGAAAAAACCGTAGATACAATGAAACGATTAGCAAATGACAGGAAAGAGTGGAAGCATTGGGTACAATAGGAATCGGTATCCTCGACCGACACTTAAAAAGATGGAAGGACAAGAGACGAAGAGGAAGAAAAATTAGCTATAACAAAGCAGAAGTCTTTTTTTCCTTATTTAATTTATTATCCTACTTTAATAACTTTAAGCGCTATCTTTAAAATTGATCCACACATGTAACCGTAATGACATCTTAATTAAATGGTTCTCCTTTCCTCCACCCTCCATAATTTCGTAACCTGAAAAATGTTTTGTCTGCTAATGTTACTACGATTTTCATTGATTCGCTAAGTACGACAATTCATTTAATCTGTAAAGCTTTCAAGAAAAATTTCGAGTTTCGAAAACGACAGGAAAAAATAGATATGATATAATTGCAGAATTCAGGATTCATTGAATACTTTATAATAAAGGTAGTCTCTGATGGAGTAACCCATGCTTCGGTTAAGGGTTATCTCTAGCTCTTTCCAATATAACGTCCCTAAGAAGGAGAGAACTCACTTTATTCTTACCAAATTTTGTCCTATCATTTTCGGCTTCATCGTGAAGGTGCCTGATTCTAGCGTAACGTCCTTTACTTAACTTAATTCAAATCATTTCTGGTCATTCGACGGAACTTTCATACAAATAGTTATGATAATACAATATTTTTGGAGAAAATATTATACAAAACACAACAACAGATTAGTGTCGCATGAATAATAAATGCCACTACTAAAAGTACTGGAAATCGGTCAATGAAACACGAAATATGTATTTTTCATCAAAATTCAGTACATCGCCTTCAAAGTAGGCCCCTTCCAAATAATACACTTTTGTCTACGTATAATCTATTTACGACAAAACACTTATCAAACGCAAAGGCTTTAGTATTTTCCGCAAATTCTCTTATATCATCTATAGACTGAAAATTGATGCTTTAAAGAGGTGAGAAAAAAGTTGTTCGAATATATACTAGGGGAGTAAGGGGGTAGTTGTGCGATAACACTTGTTGAGGCTGCCAGCATTATTAGGTGTTTTTTCACAAATTTGTTCTTTTCGCAAGTAACATTTTTAGTGTTTTCATTTGAAATTCAAAATTCAGGACAGCTGTTTTATTCTATTCTATCTATATATAACAAGATCGACTACAGTGAACAAACTTAATGACAGATGACACTCTTCGTGAATTTGTCGGACAGTTGTGACATTTTTGACAATCCTCCCTAATTCTGGGTACTTTTAGTGGTATGTAAATGTATCTCGAATTTGGGACACAATCTGGGTTTATAATAATCGTTTCTAATTTTAGTTTTTTAAGTAATTTCTAATTAAGCGAAATAGAGTATCCAGAATAGTATAAATGGAATTTTATACAAATTTTATGAATAAGTATCGATTTATAGTTACACGAACGTCTCTGCTTTGGTCACAAGACATAGGCATAATCGTGGTCGACGTGATTCCTTTTTCGTCTTTTTTGATCGCTTAATAACCGTTTTAGATATCCGTTAGGCACTGAAGCTTTGGCGGGACTTTGGATGTATATAGTCATTAGAAAAATATGTTTATTATCTTTGAACTTTGGAGGGCATCGAAGATGACAACATTTATTTATATAAAAAATACTATGATTTATGTTTGGATAATTTTCCATATCGAATACATATAGTTGAAAAAAATATATGAATATGTGCGGGTCAAAGGCAATTCAAAAAATAGAACTGTCTGTGTACATGCACTCAATTCAAAAAATGATGTAAAAATAAAATATCTTCTTATTTAAGTGCCATCTTCATTCTGAAGGTTGGCAATCATCAAGGCAATCCGAATTTTGGAAGCCGCCGATCTAAATAGTTGATTATTGGAGAAATTATACCAACCTCTTAAATATTTTTGCCACGAATGTCTTTTCTCCCTACCGTTCTTTTTTCCACGTCTTCCTTCTATGATTAGCGGAAGTAGATGATACGCTTCTCCTCTCATAAGGTGTTCCAAGTGTTCTTCTTTTATAGTTAGCAATACTTCTTTCTGTTTTTTTCATTCTTGTTAATACTGGATCGTTAGTAACTTTCTCCACCCTTGGTATTCTCCGAATTCGGCGATATATCCACATTCCAAAACTCCCGAGGCGCCTTGTATCTATTTTCTTAATTGTCCATGTTCTCATCCCATAATACAGTACAGACAATACGTAGCGTCTCACCAGCTGTATCTTTAATTCCGACTCATATCCCGACTATTGAACACTCTTTTGATATGCATGAATATGCTTCTTACTTTTTCTATGCGAATTCTTATTTCAACAGAGCTATCGCTGTTCTCATTTATACATGTTCCAAGATAAGTATATCGTCCCAGACATTCAACCGCCATGTCATGAATATACAAATTTCCAATATTTTGTGTTGTTTTTATATTAGCATATACTTTCGTTTATTCATTTAATGAGAGCCCATATTATTAACTACTTTCTACTATTTTATTTAATCAAATCTGTAGGTCTTCTAGAGTTTGTACCAACATCAGCGTATTGTATATTGTTTATTTGTGTACCATTGATTTTGATACCCATACTGAGATCTTCTATTTCTTCTAAAGCCTTCCTTATTATGTTTTTTGAGTATATATTAAATATAGCCGGTAAAAGGATGGAGCCCTCTCTGACTCCACTTTTCAGGTCAATGTCGCTGGATTTGCTCTGTTCTACTCTTATAAGATATATTTAACCCTTAGATGTTATTTCCAATACAAAAATAGTTTCATTAAGAAAAAATGTCTCACGTAGGATAAGTTCTACTTTGTCAAGCGTTGTTTTCATCAAGTGTGTTAGTTTGTATAGGGCCATAAATTATTGGTATGTTTAATTGATGAATGGGTTCCCAGTGCTCAAAACCAACAAAAAAGTTCTGCGTAATTTCTGATATATGGAAATAACGGAATACATTAAATAAACATTATAATATATCGAAATTCAATGTCCTCTTTATAAAAAACTATATTGTAGGTTTCGTGTCAAGAAAACGAACCTTCGGATTGAGAACGCTTTCTTTTGAGTTATAAGCTCGACATTAGACCAACTATTATAATAGATTTCTCCAGACAAAGAATTGAATAAGCTTATGCCCACACAAGCTTTGTAAATCTGTCAATCAAATATCAGAAACAAAACTTAAACTTTTTTGCAATCTTGGAAATCTTGAAACCATAACTCTAATCTAAGTCACCAGGCAAGCAAATCAAAGAAGTGGAAGTTCGACCAAATAGTCTATGCCTGGATAACTCTTAACAATCAAAGAAAAATGAGAGGTGTATAAGAAATTGTCTTCTCTTTATTTTTGTTGTAGAACTTGGTCCTGTCTATTCTGTCCTCCCAACTCCTGTGATGTAGACGTTCAGATGTCGTACCATCTCTTCGGGTGGCTTCTTGTTGATATTATCTTATCGTGTTTTTGCACATTTCGCGATTCTTCCTGTGTCCATTCTGTCGACATGATTCCTCCATTTGCGACATCGTGCTGGCGTCCATCTTACCACATTCTGGACTACCGTTTCTATTAGCGTGTTCTCATTCATTATTCTATCTCTGAGTGAGATTCTCCTGTTGTTCTCATTAGTATTTTTGTAAGTGATGTTAGTACTAGCCTTACACATGATTTATATGCTCGGATTTGGTATTTCTCCACAATATATACCTTAATTAACCCGATATTCTGGCAGCCTTGTTGGCTTGTATCGTAACTTCCTCTCCGGTCTGTTTGTCATCGGTTCCAAGGCAGTTGAAATTAATTATTTGGTCTATGGTGTGTTCGTTAACCATTAGTTTACATCTGATGTGGTTCTTAGCTGTTTAGCATGTGTGCTGTTATATTACATCTATAAAAAAGGCATTGTAGGTCATCTTAATTTACTACCCTTTTGCAGTCAATGCTGGTTTCATTTACGTTTTCTATTATCTTAAACACGATCACATTGAAGATATTCGAGCTGACCCTGCCCCATTGTATGATCCCCACGAACACATTTATAGCATCGGTCAGTCTATGTTCAGGTTTTACTCTTGTACTTCTCATTAACTCTTCTGCCTTCATGAGTTGTATTACATTATTTATCCAGACTGTGTCGAATGTTTTCGTAAGATCCACGAAGCACAGGAAAAGGGGCTAGTTGAACTCTATAGACTTCTCTATTAGTTGTGGCAATATGAAGATTGCGTTAGTAGTAGATCTATATTGGGCATGAACCTGTGTTCTTCTTCTGATATACCCACAGTGTTAATTAGTTTCGGTGATAAGATTTTTTTAGCAGCGTTGATGAAGACGGGTGCAATGTTATTACCCTGTAATTCTGCGGATCGGCTGTTTATCCTTTTTGAATAAGGGTATAATTATGTTTGTTCTCCATTCATCTGGTAGAGTAAGAATTTGTCTCTGATCAAAATCAGCACTGGCAGAACGGCAAATGGTAACAGGACGGATCTTGACCGACAAAACGATATTCCAATTCAACATTACAATCAGTTGAAGATTAGAGAATCAATAGAAATCTCCAAATATACCTCCAATTTCACTCGTAAAGATGGCTGTCACTTATCTGTAATTTGAAATACAGCCCTTCCGTCAGCGATCGAGGTTTCTCCCATCAGTAACTCAGGTTTCTCCCACTATTTTTTCGTTGTTAATTTAGCAACTTGGTTAAGTACTCCCGACTATGAGTATTCAGTCAAAGTTCAACTGCACTGATATATTTCACTGCCGCCTAAGTTTAGAGTGATTGTCTCAAGAGTATGGAGACTCGTGTTTGGTTGCTTGCTGGGGCTTGGTTAACAGTTAGAATTTATAACTCAAAGTGACGAGGTCTCAATCCTAAGATCCCTTTTCTCAAATTTATACTGTTCTTAGTTTTTCTATGTGTGTTGTTCTGTCATCTTGTTACAGTAAACATCATTCATAAAAACACGGAATATAGGGCTTCTGTTCAGGAAATTATGAAGAAACGAATTGCATAAAATTGCGAGTTTGCCAAAGTACATGAAAATAATATATTATACTTTAATTAATTTTGAATAATATCCAAACATGTCCGCGACATATAAAGTACTGCATTTTCAAAACTGAATTTTCCTGTATATAAAATTGATGTAATTGAAGTGACACAAATCAGTGTAAATGTGACGGAAGTATCGATAATATTAATCATTATTTGTTTAGTTGTCTTCTTAAGAAAATAATTACAAGCTATCTGTTTAATACATTCACTTTTATATTAGTGTTCGAAAAGCGATCAGTTCAAGCAGTCTTATGGAAATTCTATTACATACCAGATTTTAAATTGTTTGGATTTAGTAGTTTGAGTAGTTACAGAGAATTAGACTTAGCGTAGATGTGTCTATTGTTTCACCGTTTATGCATTTACCTCTTAACCGTTACCTACTTTTTGTCATGTATCACTATGACGGGCACCTAACGGTGGAGCGAGTGTCCCACGACCCTTTTGCGATGTTAATTACCCTCCTGTTGATTTTCCGGGAAGCACACGGTCAATACATCTAAATCTACCTTTCAAAGGAAAGAAATATTATTACCTAAGACTCTTCAAGTTTTTCTGTAACGACATGCCATTTTGTTCTATTTTGCAGATTGGTAACGAATTCTTTGTGCCATCTAATCCTAATCCTGAAACGCAGTCTGATATCTAGATAAAATCGTTTCTCACACTACCGAAAAGTTAAAAAAAAACTAGAAATGGGAGTTGGTAATGAGTAATGTCATCCAGTACATATAATGTGCCGTTGCAACTTTTTCAAATCAGGGGCTAGAAAATACTTTATATATATTCATTCCATGAATATAAAACTTAGTGACATAAAAACCCTAACACCCAGTAAGAATTATTCTATTTCGGTAATATTTGCCATAATTATCAGGGAGTTCGTAATACTAAATTATTATAATTTCACTCCAATCGGGAGAGGATAATATATGTTTCTGCTCACCAACTTTAATAATGGGTTGAAGCTTCTCAATTTCTTACTCAATCCCTAATGCGTCTCGACATACTCATAATGAGGGGATCAATATCCTCCTGGGGTATCTTATTCCATGCCACCTCTATCTCATGTCGAAAAGTCATCACAGTTAGCGGAGGATGCTGTAAATTTCTTAACCTTCTACTGATTATGATCCACACATGTTCAATTGGGGACAAATCCGGGGATCTCGGGGGCCAAGGCGGGAGATTAATTTGAGCCTGGTGGAAGTAGTCAAATATTTGTCTGGCTATATGTGACCGAGCGCTATCTTGCTAGAAAGTTGGATTCTGAAGTATCCTGAGGTAAGGAATTAGATAAGGTTCCAATATTTCTTGAATTTATCGATGTGCATTCATATTGCCCCTGATGAAGAGTGAAGGTGACATTAATCCATAGGCAATGGTACTCCATATCATAGCTCCAACAGTGCGCTCAACAAAAAATTGAAGGCTATGACGTTCGCCTCGTCTCTTTCTCACCCTCACTCTACCATAATGCAGGTCTAGGCAGAACCGGGATTCATCACTGAAGACGATAGTGTTTCATTCCTGATTCCACACTATACTCGATAGTCGAAATTGTGTAAAGTGAGTCAGAGCTATCTAATAAACACTTTGGTTAAAGCGCAGTTGCCATATGTATTCTAGAGAGAAATGCTGTATTTTATAAATACACTTCAAATCCATTGTGTCAATATTTCAGGTACAAAAGATGCAATGTAATTAAGTCAATACCAATTTAATATATTTATTTCAAATTTCAAGAAGACTAATAATAATTAGTTTACTTGAAATGTGAAATAAAGTGTTTATGTATATTTCTTGAACGCAAAGTTTGTTGTGAAAAACTCGCCGATTTGACAATGTTGGAGAGTCGCTTCAATGTTCCGGCTTTGAGAACGAGATAGATAGATCGAGCTACGCGAATGAGACAGTGATAGTAAACAGTTATGTGAGGTGTTTATTCTCTTCATGAACGTAACATCAGTATTTGTGTTGTGGTTTTGTGTGATAAATCGGTTATTATTGGTATTTATTGTAATATTTATATCGGTATATTTAGTGACAATAATGGCGGAGTGTAGCGGTGTTAGCGATAAAAAACGGCGTCGTAACAATTTAATTCGGGAAGAAAAAGTCCTCATATTAAATGTGTACGAAGGACTGCGTGCCATGGACAAACAGTTGGGTGTTAGTGACGCTGTGATTTTAAGTGCAGTTATTTAACTAAAGTTTCTGAGAGTACTATATACAATATTCTAAAGAAATCGCGGGACGGATCTTTGACAAGAGAACGAGGTGAAAACTATAAACCGGAAAGTAGGGGAAGAAAGAAAATTGTTTTGGACGACCAAACACGGAATGCTATACGTAGGGAAATACATTCTTTTTATTTTAGGAATGAAATCCCCTCGGTAGCTAAATTGAGCAAGGTAATAGAAGCTGATGATACTTTACCAAACATCAGTGATAAAGTTTTGAGACGAACTTTAAAATTAATGAATTTTCGTTACCAAACAAGAAGTAGAAACAGTGCCTTAATTGAACGAAATGACATTGTGGAATGGAGGAGAAATTATTTAAAACAGATACGACAGTTTCGTAACGAAGGACGGCACATATATTATCTTGACGAAACATGGTTAAATGAAGGCCACACTGTGTCAAAAGTGTGGTAAGACATGAATATACGAAGCAATCGACAAGCCTTTATGGAGGGTTTCTCTTCCGGTTTAAAAGCTCCCTCTGGGAAAGGACGTCGACTGATTATCACTCACATTGGCAGCGAGGAAGGATTTGTAGAAGGTGGATTACTAAGTTTTCAGTCCAAAAAAACTGTCGATTACCATGAAGAGATGGATGGTAACCGGTTTGAAACATGGTTTAGATCAATTTTAACAAAGGTAACTCCTGGTTCAGTGATAGTTATGGATAATGCTTCATACCACTCTCGTCGACTGGAGCAAATACCTACTTCAGCTAGCCGCAAGAGGGTTATAATTGATTGGTTAGAGAGTAAAAGCATTCCGCACAACGAGGCAATGCTAAAAGTTGAATTATTATCTCTCGTACGGAAACATAAAAGCAGTTATATTGAAAACGTTGTCGATGAAATGGCGAAAGATTTCAACGTCTCAGTTGTTAGACTTCCTCCCTACCACTGTGAGTTAAACCCCATCGAGCTGGTTTGGGCCCAAGTGAAAAATTATGTTGCGAGAAAAAACAGTACATTCAAAATGGCTGACGTTGAGAAACTGTTTGACGAGGCGCTGCATACCGTTACTGCTGAGAGTTGGCGTAAATGTATTCAACACGTATTAAAAGAAGAAATAAAGTTTTGGGATTTAGACATACGTGTAGAAGTAATGACGGAACCACTCATTATCGATATAGGAGGAGAAAGCGATGATTCTGAGGAGTCGTCAGGGAGTGATACCGCTTCCAGTTAGTCAGACATTTTACAAGTGACCTCGCAACATACCTATACTTATTGGTAATTTATTTTGGTCTTGATAAACAACTTTTTTTTTAGTTTTAGTAGTAGTAAGTTGGAATTGACTTTTAAACATTTTTTTATTTTGTTTTAACTTACTTATGAACAACTTGTGATAAGTTATTATTTCAAATGTTGAAAATAGAAATTCCAGATATTTCAGTATTCGCACCCTTAAACTATGATACGCTCATGGAGTTCACTTTAAATCGGTAGATAACCGATGACGTCACTTTACACAATTTCGACTATCGAGTATAGTCGTTCTTGGCACTACTGAAGTCTATTTCTTCAATGTTCCAGAGTGAAAAATACTTTGAATCCGATAGTTCACAGTTAGTAGAGTTTCCATTTTATTTTACTACTTTAACGTTCTCTTCAAATTTTAATTTTTTAGAAAGTTTGTTCTTATATTTTCATATCATTTTTCTTTTAAGCGGGATAGTAGTGTGGTGAACACATACTTGTAATAATAAACCTAAACTGAATTGAGGCTTTAATCAACTTTCAACTTGACAGTGACAATAAACAAATAACATAACATCAAAGTGAACTATATAACATTCGTCCCCTCTTCAGTTTCTTATGTAATATTCAAAATGCTTTCGAGGGTTTCTATTTCGTTCTGAACGACGAGGCAAAATCTCTTCACTTCATCAAATTGAACATTGGGATTGCTTTCTTACTTGTCTGAGCCATTCTCTAATATCACCGAACCATCAGTTGAACCTGAACCCAAATTTTATTGATCCAGATTTGTACTGGTTTCCTTCAGAAATTATGTATCGCCTCGAGGTGCCAGATGTCGAGTTTAAACAATAGTTTCTCTACCATTAGAAAACCGTACGTGAGCATAATCTGGATTTACTTCGACCAGTACCACTTCTTCCACTGAAGGTTCGTATTTATTCGCTCTAACGTGCCTTCTTAAGAATACAGTGCCAGGAGTAGATAGCCATGTTGGAATTGATAATCCATTTTGCGATCTTCGTGGATAAATAAACATTATCTCGTGAGGAGAACAGTTAGTTGCTGTACATAGAAGGGACCTTATTGAATGCAGAGCTTCTTGCAAAACTGAATCCCATTTATCTATCTTCATGTTCTTAGATTTCAGTGCCAACTGAATGGTTTTCCATATTATACCATTATATATCTCGCATTATCCATTTCCTTGAGGATTATACGCAGTTGTACGACTTGAAGCAATACCATTTGATTGCAAATATTCTTTCATCTCATGGGATATCAGCGAGGTTCCTTAGTCACAATGTATATATGTACGCATTCCAAAGATTGCAAAAAGTTGTTTCGAGCACCAGATGAGGGTTGCGGAAGTTGTGTCTGGACATGCAAAAGCAAAAGGGAATCGTGAATATTCATCCACAACAGTTAAAATATACTTGTTGTTAGTTGTAGATGGTAGGGGTCCTTTAAAATCAATGTTGAGCCTCTCAAATGGAGATGTCGATTTTATATTAGAGTTCCCTGGCTTTTACGGAATCTTGGCTTGATTTCGGCGCAAACTGGACACAATGCGGTGTAATTTTTCTAATATCATCCAAGGAAAAAGGTAGATTTTTACATCGAATCCAATGATACAACCGAGTCACTCCGGGATGACATAAGGAGGTATGTAAGTTATATAAAGTTTTATCACTTTGTTCTCTTGATATACCTGAAGTTATTCTTGAAAAAGTATCAGCTACTGTATTTTCTAGTCCAGGTCTATAAATGATGTCGTAACTGAAACAGGATAATTCTAGGCGCCACCGCATAATCTTTTCAATTTTATTTTACTTGAAACTTTATGATCAAACATGAAAGACACTGATCTCTGGTCTGTTATGAGTTTGAAATGTCGTTCAATTAGGAAGTGTCTCCACTTCTTGAGTGCTTCAACTATAGCGTATGCTTCTTTTTCCACAGATGAATATCTTCTTTCAGTACTAGAGAGAGTCCTTGAGAAAAATGCTACAGGTTTGCCATCTGGGGAGAGCTGAGCTGCTATCGTATTCTCTGAGGCATCGGTTTCCACAGTAAACATAGCAGTGTCATCAATTGATTTAACAGTTGCATTAGCAATGCTTTTCTTCAAAATTTCAAAGGTTGCTACAGCACTCTCAGATAAAGGAAAGGTTTTGCATTCTACTAATGAGTGAATCTTTTCAGAAAACTTGGGAACCCATTTTGAGTAATGTGCAAACATTTCCATTATTCGACGGAGAGAGGACATGTTGTTTGGTATAGGTAGTTCCAGAAGTGACTTCAGTCTACCAGGGTCAGGTTTGATTGTTTTATTCTCTATACAATAACCAAGAATTTTTATTTTGTTCGAAGAAAACACACACTTTTCTTTATTTAAAGTTAGGTTATACTTCTCGGGAGCTTTCATGAAAAGATGAAGATTATGGTCATGATGTGCTTTATCGGATCCGCAAATCGTCACGTCTAAATACGCAAAAGTATCTTTCAAAACCTCTTTGTTGATAATGTTTTGAATTACCTTCTGAAAGTAGGAAACTCCATTGGTAACTTCGAACGGAACTCTAAGAAATTGATAAATGTTACCACAAGCTTCGAAAGCGGTGAACTTCTTTTCTTCTCCTCTGATGGGGATCTGATGGTAGGCACTACGAAGGTCTATGGAACTGAATACATCATACTTTAATATATTTTCCACGATATCTGCAATCCGGGGTAGAGGAAAAGCATCAAGCATTGTAAATTTATTGATTGTCTTGGAATAATCAATGACCATTCGTTTTTTATGGTTATCGTTTGAAGTTATCAGAACTTGTGCACGCCAGGGTGAATCACTTGGTTCTATAATGTTCTCATTCAATAACCTTTCGACTTCTTTTTTTATGAACTCGAGATCGTCAGGACAATATCGACGTGATCTCACTGCAATAGCTTTACAGTCTATAGATAAATTTGAGAATAGAGGAATTGGGTCCAGATTAGCAATAGCTAAACTACATACTGTGAGTGGACACCTCGATCCACCAAAAGTTACTTTCACATCTGAGTGTTCTTTGAGTAAATTGTGACCAATAATTATATCTGCGCATAATTCATCCATTATTAGAAGTTTTAAATCTCGATAGATGTTATCCAGTATTCTTATAGAAACGATACAATATCCAATCACTTGTGATACTAACGATGTGGAGGCCATTGCTACATCACATGCATAACGAAATATCTTCAATTTTCTGGATCTTACAAATTTACTTGATATATAACTATCCGAACTTCCCGTATCGATCAATGCATCTGTCACAACTCCGTCAACTTCATCTTGAAGGATGGCTTTCGATAGACAAGCTGGCGAGGCAGCTGAAATAGTCGCTAGTAGAGTTGATGTCTGTTTGGTATATTTCATTGAGTTTACTCGGGATTTGCAGATTTTTGTGAAATGACCTTTCTTGCCACATGCATGACAGTTGGAATTTTTAGCTGGACACGTACTACGAAGGTGATAATCATATCCACAAAAGTAGCATTTGGAAGAAACAGCAGACGTTGTTGGCGAATCTGAATTTTTTGTAAATTTTTGAGATTGGTCTTCGTTTCTGTTAGCAGAAGCAGCAGCATTGAACGATCCAAATGGTGATACATACGCCTCAGAATGAAATTGGGTAATTTCCAGTGCTCTCGCATTGTCAAAAGCATTTTCCAAGGTGAGTGTATTATTTTCAAGTAGTCTTTGTCTAATGAAATTGACTGTATCGACCCTTACTTCGTGGAATATGCTAATATTAGTGTTTTTAAATGAAACTGGCGGTCTCTAGTTAATTCCACAATATAATAAAAGTTATTGAAAATTCTAAAAAATTGACAATTGTTTCGATAAATCAATATCATCGTCAGAATGACAGAAGTTACATTTCATTTTATGCCTACCTGATGTTTAGTAGTTATTTTTGGCCAGACCAAGAAGTAACCTAACTTGCGATTGGCTTAATATATGTTTATAGAAAAAAGAAGAAGATGTGATATTACAAATATTGAGTATAACTGTGCAATGATATAGAAAACCAGGAAAACTATATCTGCTGATCTTTACAATTATCACTTAAGAAGACAGTTTATTAGTGGAGAACTCCCTAGATTTAACTGTTCATTGACAACTTCATATTTATCAATTTAAGAAAATCTTACACAGAAAAAAAATAAAACATACCAGTAATCCCTGCGAATTTGTTCTTAGAACAATTTTTTTTAATAAATATACAGAATATTTAAAACTTTTATCAGGATTTCTGCGACTACCATTCTCTATTACAAACTCTCGTATAGTGCCGCATTCCGAATTTCTATTCAGGATTTTTTTTCTGTGAGCTATCTATACAGTTAATTCCACCAACATTTAAATAGTTGTTTAAAACATTGGCAAGGAAGGACGTGTGGTCTATTCCACCAATAAATTTAACATTCATCGCTGAATTATTTATTTAAAACTCTATTAGAAATGTTAACTGCTAAGTGAACGTTTCAATTGTCACATCAGTCTGTGTTGGTTTTTAGTGAAATGAATAATCAAGTACATTATTAACTCTTTGAATTTTTAAATCAAGAAAATTGATTGGGCTATTTTCTTCAATTTCTAATGTAAATTTAATTTTCGGGTGTAAATTATTGATGTGGTTGAAAAATACATCTAATTGTCGTTCACTACTCATAAAACAAGCTAATATGTCATCTACATATCTATACCAAAATAAAATATTTTTCGAAATATTACTTTCAAAGATCTTTTTTTCTAAATTGTCCATAAAAATGTTTGCTAAAATAGGTGATATAGGGCTTCCCATTGGTAAACCTTCATTTTGAATATATATCTTATTGTCAAAAGTGAAGTATATCTGATATTATTCCTGGATTGATATTTTTATCTTCTAGTAATTTTCTTACAAGTATTAGACATTCTTTAGGAGGAATTTTAGTAAACATATTAGTTACATCGAACGAAATGAGTTTATAGAACTAATCATTAAGTTGAAAGCAATCCACTTGCAAGATAACTAGAATAATTTACCGAAAACCAACACAGGCTGATGTGACAATTCCATTCAATTCTAACCACCCTATGTCACACAGACTAGCAGCATATAATTCAATGTTACATGGAGCTTTTTCAGTTCCTATGAACAAATGTAATTTTGATAGAGAGAATAATACAATTAGACAAATAGCAACATCTAACGGTTATCCATTAGATATGATAAATAAGCTAATTAGTAAAAAAGAAGAAAAAGTGGCATTACAACTAATATATCCTAAACAAGCTGATGAAATTAAAACTTATAAAACCATCACATATGCAGGAAATATTTCTATTAATATTTCAAAGATAATATCTTCAGCATCGAATACAACAATTTCTTTTAAAACAGAAAGTGACGTTAGTACAAAATTGTTAAATGTAAAAACAAAAATACAACTATTAAAGAAGTCAGGTATATATAAACTCAAATGTCCAGAATGTAATGCTGTCTATTTGGGTCAGACCCTTAGGAATTTTGAAATACGATACAGTGAGCACTTACGAGCATACAGATTAAAACATCCAGATAAATCCCACTACGCAAAACATCTACTTGACACCAATCATTCATTGACACCTAACACAGAACTAGAAGTGCTGCATATTTGTGAAAAGAAACAAGAACGGGATTTCCTTGAAGAACTGGAAATTAGAAGACATTTAAGAAACCCACAATATGAAGTTGTCAATGAACAGTTAAATCTAGGAAGCTCTCCACTAAGAAACTGTCTTCTTAAGTGATAATTGTAAAGATCAGCAGATATAGTTTTCCTGGTTTTCTATATCATTGCACAGTTATACTGATCTTAATTGGAAAAATGATATCCAGGATATCACCATAGGGCTAATAATATCTAAGCTTCAATATTTGTAATATCACATCTTCTTCTTTTTTCTATAAACATATATTAAGCCAATCACAAGTTAGGTTACTTCTTGGTCTAGCCAAAAATAACTACTAAACATCAGGTAGGCATAAAATGAAATGTAACTTCTGTCATTCTGACGATGATATTGATTTATCGAAACAATTGTCAATTTCTTAGAATTTTCAATAACTTTTATTATATTGTGGAATTAACTAGAGACCGTGAGTTTAATTCAAAAACACTAAGTCTTTGTCTAATTTGTGATGATATAAGACCACTGATGAATGAATCTCGGATACGTTCATCCCTGTGCTCATAAGCAGATACTGCTTTGAAATTACACTCTTCACTCATTTGCTTCAAAACTTGAAAATATTGATCAATGGATTCACTAGTTTGTTGTCGTCTCGTTGAAAGGGAGTGTCTGGCAAATATTTCATTCCTTGTTTTGACATAAATATTTTTCAAGATGTCGATCGCTTTTTTGTATGTACTACAATCGCTAATATATCCATGAATGGTAGGGCTAACATAGTTGATGAGAAGATTCAGTCGATCTTTTTCTTCCGTAGCTTTAGCAGCTTCGATGAAATTTTCGAAAGAGCGAATCCAATGGGTCCACTGTTGAGGTCCATCGCTTGAACAGGGTTCGACTTCTAACTTTTCAGGTCTGAGTAGCTTATCCATTTGATGTTGTAGAAGAAAAGAAAGTTGATTAAATTGTAATAATAAACCTAAACTGAATTGAGGCTTTAATCAACTTTCAACTTGACAGTGACAATAAACAAATAACATAATAGCAAAGTGAACTATATATAACAATACTATAGGAAACATTTTTGACTTCCCGATCTTTTAACCCAAGATCATTAGAACTGACATATTAGTTGTGTTCGTTTGTATCAAACTTGCGAACGTGTTCAAATGGCAAACGATGTGAATAATAGTTCATTATATCTGACAAGCGTCTGTCAGACGAGGTGTTTGAGTATGTATCAGATTTGTCAGAGCGTTTTCAAGTGTAAGTGTAAAAACAAAGATAGTTTGTTCGGCGAAGTCTCATAGAAATAAGAAGAAAATTATGAATTAATTCAATCAACAACGACGCTTTCAACATACATGTAATTTTAAAAATCTTTAACGGCAATATATATATTTATACCGTCTGTTTTCCAACAATTTATTATACATGTACATCTCAATGGAAATATTATTTTAGCCACAATATTAACAACAGAATATTTGTGCTAAAGAGACAAATATTTATATCCGATGCAAAACTGCCAAAGCCTGCAAAATTATCAGTAGTAATAACCCAAGGACATTGATAATTCGAAAAAATTTTATAACAGATTTCGACAGCTTTACGCTTGGAAACAGACCGACGCCGCAGGCGGAGGTCTGTTGCCTATAGGCAACAAGCTTCAGAAAGTTGTTGGATAGAAAATATTTTGCTAATTATAGAAAATAAGTACAGAGCTTCTATAATTTCATTAATATTCTCGTCAGTATTATGACCAAATCGTGACATTTTGAAATATTAAATATTTGAAACGTCAAAATCGAAATAAATAATCAAATTGTATCCATAGCAACGTGATAGAGTGAAAACAGCCCATGGGATCTGTTTTCAGTATAATGTTGTTCTGATTGGTTGTGTTCAATCAAAGGACCTCTAATTAACTGATTTCATTGAATTTTTAGTAAAGCAAAAAATTTTCAGTAGTAATACCACAAGTGATTGAATTTTCGCGATAAGTCTGTCGATTCATTTTTGAAGGAAACTGAATTGTTACGAGAAAACACCACGAGTCCGCAGGACGAGTGGTGTTTTCTCGAATCAATTCAGTTGAGATCATAAATGAAAGACAGACTTATGAGATAAATTCAATCACGAGTGGAATTTTATTAGACTATTTCACAAACAGAGTGAAAGATAAAAAATCTAATAGGTATTTTCGTTCATCGCAAAATCTGGTAAATTGCTTCCAAATGTACTCCTTCGATTTCCTCGTATTTTTCGGTACATTTTCATCGATTTTTTCGTTGATTGATTCGATAGAATTCATCTCAAATCTACTCATTTTTGAATGCGTGCACAGCGTAATCACTTATATTTGACGTTTAACTGTCACATGCACTGTAAACAAATCTGAAAACACCGAACTTGATAGGCCAATCAGAGTCAAGAGTCAAGTTTGGTATTATCGGTAAGCCGAACTTGACTAGAGCTTCTGATTGGTTCATTTCGTAGGTGAGTGAAATAGTCCATGTAATTTTTTAATGACTACAGATGTTGAAGAAGATTTCACAAATATTCATTCAACAATTTTTTTTATATTGAAAACCAGAAATCTCCACAAAGTAGTTGGCATTTGGGTTTACACCGAGATTATTGTCATAACAAATGGTAATAAAACAAATATATATGTAATCAAAAATTAATCTAAATCTCCTATTAAACGTATTATTGTTTCAATCTATTGGCTTCAAAGAATTTTATTATTTTGTACTAACATGTAATAATCTTTAGCATCTGTCTTTGTTCAACAATCCAATACCTATCCAATTAAAATTCCAGCTACTGGAATTGTATCTTTTATTGCTTTTTGTAATCGAAAATCGTAACTCCGACTTGATAATATTAAAGAGAATAGAAAGATTTCACACTTCTAAACAACAATTATTGTTAAGTTCACAGAGATGCTTTGATTCACTAAGTAAAATTGTCCTAAAGCCTGAGAAACAACTAATAAGTATACTTTGAGAATTTTCTACTGAACGTTTATAGCCAACCACTTTGGAGTTTATGCCTAAACATGTTTTATAGGCGTCTACGGTGCTGTTTATACGATAAGCACGGACAGAAAGACATAAAATGACGTAACAAATCGTAAATCGTTGTAATAAATTATTTTCATTTGTTTCGCCTGATTGAAAACAAGAAGTGTTATTGAAGAATCGAAGAAGAAAAAATTCAGCAAGTTGTTTGCTCTCGACCACTTCGTTTTTCCTATTTACTACCCGCGTATGAATGAAGAGAAATCATTTTCAATAAACTACCACTCAAAATATTAAGCGGCCTAGATGTTGTTTGTGAAATCCAATCATTAGGGATAAAAGGATATATTATTATACTCGTATAAAATAAAACTTCGCTCTTTATACCATACAGAGGAATAAAAAAAACTTCAATAATAGGTGAAACCTCCGCGAGGTTAACGACTAGAAGTTGAGTAGACAGTGGAATTCGCACATTTTAAGGGTAGTTGAAGAGTCTGGCGATGAGTTATTCTCTTAATTTTTAAAAGAACCTGTCAAAGTTGTATATATATTGAATTAATTAAACGACGAGTATTGAGTGTACATTTTATTATAAAATCCAGGTAAGCGCTTTCAGCCACTACTCCACTAGGCCATTATCAAAGCTTTCCTATAAAATTACAGAAGTTGACTAACTGAAAAAACAATTTGAAAAATTGAAGTTACTACAGTTTTCTGAAAATATGAAATTGTGCACTTGTTCTGCATAAATAGATGAAATTGTCAAAAAGATACAACTTGTAATGAATTAATAAAGTAGTTAAAATTAACCCTACAATAAGGGTGTACAATTATTCTTTCACATGTTTTAAACATCCTGTCTAAACTGATGACAAGTTTGACATTAAGAGTTGGTGGCTAATATGCCGGTATACAAGACCATAATGAGTGGCTAATATTACATCGGGATCTTAAGGTGAAAAGTTATGTTTCAAAACCAGTGAATGAAAATATGACCAATAGTGAATGTGGAAAAAAATCTAAGAATTAGATTACAGTTATGATTAAGATTTAGTAATTAATCAAAATTCAAACAATTCAAAAAATCATCCAACTGAGGTTAATTGAAATCACCTCCAACTGACTATCTAAAGAGAAGTAAGTTGAAGGTCTTTATTAAGTCTCCTTAGCACCTCTTCGGTGGTTATGCTTGCTGTCCATGCTTCTATGATTAGAATCTTGCCAAGAACGTCCAACAGTACCGTCTTTAAATATCCAGTTCTCATCCAAAAACACAAATTGATATATACCTTCCCTTTTAATCTTGACATATTCATGTAAAAAATGTACACGTTTTAATGCAATATGTGGCAACTCCATTAAACCACGACGAGGATCATCTTTTTGGTATTTGAATCCAATATTTTTCACTATCTTCCAGAGTGATGTTAAACAACCATTAAAAAGTTCACGCTCCTGGAGTTTGTCTCTTAAAGTTTTCAAGGTTATGTGTTCCTCTGAGAAAATATTGTGTTAGTTAATTGTGAATAAAATAAAACAGTGAATTCAATATACTCACTGTTTCCATACATTTCGTATATGACATTTCGGAAAACATTTTGATCAAAGTTATTAATTTCAACAGCAGGTTTTATGCGTTGTCTCTTTTTAGGTGGGCTTTTAGACTGTTCACCTCTATTATGCTTGGCGGCAATACGGTTAACAGTGGTAACTCTAAGTTGTAAAGCTTCTGCAACTCTCTACAATATAATTACTTCAATTTATGAAAGAATAATATATTATCAAGTTTAATTAACCTTACCTAACATTAAAAGCATTTAAATATGTAACAATAATATTAATAATGATGAATACTAATAGCGAATACTATTACTTACGCTTACAGCTGTAAGCGGGAGAAGCGGGCCCCCATTTCGACATTCTCGTTCAAAATAGCTCAACAAATATGTTACCATCTCTTGACATTTTCTGTTCAGCTGCTGCGGCATTTTATTAACCACACACTGCAGATTTGACTAAATAATTAGTTATGAAAATATTTGTTTTCTTTTAATCTTAAAGAAGCAATGAATTTAAAAGCACCAAAAAATTGTTAAATATTAGACGATGATCGAATGTTAATAAACGTCAAAACAAACTGGGGAATTTTACCAGCTGATTTGACAACGTCTTGAAGTTTTGCCAACCCGTTAGCTGTAAATTGCCCTGGCTGTTGAGGATAAATTGTATTCACCTATAACAATGTGGCGCACCTTTACACCATGATACAGTTGTTAGACAATGTGTAATTGAGTGGGCGGTAAGATCGGCCGATTTGACTTCATTTGATTTTTCTGTTTATGTTATCAGACTTAATAGATAATCGATAATTCTATTCTAAGAAAAAATGTGTGATTATCAAAGATAACATGGCAACGCGTTGAGAAGATATCTTAAATCAAATGTCTAAAGTTATATAATAGACCGAAAAAGTGTGACGTCAGAACATGGCCTCTGACAGTTACTGAGGGAAAACAAATCAATTATTCAACTTATGTCTTGCCTTGACCATTGTAATCTTTTAAAAGTTCATTCGTTTTTTTATTTGTAAAGTGATACTGCAGTGAATATCAAGTAAATATGCCTTATTGCTTCGCTCCGAAATTTCCATCATATACTCTATATCTATGACATATTCACTGTTTAAACTGTCTCCACATTTCTTTAACACTTTAATTTCATTACAAAACTGCTCCGCAATGCTCGACAAATTAACAATAGCCATGTTTAAGCATATTACAAATGTAAAATGAACGTAAATAAATATTTGTTTTCCCTCAGTAACTGTCAGCGGCTATGTTCATGACGTCATAGCTTTTTCGGTCTATAGAGAAAAACACACAATAACTACAATCAAATTTGAGAAAGAATTTCCCCATTTTTTGTCAGAATAATTACTTAAAAAATTACAGATTTGGAAAAAATTAAAACTATTTCTAAGTTGATGTGGTATAGGTTGTCACAAAACTTATATATTTTCGACCTCGTTCAATGAAAAATGGCGAATGAATTTGAGAGAAGATCCTGAGGTCTTGGAAGCCATTTAATTGTACTAATTATAAATAAGTTATAAATGTGTTCAATCTTTGGATTGAGTCATCATCATCTGACGTTTCTCAAGGTTCTTCAGTTGGACCATTGCACTGGTGGTCAATATTTTCAGTGAAAATATTACCGATGTTTTCAATGTAGTTTTTCACAAATGAGCTTTACAATCGTGAAAGCTGTGGATTTTCAATATAATCCGTCAAACTTGGGTAATCATCTATAAGTAAAAACCACACAATTCCCTCTTCAATAAATACGGCTAGAATATAAGTGTATGCATTGTATGAACATCATCTCATTCAGCGACCGGAAATCTTTGCTAATCTTCAAGTTGCAGTTGACTTTTGTTTCTGAAAACGCGAGGTATAAATATATTATACTTCATGTACTCATATATTCGGAAAGGTCATTGTTAGCGATAGTTCAAACTTACAAGTAAAAGTGAGTGGAAAAATAATTAAGACAATGAAAAGGATGACATTTTAGAAATAAACTATACTCCCTTATATAAACCGGTCGATCTAGTCTAGAGTGTGTATTTGAATGAACTGCTTGGCAATGAGATTGAGAGCCATATATTAACTGTATGTCATAGACTCAAATCCATCTTAATAAATTTTGATTTACATGTTATGTTATGGCTCTGTATGATGAATGAAACATAAGTGACTGTCATAAATCAACATAAATAATTCATTTAATTAAATTCGACATGAATCACGTTTTACGCTAGTTTGATTCATGATTCTGTGAATTTTGATAAATAGACACCTTTTGTAAAAGTATGGTACATAATTTTATGTGTTTTTGTTGGTTTTGAAAAGATGATCTACCCATTATGTGTATATTGAAAGTATTACAATAAATAATTCACCATGAATTTTCATATTTCCTATAATTAATGCCGATTTTGATGAACTTGGAACTTGGAATAGTAAATGTAGACATCACTCATTGTTTTAAGAAAGTTAGTATTCCCCATTTCCATCATTTACCTATTCTGTCTTTTTACTTCATCGCGTTTCTATTCATCACTATTTCTCTTTTCGCCCGCTAAGAAGCTCATTTGTTAATTGAAATGTGAATAAAAAAAGACTAAATAAGTCGACAAAACAGATCATTAAGCCATTATTTTTACTGCAGCTCAAGAAATTAGGTGACTTAATAGAAACATCCCATTTTAAGCTCACACTTACTAAAACGATGTAGTAAATTGTGGTAACATTTTTATTTTTGTAGTAGAAATTGTAATACCCCAAAAAAATAAAATCGGCAATTAAACCATCACCACATCGTCAGAATAAAAGCGAAAACTACTTTAATAGCTCTAAAATCTCTTGTAGTATATTGTTTTATAATTTTAAATTATGTAGTAAGAATATTTCCCCGTAAAACTTAAAATATTCCAATAAAAAATAATCTCATTTTACTTACTACAAATGATGTAGGTAATTGTAGTAGCATTTTTATTTTTGTAGTAGAAACGAAGAAATAACTACGAAAAATTCCAACTTTTCTCGGCGATAGGGTTGGGCGGAAAAGTATTAAATGTGAATCATAGCAGTGCACAAAGATGTAGAACAATAGGTATGTAAAGGTCAACAAAGAAGGAGATTTGTTTGAAGTATCTGTGTTCTGAAGGTGTCCAGCCAGAGTTTGCTGTCTGTACGCATGTGTTGGTTCGTCCAAACTCTTTGCCTCATTCATCTTCATATGGCTACTGCTTTATTTATTTGCATCAGATATCTTTCTGGGATGTGGTAAGATAGATATATACCGAGATATTTAAATTGTGAGGTTTGTTCGATGATTTTGTTGATCACCACTAGTTTTTATCTTATGGAATCCTTGACAAAGGCTGCACATTTAGTTTATTTCGCGAAGATGTTTATGTCCTCTGTTTCATCCGCATTCTAATTCTATTGGGGCTTAAACAGTATTCTTCATTCACAGATAATAATATCCATTATGCGTTTGAATAGGAAGGGACTAAGGCTGTCTCCTTCCCTTATTCACCCTGGGATTGGTATATTTTTTATTAAATTATTCTCGGCTTTTACTTTAGTTGTATTGTTGATGTTTAACTTCCGAATGATTCTCACAATATTACCGGTCATCTCTTTGTTTTTTAATATGTTCAGGATGTCCGAGAGGCGTACTATGTCTAATGCCTTGGTTAGGTAAATGAAGCAGATATATGCCGCTGTATTAAATTCTGATTTTTCTTTAATTTGGTTGATAATTAATATGGCGTCAGTTGTTGAACTATTTCTTCTGAACCCTTATTGTTCCTCCATATTTTTGATTTGTTCCTCTAGTATTACTTTTAATATGTTAGTCGAAAGTTTCATGGTTGCATTAAAAAGAGTTGGGCCTCTATAATTTTCTGACAGCTCTTTTGTCCTTTTTTGAAAATAGAAATTGTGATGCTTCACGTGATTTTCAATGCTAAAATAATGTACACTGCATTGCAACACTTTGTCTCTTTATATGAATTTTTCCCTAGAATATACCTACACACGATATGTGTACATATGCCGTTTGAAGACTAACTTGAAATGCGACCAAAAAATCTACTATCTTTGTCTGTGTATTTTTGCTTAGACCTCTGAATAAGAAATTGAATTGAAAATTGATAAAATTTCTTGTGTTATTCCGTGTGCTTCCAGATATCCTGCTCTTATATTTTTTAGATTAGCTCAGGTTAAGAATGTTCATAATCCATTTATCAAAACAGTTCTAGATGTAATTATGCGAAAGTATCTTTGTTTCTATGATACATGTTTGCTCTCCACAATATTTGGAACCTTATTTACTATTTGAAAGCTACCTGTGTATATTACTGTTTGAAATACCTGATGCTTTTGTATTACTCTATTGCAAAGCAGATTTTAAGGAAGCTTTTCGTCAAGTGAAACTTTTTTGGAATGTCCCATCATTGACTTTCACTAAGAGTTGAACCTATACATTACAATTGAAGCGTTTATTACAAAAACAGCCCTTGGCAAAATAAGTAAAGTTTTTAATTTTTTATCGGCAGGTAGCGCGGAGTCACTGTGCATTTGCCTAGAGTAAAATATTCCACAGAAACCACCTATATGCGATGTAATGCTAAGATTTATATTCTATGGTTCTACAAAAATAGCCCATATCATCGGCGTTTCCAGCAAAAACAACCTACATCAATGAGATAAGTTGTTATTGCCAGAAATAGTCGTAGGTAGTTGCGATTATACGTTTGGCGTTGTTAGGTTAGTTTGTCGAGAAACATCATTGTGACTAGTTAAGTTTCATCCACTGACATACCAGTGGTTTCATTTCATTGTGGCCATGAGTGATGTTGAAGATCCGGTTGTACCGGTAAAGAAACAAAAAAAATCAAACAAGAAACAGCTATAAGGGATAAGAAAATGAAAGGAGAAGCACATGTCAACCATAAGGGTAGATTTATCGAAGAGAAAAAAGTGGGACCAGACTGCAAGTAAGCGAATTCTTGAAATTTATTAAACTGAAATGCTGTAAATATGTATTAATTTTTTTAGATGTAAAAGATTCAAGTGCTTTAGTGTAATGACAAAAGATAAAAAGGAACAGATATTGAAAGAGTTTTATAAACTTCCAACAAAAAATCTCCAAGACAGTCACTTAGCCGGTTTAATAAAAACTTCACCTGTGAAGCAAAGAAGGCCTAGAAAATCTAAAATTCACAGCCATAGTGAATCTAGTGATGATGAATCACGTTCGAGATTTTACCATTCTGTGTCCTTCTCATACACAGTACGGACGAAAACCGAACTTGCTTCCAAATATGTTGATGTAACCATATGCAGAGATGCTTTCCTTAGTTTTCATGGGATTACCAGGGCTAGGCTGCGAAGGATTCAAAGCTGTCTTTCTGAAACAAGTGGATCTCCCTTAGACAAAAGGGGCCATCATAAAAACAGACCAAACAAAACTCCTCCTGAAATAGATGTTCTTATTCAGCAGCACATTAAATTATTCCCTGCTAGGCAATCTCATTATTCGTTACGAAAGAATCCGCATAGGTTTTATTTGCCTGAAACTCTAAGCGTAAAAGACATGTATCGTCTTTTCCTAGAAAAACATAGAATCAATGTTTCTTACAAGGTTTATTGGTCAATATTTACCACAAAATTTAACATTAAATTTGGTCTACCAAGAACCGATACATGTACGATGTGTGACATGTTCTGCCAAAAAATTGGAGCCAACAAAGATAAGCAAGAGGAAAAGAAGCAAGAGGCTCTAAAGGAACTCCATCTGCGGAAAGCTGAGGCTTTTTATACTTTGAAGCGAAAATGGAAACAGAAGGCTCGCACAAATCAGGCTACTGTTATAAGCTTCGATTTTATGCAAAATTTGCCATTACCTCACATTAGAACGAATACCGTTTTTTATGCTCGCCAGTTGTGGTACTTTGTGTTTGGGGTCCATGACTTTGCTGATGACTCTGCGTCAATGTACGTATATGATGAAAGCGTGGGGGAAAAAGGTCAAAACGATGTAACCTCACACTTATTTCACTTTTAAGACATAAGGAGATTACTGCGACAGAAACGTTGGTCATTTTTAGTGATGGGTGCGCTGGCCAGAATAAGAACTATACGATGGTACGTTTTCTATACTTCGTCGTCCACGTGCTAAACCTTTTTAAAAGTGTCCTCCATATCTTCCCAATAAGAGGTCACTCTTTTTGCCCAATGATCAAGACTTTTCCATTATTAGCAAAAAGAAAGAAAAAGTGACGGTTGAGACACCCCAGGAGTGGGATAACATTATCGCAAACTGCCGGTCAAAGCCTTCGCCTTTTAAAGTCATCAATGTTAATCAATCAAACTTCTTTGATGTAAAGAAAGCTATCGAGCCATATTTTTTAAAAACACCAAAACCACCACTGAAAATGAAAACTCTCAGAATGTACAAAATTTCGCAAGAAAATCCTGATATTGCTTTAGTACGCGAATCATACTCTGGGCCATGGAGCAGATCATTAATTAGAAGCAAAACCAAGCTTACAAAAGAGCTTACCTTGACACCTTTATACACAGGATCTATCGCTATAAACCCTTTAAAGGTGAATGGTTTGCTGGTTTTATGTCCTACTCTAAGCAAAAGTAAAAATAAAGCATTTTATGAATCCTTCGATCTAAATAGGAGTCAGCAATTAAATCAGAATATTGAAGAGGTTGATTCTGAAGATAACAGCAGTGGATGGGGAAGTTAACTCGTTTGTAATACTGTGCAGTTTTATAGTTTCTAATAAATTTTTTGAAATGTTGCAATCTTTGTCTTGCAAAAAAACCCTATGTCAGTCAAACTTTTTTTCTCGGTAATAGTGCAAACAAGTCTTCATTTTCATAATCCGCCCTACTTAATGTCTAATTTTTTCCGATTTTTCCATATAATCAGATTTGAAATGTTCAGCTTCATTAGTAACATATTTGTTTTTTATTAATTTCCCACAATTCTGAAATTTTGACAAAGGCTGTTTTTGTAATAAACGCTTCAATTGTCTAACGTTATTTTAGTAATATTTTTTAAATAGTATCTATCTGGTAAATACTTATTGCTCCAGGTAAGCATAAAATGTCAATATTTGAAAGTTTGTTACTAATGCTAGTAAGACTGTGCCCATAGTAATGATTAATGTGTACAGTTGCGGCCACAAAAATGGGACAGTTGTTGTTGCCTAGTGTGACTGTGACTTTTCCGTTTCCGGGAAAAATGGGATATCGTATATTTAAATGATAATAACACTAAAGTGTAGATAATATAATTTCCATTATTAAATAGCAAAGGCTACTAAATATTTTTAATTTTAAATAAAAAACATATTTAGTAATCCCGCCATTATGCACTATGACTTCTCTTAATCTACTGGTCATTGATCTATATAATGTGGAATAATATTCTTCAGTTATTTCATCGGAAGCATTATTTATAACTTCCAGCGAACGTTCATGCTCTATAGCAAACCCCATTCTTGTTTCTTTATGACTATTGTTTAATAATAGTTTCCTTGCTGTTGCTGGAATAGCTTTAACTACTGATTCAAATGGATTTGCGCTTAAATGGTTAATCAACGAAGCATCCTGTTTAGCTATTGACTTTCTCGGACGTCCTGAGCCTGGAGTTCTATGAATTCTTCCCTCATTTCGCCATCTTCTTAAAATACTTGAAACTGAGTTCTTGCTTATACATTCTAAAATGCCACAGTTTGCCTCACTGACCACCCATCGTCTATTTTTGCGATTATTCCCCCTTTCGTCACTGAATTTATACGCGATATAATTACTTTTTCAAATTTGGAATTGTATGACAGATGTCAAATCTTGAATTCATTTTTAATAAAAAACAACAATTAATATTTAGTAATCCCGTCATTATACTTAATATACTGGTCATCGATCTATATAATGTGGAACAATATTCTTCAGTTATTTACTTTCAAGCATTGTTTATAACTTCCAACAAACATTCAACGTTTCTTGGTTTTTACGTTTGCCTTTCGAATTTCTCTTACTAACATTGCCAAAACATTTTCTACTGGATTCAAGTCTGGGCTTTCACTACACCAGTTAAGAACATTAATATTACGTTCCCGAAACCATTCGGTGACAACACCAGAGTTATCTTGTTGGCAGATAAAACCACTGTTAGGGAAAATAATCTCAACAGAAGGAAGCATAATATTTTCTAAAATTCTGATATATGCTTGACTATTAAATCTTTCGCCAATATGCTATAGAGCTCCAGGTCCCTGCTTAGATATCCACGTCCACATATTTACAGAAAACGACCATTTTTATTTGGGAAATTGACATAGTTCCTGTCAAACCGTGTATTCGGTGGGCGATAGATACGAATATTGCCGCTATTTGACGTTTGGAAAACCTTTTTATCCGTAAAAATTACACGAATCCAATATTGTTCGTCATAAGCAATATGCTCTAAAGCGAACCCCATTCTTGCTTCTTTGTGACTATTGTTTGATAATAGTTTCCTTGCTGCTACGTGGCATTTCAATTCAGACTGTACTACGCTGCGACCACCCGTACGACAGGATGCTGGAATTGCGAAACGTCGAACCTGCGCGCTCGCTTCGCTCGCGATATCAATCTACTTTTGTATCTCTAACAGAAATCCAATCTTCAATAATTCAAATGATTATCCACATTATTATGAAATAATACGTTGTCAAATAGGTATATTGTCAGGAATACATACACAATTTGCAAATGAAAAAATTTTGTGAACGGCTATCGACAGATTGTGAAAAATGCGCGCACATGGAAAAATTCAACAGATTGTGCAATTCGCGCATAACTGATTTCAGCTAAACGAAAGTTGACCGGTATCGATTCCTTGTAGGGTTAATTTAATTGTTTACATTCTTTAGGTGGGGACGGTCACATCGTGCAAATCGATGAAAACGTGTTGACCAAACGAAAATATAATAGGGGGAGCATGATTCCAGAGCTTGGTATCTATGATGACACGGATTAACGTTGCTATGTAGTATTTATTCCCAATCGAATAGCCACTACTCTGGAATCAATAATACCTCGTCACGTATTGCCGGGTACTGAAATATGGACTTTTTTTTTTCGAGTAGAGGAAATCTTACATTAGACACCGGTCTTTCCGGAGTGCCGGATTCCTACCGACTAAAACCTCTCCTCTCTCGCATCTCCCACTGGGTACTGTCAGACTCCTACTGACCAAAGAACCCTCTTTTCATCTACTCTCCACCCTGGAACCGCTTGTCGCATATCTTCAGGAGTGAAGTGCATTGATCACTTTATGCTCGGCTTGCCTCTTGTCTTTCCTCTAGCTCTTTCTGATGCATCACTCTTTTTATGAAAGTATGTACTCTATTCCAAGTCTCTCTTTTACTTCTCATAGTCTCCACTAAATTTTGCGGATTAAGGTTGACCCATATATCTTGCGCCAACTGGTCCCTTAGGTCTCCCCATCTATCGCATTCAAAAGTTGTATGTGCCGCTGTGTCTACTGCTTTACAGTACAAACACAATTCATCATCTGTTTTCCCTATTCTTTTTGTGTAAACTTTGAACGAGCCATGACCTGTGAGAACTTGTGTCTGAAAATAGTCCACTCTTCTATGTTTGCACTCCACCCAGTCTCGTACGTTTGGTATTAAAGTTTTTGTCCATTGCGCCTCGTTCTCCGTATGATCCCACAGTTCCTGCCATTTTGCTAGGGTGATCAATCTCTCCTCTGCTTTCGCTTCCGTAGTTTCCCCGTCTCGTCTCCTGTATAGTCGTTCTCTTTCTGCTGCCATCAGTTCAATAGGTATCTTCCCTGCAACCACCTGCGAGGCCTTCGCGGATATTGTACGATACGCACTAATGACCCTTATGAGCATTTTGCGTTGGACTCTTGTGTATAGTTGCCTGTGCTTTATAACTGTTAGGGATCTATGCCATATAGGTGCTCCATATAAGAGAATCGACTGTACTACTTCGTAAAGCATCTCTCTTTTCTTTGACCCAGGACCTCTCACGTTTGGTGTTATTCTACTCAGGGCAGCTATCCTTCTCTCGGCTTTTTGTGCGGTGGCTTTTATATGTTGCGTGAAGCTACAGTTTTCACCGATAGTGACTCCCAGGTACACAACGCTTTTTTTTCTAGGAATTTATTCCCCTCCACATACGAATTTAACTTGCTCTTTTCCTTTCTGCCCTCTCAGGATAACTGTTTCGGATTTCTGTGGGGCTAATTGTAGTTCGTTTTCCTTCATCCAGGTGTGGATTTGGTAAAGAGCTTCGTCTGCTTTCCATTCAAGATGATTCTTACTTCTGGCAGTTATGACGACTGCAAGATCATCTGCATATGCTATTGTACTCACTCCCTCTAGTGCCAGATCATTCAACACGTCATCATAGAGCACGTTCCACAGAGTAGGTCCTAGAACAGAACCCTGCTTGGACTTCTAGTATCACATCTTTTTCTATTTGTAGCGATCTATTCTCTAGATAGCTGTCTACTATCTCCAGCAGATATCTCGCCACCCCTCTTGCTTCCAGTTTCTGTAGGATTTTATCCCAGGATGCCGTGTTGAATGCATTTCTCACGTACAATGTGATAAGAACCGCCCATTTGTCATCTGATCTATCATTTACTGCGCTTATTACCCTTTCTATGGCCTGTATCGTTGATTTTCCCTTTCTGAATCCGTATTGTCGCTCTGAGAGACCCCCAGTAACTTCCAACTCTTTTTCCAATCTTTCTCTCAACAATCCTTCGTACACTTTACTAATGGCGTTCAGTAGGCAGATTGGTCTAAACTTCATGTCATCTACATTTCCTTTGGGGATTAAAACTAGTTTGGCCCTTTTCCATTCCCTCGGAAAATACTTTTGTCCAAGAATTGCATTTAGTGGATTTAGTATTGCAGCTGGCGAGATCTGTTTCACTATCTTGATGGCTTCTGTGGGGATACCGTCTATACCTGGTGCTTTCCCGGGTTTCATCCTTTTCAGGACTATTTCCAGTTCTTCCTCGTTGAACGGTACTACAGCTTCTTCGGTTTTAGCTCCTCTACAGGTCTTGGTCTTTCTCGGGAACAAGTCATTGGCTACTTTTACCTTCTGCTCCGCTGCTAGTTGGAAAGGGCCATATCCTACCAGTTTTTTAACAGCTATTTGATAACCTTTTCCCCAGATATCTTCCTCCAGTTCTTTACATAGATCGTCCCAATGCTTCCTCTTTGACTTATTTATCAAGAGCTGCAGCTCTTTCTTGCATTTTTGTGCTACTTGGCGTATTTTCTTTACAACCTCTAGGTTTATTGGTGATTTCTTGCTAGCCCTAGTGGCCAGCCTTCTCAGACTGAGGCATTCTTGTCTTTTTTCTCTGATTTCCGCATTCCACCAAAAAGGAGTCCGTGTGGTTTCCGTTGTGCTTAGGCTCCCTCTATATGCTTCTGCCATTGCTCTTCCTAAATCTCTTGTTGTTTTCACTCCTGATGTAATTCTCCATTCCACGAGCTCCTTGAAGAGGTCCCAGTCGCATGTCGCTCTACTTCTGTTTTCGTTCTGAGGTTTTTCTCCTATTGATATAGAAAAGTATATATACTGGTGTTCAGTGAGCGTTTCTTCTTCCAATACTTCCCAGTTTCTTATGTGTTTATGAAGAGTGCGAGTCGAGCATGTAATATCTATGAAGGACTCTGACTGTGCTCTGACAAATGTAGGTTTTTTACCATCATTTAAGATATTTAGATCTAGTGCTGACATCCATTCGTGTCAGTACACCCCTCTCTTGTCTCTGACAGTTGAGCCCCAGGTAGGGGATTTAGCGTTTATATCTCCCATGATCAACTTTTCTCCTGTTTTTCCTCTTATGTCGTCCATTATGTTATCGACCCATTTCTCAAACTCTATCATTGGTATGTTTGGAGAAATGTAACAGCAGTATATTGAAAAGGCCTTTAGTTCAATTCTTATGTATCCTTTCTCAAGGTATACTTCTTTAACTTCTAACCTTTTATTTAAAAACAGAACACCTACATCAGTCCTTTTATCTTTAATCCATTGCGTGCCTTCCATTAGTTTTTTGTTAGGTTCTCCTACTACTAATATATCTATATTCCTCTTGATAGCTGTTGCATATGCGATATCGTGTGCTACCTTCCCTCTCCCTAGATTCGTCTGTAGAATTTTAATCGACATTTTGGGTTATATTGTTTCCTCCTGGTGCTACAACTGCGTTATCCCTGGTAGGTATTCTATATTGTGGGCATTTTTGGTTGTATCTGTGACCTTCTATTTTGCAAACCATACATGCTGGTTGGTTTGGACAGTCTTTCGCAATATGTCCCGGTTGTGTGCACTTAAGGCAGTTTTCGGATCTATCCTCTCCGGTGCAGTTTTCTCTCCGGTGTCCGAATAGGTGGCATTTGTAGCATTTTTGTATACTACTTCTTTTTCTAGCTCTACAGTGTATCCACCCAATCTTAATTTCACCCCTGTGTATCACTTTATTGGCTATTTCTTTTTTCATAGCCACAGTAGCAGTTTGATTTCCACTTTGAGTTGGCTTCATCGAGATGATCCTGAAATACTTATCTGCGACTTTTTCTGCTTTTGATATTTCTCTGAGTAGTTCCTCTTCCTCTATGCTAGCGTCAATATCAGTAATTTGAACTAATATGTCGTTATTTGTGATAATCACGTCAGTTTTATCTCCCACGTCTTGTATAGTTTGTTTAAGGGCCATTGCCTTTCCTCTCCCTCCCCTGACTTCCAGCATTAGGTCCCCTAGTTTGGTTTTCCTTATCGATGTTACCTCTATCCCTTTCTCTTCTATATCCACGGAGCGTTTTACTGATCTAAGTAGATCTGCGTAGCTCCGTCCTTCTGATGCTTTAATGATTATTTTCTCTTTATCATAGCGTTTCACCCTGTTAGCCGCATTCCTATCAGAGTACGTATTGCCGGGTACTGAAATATGGACTGATTGGTGGTAGGTTTTAGCAGGAAGGCGATTGACCATGGCTCTTAAGAGTGACGTATCCTTGGCCTGTTAAGGTGTGATGATCCCGAAAAAGACAGTATTGGGAAAAAAAGACATTTTTATTAAATTGTGTATATTATATTTTCCAATGTTACCATCGGCCATCGATCTGATTAAAGTCAGGCGAGCACCCAGAAATCACGTTTCTATTAAACGTAAACACTGCATTCACATACGCGGAACGTTGAACCTACCGGTGAATGATTTCAATGTGTCCTATAAAAACAAGGTGTAATTAACCAATGATTCATTCATTATTATTATTTTGAATAAGTTAAAAGGTCTATGATATTGTAATCTGTGTTAATTCTAAATATACTAAACCCAGTGATTTTTATAAATGATGTTGTTTATTCAATCCCCGAAGAACCGCTACTAGGTAAGTGTTTTCCTCAAAGATATAATGGCTCTATGGTAAACGTAGTTTATACGAGTGGCACCTACTGAGTAACCACCACAAAGGGTTGAGGATGAAAACATGGTTGGTGGAATCCGGCAACTTGGGACTCCATCCCAAAGTCTTTACAAGATTTCCCCCACAACAAAAACATAGGTTAGGTTAGTAGTTAATCAAACTTCGGCGCGTTATCCTCTCTAGTTTACTACATTGTTGAGTTTTATTTGGTCTATATACTTAAGTTAGGTGAGTATTTTTTTTCTATTTCTTGTTTCATATTTAATGATATTCTAGTTACATTTTGATCTGTGTCAGTTGGTCAGGAAGCAATATTGAATTGAATTATGAAAAGTATTGTAAATTATGCTAATTTGGCACTAAAAAATTCCATTAAAATATTTGTGACTGTTGGTCGGGTTATAATTGGTTGGAGGAGTGGAAGGAAATATAATCTGGTATATTCCCTACCCCGTTTTGAAAAATTATCAAATAATTTGTGTTCCACATGAAGTTTTCTATAACCTATAATGGATCTAATTAAAATGATAATGTACGTCTTAAAGACATATTTAAAACAAACATTTGTATGTACTTAAGATGATCTTTAACGCTTCTGATAGTCCAAAAAGTGTATACATATTTTATATGTAGATTCTATTCTCTATAGATCATATTGGCACATTAACAACCATCTTTAAACTCGTATCTGGGATGAGCCATACAAGTTTGCTAGGGACGACAAATGTTCCAGAATAGAATATAGGTAATCTCAGATATAAGATATACCGGAAAAATTGCACAAAGCTAGCGCGAAGAAGGCACAAAACTTGCGGAAATTCATCACATTCACATTTGCACTCACTTTTAACGAGGAGAAAACAAAAAGGACACAAAATTAAATCACTGATCATATAACTTCGTTGTTTTTAAAATATTAGGTTATGTGTTATGTTGAATCGCTTCTTCTTTTCTCGCCTTGTCTAACGCCCAAGTTAGCTAGTTTTTTCGATCGTTTGATGGAAACTATATTTTTCCATTTGTTCAAGTGAACATTAGTCTAATGTAAAATAAATATAAAATATGACTAAAATTGAATCAAACAATCCACTAGAACTGTGTTCTCGCGATTGTTTTAAAAATACATCTCCTTTAATTATCAACAATACGTTCGTTATTTATAAGAAGAATATGTATACTTATCGGGACATTTAACGTTAATTTTTAACTATAAGTCACAAATATGTACATAATTTTTTATATTTATCCTAACTACATAAAATACACGTACTAAGTACATTTTCTATAGATCATGAAGATAGTATAAATCTTATATAAAGTAAAATGAAATTAACTGTCTGTCTCGACCCTTACTTCGTGGAATCTGTTCATATTAGTTTTTTTTTTGTGAAGATGTGCTTCGACCGCTAAGGGTCATTAGCACTTACAATATCATTTAACTACATAGTAAATTACAGCATTACATTCACTAAATATTCACTAAAACATTCACTAAGTATTCACTAGATATAATTATAGAGTTTTATATCTTTTAGGTACTGTATTGTTTTTTGTATTTGTTCCAGAGTTTTTAGATTTTCACTAACATCTGTGGAGATTTTGGTCTCTTGTCTTTCCTCTTCGAATTCTGTACAATCAACAAGGATGTGTTTAATAGACAGTCTTACGTTGCACTTGTTACATTTGGGGGGTTCTTCTTTAGATATTCTATAGCCGTGCGTTAAACGAGTGTGGCCAAGTCTTAGTCTTGATATTTTAATTTGTTCTAACCGGCTGGGTGTTAATGTTAGTCGGTCTGCAAATTGCGATTTAATGCTCTTGAGGCTATTTTGATCATTATGCCATTCTGTTTGCATCTTTTTCTTAATTAACTTCTTGAGGTAGTTGTCGATATCACCGTGAGTATAAATTTGAGACATTGCGGTTTCTAACGATGTTGCTTCTTGGGCAGCTGTATCAGCTGACTCGTTGCCGTCGATTCCTACGTGTGAGGGGACGTAGATAAGTGTGACCTTTACTTCTAGCGTAAATAATTGGTGGGAGTTGTTGGATTTGTTGCACTAAAGGGTTGCATGCCCACATTTGTCGAATCGCTTCTATGGCACTTAGTGTGTCAAAGCAGATTGCATATTTTGGTTTTGGGTTACTCATTACGTAAACTAAAGCTTGATGGATAGCGAAGACTTCTCCTGTATAGACACTACACTCCTCTGGTAGCCTGAATTTTTGTGTATTAGTTGCTGTAACTACTGATGAGCCTACTGATCGATTTGATTCATTTTTTGAAGCATCAGTGAATAAAACTTCTGACGGTTTGTAAATTCCACATATTCTATTGAATTCATTTTTCAGTAGAGAAGGATGTGTTTCTTTTTTATTGAATTTGGAAAGTTCTGTGTTTACGGAGATAGGTGAGAGAATCCAGGGAGCAAAATTATAGCTGTTTATAGGAATTATTTCAGGAAAACTGTAGTTGATTTCTGCCATATACGTTTTAACTGTGTTGTAAAAAGGTGGTGTAATATTGATATTTGCGGGAAAATCTGTTTGCACTGATCCAGTGTCAATTTTTTTGTAGTAAGGGTGGTTAGGCAGAGCCAACATTTTTGTCGAGTAGGATAAAGATAAATGTTGAACTCTATATGTAAATGGCATCTCTCCAAGAAGTTTATAGAGAGTGTCTGTGGGGGTTGTTGGGAACGCACCAATTATTATTCTAAGTGCTTTATTTGAAATTATTTCCACAGTTTTTATATAACTTTTTTTAGCGGTTTGGAAAGCCATGGCTCCATATTCTATTTTAGATCTAATGGTACTTTTGTAAATGTTAAGTAAACTGTTTGTATCTGCTCCCCATTTTTGATGTGATAGGATTTTTAATATGTTTAAGATAGTCAAAGTGTTTTTTCCAGTTAAGTTTATCATCAAAAATTATTCCCAAAAATTTTATATCTTTCGTGAAACTGAGTTTGGTGCTTCCTATGGTCAGTTCCGGGTATTCTTTCTGGGCTCTTCGTGCAAATAAGACACATTTCGTTTTCTCGTGAGATATTTTGAAGCCAGACTTGTTTTTCCATTCATAAATTTTGTTTAATCCATTTTGAATTAGGGATTGCAATGTTTTAATATTTTTACCTTTTCCGTATATTACAATATCGTCAGCATATAAGCTTACACGTAGTGGAGATGTGATACAAGAGGTGAAGTCATTTATGGCGACAAGAAATAATGTTGTGCTTAAGGAAGATCCTTGGGGAATTCCATTCTCTATTTTTCTTTTGGAAGATAATTCTCCATTTGTTTTGACTACAAAATTACGTTGTGTCAAAAATTTTTCGATAAATGCTGTTATATTTCCATTAATGTTCCAATCTACCAGTGTTTGAAGAATTTTATGTTGCCATGTTGAGTTGTAAGCTTTTTCAAGATCCATAAATACCGCTAGCAGTTTCTGACCGTTAGCAAATGCATTGTGTATCTCGGATTCCAGGTTTATAATGCTATCGTTTGCTGACCTGTTTTTTCGAAATCCGTTTTGGTGTATCGATATAAGGTTATGTTTTTCCAGATGCCACATTAACCTGCGGTTTAATATCTTCTCTAAGACTTTGCACATTGTACATGTTAGGGATATTGGTCTCTAAGACGTTACCAAATTCTTTGGTTTGTGTGGCTTGGGTATTGGCACTATGATAGCTTCTGACCATGATTTTGGAAATTTGTGTTCTAAGTAAATTTTATTGTATGTCTGTAGCAAATACCTTTTTCCAGTTATTGGGAGGTTTTTTAAAAAAGTGTAGTGGATTTTGTCAGGTCCCGGACTGGATTTATCGCTGCATTGTTTCAGCACCTCTTCTAATTCTTCAATGTCGATTTGTACATTTAATGGGTGGTTTTGACCTGTAGCATGATTTAATTTTATTCTTTGTTCTGTATCGCGTTTATATTCCCTAAATTCTGGTTCGTAGTTTTCATCGCTTGATATTCTAGAGAACTCTTCTGTAAATGTTTGTGTTATAAGAGCGTTATTAGAGATAATTTCAGTATTGTGAGATAAACTTGTTATTTTATGTTTTGATGAAATTCCTTTTAATTTTTTTATTTTTGACCATATCTCGGAGTTTGAAGTATTTGGAGTGATTGTTGAGACAAATGATTTCCAGGAGTCCTTTTTAGCTTGCTTAGTGACGTATCTTGCTCTTGCTCTGAGTCTTTTAAACTCAACTAAGTTAGTTTGGTTTTTGTTCTTTTTTAACTTATATAACGCTCTTTTGCTTGCTTTAATAGCTTCTTCGCATTGTGGTGTCCACCAAGGTACTGGAATTTTTGTTTTTAGTGGTTTTACATACCCAATATGTATTTCTGTAGCTTGCATAATGGTATCGGTAAGTACATTCGTTATTTCGTCAATGTTATCTTCAATCTGATCAAATTCTGGAATATTTTTTTCTATGTACTCAGTAAACTTAAACCAATTTGCTCGTCTCAAATTCCATTCATCCATTGAGTTAAGATGATCGTTCTTGTCTTTTCTGGAATGAAATTCTATGCTTATAGGTAGGTGGTCGCTTCCATATAAGTATGAGTTTGGCTGCCAACTCAGGTTTGGTGCAATTTGTGCGTCACAAATAGTTAGGTCAATAGGAGATAATTCTCCTGTTAGTGGATTTAATCTTGTACCCGCTCCAGAGTTTAATATTATAAGACTGTTTGTGTTTGTAAATTTTTCTATTTCTCTCCCTCTTTTGTCTGTAGTCTTGGATCCCCACGCTGTATTGTGTGAATTGAAATCCCCTACTATTATTTTTGTGCCATTTACTTGGTTGGTTATTTCTTGTAAGCTTTGTGAAGTGAATTTTTTGTTGGATGGAATATAAATATTAATAATGTTCAAATTCTTCTCATAGTATTGTATGTTAATTGCAACTACCTCTAGTTCTGATGTAATTTGTATATTTTTCCATGTAAAATTATTTTTTATATAAATAGCCACTCCTCCACTAGCTCTGTCAGACTCTCTATTTTTGTGAACGCATTCGTAACCTCTTAGTGAGTAGTATTTGTTATCTTTGAAGTTAGTTTCTTGTATGCAGATCACATCTTCTGTAGTTTTTGATATTAAGAGTTTTAATTTTTCCAGATGGGCTATTAGCCATTTATATTCCATTGGAGTAAGAAAGTATTAGTGTTGACTTAGTTGAGAAGTGGATGAATCGTAACTATCTTCATCTTCTTAATTTGTTGATATCGAGACTAAATTCAGTTGCTTACGTATCTTGGATTGGATTCTTGTGCATCGGGATTTCATCGCCCTGTGTTGTATAAATGGGTAAATGTTGTGGAGAAGGGCGAGTAGTTCAGGAATATTATCTGTGTATTGTTGGGCTATACTTAAGGGGTCAGTTGTGCCAAATGCGTTATCCATAAAGTCGGAGAGTTCTTCAAATGTAAGGAGTTGTTGAGGTGATTCATTGTAGAATTTTTTTACAGGTTCCAGATCTTCGGCATTTGGATTTTGTTTGGTTGCGGAGGGGCATTGTTTGGATTTTTTCCTTTTGGTCTTTTGATCTGTTGTATTACTTGCCACTTCCACAGGATCTTTTTCGGATGTAAGGTCGCTGGAACTAGCTGTTAGATATTGCCGTGGTCGTTTAAAGGTATTTGATGGAGGAGTATCATTCGTCTCGTCAATTCGGCTAAGATCTTCTACGGAGCTTTCTACTGATATTGGTTCAACTGGCATTGTAATATTTTCTTGGTAGTTGGATGAGTTTGGTGCTTGATTTGGACAAAGCTTGGCAACATGTCCTGGGGTTTTGCAAAGGAAACATGTTATTCCGTCGAATGATAGAAACACTCTATATGTTGTATCTTCAAATGTAATGACCAATGAGGGAGGTAGACTTATGTCATCGTTTGGTACTACATAGATTTGACGTCGAAAACTTAGGATGTGTGCGTATTCGTTTCCTGACAGACTTGCCCGGAGGAATGCCATTGGTGATACTTTTGAAAAACCTATTTTTAGGATTTCTGCTTCTAGTATGTCATGTGGTATTGATGGACAGACGTTTGATAGGATGATTCGCTTTGCTGGAGTAATGAGTCGTCGAACTCCTACTTGGTGCTGTTTCATATTTAAAGTTTGATAGTTTTCAGTTATATCTTGGGCAGCTTCGACAGTCGACAAGTACTTACATATTCTATTATTTGACATTCTAGAGGCGAACAGTATATTTTTGGAGCCAACAATACTTGCTACGGCTTCCACATAGTCTCCGAGAGTGAGATTGTCATTAACATTTAATACGATCGCTTGTTCTTTTTTTGGAAACATATCAGAGTTAACAACTTGAGAATATTGACGTTGACTAGTTGTTGTAGAATTTGATGCGCCCCCGTAGTCGGAAGCCATCACTGTGTGGGTTTTTTCAGAAATTTTTAATTTGGATATGGCAACGGTACTTTTATGTGGGAAGAATATATCGATATTCTATCATATTATTTTAATAAATTCCCAGATACTTTAATATTGGAATCGATTCTCTCACCTGTTTTTACACTAATTACTTTAATTAGATTTTAAGTATACACACTATTGCTGAACTCGTTTTCGGAACGACCACTCGTCTCGATGATTCGAGTTTAACTCTGTTCATATTAGTGTTTTAAATGAAACTCACGGTTTCTAGTTAATTCCACAATATAATAAAAGTTATTGAAAATTCTAAAAAATTGACAATTGTTTCGATAAATCAATATCATCGTCAGAATGACAGAAGTTACATTTTATTTAATGCCTACCTGATATTTAGTAGTTATTTTTGGCTAGACCAAGAAGTGACCTAACTTGTGGTTGATTTAATATATGTTTATAGAAAAAAGAAGAAGATGTGATATTACAATTATTGAAGCTTGGATATTATTAGCCCTATGGTGATATCCTGGATATCATTTTTCCAATTAAGATCAGTATAACTGTGCAATGATATAGAAAACCAGGAAAACTATATCTGCTGATCTTTACAATTATCACTTAAGAAGACAGTTTGTTAGTGGAGAACTCCCTAGATTTAACTGTTCGTTGATAAATTCATATTGTGGGCTTCTCAAATGTCTTCTAATTTCCAATTCTTCAAGGAAATTCAGTTCTTGTTTATTTTCACACATATGCAGCACTTCTAGTTTTGTGTTAGGTTACAATGAATGATTGGTGTCAAGTAGATGTTTTGCGTAGTGGGATGTATCTGGTTGTTTTAACCTGTATGCTCGTAAGTGTTCAATGTCAGACCCTTAGGAATTTTGAAATCCGATACAGTGAACACTTACGAGCATACAAGTTAAAACAACCAGATCCCACTACGCAAAACATCTACTTGGCACCAATCATTCATTGACATCTAATACAAAACTAGAAATGCTGCATATTTGTGAAAAGAAACAAGAACTGGACTTCCTTGAAGAATTGGAAATTAGAAGACATTTAAGAAACCCACAATATGAAGTTGTCAACGAACAGTTAAATCTAGGGAGTTCTCCACTAATAAACTGTCTTCTTAAGTGATAATTGTGAAGATCAGCAGATATAGTTTTCCTGGTTTTCTATATCATTGCACAGTTATACTGATCTTAATTGGAAAAATGATATCCAGGATATCACCATAGGGCTAAAAATATCTAAGCTTCAATAATTGTAATATCATATCTTCTTCTTTTTTCTATAAACATATATTAAGTCAATCACAAGTTAGGTCACTTCTTGGTCTTGCCAAAAATAACTACTAATTATCAGGTATGCATTAAATAAAATATAACTTCTGTCATTCTGACCATGCCCTGCGATATTTTATAGCCACTGCTAATCTGCATTTTTAACGCCATCTATTCGCTTGGAAGGTTACTAACGAACTTTATTTTACTGATTGCTGTAATACCGTCATCTGTGAATTTACCCTAACCAAGCTGTTTGGATGTCAATTTTAAAAAGTAAAGTAATTTTTGACAAATGGGTAAATTTATGTGGAAACAGAAGGTTGAAGGAGAAAATGACGTCTGAGAATATTTACAACAATTGTAGAGTGTGTGCCTTACACTTTTTACCTAAAGATTTCTGTCCAAATAAAGTTCTGAAAAGAGGAGTTTTCCCATCAGTCAATTCACCAGGTAAATCTATGATAATTAAAGAAAAAAAAACTAACAACTAACTAGGATACATTTATTCAATAATTGTTTTTATTTTCTATAATCTTTAGAAACAGTAACTGATGATGTTCCTTCCTCAATAATTGAAGCTGAACCATCAACCTCTTTAGCTGTACCACAAATTGGCACTGCATCTGTAACTGAGAGTCCTAGGACTTTAAAGTTACAGGAAGCTTTAAATGATCAGTTTGTAAAACTGAGAGCTAAAAAAGCACAAGAATCCTGTGCTATTAATGAGACTAGCTGTAGCTATTCAGTTGAACCCGAACTGAAATTATCAACACATGCTGTTCAAGATTCTACTTCTGTCACACCTGCAGACTTGAATGCCACAGTTACTCCAAAAAGAAGTGTGAATAAATGATTGATTTATTAATATATAGGTGTTTAACAAAAAAATTTTCACAGAAATAGTAGATATTAGGTATATGTCAATATTTTGATTTATTAAAAAACATGAAAAATTATTAGGTACTTGGATATGCATTTATAATTTCATATTATTTAGTTACATCAAGTTTTGACTATATACTTCTATTAGAATATTGTCTAAAATAGGGTTTAAAATTTAATATTTCAACAAAAATGTTATCTAAATGCAATGTATATTGCATATTCATATTGTTTATTATTGCTAACGATATTATTTTTTAATTTAGAAAGATCTGATTTACTTGCTGAGGTGAATGTCTCTAAGGTTACAAACCTTTCACCAAAAGCCAGACGTCTCTATCAAATAGCCACTCAATTTAAAAAAAGAGCTACCCAGTTTAGAAGAAGTCATCAGTTGTTGTTAAAAAGATATGCTGCTGAAACCTTTAAAAAATCTGAACTTTTTGAAAAATGTGTATCCATTATATTGTATCGTATGTGTAATATTTGTTAGCACATGCTATTATCAATAAATTATACTTATCTAAAGTTTGAGAAGAAAATAAAGAAAATCACCTGTACTATTTTATAAACAAAATTTTTGAAACAATTTGTCGACATTCGTCTTTTAATAAACCATTCTGGTTAATAAAAACGGACAAAAGATTTAAACAGCTTTTTGAAACAATCTATCATACTTTTAAGCCAAAATAAAATAACAGGTTGTTTCAAAAAAGTGTTTAAACTTAGTGTGACTGTTTTTATTTGTTTACTTTAAAAAACCAATATAGGCATAATTTAAAAAACCTTCAGTATTTGCTTGGCTTGTCATCTAGTAGTAGCTAGTAAATTGTGACTAATCATGCAGGTCTCTTCCTTCATTTTTTCCCTGTTGGTGAATAGTAACCTTCCACCACAATAGATGGCGCAGCAATCGACAAAACTTTGTGGTTTCGGACTTAGTACAGGAGATTCCATTCTTCCCCGTATTAAAAGTATTTATCTATGATTCTGACGATGATATTGATTTATCGAAACAATTGTCAATTTTTTAGAATTTTCAATAACTTTTATTATATTGTGGAATTAACTAGAAACCGTGAGTTTCATTTAAAACACTCATATAAAGTATTTCCAAGCCGACACGAGTCACGGAAATGAGAACTGGCAACATTGTTCATCCATTTCTCCTTCTAAAATTTGTGACCATCTGATATCTAGACATAATTGTCAAATTTTTTTGAAAAATAGCGTATTTTTAGTACTTTTAATTGCGATTTTCTCTTTCAAAAGTGCATGATCCAAGAATTTAAATGTTCTATAACAATAGAGATTTCTAATAAAAAAAAATCGTTGCAAAATTCGGAGAGTCGCGAAGCGCACCGAACCCGGATTTGCTCTTAAATGGTTAATCAAAGCAGTATCCTGTTCAGCAGTTGTCTTTCTCGGACGTCCTGAGCCTGGAGCTCTATCAATTCTTCCCTCATATCGCCATCTTCGTACAATACTTGAAACTGAGTTCCTGCTTACATTGTAAAATGTCGCAGTTTGCCTCATAAATCACACATCGTCTATTTTTGCGATTATTCCACCTTTCGTCACTGAATTTATATGCGACATCATTACTTTCAAATTTGGAATTGTCTGACAGATGTCAAATATTCAATGTTGACATATGACATATTCATAATACAAATTTAAGCAGCTAGAATTAGACCAAAATCTGCTATAGACCGAAAGCGTGTGACGTCAGAACATGGCCGCTGACAGTTACTGAGGGAAAACAAATCAATTATTTAACTTATAGTCTAAGAGCCAGCTTAAATCTGACAACACATTCTTTACGGTATCTGAAATTTCGTCCAGTGAGACTTCTATACCCAGTAAACAAGCAATGGGTACTAGCTAAGCCCGGCCGCGGTAGGTTTGGGGTGCCTCAGGTGAGTCAGGTATGAAAATTAAGTAAATTTTTAAAGTATTTTACGGCGTCTGCCGTTTTAATATGTCATAATATACCTCTAGAAAAATAGAAAAATAAATATGGCTGCTGATTTTGAAGGTTGCAACATCATGGCAGCCACTTTTCAAAATTCGAAAACAAAAATTTTTAAAGTATTTTACGGCGTCAGCCATTTTAATATATTATTTATTGAACTATTTTAAGCCAATATTAAAAATGGCTGACATTTTTTCCGGTTGTAACTATCCGGTTTACAGCGAAACATTACCTGCAGTCTATGCTTATACTCTTTAGTCAAATATTTTCTCCTTTTATGTTAGGGCTGAGTGGTGGGGATTTAATTCCTTTTACGAACACAAAGGCACACCAGGCCCAACGGTTTACGGACAAATATATTTTAGTCAGTTGCATGTTGAAAGTATAGAGACATAATACTGTGAATAGTTTTTATTGCATTTATTGATTGTTCATTTATTTTCCATTACTTTTTCAATATGGCTGATAATTTAAAGTGTGTGATTTGTGCCTCGGAAAAAGACGAAAAAGTGCTTTTATTTTCTGAAGAAACTTTAAAAAAGTGTCAGCGTATTCTAGACTCACGAAAACATCATCATCAGCATCATCATTTGACAGATTCCATCGCAGCTCGTCAACGTTGGGCTCGTAGTCATGATATTCGATCAACTATTATCACCCACGTTTTGGAAGAGATAGGCATTAATAAAAAACAAGATATTTCAGCAGAGTTACAGCCATCGAACATCAAAAAAAATTGCGAGCAACTGGAAAAGTTTGTAAAATCATTTGATCAATACATCAATCCATTTAGTGCCCAGTTACCTCCGAATCAATTGTTTAACATATCATCTGGTAAAGCTGCTTCAACTCAAGTAGAAGACTTTCTTCTGAACGTTGAAAAGATTGGTGATGATCTTCGCAAAGCATTCATTTCTGAATGTTCATCAGATGTTAAACGGTTTGATAAAGCAATCAAGAAAATACCAATTCACAATTTTTCAAGTCAAATAGAAAAAAAAACGTGTAAGTTGGAGGAAAAAATCGAGAAATCAAAATACAGCGGGATTTATTTGGACGCATGTTGGGGCTATCAATGGACTATAAGATCGATGTCCTCAGAATTTTATCATATCCGATAACTCCTGTGCCTCTTTCTCTATGCCATTTGGACGGAGGAATTCACAAAACAGATAAGTCAGCGCTTGCTAAATCTCTTGAGGCAAAAATCGACCATGATCCACCAAGTCACGCTGATGTATATTTGATTGACGGTTTCTTTATTCTATATGCTATGAAAGAAGTACCCAAGACTTTTGGTAATATTTCAAAGAAATTTTTGCAAATGATTACTAAATTTTCAGCATCCAGAATAGATGTTATCTTTGATCAATATTGGTACCCTTCCATCAAAGACAACGAACGGAGTCTTCGACATGAAGCACCACTAATTGATTACTCGATTTATGGACCAGACCAAATCAGACCAAGTGACTTTACGAAAGAAATGCGAAATTCCAAATTCAAGGAAGCTCTTATTGAATTTTTCACTATACATTGGGCAACGGATGATGTTGCGCCGTTTATTGGAAATAAATTGATCCATTTGAATTTCAAAAATTGTTATCCATATAGATCCAATGACGGCAAAGTCGAGTCAAGTATCGTTGAAGATTTGTGTTGTAAATTTCATGAAGAAGCAGACAGGAAAATTATTTTCCATGCTTGTAGCATTATTGATCAGTCTAATATTGTTATTAGAGGTTCAGATACTGATATTTTAATAATCATGCTGGGCAACATGGTTAACTTGAAAAATCCTTCTTCTCACATTTGGATGCTAACCGGGACAGGAAACAACGAAAGGTTTATTGATGTCAGCAAAATATATACAGGACTTGGTCCACTTTTAGCTAAAAGCTTAATTGGCTTTTTATAATCGGGGCAAAAAAAAACCTTTCACGTTACTAAAAAATAACGTTGAATTTCAAAAAGCATTCGCTGCTTTCGGTGACATTGGCCTGACTGAGGATACCATATGTGAACTGTTTAATGTTATCCAGAAGTACACTTGCAGTATGTACAATGCTAAAAAATCCGTCGATGTTGATGATGGGAGATTTCAGCTGTTCGTTAATTCCTACAAGGCTGTAGATATGAACGAAAATTTTAATAAAAAAGTCCGGAGCTTTGATGCAAGTTTGATCCCTCCGTGTAAATCTGAACTGTACCAACAAGTTTTGAGGGCGCATTATATTTCCAGCATTTGGAAAAATGCTCATGCGAATGAGCCCACATCACTGAATCCCCTTGAATACGGCTGGATGGAGATGGAAAACCGTTACGTATTTAAGTGGTTCGAAGGAGACCAACTTCCTTGCTTTGTCAGCGACTTGATTCTAAATCCTGAAGGTAATGACAGCATTGTAACATTTATTGTAACAGCATTTTAATTATCATAAGCTTATTTAAAAATTTGTATTTTATTTTTACAGAATCTGACTTGGAGGATGAAGATGACTTGTCACTTTCTGAAGACGATTCCGAAGATGAAAATTAATTATAAAATATTTCATGATTATTTCATTGTTATAGATTATTTCCAAAAATAAATATATTCTGATATGAATAATGAATATATCTAATTAATGTTTGATTTTTTGTTACATCTTTATAATAATTTTATATTTGTCTAAGCCTTATAATGAACCTTTTTTTCTTTATTATACACATTTAAAGTCGTAGATGTGTTCGTTTCATTGTGTATTTATAATTTTTTACATTAACTAATATAATTTTAATGTTATATAAACTTTACGAATGTGAAAATTACAACTATGGACATACATATGCACGGACTACAGGTAATGTTTCGCTGTAAACCGGATAGTTACAACCGGAAAAAATGTCAGCTATTTTTAATATTGGCTTAAAATAGTTCAATAAATAATATATTAAAATGGCTGACGCCGTAAAATACTTTAAAAATTTTTTTTTTCGAATTTTGAAAAGTGGCTGCCAGGATGTTGCAACCTTCAAAATCAGCAGCCATATTTATTTTTCTATTTTTCTAGAGGTATATTATGACATATTAAAACGGCAGACGCCGTAAAATACTTGACACTGCAGAGACTATCAAGTAATTATGCCTTATGGCTTCGTTCCTAAACTTCCATCATCATTATACTCTATCTCTACGACATATCCACTGTTTAAACTGTCTCCACATTTCTTAACCACTTTAATTTCATTACAAAACTACTCCGCAATACTCGACAAATTAACAATAGCCATGTTTAAGCATAATACAAACGTGAAATGAATGTAAGTAAATATTTGTTTTCCCTCAGTAACTGTCAGCGGCTATATTTATGACGTCATTGCTTTTTTGATTACATTAACAAGTTTGTTTAGAATAAGATCCAGATATTTGACATCATTTGAACATTGAATATTTCCATTTCAATGTTTTTACGTTAATGCTTTCAGTTCTTTAAAGGATACTGGAGTAGATATTCAGTCGCTGTTCGAGACCACGCACTAATGTGTAAATATCAACTGAAATTTACCGTACTATAACCAATGATCTAAAATAATTTTATCATCGCCAGCTACTGCAAATGACTTTATCGCATACTTTTGTAGTAGGTACATATGTATTTCAAGTCTTAACAATTATTTAAGATTTTTATTGTCTAAAAAAGTAATAATATTTTATTTGAGTTCTGGGAACAACTCCTGTCACAACGATCATGTCGGAGCATTTATTGCTGAAATTATTATTACTAGGCCAAGAATTGGAAAACAAAAACCATAAAGGTTTATTCTTTATTGTTGCGTAGACAATATTTTATGATAATTTTATGTCGAACTTATTTTATTTATTTTTTTATAGTTTGGTGAGCTTTTAATATTAGCTTGCGGTTAGGAACGTTGCAGCCAACTTGCAGAAATATTTTTTTCGTTTAATAAACAGCATTAAAATTTAAGCAGGGCGATTAATGGTAAGAGATACTAACAATTTATTGGCAAATTGTTGTTATATGACGGTTTAACTGTTTCTAAATAGTTCCATTAAATATTTAGAAAATGATAATTTTTTTTAAAAATTGTCAATTATATCAATATGTTAAAATTTTATCGTCAGAATGACAAAAGTTACATTTGATGTGAGGCCTACCTGATGTTTATTCATTATTTTTGGCAAGACCAAGAAGTAAACTATCTTGATTCACGTTATATATTATACGAATAGAAAAAGAAGATATTATTAGCCCTATGGGGATATTCTGGATTTATATTTCCCATTTAAGATCAGTATAACTGCGCATCAATTACGATTATATGGGAAACTGAGTGAAATTATTATCTGCTGATATTTACAATTATTACTTGAGAAGACAGTTTAATAGTAGAGAACTCCCTAGATTTAACTGTTCATTAACCCCTTCATATTGCGGGACTCTTAAGTGTCTTCTAATTTCTAATTCCTCAAGGAAATCTAGTTCTGTGTTAGGTGTTAATGAATGTAGTACTTCTAGTTCTATGTTAGGTGGTAACGAAAGTTTGGTGCCAAGTAGATGTTTTGCGTTATGGGATTTCTTTAGGTCAGTTAAGTTGCCCCCCCCCCCAATAGATATTTTTTGCAAAAACATATATGGTCGTACTGCACTCCGAATACATCAATATGCTCCATGCATGATTTTCTTTGCCCCACATTCCCTGAGAGACTACAGCTACACAGTTATTTGTTTATGAGAGAGGGGGCCAATAAACGCTTAGTCCCTCCCCCCCCCCCCCCCAATCGGAATTATCAAATTCTATACCATCAAGCGTTCCTTGTCTAAAAACACAAACAACATAACCCAACTTTAATCCAAGGAACGCTTCAATCGTAACATAGTGCATCATTGAATAATAAATACTACAACAAACAGATCAGGAGGGATACACCTTTCATAATTGATCATTATTTTTCACGCAGGTAAACGAATAAACAAAGTAAAAAAGCACAAACTTATTGTAAATTGACACATTTATTCGATTTCCAAATTTTTCAAGTTGACGCTAATGTCAGACTTACCAACCGCTACATCATGAATACAAATTCAGTTTGTTAGCACGATACAGTCTCCGGAGTTCAACAAGTCACCAATTTTATGATTGATTATTATTCAGGACATCTCACAGATGAACCCTATTTTCAGCTCACCAGAGCCAGTACAACAGGTGCTATAGTACTTTAAGTACGATATTTTTGTCATTTTTGCATAAATTTCAGTTTGTTAGCACGACACACTCTCCGGAGTATATACAAGTGACCAATTTTATGATTGGATATTATTCAGAGCATCTCAAAGATTAACCCAATTGATATTCGGCTTACTAAAGCCAATACCACGGGTGCTATGGTACTTGAAGTACCAAATTTTTGTCATTTCTGGAGAATTGATTGTTAGCACGACACAGCTCCAGAGTGTATACAAGTGACCAATTTAATGATTGAATATTGATTTTTAACTGACTAGAGCGAATACAACGGGTCCTATAAATCCAGATATACTATATTTTTGGTTATTTTTGGAGAAATTTTGGTTTGTTAGCACGATACATCCCCCGAAGTATATACAAGTGACAATTTTATGATAGAATATTGTTCAGGGCCACAGATGCGGATAAGTTAGTTCCAATCTTTAAAACCATTTATTTTGTGTTTGAATTCTTTTGGGAATAATTTGATCTATGACCTTTGCTATATTATTTAACTGGGAGATGTGTATGTAACTATCCAAATAATGAGGCTGTTGGTTTTCTTGATTGGGATAATACAGGCAATCTTGAGAATATCGGGGTGGTTGCCTGTTTTGATAATGTCATTTGTGATATAGGGTATTTGTACTATTTTTTATGTAGTTTTTTAGAAGGATGTTTCGAATACCATATTTCCCGAGCACTGTTATATTTCTCAAACATTTAATGGGATTATATAGATTTCAAAGTAAGTGGCTAAGTTTTTAGTATTTAATGTGTGTGTGTTGTGGTTGTGGCTTTGAACTGTGTGTGATATGTTGTGATGGTGTTGTTTGTAAAGTTGTTTTGGAAATACTCTCCAAAAATTTCTGCGAAATGGGGGTTTTCCGTGGTTTTTTCATTTGCGCCATATCATTAGTGTTAGACATATTTGCGTTTTTTTCATGAACACTTAAAATATTTTGTATATATTCAAACATCGTCATTTCCACAGCAACACTGTGACTTTTTTAAATACATTCAGTTGTTATTGACTTTGAAGCAATAATATACTTAGTTATTTGTAATCATCTAGTTCTAAAATTTTGACGATTGCATGAAAAATAATGCGAATACCATGGCCGCGACACGTTTTAGGTACCTCAAGATTATTCGGCTTCGACGATAACTTTTCATCCGGTAGGTAGGCTAAAATGATATTTATATAATTTGAGATTAACTAATTAATTGACACAACATTTTTATTTGCAAATTTTTTGTTAGTTACTTCTTTTAAAATTTGGGGAATTTTAGGTGTAAGCTCTTTAAAGTATGGTAATCAGTTCTAAACTTAATTATATTGGATGAGGAGGGTTAAACAATCTTCAATTAAAAATAATAAAAGTCTAATAAACATTTTATAATATAATAACTTTAATATCACTTACTAATAGACTAAATATAAAAAAATGTTTTCCATGACTACTATGAATTGTCATAAAATGCACATATGCCAATTTAAATATTTATTATGTATATAAATTTTAGAGAAAAACATTAATTTGTCTCCATTTAAATAGATTTTATGGATTTGTGAACAACCTCAAATAGTGTACGAGGTCTGGCTATTAAATAACGAGACTGCGCGCCTAGAGGGCGCCCTAGACGGGTAGGGTAAAAAATGAGTAGTGCGTTGAGTATCTAGATATCTTTTCTATGCACGTCCCAAAACACGTTTCCATCACTATTATAGTGTTTGTGCAGTAGCGGTTTGAAGCGAACGTGTTGTCTTCTCGTGCCGAAAACCGGGAGCAACGTATCAATCTCAAATTTCTGGTTAATTTGAAAAAAGTGCTATAAATTGTAGCAAGAGGCCTATGGGAACAATTCTATATCTCGTGTGCGTGTTTTTGAGTGGTGTAAGCGCTTTTGTGATGGCCGAGAGAGCACTGAAGATTACCAGCGCCCAGGTCGCCCTGTGAGTGTTTCAACTCCGGCAACAGTGACCAAAATCAATCAAATTGTACGTGCAGGTCGTCGAATGAACATCCAGATGATGACCGAGGCTGCAAACGCCAACAAAGAAACGGTTACAAAAATTTTACACGAAGAATTACACATGACAAAAGTCTGTGCGAAGTTGGTGTCAAAAAATCTGACTCCTGACCAAAAGCTCTTGCGTCAACGGGTCTGCTCCGATTTCCTTGAAAGGTTAGGAGAAGATCCCGGATTCATTACATGCGACGAAACGTGGATTTTTCAATACGATGTTCAAACAAAGCGACAATCGATACATTGGAAGACGCCTGAATCGCCCAGAATCAAAAAAGCAAAGATGTCCAAATCAAAATTCAAGGCAATGTTGAGCGTTTTTTTCGACATTACCGGTATCGTGATGACTGAATGGGTTCCAGAGGGTCGGACTGTCAACCAGACTTACTATTTGTCAGTTTTGGCAACACTGCGAGAACGAGTTCGTAAAAAACGGACCAAGTCGTGAAAGAACAACTCGTAGATTTTGCACCAGGACAACGCACCTTCCCATTACGCGCTATCTGTGAAGCAGTATTTGGCCAGTAAGCGCACTCCAGGGCTCGAACACCCGCCTTTCTCACCAGATTTGGTACCGTGCGACTTTGAAAGGGAACAGATTGATTTGAGTCGATGGAAGCGGTAAAGCAAAAAATGGCAGAGCTCCTAAAGGCCCTCGCCAAAGAAGACTTCCAGCACTGCTTCGATCAATGGAAAAAACGTATGAAAAGGTGTGTGACGAGGGGGGGGGGAGTATATTGAAGGGGAGCATTCGAATGTAGAATAATTTTAATAATAAAACCCTTTTTCGTAACCAGTCTCGTTATATAATAGCCAGACTTCGTAAGTAAGATTTTTTACTTTAAATTTATATACTTATTTTTTGTAGTTTCTTTGAAAATGGTAAAAATAAATTACCGAAAGCTTAGAATTAACTAAACAGATTTTTCTTTATCACATTGCCGCATTCCCCAAAAGAAAAGTTGCCCAAAAGAAATGTGAATTTGTTCATGAAATTGTTCGATCATCTGTCAAAAGTGGCAATTTGAATTCAAATCCTTCTAGTTCAAAAACTGATTATCTAAACAAAGCATTATCTTCATAATCAACTTACGTTTCCAACGATTACATGAATTGCTTTCTCATCCGTATTTTTCAGTCATTATTATCTAGTTGCAATCCTCACAATTACAATAAATGAAACGAGATTGCCGAATATGAAGCATACTAAGCAAGAATAATATTCATTGTACAATAAGAAATAGAAATCTTAAATAAAACTTTTGAGGCTTTAATTTTCATGAATAGAAATTCATAGTAACTTATCAATAAACTATTAATAGCGTAGGCGAGTACCCATTAATATCGCCCTATTGTTATACCCTAGACCTAGACATTCTTTTATAGAGCACACAATTTGTCCATAGTCTTGTTCCCGTCATTCGGAGAAGTAAATGATTTTCAAGGGTTCCACTCTGCATAAAATCTTGTATACCTGCCAACGGAGTTTGACACTGCATTTATCAGCATCCTAAAATAGTTATGTTCCGTGTCTGTTCATTCGAACATCGATATCATTATTAATAATCACTGTCCATCAGAAGAGAATCTTAAACGTATTTATTATATGACATTTTTCTTCATTTTTCTTGTTCGACTGTCAGCGAAAATAAATGAAGTCGAGATAAAAAATTGGTGTTACCATTAGTAAATAAAGTCGTAACGATTGTATTTGGATAAATTAGTTCATACGAGGGGGATAGAAGAGTCAGTATCGCTTCCGTACATATAGTCTAGCGTTGCTAGTTGTCGCCCGGTACGATATTGGAATTTTATTTGGTTTGGGTTATGAAATTAAACACTTCAATAGTTTTTGAATGTTTCATATATTATAATCAACTAAACTCAAAAAGGAATATTTCTCAGGCCACAATTCAGAGAAAGATCCCGTACGTGCCTTTGCCCAAAATTAGCTGTCTTAAACATTTGACGTATCAGATGAGGACGAATTACGGCAACAAGCTTAAAGAAATGTTGAAAAAGTATTGTAAACTATTATAAGATTTTACTAATCTTATTTATTGTTTTGTTATTCCAACACACGAGACCAGCAAAAACTACGAAAAATTAATGTCGAAATGGTTCGTACAATGTCTAATTTTTGTTATTTTGGACCCATGCTGGTGTTTCTCTTTAGTGAGAATATTTGTCCTTAATAATATCTTACGATGAATTAAACCTGAAATATCGTTGAATGGTTACTACGAGTATAGTACGTATGTTACTGTATGGACAAAGAAAGATTTCAATCATCATTTGTGTTTGAACATCTAATTTGCATTAAATTAGGGTATGACGTTTTATTATTGTTTGCAATTCTAGTTTCATACCCGACACATTGAGTGACCTCATAGGAGTGTTCCAAAATGATGGAAGTCAGTAACTAGCCAAATGAATTTCGAATATAAATTTGTTTTGCAAACTACACATGTTCAAATTCACGACGAATAAGCCGAAAATAAAAGACTGCAGAGTCATAAAAGAACATTCCAAGAATATATATGATCAATCAAAGTAATACTGACACCATTGAGATCGAACAGGAGGGTTGTGATATTATTAAAATTTCTGTTATAAGCCAACCTGTTCAAGCAACGTGAAATGTACCTTTTAAAACAAATACAAGATTCTAGCTACTATTGGTAATGGTAATTTCAGTCACAATTTTAATGTAAATACATCTGCGGCAGATACCACTAAAACAAATTCAAATGTTCCTAAGACCACCGCCCCTTACTATTTTCTTCACGAACATTGAGTATCAACTTCTGAGATGAGCAAAGGAAAAATGGAGGATTTTGTATTGAATACTTTCGTCGCCAACAATCTCATTTCTCCTTGTTCTATTGGTTTATTTACCAGAACTGCAATTTTTCTCGAAATATTTGGATTTTGATTTAATTTTTCCTTGTTTTCTGTCGATCTTTTTAGGAATCTTAATCCTGATTTCAAGCCTGTTATTGTCCATGATTCTCTGGCTTATGTCAAAGTAGGGTTCACAATTCTCTTTACTATTCTTGATTTTTTTGTGTTAGGAACGTATTTCTTGCCAAAAATAATTTTTTATACACTTATACAACCTTTTTGACTTATGATGAGCTGTAAGTATTCAAATACGTTCACTCATTCTATTTGCTATCTCTGGTTTTTTACTGTTAATACGCAAATTTGGATAATTCCTTTTGTTTCGAGTCTTTTCAGTACCTTTAGTCCAGGAATATTCCTCTCCCTAGAATTTCTGCAACTGTATTGTTCCATGTTTACCTGAAGTGCCATATATCTTCTTAACAGATATATTATTTTCCATTCTGGTGACATGTCCAAACCACAACAACTTTTGCGTCTGTATCTTTCACTTTCAATTCTTCCCTTATGACTTCATTTCTATTTTTATCCCGCCTGGTTACTCCTATCACTTTACGTAAGTACTTCATTTCCGCAGCCCGTAGTTTGCTGTTGAGTGATTTTTTTAAACCCCAGCTTTATCAACCGTGTATAAGAATTGGACAGTATATCGTTTTAAAAACCAGAAAACGTTTATTTAAACTAGAGTATACTTTTACTGGGGCACTTATCCATTCGTTTAGTTGTGTTTCTTGTTTTCCGTCACTTTGTATCTGTATTCCTAAATACCTGAAACTATTAACTTGTAGATTACTGACTATTTGTTCTAATTCCTTATTTCCTGCTACAACTTCTCCAAATTATTTTTCGGTCAATTCTTTATATTTTTTTAGTACTTCCTTTTCAGTTAACATTTCTAATTCGATAGTTCTATTTAACGTTTGTTTTTTCTGTGTCCGTTTTACCCTTTTTTAATTGGCAGTTTAACCTTTGCGTTCCATAAATAGTGGTCGCTATATATTTCCGCTCTTATTTTTCTTTGACATCTTTAATATCCCTTCTGTTGCATCTATTTTTATTCCGACTAATTACTTCCCTTGTATACTTCTGACTATATATCGTTCTACCAACGAATTAGTAATTATTAATTCATTGAGTACACAAATATGTAATAACCTTGCTCCATTATTATTCCTTCCACTTTCTCCATGCATTCCAATTACAGCATTACTTTCTTCATCTCGATTTCCAACTCTTCCATTCAGATCGCCAATTATTATCTATTATTAATCTCTCATTTACCTCGTCCATAACTTCGTTGAGCGTTTCCCAGAATTTTTCTTTTTCCAATACCCTTTCACAATGAATATGGTTGTCTATGTATTTAAATGTAACTGTAACTTGAGGATTCCGTCTGATATCGCCTCCCACTTTTTGATACTTGTTATATGTCTCTTATTTATGATACACCCCGCGCATTTTTTGGCCGTACTCCATTGTAAATGAATAAATGTCCTTCTAAGTCGATTTCATAGTTTCAAGAATTCCCAGTATATCTAAATTTGCGTTCCTAAATTCTTTTCCTGTATAAATTCATATTCTTTAACCCCCAATCGTCTGGAATAGCAATTTAAAATATATAAATTTAAAAATTATGTTGATTGAATAATGCAATCAATTTTTTTAGTCGGACAAACTTTACTGACTTGGGAGAATACTTATTAAGGCGCTCGTACACTCACTGGCGTCATTTAATTCTGCTCCGGAATAATTTCCACTCAACATATGTCAAGATATTCACTTACATGATCAAACATAGTTGAAACAGTAACCTACAAACGTAAAGTAAATAAATAAAGTACTTCACTACATTATTTCACCACCCAACGATTAATTTGAATACTACTTATTTAATAATGGATTTCAACAAAATGGAAAATTAACTGTTGTATAGTTTCATATATTTTTAGAACTGCCAATAGTTAGTGGTTTTTCGGGTACTATCCAATGTTTTACCGCTGAATTTATGCCAACCAACCATGTTATTCAGCTACTAGATGAGCGTAAAACAAAATAAACAGAATTCATCTGTAATATGCCCTGATCAATACCCGATCATAAAATTGGTGACATGTATGCACTTCGGAGGCTGTATCGTGCTAAAAAGACATGTTACCAAAAAGTGAACGACGAAAATGACGACGACAACATACATACAGGATATTTTTCTAAAATATCTCAACTTTTTTTGGGGTAAACCAATAAATACTTCGCTGTGCGGAAAAGTAAAAAAGTCTTAGAAAGTTAAACTTTTCTCACGAGTGTGGAAGTTTGTGGAACGAGCCAAGGGCGAGTGCCGCAAACACACGAGTGAGAAAAGTACTTTTTCCACATATTGCACACTATACTTTTTCTACAACTGCCCAAATTTAAACAATACAAGTATATAGTTTTGTAGAAAAAGTCTAAGCATCGACGACCGCCCACCGAAAACGGCTGGGCATCAGGTCCGTCAAGCTGCCCCCCCCCCCCTCGGTTAGGTGTTTTTTACCAAAATACTAGCACACATAAAGGGCACCTAGCTCAACAATTTTCATAGCTAGCACACCAACAGCTCACAATAAAAATGCTTTTGAATTCGGGTGGGGCCAGGTTAACGCTAGACCCCCCCCCTCCGGTTGGAATTTTTTCGTCAAAATTCTAGCACAGATAAAGGACACCTAGCACGCCATTTTTTATAGCTAGCACACCAATAGCTTACAATAAAAATGCTTTGGAATTCGGATGGGGCCAGGTAAACACTAGCCCCCTCCGGTTGGAATTTTTTCGCCAAAATAACTTCTTTGTTTACCACTCTGGAAATATCTAGGCCTGTTACTTGTATATATTTTTTAATTTCATTGTGCCATAAATAAATAACAAAATTTAAAAATCGTTTTTAGTCTTATTTCAGAATGAAATAGGGCTATTGTAGTGAGTAGCATGACGCGACTTCGGAAAAATTTCAATGCAGTTTTTCGTTTTGGTGTTCCTAGATGCCAAAATCACCCTCCGTTCCGAAGGTTATATATATATATATATATATATATATATATATATATATGTATATATAAAAAAAATTTTTTTCATTACACAATGGGGTTCTAGGAAGACATTCGATCCATATATGGTCAAGATTGTACCAAAAAAATCAAAGAATGGAGTAACATCAACAAAAAATTAGCTACATACCGGAACAGAAGAATCTTTCTACTAGAATGTAGACGAAATGGTATCATACCTTCACATATAACAAACAATACAAAAAATTTGAACATTCTAATCGAATCAAATAACAATAATAATACTCACGAAATTCACACATTTAATGAAAAATTAACTAAGAAAATTCTGAATTTAGAAATTAAAATTACTCACAATGACTTAAAAAATTTAGAAACTTATTTTTTGAAATTAACAAATTCTCTCGAACAAACCATATCAAAAAATATTTGGCTAGAATATACAAAAAGACAAAAAACTTATTACAATAAGATTTTCAATGAAATCAAAATAAAGAATGTTAACAAAATAAAACGATTAAAACTATGTTCATAAGAAGAAATCAAAATAAATGAAAACTGGTTAAAAAATCTCACTAATATTGATATACCAGAAGACATTAAACATTTCCTTGCCCTAGGTTATAAATTCAGCTTACCACCAACTACAAAAGACATATCAATTGCTAAATTACTATCTGATATAGAATGCCTAATCACTGGGTTCAATCATGAAAAGAAAAATATTTTCCGAGCAAAAATAACTAACATGATTACTAATTTTTTCCAAAAACCTCTTAACAATAATCATTTTTTGAACTCTATATACCAAAAAACTAAAACTTTTTTTAAAAACAATCCAAATCTTATTCTAACAAAATCAGACAAAGGTAATATCACAGTAATTATGAATAAAGAAGAATATCTTGAAAAATATTATGATATTCTCAATGACCCTAACTCATATATCAAACTTAATAGAGATCCTACTGTAACTATACAACAAAAAGCTAATAATTTGATATCAGATTTAAAAAAATTAAAAATGATCAATAAAGAAGAAGCTAAACAATATATTATATACAGTTCAGCATCACCTAAATATTATGGCCTACCTAAAATTCACAAACCCACAATGAAACTCAGACCTATTATTTCTTCAATTAATGCACCAAACAGTAAAATAGCAAAAATGATAACCGATATTCTAACCAACGCATATAACTTTGAAAATAATTTTTATTTGAAAGATTCATTTGATTTTTCTTCATTCATAAATGAAAAACAACTTCCACCAGATTACATATTAATCAGTCTAGATGTTGTATCCTTATTCAGTAATATTCCTATAAAATTAGTAACGAATAGTATCATCAAGAGATGGAATAAAATTAAAGATTATTGTAACATTCCACAAAATAAATTCTTATCAATAATGGACTTTATATTTAACTCAAGTTATTTTTCATTTCAAGGATGTTACTATAAACAAATTCTTGGCACACCAATGGGAGCTACTATTTGTCCAATAATAGCACAATATGTAATGGATGATCTTCTTGAAGATATTCTCCCAAAACTATCATTTAATATACCATTTTTAAAAAAATTTGTTGATGACATAATTTGTGCTATACCAGTTAATAAATCAGATGAAATATTAGAAAAAGTAAATAGTTATAATGAAAATTTACAATTTACAGTTGAATTTGAAAAAAATAATAGCATTCCATTTTTAGACACTAAAATAATCCGTAAAAACGAAAACACTTTGATTACCGATTGGTATATAAAACCAACAAATTCAGGAAGGTATATAAACTATCATTCTTTTCATACAAAGAAAATGAAAATTAATCTCATTATTTGTTTAAAAAATAGAATTGAAAAACTAGTTCACCCTTCTTTAAAACAAAAAAATTTAAGAATTTTACGTGATATCTTATTAGAAAATTCTTATCCTAAATCACTTCTAAATAGAATTCTTTTCAACAATATTTCTGATAGAACTATTCATGATAATATCTCTAGCAATGAAACAGATAGGAATACAAATGTAGAAAATATTAATTACCTATCAATTCCAAATATTGAAAATTTATCAAAGAACATAATAAAACTTTTCAAAAATGAAACTAATATAAAGATAACACAGAAAAATATAAAAACGATTGAAAATTTAAATAGTAAATTGAAAGATTCTACACCTGACTTAAAAAAATCAAATGTAGTCTATGAAATAAAATACAATAACTGTGATCTTAACTACATCGGTACCAGCTCTAGAAATTTGACTAATCGCATCACATCTCATAAAAGTGATATAAAACTTAACAAAAAATCATGTGCATTAACACAGCATTCCATCGAAACAGGCCATAAAATGTTATTTAATGAAGCTAAAGTTCTACATACTGAACAAAATATGCCTAAAAGATATTTTCTTGAAATGGTTGAAATCAACAAGGCAAATAATAGTATGAATAAGAAAAGTGACATTGAAAATCTTAGTAATATTTATAGCTACCTTTTGAATATTGAACAAAATAGATAATTTTTCATTATTTATATGATTATTTCATAAAAATTAAATTCACTTCTATTAAAGTCAAAATATAAGAAATTATTTGTCAAAGTCATTTTCACAGGTTATAATCTAACCTTATTTCCTTTTCTATTAACGTCAAAAACAAATTATCTGTCAAAGTCATTTTATAAGGTTATAATCTAACCTCAAATTCAAACTTCATTAAATAATTATAAAGTAACCTAAAAAAATTAAAATAACTAAGTAACGAACAAACAAATTATGTATCGATTTGTCTTATGTGAAATATGACATCAAGTATATTATAATTATATTTATTTTTACATTTACAAATTTTTTAATGATTATTTATATTGAATTTACTTAAAATATTTTACATGTAAGTACTTATATTTATTTCTCTATTTTTAAATCATATTTATATTTGTATATGTATTATAGTGCCCTGAAGAAGTGTCAAAAGGACACGAAAGCTTGGCGGCATTTTGTAAATAAAAGATCTTGACGTTGATTCTTTGGACTGAAATCCCCGTTATCCCCACCTATATAGCATTTTTCAGTCGTTATATAAAAAATTTTTTTTTATATATATATATATATATATATATATATATATATATATATATATATATATATATATATATGTATATATGTATGTGTTATAACGGAATTTGCAAGCACGATAGAGGGCGTATTTTTTGACGGATCGAAACCAAACTGACTACAAAAATCTGTTAGGCCAAAATCTTGGACGAGTTCGTTAATGAGCCAAATCGGCCCAGTAAAAAGAAAATGGCGGCCTGTCAAAGTTGAAAAAAAATCGTATTTCCTTTGTTTTTCATTTGACGCAAAAAAGTTACTAAGCTTTTTTATAGACCTTAACATGTTCTACAACTTTTGTGTTTAACATTTTTCTCTAAATCGTACATTAAAACATTTATTTAAGAAAATTCACAAATTATAACTGAATTTGTAAGCACGATAGAGGGCGTATTTTTTGACGGATCGAAACCAAACTCGCTACAAAATCGGTTAGGCAAAAATCTTCGACGAGTTCGTTAATGAGCCAAATCGGCCCAGTAAAAACAAAATGGCGGCCTGTCAAAGTTGAAAAAAAATCGTATTTCCTTTGTTTTTCATTTGACGCAAAAAAGTTACTGAGCTTTTTTATAGACCTTAACACGTTCTACAACTTTTGTATTCAACATTTTTCTCTAAATCGTACATTAAAACATTTATTTAAGAAAATTCACAAACTTACCAGAATTTTTTTTAATTTTTTTGTTTTTGATTTGATGCCAGAATGTTACTTTGGTTTTTTGTACATCTCTATTACTTTTGTATCTAATTTTTTATTTTCGGTTTTATGCAAACATGTTACTGAAATAAGACTGTCCAATTGGTCCTGTGCCATTGGGATTTTTTTTACTTTTCAGTTACCGCTCGACAGGTTTCTCAGTATGTTAATCTCATTCAACACTCCATTGTCGTTTGCTGGTTAATTTCGAACAGTCCAGCTCTTCAATATAGGGATACAAACCAATGTAATTGACATCTATCTCGACAAATAACACAAGTCAGAGTAAACCAATCGATGCATCACAGTCGAACAATTCGACCTCAATGTCATAATAAAGGACTCAAAAAACCGAAGTACACCAAAATTGTAGACGGATTGGAGCAACGGACTATAACACATTCGTATTCTTCTGTGTGTGTGTGTGTGTATGTGTGTGTGATTTGGTTGTCCTTGGCTGCGGATACTATGTCCATTCGCCAGCTTAACCCATTCGTATTCTTAGCAAGTTCTTCCATTTCATACCCATATTGTAAGAAAGCAGAAAAAAATTAGTGCACTTTCTTTAGTCCGCCAACTTTGGTGATCCGCCATGTTGAATTTAGAATGATGTCACATACCTAATTATGGATTGGCATGCAAACTAGACGTATATACAGAATTTCAGCTCAATCGGTTGAAAATATCTGCTTCAAAACTGAGTTGCAAGATTGCAACCGAACAAAGATACATTGCCAGATACATACTGAAAACTTTGGAAAATACATAGTAGTGTTGGTATCTTATAATATGCCTCAGAAATATTTGAAGCTCTGATTAACCGGCTCTAAGAATTAAAAGATGCACGTTCTAAGTTAACTTGGGAATTTAAAAAAAATCTGATAGTGAAATGTAAAATTTATGCTATCATTACAATGGTTAATTAACCATCAACTTCGGCAATAAATATTCCGGCAAATTTAAATATAAAGTTTGAGTGTTTCTTTTAAATAAGGACTACAGTGAACCACGATCAGTGTAAAACATGTATTCTCAATATATTGGAACATTTTTAGGAATCTCAGCCGCCCCTTCCCAGATTGCACAACTTTGTCCAAAGGACATATCCAACGGCTTCGCTTTTTTGGACATTTATTTATCCAACATGTCTGTACGCAAACGTTTGCCGTTGCCTTTTTTTTAGTGTGACGTAATTTGCATTTTATTTGTGCACGGATTGTTTCTGATTCCAACTTTTATGTAGGTGTCTAGGGAGTCTCTTATTTTAAACTATTTTCAACTTTCCTCTTTAAGGCAGACTTGTTGAGCACATTTTATCGCTTTTTGGGCTCGAGCTGTTTTATTATGGCATTTTATGTTTACATAATTTGGCATTACCTTTTTTCTAAGGCATTCTTGGTTAAACCAAATGTTTTGTGATGCTTTGTAACGTTTTTCTAGTAACTTTTTGTATAGTCGGGTCAAGTCTTCCGTCGAAGATTCTTTAATGAAATTTACTGTTTCGACCCTTACTTTGTGGAATCTACTCATATTACTCTTTGAAAAGAAACTAACTGTTTCTAAATAATTCCACAATATAATGAAAAAATGGAGAAAATTTTAAAAATTGTTTCGATATTACTAGTATCGTAAGAAATGACAGAAGTTACATTTCACGTGATGCCTACTTGATGTTTAATAATTATTTTTGGCTAAACCAAGAAGTGACCTACTTTGTGATTGACTTAATATATATGAATAGAAAAAGAAGAAGATATGATATTATAAATATTAAAGCTTATATATTATTAATTATATGGGGACATCCTGAATATAATTCTCCCAATTGAGATCAGTAATTATTAATGTACTTTTGATTATTCTATATACAGCAAACCAACAAACAGCAGATGTGACAATACTATATAATCCCAATCATCCCATGTCACATAAATTAACAGCCATATAATTCAATGATACATAGAGATTTTCAGTTCCTATGAACAAATATAATTTTAATAGAGAAATTAATACAAGTAAACAAAAGCCAATTACAAAATAAGACAAAGGTAAGGCCACTGTTGTATTGAAAACTGAAGATTATAATTCCAATGTAAATAACTTTATAGAATCTAGCGATGTCCAGATTCTAAGAGCAGACCCAATAAAAAAGTTTTCTAATAATGTAAGAAAGATTGTTAATAATTCAAATTATCTTTTAACTGATTATGAAGAGAACTGCATCATACATAAAAATTCTCAATCTTCACAATTATATTGACCCGTTAAATTACAAAAAGTATCCAAACCAATTAGACATGTGTCTTATTTTAATACTCCTAATAATAAATTAGCTAGAAAACTAATCAACATACTTATAGATGTATATCTTAAAACTCAATTTTAAATGAATAGAAATAATCAAAAAAATAAAAATATTCAACTTATGAGATAACTGTAAACTCATTTCATTTGGTGTTATCAATATGTTCATTAAAACTCCTCCAAATGAATGTATAACACTTGTATAAAAATATTAATGCAGGAATAATATCAGATATTCTTAATTTATTTGATGTTTGTATTAATCAGAATTATTTCACTTTTCACAATAAGTTTTTGGGACCTACAGTAATTTCATTCAAGGTATACAGGGTATCTGTGACGTCATCATAGAAGCAGGGACGTCATCGCAATGAAAAAAGTTCAATGGAAGGGGGGATTAAACTTAGCCCAAATGAAAGGGCTTTTTATTTCAAATTCAACGGTGTATCACTCAAGTAGATAAACATACGAAATTTTCAATTCATTGTTTATTTTCAATAATAATCAGTGATCGTTTAAATGCCGCAATTATCATGTCCGGATTCACATCAGATAGGGGTATATTCACTTTTTAATTAGTTTTTATAAAAGCTAAAGAAAACAGTTGGTGTTAGAATTCTACCTTCATCGCTTTTTGATTGATATTAGTAAAATCTAATGTCACATTGATTGTTGTCACTTTCTAAATACTCATATCTACGTTTCATATCAGAACTTTACTGTCATCAAACGGCGGTAGTAAATATGGAACAATCGACATCGGCGGATATGCAAATCAGACGATGTGTCCGACAGGGGTGTGTCTTGTCTCCACTCCTCTTTAATCCGTATTCCGAAACTATATTTAGAGAGGCACTGGATGGGGCCCAGGGCAGAATCAAGATCAATGGAACCCCAATAAATAATATCAGGTACGCCAATGATACGGTTATATTGGCCAGCGATATGCAGGAATTGCAAAGCATCATGTATTCCGTAGTTCACTATAGCGAGATGTTTGGATTGCATCTCAATGTCTCCAAGACCAAACTATTAATCTTTTCTAAGACTCCAATAAATGCACACCTGCGGGTCAAGAGACAAACAATCGAACAAGTGACCTCAATAAAATATTTGGGAGCTAACATCAATAGTCAGTGTGACCCGAAAAGGGAAATACTTTCAAGGATTGAACAATCGAGAAAAATCTTTGTGAGTATGAAATCATTTTTTGCAAGATTGGACCTCAGCTTGGAACTCAGAATTCGGATGATCAGATGCTACGTGTTTTCTGTCCTACTCTATGGATGCGAAAGCTGGACACTAAATTCACAGACCGAAAACAAAATAGAAGCCTTCGAAATGTATGTGTATAGACGGACGCTGCGAATTTCATGGGTACAAAGGATCACCAACGATGAAGTACTCCAGCGCATGCACAAACAAAAGGAACTACTGAACATCATCAAGGAAAGAAAAATGCAATACCTGGGTCATGTGATGAGAGGTGATAAGTACGAAATACTACGCCTCATAATAGAGGGCAAAGTGCACGGGAAAAGATCAGTAGGAAGACGCCAGAACTCATGGCTAAAGGACTTAAGGAGATGGTTCAACCGCTCATCTGCAGAAATCTTTCGTGCTGCAGTCTCCAGAGCTACAATTGCCATTTGGATCGCCAACCTTCGGCAGGAGAGTGCGTGATAAGAAGAAGAAGTACCATTTTAAAACTGAAAACTCCGAAATTGAGATTCCCTTCCTATTCACACCGAATAAATATGTAGATATGTTGCTAATCTATGGTGAGCGTAGAATGAATTCTCGAAATGCTTAGGCCTTGTACCAGGGGCGTAATCATAACAAACCAATGTAGACCGAACAGAATGTGATGAATGTTTTAGCAATTGTAGCGGTTAATTCCCATGTGTCTATCTGAACCATTGCTGCAGAAATTGGCGTTTCTTCAAGTTCAGTTCATATAATTTTAAAAACTCACCATTACCATCCATTTAAGTTACATTTGGCTCATGAGTTGCGACCCACCGATCTGGATCGGTAATTAACCTTTATCGCCATTGTTGGTATTATAATTGGTTTTCTTGTTAACTTCGGTAGTTAACATGATTCATAAAATGGATGGACTGTAGTATGATTATTAGGTTAAAATTATTTGGATGGAAAACAATCACGTGCTTCTAACTTAAAAGCTTATATTACACTAACTGTTCGAGACGACCTCGCTAAAAATGCGAGGTTGCCACGTTGTACACAAATATGAAAAAAGATTAATGCGTCAGTCGAAAACTAACAGCGTCAGAAGTGAAACTTTTTATGTTTTATGACGCAAAAACCGTCAATGAGTGTACAAAGAAAATTCAAAAACATCAACAAAATAATTATTTAAAAAAATGAAAACAAAAATTATTTCCAAAATTAAAATAAAACAATAATTTTTCGGATAGACTATATAAAAATAAACAATTTACAATAAAAGAAGAAGAAGACGAAAAATAAATGATCTTTTCAAGAAATTTGAATTTGAAAGCATATTAAGTCCTTTTTTAAACATAAAAAAAACAAAAAAAGTACTGGCCCATGGGGGATTAACCCAGCGTCCCTTGCGTTATTAGCACGACGCGCTAACTAACTGAGGTATTTCATTTGATTTTAAATCGAGTCGAGTGATGACAGGACGAGGAGATCAGCGTTGCGTCTCTATCACTCAGTTAAGTGTATATGATAATTAGAAAAAGAAAAAGAGCTTTACAACACTTGTTAGCCATTACCGGATTACATCCCAACTAAAAACTATGTAGTGTCCCATAAAAAGTTTCACTTCAAAAATATTTCCATAAATAAAGCAACACTAGTTACAACGACTTTATCTGATGAACTGAGACTTACTTGCTCTTCTACGTACAGGTTAGCAAATATAGCTGAAAGTTTGAAAGTGGACACGCCCACGATGCGCGTTGGTCTCAATGCGGAAAGTAGGAGATAACACAGTTTATGCTTAAACTTTAATGAGTACAGAACTTATCTGTACGGACAAGTATACCTGTTTATTTCCTTTTTCAATATATTTCAATACTCTTGTTACGTTTTATTACATATTTTTTTCAAAATAATACAAATAAATACACAATGCAAAGAAATTTCCTAGTTTTTATCGCCTTAATTTTAAAGGTAAACAATTTCTATATTAATTTCGCACTGGATTATACCAATATCGGCAGAAATTATTAAGCGCTTTTGGAATCCTTTTCCCCCCGAATGCGTTCTCACTTTATCGTTCGCGCAGCGAAGTGGGGATTGATAAACGGAATAACATGATCGCCATCAATAAACAATGCCCTGCGACTATTCTCGGCGTCTCCTCTTTGTGCGAATCTTCGTTAATTTTTTCCGCCTCTCTCACAAGGAGTTTAACAGTTTTGTTAGCTCGACGAGTTAACTCTCATGACAAAACGCTAGTGTCCCATAAAAAGTTTCACTTCAAAAATTAATAAAAACATTTAATATAATAGTAAAAGTTCTAACAGCCATCATGCAAGTTATGATGCAAGACACTCCCAATGAGTTCAGTAAAATTTTGTGGAGTGATGAAGCGCGTTTCCATAATAATGGCGTCGTGAATTGCGATAACTCTCATTCATTATTGGTGAGTGGAAAATCCGCGGTGGGTAAGGGAAATTCACTTTCAAACCAGATGGGTAGTTAATGTTTGGTGTGGATTATTCAATGGTCGGTTAGGAGGCCCATATTTTTTGAAGGCAATCTCAATGGTCAGAGATATTTAAATTTTCTAGAAAATGACCTACCTGGTCTGGAGAATATTCCTTTGAATGAAAGAAGAGATATGATATGGTACCAAGATGACGCACCTCCACATAATAGCAGTGTTGTAGTAAATTTTCTTAATCCTATATTTTCAAACAAATGTATTGGAACTCATGGACCCTTTCAATGGCCTCCACGATGGCCGGTGCTGTCACCCCTAGATTTTTTTGTATGGGTATACTTAAAAGAGCTTGTTTATAATGAAAAACATGTAGACACGAACGATTTAAAATATAAAATTAGACAAGCTTGTAATAACCTTACGCAAGAGATGATACATGCGGCATGTACACGTGAACTACGTAGACGGTTCGATGCTTGTGTTGTAGCAGACGGAGGCCATTTTGAACATCTTTTATAAAATTACTGTAAAGTCGAAATATTCTGGTTATTGTTGCTGCAAATAAACATTAAACCGAAATTTTGGTATAATTATCCACTTGAGTACCCTCACTGTGATACACTGTTCAATTTGAAATAAAAAGCTCTTTCATTTGAGCTAAGTTTGATCCTCCCCTTCCTTTGAATTTTTTCCATTGCGATGACGTTCCTCCTTCTATGATGACGTCACAGATACCCTGTATATTTTGGATGAAATTACTGTAGGTCCCAAAAACAATACCCAATTTTCAAATAAACCTGTTCGTTAATTCCTGAGTTACAGCCTATAAAAATATCTTGTGACACCCGTATACAATATGTCCCCCTAAGTTGGAATTATATGGAAAAGTTTTTTATTATTAATTTTAGGAAAGAAAAGTTATTCTTCATAAAAAGTTCTGCATTATCTAAAACCTAAAAAACAGTCATCAAATATCAAATTTGTTAGTCGAATACGAGGTTTGTACTCAAGAGTAAAGTACCTTTAAATTTGATAATATCGAAAAATGTTACTAAAAAAAGTTGATCAGAATTCAAAACTACGTTTAAATATGCAAGTACATCCATTTAAATTAAAACTTCAGATTATTTTATTTTTTATTAATATTTCTATTTTGAATGAACATTTATCTCTTGTATTATATTTATCGTATGGCACAGTAGCACATGACATAAATTATTTCAACAAAAATATAAAATATAAACATAAATATAAAGGTATATGACACACGTATCAAATTACAGACAAACATCTAATTTACAAATATAATCAATCGCTTCTTTGGTAGCTATCAGGAAGTCGTTGAAATTGCCGTTGTAGGCTCTTTTCTGGCACTCTGTAACGATGTGGTGAACTGTTTGATTAGCCGCACCGCAGTCACATGCTGGAGATGGTGTTTTTCCCCACTTGTAGAGTGAATCCCCGCACCTACCATGGCCACTGCGTATTCGGTTAATGGAGGTCCATATTTTCCGTGGTTGCTCATAGGCAGGTGGCTTCTCGGTTATACAAGGAAGATCTCTACAGTGGGCTGGACAGGCGTCTCTCCATTCTCGTTCCCAAAAGTGTGCCGAATTAGACTCTAAGGCATCCAGCTCTTTGGCGGTTCTCATGGGGGGTCTTCTGGAACGCAGTCTGTTCTTGTCCAAGTCGCTTACGTCGGCGTGTATAGGCAGTAACGGATTTTCTTGAATTTTTTCATACTCACGAAGGAGGGCAGTTTTACGTCGTAGGTCTGGTGGGGGGCTTAGCACAGGAAGCCAGTGTATGGGAGTAGATTTCGGGGTGCCAGATACAATCATCATGGTATTATTTAATTGGACATCAACTTTATGTGTGTGTGCACTGTTTATCCAAACAGGAGCACTGTATTCTGCAGCCGAATAAACAAGTCCGATTGCTGAGGTGCGTAAGGTGTTAGCAGAAGAGCCCCATGTTGTGCCACAAAGTTTGTGAAGGATGTTATTTCGCGTTCGCAGTTTGGCAGCTGTGTTTTCTAAATGTTTTCTGTAGGACAGCGTTCTATCCAAAGTAACTCCTAGATATTTTGGGTGAGTGTTGTGGTGGAGGAGTCTTTCCTCGAAGTAAACTTGGAGTTCTCTGGCTGCGTCTTGTTGCAGAGGTTGAAACAAGACGTCTCTGTCTTAGTAGGATTGGGCCTCAATCTCCACTTGCGAAAGTAAGTTCCTAGTGTTCTTAGGTCAGCTGTTAACGTTTCTTCAGTTTCCTCAAAAGATTGATGTCTGGTAGCTATGACCCAATCGTCCGCATAGCCAAATTTTCTCGATTTAGTCTCCGGCATATCAGATAAGTATAGGCTGCAGAGCAGTGGGGCCAAAACAAATCCTTGTGGTAGTCCTTCGTTCAGTATCTTTGAAGAGCTTATTTGATTGTGGAGTATAACCTGGAAAGTTCTATTTGCGAGCATATTATCAACAAGTCTAATTGTTCTTGCACATGGAATTATTTGTATGAGCTTATATAGGAGACCGTGTCTCCACACTGTATCATAAGCTGCTGACAAGTCAATAAAAGCGGCCGATGTTTTTAACTTTTTTTGGAATCCTGCTTCTATATGCGTTGTAAACGACATAACCTGGTCTGTGCAGCTTCTCTTTGGTCGAAATCCAGCCTGCTCAATCAGAAGTCGCTCAAGAATTTTAGTCCCTATTCTATTAAGAAGTACTCTTTCTAGGAGTTTATATATCATGCTCAGCAGTGCTATGGTGCGATAACTTTTTGGATCGTCATCCGGTTTCCCAGGTTTCAAAATAGCAATGATTTTTGATTGCTTCATTGAGTGAGGAATTTTACCCTTCTCCATGATATCTGTGAAAAACACAGCTAGCCATTTCTTAGTGTATTTTCCGCAATTTAGAAGGAACTCTGAGTGGATCCCGTCGGGTCCTGGGGCCTATCCAGACTTAATATCCTTAAGAGCCTCTGTTATGTCGTCAATAGTGAATGGGCTAGAGCTCTTCACAAGAGGTCTTTAGTTTCGTGAGCTCATGTTTGACTTGAGTGGCGTGGTCTCTGTCCTTTGGTGTTCTGGAGACGGATACAATATATGTTGCTATTTTATTCGCTGATAATTTTTCAGTATTCGTTGTTTTATGATCACCGCCCAGTTTTCTTAAAAGTGACTAGGCCTTCCTACTAGATATTTTGAAATCTAAACCTTCAACAGTTTCCGTCCACATCTCGCGCCGCGCCGCATCCACTTTAAGCAGTAAGTCATCCGCAATTTCTCTGTCCCCGCTCTCTAGGAAACGCTGATACTCTTGCTCACATTCATCGGTCCACCCTGGTACGTATTCTCTACGGTAGCCTCTGGGGATGGTCTTCTTCGCTGTTTAGATTGTAGCGTTCACAAACCTCTGGTAATTACCTGCTTCAGGGGGAACCCAACCAAGGCATTTATCAAGACCACCGGAAAAATCATCCCAACGTGCCTTCCTGAAGTTCCATCTTGGGCGAGGAAAAGACCTAACCAGAGGGATACTCATTCCGACTTTAATCATCGCTGGTCGATGTTGACTGTGTGGAAAGTCTAACATAATTGTGCGAGTAGCGTGAACTGGCATACCTTCATCATCTGTGCTCACAAAGCAGACATCAGGGTTATATTCTTGATTCCACGCTGCTGATTTGAAGGATCCCCGTTCTTTTGCATTGAAGATAAGGTACGTCTTATTGTCTTCTGACCAGTCTATTAGAGTTTCACCGTTGTTGTCGTTGTTCTTATACTTCCTAATCAATGTAAATTTTAAATACATATATGTATGTCCATTGGAAATTTTAAAGTTTTTTACGATGTCTTTCTTTTTCAACTCACTTTGGTAAGTCAAATCGTTTGTTATAATGGTTTATAAGTCACTAATGATATTTATCACTCATTGTAGATGTTCTGATGATGAAAATAAACATTTTCGAAAGCTTAACTAGTCAAAAAGGAGTCTTCTGATTCAGCCCTCCTCTGACCGCATCCCTAGTAAGTTGTTTGGTTTTCTCTACGGTCACTACCCGAGGTTCTCTTATATATATATATATATATATATATATATATATATATATATATATATATTAAACATTAAATTTACTTTATAAGTTGAAGAAAATAACTCAATCAATTTCCTTGATTTAAAAATTGAAAGAGTTAATAATGTACTTGATTATTCAATATACAAAAAACCCACAGGTGATGTGACTATACCATATAATTCCAATCATCCCATGTCACATAAATTAGCAGCATATAATTCAGTGATACCTAGAGCATTTTCAGTTCCTATGAATAAATATAATTTTGAAAGAGAAATTAATACAATTAAATATATAGCAACATCTAATAGTTATCCATTACATATAATAAATAAACTAGTGATTAAAAAAGAGAAAAAACTACAACTACTTCCTAAACAAACTAAAGCAATAGTTATTACAAAATCATCAAATATGCTGGTAAAATTTCTAATATTTCAAAGATAGTATCTTTAGCAACAAATACAACAATTTCTTTTAAAACAGAAAGTACTGTGAGTAGAAAATTGTTAAATGTATGAATAAAATATCCCCATTAAAAAAGTTTGGTATATAAATAAAATTAAATGTGTAGAATGTAATGCTGTCTATTTGGGTCAAACCTTGACACCTAACACAGAACTAGAAGTAAGAAACAAGAGCTAGATTTCCACGAAGAATTAGAAATTAGAAGACACTTAAGAGACCCACAGTATGAAGAGTTCAATGAACAAATAAATCTAGGGAGTTCTCCACTTTTATACTGATCTTAAATGGGAAAAATATATCCTGGATATCCCCATAGGACTAATAATATCTAAGATTTAATCTTTGTAATATCATATATTTTTTCTATTCATGTATATTATATCAAATACAAAGTAAGTCACTTCTTGATCTAGCCAAATATAAATATTATACATCAGGTAGGCATCGCATGAAATGTTACTTCCGTCATTCTGACGATGATAGAAATATCGAAACAATTGTCAATTTTTTAGAATTTTGACCATTTTTTCATTATATTGTGAAATTATTTGGAAACAGTTGGTTTTATTTAAAAAAGTAATAAGATGTAGTTCCACAAAGTAGGGGTCGAAACAGTAAATTTCATTGATGCAAAAAGATATCCCAAAATATTGAAACTCATCTATTTTAAATATTCCCAAACTTTCTTTTGGTTCTTAAAATGACGTACTTTAGTTTACATCGATGAAATTCCGTAGATCAATTCATTTAGTAACATATTTTCATGTTTGATGCCCAAAAAGATACCTTAAAATGATAAATATATCAGAAATCGATTTCCATAACTCTCCATATTTTTGTAGTAGTCGAAACAGATTCCAAAATAGGTACCAGGAAAGTAAGTATACAACTAGATGTTCCTCAGACTTTCTCTGCAACTTCTGTTATAAACTCATGACTAACTCTCAATTTTTCCGTTCTATTTTTGTCTAACAAATCCTGTCCTTTCTCTCCTCTTAAGTTAGTACTGCTTCATTTTATATTCTTCTTAAGTGTGATGAAACCGCTATTTCTTGTCTTTTAAGAACCTACATAGTTATCAATACGTGATGAATCCGTTTTCTGGTGACACCGTGAAGTTAAACGTATATTACTTCATGAATATATAATATATGTGGTTAAAACTGATGCTAAATATTCTCAAACTATGTTCCATTGCATATTCCATCAGTTCTCTAGTTTGTAGCTGTTTGCTTTCTCACCGTGATTCTAAAAATTTATCTCATCGATGCCATTGTTGAAAAACCTAAAACTAACTATCTTGAACATTTTCTAATATTTTTTTAGTTCTTTAAATACCAGAAATTTTTCTATTTTATAAAAATATTGCAATCGAGTTGACAAAGTTAAATATATTAATATCCACAAAAGTAGCAAAAAACGACATACAGGTATTTGAATATTACCTAATCTTCTAACATGTTGAGGAATACAAGATGGTGGAACAAATTTGTAAATAGGTAAGCTACAAATATTGTGGCGAAGTAACGTACTTGTTTATTACCTAATTCTGACAAACTTTGTCGAAATTGTTTAACCGTGTACATGCTAATTTTTAAATGGATTTTCATGATGAAACTATCGAAATACGCTTTGTCTTAATAGCAACAAATTCTATCTACTTTAGAAAGGTGTACGTTTAAAATAATAAAAACTTCCCTTTCCGATGACAACACATCCGCTAATGAAGTGCTTGTACATGATATTTCATTGAATCTTTATGGAAATGCCCACGAATCAACTAATTATATTCGAATTCACAATGTAATGGAAAATATTTAGATACTTTTTATTCTACAAACATCTTTTATGCAGACATATTTTCACAAGGACAAATAACACGCCCAGTCAATACGAGAAATTCGAATAACGTCTGAGATGGGAATCGAAGAGAAAAGTAAATATTGCATTTACTTATCAATGCAATAATTACTTTTTTCTTATTAGTAAGAAAAATTATATTGAAGACATTGTATCTTAGAAATGAAATAGAAGAAAACAATGAGAAGTAGGAAGGAAAACGAGTCTCCATTGAGAAGAAAATAAAAAAGAGTAAAGCTCAGAAATTGGCGGAGCTTAACCTTACTAATGCATTTCAGAAACATCTGATGTTGGTTCCAGTCCATCGATCGAGGAAGGTGATACCCACAAAATTGGTCACTGATTCAAACAAATTCATAATCAACATCACCGGCAACGTGGACACCGCCAACGAGAATCACCAACCAACCCACATATTCTGTCGAACTTATTAGCTCGACAGTTCATAGCAATTACTCTAGGAAGTGAATTACAATTATTTCTATCGAAACATTTTAATATTTATGAAAACGTCAAGAAACAGTAGTCACCGAATACTATATAATCAGACCCACCAGACATAGGGCATTCATATAAATAATAAGTCAGGAAACCTTTAACTGGGGAAGCAACTCCCTAAATTATATTCCCAAAAACACCCAAAAATGTCCTCCAGACGCACTTGCAGTAGTAAATCTGCATCCAAATCCACTACTCCTGATGTAGAATATCCTGAACTAATTCATATGTCCCATCAACAACTAAAAGACCTGGGGTTCTCTGAATCCACTATCATACTCCAAAAATAAACAGGCGCAGCCAGTCAAACTATCGACGCAGTCCTCTCCAATCACCAAAAAAACTTCCTTCCACTCGCTCATAATCTAAAACATCCTCAAAACCTCCAACCTCTTCAATTCAAACTTCCAAACACACTTCCTCAGCATCTTCCCCTAGATCTTACGCTCCCTCCGTAAGATCTCAATCACCTCCCTCAATTGCCCAACAACCTTCCATTCCCGACGAAAATTTCACCCTCATCGGGAGAACCAAACCCCGACCTACACAAACCTCAACCCCCATCAACAACCATACACCAACCCAAACTGTAAACCTCAGAACTCTTCCCCCTCAATATTCCACCCAGAAATCACTGTTCAACCTTCTAAACACTTTCGAACACCTGAACGGTCGTATCGTTTACCTCAAAGTCAACTTCAACCGAACCGCCTTCCTTAAAACCTCCCCACGTAATCCAGCGATCTATCACCCACTCGTTGGTGTTTTAAGTTTCTGTTGTTCCCTGTAACCTAAATAAACTCGTTTACCAGTTTACGGGAGGGAATAATTCAGCCGCAGCTGTACCCGAATTCCATACGCTTGATCGTTGTTATTATTGTTTGAAACCACGGTACCGAATACAATTACATCAAACTCCCGCAAACTCCTCTTCTCGGGCTCATAAAGTTCACTGTCACCATCTATTCTATACACCGCTCTAATTATCTTTTAGTCACTTCTTGTAAAATAAAAAAGCCAAATAACAATTCTTCTCATTAATGCTCGAGACAACGAAGACGCGCCCCAATCCCCCTAAATTCAACGTATACCACTCTACTTCCAAATATTTTCAAACACTAAGCTTATCCATTCACATAAATATCCGCAATACAGCGTAGTTTATCATCTCTCATGAGACCGTAAATTGAACTAATTCTAGACACTTCTGTAATTTTCCAATCTGGACACCTGTTAAACCACATTTATTTCCCAACATCAACTTCCGTTGCTGATCGAGCTAGCCTTTCTTCCTGGTCATTTTCTAGTGGAACTCCATTACTCTCAATTCCATACACCTTAAAAAAAAGTGATTCTAGACACCTTTCTACGAACCAGTTCTAGACACTTATGTCACAGGGCTGTTCTCAACCTGCCTAACTCATCTAAGAGCGCAGCATAAACGAAACCCCAACAGCATAAGACTTCCAACCACATCCCTGCAAAGGAGATTTATCCTGTATCAGGGTCTTCGAAACAAAAAAAACCAAATCTTTGAATAAAAATTCCAATTCCACACAATCTCTCTCTCTCTCTCTCTCTCTCTCTCTGATGTAGTACAGAACCTGGATGGCATATCCATCGATATCCCTTTCTATTGACCTTCTCAATTCCGAAGCAACCGTTTATATTTTCCAACGTATAATGGACTTATTTGAATCGAATTGGTAGACATTCTTATAGCCATAGTTCGTGCCATAAAGCCACCTACTTGATTTTGTAATAAATAGCTGTATGTGACATGTCGCATTCACTTACTGTTATTGCCAATTAATCTATTTCAGTAAATACCACCGTTTCAAAGGAATATTGGTCATGACTTTTTATTACAAATTTTAGATTTTGCAATGGGACATTTCCACTGAAAAAAATTGATGTTGCTTTATGGGACACAAATATCCTTCATGCAAAAAAACACCCCTTGGATGAGAGATCAAAAATTAGATCTTCTATAGTAATCTCTTCATTGCAAAGTGTACAGAAAATGATTAAAGAATGATACAATATACTCTAATCGTATGAAGTTTGTAGACATAGCATTTACTACACTTTATCTTAGATTTTCGATTATTCTCCACTATTTGATCTGAACGCATAAAATTCCTTCGTTTTTCCTTAGCGTGGTATATAGCGTTTTTGGGGAATTTTTCTTTTCATATTTACTGATGAAAATGTCTAAGGTTTGATTTAATTGAATTATTTACTATGACAAAAATGTCACTATAATGAATAATGTTATTTAACAGTCCTCATTCTGACACATTAAATTGATATAAAAATAATTGCTATATTTTCTGCAATAGAAATCATATTTTGAGTGGTTAGGACAAGTTTAATGAGAATGGTGTATCTGTTTGTTATTTATTCTTGAATGTTACTTATCGTTTCTGTAAGTATTCTCAAAAAACTTATTTTTACTTTTAATAAAACAAATAGGTCATATTTACCAACTAAACATTATTTTTTAATCTTGACACACTTTCTCAAAATATACAAGAGGAATATAAAAAAGAAGACGAATAATATCAGTACTTGCGAAGGGCGCACCCAATAAACCGGGCGGGCCGACACGCGTCCTCTCGTTATCTGCATTATAATAAGCAGCGCGGGCGGCCGTATTCGATTAAAAACGCTTTTCGTCGGAATATCATGAGTCGCTTAATACACCCAAATAAATTCCCAAACAAATTCCAGCCGTTTAATTTTTTTAATAATTTTACTTAAATTAATGACGCTATTCTTTTTAGATTTTAATTGGATCTTGATGTGCTAGGTTAGTTGAATGCCAATGGATATACAGTTGTATTATTGGATCTTTACCCGTACGTCATTAATATCTGATAACATAACGGCTTAACTATTAATAGTGACGATAACAACACAATAATTTGACATTTGTCGGTTATGTATCCGATATTAATGACGCATGGGTATAAAGATCCAATAACTCAACTGTTTATGAAGGTAAAAAAAGACACTGGAAAACACTTTGGACAAACAATAGTATATTGTGCAACTAGTGCGGAAAATTGGATATTTCGTACGAGTGTGACAAGATGATGGACCACGAGCCGCAGGCGTCAGTTGACGTTACAATACAAATGTCATTTGGTTATGTCAAATGTAAGGGTGCATTCATATGCTACGTCGGGCGCGTTTTATGCGATCAGATGCTTAGATCTGGTAAATAGTCGGGTCGTCCAGATGCTAGCGGTAAACTTTACCAATCGTCCAACCATTTAACCCAGTCGGCACATCGGTAGAAATTGACCCGCATGCGCTTTACATTTTATAATGCATGATTGAGAAGTTTGGGTTATGTTTACAAAATTACAAATAATAAATTAATATTCAACGAGACTTTTTACATTTTTTCTACACCCACATGTATATTATCCATTTTCTGCACAATTTACAGAATGGAAATGTAGGGCATTTCAGTGAATGTAGGAAGTAAAATGCAAACATTAACTCTATGGAATATGACATTTGTTGAACGATTTGACATTCAGAATAAATACTTTAGAAAATAAGAAATGTCATTTAGTAAATTTATTGTAATACAATTTAAGGGAGAAATATATGGGTTATAATCGTTTAAGAGGCTCAAAACAGAATGTTTTAAAATGATGAATGGAAATCTTTCAAATAAGAATTTTGATAACCAATTTTGATTGGTGGAATGCATTTAAGATATTTTTATCACCGACAAGTAGATTGCTACTAATAAAAAAATTCTAATGGGAACAGTTTGTTGATTATACAGTCTATTGACTAGGTACTTTTCTTTTTGGGTAGAAATTTTTAAGAAGCAAAATCTTTTGAGAAAAATTTTTTTAAACTTTTGAAAAAACAACAATTTGGCATTAAAAATTAGAGAAAGAAATACATTATACTTGAAAGCTAGTCAGTAATATATTTAAGCAAGCAGAAGTACACATTATAAGAGGAAAATTGGTAATTATATTTGAATACTAACCATAAAACTTATAGATGTAATTAAGTAAAATAATGTATGGTGGAACGGTGTCTCCACCATACCTTTTAGAAAGCTTTGGATTATGTGATTTGATTAAAATGTATAGATGTGGACGAAATGTAGCACCGTTTCTGGATATTATGCAAGCTGGACGAATTGTATGGTATTTTCCAAGAGGTAACCTAAAACAAAATAAGAACCATTTATTGATGTGAATTAATTGAACTATACAGTGAAAAAAGGTATTTAAAACTATTTTAATTATATATAAAGAAGGTAGAGTAAACTTACCGATTTAGTGCAAAGAATTGAACTTTGATATTAAACAGACGCTTATAAGTTTTATCTTCCGCCATCTTTCTATCATAGCCATTTATATAACGGATTTCATGTTATAAGATTTGTGTTAAAAGTTGCCTATTTTGAATTATATATAGAAATTGTATTTCATTCGACTGGATGACTTTATTTGAATGAATGATCATAATAGATAGTAGGTTTTCACTAATTTATGTCCTGTAAAAGAATAATGTATTTGTTTCTACAGCATTAAATAACGTTTTTCTATTTGAAGAACATTGTGAAATTATTTTCTTGAGATTTTTCATTTCTCTATGGTGATTGCTACATCTAGTTTAAACAGTTGGTAGTTTTAAACTGACATCTATGAATCGTGGAGAGGTTCAACATTAAACACAGGACCGTCTTTAGAGTTTATTTGGAAATAATGATAAAGCAAGTATATTTTGATTAACAAAATTTTTATTGAAAGATAGGAATATTACTTGAATTTCGGCGCTCATATTAGAAATTGAAATTGTTTTGTTTTTCTACATCTGAACCCTACTCTGAGATCACAGAGTTTCTCATGCAAAGGAATAATTGTTTTACAAATAAATTTTAAATATTACAATATACCGGTCAAACAAAAACTAAATATCAACTAAACTAAACTAAAATTAATAATTCATAGTATTTAAACTTTTTAAATATTCTCTCACCCTATTCTATCCAGTATAACATGTCGGCCCAACGTAGGGCAAATTAGGAAAAATATATTTATGCATATTTGAACATTAAAATTTCTCTCGCCTATTCTCTTATACCAATTCTATCCACAATAATATATATATATTACCAAAGAAAGACTGGCCACACTTTATTTAGTTGACTTAGTCGAAAAATTGAAGAAAATATTTTGAAGATAGTGTAGAAAAAATGAATCACTAAATGAACAATAGAACGAATTAAAAGATTAAACTACAAAAATAAATGAAATACTACCAAAGCTGCCATCTACGGATGTTAGTAAAACTTTGCGCCATTTACACGTCTCAAGTTACTCTAGAAAGAATAAAATTTTCATTTAATAAATAATTAAATTACCTAATCAAATTTAAATCACAAAATTTTTTGAAATCACGTAAAATACCATTTCGTATATTAAATGTATCCACCTTTTTCTATTTTCAATTGATACTTACAAAGAAACATTCTTCCAAATAATTCTCAATTTATTGACTGAAATTCATTCAGATAAAATTTTTATATATACATAGTTATTTTCCAACTAATTTTAAGCTGATCTGAAAAATCATTTGGCAATAAAAAAATTTTATAAGACTAATTTTTGCTGCCTTATACCAATTGAATTCTGTTTGTTGACTGGAGCATTCAGTGCCATAAGTTACATATTCTTCAACTAGTTTAATATAGGTACCATTGTAAGGAACAACTACAGATTATTTATTGTATTCAGTGTATTTTCAAATGGAAATGAGCTTTTTAACAGAAATTTCTGTTTTTAAAGTCTTAAACAGTCTCTAATTGATTACAAGAATTGTTAGTATTAATGTTAAAATTTTTTAAACCTGCAAAACTATATTGGTGGCCATGATTACTACTACATAAACTAGAGATGCTTGATTCAATATTTTTTGTACTGTTTAATACAATATCTGTATCAGACTATCTGAAATAGTTACTCCCCTTTACATATTTACCAACTATTTGTTTTTTATTTTATTTATGTAAGTAGCTTCTGATACATCTTGAAGATTGAAAAGATTTTCTTCTAGATTCAAATCTCTGCCAACATATGATCATGTTTTATTATTAATAATGATATCTACCCTATTACAATATTAAGTTTTTTGTAGGGTATAATGCATATCTAGGATTTGAAATATTGTGAATCGTTTTTAAAATATACTTACTAACTAAAATATTTTAAAAGTGGAAAAAACCCTTATTTTGTAAGCTCTATTATATGATGTTAGTATACAAACCCGCCACCTGGAATGTCAATGTACAATAGCCGATTAAAGTCTTGAATGAGTATTAAGTTTTAATATTTATGATTTTGGAATAGGTACTTACCAACAAAAAATGTTCGTCCATTATAACAAGAATTATAACTAAGTATAGAAACTGTAGCTAAGTAGGAACTAACGAAAATGAAGTCCACTTTATTCAAGTACTTTTTCTTGCAAAAAATGTGCTTCCTGCAAATAAAATATAACACAAAACTGAAAACCATCCGCCATTTCATGCTTGTCATTTGTTTCCACAGAATACCACAGATAACTACTTTCGTTCGTCAGCTACTCTTCTGTTATCTTCTTTTTTTATGTTACTGTGATGTTTAATATGAGATATTACTGAGAGGTTTATGAACTAATATGGTACATACGTAATCGTAGGAAGTTACTAAAAAATTATTTCGAAACATGTAAAAGTAACTGCAACACATGTGATCATCTTAGAAACATGTTAATTTGTAATATTACAGTAAAGTTCTGTATGTGACATTAGTGAGAAGTATACAAATTAACATCGTATGAATGTTTCCTATAGGAAGTTGCTAAAAAGAAGTTCATAGGATGTGTATGTGACTGCGAATTCGAGTATTACTGTGTACATCAAAAATATGTTTTATTTACATGACATGAATGTCAATAGAGTTGCTAATGAAATTAAGACATCTAGGAGATATCTTATCAACGTTTTAAATAAACATCACGAAAAGTCTTTAAAAAGAACATCACAAAAAAACTTGTTATGTTTCTTGTTTAGTGGGCAGCAACATTTGAAATAAATGTATGCCTAACTTTTTGTACCATCTCAACACTTTATGTTCGCAAGAATAATAGTGGAGCATCTGATCGCAGTCATCCGCACCTCCCATGAACTTATTGTATTCCGCAACAAGTTTTGGTTTCGATTTCTGTATACCTCTTTTTGATGTTGTTTGAATACTTTCGCCACTGAATTCTGTAGAAATGGCCAATACTTCAGTACGATCTTTCCATTCACACACGTAAGTTCCTTCTTCTACATATTCGGAATAACATTCGCCTTTCTTCAATTTTTTTGTAAGCACATTTTCTGGATTGCCTGCATGTTTTCTTCGAAGAGTACCTGTACAATATGTTTTGTCTCGCAACAATTTCATAGACAACTCAATGCTGTTGTAAAAATTGTCCATAAACAACGCATATCCAACGCCGGTTTTACCATTCATCAATTTTTGGACAACTTTTACTGTTTGTTTCGCTCCTCCTAAATCTGGATCTGCTGAATCTGCATATACTAATATTTTCTGTACCATTCCGGTTGGTTCCGCTAGCACATAGAGTTTTATCCCGTATTTGTGACGTTACTGTTTATTGTACTGTCGGAATGAAAGTCAACCTTTCCACAGCACCATAGACTCGTCCAAAGCGAGTTCCCGATTTGGATAATAAATTTCTTCCATCCTTGAGATCAAAAAAATCATCAGAGGAAGGATTTTTCCTAATCTGTTCTGTGCATCTATTTCGTTTGTAGAAAAATGCAAAGCTCGTAATATTAACAGAAACTGATTTCGGCTCATAAAAGTAGAAAATAGTGGAATGCTAAATAAATAATTTGTTTTCCAGGAATCGTTAAATCCTATTTAGTTTTATATTTCCCATGTGAAACAAGAGATGAAGAAAAATTTTAAACTCCTCTTTATTAAGATCCTTCCAGGCTGCTATTTTATTTAGTTCAATTGTACTTCTTGATAAAATCTCGACTGCATATAAGTTGGAATTGTTAACAATTAATTCGTAGAAATTTTCATTAAAATGCAAATTGGAATAGTCTATTGGTTTATGACTTCCCATAACTATTTTGAGTCCAGAATTTGCAGAAAAAGGTGTTGGTCTCCGAACTGGTGCTACTGGTAACCATATTTTTGCACCCCCTTGAACTCCATCTGGTAATTCATCATCACCTTCTTCACCTTCATCCACATCAGAATCGCCTTCGATTTCCCCGTCGGCAATAAGATCGAATTCATCATCTGACTCTTCCAAACACTGTAACAAGTCCGCCTCAGTTAGAGCTCGATTATCTATTCGAAATCACTTGGAAGTTGATGGTTCATATATACTTTCGTCGTTGGCCATCTTTAATAATATCACTTCCCAATATCACTGAATAGTTATTTGTATGCTTAAGCCGCGAAATACCTTTTTAACGTACCGAAAGGATAGTTATCGCCGAGGCCGCTTGCGGCCGAGGCAAGATAATCTTGAGGTCGTTAAAAAGTTTCGCGGCCATGGCATACACACTATTTTTCGTGCAATCGTTAAAATTATTAAACTAGATAATTGTAAATAAATATATTATTGCTCTAAAATCAACAGCAGTTCAATGTTAACGTGTGCTATGGAAATGATATGTTTCAATATATACAAAATATTTTGACAGTTCTTGACAAAACGCAAAATGTCTGATACTGATAGCGATATTTCAGTACCTTCCACTCCTCCTGAACTCAAAAGCGTTGTAAATTCGGCGCTTTCCGTTTTAATACCCGAAAAGTCGAAACGGCAGTACGAAGAATGTTACAGCGAGTTTAAAGATTGGTGTGACAAACAGAATATTAAGACGATGTCTGAAAACATTTTATTGGCTTATTTGATGCAGAAATCAAAAAGTATTCATCCTAAATAATATAAGTACTTGTGTATTTGTTGGTATTCAATAAAAAATAATCCTTGTCTTTGTAGTGTTTTCGAAATGTCAAATTTGGAAGTGATATTCAAATTTGGAAGTGGCGTTTGGTTTCGCGGCCGTTGCTATGGGTAATGGCTGCGAAATTAAGTTTTGCGGACTGTGCTGAGAACGCGAAATACTGACTTCGCGTGCAATTCGACGAAAATAGAATTGTTTTCATTATAGCTAATACCAAAATAATTCACAATACTGAATAAAATTAATACAGTACATACATGATATTATATAGGTAATATTTAAACCTCTTCAATCAAAATAATTACATTAATTTTTATTTAATTATTACTTGGGACACCCCGTTGAAAATTAAATTGAATAATATACCTACAAATTGATAAATGTTTTCTAAATTGTTAAATATCAATTTTAATAGTAATCAATGTAGGAGTCCATTTATATATATTATACAATATACTCATTCATAAACACTCTAAATAAAAATATATTTGAGGTTGGGATATTTCTTTCAATACATATTTCAGTTTTTCATTAAAATCTCATTAACTTAATTATTCATAAAGATCTATATAAACAACTGCTAATTATTTAAAAACGTACCTTTATTACACCTTTATGAATTACAATTCACACCACCTTTATCGCTTTTTTGTCATACACTCTTGACACTTCTTCCTCGTCAAATATTTATACCACAATTGTTTTCTAGCTCTACTGACACTTCCCTGAGTGCCTAGCTTCGTCATAAGACTGTAATACTGGTGCCAGCCGAAATTTAGAATTTTTAAAATAAGAACGTAGGTATAGCACGCGGAAGCCGCGTTTCCGGCAGTCAAAAGGTTAAGTGGGCTTTTTAACTTTCACACATTTGAGACTTAGATCCAGAAATTTTGTACCATTTCAAATTATTATTTGGATACCACGATAACGCAGTGTTTCTAAAGACTACCTTTGTGAACGATTTTTTACTAAAAGCAATATAATGCTTATTGAACAACCATCTGGTATGTTCCGACCGACTTTTTTCTCTTTCCAAAACTCATATCACCACTTTCAGTGTATAGAAGCTATACAAGAGAAAACTCAAATCGATTTCTAAAAATGCGCTTGAAAATATTTAGATTTAGAAATAAGTATTTTAATAATTATCAATTTGAATAAATTATTCATATTCGTGTTCTAATTTTTTGACATTGTAGTGTGATGTTTCATTGCAATATATTTTTAAAAGTGTTGCAATTCAACAAAAAAATTCACTTGACAAATGTTCTAGAAAGATACATGTCTGGATATTAAAATTCATTTATTTACTTATCCTTTCTAAGGATGTATAAGAGTCATCGTTAAAAAAACTGACTTTTGACATTGTAATGAGAAACACGTCACCTTCTACTTCGTATACAAACAGTTCATTAATTTAGTAACATCAATTGTTACTCTTCGAATACAAGTTTTAATTTGAATGAAGCGATGAGGCCTTAATTGAACATCACTTTAGTTGTAACGTGAAGACTATGTTCCGCCAACATGAATTTTGAAGGCATAAACGCATGAATTATTTATGGCGACCATAGCATCCGTTGCCCGTCATTTTCCGTTTCTCAAAGATGATAGTTTTTTTACGAAGGGAGTGTTGTGATAATAATCGAACTTTAATTTTGTGTTCCTTGAAGGGATAGGTATTTTTTATACCCTGATAAATGCAGTATTCTATGTGTTAACAGTAATGTAAATGAAATGAAATGAAACATTCCGCTCGGTAAAAATGGTATCAGATAAAAGTGTGGTTAAAACGCTATTAGAAGTTCAGTAGCGTATGAACAAACAAACTTTTAATAGAATAACTTGGTATTATCAGATTTATGAAAAAATTTACGGTTTATAAAGTAAGGATTGTTTGCTTATACTAGAATTACTGTGTAAAGATTGCAATAAGCAGAGACAAAATTTTTGCTAAAAATAAAGAAACAAAAAGCTTCACCGAGCAAAATATTTACATCTCAAGCAATTGACATCTTTCCTTCAAACCTGCTCATGGTTCAGGCGCTTCTTTGAAAGGTTCGCCGAAATCAGCAAACGTCTTTCCAGCCTCCTCAAAAAGAACGCTAGTTGGATATGGGGACCAGCCCAAACTCACGCGTTCGATCAACTCAAATTTCTTTTAAGCTCAAGTCCTGTTCTCAGACAAGTTGACCCTAACTTGCCCTTTTTACTTCGCACTGACGCTAGCTCCTATGCGCTCGGAGCTTGTTTACTGCAGGGGGAGTACCCCTTCCTGAAACAACCGACGGTTACAAGTGGATTTTCATTGCTGAAGACACCATTAGCCGGTGGGTGGAAATCTATCCTTTAAAACAAGCTACAGCCGTAAACTGTGCTCGTTGTTTAATTGACGAGGTCATCCTTCGTTTCGGTGTGCCACGACGCGTCATCAGCGACAACGGCACTTTATTTGTAAGCGCCGTAATGCAAAAAGTGGCTCATTGCCTCGGCTTTAAACAATCTGTCACCCCTGTATATTGGCCTGCTGCTAATCCCGTTGAGCGGAAGAACAGAGACTTGAAACCCCAACTAGCCATTTTGACTGGTACCGATCATACTTCATGGAAAGATCGTATCCCCGCGGTTAGATTTGCTATGAACTCTGCCCGATCACAGTCTACCGCGACATAAGTTTTCAGGTCAATGATAACGTGCTCGTAGACGTGCATGCCCTAAGTAAGTCCGGAAGTTTCTTCATTTCAAGGTTTCCCCGAGAAGAGACGGACCATACATAGTTACCAAGGTCGTCCCCCGACTACCTACGAAGTGTCATCCCCACAAAAACTCAAAGTGCCACTAGGGAAATACCACGTCTCGGCCTTGACACCCTTTCAAGAAGCAGAGACTACTGACGGATCCTGTCCCAGTACTACCGCTACGAAAACGAGGCCGTCCAACCAAACCCGCATCTAGCACATCTACCTCCGAGTTAACCCATCTCCCAGACGACTCTATTTCGGAAGTAAGCGCAGATCCGTCCCACGACCACTGACCTATAAACAACAAATGGAAGGATAATGCAATTTGTCAGTATTACGCTAAATTGAATTCGCGCATACCACGTGATCTCTTGGAAAAATTGGATCCGGAGCATGCGCAGTCAATCAACCGTACAGGACCGGCCTAGAAAATAAATAATACTATTGAACTGGTACAGTACATACTTATGTTTTATTTAAATAAACTGAGAAAGTCTTATTTGTAAGGACTGAATTAAAATTATAAACTTGTTTATATAAAAATAACATAAAATAATTACAGAATGAATTTAGACAGATTGTACTGCGAAGCAATTCCGATACCAGACCAGAAAGCAGATACAGTAGCAAGAGCTTTTGTAGAACAAATAATATGCAGGCACGGAACACCCCAGAAACTGTTAACAGATAGAGGAACAATTTTCATGTCAGAACTAATGAGAGAGACATGCAAACTATTAAACATAAAAAGAATACACACAGCGAGCTACGCACCAACAACAAATGGTCAAATAGAAAGACTACACAGAGTGATAAAAGATATGCTAGCACATTACATAGCCTCAAATCAACGAGATTGGGATAGTTGGATACCATATGTACTAATGGCATATCGGGGAAGCATACATACATCAACAGGGTATTTCCTACTACATGGGAAAGATCAAGCACTACCATTCGACAATTTTATCAAGCCAAGAAGACTAAAATACAACTTAGACGATAACTACGTGTCAGAACTAGAGACGAGACTTAACCAAATATACACAAGAGTACTAGAGAACACAGAAAAGGCAAAAGACGAAAGGATAAACAGATACAATGAAAAAACCACCCTAAGAGAGTTTAAACCAGGAGACCTAGTTTACCTCCTAGACATAAGTAACACAACAGGATTATCAAAAAAACTTCAAAACCGAGGGATAGGACCATTCGAAATAAAAGACAAAGTAGGACCAGTCACCTACCAAATAGCGTCTAACAAAGGAAAAAAAATACAAGTTGTTCACATTAATAGATTAAAAACATACTACGGCAAACTGAACGACGATCAACACGAAATTTTAGAGACGACCACGACCCAGAATGAGGAGAACACAGCACACGAACAGGAAGAGCCACAAGAAGAAACCAGCAACGACATAAACACAGGGAAGTTAGCAGCACTACCATGATGGTCAACACAACCACACAGTGAAAAGACAGTACCCCGCACAAAACCACAAAGAGATAAACCGAGCGGAAGGCTCCCAGTCTCACTAAGACCCCCACCGGAAATTCGAAGATCAGCCAGGATAAGAAATCGAATTCCGAGCGCACCCGGCTACATTAATATGACATGGGCACAGGCGTCAAAATTATACAGGAAAAAGACGAAACTAACCAAACGCTATCATACACCATACAAAATCAGGGGGAAATATCCCTTACACAGACAACCACCATAACCGCCAAAACACAGTTCAACACTTTTTGTGGAAAAATTGTAATTGTTATATACTTGATATACCTACATAATCAGAGATCAGTAACCTTTTATATATCATAATTGAGTGGGTATATTTAACTTCTCTTATACAGAAATTTTCATTTATATACTATAAATGAACATTTGGTCAGACAGAAGAGTTTATAAGTGATGAATGTTACTTTTTACCAATTTTTTCTGTATACATATAAGTTATTGTTGAATATTACACACCTTTTTCAAAACGAAATATTTATTCGGCAGCAATTAATTCCTGATAAATATATTTAACAAAAATCCCATTGGCACAGGACCAATTGGACATGCTTATTTCAGTAACATTTTTGCATAAAACCCAAAATAAAAAATTAGATACAAAAGTTATAGAATGTTTTGAGATGTACAAAAAACCAAAGTAACATTTTGGCATCAAATCAAAAACAAAAAAATTAAAAAAAAATCTGGTTAGATTTGTGAATTTTCTTAAATAAATGTTTTAATGTACGATTTAGAGAAAAATCTTAAATACAAAAGTTGTAGAAGGTATTAAGGTCTATGAAAAAGCTCAGTAACTTTTTTGCGTCAAATGAAAAACAAAGGAAATACGATTTTTTTTTCAACTTTGACAGGCCGCCATTTTGTTTTTACTGGACCGATTTGGCTGATTTACGAACTCGTCTAAATGAAAGTTTGATATATGGATATGGAGGCAGATAATCAATCTTAATGAAAAATAATGAAAGAAAGAATAGAAAAATTCAATGAAAATTGACCTAAAAAGAAGATTGAGTTAATGCTGTGAAATGAAGTATTGAAATGATAAAAGGGTGGAAGAGTTTTGATTACAATGAAAATACTGTGAAATGAAATTTATGTTATTTCTCAATTTTTACTACTAATTGTTTCCAATTACTTATTCGGACAATGGGGATCTGAAACATTACATTATCAATGACCCTCAAACAACAAAATATTGAGTAGGTACCAACCTAGGTTCATGTGTGTTCAAAATCATGAGTGGTTTCCTAGGACCAAGCTTCTTGGTAGGTATGGCACTTGATTTAAAACATAGTTTTCATTTGACATCATGGAAGCTGTCTTCTGAAAAATGCTCACTGCATATCCTATTACTAGGATAGAGTTTTTCCAGAGTAGGATCTCTTCCAATGGCTCTCATCCATGGCCTATAGCGCTTAGAAGTTAAGCTTTAATCATAAATGGGTTAGAATAATTTTGCATGATGTAAAAATAATTCATTCAAACAATGATCCATTGTTTGAATAATTAAAAATATATCGTACCAGAAATAGTCATCTCCATCAATGTCTCCTTGGTTCTTACAAAACATCACCATGCAGTTATTCCCCATTATGGAAAAAACTGATGAAAAAAGTCTCAAAAAGTTCAGTAACGCTGATGACTGTTGGTAATGAAACACAGTTCACACACAGTAGTGAAACGATAATGACAAAACGAAAAACAAACACAAATTTTAATAACGTTGGTTATAATCTAACGATTCAAACGTACGAGAACGACTAAATATGAAAATGGCTGTGCCAGCTCTGGTAAAATCTACAATAAGAATTAACATACGTATCAACGACACACCAGATAATTGATTTCAGACATCCACTGTGACGTAGAATACATAATGCGCATGAGCCGTATCCAATTTTCAACACTCGCATAGTGACCGTAAAAATTCTTCGCGCATTCTAATGTACTGTCATTCCATTTGTTGTTTATAGGTCAGTGCCCACGACCCCAAGGACCCAACCACTTTTTCTGATGACGAGGATCCTACACCTTCCAACCAGACTAGAGAAGTTCAACGACGGCGACGGAGAACCCTGCCGAAGTGCTCTTGTTGCCTATAGACCTTTTGCTCCTACTCCCAGGACGGTTCGTGTAGCAAAGGGGGAGATTGTAATGCCTGCGCCTGGACCAGGCCACCATCAGCCACTGTTGGATGGTAGTTCTCACTAATGAGACCACCTACCTCTGGGAGTGAAGGGTGACGGCTGATAGCGCGGTAAAACGATATATACACAGTTCGAGAATTAACATATTATTACTTTTAATTACTTCAACTTTGTTAAAATAGGGCAATATATATATTTAGTTCGTGTAAAGTACCTCCCGTTATTATTTCACCCTCATCAGAACCGCAACATTAAAAAAAAAGTTGAAAACTTAGAAAGAAACCAAAACCAAATTAATATTGTAATATTCCGCTCAAAGGTATCCAATAATGAAGTCGACGTACCCCAAATAAAAACAGAAATTGAAAAACGTTTAGAAATAGTTCTACAGGATAGTGACATAAGTAACATTTCCTGTCTTGGAAACGAGAACAGAACACCTATGAAAATAGAATTTACGTCCTATTTGAAGGAGAAATTAATCATTCAAAACAGAAAGAAGATACATAGGCATAAAAATAACAGACGACTTGACACAAAATCAGAGAGAATAATACAAAGTTCTTAAGCAAATGAAAGATTACTATAAGAAAAAAGAAAACTGTGATAGCTGCTATATACTAGGAAACAAAAAAGTGTTGAATGGTGAAAGAAATTCCTTGGAAGGACTTCAAAGTCTAAAAGAAGATCAAGAAGACCAAGAACAGGGAGAAGCAGATAACTCTGTGTTTACATCTGATAAGCAAAGAAAGGTGGATAATAACCTGATATCCGCCAGACACATTTTAGAAAAGCAGAAGGCACTACAGATAAACAATAAAAAATACGTGCAAATTTTTTGAAAAATAATTTATTCAATAGACTGCATGTGTTGTTTTATATTATTTTCAATTTTGTAAATGCTGATTTTACTTTGATTTCCTAGATAATATATATTTGTTTTTTAAAATAACCTTTTCGAATAATATGGATGCCTATACTAGAGATTATGAAAACGAACCTAGTGGCACACAAAATAAATAATACCGATGCATTCAAATCATATGTGTATGACAATGACTTCAAAATATTTCATATAAATGTACGTGGCGTGCAAACATTTCTTTGAAAATCTTTATATTTTGCTAGATAGTGTATCTGCTAATGTTAATGACATTGTTCTCACAGCTCGACAGCTGTCTGATTTGAGTTTATTTCAAATTCAGGGCTATGATTGCATATATAATGAAGGAACAACTAATATAAGCGACGGGGTTATAGTTTTCATGAAACAAAATATTCAACATAAAACTAACATCCCGTTAATAGGTAACAGTAAAGCCGTTAATATTAAACTAAATAAACTAAGCATAAATATAATTGCTCGTTACCGATCTCCAAGTAGGTACATGTCCTAGAGCATTTAAATCAGATTTAATAAAAAAATTATCCAATTTTAATTTAAACGATATAAATGTATTTACTGGTGACAGAAACATAAATTTGCTAGATAACAACGAACCTGTAGAAGAATCTAAAAATATTTTATTATGGTTTTGTATCTCATATTAATGATTATACTACATTTCCAAGTCGTACTTATTTAAATTACTTTTTCATGAACTGCAGTCTAGAATAAAAAACTAAATCATATATTTTCAATCATAATATAACTATTGAACTATTGCGCTGACATTTCGAATGAATTCAAATATGAAAGTGCAAATAATTCTAGAAAATTTAAACTATTTACAAATTATGATACTCTGAATTTCGATTTAAGAAACGAAAGTTGGGACAGTTTGTATAATGAAAGCAGTCTGGATAATATGTCAAATAATTTTATTACAAAACTAAAATTTTACAGTGAAAAAAATACAAAAAAGTTAAAATTAAAAATAATACACGATATTTAAAACCATGGCTGACACTTGGATTGAATAATTTAATAAACGAAAAAATAAACTTACCAGACAAAATTACATTTGAAGTTTCTCAAGGAACCGTCCCAGGGCCACTTCTTTGTATTTTATATGTGAACAGTATGTTTTCCATCAACTCATCGGGAAAAAGAATAAGTTTGGCCGACAATACGGCCATTATATATTCTGCCCCGGCTTAGGAAGAATTAAAAGAACAAATTGAAAATGATTTTCCACAAATTTCAAAGTCGTTTCAGTACAATAAAGTAACACTTAACTACAATAAAAGTTGCTATTTAACATTCACTTCATATTCTTACTTACCACATTGAGGTCCGTTAAATAAATAAAAGTTTGATTTGACCATTGGGAAAAACATTTTTGGTGTACTCATATTTATGATATTGAATAGCAGCGGGCCATAGGCAACATTTCTAGCCTCGCTTATGCAATTGCCGATGGTTACATATTGTTTTCGCTCACTCAAATAACTCGTAGAATTTTAATTTGCTTTATAATTTTTTATGATTAACGGTAGAGGTAGAGAGGTCCACACAGATGCAAGCTGCAGGGATTTTTGTATCTAGGGAATTGTATAACGTTTCTACTAATGAGCACATTGCATCCTCCGTGGATTTTCCAGTTAAAGCCATACTGATTTTCTGAAATAATCTTATGCTTATTGAAGAATTTAATTTAAGATTCTTTCAAAAATTTTACTTATGGTTGAAATGCGAGTTATTGGCCGATAATTCTCCATTTTAGATATATCATCATTTTTAAAAATAGGCTTAATTAACCCTGTTTTCAACGACTTAGGAAAGATTCCCGAACTAAAGCATTTTGTTCATCATATAGGTAAGTGGAGTAGCTATTTCATGTTTTATTTCTTTTAAAGTTTCCGCTTTAATGCCGTCGAGTCCTGGTGACTTTTTATTTTTTAACGAATTTATAGTCTCGTTCACTTCAGCTTCATCTGTCTTCTACAAATACCTAGTTGTGTCTAGAATTTGTATATTTCCAGCGTAATTTTGGTGACAATAGTTGACTTCTTTCATTTAAAATGTTATCTATTTTACTTTCAGATTTGGATTTGCCTCATATATCGGTTACACATTTCCATAGTGCTGCTGATGAATTGGAGTTTTTACTGATTAAGTTATTAAAATAAGTCTCCCACTCAGGCGGATCGATCTCGATGGAGCGTCCACTTCGTGGTGGTGCCATGAGATTGACCAGCTCAGGGGGACGGCGAGGAAATCTTTCAATAAGGCTAAAAGAACAAAACTCAAAGATAATTGGAACTCATACAAGTCTCACCTCAAAGAGTATAAAAAAGTCATCAGACAAAAGGAAAGAGAGGCATGGAGAATCTACTGCGAGTAAATCGAGGATTTCCCCCAAGCAGCGAGACTCCAAAAAGCCCTCTCAAAAGACCCCCACCGTCATATTGGTATACTAACTAGAGAGGATGGCAATAAAACTGCCAACCTAAAGGAAAGTCTTCAATTATTGATGTCAACTCACTTCCCTGACTCCAGAATCGCAAATACGGCGGCCTGGGAGGATGAGGAGAATCACTACCCGACGGACGATGACTGGCGTATATCACGACAGATCGTCGACGCGGACAGACTGAGGTGGGCCATCTTAGGCTTCTCCCCCTTTAAATCCCCGGGAACGGACGGCATTTATCCAGCCCTACTTCAGTGGGGCCTGGATGAACTAATGCCGCACCTGGTAGGAATCCTCAGATCCTCACTGGCACTGAGGTATATTCCAAAAGGTTGGAGAGAAGTCAAAGTCGTGATCATACCAAAACCCGGAAGAATGGACTATTCCATCCCAAAAGCATATCGATCCATTAGCCTCACATCGTTTACAATGAAGACTTTAGAGAGGCTGTGCGAACGATACATAAGAGATGTGGTGATAACACAAAATCCACTGCATCCAAATCAACATGCATACACTCCAGGGAGATCCACGGATTCGGCTCTTCATCTCGTGGCGGGCCGCATCAAGAAATCGTTGGAAAATAAGGAGTCCATCCTGGGTGTATTCATAGACATAGAAGGCGCATTTGATAGAACCACATTCCCTAAAATAACACATGCACTTTCCAATAAGAATATCCCCCAAACCATAAATGGCTGGATATATAACATGCTTTCAAAAAGAGCAATCAAAATCAGTGTAGATGATGTAACCATCAGAGGCTTGGTTGTAAAAGGTTGTCCACAGGGAGGGGTGCTCTCACCACTACTATGGAACATGGTCTTAGACTCCTTGGTCAGCCACCTCAATGATAACAACTACTACACAATAGCATACGCAGATGACCTAGTGATTCTGCTAACAGGAAGATTCGAGGAGACACTCTGCGCTTTAATGCAGGAGGCCCTCAATATCATAGAACAATGGTGCAGAGACCATTCGCTGTCAATAAATCCAAAAAAGACTGAGATGGTCCTCTTCACGAAAAAAGGAAGCTTGCAAAACATCAAGCCCCAAAGCTCCTAGATACCAAACTTAATTTCTCTTCAGAGGTGAAATATTTAGGGGTCACCTTTGACAATAAGTTAACATGGAATTCCCACTTAGAAAACAGAGTTAAAAAGCATATATTTCTTATGAGCAGTGTCGTAGAACCATCGGCCGCACCTGGGGAATGTCACCTAAGGTTGCTGCCTGGATCTACACTGCCATCATCAGACCTATGCTAACGTACGGTGCGATTGCCTGGGGAGCTAAGGCAAACCAGCTGACAGTCGTCCGTAAACTGGACCAAATCCAAAGAACAGCATGCCTCAACACAACAGGAGGCATGAGAACCACACCAACAAGAGCTATGGAGGTAATCCTCGGTCTCACTCCCCTTGACATATACATCAAGGAGGTTGTTTTGATGACCATGGCACGTCTGCGCTCTACTGGTATACAACCTGATGTAGGATCCGGTAAACTGAGACGTAACTTGTGGCATGAGGCCCTCAGGGAGATCCCACTGCTGCAGGTCAATACGGACTCGATTCCACCGCGATATGCCTTCAACAGGCCCTACAAGGTAATCTTTAAAAACAACTCACAAGACCTATTGGAAGAAGGTGCAATCCGCATCTTCACAGATGGGTCTAAATCCAATGTAGGCTCAGGATGTGGTATTTTTTCCAGATCCCTGAATCTAAACATAAAATGGGCGGGCTGCAATGCAGGTGTTGCTCAAACAGAGCTCACTGCTATCTGCATCGCTGCTAAAGAGATTACCAAAAGGAAAACCACAGGTAATAATATATACATCCTTACGGACAGTAGACAAACACTACTAGCCCTGAACAGACCACGTATTACATCAGGCCTAGTACTAGAATGTCACATGGCCTTAATCGAAGCCTGTAACAACAACACGGTCACTTTAGGCTGGATCAAGGGCCATGAGAAATCGAAAGGAAACCGTATTGCAGACTCGCTAGCCAGGAAGGCAGCCTCCCAAAAACTCTTGAGACCTGGCACTTTCATTGGTCTATCGGCGTCAGCAACGGCCGACCTATTAAAGAAACACTCCCTTAATAAGTTTAAGGGCAGATGGGACGACGCAGAAGGCTTCAGGCTTGCCAAGGAACTGCTACAGTACCCAGACAGCAAAGTAGCCAAAAAATACGTGACTATGAACAGGCGGAACCTACGAACAACCACGGGAATTCTGACTGGTCACTGCCACCTACGAAAACACCTTCACAGACTGGGTTTATCTAACACCCCACTTTGTAGAGGATGTGAACATGAAGATGAGACTGTCGAACACATTCTTCGCGAATGTCAGACACTCTCTCAATTTAGGTTTCAAGTATTCGGCGAGTACAGGCTAACATACGCCAATATGAGGGAACTTAATTCAGGCGACGTTATCGCCTACTTCAAGGAAGTAGGCTGGATGACGAGCTAGAAGGAAGGTTTGAACCTCAGAAGGATGCACAATGGGCCAATTGTGGCCTAAGTGCTGTGGGGCCACCCACCCTTCAAATCTTTACAGATACAGAGATACAGATAAAATAAGTCTTCTTTACATTTTTCATGAGTATTTTTAATTGGTTTTTATAGTCATATTTTTTATGTAAGAATATGTCATTAGGGTTACTTTTAAGTCTTTTATAGATTTTGTTTTTTTCATTTATTTATTTTAGTAATCCCGCAGTAATCTATAGTTTTTTAGCCTTTTTAATTTTTGGTCTTTTTACAATACTTGTAAATTCTCGATACTTTGCTCTAAGATAGAAACGAATTGATCTGTACATTCATTCACATCAGTAATCGTGTATACATTTTGCCAAGTTTTATTTCATAACTGTTCTCTTAACTTTGGGTAATTAATAAATTTTTTAGGTTGATTTTCATTTTTTGTTTCATATGTCTCTTTAAATTGAATGATTAGTGTTATAGGGAGATGATCAGTTATTCCTTAGTCGAAAACAAATGATTTAATATTATTATTTTCATAATCAAACTTTTTACATAAATGTGGTTTAGGCAAGTTTTGCTTACGGGACTTGTTATTTGATTAATGTGAGAGACAAAATCCAGTGTTTCTAGGGTATTTTTATATTGTTCAACGTGATTGACATCTGATAAAAGATCAATATTAATGTCACCCATCAGTATATGAATTTTAGATTATTTTCCTTTTTTATTCTTTAAATAACTATTGAGGTTCGTATTGAAGATTTTGGGACATATATCAGGTGATTTATACAATGCGGTTATGTGTACAATTTCATTTCTTAATTTAATTTCCTATTCTATTCCTTTAGTTTCAGCAAATTTTGACAATTTTGTAAAAATGAGTTAGTTTATTATTTACATACAAAACTACTCCGTCGCATTTGTTATAGTCCCCCTCATATCCATTTATATTAAAAATTCTTACATCTTTCTGTCTATTCGTTTCTGTCAATGCAATCACATCAAAGTCGGCCTGCTGGTTTAGAAAAAGCAAAAATTCATCAACATTTTTTTGAATACTTCTGATATTCATATGAAGTACTGAGATTTGACCTTTTTTGTAATTTGTATATGTACTAAAATCTGATATCGAATTTATTACTTGAGTCTCGATTTCCCTGTTGTCATACCGACTTAGATACAAATCCATTTGTTTTGATTTATATTCGCACAATGACATTAAAATACATTTTTTTTGTTTACAGTCACTTAAAAGGAACGAGAGAAAGAAAAGGTAGTTTCTAGTATCTAGAATTTGGCAAACATTGCAATGATATGAACATAAATAATTCAGAATTTACAAAATAAAAAACGTAATTGTTGAACACCCAAAATAAAAACTAGTTTAGAATAGTAACAAGTTCTAGACGAACCAGTTAGCACTTATTAATATTCTGTGTGCCGGAGCAAGTTGAAAAATTGTTTGCGAAATTACTTTTTAGTTACAGCTATAGCTATATTAAATTTCATATGGTTTCACTTCACTTTATTGCACCTGACGATGAAGAATTGTTTCTCGTTCTATAAGGATTTCTTTCGAGATGTTTAAAATCCCTGGATATTTCTTTGGGGGTTCCTTTGGTTTTTTTTGGGGCCTTTTGGAGTTATCTCTTGTGGAGTGTTTTTCGAGGGATTCTGATTCTTTGGTTTAGCTTCTTTGGAGTCTCTATTTACTATTGTTACAGTTGGATTCGAGGGATTACTTTTTGTCTTACGTTCTTCTACTTCTACAACTTCATCATCCTCATAGGTATGTTTCATAAGCTGCGAGGGATAGAATATATCCTCATTTACAATAAGTTTTCCCTTTTATAATGAAGTAATGTTTTTCATCATGTTTTTGTTTTGCCAAATATAAATAATGTCTCAAGATTTTGGCTTCTTTCCGTTGCTTTGTTGTTTGATCCTGAGCAATGGAAATCTTTGTTCCCTTTAAATTTTGTATATTCTTATAGATATTCTGTTCAGTAAGAAATAAAATGAATTCAAACTTAATGGGACTGTCCCTATTTCGACCGAGTGGATTAATTTTGTTAAAATCGGACTCTGACAATGACAAACCCAGCAAATTGTTAAAAGTGGAGATAATCTTTGCTATGTCCAGTGGTCTGCTTTCTCTTTCTATTCCAAACAGAATTAAATTATTGCGTTTTGACTCCCTCTCCAGTAGCTCTATTTTTCTTTTCAATATGAGTTTTCTTGGTCAACGGTATTCAATCTGGGTGATAGATTCTCTAATGATAAATCACCATAACTTTTTGTAATTTTGTCCAATATTTGCTTGTTATTAATTTCATCAATGCTCATATTTTTAGTGTATGGAACGCTTTCTATTATTTTCGTTGATGGAAAGAAACTGGTTATTTGATAATAAATTTGAGTTTAATGGTTGATTTGTAGCAAATATATTGTAGGTTAGCATTTATTTTTATAATATTTCCCACAATTTAACTAAATAAAGTTGTAATTTCAAATAGTTTGTTCAGTTAATGGAAAAAAACACTTTAATAAAGACTTACGGAGAGTAGTGGGATTCTTTGTCACTTTAAAAGACTAGTTTTCCAACTACACACTAGATGATTTCACATATGAAGCATAAACAAATTCATTTCTCTGTCCACGTCAACACCACATTTGTCTTGAAATTTCATTAAGTTTCTCATATCACGTGATTCCCAATCTATTTACGATTGCAATCGCTGTCACATTGTCGATTCTTAGCAGTATATTTTTACTATGCATATTTTTTGTAAATGCTCGAAGACTATTATGAGCAGCTAATATTTTCTCCTGCTCGTCCCAAAAACCGGAAATAGCCTGTCCTTTACAATTCGTCCCCCAACCGGTAGAGGACGCATCCGAAAAAATTTCAATCGAAAAGTCGTTCATTTTTATATCTTTCTCAAAATATTTTATGTTATTCATCAAGCAATATAAATCTTGACATTTTTCTTGAAAAATACTCATAAAGGAGTCATAATCACCCCCACCCTTATACAAAGCTTTGACTTTAGCTCTTTCTAAACTTTTTAAATACATCCAACTATATTTCGTTGCAGGACAATTGCCACTAATCTACCAATTATTTTTGCAAAGTCTCAAATTTAAACAACATTCTTTTTCCGAATTCTTTTTAAGTTTTCTGTTTTTATTCTTGAAGGGAATATATATATCTGAACTGTTAAATTTAAAACCTAGACAAATAATTTCTTGTGAAGGAAAAACTTTTTTCAATATTTATCCTGAACCTTGAAGTTTTTAATAATTTCCTAGCTCTTAAAACATCACACTTTGCTTTCTCTCCGTTTCAGCCATAAATAAAAAATCATCAAGCTATGAAGTTCAAACAATACTACGTTTTCGAAGGTAAGTTGATAACGATTTCATTATTTTGCAGATTATATTATATGGTGCAATATTGAGCCCCATTGGTAAACAGTTAAACTCATACAACTTACAATCAAATTCAAATCAAATCTATTTTCGATTTTTGTTTACAGTTGATCAACAAATAAGCATATTTTAAATCAATTCTAGTAAACCAGCAATATTTTGTAATCGGGGGTAATCTTAGAGCTGTTCTGTAATCCTCTCGCTTAAAGTGACGAGGAGTAACACATGTATTGAGTTTCTTCAGTTTTAAAATAAATTTAAATTTACCACTAGGCTTTTTTATTAAAAAATATGATGAAAAAAATCACCTTTTTCATCATTACAAGTTCTGATGACACCGATTTCTAATTACACCGATTTCTAATTACTCATTTATGGCGGTTACACACACATGATTTTCAGTTTGCTCAATCTCCACTACCGGTTTATTTGATTGAAAAGGGAATTTTTTAAAAGGGATGACTATTCTGTCCACCCAACTATAGTTCAGTATTACTAGTTAGTATGGTCCATTCCCTCAAACTTTTTTTAGGTGAACCAACATATTTTTTATCATTAACCTTGTTTCCTGTTGCCTGTCCTGACATAAGACAAGTCGAACAATAATAAATCAAAATTAAAAAGTCTAGCTAAAACTAGGACATTTACCTTTAAAATCAATACAGTAATGTAGGTTAACAAATACACGTTATACACAAAAAATAATATGAGAACCTGAAACACACAGGATACGTAAAAATTTAAGATTAAACAAAGTATAAGTTGCAGTCTAGACATAATTCAACGAGTATTTTCAAAATATTCTTCAACCGAATATGGGTACATGTCAATGAGATAGTTTTTAGTTTTCTCTTTAAATTTATGCATTAAGGCAATATCTCTGAAACTTGAGGGAGACTATTATACAATTTAATTCCCATTACAATAGGTGATTTCTTACAGATTTCTATACGCTGGTAAGGTATAGAGAAATCTGATTTATATCTGGTATCGTGAGCGTGAATATCACTATTCCGCAAATAATCGCTTTTATTTCTATGAACTGATGTAAGTAGATCCAATATATAAAGGCCATACAGAGTTAAAATTCTCAAGCCAATAAAAACAGGTCGACAGGAGTCTACAAATGAGATGTTTGAAATACACCTTAGAATCCTCTTCTGTGACAAAAAAAGCATTTTTAGCATGAGGAGAACTCCCCCAAATACAAATTCCATAACTAATCCTAGACTGTATTTCACTAAAATAAAGTAAACGAATGTGATTTACATTAAGTGTTTTCTTCAAATTTGAAAACATTTAGAACTTAGCATCTTTGATAAATTTAAACAATGGGTTTTAAATGACAAATCTGAATCAAATAATACTCCCAGAAATTTCACATTTTCTGTTTTCGTTATGTTGGAGTTGTTAAACAATATGTCAAAGTCAGGGGAAAAAGTTTTTTGGCGAGGATGAAATGAAATGTAATTCGTTTTTGTTGTAACAATGACTGATCACTGGACCAGGCAGAAAATTTCAATAGAGCATTCATAATTTTGCCCTTCAATATGTTTGGGTCTTCATCACTGAACACAAATGTTGAATCATCTGCATAAAGAGTAGTAAATGACTGGTATAACAGAAGGTAACTCATTTATGTATAAGATAAACAACAAAGGGCCAAGTATGGATCCCTGTGGAACTCCTTGTGCATTTACTATAAGATTAGATATATATGTATTTCCTTTATCAACAATTTTGACAGATTGTAACCTGTTATCCAGATACAAGGATAACCATTCATATGCTTTACCCCTCATGCCATATTTATAAAGCTTGTCTTTCAAAATACTATGTTGAACACAATCAAAAGCCCGAATGAGATCACAAAATATACAGATCGGGCTTTCGCCCTGGTTGACTAAATTCAGAACCTCACCGTAGAACGATTCCAAAGCTGTTGAAGTTGAAAATGTTGCTCGAAAACCATGTTGATGATCTGTAATTACTTTATGAATTTCTAAAAATTTCAACATCTGCTTCAGCATGGAATACTCGAATATTTTTGGCATAACTGGTGATTCGATGTTTTGATATATAATTATGGACGTTACATAATATTTGGCCTGAACCCGCAAGCTGAGGCAGCAATTCTGTATCTATTTCACTGGAATTTTTTATTGACCTAGTCATAACTTGAGCTAGGGCTGCAAGGCCGGAAGCTATTTGATACAGCACACAATCTTGACTTTCTGCATCGTTAGATAAGCAAACCTCATGTTCATGGTTTAAAGTTGGTGATTTTAAATTGGTACAATTTTTGGGTATAGTATAAATTTTCCAAAACTTGATTGTCGATATTTTTTTCTATTGCCGGAATTATTTCTTTTTAGATAAACTTCATATTTGATTTTAGACAAATGTCCTAAACTATTTTCTCATACTAATTGTATTAATTAAAGCTGATCTTAACAATTATCACTTAAGAAGACAGTTTATTAGTGGAGCATTCCCTAGATTTAACTATTCATTGACAACTTCATATTGTGGGTTTCTTAAATGTCTTCTAATTTCCAGTTCTTCAAGGAAATCCAGTTCTTGTTTCTTTCCACAAATATGCAGTACTTCTAGTTTTGTGTTAGGTGTCAATGAATGATTGGTGTCAAGTAGATGTTTTGCGTAGTGGGATTTATCTGGTTGTTTTAATCTGTATGCTCGTAAGTGCTCACTGTATCGTATTTCAAAATTCCTAAGGGTCTGTGAAAAGAGACAAGAACTGGATTTCCTTGAAGAACTGGAAATTAGAAGACATTTAAGAAACCCACAATATGAAGTTGTCAATGAACAGTTGAATCTAGGGAATTCTCCACTAATAAACTGTCTTCTTAAGTGATAATTGTAAAGATCAGCAGATATAGTTTTCCTGGTTTTCTATATCATTGCACAGTTATACTGATCTTAATTGGGAAAATGATATCCAGGATATCACCATAGGGCTGATAATATCTAAGCTTCAATATTTGTAATATCACATCTTCTTCTTTTCTCTATAAACATATATTAAGCCAATCACAAGTTAGGTTACTTCTTGGTATAGCCAAATATAACTACTAAACATCAGGTAGGCATAAAATGAAATGTAACTTCTGTCATTCTGACGATGATATTGATTTATCGAAACAATTGTCAATTTTTTAGAATTTTCAATAACTTGTATTATATTGTGGAATTAACTAGAGACCTTGAGTTTCATTTAAAAACACTAATATGAGCATATTCCACGAAGTAAGGGTCGAGACAGTCAATTTCATTAAAAAATCTTCGAGAGAAGATTTGACCCAACTGTACCAGAAGTTACTACAAAAACGTTACAAAGCATCACAAAACATTTGGTTTAACCAAGAATGCCTTAGAAAAAAGGTAATACCAAATTATGTGAATATAAAATGTCACACTGAAACACCACAAGCACAAAAAGCTATAAAATGTGCTCAACGCGTTTGGATAAAATCAGAATGTAAGAAATGGTTCAAAGTTAGAGACTCCTTAGACAACTACATAAAAGTTGTACAGTCAGAACTCACATTCCAATTACATCCAGTAGAATTTGACTGTTTGGATGACAAAATTAGAGAAAATGTCAGCACGATGAAGCATATGAAATTTAAGAAACAAGAAAAGAAGCTACAGAATCTTGAACACACACAACATAAAATTCAATACTCAAAACATCATGAAACTGTAAGTACCTACATACCAACATACTTTGCACCACGATTTGAAAACCTTTCAGACACTAATTTTACAAATAGTGAAATAGAATTTTTAAATAAAGGTTTAAAGTACAGCATACCACCTAAATTTACGAATAATATTAAACAAATTATAGCTACAGAGTCAGAAATAGCTTTAAAATCTAATTCACATAATTTTATTTATGAGAAATTAAAAATTGCCAATTTAATCAAAAATATTGAACCTTCAAAAGTTAAACGTCAAACAAAAAATGACATTTAAGTTTTAAACGCAATAAAAAAGAAGATTGAGAATAATAACCTAACAGTTACAAAACCTGATAAGGGGAACGCTACTGTCATTTTGACGACTGAAAATTATAATTCCAATGTATATAACTTTATAGAATCCAGCGATGTAAAAGTTCTTAAAGCAGACCCAACAAAGAAGTTTTCTAATAATGTAAGGGATATTCTTAATAATTCAAATTATCTTTTAAATGATTACGAAAAGAGGTCTATCATACATAAGAATCCTCATTGTCCACAATTATATGGAACAGTTAAATTACATAAAATAACGAAACCAATTAGACCTGTAGTCTCTTATGTTAATGCTCCTAATAATATATTGGCAAAGAAGCTCAACAATATACTCAATACTTACGGATATGAATCTCAGTACTCAATTAGAAATTCAATAGAACTAATCAAAAAGTTGAAAGCAATCCACTTACAAGATAACTATAAACTCATATCGTTCGATGTAACTAACATGTTTACTAAAATTCCTCCTAAAGAATGTCTAATACTTGTATGAAAATTACTAGAAGATAAAAATATTAATCCAGGAATAATATCAGATATACTTAATTTATTTGATGTATGCATTAATCAGAATTATTTCACTTTTCACAATAAGATATATATTCAAAATGAAGGTTTACCAATGGGAAGCCCTATATCACCTATTTTAGCAAACATTTTTATGGACAATTTAGAAAGAAAGATCTTTGAAAGTAATATTTCGAAAAATATTTTATTTTGGTATAGATATGTAGATGACATATTAGCTTGTTTTATGGGTAGTGAACGACAATTAGATGTATTTTTCAACCACATCAATAAATTACACCCGAAAATTAAATTTACATTAGAAATTGAAGAAAATAGCTCAATCAATTTTCTTGATTTAAAAATTTAAAGAGTTAATAATGTACTTGATAATTCAATTTACCGAAAACCAACACAAACTGATGTAACAATTCCATTCAATTCTAACCACTCCGTGTCACACAGACTAGCAGCATATAATTCAATTATACATAGAGCTTTTTCAGTTCCTATGAACAAATGTAATTTTGATAAAGAGATTAATACAATTAGACAAATAGCAACATCTAACGGTTATCCATTAGATATGATAAATAAGCTAATTAATAAAAAAAAAGAGGAAAAAGTGGCATTACAACTAATATATCCTAAACAAGCTGATGAAATTAAAACTTATAAAACCATCACATATGCAGGAAATATTTCTAATAATATTTCAAAGATGATATCTTCAGCAACGAATACAACAATTTCTTTTAAAACAGAAAGTAACGTTAGTACAAAATTGTTAAATGTAAAAACAAAAATACCACTATTAAAGAAGTCAGGTATATATAAGCTCAAATGTCCAGAATGTAATGCTGTCTATTTGGGTCAGACCCTTAGGAATTTTGAAATACGATACAGATAGCACTTACGAGCATACAGATTAAAACAACCAGATAAATCCCACTACGCAAAACATCTACTTGACACCAATCATTCATTGACACCTAACACAAAACTAGAAGTACTGCATATTTGTGAAAAGAAACAAGAACTGGATTTCCTTGAAGAACTGGAAATTAGAAGACATTTAAGAAACCCACAATATGAAGTTGTCAATGAACAGTTAAATCTAGGGAATTCTCCACTAATAAACTGTCTTCTTAAGTGATAATTGTAAAGATCAGCAGATATAGTTTTCCTTGTTTTCTATATCATTGCACAGTTATACTGATCTTAATTGGAAAAATGATATCCAGGATATCACCATAGGGCTGATAATATCTAAGCTTCAATATTTGTAATATCACATCCTCTTCTTTTTTCTATAAACATATATTAAGCCAATCGCAAGTTAGGTTACTTCTTGGTCTAGCCAAAAATAACTACTAAACATCAGGTAGGCATAAAATGAAATGTAACTTCTGTCATTCTGACGATGATATTGATTTATCGAAACAATTGTCAATTTTTTAGAATTTTCAATGACTTGTATTATATTGTGGAATTAACTAGAGACCTTGAGTTTCATTTAAAAACACTAATATGAGCATATTCCACGAAGTAAGGGTCGAGACAGTCAATTTCATTAATCTTGTCATTTATACTGTTAATTAGAAATTTTTAATGACGTTTTTTAAGGTAGGCAATCTTTTCTACATGACTGATATTCATGGGTGATTTCTTAATTTTTAACAGGAAAAATTGAACCGTGCTAAAAAGCATTTCCGTACCTCTTAACATCCTGTATTTGTTCCACTTCACGGCCTACGACTCCTAATGAAATACATTTTGCCACTTCACACTGTTTAACTATTAAGGTGGGCACTGTAGTAAAAAAGTTTTGTTTTAAGAAATAATTTGAATATTGTAAAACGTTAGTTTACCGGTAGAAAAGTACGTACATTCTGATAGTAGTTTTTTTGCCGGCATAAAATTGTATTATGTACGGTATTCTAACACGACATCCGACAGAGAAGATAAAATTAAGTGTAACCCAATATTTCTAGTCGTTAGGAGTATGGATCTACTGAACAATTGATGTCACTTATTAGTATACAAATTTTGACAATTGAAATAAACCAAAATTATTTTTCCTATTACAATATAAGTAATTATATTTATTGGGCAATTTTCTGTGCCGATATAGGTACTTTCATATAAATTTTGACATAACTATGTACCGGGTGGTCAGATAAAAATGAAAAGTGCTTTATCTCGGAAAATATTCATCGTAGAGACTTGCGGTAAAAAGATATATTACCAAAATGGCCAAAAAAAGACCGTGGAGAATATTTTCAGATTTCCAAGATGGTCGCCAGGGCGTAACCGCCATATTAAACTTTCACTGAAATCCATCAAAAAAATATATGTCGTACCCATACTGCAAATACCGACTAACTACGTATTTTGTGATTTTGAGAAAAATCTATTTAAAGTTTTTATGTAAAATTATACAAACAACATAGATATTTTTAAAAAATCACTAAATTTATTGAAAAGTTTATTGCTTTCAGTTTATAATAAAATTTACATAAAGTGTCAAATATAGCAATTTTTTGAAAAAAAATTGTTTCTGCAAAAAATGTTCTGCACTTATATGGTGTTTCCTGTAGAAAAAATATTTTGTCAATACATTTAGTAATTAAATTTACCAGCAAATGTATGAAACTTATAGAAGATTTTGTAAAAATAAAAGCAATTTGATTACTAAAGAAGAATAAATTTAAATGGAATTTTAAAATGTAAAAAATGATTTGAATATAAAGTTTTTAATATTAATAATAGCAGGTTAAGTAAAATATTTTTATTCAATGCACAGTAACATTGGACAAAAGAAAAATATTTTTTTAGTCATCATCACTGCTGCCCTCTGATGCTGCAAGATCTGGAAGGCGATCGATAAATTCTTCACAGGTTAATGATTGGTACCAGCCGTGGTACTCTTCTGGAATAACACCTGTGGTGCAGAGTTTTGATAAATCTTTTTTTTTTCGCAGCGCTTATCGACAAAGGATGTAAATACAATTGCTCCAATTGTGAGGGAAACGTAAATTCTTCTTCAGGAACAGAAACCTCCTTGACGCTTTTCTTGGTTTTTCTAGTGTTGTATCGAACTTCACCTAGAGCAGCCTTTTTAACAAATGACGGGTCAGATCTGATATCAAAATAAAGAAGTGTCTCTGACATGTCATAATTAAAATAAATTTTGGTTTCACCCTTCACATACACCATCCGTTTAATTTTTAACCATTTAACTGGTTTTCCCTCATTATCTTTGGTCTTATTTTTATAAATGGTTTCTGCTAATTTCTTGAGGTCCTTAAATTCATGAAACTTAAATTCCCTGACATGATACGGTTTCTTTTTTAAATTTTTCTGACCGACCTTATACACTTGCTTTGATCTAGCCCGTTTAAAAATATTAATCCAGTCTGTAACTGAGTAGACAGATTCATTTTTCTTTGCAGATTCAATGCTACTGTGCATTGAATCTGCTTCCATATAAGAGTGGCCTGACTCTAAAAATTCTTGTTCAATTTTCTGTAGGTGGTCAATTTTATTAACAGTCCATAACAAAACAGCTGCAACAAACTGGTTGCGGTTTAGTCCGCCGCAGGTATCGGAGAATAGAGATACTTCAGTGATATCATGAGAAATGTATTCTGATAGATAGTAGTATAGAATTGACCCAATTTCACTACTCCCTTTTTTTCCATGTATCTCAGACCAAGTGAAACAATACGCGTCATTAGGTAAAACATTTTCGTACAAAGCCAAGTTGTAAAGTACAAGTTTACGCGAATAATACAGCAACCCAATTTCTGCACTTGGAATTTGCAGTGTTGCCTGAAGGTCAAAAGTAGCTGTCATAAATGTTTTTTCAGTTTCCGCTCTTTCTTTGTCTCTCTGCTTTTCAACATTACACTTATTTTTTCTCTCTATGTGCTCCAGATAGGAAATCTCTAGTTCCATTTGCACGTGCATATTTGGTACATAAAAGGCACTGGTCCTTTTTTGGAACAAAGAATCCTAAATTAAATTCTTTTGAAAAGATTCTACGATAAGTAATTTCAGACACTGGCTGGGAGTCTTTATATTTTTCGCGATAAAGTTCGTACATTTTAGTGATTGAAAGCTTATAATCCAAATATTTACGTCTGGTTTTTTGCCTGACATAATGACTTTCCATTGTTGGGAATGACTCAATGTGAGCGATAACTTGTTCAATTTTTTCTAGTGGTGTCTTATTTGGTGGCTCATGGTGACCCCGTGGATCCCCATTTAACGAGTAAAAGCCTAGGTTATCTCGTTTTTCCACAGCATCTTTAATAACTGAAGGAGAAATACTCAAAACAGAGCAAAAAAACTTTTGACACACTTGCTTTTCCTCAAGTCCAAGATCAAAGTAGCACTTTTTTGTGTAAGACCTTTGCGTTGCACGTTTTCTAGCAACAACAACCCTCTTTGGAGGTGCAATTTTAACATGGTTCAGTATAAAGTTTTTCTTAGAAGGAAAATCCAGACTCCAATATAATCTACAAATCCTCTCACGGTTTTGTTCATTAAAAGCCTCTGTGCACTTATACTGGCAGCTAGAACAATCTATTAATTTAGGTACTTTTGGTGGTCTGATTCTATTTTTTGTTTCGTACGGTAAACCTTCAGCACGTCTTTTTTTAACGATATTTCGTTTCCATGAACTTGGATTCGCATTGCGCCAGCGTGATAGTGGTTTCACTCTTTTCCAGACTAAATCAAAAATATTACTTACAATACTTGAAGCGATGTCATACGAGTTCTCTGGTTGATTGTTCTGCTTGATATGCGTAGCATCTGCTTGATTAATATCATTAGATTCAAATGAATCCTCCACTCTAGCTAAATCCTCTTCTTCATCAGTGATGTGAGGAGGATTGTTCTGATTATTATGTGTTGCATTATTTGCTTGATTAATATCGTTAGGTACCAACGAGTTCTCCTCTGTAACTAAATCCTCTTCTTCAGTAATATGAAAGGGATTGTCCTGATTGTTATATGTTGCATTTGCTTGATTAATCTTATTAGATCCAAATGAATCCTCTTCTGTAGGTGAATCATCTTCTTCAGCAGTAATGTGAAATGGATTTCGTGGTGATTTATTTGGTTGATATGTAGGATCTTCATCTGACAAATCTTCGCCAAAAAGTGGCTCAGAATCCGATTCAGAAACTAAAAACAAAGCATAATTGTATTTCATGGATTATAATTTAAGTAATTTGTATCCAAAAAATATGCGAAACGTAGAAAAAAATAAAAAAAATAAATATGCTAAAATTAGATGAATAGAAATAAAATGAGTTCCTCTAATCGAACAAAAAATAATCAAATTAAATAATGATACAATGATTTACCTAATTTTAGAATTTTGTTAGGGTGGATTTAGTTTTAAGCATAATCATAAACATATATTTGACATAAAACCATGCAAAATCTCAAATCAATGTTTATGCTTATATTATTCTGTATAAACAGATGCATTCAAATGTATTAATTTATCTTTTATGCTAATGTTTATGCTTAGAACTAAATCAAGCTGTATAAATCCACCCTAAAACCGATATCACGAAACATAACCTCAAAATATATATTCAATAGATTTTTACCAACCTTCTTTGCTGCCTTCAATCGCCAATGACACTAATAATTTAGCCCTTGTATTCATATTGTCCTATAGAAACTTCACCATTCACATAAACGTGTATAAACCACTGAAAACTAAATATTTTGAATGACAAATTCTGTGAAGTACAAACCCGCGTGTTAGAAACAAATTCTGTAAATCACAGTTAACCGATTTTAGTCCGTTTTAAAATTTACTTCATAGATAAAAAGTTCTTCAAGCAAAACCAACTAAAGGACTTTATTATTTATTATCTGATAAAAAGCTAATTGATAATTTGGTATAAACTACAGCAAAAAAAGCTTATATAGCATTATATTGTTTTGTTTGTATAAAATATTTATATCATGATTTGGCTTTGACTTAGTGAAAAAAGCTTAATGCAACAAAATCTGTTTTGCTTGAGGAAAATCAGAAATACATTGTCATAAAGTACATTATGTGTTACTACCTGTATGACATTTCCTTAAAAAGTAAACTTATATGTTTTTAGCATTAATTAAAATCGAAACGAAGTATCGTATCGGTTAACAGGTTTTACCAGTAGACAGAGCTTGAAATGGTATTACTGATAGTGTCGTAACCCCAATTTTAAGAAAATTGTCGGTTAGTCGGTTTTTGTAGTAAGGGGGCGATGTTCTTAAAATCTAATCTTGATTCGAGTAATTTTTATTCAACACTTTTTAATGTATCTATTAAAATAAAGTGGTGGGAGCGATTAAACGTTTTTTTAAATAAACAGCTGTAACTCCTAAATGGCTGAACGGATTTTAGCATATTTGGTCTTGTTGAAAAAAGCATTTATTGTTCCATCAATCCCATCTTACTTGTAATATGTCTAATTCTTAGTTATGCCGCTAGAGCGCGTTTGTTGATATAATAGCAGAAAATTGCAAAATTCTCTAGTGAAATGTCACCTAAATAGGCTATCTTTATTTGTCTTTTTTCAAGATTCAATGATAGAATTTTATAATTTTTAAATAATAAAAGTATTCTTAGTTAAAATATTTAAAGAAAAAGCGTGTAGGGACATAAGAATAAAAAAGGACCGACTCTGAAATAGAACTAATGCCTCCTTAAATGCTCGAACTATCTTCTATCACACTCAACGCTAATGCGTGAACATTTCACCACCTTCAGTTTCTGCTCTTGACATACTACGAATGGCCACTTGTATTCGTACTTTCACGTCGTCTCTCGTTGTTGGTGGAATTAGGTAAACAATATCTTTTAACTGACTTCATAGATAGAAGTCCAAACAAGTGAGGTCTGAGGATCGGGGTGGCCATGGAAATGGACTGCCTCGTCCAATCCACCTGTTCGAGTTTATGTTTATTTGAATTTAAGTAATATTTTTACACAGTGACAACGCTGTAAAACCTTTCAACGTTACTCTCAAACTTCAAAAAAGAAGACTCGAGCGGCGACCACGTGAATACTTAGTCGGCAAAGAAAAATGGTGTAAAAATGAATGTATTTTATTACTGTTTTATGTTAAAATAAATAATAAAAAACGAGTGGTGTTATTTCGACCAGTGAGGAAGAAAACCCCAACGAAACAGATGCTTTGCCAACGATGTATTCACGTGGTCGCCGCTCGAATCTAGTGGTGTTCAAAATTACGTGGTACATTCTAATATTAATTGGCATTTCATGCCATCCCGATCACCGCACTTTGGCGGTCTGCATGAAGCAGCCGTGAAGTCTTGTAAACATCACTTAAAGCGCGTTTTGAACGGTACGCGTTTATGCTATGAAGAGTTCTATACCTTGACTACACAAATTGAGGCAATATTGAACTCAAGGCCATTGGTTCCTATGTCTACCGATCCTAATGACCTCTGTGCAATTACGCCCGCTCACTTCCTAATTGGACAAGAGCTAACGGCTCTTCCAGAACGAGATTTATCCCAAGAAAAGGTTAATTACCGTCGAAGATACCAGCATCTCCAACTCATGGGGCAGCATTTTTGGACTCAATGGAGAAAGGAATACCTGCATCATTTGCAGCAGAGAAGCAAATGGCAGCTCAACACCAACCAGAACTACCGCATCGGCTCCCTTGTCCTATTAAAGGAGGACAACGTTCCTTCCATGTTTTGGCCTGCAGGAAGAATAGTCGAAGTTCATCCAGGGAAAGACAATGTAGTGCGAGTAGTGTCCGTCAAGACAAAAAATGGTGTCGTGAAGCGATCGGTAACAAAAATATCATTGTTCCCAGAGGAATAAACAATTTGGTTTACTAACTTTATATGATTAGAACTATTATTTTGGTTTATAAAATGTTATTAATTTGTTGAAACCCTAGCCTTTCAAGGGGGGGAATAATGTTCGAGTTTATGTTTATTTGAATTTAAGTAATATTTTTACACAGTGACAACGCTGTAAAACCTTTCAACGTTACTCTCAAACTTCAAAAAAGAAGACTCGAGCGGCGACCACGTGAATACTTAGTCGGCAAAGAAAAATGGTGTAAAAATGAATGTATTTTATTACTGTTTTATGTTAAAATAAATAATAAAAAACGAGTGGTGTTATTTCGACCAGTGTGGAAGAAAACCCCAACGAAACACCACCTCTGGTGATATCTTCGATCCAAATGTTCTCTCACATTTCTCGAAAATTGCAAAAACATATTTAGCTGTAATTGCAAGGACACATCTTCTAATAAAATAGGCAGTTGGTTTACCAGAAAATTATGAAACGCGGTACCATTTAGTGGATGATAGAAAAAATAGGGACCTATAATAGTTCCGCCTAGGATGGCACAGCACACCACACATTGAGACTCCAATGGCCTTAATGTTGGACCTCGCGTAATCAGTGAGGATTGTTGTCTGATCAAAAATGCATATTATGCAAATTAACGTTTCCATCACTTCTAAAAGTGGTCTAATTCGTCCAAAGAATTTCGAATAAATATTTTCTTTTTTCCCTAATCCTACCCAATATCCAATAACAATAATCTAGTAGAATATATTTTAGATGAAGTATCGCAGGATGAGCCACTGATTTGACCAGTTAAAAACAATGTCGATAATAACAATAATAACGATAACAACAATAATAACGATAACAACAATAATAACGATAATATTCCCTCTTTGTGAAGTATCGCCACAAGAAAATATTTCAAAAACGGAAGATATCCCTACACCTTTTAAAAAAGCGTTGTTTTGGCTGGAACAACTCCAGTCTGCCAGAAAAAAGGAAAAACGAAAGGGAAAATCCCTGCTGTAGCTTCATCTAGATATTGGCAAAATTATTTTCAAAGACGCAGGAAAAGAAAAACTAATAGAAGAAAAAGAGAACAGAAAAAGATTAACGGAAAAGAAAGCAGCAGAACTGGCAAAAAAATATAAGCTAAAAAATGACAATGAGTCTTCAACTGATGAGGATTTTTCTTCTACCGAAATGGTAGAAGGAGACTTCGTCATTTTTCAGTATGGCACCAATCATTTTTCAGGAAAAATTTTGGCTATTAGAGAAGATGACGAAGAAAACATTTGAAATAAGCAATATAAAATAAAATCTATGGAACCTGATGAGTCCAATTCTAAATGGCCAAAACGAGATGATATACTGTAGTACCTATTTAAAAATATCAAAACCAAAATTAATTAAAAAGGGATCATATTTTATTCCTGAAATGATTCATTATTTATAATACCTGTTATAATTATAAAAAATATGACATTTGTATTTACTTACTTATCTTTTTAGTAATTCTAATGAGAATGTTTTCAACTTAAAGAGTTTACATTATTGTTATTTTTTATTTTCTATTTTTTTTAATAAACAAAATGATTATTTAAAATTCTATTACATTTTATTAAAATACATACTATATGACTTACTTATACCTATAATCAATACAAAAATAAACAATCGATAACTGAGGCTTTGACTTGTCGATAAATTACTTACTGGTATTTTCAGTATGTCGATAATCCCCCCCTTTGCATGAATTTAAATTGAATCTTTTTTTTTAATTGGTTATAAATTGGAATTTGAATATGAGTTATTATATGAATAAAGGTTTATTTTGAATGTTAGTCTCCACAAGACGTTTTTTTAAATCGTTGAACTAAGAATAGTTTTATTATTAAAAAATAAATTCTATCATTGAATCTTGAAAAAAATAATAATAATAATAATTACCGGTGTAATAGCGTCTCTTTCAAATTTTATGATAACAAAATTTTCTTTTTTCGATATTTAAGGCTAGGAATAAAATATCGAGATACCGTTGTCACTAGCCTATTCAGATGTCACTTAAATACATTTTTATGAAAAAAGACAGATTATTGCATTCAATTTTTTAGAGAATTTTGCAATTTTCTGCTATTATATCAAAAAACATGCTCTAACATCACTAAAAATTGGACATATCACAGGTAAGATGGGTATGATGGGACAATAGATGATGCTTTTTCCAACCATACCAAGTTTGCTAAAATCTGTAGTCGTTTATGAGGTACAGCTGCTCATTTGAAAAAACAATAAATCACCCCCAGTGTATTTTAATAGATATGTAAAAAGTGTTGAACAAAAATTACTCGAATAAAGCTTAGCTTTTAAGAACATATATTTTTTTGGTACATTTACTGGGTGGATTTCAGTGAAAAATTACTTAAAAAGTTTAATATGTCGGTTACGCCCTCTGGCGACCATCTGGATAATATGAAAATATTTTCCAAGGTCTTTTTTAGTAGTAGTCCTTCACAAAATTTGTAGTAGCCATATATTAACAATATTATTCTTAGATTGTTTTCTTCGAATCAGAATGGCAGTCTGTAACACATTGTAAATATATTTAGAATTCGTTAACTTGGGAGAAATTAGAAAATTTAAAATTTATTCTTGAAAATGTAGTAGGGATTTTGCAAATTTATTGAATTGCTTTTATTGCAAATAGGTACTTTTTAAGTGCAACTCAAATTTTCCTAAAATTTTAAAATCTAATTTAAATGACTCTATCACTTGAAGCATCAAAATATTAGTCTAAAATCAGAAGAAACCACAATATTGCCGTGGCAATTACTACTTCAGTATTGATTTTATTTAATGGACGTTCTTTCAATTCGAATACATGGGATAAATAAAAGTTCAACATTGCTGTTAAATAAGTTTATTAGAAAAATGTTGATGGATTCAAAACATATTCATCTGAATTTAGCAAGAAACTAGAATGTGTCATTTTAATAGAAACCAGAAAAATTTAAAATATAAATGATTTATATCTTCCAGCTTGCTAAGATCTATTATATAATGGTGGAGGCGTTAATATTTGTGATGGAGCTTTAATAATTGTTCAGAATATAACCATGAAATCGTAAAAATAGGTTCTAAAATTATCTATTCTAATCTTAAATCGTAAAATAATTATTTCTGCTTTATACAGAGTTCAAGATATCGAGGTGAAAACATTTATAAAATATTTTCAACAATACTTGGAACTTCACTGAAAAATTGTGATTTTAATATACTCGCCGGTGATTTTAATATTAACATCAAGGTAGTGAAAGTCGCAAAAGAAAACTTTTATAAAACTAAATGAACTAAAGGAAATTGAAGAATTACAACAAAAACACGACAGCTTTAATGTACATAAAAAGGTCAAAGAACTAGCAGGGCTACAAAGACGAAATCAACTCAATACATTATATGACATATGCCCAGTTTCTCGGTATATGATGTTATCCAATCGATAACTATCAAATAGATAAATTTATCAAACGAAGAAATTATTATGGGTTTCTCAACTTCAACGAGGCATAAATTGTGGAACTAACAACTATTGAATAGATAACTTGGTTAAATTCATTAAACGCCGATGGCGACGTAAATAACTGGCTGAATGTAAAGTACCAAATCCTAAAAAAATGAAGAAGATCGATCCTTATTTTAATATTTTATTTGTTCTGAAGTCTATTGGTTTATTGTTTACTAAATCTAAAAACGTGTTTACAATAATAGTAATGAAGAAAAAATGTATTATTTGAGATAACTCAACAATATTAACATATTATAGAAAACAAAAAAACCAATTCCACGAATATTAAAATGAAAAATTAAGCAAGGGATACCATTAGAGATCATTCTAATTATTTTAATGCCAATTGTTAAATAGACAATCGTTCTACGAAGCAGTTACATGCTTTGTATGATGAGATGGAAAAAATGCGAGTAAAAACTTGATGGAAGATAAGATTACGTCTACTACTAATTACGTTCAAATTGTGTCCGATTAATTCAATTAATAGGTTGACTGTATTTTTCGTTAAACGGAATCTGTATTTAAATTCCAAGTCACTATATTTCTCGAACTGATTTTCTCGGGTAGGTACGAAAATTTCTTGGCGAATTATATCTAAAATTTCTTCATCCGACGATATAGATGAATCTGAATATATTCCATCTTAATACAAAAATATTCGATAAAAACACATTGTATTTTCTATATTGGCAATAGCAATTTTCTTCATTCAACTTTCGAATTGCAATATATCTTTAGAGGTTAGATTATGTAGATGAATTTAAGAACCTGCGCTTGCACCAATAGTTATCCAATAGATATCTGGTCAACTTTCTACAGATATGGATTCGACAACTTATCGCGTAGATAACGTTTATCAAACAGTTCAGAAACCCAATCTACCAGATATATATGGCTTATTGAGTACATAGCCCTATCTAATAGATATCTTTTACTTCAGAAACCGGGCATTAGACAGTTAATCAGTACGGCTGCCATATGATTTAATTGTTCCAAATTGTGTTTTTTTAAATGCCTCTGCTTCAAACAATCTTCTTTTCACGGTTTTGTGGCTGGCTTTCCCTTGATTGTACTTTTTGTACATATGCTTTATTACAGAGTACATTTTCTTATTATTAGGTAACATCATATTTCTACAAATCCCTACTCCATGAATAATTTTAAATGGTGAAGACAAAATACCATGCTTAGTACCTGAACTAACATATGAAGTATTACTAGTTATTCATGGTTACAGTATATGACTAAGCTTAACAATTCAACATAAGTGAGTTGTCATCAGAGAAAAAAAGAGTCAGTAGTGCTATTCAACGCGATAATCGATTACAATCATTTCCTGTCATTTAAAAAACAACATATTCAACAATACATTTTCGATATCAATCGATCAGTTCGATTATAATCGGTCTAAAATTATGATGCTATTGAAAACAATCGTAAATCGGAAGCATGTGATTGGTCGAAAAATTCAAATAAACTACCGTTGGTCTAGGGTTATGTGATGTGACTGATATTTTGCAATTATATATCACATTTTTAGTTAACAGAACAGCTTCTATAAAATTAAACGTGATTAAACTAAATGAACTTGTGAAAAGTGTGAGATACACGTGAAATGAACCAAAATAATGATGAGGTTATGTCAATATTGATTTGTAAAATGACATGACAAATGATATTCTTTTTGGTCGTTCAACAAACATCAATCCGTTTTCGATTTCGATTCTAAACAAAATCGGAATCAAGATCGAAGTGTTGAATAGCACTATTGATGTTGATAAAACTAATAATGAGAGGGGCAGTGTAAACGGGGTCAAATAACTGTAAAATATAGGTATCTTAGTTTGTGTATTAATTTCAAATACATTCATTGAGAATATTTTTCAACCAAAAAAATACGAAACTCTACAAACAAGTAATAGTTGGGCATACATGTAGTTGTACATAATCCCGTCATGGATCGCCCTCAGTTACAAGAAGTTGGTTTTAAGTGGAATATCACATCACATTGTTTCTTATAAATAATTTCAATTGACACATCTTATCTTATCCTGTATAAATATATATAAATTATAAAAAAATAGGCCTTTTATTGATATACGTTGTACAAAATAAATCCCACTACATGTCATTCATAACAACAATCTAAATTTTATATTATTGAAGAGGTGCATTGCAATTTTTTATAGGCTTTATGTAAGAACATGGTACATTTGTCTCTGACATAATTTAATTTGACTATATGATTATGAATGGAATTTCACTAAACTAATATATACTGACGTTTAAATATGGTTGGTACAGAAGAATCTAATATAGGTGGCAAACATGATGGATCATCCAATGCCAATGATATACTACAAGATGTTGGTGGTATACTAGCTGATTTTTATAGTATTCCTCTAGATGTAGATTATACATAGATATTTACTGCTTCATCTGAAACATAGCATTGAAAGATCTAACTTTTTATTAGCAAGAAGCAGACTTACCATACAAAATCATCCTAGGAATCGCATTTCTGTGTAATCGATGGCACATAGTCGGAGCATATATGGGGTCGAAATGTCGATGAAAAATTCTTTTAGATTTATTTATTACTAAAGGATCCATCTCATTCAGCGTAGCATCGGTTATTTGTTAAACCGTTGTAAATCATTTATGGGGCTTGGAAATATGTGGCGGATTTTAAATATTTCAATACACCCAGGGATATAAGCATTATTATAAAAAGGCATTGTGTTCAATCACTGTTGTTCAATGTTAACTTTTAAAAACAATAATCTACAACTAAAATTAACTAACTATACTGCGAATGTTCCGATTAAAATTAAACTTTAGAAATCCAGAATATTGTTAAAAACACTTAAGACTCAGAATTAATCAAAAATAGCAAAAACAATACAGAATTCGATAAAAATGAAATCATGAAATTATTATGCTAAAACCTGCATACAAAATGGCGACTACTAAAAAGTGACAGCGAAAGCAGAAAACCTCACGTCAAAACAAAAACAAAAGAAGAAGAGTACAGCTAGCGACGCCTACAAGTGTGTCCCTTGAGTTATGTATTTGGGTAACTTACGCGGGATATCTAGGGGTTATATATAAATTAAAACTTCAAAGAGTGGTCATTTTTGAAAAACCCTCAAACTCATGGGATAAGCAGCCAAAAAAAATTTACAGGTTAGAGATAAAGTGAATCATTTAGTACGTTACCTAAGCTTTCGAAGAACGTTGTCTCCATTTTCAAAGGCTATAATAAACCAAAAAGAAAAAACCGGTTAATTTAATAATGACAATATTTTTTTTTGAAATCATTACGACTTACTTGTATTGTTGATTTAAAATTAAACTCACGTTTCACAAATTCCAGGAACACTTTCATCCACTAAAGACAAAAATGTCGACTAAATCTAGTTTCTCACCTACATGAGAGTCAGGACTTTTTCCTGTTTTTCAAAACCAAAAGACGTACACAAGAAATGAAATGATTTTGTTGTTAAATATATATTTCAACGTGAAATCGACTGAATGTCGGTAAGTAGTGTTACGGGGGGCGATTGAAAGGTTGTAGTAAACATGTTTAATAAAAATCCAAACTTCTGAGACATTCTGTTATGTTTTTTTGGTTGCTTGGTGAAATTTTCAAAGAAAAACAGTAATAGATCAATGTCCACACCTGCGATCCCAATAAGATTGAAAAATTACACTATTAAATTTATCCACACTATTGTCAAACAGCTGCCACCTGTCTTTTGCAAAATGTAAAAAATTGGGATGACGAAATAAGTCCTAATTCAACAATTCAAACATTGGTTAAAGTTTTATGAACTACCAATGATTCACAAAGAAACCTTAAGTTTGCGTCCAATTATCTCATCTAATGAGAAAATTGCACAATTCATAACTGATAAACTTACAATATCTTATAATAGTAATAACAGGTTTTTCGTCAGAGACTCTTTTGAATTTGCAAATTTCATTCAAAAATTATCAGTTACTTACCAATTACCTAATCATTAGTCTAGATGTTGTGTCGCTTTTCACTAATATAACGATCAATTTAGTAAAAAATAGTATTACCAAACATTGGAATTCCATTCAAGATTCATGTAGATTAAATATTGACCAATTTTTGGAATTAGTAGACTTTGTGTATAGCACTTCTGTTTTTGTTTTTAATGATGAATATTATAAACAAGTTTTTGGAACATTGACGATTTGATTTCTGGGTGTGTTGGGAATTTACCTTTTGATATTCCTTTTATACAAAAATATGTAGATGATACCATCACAGCTGTTCCTGAAGATAGTGTCGAAACCATTCTTAATATTTTCAATGGTTACAATTGATACATACAATTCACAGTTGAAAATGAACTTAACAGATGTGTACCATTTTTGGACACAAAATTAATAAGGACCAATGAAGGCAGAGTGATACTTGACTGGTACGTGAAACCTACTAGTTCAAGTAGATACCTCAACTTTAAGTTCAATCACCCCTACAAAGTCGATCATATTAATAGTAATGAAAATGAACAGGATGCTAATTTCAATAACACACAACGGGTTACTTTTGGATCCTTTCTTCATAGTAAAGATACGTCAGAAAAAATCATTAAAGAATTCAAGGGGCCCAATGAAAAAATTGCAGCCAAACCTCTGCAGTCTCTTTTTACTAAGTTAAAGCAACCGGAGGATTCCCTGATGAAAACTAATGTAATATACAGTATCATGTTAATAACATTGAAAAACCAATGAATAGAAAGTCTGACATTGAGTCGCTAAGTAAGATTTATACATATTTGTTACACTTTAATAATGTCCACTTCGGAAACGAGGAGATTGATTCCCGAATTAGTGTTTAGAGTTAATGGTTGGCTGAGGTGCAAGGTCAGTCGAATGTTGACAACACAAACATTATTCAATATTTCAATTTAAAAAAAATTTACAATATGGCTAGCACAACTGTTGCGAATGCAGATGATTTCCCAACAGTTTAGGTCCTTTCCATGTTTTACAAGTTACAGATCTTACATTACTTCTCATAACCAACACTATTACGGTTATTGTTAATGTTATATAATTATTATTGCTTTTCATGGAAATTAACATCAGACGAAAGTGGAGATCGTCAGTATTTGCTGGTGGTTTTTGTTTGGCTTTTTTGTCTAACAATAGTTAAGACTGGAGAATGGATTGACAGTTTGGGAATACCGAATGTAAGAGGTTTGAGTGTTCACTGATTGTTGACTTATTTCGTCATCCCAATTTTTTAAATTTTTTTGCAAAAGACAGGTGGCAGCTGTTTGACAATAGTATGGATAAATTTAATAGTGTTATTTTTCAATCTTATCGTGATCGCAGGTGTGGACATTGATCTATTATTGTTTTTCTTTGAAGTTTTCACCAAGCAGCCAAAAAAACATAACAGAATATCTTGGAAGTTTGAATTTTTATTAAACAATTTTACTTCAACCTTTCAATCGCCCCCGTAACACTACTTACCGACATTCAGTCGATTTCACGTTGATATAATATTCAACAAAATCATTTCATTTCTTGTGTACGTCTTTTGGTTTTAATATATTATATATATTATATGTAGATGAGAAACTAGATGTAGTCGATATTTTTGTCTTTAGTGGATGAAAGTTTTCCTGGAATTTGTGAAATGTGAGTTTAATTTTAAATCAACAATACAAGTAAGTCGTAACGATTTCACAAAAAAATATTTCCATTATTAAATTAACCGGTTTTTTCTTTTTTGTTTATTATAGCCTTTGAAAGTGGAGACAATGTTCTTCGAAAGCTTAGGTAACGTACTAATTGATTCACTTCTCTAACTTGTAAAGTTTTTTTGGCTGCTATCCCCACGAGTTTGAGGGTTTTTCAAAAAAGACCACTCTTTGAAGTTTTATTTTCTAACTAGCCAGTCGTGACTATCTTCCAAGTTTTGGGTTTTGGTTAATATATATATATATATATATATAAATATATATATATATATATATATATATATATATATATATATATTTTGAACTTATCGTAAGAAACAGTAAAAAGAATGGAACACAAAAGTATGAAATTTGCAACCTTGTAGAGTAGCAGATGGAAATTAATTGTTTCACACAGCTGGAATTATCTTTTCTAATGATGATAATATAAGAAGAATATATATTTTCTATTGAATTGAACATTTATTATATTAGTTATGCTTCAAACGAAAGAGATACATAAGTAATAGTAAAATTATTTACCTTAGGATTTCAGATTATAAACTGCATTATTTTCATAAAATTTTAATTATTTCTTAACAAATCATAAACTCAGTTTCTTGTCTATAGCAAATGATAATGTGTATCCAGTATTTCGAACATCTAACAATGAATCTGAAAAGAAAATAAATTATTATCAGACAATAATAAATAGAATGTTAGATCACGATATATACCAATAAAAGTGTAATGTTTATATTAAAAAGGAGATAACTGAAGTGACAACTAAAAATGTCATGTCTGTTAATGAAGTACACTGAATGTGGAGGTAAATTCTACCATAGAATTATTTATGTTTGTGAACTATTGATAATAGAAAAATATGATGACTGAAATAAATAAAGAGCCAAGTTTGTAATAGATAAATACGTAATGATAAGTAAAGATTTAATTGAAAGGCATTATGACAGATATTTGAACATTTTAGATTGTATATGGATTGATATTGAAATTTAAGGTCAAATAGATATAGTTTTGTTAATTAAAATAAGGTAGATTTTTGAAAGAATGAGTATGTAAATAGGAATGGTAAACTAGTTTGAAATCTTACATCAACAATCCATAATCATAGAAAAATATAAAGACATTTATGGACATATAAAACATTAGATAAGACAAAGCATATTCTATCTAGTATGTAGTAAGTTTTTTGTTTTACAAATAACAAAGCGGACAACAAAAAGTTTGTTGATTTGAAAAACAAAAGAGGTTGGTGAAGCGAAGCTAATGGAGAAGGACGCATATAAGAAAATTTTATAAATTTTATAAAGATATTTGGGAAATTATTAGAAATTAAAGTCAAAAGACATTGCAAACATTTAATCAATAATTATCAAGAAAAGACTTTTTTATATTTTGGTACAATGATTTATTTAGCAGAGCGCTTTCAGTTTAATAACAAACCATCTTCAGTGCCCCATGGTCAGGGTGTACAACAAATCATCACATTTAGAAGCAGCATACACGAATTAAAATACAATGCTAAGCACACAGTCAGCATCCAATAAAACAATAATAATAAAAACAACACCCTCAACCCATTGTCCAATGGATAAATCCCTGAAATAGGGAAGAAATTTTTAACTCAGATTGAGTGTGTAATATTGATATTGATATGTTCATTGAGTTGATTGAATTCCTGTTCAAATCTACCTGCTTTTCTTTTAATAATAAATTTTACAAACAGACTTTTGGTACTCCTGTGGGAGCTAGTATTTCTCCGATATTAGCGTGCTATGTAATGGATGATCTGTTGGATGTGGTACTTCCGGTACTTCCTTTCAATGTACCTTTCATCAAGAAATATGTAGATGATATAATCCTGGCTTGCCCTGTGGACTCCACCCAAGATCTCCTTTTCACATTTAATAGTTATGATCCTTACATTCAGTTTACTCTCGAAACAGAAAACTCTAACATGGCTGTCCCCTTTTTAGATACTTTATGGACTAGGTCTCCTGATAATGTGATTATAATTGATTGGTATAGAAAACAAAGTAGCTCTGGAAGATATCTCAACTACAACTCTTACCATAAATTTAGCATAAAGGTTAACTTGGTTAAACAAATGACAGCTAGAGTTATGAACCTCTCTGACCCTGTGTTTACAAATAAGAATCGTGACATTCTCTTCAATTTGTTCCTAGACAATTCCTATCCAAAACAGTTACTAAGAAAGATCATCTTCAACACGTCTTCTGTTTTATCACATACTTCAATACAATCAATTGACACAGCAGGTGCAGCTGAGTTGGATCCTCTCTCGGCCTCTAGAACGATTCCTTCCGTTTTAACGGTTTCTCTGCCTTATATAAAGGAAATTACGCCCAGACTTACTAGGATTTTTTCACAATACTTACAGAATGTTAGGTTTGCCTGCAGGAGTTCCTTGATTGTTAAGTCAATTTATAGTCCTTTGAAAGACAGGATACCTGTCGTGGATTGTAGTAATGTTGTTTATAAGCTGTGTTGTAACAGTTGTGACCTCTCATATATTGGTCAAACCTCCCAAAAAAATTTCTAGCCGTGTATCCCTCCATAAAAGTGATATAAGGTTACATCCTGAAAAATGTTCTCTGCCTAATCGTGTCTCCTCGTTGGATCATGTCATTGATTTTGAAGGAGTTAAAATCCTTTCTCGTGAGAGAAGTTATAACAAAAGATTGTTTTTGGAAATGGCTTTCATCTTCCAAGAAGAAGGTTGTATGAATAGGAAGACTGACATTCAGAATTTGAGTAATCTCTACTCCCTCCTCCTATCGCTTGATAAGCACAATTGTCTTCATATTAATAACAATAATAATAATAATGATAATATTGATAGTTTTCACTAGTTTCCTACTTGTGTCATCATGGTAGGTGTTCCCCCTTTATTAAAAGATCCATAATAATATTAATAATAATAATAATAAATAACATCAATAATCACATATTAATTCTGGTTAATGTGAATTTCATTGGAATGATATTTCACAACAGTTCCATAATTTTGGTACCACCCCGGTATTCTCTTGAAAGTTTCAATTCGATTGTTTCAGTGTCTCGCGCCATTGCAAAGATCGATTCTTTTCATTCATTTAGTAATGATGAATGCTGTACTTAACCTGACATTTTCAGTTTCCGCCATTATGCTCACAAGTCCGCGTGGGTGTGTGGATTTTCGATTTTTAATGTTTTACCTTTTTACTTTTTAATAATATTTTAAATTTGAACCAGTAGTAGGCAAATGTATTGCCGACTGGACCTATTTCTTAAATGACTTGCTGTTGTACACTTTTCCTGTATTCAAGATCTATGATGCAATCTCGATCAATGTAAGTTGTAGAAATGTTTGTAAGAACACTTTCTATAATTTATGTTTTTCTTTCCTTATTGTAGTTCCCTGATGATGTAAATAAAGATTTACGAAAGCTTGGAGAATTGAATAGAGTGTATTTTTCTTCTTTTGCTGCAATCCCCAAAAAGATATTTTTCAATTTGTATATATATATATATATATATATATATATATATATATATATTCGTAAATGTTAAAGAGACAACTTTCCAAATAAACAAATAACAAAAATGTGGACTTTGAAACGTAGGTACTTAGTTATCTCGTTCGTATTTATAAAGAAGTTATGACAGATGAAAGAAAACACCCTATAAAAAAAATTTACGATATTTTGGACCGTCACAATATATTCATATTAACCGGTCTATAGACCGTAATCATCACTTTAGAAAGAAACACGTTAACGAAAATATTATAAATGTAATAAATAACTGGTGAATCCTTTTAATGAGAAAATATTACATATATGCATAATGTATAGTTGACGAATGGTTTTTTAAGTAGGTTTTGTCGTATGGCGTGTCTGTGTTGTATGGACAGAGGACAGAATATTTTTTGAGAACAATCTCGTTATACCTGGCCGCTTTCGGTTCGAGGGCATGCGTTTTATTTATAAGGGTTTTGTGGTAATCATAAAGCTTTAGATCATTTTTTTATTACTAGTTTATAAAACGTGAGCATATAATATTTGACAAATAAAAAATTATTTATTATGATGTGACCCTGATTAAAATTATGTCCTTTTTTTGTTGTGGATATTAGGTGTCGTGATTTAAACACAATGAGTTATGGTTACAGTACATTCTTCTTTATTCTAACCGATTATAAATTGAAAAATCTGATTGATCAATTATTATATCTTAGCCATGCCATTAATCATTTCTTAGAGGTTCAATTTTTCTATTTCGATATTTACACTAATTAATTGTTATGGCCACCTACAATCACAGATTAAATCGTCAACTGATGACAAGACAGTGTAATTTCATTGGCAAAATGTCACAAATTTACTTATTGGACAAGATTGATGTTTACTTAAACATGTTTTGTGACACTTTTAAAGTATTTTTTTTAAAAGCATCGTACCCGCTATAAAAATGATTAGTCATTGATTAGTAGTTAGACCACTGGATCATTAATAGTTAATAGTTTGCCAGAGAAATGTTCTTAATTATTTATTATCACCTTAGGAATACTTTTTCTGTCACTAAAACGGTTCATGTGGATATCAGCTTTTTCAAAAGCTTCAAAAGACTATAACCTTGTTCCTTTTAGCTCAGTCTCAAAATTAGGAAATATATATAAGTTGCACCATATAAAATCTGGTGAATAAAGCGGATGGTTTAACATTGGAATCTTCTATTTGACTAGGTCAAACAGCTGACTCACAAATAATGTATTGAGTTATATTTTATTCCCTATTTTAGGGATTCATTCATTGTACAATGGGTTGTGTGTGCTTTTCATTATTATTTTAATTAAATAGTGACTGTGTTTCAAGCACTATATTTTAATTCATTTTATGTATCTTCTAATTTGTGAGGATTTGGAGTACACCCTGACCATGAGGCACTGATGATGGTTTATCATTGAACCGAAAGCGCTCTGCTAATAATAAATTCTTGTACCAAAATACAAAATTTGGTTCCTTTTCGATAATTGTTTTTCTCTGGTACACTCAGCTGACTTCGCTCATTTACAATCCTAATAGCAGATACAATGAATTACCTGCAACGGCTCCTAGACATAGTGGGAATACACAGCCGGCTTATAGGAATTATCATCAACACAAAAAAGACAAAATTCCTAATAATCACCCGCAAATTGGAATGCAATAATGAAGACATACAACGGGTAAAAAAGTTGTTTAACCATCTGGGAATTTGGTTATGTGAAGACTGGTCTTCAGATGTACAAATCAAGTGCCGGATAAAAAAAGCAAGGAGCTCATTCATGAACTATGAACAGGCTGGAAACATTTGAGATATAGATCTACCGAAGAATCTTTAAAGTTTCATTGATAGCAATAGAAACCAAAGGGACAATTCTGAGGAGGATAGCAGGAGAACGTGACTACTGGCCACGATAAAACGCAGGAAACAGCGTACCTGGGATATATGATACGTGACGAGAGATATCATTTGCTCCCACTATTAAAAGAAGGAAGAAGTGAATAAGGAGATTGGGCAGAAAGAGGAGGTCGTGGCGCCGAAATATCAAACATAGGACAGGGATAAAAACCACAGGAGAATGAATTCACACCATCAGAGACAGGGATAAATGGTTAGAAGCGATCGCAAACATCCATTAATGGATAGCAGCAGAAGAAGAAGTAAGATTGATTGACGTACTTATGCACATCGGCACTGCACAGCATTTTTACCGCTTTTATTTCATTTATTCGTAAGAACTCAGTCAAGATCAGTTAGCTCTAACGCGAGATTCGTTTATAGTTTGATTTTGTTGACGTAGATCATAGTCAAGAGACAGTTTGTAGCGTTTTAGCGAGAATTTTGAGAACTAATTTTATTTATGTGTTTTTTTATTGAAATTTTTCATATTTTTTTATTAAATTATTATCTTCGTGTTTATATAGGGTCTATTTTCAAAATTAAAGCAATTCCATCAACTTCCGTATTCCAACTTCAACAAATTAAAGTTTCAGTAGTGTTTTTACCAAGGTACACATGAAATTTCACGGAAATTTACATGAAAAGCACCAAATGCACTGTCAAATTCATAATTCTGAGATAATAGATAAAACTACAATTGTTATTTTCAACATTTTAAGACGATTCCTGCCATTTGGAAATAAAAAATAGTAACTGGTAGAAAACAAACGTAATATTCCTATCAGAAAATAAAATATAAAATTTTGTTACGGGCTAAAATTGGAAGGACGTGAATGTCAAAGTATGATTAATACAAATGTTATAAGTAAAATCAAAAGTAACGGCTGAGGCGACAGGCCATTAGTCCCAGGACTAATGAGAAAAAAGTTAGGTCTCCAAAGACTAAATTTTTAATTTTCGTACTGTTTATTTGATCTTTATAAAATTTTGCAGTAGTGACACCCTAAATTAAATATCGAAAATTCGGGATTACTTATTTTCTAAGACATTCTTGGTTAAACCCCCACCGTAAGTTAAGAAAAAGATACTCTTGTTGGAATTTGATAACGTTTGGCTGATATTTATCATTTTATTAATGCCTACCTGCGCATTCACCATTTTTATGAGGATATCCAACGTAACGCGTTTAAAGTAATTTATTGGTACCATGTCCAAGATTCACCTATTGTAGTAGAAATGAAAAACATAGCAATAGTGGTTAATAACCTATTAATTGGAAATTTGGTAAAACGGTTTGTAAAGTATATCAAGTGACCATAGGAATTGTTAATTTTTTTTAAGGCATCGACTTCTGAGGTCATTAGCCTTATACGCATATGTAATCACATGTAAGAATGCCTGTCACAGTTTGGAGTATATTCCTGTTTCTTTTAAGAACTTCAAAACCTTTTTCATTGTATGCCATTCGTCTTTCAGGCACGTTTGAATATCATTCGGTAGGGCAAGTGTTTGTCTCATTACATCATATTGAGGGCAGTCTATAATAATATGTTTTACTGTCAACCTGGATCGACAGTAGTCGCATCTAGGTTGTCTGTCTCCCGCTAGCATGAATACGTTTGTGAGGCGGGTATGTCCGATTCGTAGTCTGGTTATCACAGCCTGATCTCGTCTACATTGGGAAGGTATTAGCGTCCAAGGGGTGCCCTTTGTTTTGATGTCTCGAAGTTTGGCATCTGTTCTATTCCACTCATTTAGCCATACCTCCAAGAACTTATGTTTCAAATGTAGTTTTCTGTCGTCTGGTCTCACAGGTATATTTTCTATTATATCTGCTTACGCAGCTGCTCGATCTGCTTGTTAATAGTTCTGTCAAATAGTTCGCTCACAATACTTGTGAATAATTAATCAATACTTAATTTACAATGGCAGCATTCACTCTTATTGAGTACGCAGGTATGCATTTAATGTACGGATTGGCTTATCGAAACTATCAACAGGCCAGAAGGCTTTATACTGAACATTTTCCAAACACAGCATTGCGAGAGAAACGAATGTTTGAGCATATAGATTTGAGGTTACGAGACACAGGTGTGGATAGGTAAATGTAATTTTGCAGGTTTCACAAAACAAAATATTCAGTTTTAGGAAGTTTGTTTGCCAAAAAGAGGTGGCGAAGATACAACGCGTATTAAATGTAGTTGATATGAAGCATCAACGAGTGTACGAAAACTATTAAGAGAACATAACGTCTCAAAATCAGGTGTTCATCGCGTCCTAAAAGAACGTCCAAAAGAACAATCGCCGATTATCCTGCACGACTTGAGTATAGTCAGTGATTTCTGCAACAAAAACAAAATTTTATTAATCAAGGACAGTTGATTCCTTCCAAAAGTGTCAGTTATTTGCTCTACCATCGAAAAAAAATACAGTTGATCAGAAAATTGTCTGACATTCTGTTACATGTGAAAGATAATTTCATTAATGTACTATTGAAAGAAGCTGAATATTTATTTGAGCAAGAAAATATGTTTGGTCATTTGGAACATTTTGATTTTTCAGAAATAACAGAAACTCCACATAGGGGAACATTAATCAAAGAAATTATTAGATGCTATGGTTCCATTAGACTACATAGTTTAACAAGAAATATAAATTTTAGTGTAAAAGGAAAGAATATTCGTAAAATGTTTAACAAATTGTTATTCATTAACATTTAAAATATCTCCTTTAACTGTTGTTTTATTTATTATTTTCAAAAATAAAGGCACTTTATTCTTGCAAAAAAATCATCTTTTTTTAAAATCCTCGTACACGATTAAAATAAATTGATATTGGTTTTATTTCAGGTTTTGGGCCATGCATAACTTATTATAAATAAAAACTTCTTAAAATTTATAAAATGTTTTCCATGATTCCAACTTAGGTAGATACACTGTATGCAGTAACTGTATACTTAAAATTTCACTTTTTTCTTTCACCTTTTTATATTTTCCGATCTTATCAAGTCTATCACAACTGGTAAAGAAAACATTTCAAATGATTCCTGATTTATTGCTTAAATCGGTCCTATACGAATCACGTGACTCAGGTCGGCCAACTTAAAATTAGCACAACATGGCGATCATAGTAAAGGAGTCAAACCGAATATCCGATTAGTAGTTCAGGGAACCTAAGTTCGTGGTTACACTGCAATTCTAGTATACATAATATGAGATTGCTCTTTAAAGTGCAAAGAAGCAACCTTCGTAGACATAGAAACTGCGTGCAAGTGGGAGGAGCTTATATTGAACATTTGTTAGATTAACGTTAGTTTTTTGTTGATTAGGGGTTAGTTTTATAACTTGTATTTTTGACGTTTTTTAATGATTTAATGACTTTTATTCATAATTTTGATTAAAAGCAACTAATTACGTTCTTTGCATACTTATTTAATTTCCATGAAATGAGCTGTCAATATTTTTATTATCGACTAGGGGAGGTCGGGTACAATTGTAACGCGGTACGAATGTAACAACAGATAGAAAAACGTCTAGTGTAATTTATTAAATTTGGCAACGTGGCCAACAAATAGGTTGTAGTGTGAAGTAGTTTGCATGTTGATTAGAGCGGTCCATGTAATACGAGTCAAAAGTTATGTTAAATAGGTTGTTTTGAAGACAGGTGAGTGAAATTTTAGTGTTTTGCCTTTTTATGTATAACCTATACCATGTTTACATTTATCGCAAAGAATTTATAATTGACGTTTAGAGCAAACATGACTTTAAAAAGTCCTAATGCTAATTTGAAGTTATTACTTGTCTTGTTCTGGTAACTAAGCCGAACATTTCAAAATGTCGTTCGGGTACAAATGTAACAACACTAGTCGGTACAATTGTAACATGTTACATTTGTACCCCTTATGTTGAGTTTATGAATTCCATGTTTCAGGGAACAATGCCACGCCAAAGAATTAGAAAAACCAACAGAAGTCCTTCAAATGAACTAATGGAAACAGCAGCTAATCTAATAATGGAGGGAAATCTTTCACAACGACAGGTAGCAAGAGATTTAGATATTTGCCACGTAACACTTAACCGTTATATGAAAAAACGAAATATTGGTGAAATGCCAAAAATGGGTTACAATCCACACACGAGAATTTTATCAGAAGAACAAGAAGAAGCGTTTTTGAGATATATACGGATGTCTTCAGTTATATATTTTGGGCTAACGCCAAAAGAAATTCGTAAATTGGTTAGTATTTCAAATAAAAGCCTAAAAAACCAATGTTTATTAAATTTTTGTTCCCAGGTGTATCAATTCGCGAAAGAAAACGAAATGGCGATCCCTCCCAAATGGTCAGAAAATGGACAAGCTGGTAAGGACTGGTTTACAAATTTCATGCATAGACACCCTAATTTATCTATAAGAACTCCAGAGGCAACCAGCTATGCACGTGCGATTAACTTTAACAAAGTAAATGTCGCAAATTCTACGATAATCTCTCAAATCTTCTTGAAAAATATAAATTTGAGGCCGCTGACATTTACAACGTCGACGAAACTGGGGTCACCACCGTACAAAAGCCAAACAAAATCGTTGCCATAAAAGGCACAAAACAAGTAGGTGCAGTTACTTCTGGAGAGCGGGGCACTTTGGTAACTGTTTGCACAGCTGTTAGTGCTGTCGGAAACACTGTCCCCCCTCTCTTCATCTTCCCTCGCAAAAAATTTCAAGCACATTTTATAAGCAATGGTCCCCCAGGATGTATCGGTGAGGCGAATGGCTCCGGCTGGATGAACGAAGATACGTTTTTAATTTTCATGAAACACTTCGTAAAGCATGTGAGACCCACACCTGAAAAAAAAGTTCTACTTTTGTTGGACAATCATGATTCCCACCTATATGTGCCAGCTATAGAGTTCTGTAGAGCTAATGGAGTTGTTTTATTGTCGTTCCCCCCACATACATCGCACTAGTTACAGCCGTTGGACCGTGGTGTCTACGGTCCTTTCAAACATTACGTCAATGGTGCAATGGACAATTGGATGAAATCGCATCCCGGTCAGACAATGACTATATACGATATCCCCGGTGTAGTTGCTGAGGCATTTCCAAAAGCAACAACACCCACAAATATTATGGGAGGATTCAGGGTGTCAGGAATTTGGCCCTTTAACAGGGATATTTTTGAGACGACGAATTTTCGCCTTCATCTGTAACTAACAGGGATTTACTAGAAAATAACTTAGTAGAAACTACGGCTACAAGTAATGAAAATGACGGAAGTGTCGCAAATGTAGCTATACCAGGTCCCAGCAGAAGACCAGATAACCCAGAAGATCTGAATCAATCCTTTAGGGTTCTTGAACAAATTCGCCCTCTTCCAAAGGCAGCAGGTGGCATAAAAAAGCAAATTACGAAGAGAAGAAAGAAGCATAGTGCTATTTTAACAGATACGCCAGAAAAGCTGATTCTCGAAGAAGGACAGAGTAAGAGGAAACAGAAAGCAAACACCATAAAAAGAAATGTAGTGGAAAATGAAGATGAAGCAAAAACAAAAAAACTTAAAGGCACAAGTAATAAAAGTTTATCTAGGAAGTCTAAAAAGATCGATGGTAGACTAGGTTCCTCTCGTGTGACAGATGAAGAAACGGAAGATTCTGAAATGGAAGATTCTGAAACAGAAGATTCATTTTGCCTATATTGCTTTAAACCCTACACCGGGAAACCCAAAGCGACATGGATTCAGTGTAATAAGTGCAAACAATGGGCACACGAATCATGTGTTCATAAGCTACGATCCGACTTTTTCTATTGTTTGAACTGCGATGATGATGATGATGAGAGTGACTAGTGTTTATTTTCTATTTAATTTAATTGAAAATAATATTATCTTGTTTTATATTCTTTTTTTAATTAAGAATATGGCTTTAATGTGAAATGATTCCAATTGGTTTAGTTTTAGAATCATAATGTTTCACTAAATATGTATTCTTAATTTTTTTCACTAATAAATATTATTTTCAATAGTTTCAGACTTTGTTACATTTGACCCCCGTGCATGTTACAATTGTCACACCTGCGGGTACGATTGTAACATTCTGTCCCACCACATTATATATATTTTTTCTTGTTAATGAAGTGACCAACATCATTAATATTAATTATTTCTATAGCTATATCTTTGGCACACATGGAGGCATTTATGTTTCTTTTTAATTTTATAGACAGTAACAGAAAAAAAATCATAAGTAAAAATTATTACAACTGTACCCGACCTCCCCTATCGCTAAGTTATTTATTTCTACTACAGTGGGTGAATCTTGCTATGCTATCAATAATTTACGTTTAACTCGTTACGTAGGATATCCTCATAAAAATAGTAAACGCGCTAGTCGGTATTAAGTGCGTTAGTAAAATGGTAAATATGAGCCAAACGGCTTATTTGATAAAATTACAACCGGAGTACCTTTTCAATAGCTTAAGGTATGGTGAAGTTATTTTCGATATTTTCATTTAGGGTGTGTCATCCCTGCAAAAATTTTTGATCGTTAACCATTACGAGTAGACCATCTCTAGCTTCAAGGCACTATTGTAAATCTGTTTACCTTAGCAAAATAAACATACAATAATATAAATATGCCGGAAATTTTATAAAGGTCAAATTAACAGTACGAAAATTAAAAATAAAAACGAGTGCCTGTATTGAAAAAGTGGATATGAAGTACTAACATTATTTTGGCTCATACTATACGTTCTCGACTTTTCTCATTAATCCTGGGACACCCTGTATCACTGAAATCGATATTGCTGGAGAAGCTCGTGCATAATAATATTGAACGACAGGAACAGCGAATAAAGGCAATGGAGATGAAATTTCTGAGGAAATGGTGAGGAATATAGAGAATATAACCAGAAAAAAGAAGATAACAATTGAAGTGTAAATGACAAAAGACCTCATGGTAGACTTAGAATTGATAGAGGAAATATTTCTAAAAAAATCAAAAATTATATACATTCTAAAAATAACCGAAATAGACAATTTTTTAAACTTATTACATTGATTTCGATCTCCATATGGCATCCCCCCGCCATTCACTAAATCTTTTTTAGTGTGAAGTCCTGCAGTTAGGCTACCAAACTACGAAGACCTCATACTGAGCTGAAGGTATTAAAAGCTTACCTCCCACGGATTTGTTCCGCGTTAGTCACTTAAAATCTTTCAAATTTAAAATGTACAAGTTATTGACGTTTTATACACTCAAATCGTATGTAATATATTTTGGATATTATTGAATTCGAATAATAATGTTAAATCTACAAGTTTATTATTGATGTTCTGAAATACAGTTGAAAAGGCTTTCTAATACATATGTTTTTTTTAAATTTTAATCAAACGCATATTGACATTTTACCTCCAGTACTTGTTTCTAAGATGATGTGAGTCGAATATAGCACAGGTTAACATGCTTTTATTATTGAAAAGAGACAGGTCATTTCTGAAATAATTTTTTGCATAGAATCCGAATATTTTTGTTTTTTCAAAATTCATCCTTAAGCCCATCTTTTCCAATTAATCTGTTTTTCATCTACTAAGGTTAGTACAATAAGTCAAGTGAATAAGAACTAGCACTTTCTAACTAGCATATGCTAGGTCTATTAAGTATTTGGTCAAATTAGTGTGAATAAAGATTTGTGGAAAATACTAGGGCAAGTTTAGTAGAATCCGGAAAAACCCAAGCACCTACTCGCGGGTAGTACATACTAGACCAAGTAAATGCTAGGTTTTAACGTTCCTGTCACAACACGTTCTCCCCTCCACTACCTTTCAGCAGCGCTATTTTTGACATTGCTCGTAACTCTGCGTATACGTGTTACTGCGAGCGGATAATTTGCGAACACTTCGTGTAAATGGTATTTTTGAGCACTGTTCGAAAGTTAAATTCTTGTACGGGTGAAATAGATTTGGCAACGTGGTAATTTCGAAGGCGCTCCGCTCTGGTAATAAATAAATGATTAATAATTAATAGAACAGTGAGAATTGCTTTTAAAAATGGCTGAAAATCCTGCTGTGAAACTTCCTTAATGCACTGACTAACCATACACTGTGCTACTGCCATGAATATGCTTTTAGCAATGTCCATTTGATAACTACCACAAGCAAAGAACCGCAGTGTTATCAAAACCTGTAAATACATAAATTTTTATGAAATATAGGTCTTATAGGTAGTTTTTATATTATAATAGTTAGTAGGTATAATACAGGTATAAAGACTAACCCTCATTTCGACACTTAAGTCAGTAGTTCTTCTTTGTGGTCTCATAAATGGTTCTACAATGTTTAATATGATGTTTACTAAGTGACGGCAACATTAATTCTTTTGATAGACGAAAATATTTAGTAAAATGGTGTTCACTTAAGACTTCGAGTGGATCGATCATCTCAAATCGGTTATTTCTTTGAAATAGTGCCTCTTCAATATTTTCCAGGTTCTCAATACTAGCAATTTGTTGTAAATCTTCCATTTCAAATTATATAAATATATATTTAGATCATAATTTTTTCAAATGTCAGATTATGCTAATCATTCGCATATGGTCTACGACAACCAAATACCGCTCGTTGATTTATTGCGAATACTCGCAATTTGGCGAATGATCAACAATAGCAATATGCCGGTTTTTGTTCGCACGTTCAATATTGCGTGTAACCTTTAAATATGCGAATGGTCAAAAATAGCGCTGCTGTCTACTCTACATCGGCGGCATATGCCTCTCTCAATCTGTTCAACCACGTGCTAGAAGATGTATTCATCATCAGAAGAATCTGACAATGATTTTAATAAAATAGAAAAAATTGATCGCACTCTGTTTGTACGTCTCCTTTCGGATCACATTGTCTTACTTAGCAAATCAAAAACCCCTGCTGTGATAAATGCTAAGAAAGAAGCTTGGGAAACCTTACGTTCTGACTACTGTGGTGCATTGGGGAAACAAGTTACTGTAGGCCAACCAATAAAAGCATTGAACAATGTGAAGTCTACCGTCAAGAAGAAGACTGACGTAAAAGTGACAGGAAAATAAAACTATAACCGTGGGAAAAAACATTTTTGGAGTTGTTAGAGTACGATAACCCAGTATTCCATAAAATCCCGGGTAATATTTCAGTTGGCACAAGTGCCGGGCCCCCAGTTCAGCAACCAACCAGTGATGACATCCAAGAAAGATTGCCGAATACAGAAACTGAAGGGAAACCAAACAAAACAACTAAATCTGCTGCCGACCACCACAAAAATAAGATCAGAAAAAGTGAAATAATTGTGTCGAATCATGAAGCAGATGAAACTAAAGACCTGTCCACACCGCAGTTGCAAAGGATTGTTTTGTTGCAACAATACAAACTGAATAAGATCCAACTGGAGAAGGAAACTATATTGTTGGAAACCTTGAAGAAGCAAACCGTTGAAAAGTCTACTCAAACTGATGTAACTGTTGATGATTGCCATACTTTATTCACATTGTAATTAATTGTAAGCTACATAAGTTGTATTTTCCTTTGGATTGTAATAATGTAGGATTCTTAGGATTATAATTGTTACCATTGTAATCAAACTTGTAATTTGAAATAATTCAGTAATGGTGTGAATAAAAACTAGTATATCCCAAAAAAATATAAAAAAGAAATATACAAAATTGTGTACAAGTAGGTGCTTGCGTGAGAAAAACATGAAAACGTTACTAAGTTCAATTTCGCAAAAATTTCCTCACTGAATACTCAAATACGCCATTATATTGGCACGCTTGTTTTGCCTCTTAATGTTGTGTCGGGATTTTCATAACGAACCACCCCAGGTTGGTCATCTTCATTTGGGACGCTATCAAGATCCCCATACTCAAAGTCATCCTTTAGATGCTTGGCAATGTTGTGTAGCACAGCGCAACTGACTACCACTTGTGGAATGTTGTTTAATGCAACTCTAACACAGTTTCCCCAGATTGGGAATCATCTTTTTACCTAGCCAAAACACCTTTCTATTATAACCCTTTCTCTAGCATGGATTAGATTAAACTCTCGTTCTTGATGCGTTCGTGCAGCCTTGAACGGTGTAATCAACCACGGCGATAAACAGTATCCTGAATCTCCTAAAAGACAAACTGCTCTATCATACTGTGACACGATGTCTCTGACATGACTATTCCTCCACACTCTGCCGTCGTGAACACTGCCGGCCCACTCTGCACTAATACTTGTAAACTGTTCCAATGCATTGCATGTTGCCTGGACATTTATAGTAGGATATCCTTTTCTACAAATATACTCATCAGCGTGCAGCCCATGCTTTTGTATCTCAATTTGAGTACAATCAAGGGCACCAATTACTGACGGAAAACGAAAATGTCTCTACCACAAAACTTTAGCCTCGGTCATATCTTCAGCTGTAGTTGGAAACCGTATCCAATTATGTGATTGTTCAACTACTCTACTCATCACGTACCTTATAGTCTTGTTAGCAGTAGTACGATGTACACCCACATCTTGAGCTACACCAGACTGAAAGCCAGGATCACCCACAAACCTCAGAAATATTTCCATTTGCTATCTTCTGGAAATACCACCGCCAGGAGTATCACTTTCTTCAAGAAACTGTGCCGCAAGGAAATCAACACTCTCACTGTTAATCCTTAACAGTTCTTTACAATTACGTTCGTTTATTCCAGAGCGAACAGAATAAATTTTACGTTGACGAATAGGCATAAACTCAGCCATGATCAACAACAAACTGTTGACTGATCTGATAGGTAGTAAATGCTAGGAAAAAGTCTAGCATGCCCCAGACCAGGCTTGAAAATATCGAAGCAAATGCTACAGAACAATCTACTTCAAAAGTTTCATTCACACCATTTTTTAAACAGTTACTACTCATCCGGGAAAACTCTACAACTTATTACCCCTAGCAAGTGCTAGTGTGTTTATTCACACAAAACGTTGCATTTACTTAAGAAATCCCTAATATTTGCTTATACTAGTTTTTATTCACATCCCTGAATATCTTCAGCGAATGTAATGTGGCTGATTTTTGTAATTCGATATTTTATTTCCATTTGTCTCATTGATTATTTTTAAACTCCTCCTCCTCTTCCCAAATTGAATTTTTGTGTGAATCTTCGGTAATTTCTAACATACATTTCTTAACAATGTTGTATCTATAGTTTATTTATCAACACAAACGTATACATTTTTCGATCGACATTTTAACTGTTTGTAGATGATCATTTTTACCATATCATTTCCTAAAAGCTAGTTCTTCATGACTTTGATATGAATCCAGCCAATCACAAAATCCAATTTTCACCTGATATAAATGTTCCTGTTCCTTCCATATCTCCATTGAAGAAATATATATTTCAGTAGGTCCTACTTTCGTACTACTTCCAGGGGTTTCTTTAACTGCTTCTCAAATCTCCGCTTCACTTGCATCAACTTTTGAACATCCAATTAATAATTGACAAGTATTGAGCATGAACATCATTTTGGGATTTCTTTCACAATTCGTTCTTAGTCGACAGCTGTACGTTACAGTAAGAGACTAGTAAGTTAACCTAACGTTCAACGCAGTCACGGATGAGATCAGAGCATTTTAAACTTCGTTATCTCTGACCATCGGCTTAACATATTTTTTGCTCTTAATAATGATCTGTACTAAATGTAAGTTAACTTACAAAGATGAGTGTGATGTATGCCATGAAAAATTGTGCGGCTCTTGCGGGCATTACGTGTTTTGAAGTTGCAGTAGCGCAATTAATAAGCAAAAGAACTCCTAAATATTTAACCAACATTTGCCCAAGCATGCAGAAAAATATAGAGTCTTTGGAGGCCACTGTAAATCATCTATGTGACAAACTGGATGCTTTAATGGAAAATCCGTTTTGATTTTTGAATAATTGGAAGACTTTAAGAATGTGGTTCCATCTTTGAAATAACGGGTGAATGATTTGGAATAGAAGTATGAGTTGACGGAGACTGAAATATGAACGGCGAATATTGATGAAAATTCCATTGAAATTGAGGAGTTTGTCAATGAGAAAGAGGACGAAGAGCCTACATTCTCGTGATACTCAATGTAAATGCATCCTCGGCAGGAAATAGAAGTGATAGAATTGAGGAGCAAAGAACTGTTATTGGACAACTCATTTGAAGGATAGACAATATAACAGATTTTAGTTTTTATAATTGGCAGATATGATGGAAGAAAAAGCCGTCCCATAAAAGTTGTATTTGGCTCATATGACACCGTCATCAATATATTAAAGAATATAAGACAAACTAGAGGACCCGTGCTGCTCCGCAGCATTAGGATAGACTATGCATGAGAGGGTGTAATTATTACATAAAATCATTTTACGGTACTTCCTTCCAGTATGTTGATTGTGCACGCATAACTTTCCTCAAACTCAACAAATCTAAACAGTTAATAGCTCAAAAGAAAGGGCTTGATCCACTGAGTGTTTTTAGACATAAGTAAACAGCCCAAGTTAATTAGAACTCTAGTTATAGAGGTTTGAGTGAAGGAGAATCTTGAAAAAATTGAAGAATCGAGTTTGAGTATAACTTGAGTGTGTGAGTTGAGTAAATTTCAATGATTGATGACATATCTGTGTCTAAATACCTTTCATTTATAAAAAATGAAGGAAATCAGCCGGCTAGAAGGGCCAGACTTTAGTTTTCGTATTTTTTTTAATATATAAGATTCCTAAATTGAAAATTTATGCTGATCAGACAGTGAAGAAAAGAGATTATTATATAGTATTAAAGTCAAAACTAGTAGATATTGTCAAAGCAGGAGATAAATCAAAGAGTATATAATAATTCAATGGTATTCCTCAAATTGTAAGTAGAAGTTATTTTAAAAGTGATAAAAAAAAGTAAATACATGTTGGATGAATATTTTTTTCGACAATCGTGAGTAAAATTCATTATTATTTAACTGAAAATAGTGAGCAAAGTAGCAAATTTAATCTCAAAGTGAGCAAAGTGAATAACTTTTTCACAAGTGAGCAAAGTAAATATCTTCATGTTTATTCAAACAAATGTTAGAATCAGTTCGGAATTACACAATGCATGCGGGTCTGCAAAGTATCGTTCGAACTAACTCTGAAGTTATAACGAACTAACTAAAAAGCAAATAAGAACAGTTCAAGAACGGTAAAAACAGTTCTTTGTTCAATTAAGAACTGAAAAGCACATTATGTTTGGGCATGCGCTGTTAAATTTGCGTGTTATTAAAACTTATTACCTGGTTATGTTTATATTCTACTACACATTAATAAATTATATAATTATCGCTAATAAAAGTAACAAATCAAAATGGATTTTATAAATGACGGCATTAAAAGGAGAGAGTAATAATATTTTTTGTTTGATTTTCGTAAATGTATTTTACCTTGTATTATAATCTGATCCATGCTTATTCTTATATTTGAATAGGGATGTTGACACTTTTTTGAAAAAGTCCTACATTTTCATTAATTACCCTAATAAATCATAAAAAAATATTTTTTGTTATTGATACTTGTTAAACTAAAAAATATATATTGGTCGCTGTTCTAAAATCGGAATCTTCCAATTGAGGGCACAAATATGCGTTTGGTTGTCCTGTTGAAATCCGTTGTTTGTGTTTTTCCATGTTTCATTCAACATCTTTGCTCCCAAGTTTCACACCCATACTTGGTTATACCGTACTAATGACAGCTAATGAGCTAGAAATATGCATGTTTACGGTTACCACTCCTCTTCAGTAGCCTCTTTATTTTTGTGTGCTTTGCCCATGACACTTGTGGTTTGCTCTCTGTTTTTGTTAAATCCACGCGTTATTCATACTTTGATTATATATATATATATATATATATATATATATATATATATATATATATATATATATATTATTGTGAAAAAATAATGCTACACCCTGTATATCAAATAATGAAGAATTAAGATTATGTATTGTAATCTAAAAGAATTTTTTTTAAGTCAAAAATTTTTTTTTAAACATTTGAATGGAGAAAATCTGTACGATCCACTATTCGATAGAGAAGACATACAGAAAGGACAGACTGTATAATGTAGGGATAATTGCGAATAGGTGTGATAAACAATTTATATGAAATAAATTGCCTAACGAAACTTTTATCAAAGAGATCAAGTATCAAAATTTGTTCATAATAAGAAACTAATAATGCTTTATTCTGTAAAGTCAAGCTAATCTCGTAATATTTGTTGATTAAGACATTAAAATGAGATAGTGTAGATGTTTAGACATAACAGAGCAGGAAAATATAAAATAATGTGAATTTCAGAGAACATGACTTATAAAGAAAACGAATTTTCATTTTGCATACATATTTAAAGGTAACAGCTGTCATCTATTAAAACATTATGAATATTCATTTGACATACATACTTAGAGGTTAGGAAATGTCATTTTAACAATACTAAGAAATATTATTGAATGAAAATAATATAGGAAGTCTAAGCAATTAAAAACCTTAGAATATAATATCATGATATAATGGATGAACATGTCACTGGTTGAAATGAAGAATTTGAGTTATAAAATAAATAGTCAAATTTGATTGGTTAATAAACATTTAAAAAAGATCACATCGGCGACAACTGTGTTGCTAACGAAAAAAAAATCAGAATGTGAGAAAGTTGTTGATTATGGGGGCTATTGACTAGTAGGTTTTTCTTTTTGGGAAGAGATTTTTGGAGCAGCAAAATTTTTTTTGGTAAAGTAAATCAATTGAAATCATTTGGAAGACAAAATTTGAATATAGAATTTAAAACAAATACATTATACTTACAAGAGATATATCAGTGTAAGTAGTTTAGTTTATATAAATAATTAAAAAAGGAATTGTTGAATGTTGTAAAACACTAATCATGAATTTTATTTTATAAAATGGTGTCTTGTGTCTGGTGGAAGTAAAATAGCCAAAATAGTTTTCGAAGAACATTGAATAGTGGAATTTGTGTGAGCTGTTTGGACTTTGAAAGAAATACAGCATCGATTCCTGTTCTGATAGAAGCAGAATGCCAACAGGGAGGTTTTCCAGGAGGAGAATCTGGAACAAATAAATGTGAACAAACAGAAATCGTGAAGTAAATAAGGTAGTACAAGTTAATTTATTAATGTATTAAGAGGTCAAGCGTACTTACTAATTTGTAAAAAAAAAACTAAAATTTTGTGATGCATAGACGCTGTTAAGAGTGTATTTCGCCGTTTTCTGAAAGTCAAATGTTTATGAAATTATATAACTGTATTTTAATATTATAATAATATCTCACCAGAGTGCGTGTGATTTGTATGAAAGAGTCATCCTTTTAGATAGTTGAATTTCTTAACAAAAAAAACACTTGTAAAAGTGTAGTGTATTTATTTTCAATGAATTAAATATTGTTTTTCCTTTTGAAGAATTTTTTTTTAAATTACTTGAGTTAATCATTTCATCTGGTGACTTGTGCACCATATACTTACCACAGGCAGAAGCTCTGAATGAAATCGATTGAACTATGCAGATATTTTTTAAGTAGGACAGGACCGTATTTAATTTGAAATCATTAAAAAAGTAACATATTCTGATTAACAAATTTATTTTTAAAAATATAAAGCATTTATTAACTTTGGCGCTAACATATATAAAATTATAAAATCATTTTATTTAAAATACTTGAACTCTACCCTGAGATGAGAAGTTTTCATGTTGGTTAAATAAACTGTTTATCATACATATTAAATCCTCAACATACCGGGCAAATTAAACTATTTTCTCACCCAATTCTATTCATAATAATATGTCGGCCCAACGTAGGGCAAATTAAATTCTCATATAAAATAAACTATAATAAAATGTCACCGCAACGTGGGGCTAATATAGAAATTTAGTAAATAATAATAAAAAGCATTGAAATAAGTTTTTTTTACTGTATTAAAAGATTTTAAATAAATAAAATGGAAAGGAAAATGACATTAAGGGACGGAAAGCAGGTAGGAGTCGAAAGTAGGTCTGATGAAGAAAGAGAAGAAAGGAGTAATGGTAGAGGAGATTTTCAGATACAATATTTGGAACAGGGGAGAGAACATTCGGAAGAAGATATTGCAGAACAAAGACAGGAAGAAGAAGATGTACCGTTGTCAGAAGAAACAGGACAAGAGGTCAAACAAAAATCAAAAGAGAAAGAGGATATGGACGTGATGAGTATGCTTCAAATGATGATGAAAAAAATGGACCAAAATAGGGAAGAAATGAAACAGGATATGAATATGTATAAGGAAGAAATAAAAAAAGAAATGAATATTAAAATGGACCAAAATAAGGAAGAATTAAAAAAAGAAATGAATATTAAGATGGACCAGAATAAGGAAGAAATGAATATTGAAATGGACCAAAATAAGGAAGAATTAAAAAAAGAAATGAATATTAAGATGGACCAGAACAAAGAAGAAATTAAACAAACTAAGGAACTGATAATAAAATTGATGGAAGAAAAATTGGGACATTTTGAGAAGATATTGGAAAAATCAAACACATACATAGAAAATAAAACAGAATCCACTAAACAAGAAATAAGAGGAGAGGGGATTGAAAAAACCACAGAAATAGACAATTCACAGATCAACAGAATCAAGGAAATAGAAGAGAAGGAAAAGGATTTCAAAGGAGAGATTCAAATGGATGTAAAGTTACAAAATAAAAATATAAATGATGATACTATAGAACCAAAATTAAGTAATAAAATGGAAATTGATGAAATAAAAATACAAAGACAACTAAATGAGGAGATGATAGATAGCAATTTACAGAATCTAGGAAGTGAGGAAGCTATGAAAATTTATGAAAAAGAGATTTATTGGGAAATAACAGACCCAGATGTTAATATATTGAAACGAATAGTGACATATGGTAAGACAAATAATAATAATAATAGGGGGATACAACTTAATTGGAAATTAGAGGAAATGAATAAGATATTACAAGAGACCAAGGAAGAAATAGAAGAAACCATAAGACAGAATATAGAAACAATAATTTATGCAGAAAATTTCGAGATGAGGGTAAAACTTGGCAGAAATATAAAGATAATTGATCCAAGAAATTTTAATAGGATAGTTAAAAATGAAATGATAGGAAGTAAGAGTATTATGGGAAATGAAATAATAAAAAGAAGAAACAATAATATGAAGAAATTGGAAACACAAATTTTCATGAATCCATCGGGAGAAATTGATGAGATAGGGGACAACAAAATTGAAAAAGACACAGTGGAAAATTTTAAGAAACTTAGGAAGCAGATAGAAGAGAATCAAACAATAAGAGAAGAGGATAAGACGAAATTTAGGAAAAGAAAATTAAATTGAATAATAAGGCTGTATTATAGGACCGGAATCTAGAAGACGAATAAGGAATTGTAAAAGGTCGATAAGGAATATAAAAAACAACATGTAAATAAGAAGTTTATAATTAACAAATAATGTTAAAAAAAAAACATATGTAAATATAATGTTGTGCATAGATAGAAATTAGGATATATAAAGATAATGATGAAAAACAGAAATAATTACATTAACAGATATAATACAAATGGATATTATAATAGAAACAATAATTATAACAGGAACAATAACGCTCAAAACAACTACAACAAAAATGATCAATATCATAACAATAATTATAGAAATAGAACATTTGAAGGAAACAATAGGAATGGATCTTATGAAAACAGACAAAGAGATGAAAAACAAGAGCAAAGAAGAGACTATAATACAGAAAGGACAAATGGAAATTTTGAAGGAAGAGGCAATAGAAATGAAGAACAAAGGAGAGTGAACAATATACAAAGACAGAAAGAAAGAGTGATATCCATAGAACCAGAAATAGTCACTGAAACAGAGCCCGATCAAAATTTTGGATCGAGCACATACCAAATGTAAAGAAAAATATTATCTGTACATACGAACATCCAAGGGAATATATAAAATTTGGGGAAGAATTAGAATTAAAAGAAATAATGGGATTGATAAATATTAAAGGGAAATTAAATGGAAAAGAAATAAAATTATTAATAGATACAGGTTCGGAAGCGTCCATAATTAAAACAAAACTAATAGAAGAAAACATTGAAAATTATGAAAACAAATTAATTAAAATACCAAAAACTACATTGATAGGAGCAAATGGAAAGAAGCTATGTGAAGTAAATAAGTCTATAATACAAAAGATTGAATTGAAGGATGGGAAAGAAGTTGAAATGCAATTACTGTTAGTGAATAATTTGGAAACAGACATAGTAATAGGAATTGATGAATTAACAAAGTTTAAAGTAATACTTGATTTTGAAAAGATGGAGATAGAAATTGATGGAAATAGAATTGAATTTGGAAACGAAAATTTAGAAGAATTGGAAGTTGAAGAGGATAATAAGAAGTTATGGAATATAGAAAGGATTGGAAATATGGAAGAATTGGAATTTGGAGAGGATAATAGGAAGTTATGGAATATAAAGAGGAGTGGAAATATGGAAGAATTGGAATTTGAAGAGGATAATAAGAAGTTGTGGAATATAGAAAGGTGTGGAAATATGGAAGAATTGGAATTAGTATGTGGAAATAAGGAATATGCTGAGAAAGTGAAGAATTTAATAATTAAGTATAAAGGATTAGTTAAAAAAGAGATGAGAATGGCAAATAACTATGTACATAAGATAGAAGTTAAGGGAATAGAAAATTTCAGAATAAGAACATATCCCATACCTTATAAATATAGGAAAGAAGTTGATTCAGAGATACAAAATATGCTAAAGGATGGTATTATAGAGAGATGTAACATAAGAAATATAAATTAATAAATTGTACCGATATAAGAGACTCTGAGAAATGTAGAAGTAATAAGTCGCATAACGAACATTAAAGAATTTTCAAAAATGGATTTATAACATGATTTTTTTTAAACTAATTCCTTTGGATGAAACTTGTAAATGAAATATGTACCTAAGAATAAAATAAGAATTTGTATACATTTAATTATGGTATTGTAAATAGAATTAAAACTAACTGAAGAGGATACTGCAACACAGGATTCCAAAATCATCTTTGTAACAGCAACCGGAAATAAAAAGAAATGTATTATTAGTAAAATAGAAAGACAATCCTAGAATATAGTACTTGAAGTAAAATTTGCGTTCATAAAATTTTTCTTAGAATAAAAAATTTGATAAACGCAAAATTTAGGGGATGTTATTGTGAAAAAATAATGCTACACCCTGTATATCAAATAATGAAGAATTAAGATTATGTATTGTAATCTAAAAGAATTTTTTTTAAGTCAAAAATTTTTTTTTAAACATTTGAATGGAGAAAATCTGTACGATCCACTATTCGATAGAGAAGACATACAGAAAGGACAGACTGTATAATGTAGGGATAATTGCGAATAGGTGTGATAAACAATTTATATGAAATAAATTGCCTAACGAAACTTTTATCAAAGAGATCAAGTATCAAAATTTGTTCATAATAAGAAACTAATAATGCTTTATTCTGTAAAGTCAAGCTAATCTCGTAATATTTGTTGATTAAGACATTAAAATGAGATAGTGTAGATGTTTAGACATAACAGAGCAGGAAAATATAAAATAATGTGAATTTCAGAGAACATGACTTATAAAGAAAACGAATTTTCATTTTGCATACATATTTAAAGGTAACAGCTGTCATCTATTAAAACATTATGAATATTCATTTGACATACATACTTAGAGGTTAGGAAATGTCATTTTAACAATACTAAGAAATATTATTGAATGAAAATAATATAGGAAGTCTAAGCAATTAAAAACCTTAGAATATAATATCATGATATAATGGATGAACATGTCACTGGTTGAAATGAAGAATTTGAGTTATAAAATAAATAGTCAAATTTGATTGGTTAATAAACATTTAAAAAAGATCACATCGGCGACAACTGTGTTGCTAACGAAAAAAAAATCAGAATGTGAGAAAGTTGTTGATTATGGGGGCTATTGACTAGTAGGTTTTTCTTTTTGGGAAGAGATTTTTGGAGCAGCAAAATTTTTTTTGGTAAAGTAAATCAATTGAAATCATTTGGAAGACAAAATTTGAATATAGAATTTAAAACAAATACATTATACTTACAAGAGATATATCAGTGTAAGTAGTTTAGTTTATATAAATAATTAAAAAAGGAATTGTTGAATGTTGTAAAACACTAATCATGAATTTTATTTTATAAAATGGTGTCTTGTGTCTGGTGGAAGTAAAATAGCCAAAATAGTTTTCGAAGAACATTGAATAGTGGAATTTGTGTGAGCTGTTTGGACTTTGAAAGAAATACAGCATCGATTCCTGTTCTGATAGAAGCAGAATGCCAACAGGGAGGTTTTCCAGGAGGAGAATCTGGAACAAATAAATGTGAACAAACAGAAATCGTGAAGTAAATAAGGTAGTACAAGTTAATTTATTAATGTATTAAGAGGTCAAGCGTACTTACTAATTTGTAAAAAAAAAACTAAAATTTTGTGATGCATAGACGCTGTTAAGAGTGTATTTCGCCGTTTTCTGAAAGTCAAATGTTTATGAAATTATATAACTGTATTTTAATATTATAATAATATCTCACCAGAGTGCGTGTGATTTGTATGAAAGAGTCATCCTTTTAGATAGTTGAATTTCTTAACAAAAAAAACACTTGTAAAAGTGTAGTGTATTTATTTTCAATGAATTAAATATTGTTTTTCCTTTTGAAGAATTTTTTTTTAAATTACTTGAGTTAATCATTTCATCTGGTGACTTGTGCACCATATACTTACCACAGGCAGAAGCTCTGAATGAAATCGATTGAACTATGCAGATATTTTTTAAGTAGGACAGGACCGTATTTAATTTGAAATCATTAAAAAAGTAACATATTCTGATTAACAAATTTATTTTTAAAAATATAAAGCATTTATTAACTTTGGCGCTAACATATATAAAATTATAAAATCATTTTATTTAAAATACTTGAACTCTACCCTGAGATGAGAAGTTTTCATGTTGGTTAAATAAACTGTTTATCATACATATTAAATCCTCAACATACCGGGCAAATTAAACTATTTTCTCACCCAATTCTATTCATAATAATATGTCGGCCCAACGTAGGGCAAATTAAATTCTCATATAAAATAAACTATAATAATATATATATATATATATATATATATATATATATATATATGTATATATATGTATATATATAAGTATATATATATATATATATATATATATATATATATATATATTGAACTAGTCATCTAGTTTTGTAAATATATTGAAATAAATAAACATAATAAAAAGGTCTTATTGTAACGGAAGGAGTGTCAGTAGACACAACCATTAGAATAAACTCAATAACAAGTCAAATATTAAAATATAAAAAGATTGAAATATGAATAAATCGGGTGAAATGTTGATGTGAATGTTTTAACAAGGGATGAAGAATAAAAATTCCAACACTATATTAGTTAATTAAATAGTAAATATTACCTGTACCAGTAATTCTGATTGGTTGTCAAAGTCACGGAATTCCGCATTACACTGAACACAGCCATAGCAATTTCTGCAGTACAAAACGTCATATAATAGCTTGAAACCTAAATTAAGAGAAAAGAATAATCAGTCTAACGATAAGTTAACATTATTTACATATTTTTTTTAGTAGTAGCAAAAGTTTAGAATACCATGTATTCATTCATTCATTGCAAAGGGTTAAAACTAGATGGAAAAGATAGTTGGAACACAGCCCAAACGTATAAAAAGGAAATTAATATTTACAGGAAGTAATGCCTGCTAGGGAATTTTCATTACCAACATAAAATCATTGCTTATTGATTATATATATAAAATTTAATTACAAAAACAAAAATAATCAGGAGTTTATGTATAATAACTATAAAACAAGACTCAAAACTAAAATAGAATCAATTACATATAGGTTAATTAATAATATAGGTTGTAACTTTTGTAAAAATAAACATTTCTCAAATTAGCTAAACAACATAAATATAAGAAAATTGACTATTGTAGGAGGAAAAGAGGACTTAATTAAAATTCCTTAATACAATAGAAATCTAAGTGAATCAGTGTTATTACCCTCCAGGACAATAAATTCATGTTTTTCAAAATAGTAACTAAAAGACTGGAGAATAACAATTTTAGTGATAAAAAAAACAAATAAGTGAGCTATGGACTAGGGAAGCTGAAATACTTGTTGATTTTGAAGAAACAAAAGAAAGTCGATTTGAGATGGTGATGGAGGATGCGTCGATAAAAGATTGCTCTCTGTACAAAATTGTTTATAAAAGTATTTAAAAGTTAAAATTATATAAAAAATTTAAATCAGACTAATCACAAGAGTATCCAATCCTGTGTAAGGATTAAATAGTGCAGTAGGAGCATATCTCTTATGAGATCTCTGCAAGATTTGAAGATACGAGTGCAGCCGGCAGTGATAGCAAAAATAAGGTCTGTGTATTTTGCTTAAACTTATTTGGAATTCCAATTAACATTTTCAAAGTGTACACTCAAATCTTTAGTAGAACATTCGAATTATCTAACGCATAAAAAGGCCAAAAGCAATAAAATATGATGCATCATAAATTTATCTATAGAGAATTATATCTTTAATATCTATAAAATTGTTATACTCACCTTTTGTAAATTTATCTATTTGAAATATCACGTGCATCATGAATGTTAAATTAAATCTCATATCTTCCTTCCAGCTATTGCATGTATAACTTTAATCTATCACTTTCTTGACCTTTAAACATACGCACATATATAGTTTATAAATTATCACTTATATGTAATTGATTATAGAAACTTGATAATTTTAACAAATTTTTTTCATCACAAGCACGCTGACGTTGTGTTGACTATAAAACGTTATTTATGGAAGGGAGACCTCCTTCTTTCATGTATATTGTAGCAGCGCATGCGTTTGGAGATTTAGCGCGGATGCAGTAGTGGGAACATTTTGTTATAAAGAATACATGTATGATATAGGGTGGCACAATCCCATAAGAATAAATTTTCAAAGCAAATTAATAGTTTCAAAAATATTTTATTATGTTCCAATCAGGTTAAAAATTTTCAAATTATTTTATTAAACAGCTTTACATTTATGTGTTGATTTTTTTTTATTCTCACATCCATGATTAAATTATCAATATCATTGTTGTCGTATTTCAATCGTTTTATTTAACAGATATTGAAATAGAGAGAAAGCAATAAAACCTTATTTAACATGCAAAACCGTTACCGGTTGGGCAACTAACACTCCAGAATTAAACGATTTACATTACAATTCATATCATTAGTATTTTATTTGCCTACTCCACCCTGTACAACGCCGGTATACAATAGAAATCCCATCCTCGAGTCGCTTGTAGTTACAGGCATAGCCGAACCTGTTAAGTAGGGCTGTGAATAGGTTTGATATTGAATGAAAAACATGATTGGGACAAAGACTATCCAAAAATACGTTCATTACAAAGTTAATTAAAATAATATTTATAATAATCAATTATTTTTATATTATTATTTACTAGGACTATAGAACTTATTTACAACACGGGGTTATTAATATTATTCGAACACGTTCCGAACTTTATAACTATTAGCTCTATGGTTTGTTCTATTAAATTGTCTATTTGCTGCACTTCTTTGATTACATCTATAATGTTTTTTCGCCATCTTTCTGCATTAACTTGTTCCAGAGCTCCTTCAAAATGTACACGGACATCTTTCATTTTATATGTGGTATTTTTCATTGCCCCAATCGTTCCAGCTGAGCCCATATTAACTTTAACAAATTTTGACGCATGCGTATATAATAATTCCTAACTGATTCGGGAATCATCCGTGAACTATTTGTTCGAACAAACCTTTTCAATGCCTGGCACACAGATTGGCCAATCTACTTGCCGAAACATTTGTTCGAACATTTGTCCAAACATTTGTGTACAATTATGCTATCCACACAATGGCCATATTAACAATATATTTAATTTTTGTTGAACTCTGACGAATGTAGGCTACATAACGATGGCGGGCATGGAACTTGTTGTAGTTACAACAGCAGTGACTTTTCTTTCTGTTTTTAATTATTTAACGCTAGTAGATGTTTCGATCAATAAGAAAAATATTAGACTAAAAAAAAGATGGTGGATGACAGCAATGTATCGAAACAGAACAGAGTAGGTATCATACTATAGTATTTATTGTGAAAAATTATGAGTTTATTTCTTTTATATCTGCTATTTTCATTCATTTAACACGCAATATTTTTTCCTATAATCGCCAGATTTCTGTAGCCCTTCATATCCCATTTCATCATCAAAAATTGGTTCCCCCTGATATAATTCCATGAACCGAAAAGTGGATTCGTTGTTCCAATAAGTTGACATATATTTATCTACTAACAGCACAACGACACTGGCTAGACTAAATCTAGGGAAGAGTAATGCAACAAACAAGAACCAATGTGTGACCAGCACAAATATTGCCAACAAAAACGTTTCACAACACGTTCAAATCTCTTTGATTTGTCTTGATTTACCGACAACCAAGCGAACTCCGGCAAACTTGGCCCAGCTGCTACCAACCGCGACAAATAGATCAACCACATATTCGCGTTGGCCGACGTTTGCGAGACTTCGCCAAATGTGTATGCCCGCCTTTAAACGTGAGCAAAATGAATACACAAGTGTATAATTGTTGACATACTCTGAGCACAATGTTTTCATGCGATTACCTATTACAATATATTTGGAATAACATCAAATTATGTAGATAACGAAATAGAAATTTCTAATAGATCATCAAGACTCACTCCAACAAAAAATGAAAATATGATTATTAATCTACGTACATCAGGAGTCATACATTTTGGAAGAGTTAAAAATTTCTGAGATTTTCATTAATAAACAAATTACACTGTTCTATTTTTCGGGAAAATTATATTTCAAGATTGTGGAAAGAATCATGTTTAGCACACGTGAGCATGTCTTTTTCTGACTTGTCCAATTGACACACTCTATTCGCTCGTGCAGCCATTTTCTGGTCGCGTGAGCAAAATACATACTTTGCTTACTTGAACTAATTTAGATTATACCGTAGATATAGTTTATTTGATTATTGAGAGTCTATTAGCACATAAGAACCAACTAGTAGTCTATATTCGGTGTTATAATCTGCATTTATTCGGCTCATTTATGTCTGCTGTAGATCAACGGCAGACATAAACCATTTTAAATTGAAACTAATAATGACTCCCTAGTCAGGTGTGATTAAGAAACAAGGTTTGCGGGTGGTGTTACCATTTTTATCAGAAACGGTATTAAGCCAAATGGAATGAATTCAATAATTCAGTTACTGTACATATCTTTTTCAAATCCCGGAACACGTCAAATTTAAATTATAAATTGACATTTTTCAACGTGAAAAAGCGATCCCTACCTTCAACGCCCTTCGAATTGCAGCTACAACCCGCAATTTTTTAAATGGGAAGTATAGGCTTGTGATATATCGTTTGAAAGGTCTCTTCGTTCTCTATTAAAAAATCGTTCTCAACTTTATTGCAACAGTTAAGAAAGAATAAAATAAAATTCGCTACAATACATTCAAAATCTAAAGTGAATGCAAAATGGACTAAAATGTAAGACACTAAAAATAACTATGAAAGTCAATGAAGTAAATGTTCAAATTGTTCACCACTAACGTCTTAGCAACATACTAATCTTAAATAAAACTGTCTTCTAACATTATTTAACATATCAGGCGTGACTGATCTAATCGCAAGCGTTATTCCTTCTTTTAAGTCATTTAAATGAAAAGGTTTAGTTTTGTACACAATGCTCTTCACATATACCCATAAAAAGAATTATAATAATGTAAGACCAGGTGATCGCGCTGGCCATTCTATCGATCTTCGCCTCCCTATCTACCGATAATTTTTACAATAAACTTGAAACCGATAACATTTTTGAGTAGAGAATGAAGATACCTTTCAAACGATATATCACAAACCCATATTTACCATTTAAAAAATTGGGGGTTGTACTTGTCATTCGAAGGAGGTTGAAGGCAGGGATCGCATTCTCACGCTGGAAAAAGTCAATTTATAATTTAAATTTGACGTGTTTCGGGTATTTTTCTAAATAAGCACAGTAGCCTAAATAATGAATTTGTTCCATTTGGCTTTTACACACTGTATGGTATTACTCAAAACGTTGATACTTATACTAGAATTACAAATAATAGTAGAACTTTAATTGATTATGTACTAACATTGATATTCAAGTTGACGTTATGGATGAGCCTAGGTCTACTGTGCCTGTTGTGTGATAAATGAGGCAGTACCCTCGATAACACTGGTTTACTTTGAGAACAATCTGCTATGGTATGATAACGAAATAAAAATATAGAGATTTTGCATACAAGATATTTAAAAACAATTCAACTGAAAATAATTGGCAAATTTATAAACAAAACTAAATACTAGAATAAATGTAATTAAACAAAAAAAACATTAATTCTATTTTAACCAAATCGATGGAAATAAGCAGAACCCTAGTGTAAGTGGAAAACTCTAAAGAAATTACTTAATCAAAAACAAATGTTATAACTACTTTTTTAATGGTCTACAGTTCAAAGTAAATGAACAAAAAACTATGAGCTCCTAAAGAACTGGGTAATTATTTAAATATTTTTTTTTGTCATCAGTGTTGATGATATTGTCTGCAGCATTGAGCATCTTGAGTTTGTAAGTAACATTGGAAATAACAATGAAAATGTTTTTATTTTTGCCAAGTTTAAATTATTATAAATTTGGGATTAGGGAAAAGTTGTATCAAATTTAGAAGATAAAGGTTCTCAAATAATTGATATTCTTAGTGTTTTTTCTTTTTTTTTGTAAGGCGTCGACTGCTATGGTCATTAGCCTTTCCTCTGTCCAAACTTTGAAACCCTTCTGTTAGAAATCCTCATATAACAAAAAGTCTAAACTTCTAGAACTTAAGCCTTAAGTAAAGTTGACTATTTTTTCATACTTTCAAATAATGATTAGTCATTATTAAGAAATCTATAACTTTCTTCTGGTCGATAGGTGTAGAAAAACAGGTGTTCAGATCATTTCCCAACCCGATCATTTGACGAGCTCCAACAAGACGTGTACAGTCAAGCAACAGGTGTCTAACTGTTAATCGAATTCCACACTCACAAATTGGTGGGTTTTTTTTCCCAGAAGAAGGTATGATGACGTTAAGTGCGAGTGGCCTAGGCGAAGTCTTGATAGAACGACTTGTTCTTTTCGTTTTTTCAAATGGTAATCAGTTTGTTTAAGTTGTACTATTGGTTGTGTTATTTTTAAAAATTTGTTATCTAGTTTTAGTCTATCTGCCATTTATTAATAATTTTCTGTTTGATGTCTATTTTAAAATCTTCCAAGTTTTGTATGGAGGAAAGTTCTTCTGCATGTATTGCTCTTTTTGCCGCCAAGTCAGCTCTTTCATTACCTGTTATCCCAATGTGACTAGGAATCCAGATAAAAATTATGTCGATTTGTTGTTGTTGAAGGTTGTATAAAATGCTTTGCATGTAGCTGGTTAATGTGTCGGTTGTTTCCTTGTTAGTTATTGCTTTTAAGACACAAAGTGTCTTAGTGTTAAGATTATTAAAAATAGTTTCGATATATGTGGACACGTCTGGTGTCATTTTATAAACACCTCATTGGATAAAGGACAAAGGTACATTCTCGGAGTAATTGAAGGCTAGTACCATTATACGCATCGAAATGGCAAGAAATGCTAATAAATGTGAAGAATTTAAACCAATAAATACCTTACCCCAGAATCGTTAATGCCGGATACATTAGAATGGCTATCTGTTGAAAAGAGCCTGAAATTTAACTTATATTTAGAAGATGTTACATAATCTACTGCCAATATATTTTAACAAATACATTTTTTTAAATAACCAAATACACGAATACAATACTAGGATTAAGAACTTATATTTCAGTACTGAAGCCAATCATTATAACAAGCTGCCAGATGATATAAACAATTAGCGAACTTTAAAACAATTTAAAAGAGGATTAAAAATTTGCTTGAATGAACGATATGTTTAAAACTATTTTTACCTACTACTTTATCTTTGCTTTACTTTTATATTTTAGTCTAAATTGCTTAATTTTTTTATTAAAATTGTTCGATTTTTATTACAAACACAAACTGTTTTGTTTGGTAATTGTTAAAAATGTGTTTATATAACAAAATGTGTAAGGTATGAACATTCATAATTGTGCGTATTTAAGCTGTTATATAATTTTATTTAATTGTATGATATCTTTTTTTCTTTTTCACTATACACTAAAAAATTGTATGTACATTAGGATATGCTATTTATTGATACATCTATCTATCTGCACATTTTCATTGGCAAAGGTCGCAACAATATTTTAAAAGGAACCAAAACAATCTCGCAGTGTCAAAAATATATGTCTGTGAAAAAAAACGTGTTTCATTAAATTTCACCTAAACGCAAGAAAATGTATTCATTAGAATCATAAATAAGAAGCTCAAATATAATTATAAAATTAGGAGATGAAGGAAATTGAAGGTAGGCTATAATTTTATTGTGGTAAATTTTATTAATTTTTGTTTTCATCTCTAAACTTTGAGTATTTTTATTATTAATTCATCGTTTTCGAAAAAATATGGTACTGATTGATACTTTAAAAATAATTTATGGTTTTTCGTTGTATAAAAAGGAAAAAATGCATGCAACACAGGTTAAGAAATATCGACTACTGTGTAATTCAATATTATTTAAAATTTTGATGGTTATTCACGTTTTTTACGATCTATCTCTGTAGGCAACAGCTTGACATGGAATTTTTAACTCCCACGTTATCGACCTACAGGGAATTTTAAATGATTTTTATATATATATAGTCTACCCCCCAGATAGCACTAGATATTCAATGGACGTACTAAAAATATTCGATTTCGGATATTGTAATATTCTATGTACCCACTTTAAATATTTATATCCTTTCTCGACGAAATGGGAAATGTTTTAAATATTCTATGAATATTCTCTAAAAGTTTCCAAGGAATATTCTGAGGATATCTGATGAATGTATATAACAAGATAATCCAGAATATTCATAGAACTTTCCAATAGGCATATTCCACAAATATCCAAGTAATATTATAAGGATATATGTGGAACATATATAGCAAAATGGATGATACCCTAATTTTCAATTGAAAAATTGAATCATGGGAAACGTAGAGTTCAATTTAATTTATTCATACATAAATATAAGATGTACCTCATAACATAACTGAAACTAACATAATTTTCAAACACGAGATTACCTCCTCCATACTCTACGACACTTTTTGAAACCGGTTTCTGCCGTTCTTTACATTTGGCTAAGAAAATTTCGTGTTTTCAATTCAACTTCTTTTTTTGTTATGTTCTTGTCCAACTTTTGGACGCATCTGAAACAATGAAATAATTATTTTTTTTATTAGTAAGTAATTTCTATTCTACTGTAAGTCTTGTGTATGTAGAGGAAAAGATGCAAATATGGGCTGGTCTCTTAATATGGGCTAGGTAGGTTTCTCAGCTATTCGATGCAGATCTCTACATCTGACTATCGCAAACGGTAATTGGGGAAGTTAAATGTTTACCGTGGAGATGGCGCCACAGTAGAAAATATTTTAAATTTATAATACGTGTTTGTCAGTTACTGTGAGTGTCAAAACTTTTTCGGGTAAGTTTATAAATTCAATTACTTAAAAATGAACAATATTTTTAAAAATTCGCCTGTTTCACGTTGAAGCCCTATAATTAGCCTTTAATGTATGCTAATTAGTTTTCTTCAAATTGATTACTTTTGGACATAACCTCTTTTGTTGTGTGAAGCCAGCATGTTTGCAATATGGGCTATGCCTTTGTTGTTATTATGGGCTAGTGGCCCATATTTAGAACTATGTAAAATATATTACAAAATTGTTTCAGGATGTCAACCAAACAGCAGAAAGATGGTAAAAAAAGAAAAAAATGGAATGTGGGAGATATGGAACGTGCAATAATAGCTGTCAGGCAGCATGCAATGGGTACGCTAAAAGCTTCGAAAATGTTTAAGGTCCCACGTTCTACGTTGCAACGTTCTGCAAAAAAGCTAGAACTACAGCCAATTGAAGCAGCCCAAATAAAGCTAGGGCGTAAAGCTATATTAGGGAACGATCTAGAAGACGAGTTAGTTCGTTATATTTTAGAGATGGAAGCTAAATTTCATGGATTAACCATAAAAGACGTTAGGAGGATGGCGTACACTTTAGCTACCAGGAACAACATCAAACATCCGTTTGGAGGTAACATGGCGGGCAGAGCCTGGCTAATACTTTTCCTGCAACGCCATAAAGAGCTATCAGTACGACGACCAACGGGAACATCGTATTCTCGAGCAAGAGGCTTTAGCAAAGAAAATGTTGCATCCTTCTTTAATGTTCTGGAAAAAGAATATGACAAACATTTATACCCCCCTGAACGTATCTTCAATGTTGATGAGACAGGTCTTACGGTTGTACAAAACAAGATTGCACAGGTTGTAGGCCGAAAGGGGAAACGACAAATTGCATCATTAACTTCTGCTGAAAGGGGTTCATTAATAACCCTCGTGGCAGCGATGAGCGCTGCTGGACAATTCATCCCACCAATGATGATATTCCCACGAAAAAATATTAACCAGCAACTGATGAGAGGAGCTCCTCCAGGTGCCATTATAGAGGTGCACCCCAGTGGATGGATACAAAGTAATATTTTCACAAGATGGTTTCAACATTTTATTGACACAGTGAAACCCACAGAGAAATCACCAGTCCTGCTTATTTTGGATGGCCATTACAGCCATACACGCAATATTCAAATCATAGATTTAGCTAGAGATAATCATGTGACTATAATTGTCTTACCTCCCCATTGTACCCACAAACTCCAGCCGTTGGACAAAACATTCATGGGAGTTCTTAAGTCTTACTACAGCGAAGAGATCAGGGTCTGGTTACGCCACAATAATCGCCCACTAAGTCCATTTGATGTGTCAGAGCTCTTTGGGAGAGCCTATTTGAAATGCCAAACTGGAGAGATTGCTGTTAATGGTTTCCGAGCTACAGGCATTTATCCATTGAATAAAAACATATTTTCAGATGCTGATTTCATTGCAGCTGAAATTGAAGCAGAAAAGACTACGTCAGTCGCACCTGATGACGCTAGTGATGAAGAGGATGAGATGATGGTGGCTTCAACCTCTGGTGTCAATTCGAATGAACCTACAAATTCTGACATTCCAACATACGATAAATCTACCAACTCTGAGATAACACCTGATCGTCGCTCAAACCAGAGCAATTCATCGTCTAATTCTCCCACTTCTCCCTCTGGGCCTAACAAACAGCTTGTTGATATTCCTACAACTAATACACAGCTTGTTCCTATTTCTGCAGGTAATACACAGCTAGTCGCTATTCCTACAACAAGCTTTTATAAAAAGTCTGCCACGCCTTTCAGAGGACCTTGTCCAGAACATGGCGTAAAAAGAAAGTTATTTCAGAAGTTAACTCCATCAACTCCTTCCACATCTGGGTCCGGGTCTTCTCGAACATCTCTGGTAACACCATATGCTCTTTCTCCTGTGCCTTCTTTGAAGAAAAAACCTCAAATCGTGGGCGTAAGCCAAGTAAGTGTTCGGTGATAACCTCTTCACCTTATAAAAATGACTTGCTCCAGTCTCTTGACAAGGTTAAAGAAAAGAAAAAAGGGACAGGAGAAGGCAAAGAAAAACAAATTAAAGAAAGGAATAAAAAAAAGGGGAAACGCAAGCAGGTTACAAAGAACCAGAAAAAGGAATCTGATTCGAGCACCGAGGATGAGGAGGAATATGTGCCCGCAGATGAGGATAGCGACTACAATGAATTTCCAAATGCCCAGTCTCCAAAGGACGCAGCTGACGTGACTTGTATATTTTGCGAAGCACCTTTTGCAGAGGATAACCACGGTGAAATCTGGATAAAGTGCTTCATGTGCAATTTATGGGCCCATAACGAGTGCGCTGGGGCCGAAAATGAACAATATGTTTGTGATTTTTGCAAGTAGTAGACATTAGTTTTGATTTATTTCATGTATTGTTTAATTTAAAATATTAAAATATATTTCTCACGCATCTATCTCATTTCTCATACATTTATCACACATTTTTGGGGGTAGCCCATATTTAGAGTCTATATTCAAAATGCGCAAAAATGCACATTTTCATTATTTACTCATTAATGAATTTACATATTTTTTTAATCAATGTGGACTTTAAACAGGTTGATACTAACTAATGTAGTTATCGTTAGGTAGCTTTGGAATTGAAATAGAATTTTTTTTTGTTTTTTTACAAACAAAAATAAAATGGGTAGCCCATATTTGCCTCCTTTCCTCTATGTATAGCCATTTAAACTGTAATCTTGGAAACTGAAACTTAAAAGATGAAATTAAACAAGCATGTAATGCCAAAAAAAGTCTTGCAGAAGACATTGAAAAAGCGAAATAATCCAAACAAAATAATGATTAGAAGTTAGTTGTTTCTTGTACATGCTATATTAAATTAATTTGCATGTACATTCAAAAATAAAATAACATGATTATACCTATTTCCCTTTATATGCATGCATATACTGTAGCTCTCCAATAGATACTCTGTCAGGATTTTTTGCAAGAATCTTCTAATATATTGTTACAAATAAGTACCTTCCAATCTTGCCAGAGGTACAACCTAAAATTATATTAATATAGAAGTTAATGTCATAAATTTTGAAAATTGAACAATTACAGTTTAAAAGCAAAGTTATAACAAAGGAACAAAAATATAAGACTGCTTCATTTGTGTGAATGGTATACATATGCATTAAACTATACAATTAACCATCAATTACTTTTATTAACCAAATGTCAGAACTAATTTAAATTTGAATTATCAGATTACCAGTTGTGTAGAGCTTTCAAGTAAATCCCAATTAATAAAATAAATTGAGGTAACAACTATGGGCAATTTGATTATGGAACTCATAGCATACATCTCGGTAACATAAATACGTGAAACTACCTGAGAAAATAAAATTTTGTTGTACCTTTAGCAACGAGATCAATTTCTACTCAGTTACAAGCATTCTTTCGCTATTGGGAGTTATGCGATAATTTATGTGATAAAAGGAATAATTACAACTGAAAACATTTAACCATTAATTTTGTTACAAAAATTTGGGAAATCAACAATTATTTGAATATTTTCATGCACTAAAATATAAAAAGTAACACATAAATATTTCCAATATTTCGAGGCAGCTTCATTTTGATTTGGATATAATATTGAATGTTCAACTTACAAAAAATTCATAGGATTCTTTGTTCAGCATAGCTGACTCAACTTCTTCAAACTTTTCCTCATCATTTATTGGAAGTTCCATTGATAAATCAACAGGCAATAAAAACATACAATAAAACGTACGTGTTTTGATGCGTGAGGTCGTATGTATTAGTTCCACCCGTAGCATAGGACACACCGTACAAACAAATTTGAACAACTTATCACTGGTAAAAAATTGACTGATTAATTAACGTTCAAAAATAATTAATCATACTATCACTATTTCACCAATAACAATAACCTATATAAGATGGTCGAACCGCTATTTTTCGCTGGCCGTTACCGTCAACTGTCAACTGCAACTACTGACGCATGCGCATGGAACAGAAAGAGCGATTGAACAAAAATCAAGAATATTCTTAGAATTATTTGATTCGAATATTCGAAGAAGAATAATCTGAGGATATTATAACTGGACTTACAATGAATATTCGATGTAGGTATACCGACAGATATTCTAGATATCCCCAGAATAACCCTATAATATTTGGATATATATCTCTCAAATCCAGGACTGTCAGAACATCCCATGGATATCTGGTGCTATCTGGGCCTTAGATTATGTAATGAATTTAAGATTCGCATTTAGATATGTACACAAGACCGTCGGAAATAGTTCCCAATATAAATATGTAATTAATAATAAAGTTTATTAAAAAAATACACGGTTTTAAAGATTAAGACTTACTTTTCCGCATCTGTGAGATACCTGGAACAATATTCTATCATAAAATTGTCACTTGTATATTGATAGGACCCGTTATAATTGCTTAGGTTAGATGGAAATCAGTAGGGTATAAAATTGGTCACGTGTGTACACTCCGGAGACTGTATCGTGCTAACAACCCAAAATTTCTCCAAAAAGGACCAAAAATGTGGCACTTCAGGTACCATAGCACCCGTTGTACTAGCTCCGATGAGCTAAAAATCCATGTGGCTCATCTATAAGATGCCTTAAACAATATGCAATCATAAAATTGGTCACTTGTATACACTCTGGAGGCTGTATCGTGCTAACAAATTGAAATTTCTACAAAAATGTCGTACTTAATGTACTATAGCATCTGTTGTGCTAGCTCTGGTGAGCTGAAAATCAGTAGGGTTCATCTGGGAAATGTCCTGAACAATATTCAATCATGAAATTGGTGACTTGTTGCACTCCGGAGACTGTATCGTGCTAACAAGACATGTAACGAAAAGTGGCCGACGACATACAGAGAGGATTTTTTTCTAAAAACTGATTTTTCGTGGTAACCGCGAACATGCATGTTTCTGGCTCATTTGCCGTCTTCAGCACGGTATAACCCAATAAGGATGTGAAATTTGACAGCAAAGATGTTAATCGAAACATGGGAAAACACAAAACAACGGATTTCAACAGGGAAACCAAACGCTCATTTGTGCCTTCAATTGGTAGATCCCGAGTTTTCAGGACAACAACCAAGATCGACACGTAGGCGCATATAGCCCCCCTGCCTGAACCTTCCGACCCATAGTTACCACTCTGTTTCAGTAGCCCTTTTCTTCTTGCGTGAATTACCCATGAATCTCTTTGTTGTTGGTTGTTGTTGATTACATATCACGCGATATTCCTACATATCCTTTGTTATTTACTATGGGTCGGAAGGTTCAGGCAGGGGGGCTATATGCGCCTCCGTGTCGATCTTGGTTGTTGTCCTGTAAAATCGGGATCTTCCAATTGAAGGCACAAATGAGCGTTTGGTTTCCCTGTTGAAATCCGTTGCTTTGTGTTTTCACATGTTTCGATTAACACCTTTGCTCCCAAATTTCACATCCTTATTTGGTTATACCGTGCTGAAGACGGCAAATGAGCCACAAATATGCATGTCCACGGTTACCACTCTGTTTCAGTAGTCCTTTTCTTCTTGCGTGAATTACCCATGAATCTCTTAGTTGTTGTTATATATATATATATATATATATATATATATATATATATTATCGTGTACCTAATTAGAGTAGTTATAGAATTATAAATACCTGATAAGAATGTCCATATTTTCAATGTTGAAATTATCCAAACAAATAACCACTATAATATTGTTTTGAAGACAATGTATTCATACCATAATATAAAATATGAACTATACCTCAGTCATTGCCAGTGAATAAATTAATATTGGATTAATGCAATCCATATTTCGATTCATATCTATAATAAAATTTTGTAAACACAAAATATCACGATGACAGTTAAAATGTTGGGTTAAAATTATTGTCAATGTCAATGGTTTAAATTAAATAAGAAGAGGAGTGTGAGATATATGTGGTTATACAGCTAATTCGGTAAATATAAAGATTCCAATTGACATTTAAAAGAAAAGATTTCTTATAAATTCAAAAAACTGTATCTGGTGAATAATATATTTTATAATGTAGATTTAGTTCATACTATATGTAAAGAAGGTATAACAATTAATAAAGTCATCAAATGAAAATAGAAAGGAAATATGATTGGTTCAAATGAATAATCTAAGTGGGATTGAACGTTTTAAATATAAAAAAAGGATATCGATACCGGGTAACGGATAAATAAGAGTTTTTTGGAGAGATATAGAAGGTGTGACAGAAATTTTGGAATTTAAGAAAAAATTATAAAAAAGAACCGCAAATTATATAAATTGGACGATTACATAGAAAAGTTAACCAAACCAAAGAAATAAATATTATAAAAGGAAAAATTTAAATTTGGAAAAAGTTAATTTATACAATTTAAAAAGAAACGAAGAAACGTGAGTAGCAGAAGTCAAATAATAAACATCAGAATAATATAAAGTAAATTGGAAGAGCAGAGACGGATATTGTAAAAGTTTTTATTGTTGGAGAATTTAAATAAAATAAATTGTTAAGAATGTTCGGAATGCAGCAGAAGGTATTTAGGAAACAAGAAGTAACGATGAAGTGAAGTGTCGGAGCTGAGACGTACATTGGTGAATAACGCAAGATTGCTGGTGAGTGGATATTCAGGAAACATAATTAGTGGTAAACGGCAGGAAGCAGAAATCATTGACATATAAAAAACCGGTAACAATAATTTATTATTCTAAAGATTTTTAAAATTTATAAAACTCCTCTGGAAAGTATTTATCTTATATACATATAAACAAATAAATAACTAAATATTTAATTTCAAACATAAAATAATTAAAATCAGTAAAAACAAAGGTTGAAGAAAACAAATTTAGACACATTTCAAAATAACAAAAATTCAATTATAATTAAAATTTCAATTTAGAAAGAAAACATAGTGGTAAACACATTAGTTGGTATACCTTCAAAATAAATTTAACTATAAAAAAAATAAATTGTGTGAAAGTGAGTGTGAAAGTGTTGTTTTTTCTTTAGTATTGTGCCTGTGTTATGGAAAAGTATTTAATTAAAAAAATATATAACAGGTATTTGTTTTATTCAAATTGCATCGATATTACATATACAACAACAGATACAAACTAGAAAACAAACGTAATAATATATATATATATATATATATATATATATATATATATATATATATAAATATATATATAGATATATAGAATTATTAAAGTTGAGATAACGACCGTACTACGTTAAAGGAAACGAAAGGTAAATGTTGGGTAATCGGTCTGTATGAAAAGTCAAACTCTTTTGTTCAACGTGCCTCTATATTTCGTTGTACTTCACAACTTCCTCTGGAGGTTATTGCTATAAACATTAATTAATGAAACAAGAGTACAATAAATGAAATAAAATTACTTACAACGTGAGCCATTAAAATACATTAAAACACATGATGTGGAGTCAACCAGTTAAAACAGAAAAAAATAAGGACGAACACATTGGCTATTACTAGTATACTAAGCAAATAACATCAAATAATCTTTTTAAAACTTGTCATACTAAAAATACATTCTTTATAAGCGAGAACAAAAAGTAAGTTGGAATTAACAACTAATTACAAACATTAGAAAGGTAAAAGTGAAAACAATATACAATATATATATATATATATATATATATATATATATATATATTCCGCTAAAAAATACAGGGTGTTCCATTTGAAAGAAGAGGAGAAAATGGAAGGTTCGAGTTTCCGTCCACCCTGTATACAAAAAGTAAAATAATTAAGATTTAATAGAATACGGAGATATTGCATCATATTACGATACTCTATTAGGAACATAATTTTTTTTCTTCAGCGTACAATAAGCTATAGAGCGTTGACTTACCTACGATTGTCAGATAAACGTGTCCATACCTTTTGAAGGACTCTGTATAACGTAGCAAAACATTAAATCAAAAGCTTCAAGACAATGTGAGCGATTCGAATTCGGTATAATATACAGGAGTACCTACTCATTTAAAAAATCATATGCTTGGTTTGTAACGGAGTTATGCAACACTCTGTATAGTTCGAGATAATTTCAAAATATGCACCTTAAATACATCTACTATTTTGTTGATACATATTTTTAAATCTCTTAAAATAACCCATATAACGAAGTTTGTCGTAAGATTAGTACACCCTGTATATATATATATATATATATATATATATATATATATATATATATATATATACTGGATGTCCCGGGACTAATGGGAAAAAAGTCAGGAGCGTATAATCTGAGCCAAAATAATGTTAGTACTCCATATAAACTTTTTCTATGGAGGCCCTCGTTTTCGAGTTATAGGCCTCCAAAGTATCAATTTTGGATTTGGTTTTTATTTTTATTTTTTGTACTAGTTATTTGATCTTTATCAAATTTACGGCAAAGCTATAATGTACGTGTATGTTTATTTTGGAAAGGTAAACAGATTTACAGTACTGCCTTGAAGCCAGGGACGGACTACTCGCAATGGTTAGTGATCCAAAAAATTTGCAGGGATGGCACACCCTGTATGAAATCATCGAAATTGACCTCCCCACACATTAAGCTAACGAAAAGGTACTCTTGTTAGAATTCGATAAAATAAGCCGTTTGGATAATATTTACAGTTTTATTAATGCACTACGTACAAATCTACCTTACTAACTTATTAATACGATGTCCAGGATTTACTTGCTTTTAATCAAAATTACGAATATAACATTATTAAACCATTAAGAAAACCTCAAAAAACACAACTTATAAAACATTAGACTAATACTAATTCCTAAACAACAACAAAAACTAACGTTATTCTAATAAATGTTCAATATGAGCTCCTCCCACTTCCACGCACATTCTAAGTCTACGAAGGTTGTTTCTCTTCACTTGAATGAGCAATCCCACATTATTTCTAATAACATTGCAGTGTAACACAATTATGTCTATTAAATCTTGTCTTGTTTGCACAGGTGTTGAGTATTCCTTACTTTTGAGATAACCCTAGAAAAAGAAATCCATAGGATTAACGTCTCCTGATCGCGGTGGCCATTGAAAAGGGGCCTCCACGACCAATCCATCTATTAGGAAACCTTGTGTGTAAATGCTGTCGTACATCTAAACTGAAATGAGGAGGGGCCCCATCATGCATGAACCATAAATTCCTACGAGTTTGTAGTAGCACATCATCAAACAGGTTCCATAACTAATTTTGCAAAAACTCCAAATATCTCTGACCAGTCAAAGTACCGTCAATAAAGTATATGGCTCTATCAAATGATTGCCAACTATTCCTGCCCAAATATTAACCATGAATCTATGCTGGCTCCTAGTTTGGATAATGCCATGTGGATTCACATCATCCCATAAATGCATATTATGAGAATTTATGATTCCATCTCTGGTGAAACTGGATTAGTTCGTAAAGAGAACGTTACTAATAAATGTATTGTCTGCTTGTTGTTGTCGCAGAAACCACTGGCTATACTCAAGTCGAGCAGGATAATCAGCCACTGTCATACGGTGTACTTTTTTCATGTGAAAAGGATATAACAGCTGTTCTTTTAGGACGCGATGAACAACTTATTTCGAGACGTTATGTTCTCTTGATACTTTTAGAAAACTCGTTGATGGTTCATTATCAACTGCATTTAACAAGTCTTGTTCAACTGCCACAGTACATATGCTTCGTACTGGACCTTCTCCAGCTTTTTCTGGCGAAAATCTTCCTAAAATTTAAAATTTTGTTTTGTATACATGGAAAATTACATTTACTTATTCATACCTGTTTCTCGTAACCTGAGATCAATACGCCCAAACATTCGTCTGTCTGGCAATGCTCTGTTTGCAAAATGTCCTTCATAAAGCCTTTTGGCCTCTAAACAGTTTCGAGAAGCCAGTCCATACATTAGATGTTTATCTGCGTACTCAATAAAAGCGAATTCTGCTATTGTAACTGTTAAATTAAGGACTTATGAATTATTGACAAGTACTGACTACGAACTATTCTACACAACGTTTGACAACTAATCCTATGGTAACTTGATAAACGGTAAAAACACTTATAAAAAGTTTTTACCAACTTTCCAAATAATAAGTCGTTAATGTTTTTCATCTTCTGCTATCGTTAAATTATTTTTTTGTAGTACTCTAGGTAAATTTTGGACATCTATTAAAAGTTAGTTTTACCTCGTTGTGTACTTATAAAAATGGTGAATGCGTAAACTGGTACGTAGTGCATTAATAAAACTGTAAATATTAGCCAAACGGCTTATTTCATCGAATTCCAACAAGAGTACCTTTTCGTTAGCTTAATGTGTGGGGAAGTGAATTTCGATAATTTCATACAGGGTGTGCCATACCTGCAAAATTTTTGGATCACTAACCATAGCGAGTAGTCCGTCCCTGGCTTCAAAGCACTACTGTAAATCTGTTTACCTTACCAAAATAAACATACACATACATTATAGCTTTGCTGTAAATTTTATAAAGATCAAATAACTAGTACAAAAAATACAAATAAAAACCAAATTCAAAATTAAAACTTTGGAGGCCTATAACTCGAAAACGAGGGCCTGCATAGTAAAAGTTTATATGAAGTACTAACATTATTTTAGCTCAGATTATACGCTCCTGACTTTTTTCCCATTAGTTCCGGGACACCCTGTATATGTTTGTACTAAGAATAGTTTTTTGAAATGGCATCCTTATTTTTCACTTTTCGAATTTCTCAGTCTGTCCTCATATTATTCGATCAACTCCTATGTTTTCAGACTTTTTCAATGTATTTGACACAGTTTTAACAGCCATGCTTCATGGCATCTAAAAACCATGTAAAAAATGTGCTCTTTTGCAAGTTCTGATATTTTGATTCTGATTACAGAAGAATTAACAAAATATCTAGGTAATCTTTATATTTAACTTAAACAAATAAAGCAAAATAAATAGTATATCTATATATTAAAGATATAACAGAAGTTAAAATATTCCTCTTATCACACTTTTGTATAAATTAAGTCTAAGATAAAGTATTTCATAGACGTGACGATAAAAATATGTAATTCTATAAATAAACAAATTATTTTATAAATTTAATTTGTAAATATAATGTGTTCTACTCGTTTGGATGTAATAGTATACCACGATTTACTTTTTTTAACTCTACATGACACTAGCGAAAACCAATGTCGGTTCTGTGGAAATAAAAATGTTAACTATTTTCAATTGCGTCTATATCCTTTATGTCGTTATAAATATTCGTACGGTGAACTCCACCATGGGTAGACTGCGTATACAAGTGCCTTTACCGATCCCAAGCTTGGATGAAGGAAGAGGGCTGTGCGTTGAGATAGCGATAGAAACACGGAAAACAGACTTTTCCAAATTGCTATGACGCGTAAACATAAGTCTCTGTGCGGACTGAATTGCCAGAGAACTCGGACCGAATACATGGTCACGAATAATGGAAAACGGGATGGATCTGACGACAATGATTTGACACTTGCAACATGAACGTTCTATCTCTACTACAGCCGGGAAAAATGCAAGAAGTAACAGGTGACATGAAGAAATATAACATAGATCTCATAGATTGAATAGATGAGGCTTTTACTTGATGAAGATCCATACTGAACGATGAAATAAAACAATATAATTTGTTTAAATCTTCATTTATTTGAACTAATATTCAATTTAAATTTGTTGAAGCGTTTCACTAACACAGTAGCTTTGTCAAAACGAATGAAGGTAAAATATAGAAATGTCTTAATATATACAGTGCTAAATCTATTTACTAAGGTTAACAATGGTATTGAAAGATATAACCTGGAAATTAATTCACTACAAACATTCCTAAGCTATCTTCTAGGTAAAAAGGTTTAATAAAGGAGAGTGATTGATATCTATTTGGTCGTTAAGAATATTACCGACTACATGGATAATTTCAAAATTTGGGTCGAAAATGTGTTGGTTTTCTAATAAATGATATGAATAGTTAGAATCCAATTTTTTGTTGTCATAGCTACGTTTGTGTTCCGAAATTGTAGTTTTAAAATTTCTAAAAGTTCTACCGATATAAATTTTATCACAATTGTCATTACCACATTTTAATTTATAAACTCCTGATTTGTTTAATTTTGAAGATCTAGATTTATGATTTTTAATGAATTTGGATAAATTGTGAATATTCATGTCTCGAGTTTCTAAAAATGATTCAATTTTTAAGGATGGTGTTCCAAAGTATGTTATGCTTTTAAATTGTTTATTATTTTTATCTGAAGGGAATACTTGTTCTAAAGTTTGTTTTTTTATCTTTTAATTTATGATATTGTCACTTAAATTTGGATTTTAATTATTATTAACTGCTATTTGTTTTATGATATTTAATTCTTTGGTATAATTATTAATATTTAATGGGACTGTTAAGAGTCTGTGTATCATACTATTGAAAGCTGCTAGTTTATGACTGAATGGGTGGACCGAACTATTATGAATTGTAATAGCTGTATGTGATGGTTTATGAAATATAGAAAAATCATATTTATTATTTATATTTGAAATTGTAAGGTCTAATAAATTTCAGAAAGAAATAAAATTAGCAGTAGATAACGCTAAATCAATAATTAACGATGAAGAAAAATATAAATTATTTTTACCCAATCCGCAACACCCTGAACTTTATTCATTAATTAAACTCCTTAAATAGGGGTACCCAATCAGGGCAGTTGTTTCTTATTTCACAGCACCTTCATTCAAAATTTCAAAGATTCTCATAGATGTCATCTCCAAATATTGTTCATTCATACCTCGATTTTCAGTTAAAAACTCAACGGAATTAATTAATAATATTCAAGATATAATACTACCCCATAATTCTAAATTCATATTGTTCGATGTAACAAATCTATTCCCTAGTATACCTCCTAAAGAAACTATAACTCTTGTTGATAACTTGTACACATACAATAATGTTAATCCTATAATTCTGAGATCATTACTTTATTAAAAGTGTGTTTGAATGAAAATTATTTTCATTTAAATGGAAAGGTTTATAGCAGTAAAGATGGTTTGATTATGGGCAACCCCCTCAGCCCCCTACTATCAGAAATTTTCATGGATAATATAGAAAAAATAATTCATGAACATCCCCTTAGTAAAAAATTTATGTACTGGCACCGATATGTGGACGACATTTTAGCTAGCTTCATCGGTACAAATAGACAATTAGAGAGCTTAATTACTTACATAAACTCGATTCACAATAATATCAAATTTACAGTAGAACTTGAACATAATAAGTCTATAAACTTTCTAGACCTTACAATTTCAAATATAAATAATAAACATGATTTTTCTATATTTCATAAACCATCACATACAGAAATTACAATTCATAATAGTTCGGTCCACCCATTCAGTCATAAACTAGCAGCTTTCAATAGTATGATACACAGACTCTTAACAGTACCATTAAATATTAATAATTATAACAAAGAATTAAATATCATAAAACAAATAGCAGTTAATTATAATTGCGATCCAAATTTAATTCACAATATCATAAATAAAAAGATAAAAAAACAGACTTTAGAACAAGTATTCCCTTCAGATAAAAGTAATAAACAATTTAAAAGCTTAACATACTTTGGAACACCATCCATAGAAATTGAATCATTTTTAGAAACTTTAGACATGAATATTTCCTTTAAAACTGATCACAATTTATCCAAATTCATTGAAAATAATAAATCTAAATCTTCAAAATTAAACAAATCAGGAGTTTATAAATTAAAATGTGGTAATGACAATTGTGATAAAATATATATCGGTAGAACTTTTAGAAATATTAAAACTAGAATTTCGGAACACAAACGTAGCTATGACAATAAAAAATTAGATTCTAACTATTTAAATCATTTATTAGAAAACCAACACATTTTCGACCCAAATTTTGAAATTCTTCATGTACTCGGTAAATCCTTTAGTTTAAATTTATTAGAGGCCCTAGAGATTAACAAAAATAAATATTCAGGTATTCTCCTTAAAGACCAAATAGATATCAATCAGCCTCCTTTATTGAACCTCTTTACCTAGAAGATAGCTTAGGAATGTTTGTAGTGAATGAATTTCCAAGTAATTTCTTTCAATGCCATTGTTAACCTTGGTAAATAGATTTCTGTATTTAGCACTGTATATATTAAGACATTTTTATATTTTACCTTCATTCGTTTTGACAAAGCTACTGTGTTAGTGAAACGCGTCAACAAATTTAAATTGAACATTAGTTCCAATAAATGAAGATTTAAACAAATTATATTGTTTTATTTCATCGTTTAGATTTCATAGCCCTATAAGAAGTCCGTTGGAAGAATAGATAAATCTGACTTTAATTTGTATTATAGCGGACCTGTCCTACAAATCAGACTGTACGAAGCTGAGTTTTCAGCGAACAACAGTGCGAGTAAAAGTGTGATGGACTGTGAAGCAGGAAATGGCAGACTATACATACTCAGACTTATAGGAAAGTTTATAAACATCCCGGTTATATTTCCATATTATGCTCCAACAATTCACGACAATTCCAACAACGAGACCTTTTTTGAAATAACTGGAGGAGATTTGTCTGAAGACACTCAAATATGATATGTTGCTGGTGATGGAAGATTTTAACGCCAAAATCGGCAAGTACTAGAAATTTCATGCTGCGGGAAACAAAATAAAGAAATATTTTCAATCCAGAACAAATATTTGCAAAAATACAAACGGTAAGCTCCTTACTAATGGGCTCAGCATCTTGAGAAATTACTTAAAGAGGACCAGACTGAATCCACTAACCTTGATGAACTGGAACAGATACAGATGTCAGATGAAGATAACGACGACATGGAAAACAATCGGTGACAACAATATCATTGCTGAGTTGTTGAAATATGGAGGCGAGGCTGTTAAAATAATGAGGCTGAGAATAATCCTCTCCATATGAGAAAGAAAATGCCAGTTTGACCACTGGCGTGCTGTGTCCAATACACAAAAAGAGTGACAAGATTGAATGCAACTATTACCGAGGCATCATGCTGTTAAATACGGCCTACAAAGTTCCAACCCTAATTTTAAACAGTAAACTTAAAGAGATATATAATATTTAGGAAAGGAGTAAAAGATAAATCATCTGGTATGAAATTAAATGGTCTCACCATGAGCAACATTAGACATGCATTTGCAGCTGGAAATATTGAAGATATCGAATAATGGATGCAGAAGTGACAGTAAGTGAAGAGTTTTGACAAAGAAAATCAAATTCATTGCGATTACAAAAATTCGTTCAGTTAACCTTGATCTCTTAGTAAAAAATGAAAGAATTGAACACGTGAAAAGTTATAACTACTAAGTCACCAATATCAATGAATCAAACTCGTATTATAAGTAAAGATTGGTTTGGGTGCAAATCCTATCAATTGTCCGAGCAATAGTGTCAAAGATTCTTATTGCGGCAAGGATTGCCACCTTTCCTTCTGGAGAAAACAAGTGAAAAAGAATAATACTTCTCTTTTATATTTCAATAACCATGCATTTCGAGCAAAAATATGATCAAATCGACAGTAATCCAAAATAATATTTTGTTGAAGCCATGTTAAACTAATTTCCTTATTTCCGTCAATATTTCATTGTCAATAAATTAACTTTATATTCATTAACGTGATGCATTAATTTTGTTCACGAGTAAACATTTTATTTTTTTAATATAAATCCCTTGAATATCATTATAACCGATTTTTTTTATTTCAGGAAAAAAGTGGCGATCCCTTACTCCCCAGGATCGACGACCATTCGTAGAAGAAGCTGAGCGACTTCGAGTAATTCACATGACTGAACACCCCAATTACAAATACCGACCTCGACGGAGGAAGCACAACAAACAAAGGGCTACATCCGGTCCCGGAGCTCGTGTAGGAACGTCTTTACCCAGTCCAAGTTTACCGAACATGTCTCCAAGGTACTCCAGTTACATTCCTCCAAATAGCAGCCTTTCCCCTAATCTCCAACAACAACAAGGATATACGTCCATTAATTTTCCGAGTCCAGGAGGTAGTGCAGATTACACTAATGAAAAAAGATACAGTCCTGATAATTACAATCATTACGGTTATTTAGCCTATCAAAATTATTCACAGAAAAGTCCTTATTCTACACAGTCTCACGATACTTCACCAGCTCATAGTCCTGATTTGAAAAACCAAAATACTCCTGGTAGTCCTTCCGATGAAAAAGAACAAGGCGACAAAAGTACCGTTCTACCGACACCAAATCTTTCTCCAATGGATCAGGATAATGAGAAGTATACTCAGTACAAAGAAGACACTAGAGTATCTTCTGTTCAGACTCTACCGTCTTCTACCGATCAAAATTTCAATAGTAGATTACACAATTACAGACAAAACAACCCACAATTTACCAATCCTCAACCCATCACGTCAGTTCCAATGGGCAATGGTATGTATATAATGAGTGCGAATAAGAGTAGCGTGGAACAAGGGCAAATAGTTACAGGTACTTATTATCCACCAGTTGCTACTTCACAAGATCAACAACATCTTGGTAGTTCACATACCGCAGCAATTAACGCTACTAGTAATTTGAGCTATTATGCTTCAAATGTACAGCCTTATTATAGCAAAGATTATAGTTACGAGCATCATGACCAAAATAAAGATACGTTTCTTGGTTATCAATCGATGAAAGTTTTGGAAAAGCCCGAATACCTTCAAGTATACAAACCACATCCCATCGAACAACACTATGATTACGGTCAAGAAAGTCATTTAGTTCACCATTTTTTGCCAAACCCAAACACTGAAAATCGAAGTGACGTCGATGGTGACGATGTAGATACCAGAGAATTCGATAAATATCTGAAATACGGTATTTCCGAACCGAACGTTATAGATTCTAATCACAATTATCGTAATGAAGGCGTTGGTTCAAATGTGGTGTACAATTTTCAAGCTCAACCTACTTCTGTGATTTTGCCTAACGCAAATGTTAAACCTGAACCATTCATAGCGCACTGTCCGGAAATTTACGAGCTTGCTGCCAACGGAGTTCCTAAAAATGAAGATGACTTTAGTGAAATTTTAGCCGGTGTAAGGAAGACTTGTTTTAGCACGTGATAGTTTGTATGTATATAGTGTAAGTAGTTGAATTTTATGTGCAATTTTATTTTTTGTTGAACTTCTGCGTCAAATATCAATTAGGACTGTCTGGGTATGGTGTACACACTAGATGTAAATTGAGTGAATGAAACGACGAGTACTCAGAGTGTATTTATTATTAAAATTCAGCTAAGCACTTTCGGCCATTAGGCCATTCTCAAGGCTGTAGTCATAAAAAAATCCTACAACAGGTGTCAAAAAACACCCAATGAATACAGAATGTAGAAATGTATGATGTTACATCATTATTAGAATAAAATGATTAAAAACATTAATAGACGAGGCGATGAAGCACTAAAAAGGTCAAAGATAGGAAATCTTTTAGTACAGCACGGATCGGAATGCGGTTTTTTGCATTCGCTTTCAAAAATTATGTATACCATTCCTACCTACTTTCTACCTATTACAAACCAGAAGTTACATTGCTGCAGCCAAAAATGCATTCAAAAAATGCATTTTTTGAGAGGCCTTTTGGAAAATTTCATTACTTTGTAAATAAGAGTCAGAATTGGCCCAAGCTGGGTACCCACAGGTTTTTGAGGTTGCTGATCAATATTATGATGTTCAAATTGACCCCCGAACACCTGGAGCTCGGGAACGCCGGACTATCCAGAACTTGATGCGACGAAGGAGAGAAACTCGGCACCCGGGGGTATTTTGGGTCGCTGAATTCAAATATGCCTTCGGCGAATCCCCCACGGACACCTGGTGCGCCCTAACCTGGACGCGGACGCCATCTTCGAGAATTTTCCTGGAAATATCGACAAAAACGAAGCGAAAATCGTTATGGGGCCGTTTTGTGTGCGCTGAATCTGAATTTCATGTGGAAAACGACCCCCATAACGATTTTCGCTTCGTTTTTGTCGATATTTCCAGGAAAATTCTCGAAGATGGCGTCCGCGTCCAGGTTAGGGCGCCAGGTGTTCGCCGATGGCATATTTGAATTCAGCGACCCAAAAAAACCCCGGGTGCCGAGTTTCTCTCCTTCCTCGCATGAAGTTCGGGATAGTCCGACGGAGATGACGTTCGTCGGCGTTCCCGAGCTCCAGATGTTCGGGGGGTCAATTTGAACATCATAATCGTGATCAGCGACCCCAAAAACCCCTGACCACCCAATTTGGGCCAATTCTGACTCTTATTTACAAAGTTATGAAATTTTCCAAAAGGTCTCTCAAAAAATGCATTTTTTGAATGCATTTTTGGCTGCAGCAATGCAACTTTCGGTTTGTAATAGGTAGAAAGTAGGTAGGAATGGTATAAATAATTTTTGAAAGCGAATGCAAAAAACCGCATTCCGATCCGTGCTGTACTAAAAGATTTCCTAACATAATGCTTCATCGCCTCGACTATAACACTTGTACACCCTTTTGAAAGGGTATTTTTAATGTTTTTAATCATTTTATTCTAATAATGATGTAACATCATACATTTCTACATTCTGTATTCGCTGGATTTTTTTTGACACCTGTCTAGGATCTTTTTTATGACGACAGCTCTGAGAATGGCCTAATGGCCGAAAGCGCTTAGCTGAATTTTAATAATAAATACACACTCAGTACTCGTCGTTTCATTCACTCAAATATCAATTAGTTCTTTTAAATGAGGCTTAATTGCACACGTTAACTGTGTTCGGTTAATTCTGAAGTAATCACACTACATACATATCGCTTTTATTATCTACTTGCACGTTTTTCTGTATCCTTATAAATTTTTTACATTTAATTATCCTCAACTTTGATATTTAGGAAATATCGGTAAAAAAAATGAAGAAATCCACTTTCGTGTAAATTTTAGGACGTATTTATTTGAAGCCTATGGATCTGTTCGAATTTAGTTTACTTATTTGTCTTTGTTTTCCTGTTTATATCGGACGTCAGATTACGTTAATTAATTTGTTTCGTTCATTTCTGACAAAATGTGCTGCGAGTCCGTCTTGCTGAAGCCACATATATTTGAAACTTTAAACAGATAAACAGGTTCAATTTTATTTCCGAACAGTATTTAGATTGATAAACAACAACTCAATTAACTGAATATCCACTATACCAATTAGTTACTTAGTTTTTCTGGTTTCTGATTATAGAGTACCTTAAATTAGGACGACCGTCAGCAGTAATTTCATCCTTCTGTAACTTACTAATAGTTTAGTTTCGACAGTCCTACAGTAAGTTGGACGTCGAGTCGGTCTGTGGCGAAGTAATTCGAAATCAATATTTATCACACAAATACCGGTCTTTAAACAAACATAGATAGCAAGAATTTAAGTTCAATATATACTCAGTAACAGTAGAAGTGATACACCCAGGAGTAATAATATAATTTATCGACATTGATTTTTTGGTAATGTAATAGCCTTAAAACAAGAATGAAATGATGAACATTTGCAAGAAATTGTATTAACATGTACTAAGAAAAAATAATAATGTGTTTGGCGACAGCGTAGCTGAATGCACTCCTGTTTACGTCTAGGCATCTACAAAAGGAGGTGGTTGATGTTTGCTTGCGGCACTTCGTTCCAAGCAACTTGAACTTCGTGGATTAACTGCGCCAGAGTCTATAGACGGTGGTGCAAATATACTCTCCATCATATCCCATACATGTTCGAAGGGATTTAAACCTGGTGGTGGGATGGTCACGGCAAAACAATAACGTTAGCTTCTAAGAGAAACTTCCTAGTTCGACGTGCAATATGTGGACGTGCGTTGTCTTCTTTAAAAAGGACTTGTGGACATCCATTTAGACAAGGCAGTAAAGTGGTTTGTAGAACATCATCAATGTAACGCCCAACTGTCATACTGCATCAAATCAACACAAGTGGTGATCGGCTACCATTAGCAATAGCCCCCCAAACCATTAATCTAACAGTACTCTACATGCCTTTCAACAGCAAACTCAATATCACGTTGCTCTCCACACCCCTTTCAAAATCGCTAGCATGGTGATAATTTTGACGTCTTCAGGCATTTTGTTACGCTTAACACGAGTAGACGAATTCGCAATTACCAACAATATCATCTGTACTAAACGGCTTCGTTAACAGGTTTCTTCAGAAAAAACTTAAAAGAAAAAAATTGTTTTTGTGAACCTGTTCTAAGATATAACGTTGATATTGCTCTGCTTTAAATACGATCATGATGTTGCCAAAAAATCAAGGACAAGAAGTTATACCTTTTGGGTGTAACAATTCTAATATCAAATTTTGAATTTAGATTGTAAATTATATATTGAATAAATTATTATTAAAAACTTTAAAATACGCTTTAATAGCAAATCGCATTAAAAAGTTGAAAATAAGATTTTTTAATATAGGAGAGTTTCTGTTACTGCAATAGAAAATCCAACAATCAATTATGACTATTAATTTGTAATAAGATCGATGTAAAAATTAAGATATTAACAGAAAATTCAAATATAGCTCAGTTTGGCAAACGAAGGAAAACCCCTGAAATGCGCAGAAGATAAACAGTGAACTCAGTTGTGTAAAGGATAACAATAACTCACTATTTTGGGAAAGTACAGTCGGTGAAACAAGTTAGGAACTATTGCTTAGGTAATCAGGTAAATTTTGTTTCTATTCTAAATTTTAATACCAATTTCATAATTTTTAAAATATGTTCATGATTTTCTGTTGTTGATATAATGGTGAGGTAAACTATTGTTCTGTAATATAAAATCGACAAAAAAGTATCAGTAGGGCAAAAAACCAAAACTAAGACAATCGTAAAAATAACAACTGATTTCAATATTCTCTTTTTATCTGACATTTAATTTTATTATATCATTTGAGCATTTTGTCAAAAGAAGGATTCTTTTTATTTCTATTAAACAAATTAGTCGTTTTTTTAAACAAAAAGTTTTCATTAAACATTCTTTTTTCTTCGCGAGATACAAAGTTTTACACTTGGAAAAAACAAAAATTTGAACATCTTTTTAATAGAAATTAAAGCGTAGTTTCTAACAAATTAAAAAAAAGTAAATTGATTAACAAATATCGAAATCATAATAAGCCATTTCTTCTTGAATTATATTATTTAAAGTGGAGAAAATGACGAAAAATTTAAGGGGAAATGGGGAATAGAAAAAATACAAAAAATCGAGTAGAAATTATCAGACAAAAAAGGGTAATTGAATGGAATTAATAACAAAAGCTAATTAAAAATTTTTACAATAGATATTAATTGCTTGTTAATTTTAAAATATTGAAAAGTTTGATTTACTAACAGAAACCAACAGGTAATAAAACCAAACTTTACAAATTCAATTAAACCTCATTTTAGTATTGTATAAGTTCTTCATTCATTTGTACATGGTTCATTTTCGCCGGAAAGTTCTTCAATGCCCGATAAATCAGCATATTCATTATTTTCGCTGCTATTGGTGTCTAAATTTGTATCAAAATCATTATTTTTCTTATCAAGATATTTTTTCATTGCTGCCCATACCAATTCAATTCGAATCAAATCGGGTAATGTTAACAGATCATTAATTTCATGAGTCTTGTACCTAGATTTATGTACGAGGGCAATTCAGAAACTAACCTCCGATTAGTCACAGTGCGGGTAGTGGGGGGAGTAGCGCGCCATCTGTGCATTCACACGCTCAGCAGGTCAGTCGGCATCAAGCCGTAGTCGAGTGAACATCGTACCTGCGCTAGTTTAGTTTTTGTGGCAGTTTGAAATGTGTGCTGCAATAGAAAATCCTGCCAAATGTGAAGTGCGTGCTGTTATAAGGTTTTTTACAGCCAAAGGATACTCTGCAGCAGCTATTCATCGTGAGCTTTGTGCCGTGTACGGACCAAAAGTTATGAGTGAAGGAGTTGTCCGTGAATGGGTACGTTTATTTAAAAGTGGACGAGAAAACGTTCATGATGAAGAGAGGAGTGGTAGACCATCCTTGGTGACTGACGAACTCGTTCAGACAGTTGATGCAAAAGTTCGTGAAAATCGACGTTTCACAATGGCGGAGTTGTCTACTGATTTTCCACAGATTTCTAAGACTCTTTTGTACGAGATAGTGACAGCAAGATTGGGTTACCGTAAGTTCTGTGCACGATGGGTGCCCAAAATTCTTACCGACCACCACAAAAGTCAAAGAATGGCCTCTGCATTAGACTTTCTGTCACGTTATGAGGACGAAGGAGAACCATTGTTAAACAGAATCGTGACCGGTGATGAAACCTGGATTAAGTACGTGAACCCTGAGACAAAAGAACAATCAAAGATGTGGGCACATTCAGATTCGCCTACCAAACCAAAAAAAGCCCGGCAAGATTTTTCTGCCAGAGAACTGATGGCAACGGTGTTTTGGGATGCCAAAGGGGTGTTGTTGGTTGAATTCATGGAACGTGGAACGACCATTAATCAAGACGTGTACTGTGAAACACTAAAAACATTACGACGGGCTATACAGAACAAACGCCGTGGTATGCTGACTTCCGGTATCGTTTTTTTGCACGATAACTCCCGTCCTCACTCTGCTCGCAGAACAACAGCCCTTCTTGAGTCCTTCAAGTGGGACGTTTTCAACCATCCACCTTACAGCCCAGATCTGGCGCCAAGCGATTATCACCTCTTCATGCATATGAAGGAATGGCTCGGGTCCCAGCGGTTTGATGACGACGAAGAGCTCAAAGATGCGGTCACAGGCTGGCTCAAGGCACAAGCGGGTGATTTTTATGCAGAAGGAATTTCAAAGCTTGTGAAGAGATACGATAAGTGCCTCAATCGTTATGGAGACTATGTCGAAAAATAGTGCAAAGATGTAGTTGTAAGATGTATATATTAAAATATTTTTACTTAACTTGGTGTATTTTTTTCAATCAACCGGAGGTTAGTTTCTGAATTGCCCTCGTACTTTTATGAGGGCGTATAACTCTGGTTTGTACATTTTTGCGTCAAATGGACTGTTTCAGGACCTTAACCATTCCTGCATAATGGTTTTTCTTGTTTCAGAGGTTGGTAATATATCTTTTAATTTATTAATAGAGCGCATTAGCAATAACAACTACACTTCCGGTTGGTACATTAGGTACTCATTTTCCAGTTAACCATTTATGTAATTATCAAAATTTATATCATTGTGATAATCGCCAGTGCTACAGCTTGACTTCCACTTAACATATGAATTGGGTACGAAACCTGTTTCACCTCCAGCATTAACTATTATACGACGAGCGACTTTGGTCATAGGTTTTTTGTGTCCATCATTGGTTGAATCATTCCATCCTTCCAAATGTGTTTCATAATGAATGTAAGTTTCATCCATGTAGACAATAGGATGTTTTTCTTCTCTATATAACTGCGCATTCGTCTTAGAAATTGTATTTTTTAATGCGGAATGGACTGCCGTTCCACTAAGATTTGACGATTATTTTTTATTATACGCCAACGAAACCCTGTCTTATGGATATCTTTCCTTAATGTCTCTTTACTTCTCTGATAGTCCATTTCCTCGCAATATTTTTATGGATTGACTTTGAATTTGGTACTAACTTTTATGTAACATGAAAATTTACGATTGTTCTGCCTAAAATAGCACGATTATGTTCATCAAGTGCAACTGGCAACTTTCTCGAATTCCTCTTTTTATTGAGTGTTGAAAACATCGGTATTTCATCACTATCAACCTTGTTGCCTTAATCGTTTTAAAACTCACCCCAGTGGCTGCAGCAACACGTTCTTGAACCATAGAAAAATTTAAATTTTGTATTTCAAGAAGAATGAAGAATTGGTGTTATTTTGAAGTTGTTACAGGAATTCATTATAACAAATATTGTGCTCAAAATAAGTTAAATAACCTAGCCTAACTTAATCCAATAGTTGACAGTTAAATACATTTTTCACTCGAAATTTTGAGCTACTACCTTTTTGCACCAAAGGTTTCAATTGTTTAAAATATTAAGAAGTGAAACCTTAAGTTTAATGAAAGGTTTAGAATTATATTAGAAAATTGAACATACCTTAGGGATGTTTATTATGGAAGTTTCAGCTTCTGTTTCTTGCTTAAAAAACTTTAATACATTGTTTATAATTTTACGACTTTGACCTGTTAAAACTTTATTTTTCATCTTACTTTTAAACGGCATTTTGTTTAGCAAAATCACTTTTGAACAATCTACAAACAAAATATTTTCAACTTTCATCGGAGACTATACCAACGATACGAAGTGCACGAATATAATTTTAAAATGAGCTCTCTGCATTTACTAGGTAGTGGGGCCGGCTTGTCCACGGCGAATCAAAGTCTCAGGGGTTTCCTACGTCCGCCAAGCTGTAAAAAAGCGTCATATTGAATGTGAGAATCATTTTATTAGCTGCTATTTACAAAATTAAACTTATTATATGAAACTATAGTTAATTGCACCCCACGATTTTTACTATATTTGAATTTTTTGTTAATATCTTAGTTTTCATATTGATCTTATTCCAAATTAGTCATAATAAATGATTGTTGGATTTTTTATTGGAGTAATACAAACTCTCCTAAATAAAAAAAAATAGTTTCTACTTTTTGTTCGATTTGGGATTAAAGCTTGTTATTTTTTCAGTTTTTCTAAATTACAATTTATTTTCTGAATTTTTAATCTCAAGGCGAGAACAAAAATACCTACTTATAATTAAGAGCTTCGATTTTTTAGTCAATCATGCAAAGCATCTCATAAGGATCTATAGAAATCTAAATCCATTGACTAACCGTGTTGCAATACACATTTCACCGGCATTCTATGCATAAAATAAAATAGAAAGAAATAAGGAAAGTTTGTTCGGTTTATACAGACAAATAAAATAAAATAATTGTTTAACTGTCACTCGTCAAATACACGGAACATTGTGTGTCAAAGTGATCGATCTTTAATTGGGAATGGGAAGGGAAACATCGATATATCGTATCTATATTATTCAACAGTTTCGATATATGGATAATACAAAATATCGATATTTCAATATATCGATATATTATTCAAAGAGTGATTACTTAGGAACTGTATCAAAATTATCGGAATTTAACAAACCATCAATGGAACTAAAGCCTTCACATACAAACAAAAATATATACAGACTATAGTACCAAATCACAGATAATATAAGACAATTTTTTATTTGTGATCCAAGCAAAGGAAACTGAGCTCGATTAAGCGAAAGCATCGATAGTATCGGAATTAAAAATATTTAAGAAACTTTTCGATTATCTTCGAAAAAATATCGATATTTCGTACCCTTCCCTTACATATTTTGAGGTTTTGTTCTGTTTCCGTTGAATTGTAAAGATCAGCAGATATAGTTTTCCTGGTTTTCTATATCATTGCACAGTTATACTGATTTTAATTGGAAAAATGATATCCAGGATATCACCATAGGGCTACTAATATCTAAGCTTCAATATTTGTAATATCACATCTTCTTCTTTTTTCTATTAACATATATTAAGTCAATCACAAGTTAGGTCACTTCTTGGTCTAGCCAAAAATAACTACTAAACATCTGGTAGGCATCAAATGAAAAGTAACTTCTGTCATTCTGACGATGATATTGATTTATCGAAACAATGGTCAATTTTTTAGAATTTTAAACAATTTTTATTATATTGTGGAATTAACTAGAAACCGTGAGTTTCAGTTAAAACACTAATATGAGTAGATTCCATCAAGTAAGGGTCGAGACAGTTAATGTTATTATTTTCTTCCTAATAACAAACGACAAAAGTACGTATTAAAAGTAAGGTTATATGTACCAAACCACAGATAATACCAAACATGCAATAATCAATAATCTTACGATTGCGCACATTCATTTTCAGATAAAATAAAATATCGAAGATAAAAGTTGGCCAACTTTTATTTTATCTCTTATTTGTTATTTCCTGTATAAACGCTATATAGATTTTCCATAAGGTCAACTTTATATTTTATTTCTTATTTTATTTTATGTTATTTTATTTTCTGTATAAACCCATTTTAAGTCAATCACAAGTTAGGTCACTTCTTGGTCTAGCCAAAAATAACTACTAAACATCTGGTAGGCATCAAATGAAAAGTAACTTTTGTCATTCTGACGATGATATTGATTTATCGAAACAATTGTCAATTTTTTAGAATTTTCAACAATTTTTATTATATTGTGGAATTAACTAGAAACCGTGAGTTTCAGTTAAAACACTAATATGAGTAGATTCCATCAAGTAAGGGTCGAGACAGTTAATTTTATTATTTTCTTCCTAATAACAAACGACAAAAGTACGTATTAAAAGTTAGGTTATGTGTACAAAACCACAGATAATACCGAAGATGCAATAATCAATAATCTTACGATTGCGCACATTCATTTTCAGATAAAATAAAATATCGAAGATAAAAGTTGGCCAACTTTTATTTTATTTTATTTTATCTCTTATTTGTTATTTCCTGTATAAACGCTATATAGATTTTCCATAAGGTCAACTTTATATTTTATTTCTTATTTTATTTTATGTTATTTTATTTTCTGTATAAACCCATCTTAAGTCAATCACGAGTTAGGTCACTTCTTGGTCTAGCCAAAAATAACTACTAAACATCTGGTAGGCATCAAATGAAAAGTAACTTCTGTCATTCTGACGATGATATTGATTTATCGAAACAATTGTCAATTTTTTAGAATTTTCAACAATTTTTATTATATTGTGGAATTAACTAGAAACCGTGAGTTTCATTTAAAACACTAATATGAGTAGATTCCACCAAGTAAGGGTCGAGACAGTTAATTTTATTATTTTCTTCCTAATAACAAACGACAAAAGTACGTATTAAAAGTTAGGTTATGTGTACCAAACCACAGATAATACCAAACATGCAATAATCAATAATCTTACGATTGCGCACATTCATTTTCAGATAAAATAAAATATCGAAGATAAAAGTTGGCCAACTTTTATTTTATTTTATTTTATCTCTTATTTGTTATTTCCTGTATAAACGCTATATAGATTTTCCATAAGGTCAACTTCATATTTTATTTTATGTTATTTTATTTTCTGTATAGATCCATCTTAATATAAGTATATTCTATTTTTTTATCCTGATGATTCTAGTCAGGACCTTAGCATGAAGTTGAGATTATTGTATTTTCCTCGGCCAATTGTTGGATGCGAAAACGTGGATGTAGTGTAATTATCGCTATCGTTCTAAATCCCTTAATTAATCAGTTTCAAATATTTTTACAGTATATATTCAGATATTTCAAAATATGAGGAATTGATCCAACTCACTCTTTTTTTCTTTTAACGATAATGGTATTGAATTTTTGAAAATTCAAATGCTGGTTTCTCATATTTTGAGTACAAGATTTTTCCTCCAAAATATTTATGAAATCAATATACGGGCACTTTAATTAACAATAATAATTATCATAAATGTAAATATAGAGATAATTATATTCACAATTATTCTTCAACGAAAATAAAGCGTTGTTGAATCTTTTATAAACAATAAAACAAAATTGAAGATTTAAAAATAATATAGATTATTTTTATTTGCTTTTATTGATAACATTTTCTCGCATTTGTTAAATTTATTGCCGGAGCTAACCGTATTTTAAGTGGTATGGATTGATTTCTTGTCATTTCAAAATTATTTATGTCTATGTATGTTCAACTTGACGCGGCTTAATGTCAATTTTCCGCGTCAGTGAAGAAAACACTTCCAGCACGTATGGGTATGAGTATTTAGAGAACTTATAATCGGTATTTGACGCAGATGGTTTTTTTTTTAACTTATTATTGGTATATTTTCTGGTAAATTGAATAAACTATGATTTACTGTGATATTTTCCAGTTTATAGGTACCTGTGTTATACTGTCTTATCATAAAATTTATATATATAATATGGAGTGAGTTGAAAGTGATTATTATAGTTATGCCCTTTATTGAGCCCTAAGGAATTTGAAGAGTTAAGATCATTTATGTTACAAAGTTAGATAAAATGGTGATAATTGTGTGAAAATAATCAGAAATTGAATCGAAAAATACGAATAATTTGACATATATAAGGTAATTTGTTGGCTATAGCCACAAATCTCATATTGAATGACTAGATTCCTTTGTTTCATAATTTGAAACTTGCAATAATCATAGTATACTTATAATCTATTCTATTACCTTCCTGCATAGCTGCTGGTAGAATGTTTCTCGTTCATTTTACATTTAATTACCTTGAGGGCAAGTGCGCTTCTATTTAATTACGTAATTAAGCCATCAATAACTACAGTATAAAGGCTAGATGTTACAAAAATAACGTCTACAAAAAAAGGTCACATTAAATTGCTAAGGGGATTAGACACACTCATCACACTAAGGCACCCGCATCTCCGTAACAAAATAGGATAGGAAGGATTATGATAAACGACGATAGGATTAAAATGTACATTTCCATTTACTGTATTTCAATTAGATGGCTTCAAGAAAGACCGAAAGAAGGATCTAGGTCATTTAACATCCATCTATGAACCGATTCAGTATATGAGGCTTAGATTTTATCATGTCCGGGGCTGATCGGGTTTGTTAGCTGATTGGAAACGTTCGTTTCTGTAATTGGCATTCGTGGACTTTATGGACATGAATAAGTAGAAAGGATAATTTAGAACAGGAATGTTGCTGAAGAAAATGGAGTGAGTGTCACTTTAAGAAATGCCTAAAAAATGCTCGCTGTTACAACGCTATATCTACTGATTATGAAATAATAATGGGGCAACATTTTGAGAAAAAGACACCTTTCCTTTTGACTGCGAAAGTAATGTTGAAGTGGACAATGCTTTAAGTAGTCTACACTTTCCCCAGATTCCTAGAGCTCTGTCTCTGAGTTGGCTTTACTGAGAGGTTGTTTTCGTCCAAAGCAACAGATATTATTGATGTTAATGTAAAGGCTATATCTTAGTATTCAACTTCAAGCTTCTTTATAATGGATATTCCCCAAACGAATATCACAGAGTTTTTTTAAATTGTGCAGCTGTAGTGGAACGTATCAGATCTGAGATGCCAACGATTTGAAAATGTTGATGTAATGAATAATAATTCTGAAAACTGTCCTTAGTATTCAGACTATTTTCAAAAATCCATTATAATGCTTTATAGATAAATAACAGTAAGGGGTTACCTAAAACATTATTTATTAATTGATGGACGTTGTTACCGAAGGTATTTTTCGTTAGATTGATAAGAAAACGGCCTCATATCTCTATTTGGAAGTGTATATTGCAATCTTATTCAAAATGACGCTTGTACATCTACATGTTGATTCAGATCTGACAACATATTCGTATTTATCTCAAAGAATATCAACCGCTATTTTTGGAAGTACCTATACCTAAAAAAGCTTCTTTGTCAAATGTAGTCTACTACTCTTTGTAGCTCAGTAAACAGCACACTTGGACATAGTATTGTAAAATGAAATATTAACAGTTCTGTTTCTGAACGATCAATCACAGTTCTTCCGATTCACTTTGTATAAAACACTTTGAACTTTTCCAAGATTACGTAATTTAAAATTCAAATCAATTTGCGCACGTGTGAAAGAAGTCAAGGACGGTAAAATTCTAAAATACGATCACACATTGATGAAATTAGATTAACGAAGTGACGTCAAACAAATAATTAAAACATATTTGAATAAAAAAACAATGTCAGGTAGGCAAAAGTGTGAGACCAAATGAAATATGTCTAATATTTGATTGTAATATGCTGCAAAAAAGTTTGGTAAGTTCATAAATATAGTATTGGAATTATTAACTGATTTACGTTTTTAATGAAACTAACTGTTTCTAGATAATTTTACAACACATTGAAAAAATGGTGTAAAAATTTGACAATTGTTTCGATATTGCTACCATCGTCAGAATGACAGGAGTTACATTTCATGTGATACCTACCTGTTGTTTAAAAATTATTTTTGTCTAGACATCAGGAAGAAATCAAATCGATGTCATTTTTTTTAGAATCTTCACCATTATTTCAATATATTGTGGAATTATTTAGAAACAGTTAGTTTTGTTAAAAAAGTAATATGAGTAGATTCAACAGTAAATTAGATTCGCACAATCGCTATATATTAAATGTTTACTTTCTTATCTGACTAGTTTCTGTGTTTCCGAGTTGATAAGTTTTTAAGTTTCACCTAATTCAATCAAACTGAGATTTCAAATTTAGATTTCTGTTTTGAACAATGCCTAGACGGGTGAAGCTAATAGGGATATCGGTATGATTGAGGCGGGTAGTCTTCAGAGAGAAGTTACGGATGCGTTCCAAGTCAGTGAAAGTATCATTTCGCTTCTTATCCGTAGATATGGAGTAACAGGATACGTGAAAGAAATACCTAGAAGTGGACGACCAAGTGTTACTACCCCCGCATAAGATCGTTTTCTGACTATGTCTTTTGAATGCTTCTGGTGTTTCGGTTTTAATTGAAACACTATGTCAAAGACTACACGCGACTTTTGAGAAGAGTTCCATTAACCCAAATTCATAGACGTACACGATTGGCATAAGTTAATGAACATGTGAATTGGCATGTTGAATGGAGGTCCGTATTGTTCACAGATGAGTCGAGGTATGGGCGGTTTTCTGATAATCGGTGTGTTCGTGTATGAACTCTTTCTCGAGTGCCCTGAAATCGAAAAGCAGTGCAGGAAGTTCATCCGTTCAGAAGTGGTACAGTTACTGTTTGGGGAGATATTTGTTCAATGGACGTACAGAATTGTTAGTCCTTGATGGACCGCATCATGCAACAGTAGTCGAAGACGCTTTGGACTTCCATGGCATATTTGGGACCAGCTACAAAAAGCCTTGATTTCCCATCAAACACCCCCACAGATACTTACACAGCTTTTACTCAGACTTTTAAGACTAATCCATCAATACTACTTCAACGACCTTATTGAAAGTATGAAGAGGCGTCGTTTGGCTGTGACTGAAGTTAGAGGAAAGCGTACTCGTTATTAACGTATGTACTTTAATTTTTAATAACATTAAAATGGTACACAACCTCAAACTGTTGTTTCAAACTGCCAATGAATTGCGCAAAAGGGCAACACGAACGCTTATATAGAATGAAAAAACATTCAATATATAACATACAGACACTTTACGATGAAAAATCGTAATTTGTTGAAACACAATCTCAGAATGTATGAACTTCCTTAACTTTTGTGGAGCAGTTTATTATTTTAATGTCGGTACAAGAAGATGAAGTTTGGAATTTTCATTACTGTCATCCGAGATGTAATATGAAACGCTTGTATCTAAAAGCTGTTTTAGACTATGCAATTTCTTGTACATGATTTGGTTCAATTTCTTGTACAAGATCTGGAACCACAAATTGTTTGGCAGTAAATTTATTCAGTATTATACTGTACAATATATTGTTCAAGAAATAGTTCGTGATTCTGCGCAGTACATCGTTTTTCTCGCTTTAAAATCAGAATCGTCTATGTTAAAGGCTTAATGTAATGTTCTATGATCCTAGTGAATTGTCAAACAAAAAACAACCTAAAAATTTAGGGCTTTGGTTGATCGGTTTAGTGTGTGAATTATTGATTACTTTTGATTAATTTATTGTTATAAATGAAACTAACACAAACGTGAAACTGTAAACAATCAACTATGTTTGGTTACAGAGTGTTATAATATATTCCAACTGCGCATGCCCTTGATCCATAAATTGTGTAGAAATAGAACATGTTCTATTTTCCGACACAATTTTCGGCTCAATCTACGTTTTTGAAACAATTTGCTGTATGATACTATCGTTCAAGAAGTTGAACCAAATCTTGTACAAGAAATTGTGTAGTCTAAAATGAATATTTAATTTAATATGAATGGCTATCCTAAGATCCCTATACTGAAGCTAGCCAATAAAGTGCTATAAAAGATAAAAGTTCCAATTTAATAGAATTTCTAAATGAGCGTGCAGTTCCTTTTTGAGAAAACCATTCATTAAATCAATGTTAGTTCCTACAAAGTAGTAAATTCTGTAATATTCGTTATTTGTTTATTTCTTAAGAATTATTTAACAATGACGTCCAAAAATTACCTTGAGATAAAAAAGTTTTGCAGTATAATTCTAATTAACACAAACAGCATTGTTATCAGCTTATCAGTTTCGGAGTTAGAATCTTACCAATGCACTGCATTAAACTAAATAGATATTTCGACTATAATAAATCAGTTTAACAAAAACTATTACAACTCTATATTCTCTAAAATTAATTCCCGTTCCCATATTAATCGCCCCAATACAATATTATACTCGGTGCGGCCCCTCTCAATATTATTACTGCATCTTCCTAAATATATACCTCAATTCCTCCAATTTTTCATTCACTTTTCTGCGTTTTATATTATATTGAACACTTTCTTTGTTTTTCAGTTGTCTATTTCTTTTATATTTTTGAACTTATTTGACCTAATTTATTCTCTGTTTTGAGTATTCTAGATATTTAAACGTTCTATGTACCAGTTCCATCCGCTATCTTCTTATTTTAATATATTTTCGGTATCAGTTTATATTCCAGATATCTCCCTAAATTATAAACAATATTATCTCTCGTTTTTTCTTTATGTCTGTCTTTTCATGTCCCACTTTATCTTGTTTTTAATTTATTCTGCGTATATAAATGGTCTTGTTATCAAGAACACCATCTGTTTCCATCTTTTCAATATCTTCTGGCATTGTTGGATGATTTTTCTTATGTCTTACCTTTGTTTGTGACAGTTTATTCTTTGTTTTATCTAGATATCTGAATATTCTTGTGCCTATAAATCCATTCATTATTCTTTCTACAACGCTGGATGGGATTTTTCTTAGATATTCCTGGAATTTATTGTCCCAGTGTATTCTTAATTTCGTATGTTGGGGATTTATGTTATTCTACCCCTCCCTTCAGTTGAATGCATTCCGATACGCCTCTGCATACTTTGAATGAGCTGATCAATGACACCTTGCGTGATTTCATCTCAAGCTGTGTACGGAATCGCGTAGCTGTGCCGAAATCATTGGGGGATATGATAATGAATGTACTTGTCTACCGATCATGTCCCAATCATGCTCTATAGGTGACAAATCTCCTGATCGGAAGGGAGAAGATTGATACGGGTTTTTTTATAAGTACTGTAATGTATCAACTGCCATATGGGATACCATTATCTTGCTGAAAAAGTACATTATTTAAATCCCCGTAAGGTAGTAGCAACTGCTTCCAAGACATTATCAGAGTAGCGTCGAGCAGTTAAATGTCCCCGTAAAAATACTAGCGGCCTTCTTCTACCTGCAGCTATAGCACTCCAAATCATCAGCCCTTTGGTAAAGGGAGACTCGCGATCCAAAGTATATTGGCGACGCCTGACTCGTGTACGGCTATCATAAGATCATAAACAAAAACTAGACTCGTCTGAAAAACAGCTCTATTCCATTCGTCTTCCTAATCCGTCCGTTCTTTGCCCTATTTTAGCTTGCGAGTACAGTGATTATATGTTAAAGGTAGAATTAACCTTGGACGATAACATTACAGACCAAAAGAGCGAATTCATCCGTATACAGAGCACATTGTAAGTATATGTCCAATTTCATCCAGAAAAACATTTCCTAGATCTAAGGGCTAGTAACCTCAACTACCGATCCTCATGCTTTGTTATTCTTCTAGGCCGGCCGACCGACCAGCAGGCCTCGTCCTTCGGTGTTAACGGCCCTGCACTGTCCAACAACGAACAACGGTAGCGATGTTCCTGTTCAAACGACGAGCTATTTCCCTTAAGGAAAATTCTCCCTTGTGTTGGCCATCAATTCGATCCCACTCAAAGTTACTCAACTAAGAGTTTTAAAAAAATCAAGAATCCATTCTTTAGAATATCGACAAAAAACGGTATTTAGTATACTTGGTTTTACTTCAATATTCAATAGTTTTTTTTGTGAGGGCCAGTATATATTTCGTGTGCTCTGGATCTTTCGATATTTCAAACACTTCCTCATTTTTTATTTCTCCGACTACCTGTTGATGGACCTTATTTGCTAAGATTGGTCTCTCAAGATTTCATTTTTCGTACTCTCTCTTCAATTTCTGGTCATATATCACCAGTGTAATTAAAACGATCTCGACTGCAAATTCAATTCACATATGTTCTTTCTATTTTTAAGAACATTTTCTAGAAATATTTGAGTAGAGTTGGATGTTTTGATAAGATTACTGAAGCTTTAACAGTTACCAGTTAACTTCTTATCATAATAATAGGGGCTAAAAAAATAGTTCTCGATAATAGATTTGGCCTAGTTCCCATGTAATAGAAAAAATTTTTAACGATTATTTGGGACTGGCTATCATATTAAAAACTAGTCCTAGGATGACTATTTCGGCCGATAATTGAAATGAGAAAAGCAGAGATTAGACTATCATTAGACCAATTGGTTGCTTGTATCGTCTACTTAGAGTTTATTGAACAAATCGATAGCTAAATAATTGAGTTGTAAATCGATTGTTCACCTTTATAGTGAAAAAATAGATTTTCAATTCTATTTTCCAGAATTTTTTGTAAATTGTGTCATATGATCATAAAAACCTGTTCTTTAAACACCACATTGGTACACATTAAAATATATGTTTCATATTTTAAGAGAAATTTGAATTCTTGACTTTACTTCACTCGACAAAAAATAGAAAATTTAATTTAATCTCATAAAAATGTAGATGTGTCGTTTTAGCGTTGATTGAGAAGTACGTACTTCTCAATCAACGGTTTTAGTTTCCACATTTAAATTTATGGTATATAATATGTATACATTTTTGTAATCGTCTGTTATTGGAGTATCTAAAAAAATTGTTATGCTATTAAAAAAAATTCAATTATATCATGTTATATTATTGTTAGTACGGTACCTATAAACAAAATATGTATATTTAATCAATGTGTGTATATTGATCAATATGAGAATATTGGAGGGTTAAGCACGTTTAAAACTAGTAATGTTTGTCAAATTTTTTTATTCGCCCAAGTTTGACTTCTCCACAAACTTTTTTTATATTTTTGATAATTTTTCAACCATCACATTCCGGTATTTCATTTTTTAATCATCATCGATCATTATAAGCTTGACTTATTTTGAAAAAAAAATTAAAAACATTTTTGTGAAGTCATTTTAACGTAGGCTATATAAATTCTTGGGTGTATGACTGACATTTGTTGTAACTTGAATTTTATATCTGGCTTAAATATATCTCTTTCTATTTTATAAGGTTATTACCTATGGTATGTGTAACATGTTGTTAATGAATTTTTATTTATCTTTGTAAAAACCAAAGTTTGTACATTGTGTAACATATAATTTAAATGATTTTAGCTAGAGTTGTATACTATTAAATATACTTTGTATAGTGTTAAACAAGGGATAAATATATTAATTAATAAACACCTTATTTTTTGTTTCATTTTCCCTATAAAGCTCATTTTCCAATTGATAATAGATAGTTCAAAAAGAAAAATGACATCGCATCAAACTTATCCCATATTTACGCACACAGCTAATTCCAACGATTCTAGAACATTCGTTTCGCGTTTCAAGTGAAGAATTTTGGTTATAAATAAAGGGTTTTAAAGATTAAAACTAACTTTTTCGCATCTGTGAGATGTGTTAGGTGGCGGATCAGTCAGTGCTTGAGATGAAGATGTGCTAAGTGGCGGATCAGTCAGTGAGACCTGCAGTGTCCGAGATTTAACGGACCTCATTTGTGTTTGTCGACATATACCGGCGAAAGTCCGAATATATAATAGAATTAAGAAATGTTCGGACTTTCACCAAGGCATTTGACATTTGTCGACATCCACCGGCGAATGTTGACATTCACTACTTTCGGTCTTTCACGGTAACATATATACTCTGGAGGCGGTATCGTGGTAACAAACTGAAATTTATCCAAAAATGACAAAAATGTCGTACTTAAAGCACTATAGCACTTGTTGTACTGGCTGTGGTGAGCTGAAAACAATAAGGTTCATCTGTGAGATGTTCTGAATGATATTCAATCATAAAATTGGTGACTTTTTGCACTCCAGAGGCTGTATCGTGCTAACAAACTAAAATTTCTCAAAAAATTACAAAAATGTCGTACTTCAAGTACCATAGCATCCGTTATTTGGCTATTGTGAGCTAAAAACCAATAGGGTTTATCTGTAAGATGTCCTGAACAATATTCAATCATAAAATTGGTGATTTGTGGCACTCCGGAGGCTGTATCATGCTAACAAGACATGTAACGAAAAGTGGCCGACGACGACATACACACAGGATTTTTTTTCTAAAAACCATTTCATCAAATTTTTTGTGGGTAAACCAATACTTTTCTCCCATATTAGATATGTTGGGCGGAAAAGTAGAAATGGAATGACATCTCTATTATTAGCCCAGTTATTGTTGCCTGTTGCATTGATACAGTGGTATAATTAGAAGATTTCCAATCAATTACTTACAACTAATTTAGTAAACCATCACGAAGCACATTACAGCCGCCAAAAGACATGAGAAATAGACTATTAAGATCTGATAATTCCGACTGGAAGAGTCGCTGTCTCTATTAGAAGCTTATAATTTAGCTAATAAGAGATTTAGCAGTATTGTAGTACTATGTCAATGTTAACGGTTTTCTTACTAAATACAGTAAAGATTACCGAAGGTAAGCAAGGTAACTTCGTGGCCTGCGTCCTTTTCATCTTTAAATAAACGGTTTGAAAGATTAAAACTAACTTTTCCGCATCTGTGGCCCTGAACAATATTATATCATAAAATTGTTACTTGCATACACTTCGGGGGATGTATCGTGCTAACAAACCAAAATTTCTTGAAAAATAACCAAAAATGTAAGATATCTGGGTTTATAGGACCCGCTGTACTCGCTCTAGTCAACTGAAAATCAATAGGGTACATCTGTGAGACACCTTGAACAATATCCAATCATAAAATTGATCAATCGTATGCTCTCTGGAGGCTGTATCGTGCTAACAAACTGAAAATTCTCCAAAAATGACAAAAATATCGTACTTGAAGTACTGTAGCACCTGTTGTATTGGCTCTGGTGAGCTAAAAATCAATAGGGTGACTTGTTGAACTCCGGAGGCTATATCGTGCTAACAAACTGAAATTTCTCAAAAATAGACAAAATGTCGTACTTCAAGTACCATAGCACCCGTTGTACTGGCTCTGGTGAGCTGAAAATCAATAGGGTTCATTTGTGACATGTCCTTAACAATATTCCATCATAAAATTGGTGACTTATTACACTCCAGAGGCCATTTCCCTTCGTTATTTCCTCTCCATAAACTACCATACACATTCCTCGATTGTAGTAATTACCAACCCTTGCGTTCCAATCCCCCATAATTATTATGTTTTCGTTCTGATCTCTTATTATATCCACCACTTCTTGTAATTTTATATAAAATTCTAAAAATCTCCTCTTCTCCTGTTCTTTCAACAGGTGCATATATTTATATTATATTTAATATTTCTAATAGTCGTATACTTACGACCAGTATTCTTGAATTTATCAAAACACCCGTCTGTTCCAAAGATTATATATATATATATATATATATATATATATATATATATATATATATATATATATATATATATATATATATATATATAAAGAAGATGTATGAATATCGCGTGATATGCAAACAACAACAACAAAGAGATTCATGGGTAATTCACGCAAAAAGAAAATGGCTACTGAAACAGTGTGGTAACCGCGGACATGCATGTTTCTGGCTCATTTGCCGTCTTCAGCACGGCATAACCAAATAAGGATGTGAAATTTGGGAGCAAAGATGTTAATCGAAACATGGGAAAACACAATACAATGGATTTCAACAAGGAAAGCAAACGCTCATTTGTGCCTTCAATTGAAAGATCCCGAGTTTTCGGGACAACAGCCAAGATCAATACGGAGGCGCATATAGCCCCCCGCCTGTACTTTCCGACCCATAGTAAACAACAAAGAAGATGTAGGAATATCGCGTGATATGTAAACAACAACAACAAAAAGATTCATGGGTAATTCACGCGAAAAGAAAATGGCTACTGAAACAGTGTGGTAACCGCGGACATGCATGTTTCTGGCTCATTTGCCGTCTTCAGCACGGTATAACCAAATAAGCATGTGAAATTTGGGAGCAAAGATGTTAATCGAAACATGGGAAAACACAATACAACGGATTTCAACAGGGAAAGCAAACGCTCATTTGTGCCTTCAATTGAATGATCCCGAGTTTTCGGGACAACAGCCAAGATCAATACGGAGGCGCATATAGCCCCTCGCCTGAACTTTCCGTCCCATAGTAAACAACAAAGAAGATGTAGGAATATTGCGTGATATGTAAACAACAATAACAAAGAGATTCATGGGTAATTCACGCGAAAAGAAAGGGGCTACTGAAACAGAGTGTTGTTGTTTACATATCACGCGATATTCCTACATCTTCTTTGTTGTGTACTATGGTTCGGAAGGTTCAGGCGGGGGCTATATGCGCTTCCGTGTCGATCTTGGTTGTTGTCCCGAAAACTCGAGATCTTCCCATTGAAGGCAAAAATGAGCGTTTGTTTTCCCTGTTGAAATCCGCTGTATTGTGTTTTCCCATGTTTTGATTAACATCTTTGCTCCCAAATTTCACATCCTTATTTGGTTATACCGTGCTGAAAACGGCAAATGAGCCAGAAACGTGTCCGCGGTTACCACTCTGTTTCAGTCGAAAACAAATTCGTAACAAAAATCGGTTGGGCCAAAATCCTGGATGACTTCGTTAACGGGCCCAATTGGCACAATTGACGGACTGTCAAAGTTCAAAAAAATAGCATTTTTTTAGTTTTTGATCTGACGCAACAAAGTTAGTTGAATTTCTTATAGACCCTAACACGTTCTACAACTTTTGTAGTCAACACTGTTTTCTAAAATATACATGAAAACATTTATTTAAGAAGGTTCATCAGTGACTCACACTGAAAAATATCCAATTATAATATTGATTGTATACACTCCGGAGCCTGTATCGTGCTAACAACCTGAAATGTCTCCAAAAATGTGGCATTTGCACTGCCATAGCACCCGTTGTACTAGCTCCAGTGAGCTAAAAATCAACAAAGTTCATCTATAAGGTGCCCTGAACAATTTCCAATTATAAAATTGGCCTTTTGTGGATTTATAAGGCACGCTGTGCTCGCTCTAGTCAACTGAAAATCAATAGGGTACATCTGTGAGACACCTTGAACAATATTCAATCATAAAATTGATCAATCGTATATTTTCTGGAGGCTGTATCGTGCTAGCAAACTGAAAATTATCCAAAAATGACAAAAAATTGGCACAATAGCACCCGTTGTACTGGCTCTAGTAAGCCGAAAATCGATGAAGTTTATCTTTGAGGCGCCCTAAACAATATCCAATCATAAAATAGGTCGCTTGTAAATACTCCGGAGGCTGTTTCATGCTAACAAACTAAAATTTCTCCAAAAATTACAAATATGTCGTACTTCAAGTACCATAGCACCCGTTGTACGGGTTCTGGTGAGCTGAAAATCAGTAGGGTTTGTCTGTAAGATGTCCTGAACAATATTCAATCATAAAATTGGTGGTCCGTAGGCTGTAGCCGTAGGCTGTATGGCGCTAACAAGACATGTTAGTGGCCGACAACGACATACACACATTTTTTGTTGGGGTAAACCAATACTTTTCTCTCATATTAGATAGTAGATTGGGCCGAATATTAAAAATGGTCTGATAGGAATCAATCTGAGTTTTCGTAAAGCACTAATTAAATGTTTTTTCCTACGACCACATAGGAAGGTGACATATATCGAACTGTCTAGTTCTATGGAAAGTGGCCTTTATTCATACGCGTACGGAAAAATAACTTATCCGTACGTGTACGGATAAAAAAGCTGTCAAATTGAATGTTGAAATGCTAGTCTATTTACCCCGCAAATTTATCTATATGTCAAATGCGTATTTCCTAAGTTGATTTGTCCATATAATATAATTTATTTATTTCATTTGAAATTAAAAAAAAAACCACCGAGCCCGGGTTCGAACCAGAAATCCAGTGTTCGGACGCTTAGCCCGCTCGGCCATTCCATCGCTGTTACGTTGTCTTCTTATTAAAGATACTTATAGCGCTAAGAAAATATACACAATATATTTATTCTTAAAAATAAAGTGTGTTTATATCGACATTTCTTGGACTAAATAAAGTAATTACAAATACACATATATAAAACCTCTAACATCTACATGAAAACGCAAGATTGTACATGCCTGATTCGGTAAAAGTATATCGCGTGGTCGTGGGAAAATAGTGTACATAACTTGTGTGAAAAATGTCACTTTCCGCATTCGTTACGTAATATACTATATTGGTTGTGGTTTTAATCTGAAACACATTTTCTTATAATACCAATAATTCAAGTTTTTTGCATTTAACGGCCAAAATTTTAAACGTATTTTTCCTAATTTTGAGCTCCAGTGTGTAATTTTTGATGAGTTACAATTAAATCAGTCAATTTGTGTTTATCTGACTATTTCACTCACCTACGAAATGAACCAATCAGAAGCTCTAGTCAAGTTCGGCTTACCGATAATACCAAACTTGACTCTTGACTCTGATTGGCCTATCAAGTTCGGTGTTTTCAGATTTGTTTACAGTGCATGTGACAGTTAAACGTCAAATATAAGTGATTACGCTGTGCACGCATTCAAAAATGAGTAGATTTGGGATGAATTCTATCGAATCAATCAACGAAAAAATCGATGAAAATGTACCGAAAAATACGAGGAAATCGAAGGAGTACATTTGGAAGCAATTTACCAGATTTTGCGATGAACGAAAATACCTATTAGATGAAGCAACGCCTGTCGAGAGACTAGCTATTATTTTGAAAGACTGGGGCTTCAACATGAGGAAAATCGATGGTTCTGATTACAAGGAATGTGTTGTGAAGACGATTTGGAATGTGAGTGCTAGATTATTGCAAGAAAAATTCTATAATGAATATGGACGAAGTTTCGACCCATTCAAAGATATTATTTTTCAATCGGCCAGAAATGCGCGAGATACAAAACGCAAGTTGCTTCAAGGTAACGTACAGAAACGAAAGATCAGTTCGGCACCGTTGACCCATGAAGAACATCAAGCAATATGTACACAATGGGATGAAGATACACCCACAGGACTCCAAAAGAAATTTTTCCATATCGCAGCAGTAGAACTTTCTTGGAGAGGAGGTGAAGCTGCATATTGTTTGTTAGATTATTTTAAAGAAGAATTAGATAATAAGGGGGCGCCTACCGGCAGAATCGAATATAACACAGTTTTTTCAAAAACTTGCCAAGGAGGTGGTCAGCGAAGTGCGAACAGCAAATGGTTGATTGAAAATGTGCAAAATGCAACAATGTGCCCCGTGAGACTTTATAAGAAGATGATTTCAATACGCGGTAATAATGTAAGATCTAATAGGTTGTTTCTCACCGTGAATGGACATTGGAAGCCTGGTGATCATTGCACTCCTTGGTACAAAAATATGCCTTTAGGGATCAATACGATCAGTAAATGGACCAAAACATCAGCTCAGAATATAGGGCTTGATGTGAAAAAGCAAAAAAATTACCAATCATTCAAATCGAGCAACTGCAGTCAGTGAACTTTTATGTAGAGGAGTAGGAGAACAGGAAACCATAAAAATTACTGGACATTCGAGCTCTAATTCGCTGAAACCCTACATCCAACTTAGTAAACAACATCACGAAAATTTTATAGCAAATGTCAGGAATTATAGCAATCAAGATGTAACAAATATTGCAAGTACAAGCGCGTGTTCAAATAATCAAGCTCAAAACATTGTATATAATAACTGTACCATTTATAATAATTATAATTGAAAAATATTTCAGTATGTTATGGTCAACTTTTTTGCAAATTTCCTCTAATCCTGCCGAATTTCAGATTTTTTATCTTTCACTCTGTTTGTGAAATAGTCTAATAAAATTCCACTCGTGATTGAATTTATCTCATAAGTCTGTCTTTCATTTATGATCTCAACTGAATTGATTCGAGAAAACACCACTCGTCCTGCGGACTCGTGGTGTTTTCTCGAAACAATTCAGTTTCGTTCAAAAATGAATCGACAGACTTATCGCGAAAATTCAATCACTTGTGGTTTTACTACTGATAATATCAGTGGATGTCTTTGATCATTAGGTAAATTTGAATTTGTTAGCCTGGCGCCAACTCTCAATAAACCTTGATTGGATTTAGATTAAGTAGTCTACTTGAGTTTTGTAATTTGCCTAACTTGATATCGTGGATGTCTTAAACAAATGAATGTTTCTGAGACATTTTAACAAGTATGCACGTTGCAAATTCCAATTCTTCACTACTGAGTGTTTATGTGACAATTTTTTTCTAGTGTAAAATGGTATTTTTGAATCTAAAACAGTATGCTATGCCATGCTGTAATCATGTAAATGTAGAATACCATTCGAATATATCTGTTTCATAAATTTGAGTAGAAGCTAAAGTTATTACTGATGACTTTAAATCTATCAAATCTTAGTCTATGCTTGAAATAAATTCATTTTCTATTTGCACGTGATTTACTAAGAATTGTGGACATGCCACCAAAGTCTTAAGTTTGTTCAAGATTCTGGATTTATACTTGAAATAATGTTTGCTGGGTTTGTTTCTGATTGAACATATTTTGAATCATTTATACTAGTTAATTCTAAAATTCTTGACACTCGATTAGCAACAAAAACTTTTAAATGTAGCAATTCGATATTAATCCAAGAGAGTACTGTTGAATCAGTATAGTACCTTAATTTACTGAACTGAATATTTAGTGCGTTTATTACTGTATCTATTAACTGTGCGAGAAGAGTTGTTGCCATAGATATATAATACACATGTAGTAATTTTACCTATCAAAATAATTTCACTAAATCGATCAGTGCTATGGATAAGTACAATCTGGCAATTGAGCCCATCACGTCAAATCACAAGGGATGTCGGTTCTTATTTCTTAAGTTTACGAAATAGCTACGCATTACGTCTTTTTTTAATGATTGACCGCCTTTCAATGTAAATAATTGTATCTATACTTGTATTATATATCTATGGTTGTTGCTAATAATTCAAGTCTACACAAGGTATGCCGCCCACCTAAAAGTGCGACCTTTGAATTTGGACACAAAAGCTTCGAAATGCGTTGACTGTGTTGATTGATTAAACAAAGATAAATACACACTCCTTTGAAGACGCATCGCAAAACGCATGTAATTCCACTGACTGATAATCAGTAGTAAGAACATGTCTTTCGATTTTGATATGATTTAACAACGTAATTAGTGACACAAAATATTTAAATTTATCGGTAATATTGTTGGAGTGGGTTCGCCGCGTATTTCCATACTATACCCGATCAGTACGCAGCCATAGGAAACTACTCAAGTATACATTGTTTTGCTATTTTTAATTTTGTGACTACAATATATACAACAGTAATACACAAAAACTCGTGTATACTTTGTAGTGACTTAGGTAAATAGTGTTAAGAGTTGCGCTAAAATGATTATTGAGTTTAGACAGTTTTCATGATAAAAAAGAAGAAGAGAGTTTAGAAGTTTTTTTTAAGTGTGAGATATAGATGTTAATGTTGTTAAATTTTCTGATTTCATGTAACACAAAAATCTTTTGCAATATTAAATAAAGAAACATAAATGAGAGTGTAGAACGTGTTATTTTACCAAAAAGACAAAAGGTTATGGGCCCAGGCCGGCCATAGTAAACAGATTTTGATTTCGAAGCAGCAACTAAAGGTCAAGACAAGGTCAAGTAAAAACGTAAAAGAAATGGCAAACAAAAACAACTTTAATATAGAATTACTCAATGGAAACAATTATGCGGCCTGGAAGTTCAGAATTAAAATTTTGCTTGAAGAAAAGGGAGTTGGTATATGGGTGGAAAATCAATTTACACCGAGTGCTTATACAGATGATTCAAAACGGGAACAGGACAAGAAAAAGGATAAATTATGTCAATCAATCATTGTACAGTGCTTGGATGATAACCAATTAGATTTTATACGTGATAAGGAAAATGCTTTTGAAATGTGGGAAGCTTTACGGAATCGATACGAAAAGAAAGGATTGCCAGGACAAATATTTTTGAAGAAAAGGATGTTATCATTACAATTAAAAGAAGGTGAATCACTAGAGAAGCATGTTGGAGATTTTGAGAGCCTTGTTAGACAATTAAGGGATTCAGGTTGTAAAATGACTGATTCCGACAAAATAGGCAGCTTGTTGTTAACCTTACCAAGATCTTACGAAACAGTAAGTGCCATAATTGAGAATTCCAGTAATCTAACTTATGAGGAAGCCAAAAATAAGTTGTTAGGAGAAAGTGAAAAGAGAGTACTATTTCAAAGAAACACCAATAGTGAAACAGTAGGACAGAGTGCATTTTTGTCAATGGAAAATCAGAGAAAATGTTACAAATGTGGTCTACTAGGGCACATACAACGATATTGCCCACAAAACCATTCATACACTCCATCAGACCAATTGCAACAAAATCATTACAACAGGCAAGATAATAATTTGACAAGTAGCTCTAACAGTAACAGAGGTTTTAGAGGCACCAGAGGACAAGGTCTTCAGGGAGGCTTTACAAGAGGAGCTTTTAGAGCAAGAGGAGGTAATCATCAGTACCAAAATGTTCCAAGAAATATTCATAGCAATTTAGTAGAAGAGCTAACGTCCCAATCATGCTCTGGACCTGACCGTGAAGAGGATACAAGTATATGTTTTATGGGAGAAACGAAACCAGAAGAAAAATTTGAAAATAAACAGGAAGTATTAAAATTTTATATTGATTCAGGTTGCACAGATCATATGGTTAACCAAAAAGAAATTTTTTCAAGCTTATTAATGTAAAAAGAACCCATACAAATTGCTGTTGCTAAAAATAATGATTTTTTGTTAGCCATAGGAGTCGGCAACATAAAAGTAATAAGTAATTTAGGAGCTGAAAAAGTAGATTGTACTATTAAAAATGTTTTATATGTACCTAATCTAAGGAGAAATTTATTAAGTGTTAAAAAACTTGAAATGTCAGATATGAAAATATTATTTGAAAATGCACATGTTAAAATATTAAATAATGATGGAAAACTGGTATGTATGGGTAAAAGAGGGAACTTGTATGAAATAGAATTTTTAACATCAAATGTTGAATGCATGAATGTAGAGAGTGATGAGAATGATTTTATAAAGTGGCACAGAAGATATGGGCATATTGGGTTTACAGGTTTAAGGGAAATTATAAATAAACAAATGGTTGAGGGTCTTGAAAATATTAAAATCGGAGATGTAGAATTTTGTCAGCCATGTGTGAGTGGAAAAATGTGTAGGTTTCCTTTTACTGAGAGATCGAAAAGTAAGAGGCTTTTGGAAATTATTCATTCCGATGTTTGTGGGCCCATTACTCCTGCAAATCATGATGGCAGTAGATATTTTGTGACTTTTATCGATGGGTTTTCAAACTTTTGTGTCATTTATTTAATTAAAGAAAAAAGGGAGGTTTTTGACAAGTTCAAAGAGTATGCAAGTATGGTTGAGAGTAAATTTAATAAAAGAATAGCAACTTTAAGATGTGACAACGGTGGGAAGTATATTTCCAATGAGTTTAAAAGGTATTGTGCTGAAAAGGGTTATGTTCTAGATTATACTGTAGCACATACACCCGAACAAAACGGAAAAGCTGAGAGAAAGAATAGAAGCCTAGTTGAAAGAGCCAGGGCAATATTAGAGGAATCAGGGGTAACAAAAGATTATTGGGGAGAAGCAGTTTTGACAGTAAACTATTTGATGAACAGAGGAACATCACAAAAACTAGACAAAACGCCGGCAGAAATTTGGTATGGTAAGAAACCAAATGTGACTAATTTCAGAGTTTTCGGATGTATGGCTTATTGTCATATACCAAAGGAATGTAGAAGTAAATTTGACTCTAAAGTAAAGAAATGTATAATGTTGGGGTATGCTCAGACGGGATATAGGCTATGGGATTTAGAAAATCACAAGTTAATTATTGCAAGAGATGTAAAGTTCAACGAAAATGAGTTTTGGTATAAAGGAAATAAATGTATGGAATATAGTGAAAGTTTAAATGAGACAGATATTAATGAAGAAACAGAGGCAGGAAGTAGGGAGACTGATACGAATGAGAGTAGGAATGAAGATAAGAGTGAGATTGGGAATGAATCAGAAAGTAAAAGAATAGTCAAAAAACCTACCAGGTTTGATGATTATGAGTTATACATGGCCTTTGATGCATGTAGTTTTGTTGAAAATGTTCCTACAAGCTTTGAAGAGATAAAAGGTAGGGTAGATAGAGACAGATGGCTAGAAGCTATAGAAACAGAATTGAAAGCCATAGAAAAGAATGAGACATGGGAAAAAATTGAAAAACCGGTGAATAAACAAATTTTAGATACAAAATGGGTATTTAATTTCAAATCAATGGAAGAAAACGAAATAGATAAATTTAAGGCACGTCTGGTAGTTAGGGGTTTTGCACAAAAGGGTTCAGATTATAATGAAATTTACTCACCTGTAGCGAAAATGACGACTATAAGAGCATTATTAATTTTAGGAAATCAACTAGGTTATATTTTCCAGCAATTGGATGTGAAGACTGCCTTTTTGAACGGATTTGTAAATGAAGACATTTACATCTATCCCCCAAAAGGGATAAATTTAGATGAAAAATATGTTTTTAAACTAAAGAAATCTCTATATGGTCTCAAACAATCCTCCAAGTGCTGGAATGATGAAATAAATAAGTTCTTGTTAGAAATTGGTTTTTGTCGTTCAGAAAATGATTTTTGTCTGTATATACTAAATGTAGAAAATAAACTTAAGGTGTACCTACTTATATATGTTGATGATATAATTTTATGTGGATCAAATGAGGAACAAATTAATGATGTTAAAATGAAATTAATGAACAAGTTTAAGATGAAAGATATAGGATCTTTAAGGTATTTTCTTGGATTGGAAATAGATTATGATAGACAGAGAGGGATATTGAGGGTTTGTCAGAAAAATTATATTAAAAATCTTTTAAGAAAATTTAACATGGAAAACTGTAATGGTTGTTCAACACCGATAGAAAAAAATCTTAACTTGAACTTTGTAACGAATCAAATAAAACTTCAAAACCATTCAGAGAATTAGTAGGTTGTTTAATGTACTTGATGCTGGGAACTAGATTGGATATATGTTTTGCTGTTAATTTTTACAGTAGGTTTCAAGATAAAGCTACAGACGATGTATTTAATCATTTAAAACGTGTTTTAAGATATTTAAAATCAACCATTTCTGTAGGATTAGAGTATAGTAGAAATAGTAAAGATATTTGTTGTTATGTCGATGCGGATTGGGGAAACGATACCTTAAACAGAAAATCCGTCACTGGATATCTTTTTAAGGTTTTTGGCAATACTTTATGTTGGACAACCAAGAAGCAAGCTTGCGTATCGCTTTCCACTACAGAGGCAGAATTAGTAGCACTCTGTGCATCTATATGTGAAGGTTTATGGTTGAAAAAACTTTTCTTAGATTTAGGTGTTAATTTTAGTAATATCACCTTTTATGAGGACAATCAGGGTTGCTTAGCGTTGATTAAAAATCCAGCAAACAATAGGAGAGTGAAACATATAGATTTGAAGTTCAATTTTGTATTGGAAATTATTCAAAAAGGAAAAATAACATTAAATTATATTGATACCGCTAATCAACAGGCTGACATCCTCACAAAGGGTCTACCTGTGAATTCATTTGTAAAGTTTAAAAATATGCTGTCATTAAGGGATTTTAGCGAGGGGGGGTGTTAAGAGTTGCGCTAAAATGATTATTGAGTTTAGACAGTTTTCATGATAAAAAAGAAGAAGAGAGTTTAGAAGTTTTTTTTTAAGTGTGAGATATAGATGTTAATGTTGTTAAATTTTCTGATTTCATGTAACACAAAAATCTTTTGCAATATTAAATAAAGAAACATAAATGAGAGTGTAGAACGTGTTATTTTACCAAAAAGACAAAAAATAGCTTGTTCCATAATATACCGCACCAGTACCTACTTATGATGCGGACTAATCGTTTATAGAACGGAATATGCGCCGTCTCGACGCCAATTCCAGTCTATACACGCACAGTTGCAGATCGCCATTTCGTCTCTATTTGTTTTATTTTTCTACTCTCTATTCTAAACATTGCATCATCTTCGTGCTCATCGGTTTTTGTGGCATATTTAATAGATAATTACAAATAAGTGAAATAGGTACATTATAGAAACTAATATTAATGTAAAAAATGATTACCAAAGACAGTTTAATACAGTTTTTACAAAGTGAATGTGGTGAAATCAAACAGCAACTTTTTGAATTTCATTATTCTGAAAAATTTGAATTAATTGTTAAGTGTAAGTTGGGAGAACATAATGAAGACTATTCTGGATTTTGTAAGACATTCATTGAACATTTTTTTACTTTCTCAAACACGAATTGGATTGTACGTTCAACATTTCCAAAGTTACAAAGACTTGCTTTTCGTAAAATATTTAAATGTCAGCACTCTGCTTTCAATAAGAAGTCACAACGAACGTCAGGGCCAGGGGTGCGATTTTCGAGTTCACACGAATATTTGCGTGTACGATTATTTCCACATGAATTTTTTCGTATACGGTGCTAAATGTGTATTTTTCTATACCGTTCGAATAAACGTACGTACACGAAGAATTTAGAAGCCGGCAACACCGCATAATCGTATGGTCTTGTGACATTTGAATAGAAGCAATGAATACACCATAGAGAAATAAACATTATTATTTGTCTTTGGAATAAATCAACTGTATTCTTTGATAGAAGCAGAAAGTGTGTTAAAACCCCAAACTGGCTTTGGATATCACTCATTTAGCATTTTCCCCTTTATTATTGTTTGTTGTTAAAAAATGGGAGAATCAAGTTCTAGTGCTGCTCTTAATAAAAAATGTGGCAATATTTCGGCGGAACAAAAAAAGGAGCTTATAGATTTTCTCGATAAGCACCCAGATTTGCGAAGTGGAAAATTCACCCAAGAGTTCACATTCAAGAAGGCTCAGCTGCTATGGGCCGAACTAACTGAAAATTTAAATTGTTTGCCCGGCGGTAAAAAAGATTGGAAGCATTGGCGAAGGGTAAGAAATCGAAGCAGTTTCAAAATTTAAATTTAGTGATTTCCTACATGAGAAATAAACTCTTTGTTTAAAATTACAAATATGTAAAATTTCAGAAGATGGTTTCCTTATTTTTGTTTTGTTTTAGACATGGCAAGATCTGAAATCAGTTGCCAAAAAAAAGAAATCGATTATTAGAAAGCATGAGAATGCCACTGGCGGAGGACCTGCTATAGATATGAAATTAACAAGTGACGAAGAAAAAATTGTTGACATTTTGGGCCCCATATTAATAGAGGGCGACCTAAACATTCCTGAGTCAAATTGTTCCTTTGTGTTTGATGATCACAATTACAGTATTGTGGAAGAGACTCTGAAAGAGGTAGACATTGAAGACACATCTCCAAATGTAGGGGAGTACATGGCTGTGGAATTTGTTGATGGGGAAGAGAAAGTTGAAGCAACATGTGAAAGTAGAGTTACACCCAAGCGTAAACCTCTTCTAGAACAAAGAGGTAATAGTATCAAAACAAAAAAACCAGTGAGAGTAAGAAGACTTGAACATTCAATCAACGCAAATGAACAATTAGTCAAACGTTTATAGTTTATACGAGAGAGATGTTGAGGCAAAAGAAAATATAGCATCCAGCTTACAACAACTATGTAATTTTTTCATTAATCAAAAGCAGTAACTACTTTAATATTTTAAATTATAGTTTCACATTTAATATAAGGTTGTAATTCTCAAGTCATGCTCACGCCGGACAAAATGTATTTTTCTTTACATATTAATAAAGCTGTGTTTGTATTTATATATCTATATATTTTATGAAATCTACTCAAAATACCAGAGCTATTTACTACTTCATAAAATTATCACATCATATACCCAGAGATACTTGAAAATACACATTTTGAGTTAATTGCTTTCAAAGGGGTAAACTAGGAGCAAAATGATTTACACTTCCTCTTTCCTCTTTCATATCACAGGTTCAGTGATATTTTTAGGGAATTCTTAGGAGTAAACAAACTTATTTGAAAAAACTTTTATTTGAGTATTTAGAAAAATATATGACAAAATAAATATGTATATGAAGACTCAAAATATTATTTTTTCATGTGATAAATCTAGTTATTTATCCTAAAGTGATTTCTTATAATCATTTGCTGCACCCGTCTGCCTGCAATTAAATCATTCCTTTGATTTTCTTGTTCCTGATTGTTTAAAGGTTCATCATATATCCCATAATCAATATTTATATTGTGACCTTCATCATCTTCTTCAAACATGACTGCGGGAATGTTATTTGCAATACAAATATTATGCAGCAGTACACAGCTGTTTATTATCTTTGATGCAGTTGTAGGATTGTAATGTAATACTCTGTGTTTCAACAAACAACGGAACCTTAACTTCAATACTCCATTACATCTTTCAATTAGGGATCTTGTTCGTTTTTGAGCAATATTATATTGTTCCTCAGGTGATCCTGGTACAGCATTTTGCATTGGAGTTAACATCCAAGGCCGTAAAGCATAACCTGAATCGCCTAAAACAGTAATATAATTTTTATACAATCATACATAAAAGTAGGTAATATTTCCTTAAAAAAGGCAAATGAATTAAGAGTTTTATAGAAATTCCAAAATTTAAAATATTACAGGGTGTTGACGTTTACTCTGCCACAAATTTTTGAGCCACTCTGTATACCTCAAAGTATTTTTAAAATGTGCATCTTTTGGGTTATATATCCCTTTCAATATACAAGGTTATTCTAAATTTTGTAGTATTCATGTAATTTTCAGTCCCCATACATTGTTGGAATATCTTTTAAGTAACTTACCAAGAAATGCAAATGATCGATGCCCGTTATTGTGAAGATTCCTTATATAGCGAAAAACATTACTATTATTCCATACATAACTATCATGGGTGCTACCAGGGTATCTAGCAAGTACATTTCTAATTCTCAAATTGGAGTCACATATCTGAAAAAAATATCAAGGGTAGGTACTGTGTTGCACTGATGAAGTAAGTGTAATAAAAAATGTTGGGATCTTCTTTACTTACAAGCTGTACATTTATGGAGTGGTACCCCTTACGATTTACATAAATCTCTTCTCTAAAAATTGGATGGTTTTTTGGTGGATAAATTGCTACATGTGTGCAATCCACACAGCCAATTATCCCAGGAAAATGATACTTCCTGTAAAATCTGGAAAATAAAATATTAGTTCTCCATTGAAGGTACTTAATACTTGTCAAGGAATGACATATCAACATTAATCTATCACCACACAACACAATCTTATTATATTTTAATATCAGAAAGATTTGTTAAAAAATTGATTGCCTTGTAAAGAGAAATGTAAGCACCACACTTCATCTAGGTAACATAATTAATATAATATTGTAAAAGAGTAGGTTTACTTCTAAGTATACTTACTCTTCTCTTGTTACACGTAACTCCTCAAGATTTCTGGGCATATAAACAAAACTATTAAAAATCTCTGGAGAATTTAATCCATCAATTACTTCATGGAGAGCCTGTGAAACTGAGCTCTGAGCAACAGCATGGTTCATATGTTTAGCAATGTCCCATTGGTAAGAGCCACTAGCAAAAAATCTAAGAGTCATCAAGACCTAGATAAAAAAGTAGAAAAAAAGTTAGGGTAGGTATATCAATTTTGCAATTTTCTCCGGCTAACCTGCCTAAATACATTTTATTGTAGTTATACTTACTTTTCTCTCTATGCTCAAGGCTGAGATTCTTGTTGAAGCAGGGAGATGGGGCTCCAATATGTTTATTACTTCTAAAGCGACAGGTTTTGTAAGTCTATAAAGTTTCACAAATTGCCTTTCCGAATATTCCTCAAAAGGATCATTAAATGGGTTATAGATCCTAGGAGGCGTATCTACTAACTCCTCCGCTTCTTGTATAGCGTTTATGAAGTTTAAATGAATTAAATCATCAAGACCTGCCATATTATAACCGATTTTATACTATTCAAATTAATGATATACCTACTTTGCAATTAAAAAAAACACAAATTTTTTCAATCTAGGTTATGTATATATACACTTTGCGTACACGAAAACATTTATTCGAATGGAATAAACCCACTCGAAACAAGCCACACGAAAGTATTCGTATGCGATTAGCGTTTGAGCATCTCGAAAATTAGGCTATTTAAAATTCATACGAAAAAAGCCATTTTTCGTATACGATTTACTCTCGAATGGTTTCGAAAATCGCACACCAGGGCCCAGCCGAGTACGATCCCGTGGTTGTAATGCGACTATAGACTTTAAGTTCAAGAAAGTTAACCGAAACACTTGCCGGTATGATGCAGATTTAAAAGAGGGCTATACAGTGCTGCTCAAAATTAATTATTCCCACTCTCATTTGATAAATGTAGCAGAGGCGTACAGCTATTTGCGGAGTACTGAAGAAACCGACGTTACTTTTCGGAAATATTTTGATTCTGGAATGAGTCCAGCAGCAGCAATGGCTTCACATGAAATGACCTTAATTGAGAAGTACGGGAAAGAAAGTTCCGTTTACTTGGCAAATTCTCAGATTAACCCAAGTGAAAGACATGTATATTATCTTTATGAAAATTGGCGTAAATTCAGCTTTGGGGACAAGTCCGGCTTAAATATCGATGAAGTACTAGAACGCAAATTAACACAATTGCAAGGAAAAGATTACATTATGGAATGCAGAAAAAATCCAAAAATTATTGTAGTGATAAGCCCAATTATGCAAAGAATATATAACTAAGACTTTATAGAGGACATGCTCTTTATTGATACTACGTCGTCTTGCGATCAAAACAATACAGCCATAACATTTGTCTTTGTCTCAAGTAAAATAGGCGCTCTTCCAGTGGCGTGCGCTTCCCACACGTCGCAAGATGAACCCAATTATACTCTTGTGTTTTCAATGATTAAAGAAGCGTTTGAGAAGAAATATAATGAAAAAAAATGAATCCCTCTATTATAATGACCGACGACAGCGCCGCAGAACGAAATGCGTTAAAAACTATATTTCCAAATTCTCGACTTTTACTATGCTGCTTTCACGTGGCACAAGCGTTTTGGCGATGGCTCTCATCTGCAACACACCGAATTGATATATCAAAACGACAAAGTATAATGTCAAGATTTTCAAAATTAATGTTTGCAAAAACTGATTCTGAAGCAGAAAAAATATTCGAAGAAATAATTTTAGACGACTACGTGAAATACTGCACTAATTTGGTACAACACCTGAAAAAAATTTGGGAAAAAAAGATGGGGAGTGGTGCACAGCTTACAGGACAGACATTATGAGCAGAGGACACAATACAAACAATTACACAGAAGCTTCAATACGTATTTTTAAAGATGTTATTTTACAGAGATGCAAAGCGTTCAATGTTTGTGCTTTAATTGACTTTTTGTCTGAAATTTTTGAAAAGTATCAATACAGGCGACTCATGAAATTCGCGCATAGCCGCTAAACAAACAGTTCCGCTTACTTGAAGTTTTGTAACCGATCAAAGGACGTGACCAAGATTTCACGCATCAACTATACTGAATTTCTGGTAGAGTCTAGTTTAGATAAAAATCGCACATACGTCGTTGATATTTCAACAGCATGTTGCAACTGCGTTGATGGTCAAGGTGGTGCCTTCTGCAAGCATCAGTGTGCTGTTGAATTAAAATATGGATTAATTTTACAGACGTCTCCAAAAATATCTAGCGCAGATAGGGTAACTTGTGCAAAACTCGCCACCGATGATCCACTTCCTGATGAATTTTACCAAAGTATGGTGAACGACGATATTATCGTTGAAGAAAACGCTAACCTAATCCAAGATTCCGAGGCATCTGTAAACTTGGCCATTGACGACATTTGTACAACAACAGAACAGCCACCGAGTAATTTAATAAGCGAAGTTGATGATCCCGTTTTTACTGCTACTTACAATTAAAAACTATTTTAGAAAAACATCCATCTTCGACAAATTTGAAAGCCATTTATATGTTCAATAATTCGCTTAAAAATGTAACGACATACCAATAAGCCCAAAATTTTATATTCAATAATTTTAAAAAAGGACTATCCCGCAAGATACGTGTGCTTCCAACATCGGTATCAAGACGTGCCGCCAATAACAAGGGAACGAAGAATAGAATACAAGCAGGTCGACCGTCAGCAGAAGCAACCACAGCAAAAAAAAGTAGAAAAAGGAGGCATGATCTTGCATTTAATGTTTCAAAAAATATTAATAATGCCCGTTAATTTTCGTTGTTCTCACTATTTTATTTTATAAAAATATGTTTGATAACCTATTCTCATTTATTAAATTAAATCCTACACTAATTAGTTTACACCAATCCGAAAATTTACACTAATTCTACAATTAGGTTTACCTTTAAAATTAATTTTTATCAGGTGTAAGCGACTCAGTATAGTTTGGAACCAGGACTTGGCGCGTGCATGTAACAAAGTATACTCGAATAGTACGCAAAATTCGTGTATATATTGTAATCACAGAATTAAAAAAAGCAGAACAATGTATACTTGAGCAGTTTTCTCTGGCTGCGTACTAGTCGAGTATAGAATGGAAATACGCGGGTTCGCCCCAGCCGATTTCTAATTGCCATAAATATTGTATAATTAACTTCGCATTAATAGATGCTGGGCCGATGAAACCTAGTGTGCATCGAATATTTACGGGATAATTGCTTTTTGTATGTTGAAATGATATGTTTTGTACTTTAATATCGTAACCTAAAAAATGCCTGATTGTGAATTCCAAAATAAACCCAATGTATTGAGATCTTTGTTTTCATAAAATTGAACTAATTTGTCGCTGTTATCCTGATTTCCTAAGATAGTTTCTAAAATGCTTCATTCATTTGAAGACCATTTCCGTAAAATATATCCTGCGCTGGATAATATTTCTGTAATTTCATTATAAATTTGTAATGCTTCATCGATTAAGAGGTCATCCATATAAAATAGGTTCGTGTGTATACTGATTCGAATTCTTCAGCCAAATGCACTAAAGAATACGTTAAAGAACACGGTTCGTATGTTACTGTATTTAGTGTATACATTTGAATAGGTTGTAAATTGTCAATGTTGACACATTGTGTCCTTTTCATCTCTCTCTCTTCTAGCCGTTTTCTATCCTTTGGATATAGGCCTCTCTCATATTTTTCCAGTTTTCCCTGTTCTGTGCCACTTGGTTCCAGTTAAGTCCGGCTGTTCTTTTGATGTCATCATACCATCTTTGCTGTGGTCTGCCGGTGCTTCTTTTCTCTCCCCCCCCCCCCCCCCCAAGGTCTCCATCTTGTTATTTTTCCGCTCCAGTTGTTTTTATTTCGGGCAACATGTCCGGCCCAGTTCCATTTAAGACTGCCTATTCGCCTCACTATGTCCTCTACCTTGGTTGTATTTCTTATCCACTCATTGGTTTTATGGTCTTTAAGCGTTATTCCTATCATTTTTCGTTCTATTGATCTTTGGTGTATCTTTAATTTATTTAAGATTTTCTTTGTTAGGACCCATGTTTCACATCCGTAGGTTGTTACTGGGAGAATGCATTCCATGTAAACCTTGATTTTTAGTTTGAGGGGTAGGTTGGAGTTGAAGACGTGTCGCATCTTCCCGTAGGCCGCCCATCCTAGATGTATTCTGTGGTTAATTTCAAGTTCTTGATTGGCTTTACCCAATGTTAACTCTTGACCTAGGTAGACATAAGAGTTCACCTTCTTTACCTGTTGTCCTAGCACATTTATACTCTCTATGTGTCTTTTTCATGGACTAATATATTTTAAACATTGTCTTTATATCTGCATTTAAAACGTAACTGAATAATCTTAAACATAAGACAATTGAAAATAGATCTTGAACTACGGGACCAACAAGTGAACATTTATTTAATGATTTAAATCCAGGTAGTTTTGCTGAAGCATCAAAAACGTTTCTACATCTTGTGGTGGTGCTATTTTTGAATACAGCGGGATGCGGCAAAACTGATAATGTCTTTAAATTTGTTTGATTCTTGTTGAATATAGAATGTTGCGACATATGATTTAAATTATCTTGCATAAAACCTGTATACTCTTGTTTTAAACTTATATATCTCTGTAATACAGGCTCAACTGAATGAATTTTATTTGAAATTGTAGGTAACACTAAGAACATTATTGTTGTTTGGAAATCATTGAAACGTGATTTGAACTTCAGTTTTTTGTGTTACCTGGGTAATGTGTTGATTAACTCCTACAATTGGTATATTGAAATTTTGACAAGTCAACTGTAGACGTGTACATAACTGTTATGCGATAAGGTAAGTTTGGCTTGCTGAATCAAGGATTACTCGACGTTGTAACCCTGAGGGTCGTTAAAGACCTACTTACGTTATTTACGGGTTACTGACGAAAGTAAATTTGAGGGAGATTTCACCCCTCTATCTGATGGCTTATTTGGTTATGCCTAGTGACTGTCACCAAAAAAAATAAGATTATGAATTAAGTACATCCCTGTTTAAATTCCTTCGAGCGGTCTAAACTATTTTTCCGAAAGAGCTTGAAGCCCCACCTCGGTTTACAATACGAGGATTTATTTTCAGAAAAGGTTAGAGTGATTTAAATGAAAAACCTGAGTTTAACTAATCCATATATATATATATATATATATATATATATATATATATACACTCCTTTATAAGATAGTTAAAAAGAAATTGAAGAAAGTATAGAAGGGTTATATTAGCCTATTCTCTAATTGGCGCAAAAAGAATCAACTCAAAAAAATCGCTGAAGTTACAATCCCCTTAGTTTTTAGTAAAATTATAAACAATGTGAAATTTATGATAGAACTTGAGACAACACGTTAAAATATGATTTTTCCTCATTAATAACCAAACAAAAAAAAATTATTTACCCTATACGGCCGAAATCTAATGGAACTTGTCCACACGGTTACAGTGAAATTTTGTCCACAATATAATGAACTACTGAGGATTAGTTCCTCCCTCTATTAAAAAAAATATGTATCCGCTAAATGTCACTGTATACGTGTTTAAAATAACATAAAATGATTTAAACTGCCTGGGACCATTTGATCAAATAAAAAAATTAGTAATAACAAAAAACATATATAAAATAAAAAACAGTTTCTTGTGAAGCCGTTACAAACTATCGCTTCTTACTGGCCCTCTTGATCTGTAGATCAGTTGATGACCTTTTATGATTTTCGGCGGCAATATTTTGTAATACTTCCCTAAATACTACCCTGACAAATCTGATTAGTAGTTTCGACGTATTCGTTAGCGAGAAGCAATGTACCGACAGGTTCCTAGTTTGTACAATAAGACAACTCTCAGTCAATCTCTACATTTCCTGATTCTGCATGTACATCTCTTAAAATTGGTTAGTTTGTTAAATAAACTTTCAAATTACTCACCGGAGACGAATCTCTTCTCCTCAGACGTGGAGGCCCAGAATATATGCACACAACAAACAAAAAAAAGAATATCACTTATTTAGTGATTTTCGCAAAATTCACAGAAACTACCCGAGTTGTTCAAATCGCCGCGCCGGCTGAACAAGTTCTGGTATCTTTTTTAATTTTTTTCTTTTTCCCTCTCATTAAATTTTTCAGTTACCTCCATATGTGGGTTGCTGAGTTTGCGATTTCATACATGAGTTCAGGTATTTCCCAATTATTTTGTTTTATATTATGCTTCTAAACTATGATTGAAAAAGCTTACGGTATAACTTCCGGTAACCTAGTTTTACGAAATTATCAACAATTTTTGTTTAATATAATTTCGTAACGAACTAGCTAAAGGTATATTATTTCATTTTTTTATATGATACCGGTTGTCCCAATTCCAATGATTATTATTATATTAATAATTATAATTTATTTATACCCATCATTACAACGTTCATGAAATTTACCTAATTTGTCAGAAATCAATATTTTTGCATTATATAGATAAGAGAACTTGTGTTTGATTTGGCAACGTGTAATATAATTGACATAGTTGTGTACTTCTGTTATTAAAGTGTAACCTCATGCTATCGCTCGTCACTCGGTATCAGCGACAAATCTGGTCACGTGACCGAATTTTGAATTTCCCGCGACTCAAAAAAGTAGCGACAACTCACAAATCGCCGCGATGAAAAGTAGCGACATGTCACAAATCGCCGCGATGGAAGGCTGCGACAACATGGCTGCTTGCAGCGATCTCGAAAGCTGACAGACAAAGATTAATGACAGATAAACTTACAACTGATTTTCTAATTCTGTTTATTTTTTTAGTGGCAGTGATGTTGAAATCTTTATTGTGAATAAGCCTTAAGCGCGCTCAATTCCTTCATCCATGACAGTTGTCAAAAATGTCAATTGGTGAATAAGTACTGAAATAAATGGGTCAAGGTGTGGTTTTTTTGTAAGAGTGGATTATATATAATAAAACGTATAATAAAACAAAACATATTGTTTTAATAAATAACAAAAGGTTATGGGCCCAGAGAAGATAATGGGATAACACTTTCTCGAAGAAGTTAATTTTAAAGTTTTTAAGTTTGAGGTTACGTGTGAGCACGTGGTAAAGAAACTGAACCGGGAATATACCTATAAGAAGAAAATGTCAGGAATTGGAAAAGGTTACCTTATCGAGCCGTTAAATGGTTTGAATTATCATAATTGGAAATTTCGGATGGAACTAATATTAGCAGAGAATAACGTGAATGATTGTGTGCTAGCCGCTATTGATCCGACAAAAGAAAGCGAGGTGAAAAAAGACAATAAAGCTAAATGTCTGATTGTCCAATGTGTTGAGGATTCACAAATTGGGAGTTTACGAAATTGTAACAATGCTTTGGAAATGTGGAAGGTCTTGAAAGATAAGTACGAAAAAAGGGGATTACCTGGACAATTGTTCTTGAAGAAAAAGTTATTATCTATGATGCTAAAAGAAAGTGATAATCTTGTAACATTTATAGAAGAATTTGAAAAAATATTAAGACAGTTAAAAGATGCTGGAGTAGAAGTAAAAGAAGATTATATTATATGCAATTTGTTACTAAGTTTGCCACCATCGTTCGAAACCGTGGTTACTGTATTAGAAAATATACCAGAGCTTAAATATGAAACTGTAAAATCAAAATTGTTAGCTGAAAATGATAAGAGACAACTGAATACCGTAAACTCAAATAGTAGTGTATCAAATGTGAATGTAACGGCATTTGTAAGTCAAGGTCCATGCTTCTCATGTGGGCAAAATGGTCACTACAAAAGAGAATGCCCCACATATAGGAACAAACAATTTAACAACCAGAATCTGGAGAAACGAACATTTCAAAATAGAGAAAGAGGATTTTACAGAAATAGAAGTTTTCAAACAGGAAGAGGATTTCAAAGAGGTTTTAGAGGTCAAGCAGGCCATTACAACAATCACAGAACCAATTTAGTACAACAAGAACAAGTAGAAGATAACACATTGTTAGAAGATGAGAAAAATGAAAATAAAATGTGTTTTATGACAGATATGGAAGGTAACGATAAAGATAAGGGTTCTAGTAAAGAATATTTAACTTTTTTTGTAGATTCAGGGTGTACTGACCAAATAATTAGCGATAAACAATATTTTTCTGAATTAATAATGTTGGACAATCCTATAAAGATTGCAATAGCAAAAAATTAATCTTATTTAAATGCTGTAGGTATAGGAAACATAGTAGTTTTAAGTGGTAATGATAAAATTGAATGCAATATAAAAAATGTATTCTTTGTTCCCATGTTAAGGAAAAATTTATTATCTGTCAAAAAATTAGAGTCTGCAAACATTTCTGTTACATTTGAGGATGCAAAGGTAAAGTTATTAGACAAAAATCATAGATTGATAGGTCAGGGTATCAGGAAAAATTTATATGAAATATCTTTTAAATTGAAAAAGCCTTCTGAGGGTGTAAATGTTGAAAGTAATAATGATTTTATAAAATGGCACAGGCGTTATGCTCATGTAGGGTTTACAGGGTTAAAACAAATTGTTAAAAAGGAAATGGTTATAGGAATAAAGAAAGAAGTAATAAATAGAAATGTAGAATTTTGTGAGCCTTGTGTTGCAGGTAAAATTACTCGTTTTCCATTTGGTATTCGTACAAAAAGCACAAGGTAATTGGAGATAATACATACAGATGTGTGTGGACCTATTACCCCTTTAACATATGATGGGTATAAATATTTCATAACTTTTTTGATGACTTTTCAAATTTTTCTGTTGTATACTTAATTAAAAACAAAAGTGAAGTTTTTCAGAAATTAAAGGAGTATGTACAAATGGTTGAAAATAAATTTAACAGTAAGATATCAAAAATCAGATCTGACAATGGTGGTGAGTATAGTTCAGACAACATCACTGATTTTTGCAGAAACAAGGGAATAATATTAGACTATACTTGTCCTTATACACCAGAACAAGATGGAAAGGCCGAGCGGAAAAACCGAAGTTTAGTAGAAAGGGCTAGGGCAATATTAGTGGACTCAGGTATGTCCAGAGAATTTTGGGGTGAAGCAATTTTGACATGTAATTATGTCATGAATAGGGGTATGTCAACAAATTTAGGAAACGTAACTCCTTCAGAGTTGTGGTATAAGTGTAAACCAAATGTTGGAAATCTTAGAATTTTTGGTTGCAATGCTTATAAACATATACCCAAAGAAAACCGCAGCAAATTTGATGCTAAGACGGAAAAGTGTGTAATGTTAGGATATTCTCCAACAGGATATAGGTTGTGGAATATTGAAAAACAAAAATTAATCATTGGAAGGGATGTACAATTTGATGAGGAAAACTTTTATTTTAAAACAAATGGTGTAAGTGTAAATAATGAACCTATAGAACTATCTATAGATAGGTTAGAATTGGATGTAAAGGATAATGATAGTGAGGAAATTGAATTAAACAGGGATATTGAAACAAGAGACATAAATGAATATGCTAAGGAATTGGATAACATAAGAAATAAAAGAGAAACAAAAATCCCAAGCAAATATGATGATTATGAACTATATATGGCTTTTAATGCCTGTAATTACATAGAAAATGTGCCAAATTGTTATAAAGACTTAGAAAATAGAAAAGACAAGGAGAAGTGGTTAGGAGCGGTTAGTAGAGAATTAGAATCAATACATGAAAATGAAACATGGGAAGAGGTAGAAAAACCAATAGGTTGTCAGGTTCTAGACACAAAATGGGTATTTTCATACAAAATGTTAGAAGATAGAGAGGAAGATAAATATACGGCTCGATTAGTAGTTAGGGGGTTTGCACAAGAAAGAGAGAATTATTTTGATGAAATATATTCACCTGTAGCTAAGTTAGTAACTATTAGAAGTTTACACTTAATAGGTAATCAAAATAAATACTACTTTCAACAGTTAGATGTAAAGTCAGCTTTCTTAAATGGTAAGTTGACAAATGACATATATATTTTTTATCCAGAGGGAACTGTGAATAATAATAATAAGGTTCTGAAATTAAAAAAATCATTATATGGATTACGCCAATCATCAAAATGCTGGAATTCAGAAATCATCTCTTTTTTATTAAAAAATAGGCTTTGAAAGATCGGAAAATGACTATTGCCTTTATATATTGCGTAATACAAATGAAAATATTTATTTAATAGTATATGTAGATGATATAATCATAGCAGGTCCAAACTTATCAGATGTGAATGAAATAAAAAGGAGATTAATGAATAGGTTTGTAATGAAGGATAAGGGTCATATTAAAGATTTTTTGGGTTCAAGGATTAATTATGATCGTGATAAAGGTATTCTGAGGATTGACCAATCGAGATACACAAATGGGATACTTAACCGGTTTGGAATGACTGATTGCAAGGGTTCAGCTTTACCTATAGACCCTAAGCTTAATATATCATTATGTAACGATTCAAAAATGTTAACTAAGAAACCTATAAGAGAACTCGTGGGTTGCCTCATGTATCTGATGCTAGGCAGTAGGCCTGATATATGTTTCAGTGTAAATTACTTTAGTAGGTTTCAGGATAAATCATCTGATGAAGTTTGGAACCATTTAAAAAGAGTTTTGAGATACTTAAAACTAACAGTCAATGTTGGCTTAGAATATGTTAGGAATAACGAAAATAATTTTTGTTGTTATGTAGACGCTGATTGGGGAGGTGATACACATGATCGCAAATCTGTATCAGGTTTTGTATTTAAACTTTTTAATAACACTTTAATGTGGGTTACAAGAAAGCAGACTTGTGTGTCATTATCCACCACAGAAGCAGAATTAGTTGCATTATGTGATGCTGTACGTGATGGTCTGTGGTTGCGAAAGTTAATTTCAGATCTAGGTGTCAGTTTTAATAATGTTACATTTTTCGAAGATAACCAAGGTTGCCTGTCGTTGATAAAAAAACCGTCTTATAATAAGAGGGTAAAACATATTGACCTAAAATTTCATTTTATTTGTGAATATTATAATAGCGGAATTATTCATTTGAAATATATACCTTCGGATAACCAACAGGCTGATATTCTTACCAAAGGTCTACATAATGTTTTATTTGTTAAATTTAAGGATCTTTTGGGCCTGAAGGAATTTAGCGAGGAGGGGTGTTGAAATCTTTATTGTGAATAAGCCTTAAGCGCGCTCAATTCCTTCATCCATGACAGTTGTCAAAAATGTCAATTGGTGAATAAGTACTGAAATAAATGGGTCAAGGTGTGGTTTTTTTGTAAGAGTGGATTATATATAATAAAACGTATAATAAAACAAAACATATTGTTTTAATAAATAACAAAAAGTGATACAATAGAATGAAATAGGACTGAATGAAAATAAAATAGCGTTTTAATCTATAATCAGCGATACTCTGCTATGATAGTAGGAAATTGACGAGATGTCGTTTGCTTACAAATATCAAAAGTGGGTTGATCAGTGTCAACAAATTTGTATAAGAGCTCGGATTCAGAAAATTTGGCAAAAAAGAATATTGGCCGCTCTCGTGTCGTAAATGAAATTTTGGGTAAAAGTCTAGTTTAGTGGTACAACGCGGATTTTGATGAAACATTTTTTTCTGGCTAATTCGAGGTCGCTGAACACGAAAATGAAAGAAAAAAATTGGGCTCTCTTACCAAAATCGAGTTATGAATTTTTGAAGATGTGTTCAGATGAGTACTGCACTGGATTTATTGTCACGTTATAACTGATATAATGATCCGTAATAACTGCTCAACAATGTTAGTGATACACTATAGTTGCCTTTTACGATATTACTCTCTCATGTACATTAAAAAAAACACTGATATTGATATAAATCTCTTGTAAATTATTTTTATAATTCCACAATTATTATATCTTTTGACGTTTCCGTTTAATATAACTGACATATAAATTTCGTCTGTTTCCTCTTAGCAGTAAGACTTTTACCTACTAGCATATACAGCCATCATTAGTTACTTGAAAAAAAATTGCTGAATATTTTCGATATGCACAGATCATAGCACAGAAGATATAAACAAGATGTACATCATGAACATACACCGGCTCTTGTGCACTTTACGACCCATGAAATTAAACAATTTTCTATAGTAGAATCGAAAGTTTACTTCAATTGGAGACATTTAACACAAAAAAAGTGTGGACGAACCATAATTTTTAACGAAAATAGGCAAAAATTAAAACAAAAGGAAAATGGTGAATCCAATGATTATATTCCCTTCCCCTTCTTAAATAACTTAATACCCCAATACTTTGTAACGCACAATAAGTTATTCTAGAAGGGGAGGGAAATATAATCATTGAATTCGCCATTTCCCTTCTAGAATAACCTAATGTGCGCAATAGTCTGTAACGCACATCAGGTTATTCAAGAAGGGAAAGGGTGAATCCAATGATTATATTCCCTTCCCCTCCTTGAATAACTTGATATCTAATACTTTGTAACGCACATCAGGTTATTCAAGAAGGGAAAGGGTGCACAAGAGCCGGTGTATGTTCATGATGTACATCTTGTTTATATCTTCTGTGCTATGATCTGTGCATATCGAAAATATTCAGCAACTTTTTTTCATGTAACTAATGATGGCTGTATATGCTAGTAGGTAAAAGTCTTACTGCTAAGAGGAAACAGACGAAACTTATATGTCAGTCATATTAAACGGAACGTCAAAAGATATAATTGTGGAATTAAAAAAATAATTTACAAGAGATTTATATCAATATCAGGGTTTTTTTAACGTGCATGAGAGAGTAATATCGTAAAAGGCAACTATAGTGTATCACTAACATTGTGGAGCAGTTATTACGGATCATTATAGCAGTTATAATGTGACAATAAATCCAGTGCAGTACTCATCTGAACACATCTTCAAAAATTCATAACTCAATTTTGGTAAGAGAGCCCCATTTTTTTCTTTCATTTTCGTGTTCAGCGACCTCGAATTAGCCAGAAAAAAAATTTACATCAAAATCCGCGTTGTACCACTAAAGTAGATTTTTTCCGGAACATTACTTTTTTTCTACACTCTTCTGGTACGCAGGTAAATTTGAAATGTATTTGCGGATGTCACCGAGTTTATTCGAAGTATTTTTAACAAAACAGAACGCAGTGAAGGAGCCCATTTCTGCTGCTGCACAACTTCTAATAATTCTACGGTCATATTGTAGATTTGTCTTGCTTAACCACATTGATTACATACATTAAACTAAATACAAGTTTTCAACGGATATTTAACTACAGGTGACTGTTTCACATCCATGTCGTACCACAGTATCTGGTAGAGACGACAACAGCGAGCATAATTGCAGAAATGTGCAGAGCACTTTGGAGTTGTCTCAAAAAGGAAGTTTTACTTTTAATTTATGTTAAATTTTAAACGTTTGCTCATCTCCTGATAATATTATGTATAAATAAATATATATAAATTTTCTAATTTTTTTATTTTAAATTATTTTGGAATATTGTTATTAAACCATACACTACCCCATGGACAGGCTTTGTATTTATGGGAACACATTTGAAGTTAAATTCTCAATATTGTATGAATGCTGCATGTATATTGTTATTGTATTATATTGTAGGAATACATTATTATATTGAGTGGTCGGAAACGGATACTAAAAAAATAAAATTTTGTATTTTTTGATTATATGGCTAATTAATTTCTGTATTTGAAAGAAACCAAGATCCCCAGAAGTCCACAAATTCAAATGAACCTAATAGATTTTAGAAAACACCATTGTTCAATATCGCATGTGCACAAACACTCTCACTTAAGGAAAGAAAATTGAAACAAAATAATTGATTACAATATATTTAATTTAAACACAGCGATTTTTCTCATTCTAATCAGTATAAAAATGTTTCATTTATTGATTTAACAATATTATATTATTAAACTAGTCAACATGAATAGTTTCTTTTCAGTTCTTTCAATTATCACAATCATGAAACAATTGAAGCGTTTATTACAAAAACAGCCTTTGTCAAAATTTCAGAATTGTGGGAAATTAATAAAAACCAAATATGTTACTAATTAAGCTGAACATTTCAAATCTGATTATATGGAAAAATCGGAAATAATTCGACATTAAGTAGGGCGGATTATGAAAATGAAGACTTGTTTGCACTATTACTGAGAAAAAAAAAGTATGACTGACATAGGTTCTTTTTGCAAGAAAAAGATTGCAACATTTCAAAAAATGTATTAGAAACTATAAAACTGCACAGTATTACAAACGAGTTAACTTTCACATCCACTGCTGTTATCTTCAGAATCAACCTCTTCAATATTCTGATTTAATTGCTGACTTCAATTTAGATCGAAGGATTCATAAAATGCTTTATTTTCACTTTTGCTTAGAGTAGGACATAAATCCAGCAAACTCTTCACCTTTAAAGGGTTTATAGCGATAGGTTCTGTGTATAAAGGTGTCAAGGTAAGCTCTTTTGTAAGCTTGGTTTTGCTTCTAATTAATGATCTGCTCCATGGCCCAGAGTATGATTCGCGTACTAAAACAATATCAGGATTTTCTTGCGAAATTTTGTACATTCTGAGAGTTTCCATTTTCGGTGGTGGTTTTGGTGTTTTTAAAAAATATGGCTCGATAGCTTTCTTTACATCAAAGAGGTTTGATTGATTGACATTGATGACTTTAAAAGGCGAAGGCTTTGACCGGCAGTTTGCGATAATGTTATCCCACTCCTGGGGTGTCTCAACCGTCACTTTTTCTTTCTTTTTGCTAATAATGGAAAAGTCTTGATCATTGGGCATAAAAGAGTGACCTCTTATTGGGAAGATATGGACGACACTTTTAAAAAGGTTTAGCACGTGGACGACGAAGTATAGGAAACGTACCATCGTATAGTTCTTATTCTGGCCAGCGCACCCATCACTAAAAATGACCAACGTTTCTGTCGCAGTAATCTCCTTATGTCTTAAAAAGTGAAATAACTGTGAGGTTACATCATTTTGACCTTTTTTTCCCACGCTTTCATCATATACGTACATTGACGCAGAGTCATCAGCAAAGTCATGGACCCCAAACACAAAGTACCACAACTGGCGAGCATAAAAAACGGTATTCGTTCTAATGTGAGGTAATGGAAAATTTTGCATAAAATCGAAGCTTATAACAGTAGCCTGATTTGTGCGAGCTTCCTGTTTCCATTTTCGCTTCAAAGTATAAAAAGCCTCAGCTTTCCGCAGATGGAGTTCCTTTAGAGCCTCTTGCTTCTTTTCCTCTTGTTTATCTTTGCTGGCTTCAATTTTTTAGCGGAACATGTCACACATCGTACATGTATCGGTTCTTGGTAGACCAAATTTAATGTTAAATTTTGTGGTAAATATTGACCAATAAACCTTGTAAGAAACATTGATTCTATGTTTTCCTAGGAAAAGACGATACATGTCTTTTACGCTTAGAGTTTCAGGCAAATAAAACCTATGCGGATTCTTTCGTAACGAGAAATGAGATTGCCTAGCAGGGAATGATTTAATGTGCTGCTGAATAAGAACATCTATTTCAGGAGGAGTTTTGTTTGGTCTGTTTTTATGATGGCCCCTTTTGTCTAAGGGAGATCCACTTGTTTCAGAAAGACAGCTTTGAATCCTTCGCAGCCTAGCCCTGGTAATCCCATGAAAACTAAGGAACGCATCTCTGCATATGGTTACATCAACATATTTGGAAGCAAGTTCGGTTTTGGTGCGTACTGTGTATGAGAAGGACACAGAATGGTAAAATCTCGAATGTGATTCATCATCACTAGATTCACTATGGCTGTGAATTTCAAATTTTCTAGGCCTTCTTTGCTTCACAGGTGAAGTTTTTATTAAACCGGCTAAGTGACTGTCTTGGAGATTGTTTGTTGGTAGTTTATAAAACTCTTTCAATATCTGTTCCCTTTTATCTTTTGTCATTACACTAAAGCACTTGAATCTTTTACATCTAAAAAAATATTTACAGCATTTCAGTTTAATAAATTTCAAGAATTCGCTTACTTGCAGTCTGGTCCCACTTTTTTCTCTTCAATAAATCTACCCTTATGGTTAACATGTGCTTCTCCTTTCATTTTCTTATCCCTTATAGCTGTTTCTTTTTTGAGTTTTTTTTGTTTCTTTACCGGTACAACCGGATCTTCAACATCACTCATGGCCACAATGAAATGAAACCACTGGTATGTCAGTAAATGAAACTTAACTAGTCACAATGATGTTTCTCGACAAACTAACCTAACAACGCCAAACGTATAATCGCAACTACCTACGACTATTTCTGGCAATAACAACCTATGTCATTGATGTAGGTTGTTTTTGCTGGAAACGCCGATGACATGGGCTATTTTTGTAGAACCATAGAATATAAATCTTAGCATTACATCGCATATAGGTGGTTTCTGTGGAATATTTTACTCTAGGCAAATACACAGTGACTCCGCGCCACCTGCCGATAAAAAATTAAAAACTTTACTTATTTTGACAAGGGCTGTTTTTGTAATAAACGCTTCAATTGTCCTTTTTTTGTTAATATAAATAATAATAAAAGAACATGAATTTGTATAAATAAACAAAACATGTACATAATTATCACAACAAAACATTTAATATCTGTCATCTAAAAACTTTTACAAACAAAAATGTGGCATTTCTCGATAAAACTGTACAACAAAGAAACAAAATTATCGGTTTAAACGTATATTTTCATACTTTACCAATTAATAATCTTTTAAAATATTTACCTAGCCTGAATCCATTGTTTACAATAATATAACAATAACAAAGAAGTTGCACATAGAGAAAAAACATATTATTATTTGATTTGTCTATGAATTTGCATGTCGCTCGGTTCTAGCGACAAAAGCTCAACAATTTCAGCTTTTTCACTACTTTTTTAAATCGCGGGAAATTTAAAATACGGTCACGTGACCAGATTTATCGCTGGAAACTAGCAACGAGCGACTGCATGAGGCTACACCCTTAGGCGCATTTTCTGTTTGGTCTCGATTTTTGTTTTGTCTTAGGTTGTGTCAATGTGTTTGTGTTGAATCACCTGATGAATGAGCATGTGCTGTATCTGTTTGTGATGTGTACTTCTCAGGTGCTGTGAAACAAATTGTTTTGTTAAAACCTGCCCGTAAGCAATTAGAACATAATCGTATGATCTCATTATACCTTTCGCTAGCTGATAATTTCAAAAAGCTGCACACTGATGTATAAATTGCGAACATTGACAATAGGGGACATCTTACTTGAGAAATTGCAAAATTTTGTTGTAAACTTTTTTTGTACGTGGAATGATAATGCTTTTGTTGATTAGGCTTACTGGCTTTTAAAGTTGGTAATTCATTGCCTTTTTAAGAACTTTTTCCATTCGCGTTTTGATCGATTCTGGTAAGAATTAGATAGATGATGTTTAAGTCCCAATGTTCTGTTGGTACCTGATATCTTTCTAAAGCATTAATGTGTTGAAAAACTTTATCCATTAATTGTCTCAAACCTGAATAAGACTCTTTGGAAACTATAGGTAAATCGTGTAAAGCTTTATTATGATGAATTACTATCACCCTTTTATTTTTGTATCTTCTTTTTAGCAATTTTAATGCTTTGTCATAATTTGCATCTTCTAGTTCAAGATTTTCTATGGTTTCAAATGGTTCAGATTTTAAACAAGTTCATAAATAATAATTTGTACCTAACATTGCTATCAATCATTGAGTGGAAATTTAACTTAAAAGTTTGCCAGTGCTGATAGGATCATAAAAATATTAATTAATTGGTGGTAGTTTTACATCATCCTCATGTGGGTTCGACTAAGTAGAATTCGCGGATTGTAGCGTATTTACTACATTTGCCGGTGGGGCCGAGTTATATTGTTCAATAATTGATTTTGCATTTGAAATAGTTTCATAAAATAGATTTTCACGATTAATTCTGATAGGATCTTGAGCTGTATCAAGAAATTCTAATCTGAATTGGATTTTGTGGAACTCGTCAAATTCTTTTTCAATTCTAAGTAATCTTTTATGAAGTTGTTAGAGATTTTGTTGATCAACATACTCCCTAAATCCTTGAATCTAATTCTCTTGAAGGAAAACCCTGTTTTTTAGATTTTGGCATGTTTAAAAGAAGGTTATATCAAGTGCGTATAATTGATAAAAATATTGAGGATTGTGTGTAGAACGAATGATAACGGAAATTATAGATGAATTCACTCTCTGTTTATGCTTGGATTGTGTTTTGATTGCATAAGACCTGAAGATGATTGCCTGGGTATTTATTTATTATACATGAAACTTGATTGCCTGCTGCTTGCTTGTTTTGGTATTTTTGTACTTTCCAAAGCCTCTGATTCTATCCTTACCAACAATGTTTTTGTGTGTAAGTTGAGTAGTTTTTTGCGTTTATATCCATGACATATTCAGTTATGTTACAAAGTTGTCAATAATTTTATGTCAGTTATTTTCTGTAGAATAAGGCCTTATTCTAAATGTAATCCATTGTATTGACTACAATTTATTCTACAGAAAATATTAAATGGATAAGCTACTTCGCCCCGATAGTTTAGATATAGATGTTACACTTGGAAACGCAGGTGAACTTTGGAATATTTGGTACAGATCGTTCGTGAATTTTCTGGAAGCGGCAGATGCGAAGGACGACACGAAGAAGCTGAATCTATAGTATGTACAAAAAGTACGAGGAGTAATAAACCCTAATTAAGTATGCAAAACCTTTACAGAGAGCACCATGAAATTTTTGATAAATCTCTTACTTTAAATTAGGTACATTTCTTCCGTAAATCTAAAAACCAGGTAGATCGACTCCGTATTTGTTTCAGTTGTAGCAAAGTTTAGGGTTTATTCATTGTTAAAGGATTAGCAGATAAGCAATAACGCAATGCAGTGGTGTGTATTTTGGGAAAAAAATACGTTTTAAATTATAGTATAATAAAAAATGAAAAGAAATAATTATTGGAATACATTTATTACTTACATTTTATTCTATATCCGACTCGGAAGAGGAAGAATCGTTGTTGACATTAATAATAATAGGGTCGATTAAATCATCACAAATATTGTCAATTTTCCACATATTTGCCTCTACTTTGATAACATGCTCGATACAGTTTGTCCAATTTTCCTTACTCACATGACTTACAGCACTCTCAAACAATTTCACAACATCGTTTATTTTAAAAGTAGTATTTTTTTTCCAACTTCCCCCTTTACCTGAGCCCATATTAATTCTATGGGATTCAGTTCACAATGATAAGGGGGAAGTCGAAGAACTGATATACCACGAGAAGAAGCCATTTCTTCTACAATGTAGGTTTTGTATTTATTCTTGTTCATTTTTGCAATTCTGTAAAGTTCTTTCCTTAGTGGATCTTTTGGAAACTTAATATTTTTCGAAATAAACCACTCCAAAAGCTCTGCTTTACGCCAACGACTTGTGGGCAATGCTTCTCGTAACCGTGAATGGTAACTTGCGTTGTCCATAACAATAACAGCCCCTTTTTGAATCAGATCCAACATTTGAACAAACCATTCCTCGAAGACATCCCCATTCATATCTTCGTGATAGTCCCCCGTGCGTTTTGAAATAAAAGTTAATAATCCACCATCAACAAAACCTTCAGAACTTCCAACATGGACAATGATAAGTCTTTTTCCTTTTCCAGATGGTGGCTGCAAACCTAACGACAAACCTTCCACGAATGCCTGCCTTCCGCTTTTAATGTTTTCATCTTGCCAAGATTTGGAAACTGTATATCCAGCATTTATCCATGTTTCGTCTAAGTAGAAGATTTTCAAATTTTGTTCTCTGGCATGTCGAATGCTTCTTAAATAGTCTCTTCTCCAAAAAACTATTTCCGGTTTATCTATCAAGAGAGATTTTCTATTATGTTTTGTATATCTGAAACCCACATCTTTCAAAAGTTTGCATAATGTCATTCTGGAGAATTTTGGATAGTCCGTATCTTCTTGCACTGATGTCATAATTTTGTCAAGTGTTGGAATTTCTTTTCGTAAGTAAAATCCATGGACTTTACGCCTTAGTCTTGGTTTTAATGACTCATCGATCTCAATTGGTTTTCGGCCTGAAGGAGTTTTAGGGGGTTGAAGAGTTCCATTCTTGCTTTCTTTTCGTAATCTATAAATTGTTGATTTAGCAACACACAACATAGCAGCCGTTAATTCCACAATATCATCAACACTTGCACTTGGATCCTTGTTTTTCAATGATATATAACAATTCAATATCAAAGTTTTTTCATTTAAAGATAATGGACCTGTTTTTGGTCGTTTAGATGGTCCTTGGCTTATCGACATTGTTTGGTACTTGCACAATTAACATTCTACAAATGTTTTAAATATATTCCAACTGTTTACAATATTATGACAACCATACAACTTCATACAACTTTACTCAAAGAACTAATACTAAGTACTGATTTAATGTACCTACTTTCTTTTAAAATAATATTCCCGATAATGTTTCTAAGAAAACTGGGTTGTTTGGAAAATCCCTCTCAATAATCGAATAATCTGTAAATAGGTGTAATCGTATTAAGCCGATTACAGTAGGCCACTTGCCATTTAAAATTTCTGAGAAAAATTCCCCAAACACTACATATAGGAGTAATACAAATAAAAAATATTATGTATAAACGGGCATATCCGAACTCTGCCACAAAATAAAATTTTACCTGACTTGTATCAATTTGAGGATTACTGAAATGCTCGAACTGTGCCGCAACCATTTAGTTTAATCCTATTAGAGTCATTAGGGTTTATAATAGATAAAATCGGAGGCCCATAGAATTATGTATATTTCTGAAAGGTTTCAAAGATTTCTTGAATTAAATATTTTGAAGAAATCTTGATTGTTTTGATCGATATTTAGGGGATTAGGGGAAGGATGTTGATGCACTTACACTATTGCCTAAAAATCAGGAAGAAGTATTCAATAGTGTTCGTGAATTACAATTACGAACGAACCGAGAAGAGGAATTTCTATTAACAGCAGACCAGGTATTTAAAATTATTGTGTTCTCCTGTTTTTCCAACCTTAATTTTTTATGTAATTCGGATTGTATTTTGATGGATGGGACTTTTAAATACTGTTCAACTTTTTTTTACCAAATGTTTACCATTCATGGTTTTAAAAACGGCTATTACGTACCTCTTGTTTTTTGTTTGCTGCCGGACAAATCAAGTCAAACATATTCAAATTTGTTTTTAATTTTAAGACAAAAATGTAAAGAAGTAGGCTTAAATTTTCAACCTAAAGAAGTCGTAGTAGATTTTGAACTAAGCATTCATAACGCTATATATGAATGTTTTGGCAGAGATCAAATTCTTTTTGGTTGTAAATTTCATCTCTGTCAAGCTTGGTTTCGTAAGATTCAGGAGTTTCATTTGGTACAAGAGTACAGACAGAAAGGTTCTGTAATTGGCGAATACTTAAAAGTACATTTCGGTATTATGTATCTTAGTCCTGAGGAAGTTGTAGAATTTTTTTATAATGAACTACATTTTTTGCTTCCGAATGATGAAAGAGTTATAGAATTCCGAAATTATGTCAATAAAACATATATAACGCAAAATTCGGTATTTCCACCACTTATTTGGGCAAATAATGCATCCTTTTTTAAGAGAACAACGAATTCTTGTGAGAGTTTTCATTCGCATTTCGGTGCTTCTTTTTACAAAGCACATCCAAACATTGTTCAATTTACTAGTGTGTTATTGGATTTACAAACGGAGGTATACGCGGAAATCCGTTCGGCAAACCAAAGCCAGAAAAAAACCAAAAAAACTATTAATGTTAAAATTAATTTCATTAATGATCATTTGGATCAATATAGGAAAAATGTTATTTCTCGCTTTATGTTTGTGAAAACGGTTGCATGTAAAAATCTTCCACACGTTTAATTTTTTGTTTTTTTTATATGTTCATGTATATTGAATATATTTTATTGTAATGTAGATGTAATGTAGATGTAATTTTTTAGAAGTGGCAAATATACGTTGAAAATATATGTATGTTATTAATATTTTCTTATATTGAATTTGAGTACCTAAAGTTCAAGGTAAATTGTTAAATCGGATTAGGCTATTAGACCCCTACTGGTTTGGTAGTTAATCTCCAAAATTTTAAACACTGGCAGAGTTCGAACAACCCGTAATGACTACCTGCATTTTGTGGCAGAGTTCGGATACTCCGGAATAAACTGTGTTGCCTTTCTTTATCAAACTTACTAAAATTTATGTACCTCTATCACTTTTTTTCATTAAAATTAGTACATCCCGTTACCTCTGACCTAAATCGTATATTCTTTAGCATAGCTGCAACTCATTCGTTCAATACAAAATGTACCTTACGGTATACCCTCTTAAAATATATTTTGGTACGTCTATGAAATCTACTTAAATGAATGATTTATTACTCCTTGTCCTTTCTATATAGACTATACTAATAAACTACGTGAGTTCAGTCGTTTATGAGTCCATTAGTGAAAGTACAACGTAGGAAAATGCCATAAAAACCCTTGAAAGCCTCTACGTAAAACCCAAAAATGAAATATTTTCTCGATATTCTCTCTCATCAAGAAGACAGCTAGCGGGTGAGTCAATTGACCAATATTCACAAACTTTGAAGCAGATGAGCAAAGACAGCAAATTTAAAGCTGTCACGGCCGAACAGAATAGAGATGATTGTATCCGAGACTCATTTATCAGTGGTTTAAGTTTACCACAAATTAGACAGCGGCTTGTAGATCACTCTTCTTTGAGCTTAATTCAAGCGTTTGATACTGCAAGAGCAATAGAAATAGCGAAGCAACATGCTGAATCATATTCATGAACTTTTGATTCAAGTGTTGCCGTTTTACAAAACGCAGAACCGTCACAAGATTCTGAAAATTCATCAACCGGGCACTTAGCGGCTGCTGCATCTTTCCAGAAATATTTCTTTCGTGGCAGAGATAATAGACACCTGCGCGAACACTGTCCTGCTAAAAATGCAATTTGTAATTCCTGCAATAAAATATGTCATTTTTCAACTGTGCGTAGATCAAGTAACCCCAGAAGAACTCCTAGTTGTTTATCCAAATCTATTATTCAAATCAAAATAAACAACATAATCACACATGCACTAGTCGATACAGAGAGTTCTGATAGTTATATTTCAAGTAAAATTATTGCCAGGAGAAATATTTGTGTCATTCCATCAAGAATTAATGTTAAAATTGCTTCAACATCTCTTACGTCGCAAGCTCTTGGATATTGTATTGAACGCCTACAAATTTTGGATAACATTTATTCAAATGTAAAGCTTTTAGTCATTGATGAACTCTGCACTGAAGTGATAATTGGTCATGATATTTTGAAGTAACATTCCCGACTCGAAATTCTTTTTGAAGGTGACAAATGCAATTTAGCAGTAGCAAATGTTGTACCATTCAGTCTATTTTCAAATTTGACGTTTAGTAGCAAACCAATCGCAATAAAATGCCGTCGATTTACAACTTCAGACCTCAACTTTATTGAGAAAGAAATCAAAGAACTTGTTACGGAGATACATAGCAACGCACCGTTAGGAAAACGTCTCTGTCAGCCGTCAGTAAAATATATATAGTTGTCAATGATTTTCTTGTTCATATATATTATAAGTCTGTTCAAGAATAAAGTATAACATAAAATATAACTGAAATCTATAATAATTGTTAATCAATACACAACAGATTGGCGACGAGGATGGGATCAACTAGCAAAAGTGTTAGCAACTATGATGGATGCAATGACAAATATGCAAGAACAGCAAAATAGATTACAACAAACAATGTTGAACCAAGAAAATACGTCTACGTCTAAAGTCAGTGGCATTTCACTTGTACCATACGACGAAATTAACGAGTCATTCGATAGTTACCTACAACGATTACAAAACTACATTACATTGAAAGGTGTGACAAATGCAAATACAAAAGTGCACATTTTCCTGAATTGCATTGGACCAAAGTATTACCAGATACTAAAAAACATTACCTCTCCAGATGTACCAATACTCAGATGATACAGAAAATGAAGAAATTTTCGAAATATATACAATACCTACAGTGAACACATCAAATGATAAATTCAACATTACATTAAAAATAAATGGTTCAGATCACACTTGGGAGTTAGATACAGGCGCAGCAGTAACTACATGCTCTGCAGATTATTATAACAAACATTTCAAAAACCTGGAACTGAAAAGCACTAGAATTAAACTCAGAACATATACGGGGGAAATAATACAACCTCTGGGTACCTGTAATATGATGATAGAATACAAAAACAAAGTAATTTGGGGCAGAGTAATCGTGATTGATAGGAAAGTAGACCCCGTAGTCGGAAGGGAATGGATAAGGAAACTTAAGATAAATTTTGAAGTAAATGCAATAAGTTCAGAAGAAAACAAAGACATCACAGAACAAGAATTTAAAGAAAAATTACACCAATTACTAAAAGAATATGAAGATTTATTTTCAGAACAAATTGGAGAAATTAATAATTACCAGGCATCATTCAAATTAAAGGAAAACACTACACCAATATTCTTGAGACCAAGATCAGTACCGTTTGCGCTCAAGGAACAAGTAGAAAAAGAGATAGATAGATTGGAAGAAGTTGGGATTTTTGAAAAAGTTACTTACAATGGGGTACACCTTTAGTTCCTGTAGTGAAACCTTCAGGGAAAATACGCTTATGTGCCGACTACAGTGCAACATTAAATAAAAATCTAGAAAATGATAACTATCCTATACCAAGAATAGAAGAGATATTTAGCAAATTGAGTGGAGGAAAATATTTTTGCACATTGGACATTAATCAAGCATACCTACACATGAAAACTGATGAAGCCTCAGCAAAAATGCAAGCAGTTAGCACTTGTAAAGGAACTTATAAAGTAAATCGCTTAATGTTTGGTGTGAAAATAGCTCCAAATATATGGCAAAGATATATGGATCAGACATTACAAGGGCTATCAGGTACAGCATGTTTCTTTGATGACATTGCTTTACAAGGACGTACATATACAGAATTACTGCAACGACTGGAAATAGTATTCAGAAAATTAAAAGAGTGTGGACTACATCTACATAGGAAGAAATGTCAATTTTTCCAAAAGTCAATTACATACCTTGGTCACAGAATTAATGAGGAGGGACTACACCCAACTGACGAGAAAATAGATGATATAAAAAATAGTTGCCGGCCAACAGATGTCTCGTCACTTAGAACATTTCTCGGAATGATCAACTATTATCAGCAATTCATACCGAACCTAGCTTCAAAACTTAATCCGCTGTATAAAATATTACAAAAGAATACCAAATTTGATTGGACCAAAGAATGTGAAAATGTTTTCCAAAGCTTAAAAACAGAGATATGTAGTGAAAAAGTACTTACCCCATTCTATCCCAACTTACTTGTGACGCTAGCTACAGATGCATCACCAACGGGATTCGGCGCAGTATTGTCACATATTATGCCTGATAAAACCGAAAGACCCATTGCTTTTGCGTCAAGATCTTTGACCAAAGCCGAGAAAAATTATAGCCAACTTGACAAAGAAGCAGCAGCACTGATTTGGGGACTCAAAAAGTTTTTTCAGTACTGTTATGGTCGAAAAATTATAACTATCATTGATAACCAACCTCTTGCAAGAATCCTACATCCCACAAAAGTGATGCCATCAACTACAGCAATTAGACTGATACATTACGCGAATTTCTTGGCTGGATTTGACTACGAAATTAAACTCAGGAAAACAACAGAGCATGCAAATGCGGACTATTTCTCAAGACTAGAACATAATACAGAAAATAAGGAAAAAGAGACAGATGACGATATATTTTACCTAAATCAAATTGCAATGATGCCAATTACTAGGGAGGAAATCAAAGAAGCAACAGCTAAGGATCCGGAACTGCACCAGTTAAATAAAAATATTAAATCAGGAAAAGGAAACATGAACAATATACATGAATTCTCGTTACAAGATAATTGCATTTTCTACGGAATTAGAATCGTAATACCAAAACAATTACAAGCCACTATATTGCAAGAGTTACATACAGCTCATACGGGAATTGTTAAAATGAAAGCACTGGCACGAAGCTATGTATGGTGGAAAAATATTGATTCCGACATTGAAAAGATGGTAAAGAAATGTAAAGCATGTTGCATGCTTCAAAGAAATCCTATCAAAGTACCCGTGCACAGTTGGGAGTATCCAAAAGAACCATGGACTAGAATACATATCGACTATGCGGGGCCTTTCATGAATAATTATTTCTTGATAGTTGTAGATGCCTATACAAAGTGGCTGGAAGTGATACCTACATCATCTATTACATACTCAACAACTATTAATATTCTAAAGAAGATGTTCACTACATTTGGATTACCCTTAATAATAGTATCGGACAACGGCAAACAATTTCGATCAGAAGAAATGCAGAGATTTTTAAAACAAAATGGAATTCAATCAATATTCACAGCACCTTTCCATCCATCGACCAATGGACAAGCAGAGAGATATGTACAAACTTTTAAAAATAAATTAAAGGCCATGATACATGAGGAAGGTACCCTCCAGGACAAACTATCAAAGATATTAATGATGCACAGGAAAACGCCACTGGATTGAGTCCTAGTGAAATGATGTTCAAAAGATTATATAGAACAAGGATTGATTTGGTTCAAAGGGAATTCATAACAGTAATGAACAACAAAAGAGAAGAAATAAAAATAAATAAAAAATTCAGTGTGGGAGAAACAGTACAGATACGATCGTATGATGACAATAAATGGAAATTTGGAGTCATCGTGGAAAAAATAGGAAAATTACACTATGAGATAAATGCAGATGGAAAAATTCATAAAAGACACGTGGATCAAATATTAAAATCACATGTTAAGGACCACACTATCCACAAGGATGAGTCTGTTAGGCAGCATCATCTGCCTGATTCGCAAGAAAAATCACAGGCGGACACGGGTGTTGACTCTGAAAAGGAACCAGTTAAGGAGAAACATATTGAGAAAGAGGACCAGACACTAGAGAGAGCGGAGCAGCAACCGGCTAATGGAGAGGTAGTATATTCGGCCGCCGAGACTGTTCCTCAGATCAACGAACCGAAACAGGAAGATGTGGTAATTCGCCGCAGTACTAGAAACAGAAGGCCGCCCAAACGTTTAGATCTATAAGTTTATTAATACAACGAGTGGAAGTGTTACGGAGATACATAGCAACGCACCGTTAGGAAAACGTCTCTGTCAGCCGTCAGTAAAATATATATAGTTGTCAATGATTTTCTTGTTCATATATATTATAAGTCTATTCAAGAATAAAGTATAACATAAAATATAACTGAAATCTATAATTATTGTTAATCAATACACAACACAACTTCTAAGTGAAAAGATCATAGAACCCAGTATCTCCCCTTGGCGAGCTCAACCTCTGGTAACTTCAAGTGAAAACCACAAGAAACGTATGTGTATTGACTATTCTCAAACCATAAATAAATATACATCATTGGATGCATACCCATTGCCACGAGTAGAAGGCATTGTAAACTAAATTTCGAAATATTCCGTTTTCAGTACAATTGACCTCCGTAGTTCCTATCACCAAGTTCCAATCAAAGATGAAGAAAAGATCTACACAGCATTTGAAGCTTGTGGAAATTTGTACCAATTCACTCGAATTCCGTTTGGTATTACCAATGGAGTCGCTTGTTTCCAACGAACCGTCGACAGCATAATCAAGAAAGAAAATCTTAAAAGCGTCTTTGCTTATCTGGATGACGTCACTGTTTGCGGTAACTCACAAGAAGAATATGATCAAAATTTACAAAAATTTTTGGATGTCATTAAGAAGTACCGTTTAACAATCAATGAAACAAAATCAAGATTTTCCCTCAAATCCATTTGCATTCTTGGTTATTTAATATGCGACAAAACTATGAAGCCGGACCCAGCACGACTTAAGCATCTCTTGAATTCACAAGTACCTGATACTACAATTTCTCTTCGAAGAATTCTAGGAATGTTTGCACACTACTCTATATGGGTTCCTAAAATTTCCGAAAAAATTCAGCAGCTAGCATACAGCACAAGTTTTCTATTGCCTGAAAAAGCAATTTTGGCATTTAGAGAGCTCAAACAAGACATAGCCAACTCTTCAATTTCTTCAATTGACGACGACGCTATGTCAACTGTTGAAACCGATGCCTCAGAATTTGCGATAGCTGCTCAATTATCCCAATCAAAAGACCAGTCTCATTTTTCTCAAGAACATTGTCCTCTCAGGAACAAAAGCATTCGTCAGTTGAAAAACAAGCGTGCGCAATAGTAGAAGCACTGGAAAAGTGGCAACATTTTTTAATTGGTAGACATTTACAGCTCATTACGAATCAAAAGTCAGTGGCGTTTATGTTTAACCCATTTATGCCCAGAATTTTTTTTTGCATTTTCCTTATGAAGCTTGTACATGTTGTGAAAAATTACATTTTTATGATGGGTTGATACTAAAAATAAAAATGTAAAGGTCAGTTTTTGAAATATGATGTGGGTCATTTTCGACCCACTTGGGCAAATTAATGTACTTTTTTGTTTGTTTGATAATTTACATTTAGAGTGCATTTTCTGGATGTTGAGTTATGGTAATATATGGAAATAAAAGCTAACTGTTATTGAACTCTATATTTTACAACAGAAACTTGAAAATTTCATTATTTATGATAATCTAGAAAACATTTATCATGAAGGGCAACTTTACATTGATTGCAGGCCTTGGTTGTTTTATTTTTACAAAAAGCACATCTTCGCCGTGTTTGGCTGATCACAACCAGATGCTGACCCTGTCGACGTGCCGCTGGACTTACAGAATGGAATGTTGGACCTGTGGCCAAAGGAGGTTTTCCATATTTTTGTAATATAGCGATTACAGCTCTTCTGCGAAATTTCAAATTGTCCAACTTCAAACCAAATTTGCGTGACAAAACCCAGGAATTACTCATACATATGTCGAACATCCAAATAAAATAGGAATATACCATTTTTTTCCTCGCAGACCTATACGATAATTTGCAATATTATTATCCATCTGATCTACCCCTCCCATATATCTATTATAATATTGCAAGACGTATGGTTGCTGTATATCTACTTTTTTTTTTATTTGTTGATGAATATCTGATTGCTTTTTGGATTGGGCATAAACCATATTCATTTGACAACAAAGTAACAACACTGTTGTCTTTCCATCTTACACAAACAATGTTTTCATCTTTGTCAACTGCACTATCGTAGGCCCCTCGATCTTTCTTTTTCATTACAGCCGAATTTTCAAGAGGACATTTATCTGTTCGATTTTCTCGAACGGTACCAGTTGCACCAAAACCCATTTTCCCGAGTTTACCTACAAGTGAAGCACTTGTAAAAAAATTGTCAAAGTTGTCACGGTCTAAATTGATCATTAAGTTTTGGCTAGACGCTCCTTCGAATAACTTCTCTATATCGACTACGTCGCAATCATAATATTTAAATATTTCCTCTATCAAAATTAAGTTACTACTGTGTTTATTATGGTAATTATCGTCACCTTCACCATATTAGCAAGGTTGTTTCAGTGTTGACGTTTTTTTTTTATCAAAAGGTTAACTCCAATTGTTATTCTATTTTATTTAATTAAAATACCTCACAATTACATTAATTTTAGAGTTCCGTTAACGCATTGTTTATATTTGAGTTTCGATTTTTATTTTTCTGTAACTACTTTTCTTTTAATATTATTGTTGTCAATAGAATATTGTTGGTAACTAAAGATTATCAATTGTTGACTTTATTAACCTCTTTCATATTATTTAGCAAACTCACCGATGAACTAATCCATATCTAATGTATATTTTGTATATTATATTGTTATTTGTCCTTGTTAGCACATCCATGGTTGTTTCCAGGTGGTAATTCGAAAAATCTCTTGTGAATAGCTGGGATGTGTTATTTGTAAACTTCTCTATGTGGTAATCGGCACTAACATTCTCTATTGATATGTATATTAGGCTATTTAGTCTGAAATTGGGAAGATACAAATGATATTGACAAAAATGATAGTTGTTTTGGTTGATAGTTTGAGTGTATCGACTTTTGATTGTCTTCACTTCTGGTTTTTAGGTTACTGACCTGATAATTCCGGTGGGTTTTGTTCTGTTTCACTTCCTTTTCCAGTACTTAAGTTGATATTTGATAATTCTAATTTCTTAATTAAATTCAGACCCATGACGAACACTTCGTTTTAATTTCTGGGACAACATTGGAATAAACACTTGGTGGAGGAAACTTTTATATCACTTTTCTCCCTGGTTAACAACTCCGGTTATTGAGCACTTGTTTTGTCCAGGAGTGCACAATATTCGAGTAAACAATCCTAAGTATGTTTATTCATAACAAAATATATTGTTTATATCGTTTCTACTTGTCGTGATGGTGTGCGCTATGAACACATGTTCTTCCTTCTGCTCATACACTGGCTTAGTACTATTAGGAACACAGTTGCCGATTGTTATTGAATTTATCGAAAATCCATGCATTTTATAGTTCATTCCTTAATCTAATTCAGTTGAATGTCCATCTGATTTATTCTGGTTGTTAGCCGAAAATTAAGTTTGGCATCGGAGTTTAGTTTTACGCATGTGGTATTTTGGCAACGATCCTAGTGCGAAATTTGGGAAACTCTCTTTCTTTTTCCGGCCATCTTTTACCACAGAAAGCAATATTGAAGAGTGGTTAGAGATTTCAATCTAAAATTTTATTATCCAGTTTGTATGGGATTTGATTGAAACTCTATATAATTAATCTCCATCTATCAATTCAGTTAGCTTATCTTTCATTTATCTTGGCTATTTTCTGAATTTTTTGAGGAGATTTTATTGATACTACTACGTAGGATTTTTTTTGCCGTTCTTCAGGTAAGCTATTCAAATTTTATAACTGAAGAGTAATTTTCTCGATTCTGCTTGTTATGCTAAATTTAGCGTTTTATTTATTTTGCTTTTTTCCTATTAGAATTCTATGGTGGATAATCGAATCACGTTTTCTGGACTTGTCGATTTTATTCCAGACACTCAGTGGTTACACCTCGTCTTTGACTTGGATACCGTATTTAGTTGTTTCGTTGTTGAATTGTTTGGACAAGCGCAAGCATACTATATAAAAAAAAAACCTGCTGGCCAGAGGTGAGTTAAGTTTTTTTTAATGATTATTGTTTACCACTTTTTCAATTTTGCTAATTGATTTGAGTTTAAATTGACGTGATATTTGATTTCTTGATTAATGTTTGTTTCTCAGTTGACAATATGAAATAGTTTTATTGTTGTTCCATATTTTTCAACGACTTCATGGGCGGGGGGTCAATGTTTTCGTAAACCTTTTATTTCCTTTTTTTTTCACAAATGGGGTTCAAGTAATTTGTGTAATGTAATGACCTATGGGTTTTGGACTTCTTTTAACTTATGTGTTTTTAATCACAATGCTCCAATTTTCTTATTTTCCGTGATTATTCCATTTAACTTTTTGAGTATAATTAAGTAATTCGATAATTAATTTTATACAATTATTATGTAAGTATCCTCCGTTTTCCCTGTATCTTGTGTTGAGACATTAGAGATTTTCTATGTTTTCCTCTCTAGGGTTTTTTTTTTGGCGGAAAATTGCCTGGACATTGACTGCAAACCCAGTGCTACACGCCCTCAAGTTTCCCACAATTCAGCGATTCTCAGGGACAACCGGAAATCAGCGAAGTCTACCTTATTATGAGTCTTTGTTTGTTGCGTACTGTTTATGTTCCTTTTTTTTTAATTTTCTAGTGGGCCAGTCGAGGCCATAGCTTCAAAGATATTATTATAATAAAAACAAAAAAAACTTATTGTAACTTTAACACCTATATATTTCTTTATTTCTATGTTTCTTACCATTTTTTTTTATTATTATTATTAAATTGGTGACCTTTTAAGAGACTGTGTTTTACTTGGCAAACTGTCCAGGAGGCATAAGTTACTTTGATTTGGCTGGTAGAGTATCGGCCAGTTCGTGATCACCTAGAGACTTCCGGTTTAGTCGGTAAACCGGTGGCGCCGAACCTACTTACAGTATACTCCCTAGCCGGTGTTGCTCGCACCTTTTTAAACCACTGGCCAGTACTATACCATAGCCTATTGTTTCTGCTAATTTGCCTTTAGTCTAAATTCACTTTCGTTTCTAAATTTTGTTAAAAAAAATATATATATAAAAGAACAGTTGGTCTTCATACCACCTGTAGAAATTTCAGAAAAGAAAACTTATCAATAAATAGTGCGTGGCAAAGTACAGAGAAAATTTATTATCGGGAAATTGATTTTGGAGCAAGTTGGCAAACGTTGTAACCACAGACTCTCCAAGGCCCATCTTCTTCTCTTCTGTGTTCATTCTCCTCCCTTGGTATATATCAAAATTCACACAGTACCCAGACGATAGAGCAAGAACCCATGCTTTGTAGCCAAAATGAATTGGCTTTCCTCTTATGAATTGCTTACACCCGTTTCGGCCAAAGTACGGGATCATAGACTCGTCGATTGACAATTCCGAGTTGCAAGGTACATATTTTGAAAAATTTTCATTTATTTTTTCTATCAGAGGACGTAACTTAGCCATTTTATCATTTTCTGCCAAGTTATTGTTGTTTGCTGCATGTAGGAATCTGAATATTTCCTCAAATCTATTTCTACGCATGGAGTTATACACCAGAAAATTTCGAGTGTCGTCTCGCCCTTCCCAAAACATTCTTCGACGTGGAAGTGGAACATAACCGCTCAAGTATAATATTGCTATGAAAACGAGTAGTTCATCGTTGCCTAGTTCTAATCGACAGTTTTTGCTATTTGCATACAAAACAGTATATTTCACAAGATCTTCGAGTACATCTGCATTTAGAAATAGTTCTAAAAATTCTGAAGGTTCACTTTTATCGCTTAGCGTAAGTACAGGTAATATATCAACCATAGGAAATTTTGCAGTAGATGATTGAGACGTTGTCTTATCCAAATCACCCTTTGACCAGTTACGCTTTTTTGGAAACTTATTTTTCCTAGATGGGCCACTTTTCTCTTGTATTTGAGTTTCCTCCTCATTGTCGCTATTGTCTTCTTCTAGCCTGTTGCTTTCTGCTTCTGCTTGAAGCTGTCTGGGATTTAGCCTGTTCGGATCATTGCAGTCCTCGTCCCCAGAATCCTCACCACTATCAAAATCGTTGTCATCCGGCGGAGTAATATATATAGCATCAGGAATATTAGGATCGTCTTCGTCAAGTCTTTCTATTTCATCTAACAGCTCGGCTGTTGTTAGTAGTGTTTTCCTGAATATAAAAAAAATATATCACATATCTGCCCAACGGGTCGTTAGCGACCCAACCAAATTATACTTCAATTTTAGTCGAAGTGTCCAAGCCTGCCCTCATAAATGGGAACGTACCATGAACTTTGAAGAATAAACAACAATATATCATCAATTGATTATATTCTTTAAAAAACTGAAATACTTACCAGTAATAACTTTCAGCCATGTCACCCAAAGAAATATTACACTTTGATTTGTTACAAATACGAACAACTCACTGTCGAACGTGCTTTTTCACTGACACTACAACAGAATATGCAGTTTTAACATGCGAATGCCACTATAGGCAACACACTCAACACAGCGATATGAACAGGTGCATATATAAAAGGCAGTGGGTCGTTTTCGACCCATTAGGCATAAATGGGTTAATAACAAGTTCGCTTCCAAAATCAAAAATGAAAAAATTCAACGTTGGCGTTTGGAATTGTCATGCTACAAGTATGATATCGTTTACAGGCCAGGAAGTCAAAACACGATAGCTGATGCATTTTCCCGTATTACTTCCGCAATCATGTCATCGGCTTATCAAAAGAAATTATTTGATTTACATTCTTCTTTGTGTCACCCTGGTATTACCAGGTTATTACATTAGATTCGCTGCAAAAATCTCCCTTATTCTGTGGAATACGTTCGTCAAATCGTCAAATTACCTCCTCATGTCCTGTTGGTGCTGAAATTAAACCAAAATTTCATAAAAATGAAGGAATGTTAATCAAAGCCACGTCACCATTTGAACGTCTTAATTTGGATTTTAAAGGTCCTTTGCCTTCATCTTCAAGAAATAAGTACTTACTAACCGCTGTTGGTGAATTTTCCAGATTCCCATTCGCGCTTCCATGTTCCTCTACAGTTATCTAATGTTTGCGTCAAATATGTTCTACATTTGGCACTCCGACATATGTTCATTCTGACCAAGGTACTTCTTTTATGTCCCGTGAACTTAAGTCCTTTTTAGAGTCTCATGGTATTGCTTCAAGTCACACGACTCCCTATAACCCTCAGGGTAATGGTCAGTGCGAACGATTTAATGGAATTATATGGCAAACCATCCAGTTGGCTTTAAAATCTCAAAATTTGAAAATAAGGCAGTGGGAGTAGGTTCTAGTGGATTCTCTTCGCTCTATTAGATCTGTTTTATGTACTGCTATCAACTCGACCCCACATGAACGTATGTTTAAATATGTAAAACGCTCAACTTATGGATTGTCAGTTCCTACATGGCTAGCTGCACCAGAACCAATACTATTAAAGAGATTTGTCCTTTCAAATAAATACGAACCCTTAGTTGACGAAGTCCAACTCCTAGAAGCCAACTCGGAATACGCCCATATCCGACTGTAAAATGGAGAAGAGAAGACAGTTTTAACTCGGCATTTAGCTCCTCGAGGAGACATATCATTAATACGCTGGGATGAAAATTCTGTCAATCAAGATCAAGTCCATTCAAATCAAGAGCATCAAAATCAAAACCAAAGCATTCACGAAGTCGAGACCAAAGCATTCAAGAAAATCAAGACCATCTGATTCAAGAACAGAACAATTAAGACGCAGTACTGAATATCGATAGGCCAGTTAGGACACGAAGGCGTCCTCAATATTTAGAAGACTTCCTCGAGAAATAAGAAGGCGGGAAGAATGTCAGTTATGCTACAAAGTTGTCAATAATTTTATGTCAGTTATTTTCAATAGTAATATAACAAGAGAGTGAGAATAAATTGAAAATAATTTGACAGATTTTTTGAAAACTTATTGCCAGGCAATAGTCACGAGAGCCCGCAGGGCTCGAGTGGCTATTGCCAAATGGCAACAAGTTTGAACAAAATCTGTCTAATTATTTTCTAATTTATGGAACTCTCGAGTTATATTTGACTAGATTATTTTTTGATTCACAAATTGGTGAAGGTCTTAAATTGTCTCCATATAGACTGATTACTTATTAGAATATTTTTCGAAGTAGTTTCTATAATCTTATTCGTTATTTCTTCATCAGAAAAGGTACTGAACCGATGATGTTCACTCATTTTATATATAACGTTGACACAATTAGATAATTATTTTGACAACTATCTGACACTTGCTAGACAAATAAAAGCAACAGTGATTATTCCCGAGAATAATCACAAGAGCTTTATTCCCACTATAATAATGACATGATTGGTTGAAACTTACCCTTGTGTCAAATAAAGAAGCATTTCATTGGTTTTAAGAAACGTCAAAAAATAATCAGTAGAATAAAGCCTTATTCTAAAGGTAATCCATTGTATTCACTACAATTAGCATTCGACGTAATACATGTTCTTCTTCTTCTTTTGTTTTAAGGCCTCAGCTGCCAGGGCTATTCGGCCTGTTTTTTTTTCGTTCGGGATAATTTACGATTGTCTATAATATAGTTTATACGAAAGTAAATACGAACATAGTGATACCGCACTTATTGTTCAAAATTTTATCTGTAAACTGTTTGGTTTTTGAGGTTATATTTTGATGTTTGAAGCACTTAAAAATTTGGAGATGAGTTTAATGTTTTCACTGTTTGGGAATTTCAGCACTATGTCTTGCAGTGTGTAGGGGCCATAAACATTATTAGGAACCTTCAAAGTTTTATGTAGAAAATCTGTATTAACACTATTTAAGATACAGTTGAAAAAGATGTGTAAGAGATCTTGTTTTTCACCACATGGGCATGAATCCGAAGGTACTACGTTGAATTTGTGTAGATATGACAAAGTGGCACAATTGTTGGATCGAATTCTTGAAGAAATGCAGATATCTCTTCTGGACAAATTAGAGAGTGAAGAAAACCATGGATTTTTTCTTGGATATTTTATGAATTAAGAGTATAGATTTCCTTTTGTCAAGCTGAGTGTAGAGAAAGTAGAATTCCACTTATCTAAAATTGATTTCTTAATAGAATGCACCACATCCGAATGGGGACCAGGTGGGAGGGTGGCACGATTGATAGTTCTCCCAAGATTTGCAAGATCATCGGCTCTAACATTTCCTTGTATAAGACTGTGTCCGGGAATCCAGCCAATTCGTATGTCTTTCCCTTGCTGATTCACCTTGTGTAGTAGCTCCTTTATTTTTAGGACAAATGGATTAGAAGATGAGGAGAAGGATTTTTTGGAAATGCATTTTATGGCACTTTGGGAGTCAGAAAAAATTATAGCTTTGGAAAGGTCAAGTTTTGAAATTTTTTGGATCGCAATTAGTATAGCGTAACCTCATTCTGCTGAAAAGGTGGAAAGATGAGAGGGGAGTTTGTCACATAATGATAAGAGGTTAGGAGAATAAATTCCTTATCCTACATTACTGTCAGTCTTAGAGGCATCAGTGGTGAAAATGGGGCCAGAAAAGTTGATAGAATTCATTTTGGCCAGAAAGGCTTGATTACAGTCCGAATCTTTTTTGATTTCCAGATCTATCGTGTTAGTGCGACTAATTTGAGATTCGAGCGAGAAGTGATGACAAGGAAATTTGTTGAACGATTCAATGAAGGGAAGGAATTTAGATACTGATTGAAAGGCAAATATAATAGGGGGAGTATTTCTCAGTCTCCAGTATATGGGATCGGCAGCCCATTCTGTGAATAATTCTATGAGGTTTTTATTAGGTCTTTGTATACAACTGCTTTAGATATATATTTAACTGACAAGATTTCTCTACGTACCTCCAGGGGGATCTGCCCACATTCAGATAACATGATGTTGATGGTAGTTGATTTTAGATAGCCTACTATAACTCTTAGGGCTTGATATTGTGAGCAATCTAATTTTTTGAGTAGGTATTTAGAACAGCCACCATATAACATGCACGCATTATCAAATAATGGAAGTATGGTCGCTTTCAATATGTTTAAAAGAGAGCTTTGGTGGCTACCCCACCATTTACCACATAGAGACCTAATTAAATTAATAGATTTTGATACTTTGCAGGAAATAAATTCAATATGTGGTTTCCAGTTAAGTTGGTCGTCAAATATAGCTCCTAAGTAGGTACTTGACTTGAGATTTCCAAGGGATAGGTTGACCATTAACGACTATGGAATGGACTGGACTAAGCTTATGGTTTTTCTGAAAAATCATGACGGCACATTTTTGAGGGGCCAGTGTCAAACCCATAGACAATAAATGAAGATTGAGATTAGAAAGGAAGGTGTTGAGGGATGTTATAGGCTCCTGGATGGTGTTTTCGGCACATATCACAGCAAGATCATCTGCATAACCACTAATTTTTATGGAGGGTGGAAGTATGTTCTGAAGGGAGTTGCACGATATATTGAATAACAGTGGACTGAGTGGGGAACCTTGGGGGACACCTCTACAAGAAACACCAGGGCCTATAAGTTCATTGTTGAGGGTGGATTTAATTAATAGATTTCGATCTGAAAGAAAGGATAAAATGAGGTCACAAATGTCATGAGGTAAATTAAGGGAATTTAGAGATGAATAAATAGAGGATAAAAGGAGAATATTATATGCACCTTTAATGTCGATAAAAACAACAATTGGGTTTTTATTGGCAGACAATGCACATGATCTTTGGGAATAGATGAAAATGTGGTTATCAGATATACTTCTGCCTTTCCTGAAACCTTGTTGTGAGGGGTGAATTTTTAGGGGGTTTTCAAGAAACCAGTCACGGCGATTTTTGATCATGCTTTAGAAAACTTTTCCTATGGTGCTGGAGGCATCGTTAGGATCCTGGGTTTTTTTAAGAATACGAATTATTAGATGATTTTTCCACTCTGAAGGAATAGGATGAGATTTATTGAAGATTTTATTGAAAATAGAGAGAAGAGTTTCTTGGGCTATTTTGGGAAGATGATTGATCATTGAATATGTGATGGAATCCAATCCAAGACTTGAATCATTTTTGTTTACTAAGCTGAAATTCAATTCTTCTATTGTAAAAGGGTGAGTAAAGGAGTCGTTAATGGCTTGGGCAATAGTGTTGAGGTCTTGAAAAGGGATTTGAGCTAACTTGTTTAAGAGACTTTGGAATATGGAACTGTCTAGGGGAGGGGTGTTAATTAAATTACGATTTTCAATAGATCTCGAGAATTTTTTTATTGATTGCCAAATCTTCTTCACAGGTGTTCCGGGGTTCAGTTCTTCCGTGAATTTAGCAAAGCCATCTGATCTTTTTGTTTTCAGAAAAAGTCTGGTTTTAGCTCTTATTTTCTTGAAATTAATGAAATTTTCCATGGAGAGAGTTCTTAGATATAGTTTAAAAGCATCTTTTTTCTTTTGTACCATCTGGGAGCACTCTTTGTCCCACCTGGGAAGATAAGGTTTAGAAGGAGTGAAAGATTTCTTAAGTGGGATAAGTAAAGAGATGACTCTTTTTAAGACCTCCATGAACAAGGGATATTCCATATCATTATGATATATATTATTTTCAATATATGCTTGAAATGCATCCCAGTTGGCTTTATTTATGTTATATTTGACGTGCGTGGAATTCATATGGATGGGCACAGTATTTTGTTTTTTGTAGGAACAAAGGGTAGGAAAATGTTCGCTAAAGCCTCATTCTTGGATCGTTCTCCAGGAGCAATCTAGAGCTATGGCTCAGGAAGTAATTGTAATATCCGGGCAGCTATTATTGATATTGGGGTTGGGAATACGGGTTGGAGATCCGTCATTAAGGATGGTGAGATCATTATGCGAGATGAAGTCCCAGATTGCAGTTCCTTTAGGGTTATTAATCGCAGAGCCCCAAATTTGATTTTGGGCATTTAAATCAGCCATTAGGATAAAATTTTTATGTTTTATTTGTTGTAGGAGTTGATTAAACATTCTGTGAGGGAAGGGAATGTTGGGGTCGGGAGGAATATAGCTATTAATAATGAATAGATCTTGGAGTTCTACTACCAGCAAGTGTATTTCTGGAGGAACTGGAATTTTGTGTTCAAAATTTTTGCAAGGAATCGATGCAATGATTAATGAAAGTGGCTACACCTCCGTAGCCATTCTGTCGATCATGTCTAAAACAGCTAAAATTTTTAATATGTGCAGATCCACCTGGAGTCTACCAAGTTTCATTTAGTAATATAATGTTAATACTCTCATCTCTAATAATAGGAATAAGTACCTCTTTGTTAACATTAAAACTGCGAATATTACATTGGAGTATGTTATATTCAAAGGAATTATCCTGAATACGATTGCATTTTAAGCAATAGTGTAAAAAATTAAATAATAAAAAAGGGGGGAGGTACTTAGAGGGAGAAATTTGAGTTAGATTATGATTGCTCACCTCTTGAGGAGAGGTAAGCTGAGAAGTTGCGAAAGTTTGAGAGCTAGGGATAGAAAGGAAGTAATCAGACAAAAACGGAGTATCAGAAGGGGTGAAGTCCATATCAATTCTTTCAATGTGAGAGCAAGAGGGAGATTAAGCATTGTTTTGAAGTGCAGATTTATTTGAAATCGGAGATTGACAGAGTTCATTGCATGAGGAGGAAAATAGAGCTGCATTATGTGTATCTTTATCAAATCCAGTTCTTTTTTCTAAGATGGTGGGACGTCTGCGTCTATTAGTATTGAATTTGTTACTAGGGGGACTTTGTGTCACTTTTTGAGCATAAGAGATTGGAAAAGGGAAAGAAGTCTGTAATTGAGGAAAGGATGTGGTTGATCTATCAAAAGAGGGGTTTTTAACAGAAGACTTAAGAAGAGGGAAAAGTTGAGAGGCTTCGAAGTAAGAATAGTCATGGAATGCCATTGCTTCGTTAATGTTTTTTTGCCTATTAAATTCTTTGCAAGAGCGGTTAAAAGCTAGATGCTGTCCAGAGCAATAAAAACAAGGAATTTGAACATGGGTCAGAATGGATTGTTCCACATCTACTACACCTTTTGGCACTGTGGCAAGACTTGGCAGAGTGTCCGAATCTTAGGCAATTTTTGCACTGAGTAACAGGAGCAATATATTTATCAACCTGGACAGGAACTGAAAAAATTTCTAGATCTTTGGGGCATGGACGTTCCTCAAAGGTTACAAGAATTGTTGTCAATGGAACATATTCATAAGATCCGTCATCTTTGGGTATTCTGCGGTTGAGTCTTCTAGCACCAATAACTCTTTTATTTTGCAAATAAGCTTTTCGAATAATGTCATCTGGGGTGATAGACAGTCCTACGTTTTTGACAATGCCTCTCGAGGTGAGAAGGCGTTGTGGTATGTAAGCACAATATCCTTCCCTTCTGAAATCTTGGTTCATTAGAAAAGAATTAGCATCACGAGAAGTTTTGAAGGTAATTCCTATTTTGCTGGAACCTTTCTTTTGGATATTTTTAATGTTTTGGATGTTCAGTTTTCGTATAATTTTTCCAACATCCATAGGGTGAATACTAGGGGGAGTGCCGCTACTTTTGATGGGTTCTACTATAACAAAATGGGGCCCATAATCGGTATCAGAGTACTTGAATCTTCTCCCTTTAGAAGCCTTAACGCGTTGTTCCAATATTAAAATTTGCTTTATGACTTCGGGATCGTTTTGAAAACAGATTTTAGTGGAAGCGAGTTCATCTTTCTAGTTTTTAATGTCTTTTTCTAATAGAGGAGAGAGTTGGTGCAAAGAATTTATTAAGTTTTTGGAAGATGGTGATAAAGCATTATGTAAGGAATCTGAGGAAGAGTTATTCGAGGCCTCATCCCCCATCTTGATGGTGGAAACTTAGACTAAAGCGTTTTTTGAAAAATACGTGGCAAAAAAAATAAGTTAGGTTAACTTACAGAGAATTATTCACTAATCACTAAAGTGAAGTCAATATAATGTCACTAAAAAAACCAATAAATCTTAACTAAAATTAAAACTTAATTAATTTCACAATCGACAATCGACCAATTCGTGAAGGATATTCCCTTCTCATCAACCTCCATTATCGTAATACATGTTTCGTGTTGACAATTTACAAATACATTGACATGAAACTTTGACATTTGATAACATTTTTTTGAACATATTGCCTACTCAACTATAAGAATAAAAAATACAAATTGGAACGGAACATCCAGTTTTTCTGAATTTGATAGGTAATAATGCTGCCTGTTCATGGAAATGGTCAGGAAATTAATCTTATAGTATTTTGTTCACCTGAACGTGTTAGCGAAATTATTTACGTCTCTGCAAACATATCTAACCCGAATTATTCGTCAATGATTGTTTGAATTAACTGTATTAATAGCTATGAGTAAAACATTAAATACCAAAAACAGTTTGACAGCTAATTAATTCCCCGTGGTAGTTACCAAATGGAACATAATTTAACATCAAAATGCGCAAATGAATACATGAACAAATGCACAGGTCCCAGTAACCTACTTATCAAGAACTTGTTTATTATATGAAAGAGAACTATGGAAAAAAAATTATAGAAAACCGTTAAGGCTCCAATCTAAAATACAACACTCACTAAGTTACTTTATTATGTAGTGGCTTGTGAATTTGTAAGCAAATGAAAAAATAAATATCCAACTCCCAAAGCCTAAAATCGAAAAAAAATGTATGCTTTATCCATGTATATACAATAGTTCCTGGTGTCTATGCGAGTCTCCTAAAATGAGAAAGCATATAGAACTTGCTTAAATTAGTATTTAGTATTCCAGTGTGACTATTTTAAGACACAAGTTTTTGTTACGTTCTTGCTGTAGCTTGGTTGACAGGTTACAAACATTTGAACATATACCTTTTTCCTCTCCTGAATGTTGTCGGCTGATGTAGTGCGATTTGTGGCGCTCTCGATAACAGGGCGTCCAAAACTAAAAACTTTAGCCTCATTTTTGCAGTACCAAGCTAAATTTGTCGAGTTGTAGAATAATGTGCGGAAATTCCAACACACTTATATTATCGGGAAAAGACCATTGAAGTATATAAAAATGTTTGCTCGCAATTACTGAATAGGAAATTTGCACAAAACAAAGTCCCTATTTTATGTGGGCACAGCATAAGCAGCTATAAAGCAAGTTCTGAATGTCCTTATATCAAGCAGGCGCACGATGATTGTGTAAAAAAGAGAAGTGACGTGTACCTCACAATAATAAATTACGGTCAGTTAGCCAGCGGTTACGTGGAATATCACAAAAGCCGATCGCCGACTTTGTAATTTACGAATATTCTAGTCTTGAGATAATATTATAAATTAAATTAAATCGTTTACTAGCGAATAATCAAGCATTGATCTAGAAGAGAATACTTTCTAGTTGGATCAGTGGCAATTTTTGAAAATCTATAAATAAATACACTGCTTGAAGAAGACATGCTAATATACAACTAACCGTATCCTATAAAATACGCCTTTTGTCAATTAATAGTAACACGCAGAGATAAAGTAAAAAATTGAAATGAAAATTTAGATTAGGTAAAGGCAGTTTATACATATAGTGAAGTGATTATTGTAAACAGACAACGAAATAAAATTTATCGCATTTGTTTCAATGTTTAAAAGCAAGAAAATTATGATTTTTAATTACTTTTTTTATTTATTTTAGGTATCTCAGCTACTTTGGTCATTAGCAGCATGATTCATAATATAGATTACAAAAAATATATAGTATGAAACATAATGCCTCGTGTCCACTAGCAATTAAATTTGCCTAGAGTACTCTCACAAGTCACTTGCAATACGTGTAAACAGCAGCGCTAGAGGAAGTTTGCTGAAAGTTTACTCTCGGGCCAAGTACTTGCCGACTTGTTAGAGCTTGTAGTGTACACGTATAATCTAAGCAAATAAGTTTGCACTTTATTATTTCGAGACTGTTTCGAAATATTTGCAGCAAGTTGTGAGATTTTGTGAACTATTTTGAAGTTTTATCTATTTTTTCGAATCTGAATTAAAATTCTGATTTTTTCACAAAAATGGAGGAACTACGTGTTTGGAATATAGAAGAAACTCTTCTGCTAATTAAAAATTTTGAACTGTACCCAGAAATATGGAATGTACATTGCAAAGATTTTAAAAATAGAGTGATAAAACAAGGAGCGTTTCAAAAATTAGCAGAACTATTCAACACATCTGAACATGAAATTCAACGCAAGCTACAAAACTTGAGAACACAACTGAATGAGGAGTGGAGAAAAATTCAAAAGATAAAGATTGAATAGGGGACAAATGAATTGTATAAAAGCACGTGGGAATTTTTTGATTCTTTAAAATTCATATTAGCTGCAAACGTTCATAGCCCTACAGAAAATAATCTGGTAAGTTTAATGTTTAATTTTTATTGCAAAGAAAACTTATGTAATGTAATATTTCAAAGTTATATTAATGTGTAATATTCCATAGACTTAAATATATCTATATTGCCATTGCACTTCACCTTCAGATGAAGTAAAATAGTCCTTAAACTCTTCTCGAATTGTTTTAGCATTCTGGGAGCAATTGTGAGAGTTTCTGTTATTTAGTGGCAATAAATTTTGTTTTGGAAAACCTTCTTCGCGCCACTGGCCCTTTATAATACTTCCATCTTTTTCTATTTCAAACCTTCCTACCGGAGCATAATTTGCTCTCGATGAATTTCTAAAAGATTTTTACAAGTTTCAAAGCAACATTTAAATTCAGCATCATGTATAATTTTTGCATCCTTTTTTAAACATTTAGTAAGAGGTTTAGTAATTTTTGCGAAATCTTTAATAAATTTTCTATAATATCCAATCAAACCTAAAAATGATTTTATTTCTCTGGTAGTCTTTGGAATTGGATACTTTTTTATAGCTGAAATTTTATCCGGGTTGGGTTTAACTCCTTCCGGTGTTACTATATGACCTAAATAAGCAACTTCTTTTTTCAAAAATTCACACTTATCTAATTTTAATTTAAAATTTGTTTCTCTTAATCGTTTAAAAACTTTATCAAGATTAGTTACGTGCTCCTGTAATGAAGTCGAAAATATTATTATGTCATCGAGATACACTAAACAAATTTCGTTCTGTAATTCTCTGAGAATATTATCCATAACCCTTTGGAAAGTTGCGGGTGAATTTTTTAAACCCATTGGCATGCGACAATATTCGTAATGACCGTTTTCAACTCTAAAAGCTGTTTTTGGTATATCTTCGGGACTCATCTCTATTTGATGAAATCCGCTAGCTAAATCTAAAGTACTGAAATAATTACATTTACCTAGTTTATCCATTACGTCACTTATTAAAGGGATAGGGTATCTATCATCTACAGTTTTTTCATTTAACTTACGAAAATCTACTACAATTCTTCATTTTTTCTTCCCTGACGCATCTGGTTTTTTTGGGACAACCCAAATATTCGAAGACCAGGCACTTGTACTTGGCCTTATAATACCTTGATCTAACATAGATTTAATTTGACGTTGAATTTCTTGTTTATGTGCAAAAGGGTATCTATAAGATTTTGAATAAATTGGGAGTTCGTCTTTAGTTTTTATACTATGTTTAATTTGATTAGTAAAAGTTAAAGGTTCTCCTTCTCTATAAAATATATCATTATATTTACGGCAAAGTTTCAAAATATGATTTCTTTCTTCCGAATTTAAATGATCGGTTCTTAAAAGTGCTTCAATGTCAGGTTTCTCAGTGTAACCACTGTCTCTAACATCTGCGTGAAATAACTCATAACAATTTTTATCAAAAGCAGCTGATTTTATAGGTTCTGTTAAATTAAAAATAATGTCTTCGCTCGTTTTATTAAAAATTTCTACAATTGCATATCCGTTTTTTGCAGTTGTGAGAATAGAAGGAATTTCACAATTTTTTATATTTTGCTTTGGTATTAAAATATCACCATTATATGTCGATACAGGAATATTAACTAGGATTCTACTATATGGTTCTATTTTTGTCTTAAAGCTACATTTACGGTTACTTGAAAAATAATTTATAGGTATAGAAGCAAATGGAGTGTCTACACTTGATTTTTCAAAATCAACTTTGGCGTTAAGTAATTTTAAATCATCTGACCCTATTAAACCATCAAAATATTCATGAAAATCAAATAAATGAAATTTTATATTACCACTTTGTTCAAACTCTGAAAATAAAGGTATTTTAGCACAGTGTTGATGAGTTGACGACTGATACACTGCTGTAACAGTAAAAGGTTCCAAGAAAATTTTTTCTTTATAATATTTTTCCGCAATTTCTGGTCGTAAAAATGATTTTGTAGCACCAGTATCTAATAATAATTTTAGAGGAGGATTTGAAATTTTAAGAAAAGGTAATTCTGGTTTATTTGTAGAAATATTTAATTCAATTATGTCATTTCGTCCATTTCGTGAACCAATTGAAAATTTCCATTTTCTGAATAATTTTCATCTACTCCGTCACTATAGTATTCGTAATTTTGATTAGAAGAATGAGCTATTTCGCTTTCATCCCTAGTATTATCTGAAGTATTACTATTAAATATTTCTTCGGCAATATAATTTGGTTTTTGGTTACGGTTATGATTATGGTTTTGATATCTGAAATTATTTGAAGTTTGTCTAGTCGAAGTACTCATAGGGGTAGGGAGATTTGGTTTGTATTGCGGGTTTGGTTTCCATACATTCTGGGGGTTTCTAAAAACTTGATTATTATTTGGATATTTAGGAGAATGAGGAGGATTTGTATGCTGTTGTATTTGAATGGGTCCTCTGGGAAATTGTTGGGACGTTGAGGGTTGTTGATATGATGGGTTTCTTATAGGAGGTTGGCTAGGATACTGCCAATAATTTTGTCTATAATTTTGAGGCATTGAATTATGATACCTTGAATTATTATTAGATTTCCTCACACTATTATTAGAATTTATGTTATTAGAAAAATGTTGGCCTTTCTGAATATAATTAATATTATCTTCCTCTCTTATAAATTGTATAGCTTGTTCTAGACTATTAGGTCTCATAGCTCGAATTATTGGACCTAGCGGTTCCTTTAAACCTGCGAGAAATGTTTTTAAACTTTGTTTAGTGAAGAATGATCTTTTTGAGTCCCTTTCAAGTCCTTGACTATGTAAATCAATATAATTACAAATAGTGTTAAGTAACTGCAAAATTCTCTCGTGAAATTGATAAGTAGTTTCATTGGTTTTTTGTCTCATATTTACTAAGTCCTGATTTAAACAATTTTCATCTCTTTGATCCCCAAAGTTTGAAATTAATGTGTTTTTTATATCTGACCAATTACTATTTGAACCACTTATAGCTACCACTTCTTCCGCTCTACCTTCTAATTTATTAAGAATACAATTTAGTAGAAGAATATTTTGGAAATTATGTAAATTTTCTCTATCAAAATAATGAGTTAGAATTGATTCGGTAACACTTATAAATCTATGTAACTTAGTTGCATTTCCATCAAAATTTGGAATAATTGACAAAGTTTTAATATCTAAAGTTGGCACCGGCATATCGATTGTTAAATTGCTTAAACTATTAATTATACTATTATCTATAAAGTTTGAATTTGAAAAATAATTATCGAAGTTATCGAACTCTTCAGAGCTATCGATTTCACTTAAGGATTCTATAGGTGAAGAGGAGTCTGACATGAACTAAATTCTTACCACATCCGTTATCTGTATCTAGCAACGGTTTCTTCAAGATGTGCCCCTGGCTTCCACGATGGATTCCACTGGAACTGGTTTGGTTTCGATTTTCGTCAAAGAGTTGACACTCACGGATTGTCCACGATGGATTTCCTACGAAAATCCTACTGACTGCGCCACTTATAAGTCTCCGTATCGAGAACTTATTTTTAAAAACAATTTTATTACTTTATTACAACTACTTTCAAAAACTAATTACACAATATTATTTTATTGGATTGATCTTTATTATTTAAAAGTTGACATCAGACTGAATATGTAAAATGAATTTATTAAATAGCAAAACTATCTATATCATCAATAAAAATATGTACAATAATAATTCAACAATAAACAAATAATAAAGTCCGCTGTCAGCATCTACAGTGTTGAACCATATACGGGGTTACCAAATATAACACAGGTATCGAAAACTTTTCGTTTAAGGTTGATCGGTATGCTGCTATTTCTGAATATATAGTTCATTTTTCCGAACCCCGCCCAGGCTAATTTTATTCTTCGTTTAATCTCAGCAGTTTGATTTTCTTTTCCTATTTTTATTACATGTCCCAAATATATATACTCTTCCACGTTTTCTAGTTTTGTACCATCTATATATATTTGTTCGTTGGTGTTACTTATTATTTCAGCCTTTGCGATGTTCATTTTTAAGCCGATCTTTTTTGAAGCATTATTAAGTTGTTCTAACATGTTGCTCAGTTCGTGCACGTCACTGCTTATCAGGACAATGCCGTCAGCAAACCGATGATGGTGTAGATAGGAGCCGTCGATATTTATTCCTTTTGTTTCCCATTGTAATGTTTTAAAGACGTTCTCAAGCGCCAGAGTAAATAATTTTGGTGATATTGTATCACCCTGACGTATTCCCCTATTTACCTTAATCTTATCCGTTTTTAGATCTTCATTTATTTTGACATGAAAAGTGGCATTTTCATATATATATTTTAATAAGTTTGTGTACCTGGAATCTATTCTAGCATCGTTCATAGCTTGTATAAAGGCCCACGTTTCGACAGAATCGAACGCTTTGTGAAAATCCACAAATGCCAAGTGAAGGGGTATGTTGTATTCCGTTGTTTTTTCTATCAGTGTTCTAATAGCTTGTGGGTGATCTATAGTACTGAACCCTTTACGGAATCCCGCTTGCTCTACTGGCTGGTACGCGTCCAATTTATTTGTTAGTCTATTGGTTTTTATCCTGGTGAGGAGCTTATACATATGAGAGAGAAGGTTAATTGGCCGATAATTTTCTATGTTGCTGTTATCTTCTTTTTTAAAAAGCAGGATCACTTCCGCGTTTTGCCATGCATCGGGAATTTTGCCTTCTTGTAAACATTTATTTAAAAGAATTTCTCGATAACCACTCCTCCCATTTTCAGCATTTCACACGTGATTCTGTCTTCTCCTGGACTTTTTCTATTTTTCATTTGCTTGAGGGCAACCTGTATTTCTTGCTTTGATATTTCAGGAATGTCTTCAGAGCCCACATTGCATATAACCGTGCTCGTAATTCTAGGGTCCGGTGTAGTAGATGTGTAAAGACGGGTGTAGAATTCTTTGATGTGTTCCGCGATCTTTTTGCTGTCCGAATTTATGTTTCCCTGTTGATTTTTCATTTTGGTAATGATTTGTTTACCAGAGGATAGTTTTGACCTTAAGACTTTCATATTTACATTGTCCTCTATTACGTTTTTGATTGTCTTGGTGTTATAAACTCGGATGTCTTTTCTTACTTCTCTATGTATTCGTTTATTTAGTTCCCGATAATTTAGTGCATCTTTGGATGTTTTTTTTCTTTGTTCCATAAGTTGTAACGTCTCTGGTTGTATTTTAGAGTTCTTTTTGTTTTTTGTTTTCATGCAAATCTTCCTTGTCGCAATGTGGATGTCGGTTGTGATTTTTTTGTTCAGCTCGTCTATGTCCATCCTATTCAATGCTTCAGTTGGTTCCAGTTTCTTTTCTAGTTCGTTTTGATAATCCTTTTTCCTATGTACAAGCTCCTCAGCCTTAGGGATCTTGTCTGTACGGATGAGTTTGTTTCTTTCAGTTTTCAGGTTGAGGCTAAGGGATGCTCTTACCAGTCTATGATCGCTGTTTGTATCGAATCGGTTTAGTACTGATACGTCTGTGCAAATTTTTCTGTTATTCGAAAGTATGAAGTCGATCTCATTTCTAGTTTCCCCATCGGGGCTTTTCCAAGTCCACTTTCTTTGCTTAGGTTTTTTAAAGTAAGTGTTCAGACAGTAAAGGTTTTCTTTATTTAAGTAATTTACTAGCATATCTCCTCTTTGATTTCTTATACCTACACCGAAATTTCCGACGTTGTCCGCGTCAGTTGTGCTCTTCTGCCCAATTTTAGCATTAAAATCACCACTTATTATTTTATAATGAGTTTTCTGTGAAGTGATGGCCTTTGATAGATCTTCGAGAAAGGTTTCCACTTCTTCATCATCTGCCTGGCTCGTCGGTGCATATCCGTGAATAAACTGGATGCTATATCTCCTGTTTAATTTGAGGATCATGTATATAACCCTGTTAGAGATCGAATTTACTTCAGTTATCATATGTTTAATTTTTTTATTAATAAGAAATGCCACTCCTCCTTGACCTCTAGGTTGGATGGAGTTATTTTGGTATAATATGTGTCCTGATTTTAGGGTAGTGGTTTTCTCTCCTGGTAGGCGTGTTTCGCAAAGCCCTAGGATGTCCCATTTTATGTGTTCCAATTCTTCTTCTAGTTTAACAAGGATTTCTGGCGTGCTCATTGTTCTGATATTATATGTAGCTATATATATGTTGGTGACATTCAACTTGTGTTGTTTCTTATTATCGAATTTTTGCCTCCCCCAGAATCCGAAGTGAGGCAGACTGATCTAAGATCAGTGTGAGATTTTACACGCTTGGCGTTACTCACCTGGGGTATTTTGTTTGAATTCGACATTTTAGCATAATTCAATGAAAGGTTTTTGGCATATAAAACGCCTCGCTTGCCGAGCGTGTTGGCGAGTGTTCTTTTCAGCCGCCCATTCTGGGTCAGACGCTGTTTGCAGCCGCTCATTCTGAATCAGACGCTACAATGCTAGTTTTGGTCCGCCCCGAGTATTTCATTTCCTCGGTACCACCCATATCTAGGAGGCTTTCCCCTATCCGCCACCTGGGGAGGCGCCCGATGGAGGACTAGCAACCCCGCACGGGATTACATACATTAAACTAAATACAATTTTTCAACAGATATTTTACTACAGGTGACTGTTTCACATCCATATCGTACCACAGTATCTGGTAGAGACGACAACAGCAAGCATACCTAATTGCAGAAATGGGCAGAGCACTTTGGAGTTGTCTCAAAAAGAAAGTTCTACTTTTAATTTATGTTAAATTTTAAACGTTTTCTCATCTCCAGATAATAAAATAAAAATATATAAATTTTCTAATTTTTTTATATTAAATTATTTTGGAATATTATTATTAAACCATACACTACCCCATGGACAGGCTTTGTATTCATGGGAACACATTTGAAGTTAAATTCTCAATATTGTATGAATGCTGCATGTATATTGTTATTGTATTCTATTGTAGGAATACATTATTATATTGAGTTATCGGGAACTGATACTAAAAAAATAAAATTTCGTATTTTTTGATTAAATGGCTAATTAATTTCTGTATTTGAGAGAAACCCAGATCCCAAGAAGTCCACAAATTCAAATGAACTTAATAGATTCTAGAAAACACCATTGTTCAATATCGCACACGTGCACAAACACTCTCACTTAAGGAAAGAAAATTGAAACAAAATAATTGATTACAATATATTTGATTTAAACTAGGATACACAGCAATTTTTCTCATTCTCATCAGTATAAAAATGTTTCATTTATTAATTTAACAATATTGTATTATTAAACTAGTCAACATGAATAGTTTCTTTTCAGTTTTTTCAATTATCACAATCATTAAAAAATTGTCCTTTTTTTGTTAATATAAATAATAATAAAAGAACATGAATTTATATAAACAAAACATGTACATAATTATCACAACAAAACATTTAATATCTGTCATCTAAAAACTTTTAGAAACAAAAATGTGGTTAAAAAATTACATCATTTCTCGATACAACTGTATAACAAAGAAACAAAATTATCGGTTTAAACGTATATTTTAATACTTTACTAATTAATAATCTTTTAAAATATTTACCTCGCCTGAATCCATTGTTCAATATAACAATAACTCAATAACAAAGAAGTTGCACATAGAGAAAACACATATTATTATTTGATTTGTCTATGAATTTTCATGTCGCTCAGTTCTAGCGACAAAAGCTCAACAATTTCAGCTGTTTCACTACTTTTTTAAATCGCGGGAAATTTAAAATACGGTCACGTGACCAGATTTATCCCTGGAAACTAGCGACGAGAGAACGCATGAGGCTACACCCTAACGAGAAAAACAAGAGCAGCCTCTTCTTCTAACCAAAAAAATCATTGATGTGTATACATGTATTTATTTTAGTTTGTTCTAACTGAAATTTCATCATTACTGTATTGCACATATTATTTTATTCTACTCTATTACTCGAACAACTAGTGTATGTTCTGTGTCTTGAGCCTACATTGATTTCTCTGTGTTTTTTTTGAATTTGTTAATAACGTTTCAATTACTTGAAAATGGACCAATATATAAGGGATTTTAATTTTCCAAGTATTGACACATATTGTTTGACAGATTTATGCCAATGTAATCAGTTGTTTGAGATTAATAAGCATAATGATAATTTTACGATTTTCCATAATAATATTCGAAGCATATCAAAAAATTTGGATTAGCTGAAAGTATCACTATCTGATATCCTGGGTTTTGATTGTATCGTTTTGACGGAAACATGGAAAATTATCGATACGAATCTATATAATATAGCAGGCTACAACTTAATTTATAATGAGGGCGATTTATATCAAAATGATGGGCTGGTAGTGTATGTTAAATCTGCTTTCAGTTTTGAACTTAGTATTATAAATCTGGCACCAACTAAGGTTCTAAAAGTTGCAATAGATATTCACAATAATACTAGGATCGTAATTTTGGCGTGTTATAGATCACCATCACAGGAGAATTATAATCCTAAAATACCCGAGTTCATCAATAATCTAGATACTTTGTTAAGGAATAATAGAGTACGTACTGAGCAGTACTGGATATTTGTGGGTGATATCAACATAGACTTACTTGATTCAGATCATAATACAATAGATTACATTAGTACCTTGAGCGAAAATGGATTTGTATCTACCATTAATAAGCCAACTAGACCGAATTCCTGCCTAGACCATCTCTTTTTATATTCAAAATCTAATAAAAATTTAGAAAATATTATTCCTTTGGTAATAAAAACTGATATAACAGATCACTACGCAATAGCATTACAAACTATAATGGACAATAAAGAACAAAAGAAGCCATCCGAAAGGGTAACAAAGCATGTTAACTATCAAAAACTTAAGGAAACTGTTTCTAAAATATCATGGGATTCGATAAGAAGTTGCTATGATCCAGATGATGCTACAAAGAAATTTATTTCAATAATTCAAGAAAATATTGATAAGTGCCTTTATTATAATAGAAATGCCTGTGGATATGGTGTACACACTAGATGTAAATTGAGTGAATGAAAACGACGAATACTCAGTGTGTATTAGTTTATTACTTTCCAGCTAAGCGCTTTCGGCTATTAAGCCATTATCAAAGCCGTCGTCATTTAAAAAAGTAGTTGTCAAAGCCATCAAGTTGATTAAAAACAATACTCAAGATAGAATCATCGTTATGATTGAGTCATTGGAATAAAAACATTAAAATACCCTATTGGAAGGGTGTAAAATTATAATTCACATGATGTAAATTCACTCAAAATTAAAAAACTTTTAATTTTGAGTGAATTTACATCATGTGAATTATAATTTTACACCCTTCCAATAGGGTATTTTAATGTTTTTATTCCAATGACTCAATCATAACGATGATTCTATCTTGAGTATTGTTTTTAATCAACTTGATGGCTTTGACAACTACTTTTTTAAATGACGACGGCTTTGATAATGGCTTAATAGCCGAAAGCGCTTAGCTGGAAAGTAATAAACTAATACACACTGAGTATTCGTCGTTTTCATTCACTCAATTTATTATAATAGACACAACCGGAAAAATACCAAAATTGCGCCATGGGTAACAAATGCTCTACTGAGGTTCATAAATGAAAAGAAACGTTTATTTCAGTTAACCAAGAAAAGTCCGAATGATAGTAATATACTTTCACATAATTCCAATAATAACAAACAACTGTGGAATGTAGTGAAAGATATTCGTGGATCAAGCAATTCACGAGTTAACATAGGAAATATTAAAGATCAAAAAGGAAATATATTAACCCATCCTCTTCAAATAGCAAATGAGTTTAACTCAACTTTTTCTGAACTAGGGAAACATTTGGCCGAAAAATATGACAAAAACCGACAGCGGGTATATGATAGAGTTTCTTTCTCAAATTCAATGTTTTTGCTACCAACAAATACATTTGATGTGAAGTCCATTATAAACGAATTGAAAAACAAAAAAGCAACTGGTATAGACGAAATTAGTGCTGAGTGTCTAAAGGCAATACAATCATATATCCTTGATCCGCTGGAACACATAATAAACAAGTGTATGAAGGTGAGAATATGGCCTAAAGCGTTCAAAAAATCTGTAATCACACCTATCTATAAAAATGGAGACAAATCTCTTCCTATTAACTATCGACCAATATCACTAGTACCACATATATCAAAAATTTTTGGAAGAATATTGAAAATAAGATTGGATTCATACATAACCAAATGTGGGTTGATATCGTCTCACCAGTTTGGATTTAAACAAAACAGTTCCGCACACAATGCTTTATTAAATTTAACAACCAAAATGTTTGATGCTCTAAATAGGAATAGAACGTGCCTATGTATTTTTTTGGATTTAGCGAAGGCATTCGATACTTTCAGCCACAGTAGTCTATTAAAAACGCTGGATAATTACGGGATACGGGATACTTGTTTGAAGCTATTCAGGAGTTATCTCTCACATAGACAACAGGTCGTCAAAATCAATGGATTTATTAGTGAAGAACGCGATATAACGTACGGAGTACCACAGGCCCTGTGTTATTCAATCTCTACATGAATGATCTATTTTCTTTAGATAGCGCTGGTCATATAATTGGTTACGCGGATGATACTGCAATTGTTTATGAGGACAGTAATTGGTATGATTTAAAGCTAAAAGTTGAATCTGACCTAAAGCTAATTAAGTCGTGGTTTGAAAGTAAACTATTAACCATAAATTTTGAAAAAACTTTTTACTTGCCTATTCTTAACTCCAACTAATCTAATCGATTTTATACACTGAAAATATCACAGTTTGATCAGGATTTATTCGTTGAACCAACAAACAAAATACAAATTTAAAATGGGATTGTCATATTAAATATATAATAAAAAAATTTTAGTCAGTTTATTTTGCATAAATTTAGGCACTTGAAATAGTTATTTGTAAAACAAGTGTCACAATAACTCGTTTTGTAGTACGAGTGAAGTTTGCGCAACGAAGCGCGAAGCGGTGAGTTGCGCAAATCACGAGTACTACAGAAAGTCATTGTGGCACAAGTTTTACACAATATTTTTTATAATTCGCATTTATTTAATTTTTTAAATAAAATAAAATTTCATATCCCTGTTTTTAAACTAGGAGGAGTGATTTTAATTTACGTTGGCAATTCTGTAGATTCCTAATTGGTCAGTTCACAGATGGTTTTATTCAGCACTTCTGACTTCTGACATATTATAACCGAATAATTGTGTAAATTGTAAGCAAACTTTCATTTGAGCAAACAGAGGATGATTATTTGTTTAAAAAAGAGCTTCTTCGTATATGCTCTTGTGATCTATTTATATTGTCATGAACAGAATTATTTCTGTAATACATCTTCACATAGATATCTGGTAATTTATCCCAAAAATCGAACGTTTTGTATACCTATATATTGATCCTATACAATATAAAAATAAACAATTGACAATTCATTGACAAATAAACGTTAGCGCACTTTATTCGTTAATATTTTTAATATATAAATCATTCTAATTTATCTTTATGAACATTTAATATAATAATTTGCTAGCTAGAACAACGGTTGACCATTTTATTTATAATTTGTGTCAAGGTTAAAGTCAAATGTCAAATAAAAATATAACTAAATACGATAACCAACTGTTCAATAAAAATTACTATAACAGTGTTGAAAGAGCTTCATTGTGACACTGTAAACAATGTTATAATGAAGTCTCTTTTATACGCGAATTATAAAAAACTATATTTCTAGCCAACATCTCCGCAATTTATATTTTGGATTGGTAGAAAGCCATCTTCGATATGGAATTCAGGTTTGGGGAAGTGCGTTGGAAACTCACCTGCAGCCATTAAATATAATCCAGAGGAGATTTCTAAAAATCATTATGTCTAAATCGAACCTTTATTCTTCAGATCTTTTGTATTCTGAAAGTAGAATATTGGATCTGAAACAACTATACTTTTTATGCGTTTCAGTGGAATATCATGGATCAAAGAATACATACAACTTACCAATCCATAATTACAATACTCGGAATAGACATTTCCATACAGTCCCTAGGATGATAAAAACGAATTGTCAGAAAACATATTCTTTCTATTCAGTTACGATTTACAACCGTATACCAGATTATATTAAAAGCATTCAAAATATTCGATTATTTAAAAGGAAACTAATACATTGCATTTTAGAGCAGAAAAGAGAATTCTGCGATATAAAAATCGTAACGTGAGAAGTATCTACACCTACACATGGTTACATTGGCTGAAGGTTGGAGTTTTCGGTGTTCAATCACTTAAATAGTTTAATATACTACAGGTTTTTTTTCTGTAGTAGTACAGGTTTATTTTCTTTATTCCTTTAATTTTTCATATTATATTTTTTTAAATTCATATTTTGTTGTGATATTCTGATTGTGCTATGTATTATTTGTGATATTACTACAAGCTGTTTTTTACAGCTTCTGTGGGGCATTGTGTTTATTTACGATTTATGATCTACATTTGTTATACTTTGTAATTTCTAGTGAATAAACATATATTATTATTATTATTATTATTGTTATATATGAAAAATCCAGTAGGGGATACTGGATGCCCAGCCGATTTCAGCAGGGTATACACGATGCCTTGCCGTTTTCGGTGGGTGCTCCTCGATGCTTGTCCGGTCCTGGCATTATTTTCAGTAAGCGTGCTTGAGCTCTGCTCCTTAAAATACTCTGATATTTGTGGATCATTGCAATATTTTTAATTTAGAAACTAAACGTAATCAGTCACCTTAGTGTAATAAGTGCCTGTTGTAAATTGCAGCAAGATTAACTACCAGCCAAGTAAGATTACTCATATATTGTTAGTTATATGCCACATTAAATTAGTATCCATTATTAAACAGTAATCAGCCGGTAGACAAGAAACCAGTTTTTTGAATTGAGATAACACAAGTAAATCAGTAGGCAGATATATTAGAACTTTTTCAAGAGTGCCAACAGGGTTGGCTTCAGATTATTTTTAGAAGTGCAAAGATTACTGAATATGGAAAATTATGCTAAAGAAATTTTAGACAAACTTAAGATCGCGGAAGAAAGAAACATAAGAATTGAAGGTAAAATTGATGATATACAAACTAAATTGTCAAAGTTAGAAGCTGAAAATCAAGCAAGAAAACAGGAGAATGAACGACTCATGGGTTTGTTAAGGATACAAAATGATCAGATCGAGCAATTACAGAGAGAATCTAAGAGAAAAAATATTATTATCTTTGGAATCGATGAAGCTAATAACGAGGATCAAAAAATGCAAGAACATAAAGTAGCTGAAGTGGTGAAAATTACTGGTGTAGAGTTTGAGGCAGAAAAAGATATAGTTGAGATTAAAAGAATAGGCAAAAAAGAAGAAAACAAAATCAGACCGATAATGGTAGAACTTCGAAATGGTAATAAAAGAATTGACATCCTGAAAGCCAGTAAACAACTTAAGAGAACTAAATTTAGCATCAATGAAGACTTCCCGAGGGATGTACAGGAACAACGTAAAGTGCTTAGAAAACATTTGATCTCGGCAAGAGAACTAGGAAAGCGTGCAACAATGCGGTACAACCAACTCATAGTGAATGGAACTGTATACACAGTAGAGGAATTGATGAGGAGCCAGGAAATTGAAGACGGGAAGAGATACCTCGGCGTGACACCACATAGAAAAACAGGCACAAGAACCACAAGTGAGAGATCACAAATTCGCTCATTTATTATAAACGAATAGCTTGGGTTTTACACAATTTTTTTTTCTCGCTCTTCTATTGTCAATTTTCATTGTGATTTTGCTGCATGAACTATATATTTATTTATAGACACTGTACCGGATTTCTTGCTATATTGATTTCTATCAATTTGAAGCAATAAAGATATTATTATTATTATTATTATTATTATAAGTGTTTTCTACAAAATAATTTACTTGAATCATTCAAATTTGTGCAGTTGTAAAAAAATATAGTGTGCAACATGTGGGAAACGTACTTTTCTCACTACATTACATTACACCTGGACACTGACTTTGCTAAAATTCAAAGAACATTCGATGAAACATCCGATGCCGACGAAGCAATACGATACAGCCTCCGGAGTGCAACAAGTCACCAAATTTATGATTGAATATTGTTAAGGACATGTCACAGATGAACCCTATTGATTTTCAGCTCACCAGAACCAGTACAACGGGTGCTATGGTACTTGAAGTACGACATTTTAGTCATTTTTTGAGAAATTTCAGTTTGTTAGCACGGAGCTCAACAAGTCACCAATTTTATGATTAAATATTATTCAGGACATCTCGCAGAAGAACCTTGTTGGTTTTCAGCTCATCAGAGCCAGTACAACAGGTGCTATAGTACTCTAAGTACGATATTTTTGTCATTTTTGGTCACCCCAGCAGAGCCGGAGGAGATCTCGGGCTGACCCAAGTTAAGATTTCGTCTTATTTCCCTTTTCCAGAAGTTCCTGATGTGGAGGGTATCTCTATGTCCTTTGGATCCCCCGCGGGGTTCTTTTTCTCCCAGCCCCGAGACAGGGATACGCCCAAAACGGAAGTTTAGCGCGTAACCTTGTTACGGGTTTGAATAGTTTACACTGATTTCATAGGTATAAACAATGCAGTCTTTTCAAAGGATAAACCCCAAATAATTTCAAAATTTACCTTTAAACAAAATAAATTAATAAAATAAATAAATACATAGATTATTCTAAATAAATTCTTTTAATACTCTTCAAGTGTTGTTTATTAGTATAGGTTATAGTAATTGACATTAAAATTTCCATGGAACTCATAATTATATGTTAATTAATTCTGGTTCTATGTCATATATAAATCTGCATTTCTATGACTGGGCAGGTTCAAGGTTAAGCAGGTGATATATCTAAAATTTCTTAGCATGAAACTTTAACTTCAATCACGTCAACTCTTTTTTGTTGGTGATCTTTTTGATACCTTTTCTTTTTTTTTGGTCTTCGATTTTTAAGCATGAGCTTAGTCTTCTAGAATCTCTAGGATTTTTACGAAAAAAAAAGAAAAGAAACGCTATCAGTTGCTTTCAAATTGTATTTAGTTTTTGAAAACAATCTCTAAGAAGAGGATTTACAAATTTGAGCAATTAATATAATCCATCTAGGCCACACAAAATCATCGGTGAGTGCACAGATTGTAATTGATTAACGGATTCACAGTATGTGACATAGAATTTTATTGTTTCAGGCCTTTTTCCCTTTTTCTTATACTTCTTTACATCACTATTTACCTATCAACTTTCTCATTATCTCTACAATATTATAGTTAAATATAAATTGGTAAGACCTCAACTGTATGGTGATCCAGGCATCGCATTCACTGTTACCTCCTGGATGGTGGTTGTAGTTCACCACTACTGCAGTAAGATTGCCCGATACAAATACTGGCAGCGTGGAATATAACTTTGATTGGAGGGATACATAAAATCAGCCAAGTAAGCTCTTTCCAATTAAATAGAAACTCTGGGGTGATCTCACAAACTTTCCGCTGAAAGAACAATATCGATATATTATATACACTACTCCAAGAATTTAACGCACAACCAAAAAATAACCAAAAGTTTAAAGTAAATTTATGTCTAAACTGCTTGTCCGATTTGAATGAATTTTTTTTTGAATGACAGGTTAACACTTACAGAGAGTTAGTGTACTACTGTATTTGCATACAAACTTATTTTTGTATAAATACGGGGTGCTGCAATGATAACCTGATTTTTTCATAAAATTTGTAACACCCTGTGGAGATCAACAGTAACAATATCAACTTAAAATTAAAATCAAACTGTAGCTTAATCTTTTTGTAACATTTTGTTTTTTGATTTACTCTATTATCTTAGCCACAACAAGAGAAAATCAGTTTTATAGCATAACATGTTTTTTATTAAAATTTATAATGATAAAAGTGAGTAGCAGGCTATGAAAAACAATAAGTTACAGTAAAATGTCATTAGCTAAATACAGGTGTCAAAAAGCATTTCATAGAAGTGTATTTTTAGTGTTAGCCCTTACGTTTTTTTTGTAAAAACCTTTATTTTAATTAATATGCAACGTGAAACACGAAATCTTACTGGCGAAGAATGTGCTCAAGCATTAATATTGTTCGAGGAAGGCTGGAATTACCGAAGAATTGGTAGACGATTTAATGTATACCATACAACCGTTTCACGAGTTATACAAAGATATAGAGACACTGGAAGTCATGGTCGCAGACCGGGACAAGGAAGGAATTGAATAACAACCCCTAATCAGGACCGTTTTTTAAGATTATCGACATTAAGACAACGTTTTGTACAAATTTGTGGTGAATCAGCTCGTCAGCGACTACGAGAACACAATTTGAGACCTATAATTGCTGCTCGGGGGCCAGCTCTAACTAGAGATCATCGAAGAGCGAGGCTGAATTTTGCCATTGAACATCGTAACGGGTTAGAAGCGGAATGGCAACAGGTCTTATTAACGGATGAGTCAAGATTTTGTTTGTACAATAATGACAGGCGCATACGTGTATATCGACGCCCTAACGAACGATATGCTCAGTGTAATTTCTCAAATAACACATTATTTGGAGGAGGATCTGTGATGGTCTGGGGAGGTATTTCTTTGACTGGTCGCACAGAACTTGTGGTCATAAATAATGGAAGCCTTACAGCTGAAAGGTACATATTGGAGGTTTTAGACCAACATGTAATGCCATATGCGCCATATATAGGGCAAGGATTTTTGTTGATGCACGATAATGCCAGGCCTCATGTTGTTGGAGTTGTGAGGAAATCTAGAGGAAGTTGGCATCGATACCATGACATGGCCAGCTAGAAGCCCTGATTTAAATCCCATAGAGAATATCTGGGACACTCTTGGGAGGAGGTTTTGTTTTGTTTTAAAAAGTCTTTATTTACAATATTTTGTTGTTAGTTATTTACAAATCATGAACAGAACAATATATAATTACATAACAACATAAATATATACAAAGCCGATGTCCCGGCAGTCCTGACATAAATGTTTATGTCTCGATTTCATTATGGCACCTTGCCCTTAGCATAATCCATTAATTTTGATTTTTCAACTTACTTTGTCCCGTATTGATAAGTTTGACTCCAGTAGCTATTTCGACTTATTTGTCCCTGAAAAGCAGCTGAAAAACAGGGTTTCAAAACGAACTGGGTTTAGTTAGTGAGAGGAGGCAACATGACAGATGTTCCTTTTAATGTGGTATTTGTTTTGAGTATGAATATATTTGGTTAATTAGGGGTAATAAAGATGCCCTCTAATTTGATGAGTTTGGTTGATTGGAGGTTATGCAACTAGTTATGTGAATAGATTACCATGCAAAAGCCTACACCCACTATCACGGGTGTCTTTTGCGCGATTGGCGGCTCTGAGTGTTTCTCGAAGATTTTTGGGCAAACAATAATTGTAAAAGTTTTGCGAGATTTTAATTATAAAGTCCTTAATAGTGGGCATGTCGGCTTGTTCATGCAACCACGAGTTTCTAGGAAGTTTGGGATATTCGGTTTTATATGGTATTGCCATACGTAAACACTTATTTTGCACCACCTGTAGTGTGTGAAAGTTATGTTTTGTAGCGGTGTAATAAACTGGAGCGGCATATGTAAGTGTAGGTCTAATGATTTGTCGATATATCATTAGTTTGTTGTGTATTGAGAGATAACTTTTTTTACATATCAATGGGTACAATTTGCTCATTGCCATCTTTGCCTTTTGAACTTGCTTTGTTATATGTGCATTGGCGTTGGTGTTACCTTGCACAGTATAACCAAGATACTTCAATGTGAGACTGGGGGTGATTGTTTGCCCCTCAACACAAAGCTGAGATTGCAATGAGCCATTTTTCCCATTTTTCCTCCTGAGTAACATGTACTCTGTCTTAGCAGGATTGATAGTCAATTTGTTATCCCTCATGTATGTGATAATTTGTGTGTTTATATGAGTTTGAATGTTTTGTAGTGCTGTGTCTGGTGTAGGTGCAGATGATACAAAACAAGTGTCGTCTGCATACATTGCTGTTAAAATGTTAGGGGCTGAGGGTAGATCGTAGGTGAATAGGGAATATAGCAAAGGTGAAAGAACTGAGCCTTGTGGAACTCCGGCTTGAATAGGGTATGGACCCGCTAAACCTTCATTCACACAAGAATAGAATTTTCTATTGTGTATATAAGAATTTACAATTTTAATTAAGTAATCAGGAAAATTAAGTTTAATGAGTTTATAAATTAGTCCTTCATGCCACACCGCGTCGAAGGCTTTTTGAATGTCTATTGTGACTAATATCGTTTTGTTTTTCTTATAAAATTCTTCCCGTATGTAGTTGAAGACTCTAATTATTTGCGCTACAGTGCTGTGTCCACTTCTGAACCCATACTGCTCTTTCGGGAGAATATTTTGGTTATCTACAAATTGTTGCATTCTTTTAAGAATGATTTTATCAATCACCTTTGCTATGTTATTTAGAAGGGAGATTGGTCTGTAACTATCCACATAACATGATTGTTTATTGGCTTTAATAATGGGGATAACATTGGCAGTTTTGAGCATATCAGGGTAGTTACCGGTTTTTAATATGTAATTAACAATATATGTAATTTGAACTATCGCTTTTTTCGGTAAGCTTTTAAGAAGAATGTTAGCTATACCGTCAGTCCCTGGGGCTGTTTTGTTTTTAAGCGATGCAATAGTATTATATATTTCGGCGGTAGTTGCTAAATTACATTTATTTGAAGCGTTTAATGTGGATAAATAACTTGAGACAGTTTGTAATATTTTATTGTGAAATTGGGTGTTTATTGTATTGTTTTTAAAGTTGTCCTGGAAATACTCTCCAAAGGCCTCAGCGATCTTCGATTTTTGAGTGATAGTTTTACCGTTTGTTATAATTTTCGAAATGTCTTCTCTTTGGTTTTTTAATTTTTTTGTAATTTTCCAAAGCGAGTTATCTTTTGTAGTTAATGTTTCTAGAAATTTTCTCCATTCATTATTACGATGTTCGTTTATTACCGTATTTACGAAGTTTTGATGTTCTTTAAGGAGTTGTCTATCTTCATCCCTTCGGCTTTGTTGCCATCTTTTACGTAACTTATTTTTTTCCCTTATAATATTTACAATACGGTCGGGTAAAATATTTAGGGATTTAGGTTTGAGTTTAATAGTTGTGGTGTTGTTTCTTGCTGTTATAATAATATTTTGTAAATTTTGAATGGCATGACTTAGTTGATTTTGATTTTGAATTTTATCTGGGATTATTAATGTTTCATTTATGAGTCTTTTGTAAGATGTCCAGTTTGTGGTTGTGAAATCGTGTAATTTGCGGGTGTGTGATTGTGTGTAATGTGTTATTTTTAATTCAATTATTATAGGGTCATGATCTGAATTTAGGTCAGGGATGGTTTTCATTTTAGATATAGTGTTGATATTCCTACCAACTGCTATATCTATTGTGCTTCGGGTGTTGCCGGAATAGGGAAAATGGGTGGGATCGTCCGTACTGAAAATATTACAGTCCGAATTATCACAGAACCTTTGGAGTGTACTTCCATTGGGGTTAGGGTGAGATGCATAGGAGTCCCATAAAGGATGCTTACAATTTAAGTCTCCCACTATGAGAACCTTGTTATGAGTTCTTATAATATTGAAAAAATCAGATTCAAAAAGTTTTGTGTTTGGTGAATTGTATGCCCCTACTATTTTTATTTTGTTGTCTATCAGTAACGAGATATGCTCAATTGATGAATTGTTTGGTTGCAAGAGCTGAAAAGAGATGTCTTTTTTGATTAATACTGCGAGACCACCCCCACCGACACCTGTGGGGCGGTCTAGTCTATGAAGACTATATTCTGGGTTTCTAAAATTAACAGTTTTGTTAGGTTTTAGGAGCGTCTCAATTAAGAATAAGATATCTGGTTTTTGAATGTCGAGAAAATGTCTGATGAGCTGGAGTTTATTAATTACTCCGTTTACATTACAAAAAATTATTTTAAGATGATTTCGTTTTTGAATTCCTGTTTTACCACCTACCTGCCTAGATGTCATATTTATCAATCCCAGCGACAAAGTTGTTGTATATAGTAAACTTCTCCAGTTTGTTGTTGGCTGTTTTCATCTCGTGAAGGAGATCTGCAACGGCCCTTGTTAATTCGTCGAGATTTACAATGCTTTGCAACTCTTGGAACATAGCGTTTAGTTGCGTAAACTTGTTGATGCTTGGGAGGAGGTAACGAGAGGAACGGAACTTGAACACCTTGGAAGACGTGGGGTGGCGACTGATTGAAATATGGGAAGAAATTGACCAAAATGATATACGGTCGCTTATTTTTAAGTATGGGCCGTCTGTGCCAAGCAGTTATTTCTGCCAGAGGCGGAAATACTCGCTACTGAATTTTTTTACGTTTTGTTTCATTGTTTTTCGTTGTTAAAGTTGGATAATAAATTTTAATAAAAAACATGTTATGCTATAAAATTGATTTTCTCCTGTTGTGTCCAAGATAATAGAGTAAATCAAAAAACAAAGTGTTACAAAAAGATAAAGCTACAGTTTGATTTTAATTTTAAGTTGATATTGTTACTGTTGAACTCCACAGGGTGTTACAAATTTTATGAAAAAATCAGGTTATCATTGCAGCACCCCATATTTATACAAAAATAAGTTTGTATGTAAATACAGTAGCACACTAACTCTCTGGAAGTGTTAACCTGTCATTCAAAAAAAAATTCATTCAAATCGGACAAGCAGTTTAGACAAAAATTTACTTTAAACTTTTGGTTATTTTTTGGTGGTGCGTTAAATTCTTGGAGTAGTGTATATAATAGAATATTAATTTAAGACGGTTCACTTATAATTTTTTTTGGAAACCAACTGGTACCATTTGGGTTATTAATTTTGTTTAATCACAACTTCCAGTGTAAACAGTAATATTAAATTAGATTTATATTATAAAGTAAAATCCACTTTATATTTACCCACCCCTACTCTACCGAATTAAAATAATATCTCAATGAGCTAGCCTACTGGGGGTAATAACCTCCTACCTTCAGAGTCTCCCCAGATTGGTGATCGATCCCAATCGTGAGGATAGTTCCCTGTCCCTCTTTTTTAGAGCTCAGGATCTTCCAAGACCCAGTAGTGAAGTTGGAGTTCTGAACCTCGACAATTTGGAGGATCTTCTCCAATTTCATGTCGTGTCTTCTTGGGAAGAACACCGTTATGGTGAGCGCCTTTGGGATGTCGTCTCCACTTCGAGCCACCAATTCGGGTTCTTCCCAAGAGTTAAATTTCGGCGCTGACCTCATGAGCCAGTCTGCCGAATCTTGGGACCCGCAGTCCACCAGTATCATTCCACAACGGAAATGGATACCTGATAAGTGGACTCCCTTCTCTTTGCTCTGGCACAGCTCTTCCACCAGAGTGTGTTCCAAGGTGGAGAGCTGCTCTTCTTTCAGGATGACCCAGGATAATCCTTGGGCATTATTCCTACCCTAAAAGCCTTCTCTATTTTGACAGCTGCTGCGTAACCAGTGGCTTGCCCGGTTAACGTTGCAGCTGGTTTTTTGCTAAGAGGTCGCTGCGGAGGAGTAATATGCTCCGGGCCTCTTTTAAGCTTTATCTTCCCCATCGGTGGCTCCTTCGGGAGGAGGGGTTGGGTGCTGAATAATCTGCTTCCTGGCCTCTTCACGGGATATTCCCTGATTGAGGAGTCGCAGGTATTTCCGCACCCCTGCTCCGCTGAGACCTTTTCTCAGTGGGTCGTCTATGCCGTCCCTTTCTCCCAGTTTCAGGAGGTCGAAAGGCATACGACCTTTGTGCCGTTTGGCCATTTTTCCCTCTGTGAGGTGCCCGGATGAAGAGGTGGAGGTTTTCTCCACTACTTTTCCGGTGGAAGTTTTACTTTTTCTTTCTCTTTCCATAAATGGTCCCACGAGAAACTAGGGTCATTACGGTCCACCGCTGCTTAGCCTCGCATGCAGAGGTAAGGGGTTCAATACAATGGAGTTCCCCCCGGTGCTCCAAGGTCGAAACCAGTAAGGACTATTCTTCTATATAGCCACGCATTCTTCGACCTGGTTTCTCACCTTGACTTTAGGTTTTTAATGAAGTTGTCTCCTCTTGGTCCGGGCAGTAAAGCCAAGACCCCTCCTACATCCCACGAGAGGGGGAGACTTGACCACAGGCAGGCAGGAGACATTGGTATAACAGGTGATTTCGTGGTAAGCTCGAAATTTCACCCGGCTTCGTAGCCCTGTGTGCAATCCCTTAGCCACGATACTACACCTGGGACACGTAGAGTTGGTCCGCGGCAGGGTATTCGAGGGCTGCTAGCTCAGTTGTTAGACCCAACGAGCCCCCAGATATTTTCCCGCAAACCTCCTCTTCATATAAAATTATCTCAGAGGCCTTTCTCCTATCCGCCACCTGGAGGTAAGACACCTGCGAAGATCCTGCTGAGAGATGTGACTGTCATGTGACTTGGTATTTGGCTGCAAACCCGGTGAAGATGCAGCTGGAGAAGAATATGTTTAAGATCTCTGGACAAAGTTGGAGTATATTCATCAAATAGTGCGTAATAAGCTGAAATTAAACAGTATGATGAAGAGGCGCTCGACGCTCGAATGAATCAAACCAATTATCAGGAGGGAGAGTCAATATGGCTTTACAACCTCTGTCGACGACGTATCTTGTGCCCCAAACTACAAAAAAACTGGGAGGGTCCATACACAATTGAACGAAAATTAACGAAGTGCATGTATCGGATTGTTAGAGTTCGAAGGGGAAAGCCCATCATGATCGACTGGCACCATTCAAGGAGACATGCGCGTACATTAACTTCGAAATGGGGATGGGATGAGGTCGACAAGTAATCAGAATCATGTCAATGGTTTACTGTCATTCTAGAAGGAATAATTCTAAGGAGGGGCGGTGTAACGAAGTTAGATAGGTTATTCCATTTTTATTATATTCTTCTTCGGATTGGCTATAAAAGCGGCGCGTAACAATGAGAAGTGAAGTTGGCATTAATTCGTAAACATTTGGTTTGGAGGAGTCCGAAGTGGAAAGTTTTATAATCCTTGATTTGTGTTAATAAATAATTTTGAATGAAACCCCAGTATCATCATCATCATCATCAGTGGCTTCACAACCCTGGGTGGGTTTTTGCCGACTCAACCACACGTCTCCATCTTTTTCTATCTAGCATCCGATCGGGTCCATCTTCGATATTCATGGCTTTTAGGTCCTTTGTAATATTATCTCTCCACCTGAGGCGGGGTCGACCTAATGGGCGTTTTCCCCCCGGGACCTCCTCCCACACAAGTTTTACTATTCTATCATCTGGCATTCTTTTAACGTGTCCTGCCCACTGTAGTCTCCTGGCCTTTATTTCGTTTAATATGTTGGTATCAGTGTAGAGTTCTTCGAGTTCTTGGTTGGTTTTTATTCTATTTTGTCCTGTATTTTCGTCTCTATTTGGGCCGAATATTTTTCTTAGCAATTTCCTTTCAAAGACCTTAAGTCGTTCTTCGTTTGCAACCGTTAGAGTCCAGGTCTCACATCCATACATTACGACAGGCCTTATAATTGTTTTGTATATGTTCAGCTTAGTTTTCCTGGTAAGTATTCTAGATTTAATTAGGTCTTGAAGAGCAAAAAGGCATCTGTTTGCAGCCTGTATCCTGTTATTTATCTCTTCTGTGATGTCGTTGTTTTCGCTAATACTTGTACCCAGATATTTAAATTGTCTTGTCCGCTCAAAGTTGTAGTCTTCGATAGAGAAGTTTTGTCCTACTCTATCTCGGTTCCGATTTTTTCTGCTGAGGTACATATACTTGGTCTTGTCTTCGTTTATCTTGAGGCCTATCTTCTCTGCTTCCTTTTCGAACTTTATGAAGGTGTCTTTGAGGTCAATCCTGCTATTGCTAATCACATCGACATCGTCTGCGAAAGCCAGGAGCAGGTTGGGTCCTCCTTTATGAAAGATAGCAGCTGGCTTCTCAATTTTGGAGTTCCTAATTACATATTCCAATGCTATGTTAAAGAGTTGAGGTGAGAGGGCGTCCCCTTGCTTGAGACCATTATTGATATTGAAGGAGTCGGAGAGACTCTGCCCCACTCTTACTTTACATCGCGTACCCTCCATGCATACTTTCATCATCGATATAAGTTTTTTTTGGAATCCAAGTTCTTGCATTGCTTGCCACAGCTTTGATCTGCATACTCTGTCGAATGCCTGTTTAAAGTCAATAAACAATTGGTGGAGTTCTCTGTCGAAAACCCCAGTGTGTTACAATATTAACAGTTGTATCTGTTAATAACAATTCAAATCGCTAAAATGAACTATGTTTTTATTCTATTCTAAAATTTAATTATATCTTTTCAATCTCATATTTTATGTCTACTTAACGAGGTTGTAGATGAAATGATATGAGACACTCTACAAAACTATAATCTTGATGATCTCGTATCATAAATAACTATCCTATAAATCTATCGTAAATAGAATTCATTTGATTTTGAATACACTACATGAATCTTCTTTTTTTAATTTCATCTAATTTCTATTTTATTTTTGTTTCAATTCTATGTTTAGGAAGAGAAATAGTTTTTTGTAAATAACCTTGTAACAAAAAACTCATAGATGAATACACTTGGAAACAGTTTAAAATAAAACATCTATTTGTTAAGGCACATTTCCTGTTCATTGTTATTACCCACGCCATCAATATAAATTGCCCTGCTACTTATAAATACATACAAACAATATATTGAGTCTCAAGTCCCGCAAATAAAAGAAATCACAGAAATCATAAATATCATTTGTAATCAAAAGATCGTAAGTAATAAAACAGAAGAAAAAGTACTTGCGTTGGGCATAGAAATTAATTTTAACTTCACGTTTCTACTAACTACTTAATGGTTTTTACATTTTTTATCCTTACGTGATTGTTTATTTTGTGAACCGTGTAAAGGAAGTTTCACTATTACAATTTATTTTATTTTATGAGCTTTAATGTGGTACATGTTAAGACACATTCAAAGAAGAGACAAAACGTAACATTGATATATGGAGAAGGAACAATCTATTTTAAATTTTATAATCAGTAGAACAAAGAAAACATTGTCTTTGTTATATGCATTACGACGAAATGGCACTTATGCGCAACTATTTCAAAGAAATATCACTTATGATTTACAAAACATGGTAAAAACACTCAGATACACCACACTACTTCGCGCCACACCACAGGGCATTGCCACGTATCGCACCACAACATACACACAAGTACGCACACCCGCACACACACCTGTCACGGCTGATGCTCAACATAGAAGGACCGAAGCAGAAGAGGAGATAATTACTGTCGTCAGTAGTTACATATGTGTTCACGTATGGATTTCCTATTTCGGCGGACGCAAGTATTACTGACTGTTGCCCTGAGAACAGTCAGTACGTTCCGCACAGTGTTTGAGGTCACACTGTACGTTAATACGTTATTGTCAAGATGCTGCCAATCGAAGTAGTCGCTGAAAAATAAGAGCAATTTACCCGCCAAAAGGATTGACTACGTCGAGCGCTGACGAACTAAGAATGGTATAACGGAGGAATAGCATAACATGTTTTATTAAAATATGTAATCAAACATATATCGTCCTAAAAACAGTAGTATTTTCACACTATATATATATATATATATATATATATATATATATATATATATATATATATATATATATATAAGTAGAAGAAAGATAGTCTTTGCTGACTAGTTAGGAATAAAACTAGTGAATATTGGGGATTGCAGCAAAAAATTGGAAAAGATATACTCTTAGCGGAAAATGTCCAAGCTTTCGAGGATGTTTGTCCTCATCATCAGGGAAACTAGAATGAAAAAACAACAGTTAAATACTGTGGTCAAAGAGAATAATTAAAAATGAAATTCACAACCACGTGTGTACTTACCTCCGAAGTGAGGTTAGATTCCATAAAGATGTAAAATCGTAAACTACAAGTCGTAAATTGTGGAATATTTAAGTAGGAATTGAACCAACGGCCTAATCAATCGTGTCATAGCAACAATTGTAATTGTCGCAGCATTTTATAAAATAAAACCATTGATTTCATCTTCATGTGTCACCATACTAAACGCCGGCGAGGAAATGATATATTTTGCCTCCAAAAGGGAAGTGACAAGAGACAAACAGTGTTACCAACGTCAACAATGAGCTGTGGGACAATGCCACTATTTTCGTAATGGTAGCTGTAGGGCTAACAATTGGTGTAATGAGAAGATGTAATATTGTTGAAAAGAGGAAGAGAGAAAGAAAATGTGAGACAGAGCTAGGAGAACGCTCTCATTTTTATTATGTTTAGAGTGCGTAGAGAACATCACTTCGTTTGGACTAACACAAAGGAAGAAAAGAGAAGACAACAGAAAAGAATATTAATATGTAATAATAAATATAGTAATTAAGTAATTTAATAGTTCTCCAATCTGAATGTATCTACCAACACCAATACATTCAAAGTAAGTTTATTATTATTATTATTGAATTAAAGTAATAAGGGTGGTATTGTCAGGAGCAACATAGTTATTTCCCACCACTTGATGTGCAAAATTAGTATCTAAGGACAACAAAAATGAGTAGATCTCACTTAAGTGATCAATATCAGTTTTCCTGTTAATTACATTATTGTTTTGTGAAATAAAAGCTATTTCCAAGAATGATCTTTTCGTTTTGTTAGACTCAGTCGCTAACACCTTCACAGCCTCATAATTCATCTGATGATCAAGAGAATTTACATGAAAAGCTAACGCGCACCTCTCTGGGTGTAATCTAGCATCACTCTTATGTGAAACTATACGGCTAGATAGAGATCTTAAAGTCTGTCCGATATATTGTTTATCACAATCTCTGCAAGGAATACTGTACACCACGTTAGTAAGTGAAGTCAAGGGGTCTTTATCTTTAACTCTAGAGTAAATCGATCTGATTGAAAGAACAGTTTTATTAGCAATTTTAAAATCACCACATGAACGGAGCAATCTGGCAAGTCTCGGAGTTATGTCCCTCATATATGGCAAAGTAGCGAAAACCGGTCGAGAAGGGGACACATCAGTTCCAACATCCGTCTGGGCTAAGTTAGGATGGCTATCTTCATGCAACAAATCCACAGCATTAGATGTGCTGAATAATATCTTATTCAATAAAGGTCTTGGATAAGAGTTATCCAAGAAAAGGTTAAGTAAAATATTAAGATTTTTATTATGAAAAACATTATTTGAAATTCTGAGTACTCTCTGCTTCATTTGTTTAACCAAATTCACTTTCATGGAATGTTTGTGGTAGGAGTGATAATTAAGATATCTACCAGAGCTGCATGGCTTCCTGTACCAATCTATAATAATTATATTGTTGTTACGAATAAATTTTGTATCTAAGAAAGGTACGGAATTCTCGAAGTCTTCCATTTCGATTGTGAATTGGATATTAGGATCAAAGCTATTAAATGTATCCAGAAGTTCATCAAGGCCTTCTCGAGGAAGTGCCAAAATAATGTCATCAACATACTTTTTTATAAAAAAAGGAGTAAAAGAAAGAACAGGTATGACTGTATCCAGAACATCGTCCATGACATATGCTGCTAAGATAGGAGAAATTGACGCTCCCATTGGAGTACCAAAAGTTTGTTTGTAAATTTTGTTATTAAAGGAAAAATAAGTACTATCAAAAAGAAAAACTATTAATTCAAGAAAAGCTTCCTTCGGGATGGAGCAATGGACACTGATACGATCCCAACCCTTATCGATAGCTCTCAAACAAGCATCAAGATAAACATTACTGAACAACGAGACCACATCCAAACTGGCCAGAACATAATTTTCTGGAATTTCTAAGTTATTAAACTTTTCAGAGACTTCAAAAGAGTCTTTGATAAAATACAAATTTTCATAATCATACGCTTTCGTCAGTATTTCTGTGCAGAACTGTGCAATATTTTCTGTGGGGGCTCCTATGGAAGCCACTATCGGTCTTACAGAGAGAACTGGTTTATGAATTTTCGGAAGAGAATAAAATTTAGGAGGGACACCATGGTAGCTCATGAGTTTTTTCTTAACTGTTATGTCAATGTAATGTTTATTACATAAAGATTTAATTAGGTTGTTACCCTTTCTTTGAATAGAGGAAGTAGGGTCACTAGATAGTTCTACATAGGAACTGTTATTTAAAACAATATCATTAGATAATTCAATATATTGATGTCTGTCCATAATGACAGTAACATTGCCCTTGAAAAGGACAATAGTTTCTTTATCTAGTGAATTTCACTTTCAAAACTTTGCAAGTAAACAGCAGGTTACTTATAATAAACTTTTTCATAAGATTAAATATAATAATATACATAAACTTAATAAATTACAAGGTGATCAATTTAAATTATTGTTAAAATCAAAAGAGGGTTGGTTGAGAAATATTTCTAATACCACTATACCTGATGATATTTCACAGTTTTTAGCTTTGGGCCCAAAGTTTAGTGTAGAACCAGTCATTTTGAAGGATATTTCAATTAAATCAATTTTATCAGATGTAGACTATCTCACTTCCACAATCACAGACTCGAAAATGAGAAACATCACGGTAGCTAGAGCCACTAATATTATTACTAATTACATAAAACAACCACATAATAATTCTTTCTTTCATAACCTTTTACTTAAATCTAAAGCCTTCTTAAAGGCGAACCCTCATTTGATTCTTACACAATCCGATAAGGGCAATGTTACTGTCATTATGGACAGACATCAATATATTGAATTATCTAATGATATTGTTTTAAATAACAGTTCCTATGTAGAACTATCTAGTGACCCTACTTCCTCTATTCAAAGAAAGGGTAACAACCTAATTAAATCTTTATGTAATAAACATTACATTGACATAACAGTTAAGAAAAAACTCATGAGCTACCATGGTGTCCCTCCTAAATTTTATTCTCTTCCGAAAATTCATAAACCAGTTCTCTCTGTAAGACCGATAGTGGCTTCCATAGGAGCCCCCACAGAAAATATTGCACAGTTCTGCACAGAAATACTGACGAAAGCGTATGATTATGAAAATTTGTATTTTATCAAAGACTCTTTTGAAGTCTCTGAAAAGTTTAATAACTTAGAAATTCCAGAAAATTATGTTCTGGCCAGTTTGGATGTGGTCTCGTTGTTCAGTAATGTTTATCTTGATGCTTGTTTGAGAGCTATCGATAAGGGTTGGGATCGTATCAGTGTCCATTGCTCCATCCCGAAGGAAGCATTTCTTGAATTAATAGTTTTTCTTTTTGATAGTACTTATTTTTCCTTTAATAACAAAATTTACAAACAAACTTTTGGTACTCCAATGGGAGCGTCAATTTCTCCTATCTTAGCAGCATATGTCATGGACGATGTTCTGGATACAGTCATACCTGTTCTTTCTTTTACTCCTTTTTTTATAAAAAAGTATGTTGATGACATTATTTTGGCACTTCCTCGAGAAGGCCTTGATGAACTTCTGGATACATTTAATAGCTTTGATCCGAATATCCAATTCACAATCGAAATGGAAGACTTCGAGAATTCCGTACCTTTCTTAGATACAAAATTTATTCGTAACAACAATATAATTATTATAGATTGGTACAGGAAGCCATGCAGCTCTGGTAGATATCTTAATTATCACTCCTACCACAAACATTCCATGAAAGTGAATTTGGTTAAACAAATGAAGCAGAGAGTACTCAGAATTTCAAATAATGTTTTTCATAATAAAAATCTTAATATTCTACTTAACCTTTTCTTGGATAACTCTTATCCAAGACCTTTATTGAATAAGATATTATTCAGCACATCTAATGCTGTGGATTTGTTGCATGAAGATAGCCATCCTAACTTAGCCCAGACGGATGTTGGAACTGATGTGTCCCCTTCTCGACCGGTTTTCGCTACTTTGCCATATATGAGGGACATAACTCCGAGACTTGCCAGATTGCTCCGTTCATGTGGTGATTTTAAAATTGCTAATAAAACTGTTCTTTCAATCAGATCGATTTACTCTAGAGTTAAAGATAAAGACCCCTTGACTTCACTTACTAACGTGGTGTACAGTATTCCTTGCAGAGATTGTGATAAACAATATATCGGACAGACTTTAAGATCTCTATCTAGCCGTATAGTTTCACATAAGAGTGATGCTAGATTACACCCAGAGAGGTGCGCGTTAGCTTTTCATGTAAATTCTCTTGATCATCAGATGAATTATGAGGCTGTGAAGGTGTTAGCGACTGAGTCTAACAAAACGAAAAGATCATTCTTGGAAATGGCTTTTATTTCACAAAACAATAATGTAATTAACAGGAAAACTGATATTGATCACTTAAGTGAGATCTACTCATTTTTGTTGTCCTTAGATACTAATTTTGCACATCAAGTGGTGGGAAATAACTATGTTGCTCCTGACAACACCACCCTTATTACTTTAATTCAATAATAATAATAATAAACTTACTTTGAATGTATTGGTGTTGGTAGATACATTCAAGTAAACAAATAATTAATTAAACCTAATTTTGAGTGTATTGGTGTTGGTAGATACATTCAGATTGGAGAACTATTAAATTACTTAATTACTATATTTATTATTACATATTAATATTCTTTTCTGTTGTCTTCTCTTTTCTTCCTTTGTGTTAGTCCAAACGAAGTGATGTTCTCTACGCACTCTAAACATAATAAAAATGAGAGCGTTCTCCTAGCTCTGTCTCACATTTTCTTTCTCTCTTCCTCTTTTCAACAATATTACATCTTCTCATTACACCAATTGTTAGCCCTACAGCTACCATTACGAAAATAGTGGCATTGTCCCACAGCTCATTGTTGACGTTGGTAACACTGTTTGTCTCTTGCCACTTCCCTTTTGGAGGCAAAATATATCATTTCCTCGCCGGCGTTTAGTATGGTGACACATGAAGATGAAATCAATGGTTTTATTTTATAAAATGCTGCGACAATTACAATTGTTGCTATGACACGATTGATTAGGCCGTTGGTTCAATTCCTACTTAAATATTCCACAATTTACGACTTGTAGTTTACGATTTTACATCTTTATGGAATCTAACCTCACTTCGGAGGTAAGTACACACGTGGTTGTGAATTTCATTTTTAATTATTCTCTTTGACCACAGTATTTAACTGTTGTTTTTTCATTCTAGTTTCCCTGATGATGAGGACAAACATCCTCGAAAGCTTGGACATTTTCCGCTAAGAGTATATCTTTTCCAAATTTTTGCTGCAATCCCCAATATTCACTAGTTTTATATATATATATATATATATATATATATATATATATTATAATTGATTATATTTTATTATTTATTTGATACAGTATTATCTAATATAGTATTTGTTTTACCTCGGCTAGCTCAAGATGTTAATTTTTTATTAACTGTTATATTTATATTTATTCATCTCAGTCGGAAGTATGAGACTCCTCCCTTTGAGTTCGGGATGCAAGTGATTGACAAATTTAATTCAAACCTTACCTTTTTCCTTGTAAAAATTTTTTTTTATGAAAATTAGTTTCTGAATTTTCTCTTATATAAAATTATTGAAATATGTTGACAATAGAAAATTTTCTGATGGATGTGATGAGAATAAAATACCAACACTCAAATGTAAACGATTTAGTAAATTATTATGAAAATTTGCAATAAGATTTAAACATTGAAAATTGTGTTTTTTGTTCCACCCTATATCAGATACATTTCTCGGTATAAGAATGTTCCTATCAGTGCGTCGGCGCATAAATCTGAACGCATGCGCTGTTATAATTGAAACGATAGGAAGATACTCTCCCCTCTATAAGAAATAGCTTTACGGTTAAACACACTACCAGCGCGTCTATAATGGTGAAACAATTTTAATGATAAAAACTTTAAATAATCAATTACATATAAGTATACTTAGTTAAAATTATGTGAGTGAGTTGAAAGTGAAGACAGTAATAGGCAAATAGTTATTTATGCTGAAGATAAAAGAAAGAATGAGAGGTTATGTGAAAATTCATGATGCTCGTGAACATATACAGTGAATTATATTATATCAAGTAAGTACAAATATTATTATTAACTAAAACTGCTTAATTCTCAATTGAGATAAAATTATGATGCATCATATGATAAATGTTCTTGGCCATTTAATGAATTTATTCAATTTTAACGTTCTGATAAATTTTTAATGTTCACTTTCTTTATAAAGAATTATATGGAATTCCAATGAATGTAATTGTAAAGACACAGACCTTAATATTGAATTCTCTGCCGGCTGCAACTCGCATCTCCAAAATTCTTGTAGATATCTCTCAGGAGATATTCACTTTCTACACTTCTTCATCCTTACACAGGATTATAAACAATAGTTAAATGCTTTGATTTACCTTTGATTGTGTTTTTTAACATTTATACCAATTTCTGATAAATTTTTAAACAAAGAATCTCTCTATCGATGCTTCCTCTCCATCACCCAAAAACTCTCCTCTCTTGTTTTCCAAAATCAACAACCTCCTCGCTTGATTAATCCAAAGCTAACTTATCTGTTATTTTGAATAAAAAATTGTCATTTCGAAGTGTTTTAGTTCTAAATCTGAATTATTTAGTTTAATTGTTCTGGAGGATATTCACACTAGTTCACTATTATTTCTATTGTATTAAGGAATATATATCATGTCCTTTTTCCATAATACAAAAGCTAATTTACATATAAACATGTTGTTTAGATATTTTTATAAATAATTATTTTTACAAAAACTACAACCTAAATTATTAATTTAGCTATATGTAATTGATCCTTTTTTAATTTTCAATCTTATTTTCTATTTATATCATATAAACTATTGATTATTTTGTTTCTTGATATTATTTTTCAGTATGCAATAAATAATCAATAAAATTAAGTTGGCAATTATAAATTTACTAAGATTCATTACTTCCTGTTTATTAATTTCCCTTTCATAAGTTTGAGCTGCGTTCCATCTATCTTTTCATATACAGTTTTCAACTCTTTATGAAGTTATAAACTTTTACTATTGGAACATGTGTAATTATGCTAATCAAACACTAGACTAAATATTCTTTTTTTTTTAATTCTTTTAGGTTTCAAGTTATAATATGGCAATTAATATCTACAGATATTCCTACAGCAGTGTTCAGCACATTGTGGAACTCATTGACTTTGACATATATTCGGAATTACTTGTGCAGGTAACTTTTTGTATTTAATTAAATAATATTGTGTTTGGTATTTATTCTCATAATCCTTTTTAAAATAATCACATTCATATTTAATAAGATTGATACATATTTCACTAATTTTTATATAACTTTATACTTAAATTGTCATTTTCTTGCTAATGGTTGTGTCTACTGACACACCTCCCGTGATAATCTATACTTTTTATGATAATTATTTGTGTAAATTTGTTTCCAGAACTAGGTAACTAGTTCAATATATATATATATATATATATATATATATATATATATATATATATATATATATATATATATATATATTTAAGATATTTGGATTTTTCTTGGACCAATTTATATATATTTCTATTTGGTAATTTCTTGGGATTCGGTCCTTATTATAAACTTTCATCAAACTACATAATATGTTTCATCTAATATACTTTATTTTACGTTTCGGCTGATTTTTTAGCCTTTTTCAAAAAACACGCAGTGTATAAATTAATTTTAAATGTGACGTTTCCACTATGTGGATATAAAAGTTTTTGTTCCTGTTAACTTGTTTTTTGAAAAAGGCTAAAAAATCAGCCGAAACGTAAAATAAAGTATATTAGATGAAACATATTATGTAGTTTGATGGAAGTTTATAATAAGGACCGAATCCCAAGAAATTACCAAATACATATATATATATATATATATATATATATATATATATATATATATATAGTTTTTCTTTATATTCTTGGGATTAGGTCCTTATTATAAATCTAACGAAAACTTAGTTTTACAAGAAACATGTTTATTAACGTTTCGGCTATACGGTGTAGCCTTTATCAAAATACTACAAACAGATAAAAAGCAGTGTCAATATTTATAAAACATCTTTCAAAACAAAACAGCTTACCACAAAACGATGCATATATCCTCCTCAAAAATTTGAGGAAAGTCATCCTTGTTTTAAAACATTTGTTAAAAATAACACGTCAAGAAACTACAAACATTCACAAACGTATAATCGACATTTATAACTTAAGTTGAAAATGAAAGGACAAGTTTTGGTTGAATTCTTGTTTTTTGTGTTTTGTTGTTGGTTTGAACTAAATTATAGTTATAGAATATATATATACAAGTCTACACTGAAAAATGTATCAAAGTATAGTACACTGAGAAATGTTGTTAATTTATTAGGTTGTAATATATTTTGCTTAGATTATTTGTATCAGTTTTTGAGTTGATGCAATGTTTATTTTTTTGAATATATACCATTTCATAGAATTCCAGTTTTTTTTTGTTATTTTCAGTCTTGAGTATTTTTGTGTTATCAAAATTAAAACTATGGTTTTTTTCTTTTATGTGATTGCTTAAAGCAGTTTTATTTTTTCTGTCATATTTGTGACCATTGATTCTATTTTTTAGATATTGAGTGGTTTGACCAATGTATATTCCATTGCAGTTGTTACAGGGTATTTCGTATACCACATGCGTTTTTTGATTTTTGGGGATGGTAGTTTTCAATTTACTGAAATTACTTTTTAGTAGATTATGTCCTTTATGACTTACAGTGACTTTTTCATTTTTAAATATATTTTGTATTTTTTCTGACAGACTAGGCACATAGGGTAATGTTATAAAATTAGAATTTGTTTTTTCCTGTTTTAATGTTTGGTTTTGCGAGTTATATTTTTTATGTATTTTTTTCTTAAATATGTTGTCGACTAGATTCCGTGGATAGTTGTTCAATTCCAAAACCTCTTTTGCTTTTTTAATTGAAGATATTCGATATTTTGGATCTGATAAATTTATAGCTCTGTCTGCTAGGCTCATTACTACTGATTTTTTTTGTGAAAAAGGATGTTGCGAATTAAAATTGAGGTATCTTCCTGACCACGTGTGTTTTGTGTGCCATTCGGTTTCAATTTTGTCGTTTTTATGATGTAATGTTAGATCTAAAAAGTCAATTTGGTTGTTTTGTTCAGTTTCAATCGTAAATTTAAGTTTCTCGTTGTAGTTATTAAATTGCTCTAGAATGTAGTCAGCTTTATTATGAGGGATCGCTAATAAACAATCGTCAACGTACCTATAAAAGAATGGGAGCTCAATATTCAGATTATCTATTACTGTTTTTTCTAGATCTTCTAATACTAGTTGGGCAATTACGCTTGAAATGGATGCGCCCATTGCACATCCTTCTATTTGTTTATAGTATTTATTATTATATAGAAAATAAGTCGAAGTCAAAGTAAGTTTAATTGCTTCCAAAAATTCTTCAAGTTCGATTTCAGTGTGATTTTTTATTAAGTCCCATTTACTTCTTATTAATGTTAGAGTTAACTCCAATGGAACATTTGTGTATAGTGACACGACGTCTAAAGAGATTAAAATATAATTATTAGGTAGTTTAACGTTATTGATTTTATTTTTAAAATCCCATGAGTCTTTAATGTAATACTTGTTGTTATATACTACATTACTCAAAATATTTTTTAGATATTTGGATAAGTTTTCAAATGGAGACTGAATACATGAAATTATAGGTCTTAAAGGTATTCCTTGTTGGTGTAATTTAGGCAACCCATATATTCTGGGTGGTATAGCATTTAGTATTTTTAATCCGCTTGCAGTTTTGGGTGATATATACAATTTTTTTTCCCATCTGTTTACTAGCTCATTGTTAGCCTTTTGATAAATATTTGTTGGATCATTCTTTATTTCTTTGTACGTTTTCTGATCTGAAATTAAATCATTGATTTTTCGGTCATAATCTTGGGTATACATTAATACAGTTTTGTTTGATTTATCAGGTTTCAAAATCTTTAGATCAGGATTTCCTTTTAGAAAGACTTTTGTTTGTTTTACCTTTTTAAGTAATGACTGTTGCTGTCTATTAAGTTTTTTTTTATTATAATTGTTTTTGTGGTTTGTGATTACATTACAGCATTTTGACCTAATTTCGTCTCTATTTGAGGGTGTAACATTTGGTAAATTATATTCTATATTGCATATTAACTCAGTGATTGGTATTTCTTCTGCCTTTTCAATAGGTATTGCAAAATTTGGTCCCAAGCTTAAAATTTCTAATACGTTATTCGGTACATGAATGTTGGTTAGATTTTCAACCCAATTTTTATTTTCAATAGAGCTATTATTATCTTTTATTTTCTGTTGTAGACGTGAAATTTTATTTATATTTTTTTGTTTGATTTGGTTAAATAATTTTTCATTTTTGTCACATTCCTTTTCTAAAAACTTATTAAAAATGTCAGAAGGTAGATTATTTTTTAAAAAACTAGAGATGTTTTCTTTTTTGCTACTTAAAATGTTCAAGTTTTTCACAGTATCAGTGATTAATAAATTGAGTGTGTCTATCCTAAATTTGGCAACAGTATTCTCCTCAAATCTTTGCTGAAGATATTTACAATCAAAAATTATATGTTTTAAATTTATATTTAAGAATGAAGGTGTTAAATTTTCGGTTTTACAGCGTAACAAAAATATTCTGCGGTTTTTTTGCTTTGTAGTTTTCAACATTAATTTTGAAAGTGTTTTCATTTTATTTACGACATCTGTTCCATAGTTATCTCTGATGTTGCTGTAAGAGAGCATATTTTCACCCTTGCTCGGTATATAGTTGAAGGAAAGTTTTTGGACCTCTTTGATATATTGTTTTTCTTTATATTCTTGGGATTAGGTCCTTATTATAAATCTAACGAAAACTTAGTTTTACAAGAAACATGTTTATTAACGTTTCGGCTATACGGTGTAGCCTTTATCAAAATACTACAAACAGATAAAAAGCAGTGTCAATATTTATAAAACATCTTTCAAAACAAAACAGCTTACCACAAAACGATGCATATATCCTCCTCAAAAATTTGAGGAAAGTCATCCTTGTTTTAAAACATTTGTTAAAAATAACACGTCAAGAAACTACAAACATTCACAAACGTATAATCGACATTTATAACTTAAGTTGAAAATGAAAGGACAAGTTTTGGTTGAATTCTTGTTTTTTGTGTTTTGTTGTTGGTTTGAACTAAATTATAGTTATAGAATATATATATACAAGTCTACACTGAAAAATGTATCAAAGTATAGTACACTGAGAAATGTTGTTAATTTATTAGGTTGTAATATATTTTGCTTAGATTATTTGTATCAGTTTTTGAGTTGATGCAATGTTTATTTTTTTGAATATATACCATTTCATAGAATTCCAAAACCAAACATTAAAACAGGAAAAAACAAATTCTAATTTTATAACATTACCCTATGTGCCTAGTCTGTCAGAAAAAATACAAAATATATTTAAAAATGAAAAAGTCACTGTAAGTCATAAAGGACATAATCTACTAAAAAGTAATTTCAGTAAATTGAAAACTACCATCCCCAAAAATCAAAAAACGCATGTGGTATACGAAATACCCTGTAACAACTGCAATGGAATATACATTGGTCAAACCACTCAATATCTAAAAAATAGAATCAATGGTCACAAATATGACAGAAAAAATAAAACTGCTTTAAGCAATCACATAAAAGAAAAAAACCATAGTTTTAATTTTGATAACACAAAAATACTCAAGACTGAAAATAACAAAAAAAAACTGGAATTCTATGAAATGGTATATATTCAAAAAAATAAACATTGCATCAACTCAAAAACTGATACAAATAATCTAAGCAAAATATATTACAACCTAATAAATTAACAACATTTCTCAGTGTACTATACTTTGATACATTTTTCAGTGTAGACTTGTATATATATATTCTATAACTATAATTTAGTTCAAACCAACAACAAAACACAAAAAACAAGAATTCAACCAAAACTTGTCCTTTCATTTTCAACTTAAGTTATAAATGTCGATTATACGTTTGTGAATGTTTGTAGTTTCTTGACGTGTTATTTTTAACAAATGTTTTAAAACAAGGATGACTTTCCTCAAATTTTTGAGGAGGATATATGCATCGTTTTGTGGTAAGCTGTTTTGTTATGAAAGATGTTTTATAAATATTGACACTGCTTTTTATCTGTTTGTAGTATTTTGATAAAGGCTACACCGTATAGCCGAAACGTTAATAAACATGTTTCTTGTAAAACTAAGTTTTCGTTAGATTTATAATAAGGACCTAATCCCAAGAATATAAAGAAAAACAATATATCAAAGAGGTCCAAAAACTTTCCTTCAACTATATATATATATATATATATATATATATATATATATATATATATATATATATATATATATATATATATATGTTCTTCTTCTTATCACGCCCTCTCCTGCCGAAGGTTGGCGATCCAAATGGCAATTGTAGCTCTGGAGACTGCAGCACGAAAGATTTCTGCAGACGAGCGGTCGAACCATCTCCTTAAGTCCTTTAGCCATGAGTTCTGGCGTCGTCCTACTGATTTTTTCCCGTGCACTTTGCCCTCTATTATGAGGCGTAGTATTTCGTACTTATCACCTCTCATCACATGACCCAGGTATTACATTTTTCTTTCCTTGATGGTGTTCAGTATTTCTTTTTGTTTGTGCATGCGCTGGAGTACTTCATCGTTGGTGATCCTTTGTACCCATGAAATTCGCAGCGTGGGTCTATACACATACATTTCGAAGGCTTCTAGTTTATTTTCGGTCTGTGAATTTAGTGTCCAGCTTTCGCATCCATAGAGTAGGACAGAAAACACGTAGCATCTGATCATCCGAATTCTAAGTTCCAAGCTGAGGTCCAATCTTGCAAAAAATGATTTCATACAAAGATTTTTCTCGATTGTTCAATCCTTGAAAGTATTTCCCTTTTCGGGTCACACTGACTATTGATGTTAGCTCCCAAATACTTTATTGAGGTCACTTGTTCGATTGTTTGTCTCTTGACCCGCAGGTGTGCATTTATTGGAGTCTTAGAAAAGATTAATAGTTTGGTCTTGGAGACATTGAGATGCAATCCAAACATCTCGCTATAGTGAACTACGGAATCCATGATGCTTTGCAATTCCTGCATATCGCTGGCCAATATAACCGTATCATCGGCGTACCTGATATTATTTATTGGGGTTCCATTGATCTTAATTCCGCCCTGGGCCCCATCCATATATATGTTATATACCTTAAATTACTTAGTACATATTAAATAAATTGCTTAATCAGCATATTGTGTAATAACCTGTTGTTTTATAAATTGTTGAACCTTATTTATGCTTACATTGTATTTTTTACCTTTTTGAATTGTTTAGTTTATATAGTCAGTCTAGAATTTACTTCGAATCTTGAAACTTGTAACTTTTGTTAAATAAATAATTTTTAAAAACCTTTTTCCGTGTGAAAAAAGTTATTTGGCGCAGTCAGTAGGATATGTTAAACGGGCGTTAGTGAATATAACAATCGGTTCGTATCAACGATTTATTAACATACCTTAAGTGAATAATTGGGACTCTTGGTTAAGTGAATTAAGTAGCTTAACTCGAAGACAGTTGGCCCGTACGAAGAGGAATTTCAAGGGAATATTGGTAATTCCAACTACAGGTACAACTAGATGGCGAAAGCACTCCTAATTTTCATGTAAGTACTTTATGTCGTATAGAGGAAATAATTGTTTATTTAATTCAGAAAGCTCTGACAACTCAGATTCTGATTCTGGCTCACAAACATATCGTAACCGTAAAATAAATATCGAATTATCAAAACCTAGATTTAAATTAAATACAATAGACAAAATGCCGGTAGATCAAGTGGTACCGCAATTGAAAAAGGAATATCTGGACATGATTCCAGAATTCCATGGCGAAAATGCTTTATTACCCAGATTCATAGAAATTTCTGAAAAATTAGTAAATAAATTTTACAATACAGTAGATTTAACAGACTTTGAAAACGAATATTTGATGTCTAGTATTTTATCTAAAATTAAAGGCCAAGCCGCAATAAATATTTCAGCTTGTAGTATTTCAAATTGGCAGAATTTGAAAGATGCTTTATTGAACACATACGCTGATAAACGAGACATTTACACGTTAAGTATTGAAATATCGGAATTAAAGCAAGGAAATGAATCACCTTTTGACTTTTACAATAGGATACAGCATCTTTCATATCTACAAACATCATTATTAATGACACGCTCAAATGCAAGTGAACAAGCCATTTTAGGTAACTATTTTAGGAATTTAGCACTAAGAGTACTATTGCGCGGTTTAAAGGAACCTCTCGGTACACTAATGCGTACCAAGAATCCTAGCGATCTAAATTCAGCTTTAAATGTTCTAACGAATGACTTTCAAGTTTATTTAAGTAATAATAATAACAATACACGTCCAAAAAATTCATTTAATAAGCCTAAGTCTCAGTTTAATGTTACATCACATAAAAATAATTATTCTAATAATAATAAAACGGTAAGCAGACCGAATTTACAACATAGTTATCAACCACAATACAATAGAAATTTCAACAATGAAAATAATTTATCTAGTACAAGTAGAGATACAAATTTTCAGAATAGAAATACTAATGTTTTCAAACCTAGTAGAAATTATCAATTTCAAAAACCTACTCCAATGAGTGTATCTACTTCTAATACGTACAATAAACCAAATGTACAGAATAAAAATAATGGCCAAAATCAATCGCATTTCGTAGGTAATAGAAAAAATTTCATTTCGGAAGAATTGCATAACATGGACGATACTGAACGTTCCACTGATGTTGAAGATTGTTTTTTAGATGAAATTGCCTCGGAAGAGACAGACACGTAGAAATGTTTAATTTCACGAATTATGAAAGTGAATTACCGTACATAATTTTTCCTGAAGAAAATTTGAAAGTGTTGATTGACACAGGTAGTACAAAATCTTTTGTAACACCTGAAATTGCAAAGAAATATTTTTCAAAATCGACTATAAAAAAATCTTTCAAAGTAACTTTCGCTTTAGGCTCAAGTCAACAAAATTATTGTACAGTAATTCCATCTTCAAAGATATTTAAAATGGACTTAGAATATTGTATATTTAAATTTCACAATCATTTTGATTGCTTATTAGGTTTAGATAATCTGAAAAAATTGAATGCAACTATTGATTTAGTAAATAATGTTTTAATTACGCCTTATAGTGAAATAAAAATAAATTATTATCAAATCAGAAGCGAGAACACGAATTGTATAGTAGTGCCTCCGCGAACTGAACAAATAATTAAATTGAATATTGATAATATTAATAATGGCGATATAATTATACCTTATACAAAAATCGGAAAATTAGAAATTCCCGAAGGTCTTACAAAAGCGGAAAATAGTCAAGCCGTATGCACTATTTTAAATCCGTCTGAGTCATATTTTAAAGTAGATTTAAGTGCTCCTTTAGAGGTTGAACAGTTCTACGAATACGAACAAACCTTGAGCCCTAATTTTAATGCTATTTATGCAGAAAAATTCAAATTTGATATTAATAAAGTTCGAACAGAACATATGAATTCTGAAGAACGCAATGCTATTCTTAAATGAATTAAAAAATATTCTGACATTTTTCATGTTGATGGTAATCAACTAACTTTTACGAGTAAAATCGAGCATCAAATAAAAACTACAAATGATGAACCTATTTATACTAAATCGTACAGATATCCAGAAGTATATGAAAAAGAAGTTCAAAATCAAATACAGAGTATGTTAGATCAAAATATCATAAGAGCCTCATACTCACCGTAATCGAGTAGTATTTGGATTGTTCCAAAAAAATTGGACTCTACAGGTAAACAAAAATTCAGAGTCGTCGTAGACTATCGCAAGCTTAACGAAATAACTATTGGAGATAGATATCCATTACCAAACATAACTGATCTATTGGATAAATTAGGACGTTGCCAATACTTCACTACATTGGATCTTGCCTCCGGATTTCACCAAATTGAGATGGCTGAAGAAGATATACCCAAAACGGCTTTTACTACTGAAAATGGCCACTGGGAATTTTTGAGAATGCCATTCGGAGTAAAGGGAGCTCCAGCAACTTTTCAAAGAGTGATGGACAACATTTTAAGAGGTATCCAAAACGAAAAATGTTTATTTTATCTTGACGATATCATTATATTTAGTACAAGCTTGCAAGAACACATAAATAATTTAAAAGGAGTATTTAAGAGGTTACGCGAATCGAATTTTAAAATACAAATTGACAAATCCGAATTTTTGAGGAAAGAAGTAGCTTATTTGGTACATATTGTTACCCCTGAAGGTGTAAAACCAAATCCCGATAAAATAAGTGCTATTCAAAAATTTCCCATACCAAAAACTAGTAAAGAAATTAAAGCTTTTCTCGGACTTCTTGGATCTTATAGAAAATTCATTAAAGATTTTTCAAAACTGACTAAACCTTTAACTAATCGTCTTAAGAAAAATGCAGTAATTAACACAAAAGATCCTGATTATATTAATTGTTTTGATACTTGTAAAAATATGTTCTTAAATGATCCTATGTTATAATACCCTGACTTTTCTCGTCCATTTAATCTCACAACAGACGCAAGCAATTTTGCTCTAGGCGATGTTCTTAGCCAAGGAAAAATCGGAACCGATTTACCTGTGGCATATGCTAGCAGAACACTTAATGATTCTGAAGTAAATTATTCAACAATTGAAAAAGAACTCCTTGCAATTGTTTGGGCTGTAAAATATTTCCGCCCTTATCTTTTCGGAAGAAAATTCACAATAGTAACAGATCATAAACCACTTCAATGGTTATTTTCTTTAAAAGAACCCAATTCTAAATTAGTTAGATGGCGGTTGAAACTCGAGGAATACGACTATGATATAGTGTACAAGAAAGGTGCATTGAACACTAATAGTGACTGTTTATCACGAATCCAGCTAAATATGAATGAACTAAATTCTTCGGATAATCCTCCCAAAAAATTATTAGTTTATATGGAAAGATTTAATGACTCACTTTCGAATAATACTAAAAATAAAAATGTAGAAACTGAAGATTTTAATGACGAAATTGATGACGATAATAATACTATTCACACTAACATAGAAAATCCTATTGCAGGAATACCTATTTCGGAATCTGCAGTAAATGTGGGGAAAAATCAAATTATAATCTCTGAAGTAAATTTTGAACCAGCTATACCAACTATAATTAAATTATATGAAACTAAGCAAAGAATTCTAGTACAATTTTCTAAAAATAACTTTGAACAAGACGTAATAAATTTTGTGAAAGAATATGTAGCACCAAAAGCAAAATATCATATTTATTTTGAAGATCCCTTATACGAAAAATTCAGCACTGTTATACAAACATATTTCAAAAACTCACACATTTCATTTATCAAATGTAATAAAAAGTTAATTGACATCCCTCTAAATGAAATCAAAGAAGTAATACAGAACTATCATGAAAGTAAACGAAATCATAGAGGATTAGATGAAACCGAAAATAATATAAAATCTCGATACTATTGGCCTAATCAAAGATATTCTATTCAAACGTACATTATCGAATGCGAAATATATCAAATAACAAAATATGATCGCAAACCCGTGAAACCATATTTTAATATTACCCCAACAGCTATTAAACAATTTCAAATAATACATTTAGACACTATTACTTTAGAAAATACGAAATTTCTAACTATTATACGGGCAGTTGTATAAATTGAACTCAGCCCAAGGTATAGAGATAGTTAATAATTTAATTAGATATTTCACCCATCATTGTATACCGGAACAAATAATATCCGATAACGGAACAGAATTAAAAAATAGTTTAGTAAAATATTTATTAGAAACTCATAAAATTCAAATTCATTTTATCAGTTCACAACATCCTGAAGCAAACGGCATTGCCGAACGATTTCATTCAACAATTATTGAACATATCAGACTTTTAAATAATCAGAACGAGTTTAAGAAAGAACCTATTGAAATAAAAGTAAATTATGCTCTTTTGGCATATAATAATAGTATTCACTCTGTGACGAAACTAAAGCCATAATAATAATTATATTCATAATCACAGAGAAAAAATGGAATTACTTTATTCTAAAATAAATAAATCATTGCAAGAAACTAAAGATAAAGTTATTTCAAAAGCTAATGAAAGTAGAGAAGATCTTCCAGACCCTCTACCTACAAAAGTGTCAAAAATAAGCAGATTAAAAGTAAGACAAAAAATAAATATCAACCCGAAAAAATAAAATCCGTAACCAGAAAACATAAAACTGTGAAAATTGTAACACGTCATTTTAATACCGCTGAAGACATTCATATTTCAAATATAAAACGACTTTTATTACAGATTCTTCACATTCGGACAAGCAAGAATAGAAATAAAAGACATCACTAATAACCTAGGAATTTTACCAATAAATCTTGGACCGGCAAAACTACAAAAATCAAGTCATACATTTGTACATTTCTATAACTTAAGTCCGTTACTGGAAGAATATAATTCCTTAAATAAACACTTTGCAAATATCACAGTCGAGATATCAAATAATACATATTTCGTACAACAAACAGAAAATATAGTTAATCTTATTTATAATGTTAAGAGTAATATAGAAGAAAAATTTGAAAATTTAAATATTCATTCAATAACAAACAGAAACAAAATAGGCTTGATAAATGGACTTGGATCTATAATAAAAGCCATAACCGGTAACCTTGATTCTCAAGACGAAAAAAAAATAAATATAATCTTAGAGCATTTAAAACAAAATCAAGCTAATCTTCAAAATCAAATTCAAATGCAGTACAGCGTTAGCGAACAAATAATAAATAACTTCAACAAAACTATTCAAGATATTCAAAATAATGAAATATTGCCCAAATCGAAATTACTAGACATAAAATATATACTTGACCTTCAAGTGCAATATGAGAATCTTATTTATCTCAAGGATATGTTGAATGAAGTTTTAATTATTTATAATGTTATATTAGATGTAATAGAAACTGTAGAGAATTCCTGGACATTCTGCAAACTAAAGACATTGCACCCTAGTATAATTAAATCGAAGGAATTATTTACAGAGTTGCAAAAAATATCTTCGTATTATAAATTACAATTACCGTTGGAATTGAAAGATGTAGAGTTGGTAAAAATAGAATAGAATATTTTTTATCGATTCCTATACATTTTAATATTGAGTTTGAATTATTTTATTTATTACCCATACCTACTAAGTTAGAATCAGAATTCGTAATAATAATACCAAATTCAAAGTATTTGCTAAGATCTGATACACAGATAAAACCTCTAAACGATATTTGTACAAAAAGTGAAAATTTTCAATGTGCTTCATACCTTCAAGATAATAATAAACAGTTATGTGAAGAACAAATACTATTAATGGAAAACTCTACTAACTGCGAATACATTAAAATCGAAATTATTGAAAATCATGTGGAAATTATACCAGAAATAAACCAATACCTAGTAGTATTTCCAGAAGAAGAAAAATTGATAATTAAATGTTCAGAAGACACAAAAATCAAAATTTTAAAAGGAATTTTCCTAATCAAAAATTCGCCATGTAAAATAACATTTAAAAATCAAGAATTAATATTTCAAGATAGAACTTTTGGTCAACCACTGGTACTGAATAAACTTCAGACACATTTTAATAAAATTAAAATCCAGCCTTTGGAAATAAATTTGAAAAAATTAAAATTAAAAGAAATATCTTCGCAAGGATTGACACCAATTCAGGAAGAACAATTAAATCTCCATATTCCTAGCATATGGACTATATTTCTATATTCTAGCGGAGTATTGATAATTATTTGGCGACTCTTGAAGAAAATTCAGAAAAGAAGAAAATCAGAACATACTCCAATGGAATTACAAGAAAATAAAATTCAACTTCCAGGGGGTGCGTCGATCTAATGGGGGAGGTGTTATATACCTTAAATTACTTAGTACATATTAAATAAATTGCTTAATCAGCATATTGTGTAATAACCTGTTGTTTTATAAATTGTTGAACCTTATTTTTGCTTACATTGTATTTTTTACCTTTTTGAATTGTTTAGTTTATATAGTCAGTCTAGAATTTACTTCAAATCTTGAAACTTGTAACTTTTGTTGAATAAATAATTTTCAAAAAACCTTTTACCGTGTGTAAAAAGTTATTTTATATATATATATATATATATGTATATATATATGTATATATATATATATATATATATATATATATATATATATTATTTATATTGTAATGAATAATTTACAAATTTATCTTTTTGTTAAGTTTATTTATGGGCGCCAATTTATAATTATTCCCTTGATTGACTAGCTCAATTTTTTTTAATTATTTATTTATAACGTTTATTTAATTAGTCGGAAGCATGAGAATCCTCCCTTTGAGTTCTGGATATAATAATCAAAGATTGAGGAAATATATTCATAATCTTACCTTTAGCTTACAACCTCTGAAAGAAACAATATCTGTTAAATAAAATGATTGAAATACGACAACAAAGATATTGATAATTTAATCATGGATGTGAGGATAAAAAAAATCAACACATTAATGTAAAGCTGTTTAATAAAATAATTTGAAAATTTTTAACCTGATTGGAACATAATAAAATATTTTTGAAACTATTAATTTGCTTTGAACATTTATTCTTATGGAATTGTACCACCCTATATCATACATGTATTCTTTATAACAAAATGTCCCACTACTGCGTCGGCGCTAAATCTCCAAACGCATGCGCTGCTACAATATACATGAAATAAGGAGGTTTTCCTTCCATAAATAACGTTTTATAGTCAACACGACGTTAGCGTGCTTGTGATAAAAAAAATTTGTTAAAGTTATCAAGTTTCTATAATCAATTACATCTAAGTGATAATTTATAAACTATATATGTGCGTGTGTTTAAAGGTCAAGAAAGTGATAGATAAAAGTTATACATGCAATAGCTGGAAGGAAGATATGAGATTTAATTTAACATTCATGATGCACGTGATATTTCAAGTAGATAAATTTACAAAAGGTGAGTATAATAATTTTATAGATATTAAAGATATAATTCTCTATAGATAAATTTATGATGCATCATATTTTATTGCTTTTGGCATTTTTACGCGTTATATAATTCGAACGTTCTACTAAAGATTTGAGTGTACACTTTGAAAATGTTAATTGGAATTCCAAATAAGTTTAAGCAAAATACACAGACCTTATTTTTGCTATCACTGCCGGCTGCACTCGCATCTTCAAATCTTGCAGATATCTCATAAGAGATAAGCTCCTACTGCACTATTTAATCCTTACACAGGATTGGATACTCTTGTGATTAGTTTGATTTAAATTTTTTATATAATTTTAACTTTTAAATACTTTTTAAACAATTTTGTACAGAGATCAACCTTTTATCGACGCATCCTTCATCACCATCTCCAATCGACTTTTTTTGTTTTTCAAAATCAACAAGTATTTCAGCTTCCCTAGTCCATAGCTCACTTATTTGTTTTTTTTATCACTAAAATTGTTATTCTCCAGTCTTTTAGTTACTATTTTGGAAAACATGAATTTATTGTCCTGGAGGGTAATAACACTGATTCACTTAGATTTCTATTGTATTAAGGAATTTTAATTAAGTCCTCTTTTCCTCCTACAATAGTCAATTTTCTTATATTTATGTTGTTTAGCTAATTTGAGAAATGTTTATTTTTACAAATTTTACAACCTATATTATTAATTAACCTATATGTAATTGATTCTATTTTAGTTTGAGTCTTGTTTTATAGTTATTATACATAAACTCCTGATTATTTTTGTTTTTGTAATTAAATTTTATATATATAATCAATAAGCAATGATTTTATGTTGGTAATGAAAATTCCCTAGCAGGCATTACTTCCTGTAAATATTCATTTCCTTTTTATACGTTTGGGCTGTGTTCCAACTATCTTTTCCATCTAGTTTCAACCCTTTGAAATGAATGAATGAATACATGGTATTCTAAACTTTTGCTACTACTAAAAAAAAATATGTAAATAATGTTAAGTTATCGTTAGACTAATTATTCTTTTCTCTTAATTTAGGTTTCAAGCTATTATATGACGTTTCGTACTGCAGAAATTGCTATGGCTGTGTTCAGTGTAATACGGAATTCCGTGACTTTGACAACCAATCAGAATTACTGGTACAGGTAATATTTACTATTTAATTAACTAATATAGTGTTGGAATTTTTATTCTTCATCCCTTTTTAAAACATTCACATCAATATTTCATCCGATTTATTCATATTTCAATCTTTTTATATTTTAATATTTGACTTGTTATTGAGCTTATTCTAATGGTTGTGTCTACTGACACTCCTTCCGTTACAATAAGACCTTTTTACTATGTTTATTTATTTCAATATATTTACAAAACTAGATGACTAGTTCAATATATATATATATATATATATATATATATATATATATATATATATATATATATATTTGTATATATGTGTATATACATATAGTGATATTTTTTTCAAACACTTTCGTTGATTACTCGTGTCATTAAACACAACCCTTGTTCGCATAATTTATGAAACAGGCGATGCGGAAAAATAAATTATAGACAGCATCTTCTTGCTTACAAACAAAGAAAGGAATAAATAATAAACGGTAGAATCATTATCCATGAAATATTAACAAATAGTTTTAATTTTAAAGCAATCAACGCCGTTTTCTTAATTTGAAAATTAATAGTTGAAGAATTTGCATAACCTCCTAAAATAATCGAAGCATAACGTTGACGGTATTTCCATCTTCACTCTTAACGGAAGTACTGATACCATCTGTTGTGAACAGAGAATATTTTCTAGACGGGTACCTGAAATAACTGTAAATTGAAAAAGTAATAACTTTTCTCTTGGTTCTTTCGTTACCCTAAATCAACGCAAGATAAATTTTAGTAATAGTTTTGATAATAGTTTCAATTCTAAGGGAATATGTAACCAACAATAGATATTTTTAAGTAATAGAATAATACAAAATACCACAATATGTCATGCTGAATTATCCTCTACAAACTGCTCCGACTCCAACTATAGAACTATAGCATTGTTAAGTCACACTCTAAAGTTTTTTCTAAAAGTAATTCATACATGTATATTTCGAAAGATTTAGAAAAACCTAAATAACACCCAGTTTGGATTTGGAACCGGACTTAACTGTTTAACTAAATGTGCTGTGGTAATGACGCTCAGATATGAAACAATATGTATATGCTTGTTTCATAGACTTCGAAAAAGTATTCGATAAAGTAAAACATGATAAACTATTTCAGTTCCGTATATCGAAAAATATTGACCAACGGGACATAAGAACCCTAACCAACCTTCACTGGAAACAAACAGCTAGATTAAAAGTAGTGGATCAGTTCACTGAAGAAATAAATATACTCAGAGAAGTCAGGCAGTTGTGTATTTTGTCCCGAAAAATCTGGTCGAAAGAGGTTACAACCACTGTAAAGAATTTTATATAAAAAATCATCATTTTAGCAACTAAGCTAATGGTCATAACAAACACAGATATCAAACCCGATAAAAATCGACTAGGCGTTCCAATGGAAAGGATCTCAAATAAACGATATCTGGGTGCATGGTTGTGGAACTAATTATTGTAGTTTAGACGCTAGGATACGATTTTTACGGTATTACATTTTGCCTAGTCTCCTGTATGGTGATGAATTATGGACACTAAAGCGGGCAGATTAAAAAAAACTAGAAGCCTATGAAATGTGACGCTACCGGCGGTTGCTGAAAAAATCATGGGTAGACAGAATAACGGTTGTGGAAATTCTGATAAGAATTGGACAAGATTGTGAAATCATAAAACTATAAAAAGAGAAAAACTAGAGAAGTTGGACATATAATGAGAGGGAGAAGTATTCACTGCCGCAACATGTGTTGCGGGAAATATGTAGGGAAAGATAAAAGGCAAGAGAAATGTGGGACGATGGAGAGCGGCATGGCTGCGAAACTTAAGATAGTGGTTGGGCTGCAGCTCCATAGAACTGTTTAGAATTGCGATTAATAAGGTTGAGATAGTAATGATGGTTTCCAAATTCCAATGGGAGACGGAAACGAAAGAAGAAGTTATTTAATAACATTTTGAAACAAAACAAAAACGCTTATCAACAATGATGAATGGATTTGAGCTAAAATTATTACCAATTATAAACATTTTCGACAAAATGTTTCCATCCATAGTGAGAGAAAATATTCCGATCCAAGGCCATAAAGTTGTTGAGGTGAAGCCGAGGCTTTATGTCACACGCAAGGGTGTTCTAATTAACCCTTTTTGCACTTGGGATAATAGATGGAATGGAAAGTTTTATCGTTCAATGTTGAGCTCGAAGGACCGTATATTTTATTCACTGATGTTGTAGGATGTAGGATGTAGGATGTAGGATGGATGAAGAAATTAAACATTTATTTCACTTTCATGTTACTATATTGTATGACTTTATAAAGTGTTCTTTTACATGAACAATTAAGAATCTCACTGGATCATACGCACTTTGATTATTTAGCACATAATCTGCTGGGGTAATGAATGATTAATGATTAACCCATCAAGGACGGATTTAATTAAGTTTAGAATTTTGCAATAGTATATTTTCAAACTGTATTTTCAGAACGAAACAAATAGATTTGCTTGAAGAAATATAGTGAAATTTTTCTTACTTTCTTCAAAAATTAGTGTTGCCATATGGCAACGCGAGTAACTTACACTGCCCATGTTTCATTGAAAAAAAAAATTTTATTGATTGAAAAAAAAAACTACATTCGTGTATGGTATTCAACATTGCACGACAAACAAACTCCTACATCACATTTGATGCATTTTGTGCGCATAATAGATTTGCAATTGTCGCCATTGCATCTTATTTTTTTTTCTACTGGTGTGAGGAGGTGCCCTAAATTATCATATCGCACATCATCGCCAACACGGCTGAAAGATCTGCTCGATTTACTAGCAGATGGTTTACCTTTTCCTTTCGGTGGATTCTTGTACTTGTTGAGGTACGTTTTGACAATTTCTCGACGAAAGTCTAGTTGAGTTATTTTGTTGCCAGACTGTTTGTACAGGACCCAGGCATTTTGAATTGCGGCATCAGGTAGCCATGTGAAAAGACACCACCACCATTTTTTTCCACGTAGACTAATCCTATAGCGTACAATATTTTCATCCATCAGATCCGTGCCACCCATAGATGCATTATATTTGGAAATCAAGTTCGGTCTTTTTACTTGAACAATTTTTTTCTCCTTCGCTGAATATCGTTGGACACTAGCAAGTGGGGCTACCCCATATTTGGTCGAAGCTGCTGAAACTACATTGTTGTCAGTCCAACGCGTTAGTAAAATTCCGTTGGTTCTATCCAAACAAGAATCGAAGTCACCACGTTGTTTCTTACTCATATCCTTTTTGGATAGTAACGGGCAATTTTTAGGGATTCGGTTATCGCGAATGGTTCCTGTGGATGAGAAACCTCTTGATTTCAGATGACTAAGAAGGTGAAAGCTTGTAAATAAATTGTCTATGAATAGGTTGTATCGATGTTTTTTCTTTTCTTCTGGTAACTCATCCAAAAGCATCAGCAACGGAGCAGTAGATTTTCCAAACACAGTTTGGTATTCTGTGTTCACGCGCCTATCTTTGCCTTGATAGAAGGAAAAATTCACAAGATATCGGTATTTGTTGTTCAGCGACCATATCTTGTATCCAAATCTGATTGGTTTGCCTCGGATGAATTGCTTGCATGAGTGCTTTCCAAAGTATTTGACCATACACTCATCGTAATTCAAATCTTCTTCTGGAACAAAATAATTCAGAAATTTTTGCCGTAGTAGATCACTTAGAGGTCGCAGTTTATAGAATTTGTCATTTGGATCTAGTGCATTATTATCTGCGCAGTGTAGATACCGCCAAATTGTTAAAAATCGGTCTCTCCTCATTGAATCCTTCACTAGTTGGTTACCAAGATCTGCATCAGTACTCCAGTAATGTTTTTTTCCAGGTAATTGACAATATCCCGATAAAATCAGAATAGCAATAAAACATTTCATTTCATTCAAAGTAATTTGAGGACATGGCAAGTTTTTAAATTGGTCTATGAATAACTCGAACATTTCTGTTGGGGTTAAAGTTTTAAAACTTTCATAATCCGAACGAAAATAATTTTCTGAACTTTCTACCAGATCGCCTTTGATCCATTCAATGTCCTCATAAGTAACTTTTTCTACATGTTCCGTATCTGGTTCAACTAATGCATCATCTTCACCATGTAAAACAAGTTGAGCTGGAGCATTCAATTGATTCCGAGATAAATTATCAACGAGTCCGCCTTCATCTTCCTCACCGGAATCCTCATCTGTCATCGCACCCTCATTCGGAGGCTCAATATAAATTTGGTCGACATCTAAATCATCATTATACGCAATCTGAAGAGCTTCTTCGAAAGTCAGCCCACCGCTAGAAAAAAAAAGCAAAATATAAAAAGGTAGTCCACAGAAAGGACTCGTGTTGCCACATGGCAACATCGAGTTCCAAAGCTTCACGATCTCAAAGGTTTTTGCAAACTCCCGTTATTCTGCCGCCTCTACGTTGATAATATATTCCCAAAGCTGTTGTAACGAATTTATTTTCGAAAGCTGTAACAATTAATTTTTATTTATACTTACGTAAACTTGATATCCATTTTTGAGAAGTCTTCTTTATATTCCCTAACAAAATCGTGTTTTTATATCACTGGAGTGAACAGGCAAACACTACACACGGTTCTGTCAACTGACACTGCAACAAACTATTGCCGTGTATACCGCCATCTATGTTTTAAATGAAAAATCTGATGAATTTTAAGCAACAGAAAACTGTTAATTTCTGTTGCCGTGTGGCAACACCAGTCCTTGATGGGTTAATTACACACGTGGTTTACCGGGACCAACGCCGGGTGCTCTTATAACATGAGCACCATTATGTACGACGGTTAAATGATGAAGAGAGAGAACGAAGGATAAATGAGAAGTGTATGAATGCCGGCTGGAAAGTTTGTATGAACGCTGATTGGGAATTTTACGAGTGACGACTGGGAAGTGACGAAAATTGAGGTTTTATGCATATTTATATGTCGGTTAACGTGGTTGCGAGGAAGGAGAAAAATATTAGGATTTGACCAATGGGATAAAAGAATTTGAAACGTAACGGTCAGATACAGCGAGTGAAAATTTGCAGTTAGGGTGATTTTTTATGGCCTGAAAAGGTTTCGTAGATACAGATAACAGAGTTTGGAAGAGGGTTTTTATGAAGCGATAAGGTGTCGGGTACTTTGAAATATTCATTGGAATTTCAGAAGACGATATTTATCTGTATTTCTTATGTGGTAGTAATGTGAAAATGATTTTTTTGTTGATGTAAAGAAATATTAAATGGTGAAAGGAATGATATATTTCATTATATGGTTTGAGCAGAATATTTGAATTGTGTTATACAGGGGAAGTTGAAAATAAAAATCACAGGAGAATTTGGCATTTAAATCAAATTCGAACAGAAGGGTATTCAACTTCTTGGCCACATTTCGTTGCGGGAACAGCGGAGAGACATATTTAACATTCTTGTCGTCTGTGGTTTAACGTACAAAATGTTCAAATTGTTGCCGTTAGTAAATAAGTTAATTTTATGTGATTCTCACCTTCAACTAAAAATATTTTAAGCTCTTTTGGTATATAATTTTCTGATTTCCGTTTTATGATGGTTCAACATATGTTGTTATAGAAGATTCGATAGCGCCTGACGGAAACAACCGTCTGCAATACCAAAAATATATAGTTATAATTTGAAAAAAAATAGAAATTAAAATCTCTAAATCTTATTTTCTTTACATTGAACGTCATTCGGGAGATATGGTACTAGAGTGGACATTATTAAACACATTAAATCCAAGGCTTACGGTGTAGATGACTTAAATATTCAAATTATATTACTTTATTGCCCATCGATATGTCCCTTTCTTGTTCATATCTTTAATAAATATATAGATAACTGCTACTTTCCTAATACCTGGAAAAGAGCGTATGTGATACCATTACCTAAGATATCTAATCCCACCGAATTTTGTCATTTAAGAAGCATTAGTATTCTTCCTACATTTTCCAAAATATTGGAAAAAATATTAGAAAAACAAATCTGGACTCATCTTAACACTTACTGCCATTAAATCAATCTGGCTTTAAAAGTGGCTCCAGCTGCGCCACGGCACTGACAGCTGTTACTGATGATATTGTTGGCTCTCTGGATAATAATAAGTTTTGCGTTTTAATACTTCTCGATTATTCACGTGCATTTGACAATCTAAACCATCACATTTTGATTGCAATGTTACATTACCTGGGATTTAACGTTTCAGCTATTAAATTAATTAAGCCCTTTCTTTCAGACAGAGAACAATTCGTAAAAATTGATCAAGCTGTATTAACTTGTCTCTCGGTAACACAGGGAAGTATCTTAGGCCCTCTACTGTACACTTTATACACTTCTAATTTTCACAAGTATTTAACTTATTGCAATTACCATTTCTACGCCGATGATTCCCAATATTATTATTCTTTTACCTTATCTGAAATTACTTTGGCAATGAAGATTTATCAAAAATTGTTTCTTTATCCGAAAAACATATGTTAAAAATTAATACCAAAAAATCATGTGCAATATTGTTTGGCCATGAAACACACAGACTACAGGCGATGCAACAACTACATATCTTTATTGGAAACGGAATGCTGTGTTTTAGCGATTAGTGTAAAAATTTAGGTGTAATTTTTGACCACGAACTCCATTTCGACAAACATGTTTCTGAAAAAATTTAAAAAGCGTATGCTTCACTCAAACTAATTTATCCTCATCGCTCAGAAATCAATATCAAAACTAAAAAAATGTTAACAGACTCACTGGTCTTATCCCACTTCACTCATTGCGATACTGTATATGGACCTTTTCTCAGAAAATCTTACTGCTGTCGCATTCAGAAAGTTCAAAATTCATGTTTGCGCTTAATATATGGCATAAGACGAAGAAACAGAATAAGCTACAAGCTGAAAGAAATTGGCTGGCTTAGTATGTTTAATCGACGGAAGTTGCCTCTTTTACAAAATGTTGAAATCCAAAAGCCCGTCATATTTATGTGAGAAAGTAAAATTTAGGACAGATGTTCACAATTTAAATCTAAGATCAAAAAATAAAATTACTATCCCTCGTCATAAAAAAACTATTTAAGTCTTCCTTCTCTTATCAAATTGCCTAAGCTGGTGCTCTTCTGGATGTGCCTAGGTTCTCGCTGTCACTGGCAGCATTTAGGAATAAACTGCGTAAGTAATTGTTTCAACATCAGTAAGTCAAATTTCATTTTAGTCAAGGAGCTTGTTTCAGCACACCTATTGATTTTAATATAACAATGTTATGTTAATGTCGGGTTATTGAATTTTTACATTGTTCAGAACCTTACTATTAATTATTAATCTTAGGTAACTTTTGGTTTGGTTGTTTTTTTAGTTTTCTTTCTTGAGGTTGGCGAGGAAGACTTGGTCAATAGACCTATCACCTAACCTTTTGTTTACCATCTTTTTTTCTCATTAATTGTATTACTGAGTTGTATTTTGTTATATGGTGAAAAATAAAGAATTTATTATTATTAATATTTAACAATATCGTCGTCTGTGATTTAACGTAGGAGAAAGTCGGGTAGTACGGGATACCTAAGGTCTTTCTTCTTTTTCTAAAAAACTGAATACGACAAATTGAAAATTGGCATTACTACCCAATACAAAGTGAATGTTAAATAAAATAAATTGTAATGAATAAATATATTCCAGTTTTCAACCCATAAAAAAGCAGCACATTTCTTGCGACATTTAATTGTGGAGTGTATCATGGGACAGATGATCAAATAGGAAAAAGTGTCAACTAACTTCATTCAAACAACGAATTCAATTTGATTGATCTTTACAAAAGTCGCATGTATAAAAAGGAGACATTAAATCGAGGTCTGCTTAGTCTTCGTGTGCCCATTCTTTACAGCTCTGACATTGTGTCCAATCTTCGTCGACATTTTTGTGGCAGACTAAGCAAGCATAATCTCTATTTCCACTATCATTACTGTTCTTCATATTATTTTCTTTCATTATTTTTGTACCTTTATTTATCACATCTCCAGTTTTATTTTTAATTTTATTCTCATCGAATTTTACTTTTCTAGTTATTCTTTTGATTTCGGCTTCTTTGGCTTGTGTCTGTTTCACTTTCAACAAATCTTTGAAAGGAGTGGACGTTAGTATTTCACCATTTTCGGCTTTCCTCTTTCTATTGTTCTGTATACTCTTGTTATAGTCCGGCACAGGCGATATTTCTTCTAAAAATGTTTTAGCTTCTTCAATATTCAGAGAAAATGAAGTAGAATCAGGTAGAGAGAGTAGATGATAGCGACATGTTAATAGTATGGGGTGAACTTCTACAAGAATTGTATTAATTTGTTTATTATTCATCGATACTGAAAGTCCAGGCTGAGAGTCAGTCGTTTCCATTTCCATAGAAACTTCACGTGCTCTATAATTAGCGCTTTGTTTGGCTGGTGATGGTATGGTATCATGATTTGCTGGATTGGGAATGTCTCTTTTTTTCGATCGTTTCGGTGGTATTTGGAACATCTGTTATCATAGATGGAAAAAGTCGATAAATATATTTCTAGTAATAGGATATATTCCAGTACATTCGAAGCTCTTTTGTGCAATCGAGCAGTCTGGGAAGAACACTGGTATGTCGTCATATTGCCCTATTCTCGCATCAGGATGAGATCTTGTCTACATAGAACAAGCTTCATTGTGAGATAATTTAAAAATTTTATGTATATTAGGGTGATATTTAGTTTGGTGGATATGCTCTACAAAATATTTAAACCATTGGTGTGTGCCACATAAATTGTTTCATTTGGTGCATTGAACATTAATCTATTATTCATCCTTTGCCTCCTAAATATAAGTAGTGGGAGGATGAAGGTACCTGTGACATTCATATAAGCTACTGTTAAGAGACACTAAAATCATGTTGGTTCTCTATCAGTGGCTTATGACAGCTGTCACAAGTTGCAGGTACAGTATGTATTATTATGTCAGTTGTATTTTATATTTCTACTAACATCCATTTAATAAATAAGGTTATGGGCCCAGAAGTTGCTCTGAAGAAATATTTTTGATAAAAGTAAAATAATAGAAAACAAAAAGGACATTTTTATTTGTTGAGGTTATAAAGAACAAAATTGGAAGCATGGCACAAGCAGGAGGCAAAACATTTGTAATTGAGGCACTTAAAGGGGAAAATTACAGCAACTGGACGTTCAGGATGGAATTAATTCTAGAAGAAAATGGAGTACTTCATTGTATCCAACAGGAATCGAATCTAGATACTATAACTGACGAAAATGAAAGAAGGAATAAACAGAAAAAGGACGCGAAGGCAAAATCCTTAATGGTTCAATGCTGTGCCGACAATCAAATTGAGGGTCTTAGGGAAAAGAAGACTGCATATAGTATGTGGCAAACATTGAGGGAGAAATATGAAAAAAAGGGACTACCCGGTCAATTATACCTAAAAAGAAAATTATCATCCATGAAATTGAAAGAAAATGAGTCGATGGAAGAATTCATTAAAGAATTCGAAGAAGTAGTTAGACAACTGAAAGAAAGTGGTAGCGAAACTAGTGACCAAGACCTGATATGTAATATATTGTTAAGCTTACCAAAATCATATTAGACAGTAGTTACTGTAATTGAAAATAAACCGAATATAACATTTAATCAAGTTAAAATTAAAATAATGGGTGAATAAGAAAAGAGAAGTCTATCCGGAGCAACAGGAGCAGTACAAGTGGACTCTTGTGCTTTTGCAACAGGTTCAACTGCATCTTACAAATGCGGTAAAGTTGGCCATTTTAAGAGAGAATGTCCAGAAAGAAACCGAAGGTTTGAACGCGGTGGTTATCGAGGTTTTCACAACAACAGAGGAAGGTACAACAGAAGAGGAGGTAACGGCAGGTACCAAAATTTTAATAATAGAAGCAACTATGCTCAGCAGGATGAATCACAGGTAACTGATACCAGCTTAAGTGATAACAGTGTGTGTTTTGTGACTGAAACCAATGAATGTCTTAAAGTAAGTAATGAAACAAAAAACATTCATTTCTATATAGATTCAGGGTGCACTGATCATATGGTGAGTGGAAAACATTTTTTTAAAGATTTGTTAATGTTAAAAGATCCAATAAAAATAGCAGTAGCAAAAAATAATAATTATTTGTCTGCTGTGGGAGTAAGAAATATCGAAGTTTTAAGTAACGTAGGGAAGGAAAAAATAAAATGCACAATAAAAAATGTTTTCTACATACGAGATTTAAGAAAAAACTTGCTATCTGTAAAAAGACTGGAAATGTCAAAAGTCAAAGTTATATTTGAAAATGGGGAAGTAAAACTAAGGGATATAAATAATAAATTATTAGGTACAGGGTATAGAAAAAATTTATATGAAATATCATTTGAGCTAATCGTTCCTGAGTGTATGAATGTTGAAATTAAGGATAATGATCTGGAAAAATGGCATAGACGGTATGCACATATAGGTTATTCAGGTTTAAAAGAAATAATTAAACAAAAAATGGTAGTAGTAATTGATGAGAACATAAAATTTCATAAGGTAGATTTTTGTAAACCATGCATAAGTGGTAAAATGACTAGATTTCCGTTTGGAAGCAGAACAAAAAGTAGTAGATTACTAGAAATAGTCCATACGGACATATGTGGGCCTATAACACCCGAAACGTACGACAACAACAAATATTTTATAACATTTATTGATGATTTTTCAAACTTTACAATAGTATATTTGTTAAAAAACAAAAATGAAGCATTAGATAAACTTATAGAATATACAAAAATGGTGGAATCAAAATTTCGTAGTAAAATACATAAATTTAGGTGCGATAATGGTGGGGAATACTTGTCAACTGATTTAATAAAGTTTTGTAAACAAAAAAGTATTTTAATAGATTATACGGTCCCATATACCCCGCAAAGAATTAAGATCAAAGTTGGAATCAAAGGTAAGAAAATGTGTAATGTTGCGGTATGCACCAACTGGTTATAGATTATGGGATGTGGAAAACCAAAAACTGATTATTAATAGAGATGTTGAATTTGATGAAAATAGTTTTTATTTTAAGAAAATAATGATAGAAATAGATGACATTGTGAATGAGAGAGAGGATGAGAGTAGAATAAGTGAAAGCAAAAATGAAATAGAGAGAACAGATGAAAATAGGATAGCGAGATCCAATGGGATAGTCAGCTTGACCACTTAATCTTTTTGTCAAGCTACTCGTATCTTTAATCAAGGCTTAATCCCATAATATTGCTCTATTTCGAGCACTCCGGCTGCGCCGTCTGCTCGAAAAATTGCGCGTGTTTGAAAGATCTCTTTATCCACTTATACTTTAATATACTAGTTAAAATACCGGCGCACCTCCGAAGGTCACGTCGTTGGAGTACTGTTCGGGTCTGGGAGACCCGTCGCTACCATTGCAGGGTTAATGGCATTTTTGACTCACTTCACGAACTTGATCTATATTTATTAATAATTTAGCATTCTCGCTATGCGATAATCTCTCATGCAACGTCATTTAAATTCTAGAGAATGATGTCGACACTAAGGATGTTCCTGACGTTCAAATTTAGAACGAAAATGAAGTGCCTGATTTACCAGTAATAGCTGATATAAAAAAGTGGATCCAAAGTCCATGGACACTCGATAATTAAGTTTTTTATCTTTAATTAATATAATTAATCGTTTATTATTTTCTAACTAGTCGTTTGTTTTTTCGGTTTTATAAAATGTTGGACTTTATGTTGATTTTATTAGATTATTATTTGATAAAAATAAGTAAAAAATGAAAATAGCTGTTTTCTCTCGATTATTTTTAAATACATACATAAATTTTAAAAATGTGTGACGTCACATCAGGAGGGGGGGGGTTATAAAAATGTGACAACCTGTGACAAGGACAGGGGGAGGGGTTCAAAAGTTCTAAAATTCGTGTGACTTACTTTATGGATGGCCCCTTACGTTTCTAGAGTTGTTGTTGTTACCATAGGGACTTTAAAAAACGCGCGTGTTTGAAAGTTCGATTTAAACACGCTGAGGCGTGTTTTAAATAGGTAATATGAGGCATCAATAAAAAAAATATATTTCAGCTATCTTCCTGAATTGGTTAGTACAGAGATAAGTAACCCCTAGATATCCCACGTAGGTTACTCAAGGTCAAATAAAAAACTTAGCTCAGGGGACAGACCTGTAGGCGTCGCTAGCTGTGCTCTTCTTCTTTTTTGTCATCGGTTGCCTACTTTGACTTTTTGTGCCCGTGTAAATTATTGTTTTGACTTGAGGTTTTGATTCTCGAAAAGATCTTGGTGGTGACAGGTCAAGATCGTGTAGAGAAACTTTATAAATTTGAAATTTATCAAGTCATCCATAAAGTTTTTACCTAAATATCAACTAAAAATTAAAGTAATTAAGTCAAATTATTATAATTTAGTAGTAGTTTGCACGTAGTGGCTATTAAACAACAAATAGTTGGGGGGCATTAATCCCGCATGGAAGTAAAGCAGGGCGAGCCGGGAGGCAAACTATAACCCAAGAAAGTCAAGACAGAAGGAAACCATTGAATCTATTTTACAATATTAATGATACTGGCCCATTTAAAGTTCTCATTGAACATAAAGAAAAAAACGTGGGCAACCTCCATCCTGTAGAAATGGAAAGGATCCTTCACAAACAAAAAATCCATGGAATTCAGCAAATCGAAAAAAAAGGTAGAAATAGAGTAACAATTACCTTTAGAACACCTATACATGCAAATGATTTTAACAATAATGAAGAGATTAAAAAGCAGGCATATGAAACATTCATACCAGCTTCATTATTGACTTGTAAAGGAGTAGTGAAAGGAGCAGGCGTCAACTTACCTGAGGCGGAGATTATAAACAGAGCTAATGAAGAATCAGACAATATTTACAAAGTTGTAGAAGTCCTTAGAATAAATCGTAGAATAGTGGACAAGGTATCCCAATCTGTTATGTATGTACCAACTGGTTCGTATATCTTTACTTTTCATGGAATGAATTTCTCAAGATACGTCAATCTATATTCAAACAAATTAGAAGTAAGAACATATATTAGACCAATCATATTATGCTTAAAATGCTACAAGTTTAACCATGCGACAAAACAATGCAATGGAAAAGCTAGATGTCATAAATGCGGAAACGAAAATCATGAAGTAGAAAATTGTGAAATTAAAAATAAATCTTGTCTGTATTGTAGGAAAGAACATAATATACAGAATCTCTTAAAAATGTGGAAGAATGTGAGGAGCTAGTTAGGCAAAAAAGAATTTCAGAGTTGATGAGCTACCAGAATCTGTCCTACTATGATGCTAATAAAATGGTCCCCATAAATCAAGAGACTAGACCAAACAACACACAGGTAGAGCCAAATTACATTAATTTCTCTCCCTTAAAATCCAAACAAAAACCTAATGAAACAGTGAGTATTTCCCAAAGATCCCTATTTTCCCCTTCTCCCTCCCCAAAAAAAAGAATGATAGTTGCTAATAATCCCAAAAGACCAAGACAAAATGACTTGACATATGATAAAGCGGCTCACAGTAGCTGTTTGGTTAAACATCAACTTCTTCCTGCTTCTCCAACTATCAACAGTCAAAACTATATCCAATCTCTATATAGAACCCCTAACTCCATAACTAATCAAGGCAATTCGCAAAACCACTGCGATAATATCTCCCCGTCAATGCTATCAGCCCATTCCCAAAATTTAAACGATATCGTAAATATATCAGATTATTTCAAAGATAGCAACACGCCATTAGAAGAAGTAATTAGTTATTCCCAAATAATTCAAGAAAGTATTAGAAATAGAGGAGAAGGTACCTCCACAGGGACTGTGGAGAAAATTCCAGGCCCACGCGAATCTGATGAAGAGATGATAGTTCGACAGACCTGTCACAGCTAATGGTAAGACATCATCTATGGGAAGCCAAGCAAATGGGAATGGAAGTTGGACTGGTTTGGATACCTAGCCACACAGGTATTCACGGAAATGATGAAGCAGATAAGATTGCTAAAGAAAGCCTTAATAAAGAGAATATTAATTTTGAAGAAAATTACTATAAAGATCTATTTCTGACAATTAAAAAAGATATAAAAGTCTTATGGAATGAGGAATGGACTGGAATGTGTAATATAAAAGGGAAACATTTGTTTAAATTAAAAGGGAAAATTAACCATAAACCTTAGTTTTGTCAAGTGAAGTTGGATAGACCCAGAATCACCATAATGTGTAGAATGAGACTTGGTCACTGTGGCACTCAAGAGCATCTTTACAGAATTGGAGTGGTTGACTCTCCTATGTGTACATGTGGGGAAGTGGGTAGTCCGAAACACAAACTGCTGGAATATAGCAACATTAATAGTGATATTAGTAATGGATTTTATTTTAGTATGCTTAACTGCTTGTGTAGTGGTAGTTCTGCTTTGAGCTTAGAACGCATGCTTATTAACCCATCTGCAAAAAGTGTATCGCTAATATTTGCATATCTTAAGAAAATAAACTATAATATTTGATAATTGCAGATAGCTGGAAGGAGTGATGACACTCCGGACAGTTAAATCAAATTACAGGAATTTGAACTTGCCTGGGTGGATAGTCTTGGGATTAAGCCCATCATCACAAAGAAGAAGAAGAAGAAGAAGACGTGAGGTTTTCTGCTTTTTCTGTCACTTTTTAGTAGTCACCATTTTCAGAGACAGCGGTCTCTGCCATTTTGTATGCAGGTTTTACCATAATAACTTCATGACTTTATTTTTATTGAAATCTGTATTCTTTTTGCTATTTTTGATTATTTCTGTCTTTTAAGTGTTTTTAACATTATTCTGGATTTTTGAAGTTTAATTTCAGTGGGAACATTCGTAGTATAGTTAATTAATTTTAGTTGTAGATTATTGTTTTTAGAAGTTAGTTCCGATCAACAGTGATTGAACACAATGTATTGAAATATCTACAATCCACCTCATATTTCCAAACCCCATAAAGGATTTACAATGGCTTGACAAATGGATGGAAAATATAAACGATGCTACGTTGAATGAGATGGATACTTAAGTAATATTTTGAATCTAAAACAATTTATGATCGATATTTTGACCCCATATATGCTCCGATATGTGCCATCGATTACACAGAAATGCGATTCCTAGGATGATTTTGCATGGTAAGTCTGCTTCTTGCTAATAAAAAGTTAGATCTTTCAATGCTATGTTTCAGATGAAGCAGTAAATATCAATGTACAATATATATCTAGTGGAATACCATCAACATCAGCTAGTATACCACCAACATCTTGTAGTATATCATTGGCATTGGATGATCCATCGTGTTTGCCACCTGCATTAGATTCTTCTGTACCAACCATATCTAAACGTAAGTATATATTAGTTTAATGAAATGCCAAATGTCATTCATAATCATATAGTCCACTTAAATCATGCAGGAGACAAATGCACCATGTTCTTACATAAAGCCTATAAAAAATTGCAATGTGCATCTTCAATAATATAAAATTTAGATTGCTGTTATGAATGACATGTAGTGGGATTTATTTTGTACCATGTATAACATTGAAAGACCTATTTTATTAGTAAACTATATATACAGGATGTGAAATAAGATAAGATGTATCAATTGAAATTATTTAAAAGAAACAATGTGAAGTGATATTACACTTAAAACCAACTTCTTGTAACTGAGGGCCTAAATATGATCCATGACGGGATTATGCACAACTACATGCATGCCCAACTATTACTTGTTTGCGGTGTTTCATATTTTTTTGGTTGAAAAATATTTTCAATGAATGTATTTGAAATGAATACACAAAATAAGATACCTATATTTTACAGTTATTTGACCACATTTACACTGTCCCTCTCATTATTAGTTTTATCAACATCACTAACCCTTTTTTGCTCTGATGACAACTCACTTAGTTGAATTGTTAAGCTTAGCCATAAAATGTAACTAACCATGAATACTTCATATGTTTTTTTAGGTAGTAAGCATGGTATTTTGCCTTCCCCATTTAAAATTATTCAAGGAGTAGGGATTAGTAGTATTATGATGTCACCTAAAAATAAGAAAATGTACTCTGTAATAAAGCATATGTACAAAAAGTACAATAAAGTGAGAGCCAGCCACTAAACCGTGAAAAGAAGGTTGATTGAAGCAGAGGCATTTAAAAAAACACAATTTGGAACAAATAAATCATATGGCAGCCGTACTGATTAACTGTCTATGTCATATAATGTATTGAGTTGTTTTCGTCTTTGTAGTCCTGCTAGTTCTTTGACCTTTTTATGTAAATTAAAGTTATCGTGTTTTTGTTGTAATTCTTCAATTTCTTCACATTTAGTATTATAAAAGTTTCCCTCTTGACTTTCACTACCTTAATGTTAATATTAAAATCACTTGCGAGTATATGAAAATCACAATTTTTCAGTGAAGAGTTGTTACAAGTATTGTTGAAAATATTTTCACCTCAATATCATAAGATCTATATAATGCTGAAATAATTATTTTACAGTTTAAGATTAGAACATATAATTTTAGAACCTATTTTTATCATTTTATAGTTATATTCTGAACAATTATTAATGTAAGCTAGCCTGGAAGATATAAATCATTTATATTTTAAACTTTTCTGGTTTCTATTAAAATGACACATTCTATTTCCTTGCTTATTTCAGATAAATATGTTCTGAATACATCTACATTTTTCTAATAAACTTATTTAAGAGCAATGTTGAACTTTTATTTATCCCATGTATTCGAAATGAAAGAACATCCATTAAATAAAATCGGTATTAAAGTACAGGAAGTGGCCGAATATGGGCCATGCATTTAATATGGGCCTCCAAAGTATCTGTGAAACCGGTAGCGTCATCTATTAGAAAAATGTCAAAATGTGCTATAGGGCACCTCTCCTACGCTATATTATAGATGCCGCGGTCAGTACACTTGTTGATGTTGAATGGTGTGGTGCTTTTGTTCTTGACCTTGGACAGAATTTTATTGGGTAAGTTTATACTGAGTGATATTTGTGTTTTTTGATATTATTTAGGAACTGATATATATCAGTCTGACAGAATAAATGACGAAAAAGAGATTCTAGCGTAGATTATGAACAAAAAAATATTTACAAACATCATAATTTAATATTTTTTATGAATGTAAACAGTTTGAAATATGGGCCCCTAGTGTGAGTTAAATATGGACCTGGGGCCCATATTCAGAACGTAATAATTAAGCCATCTATTTTTTACAGGTTAACAATGTCTGCCAAAAATAGAAAATTTATTTGTCAAAATCTGCGAAAAAAATGGAACCAGGATGACATGAAAAAAGCTGTACGTGCTGTAGAGCAAGGAAACATGGGATTAAAACGTGGCTCCAAAAGTTTCCAGGTACCAAGAACGACTTTACAGAGTGGTAAAAAAAGTCAAAACCAACGATTTTCCAATTGCTAATATTATAAATTCTAAATTGGGACGAAAACCAGTTCTTGGATACGCCATAGAAGAAGAATTGGTTGAATATATTCTCAAAATGGAGTCTCAGTTTTATGGTTTAACCAGAAAAGATCTGTGTAGAATGGCATACACACTGGCTATTAAAAATAAAATCAAAAATCCTTTTAAAAATGGTATAGCTGGTCGTACCTGGTTAGACGCTTTTTTAAGAAGACATGAAAATGTACTGTCCCCCCGAAGACCAACTGGAACCTCTTTTGCAAGGGCTTTGGGATTCAACAAGGAAAATATCAAAATATTTTTCGATAACCTTGAGGTATAATATGAAAAACATAACTATGGTCCGCATCAAATATATAACGTAGACGAAACTGGTCTTTCCGTTGTACCATCAAGAATTCCTAAAGTCATTGGCCGAGAGGGAAAACGTCAGATTGCTGCCAGTACATCGGCTGAGAGAGGTTCGCTAGTGACTATGGTTGCATCAATGAGTGCAGGAGGGCAATTTGTTCCCCCAATGTTGGTCTTCCCGAGAAAAAATAGAAACGATCAGCTTATGCGCGGAGCACCACCTGGAAGTATTTATGCAGTACATCCAAGTGGCTGGATCCAGCAAAATTTATCCACCGAATGGTTCAAACATTTTCTCCAGTTTGTAAAGCCAACTGAGGAGTTACCTGTGTTGCTTGTAGTAGATGGACATTACAGTCACACTAGAAATTTAGAAATTATAAACTTGGCAAGGGAAAATAATGTCTGCATCATATCACTCCCTCCTCACTCGACACATAAACTCCAACCCCTTGACAAAACGTTCATGGGACCACTAAAAGCGTACTACAGCGAAGAGGCTAGAACTTGGATTCGGGTTAATAACAGAGCCTTATCACAATTTGATCTAGCAGAATTATTGGGTAAAGCTGTTCTGAAATGCCAGACGGCAGAAATAGCTACAAATGGATTTAAAGTAACCGGAATATGGCCAATAAATAAACACATTTTTGCAGATGCTGATTTTCATGCTGAAAAAATTGAAGCTGAAAAAACCCGTAACTCAACTGAAACTCAGCTGGAAGAACCGACATGTGACCATTCCAAAACTGTTTCTTCAGAAGGTATATCAATTCGTTCAAAAGATCAACAACCGGGTTGTTCTAAAGACCCCGATCCACCATTAAGGGTCACAATGGCCCCATCAACTGTGCTATTAGGAGACTGTTCAAAAACCTTCGTGAGCCCATTCGTTCTTTCACCTGTTTCATCAGTTACAAAAAGAGCGTCTACAAGAGGAAGAAAAACCAGATCTTGAATTATCGATTGAGAAAATAAGAAAATCAAAAGAAGGAAACGAAAAGAGGAAAGTATTTTCAGATGAATCAAAAGAAAGTGTAAAGGCAACCGAGGGAAAGGGAAAGCGAAAATTATCTATGGAAAATGGAAAATTAAAAAAAAAGTAAAGAAACCCAAAATAAAAGCAAACACTAGATACAGCTCAGATGAAGAAGAAGAGGAAGATGAATGTTTGCCAGCTGACGATGACCTTGACCCAGACCAGATCGGTGAGTACACTCCTCGCAGTAATGATCCTACATGTCAGACAAAGAAGGGAAAGGGAAAGCAAAAGCGAAAGTTATCTATGGTAAATTAAAAAAAAAAGTAAAGAAACCCAAAATAAAAGCAAACACCAGCTACAGCTCAGATGAAGAGGGAGAGGAAGATGAATTTTTGCCTGCTGACGAGGACCTTGACCTTGACCAGATCGGCGAGTACACTCCTGGCAGTAATGACGCTACATGTCTATTTTGCGAAACACGATTTTCAGATGATACCAGAGGAGAAACCTGGGTTCAGTGTTTAATGTGCAATCTCTGGGCACATGAACAATGTTCCGGAGCAGAAAAAACGTGATTTTTGTCAGTAATTTAGTTCGTTTTTTTTTAATAAAACATGTTTATTTTTACTTTGACATTTATTTGTGCTCTTATATTTTGTATTTTTTATTGTAGAAAGAAAGTTTATATATTTTTTTAGGGGGCCCATATTTCATACTGTCTGACCCGTTTCAAAAAAGTGCCTCTCTTTATATATTTCTCTGTAAAACCAACAAACTTCATTTAAAAAAAACAGGTTTTGCAGTTTTGTTACTAAGGTCTTATAGTATGTATAGATGATTTTAGACATTGTTATAAAAAATAATAAGCAAGTTACGAAAAAAAAACAAATGGGGGGCCCATATTCGTACCACTTCCTCTAGTAATTGCCATGGTAATATTGTGATTTCTTCTGATTTTAGACTAATATTTTAATGCTTCAAGTGATTGAGTCATTTAAATTAGATTTTCAAATTTTGGGAAAATTTGAGTTGCACTTAAGAAGTAGTACCTATTTTTAATAATCAATTCAATAAATTTTCAAAATCCTTACTAGATTTTCCAGAATAAATTTTAAATTTTGTAATTTCTCCCAAGTTTACCGAATTCTAAATATATTTACAATGTGTTACAGACTACCATTCTGATTCGAAGAAAACAATCTAAGAATAATATTGTTAATATATGGCTACTACAAATTTTGTGAAGGACAATATCTTGAAGAGTTAGCATACATTTTAACATTATTTTTTGTAGAAAGTAGTAGGGTTTTCAAGTTTTTTGAATTGGAAATATGTACTTCTGGTGCAAATCAAATTTTCTGTCAAAGTATAGAATTTAAATTTCCCGCCGTAACCAGTCTTTTAAATTTCCCGCCGAAGTCAATATTTTAAATATCCCTCTCTTCGTTATTTCCGATGCAGACCTGTAGATGGTGCTAAATCGGTCTAATTTTACAGTATTGGCGTTGAGCGTCTACGGAATTACGAGGCTGAACAAACAAGACTTCTGCGTTTGTTTGAAGAAGTTCCATCTGATGACAACATTGAAATGGATTCAGATGAAGAAGATAATGTGGAAGTACAATCAGAAGTATCTATACAAAACAAGATGCATCTTCTTCTGATTGTGATGACGAAAATAATTTCGAATTCAGAAGACATCGGTTACCCACTTTTACAGCTCCAGATGGAACAGTTTGGTGGAAACACTCATTACAATCCAAAAGACAGAAAACTCGTAAAGAAAATATAATTTTACGTTTACCTGGTGTTACACAAGCTGCAAAACAAGCAAAATCTCCTATAGAGTGTTGGGAATTGTTTTTTTTCTGAAGACATTCTAGAGAGAATAGTTGAATATACCAATTAGTATATTGTAAAAATGGCCCCAAACTATGAAAGAGAGAGATCAGCACGACCTACGGATATAATCGAAATAAAAGCTCTTCTGGGACTTTTATATCTAGCAGGATGTTTTAAGGGAGCCAGATTAAATATTGAAGAATTGCGGGACAGAAAAGGTTGTGCAGTAGAAATGTTTTGGTTGACAATGTCTCTGGGTAGATACTGAGATTCGATGATTGGGAAACCCGAGGTTGTAGAAAATCACTAGATGAACTGGCTCCAAGAAGATATGTTTTCGATAAATTTGTCAATAATTGTAAGAAACATTATACAGTTGGAACATGTGTGACAATTGATGAAAAATTAGAGGCCTTTAGAGGTAGATGTGGATTCAGACAATACTTGCCGAAGAAGCCAAATAAATATGAATTGAAAATATTCGCATTAGTGGATTCAAAGATGTTTTATACTAAAAATCTAAAGGTATATGTTGGCTACCAAAAGGAAGATCTGGCTTGACGACGAATGTATGGAAGAAATAAGTAAGAAAAGAAGTTTAAGGGAAAAATATCTACAGACCGGGAAAGAACAGTACAAACGGGAATACATTGAACAGACGAAAATTGCAAAAAAGATTTGCAGAACTAAGAAAAGAGAACACGATGAAAACAGAATAAAAATAATGGAAGAAAAATACTGGAGACAAGAAATTAGAAATTTCTACAAGGATGTGAAAGAAATAAATAAAGGACACAGGCCAAAAACACCATACATCAAAGATGGAAACGGTAAACTGCTAGGAGCAAAAACTGAAATAATAAGAAGATGGAAAAGCCATTTTGAAGAGCTATTAAAAGTAAATGCAGAACTAGAAACAGAAGAAAGAGAAGACGTTCCATTGGGAGAAGAAAACCGTTCCGAAGATGAAGAACCTACACTAGCAGAAATAGAAGAAATTATCCACAATATGAAAAATAATAAAGCCCCAGGATCCAATAGTGTTACCGCGGAAAACTTGAAATACGGAGGTATTGTATTAAAAAGAGAAATTACTAAGTTAATACAAGAGGTTTGGAGGACTGAACATATGCCAGAAGGGTGGAAAAAAGCAGTAATTCTACCGATATACAAGAAAGGTGACATTTCACATTGCAACAATTACAGAGGAATAGCACTACTTGATTGCATATACAAAGTACTAGCCACACTAATAAAAAGACGATTAGAAACTTATACAGAAAAGATAACCGGCGAGTATCAGTGTGGATTTCGTAAGGCTAGAGGAACAACAGACCAAATTTTCTTACTAAAACAAGTATTAACACACTGTTACGAATACGAGATTTCTACATATATGCTGTTTATCGACTTTAAGGCAGCCTATGAGACGATAAACAGGACTAAGCTATTGAGAGTCTTAAGAAAATACAAAATTCCAGAGAAGCTATTCAAACTGGTGGAAATGACACTCAAGCAGACAAGAAATGTAGTAAGAGTAGAAGGGGAAGAATCAGAAAAATTTGATACAACCCAAGGACTGAGGCAAGGAGACCCCCTATCTACCATGCTATTCAACATAGCATTAGAAGATGTTATAAGGAAAAGCAAAATCAACGGTCGGGGTACATTACTGAACAAAAGTCACCAATGTTTGTCATATGCAGATGACGTGGTTTTATTATATAGGAAAAAAAAGAACTGATGAAAATAGCAAAAGATCTAGTGACAGCAGCAGAAGAAGTGGGGTTGGAGATAAATGAAGCAAAAAGCCAGTAAATGAAACTAAGAAATAAAACAGTAACGGAAGAGCCTGAGACATTACGGCTAGAGCTACAGAACGCTAAAATAATACAAATAAAGGAAACCAAGAACTATATGTATCTAGGTGTCCTAATAAATGATAAACGTGAGGAAGAAGCAAAAATCGATCTAAGACTGGCCAAGGGCAATAGATGTGCTGGAGGATTACTCAAAATCTTGAGACCGACAGTGCTATACGGATGTGAAACATGGGTTATGAATAAGAAGCAGAAATCCAAACTCGAAATCTGGGAGAGGAAGATATTAAGGAAAATTTATGGCGGAAAAAAAACAGAAGAAGGATGGGAGAGGCGCACAAATAAGGAGTTGTATGATCTATACAATGACTCAACAATAATTGAAGTAATCCAATCAAAAAGACTGCAGTGGTTAGGTCTCTTAGAACGGATGGAACAGTCAAGAGATGTAAAAGAAGTAGCATGGAAAAGACCAGAGGGAAAGAAGAAGAGAGGTAGGCCCAGAAGAAAGTGGAAAGAAGCCGTAATGCAGGACGTCGCGGAAAAGGGAATACGGAACTGGAAAAGCGTAGCAAGCGATAGATACAGATGGAAAATTCTTACACGGCTATAGGCCCCAGGGGCCTGTCTTATGCCTATATATATATATATATATATATATATATATATATATATATATATATATATATATATATATGTTGGTCAACAACCTGCTGGACCGTATAATGTGGAAACGGATGCAAAAAGTTTAGTCGAACGTTTGATATTTCCCATATCTAGAATGGCAAGAAATCTTACCTGCGATAATTGGTTTACAACATTTCCTCTAATACAAAGTCTGCTGAAAAATCATAATTTAACATATGTATGTACGATAAGAAAAAACCGTCGTGGACTCCCCTTTCAATTCAAAAATACCAAGCTCAGACCTGTAGCTTCAAGTATGTTTGCTTTTCAGAAAGACATGACATTAGTGTCCTATGTCCCGAAACCAAACAAAAACGTTTTACTTGCTCCTAGTTTACATCACGACGATATTATTGACAATTCAACTGGCAATAAAAACAAATCCGAAATTATAACTTTTCATAATTGAACAAAAGGTGGAGTAGATACAGTAGACCAACTGTGTTCCAGGTATAATGTAGTACGTAATACTAGAAGATGGCCAATTGTAATATTCTATTCCAATCTAAATATAGGAGGAATAAACGCTCAGGTAATATATAGTAGCAATAATCCTGATTCACACTTGCAACGCAGAAAGTTTCTGAAAACTATCGCCCTATCTTTATTAGATGAACATCTGAAAAGAAGAGCAAGAGTTGAAAACGTGTCCAACGATGTCAAAAATAGACGCAGTGAAACAGCCAATACAGACGAATTGCATGAAGTCCCCGAAGGGACAAAAAAACGATGTGTCAAATGTAAAAATGATAATAAATCGAAAGTGCCACATTTTTCTATGTCTCAAACATATGAATATTTACTGTGAAAAGTGTTCCAATTAAATAAATCTTCCTTTATCTTCAGTATATTTCATTATTATTCAACACAATTCTTCAATAGAATTTGACCTTATCAACTTTTTTTCCCAATTAAATCTTCAACAGAAGAAAAAATGGTTTCTGAGATTGAAAATGAGAGGTTGACAAATTTTATTTCTAAATAAATATAAAACTCAATTTGAATAACGAAATTATAGGGGAATATAGAGAGTTAATATCAAAGAAATTATAGAAAAAAAATATAGCACTGTATTTTTAAGATGTACATATGATATTGTAACGAGTTATTTTTTTTGAAGCATTATATGATTTTGTTCCGATGGTATTTTAAGTTCAATAAGTGAATATAACTCTGTTTTCTGGTACCGTTTCAAGCCCTTAATATTAATCTAAGTATTTATTCCATTAGTAACCCAAAAGTCGTGATTTATCATTTAAGGAAATATATAAAATGTAATAGATTCCACTTTTCAAAATTTAAATTATCAAGGACGCCCGGTATATAAACTATTTTATTTAAAATCGGAGTCGTTCCGTACAAATAGAAATACTTCTTGCTGTAATTAAATCGATTTTCCCTCACCACCGATATTGCCAAAATTTAGGTAGGAAGTAAATTATAAATTCAAAAACCGGGCGTTAAAAAGATTAATTATTAAGTGATTGGCGATTAAAAATTTCTTATTTTGATTATTGAAGTTATCATTCGGGTTTTGAGACTCAGTTTTGATTTTCGGTTAGCGAAATTAAGTTTTCATATTCAGTATTACGATAAAGATTTTGTTCAGTTGTTGGTAAAATTCATTATAGTGAATTATAATTTGGCCGTAGATCGAGTGTCCGACCGTCCAGTTTTTCTTCCAAGTAAGTGGAAATTATTTTATACACCCGATAAAGCATTTCACCGAGTTTCAAAGTTTTATATTTTAATTTCAACAAACAATTTAGCAGTTTGGTTATCAAGAATATAATTCCGTATTTTGGTAGAGCCGATAGCCGGTAGTTTTTTTTTCCCGAAGCAATAAAAACAATCTTATTCACAGTTTTTATTATCACGTTCTACATATTGTGTCTCTGGAATTAGGGCCTGATTGAAATATCATTTTGATTTCAAATTCTACGAATAGTTCTAATAATTCCGTATTCAAGAATATTATTCCGTACTTTGAAAAACTGATAAGCCGGTATATTTTTTTTCGAAACGATAAAAAACCCGAAGTTATTTACAGTTTTTTATCACCACGTTTTGTATATTGTTTCTTTGGAATTCAGGTCTGAGCCTTCAATACATTGAAGTAGCATTTTGATTTTAATTTTGCGATACAGATTGTTATACCTAGTGTCCCATTTCAAATTACCCAAGTACATATTAGATTCAAGTTGCATTCTAAGACACAGTTTTATTTTACTAATATTTGGGAAACCGCTGTCCTACTCTCCTACCAGTATTTTAAAATAGTTTTAGCACGTAATTTAATTTGATTTGAAAATTTGTTAGTTTCTTTTGTTATAAACTGGTCTTTTCACATTTTTCCATCTATCCCGATTGACTATCCCTACCGCGAAAATATAAAATTTAAAGTGTCAATTTCCCTGTATAAAAATTAGATTCTCAATCAAGTACGAGGCCGATGCCACTGATTGCTTGGTAATCTAATTTAGTTTGATTTGAAAGTTTAAAGTGTCAATTCCCCTGTATAAAAATTAGATTCTCAATCGAGTACGAGGCCGATGCCACTGATTGCTTGGTAATCTAATTTAAATTTGTTAGTTTCTTTTGTTATAAACTGGTCTTTTCACATTTTCCCATCTATCCCGATTGACTATGCCTACCGCGAAAATATAAAATTTATAGTGTCAATTTCCCTGTATAAAAATTAGATTCTCAATCGAGTACGAGGCCGATGCCACTGATTGCTTGGTAATCTAATTTAGTTTGATTTGAAAGTTTAAAGTGTCAATTCCCCTGTATAAAAATTAGATTCTCAATCGAGTACGAGGCCGATGCCACTGATTGCTTGGTAATCTAATTTAAATTTGTTAGTTTTTTTTGTTATAAACTGGTCTTTTCACATTTTCCCATCTATCCCGATTGACTATCCCTACCGCGAAAATATAAAAGTTAAAGTGTCAATTTCCCTGTATAAAAATTAGATTCTCAATCGAGTACGAGGCCGATTCCACTGATTGCTTGGTAATCTAATTTAGTTTGATTTGAAAGTTTAAAGTGTCAATTCCCCTGTATAAAAATTAGATTCTCAATCGAGTACGAGGCCGATGCCACTGATTGCTTGGTAATCTAATTTGAATTTGTTAGTTTCTTTTGTTAAAAACTAGGCTTTTCACATTTTCCCATCTATCCCGATTGACTATCCCTACCGCGAAAATATAAAATTTAAATTGTCAATTTCCCTGTATAAAAATTAGATTCTCAATCGAGTACGAGGCCGATGCCACTGATTGCTTGGTAATCTAATTTAGTTTGATTTGAAAGTTTAAAGTGTCAATTCCCCTGTATAAAAATTAGATTCTCAATCGAGTACGAGGCCGATGCCACTGATTGCTTGGTAATCTAATTTAAATTTGTTAGTTTCTTTTGTTATAAACTGGTCTTTTCACATTTTCCCATCTATCCCGATTGACTATCCCTACCGCGAAAATATAAAATTTAAAGTGTCAATTTCCCTGTATAAAAATTAGATTCTCAATCGAGTACGAGGCCGATGCCACTGATTGCTTGGTAATCTAATTTAGTTTGATTTGAAAGTTTAAAGTGTCAATTCCCCTGTATAAAAATTAGATTCTCAATCGAGTACGAGGCCGATGCCACTGATTGCTTGGTAATCTAATTTAAATTTGTTAGTTTCTTTTGTTAAAAACTAGGCTTTTCACATTTTCCCATCTATCCCGATTGACTATCCCTACCGCGAAAATATAAAATTTAAATTGTCAATTTCCCTGTATAAAAATTAGATTCTCAATCGAGTACGAGGCCGATGCCACTGATTGCTTGGTAATCTAATTTAGTTTGATTCGAAAGTTTGAAGTGTCAATTCCCCTGTATAAAAATTAGATTCTCAATCGAGTACGAGGCCGATGCCACTGATTGCTTGGTAATCTAATTTAAATTTGTTAGTTTCTTTTGTTATAAACTGGTCTTTTCACATTTTCCCATCTATCCCGATTGACTATCCCTACCGCGAAAATATAAAATTTAAAGTGTCAATTTCCCTGTATAAAAATTAGATTCTCAATCGAGTACGAGGCCGATACCACTGATTGCTTGGTAATCTAATTTAGTTTGATTTGAAAGTTTAAAGTGTCAATTCCCCTGTATAAAAATTAGATTCTCAATCGAGTACGAGGCCGATGCCACTGATTGCTTGGTAATCTAATTTAAATTTGTTAATTTCTTTTGTTAAAAACTAGGCTTTTCACATTTTCCCATCTATCCCGATTGACTATGCCTACCGCGAAAATATAAAATTTAAAGTGTCAATTTCCCTGTATAAAAATTAGATTCTCAATCGAGTACGAGGCCGATGCCACTGATTGCTTGGTAATCTAATTTAGTTTGATTTGAAAGTTTAAAGTGTCAATTCCCCTGTATAAAAATTAGATTCTCAATCGAGTACGAGGCCGATGCCACTGATTGCTTGGTAATCTAATTTAAATTTGTTAGTTTCTTTTGTTATAAACTAGGCTTTTCACATTTTCCCATCTATCCCGATTGACTATCCCTACCGCGGAAATATAAAGTTTAAAGTGTCAATTTCCTCGTATAAAAATTAGACTCTCAATCAAGTACGAGGCCGATGCCACTGATTGCTTGGTAATTCAATTTAACTTCTTTAGTTTCTTTCGTTATAAACTGGTCTGGTCACATTTTTCCATCTATCGCGATTTACTATCCCTACCGCGAAAATAGTTTTATTCCGTGGACTACCGTGAGGTAACTATTGTTTTATTGCTGCTTACCGCATAATTTACAAAACTGCTTATACCGCTCCCGCTGTTATTAACCAATTGCATTTGCTTGATTACACCTGTTTTATTGTATCATTGCTCACATTCCTTAATACCGGCAAATTTCGCATGGTGCATAATAACATAAGGCTTGAACACTTTTGCTTACTGTTGATATATTGAATTGATTCGGTACCGCTTGATCAGAAATTGTTGAATATTAAACTTTATGTCTACATGTTAAGTAAATCTTGTAATATACCAATAAATACGATCAGTGTTTTCTTAATATCACGTAGCATCACCGTCTAAGGTTTATAGGTTCTATAGGTGTGTTAAATTCAACGAGACCCCTGGAATTTTCCGTAACCTCCATCTGAGGCTACCTGGAACTCTTGACGCCGAGGGTCAAGGGGCCGTGGAGTAAACCACGTAAAATAATCTGGCGCCCGAGTATTTGTTTTGCAAGAGAACTTTGCATCGAGGGTGTCCAAAGTGACGCGTTAGTCGCTGAGAACCTGTGTGAGAGGTGAAGAAGAAGTAAGCGGCGGGGAAAGCGCGTCACAATATCAATGTCGGGTCTAAGCAGCGCCGCATTTAGTTACTGGTTTCGTATCAATGTGCAGTTTTGAAATATGCGACCCGTCGCTAACAAAATTATATGAAAAATTGGGGGCTATCACTGCATGATTAAACGAAACAATAATTAGAATCATTGAATAGGTTTTTTTCAATGCTATATAAAAGAGACTCTCTTGGCGTAAGGCCGCGTTTAAAATGATTCTATTACGTCATCTTTGACGATTAGTAGGCAAGTTTCCATAGCAAGCTCATGTTCAGTTTCCAAATTTCCGTAGTTATGTATAACTATTAGGGGAGGGGAGTTTTTAATGGCATTGTATAGGGCTTAATTGGACGTAATTCTATTTGTCCACGTTAGTACATAATACAAAGTAACCTCAATTTTATACACTGTGTTATTTATAAAATGCGACATAGGGTTTCCTGTACAAAACTGTCAAACCCGAGCTAACTTTTTTACTAAATAGCGTTCATGAAAAATAATAACAGATTTGAAAAGGTCGTTAAAAAATAAATTCAAGTGCACTTTTAATTTTTTTAAATTCGGTCTGGTTTAATAAGAAAATTCATAATTATGTTTTTAAAAGTCGTACGCCATTTTCATATCACTTTTAAAAGCAAACAATTGGCATGGAGATGGCCGAGTTGGTTATTTGGTACGCGAAATTTGAAAGTTGCCAACTAAGCAAGAAACGTCTTTGAGACGTTGAGTTACGTTATTTTCAAGTAACTTACAAGATGTTCTCCTTTAAATATCTAATTGACACAACAGGTACGATTTTGTGTGACGTTGAAATTGATTATGTTTTTGCAATGTTAAATGTAAGCATATGATTCTAACGTTTTCAACAAAACGTGTTAGAAACGTAGCATTCATGTTGGTTTAAAAAATGTTTTAAGTTCACATTGCCAACATGTTTATGCGTCAACTTCTTTGTTAAATATAAATGAAATGTATCAGAAACATAACATTCTTGTTAATCTAAAAAACGTTTATTTTAATTATATCAGTTCCGTTGATTTATAAACTTGTTTGAATCACAAATATTATAAATACACCAAAATTTTCAAGTAAAGCATATGCCTTGTCAAATCTTTTTTCAAATATATTGTACAAGTTGTTTAACCTGACGAAACAACAACGTATTTCACTTTCATAACTGGAGCACACCCGGAATGCGCCGTATCATTGCGAATACGTGACAGGTGACGTCTAAGATCAAGAGTCGCCATTGCCAACCATAACCTATGATACCGAAGTATTAAGTATTCCCTCGCGTCTCTTTTAATTCTCTTTATATCATTCGTTCGTTTTAAAAAGCGTGTGTTTTAGGAAGATGAATCGTAAAGTAAGTACTAAATTCACTAGTTTACCCAATTATAACATCTGCTGCTTTTACCTCTACTTATAATAAGGCTGCGATTATAAATAATAAATAGGTCAATGATCTAAAATGTATTTATGTTATATATAGTCCTTTTCAAACACTTTTTCGGCGCATATAAAACAAAACAAATATTCGCTTTCAAAATTTTGGAATAAATAGTCTCACTTTATGATCAAGTTCTAGTACAGTTGCATATGTATAACTTTTGATGTTGTAATCGTTACTTTACAATTACAGTTTTTATTAGTATATATGAATATTTACAATTTTTATTCAATATTTATACTTAATCATTGATATTCATCTTTACATGCAGCACAACACTGCCACACTGTAACTGATAAGGAATTCGAGATCATAACTATGGATTGGTTTCGACAAGCCAACCAACGGCTCAAGAGAGCAGAGCTGCAGCAGAGGAATTGGTAAATATAAATATTTTTGAACAATATAAGTAAACATTTACATGAATATTATTATAATTCTATTTGATTCATTTTTCAGAGGTACGTGCTTTACATAGATCTCTATATGAACATATTTATGTACATAAGTAAAATAGAATATATTTTTTATTTCAATCTACATAAGTTTATTATTAAACTACCCAGAAATTATTTAAATTGATGTTTGGAGCATGTATTTGATTGGGGTGCGTTTAGGTTAGAGTGGTGAAAATAATAAAAACTCAATACTAATGAAACATTATGAATAATTAGCAAAATATAAACGCCTCCATCACATAAATACATTGTTTGATAAATATGGTTCCAGTTGCATTACTTGATGTATGCACCAAGCTATTCTGATACATAGACATATAAGATGTGAAGGAAGTCATATAATAACTACTGAATTTTTAGTGGGACGGCCAAATAAAAATAATTATACTTTCTTTTATCAAAAGTTCAATAGGAATTCAAATCAATAGAAAAACTGTTGCTACAAAGACAGTTCTTTCTGTCGGTATGAACTTGAACTTTTTGCTAGAGAAAGTATAATTTTTTTTTACCGATTTCCCTCTAAAAATAGGTTTGCCTCAGTTTCGATTAAGAAATGTTACATTAATGTAACATCTCAAAAACGAAACTAGTATGTTATAGCTTCGAAACGAAAATGTAACTTTAGTCACATAATCGTAACGTTAAAATTACGAGGTAACTGGAACATTCCAAGAACGGAAATAATATGTTATAGTTTTGTAATAAAAACGTTTATTTGTAAACGTGACTGGGATTTTGTCATGTTTCCGGACATTTTACGTAATTATGAACAAGAAAAGGTCGTAACAAATCCTTTTTGAATACAGTAACAATGTAACTTTCAACGTATCAGTAAGGAAACTGCGATTTGTTTTTGCTTAGTGGGTGGATGTGGAGGATGACGGTTGGATTTCACGCAGTGACGAAGGTTTTTTGGTTTTAGTTCTTTTTTACAATTTATATCTAAAAAAAACATTAATTTTAAAATAAAGCAAAGTTATTTGTTTCAAAAATTTATTTATTTAAAGAAAAGTTCAGACAATTTAGTATCAATTTTAAAAAGCAAAATCTAGTAGACAATTTGTAACCTTTGGAGCGAATAGATTTGTTATTTTAGTGTACTTGTGAGTAATTTCTTGTTTCGTTTGTCCATATTTTTGTAAGTTTATTTGTTGTTTTTAGTTTAGATTCATTTTTTAATAATTTTCAATTTATTATAATAGTTATAATTTCATTTAAAATTGTTCGTGTTTTCCCATTATTTAATTTATTTTATTGTTTATATTTTTGGTAGTTTTTGATTCTCATCAGTTAGTTATTATATATTTTTCTTCTCATTGGAAAATGCTTACTCGTGAAGAAACTGTGCAAATTGTTCGTATGTATTATGGCGGTCACAGTAGTCGCGATATTAAACAATTTTTTTATAATTCGCGTATAAAAGAGACTTCATTATAACATTGTTTACAGTGTCACAATGAAGCTCTTCGAACACTGTTATAGTAATTTTTAGTGTACAGTTGGTTATTGAATTTAGTTATATTTTTATTTGACATTTGACTTTAACCTTGACACAAATTATAAATAAAATGGTCTAGCGTTGTTCTAGCTAACAAATTATTATATTAAAGGTAAATTAGAATGATTTATATATTAAAAATATTAATGAATGAAGTACGCTAACGTTTATTTATCAATGATTTGTCAATTGTTTATTTTTATATTGTATAGGATCAATATATAGGTATACAAAACGTTCGATTTTTGGGATAAATTACCAGATATCTATGTGAAGATGTATTACAGAAATAATTCTGTTCATGATATAATATAAATAGATCGCAAGAGCCTATACGAAGAAGCTCTTTTTTAAACATAATCATCCTCTTTTTGCTTAAATGAAAGTTTGTTTACAATTTACACAATTATTCCGTTATAATATGTCAAAAGTCAGAAGTGATCTGTGATCTGACCAATTAGGAATCTACAGAATTGCCAACTTAAATTCAAACCACTTCTCCTAGTTTAAAAACAGGGATTATATGAAATTCTATTTTATTTAAATAATTAAATAAATGCGAATTATAAAAAATATTGTGTAAAACTTGTGCCACAATGACTTTCTGTAGTACTCGTGATTTGCACAACTCACCGCTTCGCGGTTCGTTGTGCAAACTTCACTCGTACTACAAAACGAGTCATTGTGACACTTGTTTTACAAATAACTATTATTTATTTTTTTTTGCTTGGATCGAGGTGAAATCTTACGTCGATTGAGTGAATTCAACTGTGAATACGGATTTATCGTTGAATATAAGTGTGATTTAATCGTTTATAGTAGATAGGGTGAGTTACTAACCACTTTTTGTGTCAAATCCTTTTCCTTTGACCTAAGTAAGTAAATTCCAACTTATTTTTATTAGATATATACAAAACCCATACTAAGAAAAAAAGGGGATAAAAGTAAGTCAAATGGCGGGAGATAAACCTCCCGAACCTCCTGAACCTCCTGACAAAAATAATGACAAAGACCAAAATATATCACAAATTAATAGAACAAAAATCTTATACACTTCACATAGCTCTCCCCCGTTTGAAGTATATATTCAGGGAAAGTCAGGTAATGTGGGTAATTTACATATTATGAGTATAGCCAAAACTATCTTTAACTTGAAACTACAAGATGTTATCAAATTCACCAGAAAGGGTAAAAACCGAATGGGAGTCACTTTCAAGAATGCAGAAGCTGCTAACAACTTTATTAATGAGCAAGACTGGGAAAATTTGGGTTATGAAGTATATATACCAAGTCACAATGTATCAAGCAAAGGTATTGTAAGATTTGTAGATATGACCCTTACAGAACATGAAATAATTCAGTTTACAACAACAAACATCAATAAATGTAAGGTGCTACATGCCAAGAGAATGAATAGAAGAGCGATCGTTGATGGAAATATAAAGTACATCCCCACAGGCACAGTGTGTTTAACTTTTGCAGGAAAAATCATCCCACGAGAAGTGGAAGTATATGGCCTTCCAACCCTGGTAACTCCATATATAAGCCCTGTAATTCAATGCTATAACTGCTTACTTTATGGACATAGCATAAATCAATGCAGAGGCAAAGAAAAATGCAAAACTTGCAGTAAAAGCCATGACAATGCCTCAAGCTGCAATTTATATTGTATCTACTGCAAAAATAATGATCACTCATCAGTTGATAAAATATGCAAAGAACAAAAAAGACAAAAAGACATTAAACAACTAATAGCATTCTCAAACATCTCATATTACGAAGCTAGCCAACAAATACCATCCAATTCTCCCACCAGCCCACCAAAAAATGACCTAGAAAACTTTCCAACTCTAAGAAAAAAAAACTCAAAAGAACAGGCCAACTCAATTCAAGTACATGAAAGGAGACTAGCAAGAATATCCACAACTCCCGAAGTAGCATCTTATGCACAAGTAGCCACAACACCTCCAAACAGCAAAAGAAAAAGACAAACAGGCTACGACAAAGCCGCACATACCAAATTCCTAAATAATCCAAATGGCCGATCAGAGATAGGAAACAAAACGACAATACATAGTGAACAGCCCAAACAATTAGCAAGAAAAGAGGAAGAAGAAAAACTCCAACTCGATGTAGTACAAGCAATATCATTCTTATCAGAATCCCACAGAGAGCGTGTGTTAACGTTTATAGGAAATTTGATTTCAAATAATTATCTTACACCCCAGCAAGAAGTCGGTCAGCTAACAGAAATAAACACAGCACAAACATGTACACCTCTATCACCATACACCAAAAAACAAAATACCTCAGGGGATTATATGGACCTGTCCGACACGGACATGTTCTGATCTCCTGTGTAATATTTGAATTATATTCGCATTCACTCCACTAACTGTAATCCAGTGGAATATACGCTCATACAACTCCAACACAGATAATTTAAAAGTAATCATTAGAAACCATAATCCTGATATAATCCTACTAAATGAAACATGGTTAAAACAAAACTATAATATCTCATGCAGAAACTTTCAAATTCTTAGAAACGACAGAACCGATGGCTACGGTGGAACAGCTATTCTAATAAAAAATACCATCAAATTCATCCCAATAACCTACCAAAGTAACTTTGACAATATAAATATTCAAACACAGGCAATACACCTACCACAACATAACATTAATATTCTAAATATATACTGCCCATCAAGCTCAATACTCAGAGTAAATAATTGGATCCATTTTATTCAGCAATTCAAGAAACCCCTACTTATTATGGGAGATCTAAATTGCAACCACCCCGCATGGGGCAGCAAGAAAATAAGTATTAATGGTCGAAACATTATTGACTCCTTAGAGTCACTCCAATTAGTATATCTAAATGATGGACAGGCTACCAGATTGTCTTCACCGAGTGAGGATAAATCTGTGGTGGATGTTACCCTAATATCTTCTGAGTTAACTCCATATGCTACCTGGGAAGTCCTCCTAGACCCTGGAAGTAGTGATCACTACCCAACCATCTGCAAACTTTATTCCAATAATAAAGACAACGTCAATAGTAACCACAAAAAGAAACTATAAAAAAGCTAACTGGAACACCTTTTATGAACACCTCTGTACAACCCCCTAACCCCTAACCCACTTTCAATATGAAACATTCCAAGATAATATTATAAAAGCAGGAAATGCGGCAATACCATTTTACAAAATCAAACACAACCAAAAATACAATATCCCTTGGTGGGATAACTCCTGTCAAGTATCCATCAACTGCAGAATATCTGCAATTAAAACATTTACCAACTCCCCTACGATAGAAAACTTTATAGCAGTTAAAAGGACCATTGCTTCTACCAGAAAACTTCTCAAGTCCAAAAGAAAGAACAGTTTTCGCAACTTCTGTGCAAAAATAAACCGTAACTCTCCATTAAAAATTATTTGGAATAAAATCAATAAAGCTTCAAATCGTACACCTCACAACAACCTATCAAATCAACTTCCACCTGGCATTCTGGCTCAAGAAATTTTATCCTCCTTATGCCCACCTATCATTACCGAAAACATACAAACATCCATATCAACAGAAATTGAACCATTCTCCTATCAGGAATATAAATTCACAATAGAGTCAAAAAAAGACTCCGCACCAGGTATGGACCAAATTTCATACTCTATGATTAAGCACGCGCCAACATCTTTGTCTAAGGATCTACTACAATTTTTTAATGATTGCATGCAAACTGCTACCATTCCACATACATGGAAGCAAACAATTATTCTTCCTCTCGTAAAGCCCTACAAAGACAAATCAGTAGCAACGAACTATAGACCAATTGCTCTAACTTCATGTGTGGGTAAACTTCTAGAATCACTAATAAAAAACAGGCTGGAATGGTATGTAGAAAACAAAAAATTACTCAATCCCCTACAATTTGGATTTAGAAGGAATAAAGGTTGTATGGACTGTTTAACGTTTCTAACCTCTCATATCCTTATAAATTATTCAGCCAATGAATATACCATAGGCGTTTTCTTAGACCTCTCAGCTGCATATGACACAGTTAATATCCAAATTCTGTACAAAACTTTAATAAACCTAGCCCTACCTAAATATATAATAAACTTAATTTACGCTTTTATAAATAACAGAGTCATATTCGTCCAAGACAACTTAGGACAAACAATAGGACCTTTGCCAGCTAATCAAGGTCTAACCCAAGGATCTCCCCTTAGTCCAATTCTGTTTAATCTATATACCCTACCTATTTATAATATCCTCCCTAAAAATGTTAATCTTATTCAATATGCAGATGACATGGTACTGATAGTTGGTGGATCAAATGTGAGCCAAATGGTGAATAATTTAAATACATTTTTAGAAAAACTCAACACATGGTTAGACACACATAATCTCAAACTATCAACCAATAAATCTCATGCAGTAATGCTTAGTAAAGGAATCATAAAAAGATCTATCCCCAAAATAAAAATAAACTCTGAAACTATTGAATGGGTGGATAAAGTTAAATACCTAGGTATGTACATTAATCAAAACCTTAAATGGAATGCACATATACAATACATAGAAACAAAAATATGTAAAGGACTAAACGTTATGCGAGCTCTCTGCGGTACTTGGTGGGGCTGTGATCCCCTCACACTGAGAATACTTTACAAAGCAATAGTACTAAGTCACATGGACTATGGTAGCCAGATTTTCACCCTCACAAAAAATAATAAAACAACGTTGGACAAACTTCAAAACCAGGGATGAAGAATAGTTACAGGCAACATGAATTCAACACCAATCCCAGCCTTATTATCAGAAAACGGTGAAATGCTCCTCAAATATCGGAGGGAATGGCTGAGCTCCAAATACTTAATAAAAAACCTGGCCATATCCAATAACCCTATAATCAATATTCTAAAGAAGCTTAATAACATAAGCAAAAACTCAAGATATTGGACTAACAAAGAAAAACCAACTCTAATACAAATCCTTGACCGGCTACAACCATCTACTAATATGATGTACACAAAAGAAATATTGCCTTGCTATGAATTTGACCTAGAAATTCAGCTAACTCCATTAAATGTGGCAAATCTTCAATCTAATAAAACTGATGAACTAACACAAATTCAGTACCAAAAAATTTAATCCAAATTTCCGGATCATACAAGAATATTTACAGATGGATGTCTCTATTCCAATGGCACTGCAGGGTTTGGAGTTTACAGTGAAGAACTCAACTATGCATTTTCATCTAGGCTACCAAAATTCACACAAATATGGTTAGGAGAAATTACTGCTATCAACCATGCACTTCAAATCATCTTAAAAACTAACACCACGAAAGCCATAATCTTCTCAGACTCTAAAACTGCACTACAAAAAATATGTAAACCAACTTTCTCCAAAGAAACAGAGCATTCATCAATATTAACTAAACAAGGAATTATACTAGCAAATACTAACGGCTTTAATATCGTACTAGCATGGATCCCAGGTCACTCTGAAATCAAAGGAAACCATAAAGCTGATCAGCTAGCTAAAACAGGTTGTTCCCTTACAGTTCCAGCGAATATAAAACTGAATTATCAAAACTACCTCCCAGATATCAAGAACAGCATATGGGCTAAATGGAACAATGAATGGAACCTCATAAAACAGAATAAAAAATCGTTCTATTACAAAGTTGTCGAACAATTACCAAAATCTCCCTGGTTTAACCAATACCAATACAAAAACAGAAGACATTTAACAACAGTTATAAGAATGAGAACAGGACACTGTTTAACTCCTTTCCATATGTTTGGAATTGGAATTAAAGACGACCCACTATGTGAATGTGGGCAAATAGGATCACTTAACCACATAATACTAGAATGTCCAATTAATATATCAAACCAATTCAACCTTTACATAGAGCTATGCAAAACTAAACTTAGCGCGCCATTTGATATATGTACAATTTTAGCCAATTTAAATGATGAACGATTATCAATAATACACCAATTTATAACTATGTTTAAAATATCCCTTTAACCTAATCTTCTCTTTTATAGGCCTGGGTTTCTCCACCTATATCCGAGGTAGCATTTCTGGGTGTGTCCAAGCTTGGCCGCTACCCCCAAGCGAGAAAAGTTAATTTCCTGTGTTGTGAAGTCTTACCTTACTAATACCCCAATACTCACCATAAGTAATATAAAAGTGCAAAAACTCATAGTACCTATGCTAAACAGTAGTGCAGTATTGTTTAAGGAAGATATCCATTCTAGAGGGAGGGAAATATTGCCAAGAGCAAGACTTTTTCCCCCCACATGTATAAAACTGGGTAAATTATCCCACAGAATATAGCCCAAAAAAGGAACGTGAAGAAGAAGAACTATTATTTAATATGTCCAATGGTCAGACTGATGTACCGCATCACAGGATACATCAAATTATTAAACAATTTGAAACAACGTTGTGCCTAAAACCGAAACACCGACGAAGAAATCGAACAACATTAATGGAGATTGACCTGTCCATTTTGTTGGCTTTTGTCGAAAACTCTAGGATCACCCTTGGACGCGTGGCACGACATTTAAATGTTAGTATTTTTAAAGTACACAGTGTTCTAAGAAAAAACGGCTTCAATGCTTTCAAACTTCATGATGTGCAAGAACTTTTTGAGCAAGACTATTTTAATAGACAAATTATAATAGACAAAGCCAACCGTCTGTTTTACCGACGTGTCTAGTTTTGTTTTAAAGAGAAAAACTAACAAACAAAATCAAAGATATTGTGATACAGTAAATCCATGTAAAATAAATGTGTCTCATACCCAATACAAGAAAAAAGTAAACGTATGGGCCGGCATATTTTGTGATTAATTAATTGGTCCTTTCTTCCTAAGTAATAAATTCAATGGCCAAGAACATTTGAATCTTCTCCAAAATGAAATAGGACCCCAAATTGTAAATGCCGCACCTAGAAATGTTTCAGTATGGTATCAACATGATGATTGCCCGGCTCATTCCAGTAGGGGAGTACGGGAATACCTTACTGTTTTCCCAAATACGTGGATAGGTCGAAGGGGTACAATAAATTGGCCGGCAAGATCTCCGGATTTAGCACCCCCCCCCCGATTTCTTTTTATCTGGTTTCCTGAAAAATAAGGTAGCAGAATATGAACCGGAGACAGAAGATGAATTGAAAAATATTATTATTAATGAATGTCGGAAAATTAGTAGAACTGTTATTAATAATGTACGGCGGAATTTTTATGATCGTTTGGAAAAATGCTTAGCAGCAAACGGAAAACAATTCGAGCATTTAATTGAATAAATAAACTTTTAACCTAAAAAAATTGTCTTATTTTGAATATATCTACTTAAAATTTCTTTTTGGACAAAAATTATGAAAAAAATATTTCGGACACACTGCGGGAGCGAACCGCGACCCTTTACGTTCAATTTTAAATTTTGAGTACAAAGTATCAACTCGGCCACATCGGCACTTTTACTTAGTATTCCAAAGTTTTATAAAAATGACGTACGACTTTTAAAAACATAATTATGCGTTTTCTTAGCAAACCAGACCGAATTTAAGAAAATTAAATGTGCAATTTATTTATTAACGACTTTTCAAATCTGTTATTATTTTTCACGAACGCTATTTGGTAAAAAAGTTAGTCGTATTTTATAAATAACACAGTGTATAATACTTTTGCAAATATGAAAGATACAGGCTTAGTAAATTGTACATTTTCTTCTATCCTGGATATCGAAAACTGGTTAAATGTCAAATATGGAATTTGGCAGTTACAGACTTCGAGAATCCCTTGTATTGCAGTTTACGTAAATCTTTTTAAATAGGTATCCAAGAATAAAGAATTTCAAAAGAACGCTGTAATAGCATTTCGATCAAACCAATTACTGGGAAATACTTTTACTACGATGTTTACTTTAACCCAATGTATCAATAGATTGAATTCACCAAACGTAACCCCACCTAGATAATATGTGTTTGAGGAATTACATACAGGGTGTCCCAAATAAGAGTGACTGATTTTAAACATAAATGCCCAGCTTATTAATTGCTCCAAAGAGATGGGGTTTTCACTAGTTTCACTAATTTATCAAAGAGATTTTTTTAAACTTGGCGGGCCTTTTATCTCATCAACACAGGGTGTTTTACTAACGTTGGTCAAATTCAAAGGGGAAAATATGTATTATTTTAAATGGAACAACCTATAATTTTTGATCTCATTCGAAAGAGCAATCATTCTCCTTTCCAAAAATGTATAGTTTTCTATCTTTTGTTTCATTAACAACAAAGATATTCGAGGTTTCATGTAGGAGTACATTTTTAATTAGTAGTTTTATATGAACGTATTTTGATGCCTAAAATCAACTCATGCTGTGACCGTTTGACGCATAACAAAATCATTTAAGTCGGTTTCATGTAGTATGCATTTTTAATTACCTAAATAATTGCCAACAAATCTGACAAACAGTTTATTTAGTAAGAAAACATAATAACATTATTCAATACATATAAAGAACGAAGAACAAAAAAGTTACAATAAATGCTGCATATGCCTACCCTCTTCGTTTATGTATAACTGTAAGCGAAATTTTCAAATGAATTTTCTAACATTTCTTGCGGAATGTTTTCAATAATGTTCCTGATATTATTTTTTAGTTCTGCTAAATTGTTAGGCTTAGGCTGGTCCCAGACACTACGTGTATTTGGCGAATAGACCAATATTTGTCATTTGCACGAATGTTTGCTTGATCTCCCACACGGTGCCGTAGTATGGCAAATGTTTGACTTTGAAAACATTTGGCGAATATTCGCGCAGGAAGACGTGGACTTTCAGTGGCGTGTGGCGTTTTTGTTTTTATGCAACTATTTTAGTTAATTTAGTTCAGTTTAAAATGTACAGCGATCAAGAGCAGATTGCTGCCGCTGCGAGTTGTGTTATTTCAAGCAATGCTTCACTACTTCAAAAAAGAAAACAAAGTAATCGTAAAAAGAGAAGATGGTGGATGGTGTCTTTAAATAGAATTCGTTCTAGGTACGTATATTTATGACTAGATATTTGTTTAAATTTGATATAGTGACGTTACGGTCTGGAATCCTTGGGTTCCAAAGCACAGGTTCATTTTCGAACAACCCCAAAAACTCCAACGCTAATTCGTTCGTCCACTCCATTTTGTAGAAACGAACCTCTCGTCACGGCGGCACTGCATACAATAATAGGTGTACTGTATAATCTCCGCTAAATTGAAACAAAAAACTATCCGCACACCTCTCCTACTATGCCGAAGCGTGTGGGAACATTGCCGAAGGTACACGTAGTTTACTACGCCTCACTACGGCATCCTTTACTTCGTGCTAGTTTACCGACCAGCGCCGGAAAAATGACGAAGTTTGAATATTTGCCAAAGTTAACTTCCCACACGCTACGCGAATAAGTCTGAATACCAAATGTTTGCCAAATACACGTAGTGTCTGGGACCGGCCTTAGGATTGTAACACCTATCCTTCACATATCCCCAGAGAAAAAAATCTGGGACAGTTAATTCAGGAGACTGCGGTGCCCATTCAATCGGTCCAGCTCGACCTATCCACTTTTGGACTATCTCTCTGAAATTCATTAAAAGAAATTGGTTTTTGAGAACCCCATATTCTACAATTATGTTTGTTACACATGCCATTAATGTGAAACGTTGCTTCATCAGACATAATTAACAATGAATTGGGTTCGTTTCTTAATAAGTCAAGTAAAGTCTCTCCTACCATTACTCGTTTTTCATAATCTAACTCGTACAATTTTTGATAAGTATGAATTTCGTATGGAGTTAGTTTTAAAATTTTTAGACATCTTTGAACGTCACTCTTGCTAAGCTCTAAAATTCCAGCAATTTTTCTAATTGAAATGTTATGATCGTTATCATGTAGCACTTCATTAATCGACATCAACTTGTTTGAAATACCATCATTATTTCTTGGTATTTTAAGTGTGCAATGCAACTAGTTTTCGATAAATTGTACATACCATTTTTTAATTATGTTCACTGACGGCGGATTTTTCATAAATTTCCTTCTGAATATCCTCCTTGTTTGAATTATTGATTTCGTTTCTGCATAAATTATTACAGTTTGAGCTTTCTCACTCACTGTATAGATCATTTCGAAACCAACTTATGACTTAACAAAATTACTATTGTCAAAATTGCTGATTTTGTTGTTATGCATCAAACGGTCACAGCATGAGTTGATTTTAGGCATCAAAATACGTTCATATAAAACTACTAATTAAAAATGTACTACTACATGAAACCTCGAATATCTTTGTTGTTAATGAAACAAAAGATAGAAAACTATACATTTTTGGAAAGGAGAACGATTGCTCTTTCGAATGAGATCAAAAATTATAGGGTGTTCCATTTAAAATAATACATATTTTCCCCTTTGAATTTGACCAACATTAGTAAAACACCCTGTGTTGATGAGATGAAATGCCAGCCAAGCCTAAAAAAATCTCTTTGATAAAATAGTGGAACTAGTGGAAACCCCATCTCTTTGGAGCAATTAATAAGCTGGGCCGTTATGTTTAAAATCAGTCACTCTTATTTGGGACACCCTGTATAATCGAAAATGCATTAAATTCGATCTTACTAAATTACGGGTTTCAATTTCACAAAAATGTGCCAAAATAACTAAAGAAATTTTTAGATAATGTTGAAAACGAGTTTTCTCGTCATCAAGAAGTGAGAGAACAATTATCTAATTTCAATTCACTTTGAGATTGTCACTGTATATGTTTCTTATTTTAAAATGATTAGATTTTAAGGTTTCACAAATTACTATTGTACTTTCAACACTTTTCTACTTACGCAACTTTAATTGAACATTATTTAATTTAGAATCTGTGAAGAAGTGTTACACATTGAATAACTGGTTGTTTGCAATAGGAAGATACCACTTATAATTAGAATGTAGGTATTTGCCACAAAATAGGTGCGTGACGTACTATATATCCCTTAACAAACAATAAAATGGTGCGATTTTTATAGCACACGAAAATAACAAAAATAATCATATATTTTACCATTTTACAAGGACGTATAGGGAAGATTGTGTATTAAATAAAAGACAAAATTGCTGATGTATAGAATACAGGGTGTTTAAAAAATGTGGCTCCGTTGCTGGGATAGGTAAAAACTGAAAAAAATGTGAAATGAAATTTTGTATAAATATATTTTTTCTACGCCCTATCTTTAAAGTACATTGTATTTCATCGGTTTGCAGCGCTTAAAGTGTTTGTTTATGGTTATAGTCTATATAGAAAGGACAAGGAGTAATAAATCATTCATTTAAGTAGATTTCATAGACGTACCAAAATATATTCTAAGAGGGTATACCGTAAGGTACATTTTGTATTGAACGAATGAGTTGCAGCTATGCTAAAGAATATACGATTTAGGTCAGAGGTAACGGGATGTACTAATTTTATTAAAAAAAAGTGATAGAGGTACATAAATTTTAGTAAGTTTGATAAAGAAAGGCAGTGTATTCCGGAATATCCGAACTCTGCCACAAAATGCAGGTAGTCATTACGGGTTGTTCGAACTCTGCCAGTGTTTAAAATTTTGGAGATTAACTACCAAACCAGTAGGGGTCTAATAGCCTAATCCGATTTAACAATTTACCTTGAACTTTAGGTACTCAAATTCAATATAAGAAAATATTAATAACATACATATATTTTCAACGTATATTTGCCACTTCTGAAAAATTACATCTACATTACAATAAAATATATTCAATATACATAAACATATAAAAAAAAACAAAAAATTAAACGTGTGGAAGATTTTTACATGCAACCGTTTTCACAAACATAAAGCGAGAAATAACATTTTTCCTATATTGATCCAAATGATCATTAATGAAATTAATTTTAACATTAATAGTTTTTTTGGTTTTTTTCTGGCTTTGGTTTGCCGAACGAATTTTCGCGTATACCTCCGTTTGTAAATCCAATAACACACTAGTAAATTGAACAATGTTTGGATGTGCTTTGTAAAAAGAAGCACCGAAATGCGAATGAAAACTCTCACAAGAATTCGTTCTCTTAAAAAAGGATGCATTATTTGCCCAAATAAGTGGTGGAAATATCGAATTTTGCGTTATATATGTTTTATTGACATAATTTCGGAATTCTATAACTCTTTCGTCATTCGGAAGCAAAAAATGTAGTTCATTATAAAAAAATTCTACAACTTCCTCAGGACTAAGATACATAATACCGAAATGTACTTTTAAGTATTCGCCAATTACAGAACCTTTCTGTCTGTACTCTTGTACCAAATGAAACTCCTGAATCTTACGAAACCAAGCTTGACAGAGATGAAATTTACAACCAAAAAGAATTTGATCTCTGCCAAAACATTCATATATAGGGTTATGAATGCTTAGTTCAAGATCTACTACGACTTCTTTAGGTTGAAAATTTAAGCCTACTTCTTTACATTTTTGTCTTAAAATTAAAAACAAATTTGAATATGTTTGACTTGATTTGTCCGGCAGCAAACAAAAAACAAGAGGTACGTAATAGCCGTTTTTAAAACCATGAATGGTAAACATTTGGTAAAAAAAAGTTGAACAGTATTTAAAAGTCCCATCCATCAAAATACAATCTGAATTACATAAAAAATTAAGGTTGGAAAAACAGGAGAACACAATAATTTTAAATACCTGGTCTGCTGTTAATAGAAATTCCTCTTCTCGGTTCGTTCGTAATTGTAATTCACGAACACTATTAAATACTTCTTCCTGATTTTTAGGCAATAGTGTAAGTGCATCAACATCCTTCCCCCAATCCCCTAAATATCGATCAAAACAATCAAGATTCCTTCAAAATATTTAATTCAAGAAATCTTTGAAACCTTTCAGAAATATACATAATTCTATGGGCCTCCGATTTTATCTATTATAAACCCTAATGACTAATAGGATTAAACTAAATGGTTGCGGCACAGTTCGAACATTTCAGTAATCCTCAAATTGATACAAGTCAGGTAAAATTTTATTTTGTGGCAGAGTTCGGATATGCCCGATTATTCATAATATTTTTTATTTGTATTACTCCTATATGTAGTGTTTGGGGAATTTTTCTCAGAAATTTTAAATGGCAAGTGACCTACTGTAATCGGCTTAATACGATTACACTTATTTACAGATTATTCGATTATTGAGAGGGATTTTCCAAACAACCCAGTTTTCTTAGGAACATTATCGGGAATATTATTTTAAAAGAAAGTAGGTACATTGAATCAGTACTTAGTATTAGTTCTTTGAGTAAAGTTGTATGAAGTTGTATGGTTGTCATAATATTGTAAACAGTTGGAATATATTTAAAACATTTGTTGAATGTTAATTGTGCAAGTACCAAACAATGTCGACAAGCCAAGGACCATCTAAACGACCAAAAACAGGTCCATTATCTTTAAATGAAAAAACTCTGATATTGAATTGTTATATATCATTGAAAAACAAGGATCCAAGTGCAAGTGTTGATGATATTGTGGAATTAACGGCTACTATGTTGTGTGTTGCTAAATCAACAATTTATAGATTACTAAAAGAGAGCAAGAATGGAACTCTTCAACCCCCTAAAACTCCTTCAGGCCGAAAACCAATTGAGATCGATGAGTCATTAAAACAAAGACTAAGGCGTAAAGTCCATGGATTTTACTTATGAAAGGAAATTCCAACACTTGACAAAATTATGACATCAGTGCAAGAAGATACGGACTATCCAAAATTCTCCAGAATGACATTATGCAAACTTTTGAAAGATGTGGGTTTCAGATATACAAAACATAATAGAAAATCTCTCTTGATAGATAAACCAGAAATAGTTTTTTGGAGAAGAGACTATTTAAGAAGCATTCGACATGCCAGAGAACAAAATTTGAAAATCTTCTACTTAGACGAAACATGGATAAATGCTGGATATACAGTTTCCAAATCTTGGCAAGATGAAAACATTAAAAGCGGAAGGCAGGCATTCGTGGAAGGTTTGTCGTTAGGTTTGCAGCCACCATCTGGAAAAGGAAAAAAACTTATCATTGTCCATGTTGGAAGTTCTGAAGGTTTTGTTGATGGTGGATTATTAACTTTTATTTCAAAACGCACGGGGACTATCACGAAGATATGAATGGGGATGTCTTCGAGGAATGGTTTGTTCAAATGTTGGATCTGATTCCAAAAGGGGCTGTTATTGTTATGGACAACGCAAGTTACCATTCACGGTTACGAGAAGCATTGCCCACAAGTCGTTGGCGTAAAGCAGAGCTTTTGGAGTAGCTTATTTCGAAAAATATTAAGTTTCCAAAAGATCCACTAAGGAAAGAACTTAACAGAATTGCAAAAATGAACAAGAATAAATACAAAACCTACATTGTAGAAGAAATGGCTTCTTCTCGTGGTATATCAGTTCTTCGACTTCCCCCTTATCATTGTGAACTTAATCCCATAGAATTAATATGGGCTCAGGTAAAGGGAGAAGTTGGAAAAAAAAATACTACTTTTAAAATAAACGATGTTGTGAAATTGTTTGAGAGTGCTGTAAGTCATGTGAGTAAGGAAAATTGGACAAACTGTATCGAGCATGTTATCAAAGTAGAGGCAAATATGTGGAAAATTGACAATATTTGTGATGATTTAATCGACCCTATTATTATTAATGTCAACAACGATTCTTCCTCTTCCGAGTCGGCTATAGAATAAAATGTAAGTAATAAATGTATTCCAATAATTATTTCTTTTCATTTTTTATTATATTATAATTTAAAACGTATTTTTTTCCCAAAATACACACCACTGCATTGCGTTATTGCTTATCTGCTTATCCTTTAACAATGAATAAACCCTAAACTTTGCTACAACTGAAACAAATACGGGGTCGATCTACCTGGTTTTTAGATTTACGGAAGAAATGTAATTTAAAGTAAGAGATTTATCAAAAATTTCATGGTGCTCCCTGTGAAGGTTTTGCATACTTAATTAGGGTTTATTACTTCTCGTACTTTTTGTACATACTTATAGGCGCCTTCCTCACGTAACAGTACGGTATCGGTGCAGCATCTGTATGCGGTATATCGATAGTAAACTTTGTCGGCCAGATCTCCTCACTTATCGGTTTACTGTCCGTAAGTTGTCTGCATGCTTTCGGTGCAAACATTCAGATGCGTTTGTGCCGTCATCGTGAAATAATGTCATCGGATGAAGATGAAGATGTCATTGCGTGTTACATGTACTTACGATTGCGTAGAAGAAGAAAGAAGTATTGGGTACACCGGTATATTGCCAAAAATATTTCATGCAGACTTTTCATTGCGGCACAACAACTTTCGCAAGATGATGTGAAATTCCGAGCGATGTATAAAATGTCAAAACAAAGTTATCGTGAACTCCTGTCTCTTATTGCACCCCACATTACGAAACAAAATACTACATATAGAGAATGTGTTAGTGCCGAAGAGAGATTACTCATTACTTTGAGGTAAGAACCTGTACATTTCTTTAAATGAGTGCTTTGCAATACACTGCTGGACGTACAGTTTGCGATACATCAAGTCATCTATTCTGATAGCTGTCACGCTCTTACGTCAATACAGTAAAGGTTAGTTTCCCTGATAAAGTAGATGAGTCGCACACTGTACGTCTCACCAATAGTGATCCAATCGTTCAGGATTGTCGGTCCATCTTGAGGGAGGCACCCACTTCTATTCTTTTCTATTAATGTTGGGGTGTCGATACACTGCGACCTATAAGATCTATTGTGCCCCCTTCTGCTGCCCAATCGTTGAGGATGTCTCAGCGATTAGAGCAGTTCCTCCATTCCTATTGCTTTCAAAAAGTTCAGGATGTCGGTAGGCTTCAGGTTGGGTAGATCTCCCTCTTCTATTTGATATTCTCCGAGGTATCGTGCCCTTGGATTATGCAGGGTACCCACTTTCATCTGCATCTGTCTGATGTAAAATCCCTCACAAAGGAATAAATATGTATAAATCATCAAAAACCAATATAATTTTTTATTTATTAATAAAGTTTTTATTAATGAAATACAGAAAAGTTAACAGCTTCATCCTCATTTTGGTAACCTGGGGTAGAGTGAGACTGGTAGTTCATGGCTTCATCTGCATTTTGATAACCTTGTGTAGAGTGAGACTGGTAGTTCATGGCTTCATCTGCATTTTGATAACCTTGTGTAGAGTGAGACTGGTAGTTCATGGCTTCATCTGCATTTTGATAGCCTGTCAAAGAGTTAGACTGGTAGTTCATTACTGGCGGAGATGCAGCTGGTGCTGGAGTACCAACTGATGATATTGGAGAAAATAGAGAATTGTCCATTGAAGACCTACCAGTGGAGTTTCTTGAAGGTCTTGATATCGGTGCGGTCTTAATGTCATCTATAAGTTGTAATACTTTAATTTTGAAAGATCGGATTTGTTGGGCATTCATATCGGCAAACTCTGGTAGTAAACTGAGGAAGTAATAGTTCATTTGTTTTTCGGTTTTGTTTAATAAAATTTCGTCAGTCTTGTCGATTTTGTTTTCCAAAAACTTAACCATTGCAGCGTCTACTGCTGCTGCAGATGTTGCCTTGGGGCGAACTCGGGGCATAGGTGTAGAAGAAGCCGTAGATTGGACTTGTAAATCAGATAACTGGTGTTGATCTGATGAATCAGTAGGGCCCTCGTCTGTTACTTGTTCTTCAGGTTCTGCCTCGGTATTATCTGCCGGTTCTGTATCTGGCACCGTGTTTTCTACTGGATTTGGTGGTATGTTTCCACGATTAGGAATTCTATTAACTGGTTTAACGTAGGGTAAAATGATCGTTAAATGTTCAACCAAATAATAAGGCTTTTTGGTTTTTGAGCCGCTTGGAGGTGGTTTGGTACTTCTGATGAAAGTGGACCTGATATTGCGCCATTTTTCCTTGCATTCAGCAACTGAAACAAACAGGACAGATAAATTAAACTGATGCTTTTTTTATTTTGCAGATATTTAGCTACCGGAAGTACATTTACGGCATTGGCATTATATTTTGCAAGAGGTGTGAGCACTATATCTGACATAATAGCTAAAACGACTGACGTGATTTGGTCAACACTTAAGACAGAGTACATGGCAATTCCAACCACAGAAAAATGGAAAGATATTTCTAATCGTTTTTATGAACTTTGGAATGTCCCTAATTGCTTAGGGGCTATGGATGGCAAGCACATCAGAATTCAAAAATTGCCGAATACTGGATCCACAAATTATAACTATAAAGGCTATCATTCGATCGTCCTATTAGCAATATGTAATGCTGATGGATTGTTTACTATGATTGACACAGGGTATGCTGGGCGAAATAGTGATGGCGGAATTTTTCAAGCTTCGGCTTCTGTACTTCCACATGATGATACATAACAGCAAGTGCCATATTTCTTTGTTGCCGACAATGCTTTCCCTTTGAAACGCAATATAATGCGGCCTTACCCCATGATAGGTATAAACAATATTAAAAGAATCTACAACTACAGAATGTCGAGAGCACGCAAAACAATAGAGTGTACATTCGGAATGATGACTCAAAAGTTTCAAGTACTTCTAACGCCAATTCGGTGTACAAATTACACTACAGTGAACAACATAATTAAATCTGTATGTATCCTACACAATTTTATACGATTACGAGATGGAGCGCCATATTCTGCCACAGATAATGAGGGTACTCACAACCAGAATCGAGATTTTAACATTGAAAGAGACGAAATTCCCATTATTGCTAGATCAGCCGGGTCAACAGTCCGAAAATACTAATTACTTTGTTTTACCTAGGGCAGCGCTTCCGTGGCAATACACTCATTGTATTTAATTGAAACTACATACATAATTACTGTCTATGCATACTTTGTAATTAATAAGAAGAGTACTATAAAATAATATTATGTGAGTTTGAGTGTATGTGTGAGTGATACATAATAAATAACACGTACTTACCAGTCAATTTTGTTTCATTGCTAATTTCTGTTCACACTTTTTCCGTCAGGTCGTTCCTCGAATATTCCGGTAACTTGTAGTTATATAAAAGTGGATATTTTTCTACTTCAGCCACCAATTTAATACACGTGGCTTTTTCATTTGCCATTTTCAATACACTCGTATGGTAGACTCCGTACAATTCACACAAGTTTCGCGCTCGGTATCTCGGATCTTACTGGAAAGCCGTACTGCAATGCAGTATGCTGAACATATACCGCCCCGCTCCCGCGCAGCCCGCGCCAGTTAGAAAGCGTGTATGCAAATATAGGCGCTCGGTAACGAAGCGGTAACAATTTTACTGCATGTAATTTACTGCACCGATACCGTACTGTTATGTGAGGAAGGGGCCTTAGAGTGAAAAAAAGTAAAAAGGCGTTAAAAAAAGTGCCATAAGGTTAACTTTATTTCACGCTTCCCATAAGCTAACACAATGAATCTTGGCTGGGCGTCGAGGATGGACTTTCATGAAACTTTATGGTTAGAGTGAAAAAAAGTAAAAAAGCGTTAAAAAAAGTGCCATAACGTTAACTTTATTTCACGCTTCCCATAATAGTAGGAGAGCTACTGGACCGTCCGAGTAACGGTGTGTCTGTAAGGCTAGAAATTCTTATGGTGATGAGTCATAGTTGCCTAAGTACAATGACCATCGCCTGGCACGCCTCAGCCCTGCACGTCATCAACCCCTATATTTTTGAAAGTGTAGGAATCATTTGAAAAAAAAACTTGTTCCTGTGCTTGAAATTTTTTTACCGTTTAGTTTATTTGTTATTAAGTTAAAAAAAATTGACAGGCGTTTTCGATGAGCACAGGTACCTGACAGGTGAGCCCGAAGGTGTATTATGTGAAAATTAAAATAAACTTTATTCTGTAAAGTTGAAATTTGCAAATATGTTTCTTTAAACGATTTAAAGTAAGTTAGTACAATGACAGGCGGTTCTGGCTAGCATAAGTCCTTGACAGGCGAGGGGAAAGATGCTATGGGAGTACGAGTAAGAGGCGTAACATGAAAAATCATATCGTTGATGCAAATTACATTAAGTAAAAATAGAAGTTATAGGTAAAATGTATTTTTTCTCGGATTGGCAGCAAATATTAATTAGCAAAGTATTACTTTTTCTGCCTAGGCAGCAAAGTGATTATACTCAATTGGAATAAAACATTTGACGTAAACATTTATTAGCAATTATTACATAACACTTTCAACAAGAATTTAAAAACATATGTTTAGTTGTTATTAACATTGATGGTAAAATTACTACAATTTTGAACGAATAGGCCACCTTTTCTTTCCTCAGATACCGTTCTCTCTACATTAATTATATTACCAGTTTGATTCGTCTCATAAGTAGTTCCTATATTTGTCAAAACTTTTCCACAAATTCTGGTTTTACTTGCCATTGAATCTTCAATGTACCCTTCTGCTATAGTTGAGGATTTCCACCCACCATGTCGTTTCAACATTGTTATGTCACCTCCTGCATTCACAAGTAAAGTGGCAGAACTTCTGCGGAGGCAGTGTCCCGAATATGCCTTAGCATTCGGCAACTTTAAATGGACAGCTATTTCTTGAGGTATTTTACCAAATTTATGGATTCCAACAAATTGCTTTATGGATTTACCTTTTACGTATTTGAAAAAAAATCTTGTGTCTTTTAATTCAGCAGGCCGAAGAGCTATATATTTTCTAACAACATCCAAATATTCCATTATTACGAAAGACCTCGAATTCTTCGTCTTCGCGTTTAATAGGGATACCAATAGTTTATTGTTCATATCTTCAATATTTCCTAACTTTAAATTCAAAAGTTCGCCGCAGCGACATGCACCCGCAATTGCAAAAATCAATACAACCTAAAAGAATGGATGGGTCCGGTGCACTTCGCGACCCTCCGAATTTTGGAGCGTTTTTTTACTAGAAAGCCCTATTGTTATAGAACATTTTAAGAGAAAAAAATTCTTGGATTATGCACTTTTGAAAGAGAAAATCGCAACTGAAAGTACTAAAAAACCGCCATTTTTTAAAAAAATTTGACATTTATGTCTAGATTTCAGATAGTCACAAATTTTAGGAGGAGAAGGAGATGCACAACGTTGCCAGTTCTCAATTCCGTGACTCGTGACGGCTTGGAAATAATTTACACAAGATTTAATTATCTTCATGATCTAAAATATATTGAAACTGTACTTTATTGGACGTTTTATGTATGCTCCACAGGTACTAACTTAGTTCGTATATTTTATGTGGTTGGGATAAGTATAAAAACTATGTATATGTTTGTGATTGTTGAAAATTAACGTTAAATATTCCGATAAGTATAAATATTCTTTTTATAACGAAGGTATTGTTGATACTTAAAGGTGGATTATTTTATTCAATTTTAGTCATATTTTATATTTATATTGGTATTATTTTACATTTGACAAATGTTCAATTGACAAATATAATTTGATTTGTGCTATAGAGCACGCAAGCGAACTGTCATTTAATTTTAAACAAGACATCTGTGGGTCATACCATAGACAAACCAAATATGGTTATTTTTTTATGGGTCGTACACAGCTGTAGGGTGCATTGTACACAACGCTTGTTTAAAACCCTTTAACACGAATTTTAATCATTTTTACAATGGCTAATCGTGAAAATGCCTGCTTTTTGTAGTGTTGAGGGATGTGGAAAACGTGGGGAGAGAGACAACGTGAAATTTTTTCGAATACCCTCGGTTACAAACGCGCATTTTCAAAATCTGTCGATAGCTGTTCACTCAATTGGGTATATGTTCGTAATAGTATACCTATTTGAGCACGTATTATTTCATAATAATGTGGATAATCATTTGAGTTATTGAAGATCGGATTTCCGTTTGAAATAGTAAAGCAGATTGATATCGCGAGCGAAGCGAGAGCGCCGGTTCGACGTTTCGCAATTCGCGCGCGCGAATTGCGAAACGTCGAACCGGCGCGCATTTTTCAAAATCTGTCGATAGCTATTCACTTAATTTATTCATTTGTAAATTGGGTATATATTCCTAATATTATACCTATTTGAGCACGTATTATTTCATAATAATGTGGATAATCATTTGAGTTATTGAAGATGGGATTTCCGTTTGAAATAGTAAAGCAGATTGATATCGCGAGCGATGCGAGCGCGCCGGTTCGACGTTTCGCAATTCGCGCGCGCGAATTGCGAAACGTCGAACCGGCGTGCATTTTCAAAATCTGTCGATAGCTGTTCACTCAATTGGGTATATATTCGTAATATATTTGAGCACGTATTATTTCATAATAATGTGGATAATCATTTGAGTTATTGAAGATCGGATTTCCGTTTGAAATATTGAAGTAGATTGATATCTTCATTATTAAGCAAATACTTTTCTAATATATTCATATATCTATTACAACACAAATTAATTCAACTGAAAGAAAATAAATACCATTTGACAACGCCGCTAAAAATCACATGATGACAGAAAAGTCTCCTAATTTGTGACCCTGGCTGCCTAGACATAAGATGTCAGTGTCTAATTTATAACCTATAAGTGTCAAGTGAAAATAATGATGCCTAAGAATATTTTTTTAAAATTGGCAAAGTTAAAGTGTTTTCTTCCGGTTTTTTTGTGAAACATACTTATATTTAGTTCAAGATAATCACCTTAACAATTTCAAGTGAAAATAATTATCGTAAAATAGCATTAAGTAGTGTTGAAAAAGTACCATTTTTCGAACTAAATTCGTGATTTTTAAAGTAATTACTGAATGATCCAGCGAAATTTTTGTTCTAATCTACTTTATTTAAGGTAAGCTATCAAACAAAATTAAAATTAACATAAAATTCGGAGGGTCGCGAAGTGCACCGGAACCGAATGGATTATAAATATTTTCTCTCCATGGTATAGATATCTTATTCAAAACTTACTTTTGCTAATAAATATTCATCATCTGGTGCATCCAGTATAAAGTTTATAATATCTTGTTTTTCGAAAACTCGGGACTGCTTTGCCTTGTAGCCTTCAGATGACCGTTTTAAATACTTCAAGTATCTTCCTATATCTACGCCATTTTTAACATTCATAGTTGCCTTCAACATGGAATATACATACCAAAGGGTAGAACTATTCATTGTTTGAGATAATCCAGCAAAATAAGCAAGTAATACATTCTCCGAAAAAGTCTTCGCATTTTCCTCCATGCATAAATCGTTTATAATTTCCATCATATTTCATCCGAGACTTCTCCGGCAACAAATTCAACTCTATATTTTTTGCCACCTGCCTTATTTCTGGAGGAGTAAGTACTTCCAGGTCGCTATCACTGTCCATTATATAATAATTTAAATATACCGATATTTTTTCGCACAACTGTCAGAAATTTCATGAATTGTCAAACTATAATTATTATGGACATTTCCATAGCAACCAACCATTCCAACAACTGCGATTTCTATCAAATTTTATTTTAATTGAACACTACAGGAACAATAAAGAGATTGTGGGAATTGTAATAATTTGCAAATACAATATCCTCCTATATCACTATGAACAATCGGAGAAAAAATTATATGTTCAACTCGGCAGCAAAGTAGATTGACTGCCTTAGCTGAATTCCTAGTTAAACAAATAACTATTATTAGTTGTAACATAATGTACATAAGACTTTTAAATTAATCATCATCATTATCTGATATGTCATCATCACTTTCTTCGTCATCATTCTTCATTGTCGATTTCATCATCTAAAAAGAAACAAATTTTGAATACATTAATAATAACATTAAATCTCGGATCTTGCGCTCAATTATGTAGAATTCCATATATTTTTAGAAAATTAAGAATTTGTTTATTACCTTCAATGTGTTCTTCAGCTTCACTTGACTCATTCTCAGTAGTATCATCAGGCTGTTATAATAATATTTCGTAGATAGAAGAAGGAACTGTATCTCCCTCAAACCAATTAAAAATATAGCTTCCATCAATTAAGTTCCAACCGTTATCTTCAGGTTTAAGAACCGTTGGCACTTTTAAGTGACTATTTCTCCAGATATTTGTGATGTAGACAGACCGCAATAATTGTTGTTGCAGTTCCCGGTGGCATGGAGGCAAATTTTTGGAATCATAACTGATCCGTTTTTTCTTAAACACCTTGTGAGGGTAGGTCAGTTTGGTAGAGCATAAAAGGGGTTGTTAGATATATTTCTTTATTCAACCTATAATAATTATCTACAATTAAAACCTAAAATTCTGTACAATAAAGATATATACACAAAGTTTATTGGTCCTGGAGGCTGGCAATCCCTCTAGGGTGGTCGTCGGAATATATTTCTCGGCCGTCCGACTTCCTCACGGGGACGTCAGGTTCCTATAACCAGAAGGGGCGTGTGTGTCAGGGTCGAGATCCCGCGTTCAACGCACAACGTGATCTCGGAGGTCGGGAGTTTGCTTTCGTCCCGGGCTCAACGCGCTCCGGAATTTCGGCTAATCGGGAAAGGCCTCGGTCCTGCGCTCAACACGCTGCAGGGCTTGACCTAGGGTAGTTGGCGTCCGTCCTAAGCTCAACACGCTTTAGGACTTCGTCCGATATGCAGGTTCGCTCAGCGTCTAGCCTCGAGTTCAACGCACATCGAGGGGTCAACGAGAAGCGGGATATTTATGTGTTCACAATTCCGAGCTCAACACGCTCCGGAATATAGTGCAACACTTCGGTTATTTTCAGTTGAAGCTTCCTATCGTTATTCTACGTAAGGTAGAGCTTTCCTGGTATGTATGCTTTGGTAGTATCGGTCAAGTTATTAGCAGAAAGGCGAAGGTGCTGCCCTCTCGGTGCTGGGTGTTTAACTACGTCTAGTTTGCCTCGCGTAGAGTTCTGTTTTCTGATTATTTATTGGGGTTATTTTATGTTCAGAACGACTGTGTCGTTACAACCTCAGTACCACTTGTTTTATATATGGCGATAAACTTATCATATCGTGCTTCATTTACATTGACAGATTTCATTCCATACAGTTGACAGACGAACTTTTCGAGTATTTGAAAAACCTCATCTTTTTTCTCTATTATTTCAGCATTTCCTAATGCTGCAAATGCCTTCTGAAATTGAATATTTCTTTGTAATGATCGATAAGGTTTCTTCTAGCCTCTTCTCACAAAACATGGATTAAAATCACATCCGGTTAATGCGTGAAAACCAGGTAAACTTTGGCATAAAAGTGGTCCTAATTTTATATATAATTGTGAAATATTAATCCATTTTTTTAAATTGATCTTGCCATATTCCATGTAGATTTTTAAATTAGTGTTGCAGAAGTGGTCCATGTTTCCAAGCATTATTATTAAAATGTGTTTGTCGGATGCTCTTATTGAAACATTGGATATATCGTTTGTCCATTTGGCATATGTAATGTACTATTTTCGTATCAGCTTCTTCATGATGCTGGCACGATAAGTTATCATTAATATTAGAGATCACATAGTTGTTATGGACATGATAAATATGACATTCTTTATAATTTAAATTGATGATAAATTCAGCCATTTCACTTGTCCTCCAGTGCGTGATCAAAAAATCTACAAACGCTCTTTTGAATTCTATGTTACGGAGTTCTTTAATAAAATCAACTGGCAGTGGCGGATCCAGGGGGGGGTAAAGGGGGTAATTACCCCCCCAAGCCTCGTCGAAATATTCACAGTTTCAGTGCCGAATCAGCTTTGAAGTAAAAAAAATGCTATATTTTCAAAATTCCCTAAGGCTAAGGTTGAGAGCCAGCACTCCACCGTGTTCGAACGCTAGCACCCCCTTCCACAAAATGCACTGTACATCTACATCTTATCCCTTCCCTGCACTTGAACTCGAATATTGTCGAGCCGACCCGTCAAAGGCATCAAATTGTCAGATAGATCGACGATCGACGGCGATTAACTTCTGTTGCATTTCGTCTATAATTGGCGTAGTAAGCCGGGTAAGCGGTGGCGGGACGTATTATTTCTATCGTACCTATTTTGTTTTTGAAGGGTTTATCGTTCTTTCTGCTTGGTGTGGTGTGATGACTAAATAAATCAATTTGTAAGTATATTGTTATTGTTCTCATCGTGGGTGAATCAGTAAGTTCACAAATTATGATTTATAATATATTATTCATTGATTTTTCAAACAAAAATGAGTAAAAAGAGTTAATGCCACTTTGGATTCATTTTTCATCAAGAAAACCAAAACTGTTGAACAGCAATTTGAAGAATCAGTTGTATCGATAACACCTAGCAGTAGCAAAGCTGAATTAGACATAAATACTAGTTTGAGGTATACGAGTCCAGTTGAGAATGAAAATAAACTTGGCGAAAATGAGAAATTGGAGGAATCCATTGAAAATCAGCCGGATATTGAGATTGCAGAGTTAGAATTCAAACCATCAACATCAACTGACGATGTGAGTGTCTATATAGATATTGGGACCTACACGTTCAAAAACATGAGTGATTTTGACAGATACAATATACTTAAATGTGAATTGATACCATCTGACCGTAAACTACCATTCTCTCTTCATAAAAAATGTGGAAAAGAGGTGAGGTGTTATTTATCCTCCATACATTTTAAACAATTCAACTGGTTGATGTATTCTGAAAGTTCGAAAGGTATATATTGTAAATTTTGTTTTGTATTTGCAAAGTTGGTGGTTCCCATCAACAAACCAAATTACAAAAATTAGTTTTCAGTCCCCTGATAACTTTTTCGAAATTACTTGGGAAAGACGGCGATTTAATCAGACATGAAAATAATTATTATCACAAAAATAGTGTGTCTCTTGCCGAATCTTTCCTAAGGACTTACGAATCTCCACAAAAAGACATTAGAAATATTATAAATAACGATAGACTGAAGCGCGTCCAAGAGAACCGACAGAGACTCAAACCAATTATTGAATCTATCATATTTTTAGGGCGTCAAAATATTCCATTACGCGGGCATCGTGACGATGGAGAGCTAACTTCATCTTCTGTCATCAATGAAGGCAACTTTCGTGAGTTACTGCGATTTCGTGTAGAAGCTGGAGATAAAATTCTACAGAATCATTTAGAAAATTCTTCAGCTACTGCAACACATATCAGTAAAACCACACAAAATGAGATCATTAGGTTTTGTGGTGATGAAATAAGGGAAGTGATATGGGCAAAAATCAGGAAAAGTAAGTTTTTCTCAATAATGTTTGATGAAACAACTGATATTAGTCACTGTTCTCAAATGTCCTTCATAATTAGGTATGTTGATTTAGAGAATTGCCATATGCGAGAGGATTTTATTGAATTTATAGATTGTCATAAAGAAAATTATGATGATTTTACACAAGAACCAGTGTTGTCTGGCGATGTATTAGCAAAAATAGTTCTAAGTACACTGAATAAATATGGTCTTGATTTGCAGAATTGTGTTGCCATAGGTACTGATGGGTGTAGTGTGATGACAGGCGAGGTGAAGAGTGCAGTTACCGAATTAAAGGGTACTCTTAAGGGAGCAATTAGAAGCCCCTGCTACAGCCATGCACTGAATTTGTCAATTTCTAAATGTTCTACAGTGCAGGCTGTGCGAAATGCAATTGGTACAATAAAAGAAATAATAGCCTTTTTTAATGCTTCGTCAAAAAGAAATAATGTTCTCAAATCTATTAACAACTTATCTCTCATAAGTTTATGCGAAACAAGATGGTTAGAGAGACATGAAGCGGTTATGAGGTTCCAATTGAATTTGATAAAAATCGTAGAAGCTTTAGATTTGATCTCACAATGGAAAGAGAGATATTCATCTACCAAAGCTACGCTTTTGAAGAATTCAATAACTACCCCTTTGTTTCTTGTTACACTTCATGTGCTTTCTGAAATTTTATCAGCTACAATCACCCTCAGCCGAGTACTGCAAACCAAATCGCTAGATAAACAACTGGCAAAAAATATAATAAATAATACAAAAAAAATTTTGAACGATAAAAGAAAAAATGCCGATTCGGTTTTTCGTAAAATTTTCGACGACACTACCAAAATTATGCTCACTTTGGGAACCGAAATGACATTACCGCGTATTACTGTCAGACAAACAAATCGTCCAAATGCCAAAGCAGAAAGCGCAGAGGCATATTATAGAGTGAACATTTTCATTCCATTGTTAGATAGCATTATCGAAGATCTAAATGACAGATTCACAGATGAAATATTGAACGTTTTTGAATTGAATGTGCTAGTACCAAACATCATTTTAGAAAAGACTCAGAGTGATCTGCATCTGCTAAATGATTCTGTGAATAGTATCTTAGATTATATGATGAAAGTGAATCCTATGAATGATATCGATATTCTGTCGATGAATCTCAAATCAGAATTATTATTTTGGTCAGAATATTGGAAACAAAAATCAACAAAAATTCCCGATTGTGCTCTCTCGGCTCTTAAAGAGTGTAGTAAAGAAATTTATCCCACTATCAATATGCTTCTACAGATACTTTGTACAATTCCAGTAACGGTCGCATCAGCAGAACGAAGTTTTTCTAGCTTGAAAAGACTGAAGTCATGGTTGAGGTCTACCATGTCTCAAGAGAGGTTATCTGGACTTGCTTTATTACATATTCACAGAGATGTCAATGTCGAAAACGTAATTGATAAATTCGGAAAGGTGAAGGAAAGAAAACTGGAATTTGTTATATAAAATTGATTTTCATTATATTTCTGGTCGTGAGATGTGGGACTACCAAACATTTTAATCAACCTTATATGTATTCTGTCTGTTTTGATCATTACAGAAATGAAGACTGCTTTTTTTAATGTTTGTGATATGTAGAATTTTATTTTCTTGTTTTCACCATTTTTATTATGTTATGAGTACAGTTATAACTTATTTTTGTGATATGTTATTTTCATTATATGCAGGGTGTAATCTAGCTTCTTACATTCCTGTAAATGACGGGTGTAGATTACCATTTTGAAGCAAATTACAGTAGTCCGAAAATTCGAAAAGAAATCTGGAAAAATATAAAATTTGAATTTTAAAATTCGCCGAAATGCTAGGAATCGCTGTCCGCCGAACGCCGAACTTCAGTTGTCTCAGAGCCGTCATCCCGTCATTGGCTTCTTACAGCTCTATTCTAGTGAGCTGTGGTTAGGAGAACGGCGGTTCTCAACATTTCGACGAATTTTAAAAACCAAATTCAATTTTTCCAGATTTTTTTCTTTGAATTTTTCAGCACGGTAATTCGTTTAAAAATGGTATCCTACATCCATCATATACGGGAGTGCAAGGGGTTGGATTACACTCTGTATATATATACCATTAGAAATGTGTTTTTATTTTATTTTGATATGTACAGAATGTTATTTGTTTCATTTATTATTAATATGATGACCGAAAAAATATTAATTTTTTCAGTTATTTTCATGTTGAGCAGATATTGTTGACTGGAAATATATTTCGATCTCATTTTTGTGGCATACCAACTATATTATTTGTTTTTATTATTTTCTATGTCTATTGGAAATATACTCAAATTTTACTTTTGTTAAATTTTATATCCATTACCCCCCCCCCTAAACAGTAACTTGGATCCGCCACTGTCAACTGGTCTGACTTGTTCTGGACCAGTAATTAAATATTGGATGTTCCGTACTTCGTGACGTTGGCTTCATTCATAATCTTTAATAGACGGCGAAAAATACTGATCGAAAATTATGTCTACTCGTGGAGCATGTGTTGCCATTAAAATGTACATGATTTTTTTAGAAATATTACCAAATGTTTTTCACTGTATGGAGTGAATAGAACCCATCAAAAATAACAGCATCGAACCGTTCTGGTATTTCGTCATTATGAGTATTTCCTACTAAAGCTTCAATCATTACTGATTTTGCAGTTTTATGAATAGTTCCATCTTCATGACAAAGTGACATCGGAACGATTGTAATAGGGTATGACAATGTTTTTTCCACATCGATATTAAATTCCATTGATAGAGCTAATAGGCGACAAAATAAATCACGTTGGACACGGATTTCGTGAACTTTATTATCAACTTTAATTCTTTCCTTTTTTTTCTCTGAACCAAAATTCATTATTTTCGCCTGGGAAATTTTGTCTTCGAATATTTCTCCGTTAGTTGAACATTCAGAAATAAACTTTTGTTTTGAGTTTGCACCGATGTTTAAAAAATTTTATAAGTACTGCGCTTGAAGCTAATGTACCATTACCGATATTATAAAGACAATTATCATCTAAATTTAATTGGAATGGATTCAAAAATTTCTCAAAAGTATTGATGAATTTCCATAATTGTGCAGAATTTCTTTTTATCGCATGTTCTTCTAGGTCCGCTGACACATCATTTTTCCTTCGTAAACCTGTCACGTCCATTGTATAAGATATAATTGTTGTTCTTATATCGTGACTTTTAGCCCATCGCTACCGAGCAGAAATAGAATTAGTAAATTGAATAACACCGGTTAATCGTTTTCCTGGATCGGCATTAATTGTTTGCTCAAGAACTAAATCAACTGGTTGTCTAGAAAACGATTTAGTTGTACGTTTGATCCCAAGGTATCCATCTTCCATGGATTTGGCAATAGATGGATGTGTAACACCTACTTTTAACAAATTGTCATGATATTTTATCAACCATCGTGAATAATTAGGTTGATTGGTAACGAAGAATATACTTTTTTTTTGCCCGGAGGTGGAGTGGAAGCTAATGCCATTTCCGACAGCGGGCAGTGCAATGCTGTGGATTTGTGTGGGACTTTCACCTCACTAAACCACCCTCCTCATTGTACCTTGGGATGAAACATACGCTGGGAGGACAGCAAGCTGTCATTACTTCAGCGTACCAACCCACTTAGTTTAATTACCATGAACTACCCTATCCCTGACTTTCTCTATCCTCAGACTCCTTTCTTTTCATAATTTTCACGATATAGCTTGTGATTTTCTTCCATTTCTCAGGACATTCCACCATCTCCTGGATAATACCCTCAACCTCAGGTATATTGCCAATTTCGCTGGTGATTTCCCTGCGCTCCGCCTCCCATCTCACACACTCATGCAGGACATGTCCCGGGTCGTCCCTCTTATCGCAAATTGCGCATAGATCGCTGTCCGTCTTTTGGATCCTATGGGTGAAAGTTCCAGCGAGCCATGTCCTGATAGAAATTGTGTGACATTGTAAGACGTGGTTTTGTGTTTACACGTTACCCAACTTTTTATATCCCTGATTAGCGTCTTAGACGTCAAGTTGTCCCCCCTGTCCTGCCATTTACGGTAGGTGTTTTCCCTCGCCATTCTCCTATTCCTCACCAACCTCCCTCCGACTGTGTATAGGAAACACCTTTCCGCAATCATAAGGTCTATTGGGGGGAAGCCCGAAATCACTTGGGCTGCCTCCGCCGATACCGTCCTGTACGCAGATATGATACGTAATAGGCTTTTTCTCTGCTCGGCTATTAATTTATCCCTATATTTTTGCACCTTAACCATGTCCTTCCAAACCGGGGCTGCATATAGTAAAACACTATGAACTACTTGGCATAAAACTCGTCGTTTGTGGTAACCCGGACCTCCAACATTCGGCTTAAGCCTTTGTAATTGTGCGCTCTTAGCGGCCGCCTTCTTGATGGTCTGGTTAATATGCATAGCAAAGTTTAGGTTCTTAGTAATAATGACCCCTAGGTACTTTATACTGTCTTTAGCCTCAATCTTCTGCCCGTCCACCATTATGGAGAGCTTACGCATGGCGTTTCTCGGTTTTTTTATAACTGCCATCTCCGTTTTGTGTGGAGCCACCTTCAATCCATTTACTCGGGTCCATTGAATCGCGAGCCTGGTGGCCTTTTCCGCCCTATACCTAATCTCCTGGTCTTTATTCCCCTCGATCCAATAGATTATGTCATCCGCGTATACCATAGGTGACACCTTTAGTCCGTAGTCTATTCTAATGATCCCATCATACATAACGTTCCACAGCACCGGTCCTAACACCGAGCCCTGTGGAACCCCCATCGTACATTTATGTGCGATGATCCCCGAGACCACTTTCCTGTTATGTAGATAGTTTTTAACGAACTTAACCAAGTACTGGCTTACCCCTCCATTCACGAGAGCCTTTATTATCTTCTCCCACTTGGCTGTATTAAACGCACTCTGGATATCAACTGCAACCAGTGCACCCCACTTAGAAGTTCCTTCATTGATCTTCGATTTTAAACTTAAAATGGCAGACACAGTAGATCTTGCCGCCCTAAACCCGTGTTGTTGGGGGGATATAACATTTTTGTCTTCAAGTTCCATCGTTAGCCTGTTGGCCACTAATCGTTCTAGTAATTTCCCAAAAGTATTTATCAGGCAGATGGGTCTATAACTAGAGGCTTCCTTCGGGTCCTTACCACCCTTAGGCAGTAATATTACTCTCGCCGTTTTCCAGTCCTCCAGAAAAACTTGCTTTTCCAGCAACGTATTTAGGTAATTTTGTATTCCTTCTGGCCTAATCTTATATGCTATTTTTAAAGCCTCCACAGTCAGACCATCAGGTCCCGGTGCCTTACCGTTTTTCATCTTACGCATGGCCTCATCCAATTCCTGGATAGTAAATGGATCCGGGCTTGCGATCTTCTTGTTCCCCATACTTATTTTTCTCGAATTTATGGTTGGAAAAAGCTCCTTTAGGATCTGCTTTCTGCGCTTAGTCGTTATCTGACCCATAGCTTTATGTGCTAGTCTGCCGGTCGCGATGCGGTATCCTTGCCCCCAGATGTCCTCATCCAGGTCAGTAATTAGCTTCTCCCAGTTGATTTTTTTGGAGGCCATAATCAACTTCTTTAGCGATCTGCTTAATTCCTTCATTCTACCCGCAAGACTTATTCTTTTGTTCCCCTCACGTTCCCGGGTGTACTCCCTCCTCATTCTGACGTAGGTAGCTCTTGCCTCTTCAATTTCCGCATTCCACCAGTACGGTTTCACATTGCCCTTAGCCTCTTTGGTGGTAGCTATTTTGTACGCACTAAGTATGTCTATATAGGTGGCATTTTTTTCCTTGAGGGCTCTCGTATATTTGGCAATGTCCAGGTAGACCGTCTTTCTTGGAGTCGCTTTCCTGATGTTGCCGCTGCTTTTGATTTTGAATTTTATTTGCCCGTGGAGGGTATATGGGTTGTTGTAATGCACACTCCAGCCCTTAATTTTCTTGGCCAACTTTTCAGAGCACAAGGTGACATCGATGTGGGTTTTAGATGTTCCTCGTTCAAATGTATGCGTTCCGTCGTTCCTCGCCACCCATTCCATCTGTGTTAACCATTCCTCGACAAGTTGCCCCCTCCTATCGGTACTGGGCGACCCCCATATCACCGATTTCGCATTAACATCACCTACTATTACCGACGTTGTTGGTTTTTTTGCTGCCTCCTCAAAGACCCTACCCACAGCTCTCCTAAAGTCCTCCAGATTCAGCGCCGGTGATATATATGTCGCAATAATAGCAATGCCCATCGTACCTACAATCATATATCCAAGACCCCTGTGTACTGATTCAACGGTCAATTTGTTATTGGTAATAGCGATTGCCACTCCCTCCTTCTGATCCATGATCCATCCCTTCTTATGGGCCAGTTTTTTATTAGGTTCGGAGATGATCATCATATCCACCCCAGTTCTTACCGCTTCCTCCAATGCCATGTCATGCGTCATCCTAGATCTTCCTAAAAGATCCACCAACTGTACAACATCTAACAGGTTCCCACCTAGTCTTTTTTTATTTCCCGCCATTTTTGTTAGTGTTTACCCCAAAACTATGTCCTAGTGTACCTCCGTATGAGTCAAAATAAAATCTATGTGCAGTTTCTGTGCAGGGTGTAAAGGGCCCTACACAGAATGTATAAATAAAAAGTGTATAAATAAGCGGTGTATATATAAAAGGTGTATAAATAGAAGGTGTATAGATAAAACTTGTAAAACTAAATGACTCGTAAATAAGATATATGTGAACTATAGTGGTAAGATAATTATGTATGGTGTAGGGTATGACTATGCTACCGAAACCGATTTCTAGGGGGCTTAGGATCATTTTTTATTATATACCAAATCCCTAAACATAGGACACCCCATATTGTCCATCCTATGGCCTTCCACTTGGCATTTAATGCAGAATCTGTCATTCTTGCATTCTCCCACCCTATGTCCACTTTTACCGCAGTTTAAGCACAACTTGGTGCGGTCAGTCCCTTTGCATTCTTTTGTCCTATGTCCGAAATTTAAGCACCTGTAGCAGCGTGTCGGCTGGTTACGCTTCTTTACAGTGCAAGCCACCCAGCCCACCCGGATATTTTGGATGTTTTCCATCCTTGCGGCTACCTCCAACGGAGTAGTAAATGTCGCCATCTGCTGCCCTGTCCTATCCGTTCTAATCGACTTGACCTCTACCGTCTCCTTTTTAATTCCTGCATGGCTACTGACTGCCTCTATTACTTCCTCTGCCTGTATAGACGGATCAAGGTCAAAGATATCGAACGCCTGTTCCCTCCTTCTGACCACTGCCTCGTAGTTCGCCATCTCCTTGATTACTTTCTTTAGCTTCCCCGCATTGCCATTGCCTTTAGTGGTGACCAACACATCCCCGCTATTGGTTTTACTGATCCTCCCTATTCCTATCCCTTCAACGTTTACCTTTTCCTTTAGGTCTTGGATGACCTGAGCGTAAGTTTTCTCCCCCGTCTTTATCCACACGCTTTCAGCGCCCCTACTTTCTTGGGTTACTTTTTCTACACCCATAGCCACTTCAATTTTCTTATTAAACGCAATGTGTTCCACAACTTTCCTCACACCCTCCGAGCATATAATCGTGATTTTCCCCACGTCCAATATTTTTTCCACCGCCTCCTCCAGTGCTCTATATACCTCCTTTTCCTCACCCTCGCTAATCTTGGTTATGAAGGTGAATTTCTTTTTCTCTCTCCCCCTAGTCGTTGTGCGCCTGATGCCTTCCTCTAGGTACTCCGTCTTCCACATCTCCGTTTCATCTAGAAGGTCACTTAAATCGGGTTTAAGTGTCAACTTCCTGTCCTTATCTGCCACGATTAAGACGTCTCCCTCATCGATCCACTTATTATTACTTCCATAGATCTTTAAGACCTTGGTGTACACTTCCTCTTCCCACGTCATGTCTTTTATTTTACAGTACTGTTCGTACCCGCCTCCCCTTCTAATATTATCTTTAATATATTCAATCTCCCTTTATTTCTTCCTTGCCTCATTTTCTTCCTCGCATTTCTTGCAAGCCGCTTTATTCATTTCCTTACTTAACAAGGTCAGGGTTTCCTTGATCATTTCTATGGCTCCCTCGTTTTCCCCCTTATTACCAAGAATTTCTAAAACTCCGTCCAGATTGTCCATACTCACCTCAATATTAGTTTTTCCAGCCTACTTTTCCTTCGTGCCCTCCGGCGTCCCTTCCATAACCCTTTTTCTCTTTCTATTTTTTTGTGTACCTTCTATGATTTTACCGATTACACCCTCATCCTCCGAGCTTCCAGGTGTTTCCTTCTCAAGCCTTTTGTATGTTTCTTTCCTATCCTCGTTTTCCCAACTGTCCATCCTAGCCAGCGAGTTGCTTTCCACGCTACAACTCCTACTAGTTGTTGTAGGAGGTGTCCTAGAGATCGTCTTGCCTTTAAATACCACTCCTTCTTCCACGTTTGTTTCCTTGCCTTCCTTGTCCTCTACATTCTCCTCCGATCTTGGTTTTTGTTTTAGGTTTTCCATGATAGATCCCACGAGTTGGGTCGTTTTGAAGTCCGGCGAGGCAGTGCGCCCTTACCCCGCTAAGGCTGATTACTCTGGGAGGTCGCCAGGTATCCCAGAGGCACCGTTTCTGACTGCGTTTCGTGCAGCCATTCATCCATGGCCACGGTCGCTAACAACGAGGTTTACGGATTCTATTATCGAGGTTTACTCCTCTAGGCTTTTTTCACGGTTGCCTCCGGACGCAGGTTTGCCAACGGGTAGACTCACACAGCTGCCTCCCCTGTGTGTGGCCGTGGGATTGAAATGATGCTCCGGGGCATGAGAGAAATATTACCTGAAAGGGCGAAGAAAAGTAAGAAAGAAAGAAAGAAGAAGTTTAGAGATATGGTTGGCCGAAGGAAAAAGGGAGAGAAAAGACGGCAGGTCCAGAAGAGCCTGTAGAAAAATTATTTGAAAATAAAAAAGAAAAAGAAGTTTATGGAAGAAAGTGAAGGGTTTAGTAGAGTGGGAGGACATGACAGTCCAGTTGACGGTGGTTTCACCTCCCCATGACTGATAGATAATCAGCAGAAGCGGGGAGGCCGGCGAGGATGATTTTTAGTCAGGTTTACTCCTCTATCACTTCCAGTCTCCTCCATCCGACCCCCCTAGGCACGGATGAAGAATATACTTGCAATTTTCGATAAAATATATTTATATAAAGAGAAGTTGCCAGCCCTTATGCTCCGACTTAGTAATTGATAATAATTAACGAGATCGATGTAAATTGTGTAAAATTGCGGTATTTTTCCATACGTTCCAGCTCTGCATTCCTCTTTGTATGATTGATATTGTGTCATCAATGTCGATATTTTCTCATCTTCTATTATATTTCAAAACGATTCATTACTATCAATAAAAGCAGATAGATTATTGTTCACATTTTCTTCTAATATTATATTTTCTTTTTCAAGAAAAGATTCAAAACATAAAATCTCTAATCCAAGTGCTATCAATGGATGCAGTCGCTTACATCGATTAAAATGTTTTCCAGTTAAAAACAATCTACTGAACCATTTGCAATTATTTCGCTCTCGACAGCGATGTTCATTATTCCACAGTCATCAATAAATTTTCCAATGGCTCTGAACAATGCTAACATTATGTAGAAGGGTCCTAAATGAATAAATAGATTATCATAAACTGGTTTTTCTGTGGACTGTACTTGCATGGCAACTTTTGCAATAGCCAAGTCATAGGTAACGTTTAAGCAAGGTTGTTCAATTTCTGCAGCAATATTTTGGCTTTGTGTCATCGTTTCGACTACAACGGATGCATTTGTTGGTGATTCATTAATTGGTGTCAAATAACAAATTGTTTCTATATTGTTGTGTAAATCTTCATTTAAGTAATGATGAAATCCAACCCACATTGGTGTTTTTGAATTTTTCAACTATGACAAAGCATCAACAAAAAAATGTGTTTATAAATTAGTTGTAACGAAGCTGGTGACATTTCTTGTCTCAAATTGTCTGATAATGGCAATAATTGATCAATCATTCTCAGTTTTTTGGAGTATGGTACAATTTCTGAGATGATAACATCAAAAGCTCGTTTCCTTTTCTTTGATTGGAGATTTGTAAGTTGACCAGATAGCTCTTCTAGGGTTTAATTATTTTCAAAACTATTTTGTTGTGAAGTTTCCCCATTACTATCATCATTCTCAATAATTGTTTGATAGATAATACCCACAGTATCGTGTAAAGTATCTTTACCAGTTGCAGTATCGACATATCTATCAAAGTTATCGAACGCTACTCCAGTGTGCATATCATTTCTTTTGCAAATTTCTTCTGAACAAATTTTCGAGCGGTTAAATGAAGTTGTTGTTGTGGCTGCCGTTTCTAATTCTTCGACAATATGGTAGCTGCAACAATGACCATATTTATTGATAATATCCCAAAGTGATGTGTTTTTTAGTCTTGATAGCTCCATTATACTGACATTATAAATTAAATCATATGCTAATGAATTTACTTTTCTTATACAAGTTGAGCTCGTTCTACGACGACGTTTGTAACCTCCCAAGAGAAAACTATAAAAATCGAAAACATGCTTGGGTATTTGGCATTCACCATTTATTAAATGAGAAGTTGTTATATCATCAGGTAAATCGTTCTTGTCAATGTTGATGATAGATTGTCTTAAAATTAATGCTGCTTTTTGCAATATTTCCTCTTCTTCTAATAATTCGCTCATTTTTAAGTCAATATTATCATTTTTCAATGTGACATAATTTTTTCTATCTTCTTTAACAATTTTAATATCGTCGATAGTATTTAATATTTTTTCTTCAAAACGTTGAGTATAAAACTGTAATCTGTGCTTTCGCCATTCTCTTCAAGAATTGCTTTTAATAATTCTGAATAATATTTACATAGGTATGTGAATGAAAAACATATTTTTCTATTTATTACTTCTTCGGTGATGTATATTTTCATTTCCTGTGATGTTGGTGATAATATTTCCAAGTTTTTTTCGGTGATCTCATAACCTTATTTTCTTGTTGCAATGTATACAATGCAATCGTTCGGCAACTGTTATGATAGTAAATAATGGGACTCTCTGCGTATTGCTTACTTTTTCGTAAAATTCATTATTTTCGCCGAATGCTCTTAGAGCTTGCATTAAACTTTCTGTTTATGATGAATGCATATCTTGGAACCGCCCTTTAACTCGTTTATATTTATTTGTACAAAAGACACATAACTTATCATCGCTACTTTCAGATGTTGATGTTTCGCTTTCCTCAATATCTACTGAAGACCTAATTCCCTCTGTTTCTTCATCAGACATTTCTGTGAAAAGAATAATTGATTTCAACTTCAATTTCATTACCGTTCTTATATATCTTAAAACTGCTCATAATTTGAAATTAACTAATGCTAATTAATATATATTTAGTAGTAAACATCCCGAGGCAGAATTTTTGTCTTGTTTTGCAGCTGAACCTCCTTGATAGTGTAAGGAATATAATATGAAATATTTTACTATTTTGCCGCTGAACCCCCTTCATAATTCCGGATTCAACACCTTCAGCGGCAAAATTATTTTTTTCAGGAGGTTCAGCAGCAAAATAAGACAAAAATTCTGCCTCGGGATGTTTCTGTGAAGTTACCGGTTAACAATAGATGGAACGTAATAAAGAGTATTTAAGTTAATAAAAAAATACCTGTTGATGATACTGGTACATTAGATGAAGTTGGTGGTTCGTTCTGGCGATATTTTTTCATTACAGCAAGAAAGTTTTTGTAACACTTCACATGATAGCCTGCATTATTATTAACTTCCTCTGGCATAGAAATGTCACGAAATTTTAAATTATGTTGTTTCCTAATTTTTAATATTGATTTGCTTTTATCCAAAGTACTTGTTGTAAATTTTACAGTTTTTTCATCAATATCTTGGTTGCAAATCACACAAACCACGTGCTCCGATTCCATCTTACTCACTATTTACTTAAATATGAATATAAAATGACAAGACGCAAAGATAACTGCACAATCACTGTAATGAATAGTTAAGATTAATATATAATTGAAATGTTTAACGTTAAATAGTTCAAAATATAAAACAGCGAAATTCTTCGTGAAATTGTTGAACACGACTTCTCGTAGGTAAATCGTTGTTAGAACTGACGAAATTTTTCGTTTCAAATCTTTCTACAAAACAGGTAAACGACCCTCCTATTTTACCGTTAGATAAACTGTCTTCTTCTTCTTCTTCTCTTCTATTTTGGTCTCCACCTGGACAGTATTTGGCCAGCGCTGGTTTTCGCTTTGGTTTATCTTAAACCAAAGCTTGTAGTTTTCGTGTTTACTTTCGTATTCTTCTTGTGAGCTAGACATGTTAAAAGATAATTACAACAAAGGTTAAAACTCTTCTCGCTCGGGGGCAACGGCCGAGCATTACACACAATCGGAAAGTTGCCTCGGACAGGAATGTAGGAGCTAGGTAATGGAAAGCAGTATATAGTTACTTATTTTCATTATATATTATTTACACGTTCTTTTTTCTCTTTAAATCTCTATTTTATAAATGTTAATAAATTTCATGAGCAGTTTAATAATATTGTAGTTTTCTTTGTTTAAAATGTTAGGTAGTGTTATTGGCGTAGGTATTTGTAGTTCTATTAGCTCATTGTATAGATCGAAATTGGGTGTTCGATTTATTGGGCATCCCAAAAAAATGTGATTGAGATCTTCTGTTTGTCCACAGATACAATACGGATCAGTAGCACATCCTATTTTGAATAAGTGTTTCTTATTTCGGCAGTGTCCCGTTCTCATTCTACTTATTATTGTTAGATGTCTTTTATCTATGAATGGAATTTTTTTGAATAGAGGTGTCTTGTGGAACTCGTTTTGTATCGAATTGTACCATTTTCCTTTGTTCGCAAATGTGTTTTTCCAGTAGTCGTTGAATTCTATGTTAATTTGTTTTTTAAAATGTATGAAGATGTCTTCTTTATCTATTTTGAAGTTTTCGGCCGGTACATTGAGATTTCTTCCAATTTGTGCAAGTTGATCAGCTATTTCGTTCCCTATAATTCCAGCGTGTCCCGCAATCCATGCTAATATAATATTGTAATTTTCCTTTACTGCGTCCACTATTAGTTTTTTCCCCATTTACGTAATTTGTTTGAATTTACCTGTTATTTGATTGTTAAGGCTTCTGATGGCGCTTTGAGAGTCGGAAAATATCATGAATTTATTAATTTTCTTGTTTTTTGCTATTTCGATAGCCTTAATTATTGCGATGATTTCCGCTGTACATATTTGTGTATAGTTATGTAATCTCAAAGAGAATTTGTAATTTAAGGACGGAATGTATACGCTGCAGCCCACCCTGTTGTCTTCCGGGTTCAGGGATCCATCTGTGAAGATCCATGTGTATTCACTGTAATTCGGTGCAAATTCATTTATGAACTTTTGTTGTGAATATGTTTCGCCTTTTTTCGTTTCAGCAAAAACCGTGTTAATTCTCTCTGTTTGATATCTTATTTCTTCCTTGAAACACGGATCCATTTCGCTTACATATATGTTTTGATATTTTTCTTTCATTCTGTTTTTCGCTTCGATTAGGTATGGCCATTCTTTATTTTTCCAGTAACCTGACTTTTCTTCACATTTTTCCCATAGTTTGTCGATTAATTCTTTTAGTGGGTTATGCCTTTCTGAGTAGATTTTCAAGTAGAATTTAGTACTTAATAATTTTCTTCGGTATTCTAATGCCATTTCTCCACATTCTGCTACAAGAGTATTAGTAGGAGTAGATTTCATGGTGCCCGTTATGATTCTCAGTCCCTTGTATTGACTTTGATCTAATTTAGTCAACGTTTTTTTATTGCATGGCTTAAGAAAGATAGATGCATAGTCTAGATGTGATCTAACTAGTCCTTTATATAGTAGTAATAGGGTAACTGGATCTGCTCCCCAGTACGTTCCACAAACTGCTCTCATGATACGGTATCCGCCAAAATAAACAGTACCGAAACAGAGAGTGCTGTGGAGTTGTTCATGTAATATGGATTTGTCATATTTGACTTAATTGTCATTAGTTGATATATTAATAGTACGCTGCAGTTAAATTTGATTTAAAAATGGTTCTAACAACGGAAGAAAAAGTTTTTTTGGTAGAGCATTATTTTCGTTCATACGGAAAAGGTCGTAATGATGGTCCAAGCTTAGAACAGGTGTCAATAAAATATCAACAAAAATTTAATAAAGCAGCTCCTAGTAAAAGTGTGATGTTAGCTGTTGTTGAAAAATTTCGTCGCACTGGTAGTGTATTGTGTCAACGTAAAGGTTCTTCAGGTCGTCGAAAAACAGTATGCACTAACGAAAATGAAGGACGTGTTTTTAACCAAGTTGTGCAATCACGCAAAGAAGTCTTGTAAGAACTGCATGTAAACTCAACATTAGTGAAACGTCTTTACGTCGCATGTTCAAATCAATTGGTGGTTATCCATACCGTATTCAAGTTGGACAACGACTAAATGCTGCGGACAAACGTGCAAGAGAAATTTACTGTGGTCGCATGTTGAGTTTAATTTACGAAGATCCCGAATTTTTGAAAAACATATGGTTTTCAGACGAGAGTCACGTTCATCTTAGCGGCTATATTAATCGAAAAACAACCAGATTCCTTGGATTTGAACGTCCTGATATCATTGTAAAGAAACCACTCCACAGTCTTCGAGTTACCGTTTGGTGCGCGGTATCTGGTCATGGAATGATTGGTCCTTATTTCGTTGAAGATGATAATCAGAATCCACTTACTGTCAACCAAGAGCGTTATAGAGAGAAATTTATTATACCTTTTGTGAGAGATCTAAATAACTTTAGCCGTGCACGAAATCTACAGTTTCGCACACAATGGTTCCAACAAGATGGTGCAACGAGCCATACAGCTGTGCGCACCTTAGACTTACTCCGTCAGCATTTCGATAATAGAATAATTTCTCGGGGAACACACTTCGAATATCCTTCTCATTCACCTGATCTAACGCCACCTGACGCATACATTTGGGGCATAATGAAGGACAAAATATTTCACTCGGAAAATCCGCCGGCGAATATTGCCGAACTACGGGAAAGAATACAAAATATTTTTCGGCAGTTACATCAACCACTTTTTATAAATATGTTTATTGACTTACAAAATCGATATGAAGCTTGTTTGCGTCGAAATGGTGAACATTTTGAACACTTACATTACAGAAATTAAAAATTAATTTTTATTTTTATTTTCGGTACTGTTTATTTGGGCAAGGACGAGTTGTCTCCCGTCTTGAGCAGGTAGTTTTTTTATAGGTCGAATTGTCTCCCATCATAGGTCGAGTTGTCTCCCAAGGTAATATACATTAAAAGGTATTAATTTTCACAAAGTACACCGTTGTTGCCAAATCAAAATTTTTATTTTTAAAAGTACGTTGAACTATTGATACCTTTTTCTTTTTGTAAAATGTCTCTCAGGATATGAGAATCATTTAACTACCTTGAAATAGAAAAGTAAGAAAATAATCCTTACATTAAACATTAAACATTAAAAGAATGTTAAGTTAATCCATCAACATTTTACAAATCCAAAAACAGGTAGGTACCATTAATTTCACATTATCGTTTGAAAGTACTTTCCCTCCTTCGCCTTATAAAGGGTGGTATTAAAAATAGTAAACCATATTTCACATATTCTTCACAAGTTTCAGAGGTTGTAAAGTTTGTTTACGAAGTTGTTGAATAGTTAAAAGTGGTACAGTGAAACTATACGTATAATGGAGGCTACAATAATTAAAAGTGAAAAAGGCAAAGATTTGTTAGTGATCGATGGGTTTAAATTTTCATTCCACAAGTTATTAGCAAGAGACACTCTAAAAAGATGGCTTTGTGCGTCCAGGAAAACGCAGTGCAAAGCTTTTGTTAAAACAAAATTGGACCGTCCAGAGGTGATCGAATCTTCTTTAAACCACAACTATGAGAAATTATCAGAAGAACTTCTAAATAGGCAGACTCTAAGCAATGCTGTAAAAATTAAAGCAATAGAAGATATTTCGGCAAAACCAATGGGCCTAATTAGAAAGGAGGTAAGAGAATCCCATTGTGAAACTATTACTACTCATGACGTTGAAAGGATGAGAAAAAATATGTATACTGCTAGGTCCAAAATTGCATCAAAACTTCCAACTAATATAGTTGAATTTCATAGTTTATTAAATTCTGTTACTTTAAAAACTAATAGGGACGAATATTTTATTCTTAAAAATGATGAAATAAATAATATAGTCATGTTTTCATGTAAAACAAATATTATTGCTCTAAAAGAAATAAGTGAATTATATGTTGATGGCACTTTCGATTATTGCCCTAAATTTTTTTTACAATTGTTTACCATTCATGGCTTTAAAAATAATCATTATATTCCTTTGGTTTTCTTTCTTCTAAAAAATAAAAATACAGTATCGTATAAATTAGCTTTACAATATTTAAAAGAAATATATCTATCTACAACAGGTCACGACTTTCTTCCAAAAACTATAACTTCAGATTTTGAATTAGCAATACACAAAGCAATTCGCGAAATTTTTCCAAAAACAGAAATTAAGGGATGTCTATTTCACCTAGGTCAAAGTTGGTATAGAAAAATTCAAAGTTTAGGACTTTCTACCGAGTATCAGTTAAAAGACAATTTAGAAACAGATATAACTAAATACCTTACTTATATTTTTGGTTTACCATTCCTTAAAGCAGAAGACGTTGGCGATTGCTTTGTTCTTGATCTCATTGCAATTCAACCAGATGATGAGAGGGTGATTGAATTTAATGACTATTTAGTTGAAACTTACATAGATGTAATTTCTACCTTTTCTCCTAACATTTGGGCTGAAAACTCTTCTTCTTTAAAAAGGACAACAAACGCATGCGAATCTTTTCATTCGCGTTATAATGCTTCATTTTATAATACACACCCAAATTTTAACCAGTTTATAAAAGTTCTTCTAGATTTTCAAATAGATACCTATATTAAGCTTCAAAGTATTGATACCGTGGTCAAAGTATATGATCGAAAAGTATTAATGAAAAAAAAGTTTTTGGAAGATAATTTAGAAAAATTACAAGACGGCAGGATTACCAATTTTCAATTTTTAAAAAATATTTCTTTTAAATGCAGAATCTAATTTGTATTATAAGTGTGTAGAGTGAAAAAGTTTTTATATCATTTTTGTAAATATTATTGTCTTGAAATATATAAGTATATATATATATATATATATATATATATATATATATATATATATATATATATATATATATATAAGTAAACCATTGTATATTTTCCTTTGTTTTATTATAATAAAATAATTATAATTTCCTACGTACTGTTTTATTTTAACAAAATTAGGAAATACCATTCCAAATATTTCGTCAAGATATAAGTAAGATCGATTTGGCAACAACGTTTAGATTTTAAGGTATTATAAGTACTTATGCTAATTACGGATTAAAATCATCCGGGAGACAATTCGACCGTCACCTTGTTGAGAGCAGGTAATATTTTTATTTTGGGAGACAATTCGACTCCGCCGGTTTGTTTTGGCGGATACTGTATTTAATCCCTTATTTACTTTGTTTTCTATGTGCTGAATGTATGGTCCCCAATTTAGATGCTTATTCATTAATACTCCTAAATATTTTATGTTGTCTTTCAATTCAATTTCCTTACCATTAATTTTAATATTTTCACATGTTGCCATACTTCTTCTTTATTCATGTCTTCAGCCATATTTTGTAGATTTTTTCCTGCCAGTGTGATTACCATATCGTCGGCGTATTGTATTATCTTGAAGTTTTTATTTATATCGTGTACGGATTTTGTGTAGATGTTGAAAAGTATTGGGCTCAGAGGTGAGCCTTGGGTTAATCCTTGACTGCTATTTTTTGGTCCTACTAGATTCCCCTCTGTATCTTTCACATATAAGTTTCGGTTACAAAATAGGTTAAATATAAAGTTATTTATTTTGGTTGGAATTTTGTTTTCTAGCATTATATTGTATAGTATGTGTAGGTTAACACTATCATAGGCTCCCTTTAAATCGATGAATACTGCTAGTAAGAATTTTTTTCCGTGAACGCTTCTAAGACAGAGTGAGTTAATAATGCTATGGCTTCATTGCATCCCTTGTTCTTGCGAAATCCTAATTGTAATTTTGGGAGAATTTTTAGATTTTCAATTGTCCACTCAATTCTTGTTTTAATGATACCTTCTAGTACTTTACACGCGCACGATGTTAACGCGATCGGTCTATAGCTGTTATGGTTTTCTGGGTTTTTCCCAGGTTTCAGGAATGGTAGTATTATAGTTTCTTTCCATTCTGTTGGAATTTTATTTGTTTCCACAATGTTGTTATATATCCCAATTAGTTTGTTTTGTGTATTTTCATTTAGATTTTTAATCATCGAGTAAGAGATCCCATCTTTTCCAGTTGCTTTGTCTTTTTTCCCGGTAATTATGTTGTGAAATTCGTTATATGTTATGGGTTCGAACATGTCATTGCAAGCTGCCATACTGAATTCCGGGTTGATGTTACAAATAGTTAGAGTTTCTAGGATTGTTCCTGCTATGTTGCGGTTCGGAAAGTAGTTGTTGTTGTTCTGGGAATAATTTTTGAAGCCTTTTATTGTTTTCCAGATTTTATTGGTTGGTGTCTCCCTATTTATAGTACTGCTAAATTCTCTGAAAGATTTTTTCTTTTTGTTTTTTAATTTAAGTTTTACATATGCTTTAATTCTTTTGAAATCTATATAATTTTCTAAGCTAGGTGAATTTACGAATTTGTTGATGCTTTTTCTACGTCTTTGGATTAGCTCAAAGCATTCCTCGTCCCACCAAGCTGCATATTTTTGTTGATTCGTTCTTATTTTAATCATAGGTATACTTTCGTTTGCTGCTACATTTAAAGAGTCATAAAAATCATTGTAATCTAAATTTTCCTCTTTGTCTATCAATTTGTTCGTTATTATTTTGTTAAATGAGTTCCATTCGACCTTTTTAAAATTTCTTTTGTATATTTCATCATTCATAAAATTCGTTCCATCAGAGTATTGACAGATGGTGGGGAAGTGATCGCTATTACCTGGGTCTTCAAATACATTCCAATGACATTTTTTTGCAATGCTGTTAGATACTATAGTTAGATCTAGTGCCGATGGATTGTGGTTGTGATCTCCCATACGTGTGTACTTGCCATCATTCAGTACTATTAGATTTTCGCGTTCTATTAATTCTTTAATTGTTTTACCATTTGCATCATTACTATTGCATCCCCACATTCGATCATGGGCATTAAAATCTCCCATGATTATGTGCTGGTTGGTTGTGTTAGATATAATTTCATTGCACTCTTCTAATTTTAATTTTTTTCCTGCTGGATTATATATGTTAGTGATATTAATTTTAACTGATGGTACTGCAATTGTTATTACCTGTAGAGTTTCCGAAATGTTGCTATTTACTGGTATAAGATAGTGTTCTAACCCACTTTTGATGAGGGTGCATATTCCCCCGTATCCATCGGTTCTGTCTTGTCTGTATATGTTGTAATTTTTAATGTTTAAATGATATTCATCATTCATCCATGTTTCATTCAGTAAAATTATGTGTGGTTTTAGTTCGTATAGTAGAAATTTTAATTGATCGTAGTTTGCTCTGACGCTTCTGATGTTCCATTGTAAAAATTTTAAATTTCTTTTTGAGTCTTTGTCAAGGCTTTTATCTTTTCTTTCATTAATTTTCGTGTTTCTGTTGTAATTCATTATTGAAAATTCTGTCTCCTGGTTTATTAATTAGCCTTGCCATAAATTGGAGTGTGTATTCCTTGTCGTATTTGTTGAGTTTACTAGCCGTATTCATGATTTCATGTAGCATATCTGGGTTTTCTCGAATTGTTTTGTTTTCTTCATCTTCACTATCTACTTCCGAGGGTGGTAAATAATAGGTTGATGCTGGGGACTGACGTTGATTGTGCGTGGATGTTGATACTGGGGAGTGTAGTTGGTTATTTTCTCTACGGTAATATGGTATTTGTCCATTGGGGGTTATCAAGGCTCCCTGATGGGCTTCCTTATCATACCCTGGTGAGGTGGGTTTCCTTTTCTTGGCTTTTGTTACTTGTAGGAGTGTTTTGATTATTATATGAGGTTCTACTCTCGCTTATTGTAATACCACTGTCTTGATTTGATCGGTTAGTTGGTAGTTCCGGAAATTCCTTCAACCTTCTTATAAATCCCTCTTGTGTGTTACTATTTTTGCCTCTTTTGGGGAATCTTTCGTTTGCCTCATAAAAGGAAACGTTGTCCAGCGACATCGCCTCTCTAATTAGTTGCTGTCTCTCTCTCTGGACAGTTCCTATAGATGCTGTTGTGCTCCAAACTCGCACAGTGTTTGCACTTCATTGTACACTCTCCTCTGTCTTCCTCTAGGTGTGTTTCTCCGCAATTCAAACATTTTTTCTTTTTGGTTTTGCAATGTTTTTTAATGTGTCCAAAATTTAAGCAGTTATAGCATTGCAAAATTGGCATGATGTATGGCAACACTCTGTGTTCAATTCCGCAGATCTTCACGCTTGCCGGTAGGGTTGTTCCCGAAAACGTATATCTTATGGTCTCTGTTGGAACTAATTCTACTTTATTACTTCCTTCGTCCCCTTCCTTCAAATTATTTGTCATTTCCACCCGGGAGTCTACCCTGTCTATCATTTTTCTTTTCCGTAGGAAACGTTTTGCTTCTAAAACTTTTATTGCCCCGGTATTTGCTTGTGAGTAATTATTTAATATTTCATCTGAGATTGATGTATCTATGTATTTAACTATTCCTTTGCATGAGATGTTTTTTTTTGGTATAAATACATCGTATCCTTTATTCCTAACGTTGTCATTTATCAGAAATTCATTAGCATCTGTATATTTTACGAATTCTACACTGATTCTATTTTTCCATTTTTTATTTATTTTTTTAATAAAGTTTATTTTTAAATCAAAAATTTCTCTAGCGATAGCAAGGTAATTATAGTTTCCAATGTTTTTACTTTCCAAAGCTGCTTCGATATAAACTTCGAACGGTGCTTTGTCTAGAAACGAGTATTTATCACTACTTTTTATATATTGTTTATCTTTTTTCTGTCCTCCCGGTTCTTGTATATCAGTATCAATTTCATCTACATTCATTTGTGTTAACTTTTCGCGACTCTTATACCATTCAGGGGGGCTAGACCCCCCTGATTTTTCCCCCATTTCTACCCTTTACCGTTAATTTATTTATTAATTTTGTCTCTAGTATTAAATGATTTATTTACAATATGAAAAATAAAATAATAACAGGAGAGATTAACCAAATTTCCAGGAATGATGGGTATGCTATACAAAGGTTGTGTTAATATAAGCTCACTTACCAACGTTCCTTAAAATAGGGGCACTTAGCACTTATTACACTGGTTTAAGTTAGATTTCACTCACTCACGTGTTACCTTCTCGAAAGCCGAACACCGAATCCCAATAAACTGTCTTAATCGCATCACTGCGTTTACGTTATGCCTCTCACTCGCACTCCCATAGCATCTTTCCCCTCGCCTGTCAAGGACTTATGCTAGCCAGAACCGCCTGTCATTGTACCAACTTACTTTAAATCGTTTAAAGAAACATATCTGAAAATTTCAACTTTACAGAATAAAGTTTTTTTTAATTTACACATAATACACCTTCAGGCTCACCTGTCAGGTACTTGTGCTCATCGAAAACGCCTGTCAATTTTTTTTAACTTAATAACAAATAAACTAAACGGTAAAAAAATTCCAAGCTTACAGGAACAACTTTTTTTTTCAAATGTTTCCTACACTTTCAAAAATATAGGGGTTGATGACGTGCAGGGCTGAGGCGTGCCAGGCGATGGTCATTGTACTTAGGCAACTATGACTCATTACCATAAGAATTTCTAACCTTACAGACACACCGTTACTCGGTCGGTCCACTAGCTCTTGGTCTATAAGCTAACACAATGAATCTTGGCTGGGCATCGAGGATGGACTTTTATGAAACTTGGAATACGTATAATGGTAATTTACCGAAGGAGCTTAATTAAAATATCCCAAATTTCTATTTGAATTTTATTTTTTGTATAGGGGTGTAGAAAAAATAATGTATGCAACATGTGCATAAAGTGTCTTTTTTTCACACATGGAATTGCCTGACGGCTCGTGCGGTCAACTTTTTCCATTCGTGAAAAAAAGTACCACTTTATGCACTTGTTGCATAATAGTAATTTATGCAACAAGTGCATAAAGTGAAAAAAAGACACTTTATGCACATGTTGCATACATTATTTTTTCTACAGCCCCATACAAAAAATAAAGTTCAAATAGAAATTTGGGATATTTTAATTAAGCTCCTTCGCTAAATTACAATTATACGTATTCCAAGATTCATGAAAGTCCATCCTCGATGCCCAGCCAAGATTCATTGTGTTAGTTTATGGGAAGCGTGAAATAAAGTTAACCTTAAGGCACTTTTTTTAACGCTTTTTTACTTTTTTCCACTCTAACCATAAACAACCACTTTAAGCGCTGCAAACCGATGAAATACAAGGTACTTTAAAGATAGGTCGTAGAAAATTACCATTTTCTTCAAATGTTAGTAAAACATGACATTTTTTAACTCATTTGTCAATCCAAAAGTTTGATTTTTATGACCGCGTCTCGTTGCTCTTGGCAGGGTCAGTAAAAGTAAGACTGATTAAATGTACCCTAAACAAGGTAAACATTTGCAATTTCAGTGGTCCATACTATTGGTGTTTAAATATTTTAATGTATATATAAGTAAAATGTTTATTTATTATTGCATTAAAAGATTAATTGTACCGGGTGTCTGATTAACAAAAAAATCGTCTCGCCAAAGAAAATTGGATGAAAGAAAAGTGTAAGGAACTGGAAGATCTGAAGAATAAACATGACACTTTTAACATGTATAAAAAGGTCCGAGAAGTAGCAGGTTTATACAATAAAAATACCAACATTATGCTTATAGACAATGATGGCAAAAATATCTTAGATGAAAAGGAAATCATTGGAACAAGGTTCAAATACATAAATAAGCTGTTTGATAATGATAGAACAAATGAATCCAACTTCGATATACACGGAGGACCAGAAATTCTCAAGTGTGTGGTTCTATTCGCAGTAAAATCTGAAAAAACCAAAAAAGCCACCGGACCTGATAACATACCAACGGAGCTGTTACAAATCACCAAAGAGGAAACATTGAAATCTTAGTCAAACTGTTTAATGCGGTGTACACGACTGGAGACATACCGGAAGACTGACTTTTCATTCCAATTCCAAAAAAACAACGAGCAAAACGATGCAGTGAGTATCTACTAATAAGCCTTATGAGCCACACCTTGAAGGTCTTTCTCAAAATTATTCACGGAAGGATAAGATCCAAATGTGAAGCAGATTTGGATGAAACTCAATTTCGATTTAGAAACGCTTTATGAAGTAGAGAGGCACGGTTTGCTCTGACGATACTACTACAGAAATCTCGCGGCCAGCGCAAAGACGTTTTTGCATGTTTCGTTGATTACGAGAAGGCCTTCGACAAATTTGACATAGAAAACTCATAGTCATCTTAAAGAACATATAGGTGGACAGCAGGGACGTTAGAATTATCGAAAATTTATACTGGAGACAGAAAGCAACAGTACGAATAAACGGAAAGTTCACAGAAAGAAGTCAAATTCTACGAGGCGTCAGACAGTGCTGCATATTGTCACCACTGCTTTTTAACATATACTCAGATAAAATCTTTAAACGAGCTACTCAAAAACAAGAAATGGGAATACAAATCAATGGAGAATACATAAATACGATACGATATGCCGACGACACTGTCATCCTAAGTGACAAACTAGATGACCTGCAGCATCTACTAAACTGTGTAAACGCAGAAGGACAAGAAATGGGACTCAACATAACTATCAACAAGACAGAATTTATGGTTTTCAGTGGAAAACCACATCCTGATGCTACACTGCAGATTAAAACGAAAAATATAGACAGAGTAACCCAATTTAAGTACCTTGGATGATTATATCACCGAACATCTAAATCCAGATAGGGAAATAGGGTGTAGAATAGAGAACGCCCGATCAGCATTCCAAAAAATGAAGCCACTATTCGGCAATGATAACCTGAACCTAAAATTACGGCAGAGAATGGTAAAATCTTACATATGGTCAGTGTTGCTGTACTGGGCAGAGATCTGGACAATTAAGGCCGCTACAGTTAATCGGTTAGAAGCGTTCGAGATGTGGTTACACCGGCGTATGCTGAGAACATCCTGGACAGCTATGCAGACCAACGAAATGGTACTAAATAGGGCCGACGCAACGCGTTCGCTACTATATACGGTCAAGTGTAGGAATATCTCATATCTCGGACATATCTTCAGAGGAGAACGATACAGGATCCTACAACTGATCATGATGGGAAAGGTGGGAGGACGTAGAGGAGTGGGATGAAAGCAAGCTTACTGGATGAGGAACATCCGCGAATGGACCGGTATACGCAGCGCAGAGGAAGTTTTCCGATTGGCGCAGAATCGAGAAGGACTCGTCCAAGTGATTACCAACGTCAGGGGGACCTGATATGGCACTTGCAGAAGAAGTCTGATTAAGAGAGGTAACCCGCTGTGTCAGAGAAACTATTTATTGTACAGCTCAGAGAAACAAATCAGTAATACAAACTCGTATACGAGAAACTGCTAGAAACTATTTTCAAGTTTTCTACTTCTCCGCTAGAGGGTGTAGTTCACAATAATAACACAAAAACATAATTTTTCTATAATAAATGTACCCTTATAGTACCACTAAATTTTACGAAATGTTTAAAACAAACCGAATCTGTTCAACCTAAAATAAATTCTACACGATGGCGAGGAAACAATACAGAAATCGATGAAATAATTGTTTTAGAATACGTTGCTGCAGATCCACAAGTTAGTGTATGAAAACTAGCTTGCGAGTTAGGAATTTCTAAGTATTGCGTTTCATCTAAAAAGACATCGTTTTCACCCATATCGTGTATCTCTTCATCAAGGATTAAAAGCTATAGATTACGATAAAAGAGAGTGGATCATCCCAGACAACATGGGATATTCATAGAATAATCTTTAAATACACCAAAAAGTATAAGAATATTCCGAATCAACTAAGAATATTCTTATAATATTAATATTATTTTTGAATATTCTATTAATATTCCTTAGTGAATATTCACAGAACAAGCCTGATGAATATTCTTAAAATATTCATTTTAGAATATTATCAAATTGAATATTCCTAAAATATTCATTTAAGAATGTTACCAAACTGAACATTCCTAGCATATTCTTTTAAACATATTTACTTATGATTAAAGACAATTAATATTATTTTTCACATGGGACGAAAGTTATAGTTCAAACATTTATCCGGATATTCAACCCTACGCATAGGTGTAAATAGTTAAAATCACCTTCATATAAATAATAAATATAATATATCAAATAATAAACTATTAACCATGTATTAAACTCATTGAAGTTCAGATATAGATTATAAGATAAGAAAAATATATAAAAATATCCTCGATATGAACACTACATAAATGGTTGATACGGTGTGGATATAATGTTATTCGTCATATCGTCGTGTGATAAAAAGAGAACAAAGATATAAATCATAATTATAACATTCGGCGTAAAGCCAAATCAAGACAGCAAATTAAAATGCAACTGGCGTTCTCTGTACACACGTTTATTGGTTAATTTCTAATATCATGTGTGACGGGCTTAAGTCTGGCATGCTCAAAGTCAAGTGTCAATAGGTTCGTTTCTCTTCCGTTTTATCCTCCCTAATCTATGGTTTTATCTAATATCAACCTATGAACTGGAGTGGATTGTGCTTTAGTTAAAGTTTATTTTGATTTTGTTTTCAACAATATCGTGACTAGTGGAACTCTTAGTGAGATATTATTGTATTTGTTATGGGATGAAAACTTTGAAGTTCGTGGATGTCACTCAAGAACAGGAGAAGGAATAATTATGTTTGGATTTCCCAAAGACCCTGTGAGGTAAGAGTAATTGTTTCTATATGCAATATATTATAGGTATATATTACTTTTTCAATATTTTACATGCACCTATGCATCGTAAGTTGTGTAATTCTATATGTTTTTGGTTTGTTAGCATTGATCTGTCCCTCTGCCTTTAATAACATGAAATAATAATATGTACTACAATAAGCTTTCTGCTGACGAGCCCTGTTCAGCTAAAAATATGTTGAATAATAAATTAGTAGTTAATATAGACATGTGAATAACTACATTTATTTACTTTTTAGGGCACACTTATGGTTGGAAGATTGTAACTGTGCAGATTTGTTTGGAAAAGACTACAGATGCTTTACAATAGAATTATAGGTTGTGTGAACTTCACTGTCAGGAAAAATTTATTTCCAAAGGAGGATATCCCAAGCATTTGTATCAGCTAGCTGTGCCTACCCTATTTCCATGGTTAAAATGCAAAGGTCACATTTTATTGAATGATCCACTAACATAAATAGTTACTCAGTCTGGTAAATATTAAATTTAAGTAGCAGCTGTTTTTGATATTTATTTTTTGTCATCTGGCCGCATAATTAGTTAATACTTTTTGACGGGATTAATACCTTCTTGAAATTTGTATAAGGGAATATCCTGGTGTTAAGATAATGAAAACAAAAAAATTAAAACATTTATATCGGTTTATAAAACTAAGTCAACATTCATTTAAACAAGTGAATTATCTTAAGAACTTGAGGCTGGTAAAAACTTTCATGAGAAGAGCATACAATAATTAATCACCATATGCTTTGGTATTTAAGCGACAGTACAGAATACCAGTGTCAATGTAATGTATTCTGCATAGTGGCAAATTTAAGAAAATATCAATATTTTTTATACTCATATTTGTAAAATTTCTACAAATGATTACTACAATTACTTTTATAATTGCAGATACCACACCATTACAGCAACCGGCACATTCATTTCAGGCCGTTGCAATACATTCTAGTGACTGTGATGATATAACCATAACGCAAGTTTATGAATCCACACACTGCCAGCTTTTAACACCGCCTTACCCGAACCGGTAAATTGATATATCTGATTGCATAACGTCAACAATAAGGATGTTTTTCAGTTATACCTCAGTTATGTAGCCTTAACCGGACAGTTTTATCCATTTGGGTATAGCTAAAAACTCGCAGTGTGTGGGCCCTATAAATATTTACAAATTTTAAAAGATTAACTCTATATTTTTTGATAGAAACAAGTATTTGGTCAATTTTGTTTTTTCTTTATTTTTCATTTCTCACAAGAGAATGTAAGTATCTATAAATATTTAATTTTACGAAACTGATGTTCAACAAGTAGATTAATGCTTTATATATTTTGTGAAGCTCTGTCGTTTTGGTTTAAAAACGATAAAATGAAAGTTATAGTTGAATATTTATAAATTTTAAAAGTTTATAGAGAGTTATAAAGTTTATGTTTGTCTAATAAAAATTTGGACAATTTAATATTGAATTTTATTTTATTATGCTTGTACCTGTTCCACTTTATTCACTTTAGAAGCCACCATCCAGTGAATGGTCGGGTAGAGAATTCCATCAGTTATGAAAATTTATTGATTTACAGAAATTTGAAAAAAGTGCATTTACATGAATCCTATATTAACCCTCCCCTCTCCCCCCAATAAATGAATGGTTCTGAACATTCTGAGGATATTTCTGCAATATTCTGAATATACAAAGAATATCCCCTGAATATTTAATTTGAAATAATTCTACAAAATTCCAAATGAATGTACCATGAATATTCATAGTATATATTGAATATTCTGGAAACATTCATTGAAGAACATTCTTAGATAATGCTTTTCTGAATATTCTCGGAATAATCCTAGCTTATATATAATACGAAAAAGAATATTCATTTGGGAATATTCTCTGAATATTTAGGATATTCCCATTTTCACTTTCTAGGAATATTCCAAAAAGCATAAAGATATTCTTGGCATTTTTAGAGAATATTCCAATATGCCAAAATGAATATTCCACGGATATTTATAGAATATCTAATGTTGTCTGGGATTGTAATTGGCTTAAGGATATGCTGAATGAAAATCCAAGTTTTTTATCAAACATAATATGGCCCGATGAAACTACGTTTTCCAGTAATGGATCTGTAAATAGGCGCCGAAAAACTGGAACCTAACCTAACCCTCGACTATGGTATGGTAACCCAGACAGAAGAGTTCCGATGGAGAAAGCCAGCGAAAAAAATTCGAAAGTGAAGATGTTGACCGTGTCGATGCACTGAATGGCCCCGCGAAAAAGCGGTTGCAAACGGTCCCTACCAGTCATGGCGAGGATAAGGTGGAGTAGGCGGAGGTTCCTACATGCGGGGCTCTGTAGGAATTGACAGAAATTCCCTAGCGACTCGTGGGACGTTAAATGGAGAATCTAAACAATAAAACAAATAAGGCTGAGGTGGAAAATCAGACAAGAGCAGATAGGGAAAAAATTGAAAAAGAGATGTTGGAACAAAATGCTGGTAAATATGCGTGGGAGAATGAAATCGACCCTAGTGTACGACGCTCGTCATTACATAGAACACCGCCGGGAAATAAGAGTTATTTAATACATGGAAAAGATGACGTTTTCTCTACACCAAGGGAAGTATGTAACTTCTTACTTGCCCAATAATATTACCAGGTCACAGAAATTAGGCTGTCTAGATTGACAGTTTTTGCCAGCGGCTAGTACTCATGTGGAGACGGCGTGAGTTCACTTACGTGCTAAGCAAGTGATCAGCACATCAAATTTATTTAGGTGTAAAAGGGCGCCAAGTAGATTTGCCGCTAATTTTATGTAAGTTCGCCCCTAAAAATCTACTAAAAAGGAATGAAATAAAAGACAAACCCACTCGTACGTATATTGAACCTTTTGTAGAAAACGAGTAAAGGCGTCTACAAAATTTTGAATAGTAGTTTTCAGTGGTCTACCCGGGTAATGTTGAAAAGTTTCATTGCAAAAATAATTCGTGAAAACTGAATAAAAAGCACTAATTCTGAAGATACCCCCTTGCTAAACCCACGAACAAAATATAATTGACATTATTGCATACGCACAATTTCTTTTATCAGTTAATAACTAAGTATAAATATTATATAGTCAGAATTGAGAAAATAAAAAGCGTACTTAAGCTTACAACGAGAGGTACGACAAGGCGTTGGATCCAATGCGCAAGCCAAGGTATAAATATTGAAAATAAAAACATATATGGGAAGTACTAAACAGCGTAGTGAACAAATTACGGATCAATTCCAACCGTACATTGTATCAAAGTAGCATCTAAAGTTATACAACGATAATATCATTGTCAGAAATACATTAGTACGCTATGACCTATAGCAACACCAAAGCGGGAAATAGATCTGCACCCAAAATTAATTTATAAATACAGTAAAAAAAACGATAAAAGGTCACCCAGCTCGGTCCAGTTGAAACTGAGCTCTTCGGATTCCTACTTGGTGTTCGATGTACCGTAAATCCCTCCTGGTATGCGCAGTGTGCCTCTTCCAAAAGTCCTTGCCGTAAAGTCGTTCCTTACACCATACTCCAGATTAAAATTATGTGGTGGAAATCCAATAGCCATGAATAAAAACCCTAGGGGGAACAAATTCGTATAAGATTCTATACCATACCAAAATTTATCAACAGCCCCCCGTAGTAATAAAATCATCAAACTAAAATTCCTGTTAAATGCAACTTGTACATGGATTTAGCTTTATAGAGGTCATGAAGCACAAATTAGGCTTTAACCCCAGTTATAATAAAATGAAATAAAAAAAAATGATCGAAATATATAGATAACCCTAGACATATTGTATACACCTCGTACAATAAATTTTATTTATCGTAATACGGATCAATTCTATTTTCTAGAAATAAAGTAATAATAATATTTACGAGAAGAAATAAACTAATAAGCCCCCGTACTAATGCCCATAAACTCTTTTATATTAAAAAAATATTATATCCTATATTCCTACATAATGAATTTGGAACTACAATCTAAAATTGTTCAATTCCCCAAAAAAAGGTAACAAATAGTACAACCATGAAGTTTTCATACGTTAAATTTCCCAATTAAAATACGTATTAGCTTTCAACTATCATTATACGAAAATAAACAGAATTAATTGCTTGACCGCTTATAGAATTTTCAATAAATTATGAAACATATTATGTCAAATAGCTTCCCCTTAGACAAAAATGCACTGGATTACTAAATAAATCTTCACATACTTAACATCAAATCAAAACGGTATGCTAGCCCTTATTTTCCTCAACTAACTTCATTGTATATTACCTGAACAATAGTCGATATAAATTAAATAATGGATATACTTTCGCAATCTATTTTTAGTTTATTGACCACTGCCCGAAAAAAATCACAATCCGCAGTTGTTAACCAGTCCTCAAAAGTTATGAAAATTACTAGCTATATAAATACAACCGTCTAAACAACAGCTTTCAATATCCCAATAAAAATTGTGCAAACTATCTCTTAGTGCATTTTAACTAAACTAAAAATATTACTGAAAAATATCACTATGCTTCTATCATACAAGGCATATAAGCAAAAAACCATTTAATATATTTTTTTATAAAAAAAAATATAAATCATTTTCCATAATATTTTTTCCGCTTAACAAACAATATAGTATAAACTTACCTTTTAACTTGTAAAAGGGTTTTTTTTTAAACGGCTAAAGACATTCTAGGTGAACATCTATATAATATAACTAACTCTGTTGATATATTTCGTCAATAGAAATTTAGTTTTTTCGTCAAAATCGGTAATTTAAAACTTCTTCGTCGCAAAACCTAGTCTGAACCCATCAAATCCATCACATCAACAACGTTCAGAACTACAGGTAACGCCCTAAGAATAGAACAGTGAAAGTTATTTTTTTCTTTCCGCAGAAAAAACCATTTCTTGTGATGTAAAAAAAATTCGATAGATGCCAATACTTACCAAGTAGTGTTAAGAAAATCCTCAAAGAGATGTGGAAAAAGCCAACTCAAAACAACATAAAATCTCAAAAACTGCAACAAGGCTTAAATTTTCCACTTTCATATGGTCGGAAAAATATATCCCCGTAATGGGATGTCTCAAAGACACATTTCATAAATTCCGAACCACTCAACCACTACCAAGGAAAGTCGACGTCGCAAAAGGACGAAAATATTTCGATCTATTCCCGATTAGACAAAAATCCCTTCCAAGTCAAATTGAAAATGTTGCTATCTCCGTCAGTTTCACTATGAAAACGAAATCTAAATTACTTAGTACTAACGACAAAACAATTCTTCCAGTTCCTTATCGCGCGCAAAAAGTACGAAACGAATAATACCAAAAACTTGATTTATACGTTGCTACCAGAATTAACAATAATGTGTAATAGAATTTATACGGCCATGAGCGTATCATATGGGGCAGTTGGACCTATTAACACAAAATGTGTTAATATCAAATAAAAACGTTACAAGTACCTGACAAGTCGGTTGTTATAGTAGATAGCGAGGAATGGCAGTATGAGGAGATAGAAACGATCCCTATATACAAAAGACAAGAGGCAACGGATATAAAGGAAAAACCTCCAACGAAAAAGAAAAGGAAGAGAGAAGGACAAGAAGCTGTCTGTATAGAAGAAATTAATAGTGAGATGGCGGCGGATTTAGGCATAGTACAGAAGTTAACAAATAAAACTGAAGAACTGAAGAAACAAGTGAGGGGAAAGTACCAAAACTAAAGTTGAGATCAAAAGAGCAAGAGGGGCCAAACAAAGTGGTTTAATTACGGGGCGAAAACGAGACAAGATGAGGGGGAGGACCCATACGAGACACTTGTAGGTTTGACCAAAACGGTAAGGCAAAGACAAGAAAAGGGAGAGGTGAAGGTAATTGTAGGGGAGGGTATGGACAAATCCAAGGTAAGGAGAGTAATAGAGTTCATAGGTAGGAAAGGAGAGATTAAGTGGAAGATCGTAGCAGATGCAAGCGAACGGAAGGTAGAAAAGGAGGGAATGGAGAGGGAGACGCTCATCATTAAAACTGGAGATGAAACTTATGCTGACGTACTAAATAAGATGAAAGCTCGCGTCAATGTGGAGTCTATCAAGGTGGAGAACGTCAGGAAAACTAAAGGGGGGGACTTGATAGTGAATTTGAAAGGAAGGGGGGCGGCCGAAAAGCTTAGTAAGGAAGTAAGGGAGAAGATAGGGGAGAAAATAACCACGGTGGGGAAGAAGAAAGAAGCCAATTTTGACATTTGGGATCTAGACCCGTCCGTAAATGAGCAGGAGCTCGTAACGGCGGTGTGTCTATGGACTGGGTTAAACCAAGCGGAACTCAAGGTAAGGAGTCTGAGGGAGAATAGAGGTGGTGGTCAGACTGCAAGGGTGTGCGTTAGGACGGAGATGGCGGAGAAAATGCGGAGGCACAGTAGAATAAAAGTTCACTGGCAGTTCTGTAGAGTAAGGGAGAGGTTAACCCCTCTCCGTTGCTACAGATGCATGGAGTATGGCCACAACTCATACTCCTGTAAAAATGAGCCAAGGGGTAAGGCATGTTTTAAGTGCCTTGCAGAGGGTCACAATGCACTAGAATGCACAAACGTAGCGACATGCCTGTCATGTTCGGAATCCGGACATCGAATGGACTCGATGAATTGTCCAAAATACAGGCAACTGGTTTTTGGACAAGGTACACCGAAGTAGTTTACATGGGAACGTGCACTGACGTCATGGCTATTCCAAGCCCTTCCGGTGCACATCCGTTCCCGGAGTTAAGAGGAGGGTGGTTTAGTGCGGTGAAAGTCCCCCACGAACTCGCAGCATTGCACTGCCCGCTGTGAGGAAGGCACTAGCTTCCACCCCACCTCTCAGGAAAAAAAAAAAAAAAAAAAAAAAAAAAAAAAAAAAAAAAAAAAAAAAAAAGGTATCGGAAATATGGTAGATATGCTAAATAGAAAAATGGCTATCCTGAAGAACAGTTATGCCATTTTAAAAAGTACAGTAACGTAGATGAAAAAAAACCACTGCCGCAGCAATGCAACCGGCAGATGAAACAAGTACCCCGAGAAAGAGTACACTAGACGTAGGGATGCAAGTTAGTGAGGACGACATAAAAAGAGAAGTAACTGAGATAATAGCAAAAACGAAAGAAGAAATTGAGACCCAGATGAGAAATAAAATGGGGTGGGAGGGACTTTCTAAAATAATAGATCATAAATGGCCAAAACCTGCTTTATCAATACATAAGCTACAGGATCTTCTTCTTTCGGTTCCGTCTTCACCTTAGTGAAGGTTGGCAACAATCTCGGCGAACTAGGTTCGGTTTTGAGCAGCTCGGAATAAGGAATGTGAGTCTAGTCCGGTCCAGTCTCTTATGTTTTTCAACCACGAATGTTGGCGTCTTCCTATACCTCGTCTGCCTTCTATTTTGCCTTCCATTATTATTTTCAGCAGCCTCATTCTATCACTCCTGATTACATGTCCCAAGTATGCGGTTTTTCTCTTCTTTATGTCGACAACTAAGTCTCTGTCCTTACCTAATCTTCTCAGAACTTCTTCATTACTGATGTGGTCTGTCCAGGGTATTTTTAAGAGCCTTCTATACACCCACATTTCGAAAGCTTCTAGCCGCCTTAGAGTTTCGGCCTTTAGGGTCCAAACTTCGGATCCGTACAGCAAGACGGAATAGATGTAACAATTGACAGGATCAGAAACTATTAAAGAATATAAAGACGATATGGCTGTCATAGTAAAACCGGGAGACCCATTTACTGGGAAAGAGACTGAGGACATAATGCATAATTTTCCAGAAGTAGCCGTGTTAATAGAAGAAGAGCAAATAGAAGGTAAGATCGAGTACGTTAAAACAAATAAAGAAATTATTCTGAGTAAAGGGAAGAAAAAGGAGATCTCTAGAGTTCTATATTTACTACCATATGATGTAAAACCAGAGGGAGTAAACGACATATGCAAACTGTATGCTACTATAAATAGTCTACAAAAAGAGCTGCAACCAGATACTAAGGAAATTAAGCTGATTGCGTTGGGTAATGTGGATATATTATACGTAAGAAAATGTGCGGAATACGTATTCCATAGAACTGAAATAAAGGTAGAAGTGAGTGCTATTGAAAGCTCCAAAAGGAAAAAAAGACATAAATCGTTTGGAAGTGAGGAACAACCAGGACGGAGATCATTATAAAATCGGGAGGTAAAGAATACGCAGACATTCTGCGTACAGTTAAAAGTAGTGTCGATATCGACGCAGCCGGGATCCGAGTCAGATCAATTAAAAAAACTACCACAGGCGATGTCATGTTGGAAATCCAGGGAGACAAAGACAAAGCTGAAGCTTTGAAAATGGAAATCCAGAGCAAAAATGACGATACGCGGGTCAGTATCAAAAATAGCGATGATATAGTCTACATCTCTAATGTTGATGGGGATATAAATAAACAGGACATCGAGGAAGTAGTGCGAAAAAGCGTAGGAAACGCAAATGCCGAAGGCCAGGTAAGAGTTTTATCGATACGACCTAGCCAAGGAGGTAGCCAAAACGCTACGGTCGCATTAAGGAAAGGGCTGGCGAGAGCTTATAAAAAGAGGGAATATACGAATCGGCTGGGTATCCTTGGGGTGCAACCGCGAGTAAACCCTTTCAGGTGCTATAGATGCCTAGAATATGAGCATCACACAAGCGAATGCAGTGGAAAGGATAGGTCTAAGATATGTCTTAAATGTAGTAAAGAAAACCATAGGGCAAAGTACTGCACAAATAATAGTTTTTACCTAGCTTGCAAACAAGAAGGACATAGGGCTGACCAAATTAGGTGCCCAGTATACAAAAAACAGATAGAAGCCAAAGCAAGTGAGGCAGTAAATGGTAGGGGAGGAAATAAAGCGTAATAACAATAAAAATATTACAAATAAATGTGAGTGGGCCTACGCAGCACAGGACATGGCATACGCAACGGCCGTACAAAAGGAATGTCGACATACTAGTTGTATGTGAACCGAACGAAAAGCGGGTAGAAGGCCAAAACTGGCTTACAGACAAGAGGGCGGGTGTGGCTATATTAATCATAAATAAAGGTATGGATATAGTAAAACATGTAAGCGGAGAGGGGTATGTAATGGTGAAAATGAGAAACTTTTCTATGATTGGTTGCTACATATCTCCCAATAAAATGCTGAGGGATTGTATGAATGAATTAATGAATCAGTTGAAATAATGGGAAACGTCTCCTATGTGGGTTCACCCAAAACCGACAAAAAAGGAGAACACTGGATGGAATGGATCTCGGAGCTAGACATGGTTGTGCATAATACCGGGATAAAGCCTACATTTGTGAGAGGAAACAGTGAATCCTACATTGACGCGACAATTTCAACAAACAATATTGCAGGAAAAATAGCAAATTGGGATGAATCATTGACACAACATAATTTCATATATTTTGAAATTAAGGAATAAGAAATATTTAGGAAATACCACTGTAGATTGGGACACTTTTACTGACAACATGGGACTAATCTGCAGAAATACTTTCAAACCTAATTATCAGACGCTAAGCAAATGGATCCAACAAGCATACAAAAACTGCACAAATACCGACAGAAAAACTATGAATAACCCATACTGGTAGAATGAAAAAATAGGTGAAAAAAGGGCAGAATGCATAAGATTTAAGAGAAACTCAACTAGAGCAAAAACACGAAGAATAGATGGCATAGAGGACTTAGAGAATATATATAAAACAACAAAGAATGAATTAAGAAAAGTGATAAAAGAAGCGAAAAAGGAATATTGGAATGAACTGCGCCAAGAGCTGGATAACAATATATGGGGAGATGCGTACACAATTGTAGCAAAAGTTCAATATATTGGTGCCCCATCACTTGAGTACCGATAAGAAAAGAGAAAGTGTGACTCGCCTTTTCTCATTTGCGGCTGACAAACATAAACCCCTTTACGAACCAGGCACTTGAGACCTCCATTATTAGCATGAGGAACAGAGAGGCCCCTGGATTGGACAAAATTCCACCGGAAGCAATCAAACTGGTTGCTTCTAAATTCCCTGAGCTATGAACAGTAGGGTGGAACGAAAAAACGAAAATTGGAAATTTTAATTTTAATAGTGCGGAAATTATGCCTATGTTAGATTAAATCATTTTGACATATTATTTTTTCTAATTCGATTTTTTCTTCTGCCTCCCCAACAGCCCTAACTTTTTTAAAAAAAATTAATTTTTGGGAATAGTTAAGCCTCCAACGGTATTTTAAAAAATATATAATATAAAATTCTAATAGGACTCAAAGCTATAACAAAAGAATGCTTTACCATGCACCATAAATAATTTTAACAAAAAAGTGCGCCTTTTGCCTCCCCAAAGGCCTTAAAATATAAGAAAAATTAGTTTTTCCGCACAGTAAATTTTGACCGCCAATAAATTGCTTTAGTTATAATAAAACGGTTAAGAAGCAAATTTTCGCACCTGTAAACTGTCCGGACTCGTCTAAATGAATAATTTGCGCATGCGTCGACAAGATGTAACGCGCAAAGGTGCGTTATTGTGCCGGCGCGGCGTTTCTCCCACCGTCGCACCCTCCTACTGGCTTTGTTTTAGCGCTAGTCGTTTTTAGTATGAGAACTTAGTCGCGAACGTTTAGCGTTTTGTTAGTGCGTGTTTTGTTTTTTACGTGTAGTTCTGTTTTTTAAAAATGGCCAAATCAGGGCCATCCGGATTAACAAGATGTGCTGTAAACTACCCCGTGTTTGAACAACCGTCGAAATTGCCTGAAAATGTTCTACCAACCTACGAACAAGTTATGAAGTTTTGTGCCTGGATTAGGTTCAATAAAAAAGTAAGTAAAAAAGAACCCGTATTCTCTGAAATATCCCAAGAGGTTGCGGTAAAATTGGAAGAACTTTGGAATAAAGCATCTATTGCTACAGTTTCTCATGCCAGGATATTACAGCTTCTGAAATCATATCATGACAAATTTATGAAACTTATGAAGCCGTTTAAAAACAGACAAGTTAGTGAAACTTACAAAGCTAAAATAGAACGTTTTAGAGACGAAAGTAAAACACTTTTTGATATAGCAGCGTGCAAATGCAAAGTCTTTGCTTCTTGTACCTGTGAAAAAAACTAAAAAGGTGTCTGTTGATGAGCAAGAATTCCTCTTAGATCAAAGAGGAGCAAGAAAAATGATAATAAGTGCAGTGGATGTAAAGAAAACGACAAAGCTGATAAAAAGAGAAGAAAGGCAAAAAAAGGATGCTTCTCGAACATTACCTACCTTAGAAGTAACGGATCCGGGAGTGTCAGCTGCCTGTGAGTTATCTTCCAATTCCGAGTCTAACGAATCCTCTGATAGTGAGTTTGAATTGCTTCAAGTACCACCGCCCACGCCTTCAACATTCGAAAATATTAAAAAGAAACAGCAAATGCGAATTCAGCTCACGACATTTGTAAAAACATGCGACAGACATGGAATATCAGATAGATCAGCCGCTGCTCTTGCGTCTGCCGTTCTAAATGATATTGGAATAGTAACACCAGAAGATCCTTCTAAAATTATCGATCGAAGTAAAGTTAGGAGGGAGAGGCGTAAAACTCGTTCTAATCTCCGGGAGCAAGAAATGGCTCCGAATATGATTAAGTTACGTGGTATCTACTTTGACGGGCGCAAAGATAAGACTCTAGCCCAAGTCAAAAAAGGAAGCAAGTTCTACCGTCAAACGATTATAGAAGAACATATAAGTTTGGTGCAAGAACCAGAATGTAAGTATATCGGTCATGTGTCTCCTACTTCTGGTTCAGCACTAAGTATTAAAACAAGCATCGTTCAAATGTTAGAAGAAAACGACATTGATACTACGGAATTAGAAGCTATTGGCTGTGACGGGACAGTTGTAAACACCGGTGTTAAAGGCGGTGTGATAAGACTCTTAGAAGAACACTATAAAAAACCGCTGCAGTGGTTTGTTTGTATGTTACACGCAAATGAACTTCCACTTCGACATCTTTTTAATCATTTAGATGGAGACACTACCGGGCCTCGTGGGTTTGCAGGTGCTATCGGAAAGCAGCTAGAGAAGTGCGATAATTTGCCAGTAATTCAGTTTAAAACCATTAAAGGCAATTTACCCGAAATACCAAAAAATATTTTGGAAGAGTTAAGTACTGATCAAAAATATTTGTTTGAAATATGTCAGGTAATTGCTAGTGGTCGCAATACGTCTGTTTCAAACCGAAATCCTGGAAAACTGGCTCATTCGCGGTGGGTGACGACTGCGAATCGCATTCTTAGACTTTATATTTCAAGTGTAAATCCAAGCCCAAACTTGACCAAGCTAGCAGAATATGTAATGAAGGTTTATGCCCCGATGTGGTTTACTATAAAGTCAAAGCCAACATGTAAAGATAGTGCAAAACACGTCTTGCAAATGATACAGTTATCTCGATATTTAGATGAAGAGTTGAGACAAATTGTAGACGCTGTAATACAACGAAATGGCTTTTTTGGACATCATGAAAATGTACTTCTTAGTATGATTACTGACGAAAGAAAGCATATACGAGAACTTGGACTTCGTCGAATTTTAAAAGTAAGAAGTTCTTTGCCGCAAAATAGTGTTAGAGTATTTAAACTTTCTCCTTTCTGTTTTAATGCAAATGAGTACTATGAACTGATCGACTGGCAAAAGTGTAACCTAACGGAACCTCCCATATTTTCTAGAGTTTCCACAGAAGATCTGAAAGAACTGATTAAAACTCCAGAGTCAATTGATATTGATTTTGGAAAGTACCCTTGTCACACACAGTGTGTTGAACGGTGTGTCAAGCTCGTCACAGAAGCTTCTGCTGCAGTTTGTGGTCCTGATTCTTGAGATGGATTTATAAGGACACGAGCCGATTCTAGAAAAGACATGCCTTCCTTTAACACAAAATCAGAATTTGCATTTAAAAGGGAGCATGTTTTAAAAATTTTTTTTACTATTACTGAAAAATTGATAATTTTGTTAATAAATATCAAAAGTATGCTTTTGTTCTTAAATTTTTCCTAGAAAAAAAACTTATAAAAAGTATTCGAAATCACTAGAAATTGCGTCTATTTGGGAAGACGGAGAAGGCAGCTAAGGTAAGTATTTTGTGGAATATTTTTTTAAAAGACCCAGGAGACTGTTCACTAGCTTATAATTTGTATAAAATGATTTTTTATGCAACATAATAAAAATTCCAATTTATTTCAGTACTGTAAAAAAAAATTTTTTTCTAAATTTCACAACAACTGGGGAGGCAGAAGATATTGTTCCATTTTTTCCAAACTCTTACAGATACTTAAAGGTAGTGTTAGGCAACTTTTCTGAGGTATTACATTTCGATATATACATATTTTTTTTACCCCCTCTTTCACTCCACCCCAATGAACAGTGTGCTAATGTCATAGGCCTTCGCCGAGGAATGGAAACTGGCTAAAGTTATATTAATACTAAAAGGCGGAAAACCCCCAGAATTCGCAAATTCGTATAGACCACTTTGTATGCTGAATACAATCAGCAAACTTATGGAAACACTCATCAGAAATAGGTTAACGGCTGAATTGGAAAAAAAGGTAGGCCTACATAAGCATCAATATGAGTTGCAAAGAGGAAAGTCAGCTGTACAAGCCCTGGAGGCTATGAAGGAAATGGTGGAAGAATACAAACAGAAATGGTGTGTGTTAATAAAGGTAGACGTTAAAAACGCGTTTAACTCTGCCCGTCATAGCATTATCATGAAGAAACTACGAGAAAGAAATATATCTAGCTATCCCATAAACATCATACCTAGCTACCTCAAAAAAATAGAAAGATTACTGTTGGAAAAGGTGATGCCCTAGAAGTTACCGCTGGGGTACCACAGGGCTCGGTCTTAGGACCGACCCTATGGAATATTCTCTATGGTGATGTACTAGGTCTGGACCTCACAGATGACGCTTGCTGCATATGGTTCGCGGATGACCTAACGTTACTTATAGGAGCCAAAAATAAGCATATCATAATACGAAATGCGAATAAGTGTCTACAAGATATTAGCAATTGGATGGAAAGACATAAATTAACACTAACGCCAGATAAAACCGAAGCAGTGATATTTAGAGGTAAACGAGACAGGGAAGAAGTAGTTTTTAATAAATAGATATCTCCCCGGCAAATACAATCAAATATTTAGGGATAACTATCGATGAGAAGATGCGCCTTGTACAAACACATTGAGGTTACGGCACAAAAGACTGATGAAAAGGTCTCTAGACTAATAAGGCTCATGACTAATATTGAAGAGCCAAGAAGTAGCCGACGGGCTGTGTTGTGGAGTGCAATGCACAACATATGGTGTTCCTGTGTGGAATGGGGCTTCAAAAATTAAAAAATACAGAAAGTGAATGGGAAAAGCCCAAAGAAAGATGCTCTTGCGGGTAGCATCGGCATACAAAACGGTTTCATGTGTTGCGCTGCAAGTAGTAACAGCTACATTACCTATAGACCTTATGGTCTGGGAAAGGACATATCTATACAACAATAGACACGAAGTTCACGCTAGGAAACAGGCAACAGCCAGAGATGAAGCCCTATCCATTTGGCAGCATAGGTGGAAAAATTAAGCCACAAAAGCGCAGTGGACGAAAAGAGAAATACCCGATATTGAAGCTTGGATTAGCTGTAAGCACCGTGAAACAGATTACTTTTTAACTCAAGTTCTAACGGCGCACGGGTGTTTCAGGACATACGCTAAACGTTTTGGTCACGATAACTGCGACATGTGTCAATACTGTAGCAGCTTGAATACGGTGGAACACACAATATTCCATTGCGAAAGATGGAACCGACATAGAACAACGACGTCTCTTGAAGTGGGCATCAATTTAACAGTGGACACATTTGTAACTCAGATGTTAGAGAGCAGGAAAAAATGGAAATCTATAAATAAAATGATAAGAGATATTATGAGCCAAAAAGAAAATAATGAATATGGGAGACAAAAGAGAGTTGAAGAGCAGGCATAAGAAAATAAGACCGGGGCTGCCTTGATGTAATGCTAACCAGCGGTTCCAAAGCAGACTCTCTCGGAGGAGGTGTTGTTTCACTTGGTTGCGGCAAAGAGCTGCGTGCATGATGCATTTTTCCACCTCCGGAAAAAAAGTAAGCATAACACACACTATTCGTCATATCAAAATCCATACTGGATGCAACAACATTTTAACCAGGGTCGCTGGTCAGTTAACGTATGGTGTGGGATTTCAGATGGTAAAATTATAGGCCCTTTTGTTTTTGATGAACATTTAAATGGCTAGAGTTACTTAAGATTCTTAAGAGATAAATTGCCTATGTTATTCGAAGATATTCTTTTAGCAGTACGGCAAAATATGTGGATACAACAAGGTTAGGCGAGTCTTTCCAAACAGCTAAAAAACGTTTTCTTAACATAGAAAAAAGGTTACATATGAATGAAAAGTTGCTTAATGATTATTCAAAATTTATTAATGAATACGTTACGCTTAACCACGCTAGATATATTTCTTGGTGTGACGATGAATCTTCATTAAAATACTATATTCCTCATAGTTGTGTGGTTCGAGAAGATCACCAAACCACTAAGCTTCGCGTAGTGTTTGACGCTTCCAGTAAAAGTTCCACGGGAATCTCGTTGAATGACATAACTCTAAAAGGCTACCAGGTTCAGCCTGATCTTTTCGATATTCTTTGTAGATTTAGACAGTATCCGTTCGTCCTCACTGCCGACATTGAGAAAATGTACAGGCAAATAAGAACAAATCCTGAGCAAAACGTCCTGCAAAATATTTTGTGGAGAAATTCTCCTTGTGATCCAATCCAATGTATAGAATTATTAACAGTAAGTTACGGTTCCAACTTCGCTCCATTTGTAGCTACTCGATGCTTACATCAATTAGCTATGGGTGGTGAAAAAGAATTTCCTTTGGCGGCCGAGGCTCTAAAATTTCAAACATACGTTGACGACGTTTTATGTGGTTCCAATTCGGAAATTGAATTAGAAAATTCCTACTACCAATTAAATACACTCCTTGATTCAGCAGGATTCCATCTGCATAAATGGAATTCAAATTCTTTTCAGTTTCGAGAAAAATTTTGTACAAATAACAAGTCTGTAGATTATGAGATTACCAACGAAAAAGTTTCCAATAAGGTTTTAGGTTTAGTGTGGAATAATATTTCCGATTCCTTTGCATTGTCCGTGCCTCAGTTTTTTGTTGAGAGTTCCGTAACCAAGAGGGTTGCATTGTCCACCATTAGTAAAATGTACGATCCACTAGGACTGGTAAACCCGGTATGTGTGAATTTTAAGGTTTACATGCAAAAATTATGGATTGCTAAGCTTTCATGGGACGATCCTATTAAAGGGCTTCTTCTTTCTGAATGGCATGAAATTGTAAACTCTTTAAATTCTTTAGTAGAATTAAAAATACCACGTCAGCTATTTCAAAATAAGCCCATTTTGAAAATAGAACTTCACGGATTCGCTGACAGTAGCGAAAAAGCATATGGAGCATGTGTATATTTCCGAACAGTTTACACTGACAATATGGTATCTTGTGCTTTAGTTAGTTCCAAATCCAGAGTAGCTCCGGTTAAAACAATCAGTTTGCCACGGTTAGAATTGAGTGCAATGGTTTTGTTAGTAGACCTATCTCAAAAGATGATAGACATTTTTCAAAATAAAATATCTTTAGATTCCATAAATGTGTGGACAGACTCCCAAATTGCATTATGCTGGATACAATCACATCCATCCCGATGGTCAACCTATGTAGCCAACAGAGTTTCGCATATACAAAAAATATCCTCCACGTGGCATTGGAGACATGTCAAGTCAGCCGAGAACCCAGCAGACATTTTGTCGCGCGGATCGCTTCCTAACAAACTAATCCAAGCATCATTGTGGTGGCATGGACCGCAATTTCTTTCCGAACTTAATAAAGATTTAAGTCAGTTTAATCCACAGACATCGTCATTAGAAGTTCCAGAAGTAAAGAAAATTACTTTATATAATATCACCCTTCAAGATAAGCGATTAGTAAATGATTTCTAGTATAATGTATTTTTAAGATTCTCACATCTCAGTAGATTGACGCATTCTATAGCATATAGCTTTAGATGTATTTCAACCCTTAGAAATCCAAACAATAAACAAGTAGGCCCCATAACAGTAGCAGAGAATGCATTGAATTTCATTATCCGACAGATCCAACGTTTGTATTTTGAAAAAGAAATTTTTGAGATTAAATCTTACAAACAAATATCAAATAAAAATTTATTGTCTTTAAGTCCGTTTCTAAATAAGTCAGAATTTTTGTGTGTCGGCGGTCGTCTGGAACATGCTGATATCCCAGAGACTCATAAGCATCCCATTCTCCTTCCAGCAAATAATCATGTAGTAACCCTCATGCTCGCACATGAGCATAAGCGCCTTGGTCATGCGGGAGCTCACACAGTTTTGTCCAATGTTCGACTGAAATATTGGCCGTTAAATGGCCTTAACCAAATAAAAAAGATTATTCACAATTGCCTAAACTGTTTTCGATTTTCAGTAAAACCTTCTGAACAAATAATGTCAGACCTTCCGAAAGATAGAGTATCCAGTTGTAGACCCTTTGAAAATGTAGGTGTAGATTTTGGTGGTCCTTTCCTTGTAAAAACTTCAAATCTGCGAAAAGCACCACTGTCTAAGTGCTATGTAGCTATCTTCGTATGTATGGCCACTAAAGCCATTCATATAGAACTTGTGTCTTCCTTAAGTACTGAATCATTTTTATTGACTCTGAAAAGATTCATAGCCAGAAGAGGCAATCCGTCCAAGATATATAGTGATAACGCTACAAATTTTTTAGGGGCACAGAATCAGTTGAGGGAATTGCGTGACTTCTTTCGAAACTCTGAATTTCAAAATAGCGTCAAGTCCTTTGCTACAGAAACCAACATTGAATGGAAATTCATTCCTTCCCACAGTCCTCATTGGGGAGGTATGCGGGAAGCGGCAATAAAAAGCTGCAAATATCATCTTAGGCGTATTATGGGTAATGCTAAACTAACCTTTGAAGAGCTAGTCACTGTATTATACCAAATAGAAGCAATTCTAAATTCTCGCCCAATTTGTCCATTATCCAACGACCCGTCCGATTTGCAGTGCCTGACGCCAGGGCATTTCCTAATAGGCACCAGCCTTACCGCTTATCCAGAGAAAAATGTTACCTATTTGCCAGACAACAGACTTGCTTTCTGGCAACGATGTTCTCAACTCCAGCAACATTTCTGGAACAGATGGAGTAGAGAATACTTAAACCTGCTTCAAAATAAACCCAAATGGTTGAATCCAACAAAAAATTTAGCTCCAAATGACCTGGTGTTGTTAAAAGAAGACAACATTCCTCCACTAAAATGGCCTAGAGCTAGAATTTTAGAAATACTTCCCGGCCGTGACGGAAAAGTTATAGCAATCAAGCTCAAAACCACAGATACAATACTAACTAGACCCATTACAAAGGTCTGTCTGCTGCCTTCCTCAATGGCCTAAACCTTGATTGATTATTCTTATGTATTTTTAACATTTTTTGTTGTTGTAAAGGTGATGTGTCGGAATTAGGGGCCTTCCCTGGTTGATGACCCATGGTTATTGTTGAGACCAAGTGGCAACACCCTAGTCACCGACCTATTATCAAAACCATAATTATAACTAATTAGTTGTTCCATTATTTTGTTTCACACATTGTTCCACCAAATATCTTATTTATGTGGGATGATTTAATTGCATTGTTCTTTTTAATGATTTGAAGTCGGGTGACTTCAAGGGGGGGAGTATGTTGTAATTCAAACCCTCTTTTTTGATTATGTAAGCACGCCACTTATTTTAAAGTCTTAAAGAACCTTCTACCTGGCCGGCTTATCCCGAGTTAACGACTGCGCATGCAAGCACCCGTATTGGGAGAAAAAATGCCGCACGCAAGGAGAGAAGTACCGTACCCTTCCTAGAGTGATGAATTAACAAGTCCTTTTTCCTCACGTGTTCTGCTTTATTCTGTAAGGGCTGTTAATATATTTTTCCAAACCACGAGGTGGTTAAAACTTCGTATCCTGTAGTACATATATCCATATTTCCATCAGAAAGACATAATAGCACTTGTAGTGAATAGAAAGTGATTAAGTAATACGTATTGCAGTGTTTTTGTGCATTCTTCTGAAGGAATTTAAGGTAACATTTATCTTTATCGTATAATTAATGGACAAAAATATAATTACAACACCACCACAAACTATCTGTTGCTCAGTGTGTAAACCACTGAGTCTCCGGTCCTTCGCAATTTTAAAATAAGAAATATATTCGTTATTTTTATCACAAAGTGGTATTTATTGAAGCACCTTTCCTTACATCGATTGGAATCAGAGGCCACCTGTGTTATCGAAGGATATCTGTTTTACACACAGATATAATCAGATTCATATATAAAGATTAAATAATATAGCATCGCATTTGAAGATTCCCGAAAAAAGTTGAAAACAAAACAATTGTTCAATCACCTCCACCTAGCGACAGTTAAAACCACTGGAATGAAACGATGATACAATATTTTATTGAAATCCTAAATGTGCAAATATTTAATGGGGCCCTAGAAAAATTAATAACACCTGGAAATAATGTATTTATGATATTATTATAAATTTCCAGCAAATACTTGCTTCATTATTTTCTTCATTGTTACTAGCTTCTATAGCAGTGTTTGGCTGAAGAATTTTATTTGCAATATTTTGTTTGTTATTTTTTTACTCCTTAAAAGTCAAACGAATAAAAAGCACTGTAGTAATTATATTGTTTGTAAATTTACTGTATCAACCCTTACATTGTGGAATCTACTCATGTTGTTATCGTTATAAATGAAACTGTTTCTAAATAATTCCACTATATAATGAGAAAATTATAAAAATTTAAAAAAAAATGACAATTGTTTCAATAACTTAAAATATCATCGTCAGAATGACAGAAGTTACATTTGATGTGATATCTACCTGATGTTTCATAATTATTTTTGGCTAGACCTATCTTTTGATTGACTTAATATACATATATGAATAGAAATAAGAAGTTATGATATTACAAATATTATTAGTCCGGTGGAGATATCCTGGATATCTTTTTTCCCATCTAAGAACAGTGCAATGACGTAGGAAGCCAAGGGAAACTATATTATCCGCTGGTGTTTACAATGATTAATTAAGAGGACAGATTAATAGTGGAGAACTTCCTAGATTTGACTGTTCATTGATTTCTTCATATTGTGGGTCTCTAAGTGTCTTCTAATTTCTAATTCCTCAAGAAAATCTAGTTATTGTTTCTTATCACAAATATGTAGTACTTCTAGTTCTGTGTGAGGTGTTAATGAATGTTTGGTGTCAAATAGATGTTTTGCGTAATGGGATTTCTCTGGTTGTTTGCATCTGTATGCTTGTAAGGGTTCATTGTGTCTAATTTCAAAATTTCGAATTATTTGAATATTATAATAAATAAACTACTTGATAAAAAAGAGAAAAGAGTGGCATTACAACCAAAATTATTTTTATTTACAAGCAAGTCCATCTACCACTGGGGTAATTAGCGACATAAATATGGGTCAAAGTTTTGCTAATATGTTAATGTCACTTAGATATTTAAAAAGATTATGGATATTACAGTTGTTGCCAAGTACTTGTTCTAGATTGTTGCTAAGAATGTTGTATTGTCTTGATTGTTGAAACTTTGGGCAATCGGTTATTAAATATTTGACAGTGAGCTGTGTTTTGCATAATTCGCATTTTGGGGATTCACTTTTAGTAACTTAGTAACCATGAGTAAGCTCAGTGTGGCCTATTGGTAACCTACATGTTTATTATGGGAGGTTCAGCTTCTGCTTCTTGGTTAAAAATCTTTAATACATTATTTATAATTTCACGACTTGTTAAAACTTTATTTTTCACCTTACTTTTAAACGGTATTTTGTTTGTCAAAATCCGGAACCCATGCCATCTTTCAGCAATTAATTAGCAATAAATTACACCGAAGAGCGCGCGTCCGTAACTATTTTCGTCGCCGAGATAGCGTTTCCGGGCTGCCGTAGCTTAAGACCGCCGAGGGGGTGAGCTAGTCCGGCGCTTGGGGGTAGTTTTCGGGATCCGGGACCCGAGCCATCTTTCAGCAATTAATTAGCAATAAATTATCGCGCTAAGCTCGTTTCGATAGCTTTCACCGTTGCCGAGATAATGCATATGGCTGCCGTAGCTTAATATTAAGGTAGGGGGGATTCGCGTTTCTCGTGAACCGCTTGAGCAATAAAATCGCTTTTTGGGTAATAAATTAGCAATTAAATAGTAAAAAATTATGGTACCAGTCCGGGAGCTCCCCCCTAAAAAAGCTGCCGCAACTTAATATACGTATCGATTTCACTCATTGGAAAGACGTCTTTTAAGGAATCCTCTCGTGTATGAACAGTACTCTTCTTCTATGAAAGAATATGTTGAGTTGGGTCACATGGAGCCTGTCGACGTCTTGACGACTTCATCCCAAACATATTATATTCCTGATCACAGCGTACTGAAGCCACAGAATGTCAGCACACAACTTAGAGTGGTCTTCAACGCATCGGCCAGATGCCCCAAAATCAGTTATCATTAAATTAACATCTTCTTCCTGGTCCTAAGTTACAAAGAGATATTGCCACAATCCTGTTACATTTTCGTCTTCATAGATTTGCAATTATTGCAGATATAAAGATGATGTTTCGTCAAATACTAGTGAATGTTGCCCATCAGGACTATCGGCGAATAGTGTGGAGATTTTCTCCTTCCGAACCTCTCCAAGACTTTCGAATTAAAACTGTTACTTATGGAACTACTTCTGCTCCTTATTTAGCCTTCCGCGCCCTTTTACAGTTGGCGGAGGCAGAAGGTTCTACTTATCCTTTGGCTTCACAGGCTCTTCGTTTCGATACATATGTGGATGATATTGTTACAGATAGCTCATCTTTTGAATCGGCCTAGTTACTTCAGCAACAACTCGTTGATGTTCTTGAAAAAGGAGGATTTGAATTACGTAAATGGTCTAGTAACGATCACTCATTTACCGCCTTCACATTTGTATACTAACTCGTTGTCCTTTAACGAAGATACTTCACTTAAACAGATATTTTCTTCTTCTCGGAACAACCTTTTGATGGTAATTGTACAATACGAAGCCTATTATCTCATTTAGCTAGAATTTTCGATCCACTTGGGTTTCTTTCTCCGGTCACTTTCCTTTTAAAACACTTGATTCCGCATATTTGGACTTATAAGTTAGATTGGGATCAACCCCCGCCAGAAGAGATTATTCGTCTGTGGAAATTTTACTCCACAGATTTCGCAACTCTTTCGTCCCTGAGTCTTCCCCGCACCTTTTGTCATGGGATGCACTGGACTATCTCGTTGGGTTCGGGATGTGAAACTAATAATTATGAAGAGTTGAACACAACACTTTATTGTAAATATAAATCGGGTACAACATATAAAATACCACTCCAAATACAGTGTTCGCTTTTACATTAGCCACCGATTATAACCGGTAGCTGACTGCCCGCGCCAGCGCTCTCAACTCCTCAGCCTGACGTCCGCCGTCCCCCTCTCACAGAATCTGTCCTGGTACTGTCTACTCGGCCTTAGGCCGTACCACTACAGCGAACATACGGAGTTTTGAATTACATGGTTTTGGAGACGCAAGCGAGAAGGGGTACTGCGCCGTAGCGTATATTCTTACTTATACTCGCACGGGAGAATGTTCCACACATTTGGTTGCATCCAAATCCAAAGTGGCTCAATTGAAAAGGATCACTTTGCCCAGGCTAGAGCTTTGTGCTTATGTATTAGTGGCTCGCACTGGTTTCCTTTCTTCGCAACACCTTTGAAACTTACATTTATTTTGATAAAATTGTTGGATGGTCTGACTCGTAGGTTGTATTATCTTGGATTAAGTCCTCTCCGCATCACTGGAAGACTTTTGTTAGTAACAGAGTGTCTTTCATCCAGGATAAACTTCCCTCTTCTTCTTGGTTCTATGTCAGATCAGAGAACAACCCCGCAGATGTAGGTTCTCGCGGCTTATTACCCTCAGAGCTGCTCACTTGCATCTTATGGTGGGCGGGACCATCTTTTCTTAAATGTACCTGTCCACCTTGGAATGAGCTTCCCCAACCTAATTTTAACACATCTTCTAGAGTTTCTGAAGAAGAGCGTCAATTAACATTTCACGTGGTACCCGCAGTGAATCTTCTTGACTCGTTAATTTCGCAAAATTCCTCCTTGTTTAAGCTTACTCGAATTTTAGGTTGTTTTTCGCTACATTTATAATTCTGGCAAACCAAATAATGAACGGACAGGTGGTGTAAATTCATATGAGCTGCATCTGGAGTTGCTAGTTCTAGTAAAACGTACGCAGGAGTTGTCGTTTTCTGCAGAAATTAAGATGCTTCGAGACAATAAGAGTATACTCAAGGTCCTTCGTAAATTATTTCCATTTATTGATGATCAAGGTATCGAGTTGGAGGGAGACTAGTTAATGCTCCTCTCTCATTTGAGAGAAAACATCCTGCTCTTTTACCTAAACATGGCCGTTTTACTGATTTACTCATTGAATCATATCATCTTAAATATCTTCATGCAGGAGTTCAATCTGTGCAGATTCTTCTGTCCCAACAATTCCGGATCTTATCATCTGAATGTTCAATTTGTCGTGTTTTGGGTAAGTGCCTTCCATGCTGGAAGACCAATCCTAAATTTGTTCAGCCTATAATGGGCGCCTGGCCATCAGCTCGCGTTACTCAAGTAAAACCTTTTCTTCATGTTGGTGTAGATTATGCAAACCCATTCAACATTACTTTAAGTAAGGTCCGTGGGGCCAAAGTCCTGAAGGCTTGTTTTTGTTTATTTGTGTGCTTCACTACTAAAGCCCTTCATTTAGACTTGGTATCTGATCTCTCAGCAGATGCATTTTTGGCAACTTTACGGCGATTTCTATCACGACGAGGACGCTGTAGTGATATTTACAGTGATTGTGGGAGTAATTTCATATGTGCTGCTCGACAAATTGACGTATTCCTCAAATCCGCTGCCGAGCAGGAATCTATCGCGTGGCACTTTAACCCACCCTCGTCTCCTCAGTTTGGCGATTTATGGGAGAGTGGTGTCAAATTCGTTAAATCTCACTTACTGCGAATTGTTGGTGACCAAGTATTAACTTATGAAGAGCTTTCCACTGTTCTCAGGCAAGTAGAGACAAAAACACCATCTATGTGAACACGGACAGTCGGGCGTCCGTTTTGGCCTTAGCAAGCGTCGAACATAGCGTGGGACTGTCACAATACCTTGAAAACCTTGGCAAAAGACAATAGAGTAATTCTTACTTGGGTGCAAAGCCATATACAGAGGTGGTTGGAAATGAGGGAGCTGATAAGTGTGCCAAGAAAGAGGCTCATCTCACCCTCATGGGACCAGAACCAGCATACGGCTTTTCATACAGCGCCGTACGAAAAACTGTTTCCAACTGGGTGTCGCTTGAACAAAATCACGGGACATGCTCAGTCCAAAAGAATGCTAAAAGGACCATCGAGTTCCTACGCAGCAAATGCTTTTAGACTGGGTAGGAAAGAACTGCGAAAAGTGGTAGGATTCATAACTGGCCACTGGATATTCAACGCACACCTAGTGAAAATGGGGATTGAAATAACAAATCCCCATTGCAGGATATGTGGAGAAGCAGAGGAAACCGCAAAGCACGTGGTCTTCGATTGCTCTGCCCTGTGCAGAAGGCAAGCCTCCTGTCTAGATATCTTCCTAGGCATAAATCAGGAGGGAATGCAGGAAAACATAATCCGACGAATCTCAATGTTCGCTAAGAATATAGGATGGGACTCTGCTTAATACCTGTGAGTGGGGGTGCACAATAAGCCAATTAATTGCTGAGCGGCAACCATTAGGGCACCTGAACCCTAACCCCCTCGTGACTAAAAAGAAATAGAGACAGTGCTTAATTCCAGATGTCTTACCGCTTGTAGCAATGATCGTAATGATCTGACCGCTTTATGTCCCGCTATATTTCTTACCCTCGAACCATTGGCCTCATGTCTAGAACCTGATGTTTCTTCTCTTTCTTTAAATCGTCTGTCGCGATGGAAGTTATTGTCTCGCATTCATCAGACGTTTTGGCATAGATGGTCGAAAGAGTATCTTCACACACTTCACCAGAGGCATAAGTGATTCGATATTGCATCTTCTCTTTCTCCTGGTGTCCTTGTTTTAATAAAAGATAACCTTCCTCCTTTGCGGTGGACGATGGGGAGAGTGATGGAGGTTTTTTCGGGTTCTGATGGGATAGTGCGAGTTGCAATAGGACAACTAGAGGTCTTTCGAAAAGACCAGCTGTGAAGGTTTGGCCCGCTTCCTCTCAATCCTTAAAATATTATCTATATTTTGGTGGGCGGTATGTCGCGTCCACGCTACTTTGTGTTGTGTATATAATTGTCTTTCTTTTCTTTCTAGTATTATTCTTTTATTTCTTTTTTTATCAATTGTCTTTGAATATAATTTGCTTCTTCGTAACTTCTCGGCCCTTGTCGTGTGAAGTCGACGAGAAGCAGGAACGATAGATGGAATTGTTAAGCTGAAGTCGAATCGAGAGGTTATAACGAGACTTTGTGTTGTGCAAGTGGTGTCTCCAATCTACCTGAAAGAAGGGGGCCCCAGACTTCTGCATCCACCTAGAATACCGCAGATCAGGCACGAAAGGTGAGACAAGGGCTTATTTACTAATCTCATAAAGATTATTCATTCGCGTGATACTATCCATATTCTCTCAACTAGCTATCTGAAGGTCTAAGGGCGATCACAGCGCCAGTTATTTTACACATATCATATTAATTAATAAAATTAAAAGTCAAGTTTTCATCTACTTATATTCATTTATTGTAAATGATTTAAGAAACTATCCAAATTTGGCATCAGACATTTACTTCTACACAATATACTTCATACTACCACTATATCTTAAATAGAATAAAAGGAAGTTGTCATCATATACGATAATTGTTTTTAAAAGCTAATACTGTAGTGTGTTCATCATAACCTAGTTTTCTTAAAATAACTTTCACTTTCCACTTTCCTTGAAATGGCTAACTAAATATCTAAAAACTCAATTATCTTACAAAACATCCAGTATAGCAAATTAATAGATGCTTTTTAAACATTAGCATGTAAATTGTGCAATTAAACAGAGAGTATCTCATTAAACAGGTTAATATAACTGCTCAATTTTTAGAACACCCTATATACTTAGATCTTTTAATACAATATATACACCTGTTTTTACCAAGTAGTCGAAACAGTTCTAATATTGAAGATACGACATCCAGTATTTTTGAACCTACATATGAAAGCCCCTTACAGCGTATTGAGCACAGAATTTCTTTTCAACACAGCAAACATAGCTGGGCGTCTTGGTATCCTTTATTACTTGTTGCAGAGAACATATCTTAACCAAGAATAGCTAGAAACCGAAACAGTTTTATAGAACATAGCTAAGTAGTCAGCGAATACAAAACTTTTTAACATATCAAATATTTTTAGAGAATGATCGAGAAAACAGATTTTATTAGCTTTTTAACACTAATATCTTGTATTAAAAAATCGTAAATATATAGAATTTCGAATGAGTGTTTTGGTGTACTTAGAAATAATCAGTTCTGTTTAAAAGCATTTGTGTTTTGTTTTATATAATAGATAGTATAATTGATGGGGCATGGAAATGAACTTTCAAAAGACTGAGTACATCAGCTTTGTCAAACTCTGAAAAGATCAAACAAACACTTATGAATACTTAAGAGGAAAAATATTACATTTTATTGGTAACTTGCTAGAGTTATATACAAGAGGAATATACAGGGAAAGAAAGATATATCCATATTGAACAGCATTATATATGAAAGGAGAATGGAGAAGAAAAACATATAAAAAGTATAGTTGCAATTAGTTCAGAAGTAACTAAAGTTGAAAGCTACAGAAATGGACTGTTGAAGAAGAGCTGCCGGGAAATCTAGAATGAAAAGTATAAGAAATTACGCAAATGACAAGAACTAATCATCTACTATGGTATGGCCATAATCAGAGAATAACACCACAAGTGCGTAGAAAAAGAGTAAGAACTCGGGAAAGTTGGAGACAAGGTATTCAGAAAGAAGTCAGAGAGGCAGGTTTGGGAAAAATAGTGAAGAATGGCTGTCAAAGAACATTATAACCCCACATATAATGATGACATTGAGAGTACTGACTTAAAAGAGAGTGCTATACCTTGGCAACACTCAGTCAACTTCTACCAACATTTCATATCCGTCCGATTTCAAAACTAAGACACATTCTCTTGATAAATTTGCGCTAATTTAGGGCGGTTTTTTGACTATTTCAAGAAATTAAAGAATATCTATGTTAAGACACTATTTTACAATAAATTGATGCAATAATAATGTTTTTAAAAAAGTTCTTTATAGAAAACTTATTGGTGGACACACTCGATATTGGGCTTCGAATGTGATTGTCACACAATCTAAAATGTTTATAATAGCCATTGTAAAGGTTTTTCAATTCTTTTTTAAAAATGTTTATGAAATTGGGTATACATTTGAAAATTTCGAAAACAAAACATTCCTTTTATGAGACATCTTCTATTTTATATAAAGTAGCACCTTCATTAAACATTTCTGCACAGATAAAATGGCAAATATTCAAGATTTTTGTTAAAACTATTCTAAAAAGTATATGATTGTAATTTTTCACAATTACAATGTAACCTACAATCTAAAGGTAATATTTTTGAAATGTGTAACCATTCAGCCATATAGTTCAAAGTAATTTGAATCACTTTAATTGTTTCAAGCAAAAAAATAATTTGTTGAAATATTTTTTGGTGAGAATACACTGTGTATATTTTGCTAAATATAACCATTATTTGAGCTAACCAGTACAGTTTGAAATTATAGTGTGCACTGTATATATTTTACCAATATTACTAATTAATAATTATAATATACGGTGCCCATTATATATATTTATTTGAATATCCGTTTTCCATTACAACAGAACTTCTATAACTTAAACATTGATAATGTAAAAACCACTGAAGTTATTATACTTTATGTTCCTTTCCCCTCAGAGGCTAAAACCTCTTTTACTTAAAGGAATTTCGTTATTGGAACTCAATAACTTCAATAATGTTCTAATAACCTCAATACCAATAGCCGTTGAGTGAATCATTAAAAACTAATAAAAATGAAAACAAAAAAATGTTATTTGTGAAGTTTCTTTTTATTGCTTAAACATCTTCGCCTGACGCCTAAGGAACATAACTTTTCAACATTAGCTTTTAGCATTTCTCCAAAAAACATCGCTGGGCTTATTGTGACAAAAAGTCAAATAAGTTTAAAACGAAAACTGAAAACACTTGCGATTGAAGCAGTGAAAAGTGTTTAATATGTTGCAACTCAATTTGGAATACACAAAAGTATACTATCACTCATATTGAAAAAAGAAACTTATCTCTTGAAGAAACGAGAATCGGGAGAAAGTCTTTTACGCAAGAAAAAAGAAAAACTGCTACTTAACAATCAATAAAATAAGACCATAAATAAATTTCACCAAGCATGTAAAAATATGAACCATCAAATACCTACTCCTTAACATAAACCATAAGTTAAATACTCGATAACTAAAATTTTTTGACATTTCCCTTGGTTTTCAAGTTATCCAGGTTCTACTGTAGATCAGAATAATTTTAATCACTTCAATTGTTTCAACCAAAAATAATTAGTTGAAATATTTTTTATTGAGAATATACTGTGTATATTTCACCAAATATATCCATATATTACTGATTTATACTTATAATATAAGCATATTTTTCCAGTTTTCGTTTCAAACATGATTTTTGTAAAATTTCAATATATAAATATCCTACCTTATTATCAAACAATTCAAACAAAATATTTTAATTAATGGTCATTTTAGGCCCCATTGTACATGAATTTCCATTTTCCAGGTAGTAATATTAATTTTGAAAAAATAACTTATCTAGCAGATTTTCCAACCTGATTTTTAAAAACTTGAAACCGAAAATAACTTTTTAAGCCTTCTTTTGTCACGCACTATTTTAGAAAAAAAATCCAGTCCCAAATTTCATATTCCGTGATAACATTGCATCATATAGACTCTGACACTCGATATTAGCAAACACACTCAGGTTATTAGATGATAACGTTTTGGTGTGTCTAAAAAAACAGCCATAGTCCAGAACATTGGTTGTTGTGCAGAAAACTTTATGCGCCGCATCTGAAGCGTATCTGAAGCCTCAAAACCATACTTATGGGTAAACCCAAAGCCTGCCTTGAAAATAAAAGCAGTGATAGTCATTAGGGGTGTAAGGGGTGATGGCAAGAAATAAAAGTGCCGACCCAAATGACAACCTCACCTGCACGTGGTGCACCCTGCTAGACTACTAACGAGGCTCTGTCGACCGACCGACTGCCGGAATAAGCAGTCCCCCTCTGGACGGCCAATAGCTTCGGGTGGATGAGCCAGAAAGAGTTAGGGCACCTTCTTGTCCTAGGATAGAGAAATCTTTCCTAAAGGCGGAGGAACCGATAACATGGTCAACGGCATGGAGATGTAGAAGGCAACGGAAAACCACTACATTAAAGATCTTCTAGGTATTCCCAGGATATTCATCCGATCATCTTATCATGTTGGAAACAAAAATACAAATGGCCTCTAGTCCCGGGCAGACCTTGAGTGGTCAGGAGGTGCGAAGAATCCCCCGGTTCCAATTGGATAAGATAACAAAAATAGCGACTTGGAATGTAAAAACATTGTTTGCAGCTGGAAAGCTCGATAATCTAATACAGGAAATGAACAGAATGAGGGTAAACATTCTTGGAGTGAGTGAAGTCCGATGGTCTGGAAACGGAATACTCAAATCAGGGGGTAAAGTATTCTACTATTCCGGCAATAATAATGATCGAAATCACCAACATGGGGTTGGTATCCTAATGGACGAAAACTTACAAAAATCAATGAAAAATTTTGTCCCCCTCTCCGAAAGGGTAGTCATGGTTCAACTGCTTGGTAGACCCATTAACATCAATATTATCCAGGTCTATGCCCAAACAGCGGATAAACCAGAAGAAGAAGTTGAAAACTTCTATAAACAACTAGATCAGATCTTAAAACTCACAAAGCCGAATGAAATTAATATAATTCTTGGAGATCTAAATGCCAAGGTTGGCAAAGGCAGAATGGGCTCAGTGGTTGGTGATTGGGGCTTGGGCGAGAGAAATGACAGGGGTGAAAGGCTGATTCAGTACTGTGAGGAGAACAATCTTATAATTGCGAACACGTGGTTCAAACTGCCACCAAGACGACTGTACACCTGGAAAGCGCCAGCGGACAATGACCAACACATTATCCGTAATCAAATAGATTACATTACAATTAACCGCAGGTTTAGAAACTCTATTAGCAAGGTTACAACAATGCCAGGTGCCGACATCGCATCAGACCACATCCCAGTGTGTGCCAACATTGTTCTACGCCTCGCCAGACCCAAAACAAAAAACTTCAGGAAGACGCTGGATCCACAACTACTAAAAGACGAAGAAACAAGAACACTGTACGAAGACCAACTTAATAAAGAACTAGAAAGTATTATCACTTCAAACGATACTAACAAACACTGGCTTGATCTTAAACAAGCGTTTAAAAACACGAACGAAAAATTTCTCTCAAAAACAAAAACAACAACTAAGAATAAGTGGATGACCAAAGATATTTTAGAGTTAATGGAAGAGCGAAGACAATGTAAAGTTCAGAACGATCACAACGGGTATAGAGCCCTCCAAAGAAGAATTCGTAATGAAATTAGAGCGGCAAAAGAGAAGTGGCTACACGAAAGATGCCAAGAGGCTGAAGATCTGAACAGACGGGGATAGTTTTCACCTTCATAAAAAAGTCAAGGAAATAGCTGGACTGTACAATAATAGACCGTTGGGTTTTATTAAAAAGGAGAACAACGAACTAGCGACAACCGAAGAACTGCTGCAAATCTGGAGAGAATATACAATCAGTCTCTTCAATGACGACAGGCCAGGGAACCTCGGAACAGAAATACCCACTACATCAGGACCAAATATATTAAAAAGTGAAATCATACATGCCATCAAGCTAATGAAAGATAAAAAAGCTGCGGGTCCGGATGATATGTACTCGGAAACGTTTCACTTAATTAACGAACAAAATCTAGAAACAATCGTAAGACTCTTCAATAACATCTACGACACTGGACACTTTCCTGAAGATTGGCTCCGCTCCACGTTCATCACAATACCAAAATCAAATAACGCAACCTCATGTAAAGACTATCGTCTCATCAGTCTAATGAGCCATTTTCTAAAACTATTCCTTCGAGTTCTACACACAAGACTCTCTCAAAAATGCGAGGAAGTAAGCGGTGTCAGCCAGTTCGGATTTAAGAGCGGATTCGGAACTAGAGAAGCCATATTCAGTCTCCAGACATTGGTCCAAAACTGCCAAGATCAAAGAAAAGATGTCTTCATGTGCTTCATTGACTACGAAAAGGCATTTGACAACGTTAAACACAATCTTTTGATAACGTACCTCAGAGATTTGGGACTAGATGGAAAGGACGTGAGACTGATTGGTAATCTGTATTGGCACCAAAAAGCAGAAATTCGAGTAGGCAACACTGAGACAACTGAAGATTTTGAAATTAGGAAAGGGGTTCGCCAGGGATGCGTCCTGTCCCCAATGTTATTCAATTTGTACGTGGAAAGGGCATTCTCCGAGGCAATTTCGGACAGCCCCTTTGGTATTAAAGTAAACGGAATCCCCATTAACAATATCAGATATGCGGACGATACCGTAATAATAGCAGAAAACGCACAAGATCTGCAAAGTCTGTTGGATCGGGTTAACGAAGAAAGCCAAAGACTAGGTTTAAAAATTAACATCAGCAAAACCAAGTTTATGATTGTCAGTAGAAACGATACTCCACAGACTCGAATTCATATTAATGAAGAAAATATCGAACAGGTCACACAGTTTAAATACTTGGGATGCATGATCAATAAAGAATGGGATCCGGATCAAGAGATAAGGTGCAGGATCGAGCAGGCTAGAACAACATTCCTAAGACTTCGTAAGTTCCTTACAGACAAGAACTTGGACTTCAACCTCAGGTATAGGATGATAAAGTGATATATTTGGTCCGTTCTCCTATACGGGGTTGAGGCATGGACGTTGAAAGCAGCAATCATCAACAAAATAGAAGCCTTCGAGATGTGGACCCTGCGCCGAATGTTGAAGGTGTCGTGGGTCGACCATGTGAGAAATGAGGACATTCTCCGAAGAGCCGGTCTAACGGATCGAGAACTTTTCGAAAATATCAAGAAAAGAAAAATAGGTTTCTCGGACACATACTGCGCGGAGAACGCTACCATTTTCAACGCCTCATTCTTCAAGGTAAAATAGAGGGAGGGGGAAGAGGAATAGGCAGGAAAAAAATATCATGGCTTAGAAATATTCGTCAATGGACAGGGATAAAGGACTTCCAAACACTGCAGTATGCTGCAATTAATAGAAACATATGATAGGAATAGAGAAGATGAACGCCTACGCAGGAATCTGCACGGCACTAAAAGAAGAAGAAGATAGTCATTAAAATATCTGCTGATTGAGACTACATCCATTGTCAGTTTATACAGGATCTTGGGATACTATTCACAGAAGCTATCTCACTGGCACTGCTGAAATAAAACCTTTTCTTAGGCATCTGGCACAGTGTCTGCGCAGTATCCTGAACATGTTTAATACAAAACCTGCAAATGCAAGTATCAAGTACAAGCACTGAAGTGAGGTTAAAATTAACAATAACTATAACAGTAGCAGGTGGAAGACTACGAATGTAACATTTTAGATTTTTCTATTATCATGATGAAGTTAGGAACTTAATTATTAGATAAAGTATAAAAACTAAGCCTTCTCTGAAATAATTGGTGATCAAAACTGTTAGTAGAGCGATTTTACACCGTGATATAAAATAATGTTATTCTACGGTTTTGGATTGATAGACAGTCTGTCAATGGTTGAGATTCATACTGTAGCGATATATATGTTGTATGTGTGTTGTATTGATAGTGAATAAAAGTTAAATCTACAGAAATCGAATCAATCTTTATCTAAAAAGCCCTGAGTGTTATAAGAAGAAGCCAAGCACTTCACTCTGATATTCTCACTTCATCAGGTTATGGGCCCAGAATCCGCAATTTGGCACAAATAAACTCGGAAGGTAATGAGGTTAAAGGAAAACGTGCTCCATCATCATGGCAAATCAATAAGAAAAATATAAAGTTCCGCTTTTTGATGGCAGCAATTACCACAGTTGGAAGTTTAGAATGGAAATTCTGCTAGATGAATTAGATTTGTTGAATTATGTACAACAACCTCTAAAGTTAGAAAATGTACCAAGCACAGGAACAGAAGCTCTGCAAATGAATCGTAGAAACAATCAACTAATAAAAGAAGATAAGGCATGCAAAAGAAGAATTGTTTCGAAGGTATCTGATTCTCATTTAGAAAAGACACTGCATACGAAATATGGGAAGAGTGGCTTTTAAAGGCAAAGTCTGGCCACACAGAACCGGGTCAAAAGACAAATGGAAACATTACGAAAAAATCATCATCAAGTCTTTCTGACCATTTCCTACATTTTGATCAGCTAATGAGGGAATATAAATCAGCTGAAGATCAGATCAGCGAAAGAGAATGTGTTCTTCAATTATTTCAATCTGTCTCTTCCAATGAACATCAAACAGTCATAAGCTCATTGGAAGCTCTATCACGAATTACACTTGCCGCTGTGAAAGGAAGAATACTCGACGAAGAAGCCAAACTTTCTACGATGTCAACCAGGTCCAAAGAATAAAATCATTCATCTGATGTCTTCATGACCAATTCTGGAAAGAAACCCTACAAACAATCACATGGAAAGCAAAGTGGCACTTCAGGAGAAGGGGCCAACCAGGAAGTGCTACTTCTGCAACAAGACTGGACACAAGAAGGCTGAATGCAGGAAAAGATTGAAATGAGTGCAACAGAAAACAGACAGGTAAATGCTGCTTCAATAAGTGCACAAACAGGTAACGCAGATTTTTGTTTTGTTGCTAGTAGTGAAAATTCAAAAACTTTTGTAAAATGGTATTTAGATTCAGGTGTGACTGAACATTTAGTTAGTGACAGCAATTCGTTAAATAATGTTAAATTTTTAAAAGATTCTATTAAGATTAAGATGGCAAAATCAGGGCAATATATGCGAGCTGAAAAATGTGGTTCCATTAGAGTAAAGTCTATTGTACAGGATAAATCTTATAACATAAACTATTAATGATGTGTTACATGTACCTATTTTGCAGTATAATTTACCATCCGTAAGAAAATTAGAAATGAATGGTCACTATTGTTTTTGAAAAAGGTCAAGCAATAATTATGAACAATAATATAGTTGTAGCTGTTGCTTTACGTAAGGAAAAATTGTATGAATTAAGTTTTGAAACATTGGTAGGCATGACTGAGGCAAACATGACAGTAACTGATTTTGATATTTGGCATCGCAGGTTAGGTCACCTTGGTAAGAATAAACCGATAGAATCAAAAAAATTTACTTGACGGTATGCAAATTAATAATGCTAACAAAGCTGAAAAGGTATGTGAAGTTAGCATAAGCAGTAAACAAACTAAACTACCACATAAAGAAAAGCGAACTAGAGCCAGAAGACCATTAGAGTTAATACATAGCGATATTATGGGACCAATGAATATTACTTCTTGGGATTCAAAGAAATAATACTTTGTTTCGTAGATGATTTTACTCATTTCACGGCAGTTTATTTTCTAGAACAGAAATCAGAGGCATTCAAATTTTTCAAGCTAGAGTCACAGCACATTTTAATCTCCCAATAAGCAGGTTTAGCTGTGATAGAGGAACGGAGTACCTTTCTAACGAAATGAAGAATTATTTTGAAAAGGAGGGCGTTCAATACGAATGCACTATAAGGTACACACCGCAACAAAATGAGAGTCTCGGAGATTGAGAAAGGATCTATGGAATGAAGCAGTGCTGACTGCAGTCTATATAATAGGACACCAACTTCTGCTCTGAATGGGAAGATACCAGCTGAATTTTGGTATGACAAGAAACTAAATTTGAGTAAACTGAGAGGTTTTTGGTTGCATTGTATATCTACATCCTATGCTGGACTGGAAATTTGGTTCCAGGACAATAACCTGTTACATGATTGGGTATTGCCATAATGGCTATAGGTTATGGTACCCAAAGGAAGAAGCAGTTATTGAAGGTCATGATATAGTTTTTGATGAATCTTCAAAACACATTGAAAGACAATTTACTGACTGGGATGAAACCACTCAGCAAACATCAGAACAGACAGAAGTCATAAATCGATAAGAAACTGATGAACAAGTCGAAAAAGAAAACGTAGAAGAATCTGATGACACAGGAAATCATGAGATGAACCAACCTGAACCTACCCAAAGGCACAGTGAGAGAACTAGTAAACAACCAAATTATTTCAATTATGGTTGCTGATGACTTTGATACACTTGCATTTAATGATAAAACTATTATAGATGATGTTCCAGAAACGTAGAATGATATAAAAGGAAGGACTGATGAGAAATATTGGAAGCAAGCAGTTAAGAACGAACTGTATACATTTCAGAAGAATAACACCTGGACATTATGTGAACTACCAAAAGATAAAAGAATTATTGAAAACAAATGGGTTTTTAAAATAAAAAGAGATTCACAAGGGAATCATCATATTTATAAGGATAGATTAGTAATTAAAGGTTGTAGTCAACATAAAAGGTTTGGTTATAAGGAAACATATTCACTGGTTGCTAGACTAGATACCGTGAGGGTTTTGTTGTCGCTAATAGTCTCTAGAGGTTTCATTTGTCAACAACTTGACGTTAATAATGCATTTTTAAATTGCGACTTAATGGAAGAAATTTATATGCGGAAGCCCGAAGGCTTAGAAGACGGTTCAACATATGTTTGTAGATTAAATAAAGCTCTTTATGGTCTAAAACAGACTCCGAGAATGTGGAATTTAAAATTTGATGATTTCATTATAAGTTTGGGATTTAGAAGTGAAAATGATTATTGTCTCTAAATTCGGAACATAAAAATTCAGATTATATTTATTCTCATTTATGTTGATGATATAATTTTAGCATCAGACGATATTAACGAACTGAATGAAGTAAAAACAAAATTGATGTCAAAATTCAAGTCAAAAGATTAGGAAAATTAAATCATTTTCTTGGAATTAATGTCATTTACAGCACTGATGCATTGTTCTTATCAAATGAACAATGTTTGAGGACTGTATTGAAAAGATTCAGAATGGATGGAAGCATTCAAATTTCAACGCCATTAGAGGCTAAACCACCCAGAGATCTAATAGGCCCTTGTATTGTAGGAGTCAAACCATATCAAGAATTAGTCGGTTGTTTAATGTATGCCATGGTGTCAACACCCTTCACGTGGTGGCCCTGTTGCAACTGAACTCAGCGGATCTAGACCGGGAGGTCGATAAACATCCCCCAACCCAAGGTGTCAAGCGACCCGTGCCAATGGGTGCATGGCGGTGGAGGAGCACCGTCGGAAACGGAGCCTCTGGGAAATCGGGCGACCTCCCAGAGTATTAGCCTTATTCTCCCAAACGGGTCACTGGGGGAACGGACCGCACTAACCCGGTACTCGTGGGAACACATGGATGACCCGACAATGAAACAAAAAACTCCTGAATTGGAATGTGGCCAAGAGACCGCAGGCATTCCCATTCAGACAATAACAAGCAACAATTCTCCTACAGCGATGGGGGAGGACAAGTTGCTAAGTTCTGGGGAGGAGGGCAACACCTCAAAGAACCCAGGTGGGCAGTCGCCAAAGGAAGAGCCAAAAAAGAGGCTCTCCAGAGGCGAACTGAGACGTCTAAGGAAAGAAGAAGCCCTCGCTAAAGGCGAGAGAGTTCTCTCTAGAAAAGAAAGACAGTTGGCGTGGAAAGAGAAGCATGGTGCTCCGGCTGAACCACCCTTTAGCAAATCCGGTTCCTCTGGAACCCTGGGCGCGGGGGTGAAGCCGAGGCAAGGTGCGAATCCAGAAGCCCAACCGTCATCATCCAAACACGTAACCCCAGGAGGGAAAAGGTTGCATTCGCAGCGAACTCCTGAGGAATCTGTAAGGATGACAAAAAGATCTAAGGCGGAGGGAAACTCAGCGAGAACCTTAAAGGCACCTGAGTCCTTCGCCGAGAAACTGATGGTTGAAAAGATGGCAATTGTCCATGCGAACCATCCAGAAACAAGGCTGGACAAAGAAACAGCCTTAAAAATCAAAATGGAGCTGGGGAGACGTGCCCTACGGGGTGAAGACGTCAGAATTTCCAGCTGCCACCCTGAGAATGGTGCAGTAGTTGTAGGCTGCGCAAATTCTATCACAAAGGTATGGTTAGAAGCCCAGTTTAAGCAGCTGAATCCGTTTGGCGAGATTCAGCTGAGACTGGGCCCGGCCAAAAACCTCGTGAAGATGTGCAAAGTCACAACTTTTGTACCAAGAACCACGGGAGCGGAGACCAAGGAAGACGTGATGCTTGGTCTAAAGAGCCAGAGTGGATTAAACACCGAACACTGGGCTGTTGTGGATGGTAACACCACGCCAGAAGGACAGTTCCTAGTCATCCACATTGACGACGAATCCCTGCAGAAGCTGAGGAAACTTGGTATGCGCCCATTCGTGGGAGCAGAAAGAGTTCTCTTCAAGTTGCAGGGGGGATCACAAAAAGGTAGCAATGATGACCGCAGTGCTGCAAATCAACCTGCATCACAGTAGAGCGGCAACGGCGACGCTCTGCCAGAAGATCCTGGCTGATGACGTAGGAGTGGTTCTTGTTCAAGAACCATGGACCGTCAAAGGCAGAGTAATGGGGATGAGCACCGCGAAGGGTAAGTTAATCTACGACACTGATAATGCTAACCCAAGGGCATGTATTTTTATCAGGAATAACATCAAAATGTTGAAAATAACGGATTTATGTTCTAGGGACACTGCCGTGACTGAGGTACACTTACAGGCAGGTGATGGAAACATCAGAATCCTGCTTGCATCAGTGTATCTGCCATATGATTCCATAGAAGCACCTCCGTCCAGGGAAATGAGGAGGATAGTGGAACATGGAGCAGAGACGGGGAAGCACCTCATCCTGGGAATGGACGCCAATGCCCACCATCTGGCCTGGGGGAGCTCCAACACCAATAAACGGGGTGAGTACCTTATTGATTATCTAATAGAGTCGAATCTAACTTTATTGAATCAGGGCCGTAAGCCAACTTTCCAACAAAGAAGGGGGAATATGCTTAGGGAAGAGGTTCTGGACATAACTTTGGCCAGTCACTTTGCGGCTAGCAAAATTAAGGGCTGGAAGGTATTAGACGAAGCCTCAGCGTCGGATCATAATTATATATCCTTCACCATTAAGTCGACCTATAAAAAAGAGACTTACAGAAACCCAAGGAACACAGATTGGGAAGCATTTCGGAAGAAATTGGAAACCAATCTAGCCTCACTTGACCCAGTCTCAGGGCAAGGGGTTGAGAGAATGACTTGTGACATTAACAATGCCATAATGAACTCATATACAGAGACCTGCCCTGAGACGGTCAGAACGACCAACCGAAATGCACGTTGGTGGAACAGGAAGCTCGAATCGATGAGAAGGAACGTTCGAAGGCTGTACAATCAGTGCAAACGCACAGGAAATTGGGATAGTCACACGAAGGCGCTCACTGAATACAATAAAGCAGTGAGGAAAGCCAAGAGAAGCTCATGGAGAAAATTCTGCCAGGACATCGAAAGTGTCTCTGACTGTGCAAAACTCCATAGAGTCATGGCTCAAAATCCAGTTAACACTCCAGAGACCGTACTCAAAGAAGACGGCACACACACGGATGGACCGGAGGAGACACTGGCAGTAATGCTAAGTACGCACTTCCCGGGATCCACCGAAATACAAGTTGAAGCAACGAGCGAAGTCAGAGAAGAACGGCAAGTTGTCCGCGGTCTGGCAACTCGTGATAGCTGGACTTGTGCGAAGTCCATAGTCACATACGGGTCTGTGACATGGGCTATTCAAACTTTTAATCCCTTCAAGGCGCCTGGAATGGACGGAATCTACCCTGTACTGCTCCAAAAAAGCGCCGACATAATAACTCCAAGACTTGTGAATCTGTGGGAAATCTCCAAGGTGGTATTCATACCAAAACCTGGAAGACCCTCTTACGATACTGCAAAGGCTCATCGTCCGATAAGTCTCTTGTCATTTCTTCTTAAGGCACTAGAGAAGATGATAGATAGGCATTTGAGGGTCACGGTGCTGGGCGACATGCCGCTGCACCCTAATCAACATGCCTACCAAAGCGGCAAATCTTGCGAAACAGCCTTACATACCTTGGTGAGCAAGATAGAGCAAGCCATTACCCACAAAGAAGTTGCACTGGCTGTGTTCCTGGATATCGAAGGAGCATTTGACAACACGAGCACTCGCTCAATATTGTCAAAGCTGGAATCCAGAGGCACAGACAGGACAATCACCCGATGGATAGGGAACATGCTAAGCAGCAGGAGAGCACAAGCATCCCTGTGTGGAGTCACAAGAGAGGTGAAGACAGAAAGAGGATGTCCACGGGGAGGCGTTTTGTCACCAAAACTGTGGAATCTAGTAGTCGACGACCTTCTTGTCTCACTAAACGAGCAGGGGTGGTATGCTCAAGGATATGCTGACGACATCATCATTCTAATACGGGGAAAACACGTGGGCATCTGCCTGGAACTAATGCAGAGGGCAATGTCCGCAGTGGAGAGATGGTGTGATACGGAGGGACTGTCTGTAAATCCCTCGAAAACCATCATGGTACCATTCACAAAACAGCGAATCGCAGACATTACTAGTGCGCCAAAACTCTTCGGCAAACAGATAAAGGTTGCCAGGGAGGCAAAATATCTAGGAATATGGTTAGATGACAAGCTAACCTGGAACAGCCATCTAGCGAGCACCACAAGCCGTTCTCAGATCACGCTAATGACGATAAGACGAGCAATTGGGTGCACCTGGGGACTAACTCCGACAATGGTAAACTGGTTGTACACCAGAGTAATCAGGCCAATGATGGTGTATGGTGCGATCGCATGGTGGCCTAAAGTTCAGCAAAGCACAGCCGCCAAAACGCTTTCTAAAGTGCAGCGAGCTGCGTGTCTGAGCATTACTGGCGCCATGAAGGGCACCCCAACCGCAGCATTGGAAATATTGCTAAACATCCCACCATTAGATCTATATATACAGGGGGAGGCTAAAATGGCTGCTTACAGAATGCAGTGCAATGGCAACTGGTGCAAGCACCATGCTATGGAACATACTAAAATACACGACAACATGAGGTGCGACATCTTCGAAATGCCACCTGACAGAATGTCCAAGGTCGTGGAAACTGAGATACCATATCGTGTCAACTTGAGTGGCAGATCCGAATGGGCCCAGGGAGAACCTCAACGCATGTTGAACAGTATCACCTGGTACACCGACGGGTCAAAGACCCCAACGGGTACAGGAGCAGGCGTTTACGGCGTCAGACCCAGGCAAAGCATAAGTGTTTGCCTTGGCAAAACGACGACCGTATTTCAGGCAGAAATAGCTGCATTAATCGAATGCGGCAGAACATGCATAGACAGGAAATACAACAAAAAGACCATCTATGTGAACACGGACAGTCGGGCGGCCCTTTTGGCCTTAGCAAGCCACAGCCATATATCGAATATAGTGTGGGACTGTCACAATACCTTGAAAACCTTGGCAAAAGACAACAGAGTAATTCTCACTTGGGTGCCAAGCCACATAGGGGTAGCTGGAAATGAGGGAGCTGATGAGTGTGCCAAGAAAGGAGCTCATCTCACCCTCATGGGACCAGAACCAGCATATGGCGTATCATACAGCGCCGTACGAAAAACCGTTACCAACTGGGTGTCGCTTTAACACCAAAAGCGCTGGAACAGAATCACAGGGAATGCTCAATCCAAAAGAATGCTAAAAGGACCATCGAGTTCCTACGCAGCAAATGCTTTTAGAATGGGTAGGAAAGAACTGCGAAAAGTGGTAGGATTCATAACTGGCCACTGGATATTCAATGCACACCTACAGAAAATGGGGATTGAAATAACAAATCCCCATTGTAGGATGTGTGGGAAGCAGAGGAAACCGTAAAGCACGTGGTCTTCGATTGCCCTGCCTTGTGCAGAAGGCGAGCCTCCTGTCTAGATATTTCTCCAGGCACAAATCAGGAGGGAATGCAGGAAAACATAGTCCGACGTATCTCAATGTTCGCTAAGAATTTAGGATGGGACTCTGCTTAATACCTGTGAGCGGGGGTGCACAATAAGCCAATCAATGGCTGAGCGGCAACAATTAGGGCACCTGAACCCTAACCCCCCCGTGACTAAAAAAAAAAATGAGATTCATACTGTTAAGATATACAGTGTTGGGAACATTACGAGAACATACGTTTTACCGTCAATGTGTTAGAAAGAGACAAATACATATAAATTCAGTGTATTATTCTGTTTCGCTAACAGGATATCATAAAGTCGAAAATGTGCAACAACTGTATGTGTGAAGGCGTGATGGGAATATACTCCCATCACGTGTAAAGGTATGTCTGGTAGGCACCGCCTTCGAGAGGCGTGCAAATACAGATGTGTAATGTGGACAGTTTAGTTTATTAATTGAGAAATAATAAGATTGTACTAAACTGATAACTTAATGCAATGAAAAAATCAACATAACTTTCGTTAATCTCCTCATTATTAATTTACAAAGAATTAATTCAGTAGTAATAATCTAATTAGTTCGATTAGTACACGCTAATATGATTTGAACAATAAATTAAAACCTACCTAGTAAGTATTTGAAATAAGTGCCACTAAAAAATCACTGCATTGATTGATGACTTATATCAATCAACGGCGAAAAGCTAAAAAAATTACTTTCGTCGATATTGAGGGTACAATTAATGAATATAAGCATAATAATTGTCATTAACATCATAAGGCATATTCTATGGCAACAAATACAGAGTCCAAAAGCGACAGTATGTTGTAAGAAAACAAATGTATTCAGTGTATCACCGTTTTCTTTACCAGGGTATCATAACATGAGAACTAAGTCGTATGCTAATATTTGTTTAATGTCCTCTAGTTACAAAAATATCTCAATATAAACCGCCTGTTTTCTACGCTCCTGATAAAACGATTTCGTTTACAGCTCTAATTATTCTATTTTTATTTATCCCCTCTCTTCATTTACAATCCACGCGTTATAATTGTAAGTGCCCTTAAAATTTTCCTTTTTATTTGTGAGAGAAATCAGTCACATTTAATTTCAACGTAAAACGATAACCCCCTCACGGCCAACGGGAAATTATAACGGTCACATGGCGTTACCAGTGTGTTAGAGAAAGCCAATCGTGGGACAGATAATCAAAAGCCAGCGTAGACTATTATACCAGACGAATACGAATCGCGCGTGCGCCTCTTGAAGATGTTTAACTGTACAATCTGCAAAAAACAAGTGAGAACGGTTATAAATTTTTTTGAAGAGCATGGATGTGTCAACCCTACTAAACATGGACCGCGTACACAAAATCGTCAAACCCTACCCGAAAAAACCCGAAAAAGAAGAAAGCGATATTCTAATTTGTGCCAGTGTGGAAAATAATCCCCTACAAACGTTCACTCATTTAGCAAAGGATTTTGATGTTGATCCGAAAACGATTCGGACTGTATTAAAAAAAATGGTTATCGTAGTTTCAAACTGAAAAAGAGCCATGACATTTTTCCAGACGATCAATTTCGTAGAATGGAATTTTGTGAAATAGTTATGGAAAAAATACAATTAGACGCAAACTTTTCAAAAAATATTTTGTTCACAGATGAATCGACTTTTCCCATACACGGCGCACATAATTCATCTGTTATTCGATATTGGTCAAGGACAAATCTACACAAACATTATAATAGTAGAACTCAGTATCCCCAAAAGTGAAATGTTTGGGCTGGAATATTAGGTGAGCATTTAATTGGACCATTTTTTATTGACGGCAATTTAACCCGACAAAAATATTTGGACATGCTAGAAAATCAAATTACTCCTACCCTTATACAATTAGGTGTCAACTTCAATGATATCTGGTACCAACATGACGGTTGTGCATCACATAATCATCGACTAGCAATAGATTTTTTAAATTCACAATTTCCCAATCTTCACGAATGGTAACATTAGATGGCCAGCGAGATCTCCAGATCTGGCTCCCAACGATTTCTTTTTCTGGGGTTATGTAAAATCGAGAATTTATGGATTCCAAGAATCCAGAGCCACTTCTCTAAATGAACTAAGGGAACAAATTTTGCAAATGTGTATGCTAATAACACCTGAAATGCTCATACGTGTTCGTCAAGAATTTTATAACCGTCTCGGTTACTGTTTAGCTCAAAACGGGGGTTTATTCGAACATTTGATTTAAGCTCATTGAAGAATTAAGAAATTTTATTTTTTAATTTATTACATATCAGAATATTACCTTTATTTGAAAATTGTAGGCATTTTCATTAAAATTCGATTTTATGTTTATTTTCGAAAAGGTTTATTAATTTGTACTGTGTGTGTTTACACAGAGAGTTCGTTCTCATTTGCATACAAACGATAAAGATACGAATTTTTTTTACTAACATATTCGAACCACAGCAGATGTTCCGAGACCAATTTCACGTTGCCAAATCTGAAAAAAAGTAAAGGTTTTAACCGCTTTCAAACTGAAAACTAGAACAATTTCCAGCATTACAATAAAATGTTCAACGGATAGATGGAATTATTTATATCTTGATCTATTACAGCCTCTTGAATTATCATAATTAAAAGCTTCTTATAACTTGTTCTCATGTTGGATCAATGCATTACAATTAATATAAATATACAATGAAAATTGGCAACACAGTTAGGCTGGCGTTGTGGGTTTGGGCATGTATTTTCCACTTTATGAGATCCTGTTAGCGAAAATTAAGAATTGAGATATTTGGAAACACATAATATTATTAATACAAATTAAAATACGACTTATTTCGCATGTTATGTTATCCTGTTAGCGAAGAAGAGTAATACACTGAGTTTATGTATGTATTTTGTCTCTTTCTAACACATTGACGGTAAAACGTATGTTCCCTCGTAATGTTCCCAACACTGTATATGTTATATGTGTGTTGTATTGATAGAGAATAAAAGTTAAATCTACAGAAGTCGAATCAATCTTTATCTAAAAAGCCTCGAGTGTTACAAGAAGAAGTCAAGCTCTGCACCCTGATATTCTCACTTCATCAAAAACAAAAATAAAAATGTGATTTTTCTATTTCTTATAAAACACTCATTTGGATTATGGCTGTTTTTGTAAGAAGGACATCAATTATTTGATGCACTATGGTTTTTGGGGCAAATTCTACGAATTTAGTTTTATGTCTCATATAAATATACATGTAAATTTCAATTTGGCAGTTGGATTTAAGTTTTCCTGTTTTCATAATTTACAATGATGACACTAGTAGAAATGAAAGAGTTTTATTGGTTTCAGTTAAATTGTTGTATGTACCATAAATATTGTTACTTCTGATAATTTGCATCAACATATGCATTTAATGCTGAAGTTGATTCAAATCATTTCAAACTGACATTCACATAATTAACAATTTTCCAAGTATACTTAAATTCAAATACAGTAACGTGAAGTTCCAAAACTCCATTGGGAATTCAAAATTAGATGCCAGAGATAGAGTGGCGAAAGTTTAAACTTGACATATGTACATTGTTAATCGTGGGTTATACTTGAAGCTGTGGGTATTTAGATTTTTTATCATAAAATAGGCATGAGTACTATAATAAAATTCAGTTGGGACTATTCACTGCTGAATTTCAAAAAAGCTATTTGGCTCAAGTGTAATTATTTTGGAAAAATTCTGCATGCTCTATATGAATGTACAAATTTCAAATAAAAGGTAAACACTGATTACTTTATGATTTATTCTTAGAACTACAAAATCACATTAGGATAATAAGACGAAAATGTGTATTTTAAAATTATATAGTACTCTAAATACTTAATCAATGAAAAATTTTAAGTTTTATTCTTAGATTGCTCCTTTCAATTCTTTTTCAAAATGCTTCTTTCCGAAATCCCTAAAAACCATGATATAATGAATAGTGAATAGCAAAAATTTTAATTTGTTTAAACTTGCTAATAGGATGGAAATAGTCTTCCTTGGTGAAATGGGGGAACAAATTTTCATATAATTAATCACAAGTTTTCCAATTTTAAGAACATTTATTCAAGCCAGGGTTGGGCAAAATCTAATATTTATTAAAAAAATCAAAAACCATTGATTTTTTTAAAAAATCACGATTTATTTGATTTTTTAAATTTGAATATAAAATTTGAACATTTTCATTCTTTGAAATTATTGTTAATTATTTCAATGTATAAGTCTAAAAATTATAATACAATTTGCGGCTAAAAAACTTGTGACAACGCATTTGTCGCGCTTCTTGCAAGAAAATTCTTGTCTCGATTTGTTTTCCTTCTGTCCTATACACTAACTATGCAGTGCCGAGTGAGTGTGCTTTTTTGCAAGAATATTCCTGTCGAGGCTTGTTTTCCTTCTCAACCTATAAATTGACGTTGCCCAACAATTTCACGCATTTCGCTAGTTAGGTTAGTTAAGTGAAAACATATTTATATGTATGTATATATTTATAAAGTAAAATTAGTGGAAGAAAAAAGGACCCAATATGGCAGTTCTATATTAAGACAACAAATCCAAATAAATTGGGGCATAGGGCTATTTGTAAAAAGTGCAAGAAAGATATTCAAGGGTTAGTCCAAAGACTTAAAGCACACCACGATGTTTGTAACTATCAAGAGAGGAATACAGGTAATTAAATTATTAATTTAATTTTATTTATATTTAATAAAGACTAATAAAGCCACTAACAGATATATCTTCAATTTCAACCACCATGCCCATCGAAGCAAATATAACAACAGCTACCACAGATTCGAATATCACTCACCTTGCTGAAACACATAGCATCAAAAGATCCCTAGAAATAATATCAAATTCTCCACAAACATCGACGGCTACTGACATCGAAAACCCAAAAAATAAAGCAGCTTCGAAAAGAAATATTACCGAAATCATAACACCTCCTTCCGATACTACAACATCTTACACAAGCTTCAGTAAACCAGATGCAAAACTCAAAAAAGCGAAATCCACTTCTAAATCAACTATCATACTGGAAAATCAAATGGCACCTATCAAAGAATTATTCGACAATGAAACTCAAATAATATCTTTCGAACAAACAATCGACTTTTTTGAGAACGTACAGGGATCAGTGGACCCTCTCAGTACAGCAAAAGATTATACCTCTGATATACTAGAACTATTACAACTCTTAACCAAAATACATTCATATACCTCTGACCGCCAAATAAAGACCAAATGCACTAAAACAAAAAAGAGAATTATGAAACAACTGAAGCTTTTAAAATCAGGTGAAGATGCCGAATCTGACGTTTCCCTTGCCACATCTCAGGAATCCCTAACAGAACTTGCATAATATTATCTTCAATTTATTGCAATGGAACATAAATGGGTTTTACACCCATTATGAAATGCTCAAAATACTTATACACGAAACTTCACCATCAATTATTTGTCTTCAAGAAACTAATTTCAAAGGACAACACAATCACAACTTCAACAATTATTCCTGTTTTTGCAGAAACAGAAACAACGCGGGAAAAGCAAGCGGAGGCGTAGCCATCTATGTAAATACTTCATACGAAGCACACAATATAACACTTAATACCAACTTAGAAGCAATAGCAATTCCTATCAAAATTCCTCAAACAATTAATATCTGCAACATATATATCCCGCCTGATCAAGTAATTACCTCACAAGACATCACTAACACTGTGTCACAAGTTCCATCACCTCTAATTTTACTGGGTGATTTTAATAGCCACAATCCTATTTGGGGATCAACAGGTTTTAACGCAAAAGGCAGAACAATCGGAAACATCCTAGATGCACATAATCTAAATATTTTAAATGACGGTAGGCCTACAAGAGTTAGTGTTCACACAAACACGAAATCAGCAATCGATTTATCAATATGCCATCCAACTATCTCACCTCTAATTTCCTGGGACACTATACCATATTTATATGGAAGCGACCATTATCCAATCAAAATCACGATCTCGGATCAAAACTCTGTCACTACGTACCCTACTGTTTCAAAATGGAAAATAAAACATGCTGATTGGCCAAATTTCAGTAATTACATTGAAGAAAACGTCACTCTACTTCCCGTCAATCTAGAAAACGATAACATCGACAACATTTTGAACTCATTCACAAAAATTATCAACGATGCAGCAGAAAAATTTATAGGAAAAACAAAAGCACTAAAAAAACATACACCATTGCCGTAGTGGAATACTGAATGCGATAAAGCTATTAAACAATACAAAGCGTCATTTAATAAATTAAAACGAAATAAATCACTGGGGAACCTAGTAGACTATAAGAGAAGAAGAGCCCAAGCAAAATACATTACAAAGAATGCTAGAAAAAACTCCTGGAAAGCGTTTGCATCCAACATAAACAGCTCTACACCTTTAAGTACCGTGTGGCAAAATCTAAGAAAAATATTAGGAAAAAACAAATTTACAAAAATTCCTTTTATAGCTCACAACAATAGCACAGTCTCAAATAACGAAGACATGACCGAATTATTTGCAATACATTTTGAGCACAACTCGAGCAACTAAAACTACTCACAAGAATTTCTGGAATTTAAAACTACTAGAGGAGCCGAATTATTAGATTACGATGACCATGACAACAACATACTTAATATCCCGTTAACTATAGACGAACTCAATTTTTCCTTAGACACAACCAAAAATTCTGCCCCAGGACCTGATAATATTCCATTAATCTTTCTCCAAAAACTCCCTCATATTGCCAAGTCATACCTTCTCCAAATATTCAACCTAATCTGGACAAAAAATATTTTCCCATCCACGTGGTTACAGGCAATCGTCATACCCATACCAAAGGCAAACTACCCAAGAACTAAGTTAACTTCATACCGACCAATATCTCTTACCAACGCACTAAGCAAAATAATGGAAAAAATCATAAACAAAAGACTATTGTGGACATTAGAAGACAGAAACCTCTTAATACAAGAACAAAGCGGTTTCCGTCAAAACAGGTCAACATTAGACAATCTCATTGATTTGGAATCCGAAATCCACGAATCTTTCGCGACTAAACAAGATTGCCTTGCAGTTTTCATCGATATCACAAAATCCTTCGATACAGCGTGGCGTCATGGCATTATCAAAACTCTTCATTCATGGGGCATCAAAGGAAACATCCTAAAATTCATACAAAATTTTCTTAATAATCGTTTCTTTCGTGTTCGTACCAATAACACAACTTCAACTCTAAAACAACAAACTAACGGGACTCCCCAAGGATCAGTCATTAGTTCAACACTTTTCCTGATCGTGGTCAACGACATATTAAACCATCATTCCAAACTAGTCAAAGGCAGATTATATGCTGACGATTTGGTAATATTCTCCAAAGGTAAGAACATCGACTCAATTCAGAAACACATCCAAGAAACATTAAACCAACTTCAAAACTGGTCTAAACTCACGGGACTGCAATTTTCAAAAGAGAAGACCAAAAGCATATTATTTTCTAGAAAACACAATCCTGTGTCTCCTGAACTCAAACTTAACAACATTTCCCTAAACTATGTCGATAACATCAGATTTCTTGGAATGATTGTTGACAAAAAACTCAGCTGGAAGAAACACATACTACATATTAAAAAATCATGCCAAAACGGTATAAACCTTATGAAAACACTCTCAAGCAAATCCTGGGGATCTGACTATACCTGTCTAATGCACATATATAAAATACTCATTCGCTCAAAGATAGACTACGACTCTATAGTATACGCAACAGCTAAAAAAACTACTCTTAACCAACTCGAAGCCATTCAAAACACAGCACTAAGAATAGCAACAGGAGCATTCTGTTCAAGTCCAATAAAAAGCCTACAGTGCGAAACCGGGGAACCTTCTCTACAACTCCGGAGAAAATACCTTGCCGCTTCATACGCACTATCCATCAGCACAAACCAGCAGAATCCAGTCTACATTAACATACTGACCAAGCACTACAAAACTTTACATTCGGCAAATATCAAAACAGACCCACCATTCTATGCAAGAGCTAGTAAAATTCTCACAGAACTCCAAATCAAACGTCCCCGCTTCCTTTCCAACAAAATTAAAACTCCCCCTCCATGGTCGATCAATATCCCTCCCAGCGACACTTCACTGTGCAAATTTAACAAATTAGAAACCCCCCATACCCTAATTAGGAAAACATTTGCCTCCATACTTGACAAATATCCACAATTTCACCTCGCATATACAGACGCATCCAAAACCTCTGATGGCGTAGGCGCGGCAGTGATCATGCAAAACAGTACACTACAATTCAAGTTACCCGAAATAAGCAGCGTCTGCACTGGAGAACTATACGCCATTCTTCAAGCACTTACTCTCATAAAAACAAAAAATACTTCAAGATCCCTCATAATAACAGACTCTCTTAACTCAATCCATATTATCAATCAACTTTATCCCACACATCCAATAGCCCTCCAAATTAAAGTCGAATTATCGCAGTTGCAACATTCCAATAACTTTGTGGAAATACTTTGGGTTCCTTCTCATACTGGCCTTCAAGGAAACGAAGAAGCCGACCGCAAATCACGACAAGCAGCAATTAGTGAAACCGTGAGTGAAGTGCAAACGGTAGTGTATAACGACATAAAACCGCTACTAAAATCAAAAGTGCTAAAATTGTGGCAAATCGAATGGCAATCGTCCCAATCGAAACTACGCGACGTGAAACCGGAAGTGAAACCTCGAGCGCAGCCAATAAACAAAAGATCGCTTCAAGTTGAACTGACTAGGTTACGAATAGGCCACACCAAACTTACTCATAGTTACTTAATTACTAAAAGTGAACCCCCAAAATGTGAATTATGCAAGATCCAGCTTACTGTCAAACATTTAATAACCGATTGCCCAAAATTCCAACAATCAAGACAAGATAACAACCTCAGCAACAATTTAGACCAAGTTCTTGGCGAAAACTGTAATACACAGAACCTTTTTAAATATCTAAGTGACATTAACATATTAACTAAACTATAAACAACCTATATTTGTGTCGCTAATTACCCCAGTGGTAGATGCGACTTGCTTGTAAATAAAAAAAAAAAAAAAATAAAGACTTTTATTATTAACCCGGGAATGATCGCGTGGTTAGATTTTGCCTAACATTTTTTTGTTTTTGCTGATTCTCCAAGCACTTGATATTTTATTTTTGAGATAATTTAGTGAAAGTGTTGAGACATATATAGTAATTATAAGTTAAGTAACATAGTGTAATGTTTAATTATATATTCTGAGATATTTTGAAATATTTTTTAAATATATACGTATTATATTATAAGTAGATACATTTTTGATAAATAACAGAATACAACAGGGTAACAAATGTTTCTATGCATTAAAAGACACATTTAAATCAAAGATATTGTCTACAAACACAAACATTAAAATATACAAGACAGTAATTTGTCAAAGCCATCAAGTTGATTAAAAACAATACTCAAGATAGAATCATCGTTATGATTGAGTCATTGGAATAAAAATATTAAAATACCCTATTGGAAGGGTGTAAAATTATAATTCACATGATGTAAATTCACTCAAAATTAAAAAAACAGAGTTTTTTTAATTTTGAGTGAATTTACATCATGTGAATTATAATTTTACACCCTTCCAATAGGGTATTTTAATATTTTTATTCCAATGACTCAATCATAACGATGATTCTATCTTGAGTATTGTTTTTAATCAACTTGATGGCTTTGACAACTACTTTTTTAAATGACGACGGCTTTGATAATGGCTTAATAGCCGAAAGCGCTTAGCTGGAAAGTAATAAACTAATACACACTGAGTATTCGTCGTTTTCATTCACTCAATTTACATCTAGTGTGTACACCATATCCACAGGCATTTCTATTCATTTATAGATATTTTAGGATATAGATTTTAGGCATATAGGATTGTTTTTAAATGTTAGTGAAATCTAACATGTGGCCTTTAATGTAACTTTTTTAACGCAACCTTTCTCAGGTTAATTAAAGATTATCTTTACTCTTCTATACTTACTTAATTTTCAATTTTTTTCAACTTAAAAAAATAAATTTGCTTTTATATCTCTATTGAACATTTTCGCTTTATTTTGAAATCAATAATTCAATACTATATCAATATATCATCAATTAATCAATTTTCAATTATGTTTTTTCTCTTTCCAGAGAGTCGAATGTCGCTTGACAGTTTTGCTAGCACATCATCTGCCTCAAGCAATCGAAACTCAGCCTACCATGAGTGGTTTTGTAATGCGGACCTCAACTGCTTAAAAACATAAAATTGAAAAACAAATAGCGAAGGCTATTTTTACTACTAATTCGAGCTTCAGATGTATTGAGAATTTAGAGGTGAAGAAAGCCATTCAGTTATTAAGGCCTGATTATACACCGCCCTCGAGAAAAACTGTAGCAACAAATCTTTTTGACGAAATCTATTAAGAGGAAAAAGAAAAATGTTTCTCCTGCCTGTCAGGACAGTCCGTAAATATGTCAATTGATGAGTGGTCAAACATGCACAACATACCAGTGATATGTGCAACGATAACCACTGAAGATGGACTAGCCCTCCTATATGAAACTATAGACACATCAGGAAATCCACATACTTCAGAATATATAACTCAAATAGTTTGTGACCTGATTTCTTCATGTGAATTAAAATACAAGTGTACCGCAAAATCTTTTGTGACAGACAATGCCGCAAATATGACACTTATGAGAAAAACATTAGAAGAAAAAGCGAACGCAAAAGTTATAACTTATGGAGGACTTTCAAGTTCAAGACGTTAAAGAACATGTGGTCCAAATTGTTAAGTAATTTCGAAATAACCATTTGGCTAGGGCTAAATTCAGTCAAGCAGGAGGCGGCGCTTTAGTCCTTCCAAGCGATGTGCGATGGAATAGCCTTGGCGACTGCTTAGAGATGTATGTCACTCAGTTGGACATCATATTAAAAATCTGCGAAGAAAATAAAAAGGAGATTGATTCCACTATTTACCAAAAAGTTTCAAACATTGCGATTAAACATACAGCGCAAGATTATTTAAATAAACGGTTTTAACGATTAAAACTAACTTTTCCGCATCTGTGGTCCTGAACAATATTCTATCATAAAATTGTTACTTGTATACACTTCGGGGGATGTATCGTGCTAACAAACCGAAATTTCTCCAAAAATAACCAAAAATTTAGTATATCTGGATTTATAAGTCACGCTGTACTCGCTCTAGTCAACTGAAAATCAATAGGGTACATCTGTGAGACACCTTGAACAATATTCAATCATAAAATTGATCAATCGTATATTCTCTGGAGGCTGTATCGTGCTAAAAAACTGAAAATTCTTCAAAAAATTACAAAAGTTTGGTACTTCAAGTACCATAGCACCCGTTGTACTGGTTTTAGTGAGCTGAATATCAATAGGGTTAATATTTGAGATGCTCTGAGTACTATCCAATCATGAAATTGGTCACTTGTATATACTCCGGAGGCTGTATCGTGCTAACAAACTGAAACTTCTCCAAAAATGACAAAAATATCGTACTTAAAGTACTGTAGCACCTGTTTATTGGCTTAGGTGAGCTGAAAATCAATAAGGTTCATCAGTGAGATGTCCTTAACAATATTCAATCATAAAATTGGTGACTAATTGCACTCCGGAGGCTGTATCGTGCTAACAAGACATGTTGCTTTTGATACTGTGCAGAGGAAAAATGCTACTATCGCAGATGCTGTAGAGCAGTGGAAACATTTACAATATATCTTTGATGAATCTGTGAAATTACCATTACAAAAAACACAAGAATTTAATAATCGATATAAGCAAGCACTAACGCCATATCATTTTATAGCGTATATGTTGAATCCACAAAAAACAAAATACCAGTTAACACCAGAAGAAAAGAATATACCTTTAGAAACAATTAACGAGTTATATGAAACCTTTAGTAATAAAGTTAAATGCCCGCAGTGCTCCATTTAAGCAAGTATGTTTTCGGACGAAATGCAAACGGACTACAATGGTGGTTATCATAAAATGATGAGCCGGAAAGCTTGAAACAGTTGCCAATAATAAAACACTTTCTGTGTGCAACTGCTTCTTCAGCTTCAGTAGAACGCGTATTTAGCTCTTTTGGTCTTGTACACTCGGATATTAGAAAAAGATTAGGCATAGAAAAAGGAGGAAAACTCTTGTTTAAATTGTATAATGAAAATGAATAGACTGAAAATATACAGTAATAAAATGTAGGTGTTACGTTTAGTTTAAGAATGTGGAATTATGAACTTCTTTTTTGTTGTTTTTGCTAAAAGCAGATACTTCTTTTGATTTTTGAGAAAACTTTTATATTATGCTGTTATCTGGTTCTGAATAAAAAAGAAACAAATTAATTTTAAATCATGATTTTAATTTTAAAAATCAAGCGATTTAAATCGTGATTTTAGTCACTTGATTTTAATCAGCTCAACCCTGATTCAAGCCCATCGTCTGTCTATAGATTCTCAATCCTAGATTATTCTGCACCAGAACGTTTTATTCGTGTTATCGTGGAAAGTAATGAAACCTTTACAACGAGATCGTTTTACCCAAGAATCACATTGCAGGATACAACAATAGTAATTTGAACTACTAGAACCAATCATTTTTCATTGTATAATATGTATTAGTAAAGAGAATCTTCACCAATCACTTCATAATTACAATGAGTATGATTTCTATGGAAACAATGGGCAACACGCCACAACCTTTAATTTTTTCCAAAAGCGACGATGTACATATGTCTAGTGTCCAAAATAGACACCAGAGGGAGTATCCGTTATATTGAATTCCCAATAGTAAATAACATTTAATAACATCGTTAAAAAATTCGCTGTCAAATAATCTTTGACCATTACTAATGTTAACATGACAATGACTGATCAGGAAACTATCATAAATGTCGTGGACTCTAAAAATACACCAACACTGAAAGTAAACCTTCAAAAAATTAGAAGTAGAAGAAGGTTGTGTATTTTCTCAAAAGATGAAAGTGTGTAAATAAATTTTATTAAAACATTAAGCTAAGCGCTTTCGGCAAATAAACATGCCATCATCGGAGCTTTCCTAAAATTACAGATGTTTTTGTAATTACAATAAAAAGGAGATAAACAATTAAAAAAGTTTTGAAAAACTTACGTCAATGGTAAAAAATACCTCTAAAAAAGGGAAGCATTGAAAGGGGATCGGCCTCACAGGCACAATAGTTAGATGTACCTTTTCACAAAATTAACAAATAAAATGAAACTAAAAACCCCTCTTTTATGGGGTGAAATTATTCACTCAGATCATATTTATATTTTAAAGATGGAGCAACGAAGTATGCAAAATGACAAGGTGTAGAAGACACCTACAAAACTGACAGTTTATTTCAAAAAGAGAATGGGGGGGAAGTGACTATTGTACCTACAGTAGTGGAGTTAATTAGAGTTTGAAAACTATATTGAGTTTGAAATTTTTTAAATTTGTATGAATTTTAAATAAAAATAAATGTAAAGGTAGATAATAAGCTAATCCATTTGAGAATCCCAAAGATACTTAAACAATGGTTTAAAATTACAATTTAAATTCACTTGAGTATTAACGCAGTTAACTGGATCCCTCTGCAATTCCCTTAGAATCTCCAAATCTTCAAGAAGATTCATTTTTCTGTAATTGTTGACTGGGATGTTATGTAAAATTTTACTGTTTTTTGTTGGAGAGAAATTATGTTTACTGAAATTATTGTGGTGACCAAAAGCAGATTTTTCCGGTCTAGATAAATGTTCTTTTATACGCACCTCTAAAGATCTAGTTGTTCTTCCCACATATGCAACAGGACAGTCCCCACAAGCCAATCTATAAATTCCACTTTTTTCTAGTTTTCTCGTTTTATCCTTGGTCTTTGAGAATAAAGATTTTATGTTTGTTTTACATTTAAAGGAAATTTTTAAGTTTGGTATTTGACTAGTTAAGATTCTAGCAATATTGTTGGAAATATTACCTAAATAGGGCAGAGATCTATATATCTGTTCTGATTTATCTGTAATATCTATGTGCTGACTGAAAGCTAAATTTCTCCTGTTTTTATATTTAATTTTGTTAATGATTTTATCTACTGTATGAGGTGAATAGCCATTTGTTTTAGCTAGTTGTTTGATTATTAAAACTTCTTTATTATAGTCAACTACTGTCATAGGTATGTTAAGTAATCTGTGAATGTAACAATTTAATGAAGACATTTTCTGCTGGTATGGATGGTTAGAACTAAATGGAATCATATGATCTGTTTGAGTAGGTTTTCTAAAGATAGAGAAATTTATTTGGTTGTTCAATTTTTTAAGCTTCAAATCTAAGAAATTTAATTCCTCATTTTCCTCAATTTCCAGGGTGAAAGAAATGGAAGGGTGTAAACAATTGATCTTCTGGAGAATGTCCCCCGCATCTGAAGGAGAACCATCAATAACGGCCAAGATGTCATCTACATATCTAGACCAATGTAAAATATTTTTGAATTGTGATGTATTGTTGAAAAAATTTTTTTTCCAAATTATCTAAAAATAAATCAGCTAACAAAGGAGACAATGGGTTACCCATGGCCAAACCTTGTGGCTGGCGATACAGTTTATTGTTGAAAACTAAAAAGTATTGAAAGCAACTGTAAAATTCTTATATCTGACAATCCCTTACACTTTAAAATCTGTTCAACAATTGTGATTGTTTCTTCTCTGGGAACATTAGTAAAGAGGTTGCTCACATCAAAAGATACCATTAAAAATTGTTGAGACATGTTGCATATAGAGACTTTGTTAACTAATTCTACTGAGTTTTTAACTGTATATTTTGGGGTGTAATCTAAAAAATTTTTTAGTAAATTGTTGACAAACTTAGATAAAAATTTAATTTTCAACAATACATCACAATTCAAAAATATTTTACATTGGTCTAGATATGACATCTTGGCCGTTATTGATGGTTCTCCTTCAGATGCGGGGGACATTCTCCAGAAGATCAATTGTTTACACCCTTCCATTTCTTTCACCCTGGAAATTGAGGAGAATGAGGAATTAAATTTCTTAGATTTGAAGCTTAAAAAATTGAGCAACCAAATAAATTTCTCTATCTTTAGAAAACCTACTCAAACAGATCATATGATTCCATTTAGTTCTAACCATCCATACCAGCAGAAAATGTCTTCATTAAATTGTTACATTCACAGATTACCTAACATACCTATGACAGTAGTTGACTATAATAAAGAAGTTTTAATAATCAAACAACTAGCTAAAACAAATGGCTATTCACCTCATACAGTAGATAAAATCATTAACAAAATTAAATATAAAAACAGGAGAAATTTAGCTTTCAGTCAGCACATAGATATTACAGATAAATCAGAACAGATATATAGATCTCTGCCCTATTTAGGTAATATTTCCAACAATATTGCTAGAATCTTAACTAGTCAAATACCAAACTTAAAAATTTCCTTTAAATGTAAAACAAACATAAAATCTTTATTCTCAAAAACCAAGGATAAAACGAAAAAACTAGAAAAAAGTGGAATTTATAGATTGGCTTGTGGGGACTGTCCTGTTGCATATGTGGGAAGAACAACTAGATCTTTAGAGGTACGTATAAAAGAACATTTATCTAGACCGGAAAAATCTGCTTTTGGTCACCACATTAATTTCAGTAAACATAATTTCTCACCAACAAAAAACAGTAAAATTTTACATAACATCCCGGTCAACAATTACAGAAAAATGAATATTCTTGAAGATTTGGAGATTCTAAGGGAATTGCAGAGGGATCCAGTTAACTGCGTTAATACTCAAGTGAATTTAAATTGTAATTTTAAACCATTGTTTAAGTATCTTTAGGATTCTCAAATGGATTAGCTTATTATCTACCTTTACATTTAGTTTTATTTAAAATTCATACAAATTTAAAAAATTTCAAACTCAATATAGTTTTCAAACTCTAATTAACTCCACTACTGTAGGTACAATAGTCACTTCCCCCCTTTCTCTTTTTGAAATAAATTGTAAGTTTTGTAGGTGTCTTCTACACCTTGTCATTTTGCATACTTCGTTGCTCCATCTTTAAAATATAAATATGATCTGAGTGAATAATTTCACCCCATAAAAGAGGGGTTTTTAGTTTCATTTTATTTGTTAATTTTGTGAAAAGGTACATCTAACTATTGTGCTTGTGAGGCCGATCCCCTTTCAATGTTTCCCTTTTTTAGAGGTATTTTTTACCATTGACGTAAGTTTTTCAGAACTTTTTTAATTGTTTATCTCCTTTTTATTGTAATTACAAAAACATCTGTAATTTTAGGAAAGCTCCGATGATGGCGTGTTTATTTGCCGAAAGCGCTTAGCTTAATGTTTTAATAAAATTTATTTACACACTTTCATCCTTTGAGAAAATACACAACCTTCTTCTACTTCTAAAATTCAAGTGTGTACATAGTCTTCAACAGTCTTCCATTAAAAACTTCAAAAAATTGTTTATTTTTTAAAGTTAAGCTCTCCATCAATGCCCTACTGTATTTGACCCAACAAATTTGGCAACTAATGGTTAGATGTGCAGCATAAGATGTGAATACAAAAAATTAAATACAGTAGAAACGGTGAAGCTTTTCCATCACGTGACTTAGTTGACGATATTATTCAACACATACTGTGTTGGTACTGTCTTCTTCTAATAACAGAAAAAGAGCGAAACCCAATAGAAGCGTTTGTCGTATTGTTTTGATTAAGATGCATATGGTTGATGTCGTATCAGTCATGTGATGGAAAAGACTCAGCGTTTCTACTGTACTTATAGACAAAATATATCTGAGAGTTTTGACGAAAGAGTTGATATATACATGTTCATTTGGTCTAGAATACATGTTTTCAAAGTATGGAGTACCTCCACCTCACCATGACAACCTACAGTTTTTATTTAGTCAACGACGCTGCTAATCTATTTGGTAACTTTTCTGATATTTGTTACAGAAACCAGGTTTATTTTGATAGATTCTCATTTACTTGAAAATTATGAATAATTAATAACTGGACTAAGAGTGATAAGAAATAATATAGGAACAGGAGATAGTGACATTGAGTAAAATAATAGTGATGAAACAATATCAATTAACATGGCATCAAGTGTATTTTTGAACTTCTTCTTCTCCTCAAAAAAGTAGGAAATCGTAAGCAGAAGATCATGACAGAGCCAGAATAGTTTGCAAATAAGGAAAGGCAAAAAAAACATTTAAACAGGAGCTAACTGGTAGAAAGAAGGGGCCAAAGAAAGAGAGCGAATAACAGTAATTAGGTTTGGCCTATCTGTTACGATATCCAGAAGTATTTTCATATTGTTGTCTCCCTCCATGTAGTAGAGTTGCTGGTGTGTGTGTGTGATACTGTGATAAAGTAAATGATAAATGAGGTATTAGCATAAAAATTTATATTGGTCTGCACAGAAATTTAAGCCCAATTCTTCAAGTTTATACAATCTAAGTAAAAAACCATGCTAGAAAAATTATGAAAATATTCCATGAATAAAGCTTTGAAGATAAAAATAATAATAAAATAGTTACTTTCTTCGCATATGTACATATATCGAACTCGTAGTCCAGTGAACAGGTGGAAAATATAAATATGAACCAACTAACTAATCAAGATTTGCTAGTAAAATTGGAAGAACTAATAAAGAACAATTCCGCTGAAATAAGGAAAGATATACAACATCTGAACAATAATATAAATAAACAAATAGAAGATATTGAAGAGCGGTGTCAAAAAATTGAAAATAGAATTACATATATTGAAAGATCAAATAAACGAAATAATATTGTAATTTTCGGAATAAATGCTAACAAAAACAATTTGATTGCAGTAACGATTGAGAAATTGAATCAAATTTTCGGATGCGACTTGGAAGAAAGAGATATAAATAACTTATTTACTATTGGGCAAAAAGGTACTGTAATCCTTGAGTTTGTATCTTATCTGACCAAACAGAGAATTCTCCAAAATTTGAAAAAGCTTAGTGGAATATCTATTTCAAGTGACCTGCGACCAGAAGATCAAGCATCTAATAGAATACTGGTTGAACATCTTAAAAAGGCCAGGAGTAAACAACATACGGCATACATAAAAAATTTCAAACTGTACGTAGATGGAGTACCTTACACCGCTGAAGAGTTAGAAAGTACACATAACGAAGAACCAATAGCTGAGCTTGAATACGACCTTCCACAAAAATATAATTCTGCCCCACCTACACCAACAACCAAACCTGACGAAATAGATGAAGAGCAACACGGAAACGAAACTAAAGCTGAAATAAAAACAAGTGTTCTATCTCAAACTGCAGTCGCTCAAATCAAAAAATTCAAAGGATCAGCTATAACCCAAGGTAAAAGCATAAAAAATATCAACATTTCTGCAACACTCACTGAAAACACCCCCCCTACTGGCAGAAAAAATATACAACAAGCTGAAACCCGTGTAACCCGGAAAAACTCTACGAAGTAGACCAAGAAAATTAAGTATTAAACTTTTTTAAGCCTCACTGCCTGGACTACTAATATTATTAAAAGTTGTCCATCTAGTTTTAGTTATTTTTTAAATAATAATTTAATCACCAGTGTTTTTACATTGTCTTTTAACTGTTTTGTCAATTAGGATATAAGAAAAACCCTTTACATTTGATTCAGAATAGAAATTGTTTATTTTAATCGCAAATATATAGGATGGATCAATATATTAGAGATTTCTCTATTAAAACAATTGAAAATTTTCATCTTAACACTGAAGAAGCCAAAAGTGTTCTAGAAGTTAACTATTCATCTAAAACCTTCAACATAATTCATAACAACATAAGTAGCATTAATCGCAATTTTAACGAATTCACATTGCTACTGGAATACATAGATATCACTTTTGATTGTATAGTTTTCACAGAGACCTGGCGTATCCCTGATGTCACCATCTTTAACATTCCAGGATATAAGACAATTTATAACCACGGAGATCTAAATCAAAATGACGGTGTTGTTGTATTTGTAAAATCCAATATTTATGACTCTCATGAAACAATTCGTTTTAATAACAGTTTTCTTTTACAAGTGAAAATACATTTACACGATAAAGTTTTTATCATAAATGCTTTATATAGGTCGCCATCTACTTTAGTGGATGAGTTTGTTGATGAATTACATTCTTTCCTAAGTCAAAAAAACAAACCGGGTGACTGCAGTATAATTATAGGGGATATTAACTTAGATCTATTATCAAATACTAAAGAATCACAAAACTATCTCGATATTATGAGTGAACATGGATATATTTCTTCAATCAATTCGCCAACTAGAGTAAAAAATCGGTCCGCAACATGTATTGATCACATTTTGATCAAAAATAAAAACCTAAACTATGACACTATACTACCACTGACTCTGGAAACCGATATAACAGACCATTATCCAATATTAGTTCAACTAGTACTTCCTTCCACAAATAAAAAACAAAATATTACAAATAACAATTCTATAAAAATAATAGACGAAAATAAATTAAAAAATGAAATTCATCAAGTTAATTGGGATTTAGTTTTTAACTCCGATGTTGACATCGAAACTGAAATAAATCATTTTATTGATATAATTCAAAAATGTATAGATGTTTCTACAAAATATAAAAGAGTTACTAACAAGAAAAAAAAACGGAAACCTTGGATAACCCATGAACTTATCAACATAATCAATAAAAAAAATAATATGTTTCAAAAACTTAAAAAATCTCAAGATAATGAAATTTTAAGACGAACTTGAATGAAAATAAAATAAAAATAAATAAATTAATAAAACAAGTAAAAAAAAAGTGAATATTGCAGAAACCGCATTGAACACGATAATAAATCAACAAATCTATGGAAAACTATTAATGAGTTCCTGACGGTCCCAGAAACCGATACAATAAATTCGATTAAAAATGATAAAAATAAATCAATTACTGAACCTTCAGAAATAGCAGATATCTTTAACAATTACTTCATATCAGTAGGTAAAAAATTGGCTGGTAATATTAACAAAAATATAAATTACACTGAAAAAAATAAAACTTGCAACCATTCCATTTTTATGTATCCATCGGACGAAGTCGAAATTAAAGACGTTATAACACAACTAAAAAATAAAAAAGCACCTGGTTATGACAACATAAAGGCAGAAACATTAAAAATCATGAAAGATTATAATGCTAAACCACTTACATATTTAATAAATAAATCTCTACAAACGGGACACTTCCCCTCTGCTTTTAAACTTTCAATCGTAACCCCAATCTTTAAGAGTGGAACAAAACAAGAAACAGCCAATTACAGACCAATTTCCTTAATTAGTAGTCTGGCTAAAATATTTGAAAAAATAATACAAAAAAGGTTAAATAAATTTTTGGAACAACACAAGTTGCTGTCTTCAGCGCAGTACGGGTTTAGGCAAAATAAATGCACACAAAATGCCATTAGATATCTAACAGAAAATATCTATAATGCACTAGATAAATCCAGGCCTTCAATTGGAGTCTTCTTAGATTTATCGAAGGCGTTTGACACGGTCGACCATGGGATGTTGCTAAGCACTTTAGAAGACTTGGGTATTAGGGGTATTCCACATGACCTATTCAGAACTTATTTAACCAATCGAATACAAAAAGTGAAAATAAAAGATACTTATAGTAGTTTAAAAGTCATTTCATGTGGCGTACCTCAGGGGACGGTGTTAGGACCTATTCTCTTCAATGTATATCTGAATAATCTGTTTATGTTGGAAACACATAGCAAAATAGTAAGTTTTGCAGACGACACAGTATTGTTTTGCGATGACGGCAACTGGTTTGACCTCAAACATAATTTAGAGAAAGATCTACAACAAGTTAAGATGTGGTTTGACAGTAGACTTCTATCATTAAATATTAATAAAACTGTATACTTACCATTCAGTTCCTACGTTGATGCTCTGCCAAATTATGATTTAACTATTGAAAATCTTACAATTTCACCAGTTAACAAAGTAAAGTATCTTGGTATCATTATAGATCATAATTTGAGATGGGATCAGCATATACAATATCTACTAAGGAAGCTACGTTGCATTCTATTTAAATTTAAGGAAATATGTAAAATACTTAACTTAAAACAAAGAAAAATAGTTTATAGAAGTCTAGTGGAACCACACATTAATTATGGAATGATGGGATGGGGCGGAGTTTCTAAGACGTACCTACTACCATTAGAAATCCTTAAAAAACGTTTTCTTAGGACAATTCTTCACCGAGGTTATGATTGTCCAAGTGACACATTATATAAGGAAAGCGAAATATTTGGTCCTAGGCAAATATTTTTTATAAATGTATGTATTATTCAACATACACATAAGACGGAACTGAGAACTCCAGGCCACCAATACGAAACGCGAAATAAAACAACATTTATTACACCACATACGCAAAAAAACGGTTGGTCAAAAAAACTTTACCTATTTAGGTCCTAAATTATATAATTCACTTCCGAGTGAAGTTAGGGAAGTCACCATACTATCATCATACAAAAGAAAATTAAGAGATTTTGTCAGCAGTAAGCAGAGAGATTTTATAAACAACTTGATTGATTGAAGTGAAGAAAAGGCTATATATAGAAAAGAGAAATAGTTATAATGTAAATAGCATCTATCCTATATCTTCAGTGTTTTTATTTTTGTATCTTTTACAATGTTAAAGTTCTTGTAAATTCCATATTGTTTATAATTTTCAGTTCTGGTTAGATTTAAGATATTAATAAGTCATATTACATTGTATTATATACAGTTTAATTGTTTAATGTGTTTTTGCCACATACAAGTAAACTTAGTTTACTTCGTGGTTAACAGTTCATTTGTACTTTTTTTATTTAAAATTTTCTATCTGTAGATGTATAGTACAAATAAACGTACAAATAAACATTATTATTATTATTATCCAAATTAGGAGAATCAACTGATCTCATTAAATAAAAAACGTTGTTGGGAATAATTTATAGTGGTACACGTCTGAGGATAGTTTATGTTTGACTTGCAACTACTGTATTTGATTTTAAGAGTTCTAGTATCCACTCACTTTTTTATTTGTCAGTCTATAACAAAAGTCACTTGAAACAACTATAACTAAAAATCCACTGTGTTTTTTAAAATGTTTCAAAATATATTACTCAACTATTACAATTGTTGCCGAATGACTTTTTTAAATCAGGTACTTAAAAATTTTCAAAATAAAATTAAAGTATACATAATAATAAACGTAAAATAATATTTCTAACAAAAGGATTATATATTAGAACAGAAATATACACTATAATACATGTACTTTTATCACAAAAGTTTCTTAATAAATGATTTTAACCACTACACAAAGCAGGTAACTACATCTTTGAAATGAAAGAAAATATCGGTTAATTTACACTTTTAAAGTTTCTTAAGAAAATCAGATTTTTACTACTAGATCTGAAGAATATCATGTCATGTGGGATATGTCACAGTTGCAATAACTGTTACAGCAAGATTATGGAAAATAATCCAGGAAATATGCAAAGTATTTTCTGGTGTTTAATGAAGGTGTTAGAATAAGACGCAATTCTGGATAAAGAACTTGATTTTCAAACATCTAGTGAAGAGCTTATATGATAGAAAATTCTTTACATATTACTTAGATGCTTGAAAGGACAACCAAGTTAGATAAATTGGAAGAATATATAAAAGACCAAGAAGAGAGAGATTATTATTCCATTTTAGAAAAGCATCCCAATTCTCAATTTAATTTTGACTTACTCCTAAGATAGTCAACTGAATAGGATATACTAAAGCATGAAATTTTAATTGGAATATTATGTCATCTGAGTACTGCAGCAGGTGCGTTTCCTTTTTCAGAATGCTTGGTTTATTAACACTTATAATTAGGTCCTCACAAAAACTACTCACTTATATTGGTTTTTTATATGATAAAATAACGAAATCGAATTTTTCGAGATATATTAAATATAAACGAATTCAATATACATAATGGTAGTGTGTAGAAAATATGAATTTTCATTAATGAGAGTTTCTTATATTGGCTACGGTATTCATTCGAATTTCGTAGCATAAAGACGTGTATCGCTCCGGTTATCAATAGTGCTTCGAAAAAAAAAAGTGAATCACAAAACAAATTTAATTTCTTATCAGCTAATGATAAAAACTGGACAACTCATAAGTAAATAAAAGAGACGAAAAAAAAATGAACACATTACCAGCTTTTAAAGGGCCGGGATTTAATTATAGCCAACAAATGATGCCTCAAAACAATGGAAGTACTGTACAGGGTGTCCCACCTTTCAATACACAAATACCGCAATATCATCAAATTCAAACTCACCCTCAACCAATATTGCATGGACATATTCAACAACCCCAGTATACTGTCAGCCAACCATCCCCTCCACAGCAAGCATCACATAGCCAAAACTACTGTAGAATGTCATCAACTAGTGAAGAAGAATTCGCAGGTTACGACGAGTACGAGCAAAATAATAGCTCCAACAAAAATAATTGGCAAGTAGTTAAAAACACAAAGAGAAGAAAAATTAGTGCAACAAATAGACCACAAGAGACAGTAACAAATAACAAGTTTAGCCCCTTAACACAAGAAGAGATAGTAGACGCCACAAACATCAACGAAAATGAAAATAAAACACCAAAACCACCTCCAGTATACGTATACGGAGTAATTAACTACGGGGAGATGATAGAACAACTGGGCACAATAGCAGAAAGAACACAATACACCACAAAATCCCTAGCCGACAATACTGTAAAGATATGTTGTGACACACCAGACACATATAGGAAGGTAATAAAACACATGAGGGACAACAACGTAATACACCATACTTACCAACCTAAAGAAGAGCGTGCCTATAGAATTGTCATTAAACAATTACATCATACTACGGACATAGAAGAAATAAAATCAGAACTAACCAAAAATGGACACAAGGTGAGAAATGTAATGAATTGTAAGAGCCGAATAACAAAAGAACCGCTGAATATCTTTTTCGTCGATCTAGAACCAGCAGACAACAACAGAGATATCTACAAGCTGTCAAATCTACAAAACAGAGCTATTCAAATAGAACCGCCCAAAACAACAAAGGGTATTACACAATGCATGAGATGCCAGCAGTACGGACACTCAAGGTCATACTGCAACAGACCATTTGCGTGTGTCAAATGTGGTGGAGCACATAATACGACAGCCTGCAAAAAAAGTAAAGATACCCCTGCTAGATGTGCTCTATGTGATGGTGCCCACCCAGCCAACTATAAGGGATGTGCATTCTACCATAGTCTGTTTAAACCAAACAATGACAACAATCGTATGAATATACAAAAAAATGCAAATAACACTACAACTAGACCTATTCTGCATACAACGAAACCAGTGCCCCAAAACCACTATCCTATACATCCACAGAATAGCTATGCCAACGTAGTAAGAAATGATAGTGAACAACAGACAAATTTTAATATTAATGATATAATGAACAAATTTCTTGAGGAATTTAAAAACATGTTTCAAAAACTACTACAACAAAACAGCATGGTTCTAAACATGCTATCAACGCTTGTATCCAAAATTCAATAGTTTCATTAAAATCGCAGAGTGGAATGCCAATGGGCTTCCACAACATAAAAACGAGGTAGAGTTATTTCTTCATCACAATGAAATAGACATTCTATTAATAAGTGAAAGCCACTTCACAAGTCGAACTCACTTCAGGATACCTCAATACACAACTTATTCATCAAACCACCCAGACAATACAGCCCATGCTGGATCGGCCATCTTGATAAAAAACACCATAAAACATGTTGAACTACCAAAATACGCCCAAAATAGTTTACAAGCCACAGTTATAAAAGTTAGTATGAGGTCATATGAGCTAACAGTTGCAGCAGTCTACTGTCCTCCTCGTTACAACTTGAAGAAGGAAGACTACAGGAATTTCTTTGATACTCTAGGCCACAAATTCGTTGCGACAGCAAACATATCTTATTTGGATCTCGTATCACAACTACTACAGGCAGAGAATTAGTAAACTTAATACATGAAAACAACTACCACCCCCTGGCAACTGGCACCCCTACTTATTGGCCAATAGATCCAAATAAGACACCTGACCTGCTGGACCTATTTATTACCAATGGTATTTCCCCTGCTTACATGGACGTCATGCCAAACTATAACCTCTCATCAGACCACTCTCCGATTATAGCAACAATCAGTAGTTTCATAGTTTACAAAACGATAACACCAAGGTTACATAACAGTAGAACTAACTGGGAAAAATACCGAGCCAAACTAGAAGAGGACATCAGCCTCCAAGTAAGTCTCAAAACATCAGACGAAATAGATGGAACACTAACATCTTTAAACTATATGCTCAAAGAGGCCGCACAAAATGCCACCCCTGCAACTAATACAGGTAATAAAGTTCACTACATCCCAGCGGAAATTAAAAAGCTAGTAGCCCAAAAAAGGAAGGCAAAAGCAAAATGGCATCGTAGCCATGCCCCATCGGACAAGACCACACTGAATAGACTAAGTAACCAATTAAAATCTAAACTCAAAGAGGAACAAGAAAGATGATTTACATAATATATAACGAATCTAAACCGGCAAGACAACTCAATATGGAAACCAATAAAAAATTCCAAAAAACCTAAAACCCAGGTACCCCCAATTAGAAACGAGCAGGGAACTAATCTACAGTGGGCCAGAAATGACGATGAAAAAACGGCGCTATTTGCTGAGCATCTAGCTCAAGTATTTACACCCTACAGTGACGCACCAGATATTGAAATTGAAAGCAACCTAATCAACATTCCAGAAAACATGCCACCAATTAAACCACTAACCAAAGATGAAGTCCAAAAAGAAATCCAATACTTAAACAATCGAAAAGCCTCTGGACTCGACAAAATAACTCCTAGGATGATAAAGGAACTACCAGAGAAAGGAATCATACTCGTTACTCTTATCTTCAATGCCATCTTACGCTTAAACTACTGGCCCAAGCTATTTAAAACAGCTGAAATAATCTTAATCCCAAAAGAGGGCAAAAATCCAAACGAAGTAGCCTCATACAGGCAATAAGCTTGCTACCAATGGTATCAAAAATACTTGAAAGACTGCTGCTACAAAGAATCAATTCAGATCCGGAAACAGAAGAATGGATTCCTCACCACCAATTTGGTTTTCGAAAAGAGCACTCCACGGTCCAGCAGGTTCATAGAATAGTTCATAACATAAATACAGCAATGGAAAACAAGCAGTATTGTACAGCTGCCTTCTTGGATATTAGTCAAGCCTTTGACAAGGTTTGGCACACAGGTCTGCTATTCAAAATAAAGAAATATCTTCCCATCACCTACCTGAAATTATTGAGATCCTACCTAAGCGACAGAGAATTTCGAACGAGAATGAATGAAAGTCTTTCCAATAATTTTCCAATTAAATCCGGGGTACCACAGGGCAGTGTTCTTGGACCGCTGTTGTATGTACTACATACAGCAGATCTACCAACCAACAATGAAACATTCACTGGAACTTTTGCAGACGATACCGCCGTCCTTGCAGCCCACGAAAACCCAGCTACAGCGTCTTCGATTCTTCAGGCACAACTAAATAACATTCAAACTTGGTTACATAAATGGCGGATCAAAACGAATGAGACAAAGTCAGTCCAAGTGACCTTCACGTTGAGAAAAGAACAGTGCCCTCCAGTGACACTTAATAACATCCAACTTACACAATCCCCTAGCACCAAATATCTAGGAGTGCACCTCGACTCAAAACTCAACTGGAAAGAACACATACTCAAGAAGCGGAAACAAATTGACCTAAGAATAAAAGACCTACACTGGCTAATAGGCAGAAAATCGAAATTGAGCCTAGAGAACAAAATCCTCGTGTACAAAGCTGTCATCAAACCAATCTGGACGTACGGTATACAACTCTGGGGATGTTCGAGCAAGTCGAACATAACCATAATCCAAAGAAGCCAGTCTAAAATACGTATGATAACTGACGCACCCTGGTATGTGTCAAATCTAACACTCCACGAAGACCTAAGAATACCATTTATACAGGATGTAATTACAGAACAAAGTAATAAGCACCACAAAAGACTAGAATCGCACAGCAACCCTCTACTCCATCCCCTAATAGAACCGCAAATTGACAGAAGACTCAAAAGAAACTGGCCAGCCGATCTGAAAAATGATTAAAGGGGTAGCCTCACTGGAGAAGACCTGACCACGCCAATAGGAACACACTGTTCCCGAGCCAACAAATTAGCCTATAGAACTGTTTGTTTTGATCGCTAAGAAAAGTGATATAATAAAAAAAAATATTGGCTACGAGGAAAATAAATGAATAAAATATCTGAACAATGTATTTTAAAATATTTTTCGATTGTACCAGTACGATTGGAATATTTTATATTTAGAAATACTTGATACAGGGGGAACGGTTTTTATTGGTACCACTAACACCAAACCCAGAAAAATAGTAATGAATTGATGGTATCAAAAATATAGAGCAAAAACTGGGAAGTGATAAAATAAGAAGAGAAGATGATAAGGACATCAAAATATGCATGTCAACAAAATTGTTTAGCAAATTTTTTTATTCACTTTGTAAAATATTCCACATGACTTACCTTACACAAATTTATAATACTTTCATTATCACCAAAAACTATGGCAATGTAACAACATTTGATATTTTTTTGCTTTCAATAGATAGTAGTTGTAGCTTTGGCTTTAATACTCCTGCGTTTTTGAGTATATTCTGGAATGTCTCAACATATAAGTTACTTAAAGAGTAGCTTGTGCCTGTTGTGGCTCTTCCGAATCATAATTGACATTGCCACTGATTGTAGTGACGTGATTTCCAATGCTCAGGGCAGCAACTTTGGCACGCTGGTATGCACTTAATGTGTTCTGGCCCAAAAACCTAATAAAAAATAATAAAATGAGTTTTCAACTCAAGTTATTTATCCAGCACAATAAATATACTCAGTGACAAAGGAACCCGAAAACCCCGTAAAAATTATTTTATTTTGGTATTATTTGGTATACATATAAGGAAGTTCGTAATATGTGAATGATTAAATTTTAACTCCAATTGGGTGAGGATAATCTAAGTTTCTGCTCACCAATTTTAATAATGGGTTGAAGCTCCACTCTTTCACATTCTGTAATGCAACTAGGCATACTCATAATCAGGTGATCAATATCCTCGTAGGGTATCTCATTCTAAACCAACTCTATCTCATGTTGAAGAGCCATCAGAGTTTGAGGACGCTGTAAATTTGTTAATATTCTACGGATTATGTCCCACACGTTCAACAGAGAATAAATTTGGGGATCTTGGTGGCCAAGGTAGGAGATGAATTTCAGCCTGGTGGAAGTAGTCCAAAGTTTGTCTGGCTATATGTGGCTGAGTGTTATCTTGCTGAAAAGTTGGATATTGTAGTGTCCTGAAGTAAGGAATCAGATGGGATTCTGATATTTCTTGAATGTATCAATGTGCATTCATATTGCCCCTGATGAAGACTAGAGGTAACCTTGAGCGATAAGCATTGGCACCCCATATCATAACTCCAACAGTGGGATGCACAAGTTTCTCAACAAAAAATTTAGGGTTACGACGTTTGTCTCGTCTCTTCACCTTCGCTCATCCATCATGCCTGTCTATACAGAACCGGGATTCATCACTGAATACTATAGTGGTCCATATTCCAGAGTTAAAGGTAACACCAACTGAGGTCGTTATGAAAAAGTCCAAACCTTCTATAAACACTTCACATTCCAAGGAACCTTCCATGTTCTGGGAACCACTGAATTGCTATGCCATTGTCGATGAGAAACGATCTAGAGCTAATAACCTCTGTTGTCCTGCTCACTCATGCTATGCCTCTGGCTCTTTATGTTCGGCCTTATTGGTATCATCCTGATGAGATCTAACAGTATCCACATTCCTGTTTATTCCACCAGCATTTTCTCAGAACGACAGCCCAGCTTCCCCAATACCAACAATTCGATCTCTCTCGAACTAGCTGCAGACAATTTGCATTTCTTCACACTCTAGACATGATAAACACTTGTGAATTCTTGTAAGGCAACATTAAAAACCACTGTACTTGAATAAATTCTGTATGGGCCAATTCGTCCAATACTTATAGTAAAAAAATAATTGAATAAAAACAGAAATTTATAACTGAGAGCACTCAAATTCTAATCTTGTATTAAGACTTTTATAATAAAGAAGTACGTGGATTATTTTTTATATAAAATAATATTTATTGGGTGTTCGGGTTTTGTATGATGGTTGAAGTTGTTTTAAGATCCATAATCTACCTTTAATTACAATTAACCCCATCTCATAACAAATCTGATTGGAATTTTATGTATTAAGTTGACATTGTCACAAAGCAACCAAAAAAGTTTTCAATCACAACTATATAATCAGATTTTATATACTCGATTTACGAATACTATCCTAAAATGTAGAGGAAAGCCAGGGAGAGTCAAAAACCCAAATATTTAAAGACACCCTTCGGACAATTGGACTAAATCACTATCATAAATATAACCTCCACAAAAATATATCTTGTAAAATGATTATTATAAACTTCGAGGGGTTCTAAAACAATTGTAGATAGGTAAATACTACTACAACAAACTCGGACCCTTTTTGAAAGGAAACTATTTTCCTCGCTATAAGACACGACGAACGTTGAATTACATTTCCCTCCAAAAACATGACGATGATCGACTTTAATGAAATTGAAAATTAACTACGATATATTATGATTTTAGATGTAGTCTACTCAAGAACAGAGCATTACCCAGATAATTTTAACTATTGGTGATGAAGCATAATCCAAAGCCACTGTACACTGAATTCAAACATAGTTTATTTACCGACGAAGTTGAAGGTCGCCGAAATTCGATGATTACGCTAGAAAACATCGATGATTGTGAAAAACTAATTAAAAATCGTCATGTAACATATCGTGATAACGGGATAACGAATAATTTTGCATTACAACAATGCGATTTCACACGCATTGCATGAAACGACCGAGTATTTGAATTGATGGATCATCCGCCTTGCATTGGCGCCCAATGGTTTCTTCTTATTCCCACTAATTAAAGATAAACTGGACATTAGCGATACTTATAGAAGAAAAATAGTAATTGAACTCTGCGATTCTCAAATTGAAAAGTAAGAGTGGTATTGAATTATGTCATTTTGGTCAAACAGTTACCATTTTCACAACATACAAACAGCAAATAATACACATGCCTATAAACTTCTTTTTGGTTCTGAGCGATATGAGTTTTTTTATAGTCTCTTAAGAAATGAAATGTGGACCTCAGTATATGAGGGATCAACAGTTGACGACAAGTATCATACTTTTATTCAAATATTAACAAATCATTTTAATTTGTCTTTCCCTGTAAACCAGGTTAAACAGTTACCAAATAAAAAAATGCAAATGGATGACTACCAGAATTACTGTTGCCAAAGATACCCTAAATTTCATGTTTGAACTTTATACTCATAATCATATACCCAAACAGGCATATAATAATTATAAAACCTATTACTCCAACCTTGTCTTACAGGAAAAGAGGGATTACTATGACAGACAGAGTTCTGACTCGCATAACAAAAGTAAGACCATCTGGAATATAATAAAAACTGAGAAAGGCCTCAGCAAATCAACACAAGAAAGTTTCTCTGGAATTAAGTCAAATAATGAAACAATATCATCTATGTCCGTTGGATCTAACATTTTTAATGAATATTTTGTCACAGGGGCCGTGAGTCTTGTAGACTCTTCGGTAAAAAATAGAAACCTAAATCATATAAACAACAATCTATTATCTATGTACCTATCCGAGGTTGATGATGTTGAAATCCTGGAAATTATAAATGGTTTGAAAAATAAATGCTCAAGTGGCAAGGATGATATCAGTAATATTTTGTTAAAAAAATAGCGTCATTTGTTTTAGAACCACACATGTTGTAAATTCATCATTCTCAGGTGGAGTTTTCCCATCTAGACTGAAAGTAGCGGTTGTACTGTCTTTAAAAAAGGAGATATATTATTGGTGATACCGAGAAGCAAAATCTACTATAACTGCTGCTTTCGGTTTTATTGAGAAAATTCTGGATGCCCTTGATAGTGGTAGTCTCGTCCTTGGAGTTTGTTGGACCTATCGAAGGCATTTGACTGTGTGAACCATCAATTATTGCTTGACAAAATGGAAAAAATGGGAATTCGGGGTAGATGCTATGATTGGTTTCAATCTTATTTAGCAAACCGTTCTCAAAAAGTCTGCATTGAAACAAACTCTTCTGAATATACTTCTAATGCCAGAGAAGTTACACTGGGTGTACCTCATGGTCCAATCCTGTTCATACTTTACATAAATAATCTAGAACTGGTTTTAAATGAGATAACAACTACACTAACAAATTATGCTGATGATACAAATGTGCTCATTGTTGGAGATAATTATAATGAAATGAAAACTACAGCATCTGTAATTTTAAAAATGGCTGAATGGTTAGAAGGGAACTCTTTTATCATGAATAACAAAAAGACGCAATGCATTCTATTTAAACACAGTCGTAATGAAATTGTGTATCCTAATAATATTGAGATTAACAATAACGTAACTACATTTTCGTCAGAAATTAAGTTTCTAGGAGTACACAATAGATGAGCACATGAGCTGGGTGGAGCATGTGCAGCTGCTCTGGGGTGGATTAAGTAGAAATTGTTATTCTTTAAAGGAATTAAAAAAAGTAGTTAGCAAACATATATTGATAGCAGCATATTATGGGAATTTTTAATCATCGCTGACCTATGGAATTGTTTTTTGGGGTGGTTCACACAGTCAAACTGTCTTTGTATTACAAAATAGAGCAGTTAGAATTTTGGCTGGTTTAAAACTACATGAAAGCTGTAGGGGATATTTTAAATCTTTAAATTTATTAACAGTACCTGGTATATACATATATGAGTGTCTTTGTTATGTGTATAGAAATAGGAAATATTTTTCAGATTATACAATTGCATATGAGTATCATACGAGACAGAAACACATTTTCCGATACCCTATTCATAAAACATCATTGCTTGAAAAAGGTTGCTTATATAGATGTTTGTTAACGTTTAACCTACTACCTAAAGAGCTACGGGATATTACTTACATACACAGATTTAGGAGGACTATAAGGAAATGTCTTGTGTCTGCAGAACCATATAGTAGACGATATAAATAGCAATACATTTTTGGATTTTTGATTCAGTGTTCTAAGCATATCTTTTTATAATTGTTTGCATATTACACATTTGGTTATTGCTTTTGATGTTTTTTAAATATTTTATATTAACATTGTACAACAAGTGAGAACGTTTAGCATTGTAGATTTTAACTGATTAAAAAAAAATTAAGTATACCTTATATTTCGTTTTTACTGATAACTTTTGACATGTACCATACAATGTATATGTATTTTTTTTATAAAAATGTATCTTGTCACTAGTACGAAATAAATATCTATCTATCTATCTATATATACAGTTCAGTATGGTTTTATTTGAATATAAATAGTATGCCACATGTAGCACTTGATTTACTCAACGTTACGCCTGTCTCATGCTAGAACTAGAACTTAATTTATAGTCAATTTAGATGTCAGTTTCAAGTGATTAAGTTATTTTACAAGGAACCGACTATATAACAAATAATTGACTGCACAGATTAATGGACTGAGCTTTTGGGATACTTAAGGTTCAAATAACTTAATCACAATTTGAAATCTTTAAGTGTCAAAAAGAATACTCCTCTACATCTGAGATTGACCTAACACTAAATGTACACAGATTAACTAATTATTATTAATTTGTGCGTTGTACTGTCTACAAAAATATTGAATTTGTTCAAATTTTAATATATTATACAAACAAATTTTCAAATAATGTACTTACCTGATACATACATAGATTACCATCAGTGCAATACTTGCACTTACCATCCTGATGTATGGATTGGCGTACAACTGGATACTTATCCAGGCTCCAGCCACAGCAAGGCACATACACGTTACAATGCAGACAGTACTACCCCAATGTTGAGCCGTAAAACCTTTATCCCATTTCACTTCGCTGCTCTTACAAATGTCGTATTCATATTTACAAACTTTGCATTTTAAAGGTTCGTTACTGGATGAAGAACTTTCCATTAACCATCTGAAAATTAAAAAGTGTTATGATTACTCATTTATTTCCATCAATCCATCAATGAAACAAATTCAGAAACCTATAATAGTATATTAAGTATTAAGAACGGTAAGGGTTGTTTAGCAGTCGACAGCAATGTTTGGAGGCTTCGCATGATCTACCCACGCATGATCTACCCACAACTGACAACACTACTATTGGAACATTTGCAGATGATACTGCCATTTTTGCAACTCATTCAGACCCAGTGATAGCATCCAACTACCTACAGGACCATCTAAATATGATGGAAGTATGGTTGGAAAAATGGAAGATAAAAGTAAATGAGTCAAAATCTAATCACATAACATTTACACTCCGAAAAGGGAACTGCCCACCAGTCAACATTAACCAAGTGAGAATACCCCAGAGCAATCAAGTTAAGTACCTTGGACTCCACTTTGACCGAAAACTTACCTGAAAACACCACATAGTAAAAAAAAGGAAACAGCTAGACTTAAAAATTAAAGAAATCCAATGGCTTATAGGCAGAAACTCCATACTCTCAATAGATAACAAACTACTGATTTACAAAACGGTATTAAAGCGAATATGGACATATGGTGCAGAGCTTTGGGGATGCGCAAGTAATTCCAATATCTCCATCATCCAGAGAGCCCAGTCAAAAATAATCCGATCCATGGCAAATGCACCATGGTATGTGTCAAACATAACGACCTCAAGATTCCATATGTAAAAAACGTAATTCAAGAAAATAACATCAAGCATCACAACAGACTAGAAGACCATCCAAATCCAATGCTACAACCACTACTACAACCTACCCTCAACAGAAGACTCAGAAGAATCTGGCCACTAGATCTCCGAGTAAACTGAGGAAGCATCATTGGATGCCCCACCTCTCCACGCCACAGATGTACAATATGTATTGTTAATTTTATTGTACTAGCCAGCAAATTGACTTATAGATTGTATTTCATTCTGATTGTCAATAAATAGTGAAAAAAAAAATATTTACAAACTTTGCATTTTAAAGGTTCGTTACTGGATGAAGAACTTTCCATTAACCATCTGAAAATTAAAAAGTGTTATGATTACTCATTTATTTCCATCAATCCATCAATGAAACAAATTCAGAAACCTATAATAGTATATTAACTATTAAGAACGGTAAGGGTTGTTTAGCGGTCGACAGCAATGTTTGGAGGCTTCGCTACGCTCAGCCTCCAATTTTGCTGGAGGCCGGTAAAACCCTTAACGTTCGAGCTGCTTATACCATTTTTTACGCGATCGTATTGAAATAGATTTCAAATAAAATAATTTAAATTTCTTCGAAATGAACGAAAAGTGACATTTATACTTCTCGATCAGTTTAAAATATATTTGCATTTTGGTATAAAGTAGGCGGTTGCCAACTTGCCAATGATATAATTTATTAATCGTTGGGCAGTTGCTAAGTGATTTCAAGATATTATTGATCAACGAACAAATGCATTTACTGTGAAACTTAAGATTATATTTTAAAGTCTATAATTTGAACTTGAATTTTTGATTAATTTACTAATATAAAATGAGTGAGAGTGATACTGAAGTAGAAAAAAATAGGTAAAAAAACTTTTTAAGTTAAACATACATTGCAATGTTTAAGATAAATGTACTAAAAACCAAAAAATAATAAAATAGATACAGTCGTGGGAATTATAAACATATGCATAGACTAGACTAAAATAAAACCGTGGGGCACGTCAATTGTCTACAATCGTTGATTAAAATTTTTGTTTTGTAATGTTACACTATAATTAGGCAGTTGTTCAACCGACAATTGACGTGCCCCACGGTTTTATTTTAGTCTAGTCTATGCATATGTTTATAATTCCCACGGCTGTACCTATTTTATTATTTTTTTGTTTTTAGTACATTTATCTTAAACATTGCAATATATGTTTAACATAAAACCGTTTAACTTAAAAAGTTTTTTACCTATTTTTATATTTTGGTTTTTAGTTTTTATTTTGCATTCTGTTTAATTCATTTAGTGCTTCATTATTGCAAGGTTTCTTGCCCGTTAGTTTATTGCAGTCCAACTCTTTGGTAGCGGCGGCCATCTTAGATTTCAATTTTGCATAGTAAATTGTATTCTACTTGTTGAGACCTTTCATTTGATACCCATGTTGATGGGATTGATAAAACCTACGTTATCCGCCATTTTGTAGAGGCCGTTATCTTGGATTTTAATTTTATATAGTATATTGTATTCTACTGGTTGAGCACTTTCATTTGATACCCATATTGATGGGATTGATAAAACCTACGTTATCCGCCATTTTGTAGCGGCCGCCATCTTGGATTTAAATTTTTTATAGTATATTGTATTCTGCTTGTTGAGCCCTTTCATTTGATACCCATGTTGATGGGATTGATAAAACCTACGTTATCTGCCATTTTGTAGCGGCCGCCATCTTGGATTTCAATTTTTTATAGTATATTGTATTCTGCTTGTTGAGCCCTTTCATTTGATACCCATATTGATGGGATTAATAAAACATAAATTATCCGCCATTTTGTAGCGGCGGCCATCTTGAATTTATAATGATAATGAATAAACATAATTGTATTGTCACCAAAATCCAAAGTGTATACAAAATTTCAGATTAATCGGTTGACAGGAAGAGGGTGAAATTTGAATTACTAAATTTGACCCAAGAATAAATAAAACAAACGGGGTGAGCTAAATAAAACCGTTTAAAAATGTGGCAAATAGGATGTGAAGCAATAATCTCAGGAAAATCCAGGAATCACCATGAAAAATTCTACAAAATGTTTAAGAATTGGTGTGAGGAGAAGACAGTATTAATGAAAAAGTGTTGTTGGCATATTTTGTTCGGCGAAATGAGACATTGAAATCGCCTGGTAGTCTTTAGGCAGAATATTCTATGTTGAAAAGCACTATTTTTTTTTAAAGATGCTATCGATATTTCAACATTTCATACTTTGATTGCCTATCTAAAGAGGAAAAATGTTGGACATAGACCTAAGAAAGCTGCTGTGTTTACCAAAAAGCAGATTAAAAGCTTTTTAAATGAAGCTCCCAATGACTCATTTCTAATCCTTACGGTATCTATTTTATATTATTAGAATTATGACAACAAAAATTAAATAAATTTGTAATTTTAGGTAGGATTGATGTTGGGAACAGTTGGCGCATGCAGAAGGGAGGAATTGTACAACATGACCCTAGATAATATAGATGATCATCAAGAATACATAATTATTAAGATTCCAAATACGAAAAATAATGTACAGGGTTATTGGTTATAATTTGACCACCCCTTTATTTCTCTTTTGCGTACAGATACAAAAAAAAGTTTCATATAAAAGTTGTAGGAGTATAAATGAATTTTAATAAAATGTACTTTGCACACCAATGGCGTTTCTGAATTAGGGGGTATAATATAAAAATATTTTTTTTTAAATAGAACGCCCTGTATATTATGAAATATTCGGAGAGGGCTTTTTTGTCTCAGAACAAAAATATATACTTTTATAGTTCTAGCTTTTATACTTTCCAAAATAATGGACAGTAAATTCCTAAAGTATTTAAGTTAGTATTTCGCTAAAAAAAGAAGTTGGCTATGCATGGTTTACTGCACTTGTTGATATTATCTGTCAAAACTAAGTAACTTCTAAAGTAATAGACAGTAAATGTTTAAAACATAGGCGACTGGGTGTGACCTTAACAAAGAATATAGAAAATAATACAGTGTTTATTACGAAATACAATACAATAGCAAACAACATAATAGTATATTATGCAACGATCATGTAATGATGGTTATTAATACACGAGCATTAACCGGGATTTGGGGTTTATGCGAGTGTATTAATAACCATTACATGAGAGTTGCTTACGCTATTTTTTTTACACCCGATAAATAATCAAAAACCATAAATTTTATATTTTTATTGAACACAATAGGAAACAGTAATTATTCGTATTTCTATAAAAAAAAAATCTACAAAATTGTAATTAATACCTCGGGTATTGGTATTGCCATAGATACAAGAAAACTATAAACATTTTATTTGTATTTATATTCAACATATAAGAATTGTAATTAATCCGATTTCTTAAATATATTGAGATTATTTATTGTGCAGTTTGAAAAGTTTATTCCAGGTCCCACTGATCTGGAAGTGGAAGGAATATTTACATTTATTTCATTATTGCTAGTCTCAATAGAGTTCAATATTGTATTGGAAATGCTGATTTTATTCTGAACCGAATTTTCAATGTAGCCTTCTGTCACTGAATTGGATTTCCAGCCACCATGGCGTTTTAATGTAGTAATATCACCACCGGCATCTATTAATACGGTTGCAGATCTCCTACGAAAACAATGCCCTGTATATAAATTCGGATCAGGCAGATTTAAATATGTTGCTATTTTCTTTCCTATAGCACCAAATTTATTAATACCAATGTTTTGAATGGTGCATTTTCCATTTAAATAATTAACGTTTAACAGACCTGATGTAGAGAAACTTGATTCATCCCTCCAAATAATTTGTTTAAAGTAATTTTCGTTGTCGGCTAAATTTCTTATCATTTGTTGACAGAATTCCAATCGTTTCCGCTTATTTCTTCTCATAGTTTCTGTACTGGTAAAATTTTGTGAGGACGATAGTTATTATTTTTTAGTGTTTTTTGAACTTCATAGTAACTTGTCTGTAATTCGCCAGAAACTTTTTTTATACTACTCTCTGCATTCTTTAAAATAAAAATAATTGATATTTTGGTGTGTCTTATTTTAAGAATATATTTTTAGGTAATTCAATATTAATTGAATAAAAGTATTATTTTGCCTTCAAAGTGTAACAGTATATTCAACTGTTCTTCTTCATTTACTATGGCAGGCAATACGCTTCTTTCTCAAAAAAGACATTGACGATAGACATTGACGTGATGGTAAATATTTACAAATGTGTTTAGACTAGGACATTGTCGATTTGGATACAATTGTAGATATTCTCGTCTTTTTATTTTTGACATATACAGAAAATATTTCTACTTTTTCAGAAGCCGTATCATCCATTTTTGAAAAATATAGCTAGCAATTAGTTGTATTTGTTACGTTAGTTTATAATTTTGACAGATACATTAACAATATTGCAGTAAGACATGCATAGCCAACTACGATTTTTAACTAGATACTAACTTAAATACTTTAGGAATTTACTGTCCATTATTTTGGAAAGTATAAAAGCTAGACCTATAAAAGTATATATTTTTGTTAAGAGAGAAAAAAGCCCTCTCCGAATATGTCATAATATACAGGTTGTTCTATTTAAAAATATATATTCTTATTTTATACCTCCTAATGCAAAAACGCTACTGGTGTACAAAGTATATTTTATTAAAATTCGTTTATACTCCTACAACTTTTATTTGAAACTTTTTTTTGTATCTTTATGCATAAGAGAAATAAAGGGGTGGTCAAATTATAAGCAATAACCCTGTACAACGGACTTTTACACTAACCAACAAGGTAGATGAATAAATCCACTACCTCGAAATATTTGAGAAATTTTTTTTTTTTCTATTATATCACATTTCTTAGCAATCAAAACAAACAGTTCTATAGGCTAATTTGTTGGCTCGGGAACAGTGTGTTCCTATTGGCGTGGTGAGGTCTTCTCCAGTGTGGCTACCCCTTTAATCATTTTTCAGATCGGTTGGCTAGTTTCTTTTGAGTCTTCTGTCAATTTGCGGTTCTATTAGGGGATGGAGTAGAGGGTTGCTGTGCGATTCTAGTCTTTTGTGGTGCTTATTACTTTGTTCTGTAATTACATCCTGTATAAATGGTATTCTTAGGTCTTTGTTGAGTGTTAGATTTGACACGTACCAGGGTGCGTCAGTTATCATACGTAATATTTTTGACTGGCTTCTTTGGATTATGGTTATGTTCGACTTGCTCAAACATCCCCAGAGTTGTATACCGTACGTCCAGATTGGTTTGATGACAGCTTTGTACACGAGGATTTTGTTCTCTAGGCTCAATTTCGATTTTCTGCCTATTAACCAGTGTAGGTCTTTTATTCTTAGGTCAATTTGTTTCCGCTTCTTGAGTATGTGTTCTTTCCAGTTTAGTTTTGAGTCGAGGTGCACTCCTAGATATTTGGTGCTAGGGGATTGTGTAAGTTGGATGTTATTAAGTGTCACTGGAGGGCACTGTTCTTTTCTCAACGTGAAGGTCACTTGGACTGACTTTGTTTCATTCGTTTTGATCCGCCACTTATGTAACCAAGTTTGAATGTTATTTAGTTGTGCCTGAAGAATCGAAGACGCTGTAGCTGGGTTTTCGTGGGCTGCAAGGACGGCGGTATCGTCTGCAAAAGTTCCAGTGAATGTTTCATTGTTGGTTGTAGATCTGCTGTATGTAGTACATACAACAGCGGTCCAAGAGCACCGCCCTGCGGTACCCCGGATTTAATTGGAAAATTATTGGAAAGACTTTCATTCATTCTCGTTCGAAATTCTCTGTCGCTTAGGTAGGATCTCAATAATTTCAGGTAGGTGATGGGAAGATATTTCATTATTTTGAATACCAGACCTGTGTGCCAAACCTTGTCAAAGGCTTGACTAATATCCAAGAAGGCAGCTGTACAATACTGCTTGTTTTCCATTGCTGTATTTATGTTATGAACTATTCTATGAACCTGCTGGACCGTGGAGTGCTCTTTCCGAAAACCAAATTGGTGGTGAGGAATCCATTCTTCTGTTTCCAGATCTGAATTGATTCTTTGTAGCAGCAGTGTTTCAAGTATTTTTGATACCATTGGCCTGTATGAGGTTACTTCGTTTGGATTTTTGCCCTCTTTTGGGATTAAGATTATTTCAGCTGTTTTTAAATAGCTTGGGCCAGTAGTTTAAGCGTAAGATGGCATTGAAGATAAGAGTAACGAGTATGATTCCTTTCTCTGGTAGTTCCTTTATCATCCTAGGAGTTATTTTGTCGAGTCCAGAGGCTTTTCGATTGTTTAAGTATTGGATTTCTTTTTGGACTTCATCTTTGGTTAGTGGTTTAATTGGTGGGGTGTTTTCTGGAATAAAGATTAGGTTACTTTCAATTTCAATATCTGGTGCGTCACTGTAGGGTGTAAATACTTGAGCTAGATGCTCAGCAAATAGCGCCGTTTTTTCATCGTCATTTCTGGCCCACTGTAGATTAGTTCCCTGCTCCTTTCTAATTGGGGGTACCTGGGTTTTAGGTTTTGTGGAATTTTTTATTGGTTTCCATATTGAGTTGTCTTGCCGGTTTAGATTCGTTATATAATATGTAAATGATCTTTCTTGTTCCTCTTTGAGTTTAGATTTTAATTGGTTACTTAGTCTATTCAGTGTGGTCTTGTCCGATGGGGCATGGCCACGATGCCATTTTGCTTTTGCCTTCCTTTTTTGGGCTACTAGCTTTTTAATTTCCGCTGGGATGTAGTGAACTTTATTACCTGTATTAGTTGCAGGGGTAGCATTTTGTGCGGCCTCTTTGAGCATATAGTTTGTGTCACAACATATCTTTACAGTATTGTCGGCTAGGGATTTTGTGGTGTATTGTGTGCTTTCTGCTATTGTGCCCAGTTGTTCTATCATCTCCCCGTAGTTAATTACTCCGTATTTGTATATTGGAGGTGGTTTTGGTGTTTTATTTTCATTTTCGTTGATTTGTGTGGCATCTACTGTCTCTTCCTGTGTTAAGGGGCTAAACTTGTTATTTGTTACTGTCTCTTGTGGTCTATTTGTTGCACTAATTTTTCTTGTCTTTGTGTTTTTAACTACTTGCCAATTATTTTTGTTGGAGCTATTATTTTGCTCGTACTCGTCGTAACCTGCGAATTCTTCTTCACTAGTTGATGACATTCTACAGTAGTTTTGGCTATGTGATGCTTGCTGTGGAGGGGATGGTTGGCTGACAGTATACTGGGGTTGTTGAATATGTCCATGCAATATTGGTTGAGGGTGAGTTTGAATTTGATGATATTGCGGTATTTGTGTATTGAAAGGTGGGAAATATGTTTCACTCCGACCACCTCATGCCAAATATAAAAATTTATTTTTAAAAAAATATAAATCTTATTTTTTTTGTTCCATTTGTGTAATGAATGAAGTAATATATCATTTAGGACCACTTAAATGTATGTAGGGCTAAGACGTCGGTAAGTAGTCTACTTACCGACGTCTGAACGGTAAGTAAACCACTTACCGACGTGTTGGACTTAGAAACCAGTAAACATAACCTACCGTCCTAACAACCGATGCTGTAAATAATCAAAACAGATCTATCGCGTAAAAAAATATATAGTTTGTTCAATAAGTCATGTGACAGCTCAATAACTTGGTTTACTATAATTAAAAAAAAGTTAATTATAAGAGATTCTGCCAAAAATGTATTTATTCTATTAATCTATACTAATACAACTTATAGCAACCATGTATATTTTTGAAACTTACATCTTCATGTTGCCGCTTGAACATTTTCTGCATAATTCTAGAAGCGAGAGAGGATACCATTCGCCGAAATGTCAGTACTGAGAACAATAGCCGGGAAAGAGATCACGTAAGAAACGCATACATTAGAGCACAAAGCGACGTACAGGATGTGGTGAAATGGGGAAGGCAGAGAAGAAGGGAATGGTATAACCACGTGAAGAGGATGACCGACGATAGACTACCACGCATTGTACTAGAGAGAAAACCAGCAGGGGCCCGTCCACCAGGAACTCAAACTCAAAAACTCAATTTTACTTTTTCCTTAAGCCACTATACTCGATAGTCGAAATTCTGTAAAGTGACTCATCGCTCTTACTGTCCATAAAATCAGTTGCAGACGCGAACTTCATGAGCGCATCATTTTTGAAGGGTTCTTAATAGTCCTAAATAAAAAATAAATAGAAAATGTTCTTGTACGCTCTGGCGTTTAAATTTGAGAGAACAGAAATACGAAATTATTATGGTAGGTATCATATGTATATACAGGGTGTTACCAAGAATAATACACATTTTTAAGGATGAGCTATAATAAGATGTATATAAAAAAGTCGATAGTCGAAATTCTGTAAAGTGACGTCATCGGTTATCTACCGATTTAAAGTGAACTCCATGAGCGTATCATAGTTTAAGGGTGCGAATACTGAAATATCTGGAATTTCAATTTTTAACATTTGAAATAATAACTTATCACAAGTTGTTCATAAGTAAGTTAAAACAAAATAAAAAAATGTTTAAAAGTCAATTCCAACTTACTACTACTAAAACTAAAAAAAAGTTGTTTTTCAAGACCAAAATAAATTACCAATAAGTATAGGTATGTTGCGAGGTCACTTGTAAAATGTCTGACTAACTGGAAGCGGTATCACTCCCTGACGACTCCTCAGAATCATCGCTTTCTCCTCCTATATCGATAATGAGTGGTTCCGTCATTACTTCTACACGTATGTCTAAATCCCAAAACTTTATTTCTTCTTTTAATACGTGTTGAATACATTTACGCCAACTCTCAGCAGTAACGGTATGCAGCGCCTCGTCAAACAGTTTCTCAACGTCAGCCATTTTGAATGTACTGTTTTTTCTCGCAACATAATTTTTCACTTGGCCCAAACCAGCTCGATGGGGTTTAACTCACAGTGGTAGGGAGGAAGTCTAACAACTGAGACGTTGAAATCTTTCGCCATTTCATCGACAACGTACTTAATATAACTGCTTTTATGTTTCCGTACGAGAGATAATAATTCAACTTTTAGCATTGCCTCGTTGTGCGGAATGCTTTTACTCTCTAACCAATCAATTATAACCCTCTTGCGGCTAGCTGAAGTAGGTATTTGCTCCAGTCGACGAGAGTGGTATGAAGCATTATCCATAACTATCACTGAACCAGGAGTTACCTTTGTTAAAATTGATCTAAACCATGTTTCAAACCGGTTACCATCCATCTCTTCATGGTAATCGACAGTTTTTTTGGACTGAAAACTTAGTAATCCACCTTCTACAAATCCTTCCTCGCTGCCAATGTGAGTGATAATCAGTCGACGTCCTTTCCCAGAGGGAGCTTTTAAACCGGAAGAGAAACCCTCCATAAAGGCTTGTCGATTGCTTCGTCAATGTGAGTGATAATCAGTCGACGTCCTTTCCCAGAGGGAGCTTTTAAACCGGAAGAGAAACCCTCCATAAAGGCTTGTCGATTGCTTCGTATATTCATGTCTTGCCACACTTTTGACACAGTGTGGCCTTCATTTAACCATGTTTCGTCAAGATAATATATGTGCCGTCCTTCGTTACGAAACTGTCGTATCAGTTTTAAATAATTTCTCCTCCATTCCACAATGTCATTTCGTTCAATTAAGGCACTGTTTCTACTTCTTGTTTGGTAACGAAAATTCATTAATTTTAAAGTTCGTCTCAAAACATTATCACTGATGTTTGGTAAAGTATCATCAGCTTCTATTACCTTGCTCAATTTAGCTACCGAGGGGATTTCATTCCTAAAATAAAAAGAATGTATTTCCCTACGTATAGCATTCCGTGTTTGGTCGTCCAAAACAATTTTCTTTCTTCCCCTACTTTCCGGTTTACAGTTTTCACCTCGTTCTCTTGTCAAAGATCCGTCCCGCGATTTCTTTAGAATATTGTATATAGTACTCTCAGAAACTTTCGTTAAATAACTGCACTTAATCACAGCGTCACTAACACCCAACTGTTTGTCCATGGCACGCAGTCCTTCGTACACATTTAATATGAGGACTTTTTCTTCCCGAATTAAATTGTTACGACGCCGTTTTTTATCGCCAACACCGCTACACTCCGCCATTATTGTCACTAAATATACCGATATAAATATTACAATAAATACCAATAATAACCGATTTATCACACAAAACCACAACACAAATACTGATGTTACGCTCATGAAGAGAATAAACACCTCACATAACTGTTTACTATCACTGTCTCATTCGCGTAGCTCGATCTATCTATCTCGTTCTCAAAGCCGGAACATTGAAGCGACTCTCCAACATTGTCAAATCGGCGAGTTTTTCACAACAAACTTTGCGTTCAAGAAATATACATAAACACTTTATTTCACATTTCAAGTAAACTAATTATTATTAGTCTGCTTGAAATTTGAAATAAATATATTAAATTGGTATTGACTTAATTACATTGCATCTTTTGTACCTGAAATATTGACACAATGGATTTGAAGTGTATTTATAAAATACAGCATTTCTCTCTAGAATACATATGGCAACTGCGCTTTAACCAAAGTGTTGATTAGATAGCTCTGACTCACTTTACACAATTTCGACTATCGAGTATAGCACAGTAAGATTTTAACTAAAACTAAAACTGGTTCGTATGAGAAACATTTATTTGAATCTAACATTATTTTGACCTTTTCTACTCGCTCCCGAATTTTTGACATTAAGTAAGACACTCTGTATAGAACTAAATAATGTTGTCTAATTCATAATACAAAGCAATTGCTTTTAAATTTAAAAATATTCACATTTTCTCAGGTTACTAAGTTACCTAAATTGTTTGCGCGCCATTATAATTTTTCACCTCAATCTATATGGATGCGTTTGGAAAACTTAAACATATATTATTTTGATACTTGCCTTCTGAGACATTCATGATGAACGCTAGAAACATCTCCGGTGCAATCACAAGGTTGTATGAGCGGTTCCTGTTTGTCGGCGTCATAACATATCCAACATTCTCTTCTATCCAAAAATGCTTCGTCGTCTGTTTCGGATTTTACGTTCTGTTCTAAGACGTTGTCATGTTTCGTCTGGTCGAGTTTGCTTGCCAGGAGTTTTCGAGGATTTAATATCCATAATTCTGATGGTTGCATGCAATTCCACAAAACTGCCGGAAACCATATGGCGACTCCAATTTCGACTACGCGAAATACGACGTTATGCAAGTTTCTTGAATTTATCGGTACCTTAACAAAGAAAAGTCAACCGAATTAGTATAAACATGGGGAATGTACTATACTTGTTCAACAGTGAATGTTGAATCCTTTTCATTTCCATGAATTGATAGATTTAATGATTTTACATTGACACCAATAAAACTTGGAAATAAATTATAGAAATTCAATTATTACAAAAAGGTTTTAAACATAATATTCAACCCACATGTTCATTGGATAACTTCAACAAACTAGGTATAGAAACAGAAATTAACTTGTATAATATTCCAAATAATTCTAATCTAAAACACAAAGCTTCAGAAATTATTAAAAAAGAATTCGTCGAGTTTAACAAACCCAATTTTGAATTATCAGCCGCCAAATCAATTCAACAAAAATCAAAGTCAAATAGTCTTATTTTCACAAAAGCAGATAAAGGAAATACGGTAATAGCATTACCTAAAGAAGATTATTTATTAAAAACCAACAATTTTATTCAGGCAAGCAATTTTGAGACCCTTAAAAAAGACCCAACTAATAAATTTCAGAGAGAAATAAAATTAGCAGTAGATAACGTTAAATCAATAATTAACGATAAAGAAAAATATAAATTATTTTTACCCAATCCGCAACACCCTGAACTTTATTCATTAATTAAACTCCATAAAGAGGGGTACCCTATCAGGCCAGTTGTTTCTTATTTCACAGCACCTTCATTCAAAATTTCAAAGATTCTCCTAGATGTCATTTCTAAATATTGTTCATTCATACCTCGATTTTCAGTTAAAAACTCAACGGAATTAATTAATAATATTCAAGATATAATACTACCCCATAATTCTTAATTCATATCGTTCGATGTAACAAATCTATTCCCTAGTATACCTCCCAAAGAAACTATAACTCTTGGTGATAACTTGCTCACATACAATAATGTTAATCCTATAATTCACTCTGATATCATTACTTTATTAAAAGTGTGTTTGAATCAAAATTATTTTCATTTCAATGGAGAGGTTTATAGCAGTAAAGATGGTTTGATTATGGGCAACCCTCTCAGCCCCCTACTAGCAGAAATATTCATGGATAATATAGAAAAAATAATTCATGAACACCCCCTTAGTAAAAAATTTATGTACTGGCACCGATATGTGGACGACATTTTAGCTAGCTTCATCGGTACAAATAGACAATTAGAGAGCTTCATTACTTACATAAACTCGATTCACAATAATATCAAATTTACCGTAGAACTTGAACAAAATAAGTCTATAAACTTTCTAGACATTACAATTTCAAATATAAATAATAAACATGATTTTTCTATATTTCATACACCATCACATACAGATATTACAATTCATAATAGTTCGGTCCACCCATTCAGTCATAAACTAGCAGCTTTCAATAGTATGATACACAGACTCTTAACAGTCCCATTAAATATTAATAATTATACCAAAGATTTAAATATCATAAAACAAATAGCAGTTAATAATAATTACGATCCAAATTTAATTGACAATATCATAAATAAAAAGAAGAAAAAACAGACTTTAGAACAAGTATTCCCTTCAGATAAAAATAATAGACAACTTAAAAGCTTAACATACTTTGGAACACCATCCTTAAAAATTAAATCATTTTTAGAAACTTTAGACATGAATATTTCCTTTAAAACTGATCACAATTTATCCAAATTCATTAAAAATAATAAATCTAAATCTTCAAAATTAAACAAATCAGGAGTTTATAAATTAAAATGTGGTAATGACAATTGTGATAAAATTTATATCGGTAGAACTTTTAGAAATTTTAAAACTAGAATTTCGGAAGACAAACGTAGCTATGACAACAAAAAATTAGATTCTAACTATTCAAATCATTTATTAGAAAACCAACACATTTTCGACCCAAATTTTGAAATTCTCCATGTAGTCGGTAAATCCTTTAGTTTAAATTTATTAGAAGCCCTAGAGATTAACAAAAATAAATATTCAGGTAATCTCCTTAACGACCAAATAGATATCAATCAGTCTCCTTTATTGAACCTCTTTACCTAGAAGATAGCTTAGGAATGTTTGTAGTGAATGAATTTCCAGGTAATATCTTTTAATACCATTGTTAACCTTAGTAAATAGATTTAGCACTGTATATATTAAGACATTTTTATATTTTACCTTCATTCGTTTTGACAAAGCTACTGTGTTAGTGAAACGCGTCAACAAGTTTAAATTGAACATTAGTTCAAATATATGAAGATTTAAACAAACTATATTGTTTTATTTCATCGTATAGTTAAGATAGTTATTTATTAATCTATACTTTGTAATTTAACTACTTTTCGTTATAAGTTATTATAAGTATCAGTAAATGGGAAAACTACAAATTGGAAAATACTATCCAAATTCTTCAGTCTTCAGGGCGATTCATTGATAATGTCTAATCTCTAAACTGTAGATTCTATGAAGCCAAATATGATTATTCAATCCAAAATGATTCATAAAAATATTGGAAGTTTCCGAGATACAAAGTATATAACATTTAAATTTGGTTTTTGAATTTAAACATAATTTTAGACTTCTAAACACAAAGTCGTCTCATATTTTGACTTTGTCGGCACGTTTTATGCTTCAGCTGATAAACGGTAAGTGCTGTCGATAGCTGGTTCTGGATTTTTAATTTTATGGAAATAAGTGATAAATTGGAATATAACTTTATTCTTACAAAAACAACGTGAACATGACATTCGATAACAAACAACGTGAATCGTCTTCTTTTTTTGACGTCCTTCAATTTTTCTTAACAAGCATGCGTCAGTGAGCGGACTGTGAACTCTCTTACAATGTTGCCGTTGTGATAATTTTAATACAATATTCATGTTTTTAAAGCACAGCGACAGTTTTAAAGCGCAGCGACAGTTTTAAAGCGCAGCGACATGCCGGCCACCTTGAAAGTTTATGCTTTCAAATAATTAAATTAACAATAAAAAACAGCTTACAGAACAAATACATAAAAAATTAAAATAAGCTGTAAACTAAAGTTCAGATTCAATGTCTGGTAAAGGACATATAGCTCTTTTCACTATCTTTCCACTAGATAATCTTACACTAACCACTCGTGAGACACCGTCTTTACCCTGGTGAAATTCCGTAATTCTGGCCATCTCAAAGGAGGTGTATCCTCTTTTACCAGTATAACGAGAGAATCAACCTTGCATTGATTCGCTATATCTTTCTTCAATTTGGACAGCTTCTGCAGAGAGGAAAGGTAATCGCGTGACCAAGCCTTCCAAAACTGCTGGTACAGCTGTTGAATGCGGTGAAATCTGGTAAGTCTATTCGAGTTAGCATTGTCTTCGGGAATTTGTGGCATCGCTAAGAGTGATTCTCCTACTAGGAAATGCGCTGGGGTCAAAGGAAGGTAATCATTGGGATCTTGGGAAATAGGAACAAGGGGTCGTGAATTGAGACAAGCTTCGATCTGTGTCAAAATAGTGTGCAATTCATCGAAACTAACTAAATTTTCCCCTAAAATGCGTCTGAGATGAAATTTTAAAGATTTCACAGCGGCTTCCCAAAGCCCCCCCATATGCGGTGATCTTGCAGGTATAAAACTCCACTTTATTTCATTGTTTACTAGAAAATCATGTATTTTCTCGTTATGAGTTTTGTTGTTAAGTAAATCAAATAGCTCTACAAAATAATGATTGACTCCTTGGAAGTTACCTCCGTTATCGGAATGAATTATGTAAGGTTTTCCGCGACGTGATATGAAGCGCTTTAGAGCATTGAGAAACCCGTCTGTTGTTAGGTCGAGAACCAATTCGATATGAACAGCACGTGTCGTGAAACATACAAAAACGCAAATGTACGATTTTACAAATTTACTGTTGCGCAAAGTACCCTCCCTGACCAATATTGGTCCCGCGTAATCAACACCACACTGATTGAAAGGGCGAGTTGGTATAACGCGAGATGTAGGAAGTTGCCCCATTAAATACCCTTCCGGTTTGGGTTTAACCTTAAAACATACGATACATTGCTTTATTACCTTTTTGACTAAATTTTTGCCGTGAACTGGCCAATACTGCAAACGAATTATCGATAATAAATTTTGAGCCCCGGCGTGAAGATTACGTAGATGCTGTTCCTTTATAATAAGGTAAGTTAAAGGGTCGTCACGAGGAAGGATAATTGGATGTTTAGCTACACGAAGTATCCCGTCAGAATTTAAAAATGGCGCTAAATTTAAAATTGGACTTCGTGAACAAATATTTTTATTTGAATTTAAGCAATCACTCTCCTGAGAATAATGGTTTCTTTGCGCTAATCTGATCAAATTTGATTTAGCCATTTTCATCTCATCTGTCGTTAAACTGAGGTCACTAAATCTTTTGCCCCATTTTAAAACGTTAAAGAACCTATAAATATACCCCACCACGCGTATTAGTTTGGTAAAGCTGGAGTAACGTTTAAAAAGCTCATTTGAAAATTCATTTTCGTTTTTCCTTGAAACCAAAGAAATTAGATTAGATTTAAGTTCAGGTAAGTCAACTTTATTCGGTAAATTTAAATCTTTAAGATTCTCTTGAATTTTACGTAGAAAAGTAGGGCCGATCCACCACAGATTACAATCTGTAAGTGTGCGAGGATCAGTTCCGCGAGAAATCAAATCAGCGGGATTGTTTTCGCTTGTCACATGTTGCCAATCGTCAACATTCGTTAAATTAGTAATTTTAGTAACTCGATTCGCGACAAATGTTTTTAATTGAATAGGGTTTATTCTTAGCCAAGCTGAGACAATCGTAGAGTCACTATAGTATACTGTTTTACAAATCGAAACATCTAGAGACCGCTTAACCGTGTTTATTAATTTTGATAATAGATGAGCTGCGAGTAATTCAAGCCTTGGCATTGTTACTCTTTTTATCGGTGCCACCTTTGATTTTGCGCATAACAGTCGTGAATAACGTTGCCCGTTTGAATCTTCGGAACACATATAAATACAGGCTCCATATGCCTTTTCCGAAGCGTCGGAAAAGCCGTGCATTTCTATTGTTACCGGATGACTACAAATTACTTGTCTAGGTACCTCAAAATTTTGTAAAGTTTTTAGTTGGTAATAAAATTGAAACCATTGGTCATGAAGCTCCGGTGGTAATATTTCGTCCCAATGTAACTTTAGTAACCAAAGACTTTGTACAATAATTTTCGCTTTTATGACAACCGGGCCAATTAAACCTAACGGGTCGTAAATCTTTGCAATTGCTGAAAGTATCGCTCGTTTAGTGACATATGCATTATCAAACTCTATGTTAATGGAATATAACAATGCATCTTGTTCAGGAATCCAAGCAATTCCTAAAGTTTTTAATTCTTTTGTTTCGGGTCTCATTACTAAATTTTCGATATCAGAATCCATGTTTACAATTTCGTTAACGAGAGAATCTTTATTCGAGGTCCATTTTCTTGGCAAAAATCCTGCGCTACCTAAAATTTCGGTAAGCTCATGGACTATTTCCATAGCTTCTTGATGAGTTTGTATACTGACCAAAAGATCGTCCATATAAAAGGAGTTTAAAATTACATTACACGTTCTAGGATATTTATTTTGAAATCTATGAGCTAACTCTACTAAACATCGGGTTGCGAGAAAAGGTGCACAACTAGTGCCGTACGTTACAGTAGCTAATTCAAAAACTTTAATCGGTTCGTCACTATTAGATCGCCATAAAATTTGTTGATATTTTCTATCTTCTGGAGCGACTAATATCTGTCGGAACATCATTTTAATATCCGCGCTTAAAACTATTGGTCTCAATCTTAAACGTAATATAATAGAAAACAACTCGTCTTGTATATAAGGACCTGTTAATAATATATCATTTAGCGATAAACCGTTATTAGATTTTTGAGATGCGTCAAACACCACGCGACATTTTGTAGTGAGGCTCGACTCTCGAATAACCGGGTGATGTGGCATAAAATAACTTATATTTTTAGGACCATCAATATTTTCAAAATAACCACTAAAATTCATATGACTTAGTTTTTCATATTCATTCATGAATTCGAAATAATTTTTAAACAATTCTTTATCTCGTTTTAAACGCGTTTCGATGCTTAAAAACCTTCTTAAGGCTGCTGCCTTGGAATCTCCTAGTTCAATTTCTACGTTTTTATCTAGTAAATGAGCAAAGGGTAATCTTACTATGAAACGACCTTCACGCGTTTGAGTTGTTGTATCTTTGAAATATTCCTCGCAAAAGGAATCTTCTAGGGACAATGATTTCACCTGAGGAATCTCGTCTAGTTGCCAAAACTTGGTCAACTCCGTGTCTAATTGTTCATTAGATATGTTATGATTGAAGTTACATACTTTATTTGAAACTAATTCGCTATTAATGATTCTTCCGGTAAGAATCCATCCGAAATGCGTTTCTATCAATACTGGACCGTGTTCGCTTAATTTCAATTTACCGTTTTGTAGAATATCATAAAATATTTCAGCCCCTAAAAGAATATCGACTTCTTTGGGTTTATTAAATTCAACATCAGCTAATTTGATTGATGAAGGAATTTTGATCAAATCGCTATTGAAATCTGTTACGGGTAATTATTCCGTTATTTTTGGAATTACTAAAAATTCCAAATGTGCATTAAACTTATTTAATCTTGATTTAATGTTCGTTTCTACCTTGTATTTTATTTTTGTTTTAGTTTGCCCTATACCTACGATCGGAATCAACGTGTTTTCTCTATAAAGTTTAAGTTTATTAGAAAATGTTTCCGTTATTAAATTCGACTGACTTCCGGAATCTAACAATGCCGTGCATTTTACAAGATTTCCTGTATTGTCCTGAATTAAAACCGTGGCTGTAGATAACAATACTTGCGAACTATTATTATTCGAAACTTGACATATTTTTGCTAAATTTATTATTTGATTATCCGATATTCGCGACGAAATTTCTTTTGATTCGCTTGGTATGTAAGAATGATTAGATACCGTTGTATCATGGTGAGAATTATTCTCTTCTACTCTAGAATGTACGTGTTTATTCTCGTCGCTAACGTGTAAAGAAGTATTATGCTTGTTTCCGAATTTTTTGCAGCCACTCGATTTGCACTGAAATTTATAATGTCCGAAACGCAGACAATTCGAACACACTTTAAGCTCTCTAACCTTTTCCAATTTTTGTTCAATAGACAGTTTTAAAAACTCCGAACATTGATATAGGAAATGTGATTCATTATTACATAGTCGACATTTATTAAATTTCGTTACAACATATGATTGTGAAACAAAACTGTTTTTCTTATCCATATCTTTTATTTCCGTGTTATGTTTTACATTACTCTTAAAACTATTATTCTCTTTCTGAATTTCTACCTTTTCATTAAACGATTCTTCTAATCTACTACATTTTTTCACCAAAAAACCCTTTAATCTTTCTAATGTAGGTAACCCATCCTCGTCTTGGAGATTATCCCACTCTTGTCTAGTATACATATCTAACTTTTTCAAAATTAACTGAACTAATGAAATATCCCATGCTTGAGTTTGTATATTCAGTTTTTCTAAAACACTTGTGTGATGTGTAACCGTGTCTAATAAATTTCTTAAGTTTGTGTGCGATTGTTTTGTTACTTCCGGTAAGTTAAATAATAGACCTTTCACATGATGTACGACTAATTGCCTTCTATTTTCAAATCTGTCTTTTAAAACTCTTATAGCTTCTTTATAACTTTCATCTGCCACATCATATCTCTCTATTACCTTAAAAGCCGCACCTTTGCAACAACCGCGCAAATAAATAAATTTTTGAGCATCCGTTAAATATTTCCTATTATCTACGCATGAATTAAATACATCCAAAAAACTTTTCCACGTTTCAATAGTTCCGTAAAAAACCGGTAATGGCACATCTGGTAATTGTACCGAAATACGACCTGGAGCCAGCCCTGACTCATCCCTGGCTGCGACCAAAGGCGTTGGTGGTGTTGCCACCTTGTTCAAACCCTGCCAGAGTAAGTCCTTTGCGCGAGCAATACTATCATAATATCTTTCCTCTATGACCTCACGCTGTTCACCTTCTATTGGCTCTAAATATTCTAATCGAGATTGCACCGTGTTAAAATTTTGAAAATCCGTTTCCATACCTTTCAATCTTGTTTCGATTTGCGCCAGTTTGACATAATTTTCGGGTACTCTTATAAACGCTTCAAATCGTGTTAATTTTGATTTCAGTATACCGCGTTCATGTTTTAATTCTCTTAACTCTTCTTGCTTTCGAATTTCAACTGTATTAATTTCTTCTTCATCAGACATTTTATTTTATAAATAGTAGAAAAAACTGTTTAAATGTGTGAAATTTATTGACAGTTGAAATGTCTTTGAATACGAGAAAACGTGACAACGCTTAAAGCTTTAATATACGAGACTATTATGAATATTTGTAATCAACGTTATAAAAAACGTTTAAATACGTTGAGAAACCTAATGACGAGAAAACCTTTGTCAAATGATTCTGAAAATGTCTACGTGATAAACTAAAGTACGAGACAAATCTTTGTATTGGTAACTATATTATCGAGCACGAGTTGAATCTAATAAGTATTTTACCACAGATCGAGCATGCAACAAAGGAATAAGTAAGGTTAGGATGTTAGGAATGTGGAATGATAGGTACTCACTCGTGTTTTCCAGTTTCTATATCACTTTTCCATCCGGTTCGTTGGATCATTTTGTCGATAGCTGGTTCTGGATTTTTAATTTTATGGAAATAAGTGATAAATTGGAATATAACTTTATTCTTACAAAAACAACGTGAACATGACATTCGATAACAAACAACGTGAATCGTCTTCTTTTTTTGACGTCCTTCAATTTTTCTTAACAAACATGCGTCAGTGAGCGGACTGTGAACTCTCTTACAATGTTGCCGTTGTGATAATTTCAATACAACAATATTCATGTTTTTAAAGCACAGCGACAGTTTTAAAGCGCAGCGTCAAGTGCTAGGGTTTAGATATAAACGGATCCGAAATCAGCAGGATCTGAATCGTCTGCAATAGAGAAAAAGTTTGATCTCTGTCCTTCATGGGGTCACGTGACTTTGCTAACTCTGAAACTATATAGTCTACAGGTATAAAAATTATATATTTGGAAGCTTATATATAAGCCATTTTTTTAGAATGCTTAAACTTAGAAGAAAGTTTAAAATTTTGGCAACACTGGCTAATAGGAAACTCATTCACAATTTATACGGACCACAAACCGCTAGAAAATTTAAACATAAAAAATAGAACAGATGATGAACTGGGAGACATGACTCATTACCTATCACAATACAACACAGGTACAAACAATACAGAAGCGGACTGCTTAAGCAGAAACCCTGTATGTGAAAGCCACAAAAACGAAGAAGATAACTTAAAAACAGTAAATATTGTTACGATTCAGGAAATATTGGAGGACCAGAACAAAAATCCAAACATAAAGAACAAACATAATTTTATTAGAGAAGATGGTATATATTACAAATGGAACAACAAGAAAAAAATCGTTTTGTCGGAAGACTACAGTAAGATATTAATAAAAAAGGTGCATGAGCATTTCTGTCATGTAGGAATAAATCAGATCGAGTCAAAAATAAGACCTTTCTACACAGCACCAAACCTACTGGATAATATAAAGTTGATTTGCCGTCAATGTGAAGTTTGTATAAAAAACAAATCACGATTAAATAGAAATTATGGACTCATGTCACAATTAGGACCGGCAGAAAAACCTTTCCAAATCATGTCCATAGACACAGTAGGAGGATTTGGTGGCAACATGTCTTCAAAAAAGTATCTAAACTTGTTAATGGATCATTTCACACGTTATGCTTACATTTCATGCATGAAGGCACAACTGACTAAGGACTTTATAAAACTGGTAGATCAAGTGATCAAGGACAATGAAGTTGAGATATTGCTCTCCGATCAATATCCGGCACTGAATTCAAAAGAGTTTAAAAAATATTCAAAGGACCACTCTGTTAATTTAATTATTACAGCAGTGTATGCTCCTTTTTCAAATGGTCATAATGAGAGGTTGAACCAGATGCTGGTAAATAGAATTAGATGTGCCTTGAATAGCAAAGAAAAAGAACAGCTTGGACAACTGTGGCAATGGATTGTGTGAAAGCCTACAACTCAACAAACCAGACAGTGACGGGTTATTCGCCTCTATATCTGTGGAGAACCAACCTATGTACTACCAATGGACCTAACAAGAAAACAAATGGAACCTGGAGAACTGGAAAAAGACCGACATACAGCATTTCTCAGATCAAAAAAATCACATGAATTGAACAAGGCCATTTTTGACAAAAATAGAATAGATTACAAGTTTCAAAAAGGTGATATGGATTACATAATGGACTGTAATAAGTTGAACAGATCTAAAATGGATGAAATTAGAATTGGTCCTTTTGAGATCGAAGAAATTATATCAGATTCACTATGTAGAATCGAGACTGGAAAGAATAAAAAGTCCTTGGGATTGTACCATGTGACAAAGCTCATTCCCCAGTTTGATTACTCAAATTAAACCCAGCCATTTGCACTTTTCAAGGGGGAGATGTAAGCTTTGTATACTGTATGGTGTGTACGTAGCCCAATATACGAGTATGTGAACGCCACCTAACAAGTATGACGTACCATACGAAGGAAGAGTGACAGTGACAGATAGCACATTCGAGATAGAGAATTTAAACCTGCTCGTGAAGTGATTTATTCCTCATTATCTAATAGTAATAAGGAAAAGAGGTACATTTCATAAAATTGCTAGTTTAACTAAGTAAAGTAATACAGTGTCGACCTACTAAAATATTGGAAGTAAAAAACCTTTAATTGTCGATTTTTCTATTTTTAGGTTGTAGATCATAATTCATAATGTGTAAATATTTGATCTCAATTAATTTGAGTGTTTTATTTCTATAATAACATTAAACTTTTCTATTTTTAGATAAATCAAATTGTGTGTTATGTATCATCTAACATATTACATATATTTCTATAAACGTCTTCAGTTTTTTATTTATTTATATAGTGTCATTTATTAAACTGAAATTACTGTTTACAAGTCTACATATAGGCCACACTGTAGCGCTTTATTTACTACTCCTTTAATGTTTGAGAAGTTTTTACTAGATTTTTGTGCTTTTGACTGATGATTTCAAATAAAAAAGCCACTTTTGTTGATTTGTGTAACTCGATAGGTTATCAAGTTATTTGCCTTAAAAAATTAAAGGCAGTTACAATTAATTGTTTATTTTTTACAGTTTATTTATTTTTTAAGGGGCAAGCCCTTTTAAATTATGTAAAATATAAAAGTGAACAAAATAAATAATGTAGACAAATCTAAATATATATATATATATATATATATATATATATATATATATATATATATATATATATATATATATATGTGTGTGTGTGTGTGGGGGGAGAATGGCCTCAGACATAGTCTATTAGCCACAGAAAGTTAAAAGTGAGTAAAGGTTGAAAAATTAAAAGGACTGTAAAGGAGTAAGGATATAAAATTGCTGATTACTGGGCATAAATCTAAGCATATATCTAAATAGACAATTTAGAATTATTTATGAAATCCACTATGGAATCAAGTACAGACTTCTCAGTATTTGCCAAAAGAGCGGTTATATTTGTGGGAAGAGGAACGTTGAAATTGATAAGAAAATTGTAAAGTTCAGTAGTTGCCTTTTCATTTTCAGTGCATTCAAAGAAAATATGGTTCAGATCTCCTACTGATGCCTTGTTACTGGAGCAAGCTGGAGAATTGACAATACCTATTTTAAAAAGATGAGCTGGGAAACGACCGTGATTTATTCTTAAACGTGATATGATGGAGGTATATTGTTTTCTATAATCAAAATTAAAAATATGAGGGATCTTAGTTGGTAAAGTAGGATGCAAAAGGAAATATTGGCTATTAGATGTTTTAGCGAAGTCGGCGTAAGACCGCTATATATATATATATATATATATATATATATATATATATATATATATATATATATATATATATATATATATATACAACAATGAATACAGTTATTAAAACAAAATACCCAAAAATCATGAGTTGACAAAATATAAATTACTGAACACTCAAATCAAGAATAAAGTTTTCAAAATTAGTGTTTGAGGCATCCAGGTCTGCCATTATATCTGTGAGAAGATATGAGAAATTTTCAACTCTGCTTCGTAGTAATGGGGATGAGCACCGCGAAGGGTAAGTTAATCTACGACACTGATAATGCTAACCCAAGGGCATTTGAGGGTCACGGTGCTGGGCGACATGCCGCTGCACCCTAATCAACATGCCTACCAAAGCGACAAATCTTGCGAAACAGCCTTACATAGCTTGGTGAGCAAGATAGAGCAAGCCATTACCCACAAAGAAGTTGCACTGGCTGTGTTCCTGGATATCGAAGGAGCATTTGACAACACGAGCACTCGCTCAATATTGTCAAAGCTGGAATCCAGAGGCACAGACAGGACAATCACCCGATGGATAGGGAACATGCTAAGCAGCAGGAGAGCACAAGCATCCCTGTATGGAGTCACAAGAGAGGTGAAGACAGAAAGAGGATGTCCACAGGGAGGCGTTTTGTCACCAAAGCTGTGGAATCTAGTAGTCGACGACCTTCTTGTCTCACTAAACGAGCAGGGGTGGTATGCTCAAGGATATGCTGACGACATCACCATTCTAATACGGGGAAAACACGTGGGCATCTGCCTGGAACTAATGCAGAGGGCAATGTCCGCAGTGGAGAGATGGTGTGATGCGGAGGGACTGTCTGTAAATCCCTCGAAAACCATCATGGTACCATTCACAAAACAGCGAATCGCAGACATTACTAGTGCGCCAAAACTCTTCGGCAAACAGATAAAGGTTACCAGGGAGGCAAAATATCTAGGAATCTGGTTAGATGACAAGCTAACCTGGAACAGCCATCTAGCGAGCACCACAAGCCGTTCTCAGATCACGCTAATGACGATGAGACGAGCAATTGGGTGCACCTGGGGACTAACTCCGGCAATGGTAAACTGGTTGTACACCAGAGTAATCAGGCCAATGATGGTGTATGGTGCGATCGCATGGTGGCCTAAAGTTCAGCAAAGCACAGCCGCCAAAACGCTTTCTAAAGTGCAGCGAGCAGCGTGTCTGAGCATTACAGGCGCCATGAAGGGCACCCCAAACGCAGCATTGGAAATATTGCTAAACATCCCACCATTAGATCTCTATATACAGGGGGAGGCTAAAATGGCTGCTTACAGAATGCAGTGCAATGGCAACTGGTGCAAGCACCATGCTATGAAACATACTAAAATACACGACAACATGAGGTGCGACATCATGGAAATGCCACCTGACAGAATGTCCAAGGTCGTGGAAACAGATACCATATCGTGTCAACTTGAGTGACAGATCCGAATGGGCCCAGGGAGAACCTCAACGCATGTTGAACAGTATCACCTGGTACACCGACGGGTCAAAGACTCTAACGGGTACAGAAGCAGGCGTTTACGGCGTCAGACCCAGGCAAAGCATAAGTGTTTGCCTTGGCAAAACGACGACCGTATTTCAGGCAGAAATAGCTGCATTAATCGAATGCGGCAGAACATGCATAGACAGGAAATACAACAAAAAGACCATCTATCTGAACACGGACAGTCGGGCGGCCCTTTTGGCCTTAGCAAGCCACAGCTATACATCGAAGATAGTGTGGGACTGTCACAATACCTTGAAAACCTTGGCAGAAGACAACAGAGTAATTCTCACTTGGGTGCCAAGCCACATAGGGGTAGCTGGAAATGAGGGAGCTGATGAGTGTGCCAAGAAAGGAGCTCATCTCACCCTCATGGGACCAGAACCAGCATATGGCGTATCATACAGCGCCGTACGAAAAACCGGTTCCAACTGGGTGTCGCTTGAACACCAAAAGCGCTGGAACAGAATCACGGGGCATGCTCAATCCAAAAGAATGCTAAAAGGACCATCGAGTTCCTACGCAGCAAATGCTTTTAGAATGGGTAGGAAAGAACTGCGAAAAGTGGTAGGATTCATAACTGGCCACTGGATATTCAACGCACACCTACAGAAAATGGGGATTGAAATAACAAATCCCCATTGTAGGATGTGTGGAGAAGCAGAGGAAACCGCAAAGCACGTGGTCTTCGATTGCCCTGCCCTGTGCAGAAGGCGAGCCTCCTGCCTAGATATTTCTCCAGGCACAAATCAGGAGGGAATGCAGGAAAACATAGTCCGACGTATCTCAATGTTCGCTGAGAATTTAGGATGGGACTCTGCTTAATACCTGTGAGTGGGGGTGCACAATAAGCCAATCAATGGCTGAGCGGCAACAATTAGGGCACCTGAACCCTAACCCCCCCGTGACTAAAAAAAAAATAGCTGTATATGACTTTGTTAGGAGATATCCAAAATCGTCATTAAGAAAAGTAGCTTCCCATTTCAACATTTGTAAGTCTAAAGTTCATAACATTTTGAAAGCAATAAACCTAAAACCTTATAAAATTCAAATTCATCAGAAATTGAATGAGAGGGGCTTCTGTTTTTATGTGTGAAACGTTAATGGATCTCGGGAGGAATGTACCAAACGTCGATCTAATAATGTCTGATGAAGCCACATTTTATTTGACTGGAGCAGTTAATGAACATAATTGCAGAATTTTATCTGAAGTAAATCCGCGCGAGTTTGAACACTATGAAAGAGATGTGTGCTGTCAACAACAATAAAATCTATGGACCATTTTTTTTCGCTGAAAAAAAAATCAATGGAAATACTTTTACAGACATGTTGGAATCATTTTTTTTATCCACAGTTGGATCAAGATGTACAATTAAGTGGTAATTTGAATGAAACTTATTTCCAGGAGGATGGGGTACCTCCCCATTTTTCTTTAAAAGCTAGAAACTCTGTTTCCAATAAATTTGGTGACAACTGGATTGGTGGCAGAAGTGGTCCAGTAGAATGGGCTTCTAATTCATGTGACCTAACAGTTCCTGATTTTTTTGTATGGGGATATGTAAAATCTTTAGCGTATAATCCTGCATTACCAAATTTGGACGAATTAAAGATTAATATTCGTCATGCATTTAACAGCATTACCCAAGGTATGTTGGGCAAGTCTTTTACAAATTTATATGTAAGCTTAAGCAAGTGTATTGATCAAGAAGGACGGCACATTGAACATTTAATTAATTGAAACGATCACTTTTTTGTTTGTGTCTTGTTTTGAATAAAATTGTTGTTACGTTTTGTGATTGAGTACTACTTTGCATCTCTCATTTTAAAAGCTAATTTTTCAGTCACACGTTAACCGATTTTAAAAAAAATTGCACTGAAGAATAGGTAAAGGACGGTTCTTTGAAACTGTCAAAAAATATACTAGGTGTTCCATTAACGAAAGTCAACAAAAAATTGTCAAACATCCGCCATTTTTGTTGTGACATAGGCAAAACGAATAAAAAAAACTTAACTATTGTAAACAAAACTTGTGCTAAAATGAAACATGTTAGTGAAAACCACATGTTTCTATTTCAAACCGTTTAGAAGTTATGGGCAGTTAAAATGAGGGAAAATAAAGATGGACACCCGGTAGAAGTTGGGGACAGTTATATGTACCCATAGATATATAATACAAGTATAGATACAATTATTTACATTGAAAGGCGGTCAATCATTAAAAAAAGACGTAATGCGTAGCTATTTCGTAAACTTAAGAAATAAGAACCGACATCCCTTGTGATTTGACGTGATGGGCGCAATTGCCAGATTGTACTTATCCATAGCACTGATCGATTTAGTGAAATTATTTTGATAGGTAAAATTACTACATGTTCTTATTTATTGGTTCGGCATATTACACATGGATACATACTGTTTAAGCCAATGCATATATTTCTGAACCTAAAAAACTGTAAATGTAAACTAGTTTTTTAAATATAGTTAATGTAATAAAATATAACATTCTTGTTAAGTACGACATCGTCGCAAGGAAAATAAATTTTTAAGTGTTCGCTTTTCATTCATAAACGATTTATAGTAAGGTCCGTCAATTTTGTAGTTGTGACGTTGCCAGAGCGGTTCTGTTGTTGTTCTAAGTGTTTTTGTGTTTATTTTAAAGTATTTTTATGTAATTTGTGACTATTCTGTTCATTAAAACTATTAATAATGGTACGAGAGTGTATTTTGTGTAAAAAACTCGATAATGTGGGTGCCGAAGTGTCTTTTCATAAGTAAGTATGGTTAAAGTATATGAGAAACTTTTGCTTGTATCAGAGGCGTAGATTTACAGCAGCTTTTTGGTGGTGGATAAATAAATGCGAAAATAACAATAGTTTTATTACAAAACAAAGCTTTTGTAACGTTTTATTACTTTGTCAGCTTGAAAAATTATAAAATACTATATAAAAAATACTTATATTCCACCAATTTACTATTATTTGAAACCATCATGATGTCAGCAACATATTGAACTCACTATCCAACTGGGTATTTATTTAAAATGATTTCAAAAAACAGTTATTAATATCTGCAAATTCTGCGATCTTATAATTTTTAGCCCTGACCAACTAATAAAATATTACTAAAGCTTGGTTTGTGTAAAAGAATCTGTTTTTTTAATCCTTAAAACCATTATTGACCTATTCGCATTTATTTCACGTTAATCTATATTTTAGATTTATAAAATCTATTAATATTTCTTTAAAGTTGAAAAAAATTACTGTAAGTATTCTTAAATTTTTATTTTCTCTTAGCTTCCCCGCCGAATTGCAAGCAAGAAATATTTGGCTGTCACTTATTGGACTTGAAGAAACTGAAGGTTTTAAAAAAAGAACAGTACTTTGTTCAGATCATTTCGATGCTGCAGATATCCTTATTAAAGTAAATGGTGTAAGATACCTTAAGCCTGGAGCAATGCCAAAACTTCAACATTCTTTGTTTCCATCAAGCTCATTTAGGTAAAAATGTATGAATAAGTATATTTAATGCATATTGCCTTGTTCTACTTTTAGTTAGCTCACCCTTAAAAGTGCTGCTTAAATACATATATATTATATGTTACAGCTCAGATTCAGAAGACATTTTTGACAGTCCTACAAAGAAACAAGATGTTGCATCTGCAGGAGCTACAGTAAGAAAGAGCTTATTTATGGATGATAGGTAATTAATGATTTAAAGAAATTTTTGCAAAATACTTGAAAAAAATTAGATTTTATTCAGGACAACAAGATAGTGGTTAACATATTATGACAATTATTTTTTTTAGATGCATAGAGCCTTTAATTAACTATCAAACTCAACATGAAGATAAAGAGCACAATGAAACAGTTGCTGAAGCACCAAAAAATGAGGCACCTGCATTAGAATTAGAATTGACTTCAATTGCTGGTCCATCAGGATTATTGTAAGTTTGTATATATATATATATATATATATATATATATATATACGAGGGCAATTCAGAAACTAACCTCCGGTTGATTGAAAAAAATACACCAAGTTAAGTAAAAATATTTTAATATATACATCTTACAACTACATCTTTGCACTATTTTTTGACATAGTCTCCATAACGATTGAGGCACTTATCGTATCTCTTCACAAGCTTTGAAATTCCTTCTGCATAAAAATCACTCGCTTGTGCCTTGAGCCAGCCTGTGACCGCATCTTTGAGCTCTTCGTCGTCATCAAACCGCTGGGACCCGAGCCATTTCTTCATATGCATGAAGAGGTGATAATCGCTTGGCGCCAGATCTGGGCTGTAAGGTGGATGGTTGAAAACGTCCCACTTGAAGGACTCAAGAAGGGCTGTTGTTCTGCGAGCAGAGTGAGGACGGGCGTTATCGTGCAAAAAAACGATACCGGAAGTCAGCATACCACGGCGTTTGTTCTGTATAGCCCGTCGTAATGTTTTTAGTGTTTCACAGTACACGTCTTGATTAATGGTCGTCCCACGTTCCATGAATTCAACCAACAACACCCCTTTGGCATCCCAAAACACCGTTGCCATCAGTTTTCTGGCAGAAAAATCTTGCCGGGCTTTTTTTGGTTTGGTAGGCGAATCTGAATGTGCCCACATCTTTGATTGTTCTTTTGTCTCAGGGTTCACGTACTTAATCCAGGTTTCGTCACCGGTCACGATTCTGTTTAACAATGGTTCTCCTTCGTCCTCATAACGTGACAGAAAGTCTAATGCAGAGGCCATTCTTTGACTTTTGTGGTGGTCGGTAAGAATTTTGGGCACCCATCGTGCACAGAACTTACGGTAACCCAATCTTGCTGTCACTATCTCGTACAAAAGAGTCTTAGAAATCTGTGGAAAATCAGTAGACAACTCCGCCATTGTGAAACGTCGATTTTCACGAACTTTTGCATCAACTGTCTGAACGAGTTCGTCAGTCACCAAGGATGGTCTACCACTCCTCTCTTCATCATGAACGTTTTCTCGTCCACTTTTAAATAAACGTACCCATTCACGGACAACTCCTTCACTCATAACTTTTGGTCCGTACACGGCACAAAGCTCACGATGAATAGCTGCTGCAGAGTATCCTTTGGCTGTAAAAAACCTTATAACAGCACGCAATTCACATTTGGCGGGATTTTCCATTGCAGCACACATTTCAAACTGCCACAAAAACTAAACTAGCGCAGGTACGATGTTCACTCGACTACGGCTTGATGCCGACTGACCTGCTGAGCGTGTGAATGCACAGATGGCGCGCTACTCCCCCCACTACCCGCACTGTGACCAATCGGAGGTTAGTTTCTGAATTGCCCTCGTATATATATAATATAAATGAATTAAATTTCTTTTTCTTTAACATATTTTTAAGGTACTCACTGAGACATTGACTGCTTCTGAGGCCGAACATGGAATTAAAAGTGATACTGCATCTTGGCGTAAACCAGAATCCAAATTTCGGGCAAAAAGGTATCATAAAAGTTTTTAAAGCTAAAGCAAAGAGAATTGTTACTGTTATGAGTAAAACTAACCTTTCCTAATTAATTCCACTATAAATTGAAAAATTATGAAAACTCTAAGTTATTGGCAATCGTATTGATATGTTTATATCATCGTCAGATTGACATATTTGAAATTATAATAGAAAAAAAACAGATATCATTTTATTACAGGAAAAGGCGTTACGTCGGAGATTTGGATGCTAGCGATTTTTCCACTCCAGAAAAGCGACGTAGGAATATTTCGCTAGTTAAAGAAAAAATTAAACGCCAAAGCACCAAAATTCAGTGTCTGCAGAAATCTGTACGAAGGCTGAAAAGTCGTATTGTTTCTTTAAAAACTCTAATGAGTTACCTTAAGCAAAAATCCCTTATTACAGAAAAGTCTGAGTCTACTATAACGGTAATTATTTAATTGATGTTTCAAAATTTGAAAAAAATAAACGAAATTTTTTAGGCTTCATTGTCGGGAACTTCAGCTGACATCTTTGAAAGACTATTGAAGGGGCCTTCAAAGCAAAAATTCAATCCAAGTTTGAGATGCTTTGCTTTAACTTTAGCATTTTATTCCCCCAAGGCATACAACTTTGTCCGTAAAACCTTTAATCGTACATTACCACATTTGGAGACAATTAGTAAATGGTATAGATCTATTGATGGTAGTCCAGGGTTTAGTAAAGAGGCTCTTGATGCTCTCACCCTTAAACAAGAATCAGCCAACCCCCTATACTGTAACTTGGTATTAGATGAGATGTCCATACGAAGACAAATTGAATGGACTGGACAAAAGTTTACAGGATATGTTGATCTTGGGACAGAATTGAATACAGACTCATTACCGGAAGCAAGAGAAGCCTTGGTTTTCATGCTAGTCTGTTTAAATGGATCTTGGAAGATACCAGTCGGCTATTTTTTATTGGACGGGTTAGCTTCCACTGAAAAAGCTGGACTTGTAAGAAAGTGCCTGGAGTTTATACACGAAAGTGGAGTAACTGTGACATCGTTAACATTTGATGGTGCACCAGTCAACTTAAGGATGGCTGAAAATCTAGGAGCAAATTTTGGTGATCCAAATAATTTGAAAACTAGTTTCATACATCCAATTACTGGCAAGGAAGTTTTTATTTTTCTAGATCCATGCCATATGTTGAAGCTGATACTAACTTCTGCTACTAAAATCAAGCTAAGGCATTAACAATGGGAACGTGAAAAGATGAAGGTACGCCTGGCAACGCAAACTCTTAGTAAAAGTGTTAGTGATGCCATTGATTTTCTTCGCGAGGACCTACAGTGTCCCGAATTTGCAAATTCCGAACCTACATCCAATTTTATTTTAGTATTTAATAACATATTTGACATATTTAATTCAAAAAGTAGATTTGCAAAATATTTTTATAAAAAACCTCTGTCTAAAATAACGTCGAAACCATTTTTTGAATATATGGAAATTGTAAAAAATTATATACTTGGGCTTACCTTAAATAAGACTCCAATTGTCAAATCTGCAAGAAAGACTGGTTTCCTCGGATTTCTCATATGTATTGAGAGTCTAAAAAACATGTTCAACTTCTATGTTGAAAAAGAAAAACAACTAAAATATTTATTGACATATAAGTTATCCCAGGATCACCTTGAATTATTTTTTGGAGCTATTCGTAGCAAGGGGGGCTATAATAACAACCCGACAGCCAGACAATTTGAGGCTGCCTTTAAAAGGCTGTTAGTCCACAGTGAGATATCGGCGCCAAAAACAGGTAACACTGTAGACTTGCAAAAAATTTCAATCCTCACATGCGGCTCAGGTAATTTACTCAGTAGGTCAGATGATGGGGAAAATTTAGAAGAATCTGAAGACTATAAAGATTTTTTAGTCAAAGTAAATATGGAGATAGCAGAATCGAATTTTTTTATGTCGCCATCTTGGGACTTAACTTTATATGTCCAAGATATTGTATCATATATTGCTGGTTTTGTGGTTAAATCATTAAAAAAGTGTATTACTTGTTCTAAGTGTGTCAATATGTTGGAACAGGATACAACTTGTTCAAAACTGCAAGTAAGAAAGACTTATGGTAGACTTAAAAATCCAAGTGATATGGTAATTAATATATGTAAGGCTGGAGAAAAATATTTCAGATTTTTTCATAAAACTCATGACATATTTAATAAAAATATTACGGGTTTGTTAATTTTATTGATTTCTAAAACCATTAGCGTTTTACCATCAAATGTACTCGATTTTTTTGGTGAACATCTTTATGATGGTGATATTTTAGACAGTCATGCTATGGAATTAATAAAATTAATTCTCAAAAGTTATTTTACCATTAGAATCCATCATGAAACCACCAAAAAAGTTGATTTACTGAGAAAAAACCGATCAAGGAGTATTAATACAAAGGTAATTTTATTTAGAAATGAATAATGTAAATATATTTTTTGTTAAAACTGAAAAACGAGTATTTATTTTACCCTTAGAATAATTCCAAGTTGTTTTGTTTTATTAAATCCAAAAGTTCCTTATCACTGAAAGGTATCAAATTATTATTTTGTTTGTTCTTATGAACAAGTAATAAAATTTTATATTTTTTATAAACTGAAAATAAAGAGTATTTTTCTACCCTTAAAATCGTAGATTTTCATATTATTGAGGCCAAAGGTACCTAAGTCCAATAAGTTAAGTAAATATGTTTTATCAACACTGAAAGGTGCTCTAAATGGTATAATTTTTTTTGAACATTGAAATTTCAAGTTAAAATATTACAAAGTTACAATATTACATGTTGAACAAAATTTTAAGGTATAGTTTAAATTTAATTTAAATGAATGTTTTTGTTTGTTTTTATTTCCTCTGTATATATAATTAATTTTGCAGTATTATCTATATTACTGCTACTTGTTTTTTACTCACGAATTAATAACCTATACGTATTTAATTTATTGGGATACGCCACTGATTGTGTTTGAAGCGCGCTTATATCTCCTTCTCTAGGCTTTTGTGCAGCGTTGCCATGCGAGTTCCAACATTAGAGTCTCTCTTTATCTAACCCACTTACAAAATATGTTGTTTCTTTCTAAATGTTCAGGTCAAAACAAATATCAATTTATGAATGAAATGCTTCATCTACTGTGTATTATATATCTATGTATGTACCATTTATATTATTAAAAAGATCATTCTGCTTTCTGCGGTTCTCAAAAGAAGAGATTCGCAGCTGCAGCAGCCACACAGCGTAGTCATGATAGACATGTAGCTTAAATGCAATATAGCGTATAAAATTGTTGTGAACATGTTCGAGTTTCCAAATGTAAACTAAATAATATGAAGACCATTCAGAAGAACAGTAATCAATGTAAGATCTAACTAAGGAAAAATACAAGAGGTAATACCAGTAAAATCACGAGTAGTCTCTTAACGAAACCCAACCTTTTCATGGACCTATGCACAACAGTAGTGATGTGGTGGTAAAGATAAGTGCACTGTCTAGAACTACTCCGAAATCTCTTATCTGGTTGACTGTATCGAGCAATTGCCCATTTATGTTATAATTGAAAGTGATTTAGTGTTGAGTAGGACAAAAGCGAATCATGTGACACTTGCCGGCATTAAGATCCATACCGTTAAGAGTGCACAATTCGGACAGTTTATCCAAATATGATTGCAACGTTCCACATCCCTATGGCTTTGAATAATTTTAAAACACTGCAAATAGTGCATTAGTACGACGAAACCAAATGACAAATGGTTTATCTGAAACTGTTGCGGTCTATTGGTTAAATATCTGTGAAGCCACTGAAAGACCAAACCTCCAATACCAAGGAAATCAATCTTTTGAAGTTGAAGACTATGGTTCACCCTGTCAAAAGCCTTGGAAAAATCAGTATACACCGAATCCCCTTGTTCTCCTCTCTCAAGCGACTCCGAGATAAAGTCAACAAGATAAGCTCAGACGATTTTCCAGGAGAAAAACCAAGTTGTTGAGAGTTTAAAATACCCAAAGAATCATAGGTAACTCTAATTCCACGAGTGACAAGAGAGATCAAGGGAAACTTCTCTACTGTTGACCACATCATTACATCGAAAGATTGTGGAGGGCACAAATGCATGAGACAATTTCAATGGCTTTTTTTTAAATCGCTATCAATACACCACCTCCGCTCAAGGAGTTGCCACATTCAGAAGTGCGACCCTGCCTGTAGATATTTTAGTTAGATTGTCCAAGTTCAGTATCACTACTATTATCATTGAGCCAAGTTTCAGTTAGAGCGATTATGTCATAACGACTGTTAGTAACGTTTAGGCTTAATTCAATGAACTTAGTTCGAAGTCCTCTGATATTTTGATAATAAACAGATAGCTTGCCAAAGTCACCAAGCTTTACTAGTTTTTTTGAATAATTTTAGGAATATTTAATTGTCGACTTCTGTTCACCGGCTTGCTGACGAGCTCGAAGTTCGGACCGTACAGAGTCTAATAGTTTTCTTTGGTTAACAGTTACTTCTAAATGAATAAAAACCTTCTTGTCACGACCAACGATTCGTATGTTCTTTATAACTGAAAGAATCTCAACACCTGACGAGAGAATTGCCTTTACGGAGCGGTGCCCATTCTTATTCTTTTTACCAAATCTGGGACTTTCGTTAAAATAGATTTAATTTGTAAAGCATCTTCTGAAGCATCAGTCGATTTCAGAAGATTGAAAATTAACAGGTTTTAGATCTTTTTTCCCATTCATGCAACTCATTCATCATGTCATCCATTGAAAATGTATCAGCTCTCCTGTCCTTCAACCTTGGAACATGTTGCTTCAAAAGCTTAACTTTGATTCTAACGAGCTCAATTTCGCGAAGTAACTTGGACACACTCTTAAAACACAAACGACAGTCGCTGCAAAAATACACTAGAGTTCTTCTCTGCACAACTGCGGCCCGAAGCTCGGAAGCTCCCAATCCCGTGCAAGTGTCAGTAGGATGCACTGTAACATGACAACTATCGCAGACAACGAATTTGTCAGAAAGTACATCTCTGCAAACGGAACAATTACTGGTCATTTTAAAAGAAATACTTAAGCAATAACAATCACAAATGTAAAATGTAGCACTGATAATTCCTGAACTATGAAAGAATATGGTATAACTATTGGTATTAATTCCAAGACTATAATGTAGTACTTAAAAGTCAATTAGTCTTATCAAATTGTATCTTCTTACAAATATTGAAAAAAATGTTTAACATATATATTTATAACACAGAAAAAATCTTAATGGTAGAATTGTAATGGACCGCTTGATTATATTTGATGAATTCATCTATGAATCTTGAGGCACTGAATGAACTGTTAGTACAAAAAAGAACGGAATTTTTACAGAATGTTTAATTAGATAAAATGTGCAAAATAAGGGAGAAAAGACTTAAAAGAAGTGCTTAGCGACAAATCGGATTATCATAATGTATTACAATATTTAAAATCTATTAACATGTTATGTAAAATCTATAACTGATTGTTTAAAATTACTGTAAGCTAATAACCCTGCGTGGTTGAAGCGTAAATAAATAAATTAAAAAAAAGAAATAAGATTTATTTTCTGAATGTGTGTAAATTATCGACAACAATGAAGAATTTCGAAAAAACTCTTCAAAATGTCCACCATTTACTCCAATACATTTTACAATCCGCTTTTGCAAATCTCCAAATAGTTGTAGAACATTTTCTTTGTCATTTGACAGTGTGAAAACCTCTAAGTAAAAAATTGTGCCATAATCTGACATTTTTATGCTTACTTTTGAAATCAGGAAAGGGAAAATATAAGTGTTAGCCATTTTTCAGCCCTGATACAATTTTATTGTTGACCAATGCCATTAATTGATTTTCAACTGTAGTCACTGTTGTAGTTTAGTTAGTTAGTAGTAGCTTTTACAAAATTTGTTTGATTTGATTCAGGGAAATTCTTATAGCTTTTCTTATGATAGAGAGTTCTGCCATGTGCATAGCAGAATGCTTTAGATGTTTCGAGTTTGAATACTTTATTTATAATTTTGTAACAAATTGCAACTCCCAGATTCTCATCTATGATGTATTCCTATGGAAATGTGTAGACAGTGATTATAGTTATTTATGTATTAAGGGCATTATGATGATATTTACACGCGAGGGCGACGAGTTTTCAAGTCGCCAGAGGGCATAGACATCAAGTAATGCCCATGGTACATACAATATTTTTTGTCTTACCTCCAGTTCTATACCATGAAGGACAATAATTTAATTTTGATGAAACAGTTTTGTTCAGATTTTTTGAAGAATTGGTATGTCTCGAACTGTTATAATCATTATGGCAATTTATTTACTTCTTTACAGTCTGGAAAGCTAGAGGCGTTCGAGTGTTGTGGAAGGATATTTATAAGACAGTATCGCATCCAAAAATAAAGTCGTTGTTGATTGTTTTGAAAAATGGACTGTATATTTCGATGTGAGTGAATCAAAAGATTATATTATTTGTATGAATTATGATTGTCGATGAATAACTGACGAGTGCTAAATAAATGGTTTATTTGCGTCTCTACCTTTACACTTTCAATCTATGACTGACTGTTCTTTGTTTGCAGTGATTTTAAGTAACAACTAAAAAACTAAAACATTGCAAAAAGATTCGGTCGGCCAGCCGGCCACCTGACATCATACGCCATAGGCGGGTACATGGCGGGCGCTGCGCAAACAATAATGTAAATGAACTTAACATATCGGCCCCCTTGAAAGGCTCGACTTTCAAACTTAATAATAAATTATATAAAAACTTGTATAATGCAAATTTTTGTCACTGAACGTTTAATTATTCCATTCAAAGTCTTTACACTCACAACCCTAATGTTTCCATCATCACTGGGATGTAGTTGGGACTATTGTTCCCATGGGCCAATTGAGGGGTAGAACATTGTCGTTTTTCAACACTACCATAGCTCCTACTTCTATTTTAGCAGGTGAGATGAACTTCCATTTTGTCCTGGTTTGTAGCATGGACAGATATTCTGATTTCCAGCGGTTCCAAAAATGTTGGATGATCTGCTGAAGTCGTTGATAGTGAGACAGTCTTCCTGGCTGTATTTGGGTCAGGTCTTGCTGAGGTATATTATTCAAACTGTCTCCAATTAGGAAATGACTTGGAGTGAGTGGGGTTAAATCGTTTGGGCTGTCGGATATGGGAGTAAGTGGTCGGGAATTGAGGACGGCTTCGATTTGTACAAATATAGTATTTAAATCTTCAAACGTAAGGTGCGCGTTGCCAACGATTCTTTTCATGTGATATTTGGCAAGCTTGACAGCTGCCTCCCAACTACCGCCAAAATGAGGAGAATTTGCAGGAATAAATTTTCACTTAATAGAGTTTTGAGTCAAATAATGTTCTACACTAGTTTCTTTGATACTTTGAGTCAACAAATCTGAAATTTCTTTTAGTTCCTTACTGGCTCCGTGGAAGTTAGTACCGTTGTCGGATAAAAGTGTGTTGCAAATTCCACGCCTAGAAATAAAACGCTTCAATGCATTCAAAAAACATTCGGTGCTCATATTTCCACACAGTTCGAGATGTACTGCTCGTGTTGCCAAGCAAATAAATATACATAAATAGCATTTCACGACCTTTCTATTGCGAGTTATTCCGTCCTTTATATAGAATGGTCCGGCGAAATCTACTCCAGTATTAAAGAACGGTCTAACCGCTTGAACACGCTCTATCGGTAAATTTGCCATTTGAGGAAATGTGCTTGTAGGTCTGGCTCTAAAGCACTTAACGCAATTGTGTAGGATATGTTTGACCGTACTCTTACCTTTGAGAGGCCAAAATGTGTGTCTGACGAAGGCAAGTGTAGATTGAGGACCTGCGTGAAAATTTTTAATATGTTCGTGAATGACAATAAGACGAGTTAAGAGATGTTTGTTTGAAATAATGACAGGATGTTTTTGATCCGTGGTCACATTTGCCTTGGATAATTAATGGTTTTACCTTCAGGTATAACTTCATTTGATTTAACGATATTGTTCGGCCATGAATCAGGGGTTTGATTAAGCCATGTTGGCCCTGACCACCATAATACCGAGGCAATCAATTTTTCGGGAGTAGTACCACGAGAAATTATATCAGCGGGATTATCCTCTGACCTGATATAACGCCACTGGTGTTTGGAAGTCAATTGTTGTATTTTTGAAACTCGGTTACATACAAATGTTTTCCAATTATTGGAAGGTGCTGATATCCATGATAACGTGATCGTAGAGTCACACCAGTAGTAAATATCAGAAATATTCATTTTTAGTGCTTCAATTACCGCTCGCACGAGTTCAGCGAGCAAAAGAGCACCTGAAAGCTCCAACCTTGGTAGCGTTAACGATTTTACGGGTGCTACCTTGGATTTTGCGCAAATAAGTGAGACTGTGATATGTCTTTGGGAATTACACGATCTGACGTATACGCAGGCGCCGTACGCAACTTCACTAGCATCGTGAAGCTGAACGTACTGAGTATCAAGGTCATGTGCGAGGACTAAACGCGGTATTTTTAGTTTCTTCAGATTATGAATTTGAGAACAAAATTGCTGCCATGTGATAAAGGTTTCCGTTGGAACTGGGTCATCCCAACCGATTTTTAGGAGCCATAACTGTTGCAGCATTATTTTTGCTTTAATGATTATTGGACCAACTAGTCCGAGTGGGTCAAAAACTTGCGAGATGGTAGATAGTATCGAACGTTTCGTGATATTTTCTGATACCGGTTCGGTGAAAGTGGTTACTTGTATGGTATCTGAATTTGCATTCCATAGCAAACCCAACGTTTTTATACATGATCCGTCTGAAATAATATACTGAGATGTGCTATCAAAATTTTGTTCCGAGGCGATTAGTTCTTCGCGACAATTCGACATCCATTTTCGAAGAATAAATTTGCCCCCTTCGAGAATGTTGCTGATTTCGCGTTTGATTTTTAATATTTCTTGAACAGTATTTGCACCTGTTATCAAGTCGTCGACGTAGAAATCTGACACGATAGTTTTACTAGCTTCGGGATATATTTCTGAATTTTCATGAGCTAATTGATGCAAGCTACGAATTGCTAAGAATGAAGCTGAAGAAGTTCCATACGTGACGGTATTAAGACGATAGTGATCTATCGGTTTGTCCGAGTTATCAAACCATAAAATTCTTTGCAAATCGCGTTGATTTTCGTTTATTAAAATCTGTCTATACATTTTCTCAATGTCGGCAATTATTACGAAATTGTATTTCCGGAAACGTAGCAAGATTGAAAATAAGTTTTCTTGTATGATCGGTCCGATCATTAGAATGTCGTTTAATGAAACATTACTCGTGCTCTTCGCGGAAGCATCAAAAACTACCCTCAACTTAGTGGTTGTACTTGACTCCTTCAAAACACAATGGTGCGGCAAGTAAAATTTAATTGTTTCACTTGATGATTCGTTACTAACTTTAGTCATGTGGTTTAGATTGCGATATTCATGAATGAAATCGGTGTATTCTTTTTTAAGCTTACTGTTACAATTTAATTTATTTTCAAGAGATAAATACCGTTTGAGTGCATTTTTTTCGGTATCACCTAACTGTGAGGCTGGTTTGCGTAGTGGAAGATTAACAATGAATCGCCCTGTATGATCACGCGTCGTTGTATATACGAATAGCTGTTCACACATTGCTTCTTCTTCCGAAAATTGTCGTTCAAATTGGCATTCCTCTATGGCCCAAAATTTTTCCATTTGGTCATGAAGAACACCTTCGTTAACAAGATTACAATGAGTTTTTGTGATGAGTGAGGTGTTGTTCGAGTTAATAACTCCTGCAACAATCCAACCCAACTTGGAATTTTTCAGTATCGGTTTGTGAATTCCGATATTAATTTGGCCGTTCAAAAGTATATCCCAAAATATTCCCGCTCCAAGAAGTATATCTATACTACCAGATGAGTTGAAAGTGGGATCAGCGAGTGTTATGTCAGGAGGAATATTTAAATTTGTGACATCGAAATCTGAGGCTGGCATTTCGTCTGTAATTTTTTCAATTATTAGAAATGACAATCCTTTATGATAATTATTTTGCATAGAGGAAATGGTTGCATCCGTGATTAGGCTTATTTTTGTCTGGACTTGACCTGTACCTGTGACTGGTATATCAATTTTACGCCCGTTTAAGCCTAGCTTAGTATACATATTGCGAACCTGAATCCAATAACGCTCTGCCTGAAATATGTTTACCTTTATTGTTCGAAATATTGACTAATGCGGTAGATAAAAGAACTTGTGAATTGTTATTACTTGTGTTATTTGTTGCTAGAGAAGAAGTTTCTATCTGATTACTTGTGTGAGATTCGTTTCCCTTTACATTTGCTGGTTGAGACATTTCTCCGCCACTGTTGGCGGTATTTTCGTTATCTATATGAATGATTGAATTATGACGCCCATTACATTTTCTGCATCCGCTTGATCTACATTCACTACTTTGATGTCCTGAACGTAGACAATTTGTGCAGAGTTTCAATTTTTTAATTTCAATTAAACGAGATGGGATGGAAAGTTTTAATAATTTGTAACAGGAAAATACGTAATGCGAACCCTTGCAAAATGCGCATCCTGTGTTATGAGAATTTGTTGAGGCAAATGATCGAGTATCGCCTTTTTTTAATATGATTTTGTTTTGATTTCGATTAACATTATGCGAGTCTAAAGTTTCTAATATATTGCACCGTTCACTCAGAAAAGTTTCGAGATGCGATAATTTCGGATCATTTTCTATTTTAGTAGAATATTTTTCCCAATCGCGTTTCGTGGTTGTATCGAGTTTAGTCGAAATTAAATATAAAAGAATGGAGTCCCAAGTATCGACAGATTCCCCTAGATTTTTCAATGCTCGAACGTGTTTATTTACTTCGTCCAAAACTTTTCGTAGTGATTGATAAGATTCTTTTGTAAGTGCAGTGATATTAAAAAGAGATGCGATATGAGACCGCTTAATGAGTCTTTTATTATCAAATCGAGATTTAAGCAGATCCAAAGCTACATTGTAATTTTGTTCGGAAACCTCAAGAGATTCTATTACCTGTTTGGCTTCACCACGCAATGCTTCCTTTAAATAATAAAACTTTTGTGCACATAACAATGCGGTATTTTTGTCTACGAGAGCGTTAAACGTGTCAACAAAACCCGGCCATTCCCGATAATCCCCATAAAAATTAGGAACTGGAATAACCGGCAATTTTATATTTTGCATTGTAACGCCACTGACCGGCGCCAACTGTGAAGGTATAATAATCGTACTTGCACCCGACTGTGTGGGAATTTCAGTTGATATAAGCTCGGTGGCCCGCGACACACAACTAAAATATGAATTTTCGAATTCGCAACGATAATCTTCATGTCCAGTATCTTTACTTATTAATTCGATCTCTGACTGTATGTCGTCAAATTGTTGCCAGAGTGCTTCCACCTTATTTAATCGTACTTGTACTTCGACAATTGATTTTGTTGTATCAAATTCATCAAGAAATGTCACAAATCGAGTAACTTGACCTTTAATTTGCCCCCGTTTACCTATCAGATTGTTTAATTCGGTCATTATGAAAGAAATCGTTGGAAATATGTGTACTTGTTCGCTTATAAATACATGAAAATATGCGTCAAAATACTATACTGTAGTAAACGTTGCACAAAATAAAGGAAATGGAAAATGGAAAAAGACTTACGTGTTGATTGATGAGAATACCTCTGATTTTGTTCCTGTTTATTTCTTACTAATCAGCCTTGTAAGACAGCCAATTTTCTCTTGTGTGGCTTGATGTGGATGAGAACGAGATGATTGCTTTCCTGTGGTATGATATGGCTCGAAGACCAAAATATGTTGATTGTTTTGAAAAATGGACTGTATATTTCGATGTGTGTGAATCAAAAGATTATATTATGTGTATGAATTATGATTGTCGATGAATAACTGACAAGTGCTAAATAAATGGTTAATTTGCGTCTCTACCTTTACACTTTCAATCTATGACTGACTGTTCTTTGTTTGCGGTGATTTTAAGTAACAACTAAAACATTGTAAAAAGATTCGGTCGGCCAGCCGGCCACCTGACATCATACGCCATAGGCGGGTACATGGCGGGCGCTTCCCAAACAATAATGTAAATGAACTTAACAGTCGTGAAATTTCTAGCTGGAGGTTCTTTCTTATCAAATTCTGCAACCTTACAATTAGACTGGAAAATTGTTTCTATTACTAACATTTAATAATTATTGTTTCATTGTAAATGAAAATAAATAAAACGATAAATGTTAACTACGTGTTTGTATTGTATTAACTTATTTCAAATTATAGCAAATTATAATGCACTAGATCAAAGTCATTCTTTTTATGCCCTCGTATCGAGGTTGTTAAGACCTAATAAGGTACTGGTAAGACATAAAATATTTAATATTGTGTTATAGGGCTTGCAAAGCTTGCTGCATGTCATCTTTATATTTCTTGACCTGGTTATGAGTATCAATATGGGGCGTTTTTTGTGTTCACAGTATGTTCACAGTATGTAGGCCCATTCCAAGTTAAATATAAATTTTCCAGTAAAAAAAGTCCTTATTTACATTGGTGGTTCTCTAAATTCGAGGATATTTATAGACATACCTGAAATATTTCTACTATAAATTTGGATACATCTATTTTTTATTATTCCAATATCATCTAGTTGGATTTTGGCAGTGTTATGATAAAATAATGAACCATAATCTAGAATTGATCTTATTAGAGTTCTAAAAAGTAATATTAGGGTCTGCTCCCCATTTTTTTCCACAAATTGTCCTAAAAATGTTGATTTCATTTAACGTTCTTCCAGCGATGTAAGATTAGTATTTTTTCCAGTCAGCTACTTGCGTTTGTCGCACATAAGCTTGAAGAAAGTCTACTGTTCTATTCAACTCATCAATAGTTAAATATTGTTTGTTCCATAGTATTTTTAACATACCTACTAAGCAAAATCCAGTTTTTTTTCTCATCTTGCACACATTTATGAAACATAAATAATAAGACCAATACATAGTTGAAAAATTGTTGATGGTCACTAAAGTTTTTTCAATTCGTTTTGTGAGTACTACAGTGTGATACTACGAAACTGTATAACAGATAAAGCTAGTAGTACTTACTTTAGTTTTCCAAAATTCCGATAGAGTTTCCGAGAATAGGAATCCAGATATGACAATCAACATTAATGCTTGGCTCAGCAACCCTATTCGTGATTGGTGTAACTGGGATAAATTAATCTGCGTCTTCACAAATGCTTCATCCTTCAAAGGTTCAGTTTCTAAAGAATTGCTGGCAAGTTGTAAAGGTTTTGCAACGAAACCTCCACGTACCTAGAAATTATGTACAATATTACAGTAAGAAAGTAGTTTGTATTGCTCAATTCGTTTGTCGGTATGTAAATGGTAAATTTGTGAAGTGTGATTTAGATTTAAAACCATATTATCACGTAGTTTGCAAATTTGATAGATGTTGCCAATAAAATTGTCTTAGCCTGTTGGCATAGACAGTAAACATTAAAAAGAGAAATGTGCCAAAACAATACATACAGCGCCTTGCGAAAAACTGTTTCCAACTGGGTGTCGCTTGAACACTAAAAGCGCTGGAACAGAATCACGGGACATGCTCAGTCCAAAGGAATGCTAAAAGGACCATCGAGTTCCTACACAGCAAATGCTTTTAGACTGGGTAGGAAAGAACTGCGAAAAGTGGTAGGATTCATAACTGGCCACTGGATATTCAACGCACACCTAGTGAAAATGGGGATTGAAATAACAAATCCCATTTGCAGGATGTGTGGAGAAGTAGAAGAAACCGCAAAGCACGTGGTCTTCGATTGATCTGCCCTGTGCAGAAGGCGAGCCTCCTGTCTAGATATCTTCCTAGGCACAAATCAGGAGGGAATGCAGGAAAACATAGTCCGACGAATCTCAATTGTTTCAATATTGAATATCATCGTTAGATTGACAGAAGTTACATTTCAGTTGATGCCTACCTGCTGCTTAATATTTATTTTTGGCTAGACCAAGAAGTGACCTACCTAGTGATTGACTTAATATATGTTAATAGAAAAAAGAGGAAGATTTGATATTACAAATATTAAAGCTTAGATATTATTCGCCCTATGGGGATACCCTGGATATCTTTTTCCAATTAAGATCAGTGTAATAGAAAACCAGGAAAACTATATCTGCTGATCTTTACAATTATCACTTAAGAAGACAGTTTAAAAGTGGAGAACTCCCTAGATTTATCTGTTTATTGACAAGTTGATATTGTGGATATCTTAAGTGTCTTCTAATTTCTAATGCTTCGAGGAAATCCAGTTCTTGTTCCTTATCGCAAATATGTAGTACTTCTAGTTCTGTGTTAGGTGTCAATGAATGTTTTGCGTAGTGGGATTTATCTGGTTGTTTTAATCTATATGCTCGTAAGTGTTCACTGTATCGGATTTCAAAATTTCTAAGGGTCTGACCCTAATAAACAGCATTACACTCTGGACATTTAAGTCTATATATACCAGACTTCTTTAAAAGAAATTATTGTATTTGATGCTAAAGATATTTTCTTTGAAATATTATTAGAAACATTTCCTGCATATGTGATGGTTTTATAACTTTTTATTTCTTTAGTTTGTTTAGGAAATATTAGTTGTAATGCCACTTTTTCCTCTTTTTTATTAATTAGTTTATTTATCATATGTAATGGATAACTGTTGGATGTTGCTATTTGCTTAAATGTATTAATTTCTCTATCAAAATTACATTTGTTCCATGGAACTGAAAATGCTCTATGTATCATTGAATTATCTGCCGCCAATTTATGTGATGTGGGATGATTAGAACTATATGGAATAGTCACATCAGTGTGTGTTGGTTTTCTGTAACTTGAATAATCAAGTACATTATTAACTCATTGAATTTTTAAATCAAGAAAATTGATTGGGTTATTTTCTTCAACTCCTAATGTAAATTTAATTTTTGGGTGTAAATTATTTTTTCTTTAATTGAAACATGTCGCATTCACCAAAAGGTTATTAGCGACAATACAATAATATAATACCATTAGATCTTATGCAATAAGTTTATAGATTATAAATAGTCTATGATTCGCCTATGATATTGACAGTCTTTTCCGAGGAAAACTTCCAGACTGTTTGGAAAATTATTTGTTGTTCGTTCGACTGTGTATTTTGGACATGCAATAAGGACATGTTTTATGCTATCTACGACATTAGTATATCTTGAGTGACCTAGTCGAAGCCGCGTTAATATAACTTGTATTTTCCTATCCTATTTTTAGTAGTAGGTTGCCATGGAGATATATTACTCTTTACTTCCCTTAGCTTTGATCTGGAATTCGACCACTCTCGATCCCACGCACTACACACTTTCATTTTAAAGAATGCTTTTAAATCACTAGCAACGCTTCGACACTCACTTTCCAAATTAATATTAAAGATCGCGTCACGCGCACCAGCATCTGCTTTGTCGTTGCCTTCGATTCCAATATGCGATGGTATCCATATAAACATAACGCTTCTAGAATTCAACTCAGCTTCCAGTAATTCAGCCTTTATTAGTTTTCCAATAGGATTTTGTTGGTATATTTGCTGCAAACTTTTTAAAGCACTGAGGGAGTCGCTAAGAATGAGGCTGTTTGAAAATGTCTGCGAGTTGGAGAGCTTTGTATAAAGCAGAGAAGATACTGAGAATGGAAGAAAGTCTGTATTGGCAAATATTCCCCAAATTTACTATGGCAGCCCCTACCCCTGTTTAACATTTTGATGCATCAATGTATATTTTATTGCAGACTGTATTGTTGTTCCAAAATTAAATTAAATTTATCCCTTAATATTGCTGAGTTTACTTCGTATTTGTTAAATATACTTAGTGTTGCACTAACACGTGGGGTTTTGATGGTTCAGGGTAGAGGATGGTTCAAGAATACAGGAAATACAGAAGGAAATTGAATGTCCAAATTATTTAGGAATATTCTTATCCTTTCGTAGAAAGGTTTAGCTGTTTGGGGCTTATTGCTGAAGTGATGTAGATATTTACTAGTGAAGATGTTATTATAAAGGAACTTGTTTTTATTCAATGCAATTGAGGTAGCATGTGACAATGTTAAATACATTCTTCGATAATGTAGAGGGGGTTCGCCCGTTTCGCTATGAATACTATCGACAGGAGTTGTTCTAAAAGCTCCAAGAGAAATTCTAAGCCCATAGTTATGAACAGTAGCAAGTAATTTTAATGTTGTTTTAGATGCAAAGGCGTAAGCAATTTATCCATAGTCTATTTTAGATCTTATTAAACTTTTGTAAATAGTTAGCAGCATATTATAATCAGATCCCCAGTGTTTGTTACTTAATGTGTTCATTATGTTTAGCCTTTTATGACATGATAATATGGTTTGCTTTATATGTTCTTTCGAAGAAAGTTTTTGGTCCAACCACATTCCGAGAAATTTAACAGATGGCTTGAATGAAATAACTTCATCGTATAGAGTGAGTTTTGGATAAGATTCTGGAATCCGTTTAGAAAATAGTACTCCTTTTGTTTTTGAACCTGAGAATTTGAAGCCGGTGTGCTGAGACCATTGTTCTAATTGTGTGAGAAAGGATTGAAATATATTTGTCATTAGAGTGGTATTTTTGCCTTTACAATAAACTACCAGGTCATCTGCGTATAAGCTTTGGTATATCTTTGATAATATTATTTATAGCTATTAGAAACAGTGTTAGGCTAAGTACGGAGCCTTGAGGAGTTCCGTTTTCTTCAGTTTGACTTTCGGAATATGAATTATGGACTCTGTCTTTAAGGAAATTACTAATAAATCTGAGGCAATTACCACAAATATTCCATGAGTGGAGTTTTTTTATTATGTTAAATCTCTAGCATGTGTTAAATGCTCTTTTCAAATAAAAAAATATAGATATACATGATTGTTTAATCGACAGTGCTTCATGGATATCACTTTCCACTTCAAGAATATTATAGATGCCGGATCGATTTTGTCTAAAACCATCTTGTTCGGATATTAAACATGTTGATGTTTCCAAGGTCCACATTAATCTGTAATTAACCATTTTCTCCATTAACTTGCACATTGAACAGGTTAAACTTATAGGTCGATATGAGTCAGGTTCCAGACATGACTCTTGGTTTTTCAGGAAAGGTAGAACGTATGCTGTTGACCATGTTGAAGGAAATTGATTATGTTTCCAGACACAGTTGAATAGTTGGAGAAGGAGTGTTTTCGCAGATTCAGGAAGGTGTTTTAAGAATGTGACTGGGATATCATCTGGTCCAGGACTAGCATCTTTCATGCTATAAAGTGCATTTTCAAGTTCCTTCATAGAGAAGGGTATGTTTAGTGGAGAGTTTTCGTCTTCGTCTTGAAGTAGCTCTGAATTTTCCACCATTAATATGTTTTCAAGGAAGGTATTATCATAATTGCAGTTTGAAGACAAACTTTTAAGGTGATTGGCTAAAGCGTCGGCCATTAGCTGAGAAGAGGTTGTGACTGCATCATTAATCTTTAGTCGAGATTATATTGGTGTGTACTTTAGTCCTGAAACTTTTCTTATTCTTTTCCATACTTCACTGATGGGAGTGGCGCTGTTTATTTCGGAAACATATTTTGACCATGATGTTTTCTTAACTGTTTTGATGATAAGCTGTGCCTTCGCTTTGATCCTTTTGAAATCTAATTTATTTTCGATTGTCTTGTGCCTCTTGTACTTATTAAGTGCTGTTTTGGCGGCACAAATAGACGTATGACATTCCGTATTCCACCATGGTACAGGGGTGCGTTTTTTTGTTTGTTCTCATAGTTTTTCCTATGAAAAGTTCTGCACTTTTTAGAATAATGCTGTTGACATTATTTAAGGATTCATCAACGTCGTCGGTCATCGTACATTCCAGCATTTCGTGGTTGATGTGGGATTCAAATTCTGTCCAGTTTGCAGATCCTATTTTTCATTTCGGAACAAAATTCAGTCAAGGTTGCTGAGTTCTTGATAAGAATAGGATGGTGATCACTGCCGTATGTGTACTGAAGAGTTTCCCAAAAAAGGCGAGGAGTAAGTTGGGGGTCGCACAAACTTAAATCAATTACTGATGAGTTCCCAGTGTTGACGTGAAATCTTGTGGGAGAGCCATCGCTAAGAAAGTTAAGCTGAAGGTCCGATATGATTTTTTCTAAAATATTCCCTCTAGCATCAGTATGAAACGAGCCCCATATAATGTGACTATTAAAATCTCCTACTATAATGCGAGGAGTCGGTATCTGACTAAACAAATCTTTTAGTTTGTTGTAAGTTGTAGGAGTGCTTGACGGTAGATAGAGATTACAAATAAAATAAACATTGTCTGACTTACTATGGCTTCCAAGTTAGTTGTTACGGGAAATAAACTTGCTTCTAATGTATCCTTAACTAATGTTGCTACGCCACCACTCGATATATTGTTGGTTGCGACTCTATATTTTCGAAAGCATTTGAATGATACAGAGTTGTATATTTTTTGAGGGTTTAAGTTGGTTTCTTGCAGACATATTATGTCCGTAGTTTGTTCAGCAATAAGGAGTTGAAGCATAGCAAGGCGATGGAAAAATCCATCAATATTCCATTGTAGTATTGATGTGAATTTAAGGAATTAATTTGTATATGTTAGTTCTGGCTTAACTGAGAGGCGTCGCTTTCGTCATCTGAGAAATTACCCCCGAGCTGAGCGAAATTTTTCTTTTTTAGTGAAGTTAGTTTGTGCTTCGTTGATTTGTCTTTTACGTGGGGATATATTAGACGTAGCATACTAGTCAGTGCTAAAATTGTAACGCGAAAATTTGCCGAGCCGTCGGAGACTTAATATTGGCTAACCTGTCGACTGAGAGAAGTCACAGCGCTGTCGGTACGAAGTTAAAAATTCAGTCCGCCATTTGCCGTCAAGGTGTAAACACACATCGTTCAATTTAAAATTTTCGCATGTGCTCTGGGAGCCATAAACGTTTTATTGGAAAACCCGACAAATCCGACATAGGGGAAGAGAAATACGGCTGAAACCAACAACTGGCGGCTCCGACCCGATAGGTTTCTGGTCCAAAATCGGTCGATGACTGTGGGTACCATAAGAATTTAGAGGAATTGCATTTTTGAGGTAAATTTCCGTAGAAGGATTCGTTAACAAGGGGGGTTTTTGTACATGAACATTAAAAAAAATCACTGATTGGAATTTAGTGGGTCAGTGAGACCAGTTCCAGGAGAGCTGGAATATTCTGGAGAAACTTCAGTTCCTGTTCTGGTGCCGGAAAAGGATAAGTGAACAGTTTTCCTTTTCTTTATTCTTCAACTTCATTAGTAAACTCACATTTATGCTTCACATATTACCGTTTTTTTTATAGAAAGTTTTATTTCTTTTTTTCTTGCAGCAATTACTATAATCTCGCTTACACTTGTATTTGAAAATTTGAAATCTTTGCTCATAGTTTAAGATACGCTAGAACACTACGGTACGTACCTGGTATTGCGTTATTTAGTGGTTTTTTTGCCTATTTCTGATGATTTTATGTATATAACTTGCACCGTGCATAATTTTGAGTTGTATTTTCTCTAGCAACGCTAAACTCGTTGCTATTTAAATTTTTGGCTTATGTAATTATTTATATTGATATTGGTATAAATTGCGGAAGTGTGAACCCTTGTAACTGTACATTGTTGATTTTGATATATATATTATCGTTGTATTTTTGAGGTATTGTACATGAACAATTTGGTCGTTTCTCTAGAATTTTAGAATTGAGACATCGGTGTAGTTTGAGGCCCTCAGCTCTGCTGCAACCTGAGTTTGAAGCCTTCAGCTCTGCTCAGAGTTTATAGAATCTGCTTGACAGTTATTTACTTGAGTTGTAACTGATAAATTAGTTAGAAATTCTTGGATTTATGTAGTTTTCGGCCTTCAGCCCATCAACGTTCTAAGATTACAGCCTTCAGCTGAGCTCAGACGTTATTTGTAACATTTTTGGTAGTGGCATTGTAATAAATATTTTGAAAAGAGACCTTTGGTCCACAAAGACTAATTAAATCTTCAATCAGGGGATACTTGCTGACTTTTATTTACTTATGATAATTTACCTATCAGTTTAACCTTTGGAGTGTGTAGTGAGTGTTGTTAACCCACTGAGGAGTTGTGGGCTAACTTAGGAAGTCTTGGGTGCTTGCCAAAACTTCTCTGGCGTCCTTTTTGTGAACTTAATAATTTTTTTGAAGAATCCACCCCTTCTTCGACTCGAAGCTAGTCGACTGGCGAGCACGGGTTGTACCACGTGAGACAACCCGCATACCTATAATGAGCACTGAGAGGGTTAGTAGGTTTTTCTCGTTATAAAATATCTGTAGTGTACTCTTTTATAATACTAACGGGATCTGAAGATTCGCTTAGACTGCTTAGCAAAAGAGTTAGTTGATCGAAATTCAGCACAAATGGAGGAGACTGGTTTTCGATAAATGTTTTGGCCGGTTCAAGTGATTGTGTTAAGTTTAAATTGGTATCTTCATTTTTTGAGTTAGACTTGAACATTGGCTTGTTTGCTTTTGACTTATGTTTTGGTACAGGGAATTCATTGGACTGTGTAATAGGTGGACTCATTTTATGTGAAACGATTTCGTCAAAATTTCATTTTGGTTGGCTTGTATCGACAGTTCCTTGAGACGTTTCCATAGTTGTAAGTATTTGTGGGTTATCAAAGACAGCTTTTGTATTTGTTGGTTGCGTTACTGTATTTTTTGAGACGGTGCTGAAGGAATTTCATTTGATACATGTGGAAGTACTGTAGGTTGTATTATAGGTTCAGAAGATTGAGATGCTATGTGGCCTTGTTTTTTGCAATTGTAGCAAACTATATTGTCTTGAGAAATGATTATTCTGTAGAAAGTGTTGTCGAAATCAAGTATAAATGAATCTGGAAGCAGTAAGTTGTGTGTGCTGACGAATACTTGTCCTCTGAAACTCAATATATGAGTATATTCAGGTAGAGATGCACCAATTCTCAGGAATGTCATGGGTGAAACAGGGGCTAAGCCAATTTTTTGTATTTCATTAATCAGTATATTATGAGGTATAGATGGGCACACATTTGAGAGAACGATTCTTTCTGCTGGTGATATTAGTTTTCTAGCACTGACTACCATTCCGTTAACTTCTATTTGTCCGTAGTCATTCATGAAAGTTTCTACTAGATGTTTATTGGATAAATACATGCATATCCGGTTGTTTGATAACCGGGATGAAAAGATTATGTTTTTTGGCTGGATTATACTACCCAGAGGAATTAGATAATCTTTAAGACGAGTGTTTTCTAATGCACTGAAGACGATTGCTTGTTCTTTTGAAGGGAAGATGGGGATTGAAGCTGCTGATGAATAGGTACCTGATCTAGACTGAGAATGTGGAAGAGTCGAAACATTTTGGTTGGGGTTCATGATGAAGTGTCCGAAAAATAATACGGCCCTGTCACCTAATAAAACAGGTGTATGGGCCTGCGATAGTAATTATCCAGCTAATGAGACCGGTTTCTTATCAATAACAATATAAAATGAATGAAACTGAAATTGTTTAATATACAGGTATCATACACTTTGTTGTCAATAACTTAATTTTGAAGATACCAGCAAATGCACTTACTGATGTAAAAGTATCCCTACACAAAATTCACAATTATTACTTTGTTAACACTTAGCAACTTTGGAAATAATCAGAGCCCACATTGAACACAGATTCTCTGTATTCGGTCAGGGCCGAACTCGGTGTAAATTATTAATATGGTTGAAAAATATATCTAATTGTTGTCCATTACCTATAAAACAAGCCAATATGTCATCTACATATCTATACCAAAATAAAACTTTTTTTGAAATATTACTTTCAAAGATTTTTCTTTCTAAACTGTCCATAAAAATGTTTGTCAAAATTGGTGATATATAGCTTTAATATTTGTAATATCATATTGTTACGAACTCGCACACCGAAGCAGATACTAAGTACGGCCCTGTAACCTTATGTTAACGGAGTTAAGAAAAAGGCAAGCGCGCCGAATTCTGAGAAGGTCTATTGGGATCTATTGTGACCGTCCTTTTTAAACATGTTCTCGAAAGGCATTTTAAGAAATATCGCGAAAGGCATGTCCCATCCCGAATGTTCTAGTAAAGAAAGTTTTTGATATAAATACAGGACCGATCAGCGGATGAGTTCAGTTTATAATTTGCCATAGTGAGTTAAACAGTAATTAAGTGAATATAAAAGTGTTATAAATTAATAAGTTAGTGTGCATATAAATTAAATTTAAGTGACTAGTTAAGTACATATAAATTAGTGTTAGTGAGTTAGTGTTTAAATAAATTAGTAAGTAGCCATACCGAGTGTTTAAATTTATCCCACCCGTTTACGTTTTAAATAAATTAGAAAAACATTACATTGGTGTCAGAAGTGGGATTATATAAATAAATAGCTACATCAAAATGGCCAAGAGACTGTGTGATCTGAAAATGGCGGAATTAAGAGCAGAATTGGAAGATCGTGAGTTGGAAACGTCCGGTAAGAAAAGCGAATTAGTAGAAAGACTTAAAGTGGCACTGGAAAATGACGGCTTTGATCCAGAATCATTTTTATTCAATGACGAGGCTTCCACCTTAATCTCGTCAATTTCTGCTAATATTTCTGCTGATATGGACGAGAAGATTACCACAATGAAAAGCGATATTTCTACTAATATGGACGAGAAGATTACCACAATGAAAAGCGAGATTTCTGCTATGAAGAATGATATTTCTGCAGATATTTTATCATTGAAAAATGACATTGCTGCTGAAGTCGAGAATAAAATTTCGTCTTTAAAATCAGACATGGAGAATAAGATGGCAACGATGGAAAATCAGATGGACGAGAAAATTAGGAAGTTAGAGACAAAGATTGCCGATTTAAGAACACAGGACACTTCAGCAGAAGAAAAGAAGATCGAGATCTGCAAGCCAGAAACACAACCCAAGACAGATGATATTGGCAGTTTTACCCGAGTCAAGGCCCCAACGTTCGATGGAAAGATGTCGTGGACCAATTACGTAAAACAGTTCGAAGCAGCCGCTAGAGTGAATAATTGGTCCGATAAGGAGAAAGCAGTGAACCTAGCTATCGCGCTTCGGGGAGATGCCTTAGATATACTTCAGACGATACCTCTGGAAGAAACGGATGACTTCGAGCTGCTGAAGAAGAGGTTGGACATGCGATATGGTCACGAACATTTGTACAGATTCCAGCTGAAGAACCGAAGGCGGAAACGTGACGAACCCCTTCAAGAGTATGAAATGGATATTGCCCGACTAGTTCGATTTGCTTATCCATCAGCACCAGAGAACATGATGGAATGTTTAGGCATCCAGGCCTTTATTGACGGCTTGTGTGACCACGATATGGAGAAGGCGCTTCGATTAGCCCATCCTAAAACATTGGCCGATGCATTGACTGCTGCTCTTGAATATGAAGCAGCCACGATGGCTTCGGGATACAACAAAGGTAGGACCATACAGGAAGAAGGTGACGATGACAGACTTGACCAGATCGTCAACTTGTTGAAAGGTATGGCAGACAAGAAGCCGAAGAAAATCAGGTGCTGTAATTGTGGCCAGCCAGAGCATGCACGCAGTTTGTGTAAGCGTCCTACGACTCCTGTAACCCAAGAACTCCAGTCACAGGGGAAATCAGACAGGGTGAACATCCTGCTGATGTGAGTCACCGAAATGCCGACTCCCTGTCCAGACGGCCGTGCCCAACAGACTGCTCCCACTGCAACAAGGCGGAATCTAGGGAAGCTGCAGTTTCAAGAACTACTGTAGTCAACGAGGAATGGTCACCCACCAGGATCAGAGAAGATCAGGAGAATGATCCTCACCTGAAGATGATCCGGCAATGGAAGAAAGAAAACCGGCGACCTACCTGGCAAGAAGTGTCAAGATTTTCACCGAAACTCAAGGCGTATTGAGCTCAGTGGGACTCACTTGTCCTGGAAGAAGGGCTGCTGAAAAGAGTCCTCGAAAACGATGATGGTTCTGAGATGAGGAGACAGCTAGTTATCCCGAGAACAAGAGTAGCTGAGGTACTGAAGAAGTTACACGACAGTCCATCGGGAGGTCATCTGGGAGTGAGGAAAACCCTTCAGTGAGTTCGTGAAAGGTTTTATTGGATGAACAGCTCTGACGATGTGAAGGACTGGTGTAAGAAATGTACGACTTGTGCTACGAGTAATGGACCACATCGCAAGAGAAAGGCACCCATGAAACAGTACAATGTTGGAAGCCCTTTCGAAAGGATTGCTTTAGATATCGCTGGACCATTTCCGACGACAGAAAATGGTAGCAAGTACATACTGGTTGTAATGGATTATTTTACAAAGTGGGTGGAAATTTACGCTATCCCGAACCAAGAGGCTACAACTGTCGCGGATGTATTGGTGAAAGAATTCATCAGCCGATATGGAGTGCCCATGGAAGTCCACAATGACCAGGGAAGAAATTTCGAAAGCCATCTATTCCAGGAGATTTGCGACAAGCTGGGAATGAAGAAGACCAGAACAACAGCATTACATCCACAGTCAGATGGAATGGTCGAGAGAATGAACAGGACTATTTGAAAATACCTGCCCAAAGTAGTATCCAGCCATCAGAGAGATTGGGACCAGTATCTCTCCCTATTAGCATTGGCTTATCGATCTGCCGTCAATGAGTCCACGGGTGAAACACCTGCGAAAATCCTGTTTGGACGTGAAATGAGGCTTCCTTGTGACCTGGAATTTGGCTGTCGGCCTGGAGAAGATATAGCAGGCGAAGACTACGTGATCCAATTGAGAAGAAGGCTGGACGACATTCATGAACTAGTTCGAACAAATCTCAAAGTTGCCAGCGACAGAATGAAAAGTCTGTACGACACGCACGCCACAGAGGGCGGTTTTAAAGAAGGGGACAAAGTATGGTGACACAACCCGGCGAGGAGAAAAGGATTTTCTCCAAAATGACAAAAATCCTGGGAAGGTCCATACTTGATCAAGAAAAGGATCAATGATGTTTTATATCGCATAAGCAAGATCCCCAACGGAAAACCAAAAGTATTTCACCGAAACCGACTAGCGCCATACGAAGGAGACCATGACATAGAGGAAGGAGTAAACCTTATTCGAGATGTGTCGGACCCCACCTTCGATGAATTTATGGGCGCGTATGGGGGTACCGGGAAAGCTAGATATGGAGTCACTTCGGAACAACAACAAGATTTGTTCACTCTCCCAAAAGATTATTCACTGGCATACAACATCCCCGCCCGTATCAAGAACGCACGAGGGTTGGCAACCGTCTTTCGAAAGAAGTTCGGGCAATTAGAAAAACTTGAAGACCAGATTCCAGCCCCTGGCAAGACACTGAAACTGAAACATAATTCGCGGTACGTCTTCTACGTGGTAACTAAAAATGAATTCCAAGATCGATCTACCTACCGCGATGTGTGGGAAGCACTTCGAAACCTCCGAGACCATGTGTTGGAATCCAACTTGAAGAAACTGGCTATGCCTAAGATAGCGAGTAACCAGTTGGATTGGCGAATCATCAGGAACATGGTAGAGATTATCTTTCAAGATACTGGTGTCCAGATATTAATTTGCAGCTACAACCCCCCGTTATCAGTATCCGATGAAGACGGTGCCCTGCTATTTTCATAAGATCGGAAAGTGTAGAAATGGGGCTAGTTGCCGATTCAAACATCCAGTCTCGGCTACACAAAAGTTCCAGGAGGAACTTTCATTTAAGGAGGGGGTAATGTTACGAACTCGCACACCGAAGCAGATACTAAGTACGGCCCTGTAACCTTATGTTAACGGAGTTAAGAAAAAGGCGAGCGCGCCGAATTCTGAGAAGGTCTATTGGGATCTATTGTGACCGTCCTTTTTAAACATGTTCTCGAAAGGCATTTTAAGAAATATCGCGAAAGGCATGTCCCATCCCGAATGTTCTAGTAAAGAAAGTTTTTGATATAAATACAGGACCGATCAGCGGATGAGTTCAGTTTATAATTTGCCATAGTGAGTTAAACAGTAATTAAGTGAATATAAAAGTGTTATAAATTAATAAGTTAGTGTGCATATAAATTAAATTTAAGTGACTAGTTAAGTACATATAAATTAGTGTTAGTGAGTTAGTGTTTAAATAAATTAGTAAGTAGCCATACCGAGTGTTTAAATTTATCCCACCCGTTTACGTTTTAAATAAATTAGAAAAACATTACAATATGTTCTTCTTTTTTATATTAACATATATTAAGTCAATCACTAGGTAGGTCACTTCTTGGTCTAGCCAAAAATAATTATTAAACATCAGGTAGGCATCAACTGAAATGTAACTTCTGTCATTCTGACAATGATATTCAATATCGAAACAATTGTCAAATTTCTTAGAATTTTTAACATATTATTCAATATATAGTGGAATTATTTAGAAACAGTAAGTTTCATTTATAAACAGTAATGTGAGTGGATTCCACGAAGTAAGAGTCGAGACAGTTAAGTTAATTTTCTCCTGTTACCTGATTCAAAATGAAAGGGTTAATCCCATAAAATAAATTATGTTCTAATGACTGTATATAAATATAGCAACACTAAATAGTTTTAAGTTTAGTAATTATTCTTACTTCATGTGTTTAATCGTGTGTGTCATGGAAAATATGTGTGAGCTCAATATATCTCAGGAGATAACCCCGTCGAAATGCAGGATACACTTTTCTGTGGAAACTAAGGAATTAATTATCAATGTTCATTCAACTCTCATTGGAGTTCATCATTAGAATAAACGGCCACATTAATAAAAATTTCAACATCAACTGTATGAAAAATTGTGAATTATCCCATTTTAGCTAGGAAAACTGATAATGGCATTTTTTCGAAGGTATATGGAAGTAAACAAGTAGATTAGCTAGTAGTAGTAGAATACACACGTACAATTTTGTGCTCCTGCTCCTGCTAAATTTTCAAGTTTACACTGTATAAGCTGTATATTTTGTAAATAAACTTTCAAGTAGCAATCTCTGTATATTGCAAGTAAACAGTGATAGGTCTATAAAAAGTGCAGTGCCAGTGCAGTAAAACAATATAAAAATAACATTTTAAACTGTGAGTACCATTCACCATTTTACAATAATTATTTATCATCATAGAACGTACTAATTACAACAAAAACTAGTATGCCTACTATGTCAACTTGTTCCAATTGTTCGAAGCCGGTAAACACAAATGATCGCAAACTTCAGTGTGATGGTTGTAAGCGACAAATACACATGACATGCACCGATGTTTCTGCCGACGACCGGGTTACGCGGCAGAGGGTTCGTGGCTTGTCTATCCTCTGCAACAATTGCAGTTCAAATGTTTCAAATTTTTCGGGATTAAAAACTCTTCTGCTAGATTTTAAAACAGAAATTCACAAGAAAATAAGCGACTTTGATGATAAATTAACTCGGTTAAATAATAAACTGAGTCAGTTCGATGCAGTTAATTCGACCGAATTCACGGACAACATCGCAAATGAGGCGGTAGATCGCATAGTGCGAGCCAAAAATATTATAATCAGAGGCGTACCTGAAACTTCCTCTGGGGATGCTCAACTTAGGAAGGATGATGACACGAATAAAATTAAGCTTGTCTTGGTCAGGTACTCCAACGGCATTCCAAAAATCTCGAAATTTCGTTCATAACTTTTCTACCCGCAATTTCAATGACTGGCTCTTTTTATACACAAATTTAAACTCACTTCACGCTAAACTTGGCGAATTCACATGCACAGTGCAACTTCTTAAACCACAAATTATTTTTATTACCGAAACCTGGCTTAAACCTTCAACTCCAGACTCCTTAGTTAACATTACTGGCTATACAATTTATCGTAAAGATAGAGAAAATCGTGTCGGTGGAGGTGTATGCATTTATTTATCTGACGATATTACCGCAAATTTGTCTACTAAAATTAAACTATTAGACATACCTGGGATAGATAGTATACACGTAAATATTGCTAAAAATTTATTTTCTCTTAACCTGGTATGTATATATCGTCCCCCGGATACACAACTTGCGATAGACAACATATTGTTTGAAAATCTCGAAGAGTTATCACTTCTTGATAACCTCATCATTGCTGGAGATTTTAACTTCCCAGAAATATCCTGGCCGATAACCTCATTGTCAGAAGTCGTAAATTCACAAAACTTATTTAAAAACTTCGTTGCAAATTCGAACCTCATTCAACTTATTACAGAACCCACAAGATTCAGAATTAATAATCAACCTTCCATTCTAGATCTCATACTCACCAATGATGAACAGCTAATCTCATCTCTCGAAATAGACTCTCCTGTTGGAAAATCAGACCATGCAGTTATAACTGCCCACGTTCAGTTTATCCAGACATTATCGGGCAAAAATAAAATCACAACTTATGCTACTACTGATTTTTCTGAAGTTGATTCACAGCTGTCCCGACTTGATTGGGACTTAATTTTCACAAATTTATCCGATCCCTCGTTAATGTGGGACGCATTTCATGATACTACTCTCAGGACAATCTCTGCGCACACCACTGTCCGTGAGATTTATAAAAACCATCTCAAACCCTGGATAGACCACGCAGCACTACAACGTATCAAACACAAACGGCGCCTCTGGCGTAAATATCAGCGTACACAGCTTCTGAGTGACTTCCTGAATCATCGCAGATTTTCTAATACCCTTCAACTCTCTCTCAAAACTTTAAGACAAAATTTTGAAGAAAACATCATTTCCAGTGGTAACAGTAAAAGGGTTTTCAAATATATACGATCGTCCCTATCATCAAAAGTTTCCATTCCCCTACTTCAAAAACCAGACCATACTGTATGCTCTTCTAATAAAGAGTCTTCTGAGACGCTCTCTCTAGCTTTCTCACCAGTTTTCACTCAAGAACCCAATAATGACAACATCCCATTAATTAACTGTCCTCGCCTCAAGGCATCTTTAGAACATGTATTATTTACACCAAACCGTATAAAACAGCACTTACCGCAACTTCGCACTAACGCATCACCTGGTTTAGATGGTCTAACTCCCAAACTCCTAAAAAGCTGCGCAAACTCGCTTGCAACTCCCCTGTCGTTAATTATGAAGACTTCCTTTACTCAAAGTTCCACTCCCCCCAACTGGAAATTAGCATCTATCACCCCCATATTCAAAAAAGGTAACAAACTTGATTCCAATGACTACCGCCCGATTAGTCTGCTGCCAGTGGTCAGTAAAGTCATGGAAGCCATTATTTCGGAGGAGATGACCAAATTTCTTATCCTGGAAAATGTGATTCCAACGCAACAACACGGATTTGTCGAAGGCCGTTCCACCCTAACCAACCTGCTACACTGTGTTAATGACTGGACATCATCTCTTAACGATCGGCAGCCAGTAGATATTGTCTATCTGGACTTTTCCAAGGCCTTTGATCGTGTTCCCAGGCGCAGACTTCTACACAAGCTGGAACACTTCGGCATTCGCGGCTCTTTACTTAGCTGGATTGACGACTTTCTAACAGACAGATATTTCAAAGTAAGAGTTGGCGAAGACTTCTCAAGGGATAGACTGGTGGAAAGTGGAGTACCACAGGGTTCTGTTCTTGGTCCTCTGCTTTTTACAGTTTACACCAGCGATCTTCCTTATCACGTAACTAATAAAATATCTTTCTACGCTGACGACACAAAGATATATACGAATCCAATCACCAACCAACAAACCCTCCAACTGGACTTAAACTCCATCTTCAGATGGTGTTCCCAGTGGCTACTTCCGTTGAACACGGAAAAATGTGTAGTGCTCCGAATTGGTAAAAACAACCCACTACTACCGTACTTCGTAGACGGTCGACCATTAAATTCTGTGTTTTCCTATAACGACCTCGGAATTATCGTAAATAGCAACCTAACTTGGTCTGATCATATAACTTCAGTTTGTAAGCGCGCGAATACCAGACTGTATCTCATTCGTAAGTGCTTTTCGAGTGTTTCGTTTCAGTCGTTTTGCAAACTCTATACTATCTATGTCCGACCAATTCTCGAGTACGCCGGTCCAACGTGGTACCCAGATCTAGTTCGCGATAAAAATCTTTTGGAAAATGTTCAAAGGAGAGCCACTCGACTGTCCCTGGGACAGCGAAGACCTTCCTACGAAGAAAGACTCTCCATGGCCAACCTAACTTCCTTTGAACTTCGCAGACACCGCGGAGACCTCATTACCACTTTTAAAATATTAAAATTTAATTTTGGTAATCTTGATATGATGTTTACCTTAAATCCAGATGACCGCCTTAGAGGACACTTTTTTAAACTCAAAAAAGAAAACTTTACCGTCAGATCAAGACAGAACTTCTTACCTAACAGGGTATTCGACAGCTGGAATAATCTTGATGTATCCACAGTTTCTGCACCATCTACTAACTCGTTTAAAAACAGACTTGATCATGCACTGCTAGAGCACCTATAGTTTATTTGGTGTATTGTTTATATTGTACTTATTTTTCTGTTATTTACCTACTAGTAGGTTACTTATGTAATTATTTGTTTTTTGGGCACAATAGGGACTTGTCCCTCTGCCCTTGTCTAAATATAATAATAATAATAATAATAAGTTATAATACGGCTAAAATTTACAAGTTATATGGGGAACAAAGAGTGTCTACATTAGATGATTTAATTAAGTGGCATGAAAAAAATGAAACCGCCTTTAAATGTAGCAGAACAACGTTATGGAAGTGTATCTAACACTTGGGTTTTAGATTTAAAAAAATTAACAAGACAGATTTTAATGGAATCCAGTAGAATTCGGGAATGGCGATTCATGAATACCTAAAAATAATTAGGAATTGCAGAGATCAGCAAAGGCCAATTATTTATTCGTTGTAACAATATTTGCCTCATTATTAACTCCAGTGTACTTAAACTAATAGAAACTGAAGTTTTTAACATCCCTTCACAAAGTAGGACAAATTCTGTTACATATGTCGAAAACTGGGAAAATCCTATATCCATATTGTAAATAATATAGCAATAATAATAATTATAACAGATAATGATAGGGATAGTGATATATTAAGTGAATAATTATTATATAAGTACCGAATAATTTGTATATTTTTATTATCATAAATATAATTCGTAATAATAAAATAATATGTAATTTCACATTTACACATGAAATATTAATGAATGTCTTACTTATTTTTATTACAAAACCATGATTAAATTCTAAGCAAGGACCAGTTTGGCCATATTTCAATTTTACAGCTGGCCCGGGTCTTTCTTATATCTCTGAACAGACTTTATCTTTAAGCAAGTGAGACGAACTAGATGGATGCCAACTTGAATCGAAACGTTTTGTAAAAAATAGTAGGATGGTAGACAAATAATTAGACAGAAGTGAGAATATCTACAAAAAAGAAACAGTACTACCATTCACAGGTATATTTAATGACACAATGATTTTTTAAACTGTTTCTAAATACTCGTAATTCCACAATATAATGAAAAAAATTATAAAAAATTGACAATTGTTTCGATATTACTAAATCGCCAGAAAAAAAAATAGCATTAGTTTCCACACAAAACTTACTAATGATATCAGTTGATAATACTTAAAAAAGAATATTGAACTGATAAAGTTAGAAATACATCTGCTACAATATACAGGGTGTCCCGGGACTAATGGGAAAAAAGTCAGGAGCGTATAATCTGAGCTAAAATAATGTTAGTACTTCATATAAACTTTTACTATGCAGGCCCTCGTTTTCGAGTTATAGGCACTACGTACTAGTTAACGCATTCACCATTTTTATAAGTACACAACGAGGTAAAACTAACTTTTAATAGATGTCCAAAATTTACCTAGAGTACTACAAAAAAATAATTTAACGATAGCAGAAGATGAAAAACATTAACGACTTATTAATTGGAAAGTTGGTAAAAACTTTTTATAAATGTTTTTACCGTTTATCAAGTTACCATAGGATTAGTTGTCAAACGTTGTGTAGAATAGTTCGTAGTCAGTACTTGTCAATAATTCATAAGTCCTTAATTTAACAGTTACAATAGCAGAATTCGCTTTTATTGAGTACGCAGATAAACATCTAATGTATGGACTGGCTTCTCGAAACTGTTTAGAGGCCAAAAGGCTTTATGAAGAACATTTTGCAAACAGAGCATTGCCAGACAGACGAATGTTTGGGCGTATTGATCTCAGGTTACGAGAAACAGGTATGAATAAGTAAATGTAATTTTCCATGTATACAAAACAAAATTTTAAATTTTAGGAAGATTTTCGCCAGAAAAAGCTGGAGAAGGTCCAGTACGAAGCATGCGTACTGTGGCAGTTGAACAAGACTTGTTAAATGCAGTTGATAATGAACCATCGAGTTTTAGAAAATTATCAAGAGAACATAACGTCTCGAAATCAGTTGTTCATCGCGTCCTAAAAGAACAGCTGTTATATCCTTTTCACATGAAAAAAGTACACCGTATGACAGTGGCTGATTATCCTGCTCGACTTGAGTATAGCCAGTGGTTTCTGCGACAACAACAAGCAGACAACACATTTATTAGTAACGTTCTCTTTACGAGCGAACTGGGTTTCACCAGAGATGGAATCATAAATTCTCATAATATGCATTTATGGGATGATGTGAATCCACATGGCATTATCCAAACTAGGATCCAGCATAGATTCATGGTTAATGTTTGGCAGGAATAGTTGGCAATAATTTGATACAGCCATACTTTATTGACGGTACTTTTACCGGTCAGAGATATTTGGAGTTTTTTGCAAAATGAGTTATGGAACCTGTTTGATGATATGCCACTACAAACTCGTAGGAATTTATGGTTCATGCATGATGGGGCCCCTCCTCATTTCAGTTTAGATGTACGACAGCATTTACACACAAGGCTTCCTAATAGATGGATTGGTCGTGGATGCCCTTTTCAATGGCCACCGCGATCAGGAGACGTTAATCCTATGGATTTCTTTCTCTAGGGTTATCTCAAAAGTAAGGTATACGCAACACCTGTGCAAACAAGGCAAGATTTAATAGACAGAATTGTGTTACACTGCAATGTTATTAGAAATAGTGTAAAATTGCTCTTTCAAGTGCAAAGAAACAACCTTCGTAGACTTAGAATGTGCGTGGAAGTGGGAGGAGCTCATATTGAACATTTATTAGAATAACGTTAGTTTTTGTTGTTGTTTAGGAATTAGTTTTAGTCTAATGTTTTATAACTTGTGTTTTTTGAGGTTTTCTTGATGATTTAATAATGTTATGTTCGTAATTTTGATTAAAAGCAAGTATATTCTGGACATCGTATTAATAAGTTAGTTAGGTAGATTTGTACGTAGTGCATTAATAAAACTGTAAATATTAGCCAAACGGCTTATTTTATCGAATTCCAACAAGAGTACCTTTTCGTTAGCTTAATGTGTGGGGAAGTGAATTTCGATAATTTCATACAGGGTGTGCCATACCTGCAAATTTTTTGGATCACTAACCATTGCAAGTAGTCCGTCCCTGGCTTCAATGCACTACTGTAAATCTGTTTACCTTACCAAAATAAACATACACTTACATTATAGCTTTGCCGTAAATTTTATGAAGATCAAATAACTAGTACAAAAAATAAAAATAAAAACCAAATTCAAAATTAAAACTTTGGAGGCCTATAACTCGAAAACGAGGGCCTGCATAGTAAAAATTTATATGAAGTACTAACATTATTTTGGCTCATATTATACTCTCCTGACTTTTTTCCCATTAGTCCCGGGACACCCTGTATATGAATACTAATATGTCAATAAATGATACCATCATGATATAATGTAGTTATAAAAACAGCAGGTTACATATAGAGTGTGTTAGGAAAGTCATCATTATTCCAGTTCTTAACTACCCTTAATTTCATAACATTTGTGAATGATTCTACATTATTATAAAGGGATTTTAAATTAAAAAAAAACATTAGGTCATTTATTAATACTTAAAATAAATATAATATTAAAATTGAAGACGTGGAGGACACGGACATTGCAAGAATAAAGAATAGTTGTGATTGATGGAAGAACTGATTTATTCCATGTTATTGATAGAATTTTACTTTTAAGCTAAAATGGGGCAACATTTATATTATTCTGTTTCATTGATCTTTGTATGTAATACAGATGATATTCCATTGTTATTCAAATAATAAAATGGTCGGAGTTTAAAGTATTTTGTCAAAAATATAGATTGCAAGGCAAAACATAATCAGTATTATTTCAAAGTGTGTTTATTTATATTATTATCTCTATAGTAAAACCTATTTTCAGAGTACAATTTATGAAAATAATTGTGTAAGGAGTGTACAAATGAAAAATGGTTGGGTACTGTTGCTCTAAAATATCAAAATTATGTTCTGTGTCAGATAACACTTTTCGTATTTTTTTTCATGTCTATACTATCTATCTTCTAAGACTTATTTCCACCTTGCATTTGAATTATTGAAATCAATAGATCTTTTGGTAAAAGAATATTTTCAACTCCCCCTTCAACAACAATAGAATCAAAAACTAATTGCTGAGCTTTTGGAGAATTTTCTTTTAGATTATTTACAACAAAAACATCACCATTAATGTAAAAACCTATCTAATGTAATATTTTCATGAGATAATGAACAAAAGTTTGACACATTGTTTAAGGTTGTTAATTGAATTTGCATTATTCAGTCTTCACAAATGAAAATTATTTCATTTGATCAATTACTGAGTTATCAGCAAGTTTTTGAATTATCGATCAACATATTGAATTGTTGTTAAAGGAAGATGGTTTCAATTCAAAATTATGTTTTGAGATAAAGACAAGTCACTTACTTCTCCGTAATATACAACAAACCTCTCAAAGTTTGATTAGCAAATTGCTATGTTAACTATAATGTAATTGTAATTGGACCGAGTTATGCATCACTTGACTAAGCGACAGGCCATCGTTTTTCGGGATTTTTATGCCATCTAGTAGTAAAATATGTAACTTACCTTAGAAAAAATGCAGAACACGGAGAGACATAAACAAAATTTTTTTTTTAAGATAAAGCTAAGCGCCAATCAAGTTATAGAATAAAATCCGATTCGCATCACGTGTCTAAGAGCCAACTAATGCGGCGTTAGTTTACATCAGTTGACCAACCGACTTTGCGAGTTTGCATTACTTGACCAACCGACGGTGCAAGCGGCCTTTGGCTAGTTGATGCGTTTTTATATTATATTTAGTGAAGTATGTGTTTTGTGCGTTCAGTCTTGTTCGGTACTCGGTAGTATTACAAGTTGTTATTGAAAGATATTAATTTAATTATTTGTTTCCTACATATTTTAAACGATTTTATGTTGGAAAAATGTTGAGATGAACAGCTTTAATCATAAGAAGTGCGCAGGAATTAATAAATATAGGGGTAAGTTCTTAATTATTATGCTAATATTTATTTTTTGATGTTGACATAACCTTACATTTTTGTCGTAGGAGAATAATGAGGAAAATTTTCCACCAAATAATTCTGCAGTAGAAAAAATAAAAAATTAAGGTACAACTTCGGAGCAGCATAGTTTTCCGGAAGTGAGTATATTACTTTATTAATGTTTTTGTATTGATACCTAGAGTTGATTAATAAGGTTGGATATATTATGGTACCTGGTACCATATATCTTTTTTATTTTAGGAACAAACAGATCATTATGGTAGCGACTCACCTACATATACCAACCTTTTGCCAGTAAAAACTACTATTAATAATGATAAAGACGATAGTGAAAATATAAAATCTAATGTTCTAAATGATATAGAATTACAGAATAAAGAAAACGATGACCCAAGTGAGAATATACCAAAAAATAATGTTCAAAATGACTTAGAAATACAGAATGAACAGAACGATAATGACCCCAATGAAAATATACAAAATAATGTTCTAAATGACATAGAAGTTCAGAATGATCAAAACGATAATGACCCAAATGAAAAACATGCTACTCTAGGTCGACCCAGAAAAGGAAGAAAAAGGAAATATCCGTCACAGAATCGCGCTGAGAGAACCATTAACTGCATTCAAAATAAAGGCTACATTACCCAAAGAGGATCTGTAAAAATGCCAAAAGAATTCAGACAATATCTATGTCGCTGCGATTGCTTAAATAAAGTTGGGATAGAAAGGGCACAAGAACAATACAAGAAATTTTATAGTGTAACATCCCACGATACTCAAAGAGCACTTATTTGTGCAATGGTAAACCACTTCCCGATCAAGAGAAAAAGAAATAAAAACTCACAAAAAAGAAACAGGTCAAGGCGGTTCACTATAAACGATGTTACCGTATGCAAACCATTTTTTCTGCAGACGTTAAGAATCTCGAGTGGTAAAGTAGATCTGGCTATTAAGAGCATGAAAAGAACAGAAGGTGTTAAAGATTTAAGGGGCATAGGCGGTGGAAAAAATAAAATTTCCGAACAGAAGCATCAAGAAGTAACCACACATATTCAATCTTTTCCAAAATATAAGTCCCATTACGCCAGAGAAACAACAAATGCTATGTTTTTGCGTTCAGATACTACACTACCGATAATGTACGACTTATATAAACAAGAAGTAATGTCTCCTGTATCATTTTCGAAGTACAAGCATATTTTTTTGACCTGCTTTAATTTAAAAAGAAAACCTTTAAAAAAGGATATGTGCAATACTTGCGACAGACTTAACATTTTAGAAAAGAGTGGTACTCAGCAGCAGCAAGATATGTACCAAAAGCAAAAAGAATCTCATTTAAAATCGGCTGAAGAATCAAGGATGTTATTAAAAAGCGATAGAATGAGGGCTAAATACGATAATAATTTAGAACTTTTATGTTTTGATCTGGAAAAAACGCTACCTTTGCCCCGAATTCCTACAAACGTAGTTTTTTATAAACGCCAACTTTGGTTATATAATATGGGTATACATACTTCCAAAAATAACAAAGGTCATTGTTATGTTTGGTTGGAGGGAGATGCAGGCCGTGGTGCACAAGAAGTTGGATCTGGTTTGTTCAGACACATTATGAATGACCCATATATGCAGGACTGTAAGTCTTTGATTGTTTGGTCGGACAGTTGTGGAGGACAAAACAGAAACATAAAAATTGTCCTCATGTTAAAAGCAGTTCTTGATGTCCATCCATCCTTGACCAAAATAACATTACGATTTTTGACATCTGGTCATAGTTTCCTCCCAAATGACACAGATTTTGGAGACATTGAGTGTGCATTAAAATTGCAACAGAGACTCTATTCTCCTAATGATTACATAAATATCATGAGGGGGTGCAGACGCAAGAATCCTCTTATTGTACATAGGATGGAACGAGAACACTTCTACGGTACTGGGCGTTTAGAAAAAGCTATTGTTAATAGAAAATCAGATATTAGGAACAATAAAATAAACTGGTTTAAATTTAAAGAAATAGAAATGCATAAGGAAAAACCATTCAGTATTTTTGTGAAAAGTAATGATTTTCAAAGCGAGGCACAGGAAATCAAAATAGAAAGGAAAAGGGGCAGACCATCAGAGACAAGAAAAAATTTTAATGAATACTTAGACCAACTTTGGCCAAATGGTAAAGCAATATCCACAAAAAAACTTGATGACCTAAAATTCATTTTACCATTTATACCAAAAGACGATCAAAAATTCTATAAAAAAATTAATAAGAGATCCTAATCTAGAAGAAGACATAGATGGATTTAATATTGAGACACTAGATTTTGAAGTAGAAGAAGAACAAGTAGAAGAAGGACAAGATGAAATAGAGTTATAAAAAGTATTAAAAAATAATGTTTTTCGTTGAATAATGTTCCTTTTATTTAAATAATGTTTTCTAACTACTTTAAAAATAAAAAAAATTTATTTAAAAATGTGTTCTGGTATGCCCTATCTGTCTTAAATATGTATACTACTATAAAACCTAGTACCTATCAGCTAATACAAAAAATTTAAATCAAAAGCATAATAAAAATTAAATAATTCTTTGCAGTAGGAACTTACAACAGTTTGTTGTATAAAAGGAAAATGATATTAATAATAAATTATTTTAAGTCAAATGCCTTGCAGTGGTTTTGCATAATATGACCAACAGTCAAAAGTGGTACATAGTCATATTATGCAAAACCTAAAAATACCTATAACCATAAAAAGCATCAACTGGAAAAGCGGCTTTTTGCTTATAACAGTTGTCACTTGTGTTTTATAATAAAAATATGCAGGAACCAAATAATTTCCAACTGTTTGAGCCAGTACACAAAACATCAGATTAATCTGACTTGTTTTCCATTTTTGAGAACGTGAAAAAGTAAAACGCGTTTTTTTCAAAATCGTTAAATTGTCGCTTAGTCAAGTGATGTGTAACGCGGTCCAATTACAGTTTAGAGTAGAGTAGAATTTGTTATCGATTTTTTTTTAATTTCCGACTAATTCAAGAACATCCCTATTGGTAACTTTTATATCTTACCTTAAAATAGACTTCCACCCCATAAATAAGGAAGAAAACGACTACAATGAACATTAGCACAGCGTAGCATCCATTAAATAAGTGATGATAAAATCCAGGATCATCTGTAGGTGGTTGGGCAAGTTGAGTTGTTACAAATTCAGCAAATAAAAGACTATAACTGAAAGAAAGAACATTAGAACGTTTTAAATCGAGAATCATTTTACGTTTAATTTTTTTTTTGGTAAGTAATTTCACGAAATCAATGGATATTTGATTCAATTCACTAAATAATTCAATATACAGGGTGAATTATTTGTCGAGTTTATAAACGGGCTTGTTGTTAATGAAATACATGATATACAGGGTATTAGGCGGGGTTGGTTGTAAGTTGGCCATTGCTTTGTAGTTGGTTTGCTTATTTGCTTGCATGCGCTTTGCTTGTCTGCTTGTAGGTAGCTTTCTGCAGCCCAATGGAGAAATGCAACCATCGAGTGTCTGCTTCCTCGTGGCACCGCTGGATACGTTAGCACTGTTGGTCATCAGTGACAGCAGTGTTGACCAACCAAATGACACTCCAACAACCCAAGCTAAGGTGTGAGGAACGTGCCGATGGCTGAATGGCCGCAGGGAATGCGACCACGAACGTCCCCCTGGGGGTACCAGGCGACACCCCCTTGCAAAACAGCCTTTCCCTGGCATGCGGGGCTCTGCCAGGGATGACGAACATTTCCCTAGCTACTCGTGGGACCAAAATGGACCAAAAACTAGAAAAAAAACAAAAACCGGAGGATGAGCGAGAACGCTCACCTCCACCAAAGCACCGTCGAGGAAAAAGAATCTGCGGTGCTGAGGCACAGAGAAGGAGGAAAGCGAGGCAGCAAGCTGGCGTCTCTACAGACACCACTAGCGCCACTCGCCCCTCCCTTTCTAAACCTGGCACCAGCGGCCAAAAACTTAAGGGTGGCGAAGGCAGTTCCTCCTCCAAAAGAGGCCCGGAACGCGTCGCCCCCCAAGTAAAGAAGCGCATTCGCTCCAACACCTCAGAGGAAAACTACTCAAGAGGAAAGAGGACGCGGATGGACGCTAAAACCATAAACAAAAGCTACAGCGAAGCAGCTACCAGCCACTTACGGGTAGCCATTATAGATAAGGCCGATCCATACGGTAAAATAATTACCGATAATGGAGACCTTATCAAAAAACAACTAATGGAGGCTTTGGACATAACCCTTATGTCCGCCTCCAGCAGTCTGAAAAAGCCACCTACTTTCAGGTCATGGTCGCACTCTGGTGAAATAATTAGAGTCACCTGTGATAATGACGAAACGCTAGAGTGGCTAAGGAATACAGTTTCAAAACTGAAACCGTGGAAGGAGGCTAAGCTCGACGTGATGCACGTCGACAACCTCCCCCAGCTGACAAAAGCCACCCTCTGGGTCCCCAGCGAAGCTCACGCTGACCTGGGTGACAAAGAGAATGTGCTGCGCCGGCTGGACAAACAAAACCCAGACCTTCGGGTGGATGCATGGTTTTCCTTCCACCACGAAGCAAAGGTCAACCCCAAAGGACACCTATTCGTCTTTGGCGTAAGAGACGAGAAAATGGGTGCCCTAAAAAAACGATCAATGAGGATGAGCTACGCGTTCACCTCATTGATTGTTAAAACCAAGAAACTGGACCCGGAACGGAAAGGATCGAGCACGGACCCCCCTCTCCCACCCGAGGAACTCCAAGAAGCTGTTGCTTCTGCGGAGACTGTCGAACCATCCTCCAAGATGGCGACCGACACTCTCCTGGCAGAACTAACAGCTCTAAGCCAGGACACAGGCGACGTCAACACACCTCCAAGTGAGGAAGTGGAGATGGCCTAAAAGAAATACCCATCTCACCACCATCAAGCCGAGATGAACAATGAAACGGTAAGATTCATACAGTGCAACCTTCAACACAAATAGGTGGCTTCGGCAACACTTTGCCGCCACCTGGATGTGATGCAGGACACAATAGCACTTATCCAAGAACCCTGGATAAGACAAACCAAAATCATGGGTCTAAATAATCCAAAAGGTTTAATTTTCAGCTTTCCAAGCAATCAGCAACCTAGGACGGCCATATACGTCCCTAGAAATTTTAAGACCTACCCACTGACGCATTTTTCGTCCTCCGACCTAACGGTAGTGAAGGTTGAATATGCACAGAAAGGTCAAAAGAAAGTGTCAATACTGGCATCCGCATACCTCCCCTCAGACGCAGCTAAACCACCACCAACTAAGGAGCTGGAGGACCTTGTGGAACACTGTCTCACCCAGAAGCTTGAACTGGTAATAGGCTGCGATTCAAACTCTCACCACGTAAGCTGGGGCAGCAAAGATATTAACACTAGAGGTAAGTCTTTTTATGATTATATAACTAACAAGAATCTTTGCATTCTACATAGAGGTACTGAACCAACTTTTATTAACTCTCGTAGTCAAACGCGAATAGATATTACCCTATCTACTATTAATACTTCGAATAAAATCTCCGGCTGGCATGTATCCGACGATATTTCAATGTCGGACCACCGCTGGATAAAATTCGAAATAAAACTTGCGCTCACAGCCTCCACAATGACTCGCGACCCCAGGAAAACGGATAGGACAAAATATGTCCACTGTTTGAAAGGGGATCTGCGAGGAGTCGAGGATATGTTGCCCAACAATAAAGGAGATTTGGAAAGTTATTATGAAACAATTCAAAACTCCATTATTAATGCCTACAAGATGTCTTGCCCACTCAGGCGGATCGATCTCGATGGAGCCTCCACTTCGTGGTGGTGCCATGAGATTGACCAGCTCACGGAGACGGCGAGGAAATCTTTCAATAAGGCTAAAAGAACAAAACTCAAAGAGGATTGGAACTCATACAAGTCTCACCTCAAAGAGTATAAAAAAGTCATCAGACAAAAGCAAAGAGAGGCATGGAGAATCTACTGCGAGGAAATCGAGGATTTCCCCCAAGCAGCTAGACTCCAAAAAGCCCTCTCAAAAGATCCCCACCGTCATATCGGTATACTAACCAGAGAGGATGGCACTAAAACTGCCAACCTAAAGGAAAGTCTTCAATTATTGATGTCAACTCACTTCCCTGACTCCAGAACCACAAATAGGGCGGCCTGGGAGGATGAGGAGAATCACTACCCGACGGACGATGACTGGCGTATATCACGACAGATCGTCGACGCGGACAGACTGAGGTGGGCCATCTTAGGCTTCTCCCCCTTTAAATCCCCGGGAACGGACGGCATTTATCCAGCCCTACTTCAGTGGGGCCTGGATGACCTAATGCCGCACCTGGTAGGAATCCTCAGATCCTCACTAGCACTGAGGTATATTCCAAAAGGTTGGAGAGAAGTCAAAGTCGTGTTCATACCAAAACCAGGAAGAATGGACTATTCCATCCCAAAGGCATATCGACCCATTAGCCTCACATCGTTTTCAATGAAGACTTTAGAGAGGCTGTGCGAACGATACATAAGAGATGTGGTGATAACACGAAATCCACTGCATCCAAATCAACATGCATACACTCCAGGGAGATCCACGGATTCGGCTCTTTATCTCGTGGCGGGCCGCATCGAGAAATCGTTGGAAAATAAGGAGTCCACCCTGGGTGTATTCATAGACATAGAAGGCGCATTTGATAGAACCACTTTTCCTAAAATAATAAATGCACTTTCCAATAAGAATATCCCCCAAACCATAAATGGCTGGATATATAACATGCTCTCAAAAAGAGCAATCAAAATCAGTGTAGATGATGTAACCATCAGAGGCTTGGTTGTAAAAGGTTGTCCACAGGGAGGGGTGCTCTCACCACTACTATGGAACATGGTCTTAGACTCCTTGGTCAGCCACCTCAATGATAACAACTACTACACAATAGCATACGCAGATGACCTAGTGATTCTGCTAACAGGAAGATTCGAGGAGACACTCTGCGATTTAATGCAGGAGGCCCTCAATATCATAGAACAATGGTGCAGAGACCATTCGCTGTCAATAAATCCAAAAAAGACTGAGATGGTCCTCTTCACGAAAAAAAGGAAGCTTGCAAAACATCAAGCCCCAAAGCTCCTAGATACCAAACTTAATTTCTCTTCAGAGGTGAAATATTTAGGGGTCACCTTTGACAATAAGTTAACGTGGATCTCCCACTTAGAAAACAGAGTTAAAAAAGCATATATTTCTTATGAGCAGTGTCGTTGAACCATCGGCCGCACCTGGGGAATGTCACCTAAGGTTGCTGCCTGGATCTACACTGCCATCATCAGACCTATGCTAACGTACGGTGCGATTGCCTGGGGAGCTAAGGCAAACCAGCTGACAGTCGTCCGTAAACTGGACCAAATCCAAAGAACAGCATGCCTCAACACAACAGGAGGCATGAGAACCACACCAACAAGAGCTATGGAGGTAATCCTCGGTCTCACTCCCCTTGACATATACATCAAGGAGGTTGTTTTGATGATCATGGCACGTCTGCGCTCTACTGGTATACAACCTGATGTAGGATCCGGTAAACTGAGACGTAAGTTGTGGCATGAGGCCCTCAGGGAGATCCCACTGCTGCAGGACAATACGGACTCGATTCCACCGCGATATGCCTTCAACAGGCCCTACAAGGTAATATTTAAAAACAACTCACAAGACCTATTGGAAGAAGGCGCAATCCGCATCTTCACAGATGGGTCTAAATCCAATGTAGGCTCAGGATGTGGTATTTTCTCCAGATCCCTGAATCTAAACTTAAAATGGGCAATGGGCTGCAATGCAGGTGTTGCTCAAACAGAGTTCACTGCTATCTGCAGCGCTGCTAAAGAGACTACCAAAAGGAAAACCACAGGTAATAATATATACATCCTTACGAACAGTAGACAAACACTACTAGCCCTGAACAGACCACGTATTACATCAGGCCTAGTACTAGAATGTCACATGGCCTTAATCGAAGCCTGTAACAACAACACGGTCACTTTAGGCTGGGTCAAGGGCCATGAGAAATCGAAAGGAAACCGTAATGCAGACTCGCTAGCCAGGAAGGCAGCCTCCCAAAAACTCTTGGGACCTGGCACTTTCATTGGTCTATCGGCGTCAGCAACGGCCGACTTATTAAAGGAACACTCCCTTAATAAGTTTAAGGGTAGATGGGACGACGCAGAAGGCTGCAGGCTTGCCAAGGAGCTGCTACAGTATCCGGATAGCAAAGTAGCCAAAAAATACGTGACTATGAACAGGCGGAACCTACGAACAACCACGGGAATTCTGATTGGTCACTGCCACCTACGAAAACACCTTCACAGACTGGGACTATCTAACACCCCACTTTGTAGAGGATGTGAACAAGAAGATGAGACTGTCGAACACATTCTTTGCGAATGTCAGACACTCTCTCAATTTAGGTTTCAAGTATTCGGCGAGCACAGGCTAACATACGCCAATATGAGGGAACTAAATTCAGGCGACGTTATCGCCTACTTCAAGGAAGTAGGCTGGATGACGAGCTAGAAGGAAGTTTTGAACCTCAGAAGGATGCACAATGGGCCAATTGTGGCCTAAGTGCTGTGGGGCCACCCACCCTTCAAACCTTTACAGATACAGGGTATTATGTAAGATAAGTTCTGTCGTTACAGAGGTACAGGATGTTGACTTTTTCGGTAATAAACGACTATAATTTTTCGTTAGTGACGCTACCAGTTTTCAAAACTAATAAGAAGCTTTTTGAAATGTTGATAATTATTGCCAAACCCAAAAAACAATCATTTTGTATCATACTGCTTTCGTTGTTTTATCTTTGTGTCAGTGAATACCAATGTATGTTATTCAAATAACAGCTTATCATGTCCTGAAATGGTTACCCCTATGTTTACAAGAAACTCTAATTTTTGCTAAACCAGTGAATATTATAAGATGTGGAAGAGATGCTTGTATTTAATGTATTCTTTTTTTATTTATGTTTATCGCGACGCTAATGCTTCATTAATGACAAGACTTATTATACATATTGATCAGAACTTGAAATACCAATCTTCGAGAACAATATTTGGAAACACCTTGTATTATTGCAAATTTCGTTTTCTCCATATCATCTATTTCAACTAAATGTATAATTAAATTGAATGATGTCAAGATCTTAAATTTACAATTATTTTTATTTACTTTATTTAACGTTGTGATATATTCAACAGCAATTAATATTGTTTATACAGAATAGTAGGAAACAGGTTCTTCTACACTGGCTAGCGCCCCAAATGCTAAAAAGAGAACACGAAAAATTGCAGAAATTAATTAAGATTGATTCAGGATTAATCGAAAATAATCAAGTCAAATGATAAAAAAACAAGAATGTTTCGAATACGCTAAAGGTTTGATAACATCAAGTGATATGTAAAAAGTAAGTGTGGTGACCACAAAAAAATGTGGAAGGTGGAATAAAAGAAATATGATACAAAAAAGGCTAAACAAGAAAACGGAATCAAAAAGCGTAAACCATAGACTGTAAACCTAAAACCACCAACTGAAATTTTATAAGACAAAGCGATAAAAAAGATTATCGAAGTTGGAACTGTTTCGGGGTATTATTTTATTTCTTACTTGTTGTACACACTGTATGTATTTTTTTAATTCAACTAGAAATATAAATGAATCAGTATATTTATTGTTATATTATTCATTTGTGTACGTAAACATTTGAAATTCATTATTATGTATATATTTGTGATCAACTTACCTTATTATATTAAAAGTAACAAAGGCAAGAAATGACTTTGAAAGAAACTGCGGGCGATCCCAACGAATTCCAGGAAGATGGAATACCTGTGACATTTGTGAATTGTTTAGTAAAAAAATAATGAAATTTCTTGGTACATAGATAAATTTGATACAATAGGTGCGTTCTTTTTGACTGAGATCTCAGATAATCTCAACTCACATCAGTAATGTGAGCGTTCTTTTTGTTTTACTCATTTCTAAGTGAGCTGTGATTTTTACTCCCCCTTTACCGATGCTGAATATGTTGTATGGGTATATCAGTTGGAATTGAGTAGGAAATAAAGTGGAGGGTATGAAGAAATATTTGATTTGCTTGGTTCATTTGCAGTTTTAACCAAGGTTATTTATGGTCTAACCATTGACATATAAACAATAAACACACATAATATATTTTTCTTTTGTTACAAATTATGGATACAATAACATTATTAGGTGCTGATACGAATCTGTCGTATAGTTTAAATCTATCCCTTGAAGATGCACAGAGGGCGAAGGAACGTAACAACTAATAATGTTGGAATATTAGCCATAATACAAATCTTAACTCAAAGAACTATTTGAAACTAAAAATAACAATATCAAGCGTGGTTATCAGAGATATCGAGATAGGTTATGTTTATATGTTTTGTTTCTTGTTCACGTATGCGTCGACAGATCGCGCGCTTCAATTGAGATGTCGTTCTTTTTGGTGCTTATTCACATCACTTTATCTCAGATCACCTTAACTGAAGTGATCTGAGATCTCAGTCAAAAAGAACGCACCTTATATAGATTGACAATAGTGCTATTCAACACTTCGATCTTGATTCCGATTTAGTTTATAATCGAAATCGAAAACGGATTGATGTTTGTTGAACGACCAAAAAAAAATTGTCATTTTTAGTGACATAACCTCATCATTATTTTAGTTCATTCCACATGTATTTCACACTTTTCACAAGTTCATTTAGTTTAATCACGTTTAACTTTATAGAAGCTGTTCTGTTAAACTAAAAATGTAATATACAATTGCAAAATATCACTCACATTACATAACCCATAGACAAACGGTAGTTTATTTAAATTTTTCGACCAATCACATGCTTCCGATTTACGATTGCTTTCAATAGCATCATAATTTTAGACGGATTATAATCAGAGTGATCGATTGATATCGAAAATGTTGAACATGTTGTTTTTTAAATGACAGGAAATGATTGTAATCGATTGGCGCGTTGAATAGCACTAATGACACCTTTTGAGACGAAAATTTCAGCCATACAATCATAATTTTGTCACTATAGTCAATTTGGAGAATTTCGAAAACTCAAGACGCAAGTCTAAAACATGTTCTACCGCGCTTTTCGTAAAGAACTCTGTGCTTAGACACTAACTAAAAATATAATGCACACATTACAAGTTGTTTAATGAACAGAGAGAAGAGGCATGTTATATTAAACTTCAACATCTCAGTACAGTACAGTTAGATTAATGTTAACAGCTTAACATTCAGCCCTTATCTAAGGAAAAGTGACGTCAGAAGAGAAAATGTGAATTCTCATTATAATATTGAACACGTCACTCTTATTGTAATGTACAGCAATTTAATTAATTTAATAATTTTATGGCGGCTACCGATTTATCACAATTTGCAACTCCAAGTGAGTTCAAAGTTTATTATAAAAAATGTTTGTATTGTATTTTATAAAATACAAGAATCTTTTTGTAACATTTAGGAAGAATTTAAAACTTAAGTCGGATTCGGGCTTGTGAACTCGACGAGTTAACATCGCTGTGCGTAGGCTGTCGAATATTTATAAATAAGTAAAACTTAAAAGTGATTAACCCTTCAACGGCGAGAATGATTTTTTTTTGATAAAACTTATAAAAAGTCAATATATTTATCAAAAATGGTTTATTATTAAAGAATTTACAATTTTTTGTTATAAAGAAAATAAAAGTTTTTTCAAAAACCAACGTTACATATAAGTAACGCTAGCCGTTTATGGCATACAAAAAATACGAGTGCAACATTACTAGTTTTTGTGAAAAATTATGTTACATTGTAAACATAATCCCACATCACATTTACTGCACATGGTGCGGGTACTAGTAATGCATCCTTCTCCAGCACAACGACGTCTTTTATTATTTGGAATATTGGTTAGCAAGTGGTCCAGTCGATCATATCGTAGATTGTCCGAAACCGAGTGTGACACTTGATTTGGCAGTCCTTTGCTTCCCAGTTCCTTTTGGTGCAACAGCGAATTTTGCGAGATATGATTGAGCAATTTCTCTTCGAAATTCTAATTGCGTAAGAGGTGACAAATGCTTGCATCTTTTGGAAATGCACCACGCATTTGTTATGGCAGCATCCAGAAGCCAAGTGAAAATGGCCCACCACCACTTTTTCCGTCTGATAGAAATTCTATATCTCGATATTTGCTGATCCATCAAGTCTGTGCCACCCATGCAGCGATTGTACTCGGAAATTAGTCGGGGCTGCGGTACATGAACAATTTTCTTTTCAGCCTTAGAGTAACGTTTTACAGGAATGGTTGGATTAATACCATGAATTGTAGACGCCACCGTCACCACGTTATTGTCCATCCATTTAACTAAAATTATTCCATCCTCTTTATCAATATTTGAAACCACATCTCCCCGTTTCTTGGTTTTAGCAATCTGACTCTTCTGCAACAATTGACAAATTTTTGGTATCCTATTTTCTCTCATCGTTCCAGTACCGTAGTAACCCTTTTGTTTTAGGTTGAAAAGTGAATTAAAATTAGTGAAAAGGTTGTCAAAGTAAAATTTAAAAGGTAGCGTCTTCATGTCTTCAGGAAACTCATCTATCATGTACATGAATGGAGCAGCACACTTTCCAAAATGGTCTTCATAAACAGTGTTTGCTTTTGGATTTTTTCCCTGGTACATATCGAAGTTTACCAAGTAACCGGAGGCAGAATTGAGGCACCACATTTTGTAACCGAATCTTATCGGCTTCCCTCGTATAAATTGTTTGCACGAATGTTTTCCAAAATATTTAATCATGGATTCGTCGTAGTCCAATTCTTGTTCTGGAATCCAATTTTTGATAAATTTAGATTTTAGCAAATCCATTAGCGGCCGTAACTTCCACATTTTGACCTGAAGGTTAGGCTGCAAGTTATCAGCACAGTGCAAATTTCTTATGATTTGGCGAAATCTGTCCCTTCTCATAGACTCACAGACCATGGAGTTTTTCATGTCCAATTTAGAATCCCAGTAGAAATCTCGCCCTGGCCTGTAACAATCAAAATTCCGATTGCACATTTCATTTCCTCTTTGGATATATTTGGATTTGGTTGGTTACAGAAAAGAGCATATTTATTGGACTCTTCGACAAGCAATTCAATTACTTCGTCATCTAAAAATTCCTCAAATATTTCCAAATTACTTTTGTTCTCATATTTGCTATAATTTGGTTTAGAAAATGATCTTGTTCTTTCCACAAAGTCCCCCTGGATCCATGTTATATTTTCCAGTCCTGGGCGCAAAATAACATCGTTTTGATTAGTACCATTATTTGGACGCTCTAACATTTCTTCCGGTTCGTTTTCTTCAACAGCAACTTTGCTTCGAAGCACTAACTCAGCTTTTGGTAATAATTGCCGCCCACTAAGATTATCCAGTAATCCGCCACCATCCTCCTCGCCGGAATCTTCGTCCGTCAGTATGTTTGCATCAGGAGGCTCAATATATATTTCATGCACATCAATATCATCATAGTATGCTATTTGAATTGCTTCTTCCAAAGTAGATCCCTGTCTAAAAAGAAAACATCGATTTAGAAATTTACAATATTTTGTATACCATAGCTAGGTAGCGTTACCAAAAGGTAACACCCATTTTTACAGCCTTATGTAAAAAAATTGACGTTAGATTTTATAAAAAATATAACATGGCATGCAAGACTGACTATTTTACTAGTATAATTTATTAATAAATTGAAACATAACCTAAAATCAAAAGGTAGACAAAACTTACTCTAGTCGCAAGTCCATTTTTCACCGCCTTAAAAAATAAGGTTAAGTTTAGCACATAATTTCTATAATTTGGTTGCACCAACTGGTAAACTCTCTTCACTATGTTGTTTCGTCGGCTTTCAACGACAAACTAACCAATATTCACGTCATTCACAACAATGATGCGGTGTTGTCACGTTTTGTATTACTTCTTTAGCGTTACGTATAAGTAACGCTAGTCGTTTAAGGGTTAACGTGTGGTTCCCGTTGTGTATAATAACATCGAGGTAATTAGACTTTCAACTATAAATAATAACACTTTTTGCGATACTTGTTAATAGTACCAAAATAGCTGTTTCTTGTCGACAAGAGACGCATTTATTATATTCAGTATCGGAACTGATAAGCAACCAGTTTTTCAAATAATGGAAACTGGTTTGCTGGTATACCTTCGACAAATTAATGGCAAATAATAATGATAATATACAGGGTGCCGCTTTTGACTACGAGAGCAGCACGAATCAAAATAAAACTCAAACCCATCCAAAAACATAATGTCTCAAGAAAACAGTGGTACTCAAAATCTTTCCCCTAGCACTTCGTATTCATCAGTAGCTAAATCGGTTCCCAAATCTGCATTTCCCAAGAAGGATTGTCTTACATGCGGAAGAAAACTTAAAATTGTTTGACTACGTTAAAGCCATATGTGACATCATTGGTGCCAAGAACATCATATTTGCTTCCCGAATTTCTAATAATAGAATATGCATATACCTTTCCAAAACTGAATTAGTTGATCTTATTGTTAACTCCCACTCTATCATATCGATAGGAAACAAAACCTTCAACATCCGCAGACTCATTTCACCGACCAAACGAATATTAATTTCTAATATTAGTCCATTCATTCCACATGATCTAGCTGAAATCGCTATTAAAAATCTAGGACTGAATCTAGCCTCTCCCATCTCTTTTCTAAATGCCGGCATCCCTGGGGATGAGTATAGTCATATTCTCAGCTTCAGACGACATGTTTTTGTTTTCCTACCATATGACAATTTTGAACTGCAAACATCTACAACAATCCACTTCGACAACAACGATCACCGAATATTTCTTTCCACTGAGCGAATGGAATGCTTCATATGCAAAGAAACAGGTCATATTGCAACAAACTGTGCAAACCCGCCCACGCATAATTCTTCCCAAACTATTACTGATAACGAAAATCAACAGCTACCCCTTGCCAAATAGACACAAGCACCAAAGTGAACGACCAAGAAAATAAACTACCGGTACTTCAATCAGCATTGAAGAGAGTTCATTCAGATACAACACCCACCGATAACGATGTTTCTGGAGATGTATCTCCGGTAATTTTAAGGGAATCATCTATTATGCCACCTCATAATAATACCACCGACGCCATCAAACCCAGTAGATCTGCAAGGAAAAAGCTAAAGAAAGAAACTACTCAAAAATCAGAACCCCAATCATATATAACTGATGAAACAATAACCATAATCAAAGAAGCGTACCTTCAAGACAACCCTGAAAACTATGTCATGCCCGTGGAAAATTTCCTCGCTTTCATCGAAAACACATACAATAATGCTAACCCCTATGCAGAAGCTCTCAAATTCACGGCCGATATTGAAGGCCTCCTAACTAATATGCAAGATATATATCCCCATCTAAAAGATCGATCAATAAAAAATAGATTTTCTCGCCTGCGAAGAAAAATCAAAGGTAGCATAGCCCTCTAAGAAACCGACACGGAGAGCATCTCTAGCGCAACAACGCAATCATCAGTAGGACAAAGTGATAATGAAGATCTTGACTTAGCTAAATTATCACAGAAATCCTCTTAATAGCATCTAAATCACTTTTTTCCTTTTTTTTACTACTTTAATCATGTTCCATTTAATCCAATGGAATTGCGATGGGGTTTATCCTCGCATTGAACGAATACAACAACTAATTTCTGAATATCAGCCTCATATACTGTGTCTCCAAGAAACAAACTTTATCAGAACATTCACAAGGGCCAGTGGAGGGGCTTCAATATTTATTTCTAATGATCTTTTCTCTTCCAAACTACCACTTACCACCAATCTTGAAGCCGTTGCTGTAAATGTCTGGTGTCCACACAAGATTACAATATGCAGCATTTACATACCTCCAAATTATGACTTACGAGAATCCGATATTGCAGATCTCACTTCACAATTAACCAAGCCGTTCATTCTTGCTGGCGACTTCAATGCCCACAACGTAATGTGGGGCTCAGAACGCACCTTCGGTATAGGTAAAACAATAGAAAACATATTGAACAATAATACCAGTTTATGTCTACTAAATACTGGCACAACACCCATTTTAGCATAGCCTCAGGAATTTTTTCAGCTATAGATTTCAGTTTCAGCGACCCCAGAACAGCATCCTTAACGAACTGACGAGCACTAGAGAGCCTATACGATAGTGACCACTTCCCAATACTAATCACCGACAACACTATCAAACCACCAAATACCTTGACGAAATGGAGAACAAAATACGAAGATTGGAATATGTTCAAGTTATTTACTGAATCATTAACTGGCACACTCGAGATTGACGAAAACATAGATGAAACAACTGTAAAGTTCGTAAAATGTATAATCGCCTCTGCAGAAAAGTATATTTGAAAGTACGAGATAGATGCTTCCAAAAAAATCGTACCATGGTGGAATGAGTCCTGCAAAACAGTTGTAAAAGAATGTAACAAGGCTTTAAATAGATATAGGAAAACCCGTTCTCAAGTGGATCTTATACACCTCAAGAAATTCAAAGCCAAGTCAAAACGTATCATTAAAGAAAGCAAAACGGCATCCTGAAACAACTATGTGAACAGCATAACACCAGCAACTACTCCTGGGGAAGTTTGGAAAAAAGTAAGACAAATGCAAGGTCGTAGTACTTTAAACACTATACCAGCAATAATTAAAGACGACCAACTTTTTACCAACAGCGAAGACATTGCCAAAATCCTAGCAGACTCCCTTCAAGAAAAATTGAAGAATATGAGCACACCTCAAACTCCCCTAGTCAAATGTCCCATAGATACTGTACATTCCAACTCACTCAATAACCTTTTCATATTCCAAGAACTCACACAAGCAATTTCTCTTTCCAAAAACTCCGCTGCCAGACCAGATGGCGTCCCTTGCATCTTCCTAAAACACCTTTCTACATCCAGTCTAAACAAACTACTGGAACTGTATAATAAAATTTGGATCAACCATAAATTTCCGAAAATATGGAGAGATTCCGCTATACTACCATGAAAAATTATGCCGATTCCCAAAAACCAGAATTCTTAAGACCATTTCATTAACCTGCACAATGTGTAAGCTCCTAGAAAAAATGGTGAATAAACGGCTACTCTGGTACCTGGAAACTAATAAACTGCTGAATCCAACCCAATCTGGTTTCCGGTCCCAAAGATGTACGACTGATAGTTTGGTATCTATGTATGCAGATATTTCCAATGCTTTTGCAAAGAAACAAGAAGTGGTAGCAGTGACTATTGATATACAAAGTGCGTTTGATAAAGGATGGAGACCCGCTATTACCAATAAATTAAAATAAATAAATCTAGAAGGTAATATCCTAAACTTTTTAACACATTTTCTGAGTAATCGATCTTCCAAAGTATCCGTCAACGGTCATTTTTCCAAACCATTTAACCTTGAAAACGGGGTCCCCCAAGGCTCGGTATTAAGTCCAACACTATTAATTTTAGTCTTAAATGACGTATGCTCTTCTGTTAGACCCCCAATAAAATATTCAATTTATGCCGACGATCTTTTCTTGTACTGTCCCGCTAAATCCTCATTAACCACATCAACATTACTCCAAAATGCCGTAGACAAAATCTCCGACTGGGCTGTTACAGTAGGATTCAATTTCTCTCCAACAAAATCGAAAGTAATCAAATTCAGCAGGAAACAGAACGAACAAATGCCGCCTGATATTAAACTGAACGAGAGAAGTTTAGATGTAGTAGACCACTATAAATTCCTAGGAATAACCTTCGATAGTAAACTCACGTGGAAGCACCACATAGTCGATGTCAAGGGTAATCTGATCAAGACACTATCACATCGCACATGGGGAGCTGATGAACAATAACTACTAAAAATCTATAGAGCTTTAATCAGATCAAAACTAGAATATAGCAGTATTGTGTATGGTAATGCAAGCAGATCTACTCTAAATAAGTTAAACTCAATACAGAATACTTCACTCCGCATCTGTTTAGGAGCCTTCAGATCCAGTCCTGCGGAATCACTCTGCTGCGAAGCGAATGAAATACCCCTATATCTCCGTAGACAACAGCTTCTACTGTCATACTCAGCACGGGTATCATCTAACCCTACAAATCCTGTATATCATATCATAAACTCAAACCAAACTGAAACCCAAAACACCGTAACTAGCTATCATACAATACAACACCTTTTACAACCTTTACTCGGAAATATAGACCTCAAACAAACGGCCAACAGTTTTCTCTCGGACTCACCACCTTGGATTAGAATAGCTCCATATGCGAACACAACTTTGAGTAAATACAATAAACATGAAGTATCGAGCTCTTTTCTTTACCAAGCCTTCCTAGAACTGATAAATCTGGAAAATCCTGACGAAATTTTATACACCGACGCATCAAAGCAGGAGAATGGAGTAGGCTGCTCCGCTACTACAACAAATTATTCATTCAATCATCGCACATCAACTCCCTCCCTATTGTAGTGTACATACAGGCGAACTTTTCAGTATACTCTCAGCTGTCAAATGTATTGAGGACACCCATAAAAAAGTTGCAATATGCACCGATTCTCTGTCGTCCATCCTCTCAATAAGGGACATATACTCCAAAAATTATTCAGCCCAACAAATTCAAGAAATCCTTATCTGGGTCCCCTCACATGTTGGTATTACCGGAAATGAAACTGCTGATAAGTCCGCTAAAGCTGCGGCATCGTCAGAGTTACCCAAACAACGTATTCAGCTCTACAGTGATCTTAAAACTTTCTTTAAAAAGACCATCAGAAATAAAAGGGCAAATATGTTAAGCACATCCACTAGCAAATTGTCAGAAGTTCAACGAACATCTAATTCCAGCATATTGCCATTAGTCAAGAGAGAAGAAAAACTCGTTTTTAGAAGATTGAGAATTGGACATACTCGCACAACGCATGGATACTTAATGGAATCTGATAAGCAACGACCATACTGTGCCCACTGTCATAATACCTTTCTTATGGTGAAACACATCTTGATAGACTGCCCTCACCATGTCACAGCAAAACAACGCCATCATCTGAATGGAGATCTTAAGAATATTCTGTGTCCGGACAATACCACCTCAGACATTGATTTCTTAAAAGACATTCAATTGTTTCATTTAATGTAAATTTATATTGATGGATTACGGTTGTAAAGTAAATGTGTCAATGACCATCAGATGTCGAGAGAATAAAAAATAAAACTTAAGTCGCTAGACGTCATTAATTATGTTTAGATATTAAACGCTTATTTAGAAATGCCTAACCTTTAATTTTAATTTTGTAAAATTAAGAATTACCTCTAGGTTGTTGAAGAGGACAGATGAATAATTGTATACAAAGTTAAGTGTCATATACAAACAAGTATTTTTCTTTTGTATTGAGAATCTATGTATTGGGAATTGCGAATCTATCCATTACTTTAGGATCTCATTGTTATTATCTGTTGACGCACATATCTAAAATCTTATTATTATAAACATTTAATTATTACTCAATTATTGAAGCGTAATGTAAATTTGAAAATGAAGTAATAAAAAAGAATCTTATTGGAAAACCCAATCAAGATAATATTTATATATGGCTAAATTTACGGCTTGTTTGTAACTATGACAAAACTCATAAAAAAAGCTATAAAAAACCATTACTGCTATCAACTTTTTGCTGGCGTGCAGACATTATAGATTATCTGATAATTTGGGTCAAGTGAATAGAAGAGTACTACTAATATCAGTTTAGATGGGTTCATCAGGACTGAAACCTGTTCCAAATGTTTAGTTCCCTTTAAAAAATCCAGTTATTGTCCTTTCAGTATTTTATGTGGCATATTTATTAAATTAGGTATTAATCACAACTAATTAGGAAAATATATTAGGAGACAAATGAAGGAGTAAGTTCATTTTTGATAAGATTTAAAAAAATACTATTATTTTTTCATAATTTATGAAAAAAAGTACACATTTTGGATCCTTCCATTTTATACTGCGTGAAATGCAGGAATGAAATATCAACAAGATTTGTCTCTACATAGAGCTTCTTCATCTTAGAAGTATTGATAGTCCTGTTTACAAATGTATCATACTTTATTTATTTAAAAATGCGGATAAGTGCGGATAAGTATTATCACCACCAATATGTCGAATTTATTGAAATTTCAACTAAAATAAAACACAGGATGTAAGTGGCATGAATACTAAGGTCAAATTCAGTTGGGACTATCACTACTGAATTAAAAAAAGTGCTATTTGGCTCTGTAATCATCCTATGATGATTCTATGATTATTATATAAGTAGAAATAAGTAAGATAATGTGTTTTCTAAAATTGTATAGTACTCTACATACTACATACATAATCAATGAAACATCTTTTTAAGAAATATACTTTTAAAGATACTCTTTTTTATTTACCTTTTCCCAAAAACATGCCAATTTGAATTGAAAACTGTTCAATGGCCAAGTCAATTCAAAAATTCTATAGGTATTGATCATATTGTCACTTTGTTTTATATTATAGTTACAATAGATTACACTACACATAAAAGCTGTTTGAATTTCCTCTTAAGATATAAATCATAAGGAAACATTAATATTTTTATTGTCTATTGTCTTTATTTTTCCTATTTAAACTTATTAGGATGGAAATAGCATACTTTCATACATATGGTTTTCCAATTTTAAGCATTTATCAAGTCCATCGTTTGTCTATAGATTGTCTTAACCTTAGATTATTCTGAACCAGGACTTTCCGTTCATGTTCTCGTGGAAAGCAATGAAAGCTAATGTCTTTACAACGAGATCGTTTTGCCCAAGAAACACAATGCGGAACATAACAATAATTATTTGAACTACTAGACCCACTTATTTTTCACTGTAGAATATGTATTCACCAAGCACTTCAGAATTAGAATAAGTACGATTTTTTGTGGAAACATGGTCCAAAATAAATACGATAACCTTCAATGCTCAGTTCAATTCATGCAGTGATAGTGTACACATCGCCCACGAATTGAGTGCTAGCAGTTATTTATTTAAGTAGCAACTATTTGAGAATTTTGAATAATATTAAGTTTAGTTTAGGTACAACACAAATAAAAAAGTAAGTAACAAAATGGATTATGATTCAGGAGACCCTGGAGGGTCTCCTGAAAAAAACAGTGACAACAACGAAAAAACAGGTACGACTAGTGATAATTTACCAGTTTACGATATAAATAATAAATACCGATCGACTGATACCGGTCCTTATTTTGTATATGTTGAACATATAAATAAACAGCTAGGTAGATTATTTCCCATTCGTATTGGACATTATCTTTTTCAAATTAATGAATTTAAGGAAAACCTATCAGATATTATATCAGTAGGAAGAAATCGAGTTAAACTAATTTTTAAAACATATTCTATTGCAAATAGTTTAATTAATCATGAAATAATTATCAAAAATGATCTTATAGCTTATGTACCTACATTTTTCACCCAAAAAAAAGGAGTTATAAGAATGGTAGATACATTTTTTGATGAGACTTATTTAGTTAACAATATTAACTCGGATCAAAAAGTTATGAGTGTAAAAAGAATGATGAGGAAATTTAAAAATTCAGATGGTACAACAAAATTAATACCAAGACAAATGATAATCGTATCATTTCTAGGTAGTAACCTCCCTTCTAGAGTGCAAATTAATTTATGTAATTTTGAGGTTGAACCGTATATATATCCGGTTGTCCAATGTTTCAAATGCATGAGATACGGACACACGACAAAATTATGCAAAGGAGTTGAGAAGTGTAGAAAATGTGGTGATAAAATGGAAGAAAATCATAATTGTAACGTTACTCATGAATATTGTATTTACTGTGAAAAATTTGATCATAATGCATTAAATAAAAATTGTCCCACATATAAGTTTCAATCTAATATAAAAAAAACAATGGCATATCATAATATATCATTTAAGGAAGCGGAAAAAATAGTTAATAATCCATCTTATGCTAAAATTACCACCAATAATAGATTTTCGGTATTTAATAATCTTAATAATTTTCCAGAATTACCACCTAGCCCAAGACTCACATGTTGCTACTCAATCACTCACCCAAAGACCTCGAACACAACCGACTAAACGTAAAAGTGTATCTCCTATTAGAGTATCTCAAACTACAAAAAAAATTCCACCACGCCCACAATCACAACCTGTCATTCCAAACCCTCACCGTGATGACTTCATGGCTCATAAAGAAAAAATAATATTTGAAGTTAATTCGTTAATAACTAAAGCACTTACTGATCCTACATATTTTCAAAGTAAATACAAAAATTTAGAAGAAATCCATAATAGTATTAGAAATCAATTTAGCTCAATTATAAATAATCCAGTCAGTGATTTAGAGAGTATTTATGATGAGGACTTTTGGTGAATTACATTTGTTTCAATGGAATTGTCGTTCAATTACTAATAAAAAAAACAACTTATTACAATTTTTAGAAAGCTATTCATTCGATATTTTAATATTACAAGAGTTACAAACTAAAATGGAAGATAATTTTTCTCTTCGAGGTTATTATCCCATACAAAAAAAAAGGGATGATGGTTACGGAGGTGTAGGCATTTATGTCAAAAAAGATATTAACTTTAGTGAAATTGAAATAATAAAAAATTTTAATGCTAGCATAGAAATTTGTGCAATAGAAATCAGCGACTTGAAAATAACCTTAGTAAACATATATAAACCACCTAACGCAACTACTGTTAATGTTAATGACTGGATAAATATTTCCTCACAATTTTCAGGTAAGGTTATTATCTGTGGTGATTTTAATTGCCACCATAATTTATGGGGATCCCACAAGGATGATGTACAAGGTAAAAGACTTATAGATGCTTTAGATCACTGCAATTTAATATGTGTCAATAATGGTAAACCAACTCGAATACACAGGCCTAATGAAAATCCTTCTAGGGTTGATCTTACTTTTGTTACTCCTAACCTAGTTTCCTATCTAGATTGGCAAATTATGGAAGAAACTCTGGGTTCTGATCATTTTATAATAAGCATTTCTCTCCATTTGTCAGGTAATCGCGCAAACATTTTAACTTCTAATAGATGGAATGACTCGAGAGCAAATTGGATAACATATCAGGACCATATTGATCAAATATTAACTGAAAATGATTCTAATATTAATCTCTCAGAAAAAGCTGACTTGTTAATTACAGCCATGTCAAAAGCCGCAGATTTGTCTATGCCTATCAAAAAACCTTTTATTCCAATTACTAAAAAACCTATTTGGTGGAACATAGAATGTACAGAAGCAGTAGAAAAAAGGAAACAAGCTCTTCTTGAATATAAAAGAATATCTAATTTCCAAAATTTTATTAATTATAAAAGAAGTGTAGCAATTGCCAAATTAACTTTTAAAAAAGCTAATCAAGATAGCTGGGTCTCCTTTATAAATTCTATCAATAGGAATACTCCCCAAACTAAAATTTGGAATTTCATAAAAAGAATTTCAAATAAACATTTTCAGAATAATCGTACTCCTCTACCATAACAATTGCTTGAAGAAATATTTGATTTAATTTGTCCTGCAACTGTCCAAAATAAACTCGAACTTGATCCATCACACATCTTAAAAACAAATCCTTATTTAGAAACTCCATTTAATATGCAAGAATTACTTCACGCTATCAAAACTTCCAGAAATACTGCGCCTGTTAAAGACAATTTAACATATAAAATGATAGAAAACCTTCCCATAATAGCAAAAACAAATCTTTTAGATATTTTTAACGACTGGTGGTTACAAAATGATTACATAGAAACCATGAAAGACGTAATTATTACCTTATTACCCAAACCTTTTAAGGATAACTCTATTGCGACATCATTTCGGCCAATTTCTTTATTTTCCACCATTATAAAAACGTTTGAACGAATGATCAAAGCGCGATTAGAATGGTTTACAGAAAACAATCAACTTCTTCCGGCAACACAATATGGGTATCGTAAGGGTTGCGGCACGATAGATGCTATAACACAATTAGTTAATCACGTACAAGTAAGTTTTTCTGAAAACAGATATCTTGCTTGTTTATTTATCGACATAAAAGGCGCCTATGATGCTGTAAATTTAAACATACTAACAAAAAAACTTATAGAATTCGGTTTTGGTAATAAAGTGGCGACCAATATTTTTAATCAGTACACAAATCGTAAAATCTACCTCAGAGATCATAAGAATGAACTTCATGGTCCGAGGGTGTTGTCTCAAGGTCTACCGCAAGGATCTGTTTTGAGCCCTTTTCTTTTTAATTTATATACAACAGAATTGCATCGGATAGGAGATGATTCTTGTTATAAAGTTCAGTATACTGATGATTTTGCCTATTACATGATCCAAAATTCACACCAAGAGTGCTTGTGTGTTCTCGAGAACATGATGAATACTATTAGACGATCCTTACATGACTTAGGTTTTAACATATCGCCTGAAAAATGCTCTGTCCTTTTTTTCACGAGACATCGATATCAGCCACCCGCAACAGTGCTTCTCTCTGAACTTACAATTCCAGTGGTGAATAATTATAAATACCTAGGCATATTTCTGGATAGTAAGTTGTTGTGGACGAAACATATTGAGTATATCAAATGTAGATGTGAGAAAGGGATAAACATGTTAAGATGTGTTTCTAAGTTAAAGTTTGGTGTTGGTGTGGCCATTTCATTAATGTTTTATAGAGCATACATCCGCTCAATTCTGGATTATGGATCGACTTTGTACGGTTCTGCTAGCAAAACAAATCTACAAATTGTAGATCGCATTCAATTTAAAGCTCTACGTATATGTATAGGAGCAATGAGATCATCCCCAACTGATGCAATCTTAGTTGAATCTCTTGAACCTCCATTAGCAATTAGACGCGAATATCTGGCAAATAAATATTTAATCAAAATTAGAGAAAAAGATTGCTGCAATAACCTCAATAATCTTGCTTATCTCACAACACAATGTTTAACAAACAAATATTGGAAGATTAAAAATAATCCACCTTTGGTCGATGCTTTTATTTTTACTAATAAATTTTATGAGTTAATTCATACTATCGACAAATATCCAATGTTTAGATTCAGCTATGACTCATGTATGTTTGAACCTAACATCATATTCCCCTTATATTCACTTTCAGACATAGTTAACAAAAACATTATGATATCCATTCTTTCAAACTATACAAATTATTCAACTATTTACACGGATGGCTCAAAAACCAATAATGGAACTGGATGTGCCTTTTATCATTCGAATAAATGTTTTTCTGTTAAAATGCGTTTACATGATACATGTTCAATTTACACAGCGGAGATGTATGCAATATGGCAATCCCTCACTTATATATTTGAAAACAAAATTGGCAATAGTCTTATAATAACCGATTCAAAAGCAGCATTGGAAACTATAGGAACTAAAAAATTATATAATCAGGTAAAAAATTCCCTTTTATGGAATATTAAAAACTATCTATATCTATTAAGTAATTCTGATACTAAAATAACGTTCATCTGGGTAAAAGGACATGAAATTGTAGATAGCCTTGCCAAAAAGGCAGTTTTGGAAAACAAGTTTTTTGATTTTTATAACACACTTGACCTATTGCCGTCATTTAGAAGACAAATCACTCACAGTTGGAATAGTGTATGGCAGGAATACGTAAAAGAGTCTAAAAACCCATACACACTTATACATCCAGAAATACCCAAAACAATACCACATATTCAAGAATACAATACAAATAAATACTACACTACGATAGTAACTAGAATGAAACTAAATCATGGTATCTTTCCTGCGCACCTTGCTAAAATAGGAATTATAGGCTCTTCTAAATGTTCATGTGACAATAGTTCAATAGCTGATCTTAACCATTTAATTTTTTCCTGTAGAAATCACCAATATCCAATAAATATATTTCTAAATTTTCTCATTAATCACAATATTTCTTTACCGACAAATTTAACTCACCTATTAAGTTTAAACGAAAAACCTATTTTAGACGCCTTAGTTGAGCTATTTAAAAGTGCACAAATTTCAATATAAAGTTGAACATTAAAATTAAATAATTTTTGTGGCTAAGAACTAAGTTTTCTACGGCCAAAATCTCACACACACACACACCTTCAATGCTTTCCAAAATCGACAATGTACATATGTCTAGTATCAAAAATCGACACCAGAGGGAGTATTCGTTATGTTGAATTCCCAATAATTGGTTATAACTTGATTTCTCATCAAATTAAAGTTGCACTGAAGAAAACTTGGATCAATTCAGAACCATACGTAATAATGATAGAAAATAATCGCAAAATAATGTTCACTACTGAGTAACGTTAGTTGTAAGTTGTAATGGAGCACGGGAGTAAAATATATGTTCGCAAAGCACTCCTTACATCTTACAATTACAGTTATCACTTGTCACCAAATATATTATTTTCATTAGTATATTGTTATGACATAAACATACATTTTAACTTCGAATTATTAAATAATGCTGGAAGAAGAGAATAATTTTTTTAATGGACAGAAAACATTATTTGGATTAGATTTAAGTCCTATTTATATACCATCTAACCTGTTATTTTAAACAAATTACAGATATTTATGGTAGTGAGAAAATAACAGTTTTGTACCGCTTCTGATTTATTCTCTGGAAAAGCGCAGATTTTAAATGGTATGTTTGTCAAAACTTTGTTGTGTGATATTGTACACACAAAACCCTTCCGTTCTCCATAATTTTGATATTTTTTCTTAAGTAACCTTTGTTAATTATTTCAGCAATAAATTTTTTAAATGCCGTTATAAAACAAACATTTGATTTCTAACTAATATATTTGATTTATAAACTTTTAACCTTACTTTTTGTATTTCTCTTTTTAATTCATAACTTTATTTTGATGCTTTAAAACAAATGGATTAATAAGTTTGCTTTTAATGGGTATTAGTGAAACATTACCTAGATTGTAATGTAACAATTGTCAGACACACATTAAAATCACAAATCAAACATTTTTTGTTTTAAAATTTTATATAGTTAAGGTGTAAATGTCAATATACTGTTATAATTTTATGTTAATACAAACTATGATATTTAGGTAAATATTCAAACATTTTTTAAGTGGAAATCTTCTGAAACTCAAGTACCCATGGGAGCACTGATCTCTAATGTCATCAATTCTAAAATGTTTTGAGAATGTCTAGACAAGCAAAACAAAAAAGGCAGAAACAATTAAGTAATATTAATGTGGATTTCAGATCACACAAGAATGGAAACATTCTGTGAGAGTGGAAGCTGAATGACTATATTAATATATTAAAAGCAAAACCATCTGTGACAGGAAAGCACAAAAGATGATATAATGGTAAGAAACTGAGCACTTTATAGTCATGTGAGAAAGGATTGAAACTTCTATGTCATGATTATTTAAAATATTAATTAGTCTTAAATGTTCACTTGTGTTTCAGGAATGGGGGTGTCTGAGGGAGGAGTCAAGAAATTCAATAAACAATACCTACCGAAGCAGAAATCACTAAAAACGAATTAAACGCACAAATCCAAAAGCATTTACTGTTTTTCTAATGACACTTTATAACATACTAAAAAGTATATCCTTACATAAGACAACCTATTGTTTAATCTGTATAAACAACCGATACACATAAAATATTTAATTTGCAATTAAATATGCTATTTGTTACATTAAGCCTATTGAAATAGTAAAATTGGCGATATGGCCCATTATAAATTTGTTATTCATGGTTGATTGTTTACAAATGGTAATTGGCGATGCCTTTTATGGAATAAATGCAAACTTACCTCTGCCCAAAAGCACACAATGAGTGAAGCACTCGACATCAATAGAGGATAGTAGGATGACAATAAACTATTTGACCAACCATATTCAAACAATTCCTGTAACAACACATTAAACTTTATTCTAAGAAATAAGAAAATATTTGCTTTATTTTGAGTATTTAAATACATAAACATAATTAATTTCTTTTTAAAGGGAATCAGTAGTTCAAATTTAATACATAGAATGCCTAAATAAACTAGGAGAAGGTTATAATAGTGGAATTATACAGTGATAGTAAACATAACAGATGAAAATAACAATGGAGGTATTATATGAAACCTAGTATCCCATTTATAACTTTCAGAACACGGGACAATGTTGTTGATATTGTTACGAAACAGCACACTGGTATAGTCCCTGAATACGACTCTGTCTAAACCATGTATGATAGTTGAAATTATGGCGGATGCGCAGGGATTTCTTAGAATTGTTTACGATTGTGACTATCTTATCTAGACATTGTTTTTGTGACCAGTCTTATCTAGAAAATGCGAGCGCCAATTGTTTTTGTGTAAGCCACAATCTAGAATTCTCTAGTAAAAAAGGTACTAATATATATAAAGGACCGACCAGCGGATTAGTTCAGTTTAGTTTATAATTTGACATCGTGAGATAAACAGTAAATAAGTGAATATAAATTAGTTTAAGTGAATATATATATATATATATATATATATAATTAGTGAATAGTGTAGTGGATAAATAAATTAAGTAAGTGAACCTACCGTGTGTATGAATTTATCCCACCCGTAATAAAACGTTTTAATAATTAAGAAAAACATTACATTGGTGTCAGATGTGGGATAATATATATAAATATCTACGTAAAAATGGCCAAGGGACTAAGGGACTTGAAAGTGACTGAGTTAAGAGCAGAATTGGAAGATCGTGAGTTGGAAACGTCCGGTAAGAAAAGTGAATTCGTAGAAAGACTTAAAGTCGCACTGGAAAATGACGGCTTTGATCCAGAAACAGTTTTATATAATGACGAGGCTTCCACCTTAATCTCGTCAATTTCTGATATGAAGAACGATATTTCTACTATGAAGAATGATATTTCTGCTAATATGGACGAGAAGATGTCTGCCATGGAAGAGAAGATTTCAACGAATATGAAAAGCGATATTTCTGCTATGAAGAACGACATTTCTGCTAATATGGACGAGAAGATTTCTGCTATGAAGAACGATATATCTGCCGATATCTTACTAATGAAAAACGACATTGCCGCTGACGTTGAAAATGAAAGAGTTGAGAAAGAAAGATGACAGATATAAGAACTCAAGACACGCCAGCGGAAGAGAAGAAGACCGAGCAAACAAAACCTTGCAAGCCAGAAACACACCCTAAGTTAGAAGCCATTGTTAGTTTTACCCGAGTCAAGGCCCCAACGTTCGATGGAAAAATGTCGTGGACCAACTATGTTAAACAGTTTGAAGCAGCCGCTAGAGTGAATAATTGGTCCGATAAGGAGAAGGCAGTGAACTTAACCATCGTGCTTCGCGGAGATGCCTTAGATGTACTTCAGGCGATACCTCTTGAAGAAACGGATGACTTTGAGCAGCTGAAAAAGAAGCTGGACATGCGATACGGTGACGAACATTTGTACAGATTCCAGCTGAAGAACCGAAGGCGGAAACGTGACGAAACCCTTCAAGAGTATGAATTGGACATTGTCCGACTAGTTCCATTGTCTTATCCATCACCCTCAGAGAACATGATGGAATGTTTAGGCATCCAGGCCTTTATTGATGGCTTATGTGACCACGATATGGAGAAGACGCTTCGATTAGCTCATCCTAAAACATTGGTCTATGCATTGACTGCTGCTCTTGAATATGAAGCAGCCACGATGGCTTCGCGATACAACAAAGGTAGGACCATGCAGGAAGAAGATGACGATGACAAACTTGACCAGATCATCAACTTGTTGAAAGGTATGGCAGACAAGAAGCCGAAGAAGATCAAGTGCCGGAAGCTAGAGCATGTACGCAGTCCGTCTAAGCGACCCAAGACCCCTGCAACCCAAGAACTCCAGTCACAGGGGAAAGGAGACAGGGGTGAACACCGAAAAGCCGACTCTTTGCCTAGACGGTCGTGCCCTGTAGACTATTCTCAATGCAACAAGTCGAAATCCAAGGAAGTTGCAGTTTCAAGAACTACAGCAATCAATGAAGAATGGTCACCCACCAGGATCAGATAAGATCAGGAGAATGATTTTTGCCTAAAGATGATCCGGCAATGGAAGGCAGAAAATCGGTGACCTACATGGCAAGAAGTGTCAAGATTTTCACCGAAACTCAAGGCCTATTGGGCTCAGTGGGACTCACTTGTCCTGGAAGAAGGGCTGCTGAAAAGAGTCCTCGAAAACGATTATGGTTCTGAGATGAGGAGATAGCGAGAACAAGAGTAGCTGAGGTACTAAAGAAGTTACATGACAGTCCATCGGGAGGTCATCTGGGAGTGATGAAACCCCTCCAGCGACTCCGTGAGAGGTTTTATTGGTTGAACAGCTCCGATGATGTGAAGGACTGGTGTAAGAAATGTACGACTTGTGCTACGAGTAATGGACCACATCGCAAGAGAAAGGCACCTATGAAACAGTATAATGTTGAAAGCCCTTTCGAAAAGATTACTTTAGATATCGCTGGACCATTTCCGACGACAGAAAATGGTAGAAAATACATACTGGTTGTAATGGATTATTTCACAAAGTGGGTGGAAATTTACGCGATCCCGAATCAAGAGGCCACAACTGTCGCGGATGTATTGGTGAAAGAATTTATCAGCTAATATGGAGTGCCCTTGGAAGTCCACAGTGACTAGGGAAGAAATTAGTTTAAGTTAATATACTGTATACATAAATTAAGTATTAGTGATTAATTTAGTGTTTAAATAAATTAGTAAGTAGCCATACCGAGTGTTTGAAATTTATCCCACCCGTTTACTGTTTAAATAAATAACAAAAACATTACAATACATTAACAATATTGGTTAGACATACATTGGCAGACTGGATTTAAAGATAAAAAAAAGTTGACTGCCGAAACCTGGGATAGAACAAGGGAGCTTTAGATCTTCAGTCTAACGCTCTCCCATCTGAGCTATTTCGCATTTTACATCAAAATTATTCTGTGTATGTATTTCCTTATCACCCTAAACATTAGAGATACAATTTAAATTTAGTACAGTGAGGGAAAAGATATAATCGAAATTTTATGACTACTTGCTTGATTCTTGTAAAGTTAATTTGATAAAGAGTATCTTTAGTTTTGTATGCACAGACACTTTCATTACTCAAAATTTATATCTAATTTTCCCTTGAATCTAAATTGATATTTGTTACATACTAATAAGTCAAAAAATTCCTGAGTTAACGGAACACAAAAATATGTATTATTAAATTAAATTTATAGTATCAAGTTCTAAGTGGTCAAAAAGAATTTCAGCAATCTCTTCAAGGGGCTTTTTATATAACCAATTTTCGATACTTTTTTTGACAAAGTGTACAATTATTACCAGAAAAATAATAAATATTTTTGACAAATAGTTATTTCCAACTTTTGGATGAAAATATTTCTACAAGAATAGTATGCAGAACCAATGAGTCGTAGAGAGAAGCTAAAAGCTGGTGCACCAAAAGTGGCATTCCAAGATTCAAACGATCTTAAAGATGTCAAAAAACTCAATTAAAAGGCTTGTGTGTAAAAAAAATAACTTCTGTTGACCAATGAACAGAAAGCAGTAGAGTCAATTACTATAAAAACCTCTACAGCATCATTATGATGATGAATCACATCCAAAGCCAACAATGAGTTGAGTTCAGTGTCTTCAAAAATATCGTTATATTTTTGTAAAAGAAGGTTACTGTGTAGCAACAAATCCTTTAAAAGATAAAGAAGCTAAACGAGAGGCTAAATAAGTAAATATCAATTACTATCAACAAATATGTTGCTTCCATAAATAGCCCTTAATACATTTAATTTCAAACGCATGTTCTTGAAAAATACTTTGAAAAATGAAAATATTTAAATATCTGAATTACTTACTTTAAAACAGGGAAATATATTTAACAATGGAAATATGTAGTACAAATGAGAAATTCCATGAAATATTTATATGAAATAAATTGCAATAGAGGTCATGATCAACGTATACAGTTATTGATTAATAAATAAACAGTTATAAAAACTTGATGATTATTTCTCAGCAAATCTGACATTGAAAATGAAAATATGCTATCAAAATCCTCAATGAACTCGACAAGGGATTCTTCCATTGAGAAACCTTCTAAAAAGAATAGCAATTTTTGTTATAGACAAATTATTTAGGTACATTTTGTGTACAAAAATTGAATATATTCTCTGTTTAAATAGCTGTAGATATGATATATGTAACATTAAGATTTTCACACAAAAATTTCTAAACTAATACTTACAGGAAATATAAAATAGGCTCCCCTTATCAAGCTTGCCAAAAATATGACAAAATAGATTAATTTCTGGGTCGTCACTCTACAAGCTTTTAAAACACTTGGTGCTTTTAATCTCATATATTCAGACATAATGCATGTTATTAGTTGAATTGCACACACTAGACTTATGAAAAAAAATACACTCCCAATACCTAGAACAAAAGAGTAAATTAATGTGCGAAATGTAACTTAAAAAATATATGTTAAAAAAGTTAAATGTCGTCAATGATAAATTTTTCAACTTTTTTCAAATTATTATTGATTATCTTCTTTCCTAGTTTTGATGCCTTTTATTTAACATCCAGTAATAGTCAGCCATCATGTTTATGCTCCACGTTCGTATCAATCTGAAAGGATATTGTGACGATAGATTGCTCAAAGTATACCACTCATACACAAAAGGCTTGGTCGTTACGATCGATCCTTTACTGGTTTGAAAGGGAACAATGAAGACGGGCTCAAATAATTCAATACAGTCCCTTTAAAATGGAGAACAAACTTCTTTTCCTTACCTAAGTGACGGTAACTTTGATTCGGATATAATAGAAAACCTAGAAAATGTGGGTTAAGAAATGGCTATTAATGCGAAATCATAAATATTGTAAAGGAATTAAGGTTCCATCCAAAATATCGGGACAACTATATGAGAATGACAGAGCCTACATACCTAAAATTATTGAAACTAGTATAACCTCAAATACAGAAGCCCGACACATGAGACGAGCTGTTAGTAATCACGAGCGCATCAGTGCAACTTTGCGTTTTCTAGCAACTAAACGATCTTATGAAAATTTAAAGTTCTCATCAATTACTTCACCATAGTTGTTGGGAAAATCATCCCAGGAACTTGGGCAGCCATTTTCCGTGCGTGCGGCGGCCGGAATCAGACAAAAATCGTATCGTTGATCTCAAAGAGCCATACACTGTCGATTCTTCGTTAGGATATTCACGATTGCGTGGATTTTTGTTACGATTTCAAATACCGTCTTCGATTCAATAAATCGATAACATCTTGACAGACACTATCGATTTTTCGTTTCGATCGGACTGAATCAACGGATTTGAAATATCAATAAGGGCCCTTTATGCCTAGCGAAATCATGTCATCTGTGCCCAATTCCCCCTCATATGGGAATATAAAAAATGCAACTTAATACTCTTATTACAACTCAGATTATTCAAATTATTAAACATCATGTTTATCATATTTACAGAATTAAGTACTTTACGTACTCTAAAAAAGTTTCCTCCACATTTGGTTTAAGTTCTTAATACAGTCTTTGATCTTTACAAGCAAATGCTTGAACTAGTCACATAATATTTGAAACAGTATGACTTCCAAATTGTTTCATCAACCTTAAATTAATGTAATATGAAGGAAACAGAAATTTACAGTGATCAACTAGCATATTTTAAAAAGTTTTTAGTTCCACTACTTATGATGTTTTCTGTGGCCAATCTTTTTAGATCCAATGTTGCACCATTCTTCTCAATTTCTACTACCCCATTCATACAGAAAGCAGGGGTACGTATTATGTATTGCTGGCCCAGAAACATAATATCTTAGATCAATACAGCCATGACCAGAGTAGTAAATTTTTTCAACAAAATCTAAATGTCAATAACTTTATTTAAATTAAAGAAACGTCTAAAAGTTGAAGGAGCAAATTTGATACCATTTTGCAATTAAATTGCTTTTAGACTTCGTTTTGAAAAATTGATTATCATTTATTCATTGATGGTTTCACCCCCATTACAAAAACATTGACATGCATATAAAATGAACCAAAATTTAATTACATACTGAATTAAAATCTACTATTTACTAAACAAATTCCCAATTGAAGACTATATATTTCCCTTACCCTTGAAAGAAAGAAGCTAAGGAAATACCAAATATGTTTCATTATTTATGATTCCTCGGAACAATACATGTGTTTGTTACGTATAAAGTTGTTGATGTAATAATCTACATAGTAAGTATAATGCTGACTTTCAGTAAGGAGCCACGAATGCCACATTAAGGAACAAAAATTTGTCAGAATTTTGGCCAAAAGAAAATCTTGTAAATTGACTAAAAAATTTTCGAACCTAACCTATTTATTATATTTAAAGTACGCTCAATAGGTGAGTGCATGCTGTAATTTGTATCAAGAAAGGAAATAAAGTTAATTTTGTGCTCAATCTAAAGATACTAAATATTAAACCTTCAACTTATTCTATTAGAATCCATATTGATTGAGCTTTCTGCAGAAAAATCTCAGTTCTTTGCATATCAAACTGTCAAAAAGTTTTGGTTTAGATGACAGGTTAAACAGGCTATGCTTTATCTCTCCCATCTATTTCGGTATGTAAGCATTGGCCATTTTCATCAGAATCTCAATCATATTTGAAAATTTTCAGAATCTAAAATACAATGACTCAACCAACTCTCAATAGAAACCAAAAAGACATACTCCTTACAAAGAATAGAGCTAACAAGATCTTGAATTTTTGTGAAAAAAACTTCAGCATTCTTGTAGAAAAAATATAATGCTTATAGTATTAATTTTTCTCCTCCTTCATAAATAATTTGATAAAACATATCATTTGGATTATATTCCATATCAAACATGTTGAAAAGGCATATTACAACAATAAGCAATAGATTAATGTTAATCTATGATACTATGATTGAGCTGAATTGTCTTCTTATACAAAATATGGAGAGAAAATCTGTTTCTCAGTTTCTACACTGATAAAAGTTTATCGAGGGGGTTATATTTTATTCTCGAAACTCAATTTCTTGGTAAGACCAGATCACTTATCAAATCAGTTTAAACCATATTGAAATGATATCCAGAATCTGTTCTAGAGTCACTAGGCTCTAGAGTGTTCACATTTTATGATGCAGACGTTTCTTGTCTTTGTTTTTGAACTTCATTTTAAAATAGGTTAATTTTTTAGTGTGATGGCTTTGGCAGAGCCAATTAGCTAGTGCCACCTACCGTTATTCACTCTGAGATCTATGAACCTAAAACTCGGTGCATACTGTGCGCTTCTAGGCGTTGCCTCTAACTCTTGCGGAGACGGGGGGTCCGTTGTTCAGACTAAATAAATGTAAAAGGGAGCCAGGCAATCTTGCCTCCCGACAACTACCTACACAAGTTTTTCCCACCCTAAGACTACCAAATAGGTGGAGAAATAAAAGTCAGATGTCAACAACTAGTACATACAAGGGTACCACAAAACTACAATAAATTCCCCCAGGTGTCCAAAATGACTCATAAGTCATAAACACAAATTATCATAGGTAAGTGAAATTCCCCCCTTGATTAAATGATGTACAAAAATTTATACAAATATATATATATATACAAGTATCCCAAGCCAAAAATATATATCCCGTACCTTTAAAACTAATGTATCTCTCTCCAGTAGTAACTCAATCCTACTACTATTTGCACAAAAAAAGGTTGACAGGCTGTACCCACTAGTACCCAATGGTACTTTAAAATCCTATAAATCCCTGGTTAAGATCCTATATATTCCCTAAGTAAAATCCTTTAATTCCCCGCAAGTAAAATCCTATAAACCCCCCTGGTAAAATCCTATACAACCCCCCTGGTAAAATCCTATGAAACCCCCCTGGTAAAATCCTATGTTACAGCCTGGATTGTTCGTTAGGTATAAATATGTACAAACCAGTACCTACATACAAATGAAATTTCTCAAACGAGTACTCGATTAGCCGGTAGAATGAGAAAACTATATACTTAAGTTCCAAATACAATATAGGGTTAAATCAATACATATCTATGGCACAAAATAACGTTTATGCAATTAAATGTGAAATTTGAAAGTAAATATTAAAAATACAATATGGCGCAATATCATATGAGCTCATACGCTTACTACCACCAACTTAAATAACTCAGTATGTTAAAATTGAATAGCCACAGTAACGTTTACAAATTTAACAACAGTGGGTGTAGTTATCACCAATCCACAATGTGAGTATAAATGGTAAAACAGGTTTAATTGAATAGTGTATGTTGATCAAAGTATTTGTAATACTTGATCAACACAAGTATCGTAATCTGCGTACCACAAGTGGCTTACGGTAATAAAAAAGTTATTTACAACCTACACTGACGGATATAAACAAGTGTTATGCGCAAAAGGTACTTTACATAAACCAAAGTTTAAAACTTGCGTGAAATCCACTGTGTCTTGATGGTTGCCAGTGGTGGCTACCAACTACTACTTCTATAGAACGCTATAAGATCCAATATTGTACTTTTCAGTAACAATCCAAATTTTCCCCCATACAAGTTTGTTGTTCTGCCTCAACGTTGTCCCATAAAATGAAATCCAAAACCAAATCCAGAATAGTAAAGATTGACGAACGAAAAGAAGAGAAGAAAAGAAAGAGAACCCAAATGGCCAGTTTGAGTTCCGAATATATAGGGCTGAAGGTGTTATTACCCTAGGTACTGTGATAAAGGCCTACTGAAACAATATACCCTCTTCAAGATTGGTTTTCATGTACAATGTACAGAATTAACTGGAATGACAGCATTAAAAAAAACACCTGTCGGTTGAATTATCTGATCCCAAAAAAAATGGTATTTCCACAGGTCTATACTCTCCTAACAACTCCAAAAATATCTAATGATACCTGGAAAATGTGTATCACCAATCGGTCATCCCTTAATATAAGGAGAAATATTCAATTATTTCATCCAAAACTGGCGACATAAATTCAACCCACTACACTTCGATATACCCAGCGAACAATGAATTGTCCAGTATATTCACAGGCAAAATCAAAAGGTCTCGTGTCAAACCAGCCAGCCAATCAGAATGCTCTCGAGATGTCAAAGCTTCCAATAACCCATAAGAGCTGAGATATCCAACAAGTATATATCAGAATAATATATGCATAGAGACATCACGGATAATAGCGTTACAAAGATATGTATCAGGGATAGTGCGTTCGGAGTAACACCACGGGGACATGCTCCACAAAAATAAAATAAATACTTGACGTATAGTTAATTAGGAAAGGTAATAATGTTTATGGCTGTACAATATTATAAATTATTCCCAATATAGATGCCACTGGATTTCCTAATATACATGGTAGGTCAAAATGATGTTAATATTGCATGACGAATTATATTTTCAAGTTCCTGTAACTTAATTTGCACAACCACAAAATTGAAACGTATCACTAGACTTATTTGAATGTATACTAATTATTACTATTTCACTATGAACGCGGATGTAATAATATTAATTTATCGATTATATTCGGATTTATGGATTTAAGATAAAATGTTATTGTTGTTTTCATATTATGTAACTTACATAAATGTATCAGACAATAAGTATCTGGAAAATTCACACAATTTCAAACACACTGAAAACACAAAAATATTTTAGCACTCACATATCTCTAAATATGCTTATAATTATGATAAACAAAGGCTAGTGATGCTATATGAATATTTCAATATCAATGTACACAGTTGTATGTAAAATGCATGGAACGGGTTTTTGATTTTTTTTTCACTATCAATTACTCAATACATACATCATTGATATTACTTCCAATTTGTTGTATCTATATAAATCTAGTAATCTTATATCTATTTAAACAAAAACCTACTATCATGTCTAACATTTATGAATTTATTTAATTGAAACTGTAAATTCTAAACCCCATAATGCATCACGATATGTGTGAAACAAATTTTCTAGGTACAGGATCTTCAAAGTTCAAATTTGATTGTTAAATATCACAATTTTTGTGTGTCAGTTGTCTCAACTTGAAAATAGACAATTTTGATTTTTGGCATGATAATTACAAATTTGGATCGTAATTCAGTATTACTATTTTCACCTTTATGTTTTTGTAACGTTTCCGGGTCCACATCAGTAGATATGTACGTAGTTCGTCGGGATATTTATTGATGTGGAGGGGGTGAAGTACCAGCCCGGCGCGTCTCCAGGTGGCGGATAGGAGAAGGGCCTCTGAGATGACTTTATATGAGGAGGAGGTCTGCGGGGAAATACCTGGGGCTCGTTGTGTCCAAAAACTTAACTGGCAGCCCTCGAATACCCTGCCGCGGACCAACTTTACCTGTCCCAGCTGTAGTATCGTGGCTAAGAGATAGCACACAGGGTTACGATGACGGGTGAAATTTCGAGCTTATCTCGAAATCACCTGTTATACCAATGTCTCCTGGCTCTCTGTGGTCAAATCTCGCGGGCCAGTGGGATGAGGGGGGGGGAGTCTTGGCTTTACTGCCCGGACCAAGAGGAGACAATCTCATTAAAAACCTAAAGTCAAGGTGGGAAACCAGGCCGAAAAATGCGTGGCTATATAGAAGAATAGTCCTTACTGGTTTCGACCTTGGAGCACCGGGGGGAACTCCATTGTATTGAACCCCTTACCACCTCTACATCCGTGGCTCTGCAGCGGTGGACCGTAATGACCCTAGCTTCTCGTGGGACCACTTATGGAAAGAGAAAGAAAAAGCAAGACTTTCACCAGAAAAGTAGTGGAGAAAACTGTTAAAGTAAAATTGTACTTTATATGTTAATTGTTCTAAAAGACAGTCGGTAGTCGTTACCTTGACTACAAATAAATGATTTGATTTTAATTTCAATTTTTCTAACTTGTCAGTCAAAAGCGAATAGTTATGTTAATTTACTGAATAAAAAGTTCACATCAAGATTAAACTGCATTCCTTGTATTTATTTTAATTGGTTATGGGCCCAGAACGCTTAATTGTGTACTAGAATCGTTTTTATTCAAGAAAGAATAAATTCGTATAAGAAACGGTTGGACTGTGAAGTATCGTTGAATAGCCACAGATGGATTTGGCGAAGCACATCAAACCCTTGGCCGGTGAGGCAGACTGGCCGATCTGGAAGTGGAAGATTCGTGATCTGCTCGATTATCATGAAGGTGCATTAGACGTTATCGATAACAAGATTAAAAAACCAGAACCTCTAGCTGACGGCGCTAGTGCGGCTAAACAAAAAGAATTCAAAGAGAAGTATGATTTCTTTCGAAAGGCAAATAGCTACGCAAAGTCTATGATTGCTAGCTCAGTTACAGATGCGGTGTATGAGAAAATCATCGATAAAGAAACCGCGCGTGATGCTTTCGAGGCCCTTAAAGAGCAGTTTGAAGCGACATCCTAGGATCAAGTTTTTCAAATTTGTGATTCATTTTTCGCTTTTAGTTGGATGTTAGGTGAGGACGTGTCTACACATTTAGCTAAGTTGAGAAGTCTTTGGAGTGATCTCAACAACGGTCTCACTGCTCGAAATGAAAACAAGTTACCAGACTTAATGCTTGTGTGTAAAATGCTCAATATTTTACCTGCTGCATTTGAGACATTTAGGTCCAGTTGGATGCTGCTCACCAAAGACACAGAGAAAACCTTTGACGAGCTGACTACACAGTTGTGTATGTTCGAAAGAAATTTCAAGAAAAGCACCAACAACGACAAATTTTCTCAAGAAGCTCTAGTGGCAAAAGGCGAGACGCAAAAACAAGACGCGAAAAAGAAGTCGAGAGCAGGTACAACCTGTAATTATTGTGGTAAGAAAAACCATTGGGTCAGTGAATGCAGAAAATGGATCGCAGATGGACGACCATCCAAAAATAAGTCCGTTAATGACTCTCAAAACCAAGCTAACCACAAAAATAACCAAAACAAATTTCAGAGCAATGCTGTTGAGGTTAAGGAAGGACTTGTGTTGTCATTTTCAGAGATTTTCAATACTGAGATCAACACTACAGACTGGTGGATCGACAACGGTGCTACAAGGCACGCAACGAATAATTTCGATTTCTTTGTAGATTTTGAAAAATTCAAGAATCCGTGTGGCATAAAGGCTGCAGGAAAAGAGCTTTTGCAAGCAGTAGGGAAAGGCATCGTAAAAGTTGTATCAACAGTGAACGACGAGCGATACATCCTAACCTTGCACGATGTTTGGTACGTTCCCGACATATCGAAGAATTTGTTTTCTGTTCTAGCAGCTCAAGACAGAAACCTAAACAGTATGTTTGAATCAACAGCTACGTGGTGCTCGCTCAAAGTGAATAACAAGATACTGCTAAGTGGAGTCCGAAATGTTCACGGAACACTATTCAAAGCAGCTATCAAACCGATTTTTCCCGCTGGTAATGTAAGTTTCAATGTTGCTGTTACTGATAGTTCTCAATTACAGCTGTATCACGAGAGGTGGGGACATCAGGACAAGCAGCACGTGAAAAACTTGTTACAAAAAGAATTGGGTATTAACGTCAAGTTAGACAGAGAAATTTGTGAACCGTGCGTTTACGGTAAGGCCCATCGTTTAGCTTTCGGTACTAGAAGAAAAGCAAGCCAACCTGGAGAACTGATTGCTACAGATTTATGTGGTCCTTTTGATGTATCATTTAGCAAGAAGAGGTATATGGCCATATTCAAAGATATGTTCACTAAATTTCGATATTGCTACATAATTGCAGAGAAGTCTGACGTCACAGCAGCTTTACAGTCAATGATTGCTCACGCAAAACAGCAAGGTCATTCGATTAAGGCGCTGCTGAGTGACAACGGCGGCGAGTTCGACAATGTGGAGGTCAAGGCTATTCTAGAGAAAAATGGAATTACGCACAGATTAACAGCTCCGTATACACCACAGCAAAATGGTTGCGTTGAACGAGAAAATCGCACAATCGTTGAAATGGCTAGAACATTCAAGTACTCCAATCCCGACGTGAAATTTCCTGAAGCCATTTGGGCAGAATTAGTCACTACAGCTACGTACGTATTGAACAGAACAGGCAAATCATCAGTAGACGGTGTGAGTCCTTACGAGCTGTGGATTGGAAGTAAGCCGAGAATTAAGCACTTACGCATCATTGCATCAACTTGCTACGTTCATATACCTAAAGAAAAGAGAAGAAAAATGGACGAGAAAGCAATCAAGGGTTATTTGATAGGTTACGATAACGATGAAAGATACAGAATTTATGTCAAGGAAGAGCACAAAGTTATTGTCTCAAGAGACGTTCAATTTCGCGAATTAACGAGAGATTGCGATCATGAGGTTCAGTTACCACTCAAAGATTCTCATTTACAGAAAGATAACACCGAGGAAAATCCTGAGGTTCCAGTCGAACTAGAAGAGCCTTTGGAGTACCCCGAGATACCAGTTCAACAAGATGAACCACTTGAGTACGAGTCGGAAAGCACGGAACCTGAATCGGCAACCGATGACGAGGAAGAGCCAGCGACGCCCTCGCCAGTATCTGCAAGAACTTTGAGAGATCGCTCGAAGTTGAGAAAGCCAAGTTACCTACAAGAATATGCACACATTGCTGAAAACACTGATTTTATTGACACGTATGTAACTCCTCAATCATTCCAAGAAGCTGTTTCAGGTAGGGAAAGTTTACAGTGGAAACGAGCCATGGATGATGAGATGAAATCGCTCAATGAAAATCACACATGGAAGCTGTCAACTTTGCCACAAGGAGCAAAAGCGATCCCATGTAAATGGACCTACAGAGTTAAAACCAATCCAGATGGTTCGGTCAATCGATACAAGGCAAGACTAGTTATAAAAGGTTTCAGTCAACGCTACGGCATTGACTATAGCCAGACCTTCAGCCCAGTAGCAAGAATGGCAACTATTCGGTCGATTTTAAGCATAGCTGCAAGTGAGCAGATGCATCTAGCACAGTTTGACGTATCTACAGCATTTTTATACGGCGAACTTGAAGAGGTTATTTACATGCAGCAACCAGAAGGCTACAAAAACGGTACTGATCAGGTATGTCAACTTCAAAAAAGTTTGTATGGTTTGAAACAGGCTCCAAGATGCTGGTTCAAACGTTTTGGCAAGTATCTTATCAGTCTCGGCTTCAAAGTTAGTGATGCAGATCCATGTTTGTTCATGCGAAAAGAAAATGACAAAAGTATTATCATGGCTCTGTACGTAGATGATGGATTAGTTGCCGCAACAGATCCTCAAGATTTGAAGATTTTCTTACAAGATTTAAGCAAAGAATTCAAGATCACTTCACAGAAAGCTTCATACTTTTTAGGGCTAGAAATTGAACAAACAGAAGATTACATTACAATTAATCAACAAGCTTTTGCTAAAAAGATTCTAGAACGTTTCAATTTTTCAGATTGCAAACCAGTCTCTACGCCAATGTTGAAAGCTTCTGAGATTTCTCAATCAGGGAAAGAAAATTCCAAAGCACATAATTTCCCTTACAGACAGGCGGTCGGAGCTCTCATGTATTTGATGCTAGGAACTCGACCTGACTTAGCATACAGCGTTGGATTTTTATCAAGATCACTGGAAAATCCATCTTTGGAAGATGCAGCTCGCGTTAAAAGAGTTTTCCGCTATGTAGCAGGCACATTGACGAAAGGAATAACCTATACTCGTAAGGTAAAAAGGGGTATTCTTGAGACTTTCAGTGACGCTGATTTTGGAGGATGCACGAAAACTGGTCGCTCTACTTCTGGTGTCGTAGTTAAGTATGCAGGAGGGGCTATTTCATGGATGAGTCAAAGACAACCTACGGTAGCCACTTCCACTACCGAAGCTGAAATTATTGCAGCAAGTGAAGCAGCTAAAGAAATTATTTGGCTCTCAAGATTGTTTAAAAATATTGTAACTTTAAAGCAAGTTCCAATAATTGAGGTCGACAATACAGCAGCAGTGCGTTTAAGCGAAAATCCAGAGTTTCATCGACGAACAAAACATATAGCCATCAAGCACTTCTTTATTCGAGAGAGGGTAACCGAAGGCGAATTAGCAGTTCAACAAATATCTTCTGAGAATCAACTGGCAGATATTATGACGAAGCCTTTGGGTGCAATACGATTACAAATATTACGCGCTAAATTGGGTTTAAAGTAACATAGTGGGTACTAAGATGTTTTGTTTGTTTATTTCATTATTATTACAACAATTAACAAGGGAAAGTGTTAAAGTAGAATTGTACTTTATATGTTAATTGTTCTAAAAGACAGTCGGTAGTCGTTACCTTGACTACAAATAAATGATTTGATTTTAATTTCAATTTTTCTAACTTGTCAGTCAAAAGCGAATAGTTATGTTAATTTACTGAATAAAAAGTTCACATCAAGATTAAACTGCATTCCTTGTATTTATTTTAATTAAAACATCCACCTCTTCATCCGGGCACCTCACAGAAGGAAAAAAGGCCAAACGGCACAAAGGTCGTATGCCGTTCGACCTCCCAAAGCCGGGAGAACCGGGCGGCATAGACGACCCACTGAGAAAAGGCCTCAGGGGTGCGGAAATACCTGCGACCCTTCAATCAGGGAATATCCCCTGAAAAGGTCAGGAAGCAGGTGATTCAGCGCCCAACCCCCCCGAAGGAACCACCAACGGGGAAGACAAATCTTAAAAGAGGCTCGGAGCATATTACTCCCTCGCTGCGGCCTCTAAGCAAGAAATCAAAAACAGCTTGCAACGGTAAACGGACAAGCCACTGGTTATGCAGCAGCTGTCAAAACAGATAAGGCTTTTAGGGTGGGAAAAATGACCAAGGATTATCCTGGAGTCATCCTGAAAGCAGAGCAGCTCTCCACACTGGAAGACACTCTGGTGGAAGAGCTGTGCCAGAGCAAAGAGAACGGAATCTACTTCTCAGGTATCCATTTCCGTTATGGAATGATTACTGGTGGACTGTGGGTCACAAGAATCAGAAGACTGGCTCATGAGGTCAGCGCCGAAATTAAACTCTTGGGAAGGACCCGAATTGGTGGCTCGAAGTGGAGACAACATCCCAAAGCCGGTCACCATAACGGTGTTCTTCCCAAGAAGCCAAGATATGAAACTGGAGAAGATCAAAGATCAAACTTGTCGAGGTTCAGAACTCCAACCTCACTACTGCGGCTTGGAAGATCCTAAACTCTAAAAAAGAGGGACAGGGGGAAATATCCTCACGATTGGGATCGGTCACCAATCTGGGGAGGCTCTCAAGGCAGGAGGTTACGCGCTAAACTTCCGTTTTGGGCGTATCCCCGTCTCGGGGCTGGGAAAAAAAGAATCCCGCGGAGGATCCTAAGGACATGGAGATACCCCCCACATCCGGAACCTCTGGAAAGGGGGAAAAGGCGAAAGCTTGACCTTGGGTCAGCTCGAGATCTCCTCCGGCCCTGCTGGAATGACTGGGAATGCGGAGACTGCCTCTGCATCCCGGGAAACTGGGCACAGCAGCCTGGGGGTCGAGGGTCTGACTCGAGATCAACAAACCTTCTAGATTACCGAGGGAGATACTGCCATGGTGGTCGAGGAGGGTCAGGGAGAGAGAAAGGAGGGGGACGAATAGAGACTGAGTAACTCGGCCTCTCTCATCCATAATAATTCACGTTGACGAATGTAGCTCAGATTAACATGCATCACGCGAAGGGAGCTTCAGTCGTGATTGTAAGGTTGTTCGCTATACTACAACTGGATATTGTGGTGATCCAAGAACCATGGATCAACAAAAAAGACCAAATCAAAGGATTCTAAATTGATTTATGATCAAAGGCAAGTATCTCCGCGTGCCTGTGTAATCATAAGAAATAACATAAAATATATTTGTGTTTCAGAATACGTGTCACGGGACCTTGTTCCAATCATGGTTCACCTCAACATTGGGGGTATCGACCGATACATCGTTATTGCCTCTGCCTACTTCGCTGGAGACGGGCCGATGACACCGCCAGAAGAGGTACAAGAGCTAGTGAGACACTGCAATAGCAGACAGCTGCCAATTATAATTGGTTGTGATGCCAACACACACAATACCGTGTGGGGAAGCAACAATAACAACGCAAAAGGTGAGTGTTTATTAGAATATCTCTTAGCAAATAACCTTGAGACCTTAAACGTGGGGACAACCCCCCCCCCCCCCTTTAGTCATGAGAGCAAGAGAAGAGGGCCTGGACATAACAATTGTTAATGTTGCTGCTAGGAAAAATGTAAAAGATTGGAGGGTGATGAGCGAGCCATCACTTTCCGATCATAGAATCATCGAATTTAGGATAGAGGGAAATACCATCTCGATTCCTACAATCCGAAATCGTAGAAATACTGATTGGTCTCTTTACAAGACCAATCTGAAGGACAATTTGGAACACTTCGAAGTGAATGGGGTAGATCACCCGCACTACGACCTGGAACAAAGAGTCGAACAGATCAGTGAGGCAATAATGGAAGCTTTTCATTCCAGTTGCCCACTCTCAAAGGCTCGTTCAGAAAAAGATGCACCTTGGTGGAATGAGAACCTGTCAAACCTCAGAAAAGAGATCCATCGGCTCTTTAATAGAGCCAAACGTGACGGTAATTGGCAAGGGTACACTGAGAAGCTTACTCAGTACAATATAGAGATTAGGAAGGCCAAAAGGCTTAATTTTCAAGCCCTTTGCGAAAAGATCACTTCCACTCACACAGCGGCCAGACTACAAAAGGCCATGGCAAATGGAGGAACTAACCCCATAATGTCGCTGAAAAATCCAGACGGACCATAGACGGAAAGTGGAGAGGAACGATCGATTCTTCTTCTTAGAACCCACTTCCCAGGTAGTGAACCAGCAACAGGCACCGAAATAGCAATGAACTACACCAAAAAATCCCGCAAGAAAGATTGGGACATTGCTAAGAAAATATTTACCAGACAACGGTTGTAATGGGCAATAAGTACCTTTCAACCATATAAATCACCAGGAGTGGATGGAATATTTCACTCCTACAGCGAGGGATAGAGGAGATTCTTCCTCACCTGCTGAAGATTACAAGAAGCAGTCTAGCAGTGGGTCTAATACCTAGAAAATGGAGAAGAGCAAGGGGTAACCTTCATACCAAAAATAGGGATAAAAATGGGACTGATCCCCGATCTTTTAGACCCATCTGTCTAACATCGTTTCTACTCAAAACGATTGAGAAAGTAGTGGATAACTACATAAGAAGAGAGAATCTGGAGAATATACCACTTCATAAATGTCAGCATGCCTACAGAGCGGGTCGATCAACTGAGACGGCTCTGTATCAGCTGACCGAAGTCATCCACAGAACTCTGAACAACAAAGAAATCGCAATGTGCGCATTCCTGGATATATCAGGGGCCTTTGACAACACAACTCATGTATCTGTCAAAGAAGCACTAAAAAGGCGAGGAGTGAAAGAAACCATTATAAAATGGATGTATGATTTGTTGACAACGATGATAGCTGAGACTGGGGAATCAAACCACCTCAGTTAAAGCCACTCGGGGGACACCTCAAGGGGGAATGATATCTCCCCTTCTATGGAGCCTCGTAGTAGATGAGTTGCTCTACAGGCTAACGGAGCTTGGCTTCGAATGTATGGGCTACGCCGATTACATAGTTTTAATAGTCAGAGGCAAGTTCGAGAGCACCTTGTGTGATTTATTACAAAAAGGCCTCAGAACCATTGAGCAATTATTCTTGTCAGTGGGACTGAACATTAACCCAAGCAAGACCATAGTAATTCCATTTGCCCGGAAAAGAACACTTCCAGCCATGAAACCCGTATCCTTAAACGGGGAAATCATAGAATGGAAATCAGAGGTTAAATATCTAGGGATAACCCTAGACAGTAAGCTTCTGTGAAACAAGCATGTTGAAATAACTGCTAGTAAAGCAATAAGAGCTTTGATAGCATGCAAAAATCTAGCTGGTAAGAGGTGGGGCTGTAACCCAAAAATACTGCGATGGATGTACGCCATGATTGTGAGACCAGCAATTACGTATGGGGCAATAGTTTCGCACACAAAAGCAAGTTAGTACAGCACGAGAAAGACCCTCGACAAAGTTCAAAGGCTTGCCTGTGTGTGCATCACTGGAGCTATGAGAACGTGTCCAACTAGGGCACTTGAGATCATTACAGATCTCACACCTCTACATCTGGTGATAGAAAGATCTGCCCAAGAGGCAATTCTTAGAATATCTAAGGAAGGTACAGGCAATGAGAGTATTAAAAATCAGGGAGCTTGGTCCTCTCTGACAAGATACATCTCATCAGTGAATCTTCTCAGTGACGAAATGATCAGGAAAGTAAGCATCGAAAAGAATTTCACCATGATGCTAAATACGAGGAGAGACTGGGAAAGGGAATACACCACACAAACTGTCAAAGAAAACACCATTAGATGGAGTATTTGGGCTTGGCACCAGATACTCATTATCGTTAGGCTCCTTCCCGAACGTATTTCAGGCAGAAATACTTGCGATCGAAAGATGCGTGGAAATGAACTTAGAAAGAAACTACCAGAAATGTGACATATCGATCCATTCTTGAAGAATTAGGCAAGAATAACAGGGTCTCTTTAGTCTGGGTTCCCGACCACTCGGGAATCATGGGAAATGAAGAGGCCAATACACTTGCCAGAAAAGGAGCACAAATGCACTTTATTGGCCCGGAGCCTTTCTGTGGTGTAGTAAAATGCTCCTACAAGAAAGAGTTTCGGAAGAAAGAGGAAACCGAAGCAGAAGCACTCTGGCAGTGCCTTCTCGGGTTGGAACATTCCAAAAAGTTCCTGTGGAACTTTGACACTGCTAGATCCAAAAAATATTTGGACCTCAGTAAAGATCAGCTACATCCCCTCACGGGCTTTCTTACAAGACACTGCTGCCTCAAGAAGGACTTAATGAGAATAGGTCTAGCAGAGATTGACGAGTGTAGTTACAACAAAATAAAATTAATGTCGGAAATGATATTAATAAAACAAACGAAACCAGTCCGGTAGAAAACATCGTAATTAACGACAATAAGGATAAAAACGAATCACCGAAAAACAATCCGATACAAAAAGAAAGAATCCTAATTAAATACGATGAGCTATCAGATACAGGTCCGTATCAAGTAATAATAGAAAATATAAATATGAAATCGAGAATAAATGCAATAAAAATTGGAGACTTGATATTAAAAAATTGGCCGGAATTAGATAATAAAATTAAAAATAATGATTTTGCAGGTAGATATAGGGTAAAGGTTAATTTCAAAGAAAGAAAATGGGCTAATTATCTAATAGAAAATTCTCCAGCTGTTTTTAAAAGTAGTCAGTTGGAAGTGTATATTCCGATATATTCCGTCAGGGTATTTTGAGAAATATAGAAATTGAACATGATGAAAACTATTTAAAAAGCAGAATTCAACCTCACGATTTCCACTGCAAATGTTCAGTGATTAGCGTAACGAGATTAAAAAGTAAAAATAATTGAAACTGATTCTGAAAAATATGTTCCCACCAAAAGTGTCATTGTAAATTTTAGATCTCAAACATTACCCAAATATGTTGTGTTGAATAAAGTTATCACTCACGTGGAGACTTATAAGCAGAGGGTTATATTATATTATAATTGTTACCGCTTCGGACTTCCGGGGAAACAATGCCGTAGTAAACCAAGATGTTGCAAATGTCACCAAGAACACAAATCCGATACTTGTCAAATCCCTTTGAAAGATTGTTTACAATGCGGAGGTAATCATTTGGTAACCGAATACGACAAATGCCCTGAATATGATAGACAAGAAGTTATGTCTGAGAAAAATATAAGCTATAGTGACGCAATAAACTTGTTCCCAAAAAGCACATACGCAAGTGTGGTTAAGAGTAATAATGGTACTAATTCTCTAGTTAATACAAATAACTCTCAGAATGTCGTTAGCCTTGCTAACTTTTTTAATGCGTTAACAAATCTTACTTACACCCCAGAAAACTTCACTAACAACTCCCAATCAAAACAAAATAAATATACTATCCATAAAACTCCGGCTAAACGGGTTAGACCTTCATCTCCCAATCCTTTATTAACAGAACAAATGAAATAATTAAACCCATAAATCATGATTTAAGTGGGGGAATTTTAAGTTAGAGCTCATATAAACAAATATGGGAGGGATCAGAACTGAATTTGATGAAGACATTGTAGATTCTCTAGTACACATCATCACAGATGTTATAAGGTCTTTAAACAACAATCATTTTCAATTTCAAGAATCAGATTTAATCAATATTGTTAAGGATAGGCTACGTTGTGAATTAGAGGTAAATTCGGGGAGTTAAATATTAACATACTACAGTGGAACTGCAGATCTGCGGTTGGAAATAAAAATAATCTAGAATATTTTTTACACGATAACAAAATTAGTATAGGTTTATTATCTGAAACTTTAAAAAAAATATCTATTACAACTAAGAGTTGATAGAGATGACGGCAAGGAGGGAGTAGCAGTATTAATAAATTCAAATATTTCTTATAAGGATGTCCCACTTCCTTACACAGAGTAAATTCAAGCTAAGTGTGTGTGCGTGGGTTTTGGTCATATAGAAAATGTATATATTGTATCTCTCTATATTAAACCGGTATCGAGAATAAGTAAGAATGAATTTGTAATTTTTTTAACTCCATTCCAAAGCCTTGTCTAATTGGTGGAGATTTCAATGCACATCATCCAGCTTGGGGCTCAGAAGCAGAAGATACAGATGGGAGGAACTTATTGGAGGCAATTAATTCTTCCAACTTAATTTTTTTAAATAATGGAGAAGCTACATTGGTTACTAGACCCGAACAAAGAAAAAGTGCCATAGATATTACCCTCTGTTCCCAAAACATAAGTCACCTTTTTGAATGGACAGTAGTTCAAGACCCCATGGGATCCAACCATTTGCCAACCTATTAAGAAGCAATGCACAAGAAAAAACAATTAAAAATAAAACAAATAGAATTTGGAATGTGAGAAGAGCAGACTGGTCTGCCTATAGTAGTTATATCGACAACAAATCAAAATATATGCAAAGAGATAGCTACGATCAATTGATTTCAGACATTAACGAAGCAGCAAATATAACAATTCCAAAATTAAACCATTCAGGCCTGCATAACCCAAAAAAATGTAAGCCCTGGTGGAACGAAAATTGCCAGAAAGGTATTACAGAGCGTAAAGAGTACTTCCGAAAATACAAAGAAAATCCCAACATAGAAAATCTTAGAAATCTACAAAAACAAGATGCATTAGTTAAAATAACTACCAATCAAGCAAAAAGACAAAGCTGGAGAGATTATTGTACTAGTTTAAATAAAAACACACACATTAAATTAGTCTGGTCAAAACTAAATAAATATATAAACAGAAAACAATCGAACACAAATCCTTTGGAATGGGGAAAATGGACAGAACAATTCCATAAAATGCATCCCTCGACTGGGTTAATGAAGAGCCTATGGAATTACACCCAATTATGGAAAATAATCATTTTTTAAGTAACATATTCACACTTCCTGAATTGGACAGGGCATTAAAGAAAAACTCCAATACTTCACCAGGTATGGATAATATTCACTATCCCATGCTCTACGAACTCCCAATTAATGCAAAAAATCGTCTGTTAAACATCTTCAACAATACATATTCAAATAAAGTAGCAGTACCAGAACAATGGAAAAGATATGTAATAGTCCCAATCCTTAAACCTGGCAAACCCAAAGAATCTCCTGAAAGCTACCGACCTATCTCATTGAGCTCATACGTCATGAAGACCTTTGAAAGAATTTTGAAAAATAGACTAGAGCACTGGATTGAGAAGAACAAACTATTTCCTAAAGAACGATATGACTTCAGACGCGGTCGATCTACTCAAGAAGCCACAGCTCTTGTCACATCCGAAATTCAAGCTGCATTTTCTCGTAACAGTTCAGTTTCTGCTCTATTCTTGGATTTGAAGAGAGCTTATGACACAGTGAATTTAAAAATCCTTGATAACCAAAATGAAAACATTAGGTACTCCCGACAATCTAATAGAAAAAATATTAAACCTTTACATTAACAGAGAAATAACTGTGCAACTAAATGGTGAAGAGCCATATAAGAATATCCTCAACGGGACTTCCACAAGGGAGCATATTAAGCCCATTACTGTTCAACATTTACACTCTAGATTTTGTAGATATCTTTGGACCAAACAATATGCCGACAATTTTTGTGTCTTGGCCAAAGAGAAAACAATAGAACGAACAATACAAAGGTTTGAACAAGCTGGAGATGCAATAAAAAATGGTTAGATACACATGGATTCAGGATGTCACAAGACAAAACCATATTCTGCACATTCACCCGAAAACGTTATCAGCCAGAAAATAACATTACACTAGGGCCTTTGAACATTCCTTATAAGACATCGGTTAAGTATCTGGGCATAACTTTAGGCCAAAAACTATCATGGAAAAACCATATTAATAGTTTGACAGGAAGATGTGAAAATAGCATAAATATTATTAGAGTCTTCTGCGATACAAAATGGGGAGCAGATCCAAATATTGCTTTAATCTTTTATAGAGCTCTAATACGTTCAATCTGGGACTATGGTTCGGTTCTATATGGAAACTCAACAATGAATAAATTGGGAAAAGTGGAATTAATTAAAAACAAATGTCTACATTTATGCCTGGGAGTCTTAAAGAGTACACCACTAAATGTCCTAGAAGTCGAAGCTACGGAGCTCCTTTGCACTTACGAAGAAAACACTTGACTGATGTGATGGTATAGCCCAAAATAGACATGAACTATCCTCACTATTAAATGTTCCCTATTGGAGAAAGAAAAAGCAACCCCTTCTCACAAGTTATCAGTTCCTAAGGCAATTTGAAGAAAATATGTATAAAAGTGATGTTCTTCCTTGTTACAATGTGGACTACAAATTATTAGAAATTAATGTGCCAACATGTTACCTTCATAAAGATATGCCAAATATTACTGCTATAAATACTTATATCAACAATAGCTTACATAACAAATGGCCAAATGCAGATTACATATACACAGATGGGTCAAAAAATACAGAAGCCACTGGATGTGCTTTTTTCCATCCAAACGATGTTTCCAAATTAGTAAAACTCCCAAACCAGATGTCTATATATTCAGCAGAACTAACAGCAATATTAGAAGCATTAAAATACATAAATAATCATGAGAAAACTAATTTCGTAATTCTAACTGACAGCAAAAGTTCTATAGATTCTATAAAAAATTTAAAATGGACATCTAATCTTTCACCAATCATTATTCGCACATTAGAAATCACCTGAACTCTAAGAGAACAGGGGAAAAGTTTCAGTTTGGTATGGATTAAAGGCCATCATGGAATGAAAAACAATGAAAAAGTAGATCAATTAGCCAAACTAGCAACAATAGATGGAGAAACATCAAGTGAAAATAAAATACCATTTACGGATTTACGTCCTTTAATGAAAGCGAAAAAAATGGAAGAATGGAGAGAATTGTTTATAAATGAACATAAAAGTTTGTGTTTTAGAAATATACAACCAAAAATATTTAGAAACACCTGGTTTCACAATACTCCCAATCGGCAGTTTATAAAAACGTTAAACAGAATTAGATGCGGACATGGAGGATATCCAGAACATTTATATAAAATTGGATTGGCAGATTCACCAGATTGCTCATGTGGGGAACTTGGAACACTACAACACATGGTTTGGGTTGCCAAAACTTCCATCGAGAGATTGAAGAATTCCTACACCAACTGCGACAAAATGGGATAGACCTACCCACCAATTTAGACAGTATTTTGAGTACAAGGAATGATAATGTATATTATGTAGTTTACCAACTTACCAACATTTGGAAAAAATGAAAATAAATATATGAAAAAATTTAAAAAAAGAGAAAAAAAAAATAATTAAAAAATATATATAAAAAAATTAATAAAAAAAAATAGTAATGAAAAATAATTAAAAAAATAAAAAAAGGAGAAAAAATTTTATCCCACCCTATAACATATTAACTTAGTTATATTATAAGAATTGGTTGTTTATTAAAAAAAAAGTATATATAAAAAGAAATCATGTATATATATATATATATATATATATATATATTATACTGTATTAGATATAGTACTAACAAAAAATATAGCGCTGGCCAATTAGTCCACGACTAAGATCAATAACTAAAACACACACACACACACACAAATTCTAGTGGACCAGCTCTGAGTCAAAGATACATGCAATTATTCCAAAATTGAAGGAAATCCAAGTACAAACTGTATTGAAATCCTAGGCGAGATAGGATCTTTATATCTCATGAGTCATTGTGGTGCTTCATAAAATGTTAATGCTGAAAAAGATGGAACTATTGCTGTTTTGGAAAATCCAAATCTTAGTTGCACAGATTAAATCTGGCAAGAGGTATAGGACAATCGTCTGTTTTTACAATATTGAAGAGGGAAAAATTGCATCCATATCATTAATCTCCTGTTCATAATTTATTACCAGAAGATTTACCAGCACAATTTTTGCAAGATAAACAAACCCAAACTTTCTTAATACCATTCTTTTCACTACAATCATTTGTATGATTCGGAGAATATGATACAAAAGAAGAATATTTCCAACGTGAGCTTGAATGTTCACATTTGGTGTAGAATAATACTTGATTTTTTAATTAGACCTTCTGAATTGTGAAACAATTTAAATAGACCCCTTTATCAAGTTTATTTTTTTAAGAACATTCAAGGGAACTATTAAAGGATAGTTTTCTTAGCCACCGAGAAATCCAAATTTCATTCCTTCTGATTTTCAATATAGTTGTAAATGTAGGAAATAATTTACAAAGAAAAAAGTTTTCTACTATTTGGATATGTTTTAAAAATGGTTTATAAAATATACTTATTCAAATTAATGAATGGCACTTTGAAGTTTTTTATTGTTGTTTGTTTATTGTCACACACTTAAAGAATAAACTTTTTCATAAATTCAAAATGTATTGAACTTTTTAAATGCAAATAACTCAAAAATATATCTAGTTACATGAATAAAAAAAAGTAACTGTTCTATGTACAATTGAAGGGCATTTTCTTTTGAATTATAGTTGAACAAATAAAAAGGTAATATGCTTTGAATTACTAAATTGACAAGGTGTAACTATCTCCTCTGTTGGCAATGTTAAATTATAATCAAATCATCATGCCAAAACACATAAAATTACATATTTTCAGGTAGAAACTACTGAAATAAAAAATTATTGCAAAACTCAATAGTTCAATCAATTGCCCTGCATCTTGGAAACCTACAATATTTGTATGAGGCATTCGAGGGGGTAACCACTGGACATTTTTTATGGTAAAAGATTGCCTCCCTTCAGGATCTCCCCGGTTCTCTTTAGGATGTCCTTGGATATCCCCGGATTTCCTCGCATCTTCCCGGATCTCCCCGAATTTCCTCGGATCTCCTCGGAACCCCTCTTAATATAATTACGGGATCAATCAACACAAACAGCTATATTTCAATGCACTAAAAACATTGTGAAATTTTTTGAGGAATTTTATCTGAATGCAGAATTATTTGTGGATCTTATTAAAGCATTTTTCGAATTTAATCGATATTATTTGATTGAAAAATCTTGAAATTTGTGAAATTGTATGAAATATGTGTTGAAATTACTAGTTCCTTATTTATATGATCGTTGGCAGTGTGTCAAGATAACTATAGATGACAAATGTTCCTTTTCCAGATATCTATTGAAATATATTGTGGGAGGATTTTACATCTTGAAAACTTTTCAGGGATTTCTCTTCCAATATCCGAAAACAATCTTCAATAATTTAATTAGACATTTTTAATAATGAAAATTCTCCTGCATAAATATTTGCACTAATTTGTCAGGAGTAATTTATGAAGATTCAGAATTGTATGTTGATATTACGTGGAAACGATGGATGTTTGATTAAATTCATTTTTGGTCGTGTTACATAAATACTAAATAACCTACGATTAAATTTACAATGGAATTACAACAAAATATGTTCATGGTCTTCCAGAAAAAATGTAGCTGAATTTTGTTAGAAAGGAGTAGACATTTGGATATCTCTATTGAAAACAGAATTGGCATTGGGAAATTTCAAGGTACAGTGAACTGACTTCTCAGTGTGTTTACAAATGCCAATTAGACATATTTTGAAAGAAAAACAGCGATTCTGAAGATAATTCAAGTTTGACCGATGAAAGAGTCTGATGTTGACTACGAAACGTTCTACAACTCCTTAAGTTCAGCTTTTGTTTATTTATTACTACATTATTTACCCAAATTGCTCCTAATAAATTGGTTTACAAATTTTCGCAGAATTATTGTCATTAAAGAATATTTTTCAATTCAAGTATTTAAGTTAGTAATGTAGCATAAAGATGTGTATCGCTCCGGTTATCAATAGTGCTTCGACAAAAAAAAAGTGAATCACAAAACAAAATTAATTTCTTATCAGCTAATGATAAAAACTGGACAACTCATTAGTAAATAAAAGAGACAAAAAAAAATGAACACATTACAAGCTTTTAATGGGCCGGGATTTAATTATAGCCAACAAATGATGCCTCAAAACAATGGAAGTACTGTACAGGGTGTCCCACCTTTCAATACACAAATACCGCAATATCATCAAATTCAAACTCACCCTCAACCAATATTGCATGGACATATTCAACAACCCCAGTATACTGTCAGCCAACCATCCCCTCCACAGCAAGCATCACATAGCCAAAACTACTGTAGAATGTCATCAACTAGTGAAGAAGAATTCGCAGGTTACGACGAGTACGAGCAAAATAATAGCTCCAACAAAAATAATTGGCAAGTAGTTAAAAACACAAAGAGAAGAAAAATTAGTGCAACAAATAGACCACAAGAGACAGTAACAAATAACAAGTTTAGCCCCTTAACACAGGAAGAGATAGTAGATGCCACAAAAATCAACGAAAATGAAAATAAAACACCAAAACCACCTCCAATATACGTATACGGAGTAATTAACTACGGGGAGATGATAGAACAACTGGGCACAATAGCAGAAAGCACACAATACACCACAAAATCCCTAGTCGACAATACTGTAAAGATATGTTGTGACACACCAGATACATATAGGAAGGTAATAAAACACATGAGGGACAACAATGTAATACACCATACTTATCAACCTAAAGAAGAGCGTGCCTATAGAATTGTCATTAAACAATTACATCATACTAGGGACATAGAAGAAATAAAATCAGAACTAACCAAAAATGGACACAAGGTGAGAAATGTAATGAATTGTAAGAGCCGAATAAGAAAAGAACCGCTGAATATCTTTTTCGTCGATCTAGAACCAGCAGACAACAACAGAGATATCTACAAGCTGTCAAATCTACAAAACAGAGCTATTCAAATAGAACCGCCCAAAACAACAAAGGGTATTACACAATGCATGAGATGCCAGCAGTACGGACACTCAAGGTCATACTGCAACAGACCATTTGCGTGTGTCAAATGTGGTGGAGCACATAATACGACAGCCTGCAAAAAAAGTAAAGATACCCCTGCTAGATGTGCTCTATGTGATGGTGCCCACCCAGCCAACTATAAGGGATGTGCATTCTACCATAGTCTATTTAAACCAAACAATGACAACAATCGTATGAATATACAAAAAAATGCAAATAACACTACAACTACACATATTCTGCATACAACGAAACCAGTGCCCCAAAACCACTATCCTATACATCCACAGAATAGCTATGCCAACGTAGTAAGAAATGATAGTGAACAACAGACAAATTTTAATATTAATGATATAATGAACAAATTTCTTGAGGAATTTAAAAACATGTTTCAACAACTACTACAACAAAACAGCATGGTTCTAAACATGCTATCAACGCTTGTATCCAAAATTCAATAGTTTCATTAAAATCGCAGAGTGGAATGCTAATGGGCTTCCACAACATAAAAACGAGGTAGAGTTATTTCTTCATCACAATGAAATAGACATTCTATTAATAAGTCAAAGCCACTTCACAAGTCGAACTCACTTCAGGATACCTCAATACACAACTTATTCATCAAACCACCCAGACAATACAGCCCATGCTGGATCGGCCATCTTGATAAAAAACACCATAAAACATGTTGAACTACAAAAATACGCCCAAAATAGTTTACAAGCCACAGTTATAAAAGTTAGTATGAGGTCATATGAGCTAACAGTTGCAGCAGTCTACTGTCCTCCTCGTTACAGCTTGAAGAAGGAAGACTACAGGAATTTCTTTGATACTCTAGGCCACAAATTCGTTACGACAGCAAACATATCTTATTTGGATCTTGTATCACAACTACTAAAGGCAGAGAATTAGTAAACTTAATACATGAAAACAACTACCACCCCCTGGCAACTGGAACCCCTACTTATTGGCCAACAGATCCAAATAACACACCTGACCTGCTGGACCTATTTATTACCAATGGTATTTCCCTTGCTTACATGGACGTCATGCCAAACTATGACCTCTCATCAGACCACTCTCCGATTATAGCAACAATCAGTAGTTTCATAGTTTACAAAACGATAACACCAAGGTTACATAACAGTAGAACTAACTGGGAAAAATACCGAGCCAAACTAGAAGAGGATATCAGCCTCCAAGTAAGTCTCAAAACATCAGACGAAATAGATGGAACACTAACATCTTTAAACTATATGCTCAAAGAGGCCGCACAAAATGCCACCCCTGCAACTAATACAGGTAATAAAGTTCACTACATCCCAGCGGAAATTAAAAAGCTAGTAGCCCAAAAAAGGAAGGCAAAAGCAAAATGGCATCATAGCCATGCTCCATCGGACAAGACCACACTGAATAGACTAAGTAACCAATTAAAATCTAAACTCAAAGAGGAACAAGAAAGATCATTTACATATTATATAACGAATCTAAACCGGCAAGACAACTCAATATGGAAACCAATAAAAAATTCCAAAAAACCTAAAACCCAGGTACCCCCAATTAGAAACGAGCAGGGAACTAATCTACAGTGGGCCAGAAATGACGATGAAAAAACGGCGCTATTTGCTGAGCATCTAGCTCAAGTATTTACACCCTACAGTGACGCACCAGATATTGAAATTGAAAGCAACCTAATCAACATTCCAGAAAACATCCCACCAATTAAACCACTAACCAAAGGTGAAGTCCAAAAAGAAATCCAATACTCAAACAATCGAAAAGCCTCTGGACTCGACAAAATAACTCCTAGGATGATAAAGGAACTACCAGAGAAAGGAATCATACTCGTTACTCTTATCTTCAATGCCATCTTACGCTTAAACTACTGGCCCAAGCTATTTAAAACAGCTGAAATAATCTTAATCCCAAAAGAGGGCAAAAATCCAAACGAAGTAACCTCATACAGGCCAATAAGCTTGCTACCAATGGTATCAAAAATACTTGAAAGACTGCTGCTACACAGAATCAATTCAGATCCGGAAACAGAAGAATGGATTCCTCACCACCAATTTGGTTTTCGGAAAGAGCACTCCACGGTCCAGCAGGTTCATAGAATAGTTCATAACATAAATACAGCAATGGAAAACAAGCAGTATTGTACAGCTGCCTTCTTGGATATTAGTCAAGCCTTTGACAAGGTTTGGCACACAGGTCTGGTATTCAAAATAAAGAAATATCTTCCCATCACCTACCTGAAATTATTGAGATCCTACCTAAGCGACAGAGAATTTCGAACGAGAATGAATGAAAGTCTTTCCATAATTTTCCAATTAAATCCGGGGCACCGCAGGGCAGTGTTCTTGGACCGCTGTTGTATGTACTACATACAGCAGATCTACCAACCAACAATGAAACATTCACTGGAACTTTTGCAGACGATACCGCCATCCTACCAGCCCACGAAAACCCAGCTACAGCGTCTTCGATTCTTCAGGCACAACTAAATAACATTCAAACTTGGTTACATAAGTGGCGGATCAAAACGAATGAAACAAAGTCAGTCCAAGTGACCTTCACGTTGAGAAAAGAACAGTGCCCTCCAGTGACACTTAATAACATCCAACTTACACAATCCCCTAGCACCAAATATCTAGGAGTGCACCTCGACTCAAAACTCAACTGGAAAGAACACATACTCAAGAAGCGGAAACAAATTGACCTAAGAATAAAAGACCTACACTGGCTAATAGGCAGAAAATCGAAATTGAGCCTAGAGAACAAAATCCTCGTGTACAAAGCTGTCATCAAACCAATCTGGACGTACGGAATACAACTCTGGGGATGTTCGAGCAAGTCGAACATAACCATAATCCAAAGAAGCCAGTCTAAAATATTACGTATGATAACTGACGCACCCTGGTACGTGTCAAATCTAACACTCCACGAAGACCTAAGAATATCATTTATACAGGATGTAATTACAGAACAAAGTAATAAGCACCACAAAAGACTAGAATTGCACAGCAACCCTCTACCCTCTACTCCATCCTCTAATAGAACCGCAAATTGACAGAAGACTCAAAAGAAACTGGCCAGCCGATCTGAAAAATGATTAAAGGGGTAGCCTCACTGGAGAGGACCTCACCACGCCAATAGGAACACACTGTTCCCGAGCCAACAAATTAGCCTATAGAACTGTTTGTTTTGATTGCTAAGAAAAGTGATATAATAAAAAAAAAGTATTTAAGTTTCTTTCAGATATTGCGACAAGATGCCCTAAAAAGTTTTCATGTCTCTTTTCAAGTTGACATATGAAATAATTTGATGTATAGCAGGGTAGCATATTTGTAGTATTATTATTCAATAAGTGATATGTGTGATATAGCAGACACTATCGAAGATGCAGTGTTGACCAAAATTGTGGCTGTTGCTAAGTTTTAATGGTGGAACAATCCAAGACAGGTTGTTGCCAAGTGGTTCAAGGAAAAAGAAAACATAAAAATGATAAACAAAAAATATTCACTCTCGAAAAATGTCAACGAAACCCATCAGGTATAGAAATGCAAAAAAAAGCTAAAAATGATTGACAGTTGTTTAAATAAAAACGTATAAAAACAAAACGGTCATAAGATTTCATGTTGAACTCTTTTCTCGAAGATTTGTATAGACTCACTATCTTTACTCAGTCTAATCTCGACAGTTTTAATGGTTGACATCCAAGAATTTGAATTGGACCATAAAAAATTTGGTCTTCTTCAACTTCTTGCATATCGTCCTGCTTAGGCCATACAAAATCTTCCCACTCATCTTTGAGGAATTTAAGTTTTGTTTTACGTTCATTTTCTTGATGTTCTCTTTTTTCATTGATCGTCTTACCACCATGTATCCTGCATAACAGCGTAATATTTTTCCATTTCAATTTTTGTTTCTTTTTCATCCTTTAAATTTTCTGTACTTTCACATTCATCAGAAGAATCATCATCAAATTAAATTTCTGACTCTTTTTGTTGAGATTCAGATACCGGAATTTTTGGTTTCATTGTTTCCCTGGCCATTTTACTGTAGAATATATCCTACGACCGACATTCTTGGTATTTGTTCTAGATTTGAACGTTTCTCTAATCTGTCTGAACTGAGTTTTGGAGTGTCTTTATCCAACAACCAACATAATGATGTTTTTTTCACTGTTTTAGATGCACCATTTTCCAGAGCAACTCTCAAAAAAGAGCTTTTTGATTTATCGTCAATCTGTTTATGAGAGTAATCTTATAAATTAATGTTTCCTTTAAAAGGTTTCAAATATTCCTCCAAATCTTTATTTTCCTCATCATCGCTTAATTTTTCTTCCAAGTCATCAACAAAAGTCGTCTCTATTTCCTTTATAATTGATTACATCCAAATCACAATCAGGTTCATAATCAGCATCACAAATTGAATCATAGCTGTCATTTTCTTCTAAATTTTGTACTTCTGTTATATCCGTCATTAATGTTTTGTTGTAACAGTTCCCAATTCCTGCATTTTCAGCTTTTTCTATAGCTTCTTTTTGGGCTTCCAAAACGATGGCTTGACATAGACCTGGTTGCCCTGAACAATTGCTCACAGGGTTGACTGCTCATCAGCCAAGGCAAAAACATGTCAGGTGTTAAGTTTCTCTGAGAAGAAATTTTTTTGATAAGTACTACAAGCATGCCATAGAATTGGTGCATGCAATACAATTATTTTAGCACACAGCGCCTAGTAGCCTACTATTTATTCAGAGCTTCTTCTCATATTTAGGGAAAATTAGATATGAAAATATGAATGTATACTGCTAGTATGCTTAATTTAACATTATTTCCAAAATTTTCGTGTTGATTTCTCTATGATAATAAATATTATATTGATTTGATGATTTCGCTCAGAGATACGAGAAAATTATCATGGGTTATTTTATACCCTCAAAATTGAGCGGGAAAATCATAAAAATACCTGAATAATGAACAACTTGTCTTCTCGAATGGCAATTCAGACGAAAAAATACAGGGAATTAATGTTTTTTTTTCAAAATGTCTTTTTTTTATATTTAAAAATGGTATTTTTTGTAAATTCGGCAGAGATTTTTTTAGTGAAAGGATGCAAACCAGGAGTCACGTCAGACAATTCATCCAGATTCCGAAACTTCGTTATCTTGTTTCATTTTCAAGATAAAAATGAAACATCAGTTTTTAAGAAAAAATATATCGATAGGTGTTCAGACTCCACTGAAATTTGGTAAAACCGGTAACGCCGGCAACCAGTGACAGTCGTGAGAAAACCCTGAGAATACAATTGACAATAGTTGACATTAAAAAATATAAAAATACTGATCTGTTTTTAATTCAAATAAGAACGAAAAAAGGTGCTACTGTCCACAGAAATAAAACATGGTCATTCGATCGGATTAAAATATTAATCAGTTAATTACTTGAAGAAGACAATTATAGTGCATCATAACATTCAATTTCGCCGCGTGGTGAGAGGAGTTCCAGCTTGAAAAATATATGGTAGAAGTGCCGATTTCCTGTAAGTCTGTTCCAATTTATGCATGCACTGTAAATTTGAATTATTATAGTCAGTATTTTCCGATTAGGATTTGAATATGTACAAGTAGTTACACATATTTATCTGCTTAGAAATCACAGTAAATAGTATACATAGGTACTTATTTAATTAATCTAGTTTTCTATTTAAATTCAACTTTCTAAGTTCTATTCTAAAAAAAATGGAAGTCCAATTGAAAGAATTAAAACTAAAAAGAGGACAAATAAAAAGTAAAATAACTAGATTAAACAATTACCTACTAGGTTTAGAGTTTGAAAAGGAACTTATATTAAAAGATAACACTTTATTTAGTACAATAGCCTTAAAAGTAAACAAGGCAGAACCATTGTTGGATGAATTTGAGGAGGTTCAAAATAAAATTGAATTAATATTAATAGATAATTATGAATTCCTAAATAAGGAAAAAGAGGAGATGGTAGACTTTGAAAACAATTATTTCACAACAATCGGAAAATTAAAGGAAATTCTAAGAGTAAACGATAATTCAGATAGGTCTTGTGACGGTAGTGTCTATACAACCAGCAAAAGGTCAGAAAAATGTAGCAATATTACTAAAAGCAAAGCTAGTGTCGCAACAAAAATATCGGAAGCTAGTAACAATATCGAATTACCAGTGGCGGAAATAAAGGAGTCAGAAATTATTAATACAAATGGTAACAGTGGCGATGTTAGGCTCTTACCATCTGTATCAAATCATGATTCTCGATTTCCAAAAATTAGATTACCAATATTTGATGGCCAAATTGAAAATTGGTTGGAATTCCGTGATGCGTTTACAGAAATGATCCACAATAAATTACATATAGGTACTGTTGATAAATTCCACTATTTAAAAATGTCCTTAGAAGGAGAAGCAAAACAATTGTTAAGTGGTATACAAAAAACAGAAGCTAACTATCCTGTTGCATGGAAACTACTATGTCAATATTATGAGAATCACAATTTAATAATTTTTAACCATATAAAAGCAATTTTTGACCAACCATATATGTCAAAAAAGGACAGTGGGGGTCTAAGAGATTTGTATTTGAATACCACAAAAAACTTAAGAGCTTTGGAGAGTTTTGGGGAACCATCAATCGATACAATTTTAATATATATATTAAACAGTAAGTTTGATACCGAAACACAAAAAGAATGGGAAATATACAAAAAAGAGGAAGACAAACCAACCATGAACGATATGGAAACATTTTTAATTTATAGGTTAGGGTTACTGAAAAAACTTGAATACAAAAGCTCTTCTTCTGGGGACACAATAAAGAGTGAATTCAAGGTTCCAAGGAAAGGTGTCTCACATGTAAGCACTGTCAATAAAGTAAAATGCTATTTTTGCAAAGGGGACCACTATATTTACAATTGTGAAACATTGTCAAAAATTCCAGTTTCTCAAAAAGGAAAAAGGGTATTCGAGAAAAAGTTGTGCACTAATTGTTTGAGACCGGGCCATTTTTCAAAAGATTGCAAGTACTCTGGGTGCAAAAAGTGCCACCGGAAGCACAATACACTACTACATATTGAGAATTACAATCAATCACAATCCTCAGAAGTAGTAGGTACATCAAATGAGAATAAAGGTAATGAAACCAATATATCAATGCACGTTACTGAATCTCTGATCCCATCGCAAATCCTCTTAGCTACGGCTATGGTCCAAGTGAAGGATCACTGTGGGAAACGCCATCTAGCCCGCATTCTGCTAGATAATGGATCCCAGTGTAATTTTATAACAGAACAGTGTTGTGATAAGTTAGGTCTAAATAAACTAAAATTTAATTTAGCAATTAGTGGCGTTGGTAAGGCATTATCTTTTGCAAATAACAAGGTCAACATTGAAATAAATTCACTGCAATCTAATTACAAAACTGAATTGTCGTGTTTAATATTAAATAAAATTACAGAACATTTACCTCTTCTAACTATAGACAAATCAATAGTAACAATACCCTCAAACATCCAGTTAGCAGATCCAGAGTTTTACAAAAGTAAACAAATTGATATGCTTTTAGGTTGTGACATATTTTGGCAAGTATTATCAGTAGGTCAGTTTCAATTGGGCAAAAATTTGCCAATATTACAAAATACAATGCTAGGATGGATAGTGAGTGGGGCTATAAACAATTCACAAAAAAATAACAATAGAGAAATTGTATGTCATTTTGTACAACCGGACGAGACATCTATTAATGAACAGTTAGCCAAGTTCTGGCAACTAGAAAACTATGAGAACGATAAGGTGATGTCAAGCTCGGATAAATTTTGTGAAGAGCATTTTACACAAAACACTATACGTAATTGTAACGGTCAATTTGTATTAAAAATGCCATTAAATGAGAAAATATACAATTTAGGGAAATCAAGGATTTCCGCAGTCAACCGATTTCTTTCATTAGAAAGAAAACTTGAGCGAAACTTAGAATTAAAAGAACAATACGTTCAATTCATGCGGGAGTATGAACAATTAAACCACATGTATAAAATATCTGAAGACAATGACACTCAAAAGTTAACTTACTATTTACCCCATCATGCGGTTATAAGAGAATCAACCATTACTACCAAATGTCGCGTTGTATTTGACGCTAGCGCAAAAACTACTACGGGAATCTCTTTAAACGACGCGCAACACAGCGGACCTAAGGTACAATCAGACTTGTTCGAAATTCTGTTAAGATTCAGATCAAGACAATACGTAATAAGCGCAGACATTTCGAAAATGTACCGCCACATATTAATAGATGAATCGCAAAGGTGTTTGCAAAGAATAATTTGGCGTGAAAACCCAAGCGATGAGTTACAATGCTATGAGCTGAAAACTGTGACGTATGGGACCAGCTCAGCACCATTTTTAGCGACTAGATGTCTTTCACAATTAGCAAGAGATACTAAAATAACGCTGCCACACGTGTCACGAGTCATAAAAGACGATTTTTATATCGACGACCTTTTAACGAGCTGTGATTCTATTGAGGAACTGTTAACAATTCAAAAAGATGTTACTAATATTTTAAAATCCGCGGGATTTACATTAAGAAAATGGTTAACTAATAAAACAGAACTTTTAGATAAATTCGAAATAAACGATGAGTGTACTATAAATATTTTACATTTAAGTCAAGACGAAAATAGTAAAACTCTAGGGCTATATTGGAATTCGCATAACGATACCATACAATATTCTATTAAATTAGAATGCCCTACAGTTGTTACAAAACGTATAATTCTGTCCGTTTCGTCGCAAATATTTGATCCGTTAGGATTATTATCACCTGTCACAATAAAAGCAAAGATTATTTTACAGAAATTGTGGCAGGCTGGAATAAAATGGGACGAAGTCGTACCCACGGATATACAAACGGATTGGAGCAATTTTCGCAATAATTTAACTAGTCTAAATGACCTAAAAATTCCTCGATTCATGTTGTCTGAAAAACCACTTATTATTGAGCTTCATGGGTTTTCAGATTCCTCCGAAGCGGCATACGGCGCATGTATTTATTTACGATCACGTGATAGTAACGGAAGGTATATATCGCAATTATTAACGGCAAAAACGCGTGTCGCGCCCATCAAACAAGTCAGTTTACCGAGATTAGAATTATGTGCCGCCAACCTCCTAGCAAACTTAAGTCAGGAAATATTAAACTCCATTCATTTACAAATCGATAAAAAATATTTTTGGAGCGATTCTACTATAACATTAGGCTGGATACGTGGTGCTGCAAACAAATGGAAGGCATTTGTTGCCAACCGAGTTGGAAATATTCAAACCCTGACCGAACCAATAAATTGGCATCATGTACAATCTAAACATAATCCAGCTGACTTGCTTACGCGCGGCATAAGTGCAGAAGAGTTAGTGTCATCAAATTTATGGTGGCATGGCCCTGAGTGGCTCCTGAATGATGATTCAGAATGGAAGGTTGATAACGTAAGGTGCACGGACTTACCTGAATCAAAACCTACTTGTCATGTGACAGTGACCAATGATGATTATTTATTAACTCGTTTTTCTTGTCTCAATAAATTAAAAAGAGTAATTTCAATTTGTGTTAGATTTATTAATAATTTAAAAACTCCTAAACCTGGGAGAAAAATAGGACCCTCGCAAGTTGAGGAATTAAATTATTCAATGATCCTTTTAACAAAATTAGTACAATTTCAGTAATTTCCTAATGAGTTTAATGATCTCTGCAACCAGAGAAGTGTTTCAGATAAAAGTCGCCTAATAATGCTCAATCCATTTTTGGATGAGAATAAATTAATCCGAGTAGGCGGCAGGTTACGGAATTACAAGCAATTTACCTTTGACAAAAAACATCCAATAGTACTAGATTCTAAACATAATCTCACTAAATTGATAATGAGTCATGAACATAAAAGTTTACACCACTGTGGTCCTCAACAGTTATTAGCATCCTTAAGAAACGCTTATTGGCCTTTAGCTGGTCGAGACGCTGCACGAAAAATCACCTATGCTTGCGTACAATGTTTTAAGGCAAAACCATCATCATTCCACCCCCTTATGGGTGATTTACCAGAATGCCGAGTTTCGCAAACTCCTCCATTTTTTAATGTCGGAATTGACTATGCCGGACCTGTTCTAATAAAGGACCGGAAATTACGGAATGCGAAACTAATAAAGGCATACATTTGTGTATTTGTCTGTATGTCAGTAAAAGCCATCCATCTTGATTTAGTGACAGATTTATCTACTGAAGCCTTCATGGCAATGTTCAAAAGATTTGTAGCAAGAAGAGGAAAGCCTCAAAATGTATATTCCGACAACGGTTCTAACTTTGTCGGAGCAAACTCTAACCTCTCTGATATATTTAATTTCTTAAAGGACTCATCCGATAAAATTAACGATTCATTAAGTAATGAAGGTATACAATGGCATTTTATACCACCACATGCCCCCAATTTTGGCGGATTGTGGGAGGCAGGGGTCAAAAGCGCAAAATTTCATTTGAAAAGAGTTACAGGAAATTTGAATTTAACCTATGAGGATTATCTGACTGTTTTAATTCAAATTGAAGGCATCCTCAATTCTAGACCTATCACACCCTTATCCTCTAGCCCAGATGACTATACGCCACTCACACCTGGCCATTTTTTAATCGGTAAACCAATGACCGCAATTCCAGATCCTGACGTTGGGCAGGTTCCAGTGAACCGACTTAATAAATATCAGCAGCAGCAGCAACAAGCAATTCTATGTTTCTGGAAAAGATGGCAGAGCGAATACATTTCAGAACTTGAGTCACGCCAAAAGTGGAAAAAAATGTAACCGCCCTCCTGAAGATTGACAGTCTAGTGGTAATCAAAGAAGACAACCAGCCACCCCTCCAGTGGAAGTTAGCACGAGTAGTTGCACTTCATCCCGGAACAGACAATATAGTGAGAGTGGCAACAGTCCGAGTGTCTACAGGCAATATTTTTAAAAGACCTGTATCGAAACTGTGCATTTTACCCATTGAACAATGAACAATGATTATTAGATCTTATGTTTTTTTTAACAAATGAACGAACTGGTTTCTTGTATCATTTTTATATTATAATTATTTTGATGGTTTGTTAACAATTAGTTATTGAATGTACGTTTCCTCGTACATATCAAGGCGGGCGGCATGTTCAGACTCCACTGAAATTTGGTAAAACCGGTAACGCCGGCAACCAGTGACAGTCGTGAGAAAACCCTGAGAATACAATTGACAATAGTTGACATTAAAAAATATAAAAATACTGATCTGTTTTTAATTCAAATAAGAACGAAAAAAGGTGCTACAGTCCACAGAAATAACAATAGGTAACGATGATTTCAAGAAATTCAGGAATGTGAAAAACACCTGTAATAAAATAATATAATTATTATTAGGTATTCAATTTATTTACTTCCTTGTACATTTAATAGCACAACAGAACGAAACCGATCTCAGAAACAAACGAAAAATACACAACACATAAACAAATTCACTATGTAAAAACGAAAATTCTTCGATAAAGAATAAGCATAAAAGTAACGTTGCCGAAGTCGAGATTTGTCTGAGGGATCCTTCTTACTGAGTATCAGAATCGAACGAGATGGTTGATTGTTAATCTGGAAAAATACCGAAGGATCGGTAACGATGATGCCGTTACTAGCTGTAGATGTGTACATATGTTCAAGAGATCTATGAAATCTCGCACGGATTAGGTAGAAATTAACATCAGAAAGTTTGCGCATGCAAAAATGATACTCGGATTGACTAGATCTCCTTGGATCTCCTCCCAGTAGAAGCACAAAATCTCCTCGGTGGTTACCCCCTCGGAGGCATTATATAAAAATATAGAATAAAATGTAGACAAAGTGGTTTATGTAACAAATCTAAGAACTTATTAGTGTCTTACAATGGTTATTACAATATTGTACTTCTGAAAACTATGAAATCGAGTTTGATTGTGAATACATTATAATTAAATAAAACTATTTTTAAACAATGTTAACGAAACTATAGAAAATAAAAGTTCTACCTGAAAAACAAAAAATCCTTGTGATACTAGAGTTGTTATTGCTTTTAGGAGGAGGGACAATATTTATTACGTTTAACCATAGCGAAATAGAAGATTCTAGGCACAAATTTTATATAAACGAGTAGAGTTGTGAATCAGACTTTATAATGTTAAAAGGGTTGTCCACACGATTTACATTATTATAATTAAAATTTACGAAATAGTTTGTACATGTGTATTAATAATAATATTAAATATTATAATTTTTACTACTACTTTACAGAATCTGGCAACGGTGTGTGGAAATAATAAAGTGTTTATAAAATTCGCCTGCATTTATTTCGATATATCAGAAAGTGCAGCGAAAATTAATTAACTAGAATTTGAATTGTGTAAACAAAAGGTAAAGTACATAGTGCAACAAAGAAGAACGTTAGATTTTGTAAAAACAATTAAATAAATAGGTTAGAATTAAGTTACTGAAATAAAAAGCAATTGATTTAAGGCGAGTTCAAAACGATATAATTCGCGACGTTGTCAAATTTAAAAAATAAAGGACAAAATAAAGAAAGAAACTAGATATATATAATAAGTGGTTGGATAGATTAAGTATCTCCGAAGAGTTGATCTGGGTACCTTGGTCTTACGCTACCACGAAAATAATATAATCAAATAGTAGTTGAATACAAAATATAAACAAAATGGATAGTGGTGATTATTCTACAGAAGATTCAAAGAAAAGAAAAATGGATGGATTATTTGAAGTTAGCAAGAGGACTAACAGAACCCCACCTAAAAGTAAAAAAGATGAAAAGTTAGATGAAATCTTAGCGTTAATGAAGGAAATGTCTGCAGATCAAAAGGTTATGAAATGGGAACAACAACTAATTAAAAACGAGATCAAAGAAACTAAAGATCAACAGGCTCTGTTTAACGAGGAAATATTAAAGTTGAAAGTTGAAAACAAAGTATTGAGAAAAGAAAACCAAGCAATTAAAAAAGAAAATGCAGAAATGAAAACAGAAATGGAAGAGATGAAAAAAACAATGGAAATTATAGATAAAGAAAGAAGAAAAAATAATGTGATGATAAATGGATTGAAACTTGATACTAATGAGCCGTCGAAATTGGTGGAAAATGTCAGAAACTTTTTGAGTCAACAACTAAAAATAAATATCGAGCCTAAAGCAGTTAACAAGATAGGGGAGAAAATGTGTATAGTGGAATGTCAAAAAGAAGCTGATAAAGAAAAAAATATGGCAAATAAAGCTAAATTAAAGGAGAGGAAAGAAGAAAGAGTTTTTATAAATAATGATATGACCAAGAAGGAAAGAGAAAAACAAAAAGAGATAAGGATGTTTGCAAAATTAGAAAATCATAAGGGAAAAGAAGTCAAAATGGGATACAATAAGGTAACAGTAAATGGGCAAGAATGGAGATGGGATAAAGAAACAAATAGAATGAAAATACTGGAAAAAATACATCCAAAAAACTAAATAAAGAACCTGATATTCATGGTAACAGAGAAAAAGACACGGTAACGGAATTTGATCAAAATAAAGTAAAATTAGCACCGGAAATGTGGAGAATTGGAACATGGAATGTTAGAAGTATTTTAGGAAAAGAAAAAGAATTAGAAGAAGAGTTTGAAAATACAAACTTGAGAATACTAGCTATAACAGAGACAAAGAAAAAAGGACAAGGGATAGTGAATATGGATAATGGTCATATACTCGTATATAGTGGCATTGAAAATGAGAAAAGAGCGGCAGCAGGAGATGCATGAATAATACATAAAAACTTAGAAGAACAAATTACTGGATGGACGGGATGGTCGGAAAGATTACTGGTGATAGAAATGAAAAATAAAAATATGGACACAAAAACTATAATAATTGTATATGGACCAAATGAAGACGATACAGTAGAAAATAAAGATAGGTTTTGGGAAGATCTAACTATGGCTACAGAAAATGCAAAAGGGAAAATAATTATACTTGGAGATTTGAATAGCAGAGTGGGAACAAAAGATGACATTTACAGTACAGTGATAGGAAAACATGGTGAAGCATTTAGGAATAATAATGGAGAACGGCTGTTGGATTTTTGCATATTACACAATTTTATTGTAACTAATACATTTTTCCAACATAAAGACATACATAAATATACACGTGTGATGGAAAGCAGAAATGAAAGGTCCATAATAGATTACATATTAGTGGAAAAGAGAAATAGAAAGGAAGTATTGGATACCAAAGTTAGAAGAGGACCAGAAATGGGAAGTGACCACTATTTACTTGTAACAAAAATAAGAGAACAAGTAGAAATTACAAATCATAATAGGCAAAAAGTAGAAAAAAGAATAGAATATGAATCGGTCAGATCATACAAACTTCAAAACAAAGATATGGCAGAGAAATACAAAACGGCATTATCAGGAAAGTTCTTAAATAATTGTGATATAATGAAAAATGGAAATTTAGAAGAAATGTGGGATTATTTCAAAAAAACCGTTTTGGAAACCGCTAAAGAAATATGTGGTTGTAGCAAGAAAACTAATAAGAAAAAACAAACAGCTTGGTGGACAGATGAAATTAAAATAAAAGTAAAATTAAAAAAAGAAGCGTGGAAAAAATATATAAATAACAGAACAACGAAAAACTATGAAGTGTACAAAGAGAAGAGGAAAAAGGTGAAAGAGATGGTAACAGTAGCTAAAAGAAATCAGTGGAAAGAATTTGGCGAAAAAATGGAAAGCAATAGTAAATCAAATCAAAAACTGTTTTACAAAACATTGAAGTCATTAAGAAAGGAAAAACCACAAGAAAAAACATGGATAAAAAATAAAAAAGGAGATATACTAAGAAATGAAAACGAAGTAATTGATAGATGGAAAGAGTATTTTGAGGAATTACTAGGAGCAGACAACAGAATTCAGGACATTAACAAAAAAAAGGATGCAATAATAGAAAATAAAGACATTGTAACTCTAAAAGAATTACAGGAAATAATACATGAATTGAAAAATGGAAAATCTCCAGGAATTGATAAATTAACAGCAGAAATGTTCAAAAATTTAGGGGAAACAGGAACAAAAATATTATTGACAATATACAACAGGGCGTGGAGTGAAGAACAGATTCCAGAAGATTGGAAGACAGCCTTAATAGTTCCAATATATAAAAAGGGGGATAGACAAGACTGCAATAATTATAGAGGAATAAATCTACTTGGTACTGCTATGAAAGTCTACGAGAAGATTATAGACAGTAAGATAAGACCAGGGATAGAAAATACTCTCGAAGAATCGCAAAGTGGATTTAGAAGAGGGCGAAGCATCCAAGACCACATATTCACAGTGAAACAGATAATTGAGAAGTTCTCACAACAAGAAAAAGAGGTATATATGGGATTTATAGACATGGAAAAAGCTTTTGACAAAGTACCAAGGGAGAAGTTATGGAAAGTACTAGAAGGAAGGGGAGTAAATTACAAAATAATAGATATAATCAAAAACATTTACAAAAATAATAGAAATTGTGTAATATACAGGAATAAAACATCAGAACCATTTTCAACACAAGAAGGATTAAGGCAAGGAGGGGGACTAAGTCCATTATTATTTACAATTTTTATTGATGAAATAATTAAAAAATCGTCAACTAAAATGGCAAAACTACACATTGGATACAAACATTTAGGAAGAGTGGATATATCAGAAGCAGCTTTTGCAGATGATTTAATAATTATGGCAGGGAAAGAGAAGGATTTACAAAAGAATATGGAAATATGGAGCACGGTATCGGATGAATTTGGAATGACAGTGAATCAAAGTAAAACCAAAGTTATGGTTATAGGACCGAAACAAAAACATCTAAATATACAGTTAGAGGGAATACAAATTGAGCAAGTTAGAAGATATAAATACTTGGGAGTAGAAATAGAAGAAAATGGGACGCAGGAAGTCGAAATTAACAATAGAGTACAAAAAACGATGAAACTTTATCACACGATGAACTCGACATTCATAAATAAAAAGGAAATTTCCAAGAAAACGAAGTTAAATGTATTTAAAACAATTTACCGGCCAATATTAACATTCGGATGTGAATCTTGGGTATTAACAAAGAGACAAAAGAGTCGAATACAAGCAGTTGAGATGAAGTATCTTAGGCGAGTTAAAGGAGTCACAAAGAAAGACAAACTAAGAAGTACGGAAATAAGAGAAGACCTTGAAATAGAATCAACACTTAAATTTATTGAAAAGAGACAATTAAGCTGGTGGGGACATTTACAAAGAATAAACGATACAAGACCAGTTAAAAAAGTATGGCAATCAAAAATACAAAAAAGAACGAAAAAGGGAAGACCAAAACAAACATGGGATGGTGTTATGGTAGGCATAATGCAAGAAAAAGGAAAAACATGGACAGAGGCAAAAACAATGGCAAGAGATAAACAACAATGGGCTAAATTTGTACACGAATAAAATTCTATCTGGACCAAAGCATCAATGAAAAAATGAATATATGTCTTAAGTATAATGCGATGTAATTGAAATAATTGTAAAATTATACCCTACACCATATACTATGGTAATTGGGTTTCTGATAATATATATATATATATATATATATATATATATATATATATATATATATATACATCTTACTATCATTTCTGCATCCTTTCAAAACTCATACATTTTAGCGTCCACGAGAAAGAAGCCAAATAGAGAACTGGAAGTACGAATATATTGTTGCTCACGTCACCCCGATCCCGGCAATGGTCTCAATTTTCAATTATCTTTTTAATAACTATATACGTTATTTTTACATTTTACTATCATTTTTACGACCTTTTAAATGTGAGTTAATGTTGCGTCCCTTGTATAGTTTACTTTCAAACTGCTGTTAATTTTTCTATCAATGTGACGTCCTGCAGTGTTGCCATATTTACTGTATAACTGACAAGGACAGAATAACGGTGAACCTTGTCGAAAAAGTGAGATGTAAATAACATCATACTTTCTACAGATAATGATTCTTTTTTGGATACCTACTTTTACTGCGGAATAATTCTAAAATGCTTTTAGATATTTTTTAAGTTACTTTCTCAGGTATCTCGTTCCAAAAATTTCTATTACTTCATTAATATATTTAAGTTTTATTCACTGGCTATTTTAATATGTTATGCATTTTTTGTTTTACTTTTTTATTGACTTAAAAAGTTAGCTATTACAAGAAATTTCTCTTGAAAACGCGAAGTATGTCTATATGTATGATATTATGTTCTTTTCAGGAAATGATGTAGCTTTCGAATCGCTCATGAAAACAGTGAGTGCTTTTATTAATCGTTACTCATAGCATAATGTCGTGTCTAATGATAATTTTTTCTGAGGTATCTTTTTCTTTATGGGGAAGCGTTTATAATAGTAAATAAATCCCATCTTCAACGTCGATTTATTAGTTATTATTAAACATCTTTTTGGTTGTGCTGAAAATCCATATAGCGTTCTTACAAGGAAGATGCAGAACGTGTTATAAAAGTCGAATACGATATGTGTAACGGTTTCGTCGAAATCATTCAGCCGGAAGAACAAGATCATTTCCGAAGTATATGTAATTAGATTTTTCGTAGGCTTATTATTAAAAGGATACTTAAACACGGGATACCTTTAAAATAGTTTAATAACTATTTTATGACGGCTTATTGCCTGGCAACAATCTTGTGTTATAGCTTGTAGAAAAACATTTAAGAGTCTGACACAATTCGTACCCAAAATATAATATTTTTAAATTTTACATTTTTTGGTGTACACCTTTTGCACTTACATCTTTAATTTTAACCATGTTTTATTTCGAAAAATATCTGGATACCTTTGCAACAAATCTTCACATTCTACTCTTTTAGGGGGGCATGCACTTTCTAATGTAAGGAGCAAAAAATTTTTTGAAGAGACCTTTTTGTTCTGCAGTCCAAGGAATTTTTTGTCTCTTCTTTTTCGCGGAGAAAATATTGGGAGACATTTTTGTTTCATAGAATGAATTATCTATAGCTGGGGCAGATGCAAAAATGGCAGGAGCAACGAGGTTGTATGAATAATTTATATTGTCATCTGAATCAATGGGTTCAGAGTCTACTCTTTCAGAATTAGAATCTTCAAGTAAATCCTCTTCCAAATTAATTTCAATATCATCCAGAACTTGTCTCTTAAAATTACCAGCTTGTCAGCTTTGTATTAAAAGAAGCAGCTTAGAAATTTTAGCCGTTTGAAACACATCATCGGACAACCTGTACGAATTTTTATGGACATTTACAGTATGCCCCATAAATGATACCAACTGTTCAATATCCCCGTCATTCATACTCAAAATTTGACTTAAAGTTGCCAGATGTTTTCTAATGCGGGTTGAAGTAAGAGCATCAGGATTTTTTGCCCCACACGCTTTGGCATATTGATGCATTACTTTGTAACCGCAAATTGCCGATTTTTTTTCTTTATGTGGAAGAGCAAATAAGAAAGGGTTGTCTTTAGGAACAACATTTACGATTTATGGTTAGTTAGCTGATGTGTTATATAAAAGGCGGGAAGCGTTTGTACGAAATTTTTAAATTCATTAAATTGCTTATTTTTTATGCTTTTCAAAAATAGTTTAATATACTTCTTTTCAAAAACAAGTGAATAATAGGAGTTTTGTATCATTACAGTATAAACAATTAAACCACGGCGGGTAACATGTGACAAGTAGGCTTTAAGAATAAAATTTAAAGTATGCTTTAACAACATGGTTATATAATATATATAAAAGATTTATTATTCTGTTTAAATATTTCAGAAATGTTTATTTAAGGATGGAAGCACTTATGGTGAGAAATTATTAGGTATAATAATATAAGTTTTACTGTATTTTTCTACAAATTATCATTATTAATAAAGTTTGCTGTCTTGTGCACAATTATTAAAACAAAAGCTAGTAGTAAACATAATAGTAGAACTATCTAGCATAACGTGTTTGCAGAAAATTTTATTATTGATAGGATTACATATAATAGTAGATTATGCAATGAGGGAGAAAGATGTATTTTCTAACCAGGGGGCATTGAGGGTAAACAGCATTCTACCCGAGTTGCATATATACTACTCTTTTCACGACTCATACAAGATATAGTGAAAGAAACGTTTCCAAAAATCCAATTTTATTGACATTTACTAATTTTAAAAATACCTACTGGTAGTCTTTGGCAATAAATTAGGAAACAAATTTTGATCATCGTGAAAATGCATAAATGAACGAGCTTGATTGAGTTGTTATGTGTTAAAATATGGATGTTGAAGAATTACAAATTGCTTGATTATTAAAGTATAAAATGCTGCGGTGGTCGATTTACTACAAGAAAATTAGAAAAAGTTCTAAGAAACAGCTTGATGCATAATAAACATTTTTGGAATTAATAAACATTAATTTGCCACTTCTGTCACGATTTTGATATCAGAGAAGTTGATTTCTACTCTAGGTCTTAAAAAAAATTCATTATTTTACAAATGCCAAGATTTGAAAGTTTTATGAAGTGGGATATGATGTACGCATTCATCGACTGAAGCCGACAAAATTTAGAAGCTGCATCTGAATTATATTTGCAAAGGTACTCCCATAGTTTTCAACCTAATCCAACTATTTTCACAAGATTCGGAAACATTTAAAAACGTTTGAATATTTATTGCAAAATAAAGTTATATTGAGTGTTATGTGTTTTAACAAAATGGTAAATTCACATATTTGATACTGTAGCCGCCAGCCCCCTGTGTATATATTCAAAATAAAATAAAATATTTTTTCTACTTCCGCTACTAAAACCGCACTTTGAACACGGGTTTGACATGCACAAAACGACTCTTTAAACACTAGTGTTTAAAATGCGTAAAGTCACATCTCGTTTATCTTTTGTTTTTTTAAACGTCAAATCAAGTTTATCTTTTGTATGTTAAATTTCATATTCTGTGATAATTTTGTTATTCTGCGTCATTTGATTTGTCAGTCAGCTGTCAGCCATCGTCCGTCATGTAATGAATATAATTCAAATATAATATAATTTTTTCCTTCCCGCGGGCGAAGAAAAAGTATAGTAAGCACCTCGTGTTAAAAACGTCTTTAGTCACTCGTTTTACAAAGAACTCGTTCCGCTTCGCTCCACTCGTGCCTAGTAAAACTCGTGACTAAAGTAACCTTTTTGACACTTGGTACTTAATATACTATAAAACTCAGTACCAATTTCCACTGCACGGCCGAGAAACTATTGTGAATGGTGGAGTGAAGGTCGTGCCGGCAAAAAAAGTATAGCTGGAGATGTCAGCTTTTTACGAGAGATCATATGTGTTCGTCCGATGTCCGATTATCGCAGTCCATACGAACTGAATCATTTTCAGATACTATTAAACTATTTCAAAGCCCACTGATCAAATGTTTTCCGCCTTTGTTTATTTATTTATTCCATATAATTATACAAAATGCCTTTTATTCATTTGTTTTCGAAAAGAAATAACTATATATTCTTGAAAAGCTTAAGCAACTTAATAGAATTAAAGCCAACTGTATATAAGTTAAGTTTATTGCGTATCCACCGTTGAATTTGTCTCAAAAAAAATTGGGCTGAGATTATAGTATCCATCGAAAATGGGCCAACCTGTACAAATAATAGGACGCGACCCAAAACTTACTTACAAAGATTTCCTTTTTTTTCATACTGCACGGTTAAGACGTTCATTAATGTTTATTTGACACTAAACTAACCATGCTATTATAGAAGTATTGGTAATTTGCGGTTTAGTTTTTCGGGCATACGCTTCCCGCCTTTTATATAACACATCAGCTAACTAACCATAAATCGCGAATAAAGTTCATACATATACTTAGCAGTCTTACGGGTTCAGGCTAATATTCAAACTTTTTACAAATCACCACTACTAATACGGACGTAACGTTCGCCTAAGTTGTGACTATACTATACTCCCGCAAACTAACGAAATGCATTTAGTTTAAAATGTATTGTTAATAATACCAGACACTACGTTGCCAAATCTACTGGACGTCAGAATGTTACGAAATTGTAACTTTATGTATATTAAAGTATATTCTGGTGCGCCACCAGCAGAAATTCGTTGAACTAAAACTATACCTTTTTCATACATTTCCTATCAACTTTGCGTCCATTTGACCTTGGTTAATACTTAAATATAGAAGTATCTGCAAAAGATGGCAGTTGGACACCCGTGGTTAACCATAGTATTTTAGGTGGTCTATCTTTTCCATATGTTCTATGGGACAAATATTCATCAGAAATTGCCAAAAACGAAAGATGTAGTCTTGCGTCCGATATACGGACGTAAGTTTACAGAGGATGCAGGATTAAATGCAAAAGTCATTCTATCGGATGCAGAAATGATAGTAAGATGTATGTATATATATATATATATATATATATATATATATATATATATATATATAATTTTTACTAAACATTTAGAAAGATATTGTAAACAAAATTTTCGGCAATTATCTCAATCACAATTTTAATTCTCTATTTTATCAAGTTCACTGACAAAAGTATTTTGAGCATAATACAATATGATTTACATTTATAAATGGATTATTGAATGTATGACAATTGAATGAATGTCAATATTTACTGTAATAATTGTAATTCTAATTATATACATTGTACTTATTTGAATTGGTAAATTCTTGGCAAATGCTAATTTCCAAAAATATATTAAGTTTGGAATTAAAATGTTGAATACTAACTTACGTCTTACGACCCCTAGTCTATTATACTAAGAAGTGTTTGTTTTCATTCTACATTATTAGACAATATACCTACCAGTGTGGTATGGTAAATTAGGTCCATCACAAAGATCTCCAGTAAATCTTATGTCGCACATACAAGTACCATTGTAACATTCTCCTCTACCTGAACAATCCGTTGAACAGCTGGAGCTTAGTCCTGACATTATTAGAAGATGTCTAAACATTATTGAGTCAGATCTACAAATAAAATTGCTCGTAAAATTGTTATAAAAAAAGAATGTATATTAACATTTGTTTACCTTATGAGAATCTGCAATTTCTTCTATATAAAAATGAAATTCAGCGGAAAGTATCCTATTTAACTGTAATTAGAACGTTCATAATAAACAAAGAAAAATATGTCTCCCAATATCATATTGATCATAATCAGGTCAGCAGTTTATCTGTCATTGCTCAATTTATAAACAATCAGTTCTACCAGCATAACATTTTTCAGTTGCATAAAATGGAATAGGGAAATTGCAGTCTGGGTTAAGATCTCAGCGCCATGGCGATGACAGTTGAAAGCTAGACAACTACCATTATACTATTGCTTACGTTTATGTGTATTATAAAATCGGTCTCTTTAAGATATTTTTCATGTGAAATATGTATTAAAATAAATTTAGTAAGGCTTCTGATGCTTTTTGGCCCTCAAAAACTATCTTCAAAATGTCCTCTTGTTGATCCTCATTAAATTCACATCCAATACACCGGGGGGGCTAGTTTTGAATATCAGTGAAATTGAATTCACAAGTGAAATATTTCAATTTTTAATTCACCATCGAAATAGAATACCTAGTTTTGAATGGTAGTGAAACGAAATTATTCTAAATTCACTTAAACGAATTTAATTCGAACAATACAATCTGACAACAACGGAATAGCCGTCATATTAGTTCAAAAGTTAAATTATGAAGAAAAAAGAAGAATAATTGGGGTTAAAAATACATTAATTTCATGAGATGATAAATTTTGAAAAATATAATAATAATTAAATTAAAATATATCTTGATATAAGTTATTGGGGTTTTATTTAAGAGATAGGTAAGATTTAAACAGGCTTAGTTAATTGAATTACATTATTTAGCATTATTTGCTGAAGTTCCTCTAAATTTGCAAAAAAATATAAAGCGTCCTCGCGTCACTCTCGTCTAACTAATAACTACTTATTACTATGCTAATTACTACAAAGAGTGACTAAAAAGGTTGAAAAAGGTAATCAAACTAAAAGAAGGGATCTACACAAAGTATCTAACAAAACCAAAACACAAAATTCGATGGTTCTAACCTCAAATATATTAAAATTTCGCAAGTGAAGTAAGAGTTTCGACAGCTAAATAGTATTCGAATTAAATTTGTGAAATTTTTTCGAATTCGAATTTTATTTCACACATGAAATTAGTTCAAAACTTGGGATGATCGAAATCAATCGAAATATGAGAAATTTCACTAGTGAAATATTTCAAAACTAGCCCCCCGGGTCCGGACTCGGTTGAAAAACGCACCTGTCAGTTTGGTTGGAATATGATCTGTGATTATAGGTGCGTTCTTTTTGACTGTGATCTCAGTTACTCTCAGCTCACATCAGTAATATGAGCGTTCTTTTTGTTTTACTCACTTTAAGTGATCTGAGATTTTTCCTCCCCCTTCACCGATGCTGAATGTGTTGTAAGGGGGTAACAGTTGGAATTGAGTCGGAAATAAAGTGGAGGGGATGAAGAAATATTTGATTTGCTTGGTTTATATGTAGTTTTAACCAAGGTTATCTAAGTTTTTAACCATTGACATATAAATAATAAACACACATAATCTATTTTTCTTTTGTTACAAATTATGGATACATTAATTAACATTATTAGATGCTGATACGAATCTGTCGTATAGTTTAAATCTATCGACAGATCGCGCGCTTCAATTGAGATGTCGTTCTTTTTGGTGCTTACTCACATCACTTTACCTCAGATCACCTTAACTGAAGTGGGCTGAGATCTCAGTCAAAAAGAACGCACCATTATGTCGTTATTAGAAATATTAGAATTTAGTTTATGAAATTTTTAATTTAAAAATAAATATAAATTTATGTCCTATGAAAGTAAATATAATGAAGAAGCATATTGTACGTGGTATTAGGTTTACAGAATTAAGAAACAGTTTTCTGCCGCAGTTCAAAATTTACGGTTAAAAGACGATTTTTCAAAAAATCCCAAAACCTAACACAAAAAACCTTAATCAAATTTATCAACTTCAATGGTCAATTCATACTTCAAAAAATTATGACCTAATACTAATGAGTATCACTTATGAACCACCACTAACAAAGTTAACTATCCCATTTCACATGTTTGTATTTGTTCATACTTTATATAGTTCATAGTGCTTAATTCAAAAGTATGGAGTAATATGAACAAATACTGGTGAAATTAAAAAAATATAATAGCTATGGAGGTATTAGCTAGTAGTAGCAGCTCTTCGGAAAGTCGTGATGAAGATGATAATTTTCGATTGATAAATTATCCTCAAACCGAAAAAAATAGAAAATTATTAAAATATTGTGAATAACTATTCAAAAGAGGTAAGTTAATAGTACTTGTATAAGTGATAAGATTAATTTGAAAAATCCCAATTTTATCATAAAGAAGTAATACATGAGAGATGGGACCGAACACCAGCTTCCCTGTGCATTCTCTCAGTTTTGTGGTGAGTGTTTGAAGAGAACTTGAAGTCAGAAAATATGTTGACACTGTATAACAGGGTTATTGATGTATAGATCATTTTGAGGTGACGTCACGACCAGCCCGCCAAATGTTGGTAGGTCATATAAAACGTTCTCGCCATTGAAAACAATACAAAAGATCCAGTTTTAAAGTGCGAATAATTTAAAAATGCCAGCGTTCTGTGCTGTTGTGGGATGTTCTAAAAGGGCAGAAAGGGATAAAGTTCGTTTTTTTAGAATCCCCAAAGCCTTAAAAAACCGAGGAGAAATGCTGGACGCCGTATCGAAACAACGTAGAGAATGTTGGGTTAAGGCTTTAAAACGGGGAAATTTAAGCGATACTTATCTTAAACATGCACGAATTTGTGCAAATCATTTTGTATCGGGTAGGTAAATAATGTTAATGCATAAGAAATACAAAAATATTATTCAAAATTTTAGAATTTATACTTAAATATGGTGTTAAACTAAACGTTTTTTGTTCAACTTTTTAGGAGAACCAGCCAAACTGGAAGATAGGGATAGCCCTGATTGGGTATCTTCTGTCAATATGGGATACATTACCATAAAAACAAAAGATGAGCAAAGCGTAAAAAGGCATGATAGATTGGTTAAACGACAAACGAAACGTCTTAAAATGGTCAGTATTATTGTTATTTAAAAAAGTTGTAATCCTTAATCAAAATCTCCATTATTAGGATGAGGTAGATGAAGCTGGGAATAACGCAATAATTATAGAACCTATAGCTGGTCCATCTACAGAAGCCGTAGAACCTCCCGAAGAAACACCTGAACTGTACAATGAACATGAAAGTCGAAAGACTGCCAACACCCAAACAGATTTGGATATGGACCACTTAAACAAGCTCTTTGGAGATCTCGATTTTGCTAATCAAAAAATATATGTTTTGGAAGAAAAATTGAAAGCATCAGATTTAACGGAGGAGTCATTTAAAAACGATTCAAGAACATTGTACTTTACTGGGCTCCCAAAAGCTGAAATGATGTTTCTAGTATTTAATAGTGTGGTTCCATATTTATCAACTAAAAGTGTTCTGTCTCCGTTTAGACAGTTTATTATGACATTAATGAAGTTGCGTCTTAACTTGCCGTTCAAGTATTTGTCTTACAGATTTGGTATTGCTCCATCAACTGCTTCAGAATTATTTTACAAATGTATTGATGTACTCTATGCTAGGTACAAAAAACTTATATTTTGGCCAGATAGAGAGATTTTGAAAAAAAGTATGCCTGCCTGCTTCAAAGAAAATTTTGGTGATCGTGTAGCAGTAATTATTGATTGCTTTGAAATATATACAGAAACACCATCAGGTATGTTAAATGCAGCTCGTTGTTGGTCAAATTACAAGCATCATGAGACTGTTAAGTTTTTAATTGGGATCACTCCTCAAGGAACAGTATCATATATCTCAGAAGGTTGGGGCGGCCGAACCAGTGATAAGTTTTTAACAGAAAACTGTGGATTCCTAAATTTAATTGTGCCTGGTGATGTAATTTTAGCCGATAGAGGATTTTTGATAAGAGACTCTGTTGAAACTCTAAGAGGACACCTGGAAATTCCTGCCTACACAAAAGGAAAAAATCAACTTGATCCTGTTGATATAGAAAGCACCCGTAAGATAGCAAACGTAAGAATTCATGTGGAGCGAATAATTGGCCTGCTTAAGAGAAAATTCAAAATTTGTCAAGGTCCCATTCCTATTAGCATGTTATCAGCATCTAGAGATGATTTAAGTGTTTTAGATAAAATTTTAGTTGTATGTGGAGCATTTCTCAATTTATGCCCTTCTGTTATCCCCATGGATTAAAAAAGTCCCTAATTTAATTTTAAACATATTTAGCTCTACGCACCTAATTTTCTAATTTGTTTTCTGTTTTAAATAAGATTTTAGTTGTATGTGGAGCATTTCTCAATTTATGTATTTCTGTTAACCCCCATGGATAAAAAATCCCTAATTTTATTTTAAAAGGAATTCAAATTTTTCATTTTTGTTCCTCATTATTTTGAACACGTTTTTGATATACTGCAATAGTTAAAATGCCAGTAAAATTAAGTATTGAACATAAAATTGAAAATGTTCTTATATTTAAGAATAGACACCCTGATAATACATTTTACAACTATCAGACAAGTAATAAATAAATTCAAGAGTTCTGGAAGTGTTGAAAATAAATTTATTAGGAAACATGAGCCATGGATTACAAATGAAGATATTGAAAATGAAATGATGCCATCGGTAGTGAAAAATCCAAAATACTCACTTTGAAAAAGAGTATAATTAGGCAACTTTTTACTCTTGAACAAATGTCATATTTTTTTACAAACCTTGTGTATGACTAAAAAATAATAATATCTGATAGTTGCATTTTGGGTTGTAGGCCATGCAAAGATTTTAATAAAACATTACTTTTTTGCCTAAAAGTGATAATAAAAGAGTTGTCCATTTGTATATAACTTTTTGGGAGAGACTGTATGTATATATTTTAATATAGTGTCATTATGTAGGTATGGTAACTTTATACTAATTAAATATTTTCAAGTATAAACTTTGTAGGTTTTATAATGAAACTTTATTATGTGAGATTTTTATAACAATGTAAAATATGGATTTATCCATTTAATTTATTGATCATAACTAGGTCAAAGTACTTGGTGGTTGAAGCTTTTAAATCAAAATATGTATTATATAAACTGGATTTTGTTATTAATTTTTTTTTATCTACTACTCCATACGTAAAAAATAGTATACTGTTTAACGAGTGATGAAAGTAACATTTTCTGCAAACGAGAGAACAGTTCATCTAACAAGGCACAGCCGAGTTGTAAAAAATGCTTTTGACAAGTAAAACAATACTTTTTCTATAACTATGGCTTACTATGTAGGATGTTCAAGAAGTTTGAATGAGTTGAGTTATCTTTAAAGTGAACTTTACCGTGCTTGTTTTGGCATCCACCTTTATATTATAATTGAACGTATCTAAACTTTTACCATAGATATACTGTATAAAATCCTAAAAATGAAATCTAAGATTGCAACAATAATTTTATTCAATTAATAATTTACTAACTTTGAATAACTCAATACTAATTGTGTATTTTAAAATTTAATTAACATATTTATTGATAGTTATATTAGAACAGTTATTTAAAATTATTGAGTTGTCAGCAATTTAATATCTGAAATTGCAACCATTTACTTTTGTCACTAGTGATGTTATGGGATATTCTATCACTGGTGTCGGAACTGGCATTTTTGGGTGGAGTAAAAAGTGACGAAAGTTGTCGATTCATAAATGCTTACAGAAAAACACATTTTTTAAACTATAATTTTATTTGCATAGTATATACAAATGTCAGGATTCATTTGAATAACAAAATAAGATAATATTAATTCAAAAATATGTAATGTTGACATTTATGTATTCCCTACTTTTAAAGCTATTAAAATTGGTACATTATTTTTTGTCAGTATGTTCATTGTAAACAAAATATCATAGCCTACCCTAATCTATAAAGGTCGTGAATGGCAAAATATAGATAATTTTTACACATAGTATAAAAAATGGCAAATAAAATAGTATATTGTTTAATGAGTGACACAAGTAGTATTTTCTGCAAACATGAGAACAGTTTCTAATGTTCCCAAGTTGCAGAAAATGCTTTTCGACGAGTAAAACACAATACTTTTCCTATAACCATGGCTTACTACATAGGATGCACAATATCCTGAAAAAAAACTCCTAATTACTGGCATGTATCACAAAACCAAGCATTTTGTGGTTCCTCTACCATTCCAATGCAATCAAAATGGAACCAACCTATTACACAATCATCATTATCACATTTTAACATAGGTCGACCATCATCAGGCGTTTTGCAGATACACCACATCTCAACCTTTTCCACACCACATTTAGTGGTGAAAAATCTTGCAAGTAGTTCAGGTGTAATGACATATTTATGGAAATCTAAAGATTTCATCAAACATTCATTAAAAAACTCCTCATTAAAACCCACTCTGTCAATATACATACAATTGTTTGACCAAATAACAAAATCACAATACTTGGTCTTTGTGACGAACATTTGTAATTGCATTTGGTAATAATATACATGATTTTTGTCTAAAGAAAATTCATTGTCATTATGATACAGTAAACATGTATTTTTCTTCTTTGCAAACTCCGGCATACTCAACTCTTTTAACAAATAGGGACACTTTACCTCAACACATCCCAAACCACAACATTCACATTGCACAATTCCATCTGGAGAAGCACCAAACTGTGGATGTTCATGTGAAATGAAGAAACCTGCAGGTTTAAGTGAAATTCCTTCGTGGTACTTCTTAACTTGGGTGAAATACTCTTCTAATGCCAATTTTTCATATTTTATACCATATGAAGTTTGTTTTGAAAAAAAATTACTTTCTGAGGATAACATACACCTTTTATTAGGGATAAAGGAGGCTTCTCCAATTTAGCCCTGCATGCAGCTTTGAATTTGGACGCAGTTATTCGGCCAGCCCTATATTTAAACCAAATATTGTTTTGAGCTTGGTCTCGGGTTGCAGATTCTATTTCTTTGATGTGCTCTTTGCTTATGGTTAAATCAATTTGTTGTGATACCAGTTCTTTATATGTACACCCTTTTAAATCATTATTAAAAAGTGTTACCAAACCATTGGGTAAATTTTTCGGGGGCTTGTACATTTCAGAAACAAATGGCTCGTACACTGTGGCAATTGCTGGTCTAACATCTAATTTAAGAAAACCACGGATAATTGTGACTAACGATTCATCTTCTAAGGCTGGTACTCCACCTTGGGGTAACACCATTGGTTTAGCTTTCCTAGTCCAGTCCATGTCTCTTACCCTTACCATGTCGATGGTTTTGGTTGACGGAACTGGCCACCGAGCTAGGGTTTCTGTGCAAGAAACCTCTTCACTACTTGGACGGGCTTCTAAATAGAACAGAACTGCTGCCACATGGCTGCAAACTTCGCTCAAGCCTGCCATACAGGTGCAATGTGCACAGGATATAGCTCCGTCCAGTAAGACGATGACCTATACATGAAGGGCCTTTTCCCGTGTTCTTTGAGAATGTTTCACCTAAAACAACAAAAGAGGGAATTAATAAATTTGATATTGGAGGTCACAGAACATTTTTTTTGCTAATTATAATGAGTTTAACTTAGTTGGAATAAATAAACTTACCTTGCCAACTACAACAAAACAATTTTCATTTATTCTCTTGGCCAATACTTCTACAACAAATCCAGCCTCATAATACTTGTAAGCTTGTAGGGACTTGTAGGCCTTCAACTGTTGTCCAGTATAGAAACTGTGAGTTAGAATTAGGTAATTCACCATGTCCATTATGCTTACAGTTGGCAAAAAACTCAAGTTGCTGGTCAGTTCACTCGCACTTAGAGAATAGGGATCAACATTGTCTATAATTAAAAGTTTTAAGTCGTAACGGGACTTCATGTCTCCTTTGAGGGATGAATAGTATTCACTACAAGCCATACTATAATTAAAGTTCATAAAAAACGCAATACACAAACCGAAAACTGGAAATAAACACAACAAACCTGTAGATAACAATGAAAAACTTATGGCAGACCCACGTTTGTATGTCTTACCAACAAAATGGCCGCTCTGTCAAACGCACGTGACTCAAAATGATCTATAAGCTGTTTTATCAAAAACAAATGACAAATACTCTTAAACGAAACAATAATAATTTGAGTTAAATCTTTATTTTGTAGGTATGCGGGAAATAAATGTTGCATTCAAGATGTGGCCAGTAGATTTGGTTTTGCAGAATCAACTTTTCATCTCATAGCCACAAATAATGTGATGGACTTTCTAATTATGATAGCACCTAATATTATTAAATTTCCTGACAATGTAGAAGACAAAACAAGGCTATCTAATGAATTTCAAAATGTATGTTTTTGAAATATATTAACTTTGTGTTATAGTATTTGTTGGCTTCAGATCAGCGGATTTCCAGATGTAGTTGGGTGCATAGATGGTACATACATCCCTATTAGAATGCCTTGGAATAAAATAAAGTCTATTTACACTAATAGACATGACATATGGAATCCATAACATTACAAAAAATATGTGACAATAGAAAAAGGTTTATGGATGTTTTCATCCCAAGCAAAATTCATGATGCAAGAGTATTTAAACTATCATTTATATCAAAAAAGTTGGCAGAAATTTGTGAGAGATTCAGCATAGCCTTTAAAACCATAACTATTAACACCATGGGGATTATGGAAGTCTGACTCCTCAGCAGAAAAACTATAATAAAAATGTTTGCCAAATACGAGTAAACATTGAAAATGCTTTTGGCTTGCTAAAAAGTGGATTTAGGCAATTGATTATGACAGAGTTTACACATCAATCAAAAGATCATCAAAATTCGTTATATCATATTGTGTGACTGATTTTCGGGAGACAGAAAATAAAAATTTTGTGCCAAACAATGAGGACACAGTAAATGTTCATCAGAACCAAATGAAAAGAAGAAAGGTGAAGAAAAACGGAATACACTATGTGCTCTCTTGTATCTATATGTGATGAAATTTATAGATTTATTACTTATGTTTGTATTTTAAAAGAAAGGAAAACTTTAATCTTAAAAACATTTTTGTCAAAAAATATTGCTTCGAACAGAATAAAACGCACTTTCGAGTACAACGAATCGTTTTCTTTTCCTGCTGTTACATATAATTACTTTATATTATCTTTAATTATGTACTTAATTAATATTTGAAGATATCATAGTCGTTTATAACTTAAAGAAATAAATTATGTGTTTACTGAAAAAATGTTTGTAACGTGAATTTCGTTCACTACTCATAATATTTCTCATCGATGAAAGAGTAACGTAAATTTCGTTTACCCCTCGTAACATCGAATAATACTTCTGGTCGATGCTTGCCGAGTTTTAAGTTTTCGGAAGAGTTCGTTTCAATTGGATATTTAAACCAATGCGCGTGGACATTCGGCCCTTTATTCATCTAGTTATTGTCAAGTTCGACATCTTATCGTATCGAAGTGCATTTCATATAAATGCACTTTTCCTTACCGGCCTAAACTTTTCCGTACCGGCCTAAAGTCATCTTACTGTCCTAAGCCTTCGTAGCGACAGAAACATTTTCCCGTGGATGAATTCTACCTGCTCTGGGACCATGGCTCTATGCAGAACCGAATGGACTGAACGTGGCACAGCCAGATGGTTGGTTCCAGATTCGTTTTTACGTCATCCAGATCATCATTGGAAAGAAAAACCAAGGAAAGTACTAACGTCCATAATTTTTGACAACTAGATTATTTCCAACGAATGTTCATATATCAACTTAATAGTTTGTACCAATGTAAATTATAACTTTGTAAAATATTTAATTCTTGGCTAAATTTTAGTTTCCTTCAGAATCTAATTGTTTTTATTTGTATTTCAATTTACTTTCAGTTCTAGTTTGTTTTTCTTAATTCATAAATTAAATTGTCAAGTTTGATAACATTTTTATCTTAAATTTTTCAGTCAAAATATAATTTTTTTATCAATAAATCCACTTGTAAATAAATTTTCGATTTTCATCTGTTATTCAATAAAACTACTTGTAAATTTTAAATAACGTTGTTCATATTTTTTTTATATAACTTTCCAACTTCTTGCGTTGCTGACTGAGATTAGTCGTTAGGTAACATATAGACTAGTAGGACTCAGGGTGGCGCCCACTTATCTTTCCGTCTCGTAAAATAATTAGGATTACCCGAGAATCGGTAAGACCTACTCCTTGGGTCTCTACTAGTATATAACCCACGCCTGAGTAGCTCTCCGACGAGGTGGCTGTTGCATGTTTAATCAGCTTAAAACTGTAGGTTATAAAAATGTTTAAGATGTATTAATTACGGATTCTTATAAAGTTCTTTTATAAGTTCTAATGTTTCTCTCTTCTCTTTATTTTACTCTTTTTCTCGGTGGTGCCTTTCTCTTTGAATCCCTCTTTCTTCGTTCATTTTTCTTAATAGTGAAACTACAGTTTCACTTTTCTTTGATTTTTCTACATTGCACTTTGTAGTTTCTTTCATTTGTACATTACTTTGATCCTGACAAACTTCAGGTTCAATTCTATCATCTACGGATGATATTTTTTCAACTCTTCTTCAAAGTCTACCTTGGCTCTTTTTGACCCTGAGGCTTGGTTATTATCTACTGCTTCTTTTTTCGTTTCATTATGGTTTTATACCTATTTTCCACTTGAATTGATGTTTTATCGCTCTTATATTTTTTGTTCATGTCACTGGCAATGTGTGCCCACATATTTTTTTTTCAACATAAATCTTTTCATTGGTCCTACTTCTGCCAAATACTCGTAATATCTATCCAATATATATCTTGTTTAATCCTCTGTCCATTCATTTTTTTTTCTCATACTTCCGATTCAGTGGGACTCCTTAGCATGGCTAGGCCCTAGGCCATTAACCACGTCTGGTTCAACTGCCAAAGTATCACGTTCTCCTAAAATGTTAAATATATCAAATATTGGTGATAAACGTAAACATTTTCTATCTTTAATATTAATTGGTTTTAAATCATTTACCATTGTTGTCCACGACATGGCACAAAATATTGTCGTCTGACATGACTACTTGCTCATTATTTTCATCTAAAACGATTTCTATAATTTCATAGAGGGTAGAGGGACAACATATTTTAATCATTAATATTAAATATAAGGTGCGTTCTTTTTGACTGAGATCTCAGTTAATCTAAACTCACATCAGTAATGTGATCTGAGATAAAGTGATGTGAGTAAGCACCAAAAAGATCAACATCTCAATTGAAGCGCGCGATCTGTCCGCATGCTTGAATAAGAAACAAAACATAATAATAATAATGCTATTGTATCCATAACTTGTAAAAAAAAGAAAAATAGATTATTTGTGTTTATATGTCAATGGTTAAAACTATAGATAATCTTGGTTAAAACTACAAATAACCCAAGCAAATCTAATATTTGTTCATCCCCTCCACTTTATTTCCGACTCAAGTCCAACTGATTCCCCCTTACAACACATTCAGCATCGGTAAAGGGGGAGGAAAAATCTCAGCTCACTTAAAGTGACTAAAACAAAAAGAACGCTCACATTACTGATGTGAGTTGAGATTAACTGAGATCTCAGTCAAAAAGAGCGCACATAATAGCATTATTATTATTATATGTTTTGTTTCTTATTCGAGCATGCGGACAGATCGCGCGCTTCAATTGAGATGTCGTTCTTTTTGGTGCTTACTCACATCACTTTATCTCAGATCACCTTAACTGAAGTGATCTGAGATCTCAGTCAAAAAGAGCACACCTATAACCATAACGCAAACACAGCCTAATGAACACACAGCCCAGGCTCTTAACGTCGGCACTTTGTTATTATTTATTGAAAATCTGTGACCTTGAGGACGCCATTTGGGAGTAAATGTCAGAGTTGGCTGTAACTTTATTTGGGTACCGCTGGCAGGGCCGTCCTGAGAAATGTAAAGTAAACATGAGAGTATCATGTTTATTTAAATTCACATAGATAATTATTAAAACAGAATATAGGTAAGCTGTTCTAGTGACGTGAAATATTGATATTTATTATTTAGCTATATTCCCGCGTTGGTAAGTAGGTAGTTCGATTCGTTTGTAACGAAATGAATTTTTATAACTACCGATTAAAAGACTCCGAACTACGTACGATAATTGTTACGACCATAGATAAAGAATTTGGTTAGGTTAGGTTACGACTAGCTCCTACTGTATTCTCGTCACTGATCTGAGACGTTTTATGCCAGAGGGCGTGTATGCGCGAATAGCTGCGCATTCTGTTCCCGCCAAGTGAGAGTCTCTGCTGTGTGTTTTATATGCTGTGACGCAAACGTAAATAAGCCAAGAAATAAAATTTAGGTTATGTACCCAATCCAACATGAAATGTCAAGCACAGTGCACAATCCGAATAAAAAAAGAAGAGCGGGCACTTACTGAACTAACACGGCGCCAGGTTCTTTTTGCAAGCGCCAACCGCACTTGCATCTTAAAGTTTGGAGCTTGCACCAGGCTAGCATAAAATACGGATACGTGAGAAATTTAAGACAAGTTAAAAGTACCTAGGTATGCTTACGTTGTTTATGTCAATATCCTCTAGCTTTAATTATTTGAACAGCTCGAATATTGTGCATTTTAATCGTAGTTATATGATCTGTGATTGTGCAGTGATCAGTGACGTCACTCATATTATGAAAGTGTTTAAAAATGTGAACTGATAAAGAATCTCAAGTTGGTTGTCTCTGATCTCAATGTATCTGTAGATCTCCTAACCTAAACAGTATAGATAATCTTTATCTATATAAGCACAACTTAAAAGAATCCATATTCATAAAGTGGCAATTTACTTAAGTAGATAATTTAAAAGGACGCTACTGTATTTTACGTTTGAAGTTTTGAACATAGACAAATCAATTAATAAGTTTTTTTATCTATTGTTTTGAATTAAAGCCAGTGATAAGGGGTTAGTGGACTGTGATCAAAGCACAGTATACAAATACAAAACTGTAATCAAAGTATAAATAACAAATTATCAAAAAGATTATTATACTATGGACGTAACACTGAAACCAAAGAATACAGGGTATATTCTTTGCTAAAACATTGTTAAATAGAAAAGTACAAGGTTACATTAAAATATTATACACAATGAGTAACCTTCAGTTAAATTCACTTTGCCGAGTATGCCTTTGTAAAAATTCCAAAATGTTTCCTTTATATTACACTTTCAGGGAAGCAGCAGATTCTGTAAACAATGAATCTGATGACGATGATATACTAATTCAACATGCCCTATCAGCTTTGTTTAACTATAAGAAGGTATGGATATATTTATCATAAACAGACATTTATTATCATTGTTTACATATTTTCCAAATATCTACATCAGTATAATTTATTAGTTTTTCCAAAGTCATTCGGAGCATAAGTCCTATCGAAAAAATGGGCGTCGAAATTATCGTTAAAGGGCGGGTTATATGCACAAATAAAACGAAATTTATGCATCTATTTTTGAGGAAATATGAAATAATGATTAAACTAAACTTTTATTAACTTACCATTTCACTGCAATTTCGACAATATATTTTGTCGCCATCCATCGTTAATTCTGGGTTTTATGTGCCCTGTATAATAATTAGACAACACCAACATTGTTAGACAGGTGGTTATGATTGTACCAGCAGACAATGAATGATAAAATTTATTCTGAAGACTGAGTGAGAAAATAAATTACCTGAGAGTTTACGATGCCAACAAACCACCCGCGTCCCATTGGTAACTATTCAATGAATAAGAAAATACAATTTGTGAATTTCCCAGGTCACATTTTGGGAAGCAGGTGGAGGAGATGGGAAAAAATAATAATATCGACTTAAATATGCAGCTAATCAATGTAATTCGTCCACATAATTAACAATATTTATATACACTGTGTCCAATCAAGTTGGAACCATATGGAAATCGTTTTTATTCCTAGTTGATCATAATTGAAAACTATTGTCAGATATCAAATATTATCCATCTACCATGAAAACGTTTTTATTTTAAATTTTTATTATCTTCTCTGTATTAGTATTTGCCATTTACCCATAAAAATTTAATCTAGGATTCCCTAACAAAAAATGTATTATTAATTTGTGTATGGATCGTTATTTAATCTAGGATGCACTGATGGCAAATGTCAAATAGCTTGTTAGATTTCATAAAATACAAGAAATGGTGGCGGCTCTCTTTAGTTGTGAGGAGAAAATTGGAATAGTTTTTGATTGTGATAATTATAACACTCATCCAGAAGCAGCAGATATTTTTAACAACAGACATCCAAATCGAAATATTCAGCATCCGACAGTTCGAAAATTCACATAAATTTAAGACGTCTAGAAGTGTTCACAAAAATTACAATAAAAGACATCAGAAGAGGGTTGCTAGTGAAGACACATAATTATAAGTGATGCTATCTGTAGTAGAACATCCTAAAATGTCATTGAGTGAAAGAATACCTTGGATTCGAAATTAAGTAAGTAGAGGTACAATGGTAAATATTTTAAAATGTAACAAATATCTATACAAACTCCAGTTTGTTCATACATTGAAAGATATAGATTATGACAGATGGTTTGAATTTTGCTTGTTGATACAAGGAGTATTAGAAGAGGATCCTTTTCGTTAAGAAATATAATTTTTACTGATGAGGCAACATTCACATAAAATGGAACTATTAGTTCGCAAAATTGTCGTTGTTAATGTGACAGTAATCCTCACTTTACAATCAAAACTCGCAACCAATATTCATTCAAGACCAATGTACGGTGTATTTATAAAAATAAAGTAATAGGACCATATTTTTTCATCATTCCATGAATGCTGAACGTTATCTGAATTTTTTACAAAATGAATTATACAATTTTATTAGCGAACTGTCCTCAATGGACTGTCAAAGTATATGGTTTCAACAAGACGGTGCTACATGCCATACCATAGTAGTTGTGGGGGAATACATTGAAATTAATTTCAATGACGAAATAATACTTAGATATTCGTACATTTTTTGGCCGGTTAGATCTTCAGACTTAACTCCTCTAGATTATTTCTTATGGAGAATTACAGAAGTATGTCAGGAAATTACTGCAGACATGATCAAGAATTATTGGGGGAATTTGATAGACGAACCATTAAATGTTTAGAAAGAGATGGTGAATATATTGAGGCATAAGTCAATTGAAACAAAAAACAAATTATTTTCTTTCCAATATATTGTTATGAATGTTACTTATTACATATTAGTTAACTTTTTCATCTTTTCATTTCCAAAATAAAATATGATATGTATGCATTAACTATTCAATTGCAAGGTATATTGTTACATAATTTAATAATGAAACGATAGGTTATCAAGTCTTTCAATAAAATAGCTAATTACATAATTTGTGTTTTATTTATACCAAAAATTATTTTTTCATGGCAGACGGATAATATTGGATATCTGACAATAGTTTTCTATTATGATCACCCTTTTTTATAACTAATTGTCAATATTCTCAAATATAAGGTATTTTATTCTTGAGTTAAATTAATATTTTTTGACAAACCTTGTATACGGTTAAAAATATTGATATCTAATGGTTCGGGTTTTAGAACATGCAGAGCTTTTTATAAAGAATGACTTTTTTCATAAAACTAAGAATAAAAGAGATTCCCATATGGTTCCGACTTAATTACAAAAAATAGAATATATGCGCATTGCTTATAATCCGCCCTTTAGTTACCTTCGATACTTTACAAACTCAAAGTAGGTATGTCAATAAATGAAAATAATCTCAATGCTAACTTTTTTATTGTTTTAGGAGCCTGATACAGAAAAATTCCCCCAACAGATATGCTCCATGTGCATAGGTATACTCAAAATAGCTTATGATTTTAAAATACTCTTTGAAGAATCCCAACAAGTTATTTTACAATGTTTGGGAGATCCAATTGTGCCAAAAGATTGTGCCCTCACAGCTAGTTCTAATAACATTGAGAATCAATCAAATTCTTCTGTAGAACTTATTGTAGGTTCAAACAAATATGATTTAAAAGATCTAGTTATTGTGGAACAAGAAAATTGTTGCGAAGAAGATAATTTTGGAGGGTTTTTAAAAAATCTAGGGACACAAGTTACAGCAACATTTACCGAAAGTCGTAAGAAATACAGAGAATTAGGCTCGTCGGTAGAGGAAATAGTCAGAGAAAATGTTGAAAGTGATTATGAACAAGAGAAAAATGATGATTTCAATCAGTATATCGTTATTGAAAGTGATAATATTAATGATACAATAATTCATGTTACTGAAGATGATAGTGTGCAGAATGTGGATTCTTCACAAATAAATGTTAATTGTGATGACTTGATTAAATCTGCTATGAACTTGAAATATGAATGTAGTGCATGTCAAAAAGTCTACAGTTCCAAAACTAGGTTCCAGAAACATGTGAGAACTTGTGAACAGACAACTTTAATGTCAAATTTTCAATGTGATTATTGTTCCAAACCCTTCAGTTCTTTAAAATGTTTAAATAGTCATTTAAAATCACACGATAACATACCAAATATTTCCTGTGAATTTTGTGATAAAAAATTTAGAACCAAAAGCTCTCTTAAATACCATCGATCTACTAAGCATAGTGAATCAAGATATGTATGCCAAGTTTGTGGAAAAAAATTTGCAGTTGCTACTACGCTTAATGCACATATGCAAGTCCATGATAAAAATAAAACTCAATGTATTTGTCCAGTATGTGGAAAAACTTTCCACTACAAAGGTGGTCTCTTTTATCATATGAAGCAACACACCAACGAAAGAAAGTATCATTGTGATTATTGTGAAAAAACATTTTATACACTAACTGCTAAAAAACGACATACTTTGACTCATACTGGCGCACGTCCCTATGAATGTCAAGTTTGTCAGAAGAGGTTCTTTTCTACAGGCGAATTAAAAAAACATGTATATATTCACACAGGGGTGCTACCTTATAAATGCAAATACTGTGGGAAGGGCTTTAGATCCAGTTTTAATATGAAAGTGCATTGGTTTAATCATACCGGAAGCTCAGTTTGTGATTATTGTTACCGGGGATTCATTTCTAAAGATGTTCTGCAATTCCATTGTAAAATAAAACATAAAAATGCTGTTAAAAAGAAAAAAGATACATGAGTTATTAATAAACGTTACGATTTCTTTCAAAGTTTCACTTATCAGAAATATCTATATATGAAAAAATCCAGTATTTCCATAGATATATAATACACAGTAGATGAAGCATTTCATTCATAAATTGATATTTGTTTTGACCTGAACATTTAGAAAGAAACAACATATTTTGTAAGTGGGTTAGATAAAGAGAGACTCTAATGTTGGAACTCGCATGGCAACGCTGCACAAAAGCCTAGAGAAGGAGATATAAGCGCGCTTCAAACACAATCAGTGGCGTATCCCAATAAATTAAATACGTATAGGTTATTAATTCGTGAGTAAAAAACAAGTAGCAGTAATATAGATAATACTGCAAAATTAATTATATATACAGAGGAAATAAAAACAAACAAAAACATTCATTTAAATTAAATTTAAACTATACCTTAAAATTTTGTTCAACATGTAATATTGTAACTTTGTAATATTTTAACTTGAAATTTCAATGTTCAAAAAAAATTATACCATTTAGAGCACCTTTCAGTGTTGATAAAACATATTTACTTAACTTATTGGACTATTTGTAAGAAGATACAATTTGATAAGACTAATTGACTTTTAAGTACTACATTATAGTCTTGGAAATAATACCAATAGTTATACCATATTCTTTCATAGTTCAGGAATTATCAGTGCTACATTTTACATTTGTGATTGTTATTGCTTAAGTATTTCTTTTAAAATGACCAGTAATTGTTCCGTTTGCAGAGATGTACTTTCTGACAAATTCGTTGCCTGCGATAGTTGTCATGTTACAGTGCATCCTACTGACACTTGCACGGGATTGGGAGCTTCCGAGCTTCGGGCCGCAGTTGTGCAGAGAAGAACTCTAGTGTATTTTTGCAGCGACTGTCGTTTGTGTTTTAAGAGTGTGTCCAAGTTACTTCGCGAAATTCAGCTCGTTAGAATCAAAGTTAAGCTTTTGAAGCAACATGTTCCAAGGTTGAAGGACAGGAGAGCTGATACATTTTCAATGGATGACATGATGAATGAGTTGCATGAACGGGAAAAAAGATCTAAAACCTGTTAATTTTCAATCTTCTGGAATCGACTGATGCTTCAGAAGATGCTTTACAAATTAAATCTATTTTAACGAAAGTCTCAGATTTGGTAAAAAGAATAAGAATGGGCACCGCTCCGTAAAGGCAATTCTCTCGTCAGGTGTTGAGATTCTTTCAGTTATAAAGAACATACGAATCGTTGGTCGTGACAAGAAGGTTTTTATTCGTTTAGAGGTAACTGTTAACCAAAGAAAACTATTAGACTCTGTACGGTCCGAACTTCGAGCTCGTCAGCAAGCCGGTGAACAGAAGTCGACAATTAAATATTCCTAAAATTATTCAAAAAAACTAGTAAAGCTTGGTGACTTTGGCAAGCTATCTGTTTATTATCAAAATATCAGAGGACTTCGAACTAAGTTCATTGAATTAAGCCTAAACGTTACTAACAGTCGTTATGACATAATCGTTCTAACTGAAACTTGGCTCAATGATAATAGCAGTGATACTGAACTTGGACAATCTAACTAAAATATCTACAGGCAGGGTCGCACTTCTGAATGTGGCAACTCCTTGAGCGGAGGTGGTGTATTGATAGCGATTTAAAAAAAAGCCATTGAAACTGTTTCATGCATTTGTGCCCTCCACAATCTTTTTCGATGTAATGATGTGGTCAACAGTAGAGAAGTTTCCCTTGATCTCTCTTGTCACTCGTGGAATTAGAGTTACCTATGATTCTTTGGGTATTTTAAACTCTCAACAACTTGGTTTTTCTCCTGGAAAATCGTCTGAGCTTATCTTGTTGACTTTATCTCGGAGTCGCTTGAGAGAGGTGAACAAGGGGATTCGGTGTATACTGATTTTTCCAAGGCTTTTGACAGGGTGAACCATATAGTCTTCAACTTCAAAAGATTGATTTCCTTGGTATTGGAGGTTTGGTCTTTCAGTGGCTTCACAGATATTTAACCAATAGACCGCAACAGTTTCAGATAAACCATTTGTCACTTGGTTTCGTCGTACTAATGCACTATTTGCAGTGTTTTAAAATTATTCAAAGCCATGGGGATGTGGAACGTTGCAATCAGATTTGGATAAACTGTCCGAATGGTGCACTCTTAACGGTATGGATCTTAATGCCGACAAGTGTCACATGATTAGCTTTTGTCCTACTCAACACTAAATCACTTTCAATTATAACATAAATGGTCAATTGCTCGATACAGTCAACCAGATAAGAGATTTCGGAGTAAATCTAGACAGTGCACTTATCTTTACCACCACATCACTACTGTTGTGCATAGGTGCATGAAAATGTTGGGTTTCGTTAAGAGACTACTCGTGATTTTACTGGTATTACCTCTTAAACTTTTGTATTTTTCCTTAGTTAGATCTTACATTGATTACTGTTCTTCTGAATGGTCTTCATATTATTTAGTTTACATTTGGAAACTCGAACATGTTCACAACAATTTTATACGCTATATTGCATTTAAGCTACATGTCTATCATGACTACGCTGTGTGGCTGCTGCAGCTGCGAATAACTTCTTTTGAGAACCGCAGAAAGCAGAATGATCTTACATTACTTTTTAATAATATAAATGGTACATACATAGATATATAATACACAGTAGATGAAGCATTTCATTCATAAATTGATATTTGTTTTGACCTGAACATTTAGAAAGAAACAACATACTTTGTAAGTGGGTTAGATAAAGAGAGACTCTAATGTTGGAACTCGCATGGCAACGCTGCACAAAAGCCTAGAGAAGGAGATATAAGCGCGCTTCAAACACAATCAGTGGCGTATCCCAATAAATTAAATACGTATAGGTTATTAATTCGTGAGTAAAAAACAAGTAGCAGTAATATAGATAATACTGCAAAATTAATTATATATACAGAGGAAATAAAAACAAACAAAAACATTCATTTAAATTAAATTTAAACTATACCTTAAAATTTTGTTCAACATGTAATATTGTAACTTTGTAATATTTTAACTTGAAATTTCAATGTTCAAAAAAAATTATACCATTTAGAGCACCTTTCAGTGTTGATAAAACATATTTACTTAACTTATTGGACTCAGGTACCTTTGGCCTCAATAATATGAAAATCTACGATTTTAAGGGTAGAAAAATACTCTTTATTTTCAGTTTATAAAAAATATAAAATTTTATTACTTGTTCATGAGAACAAACAAAATAATAATTTGATACCTTTCAGTGATAAGGAACTTTTGGATTTAATAAAACAAAACAACTTGGAATTATTCTAAGGGTGAAATAAATACTCGTTTTTCAGTTTTAACAAAAAATATATTTACATTATTCATTTCTAAATAAAATTACCTTTGTATTAATACTCCTTGATCGGTTTTTTCTCAGTAAATCAACTTTTTTGGTGGTTTCATGATGGATTCTAATGGTAAAATAACTTTTGAGAATTAATTTTATTAATTCCATAGCATGACTGTCTAAAATATCACCATCATAAAGATGTTCACCAAAAAAATCGAGTACATTTGATGGTAAAACGCTAATGGTTTTAGAAATCAATAAATTTAACAAACCCGTAATATTTTTATTAAATATGTCATGAGTTTTATGAAAAAATCTGAAATATTTTTCTCCAGCCTTACATATATTAATTACCATATCACTTGGATTTTTAAGTCTACCATGAGTCTTTCTTACTTGCAGTTTTGAACAAGTTGTATCCTGTTCCAACATATTGACACACTTAGAACAAGTAATACACTTTTTTAATGATTTAACCACAAAACCAGCAATATATGATACAATATCTTGGACATATAAAGTTAAGTCCCAAGATGGCGACATAAAAAAATTCGATTCTGCTATCTCCATATTTACTTTGACTAAAAAATCTTTATAGTCTTCAGATTCTTCTAAATTTTCCCCATCATCTGACCTACTGAGTAAATTACCTGAGCCGCATGTGAGGATTGAAATTTTTTGCAAGTCTACAGTGTTACCTGTTTTTGGCGCCGATATCTCACTGTGGACTAACAGCCTTTTAAAGGCAGCCTCAAATTGTCTGGCTGTCGGGTTGTTATTATAGCCCCCCTTGCTACGAATAGCTCCAAAAAATAATTCAAGGTGATCCTGGGATAACTTATATGTCAATAAATATTTTAGTTGTTTTTCTTGTTCAACATAGAAGTTGAACATGTTTTTTAGACTCTCAATACATATAAGAAATCCGAGGAAACCAGTCTTTCTTGCAGATTTGACAATTGGAGTCTTATTTAAGGTAAGCCCAAGTATATAATTTTTTACAATTTCCATATATTCAAAAAATGGTTTTGACGTTATTTTAGACAGAGGTTTTTTATAAAAATATTTTGCAAATCTACTTTTTGAATTAAATATGTCAAATATGTTATTAAATACTAAAATAAAATTGGATGTAGGTTCGGAATTTGCAAATTCGGGACACTGTAGGTCCTCGCGAAGAAAATCAATGGCATCACTAACACTTTTACTAAGAGTTTGCGTTGCCAGGCGTACCTTCATCTTTTCACGTTCCCATTGTAAATGCCTTAGCTTGATTTTAGTAGCAGAAGTTAGTCCTTCTGTGCTTTGTTTCTCAAATAAACTTTCAATAAAAGACCATTTTATGAGGTGCTCTTTTTGGTCTCTTATTTCATGCTTGTTTGTTTGAGCCCCAAAGCAATTTCGTACCAGCTTCAACATATGGCATGGATCTAGAAAAATAAAAACTTCCTTGCCAGTAATTGGATGTATGAAACTAGTTTTCAAATTATTTGGATCACCAAAATTTGCTCCTAGATTTTCAGCCATCCTTAAGTTGACTGGTGCACCATCAAATGTTAACGATGTCACAGTTACTCCACTTTCGTGTATAAACTCCAGGCACTTTCTTACAAGTCCAGCTTTTTCAGTGGAATCTAACCCGTCCAATAAAAAATAGCCGACTGGTATCTTCCAAGATCCATTTAAACAGACTAGCATGAAAACCAAGGCTTCTCTTGCTTCCGGTAATGAGTCTGTATTCAATTCTGTCCCAAGATCAACATATCCTGTAAACTTTTGTCCAGTCCATTCAATTTGTCTTCGTATGGACATCTCATCTAATACCAAGTTACAGTATAGGGGGTTGGCTGATTCTTGTTTAAGGGTGAGAGCATCAAGAGCCTCTTTACTAAACCCTGGACTACCATCAATAGATCTATACCATTTACTAATTGTCTCCAAATGTGGTAATGTACGATTAAAGGTTTTACGGACAAAGTTGTATGCCTTGGGGGAATAAAATGCTAAAGTTAAAGCAAAGCATCTCAAACTTGGATTGAATTTTTGCTTTGAAGGCCCCTTCAATAGTCTTTCAAAGATGTCAGCTGAAGTTACCGACAATGAAGCCTAAAAAATTTCGTTTATTTTTTTCAAATTTTGAAACATCAATTAAATAATTACCGTTATAGTAGACTCAGACTTTTCTGTAATAAGGGATTTTTGCTTAAGGTAACTCATTAGAGTTTTTAAAGAAACAATACGATTTTTCAGCCTTTGTACAGATTTCTGCAGACACTGAATTTTGGTGCTTTGGCGTTTAATTTTTTCTTTAACTAGCGAAATATTCCTACGTCGCTTTTCTGGAGTGGAAAAATCGCTAGCATCCAAATCGCCGACGTAACGCCTTTTCCTGTAATAAAATGATATCTGTTTTTTTTCTATTATAATTTCAAATATGTCAATCTGACGATGATATAAACATATCAAAACAATTGCCAATAACTTAGAGTTTTCATAATTTTTCAATATATAGTGGAATTAATTAGGAAAGGTTAGTTTTACTCATAACAGTAACAATTCTCTTTGCTTTAGCTTTGAAAACTTTTATGATACCTTTTTGCCCGAAATTTGGATTCTGGTTTACGCCAAGATGCAGTATCACTTTTAATTCCATGTTCGGCCTCAGAAGCAGTCAATGTCTCAGAGGATGAGTACCTTAAAAATATGTTAAAGAAAAAGAAATTTAATTCATTTATATATATATATATATATATATATATATATATATATATATATATATATATATACAAACTTACAATAATCCTGATGGACCAGCAATTGAAGTCAATTCTAATTCTAATGCAGGTGCCTCATTTTTTGGTGCTTCAGCAACTGTGTCATTGTGCTCTTTATCTTCATGTTGAGTTTGATAGTTAATTAAAGGCTCTATGCATCTGAAAAAAATAATTGTCATAATATGTTAAAATATGTTAACCACTATCTTGTTGTCCTGAATAAAATCTAATTTTTTTCAAGTATTTTGCAAAAATTTCTTTAAATCATTAACTACCTATCATCCGTAAATAAGCTCTTTCTTACTGTAGCTCCTGCAGATGCAACATCTTGTTTCTTTGTAGGACTGTCAAAAATGTCTTCTGAATCTGAGCTGTAACATATAATATATATGTATCTAAGCAGCACTTTTAAGGGTGAGCTAACTAAAAGTAGAACAAGGCAATATGCATTAAATATACTTATTCATACATTTTTACCTAAATGAGCTTGATGGAAACAAAGAATGTTGAAGTTTTGGCATTGCTCCAGGCTTAAGGTATCTTACACCATTTACTTTAATAAGGATATCTGCAGCATCGAAATGATCTGAACAAAGTACTGTTCTTTTTTTAAAACCTTCAGTTTCTTCAAGTCCAATAAGTGACAGCCAAATATTTCTTGCTTGCAATTCGGTGGGGAAGCTAAGAGAAAATAAAAATTTAAGAATACTTACAGTAATTTTTTTCAACTTTAAAGAAATATTAATAGATTTTATAAATCTAAAATATAGATTAACGTGAAATAAATGCGAATAGGTCAATAATGGTTTTAAGGATTAAAAAGACAGATTCTTTTACACAAACCAAGCTTTAGTAATATTTTATTAGTTGGTCAGGGCTAAAAATTATAAGATCGCAGAATTTGCAGATATTAATAACTGTTTTTTGAAATAATTTTAAATAAATACCCAGTTGGATAGTGAGTTCAATATGTTGCTGACATCATGATGGTTTCAAATAATAGTAAATTGGTGGAATATAAGTATTTTTTATATAGTATTTTATAATTTTTCAAGCTGACAAAGTAATAAAACGTTACAAAAGCTTTGTTTTGTAATAAAACTATTGTTATTTTCGCATTTATTTATCCACCACCAAAAAGCTGCTGTAAATCTACGCCTCTGATACAAGTAAAAGTTTCTCATATACTATAACCATACTTACTTATGAAAAGACACTTCGGCACCCACATTATCGAGTTTTTTACACAAACTACACTCTCGTACCATTATTATTAGTTTTAATGAACAAAATAGTCACAAATTACATAAAAATACTTTAAAATAAACACAAAAACACTTAGAACAACAACAGAACCGCTCTGGCAACGTCACAACTACAAAATTGACGGACCTTACTATAAATCGTTTATGAATGAAAAGCGAACACTTAAAAATTTATTTTCCTTGCGACGTTGTCGTACTTAACAAGAATGTTATATTTTATTACATTAACTATATTTAAAAAACTAGTTTACATTTACAGTTTTTTAGGTTCAGAAATATATGCATTGGCTTAAACAGTATGTATCCATGTGTAATATGCCGAACCAATAAATAAGAACATGTAGTAATTTTACCTATCAAAATAATTTCACTAAATCGATCAGTGCTATGGATAAGTACAATCTGGCAATTGCGCCCATCACGTCAAATCACAAGGGATGTCTGTTCTTATTTCTTAAGTTTACGAAATAGCTACGCATTACGTCTTTTTTTAATGATTGACCGCCTTTTAATGTAAATAATTGTATCTATACTTGTATTATATATCTATGAGTATTTCAAATTTCCTCCATTTTAGAAAACAATTTTAACAAAATATATTTGAGAATAGGGGAAATAAACATTCTAGAACAAGGGTGAAAAACTTTTTGGATCAATTTTTCTGAAAAACCTAGTGTGTGTACTTATGCAGCCAAGTATTAAGAAGTTATACTTCTTTGGTAGGTATAACAACACAAACAAATAACTTAAAATTTCATCCCTTGTGCCAGTACTCTACGGGTTTGTGAAACAATGATAAAATAATAAGAAAAAGACATTACATCCAATTGATAAAAGTTTAATCAAAGTGGTTTGACTTAAAAAAGCTATTTTAATTTTGATTATTCTCTTGAGTTGATTTATGTATTTCCAGTATTTATTAAAATTAGTCTTGATTATTCAAATTTCTTAATTGATCGTGGATACATGTTTTCATTGATATATGGTGCCGTGTTTTTATTACAATTAGTTTTAGTAAATAATTGTTTATATATAACTGGCGTCATCCCCACTTCCAATTGCGAACCACCAATTTAGCTATTCGACCGCAATTGTCGATACATTAGATTTTAACGAGGTTACAAAGCACTGAAACCTAAGATTTATTGTGCCCACCCTATCAGAGCTGTTTCGCTACTACTACAGCTCACCTTCCAGTTCCATGGTTCTAATGAACTCAAGTACAATAGAACGTCGATAATTCGGACGTCAAAAATCCGGACCGTTAATAATCCGGATTCGTCTCTAGCAAGAAATAAAATTGCGTATCTTCTGCCCTTAACACTAAGCTCCTTACTTTAGAGTTGGGGACGGGAGAAGGGCAGTGGTCGTCGAAGGGGGAGGGGGCGTGGCCAAGGTCACTGAACCTGCTACGTGACAATCGTCTCGCCACCCACCAGTCGCGTCAGTCTGCTGACCCTGAGCGGTACTCTGTGTTCACGTTATAGTTTTTGAGCGTTCCATTTGTGATTGTGTATATTTTTAATTCATTGTTCTACATCCGTGATGGCATCGAGCTCAAAGAAAAAGCATAACTTTTTGACTGTAGAGACCAAGCTAGAAATTTTAGCGAGGTTAAACAAAGGTGAAAGTGGGGTGTCATTTGCTAAGATTTATAATGTAGACACATCCACTATTAGTAATATTAAGGCAAAAAAAATTCAGCTGGAACAATTTGCATCGAAACTCGATTCTGAAGAAAAGAAAAACTGCACGTCCAGCAAATAACAAAGCCTTAGAAGACGCAATGTATATCTGGTTCACTCAAAGGAGAACCAATTTCAGGCCCTTTAATTTGTGAAAAAGCCTTGCAATTTAATGAACAGCTTAACGGACCGAAATATTTCAAAGCTAGTTCAGGCTGGTTTAAGAACCTCAAATATAAGCATGGCATTCGACAGTTGGACGTTCAAGGAGAAAAACTTTCCTCTGATTTAGCGGCTGGAATTGCATACAAAGAGAACTTTGTTAAAGAAGCAGAAGAAGATGGTTACTCAAGGGATGACATAAACAATGCTGATGAAACTGGGATAAACTGGCGAGCCCTTCCACGAAAATCACTAGCATCAAGACGTGAAAAATCTGCTCCTGGTTTTAAAGTGAGTAAAGAGAGAATTACGGCTAATGCCAGTGGAAGGTACAAGATAAAATTGTTGTGTATTGGAAAGAGTAAAAAGCCACGATCATTTAAAAATGTGAAAACCCTTCCTGTGGCCTACAAAAATAAAAAAAGTGCATGGATGGATTCAGTAATTTTTCTGGAATGGTTTAAAGAAGAATTTATCCCTAGTGTGAAAACGTTCCGTAAGCAAACAAGTAAGAGTGGGAAAGTTTTGTTGATTATTGATAATGCTCCTACACACCCTCCTATTGAGGTATTAAATGAAATCGACAAGAATTTTGAAGTGCAATTTCTCCCACCTAATATCACTGCAACTCTGCAGCCAATGTACCAGGGAGTGATTGAGAAGATGAAAAGATGTTACAGAAAATAACTGCTCCGCCGCCTTTTATTGGCCGAAAAGGAAGAGGAAAGTGTCATCCAGTTTATAAAGAAGGTGAACCTTAAAGATTGCATTTACATGCTTGCCGATGCATGGGAAAACCTCACAAAAACCAATTTAAAAGAGCCTGGAGAAAGTTATGGCCTTACAATGAAGGCAAAGATAATAATCAAGAAGAAGAAGATATTGACGGTGGTGTAAATGAAATAACAGACATATGCAGCAAGCTTCTTGTATTTGAAGAGTGCGACAAAGATGACGCCATGGAGTGGTTGGCTGTTGATAGCAACGATCCTGGGTACCAGATTTTGACCGACGAAGAAATAGCTGACATGCTACTAAATGAAGGTACATATATAGCATTTCTTTAACATGTGCATTACATTCAACGTATTTTTACCTTGATATTTTTGTCAAGTATCTGAGCTTGTTCTGGTTTGTTACTGTAGTACATAATTTTTAAATTTTCTGTTGAAGTATACAGTAAAATTTTACAGAACTGTCCAGTTGGCCTACACATGTTTTTTGCTAACATTCTGCTTGTTCCTTGTTTGTACGTACAGTACTTAATGTGTAAAAGCTACTCTAATAATATACGATTATGTATCACTATAATCCCTATTATTTACTGATGTCACCACTCTAATAAATGGGTATTTTCTTTTTCGTTCTTATGGTGAAGCCGTGATAAACTCAGCCGATGTTGCTGATATCCCAGGCTGTCACCACTCTAATGATATACGATTATGTATCACTATAATCCCTATTATTTACTGATGTCACCACTCTAATAAATGGGTATTTTCTTTTTCGTTCTTCTGGTGAAGCCGTGATAAACTCAGCCGATGTTGCTGATATCCCAGGCTGTCACCAATCTAATAAACACCACTATGTAGCTACCAAAGATATTAATCGCTGTCACCAGTGTAATAACTTGTATTGTATCGAATCGGTATTATCCTATAGTTCCTAGTAGTATCCTATATCTGGGGTAATGTATATAGTAGTTCTCTGTTACCAGTGTAGTAACTCTATCTATCGTCCCTTTTTTCTCTATCTGTACAGCTGCTGTCACCAGTGCCTGATGGCACAAAAAAAAAATTATAGAACCCGGGATTCTCCCTGCGGAATTTCCTCGAGGAAGGGGGGGTTGTTCCGGGCTCGAGCGGTCGAAGACGTCGTGGGGCCCCTTGGGCTTATACAGTGTGCCAAGCCCGAGTTCGTAGTGCAGGGTTAGCTGGTCCGACCTATTTGACGGGTATGGGGATGGTGAGGATTGAGATAATTGAAAGGTTAGAGCATATGATAACAATATATTACAAAAAAACAAAACTGTGTCAAATAACCTCCGAAAGTAAACTAGAATTAGCGGTACCTGAACTATGACCTCTATTTCTAGTATAAACGTCTACCAAACTCTATGATCTAGGATTTAACTAAAATTCTCAAGTGTACAATATAAAATATCTCTGAAATGGTTTTAACTTATGGATCTCCAGTGCAACGGAGAATATCAATATGTTTGACTAAAATCCCTAGTGTAACGTAAATAACTCTAAAAAAGATTACATATAGTGGAAAAGATCTCTAATGTCGAATTAGGTATAGTATCGAGCCAAATGTAGTTATATCTACGTAGTTTGATTAAACTAATTAGATGATAAAGAGATAATATGCACAAACAAAAAATCTCTGAATATAACTAGATAAAATGCCCCTATACTCTTGGGCCTTAGCGGTAGATGAAGGGCGCTGATGTATAAGAACACTCGATATGACTGAACACCTTGTAGAGTCCCTTAACTTTCTTGGGTTACCCGATTTAGTCAAAGAAAAAAAAATATAATAACACAAACCAATATTCAATATAATAAATGAATTTGAACTTTTTAAAAACTTACGTTTTGAAAATCCCACAGGTCACATAAATATTCACACTATTACTTTTTGAGGGTGAGGGTCCGTCAAGACTCAGACTTGCCTCACCAGGGGAGTATAATACCTATCTCACCGACTGACTGACGGACTGACTGTCCCTTTTCCTAATATTTTTTCCATATTTATTTCCGTAATTCACCTTCAATGAAGGTTAATTATTCATGTTTGTTTATTTCGTGGTTTACCAAACTGACCTGTTCGTGATATCTAATATTGTGTTAACCTTTGTTTTGTTTGTATATTTTCCTTTGGTTGAGGTCGATAATTAATAACTATTTTGAATTAAAAAACGAAATTCTATAGTGTTAGCCTTGTTTTGTTTAAATGTTTTAATTTATTTGAGGTCGGTAAATTTGATAACGATTTTGAATTAAAAGAAATTATCTATATAGGGTGTTTTTAGAACTTGTGTCATATCTCGTGTTTATTACATCACTTCCCCCCTTGTAAAAGTGTTGTGACGTTTCAGGTCCAACACCTTTTTTATACCTTAACTAATACATTAACATTGATGATTACATTAACATGAACTCTGTACTACATATAGTAAGTTTTTACGTACCGCGCACTTGACCGCACTCGCGTTCCGATTTAACTGTTTTGATCCTGACCTAGGACACGATTATTTACACTCGCGACACTGCTGCTTAGTAGATCGTTCATGGAGTGATTTCTCTCCGTCCAGTGTTGCGTACTGGGGTGGCTCGTCTCGTGATGCTGTATCTGCTCCATTTCTATCGCCTCTTCGTCTTGTTTCTGGGTTCTGCTATGGGTATGTATTACCCATGCCGTAAGGGAATCCCATATGCTGCATAACATCGCTATCCCACATCCTACAGTCTGCTGGATGCGAATTGCGTTTAGTATCGTGTCTACTATGTATTTTAGTAGTTGGTATGTGCAGTATATACCAATTATACCGCTTATTATTGAACCTATCTCTGTGAACCATTCCCAAGTATGTTTTAGGGTTGATTCGGCTAGGTTTTTGATTTCTTTTTCATCGAAAATACCAGATACTGAATAACCTTGGCTGTTGGCGTTCAGTCCGGCTGCTCTGCGGGTGATTATGTTTTCGACCGCTCTTCTTTCGGTTCCGAATGTGAGGGTTCTTTGCGCTGCGTCAATTTCTTCTGGTGTGTACAGGCCTTTGGCTCCCAAGGGTAGGATGGGACCAAAGTGGAGGTCCATGTCTTCGTCGGGTTTGAGTGTCTTTGGTTCGTTCGCTATTGTGGGGTGCGGGTGTAAGCCCAACCATTGGTCTTGTATGTAATATAAGGGCGGTATCATGTTGTTGCAGTCGATTTCTTCTGCGTGGTTTTGGATTATTCTGGTTAGTGGGGCCATGAATTTCGTTTCGTTATTTACTTCGATTGGTAACTCGTTGTAGCATTTTTCGGTTCTTCTTATGTTAACTGTGGTGGGTGTGCACTTCATTATGTAAAGTACCTCGCCCAGAACTCTACCTATGTGACCAGGTTCGTTCTCCATTAATTGACTAACTGCGTTTGGTAAGGTGTGAGCCAGTATTAGTCTGTTTTTTAGTACGTCTCTCTTTATTATGCATCTTCTATGTATTGTGTCTGTATATAGCATGCTTATGTCACGTTTATATGCTTGCTCTATATACAATAGTTTGCTATTGACGTAGTTCATGAGATCGACGTTTTGGGGTAGAATTGGCATTGACGGTTGAAGGTTTTGGTTGTCTTCAAGGCAATGGCAATTCTCGGGTGCTCTGTTCGCTATATTATGATAGTAGGTTTCTCTTTTGTAGTGGTAAAGCGAAACCTTTGTCTTCTTCTTCTATGTCTTAAACTTTTTCTGGGGTTTCGGTTGATTGTTGATACAATTAAATTGCTTTGTATCTGTGCGTGGCTCGGCTTCTTCTTATTCTGCTGCTTGGTCGACTACGGATGTGTGGCTATGCATCCCGCAGAAAAACATGAGTCTGGTTACAACTACTAGGCATGACCATACTGGTTGCCGTTTGGTTTCGTTGCTCTGGATAACTGGAATGTTCGTGCTTTCCCTGGCATACGTCATCTCGGGTTCCGGGCACTTTTGAACGTCTTTTGGGGAGATCACTGTAATGTTTGTATTGGGGATTGAACAGTCTTGAGCAGTTAGCGTAATTGCTGTTTGAAGCCCGCACATAACGAATGTTACCCAGGTCAGAAAACGATCTGTCGTTTTATTGTCGCGCACTTATTATACCTTTACAATTATTTGAACAATTACGTTTGTTAACATTCATTGGTTTCATATTTATAAGCATAATGTTCATTTATTACAGTTATTTATTACTATTCCTTCGGAAAAAAATAATGCTTTTATTTTCCCTATGATAACGTTGTATTTTCGGTTTTATCCTTAGCTTATATTTTTTTCTTTTCTCAATTGACTGAACTGTACAATCTTTTAGGACGGTCAATTGAGTCCCCTGTGTAAGATCATTTTTTTTTTTGAATTTCTAATTGGTTACTACAATGTAACTTATGTGTTCACCTTGTAGTTATTGCAATTAAAATATTTCTTTTAATCATACTTCGGTTGACCTTGTAATGGTGCAACACAGCAAAATTTTTAATATGATTACCTGCTATGACCTTGCATTTGTCGGTGTGTAATGGAGTTTCTTTCCGTGTTTTATTTTGTCTTGGTCGACAATAATTACTTGTTTATTGTTTTACTTATAGTTAATAAATCTGTGTTTGTCTTAATTCTAGTGTACTTATTATGTATTTTATAACTTATTGTTTATGAGTGCTTGTGTATATCTATATGTATTACTGTTTCATAAAATTTTATTTCTTCTTAAAGCAAAATTTGACTTTCGTGTGAGATCGGTGTGTGTGAGTGACCTGTGTTTTTGGCGGTTAAATTTGTCGTCTGTGTGTATATTTCCGCCTGGTTTTGTGTGGTGTCTGATAGCGTTTGGTTAGTTCCGCCTTTTTCCTGTATAGTTTTGACGCCTGTGCCCATGTTATATTAATGTAGCTAGGTGCACTCGGAATTCGATTTCTTATCCTGGCTGATCTTCGAATTTCCGGTGGGGGTCTTAGTGAGACGGGGAGCCTTCCGCTCGGCTTATCTTTTAGTGGTTTTGTGCGGGGTACTGTCTTATCGCTGTGTGGTTGTGTTGACCATAATGGTAAGGCTGCTAACTTCCCTATGTTTAAATCGTTGCTGGTTTCTTCTTGTTGCTCTTCCTGTTCGTGTGTTGTGTTCTCCTCATTCTGGGTCGTTGTCGTCTCTAAAATTTCGTGTTGATCGTCGTCCAGCTTGCCGTAGTATGTTTTTAATCTATTAACGTGAACAACTTGTATCTTCTTTCCTTTGTTGGACGCTATTTGGTAGGTGACTGGTCCTACTTGGTCTTTTATTTCGAATGGTCCTATCCATCGGTTTTGAAGTTTTTTTGATAATCCTGTTGTGTTACTTATGTCTAGAAGGTAAACTAGGTCTCCTGGTTTAAACTCTCTTAGGGTGGTTTTTTCATTGTATCTGTTTATCCGTTCGTCTTTTGCCTTTTCTGTGTTCTCTAGTACTCTTGTGTATATTTGGTTAAGTCTCGTCTCTAGTTCTGACACGTAGTTATCGTCTAAGTTGTATTTTAGTCTTCTTGGTTTGATGAATTTGTCGAATGGTAGTGCTTGATCTTTCCCATGTAGTAGAAAATACGGGCTGTACCCTGTTGATGTATGTATACTTCCTCGATATGCCATTAGTACATATGGTATCCAACTATCCCAATCTCGTTGATTTGGGGCTATGTAATGCGCTAGCATATCTTTTATTACTCTGTGTAATCTTTCTATTTGACCATTGGTTGTTGGTGCGTAGCTCGCTGTGTGTATTCTTTTTATGTTGAGTAGTTTGCATGTCTCTCTCATTAGTTCTGACATGAAGTTTGTTCCTCTATCTGTTAACAGTTTCTGGGGTGTTCCGTGTCTGCATATTATTTGTTCTACAAAAACTCTTGCTACCGTATCTGCTTTCTGGTCTGGTATCGGAATTGCTTCGCAGTATTTCGTAAAATGATCTTGAAATGTTAGAAGGTACTTGTTTCCTTTGTTTGACGTGGGTAGCGGGCCTACTATGTCCATTGACGTTTTTTCCCACGGTTCTGTGACTTTTGTAAATCTTTGTAGTGGTGCCTTTTTAAAGTGTGGTGAGGTCTTTCGTCTGTTGCATGCGTCGCAGCGTTTACAGTAATTTATTATGTCCGTTCTCATCGTTGGCCAGAAGCAACGCCTTTTTATTGCCAATAACGTTTTTTGTTGTCCTTGGTGACAATATATGGGTGAGTCGTGAAAGTCTTCTATAACTTTGGTGATATATTTCCTGGGTATAACTAGTTGGTCCTTGTTGTCCTCTTGATCTTGTCTGTATAGGAGTCCTTCTTTGTCGAGGTAATATTTTTGTTTTGTTTCGTCCTCTTGGTTTAACTGTTGTGCTGTGCTAATGCAGAAATCGTCGTGTTTTTGTTCTTTCTTCAATAATTCTTTGTCCCACAGTGGTTCCCATTCTTCTTCTTCCTTGATTATTTGGATTTTTCCTGTGTTTTTTGTTGGTGTCGGTTTCAGTATGCTTACTTTGGTGGTTGACCCGTAGAATGTGAATTGTATCATCTTTGTGATTTCGTGCCAGCTTAATCCTGGAATTTGTTCTTGACTAGCTATGAAGGTTATGCGTTTTTCCGCGTTCTCTTCGCATTGTTTTTTTAGCTTTTGGATAATATTCCACATTATTTCATATGATGTTTCTTCTTTGACTGATGTCCTATTTAATGCTACGTAGAATTTCGTGTCTAATGTGTCCCATTCTTTGACCGATTCTATTTGTTCCTGTGAGATGTCCGGTAAAGTGTATATGTTTTCTATCTTTTTAATTAGTGATTCCTGATTAGGTCTGTTTTTTGCTAGTAGGAGGGCTATTGATTCTTCTTCTTGGATGTAGTCTAGATTTCCTTCTTTCCAGTTTATTGTGTCCTTTCCTGGTAGGTCGTTTTCTGCAATATACTGTAAGTAGTCTTCGTATGTGGTTTCTATGTAGTTGCATGTTTTGTCGTACATTCTGCTTAGTGCGTCCGCGTTTCCATGTCTTCCTTTTATCTCATGTTTTAGGATCCCTATTGTGTGAACCTCCGTTAGTGCTGGTATGGTCAAACTGTCCTCCGTGTATATGTCTGTGCTGGTTCTTGTGCATTCTGTTCCTTCTCTGCCATTCCTGATGTCTTCGGTTGTTTCGTTTTTTCCGTTTTCTTTCTTCGAGTCTGGGTCTGTGCGCCCTTTTCCGTTCATTATTGGTTTTTGGTTTGTGTGTGTAGTTTCTCTTCCTACGGTTATGTCCGTGCTTGTAGTTTCCTTTATTTTTCCTACATCTTTATTTAGGTCTACTTCTGGTTTGGTTATTTCTTGTCTGTACATTGATTCCACTGTTTTTAGCCATTTCTGCCATGCTTCTTTCTCCCTCGCGTTTTCTTGATCCCTTGTTGCCGTTATTTTTCCGTATGCCTCTGTCCGCCTTTGTCTATAATTATTCAGCAAATCTCTGATTTGTCTTGGGTTCATTAGTGGTATTTTACTTCCCCATATTTCTAATGTTGGTTTTCCTCTGTATGAAATAGTTGCCTCGTGTTCTTCTAGGAAATCTCTTCCTAATAGTACTGCTGTGTCTCCCATTATACCATCATCGGCTGCAATTACTTCCGTGTGAATATTATAATCCATTTCTGTTGTTGCTATGGCTATTTGTGTTGATCCGTATAAGTGGATTGTGTGTCCCGTTATGCCTTTTAAGGTTAATTGGTCTGTGATCCGTGTGTCTAATTCGTTGTCTGCTACTATGGATTCACTTATTAGTGAGTATGCTCCGCCTGTGTCTATCATACAAGGTTCGGTTTTACCGTTTATTCTTAGGAGTACTATATACGGGGGTTCTTCGCTTTTACTTATCGTCGGTCCGTTATGATGCATTGTTTTTATCTGGTTTTTCTTGTCTTCTTCTTTGTTACCCTTTTGTGTTGCCTGTTGATTCCAGTTTTTTTCTGTGTGAGTCCAGTTTTTTCCCCTAGTTTCAGATTGACCACTTGTTTGGGGAGTAACGGTGGTCCTTGTTAGTTTAAATGTTTTCTTCCGTCTTCCTTGTTTATGTGTCCTCTCTCTGTGGACTGTCCTCTTCTGTTCTCTTCTCTTTGGAGCCTTTGTTTCTCGTTTGCATGTGGTGCTTCTCTGTTCCAAGTCTTTTCTCTGGAATTCCTTTGTCCGCTGTATTCCCCGTAGTTATTTTGGTGCGTTGTGATTCTTCTTCCTTGATCCCATTGCTTTGTATTCCATTGTTTATTTTCTTCACTTAACATTTTCTTTCTGCAGTTCTTAGCCCAGTGGCCCTGTTTTCCGCAGTAGTGGCATACATCTCTATCTGTTAATGGTTCCTTGGATTCTTTGTTTCTACAATACGCTGCCCAGTGTCCCTGTTTCCTACATATTTGGCATTTTTTCTCTATTATTTCTTCTTCCGCTTCTCTTGTTCTGCAGTTTGATGCCCAGTGGCCTCGTCTGCCACAGTACATACATTTCGCGCTATGTCTACATTCTTCCGATTCATGTCCTGATTTGCCACATGCTGTGCAACTCCGTTGCTCATTCGTAAAAGCGACTCTGTGGCCATTATTCCTTCCGCTCACCATTGTGGCTGCCGTTTCTTGGCAACTTACTATCTCCTCTGCTTCTTCTAGTGTTAGGTCATCTTTGTGCAATATGTAGAATCCTACTTTTCTAAGCAGGTCCTTTCTTAGCCCTACTTTGGATTGGTTCATCAGTACTGCGTTGTGTTTCTTTTGAATGTTCGGTATCTGTTCTCTGTTCGTTCCTTTTATGTCTTCCTCCAATATTTTATTCCCTATGAGCCGTAATCTTGTGCAGAAAGCTGCTACATCTTCGTCGTGCCTCTGGTAGCATTGGACTAGCTGCATCCACCAGTCCGCGATCGATTTCCTTGGGACGAATTTCCTGAGTATTTTCTCCTTAAATTCAACATATGTTGCTGTGTCTAATCTTGGGTCGGCTTTGAAAAAATCGTGGGCTGCGCCTGCGAGTTTGAATTTCAGTAGTGTTAGTGTTTCTGTTTCTGACCATCCGTCGAGTTTGGCCCTTAGTTCCAATTTTTCTATATATCTGGCTGCGTCTTTTCCCGTGAAGTCTGTTAAAGTTGAGGCGATCACCCCTAGTGGTGGTGCCTGTGGTATCCTTAGTGCTGCTGGCATATTACTCGAATCCCCTGTGGACTCTAACGGCATGTTGTTTTATTAGCTGGCGCGAGTGTTACTTACCTAGATGGTTTTGAAATGGATAGTTGGGAAAATAAAGACAAATAATTATTAATATTGTAATATATAAGAATCGGTATTATTCACTTTAACTAGCCCTGAACCAAATTTAATTTAACTTATTATTTTGCGTTTAAAGCGTGAATATTTCCTAACACCTTTTCTCAAATCGTTAATGTCTAGTTCATTTAGAGAATAGTCCGTTCGTTAGTCAAAATATATCCACATTTCCTGTAAAACCTTTTATATCTCCCGGACGTGCAGCTTTCCTCCGTACTATATTTTATATTGCTATTTTTGTCTTGTGCGGAAGCTTGTTGCTGACTTTGCGAATTCCTCACCTGTATATTTGCTGTTTTTCATCCGTTGTCTAAATGTTTATGTATTAAAATAGATTTGGATTCAACGTTCGTTTGTAATAAATAGAATAACTGAGTAAGCAGATATATCTGATTGAAATTATATCACTTTGGTTATATATTAGTTTTGATTAGACCTATGTCGCAATATTTATTTTATGATATGAATATGAAATTAAAAATAACGTATGTATCAAATGTAAATTATGTAGGTGAAATTTACACGGCCTTAATTAATGTAATTGAATGTAACTATCTCCTCCTACCTTTTGGGCTTCTACGATGCCTGAAATGGGTAGTTTAATTGGGATAGAGAAGAAAAAAAAAAGGATTATTGCCAGGACTTCCCCTCTTGTTAACCTCTGCTGTACGGACTCAGTATCTGGAGCACCGCTGTCACCACTCTAATAATCTACGATTAAGTTATTACTGTAATACTCTAATAATATACGATTAGATAGATAGATATCCCACCGCTGTCACCACTCTAATAATATACGATTATGTATCACTATAATCCCTATTATTTACTGATGTCACCACTCTAATAAATGGGTATTTTCTTTTTCGTTCTTATGGTGAAGCCGTGATAAACTCAGCCGATGTTGCTGATATCCCAGGCTGTCACCACTCTAATGATATACGATTATGTATCACTATAATCCCTATTATTTACTGATGTCACCACTCTAATAAATGGGTATTTTCTTTTTCGTTCTTCTGGTGAAGCCGTGATAAACTCAGCCGATGTTGCTGATATCCCAGGCTGTCACCAATCTAATAAACACCACTATGTAGCTACCAAAGATATTAATCGCTGTCACCAGTGTAATAACTTGTATTGTATCGAATCGGTATTATCCTATAGTTCCTAGTAGTATCCTATATCTGGGGTAATGTATATAGTAGTTCTCTGTTACCAGTGTAGTAACTCTATCTATCGTCCCTTTTTTCTCTATCTGTACAGCTGCTGTCACCAGTGCCTGATGGCACAAAAAAAAAATTATAGAACCCGGGATTCTCCCTGCGGAATTTCCTCGAGGAAGGGGGGGTTGTTCCGGGCTCGAGCGGTCGAAGACGTCGTGGGGCCCCTTGGGCTTATACAGTGTGCCAAGCCCGAGTTCGTAGTGCAGGGTTAGCTGGTCCGACCTATTTGACGGGTATGGGGATGGTGAGGATTGAGATAATTGAAAGGTTAGAGCATATGATAACAATATATTACAAAAAAACAAAACTGTGTCAAATAACCTCCGAAAGTAAACTAGAATTAGCGGTACCTGAACTATGACCTCTATTTCTAGTATAAACGTCTACCAAACTCTATGATCTAGGATTTAACTAAAATTCTCAAGTGTACAATATAAAATATCTCTGAAATGGTTTTAACTTATGGATCTCCAGTGCAACGGAGAATATCAATATGTTTGACTAAAATCCCTAGTGTAACGTAAATAACTCTAAAAAAGATTACATATAGTGGAAAAGATCTCTAATGTCGAATTAGGTATAGTATCGAGCCAAATGTAGTTATATCTACGTAGTTTGATTAAACTAATTAGATGATAAAGAGATAATATGCACAACCAAAAAACTCTGAATATAACTAGATAAAATGCCCCTATACTCTTGGGCCTTAGCGGTAGATGAAGGGCGCTGATGTATAAGAACACTCGATATGACTGAACACCTTGTAGAGTCCCTTAACTTTCTTGGGTTACCCGATTTAGTCAAAGAAAAAAAAATATAATAACACAAACCAATATTCAATATAATAAATGAATTTGAACTTTTTAAAAACTTACGTTTTGAAAATCCCACAGGTCACATAAATATTCACACTATTACTTTTTGAGGGCGAGGGTCCGTCAAGACTCAGACTTGCCTCACCAGGGGAGAGATAATACCTATCTCACCGACTGACTGACGGACTGACTGTCCCTTTTCCTAATATTTTTTCCATATTTATTTCCGTAATTCACCTTCAATGAAGGTTAATTATTCATGTTTGTTTATTTCGTGGTTTACCAAACTGACCTGTTCGTGATATCTAATATTGTGTTAACCTTTGTTTTGTTTGTATATTTTCCTTTGGTTGAGGTCGATAATTAATAACTATTTTGAATTAAAAAACGAAATTCTATAGTGTTAGCCTTGTTTTGTTTAAATGTTTTAATTTATTTGAGGTCGGTAAATTTGATAACGATTTTGAATTAAAAGAAATTATCTATATAGGGTGTTTTTAGAACTTGTGTCATATCTCGTGTTTATTACACTACAAACGAGAGCATTTATTTTTTGTTTTTAATCTAAGCAATTCCTTTCAGAGGATGAGGATTCAGAAACAATGGGATCTGATGGTGGCGACACAGAAAATGAGACTGAAGAATCCGGGTCAACACATTCTGAAGCATTTGTGGCAGCAGCGACATTGATGTCATGGCCGGAGAAACAAAACGAGAGCTCACCCACCCAGTTAATGCTCTTAAAACGAATTAAGGATTTAGCTGCAAAAAAACGAACTACTACCGCAGTTCACAAGCCAATCACTGATTTTTTTTAAAACTCAAATATGTAGTGTCTGATGTTTTTACTGTACGTTGTACACATGTTGCTGTAAATAAAATACGATACAGTGCTTGAAAAACATATTTTTAATTTATAGACCTTTGTAATAAGCACGAAATATGGCAGGGAAATTTAGGAACACCCTATATAGATATAATTTTCTTTAAATCAAATAAGTCGAATTCAATTAATATAAAAATAAAAAACGACCTGGAGCAGAAAAAACAAACAATTTACACAATCCACAAGGTCGACGACAATAATTGAATCAAAAACACACCGATGTTTTTATTATCAAAAAAATACAAACAAATTAAATTAATTTAAAATTAACCTTCAATTACGAAAATAATAAAATATAAAGCAAGGGCAAGTGAATGTAATTAAATAAATACAGCTACAGTTGATGTTTTGAATAACAAATCTCGTCCCAAATCTTTAGAAATAAATAGAAGAAAAATTGGACGAGAGGGCAGAAAAAACGTGTGGCCTGGAACTCCCCTTTTACGACGGCCCGTGTGTGAACAGTGATTTGCTTTTTTTGTGATTGTGATATTTCAAACCGTAAGTTTTTGAACCTGACATTTTCTTCTTTTAACCACATTGATATTGATTTAATTTTTGGTGCCCGACGATCCATCCTGATCATATTCGTGCACTACTGAGACCCATACTACCAGATTTAGTAAAGAGTACGATTTATAAATTGTTTATTTTTTTTGTGAACATAATATTTTATTCAAGGGAACTATCTGGGTTATTTTCTAATATAATATACAGAGATATTTATTCACGAAAACCGTCTATTTATGTCATAATCAGGGTTAAGTTATTGTTTTGTTTATTTAGTTTGATTGTAATATATATGTACATATTATCCACCCAGACTGTTTCCTTTACCAACAAACCCCTCCCCTCGAACTAGCTGGATTGAACTGATCGACGCGACCTACCTTCGGACTGGCACATCGCATAAGCCCAAGAGGCCCCACGAATATCCTTCCGCTCGTGCCAGGAAACCACCTCATCCGAGGTTACCCACAGGGGATTCCTGGCTCTATTGTGCCCTATGGCACTGGTGACAGCACGCTGCAAAAATCCAAATAATCTGAAAGATACGCGTGACACTGGTGACAGAGGTTTGCGAATTGCACCCGCAAGATTATTACACCTTACACCTACCAATAATAGAAATATACAATTTTAAAAACTTTTTTTCTCAAATAGTGCGTGCTGGCCGTTTTTGAATGTAATTTTGATAATCCTGATAATTTGATAAACCGGATGGGTCCGTGGGCTTATTCTGTAACTTGCAACTGCCGTTAATTGCGCAATTGTCGCTGTCAAACGCAGGTTTCGAATTCTCGAAGAAGCAACTGCGACCGCGATCGCAATTTATCTGTTAACTGCCTCTAGTGAGCAATTGGTTAACTAAAAAAGTGCATTTTTCAATTGTTCATGTGAAAAAAACGTATTCTGTAAGCAATTTTTTAGCGATTACAACGCGCTTGCAACTGTTGAATAGCAATCACAATTATAGTAGTTGTAGTTGAGTTGTTTGATAATTAAATCAAGTTTTCCTTTATAGAAATAGAAGATAAGTAATAAAGTATAACATTTTGTCAATAATAAACATGTTTTATTTTTACAAATAGTAATTTAGTGAGACTAACTGCTCTCAGAAAAGTGGACACAACTACCTAATATTTAATATATTTAATAACAATTTCTTACCACCGTGATAAAAGAAATACTAGTTATTATTTGTTTTTACGTATTTAGTAATGGGTCGTGCATTTTGGCAAGAACATTCCATTCTTTTTCTATGGTCTTCTTAGATCTTGCCCCAAGACCTACCCTCTGGCAAGATTAGGATGACTAGTTAAATAGTCCAGCAGCTCTTCCAACTGGCTATTGGAAACTCTGTGTTCTCCCATTTTCTGTATGTATGTCAAAAACAATTAATAGTAGCAGTACCCATTCTCAAATTATTTTACTCACTTTTTTTTTTAAACAAATCATCTAAAAAAGTATTTGGAAACCCATTTTCAACTGCTTTTAGTTAAGTAAAAAATTGTTTCGTACAGAATATTTTATTTAAAATTTGTGTTCAATTTCAATAATGATGATTTTTCGACGCTTCCTTGGTTTTTTATGCATATTAATTATTTTTTAAATTTGTTTTTGTTCATTAGTTGATTTTACAGACAATTTATAGTTACCGTTCATTGCTACCCGATTGCAAGTGGCGCTAGTTTCATGACGTAAAAGTGCATCTTGACAGCAACCAGCAATAGCGACGCGACTACCTTACAGAATACCAAATTTTGCGACTGATTGTGCGACGTTGTGCAATGGTTGCTAGTTGCAAAATAATTGTTGTTTTTACAGAATAAGCCCGCCGGTCCCAATTAATCCGAATTATCGACGTTCTACTGTATTTGTGACGGCTTCAACGAGGTTCGATCCTAACTCTTACAAGTTTCTTGTCCAAAGAACTTTTTGCGTTGTCTTACAATGGCGAGGCATTCTAGAACTAGGTGATATGGAGTTTCCTCCTCCTCCCCACAGAATCAACACTCGTCAATTTCTGAGACCTCTTCTCATTAGGTGCTCCCTAAGGCGGCAGTGCCCTGTCTGGAAGCCAGTGAGGAGATGCAGCTTATTTTTTCTGAGATCCAAATAACTTTTGGATCTAGCCGAGTCAAAGTTCCGCAGGAACTTTTGGAGTGATACAGCCTGAGAAGGCACCGCACTGCACCGCACCCTTTCTTATAGGAGCATTTTCCTACATCATAGAAATGTTACGGGCCAATAAGGAGCGTTCGTGCTGCTTTCATAGCAAGTGTATTGGCCTCTTCATTTCCTGTGATTCCCGAGTGACCAGAAACACAGACTAAAGAGACCCTGATGCCTAGTTCATCAAGTTTTCTTTAGCACTCCCATATCAAGTTTGAGTCAATGACGTGGGAGCTCAATGCTTTGATAGCTGCTTGACTATCAGAATGAATCGATATGTCACATTTTTGATAGTTTTTTTCCTGAAAGGCGCTGGGTTTTTGAACCAACTGTGTACCAACTGATGGTATTTTCTTTGAGAGTTTGGGTGGTGTTTCCCTTTCCCAGTCTCTCTTCTCAGCATCATCGTGAAGCTCTTTTAGATACTCACTTTCTTGATTATTTCGTTACGGAAGATTCGCTGATAAGATGTATTTTATTAGATAGGACCAGGCTACCTGATTTTTCATACTCATTAACTGAACCTTTGCTAGAGTTCTAAGAATTGCCTCTTGGACTGATCTTTCTATCACCAGATGTAGATGTGTCAGATCTGTAATGATCTCAAGTGCCCTAGTTGGGGACGTTCTCATGGCTCCAGTGACGCACACACAGGCAAGCCTTTGAACTTTGTCGAGGGTTTTCTTCGTGTTGTCCTGACGTGCTTATGCATATGTTTATTCCACAGAAGTTTACAGTCTTGGGTTATCCCTATATACAGGGTGTCCCGGGACTAATGGGAAAAAACTCAGGAGCGTATAATATGAGCCAAAATATTGTTAGTATTTCATATAAACTTTTTCTATGCAGGCCCTCGTTTTCGAGTTATAGGCCTCCAAAGTTTGAATTTTGAATTTGGTTTTAATTTTTATTATTTGTACTAGTTGTTTGATCTTCATAAAATTTACGGCAAAGCTATAGTGTACGTGTATGCATATTTTGGAAAGGTAAATAGATTTACAGTTGTGCCTTGAAGCCAGGGACGGACTACCCGCAATGGTTAGTGATCCAAAAATGTTGCAGGGATGGCATACCCTGTATTAAATTATCGAAATTGACTTCCCCACACATTAAGCTAACGAAAAGGTACTCTTGTTGGAACTCGATAAAATGAGCCGTTTGGCTAGTATTTACAGTTTTATTAATGCACTACGTACCAATTTACCTAACTAACTTATTAATACGATGTCCAAGATTTACACCTACAGTACTACAACAAAATAATTTAACGATAGCAGAAGATGAAAAACATTAACGACTTATTAATTCGAAAGTTGGTAGAAACTTTTTAAGTGTTTTTACCGTTTATGAACTAACCATAGGATAATTTGGTCAAACGTTGTGTAGAATAGTTCGTAGTCAATAATTCATAAGTCCTTAATTTAACAGTTACTATGGCAGAATTCACTTTTATTGAGTGCGCAGAATTGCATTTAATGTATGGACTGGCTTCTCGAAACTGTTTAGAAGCCAGAAGGCTTTATGCAGAGCATTTTGCAAACAGAGCATTGCCAGACAGACGAATGTTTGAGCGTATTGATCTCAGGTTACGAGAAACAGGTATGAATAAGTAAATGTAATTTTCCATGTATACAAAACAAAATTTAGTGCCAAAAACGGTGGAGAAGGTCCAGTACGAAGCGGACGTACTGTGGCAGTTGAACAGGACTTGTTAAATGCAGTTGATAATGAACCATCATCGAGTTTACGAAAATTATCGAGAGAACATAACGTCTCGAAATCAGTTGTTCATCGCGTCTTAAAAGAACAGCTTTTATATCCTTTTCACATGAAAAAAGTACACAGTCGCTGATTATCCTGCACGAATTGAGTATAGCCAGTGGTTTCTGCGACAACAACAAGCAGACAATACATTTATTAGTAACGTTATTTTTACGGACGAATCTGGTTTCACCAGAGATGGATTCATTAATTCTCATAATATGCATTTATGGGATGATGTGAAACCACATGGCATTATCCAAACTAGGAATCAGCATAGATTCATGGTTAATGTTTGGGCAATCATTTGATAGGACCGTACTTTATTGACGGTACTTTGACCGGTCAGAGATATTTGTAGTTTTTGCAAAATGAGTTATGGAACCTGTTTGATGATGTGCCTCTACAAACTCGTAGGAATTTATGGTTCATGCACGATGGGGCCACTCCTCATTTCAGTTTAGATTTACGCCAGCATTTACACACAAGGTTTCCTAATAGATGGATTGGTCGTGGAGGCCCTTTTCAATGGCCACCGCGATCAGGAGACGTTAATCCTATACATTTCTTTCTCTGGGGTTATCTCAAAAGTAAGGTATACGCAACAACTGTGCAAACAAGGCAAGATTTAATAGACAGAATTATGTTACACTGCAATGTTATTAGAAATAATATGGGATTGCTCTTTCAGGTGCAAAGAAACAACCTTCGTAGACTTAGAATGTGCGTGGAAGTGGGAGGAGCTGATATTGAAAACTTATTACAATAACGTTAGTTTTTGTTATTGTTTAGGAATTAGTTTTTGTCAAATGTTTTTGAACTTGTCTTTTTAGAGGTTTTCTTAATGGCTTAATAATGTTGTGTTCGTAATTTTGATTAAACGCAACTAATTACATTGTTTCCGTTCCTATTTAATTCCCATTAAATGAGTTCTTAATGTTTCTATCATATGCTATCATCAAACTATTTTTTTGTAGTACTGTAGGCAAATCTTGGATATCGTATTAATAAGTTAGTTAGGTAAATTGGTAGTTAGTGCATTAATAAAACTGTAAATATTAGCCAAACGGCTTATTTTCTCGAATTCCAACAAGAGTACCTTTTCGTTAGCGTAATGTGTGAGGAAGTCAATTTCGATATATACATACAGGGTGTGCCATCCCTGCAAAAGTTTTGGATCACTAGCCATTGCGGGTAGTCCGTCCCTGGCTTCAAGACACAACTGTAAATCTGTTTACCTTTCCAAAATAAACGTACACGTACATTATAGCTTTGCCGTAAATTTTATAAAGATCAAATAACTAGTACAAAAAATAAAAATTAAAACCCAATTCAAAATTAAAACTTTGGGGGCCTATAACTCGAAAACGAGGGCCTGCATAGAAAAAGTTTATATGAAGTAATAACATTATTTTGGCTCAGATTATACGCTCCTCACTTTTTTCCCATTAGTCCCGGGACACCCTGTATTTAACTTCAGATTTCCATTCTATTATTTCCTCGTTTGAAAATAAGGGTTTCATAGCTGGAAGTATTCTTTTCCGGGTAAATGGAATTATTGTGGTCTAGTTTTGGTTAATATTTAGCCCTACTGACATGCACCATTGCTCAATAATTCTGAGGCCCTTTTGTAATAAATCACACAAGGTGCTCCCGAACTTGCCTCTGACTATTAGAATTATCTCATCAACATAGCCAATACATTCGAAGCCAAGCTCCGTTAACCTGTATAATAATTCAATACTACGAGTTTCCATAGAAAGGGGAGATATTACTCTCCCTCGAGCTGTCCCGCGAGTGGTTTTAACTGAGGTGGTTCCATTCACTCCTCGCCTTTTTAGTGGTTCTTTGACAGACACATGAGTTGTGTTGTCAAAGGCCCCAGATATATCCAGGAATGCACACATTGCGATTTCTTTGGTGTTCAGATTTCTTTGGATGACTTCGGTCAGCTGATACAGAGCCGTATCAGTTTATCGACCCGCTCTGTAGGCATGCTGACATTTATGAAGAGGCGTATTCTCCAGTTTATCCGTTCTTATCCAGTTATTCACTAATTTCTCCATTGTTTTGAGTAGAAACGATGTTAGGCAGATGGGTCTAAAAGATTGGGGATCAGTCCCATCTTTTTTTCTTATTTTCGGTATGAAAGTTACTCTTGCCCTCCATTTTCTAGGTATTAGACCCACTACAAGACTGCTTCTTGCAATATTCAACAGGTGAGGAAGAATCACCACATGAGTGCTGGAGATATTCCATCCACTCCTGGTGATTTATATGGTTGAAAGGTACTTATTGCCAATTCCAACCGTTGTCTGGTAGATATTTTCATAGTAATGTCCCAACCATCGTTGCGAGATATTTTGGTGTAATTCATTGCTATTTCAGTGCTTGTTGTAGGTTCACTACCTCACTACCTGGAAAGTGGGTTGTAAGAAGAAGAATCGATCGTTCCTCTTCACCTTCCGTGTATGTCCCATCTGTATTTTGACGACCTTTTGTAGTCTGGCCACTGTATGAACGGAAGTGATCTTTTCACAAAAGGCATGAAAATTAAGCCGTTTGGTTTTCCAAATCTCTTTATTGCACTGAGGAATATTCCCAGTGTACCCCTGCCGATTTCCGTCACGTTTGGCCGACGGATCTCTTTCCTGAGGTTTGGCAGGTTCTCATTCCACCATTAGCATCCTTGTCTGATCGAGCTTTTGACAGTGGGCAATTGTAATGGAAAGCTTGCATTATTGCCTCACTAATCTGTTCGACTCTTTGCTACAAGTCGTAGTGCTAGTGATTTACCCCATTTACTTCGACCCGTTTCAAATGTTGTCCTTCAGATTGGTTTTTTAGAGAGACCAATCCGTATTTCTAAAATTTTGGTGTGAAGGAGCCGAGGTAGTATTTCCCTCTATCCTAAATTCGATGATCCTATGGTCGGAAAGTGATGGCTCATTCATCTCCCTCCAATCTTCTACATTTTTCCTAGTAGGAACATTAACTATTGTTACGTCCAGGACCTCTTCTCTTGCTCTCGGACCATATGTCTCTTTTCAAAATGTGATTGTTACAAAATTTACAACAATAGAAATAGGTAAAAAAACTTTTTAAGTTAAACGGTTTTATGTTAAACATACATTGCAATGTTTAAGATAAATGTACTAAAAACCAAAAAATAATAAAATAGATACAGTCGTGGGAATTATAAACATATGCATAGACTAGACTAAAATAAAACCGTGGGGCACGTCAATTGTCTACAATCGTTGATTAAAATTTTTGTTTTGTAATGTTACACTATTATTAGGCAGTTGTTCAACCGACAACGATGGACGTGTGATAAGTAGGGCTAGAACCCAAATAGCAATTTAAACTTGTTACAAACTTACATCATATTTGACACATCAAACTTCTAAACTTGCATTAAGTTTGCTACAGCAAGTTCACAAACTTGCTGCAAGTATAAAGCAAACTTGCTAGTTACCACATATCAAAGTTGCACCAAGTCAGCCATATGAAACTTGCTTAAAGTTTATAAACTCAAACTTGTCACAAGTCACAACTGGGTGTCAAATGTCAGAATAGTATATATTCCACAGGGACTTGCTGGTATTCATTTCCTCCTTTATCATAGATGTCAACGACTTTTATTAGCATCTACGGCACATTTGTAGTTTTAAATGAAGTAGACAAACAAATTTAAGAACTTTTATTAACCTATATCATTTACAACATCATTTTTTCGTTGTTGACTCTCAGCTCTGAAACAAAGGAATTGTGATAAACTAATTCAAACAATTTCATTTGTGTTTAATTGAAAGACATTTTTTTCGAAAAAGAAACAAGTTTACAATAAGAAAATGTGTATCAATTTTGTTTTTACGAAAATATTAAACAAAAAAATATATAAGGGTAATTCAAATTCAACAATTTGTTTTAATTTTATTCAATATCTGCCTATTTGAATTTGATTTAAAAACAAAAATTTGTTGCATATTTTCCCAATTGTCATTTTGATTTGGAGCTCTGGCAGTATTCTCTGTTTGGGATAAAATGGAGTCAACCTTCTACTCCACTCTGTTTAAGGCTTCTGTTAGGTCAGTCACTAATTGAATAGGGTAGCCAGCTGAACTTAAAGTTTTTTCAATTACAACCTGTAATAAAATAATAAAACTTGTATGACTATATAAACTACTTCAGAAGATTGTCAAATTCATGAAAACTGCTGTTTCCCCATCTCTCTGAATATGTTATATCACTCATCTATATTTGAGATAAATAAATTTATAGTTTTTGAAATGAGATATTACGTCTTAGTATCATTTTATTTTGATTGTAATACTTTTACCCAGAAATGAAAAAATTAATAATTATCTATTATAAATAAAAGAAACCCACGTGCTCTATAACTTATTCTCCTACTTTATTTAATCAGTAATTGGAAATTGAAGTTAAATAAACACAATTCATATTAATAGACGTATATTCTTACACAAACATTATTTTTATATATAAAAATAAGATACTTACATCTATACAACGAAAATCACTATATAGAATCGTGATAGAATTTCAGGGTCTCTGGCAACTATTATAACGATATAGAATCACTAACACTAATAACGCGCGAAAACACTCTTTTCTAGATAAAACCACCAAAACTCACCATTAAAATCTTCATCTTTAATGGCGTCTGACCCTCAACGAACAACGAACAGTTCATTGTGTAAGGTTATGTTAATCTTCTTCTTTTCGTAGTGAAACCCTGATCTTTAAATAAAATAGTATCCGGTCGCAACGATGATATGTCTAAATTTTATGAATATTTAAACATTATTCTATTACCTAATACATTTTATGTTTTTTGAGCTTATTCGCATATGTGATAAAATCGATTACGGTTAAATACAAAAACAATAAAATGTTTTTTTTAAACTTGCATCAAATTTGCAACAATTTTTCATATTCACCTTTGACAAGGCAATTTTGTTGCAAACTTGTTTCACGCTTAATATGACAAATTTGCTTGAGCAACTCAATATCAAAAATCAAGCAAGTTTGCAGCAAACTTGCGTGCTATTTGGGAATGTGGAAACAAGCTAGCAAGCTCGATTATAAGCGAGTTTTAGGGTTTCATAGTGGTGAGCGAGTAGTACTTTTATCATATGTTTTGTGGATTAAAGACAAACTACGAGCAGTGAAACGATTCCTCGCCAGCCAGCAGTGTGAATGTCCAACGATAAACTAGTCGAAACATCTCTTTTATTTACATGGAGTGTATAACTATTGGAATTTCCATGAGCAAGAAAATAGTAAGTAATTTCCTCACCGTCTGCGGGCCAACTGCCTAACGACGAATTAAACGATTCTTCTATCGCACATTAAGTCGATAATTTGTAGACAATTGACGTGCCCCATGCAACGGTTCATTTTTAATTGAGACCTTTCTTTGGTAACGAATATTAAATTATCATCAGTTGTTATAAGTATTGTAATTAAATTATTATCATTTATTTATTTTTCCTATACTTACTACGTAAGAACTGATATTTTCGTAAAAGAATTCTCTTGGGACATTCCGTATGACCTATCTGACCTTTATTCGTATATGCAAATATTAAATTTGGCACATCCAATGCCACCTTGGGCCAAGGTACCTAATTAGTAGAATCGATTTACTAAAACTCGAAGCTCGCTTGTAGCTACCTCGAAGCATAATACTAGGCAGTACCTACCAAATCTTTCGCGTGAGGGCAGAAGACACCCACCCGTGACGCATTCTCAATTGTAGTCTGGGAGTAGATGGTGTGTAACACCAGTTGTGGTTTTTAAACTTTTGATTTTGAAGAATCATCCATTCGTGGGAATTATTTGAAACCACTTGATAAGTCTGACCATCGTAGTTTTCGATAGATTGTATATTTTTGGTGTGTCAGACTTATAAACCTGTTTTAAGGGATTTTGGATATCTACTTTTTCAACTACCATTTTGGATCAGAACCGTTCATAATAGGTATGTACTGGTTGTCTTATTCTTTTTTTCTGCTACCAAAACTATCTTTCTTTGGCTATAAAGTTTATTACTAACTCTAGAAAAATTGTTCGGCTCATTTTTCTATTTTTTTTTATCACAAATAGATTCTCTAAAGGAGCGAACGGTCTTTGAAGTATAGTAGTCTCTGTCAGTTACATCAGACCTGGTAATTGGAGTCACTTTAGATTGTCTTACATAAGTAACCCCGTGCATAAGGGTAAGTGATTGTTTATTATTCATATCTTTCGTTTCAACAGCAAATACATGTTTTGTTGTTATCCGTTTTTTTTCCTATCCTTTTTATACATTTTTATTGAGTTAAAAATAGGAAAAAAGGTCAATCCATTCGTTTAATTAGAGTTTAACTCGATTTTAAGTGATATTTATTTTCATTTGTATGTAGATTTAAACACTGGGAGAAATTGGCAAAGTTTCACATTAATTTTGATATAATTTTAACATTTTAGTTATTGATAAGTAATTAGTAAATAATTATTCTAGATTTAGGTTTTAATGGCGTAGCATAAAGTGCTAGCTAATTGTCAAACTGGGAATTATAATTTTTGTTGTTGTCTTTTGAATACCTGAAAAAAATAAAACATTTTCTGTAGGGTTCACGTAAGGGGCTGTTCCTGTTGGCATACCTAGTTCTTACTACTTGGAGGGGTGTTCCAAAGATTGGAAGTTGAACACGAGGAATCAGTAGCGTACTTCGTCAGGGATCATCATTACGCAAGTTTTCATTATTTTCTTTTATTACCAAGCATAGTACGGTCAATTCTTTATTTGATTAAACTAAACTATCAAAAGAAACTCTTAATTCTAAGAAATAAACATATAGGTTTTTAATTATTTCTGCGTTTTAGGGTGTATACTTTTATTAATTGTTAAGCGTTAATTAATGCTACGGATTTCTTTTCTAATCAATTAAAATATTACTCCACATACCGATGATTACATAGATTTTGCGCATGCGCCTGAGCTCAAGCGACATTGTTTTATTTTTTTTAAAGGATGCATTACTATCGCCTGTAGTGAATTGGTTAGTAGTTTCGTAATTGTAGAGTTACTTGATATTTGTTTAACTATAATTTATAATTATAACCAATAATTTATAACTTATAATTAGTCTGTATAGTCAAGTACATGCTTGTAGATGCTTTATCGAATTTTTATAGACTGAACTGATATTGTTTGACTTACGATATTATGCTTTCTATGTGGGAAAAGCTACTATTTTTTTTTCTTGTGTAACATTATCTGGGTTCCATAATTGCTTAATAGTAAGTGTTATCGCTAATTTTTTTTTTAATTTCTTACTATCGCTGATGACTTTTAGTTATTTCACATGCATTATTGACTACTGCTGCTGTCGAATAAACGTAGTTAAGAGATGCACGACTTTTATTCTTTTTGTATTGGCACCTATTTGGTAAGTTTAGAGGTGTTGGATGAAAATCAGGTAGTTGCGCGGGGCAAACTTACCTGGCGCCCTTGTTAAGATCATTATTTTTATTTGAACACAATTTTGAACCCCTCCCATCTCCGCGAGAGCTGGCGGCAACTCCTACGGTCGTAGGTGGCGACTTAGGTTTTAACGAAGTTCAGCTGGTATTGTTGAAGGATTACTTTTTATAGGTATTATCATTAGCAGCTGTCGGTCGCACCCACGGTTTTATTTTAGTCTAGTCTATGCATATGTTTATAATTCCCACGACTGTATCTATTTTATTATTTTTTGGTTTTTAGTACATTTATCTTAAACATTGCAATGTATGTTTAACATAAAACCGTTTAACTTAAAAAGTTTTTTTACCTATTTTTGTATTTTGGTTTTTAGTTTTTATTTCGCATTCTGTTTAATTCATTTAGTGCTTCATTATTGCAAGGTTTCTTGTCCGTTAGTTTATTGCAGTCCAACTCCTCTATACGTAGTCCCTGCAAAGATCTTGCGTCTGAGTATTGAGGGGAAAACGCTAACGACATATCATTTTTATCCTCCCTAATGCCATACAGTTCTCGGCGCGTTTTAACCTTTCACCTTAACTTGGGTGGTGTACCGCTAACGACGTATCATTTTTAGCCACCCTAACGCCACACAGTCCTCAACACGATACAAAATCTTGACTTGGGTGGTGGATTCGGGCTGGATTAATCAGATACCTAAATTACAGATTCAATTTCTAAATTTAAATCTTATTATTATACGCTATTTAGTGGCTGCGCCCATCTTAAATATTGAGGTTGTATAGTGCACTGTATTCTTCTTGTCAAGCCCTTTTATTTGTTGATACCCATATTGGTGGGATTGATAAAAAATTGTTATCAGCCATTTGGTAGCGGCGGCCATCTTAGATTTCAATTTTGCATAGTAAATTGTATTCTACTTGTTGAGACCTTTCATTTGATACCCATGTTGATGGGATTGATAAAACCTACGTTATCCGCCATTTTGTAGCGGCCGCCATCTTGGATTTCAATTTTTTATAGTATATTGTATTTTGCTTGTTGAGCCCTTTCATTTGATACCCATATTGATGGGATTAATAAAACATAAATAATCCGCCATTTTGTAGCGGCGGCCATCTTGAATTTATAATGATAATGAATAAACATAATTGTATTGTCACCAAAATCCAAAGTGTATACAAAATTTCAGATTAATCGGTTGACAGGAAGAGGGTGAAATTTGAATTACTAAATTTGACCCAAGAATAAATAAAACAAACGGGGTGAGCTAAATAAAACCGTTTAAAAATGACACTATTGACGCCTGAACCCAGCTGAAGGCTGTAGATTCAGTATGCAGTTAAGCTGAAGGCCGAAATCTAGAAAAAAAACTTATATCGCAACTAAATTATTCGTTACAAGCGAAAACTCGAAGTTACAATGTAAATAACTGACAAGCAGGTTCTATAATACCTGAGTAGAGCTGAAGGCTACTAACTCATGATGCAGAAGAGCTGAGGGCCCCAATTTACACCGTTGTCTCTGATTAAAATTACAGGAAAACGAACAAATGGTTCATGTACAATTTCTCAATTACAGAGAAAATCTATCGCCTAAACTATAATCTGTGTCAGTTACATGGGTTCAAATAGATATGCATATAGTAAAATAAGCAAACGAGCTTAGCGATGCGCAAAAAAAATAAGTTGAAATTATGTACGGTGCAAAATTAGTTACATAAAATCGTCAAAGTTCGAAAAATATCTAAATAGCGCAGCACCCTGGTCTACCTAGCGTTCAGAGCCAACAACTCAATATTTTAAATAAGAAATATATGTTTACAATTTTATAGACATAAGTGAGAATGAATTTATATTAATTGCCGCAAAAAAGAGAAAATAAAAACCATACGTAAAAATTTTGTGAAATTTGACTGATAATATGAATGGACGAAATTTAAATGCATGAAAAAATAAACGGTTTTAAAGATTAAAACTAACTTTTCCGCATCAGTTGCCCTGAACAATATTCTATCATAAAATTGTTACTTGTATTCACTTCGGGGATGTATCGTGCTAACAATCCGAAATTTCACCAAAAATAACCAAAAATTTAGTACATCCGGATTTATAGAACCCGCTGTACTCGCTCTAGTCAACTGAGAATCAATAGGGTACATATGTGAAATACCTTGAACAATATTCAATCATAAAATTGATCAATCGTATACTCTCTGGAGGCTGTATCGTGCTAACAAACTAAAAATTCTCCAAAAATGACAAAAATTTGGTACTTTAAGTACCATAACACCCGGTATACTGGCTTTAGTGAGCTAAATATCAATAGGGTTCATCTTTGAGACGCTCTGAATAATATCCAATCATAAAATTGGTCACTTGTATATACTCCGGAGGATGTATCGTGCTAACAAACTGAAACTTCTCCAAAAATATCGTAGTTAAAGTACTGTAGCACCTGTTGTATTGACTCTGGTGAGCTGAAAATCAATAGAGTTCATCAGTGAGGTGCCCTGAATAATATTCAATCATAAAATTGGTGACTTGTTGAACTCCGGAGGCTGTATCGTGCTAACAAACTGAAATTTATCAAAAAATGACAAAATGGTGTACTTCAAGTACCATAGCACCCGTTGTACTGGCTCTGGAGACCTCAAAATCAATAGGGTTTATCAGTGAGATGTCTTGAATAATATCCAAACATAAAATTTGTCACTTGTATATACTCCGGAGGCTGTATCGTGCCAACAAACTGAAACTTCTCCAAAAATGACAAAAATATCGTACTTAAAGTACTATAGCTCCTGTTGTATTGGCTCTGGTGAGCTGAAAATCAATAAGGTTCATCAATGAGATGTCCTGAAAAATATCCAATCATAAAATTGGTGACTTGTTGAACTCCGGAGGCTGTATCGTGCTAACAAACTGAAATTTCTCAAAAAATTACAAAATGTCGTACTTCAAGTACCATAGCACCCGTTGTACTGGCTCTTGTGAGCTGAAAACCAATAGGGTTCATCTGTAGTGCTATTCAACACTTCGATCTTGATTCCGATTTTGTTTATAATCGAAATCGAAAACGGATTGATGTTTGTTGAACGACCAAAAAAAATTGTCATTTGTCATGTCATTTTACAAATCAAATAAATCAATAGTGACATAACCTCATCAATATTTTAGTTCATTTCACGTGTATCTCACACTTTTCACAAGTTCATTTAGTTTAATCACGTTTAATTTTATAGAAGCTGTTCTGTTAACTAAAAATGTAATATACAATTGCAAAATATCACTCACATCAATTAAAATAAATACAAGGAATGCAGTTTAATCTTGATTTGAACTTTTTATTCAGTAAATTAACATAACTGTTCGCTTTTGACTGACAAGTTAGAAAAATTAAAATTGAAATCATTTATTTGTAGTCAAGGTAACGACTACCGACTGTCTTTTAGAACAATTAACATATAAAGTACAATTTTACTCTAACACTTTCCCTTGTTAATTGTTGTAATAATAATGAAATAAACAAACAAAACATCTTAGTACCCACTATGTTACTTTAAACCCAATTTATCGCGTAATATTTGTAATCGTATTGCACCCAAAGGCTTCGTCATAATATCTGCCAGTTGATTCTCAGAAGATATTTGTTGAACTGCTAATTCGCCTTCGGTTACCCTCTCTCGAATAAAGAAGTGCTTGATGGCTATATGTTTTGTTCGTCGATGAAACTCTGGATTTTCGCTTAAACGCACTGCTGCTGTATTGTCGACCTCAATTATTGGAACTTGCTTTAAAGTTACAATATTTTTAAACAATCTTGAGAGCCAAATAATTTCTTTAGCTGCTTCACTTGCTGCAATAATTTCAGCTTCGGTAGTGGAAGTGGCTACCGTAGGTTGTCTTTGACTCATCCATGAAATAGCCCCTCCTGCATACTTAACTACGACACCAGAAGTAGAGCGACCAGTTTTCGTGCATCCTCCAAAATCAGCGTCACTGAAAGTCTCAAGAATACCCCTTTTTACCTTACGAGTATAGGTTATTCCTTTCGTCAATGTGCCTGCTACATAGCGGAAAACTCTTTTAACGCGAGCTGCATCTTCCAAAGATGGATTTTCCAGTGATCTTGATAAAAATCCAACGCTGTATGCTAAGTCAGGTCGAGTTCCTAGCATCAAATACATGAGAGCTCCGACCGCCTGTCTGTAAGGGAAATTATGTGCTTTGGAATTTTCTTTCCCTGATTGAGAAATCTCAGAAGCTTTCAACATTGGCGTAGAGACTGGTTTGCAATCTGATCAGTACCGTTTTTGTAGCCTTCTGGTTGCTGCATGTAAATAACCTCTTCAAGTTCGCCGTATAAAAATGCTGTAGATACGTCAAACTGTGCTAGATGCATCTGCTCACTTGCAGCTATGCTTAAAATCGACCGAATAGTTGCCATTCTTGCTACTGGGCTGAAGGTCTGGCTATAGTCAATGCCGTAGCGTTGACTGAAACCTTTTATAACTAGTCTTGCCTTGTATCGATTGACCGAACCATCTGGATTGGTTTTAACTCTGTAGGTCCATTTACATGGGATCGCTTTTGCTCCTTGTGGCAAAGTTGACAGCTTCCATGTGTGATTTTCATTGAGCGATTTCATCTCATCATCCATGGCTCGTTTCCACTGTAAACTTTCCCTACCTGAAACAGCTTCTTGGAATGATTGAGGAGTTACATACGTGTCAATAAAATCAGTGTTTTCAGCAATGTGTGCATATTCTTGTAGGTAACTTGGCTTTCTCAACTTTGAGCGATCTCTCAAAGTTCTTGCAGGTACTGGCGAGGGCGTCGCTGGCTCTTCCTCGTCATCGGTTGCCGATTCAGGTTCCGTGCTTTCCGACTCGTACTCAAGTGGTTCATCTTGTTGAACTGGTATCTCGGGGTACTCCAAAGGCTCTTCTAGTTCGACTGGAACCTCAGGATTTTCCTCGGTGTTATCTTTCTGTAAATGAGAATCTTTGAGTGGTAACTGAACCTCATGATCGCAATCTCTCGTTAATTCGCGAAATTGAACGTCTCTTGAGACAATAACTTTGTGCTCTTCCTTGACATAAATTCTGTATCTTTCATCGTTATCGTAACCTATCAAATAACCCTTGATTGCTTTCTCGTCCATTTTTCTTCTCTTTTCTTTAGGTATATGAACGTAGCAAGTTGATGCAATGATGCGTAAGTGCTTAATTCTCGGCTTACTTCCAATCCACAGCTCGTAAGGACTCACACCGTCTACTGATGATTTGCCTGTTCTGTTCAATACGTACGTAGCTGTAGTGACTAATTCTACCCAAATGGCTTCAGGAAATTTCACGTCGGGATTGGAGTACTTGAATGTTCTAGCCATTTCAACGATTGTGCGATTTTCTCGTTCAACGCAACCATTTTGCTGTGGTGTATACGGAGCTGTCAATCTGTGCGTAATTCCATTTTTCTCTAGAATAGCCTTGACCTCCACATTGTCGAACTCGCCGCCGTTGTCACTCAGCAGCGCCTTAATCGAATGACCTTGCTGTTTTGCGTGAGCAATCATTGACTGTAAAGCTGCTGTGACGTCAGACTTCTCTGCAATTATGTAGCAATATCGAAATTTAGTGAACATATCTTTGAATATGGCCATATACCTCTTCTTGCTAAATGATACATCAAAAGGACCACATAAATCTGTAGCAATCAGTTCTCCAGGTTGGCTTGCTTTTCTTCTAGTACCGAAAGCTAAACGATGGGCCTTACCGTAAACGCACGGTTCACAAATTTCTCTGTCTAACTTGACGTTAATACCCAATTCTTTTTGTAACAAGTTTTTCACGTGCTGCTTGTCCTGATGTCCCCACCTCTCGTGATACAGCTGTAATTGAGAACTATCAGTAACAGCAACATTGAAACTTACATTACCAGCGGGAAAAATCGGTTTGATAGCTGCTTTGAATAGTGTTCCGTGAACATTTCGGACTCCACTTAGCAGTATCTTGTTATTCACTTTGAGCGAGCACCACGTAGCTGTTGATTCAAACATACTGTTTAGGTTTCTGTCTTGAGCTGCTAGAACAGAAAACAAATTCTTCGATATGTCGGGAACGTACCAAACATCGTGCAAGGTTAGGATGTATCGCTCGTCGTTCACTGTTGATACAACTTTTACGATGCCTTTCCCTACTGCTTGCAAAAGCTCTTTTCCTGCAGCCTTTATGCCACACGGATTCTTGAATTTTTCAAAATCTACAAAGAAATCGAAATTATTCGTTGCGTGCCTTGTAGCACCGTTGTCGATCCACCAGTCTGTAGTGTTGATCTCAGTATTGAAAATCTCTGAAAATGACAACACAAGACCTTCCTTAACCTCAACAGCATTGCTCTGAAATTTGTTTTGGTTATTTTTGTGGTTAGCTTGGTTTTGAGAGTCATTAACGGACTTATTTTTGGATGGTCGTCCATCTGCGATCCACTTTCTGCATTCACTGACCCAATGGTTTTTCTTACCACAATAATTACAGGTTGTACCTGCTCTCGACTTCTTTTTCGCGTCTTGTTTTTGCGTCTCGCCTTTTGCCACTAGAGCTTCTTGAGAAAATTTGTCGTTGTTGGTGCTTTTCTTGAAATTTCTTTCGAACATACACAACTGTGTAGTCAGCTCGTCAAAGGTTTTCTCTGTGTCTTTGGTGAGCAGCATCCAACTGGACCTAAATGTCTCAAATGCAGCAGGTAAAATATTGAGCGTTTTACACACAAGCATTAAGTCTGGTAACTTGTTTTCATTTCGAGCAGTGAGACCGTTGTTGAGATCACTCCAAAGACTTCTCAACTTAGCTAAATGTGTAGACACGTCCTCACCTAACATCCAACTAAAAGCGAAAAATGAATCACAAATTTGAAAAACTTGATCCTTGGATGTCGCTTCAAACTGCTCTTTAAGGGCCTCGAAAGCATCACGCGCGGTTTCTTTATCGATGATTTTCTCATACACCGCATCTGTAACTGAGCTAGCAATCATAGACTTTGCGTAGCTATTTGCCTTTCGAAAGAAATCATACTTCTCTTTGAATTCTTTTTGTTTAGCCGCACTAGCGCCGTCAGCTAGAGGTTCTGGTTTTTTAATCTTGTTATCGATAACGTCTAATGCACCTTCATGATAATCGAGCAGATCACGAATCTTCCGCTTCCAGATCGGCCAGTCTGCCTCACCGGCCAAGGGTTTGATGTGCTTCGCCAAATCCATCTGTGGCTATTCTACGATACTTCACAGTCCAACCGTTTCTTTTACGAATTTATTCTTTCTTGAATAAAAACGATTCTAGTACACAATTAAGCGTTCTGGGCCCATAACCAATTAAAATAAATACAAGGAATGCAGTTTAATCTTGATTTGAACTTTTTATTCAGTAAATTAACATAACTGTTCGCTTTTGACTGACAAGTTAGAAAAATTAAAATTGAAATCATTTATTTGTAGTCAAGGTAACGACTACCGACTGTCTTTTAGAACAATTAACATATAAAGTACAATTTTACTTTAACAACATCAAATAACCCATAGACAAACGGTAGTTGATTTAAATTTTTCGACCAATCACATGCTTCCGATTTACGATTGTTTTCAATAGCATCATATTTTTAGACCGATTATAATCGGAGTGATCGATTGACATCGAAAATGTATTGTTGAACATGTTGTTTTTTAAATGACAGGAAATGATTGTAATCGATTGTCGCGTTGAATAGCACTTGTGACATGTCCTGAACAATATTCAATCATAAAATTGGTGACTTATTGCACTCCGGAAGCTGTACCGTATGACTGTAACGCCTGATTTTTCCTTCTTCAGGACAGCAGTTGAAGTCGCTTCAAAATATTCCAGCCTGGCTGATTTCGCAGGCTTCAATCAGTGAATAAAATCCAAAATTTAAAACCCTCCTTGATAGCGAGTCCTTCTCACGAGGCCGTCAACTGAAATCTCCACGTGACTTTTAATTCCAACAAATTTACTGCTACTCACTGGCCATCGACACATGCCGGCTCAGCAAATAATCGGGTCAGACCTTCCAGATGACGTATTAGACGGTATTTTCTTTCCATACACAGAATTATTGTATTTTTCCAACGTTATGGCTCCAGAGCATGTCCGAATTTTGTTAAAAGACTTCCCAATGTTCACAATGACGACCTAAGGAGAATTGACCCGCTTCTCGATGGCACCGTCTGTCATCCATCCACGTAGGCAGGCATACCAATATTAAATTATCGACGGACGGGCGCTTTTTCGCGTTACAAACTCACCTCGCCGACCTTCAGATATGTCACAAGTGTTTCAATGATTCTTTTAGTAATACCAAACATGTCTTGAAAAGTCTTTTTACACACTCTTTGCATCTACATTTTTACGGCGACGGTTTATAGAATAAAGATTCAGGTCAGTATTTTGTAAACATCCGCAAAAATCTTCAACTTCTGTTCATACTCTAACTTTTTGCACTTGCAGAAAACCTAAAAAATGTTTTTAATTAGTAAGTAAGTACTACAGAATCTCATCAAAATTATGAGAGCTTTAAAGTCTTACCAAAAGTTATGTTATTATTGAAACTAATAGTAAATGATACATACGTCATTAAAACACAGAAAACTACAATAATATTATAGCTTACATTCTCAGATGGAGGCTTTTTAGCCTCAACTTGTTTGTTCCGTTTTGTTGTGTAGGCCTCTCTTGCAGTTCGCAGCTTTGTTCGTTCACTTTGCCAATACCCCTCACCTGCTTTCCTTTTATTTGGATTCTTGTTATCCATATATTGAACTGTATTAAGTAATATTAGTGTTTTTAAATGAAACTCAAGGTCTCTAGTTAATTCCACAATATAATACAAGTTATTAAGTAGATTAGGTAATTACTCAATTAGTGAAAAATTACATACAATACAATGAGCACCCGTTTTTACCTGCTAAAACAAAACTGACTGATCCGTTCTAGACGAAATTAATAATACAGTGAAGTATACACACACCTAGCCCACTATATCGGAACACCATCAATGCCGCTCTTGGTGCGCGCACATTCTATTGTTACGAAATAGCACACTAGTGTAGTCCCTGAATCCGACTCTGTTTATTCCATGTATGAAAGTTAAAATTTTGGCGGACGCGCAGGGATTTCTTAGAACTGTTTACGATTTTTTGTGACTATCTTATCTAGACATTGTTTTTGTGACCAGTCTTATCTAGAAATTCCAGGGAGCCGATTGTTTTTGTGTAAGCCGCAGTCTAGAATTATCTTGTTCAAAAGGCACTAATATATAAACGACCTACCTGCGGGAGAAGTCAGTTTATAAAGTGATCTCGTGAAATAAAAAAGTGAACAAGTAAATAGTAGTAAAGTGTTTATATGAATTAGCTTAAGTGCATATACTTTGTATATAATATAAATTAGTGAATAGTTTAGTGAATAAATAAATTGAGTACCGTGTGTTTGAATTTATCCCACCCGTCAGAATAAATTGTTTTAAATAAATAAGAAAAACATTACATTGGTGTCAGAAGTGAGATAAACGTGAATGATTACCCAATTACCATCAAGAAGGAAATCAGGATTGGATCCTGCGTACCAATGACGTCTATAGTTCGTCAAACAACGACCACTGACAGTTCTAATGCCAGATTCGAACATATGTTATCAGTAGATGGTCAATCCTTGAATCGATCTGAAAAAAAGAGAATGAGAGAATTTCTTTTGCAGTATCGAGACCTATTCGTACCAAAAGAAGGAAAGACTGGTAGAACATCACAAAATCGATACTGGTAATGCTAAACCAATTAGGCAATCACCTCGAAGACTTCCACGAGCGAAGAGAGAGGAAGCTGAAAGAATAATTCGAGAGATGGCAGAAGAAAAAGTTGTAGAACTATCTACTTGTCAATGGTTGTCTCCAGTGATGCTCGTCAAGAAAAAAGATGGAACTACGAGATTCTGCGTGGACTATCGCCAGCTTAACAACGTGACGAAGAAAGACAGCTATCCTTATAATATTTGCATCGTTAGTAATTGATTTCAATGTTCAATTATGTAATTAACGTTGAATTAAATTAAAAATAATCTTTTGCGTTCGACACTCTTTATTCAACCACAACTGACATTGACATTCCTCGCCTCCTCTACCGTGGGTACCAACCTACATAATTACAAAACCCTAACATCTCCCTTTTTATAAAATAGAACGAGTTTGTGAATAACAAAATTTCGTGAAACTAGTTTAAGCTAACGGCTACATCAAAGTTATTCTACATTACTAACATCTGGATTAATTTACAGATTCAGTCTCTGAGGTGGCTTGACGTTCCGTCCACTGAAAGTAACTTTATTCTGAAGTAAATAATCTTTATCAGAGTCTGATTCTGAAGTTACATTTTCTGGATCTATGCTACTATCACCATTACTTTGTGTCTCTCTTTCTAAATCACCTTTATGTTTTCCTTCTTCTGTCTTCTCTTTTTCCACAAGCTCTGTTTCGCTCTCTCTTAGAGGGCTTTCTTTTTCATTTGTATTTTCCTCCAAATATTCCAGTTCATTTTCTAAACTTATATAATGCTTAATACTATTTAAATTATTAATAGGTTTTATAGTAGGTGGATTTTCAAGTAGAAAATGGTTCTCTTGTGTTGTTCTATAAGGCTTTATAAATTTTCTATTTCGGAATAAAACTGAACCATTTTCTACTTTTACTTTATAAGTCCTATCTCTTACTCTGTTCAAAATAATTCCTGGGGACCACATTGAACCTGGCTTAGTTTGTACATAAACCCTTTCACCGTTTGATAATAGTTCAAGATTTTTAACACCCTTTTTGTTATAGTACTTTGAACTTTCTTTTTGTCTTTTATCTAGAAACTTAACATATTTTTCTCTATTTACAATTTTGGGTATTAATTTACTATTTTTACATGGTAATATAGACCTTAATTTTCGTGAAAATAATAGTTCAGCTGGCGAGTTAACACCATCTACTTCCATGTTTCGATACAAGAGTAAGGCCATATTAATGTCCTTTTTGTCCTCAATTACTTTTTTAAATATATTTTTAGCTGTTTGGATATTTCTTTCTGCCATCCCATTGGACTGGGCATAAGTAGGTGACGACATTACATGATTAAACTCCCAATTTTTAGCAAATGATTTAAATTCATCAGAGTTAAATTGTAGGCCTCCATCAGACACAACTGTCAGGGGAATGCCATGTCTTGCAAATAGAGTTTTCAAAATCTCAATTATACGGCAACTGTTAGCCGTATTACTTAGTTTTTCTATTTCAATAAATTTAGAGTAATAGTCTACAACTAATAAATATTTTACTCCCCTTAGCTCAAAGATGTCACAACCAACTTTGTTCCAAGGCAATGCAGGTATTTCATGGGACATAAGAGGTTCAGATTGTTGAGATTTAGAATATTTATTACATAAGTGACATTCTGAAATTCTTTGAATTATTTCATTTTTCATGGTTGGCAAAAAAATTGAGTCCCTGGCCAATTTAAAACATTTATTTATGCCTAAATGATTATAGTGTACCCTATCTAACATTTCTTTTTGTAAGACTTTTGGAATGACTATGGCATTTCCTTTAAAAACTAGATCTTTTAATATTGTAAGTTCACTTCTATATTTCCAGAATATTTTAATATTTTCTGGAACCTTTTTAAAATGTTTAGGCCATCCCTTTAAAATTATATCTTTTAATGATTGTAAGGTAGAGTCCTCTGCTGTTTTTATTTTAAATTCACTTAGTTTATTTTCTGTTATGTTTATCTCTGCTATGATACTGCAAACATGCAACTCTACCTCTTCATCCAGACTATTGTCAGTCTCATCTTTACAATAAGCCCGCGATAGAGCGTCTGCAATTATCAATTGTTTGCCCGGTTTGAATTTAACTGTGAAATCATATTTTTGAAGTTGTAAAAGCATACGTTCAAGTCTAGCAGGACATTTATCCAGTGGTTTTTTAAATATTGATATTAGAGGTAAGTGATCTGTTTCGACAATCACTCTTTTAGCAAAAACATAGTCATGAAACCTCGACAGGCCAAAAGTGATGGCTAGCAGCTCCTTTTCGATCTGTGCCCACCTTGTCTGCGTTTCCGTTAATGCTCTAGATGCATAGGCACATGGTAAATTGTTCTGCAATATGCAAGCCCCTAGCCCTGACTTAGAGCTGTCTACCGAAATTACAGTCTCTGCATTTACATCATAAAATTGTAAAACTGGTTTATTAGTTAAAGCATTTTTCAATTTTTCAAAGGATTCTTCCTGCTCCGCTTCCCATTTAAATTGAACATCTTTTTTAAGAAGAATTCTTAGTGGTTCTGTTGTAATTGAAAAATTCTCTATAAATTTACTTACATACGTTAGCATACCTAGGAGACGCTGAACATCTTGCCTAGTTTCTGGTTTGGGCATATTTTTTATTGCTTCAACTTTATCATTTGAAGGTGCCAACCCTTCACCTGAAATTATGTGACCTAAGTATTTAATTTGGTTCTGCCCAAATCTACATTTTTTAAAATTAAATTTTACATTATTGGCTTTCGCTATTTCGAAAATATTTTTTAATCTCTTATCATGCTGCTTTTTATTTTCTCCCCAAACTATAATATCATCGATATAGATATCAGATCCTTCAATTTGAAAAATTTCTTTGAATTTAGTTTGGAATACCTCTGGGGCCGAACACAACCCATAAGGCATTCTTAGGAACTTAAATCTCCCGAAAGGTGTTCCAAACGTACACAAATCAGAACTTTCTTTATCTAAAGGTATTTGGTAAAACCCTTGAGTTGCATCTAAAGTGCTGAAAACTTTAGCATTTTTTAATTTACAAGTAATTTGGTCTAAGGTGGGTATTGGAGTATATTCTCTACTTATAACTTTATTTAAGTCTTGTGGATCTAGACATATGCTCAATTTATTATCTGGTTTTCTTACTATGACAAGAGCATTTACCCAACGTGAACTACCAGTTACCTTTTGTATAATATGTTGACTTTCAAGATCTTCTAAGGTTTCTTTTAAGCTATTTAAAAGTGGTAAGGCCACTCTTCTAGTGGGGTGTACTACAGGTTTTGCATTTTTATCGATATCTATGTGGTAAGTACTATTTATACAGCCTGTTCCAGAAAATATATCTTTATACTCATTTATTAGTGTGGAGTAGTCCGAGCTTTCAGAAATGTGTATTGACTTTACCTGCCTGTTTTTTTAATTCCGTTATAAACTGATCCGTGTTTTGGTTGGTCTGTCTATGTGAAAAAAACTTATACCTCTCATAGGTTATATTTTCTTTTCCCTGAAAATGTTCCTCGAACTTTTTCAACAAGGGTGTTAATTTATTTTCTTCATTCGATTCAAACCTGAATGTTGTGAAAATTTTAAATCCTTCATCTCCAATATAATGCAGAAGTTGTGCACACTGTACTTTTTCATCTTCTTTTGCTACTTCTGAAGCCACCAGATAATTTTCAAAACGTGCTCGCCATAGGCGCCAATTCTCCGCAATGTTTCCTGCCATTTGTAAGGATCCAATACCTCTGTTGTCACCCATTTTATTTTTTTTGTAATTATTAAACTATAACGTAAGTCTCTTGCTGATTTTTGTATTTGTACAGCTAACTGCTGACTGCGCCATATAATATTTGCATCGTTAGTAATTGATTTCAATGTTCAATTATGTAATTAACGTTGAATTAAATTAAAAATAATCTTTTGCGTTCGACACTCTTTATTCAACCACAACTGACATTGACATTCCTCGCCTCCTCTACCGTGGGTACCAACCTACATAATTACAAAACCCTAACAATCCTCTGCCTCGAATTGACGATACGCTAGATGCTTTGGCCGGCAGCAAACTGTTTTCCACCTTGGACCTGAAGTCTGGTTATTGGCAAGTGAAAATGGCAGAAGATAAAGAGAAAACTGCTTTTACCACCGGATCTGTCCCTGTCCAGACGGCCGTGCCCAACAGACTACAACAAGACGGAATCTAGAGAAGCTGCCGTTTCAAGAACTACTGTAAGTAGTCAACGAAGAATGGTCACCCATCAAGATCAGAGAAGATCAGGAGAATTATCCTCACCTAAAGAAGATTCGGAAATGGAAGGAAGAAAATCGGCGACCTACCTGCCAAGAAGTGTCAAGATTTTCACCGACACTCAAGGCGTATTGGGCTCAGCGGGACTCCCTTGTCCTGGAAGAAGGGCTGTTGAAAAGAGTCCTTGAAAACGATGATGATTGTAACCTGTGTGTTCATAACTCTATCAAATTTAACTATTCATGAACTATATTTGAGAAAATCTGAAGGCTACAAATGCGAACGACAGCCTTTCATCGGAGAGCATAGATGGGAGTGAATCAGGACTACATCACATAACCCGTGGCGCCATGGAATTTTGTCTTATATAATAAAAAAATGAATAGAATAAGTAATTTGAAGATTAAAGATTTTACCAAATAGCAAAACATAAAAAATCTAAAGTAAGAGGTGAGGCCAAACAATAAAAATTTATTTTAAAAGAAAGACAAAGATCATCCGTTCATACAAATCTGAATATAGTAATTTTTATGACAATGGGAATAATACTTAATAGGTTCTTGATAAAATATTCAAATAAGCAATTGAAGTCTCTTAATTCTTAATTGGTAAGTTATTCAAGACCTTAGATATATTTAAAAAAAATTAAATACAGTGACCTTTTGGTACTATAGTACTATAGTTTACCTTTTAAAAAAAATTATAAATTTACATATTGTATTGAATGAACGTAACTTATTTCTGTAGGGATTTTAATGAATGTCCGTTACTAAAAATAAATTTCTCCGGAATTTCACAATTAATAATTGGAGTATTGAAATTAAAATTAAAGAAAGATCTGGCCAAGCTTTCTCGGTTTCGCGTGCCTTGCAGAGATAAATCGGCGACCACCCCGAATAAATTTTCTTTTCGGACTTGGACGTGGAGTGTAGAATAATATTCAGCTCAAGTTCTCAAAACAACGCATGAAATCGTATCTTGCCCAACAAAGATTAACCTATAAGGTACCTTAAAACCCTAAAAAGAAAACTCTTTCTAATAAACAAAAAAAAACATTACTGATTGAGAGAAGACAAAAAAAGGATGAATAAATCTACTTTGAAAAGTGAAATCTTAAGGAGGCTGCTCACCTTATTAGAAGAGGGTTTTCCACACAAATCACTAATTGGGAATGTCAAGGGCTTTTAATCGATCACCAAAAAAATGTCAACAGGTACAGGTAAAACCTCTCGTTTCTTCGATTCTACTCTGGCCACTCCAAAAATATCCTATCCAAAGAAATTAAAAATCACTTTGTTTCACTCCCACCAACTAACATATACCCTGTTCTTTAAACAGTATTATTAGTGGCCTAACTACTAGGTGCCAATAATTCAAACTAATAAGATTTGCCAAAAGACAGTGGTGTATCCCAAAACCAAAACGTTACATGGCTCCGAGATGAGTAGACAGCTAGTTATTCCTAGAACGAGAGTAGCTGAGGTACTGAAGAAGTTACTCGACAGTCCATCTGGAGGTCATCTGGGAGTGAAGAAAACCCTCCAGTGAATCCGTGAGAGGTTTTATTGGACGAACAGCTCCGATGATTTGAAGGACTGGTGTAAGAAATGTACGATTTGTGCTACGAGTAATGGACCACATTGCAAGACAAAGGCAACTATGAAACAGTATAATGTTGGAAGCCCTTTCGAAAGGATTTCTTTAGACATCGCTGGACCATTTCCGACGACAGAAAATGGTGGTAAATACATCCTGGTTATAATGGTTTATTTCACAAAGTGGGTGGAAATTTACGCTATCCCGAACCAAGAGGCCACAACTGTCGCGGTTGTATTGGTGAAAGAATTTATCAGCCGATATGGAGTGCCCTTGGAAGTCCACAGTGATCAGGGAAGAAATTTCGAAAGCCATCTATTCCAGCAGATTTGCGACAAGCTGGGAATGAAAAAGGCCAGGACAACAGCATTACATCCACAGTCAGATGGAATGGTCGAGAGAATGAACAGGACTATTGGAAAATACCTGTCCAAAGTAGTTTCCAGCCATCAGAGAGATTGGCACCAGTATCTTTCCCTATTCGCATTGGCTTATCGATCTGCCGTCAATGCGTCCACGGGTGAAAACCTTCGAAAATCCTGTTTGGACGTGAAATGAGGCCTCCTTGTGACCTGGAATTTGGCTGTCGGGCTGGATAAGATCTAGCAGGAGAAGTCTACATGATATAATTGAGAAGAAGGCTTCGAACAAATCTTCAAGTTGCCAGCGACATAATGAAAAGTAGGTACGACACGCAGGCCACAGAAGACGGTTTTAAAGAAGGGGTTACACAACCCGACGAGGAGAAAAGGATTTTCTCCAAAATTACAAAAATCCTGGGAAGGTCCATACTTAATCAAGAAAAGGATCAATTATGTTATATATCACATAAGCAAGATCCCCAACGGAAAACCAAAAGTAGTTTACCAAAACCGACTAGCGCCATTCGAAGGAGACCATGACCTAGAGAAAGGAGTAAACTACCTGTCAGGATAAACTGTTTTAAATAAATAAGAAAATCATTACAGTATTATTTGAAGCGGGTGTTAAAGCACTTATCGCTTAGCTCGTTATACAGGCTAACGGCCTTGTTACATACCCCATAAAACCGGAGAAAAAATCAATTTCAATTTTTTGTTATTTAGTCCGTTATATATTTCCACTCTTCATATACTAGATGCACCTCGTAGTTAATAAAATTTTATATATTTTCTTGAATACATGTCGATTATTTTCGGTCTATTTTATTAAATAACGTGTTTTTTATAGAAATAATTTTTGATGTTTCGGCTCGACTTTGGCCATTATCAAAATTATAATCTGTCATTGACCACCTTGAATATAAATAATGAATATCAAATTAAAATTATAAAAATGGTGAATGTGCAAATCGGTTCGAAGTACATTAATAAAATGGGAAATATCAGTCAAACGTATTATTTTATAAACTTCCAAAAAGAGTACCTTTTCATTTACTTAAGGTGTAGGGAAATCATTTTCGATATTTTCATTTAAAGCTTTTCCCAAGAATTAGTAATAGTACCTAATCTTAAATAATACTAATGTTACAGAATACATAAATTATTACTTCTAAGAACTAAAAATATAATCAATAATGTAATAAATATTGTATGTATTATACATATTGAGGTAAATCAGGGTGACGACGATCGGCTGCCTGGGGGAGGGGCTTATTACCCCCTACTTGTATATAAGCGCCTCGTCATAAATATTTACTTCTAGTTCTGTGTTAGGTGCTAATGAATGTTTTGGTGCCAAGGAGATGTTTGGCGTAATGGTATTTGTCTATATAGGCCAAATCCTTAGCAATATTGAAATTAGGCACAATCAACACTTACGAGCTTAAAGATTAAAACGACCAGACAAATCCCATTACGCAAAACATCTACTTGACACCCAACACAAGATACAAGAACTAGATTTAGACTTGAGAAACCCACAATATGAAGTCGTCAATGAACAGATAAATATAAGGAGATTTCCACTATTGAACTGTCTTCTTAAGTAAAGATCGGCAGTTAATAGGTTTCCTGGTTTCCTATATCATTGCACTGTTATACTGATCTTAAATGGGAAATAGATATCCAGGATATCCCCATAGAGCTTGTTCAGTTTTGCAATATCATTTTTTAATTTAAAAAAAAAATAAAGTTAACAGGACGGTCTGTGTGCCTTGATAGAGTCGAGCCAGCTGTCTGGCATTTATTTTGTTGCTATGGAGGCAAATATATTGAAATAGTGTGACAGTCCTGTCAAGAGTAATAAAATATACTTCAATTCACGACCTATTATCCCGTTGTCTCAAGACCTGCTGGACCTGGAAGCTTTAACACCAGGACATTTCCTTATTGGACATGTTCTAACTGCTGTTCCACAGAAAGATTTAACCGATGTAAAAACCAATTACGTCAAAAGATATCAGCTTACTCAACAAAAAGTTCAACATTTCTGGTCAAGATGGATGAAGGAATACCTGCACTTGCTACAACAACGAACGAAATGGCAATATGGTAATCCACCACTCAATGTTGGAGAGATGGTCTTATTAAAAAAGGAAAACGTACCTCCTCTTTGCTGGCCACTTGGCAGAATCGTCGAAACACATCCTGGTTCAGACTCGATAGTTCGCGTCGTAAGTGTGTTGACCAAGAATGGTCTAGTTAAACGTGGTATTAACAAGATATGTGTCTTACCTATTAGTTAAGGGATTTATCGAAAGTATGCTTAATCAGTTGATTATGATTATTTCAGTGTTTTTTTTGTGAGACTATTTAAAGACAAACTTTCCTTTCATTGAAAGCTGAGCCTTTCAAGGGCGGCGGAATGTTCAGTTTCGCAATATCATTTTTTAATTTTTAAAAAAAAATAAAGTTAACAGGACGGTCTGTGTGCCTTGATAGAGTCGAGCCAGCTGTGTGGCATTTATTTTGTTGCTATGGAGGCAAATATATTGAAATAGTGTGACAGTCCTGTCAAGAGTAATAAAATATACTTCAAAAAATAAGAGCAGTGTTTTTTTCATAAAAATAATATAGTTTCTCACGAAGTTCTCGTTCGTTCAGAACCATATAAGGAATTGACGGCAAGGGAACGCAACATTGGTCCTTCTCAGCCGATAGTTAGCCAGAAATATTGATACAAGTAATACTACTCACGATAGTTATCAAAATACTCCAGAGCCAAACGAAGTTCAAAATTGTACAGTATTGTCTCATCATTCTCAGAAAACCTCAGAACCCTTTGTTTTATTATCGACTGCTCTTATTCACGTTTTTGACGTAAATAATGTTCCAGTGTCGTGCCGTGTTTTACTCGATAGTGGTTCACAATCAAATTTTATTACTCGAAATATGGTAACACGATTAAATTTAAATACTCGAAAGGTAAATATGCCGGTTTCTGGAATAAATCAAATAAAAACAACAATTAACGAACAGTTAATATAACTTTTTCCTCGATTCGTGTTTCACACAAATTAAATATTTCTTGTTTAGTTATTGACAAAATAAGTAATTTTACTTCGCAGGTGTCATTTGATGTTTCGAATTTAACTATACCCGATCTTCCTCTTGCTGATCCCGATTATAATGTTGCTTCAAGCATCGATATGCTTATCGGTTCATCATTGTTTTACAATTTACTTATTGCGGGTCAAATTAAGCTTGGTAAAGGGCTGCCCATACTACAAAACAGCGTTCTTGGCTGGGTAGTAGCAGGTCCCATATCGATAAATCTACAACAGTCAAAATGTTTTTTTCTAAATTCGCAAAATAATAATAATGAGTGTAATTTAAGTGCACAAATAGAAAAATTCTGGAAAATCGAGGAAGTTCCTCAAAACCCAGAAACTTCTTTGACCCTTGAAGAACGCGAATGCGAACAACATTTTCTAAATACTTTTTCCAGAAATAAGCAGGGAAGGTTTGTTCTTAAACTACCATTAAAAGGTAATTTTTTGAGTCTTGGAGATTCAGAAAACCGCGCGTTAAATCGTTTATACTCGATAGAACAAAAACTTTCGAAGAACGAAAGGCTAAAAACACAATATACTGATTTTATGCACGAATATGAAAAACTCGATCATATGAGACAAATTTCACGAGACCAAATTTCATCAACCCCGATTTTTTACTTACCTCATCACAGCGTTTCAAAATTAGATAGCGTCACAACTAAAGTGAGAGTTGTATTCGATGCTAGCGCTAAAAGTTCTTCAAATTTGTCTCTAAATGATGTTTTAATGAACGGACCTATTCTACAAAACGATCTTTTTTCAATTTTGTTACGTTTCCGAAGACACAAGGTGGTTTTTATTGGAGACTTAGCAACAATGTATCGCCAAATATTGATACATTCTGATCATCAAAATCTGCAACGGATACTTTGGCGAGATAATCCCCAAGATAAGGTAAAGTATTATAATTTACAAACATTAACTTATGGCGAAAAACCCGCATCATTTTTAGCCACGCGTTGCCTCAGACAAATTGCAATCGAAAATATCGATAAATACCCCATTGAATGCGATATAATTAATAAAGATATGTATATGGACGACGTGTTAACAGGTGCTTCGAGTAGTGAAGACCTAATTAAAATTCGCGCAAATTTATTTACTCTTTTATCGGAGTATGGTTTTGAAATACGTGAATTTCAGTCCAATGATAGAGATTTTTTAAGCAACATATCTTTGATTTCAGATACACAGTATATGATAACGGATGACTCTTCTACTAAAACGTTGGGTGTAAGTTGGATTCCTTCTTTAGATGTTTTTCGATATAAAGGCCAGGAGATAAATTTAAATTCTGATGTTATAACTAAAAGGAAAATACTTTCTTTTATTGCTAAAATTTTCGATCCTCTTTCTCTTTTGGGCCCAATTTTAATACGTGCAAAACTTATTATGCAAAATGTATGGCTACAACAATTAGAATGGGACGACCCATTGCAAAAGCGAAACGAGCCAATTTTTGTTCAACTTTCTACACTATGGCGTAATTTTCAAACTGATTTATATGGAATTCAATCTTTACAAATACCCAGGTACATCTTAGTCAACAATTCTCGTAACATTCAAATTCATGCTTTTTCGGATTCCAGTGAAAAGTCGTATGGATGCGCGATATATTTACGTTCTATCAATGACCAGGGTCATATCGTATGTAATTTACTTTGTGCAAAATCCCGCGTAGCTCCGCTAAAGTCGATTTCCCTACCTCGTTTGGAGCTTTGTGGAGCACTATTATTGTCTCGACTTTTATCGAAATGTTTATCGATTTTAGATCTTGTCATTGATGAAATATATCTTTGGACAGACTCTACAATAGTCCTTTCATGGATAGCAGGTGAACCCCGATTGTGGAAAACCTTTGTTCGTAATCGAGTTTCTGAAATACAGTCTTTAACCTTAGTAAAAAACTGGAATTATATAGCTTCATCTCTTAATCCCGCTGACATTATTTCTCGAGGTTGTACTCTAAATATTTTAAAAACCTCTCAATTATGGTGGCATGGGCCTGATTTTCTTCAGAAATCTTCAGAGTACTGGCTAACCGATTGCAATATTTCTAATTTTGCAAAAAACTCTGATAAGATTCCTGAATTTAAGCCCCAAACAATGACATTTTTTAACACTGATACCGAAAACCTTAATATATTTGAAAAATATTCTAATTTCAATAAGTTAATTCGTGTTTTTGCTTATTGTTTAAGATTCATTAACAACTTAAAAGTTAATATGGAAAAACGAGAGCTTTCCAAATTTTTATCACCTTCTGAAATAAATAGTAGCATAGAAGCTCTTTCTAAATTGGTGCAACTGTCCGCGTTTCCTTTGGAGATAAGTTCACTCCAAAAATCTGGTTCTGTGAGTTTTAAAAGTCACTTGAAATCTTTATCTCCAATTATGGAAAACGGTTTGATTCGAGTCGGCGGTAGGCTTGAAAATGCTAATATTTCTTATAACTCAAAACACCCGATTATTCTCCCTTATTCACATCCATTCACTCGTTTAGTGGTTACAAATGGACATGCACGCAGCTTGCATGCCGGTACTCAAACTACCTTATCTTTTATAAGACAAACGTTTTGGCCTTTAAATGGTAAAAATTTAGTCAAAAAATGTATAAGAAAATGCATAACATGTTTTAAGGCAAAACAAAAAGGTTTAACTGCCCAAATGGGTCAATTACCATCTTCACGAGTAATCCCTTCTTCTCCATTTTTGTCCTCATCGGTTGACTTTGCCGGACCTTATGAGTTAAAAGATGGCAAATTAAAAAACCGTAAAATTATAAAGGCATACATTTGCGTTTTCGTATGTATGGCTACAAAGGCTGTACATCTAGAGCTCATCTCTGATTTAACTAGTGAGGGTTTTTTAAATGTTCTAAAAAGATTCGTTTCTAGACGAGGTATTTGAACAAATTTATATTGCGTAAATGCTACAAATTTTGTAGGCGCCAATAACGAGCTATTAGCTATACAAAAATTAACATATCCTGATAGGGTACGAAACTATTTACTTGAAAGTCAAATTAAATTTCATTTTATACCGCCACGATCCCCAAATTTTGGTGGACTTTGGGAGGCCGCTGTCAAATCCACGAAACATCACTTGAAACGTGTTCTAAACCAAACATTTTTAACTTTCGAAGAATTTTATTCCATATTGACTCAAGTGGAGGCGGTACTCAATTCACGACCTATTATCCCGTTGTCTCAAGACCCGCTGGACCTGGAAGCTTTAACACCAGGACATTTCCTTATTGGACGAGTTCTAACTGCTGTTCCACAGAAAGATTTAACCGATGTAAAAACCAATTACGTCAAAAGATATCAGCTTACTCAACAAAAAGTTCAACATTTCTGGTCAAGGTGGATGAAGGAATACCTGCCCTTGCTACAACAACGAACGAAATGGCAATATGGTAATCCACCACTCAAGGTTGGAGAGATGGTCTTATTAAAAGAGGAAAACGTACCTCCTCTTTGCTGGCCACTTGGCAGAATCGTCGAAACACATCCTGGTTCAGACTCGATAGTTCGCGTCGTAAGTGTGTTGACCAAGAATGGTCTAGTTAAACGTGGTATTAACAAGATATGTGTCTTACCTATTAGTTAAGGGATTTATCAAAAGTATGCTTAATCAGTTGATTATGATTATTTCAGTGTTTTTTTTTGTGAGACTATTTAAAGATGAACTTTCCTTTCATTGAAAGCTGAGCCTTTCAAGGGCGGCGGAATGTTCAGTTTCGCAATATCATTTTTTAATTTAAAAAAAAAAATAAAGTTAACAGGATGGTCTGTGTGCCTTGATAGAGTCGAGCCAACTGTGTGGCATTTATTTTGTTACTATGGAAGCAATAATATATTGAAATAGTGTGACAGTCCTGTCAAGAGTGATAAAATATAATCCAAAAAATAAGAGCAGTGTTTTTTTCATAAAAATAATATAGTTTCTCACGAAGTTCTCGTTCGTTCAGAACCATATAAGGAATTGACGGCAAGGGAACGCAACAGAGCTAATAATATATAAGCTTTAATATTTGTAATATCATATCTTCTTTTTTTCTATGCATATTGCAATATAAATAACACACAACAGTTTCTTTAACAAAATATATTGACTTAATAATTAAAACAATGAATTGGATTTTACAGTCAACCGTTCTAAAAGACCGTTTAGGTTATCTTCTTTTTTATTAGAATCTCATGTGGCCTTGGCCACATAGCAACATTTATTACATCTTTCCCTTTAACAAAATAGCTTTGAACTACAAACAAGATTAACAAAAGAATAACAAAACAAATTAGTCCATTTTATAATCTGGTAAACGGGAAGGAACTTTTATAACCCTTTTGCTTTTGGTATGTGTCACTGTTGGTGTGCTGGGGGGCAAGGCTTCAGAAAAGTTAGTCAGAGTTTCCTTACCTTTAATTTTAGATTCCGATTCAATTCCATTTGGGGCAGGAGTTATTGAATCTTCGGGAAGAGCATGTAAACGAGTCATAGGTTCATTAACAGAGTGTCTTAAGTGGAAACTATTTCGTCTCACTTTATTACCATTTTCTTTTCGTACAATATAAGACCTTGGCTCTTGTAACTTCTCCACACCTTTAGCAGGTTGCCACTGCTTTCCTTCCTTAACGACCATATTATCCCCTTCCTGAAAATCATCTCTTCTGACTATAGTTCTGTCAAAATAATGTTAATATAGCCGCCTTTTATTCTCTATTTTTTCTTTCTCCTTTCCATGATCTATCACTTCTGGTTTTAATAAACTATTTTTAATCGGCAATTTTGTACGCATGCAGCTGTTATTTAGAAGTTGTGCAGGCGACTTGTTAGATCCAGAAATTGGTGTGTTTCTGTACTCCAATAGGGCAACTTCCAAACTATCGCATTTTCTCAACATATTCTTCGCTATCTAGGGTAATGCGGACTTGATTTATTAAATTTAAAGTTCCAGCTTTGAGCAAATTCTTTGCATTCAAAAGAATTGAACGGCATATTATCAGCGACAATCTTTAGTGGTATACCATGTGTAGCAAAAACTGATTTAGAAGCATTGACCACAGATGTAGAATTTTTATTTTTTAAAGGAATTACCTCCAGCCCCTTTGAAAAATAATCTATAATAACTAAATACCAGTCCAGCAAAGGCCAAAATATCACTTGCTAATTGTTGAAATGGCAAGTCAGGTAAATCCCTTAAAACTAAAGGCTCTTTTGCATTACTTTTTTGCAGTCTTTCACAAGTAACACATTTATTTATGTGATCTAAGATATCCTGATTCATATTTGGCCAATACATTATGGATTTAACTCTTTGTCGTGTCTTTGATATTCCATAATGGTTTTCATGAAGTTCAGCTACCATCTTTGATTGAATAAACTATTTTAGTAATAACCTTATAATCACCCGATGCTAGTTTAATGTAATTTCGTGATAGCACATCTGCTATCAACATTTCCTTTCCTGGTTTGTATTGAACATCTATATCATATTTTAGCAACTTTACTTTCATTCGTTGAAGTCTAGGGGAACTTACCTCTGCGACTCTCTTTTTCATTATAGATGTCAGGGGTTTATGGTCTGTGTGAATTAAAACATGTCTACCATAAATATAATTATGAAATTTTGTACAAAAGAAAAGTATAGCATTAAACTCTTTTTCTATCTGACTAAACCTAGTCTCACAATCAGTGAGCGCACGAGAAGCAAAAGCAACTGGTCTATCATTTTGTAAAGTCTACACCACTCTTACTAGAGTCAGTTTGTATTACAATAGGCTTATCTTCATCAAAACTAACCTAAACCGGAGGAGAGCTAATTATTTTTTTTATTAAATTGAACGAGTCTGAATGAGTTTTTGTCCATAAAAATGTAGAATTTTTTTTAGTAAACTTCTCAAAGGAGCAGATATATCTGACAAATTTGGTATGTAGCTTCTAAGATAATTGATCATACCTAACATGCACTGTAATTCCTTTCTATTTTTTGGCTCCTCAAGCTCCATAATTGCTCTGATCTTATCATCATCTGGCCTCCTACCATGTTTGTCAAATATATTACCTAAATATTTAACTTATTTTACCCTGTATTGAATTTTATTACGATTAAATTTTACTCCAACATTTCTAGCTCTCTCAATAACCTTATTTAAAATTTGATCATGGACTTCCAAGCTATCAGCTGATATCAGTAAGTCATCAAAGTAAACTATCACTCCAGGAATATCACCAAAGTTATCGTTATTTATTTTCTGAAAAAATTCTGGAGCACAATTTAGCCCAAATGGCAAACCTAAAAATTTATAGGCTCCGAAGGGAGTTCCAAAAGCGCATAGTTTACTTGATTCATTATCAAGTCCGACTTGATAGAACCCCTCTTTAAAATCTAACACTGTAAAATAAGACTTATTTTTTAATTTAGCACCTATATCAGCCAACGTTGGTATTTCACAAAACTCTCTTTCTAAAGCAGAATTAAGATCTTTAGGATGTAAGCAAAGTCTAAGTGATTTGTCATTTTTTTCCCACTATAACCAAATTGCTAGGCCATTCAGTAGAACCTTCACACTTTGCAATTATTCCACGATTAACTAAATCATTTAAATAATTCTTTAAACGAGTTTTAAGTGACAGAGGTACCCTTCGAGGTGCTCTAGCAACAGGTTGCGACCCATTTTTTAATAGTAGTTTGCATTTCTTTTGAAATTTACCAAGTCCATCAAAAACATCTATGTTATCTTTAACAAATTCATCCTTACTTTGACATAATTTAACCACATTAACTTTAGCAAAAATATTTAAATTAAGACATGACTTTAATCCAAGAATAGGCATTGATTTTTCTAACAACTACAAATTTTAATTTACATATCTGATTATTAAACATACAGTTGTAATAAATACGAATACCTAAAAGATAATTTTATGGTAGAAAATTTCAGAACACACGGTAAAACATATTTTATTTTTCATTTAATAATAACTGGAACGCGACACACATAATGTTTAATAAAACAAATACGAAGCCAAAACAGAATAGAGAAATAAAAAACATCTTACTGGGTCAAAGCGAAATAATTGTTTTGAATACAATTATTTCGATAACAAAAAACTAGCACGATTCAAAAAACAAAAGCTGTTTTTTGCAACTCGACAAAAACCCCAAAACCGAAGTCGGGGGAAAACAAAAAAAGGAGTGTACACAGACCAGCAGCGGCAGTGAGTGTGTACCGGGGGTCGATCACGCGAAGGGAAAGGTTTTTCCCCTGCCACGGTGAACGGTACTAGTGGTTTTTTAGTGTTAGCGGTACGAGTGGTAAAAACTTACCCTCTACGCTAATTGCCTTTCGACATAGCACGATTCCGTTTATTGGCACGACTCGCGGTGAACAAGCACATAGAAAAAAAAATACAAGAAAATTCCCGGCGAGACGGAGGACGTTTGTCAAGCAGTAAGTTTTTGAATTGAATTCAGATTGGGATAATTTTCACTAGTGATATATTTACTCGTTATTGGTCGAGCTGAATTCTGGACTTGGGTGTATAGGTCAATTGCTATATACAAGGTGTAGCGATAGCAAATATATTTATTAGATTTTTTTATTTGATTGTTGATTTTTTCAAAGAGACGGGACATAGCTATTCACTCTCAGATTAAGTTTTTTCGTCCTGACAAATATATAATTTACCGTGTGTATTGGAATAATTAAGATTTTGCCGAGAGGCCGGAGCGTATGTTTTCCATATTTTCGCGGGTTTCAGCGGAATTGCGCTGATAAGTCAATCTATTATAGAGAAATATTGTTATCAGTCTTTTGTTCAGCCGTAAATTATAAATTAAAACTCTTTCTTATTTTGCCAGCGTAAACGCATAAATTTATCGTAGGTAATTATATTACTGGTGACTTTCGCAACTTGTAACGCCAGTGTCGATAAATAATTTAAAATTGTTTTCCTTAGCTCATCAGAATTTCTTTTTATAGAACAAAAATTTCACTTTCGTTCCCTGAAGGTCAATGACGACCGAACGATGTAAAATGAATCATTGTTGCATATAAAGGTATTTACACGTGATAGTTATTTATTTTTCTCGACACCGGATAATAGAAGGATTGAGAAACGAATATATAGCAAACATACGCCTTTCACGCATTTTTTTTTAATAAAAAGACCAAGCCGATAAGAGAGCGAGTTTTGCCGCACCACCGAACAAGCGAGAGCTCTGTTCATAAATTTGATTTTGTTTTATAATTGTAGTATATACAGGAGTAGGTATGATGATAAACCAATTTTAGATAAATATGTATAGGTAGAGTTATACCAGGGGAATTGGGATTAATTTAATCATACGGGATTGTAGTTGATTTTAAATATATATGTATAGCTGTATAGGAGGATTTGGAGAGATTATTTTATTATATATATTTTTTGTATAACGTGGAGGTTCTACATTATTTTTCCTCTCACCCCTACTCCCAAAATTTCCCCCTCTGGAAGTGTAACAATCGTGGACGTGTGACCGAGACGAGGAGGACAAACCCTGTCCTGGCAAAGGAAGTTTCATCCGTTCTAAGACCAGGCGAACCTAGCAAAAACCAATCGGACTGGATTGCCTTACACGCTCAGCCGCGCACTAGAAGCCGAATTTGGTGGAATCGAAGGTAGGGACACTTTTGGCATTTTGATCAAGTTATCGTAAATATTTGGTGTTAAAGATAATTACACTGGTGACAGGTTTTATTAGAGTCTAATAAAACCTGTCACCAGTGTAACGAAATAGTAACTCTGACGAACTCACCTCTTACATTGCATTTCACATTTATCATATGTTATAATTCTTATAGGTCGGTGCCCTTATCGGTGAGCTATCAAAGCTGTCTCCAAATTTGTTATTTTTGATAGTCGGCTGTTGGATTTACAGTTAGGGCGACCTTCTCTTATATTGCATTTCACATTTCAACATACAGTGGTGTTTGTTAGACGCATGTTTGAATTCATTACTTTCCACACACTTCCTACTTTTTCGTTTGATTTTACTTCTCACCATTCTTTATCCCTCCATTCACACACTTCATTCATCACTTGTTCTATTTCCCATCAATTATATATTTTCCTAGAGCTCTGTCCTTTTCTTTCACTTTATTTTCATTTCAACCCTATGTTCTAAATTCCAATTCACATTACAAACAATAGCATCTAACGAATCACATTCCACACCACAGAAATATAAATGTAATTGTCGCGCACAATGCCGATAACAGCGCTTCATTGTTCTTCTCGGGCATTCGCGTGTCTGGCACATCCCAATGTTTCTATGGATTTCGCCACCCTCACCAGACGGACATCAAGTCTGTCTCCACAATTATTATTTTTGGTAGATGGTGGGTACCTATCTGTTGAGGGTCGTGAAATCCCTTCATTTAACAATATCATACCACAATGTTTGTCTATGCTCCGACGATTCGGAACTTACTCGATGAAACGGAGTGACAATCATGGTCTTTGCAATTTTTGTGAATAATTCTCTGATGACAACTTGGCAAAATGTCCGAACCAAAAAATGCATGTTTCAGATCTGCTGAATTATTTTACTGAATTTTAATTTTTATGTATTTTTAATACTGTTTTTAAACCAATAATGTGAACCACCAAACTGTTAAATGTATAGACGTACACATTTGGAGGCCCCTGTCTCGGAATTCTGACAAGTATGTATCAATTTTATCAAACTTACGAAATGTAATTCACAAAATTTTTAGTGACCGCATTGATGATGGCCTAATGCCGAAAGCGCTCTGCGAATTTTAATTAAAGAAGATTGCACAACAATACATTGTTTCTCTTAGGGAAAAAATTTGGGATATTTTAATATGACCAAACCGCAGTTGTAACTGAAATCGGAAGATGGTTCAAAACAAATAATAAAACCGAAACGTAATAGAGGTATGTATGATATGAGTATATTAAATATAATTATAAGCTAAGAAACCTATTACATTCAAATATGTATCTTACACAAAATAAATATGTGCCCTTATATATCCTCCTGTAGACAGAAACAGAATAGTTATTTATGCACAAGTGCATAAAGTGGTGCTTTTTACTACGAATGGAAAAATTGACGCATGAGCCGCAGGCATGCAAAAACCAAAAAATGTCTCTTTCAGGTTGCTCTAAATGGACTAAAAATGGCGTCGATTTTGTCATGATGACATAACGGTGCATAAAATTGACACATGAGTGCATAAAATACTTTTTATAATTCGCGTATAAAAGAGACTTCATTATAACATTGTTTACAGTGTCACAATGAAGCTCTTTGAATACTGTTATAGTAATTTTTAGTGTACAGTTGGTTATTGAATTTAGTTATATTTTTATTTGACATTTGACTGTAACCTTGACACAAATTATAAATAAAATGGTCTAGCGTTGTTCTAGCTAGCAAATTATTATATTAAAGGTAAATTAGAATGATTTATATATTAAAAATATCAATGAATAAAGTGCGCTAACGTTTATTTATCAATGATTTGTCAATTGTTTATTTTTATATTGTATAGGATCAATATATAGGTATACAAAACGTTCGACTTTTGGGATAAATTACCAGATATCTATGTGAAGATGTATTACAGAAATAATTCTGTTCATGATATAATATAAATAGATCGCAAGAGCATATACGAAGAAGCTCTATTTTAAACAAATAATCATCCTCTTTTCGCTTACATGAAAGTTTGTTTACAATTACAAAATTATTCGGTTATAATATGTCAAAAGTCAGAAGTGCTGAATAAAACCATCTGTGATCTGACCAATTAGGAATCTACAGAATTGCCAACTTAAATTCAAACCACTCCTCCTAGTTTAAAAATAGGGATTATATGAAATTCTATTTCATTTAACTAATTAAATAAATGCGAATTATAAAAAATATTGTGTAAAACTTGCGCCACAATGACTTTCTGTAGTACTCGTGATTTGCACGACTCACCGCTTCGCGGTTCGTTGTGCAAACTTCACTCGTACTACAAAACGAGTCATTGTGACACTTGTTTTACAAATAACTATTGTCTCACCCTAATGTCACTTTTTTAAATCGTTTAATAAATAAATATTTTATGTACGAAAATCGATTTAAAAATTTTTCTATCGAATGTAAATTTGTTAATGGAATTGTTTGCCTCTTCGGTCATGAAATTTAAAACGTTCATAATTATTTCACGACACTGCTCACTCAACTTTTCGTAAACAACTTTACTTACTGGAGTCGCCATAAAAAGTTAGTATTGCACAACCTCGGTAATCACACTTTTCTCTGAACTGTACTGTCGAAACGAAGCTTACGAATTCTGCCAGCGAAGTGACCTCTTGCAATCCGCATACGTCTTTGCTACGGCGCATCAGACGTTGCCAAACTTCCGATTGCCAAAATTAATTTGCCAACCTGTACGCGAATACTAAAATACGTATTCATCAATTGCCATTCATTTCATATTCGTCCTAATGAGGTAGTTTCAAATTTCTCTAACTTTCATTTGAGAAGGATTTCTCATATCTTCCTCGTAGGTGGGGAGGTACTTGTCACTTAGGTTGAAGTTTGTGGTAATACCTGAACGTAAAATTGGAACTTGTTGTTTAAGGTACTTTCTAAAAATCTTGTTTTAAATATATTTTTTGTCTTGTCTATCTGTCTTAAGGAAACTAAATGGTCATGTATAGTTCGCTCTTTTCACTTCGACACTGTGGCAGTGTATGTAAAAATTTTGATTAAGGATCTGTTCATACAACTTAACGACGTTATGCTCCTATAATTTTCGGACTTCATATTATCACTATACCTTTTATTATTAGGTAGTTTTCTTAATACTCCTTTTTTTTCTATTATTCTTGAACATTTTTTACGTTATTTTGTCAATTAACCGTGTTAACATTAACATTTGACTTGATAAAAAACCGAAATGAGTCGATTAGGGAGGTAGATTTTTAAATGACAAGATTATACGAGTATTGGGGGTTTAATTTGGGAATACAACTTGTATGAACTACTAACATCAGAAATTTTAATGAAATGTTTCAACTATTTTAAAAGTTAATTTATACAGAACAATCGCAAGGATAAACACATTCTCCGGTATATTCATCAAGGACAAATCCATCTTGACAAACACATCCAGGATTACAAAGCTTGCATCTACAACGTTTCAGTGGATTTGGGTTTCTGCATGTTGGAATATCATCGTTATTACAACATGACAGGCATCCTCGTACTTGAGATGCACCTATAACAGAAAATTAATGGTATTAATTATTTTCAGTTTCGCTTTTTTATCTATTTCTAGAGTTTTTAACACAAATGTATACATCATTAACATTTATAACAGTTTCAATAAAAATATTACATCATCAACTTTCGATCATAGAGGATTTTTAAGAACATGTATATACATACAGTTAGCAGATACCGGGAATTGATCATTTAAAATGCTCACTTGAAAGGATTGTATAGTCTATATAGAAAGGACAAGGAGTAATAAATCATTCATTTAAGTAGATTTCATAGACTTACCAAAATATATTTTAAGAGGGTATACCGTAAGGTACATTTTGTATTGAACGAATGAGTTGCAGCTATGCTAAAGAATATACGATTTAGGTCAGAGGTAACGGGATGTACTAATTTTAATAAAAAAAAGTGATAGAGGTAGAGGTCATTCGGAAACAAAAAATGTAGTTCATTATAAAAAAATTCTACAACTTCCTCAGGACTAAGATACATAATACCGAAATGTACGTTTAAGTATTCGCCAATTACAGAACCTTTCTGTCTGTACTCTTGTACCAAATGAAACTCCTGAATCTTACGAAACCAAGCTTGACAGAGATGAAATTTACAACCAAAAAGAATTTGATCTCTGCCAAAACATTCATATATAGCGTTATGAATGCTTAGTTCAAAATCTACTACGACTTCTTTAGGTTGAAAATTTAAGCCTACTTCTTTACATTTTTGTCTTAAAATTAAAAACAAATTTGAATATGTTTGACTTTATTTGTCCGGCAGCAAACAAAAAACAAGAGGTACGTAATAGCCGTTTTTAAAACCATGAATGGTAAACATTTTGTAAAAAAAAGTTGAACAGTATTTAAAAGTCCCATCCATCAAAATACAATCCAAATTACATAAAAAATTAAGGTTGGAAAAACAGGAGAACACAATAATTTTAAATACCTGGTCTGCTGTTAATAGAAATTCCTCTTCTCGGTTCGTTCGTAATTGTAATTCACGAACACTATTAAATACTTCTTCCTGACTTTCAGGCAATAGTGTAAGTGCATCAACATCCTTCCCCTAATCCACTAAATATCGATCAAAACAATCAAGATTTCTTCAAAATATTTAATTCAAGAAATCTTTGAAACCTTTCAGAAATATACATAATTCTATGGGCCTCCGATTTTATCTATTATAAACCCTAATGACTCTAATAGGATTAAACTAAATGGTTGCGGCACACTTCGAACATTTCAGTAATCCTCAAATTGATACAAGTCAGGTAAAATATTATTTTGTGGCAGAGTTCGGATATGCCCGCAAATCCGTTTTCGGCATTAGTCAAAATTTGAGGTATATACAGTGGTCCTAAATTACCTTCATGTATCAATATTTCTCCGTTGAAAATAGAAACAGGTAATTTTTTTAGAATTTTGAGCTGTTCTTGTATCGAGAATGATATAATAAAATTTTCTTTTTGTCTGTATCTGATAGGGATTTCTGTATTTGAACCTATTAATTTATTGTTAATTAAATCTATATTAAAATTAATGTTTATCAAATCATTTAATCCAATTTTACGTTGCGGCACACTTCGAACATTTCAGTAATCCTCAAATTGATACAAGTCAGGTAAAATTTTATTTTGTGGCAGAGTTCGGATATACCCGTTTATTCATAATATTTTTTATTTGTATTACTCCTATATGTAGTGTTTGGGGAATTTTTCTCAGAAATTTTAAATGGCAAGGGGCCTACTGTAATCGGCTTAACACGATTACACCTATTTACAGATTATTCGATTATTGAGAGGGATTTTCCAAACAACCCAGTTTTCTTAGAAACATTATCGGGAATATTATTTTAAAAGAAAGTAGGTACATTAAATCAGTACTAAGTATTAGTTCTTTGAGTAAAGTTGTATGAAGTTGTATGGTTGTCATAATATTGTAAACAGTTAGAATATATTTAAAACATTTGTTGAATGTTAATTGTGCAAGTACCAAACAATGTCGATAAGCCAAGGACCATCTAAACGACGAAAAACAGGTCCATTATCTTTAAATGAAAAAATTCTGATATTGAATTGTTATATATCATTGAAAAACAAGGATCCAAGTGCAAGTGTTGATGATATTGTGGAATTAACGGCTGCTATGTTGTATGTTGCTAAATCAACAATTTATAGATTACTAAAAGAAAGCAAGAATGGAATTCTTCAACCCCCTAAAACTCCTTCAGGCCGAAAACCAATTGAGATCGATGAGTCATTAAAACAAAGACTAAGGCGTAAAGTCCATGGATTTTACTTACGAACGGAAATTCCAACACTTGACAAAATTATGACATCAGTGCAAGAAGATACGGACTATCCAAAATTCTCCAGAATGACATTATGCAAACTTTTGAAAGATGTGGGTTTCAGATATACAAAACATAATAGAAAATCTCTCTTGATAGATAAACCGGAAATAGTTTTTTGGAGAAGAGACTATTTAAGAAGCATTCGACATGCCAGAGAACAAAATTTGAAAATCTTCTACTTAGACGAAACATGGATAAATGCTGGATATACAGTTTCCAAATCTTGGCAAGATGAAAACATTAAAAGCGGAAGGCAGGCATTCGTGGAAGGTTTGTCGTTAGGTTTGCAGCCACCAACTGGAAAAGGAAAAAGACTTACCATTGGCCATGTTGGAAGTTCTGAAGGTTTTGTTGATGGTGGATTATTAACTTTTATTTCAAAACGCACGGGGGACTATCACGAAGATATGAATGGGGATGTCTTCGAGGAATGGTTTGTTCAAATGTCGGATCTGATTCCAAAAGGGGCTGTTTTTGTCATGGACAACGCCATTCACGGTTACGAGAAGCATTGCCCACAATTCGTTGGCGTAAAGCAGAGATTTTGGAGTGGCTTATTTCGAAAAATATTAAGATTCCAAAAGATCCACTAAGGAAAGAACTTTACAGAATTGCAAAAATGAACAAGAATAAATACAAAACCTACATTGTAGAGGAAATGGCTTCTTCTCGTGGTATATCAGTTCTTCGACTTCCCCCTTATCATTGTGAACTTAATCCCATAGAATTATTATGGGCTCAGGTAAAGGGGGAAGTTGGAAAAAAAAATACTACTTTTAAAATAAACGATGTTGTGAAATTGTTTGAGAGTGCTGTAAGTCATGTGAGTAAGGAAAATTGGACAAACTGTATCGAGCATGTTATCAAAGTAGAGGCAAATATGTGGAAAATTGACAATATTTGTGATGATTTAATCGACCCTATTATTATTAATGTCAACAACGATTCTTCCTCTTCCGAGTCGGATATAGAATAAAATGTAAGTAATAAATGTATTCCAATAATTATTTCTTTTCATTTTTTATTATATTATAATTTAAAACGTATTTTTTTCCCAAAATACACACCACTGCATTGCGTTATTGCTTATCTGCTAATCCTTTAACAATGAATAAACCCTAAACTTTGCTACAACTGAAACAAATACGGGGTCGATCTACCTAGTTTTTAGATTTACGGAAGAAATGTAATTTAAAGTAAGAGATTTATCAAAAATTTCATGGTGCTCCCTGTAAACGTTTTGCATACTTAATTAGGGTTTATTACTCCTCGTACTTTTTGTACATACTATAGAATACGTTTCGTCCTATAGTTGGCACAAACGTCCTCAATACTTACGGCGTTCTAAGATTTACTCACAATTCGAGAAACAAAGAAAATCGATTCAAAGGACCTCTGTCAGTCAGTGAATTGAATTCATCATTAAACTTCATTATCAAACAAGTTCAAAATCAGTCCTTTTCAACAAAAATAGTGGAACTTTCAAAAAATTAAATATTGTCAAACAAACAACTCACATCTTTAAAACCATTTCTAGATACATCCGGCTATCTCCGTGTCGGAGGTACGTTGGAAAACGCCCGAATTTCCTTCGATCAAAAGCACCCAATCTTATTACCTTCAAAAAATCATATAATTTCTTTTATCCTCAAGCAACAGCAGGTGAGTTTAGGCTATGATGGCGGACAAAATTTCCTATCAAAAAAATGTACGATTGCGCTACTGGCTTCTCAATGTTTATGGCAAATCCAACAAATAATCAGAAATTGTAAGATTTATTATCGATTAAATGCACAGACGGCTCAACAGATGATAAATTGAGTGAATGAAACGACGAGTACCCAGTGTGTATTTTATTTTTAAATTCCAGCTAAGCACTTTGAGTAAAATGGTTAAAACTACCCTATAAAGAGGGTGTACAATTGTAATTCACATAACGAAACGTCTTATTTGAAATTATAATAATAATGATGTGATATCAAACATTTTATCATATTGTATGTAGTAGTCACAGAATTTGATGTTTTTGGACACCTGTTGTAGGATTTTTTTATTGACGACAGCTTTGAGAATGGCCTAATGGCCGAAAGCGCTTATCTGGAATTTTAATAATAAAATACGCACTGAGTACTCGTCGTTTCATTCACTCAATTTATATCTAGCGTGTACGCCATACTCAGACAGTTCTTTCAACAAATAATAGCCGACCTTTCGGAAGACAGGGTCACATACTCGCGTCCTTTCCAAAAAGTTGGTGTCGATTTCGGAGGCCCTTTTTTCATGAAATCTTCCACCTTACGCAAAGCTCCCATAACAAAATGTTACATATCAATTTTCGTATGCATGGTGACCAAAGCTGCGCATATAGAACTAGTCATAGAGAAAGTAATAAAGGAGTGTTCGTTCCAGTACAAACAGCTGGCATTGCGTCGATCTGAGCGCACTCCTTGCGGGGGGCAGAAATAATTCTGACAGGCGGGATATTTAAATTTGGTAGTTTGGATTATTGGTAGGTAAATTTTATAGTTTGTCTTAAAATTGTTTATGATATAATTATTTCATTTCAAAAAATTATATTTAATTTTTTGTAATGAAATAATTATAATAAACAAGTTTGAGATAAATAATTTACATAAATAAAAAAACAGCAAACATTTAAATTTTTTCTTAACCTGCACATAATATAAAAAAATTAATAATCACATTTACATATTTCGACTAAAATTACATTACATTATATTTAAGAAAATTAATCCAATATCATATCAAAATGCACATTGTTATTTTAAAATTATTGACAACAAAACCAACAAACATTTTAATAAAAAGAAGTTAAAAACTAGATTCTCCATATCCATGAAGACAGGAACAGGTCTGAAACAAAAAGTAAATTGAAAGTAGTACGTTTTTTAAGTAACAAAAAAATATTTTTGTTTGTTAGTCCTATTACCATCATTATATTTTTCAATTAATAAGGGAACACAAACTTTTATGAGTTGAGAAAATACGTATGATTTATGTTCTAGACAGATGAATAAATCAAAATTTATATGACCTTTTGCAAAGTGTTATTTTTTTCAGTAATATTTTCTACATGAACGGAAAGTGGTGAAATATGATAACAAAGTCATGCAGTATTGAAAGAAATTTAACAACTTCTCTGTACACAAATCAGACGTAATTTATCATCATTTTCTTTGAAGGAAGTGAAACCACGGTGGTGAACAACTAAAATATCTCTCTGCAAATTAGCCATACATTCTTCGCAATTAAAAGTTGTACGAAGTGGCCAAAAATATTTACTATTAACAATTTTTTACAATACAACTATGACGAATTATACCTGATAATTACATTTTAAAGGTTCACTTACTTTTATTTACTTTATTAGAACGGGAAACCTAAATAAATTGAACAAAACTATACTAATTTTACTCATCCTTAGAACTTGTAACCATAACCGATACAACCATATTTTTAGTTTTTACATATCACTTTGACAAACACAAGCCGTATTCACACAAACCAATGTAAGATTGATTTTGTATATTTTTATTCTTAATGACTTAAAAGTTAATATACTAAGATATTTTATAATATTTATTCACAATAAAGGCAATATGTTGTCATTTATAATATTTTAAATTGTTTTATTATATTTTGTTTATGTAAAACAGTCGCGCGACTGTAGAAACTCCATGCGCGGGTGGCGGCGCAGAAACGTTGTGCCACTTGTCGCCTATGCATCAAACCGTCTCTTATATTATTTGTCTATGGAACTAGTATCCAACTTCACTACGGGCGCATTTACTGAGACAATGCGACAAACTTTCTTGGAGCTAGAAATCAGTTGAGAGAACTTTATAATCACTTTCAGAAGAACGAATTTACGCCAAGATCTCCACATTGGGGAGGAATTTGGGAGGCTGCTATTAAAAGCGCCAAGGATCATATCTCAAGACTCATCGGCTTATCAAAATTAACCCAAAAGTTTTCAACTGTTCTTACTCAAATTTAAGCAATATTAAACTCACGGCCTTTGTGTACCTTATCTAACGATCCTTCTGATTTTAAATATCTCACTCCTGGGCATTTCCTGATCAAATCCAGTCTGGCGGCTTATCCGGAGAAAGACTTATCTCAAGCACCAGTAAACAAAATTAAATTTTGGCAAGAATGGGAATTACATAAGAAGAAAGAGCTGATACCATATAAATAAAACGATGACTCTTTGTAAAACAGGAAGTTTATAAAAACTTTAAATTATCTAAAATTTCATTCTCTGTTCAACCATTGTATAATAAAGTTCTAAATATAGTTGTAGAATTGTTTTTAAAAACCCAAGATCGAAGTTTCAATATATGCATGGCGCAGTCAGTAGGATACACGCGGGTTTCGAATAAGTAAAAAAAAACATTTTCGCATTGTGTCGGGAGTGAAATTCGGGACCTTGGAGTTTCTACACCTTAAGTGCATATTACCGAACTCAAAACTTTTGGACTTAGTGACAACAAGTGCGGGGAATCACGAAAAAAGGAACAGGAGAGCAGAGCGATCGAGTTGACGAACAATAGTCTATCGCAGACAATTAATTTTAGTTATTTAATGAGTGTTATTGATGAAATAATTGACGAAATTATAAATATAGAAATAAATAACGAAAATAATATAGATAATCAAGTTACAAATAATTTAACAATAATTAATCGAAATTGAAATATTACACGAAACATGCCAGAAATGAACTGGAATATTTTAAAATCTAGAATTGATAACGTTAAACCTTATGACGGCAATAGTAATACATTAAATAAATTTTTGATAAGATGCGAAGACCTTATTAATGATTATAGACAATTTAATGATGCACAATTATCTAAACACATTTTTCAATCAATTCAAGAAAAACTTATAGATAAAGCTGACATATTAGTAGGTAATCGTGCTGAGTTAATAGATTGGCCTAAATTAAAAGAGGCCCTTATACAATGTTTTGCGGATCGTAGAAATATTGATTGTTTAGTACAGAAACTAACAAGAATGAGACCATTTAGGAACGAACAACTGATAAACTTTAGTAGCAGAATTCAATTGTTAAGAAGTGGTATTGCACAAAAAATTAGTAATAATCCTAACATTAATAATGCAGAAAGAATTTGCCAAATAAACCATTACGATAAGACTGCACTTAGCACATTTATCGCTGGTTGTAGTGGTACCTTGAGAAATAATTTACATCTTAAAAATCCAGCTTCACTGGAAGACGCAATGGCCTATGTAAACGAGTTCGAAAATTTCGAAAAACTATACGGTAATCTAAACGACAATAATAGAATAACGACTTCTAAATTTAATAACAATCGACAATCGTACTCACAACCAAGATTATATCCTCATAATCAAATACAACCCACTTACCAACAACCCCATTATTCATCGCAGCCAAATTTTATGAATAATAAAGTATTCGACAATAACAAACCAACTAACAAATTCCCTAACCAACCTATTAATATTCAACCTAGATAAATGCCTCCCACACAATACCCAAATCAAACCAGACCAAATCAAAAATCCACGAATCAACTTCCTAAACCAACACCCATGTCAACAACCTCTAGAAACCCATTCATGTTATCACAAAGACAAAGATGGCAAAATCAAAACATTTGAAATCAAAATCATCCATTTAGAAATGATGGACAAAACCTAAATTTTACTTCTGAAGAACTATTTACGAACGAATACAATCAATCAGATCCATACACAAATGAACAATATTTTCACCAAAATTACGATACTTTTAATAGTGACGATAATAATCCTGATCTAGACGTAAATCAAACATCTTATTTTGAAAATGTAAACTATGATGAAAATCAAAATGAAAATTTTATAGAAACGGGCCTACAACAAGAAAATCCTTAGTAGAAATTAATATATCTTCAGATAACGCTTTAGCGTACATTCACATTCATAATCCTAATTTAAAATTACTTATAGATACCGGTAGCTCACGTTCTATTATTAAACCTAATATTATAGAAAAATTTCATCCAAATTCTGTTAGTCAAATCAGTGTACAAATTAAAACAGCGGTAGGTAGTCAAGGCATCATATACCAATCAGCACTTCGAGCATTTCCAGAATTTCAGAAACCATAGTACAATATCTCTTTTCTCTTATTTGATTTTCATGAGTATTTCGACGGTAAAATTGGATTAAATGATTTGATAAACATTAATTTTAATATAGATTTAATTAACAATAAATTAATAGGTTCAAATACAGAAATCCCTATCAGATACAGATAAAAAGAAAATTTTAATATATCATTCTCGATTCAAGAACAGCTCAAAATTCTAAAAAAATTATCTGTTTCTATTTTCAACGGAGAAATATTGATACATGAAGGTAATTTAGGACCACTGTATATACCTCAAATTTTGACTAATGCCGAAAACGGATTTGCGGAAATATCCGAACTCTGCCACAAAATAATATTTTACCTGACTTGTATCAATTTGAGGATTACTGAAATGTTCGAACTGTGCCGCAACCATTTAGTTTAATCCTATTAGAGTCATTAGGGTTGATAAAAGATAAAATCGGAGGCCCATAGAATTATGTATATTTCTGAAAGGTTTCAAAGATTTCTTGTATTAAATATTTTGAAGAAATATTGATTGTTTTGATCGATATTTAGGGGATTAGGGGAAGGATGTTGATGCACTTACACTATATAAGAGTTATAGTTGTATTTTACTTCATATCGATCTACAGAAGTTAAGAGTGTAGTACACATAGCAAACAGTGACCAAAATGGAGAATAAAGCATCTACAATGTATAGTGAAAGAGGAAATAAATTAATAGTGTTGAACAGTTATAAATTTTCGAAAGCTAAAACTAGCAAATGTGGAAACATTAGATGGAAGTGCTGTAACGCAAAATGTCCAGTTAGAGTGTACTCTCACGTTTCTGATGAAGAAACAATCACAGAAGTCAAAGGAGAACACAATCATACTATGGAAACGAACCTATCAAGAAAAGCAGTGAGTAACAGCATTAAAAGGAAAGCGACTGAAGATCCCACTGAGAAACCCTCCAAACTAATTCGGCAAGAATTGGTGTCAAATAATTTCGCGGAGGATATCAACACCGAAGATATTGACCGAATAAGGAAAAATATTCACGCGGCGAGAAGAAAATTTTTACCCCTATTGCCTAAAAATCAGGAAGAAGTATTTAATAGTATTCGTGAATTACAATTACGAACGAACCGACAAGAGGAATTTCTATTAACAGCAGACCAGGTATTTAAAATTATTGTGTTCTCCTGTTTTTCCAACCTTAATTTTTTATGTAATTCGGATTGAATTTTGATGGATGGGACTTTTAAATACTGTTCAACTTTTTTTTACCAAATGTTTACCATTCATGGTTTTAAAAACGGCTATTACGTACCTCTAGTTTTTTGTTTGCTGCCGGACAAATCAAGTCAAACATATTCAAATTTGTTTTTAATTTTAATACAAAAATGTAAAGAAGTAGGCTTAAATTTTCAACCTAAAGAAGTCGTAGTAGATTTTGAACTAAGCATTCATAACGCTATATATGAATGTTTTGGCAGAGATCAAATTCTTTTTGGTTGTAAATTTCATCTCTGTCAAGCTTGGTTTCGTAAGATCCATTTGGTACAAGAGTACAGACAGAAAGGTTCTGTAATTGGCGAATACTTAAAAGTACATTTCGGTATTATGTATCTTAGTCCTGAGGAAGTTGTAGAATTTTTTTATAATGAACCACATTTTTTGCTTCCGAATGACGAGAGTTATAGAATTCCGAAATTATGTCAATAAAACATATATAACGCAAAATTCGATATTTCCACCACTTATTTGGGCAAATAATGCATCCTTTTTTAAGAGAACAACGAATTCTTGTGAGAGTTTTCATTCGCATTTCGGTGCTTCTTTTTACAAAGCACATCCAAACATTGTTCAATTTACTAGTGTGTTATTGGATTTACAAACGGAGGTATACGCGAAAATTCGTTCGGCAAACCAAAGCCAGAAAAAAACCAAAAAAACTATTAATGTTAAAATTAATTTCAATAATGATCATTTGGATCAATATAGGAAAAATCGGCGGAGTCGAATTGTCTCCCAAAATAAAAATATTACCTGCTCTCAAAAAGGTGACGGTCGAATTGTCTCCCGGATGATTTTAATCCGTAATTAGCATAAGTACTTATAATACCTTAAAATCTAAACGTTGTTGCCAAATCGATCTTACTTATATCTTGACGAAATATTTCGCATGCGTTTGTTGTCCCTTTTAAAAAAGAAGAGTTTTCAGCCCAAATGTTAGGAGGAAAGGTAGAAATTTCATCTATGTGAGTTTCAACTAAATAGTCATTAAATTTAATCACCCTCTCATCATCTGGTAGAATTGCAATGAGATCAAGAACAAAGCAATCGCCAACGTCTTCTGCTTTAAGGAATGGTAAACCAAAAATATAAGTAAGGTATTTAGTTATATCTGTTTCTAAATTGTCTTTTAACTGATACTCGGTAGAAAGTCCTAAACTTTGAATTTTTCTATACCAACTTTGACCTAGGTGAAATAGACATCCCTTAATTTCTGTTTTTGGAAAAATTTCGCGAATTGCTTTGTGTATTGCTAATTCAAAATCTGAAGTTATAGTTTTTGGAAGAAAGTCGTGACCTGTTGTAGATAGATATATTTCTTTTAAATATTGTAAAGCTAATTTATACGATACTGTATTTTTATTTTTTAGAAGAAAGAAAACCAAAGGAATATAATGATTATTTTTAAAGCCATGAATGGTAAACAATTGTAAAAAAAATTTAGGGCAATAATCGAAAGTGCCATCAACATATAATTCACTTATTTCTTTTAGAGCAATAATATTTGTTTTACATGAAAACATGACTATATTATTTATTTCATCATTTTTAAGAATAAAATATTCGTCCCTATTAGTTTTTAAAGTAACAGAATTTAATAAACTATGAAATTCAACTATATTAGTTGGAAGTTTTGATGCAATTTTGGACCTAGCAGTATACATATTTTTTCTCATCCTTTCAACGTCATGAGTAGTAATAGTTTCACAATGGGATTCTCTTACCTCCTTTCTAATTAGGCCCATTGGTTTTGCCGAAACATCTTCTATTGCTTTAATTTTTACAGCATTGCTTAGAGTCTGCCTATTTAGAAGTTCTTCTGATAATTTCTCATGGTTGTGGTTTAAAGAAGATTCGATCACTTCTGGACGGTCCAATTTTGTTTTAACAAAAGCTTTGCACTGCGTTTTCCTGGACGCACAAAGCCATCTTTTTAGAGTGTCTCTTGCTAATAACTTGTGGAATGAAAATTTAAACCCATCGATCACTAACAAATCTTTGCCTTTTTCACTTTTAATTATTGTAGCCTCCATTATACGTATAGTTTCACTGTACCACTTTTAACTATTCAACAACTTCGTAAACAAACTTTACAACCTCTGAAACTTGTGAAGAATATGTGAAATATGGTTTACTATTTTTAATACCACCCTTTATAAGGCGAAGGAGGGAAAGTACTTTCAAACGATAATGTGAAATTAATGGTACCTACCTGTTTTTGGATTTGTAAAATGTTGATGGATTAACTTAACATTCTTTTAATGTTTAATGTTTAATGTAAGGATTATTTTCTTACTTTTCTATTTCAAGGTAGTTAAATGATTCTCATATCCTGAGAGACATTTTACAAAAAGAAAAAGGTATCAATAGTTCAACGTACTTTTAAAAATAAAAATTTTGATTTGGCAACAACGGTGTACTTTGTGAAAATTAATACCTTTTAATGTATATTACCTTGGGAGACAACTCGACCTATGATGGGAGACAATTCGACCTATAAAAAAACTACCTGCTCAAGACGGGAGACAACTCGTCCTTGCCCGGAAAAATGTTATTTCTCGCTTTATGTTTGTGAAAACGGTTGCATGTAAAATCTTCCACACGTTTAATTTTTTGTTTTTTTTTATATGTTTATGTATATTGAATATATTTTATTGTAATGTAGATGTAATGTAGATGTAATGTAGATGTAATTTTTTAGAAGTGGCAAATATACGTTGAAAATATATGTATGTTATTAATATTTTCTTATATTGAATTTGAGTACCTAAAGTTCAAGTTAAATCGGATTAGGCTATTAGACCCCTACTGGTTTGGTAGTTAATCTCCAAAATTTTAAACACTGGCAGAGTTCGAACAACCCGTAATGACTACCTGCATTTTGTGGCAGAGTTCGGATACTCCGGGATTTGCCCTTATAGAAATTCAAAACAAAACAGATAAAACTATTTTTATAAATATTAAAGAACCTTATCAAGTAGAATCATTCGAAAAATCCAGTTATGATGTATTCAATATTAATTATTTCCTTAACATAAATGATAAATATACGATAAAAAATTAAAACAAAAAATAGATATATCGGATTTAATTAGAACCAATCACATGAATTCGGAGGAAAAAACTGAAATAATAAAACTATGTTGAAAATTCTCAGATATTTTTTTCAAACCAGGTGATAAATTATCCTTCAAGGCGCGGACAAAACACGAAATTAAAACAACGGACGAAATCCCTATACATTCTAAGTCATATAGATACCCCTACACACACAAACAAGAAATAAATAAACAAATAAATGAAATGTTATATAAATACATAATTCGATCCTCAACTTCACAATGGTCAGTGCCAGTGTGGATAGTGAACAAGAAAGAAGATCAATCGGGACAACAAAAATATCGATTAGTTATCGATTATCGTAAAGTGAACGAAAAAACAATTCCTGATCGATATCGGATACCAAATATCAATTCAATCCTCAATAAACTTGGAAGATCAAATTATTTTTCAACTATAAACCTTTGGGCCGATTTTCATCAAATTCAAATGGAAGAAAATTCTATATCAAAAACAACATTCACAGTTGACAGCGGGCATTATGAATTCCTACGAATGCCATTTGGGTTAAAAAACGCACCATCTACTTTTCAATGCGTTATGGATGAGAACATCTTCAAAATTTAAAACTTGTCTTCACAAAATTACGCGAGGCAAGACTAAAAATTCAACTGGATAAATTAGAATTCCTACGAAAGGAAGAAGAGTTCCTAGGACACAGAGGGAATAAAACCCATTCCAAAGAAAATTTCAGCGATTAAAAAGTTTCCCATACCAAAAACACAAAAAGACAAAACCATTTCTTGGGTTATTAGGGTACTATCGTAAATTCATAAAAAATCTAGCGAAAATTACAAAACCTCTATGTCTAAATGTTTAAAGAAAAATGAAAAAGTAGTTCACACAAAAGATTTCATAGATTGTTTTGAAACATGTAAAAATGTATTAACATCTGAACCAGTTTTAATTTACCCAGATTTTGACAAATAATTTGAATTGACAACAGATAGCTCCAATTACGCAATAGGCGCAGTACTATCGCAAAATAATCATCCCATATGTAATACATCACGAACCCTAAATTCTGCCGAAATAAACTATTCAACAATTCAGAAAGAACTTCTCGCAATAGTCTGGAGTTGCAAAGTTGCAAATACTTTCGCCCATATCTTTACGGCCTGAAGTTTACAATATATTCTGACCAAAAACTACTATAGTGGCTTTTCTCCACAAAAGACCAAAATTCTATGCTCGTAAGATGGAGACTAGAATTAGAAGAATTTAATTCAGTTGTGTTTGTACCTTGGCAGTAAACGTATCGATAGTTCAAGCGATCAGGTATTAACAGTGCCTAACAAAAACTTCGACTTTTTCTAAAGATAAGTAACTAGTTTTATTTTTGTTTAAGTATAGAATCGAATAAGGCTATTTAATTGAATTCACCAACTTATGGATTTAAATTCGGGCGGCGAATCGCCGCCCCTATTAATTGATAAAGGGTCTTCGATAAAAGATTTTCAAAATATTAATTTCGAGAATAAATATCAGCCTTCGGATGTTGGTCCTTATTTAGTTTATATAGAACATAAAGAAAAAAATGTAGGTCGTTTATTTCCCATTAAAATCGGTCACTTTTTAAGAAACATTACAGAATTCAGGCAAAATATATCAGATATAAAACCAGTAGGGGTAAACAGGGTAAAGGTAATTTTTAAAAATTTCAATATTGCTAACTTGTTGGTAAATCATGAAGTTTTATTAAAAAATAATTACATAGCTTATATTCCACTATTCTTCACGCATAAAAAAGGTATAGTACGTATGGTAGATACTTATTTTAATGCTGAGTACCTAAAAGACGCAATTGAATCTGGAATTAAAGTAGTTGATGTTAAGCGATTAAAGCGTAAAATTGTGGACAGTGAAACCAAAGAAACAAAAGAAGTAGATAGACAAACGATCGTGGTTACTTTCTTAGGGAATAGGATTCCCCAATCCGTTATAATAAATATGGTAAAATTTCAGGTAGAACCATACATATATCCGGTGGCTCAATGCTATAATTGTTTACGTTTCGGTCATACTAAACATCAATGTGAAGGTAAAGAGAAATGCCAAAACTGTTCAGAAGAAAATTGTAACTCAGTTTCCTGTGAAGAAAATAGAACACATTGTGTACATTGCGACAGTAATGAACATAAATCCACATCCAAAAAATGCCCTGTTTACAATACACAATTAAGTATTAAAAAAGTAATGGCCTCTATGAATGCATCTTTCAAAGAAGCCGAAACTATTGTGAAAAATCCTGCTTACGGAAAAATCTCAACTAATAATCGATTTTCATTATTATCAAATCCACAAAATTTCCCTGAGCTAATACATTCAGCTTCAACTTCTTCTTACAGTTCAATCTTGAGTAAACAAACCTAAGCCCCCCGTACATTTACCTAAACTTAATACGAATTATGTCACCGTTTCTTATGGAACCTTCAACGTCAGCAGATTCTCATATCATCATATTCATGCAAACTGTTATTTCTGCATTTTTTACTTTATTCGAATTATATATTTTGTAGCTCAGTTCTTTGTCAATCTTTAACTTGTAAACTTGAAAATATCTAATTAAAGTAGTTAGTTGTGTAAATAAAGTTTTTAAAAAAGTAATTTCGAGTATCGATTATAAATCTTACGAGTACATCTGCGTCAAAAAACGCAGAAAGTCCTCCCCTCCACCTTCTCCTCCAGTAAATCATGAGAACAATAAAATTAACAAACATTCTTCCATACTCCCAAATCCTTATAGGGAAGATTTCAAATTTCATAAAGAGCAGCTAGCATTTCAAGTAGAAAACATTATTAAAGATATAATTCTCAAAAAAAGTAACATCAATGAGATCAATGTTAAACAAGCAATTAACAATATCCTGGATAAATATGAATTAAAAGAAAAAATCAATATTAATAGAGAAAATGACGAAGACTCAGACACTTTCTAATAAGCGTATCAGAAATAATATCACAATTGTACAATGGAACTGTAGATCTATTATTGCAAATTAAGCGAGTCTTGTAAAATATATTAAAGACACACATGTGGACATTTTAATTATATCAGTGCACTGGCTAAAACCAAACAATAAATTTCGCTTAAAAGGATATAATCTAGTTAGTAAATGTAAAAAAGATGTAACGCGAAAAATTCGCCGAGCCGTCGTAAATTTAATTTGGCTAACCTGTCGACTGAGAGAAGTCACAGCGCTATCGGTACGGAGTTAAAAATTTCAGTCCTCCAATTGCCGTCAAGGTGAATACACATCATTTCAACAAAAGATATTTGCATGTGCTCTGGGAGCCATAACGTTATTTCACGGAAAATCCTGATAAATTCTACGTAGGGGAAGAAAATATCGCTCGATTTAACAGATCGAAGGTCTGACCCAATAATATACTGAACCAGGGGGTGCCGATGACCAAAGGATACCAGGAGAATTGGTAGATTTAGGAAACCACGTGGAAAATTCCCGTAGACGGCGTTAGCTGGTAGGATTCATTAAAAAGGTAAATGGTTGAAAGATACTTTCTCGGAATTAACAGATTTGTAGGCAATTTAACGTAGAAATTCTGCTTTGATTCGTAATTTATTGGAGTTTGTAATCTGGGTTCGCGGGATAGTTTCGTTATATTTTATAAATTCTTATTAATTCATATTCTTCATGGCTTTATATTTTGTTGAAATAAGAATATATCACAGGGGTTGTATAAACATTCAGGGATGTGTCCAACGACGTAGTTTTTATATTATGGGTTTTTATTGGTATCGTAGTTTTTTTTGCTAAGCGGAAAAAAACCAGTCATATAGTTTTTATTCTCAGAGTAGGTGGCTTTTATACAGTTAAAAGTCATGAGGTGTAATTATTTGCGAATTTCGGGTATTGTTATTATAGTCAGTATGATGGGATATTACGGGGGTACGTCGAAAATTTGACCGGGGTAAAATGCAAACCCTATGTAGAGGCTAATTCGTTTCTCTATTTTAGGGGGGTTTTGTATTTGGACATTAAATCGCTGATTGGAATTTAATGGGTCGGTGAGACCAGTTCCAGGAGGTCTGGATTAATCTGGAGAAATTTCAGTTCCTGTTCTGGTGCCGGAAAAGGAAAGGTTAACAGTTTTCCTTTTCTTATTTCTTCAAACTCAGTAGTAAATTCACATCTATGCTTCACATATTACCGTTTTTTTTATATTAAGTTTTATTTATTTTTTTCTTGCGGCGATTACTATAATCTCGTTTATACTTGAATTTTGTATTTAAAATTTTTTTGAAATCTTGCTCATAGAATAAGATACGCTGGAACACTTGGTACGTACCTAGTATTGCGATATTTAGTAGTTTTTACCTATTTCTAATGGTTTTATGTATATAACTTGCGCCGTATATAATTTTGAGTTGTATATTCTCCAGCAACGCTAAACTCGTTGTAATTTAAATTTCTGGCTTATGCAATTATTATATTTATATTGATACTGGTATAAATTGCGGAAGTGTGAACCCTTGTAACTATACATTGGTGTTTTTGACATATATATATATATATATATATATATATATATTATCGTTGTATTTTTGGAATATTGTACATGAACAATTTGGTCGGCTCTCTAGAATTTTTGGATTGAGACATCGGTGTAGTTTGGGGCCCTCAGCTCTACTGCACCCTGAGATTACAGCCTTCAGCTGAGCTCAGACGTTATTTGTAATATTTTTCTTTTGGTAGTGATATTGTATCATATATTTTGAAAAGAGACCTTTGGTCCACCAAGATTAATTAAAATTTCAATCAGGGTGTATTTGCTGACTTTTATTTATTTATGATAATTTACCTATCAGTTTAACCTTTGGAGTGTGTAGTGAGTGTTGTTAACCCACTGAGGAGTTGTGGGCTAACTCAGGAAGTCTTGGGTGCTTGCCAAAACTTCTCTGGCGCCCTTTTTGTATACTCAATAATTTTTTGAAGAATCCACCCCTTCTTCGACTCGAAGCTAGTCGACTGGCGAGCACGGGTTGTACCACGTGAGACAACCCGCATACCTATAACGAGCACTGTGAGGGTTTGTAGGTTTTTCTCGTTATAAAGATGGTTATGGCGGGGTATGCGTTTTTGTGATTCAGGGTCTTAACCATAAAGAGATTTTGCTAAATACTGGAATCAAGAATTAGAAGTATGTGCCGTATCGCTTGACTCATTGAATTTGACTATAGCATCAATATATAGACTTCCAAACGTAATGGTAAGTCGAGTCAACTGGATTAATTTTTTCAAACAATTTGATTTATCTTCTACAATTTTTTGCGGTGATTTTAATGCACATCACGATATGTGGGGACCAATTCTTGACGATCGACACGGAAAAATACTGGTAGAAGCTATGGATTGCTTAGGACTTATAGCTCTCAACGACGGTTCCCCTACTAGAATTAACCCAAGAGGCAATCACTCAGCAGTCGATTTAACTCTCACCTCCAACACTCTCGCTGCAAAGTCTTCCTGGACTATCTTGGATGACACATTGAGATCTGATCATTACCCTTTAATAATTGAGATTCAGATTAATCCTACAAACCTTGCAATAAATCCTTCCTCGAAGTGGAATGATTCCCACGCCAATTGGAATACGCTTCAAAACGTTTTGCAAACCGAAATGATAAAAAATGATTTTGATAAAAATTCAACTGGCCCGGGTAAAGTGAAAAAACTTTTTGAAATGATTTCAAGTACGGCATGTCAATCCATGCCGGTCAAAAAGCCTTTTATAGCGATTACCCCTAAGCCTATATGGTGGGACGAGGAATGTACAATGATATTTAAAAAACGAAAAGAAGCTCTAAAAAAATATAGAACTCTAGTTTTGAAAACTTTTTGAACTACCAAAATGCTGCTGCAAAGGCTAAACGTTTATTTAAAGTCAAACAACGGAACAGCTGGATGACATTTTTAAACAAACTTAATAAAAATACCCCACCAACTGATATATGGAGATATATTAGATCTATGAACGGCAACTGCAATCAAAATCGTAAAAAGCCTATTCCTAAAGAGCTAATTGAAAAAATTTTAAACAAACTAGCACCTTCTTCTGCACCCAATCTCTTAAGTTGCAGTTCATTTGGTTTCCAGCCCACGGACTATACATTAAAAGCATTTACAATAGATGAACTAGCATTTGCTACAAAACATAGCCGTAATACAGGCCCAGGGCTGGAAGGTTTTACTTATAAAATTATTCAAAAGCTACCCTTATCGGTGAAGATTTTCCTTCTTCAAATTTTTAACGATTGGTGGGTGAAGCAAAAATATTGCGACGATTTAAAAAATATTATAATTTGTCTCCTTTTAAAACCAAATAAAGATGCAGAGTCTCCTTCATCATATCGACCTATTTCCCTTTTGTCTTGTATAACTAAAACGTTTGAAAGATTAATCAAACCTCGACTTGAATGTTTTCTTGAAAGTAATTCTATTCTTCCTAGGACGCAGTTCGGTTTCCGAAGGGGACTGGGCACATTGGACGCTGTATGTGAATTAGTTGCAGATATTCAAATATGTTCAGTACACATTATGTTTATTTATCGATTTGACAGGTGCATATGATGTAGTAGATTTAAATATTTTATTTGAAAAAATGGTATAACGATGAAATAAAACAATATAGTTTGTTTAAATCTTCATGTATTTTAACTAATGTTCAATTTAAACTTGTTGACGCGTTTCACTAACACAGTAGCTTTGTCAAAACGAATGAAGGTAAAATATAAAAATGTCTTAATATATACAGTGCTAAATCTATTTACTAAGGTTAACAATGGAATTAAAAGATATTACCTGGAAATTCATTCACTACAAACATTCCTAAGCTATCTTCTAGGTATAGAGGTTCAATAAAGGAGACTGATTGATATCTATTTGGTCGTTAAGGAGATTACCTGAATATTTATTTTTGTTAATCTCTAGGGCTTCTAATAAATTTAAACTAAAGGATTTACCGACTACATGGAGAATTTCAAAATTTGGGTCGAAAATGTGTTAGTTTTCTAATAAATGATTTGAATAGTTAGAATCTAATTTTTTGTTGTCATAGCTACGTTTGTGTTCCGAAATTCTAGTTTTAAAATTTCTAAAAGTTCTACCGATATAAATTTTATCACAATTGTCATTACCACATTTTAATGTATAAACTCCTGATTTGTTTAATTTTGAAGATTTAGATTTATTATTTTTAATGAATTTGGATAAATTGTGATCAGTTTTAAAGGAAATATTCATGTCTAAAGTTTCTAAAAATGATTTAATTTTTAAGGATGGTGTTCCAAAGTATGTTAGCTATGACAACAAAAAATTAGATTCTAACTATTCAAATCATTTATTAGAAAACCAACACATTTTCGACCCAAATTTTGAAATTCTCCATGTAGTCGGTAAATCCTTTAGTTTAAATTTATTAGAAGCCCTAGAGATTAACAAAAATAAATATTCAGGTAATCTCCTTAACGACCAAATAGATATCAATCAGTCTCTTTTATTGAACCTCTTTACCTAGAAGATAGCTTAGGAATGTTTGTAGTGAATGAATTTCCAGGTAATATCTTTTAGTTCCATTGTTAACCTTAGTAAATAGATTTAGCACTGTATATATTAAGACATTTTTATATTTTACCTTCATTCGTTTTGACAAAGCTACTGTGTTAGTGAAACGCGTCAACAAGTTTAAATTGAACATTAGTTCAAATATATGAAGATTTAAACAAACTATATTGTTTTATTTCATCGTTCAGTATGGATCTTCATCAAGTAAAAGCCTCATCTATTCAAAAATGGTAGATGCTGGTATTAGGAAAAAGGTTAGTGCTAATGTAGTTAATTTATTCACAAATAGAAATATTTTTATCCGCGACCATAATAACGTGTTACATGGTCCACGCACAGTCTTCAACGGTTTATCACAGGGATCCATATTAAGTCCCTTGCTTTTTAACATCTATACTGCAGAGCTGCATAGGTTAGGCGGTGAAACAATTAACCGAATACAATACGCTGATGATTTATGTTTCTACGTTACTGGTAATTCATATGGAGAATGTGTTAAAGACTTACGAGCATTCTTTCAAGTACTCAAACCATGACTGGTAAATATGGGCTTTAGTGTTTCTTCGGAGAAGTCTGCTCTGGCATGTTTTACTCGCCATCGACTGGAAACGTCCAGAGCTCTTCCTCTAGATGAGTTCTTCACATTCCCATTTGTCGACGAATACAAATATCTAGGTATTGTCCTGGACAAAAAACTATTATGGACTAGCCATATCAAGTACACTAAACAAAAATGGGAAAAAGGTATGAATCTTCTCCGAGTAGTTTCCAAACAAAAATGGGGAGCTGATTCAAACATTTCCTTTATTTTTCATAAGTCTTATATCCGTTCAATATTGGATTACGGGTGTACATTTTATGGTTCCTCATCAAAAACCGCTTGCCGTTTTATGCCGAGTTATGTCGTCATGACTTTTTATACAGGTTTGTACAATGACGAGTAAACTCGTCTCAGTCGTCTCATGTCATTTCGAATAATTCTAAGCCGATATTTCTCGTTGCTTGCCGTTGTAACATCAAGTACTACGCCGAAATAACTTGTCACCCATATAAATCTGGTGTTTTCAGCGGCAGCGAACGGAAAGGGAGGGGAGGCATTCGATAGAACCCGTACGTGCTGTAACGAATCAGTCAGGCTAGTCTCCTAGTCGCTGTTGTGCACTGTTGCGATAGTGGTGTTTTTCTGGGCATCGTTTACGTTTAGATTCTGTTTGCCAGAGAATTTTGGCGTACTTTATTGATATTTGAAAATGGAATATGATTCCGATTCACAATCGAGTGGAGACGATTTTGTGCCCGATGATCAGTTAGAAGAGTCGGGAAGCAGTTCTTCGGAGAGCGAGTTATCTGACGATTCTGATGGTGAGAATCCTGATGATTTGTTACAAGCCAGGGTGTGGATGGAGGTTGACGCGAAGTTGCCGGTTGGGCCTGCTCCTCCTCGGTATCCTTTTAGGGGTAATATTATTCAATAATTCGTGTGTACAATCAATGCTATTAGAAAATTGTATTTTAGGAACACCTGGAATTTCTCCTAATGTGGACTTTCAAGAATTAGAGAATATGTTGGCGTTTTTCAATGCATTTTTTGACGATGAATTAGTAAACGAAATTGCTGTTCAAACAAATACATATGCTGAGCAAGTTAGGTCAAATCAGTGGAGGTATGTAACAAGTGATGAAATTCGTATCTTTTTGGCACTCAATATTTTACAAAGTGTCGTAAAGAAACCATGCCTTCAAGACTACTGGACCAAAAACCATATTTTTGCTACGCCCTTTTTTCGACAAGCCATGTCGTATAAAAGATTTATAGCAATAAAACAGTACTTGCATTTTTCAAATAATGCAGATTATGATGCTGAAAATCACCCGAACCCAAAGTTGAATAAAATATGGCCTGTATATTCGAAATTGTCTCAAAAATTTTCAAGTCTCTATACTCCAGAGAGGGATGTAACAATCGACGAGAGTCTTCTTTTATATAAGGGCAGGTTAGGCTGGGTGCAATACATACCTTTGAAACGGGCCCGGTTCGGAATAAAGTCTTACATGCTATGTGAGTCAAAAAGTGGATACGTTTGGGGCTTCATAATATATACTGGTAAAGGTACCAATTTTGATGCGGATTATCAAAACTTACCGATGGGTTCTCAGGTTGTCCTGTCACTGATGAAGCCCTTACTATGCAAAGGATACTGCCTCACTACCGACAACTTTTACACGTCACCAGAATTAGCAGATATTTTGATTTCTAACAAGACTGACACGTATGGTACTATGAAAACTAATAGAAAGGAAATTCCTCCTGCTTTCAGAAGTAAAAAATTGAAAGCCGGAGAAATAGTAGCTTTCCAGAGGGGTAAAGTTTTGATTATGCGTTGGAGAGATAAGAAGGATGTTACTCTTCTGTCTACAATACATAACATAGAAACAAAGACGTATGAAAAAAGAGGAAAGGACAGAACTAAGCCAATATTGGTAATTGATTACAATTATACAATGGGTGGAGTAGATAAGGTAGATCAGCATTTGTCAGACTATCCAGTTACTCGAAAGCGTGGAAAAAAGTATTACAAAAAAATATTTTTCCACCTTTTAGAATTAGCCCTTTGGAATTCCTACATTCTTTACAAAAAATGTGGTGGTGTAAAGTCTCCCTTACAATATAGACTATGCCTTATAAAGGAAATGTTCGAGAAGTACCACCCCAACTTGCTTCCTTCCACTTCTGGCCGTCCAAGTAAATCGCCAAATCCTCTTCGAATGTCAAAAGGGCACTACCCGGATTATGTTCCCGCCACTGAAAAAAAACAGTGTCCAACTCGAAGATGCGTAATGTGTTCCCGAAAACGGGATAATTGCGGAAAACCTATAAGAAGGGAGAGTCGCTATTGTTGCAGCGTTTGTGATGTAGGCTTATGCGTAGTACCGTGTTTCAAGGACTATCATACTGCATAATTTGATTTATTATAACCCGATTTTGTATGTTTTATATCAATATATTATTTCACTTGGTAGATGTTTGAGTTTCACTTAGTAATATTTCGTGAATATGCGCCAAATTCCAAAATGACGAGTTATCTCGGGTTAGTACTAGTACTTCAGAACCAGATAAAAAAAATACATAAAATAATTATACAATCAGCAAAACAAAGGTATATACCTATTTGTATTCCTTTAAACAACAAATTCCAGTGATAAAAAAAATAGTATTTTTTGCATCGAAAAGTTTGAATAAATGAGTAACGCAAGCGGTTAATAGCTGTTGACCGAATTCAAAACAAATCATTAAAAATATGCCTAGGAGTTATGATGTCATGACCTAATCAAGCTGTCTTAGCAGAAATGCAAGAGCCCCCGTTGCATATTAGAAGGCAATACCTAACCGAAAACCTTCTTATTAAATACCGAACATTTAACACGTACATGGTTCAAAAGATTTCAGCAATAAACACTAACAATCTGACTATGCCATACTGGAGAATAAAAACCAGTCCTCCATTGGCTGAGGCTTTTCTTAATACCAACAGCAAATAAAATCATATCGTAGAGCAAGATAAGTTCCCTATTTTTCAATGCAATTATGAATCTTTAGTGACTGTTCCTAGCATCATATACCCCTCCTTTTACGAAGTTAGTAGTATTAACCAAGTAATTTTGAAAACTGAACTTAACAATATAGGCGACAATGTTACCACAATATACACTGATGGATCGAAATGTGATGAAGGAACTGGGGCAGCATTTCTTGTTTCAAATACTAATTACGTGTAAAGATTTAGAATTCCCAGCTATTGTTCTGTTTTTTCTGCAGAAGCTTTCGCCATATCAAAAGCGTTAACTTGGTGTACTTTAAATCCGATTCAAAGAGCTGTTATTATGTGTGATTCCAAGTCAGTATTACAGGCTATAGAAGGTTCTCCATTCAAGTGTTACAGAAAAAATATAATTTTAGAAATTAAAAAATTTATAAGCGAATTAAAAACCTTAAACAAAAGTATTGTATTCATTTGGGTGAAAGGGCACTGCGGTTTAGAAGGAAATGAGTACGTGGACTTAGAAGCCAAGAGAGCCTGTAAAAAGACTTCTTATACCAATCTTTATGTCTTCTCAGACCTTTTAAATTATTATAAGAAACATATTAGAACTAATTGGGAGCGGTCTTACGCCGACTTCGCTAAAACATCTAATAATCATTATTTCCATTTGCATCCTACTTTACCAACTAAGATTCCTCATATTTCTAATTTTGATTATAGAAAACAATATACCTCCATCATATCACGTTTAAGAATGAATCATGGTCGTTTCCCAGCTCATCTTTTTAAAATAGGTATTGTCAATTCTCCAGCTTGCTCCTGTAACAAGGCATTAGTAGGAGATCTGAATCATATTTTCTTTGAATGCACTGAAAACAAAATAGCAACTACTGAACTTTACAATCTTCGGATGAATTTCAACTAAACTTACATCTGCAGAAAATCTTATTTTTTCTATACCAATTACTGAAAGAATACTAAACACGCACAAAAATCAAATATTCATAACAATGGGAGATATAGAATATACCCAAACTAGAATTTTAAATTTTTTTGACAATACTAGATTATATGTTACACTACCCTCAAAAATTTCACCAATTGATATAATAAATTTCGTAAAAGAATATATCGCCCCGAACAAAAAATATGCTATTTTTTCCAACACCCTAAGCTACCTAGAACTTTCACGACTACTATGCAATCATATTTTAAAAACTCTGCCTTCAAAATAATTCAAAGTAATACCGTATTAGAAGATATTCAGACTAGAGACGCTCAAAAAGAAAAACTCGAATTTTACCACGTAACAAAAACTTGCCACCGTGGTGTAAATGAAACGAAAGAAGCACTTACTAAACGATTTTACTGGCCAAAAATGTCGGACGATATCGAAAATTACATAAATAACTGCGAAATTTGTCAGAAAAATAAATACGATCGAAATCCAGCTATAGTAAAATTCAATCTTACACCAACTTGTTCACGTCCTTTTCAACACATTCATATTGACTATTTTCAAATTTCAGGAAACACTTATTAACCCTCTACTAGCTGTAAACGGAATATATATAGTAGAATGCCTATTTAATTATATTACTCACCACGGTCTACCCACAAAAGTAACAGCTGATTCGGGTACAGAATTTGAAAATAAGGATCTTGAAATTTTTTGCGAACTTTACAGAATAGAACTTCACTATACTACTGCTAGAAATAGTAATTCAAACAGCCCTGTCGAAAGATTTCGTTCTACCCTAATCGAACATGTGCGTTGTTTAAGGGAACAAAATGGAAATCTCACCTCAGACCAATTATTAAAACGGGCTATACTCGGATATAACAACTCAATCCATAGTGTTACTAAACATATACCATTCGAAGTAATAAAAGGACATATAAACGAGACCAAGCCTTTTGACCTTAATGATCATGTAATAATTTCAGATTACGTACAAACTCACAAACAAGTGGCCACACGACTTTATGAAAATATAATAGAAACTAACAAAAGAAAAAATTATTAGTAACAGAAACGAAGAGCGCACAGATCCCCCTGACCATAAAAACGAAAAAGTAGCTTACATTCGTACAAAAACCAGAAATAAAAAACTTCCAAAATTCGAAAAACGTAAAGTACTAGCTCAAACAAAAATTAAATTAATAACAGATAAAAATATATATCATAAAGCAAGTGCCAGAAAACCAAAAACTAACAAAAAACAACTGTTTCAGGAAAATGGAACAGATGAAAACAACATTCCTGATACTTCTGGCAATACCAATAGTGTCGACGACTATAAATAATCCTTTATTACCAATACAATTAGGAGACGCACGTCTTATTTATAGTAAACATACCTTTATACATTATTTAAATTTAGAACCTATTATTAAGCAATTGTTTAACATTGAGAAACACTTCTTCATTATAAAAAATAATTTAGTTACAAAAAACGCAACTAATGAAATCTCATACCATGCCTTATCTGAAGATATGTTATTAAGGACAGAATTTCTCATAAAAATTACAACAAACAAACTTGATAACTTACAACCTCATATTCATATTCGTAATAAAAGAAGTTTCTTTAACGGAGTCGGACAACTACAGAAATGGTTGTTTGGTACACTTGACGCTAACGCTGACGACGGTAATAGATATGATAACGCAATAAAAATTCTCCAAACAAACCAACAGAACATGGTTACGGAAATAAATTTGCAACGTTCACTCTCAAACAATCTAATAAAAAATTACAACACAACAATTCGCATATTATCAAAAAATCAAGAAGATTTTGCAAATTCTTTAGTGTACAAAAATCAATCACTGAATGACATGAGTATTTAACCTTTCAAGGAATTATTTCCCAAATAAATCTGGATTGCCAAAATGTTCTCACGCTTTTAGATAATTTAGAAGATTCCATAGCTTTCGCAAAACTCAACACACTTCATCCTTCTATTATTTCTAGTCAAGAGATACTAAACACTTTAGAATACTTAAGAAAAATTTACCCAGACAACCTGATTGATTATTTTTCTCCTTTATGAAAAAATAAAACTAACAATTATAAAAACTTACTTTTCGCGCTGGCTCATCCATATTCCAATATATGTTTCACCACTGATTGGGGATGGGGTTGGATGGAAAGGAAGTGGTTTATTCTATAGTCCAACCGGTTATCGAAATATAAACCTTGTTATATTAATTAGACCTCGTCAAGACACGATTCGCTAAAAGACGCATGACAATTAATATTTTAATAAACTTGTTGGCTTCTACCGGGTAGGCAACATTAATGCCAAAACACAACCAAATTGTGAAATTTAGGAACATATTAACATACTACCAATTTTTAGGCACACAAGTCACATTTGAAAATAAAAAAAATTAATTTTTGCAATACATATACATTAGAAGAATCTATCGTTGAACAAATAACACAAGACGAAGTAATCATTATACCAATGCAAACAGAAACAGTTTTCTCCAAATGCCACACAGATCAATATATAGAAGTCAAAAATCCTACACTAATAAAAATACCAGAATCATGCCAAATAGAAGTCAACACAAAAAAATTTATCAACGACGGCAGGATTCAACAAGGAAAACCATTATTTCTCCCAAAGCTAAACTGGGAAAAATTAGAAATTATACCAGAGTACGAAGCACCCAAAATAGAAAAAATAAATTTGGAAGAAATCCACAAAATCAGCAAAATGTCATAACAACTTATACCATTAAGAATTTCAACATCTAACCACTACCCACAAATTTTAGGCGGCTTCTCCTCCGTTATTGCCGTCTTAATAATAGTGGGATGGATCTTCAAGAAGAAAATCAAGACATCGCTCCAGCAATGCGGCAGAAAACAAATAAGGGAAGAAGTCCAAAGCAAAGAAGAAACCCTAAGAGAAGAAAATCCAACAGAAAAACCAAAACTCGAACACCACTCCATTATGTTCTCGTCTTAGAGGGGAGGAATTACATAAGAAGAAAGAGCTGATACCATATAAATAAAACGATGACTCTTTGTAAAACAGGAAGATTATAAAAACTTTGTATTATCTAAAATTTCATTCCCTGTTCAACCATTGTATAATAAAGTTCTAAATATAGTTGTAGAATTGCTTTTAAAAACCCAAGTTCGATGTTTTAATATATAATTTGCGCAAAAACTCAGTAGCTGTTCTGGAAAAAGTGGTCGGTAGACTACCTGAATAGACCACAATGGCTAAAAACATATGAGAACCTACAAATAAACGATCTAGTCCTCTTAAAGGAAGAAAATATTCCACTTCTTAATTGGCCTATGGCAAGAGTCATAAGCGGACCTGACGGAAAAGTCAGAGTCGTACGCCTAAAAACCAAAACAGGCGAAACTACTAGGGCTATAACGAAACTGTGCCCGCTACCAAAATAAGACACCATTTCTTGTGAAGAACATAATTAACCATTGAAATATGTTAATCGGTCAGCGACTTGCCTAATCAACCTCAATTAGCAGTCGCGACTTTCTTAGTTGTAAGTTATGTCTAAGCTATAACAGAACTTTCACTTTCACTTTATTCCTATCTATATTTAAACTTATTTATCTTTCTCACGCTCTCTCTCCTAAATGGAGCATAGACTTCATTTCCGGCGGGAGAATGTTGTGTGATATGACATGCTGTATATATCACGATGACAAATCAATCGCAAGAACTTTTACATTCCTATGAATTCTCGGAAAAGTTTGAATGTCTATTGTAACTTTAAACCCTTAGTATTCACTTTAATGGTCGTAAACGCCCCGCAATAAAAGAAAATTTAGTTTCTAAGTGCCTTCTCAACACGAGACCAAACAATTGCATTTTAAATGGTTCAAAACATCCTTATGACACTATAACTATATCTACTTACAATCATTTTAAAATAAATATTCACACTTCATTCCTTATTAATTTGAAAGTTTCAAATAATTGATGTACTTGCGCTCAGCTCTGCTTAAATATTGTTAGTGTCTATTTGAAGCTGACTTTTTCTCTTTCTTTAAATTTTATCAATTCCATTAAGTTCATACTACCAAGTATATATATGATCACAATTTATATAAAATACTTCTATTAATTAGTTCTTCCAAAATACAATACAAAGAAAGGCCCTATCCGATTTACAGGTACTATCAAACGCATAACAAAGAAAGGGCCCCATCTGAAATACACTATAAAACACAGCACAAAGAAATGCTCCTTCCGATTTATACTATTAAAACATATTAGAAAGAAAGGGCCCCATCCGAATTATATTATCGAAACGCATTACAATAGAAAGGCCATATCTGTATCGATCAACAAAATCTACTACAATAAGACCGGTTGAAAAACAATATGCAATAAAATGAAACTGGGAAGAACACAAACAAACACTAACATTATTTAAACAGGGCTGAACGCAAGTACATCAATTATTTGAAACTTTCAAATTAATAAGGAATAAAGTGTGAGTATATAGCCATAGCTTACCTTTATTTTAAAAATATTATAAGTAGATGTAGTAATTGTGTCCCCCCTATACATCGTATGATTTGATATCACATCTTTTATATGGGGTGTACTTTCGTCACCTATTTTTACCTCGTCAAGAGGTTTTTGGACCGATATGGAGATTACCAACGAAAAATTGGTTGGTGCCATACGGGTCAAGTCCCCATAGTGTCTAAGTATTTCGTTCACCCACCACGAACGTCTTTTTATTCGCTGACAAGCTCGCAAGCGCCTCATGTAGAGATTCTCTAAAGTGTACATGGCTTGCAAATTTTACATGATTTTCACAATGCACATACACTTTGACCAGACAACGGTAGCGAACTAAAATTGAGTCGCAAGAACTCACTGGATGATATCAGTCACTCAGTTTTCGCCCCCAGTCACGCAACCACGCTTTCAATGGATGATCGGCCTTATACTCTTTGTTGTTATTATATTACATATAAAATTACTAAACTTTTTGATTACATTTTTAAATGATAACTTTGAATAGCAACGTTGGACGCATTCCTACTCTGTGAGATAGTCCTACATGTGTTATAAACATCTCTGATTTCATATTCGTCCTAAAGAGTATCTCTGTATAGAGCTTGAGTATTTTTCAACATTTCGTTTGAGAAGGCTTTCCCATATCTTCCTCGTAGATATTTTATAAAAAGCATGTTCTAACAAATTTGTCCAGTGCGATTTTAACAGTCAATTAGTATAGACGTGTTTAAAACAGCTCTCTTATCAACAAATCGTTTTTGTTAAGAATTCCAATTCTATTGAACCGGTCAATCCACCTAGTAAATCAGTTAATCAAATTTATAGTTCAGTGAAAAATGTCTAGTGCAGATCCCCCTGACAAAGGGGGAACTTCAGATTTGTGCAATAATAATGATAATTCAAGGAATGTGCGTTACAATTCAACATACCAAACAGCATTTCAGGAAAGCAAAAACTTAGGAAAGGATAAAGAAACACGCTTGTCTGGTCAGACAGCGACAGGTATTTCAGTACAAGTAGCAAAAAAGTTCAAACTTGATAAACCTAATTTATATTCAATTGATAAAATTTATGTATTTATCGAAAAAATTAATAATGAAAATTTAGGAAATTTACATCCCATGTCAGTTGGACACTTATTACATAAAAAACTAAAAGTTCAAAACATTACCAAAATACAAAAGGTAGGTAGAAATAGAGTAAGAGTAGAGGTTAAAACTACTAAAGACGCTAATATGTTATTAGAAAACGAAAACTTGAAAGAGGAACAATTAAAAGCATTCATACCCAATAATTTAATAGAACGGAAAGGGGTAATCAAAGAAGTAGATACCACATTCAGTGACGAGTATTTGTTGGAAAATATTGAGTCTCCAAACGCAGTCACCAGTATTCGTAGATTTAAACGAAAAATTGATATTGATGGGGAAGCAGTATATATACCAAGGCAAACAGTTTTAGTGTCATTCGAGGGTAACGTGTTACCCCCATTTGTTATAATTAATAGCGTTGTATGTCCTGTAGAAAAATACATTCAAAAGGTAGTACAGTGTTACAACTGCTTGAGGTATGGCCATGTGGCCAAGCAGTGTAAAAGCACTAACACACTATGCATAAATTGTAGCAAAAAAAAGGAAGAAAATCATTCATGCAAAGATCCAGAAGAAACATTTTGTTTTTATTGTAAATCAAACGATCATAAAACGATACATAAAAAATGCCCCGTATTTGAAAAACAGAAGCAAATAAAACAATTCATGTCAGATAATAATGTAACCTATATAGAAGCAAAAAACTGGTCTGATAACTCATATATTAGTAAAATTAGCAATAATAGGCTCAATGTACTTGATAATACGTCGGAAAGCTTTCCATCACTTCCTAAGACAACAACCCACCAATACAAAACAAATAGGGAAAGTAATACATTTAAAAAAAGTACACCATCAGAACCCTCAACATCACACAGTAAACACACAATCACACAAACCAAAAAACGTAGGATACAATCACCCAACAATGAAATCACACAAGCACCCATGTTTCCCAGATCCTTTGGTCCTAGTTAACCAGTATTCCAATTTAAAAATAATAGTACGAATGAAAATATGGAGATAGAATCCATGCAGTCAAATGAAGAAAATGATACAACATTTATTCAAACGTTCTTCCAAGTTTTCAAAAACATCTTGGAAGACATTAGCTCATTTGAAGAATTACAAAAAGTTGACATTCAATTTGTAACAGATAGGTTATATAAAATGAATCATAATCTTCCAAAAAATAACAATGCTTAATAAAATTAAAATATTACAATGGAACGCGCGCTCGGCGATTGCAAATAAATATAGTTTGATGAAGTGTCTGTCAGAACACGATATTGATATTTGCGTTATATCTGAAACGTGGTTTAAAAAAAACAACATCATCAATTTTCCAGGTTATAATTTAATTAGAACTGATGGGGATGACGGATATGGAGGTACAGCAATACTAATAAAGGTAAAAATAAATTTTAAAAAAGTAGATATTAACATTAAAGTAAATACTGACATCAACATATGTGCTGCCGAAATTAATTTTAATAAATATTTACAGTTTAAAATATTATCTGTGTATTGCCCCCCAAAAATTAGCATCAATAACAGCGACTGGAAAAGCATATTTAATATCATATCTAAAGAGAACGGCATAATATGTGGAGATTTTAACGCACACAACAGAACATGGGATTCGTACAAAAATGATCAGAGGGGTATACAACTTCTAGACGTCTTAGAAAATCATGACTTAATATTGGCAAACGATGGATTACCTACTAGATTATACCGCAACGGGGAAAATTCCGCAGTGGACCTGACACTTAGTACACCCTATCTCATAAACAACATAGATTGGAACGTAATAAAGGACACACTGGGTTCAGATCACTTTCCAATACTTATTAACATCAATGTGCCTAAAAATAAGTGTCTACAAACAAAGGAATTAATATGTCCTTCCAATAAATGGAATATAAATAGAGCAGACTGGTCAATATTCAAAAACGAAGCAGAACTGTATTTCTCACAAACACCACCTATTTTTAATGATATTAATGCAAAATATGAATATCTAATACAAGGAATAAACACAGCTGCCCAAGTATCCATACCAACAAACAAACCATTCAAGATAAAGTCAAGAACACTACCACCTTGGTGGGACAGAGAATGTGACATAGCTGTAACAGATAGAAAAAATGCGGTAATTGCCTACAAAATTAACAGCACGTTGGAAAACTTCATTACAGTGCAAAAAATAGCAGCAAGCACAAAAAAATTTTTGAAAGAAAAGCAAGATCCTCATGGAGAGCATACTGCACCAATCTGAATAAAAACACATCAATGTCAGACATTTGGAAACAGGCCAAGAAAATGAAAAGAACTTTCATACAGAAAGAGAACATTCATTTCTCCAGTGAGGATTGGAAAGAAAAGCTACTAGAGAGAATAGCACCGCCATCTACCTTCTACCAAAATAATTTAGAAAATGAGTAGGAACATGAGGAAACAATACCACAAATATTCGAAAATCTGATAAATCTCCAAGAACTAGAAAACACAATAAAACAAAGAAAAAACACCGCACCAGGCTTAGACAATATCAGATATCCGATGTTATGCAACCTACCAAATAATGCCAAATCTTTTTTATTGGAAATATATAACAACATACTAAAAATGGGCAAATGCACAATACAAGATTGGAAAAACCTAATTGCAGTTCCAATATTAAAACATCAAAAAGATCCAAATGACCCTGACTCCTACAGAGTCATATCATTATTAGCATGCCTATTGAAAACATTCGAAAGGATATTAAAAAACCGAATAGAATGGTGGTTAGAAGAACACAAAATATTACCAATTCATCAGTACGGATTCAGGAAAGGATATGGCACAATGGATGCGGTGAGCCAACTTGTCACTGATATACAAATTAATTTTGGAGAAAATGGGTATACAGCAGCTACATTCCTGGATGTAAAAGGCGCATACGACTCTGTAGAAATTCCAATACTGAACGGAATGCTGAAACAAATCGGTATGCCTACCAAAATACGAAATATCCTGTGCGATATTATGACAGACAGAAAAATATTTATAAGACAAAAAGACACATTATTAGGACCAAGACATACATCTAGAGGTTTACCACAGGGCTCCGTTTTAGCACCACTGTTATTCAACATATATACCATCAAAATGCATCAAGCATGCAGGAATTACACACTTATACAATATGCTGATGACTTTGTAATATATGTCAAGGACAAAAAATATGAAAATTGTATAAATACTCTAAACAAGGCCACCTCAAACATCATAAAAGCTATTGAAGATGTAGGGTTCGATCTATCAACGTCTAAATCAAATGTCACCATATTTTCAAGGCACCGTATCCCAGAAACTCAGAACATCCAGTTGGGGGACCACATGATACCATATAAAAAAGAAATTAAGTACTTAGGAGTAACATTAGATAATAAATTAAATTGGAAACCATATATCGAGGCAATCAAAATAAAATGTAATAAAGCCATTAATTTCCTCAAAATGATCACCAAAACATGGTGGGGCGCAAGTACTGAAATATGCCTGTTATTCTATAAAGCATATATAAGGTCCATTTTAGACTATGGTTCCGTCCTATACGGATCTGCATCAAAACAATCACTGAAACAGCTAGAAGTAATACAGAATAAAGCGTTAAGGATATGCTTAGGAGCGATTTCAACAACACCTGTGGAACCACTAAGGGTGGAAGCACTCGAACCACCATTGGAATTGAGAAGAACATTTCTCGCTGAAAAAATGGTACTTAAGAATAAAGCAAAAAATTCTACACTGATGGCCAAAATATGTGAGTTAAATACATTGGACCTGACGAATAAATATTGGGAAAAAAAGAACTCGCCACCGATATGCACCACATTTCGTAACACCAATAAAGAAGAAATTTTAACGTATGAAAGTTGCAATTACTTTGAGAACATAGAACACTCTGCAAAAATAATAATTCCTGCGTACTCAGAAATACCAGAATTAAACAAAGAAAAAATTATCAGACTTACAAAAAAAGACATCAACAGTACAATAACTATATATACAGATGCATCAAAGACAACAAAAGGTACAGGCACAGCGTTCTATGTGCAAGAAACGAAAGAAGGAAAAACCTTTAAGCTAAGCAACGATTATTCTATATTTTCAGCAGAAGCTGCAGGCATAATGAAGGCGCTAGAACACACAATCCACCAAAAAAAGAAAAATGTATCTATCCTAACGGATTCGCTGTCTGTTATCCAATGTTTGAATAATAATGCAGTAGATACCATCACTCACCCACACATTAAGAAAATTCAATCCCTACTACACCAACTTACTAAAGACAGTGACGTTCAAATAATATGGGTAAAAGCACATTATGGAATTTACGGCAACGGAAAAGCTGATCAGTTAGCCAAAACAAGTGCTGAAAAAGATGAATGTCAACCGAACGAAGTGGCACTACAAGATTGCTTAAATAAATACAAAAGAAAATTTCAAGCAGCATGGAAAGAGAAATGGGACCACTATGTAAAAACAAAGCCTACTAGATACACACTACTGCATAGGGAAATACCAAAACAACAGTGGTATAAAGGAATCAATTATTCACGTAGGGAAATTAGCAGTATAATTCGAATGAAATTTGGACACGCGTCTTACCCAGAGCACTTGAGCAAAATAGGCGTAATCGAATCAAACTTATGCACAGCCTGCAATGTCATAGGAGACCTGGATCATATATTTTTTGAATGCTCGGAATATCGTAATGCCACGAAAGAACTGTATAATAACATAATACATGAAAAAATATTCCCTCCCATCAACATGTTACACTTACTGGCGCTGAATAACATCAAAATATTAGACTGTCTAGTAAAATTTCTAAGGATGACTAACATATCGATATAGTTAAGTTATATAGAGCTTGTGACCTTTGTTACCCTAACCCAAATGTTTATACCTTCCATCCGTGGTCTACCTTTGTATGTGTTCAAAGAAAGCCCTGAACGACCACTGGGCGAGAAAACTTGTAACCCTGTGTCAATCCTTTGATCGAAAAGCGGTATCAACTTGAATTGAAGACGACGATAGTTTGATAGGTTGAATTAGGGCTCGCTTAAGTAATAAGATACATATCCACAACACGAAAATCAATAACAAATTCAGTATCGATTCTGATTGGCACTTAATTGAAATTGAATTCAAATATAAACTTCAAATACATCACCATATATACTGTATACATAACCTAACACAAAGTATTTTGTTGCATGGATACCTCCAAACGCCTTGAAACAAAAAAAAAAAAAAATTTGTCCATAATTTGTTATAAGAAAACTAAACGGTCCTGTATAGACCGACCTTTCACTTCGACATTGTTGCAGTGTATGTAAAAATTATGATTAAGGATTTATTCATAAAAATTAACAAAGTTATACCTCTGTAATTTTTGGACTCCGTATCATCACCATACCTTATATTATTAGGTAGCTTTCTTAATAATTCTGCTCCTTTTACTTTTCCGCCCAACCTATCTATATGCGAGAAAAGTATTGGTTTACCCCAAAAAAAGTTGGAATTTTGAAAAAAAACCCTGTGTGTATGTCGTCGTCGGCCACTTTCCGTTACATGTCTTGTTAGCACGATACAGCTTCCGGAGTGCAACAAGTCACCAATTTTAGGGTTGAATATTGTTCTGAACATCTCACAGATGAACCTTATTGATTTTAAGCTCACCAGAGCTAGTACAACGGGTGCTATGGTACCTGAAGTGCCACATTTTTGGTCCTTTTTGGAGAAATTTCGGTTTGTTAGCACGATACATCCTCCGAAGTGTATACAAGTGACAATTTTATGATATATTATTATTCAGGGCATCTCACAAATGCGGAAAAGTTAGTTTTAATCCTTAAAACCGTTTATTTTTCTCTTATTTCTAGAGTATTTCTCACGTTATTTTGTCAATCCATGTTAATAACTGTTTTAACATCAACATTAATACCTGACTATATAAAAAACCGAAATGAATCGACTAGACTAAATGACAAGATGATATGAGGGGTTTAAATTTGGGTATACAAATTCTATGAACTACTAACATTAGACATTTTAATGAAATGTTTCAACTATATTTGGGGTATTTTAAAAGTTAATTTATACAGAACAATCGCAAGCATCAACACATTCTCCGGTATATTCATCAAGGACAAATCCATCTTGACAAACACATCCAGGATTACAAATCAAACAGTTACAACGTAACAGTGGATCTGGGTTTCTGCATGTTGGAATATCATCGTTATTACAACATGACAAGCATCCTCGTACTTGAGATGCACCTAGAACAGAAAATGAATAATATTAATTATTTTTAGTTTCGCATTTTTATCTATTTCTACAGTTTTTACCACAAATTTATACATCATTGACACTTATAACAGTTTTAATGAAAATATTACATCATCACAGAATGACCAAATATAAACCTTCGCTGTCTGCAACTTTCCATCATAGATTAGTTTTAAGAACAAGTATGTACAGGGTTATTCACTATAAATTACCCACCCCTTATCATCGTTATTATTGCCTACAGAAAAAAAAGTTGAATGTTAAAGTTGTGTGCTTGTGACTAAATTTTGATAAAATGCTATTAAACACCCAGTGGCGTGCAGATTTCAGGGGATACAAATTTTTCAATATTTTTTTCAAATGGGACACCCTGTATATTATTAAATTTTTGGAGTGGTCTTTTTTTCCTGATTTCAAAAATATACCATATGTTACCCCTATCTTATAACGTTTTTGGGTTATTAGAGGTGAGGAAGAAAAAGTTTAAATATTGAAAAATAGAAAACAAAAAATTTATTTAGGAAATTTAAATAACATGATAAGTCTTAAGTCCTTAAGTCGCGTGCATGAACATTACCATAAAAAATTATAGTTTCATCTTAAGTTTATGATTAAGTTATGTTAAGTTATGATTAAGTTACGTCGAGCGTGAATTTACCATTAATCGACGTCTAATAACTCGAAAACGGTATAAGATAGGGGTAACATATGGTATATTTTTGAAATCAGGAAAAAAAGACCACTCCAAAAATTCAATAATATACAGGGTGTCCCATTTGAAAAAAATATTAAAAAATTTGTATCCCCTGAAATCTGCACGCCTCTGTATTTTTGATAGCAATTTATCAAAATTTAGTCATAAGCACACAACTCTTACATTTAACTTTTTTTTCTGTAGGCAATAATAACGATGAGAAGGGGTGGGTAATTTATAGTGAATAACCCTGTACATACAGTTAGCAAATATCGGGATTTGATCATCTAAAATGCTCAATTGAACGTATTGTCGAATACGGTTTGTCGTATAGTTGGCACAAACGTTCTCAATACTCACGCGGAGTCTGAGTCATTCAGTTTAGTTACAGTGGTCAATTTTGTCCGTTTGTTTCAAGTGTGTCTTGTGATTATTACAATGAAGTGATCAAAGCATCCGTCTTACGAATGAAATTTTCAAGTACGGAAGCATTGAAAAATAAATGTTACATAAAGCTTACGGTGAGTCGACTCTATCAAAAACCTTTGTATGAATGATACAGTGAAATCAAAAGAGATCAAGATATTGTAGGAGATTTACGTCGTTCTGGTAGGCCATCAACGTTCTCATCTGAATTTCACTAAAGATAATACACTATTCAAATCTTCTCCAATGAACTGGAACGAATAAAAGCGTCTCTTAAAATTCTACCCTATGAATTTGACTGAATTATTTTCTACGATCAGCATCATCATGAAAATGTTGAAGTTGATTATATTCTTATGGTAGGATAATTGGAGATGGAGAATTTTGTGTATAGAATTTATGGAATAATGTTCCTCGTAAGCCACTCTTCTATATAGTTTTCGAATTCGAGAAAGGCTGCGCTATATCATAGTATTGACGTGAACCACGTTGTCAACCCTTAGTTATACCTAATACCTAAGAAATTTTTGTTGCTAATGCAACCAAAATAACACATTTTTCATTATTTAATCAGACTGGGAAATTCTGTTTATGGTATTCACACTCTTGTTTAGTGCGTTTAGTACTAAATAATATTGAACATTTTAACCGAATTTAGCATTAAAAAAGGTTCCCAACTAACTGTGTTGATATTCTCAAAAACGGGTAAGATTACCTTATCTTATTAAGTATGTAGTTTCCTTAATAATTATGTTCCTTTTTACCTAATTTCTTGAGAGTTTCTCTCGTTAGTTTGTTAATTATTGTAAATTATATACTTGATAAAAACGTTTAAATTATTATTCGACTTAGTAAATAAGTAAATCGATTAGGGAAGTCGTTTTTCAGTTGACATGATGATGATATTTAGCGTTTCATTTGGTTATACATCTTTTATGAACTACTAACATCAGAAATTACAATGACATCATTCTTTTTTAGTAAAGAATCTTTCAACAACATTTGAGGTATTTTAAAAGTAAATATATAGAACAAGGAGGAATACATTCTCCGGTATATTCATCAAGGACAAATCCATCTTGACAAACACATCCAGGAGTACAAACGGAACAGTCATAACCTAATTTGGGGATTGAGTTTCTGCATGTTGGAATATCATCGTTATTACAACATGACAGACATTCTGGGAATTGAGACACACCTATAACAGACAATTAATAATAATATTAGTAATTTAAACGAAACTCACTGTTTCTAGCTAATTCCACAATATAATGAAAATTGTTGAAAATTCTAAAAAATTGACAATTGTTTCGATAAATCAATATCATCGTCAGAATGACTGAAGTTACATTTCATTTGATGCCTACCTGACGTTTAGTAGTTATTTTTGGCTAGACCAAGAAGTGACCTAACTTGTGATTGACTTAATAAAAGTTAATAGAAAAAAGATGTGATATTACAAATATTGAAGCTTAGATATTATTAGCTCTATGGTGATATCCTGGATATCATTTTTCAAATTAAGATCAGTATAACTGTGCAATGATATAGAAAACCAGGAAAACTATATCTGGTGATCTTTACAATTATCACTTAAGAAGACAGTTTATTAGTGGAGAACTCCCTAGATTTATCTGTTCATTGATAACTTCATATTGTGTGTTTCTTAAATGTCTTCTAATTTCCAATTCTTCAAGGAAAACCAGTTCTTGTTTCTTTTCACAAATATGCAGCACTTCTAGTTCTATGTTAGGTGTCAATGAATGATTGGTGTCAAGTAGATGATGAAAAAAACTATTAGCTATTCATTGAGGTATTAACCACTTTAAATGTTACTTATATCGATACCCGAATACATTACTGTAACATCTTAAAATTTTAAGATTTTGAGTTATATACACCATTTGAAAAAGAATATCGGCTTATATTATATGCAAAACCGAAACAACTACTACTAAGTGGATTTATTCGTTACTAGTTAGGGTTCGTTACATTATATTAAATTGTATAAAACTATCAGCGCAATACTGAAACAACTTTAATTGTTACAGTACTGTACCAGTTAAATTAAACATTAAGTTTGTTTCGCGTGAAACAATTAGAGTTGTTACTGTATAGAATTAGTGTCAGCTGCAGACATAGTTTTTTGTAGTGTTATTTTTACCTCGTGTGTGTGAGTGAAAATAAACTTATTAATATCGTTCAATCGAAAGTTTTCAAGTGAAAAGTACTGAACCTATAAGAAATCAAGAATCTCTGCTCTTCTATCTACGAATATACAAAACATGAAAAGAACTTAATTAAACTGATGTTAATAAACTAGTTATATTGATGATGACAACATATCTAAATTTATGCAGCTTAATTAATTATACAGTGCGGGTTTAAAGTCCCCCCCTATTTATTGTTTGAACCGTAAAAGTATACTACCTTCCTAATGAAACTAGGTGATGTAATTCTTAAACATTAAGAATGGCGGACGGGAGCCGTTAAGGAAGATATTTTTAAATGGAATGTTATGGCAAGTGATACATCATTTGAAGGCTTGCTCCAAACTCTTTCCAATGACACCAATAAAAATGAAATGTTTTTTCTTATTTACAAGTTTCAACCGGAACACGTCAATTTATTAAAATTTTTAAATATTTTCTTTACCAAAACTTTTAAACGGTTGCTTTGTAAAATTTTAATATCAAATAATATTTTCAAAATGTCCACCATTGACTTCGCGTTCAAGTGTCTATCTAGAGTTCAAAAAGTAAATGGGGGGGGGGGGGTGTACTTTAGACCCACACTGTATGCATTTATTGTTACATAGCTTTATTATTTTTAGACTTCAATAGCCGTTTCTTATTTTCCTGACTAGTAGTATTTACAATTTACTCACCTTGACATATTTCCGTAGAACCTCGGTAATTGCATCACAAACTTCGGGTATTATTAACCCTAGAATACTAACCTTATTTCACAATACCAGAAATACTAACCATTCGTAATTTTTACGATCTCGTATTTAAAAATAAAAAACAAGTTGTCAAAATACCTTCTAATATTAAATTATACAAGAAACTAACTAATATATATGTATTGAACTAAAAGAACTGATAGAATAAACAAAAATTATTTTTCGGCATCACAAGTAACACAACAACGTGCACGATGTTTGGTGTAAAATGCTCGGTGACAGGTGCTACAATAAAGTGACGTCATTCTACGTTTTTTGGATGGACAAATGTAACAAGTAGTACGTTTAGATGAATTAGGTTCCTCTCGACTCTGTGGTAAGGGAATTTCGATTATTTCTGAAACCATACATTTGAGTGAGCGTTGCAAAGTTGGAACATTTATGCGTCGCTCTAACCAAGGTTTTGTCAGTTGCTCAGAAAGTTGTATCATGAAATATTTCCTTGAGATTATTTTCTTTCCATTTTTTTGTAAATTAGTATCAAAAACAATCCAAGAATTTATACATGCAATGTTAAGGATGCCATCAAACATGCATACTGGCCACCTTCGTGTTTTTCTGGAACAACTTGTACTTCCACATATTTGGTCAAATGCATCCACCCCGCCTTTGTTTTTATTATAAAATAATGTTATTTCTGGCTACCCAGTATCCGGACAGATAGTTGATCCTTCATGCATTGTAGATAGAAGAAGAACGCTTTTATTTCTTTTAGGTTTGTATGTAACTAGTGTCTTTTCTCTATCGTAACAAAAAATTGACTTTCCCACCTCTCTGATTCTCATATTGATCATTTCAGGAGGCACTTCACGTTTATTCTGTCTCCTAGTGCCAACTATTGTCATGTTGTATGGTGACCTTAGAAGCTGGTCCGCAAGATTGACCGAAGTGAACCAATTGTCCATTGTTATGTTGTGATTACTTCCGTGGAGACTTTCAATCAACTTCTTGACATAATATTCTCCTAACGGTACTCCGTTGGTGTCTGTATTTTTCCCAAAGTAAGGTTCAACAGCAAACATGTATTTTTTTCCCACATCACAACACATGACGATCTTTATTCCGTATTTAGCGGGCTTATTAGGAATATACATCCTAAATGGGCAGCGTCCTCTAAATTCCAATAACTGCTCGTCAATAGTTATATAACTGCCAGGTTTATATAACTCATTCCAGATATCTCGAATAGGTGCAAAACGGTCTAGTTGTCTTCTTTCGACACGTGTAGTTTCATCGAACCGCAGATTATCTAATAAAAATTCAAATCTCTCAAGGCTTATTGTTGCTCTGTAAATAGACCCGGACTTTTTTAATCAAACATTTCTCTGGTGGCTAAATGGTTGTCCTTTGGACTGCTGCAAATATTAGAAGGCCAGCAAAAGCATGTAATTCTTCTGGACTAGTACTGGAAATAGTGGATTTGGACACTTTGTGGTTTTCATATTTAGTTCCTATCTCTGTATTGGTATGGATCATATTCTTTTCAAAAATAGAATCCTTCAGCCAACAATGGAAAACATCCAATGGCGTCTGAGCTTTCAGTGCATCTCCTACAGATCCTTGCATTATATGTACAATATTTCGTTTGCTTCTGTTGGTAACAGAAGAACTCCAGCGGTGGCCATTCTTACCCCTAAGACTTTTTTTTACGACCCTAAAGAAAAATGTACATTTCTAGTGCGTGTTCGATTAAGAAACCTACCATGTTGTAGCACAGATTTTTATTTCCCACGGGCTAGCTGTATCGAAATGTTTCATTTCCCACGACTTTCATGAGCTTCTAGACTGTCATTATATTATAATATATGATAGAGTCATGTTTGTTAACGTCTGTCTAATAATTTGACATCTCACATCAGTGTTTACAAAACTCGTCTATAATTATTATATTATACACCAAGCGACTAAAGTGACCCATTTAATCCACCTAAGGGATTAGGGGTGTAAGGGGTGACGGTTATGAATTACCGGCCCAAATGTCAGCCTTACCTGCACGTGGTGCACCCTGCTAGACAACTGACAAGGCTCTGGCGACCGAGTCGAGGCGGTATAATCTCCAACGTCATGATAATGGGCAGCAGCTTTATCATCACTGGATTGAAGCTACCGAAGAATTACTTCCTTAAAGGTTCAATACCAGAAACTCCTAGGCGGATATCAAGTTACGATTTAACCGGCTAGGAGACTGCGGTGCAGAAAGCAAGGAGAAACTACTGCACTATTTTCTCAAGAATAACCACTAATGATGAGCACTATTCAATTAATGGCCCCGAGTCCCCGGCGTTCCTTGAATGGAACAGGGGTGCGAAGAATCCCCGGGAGGAAAATTAATATACAGCGCTTAGCAACTTGGAATATAAGAACGCTTCACGAAGCAGGAAAGTTTGATATAGTCATGATGGAAATGCTTAGGCTTAATATTCCAATTTTGGGCCTTGCCGAAGTTCGATGGTCAGGATCGGGATGTTGTACAAAAAATGATATGAGTCTATACTACTCAGGAACAGACAATAATAATCACAGTAAGGGTGTCGGCGTAATCATTAAAAAGGAATTTCAGCAGAGCGTTATCACCTTTATCCCATATAATGAGCGTATGATGTTACTACAGCTAAAAGCACATCCCATTAACATAAACCTTATTCAGGTGTATGCCCCTACATCAGACAGTAACGACCATGTTATAGAACAGTTTTATACAGACTTAGAACAATTAATGAATAATATCAAAAAGCAAGAAGTGATTATAATTATGGGAGACTTTAACGCAAAGATTGGAAGAGGAAAAGTCGAAAAATTCGTTGGCAAATTTGGACTGGGAACGAGAAATGAGAGGGGAGACAGAATGTTACAATTCTGCCAAGAAAATGAGATGATAATTACAAACACCTTTTATGATCTGCCTCCAAGAAGACTATATACCTGGACTTCGCCTCGACACAATGACAGACGAATAATCAGAAATCAAATAGATTTTATAACCGTTAATAATCGATTTAAAAATGGGATTAAGAGCGTTAAGACGTATCCAAGTGCCGACGGAGGAACAGACCATAACTTATTAGTTGCAAATGTAAACATAAAACTGAGAACCCTAAAACGACATAACAAATCACCTGAAATGAATCTAAATGAAATTAAAAATCGCAAAGAACAACTAAATGAAGAGATAAGGGACAAGCTGAACATCGTATCTCAAAGCGAAGACGTGGACGAGAACTGGAGTACGTTAAAAAATGCCTTGCTGGAATCTGGTAGTAGGGTACTTGGCACGGAAACAAAAGCTAGTAAAAACGAATGGATGACACCTGAAATAATTCAGCTTGTTGACGAAAAAAGAAAATTTAAAAATAAAAACAGGCAAAAATATAAAGAACTAAAGAACAAAATAAAATACGAAATCGACAGAGCCAAAGAGAACTGGATGAAAGAAAACTGTAAAGAATTGGAACAGCTAAATAATAAACACGATACAGCAAACCTTCATAAAAAACTAAAAGATATAACGGGCAACACTAAACACAGAACACCCTGCGTCACTAGGAATAACCAGGGTCAATTAGAAACGGAGGATGGACAGATAAAGAAGGTATGGGAACAATACATTCAAGCTCTTTTCAGCGATACAAGAGATGGACAAGAGACGCTAGACGAGGACCAGTACCTTGAAATTTTGGAGTCAGAGGTCGAGCAGGCCATACAAACGGCTAAGAGTAAGAAAACTCCTGGTCCAGACGAAATCCCTACAGAACTACTAAAAGCATTAGATACCGATATAGTGAAAAAGTTTACAGTTATTCTAAATCAGATATACAGGCAAAGTAAAATACCTACGGAATTGCTCAAGTCCACGTTTATTCCCCTGCCAAAGAAGAACAACCCCAAATCATGCGATGACTATCGGTTAATAAGCCTTATGACCCACTCACTAAAAATACTTTTAAAAATTATACAAAACAGAATACATAAGAAATGTGAAGAAAAATTAGATAAAACTCAGTTTGGCTTTCGTAGGGGCATGGGAACAAGAGAGGCATTGTTTGCCTTAACAGTCCTTTTACAGTAGTGCAGAGAATACAACAAAACCGTATACGCATGCTTTATAGATTTCCAAAAGGCCTTTGACCGAGTACAACATACAAAACTAATAGAAGAACTTAAAAACATCAATTTAGACAAAAAAGACATCGAAATAATAAAGAGCCTGTACTGGAATCAGTCAGCTACAGTGAGAATCAATAATACAGAAACTAATGATATTTCGATTGCACGAGGTGTTAGATGGGGATGTATTCTCTCACCAACATTGTTTAACGTGTACTCTCAGGTTATCTTTGAGAAAGCCTTATGGGAAAGAAGCGAAGGGGTTAAAATCGGCGGCGAAGTAATAAGCACGATAAGATACGCTGACGACACGGTGATCTTGGCAGAGAGTCTGGAGGACCTGCAGATACTTGTAAATGCTGTTAATATGGAATGTCAGCAAATGGGAATAGATATTAACACAAAAAAAACAAAATTCATGATAATCTCTAAAACACCCGCACATAATGATCAATTAATAATAAACGATCAAGCAATAGAAAGGGTAGAAAAGTTTAAATACTTGGGTGCTTTCATTAACTCAGACCTAAATCAGGACCAGGAAATCCGTGTAAGGATTGAAATGGCAAGATCGGCATTTCTAAAATTTAAATCCATTTTTTGCAATAAAAATTTGAATTTAATACTCCGGTTGAGATTTATGGAGTGCTATGTTTGGTCCCAGCTATTATATGGTGTAGAAACATGGACGTTAAAGGCACAAATAACTAAAAGAATCGAAGCCTTCGAAATGTGGATTTACAGACGTATGCTGAAAGTACCATGGACAGCCCGAATTACTAACGAGGAAATACTGCATAGAATTGGTCGTGAACGAAAACTACTAAAAATAATAAAAATACGTAAGACAGCATATCTCGGTCACGTATTACGACATGATAAATACTCTCTGTTACAAGGGATTATGCAGGGCAGAGTTGAAGGAAAGAAGGGAATTGGGAGAAAGAAGAAATCATGGCTGAGGAATATCCGAGAATGGACAGACATGGGCGTTGAGGATCTTTTTCATATTGCTACGGACAGAGATGCTTTTAAGAGAGTGGTCGCCAACCTCCGTTAAATGGGGACGGCATTCGAAGAAGAAGAAGGGATTACTGTCACTTTAGTAGACAGGTCTATACAATATTTTTTTGTAGTTCTGGTAATTCTACATACATTTTTATTAAAAATAAATACTACCTAGGATGAACTTTTACTTAACTTGGCCGGGCATCGAGGACGGACTTCTAAAATTCTTGGATATGCATCGAGGATGTACGGTTTTCATCGCTCACTATCCTGGTAGATGCAGGAGGTGATATTACGTTGATAACTTTTTCCGCAGGTGAATCAAGTGTTACGGTTTTTTCTGCATAAAGTTTTTTTATTTCCGAGTTATGAAAATTTGAAAATTTTGAACGTTATTTGTTTCACGATGTAGGTAGGTACATGTACAAAAAGAAACAAAATATGGTTCGTTCAGCGTTAGGAACCCGACTTAATAACTTCAGAGAAAAAATTCTCTAAACCATGCAACAATGACGGCAGTAAAGTTAATAATAAAAAATGTTATGAAAACTATTATAGATTTATTTGATTCAGATGGTCGTAGAAGAAGTATAGTGTACAATTTGCATGAAATGACCCATTTCCAACTCGTAAGTATATGAAATTTGATATACCTACTCGTGGGAAATGTATGTCATTTCATGCTCATTGTACAATATAGTATTTCCCAATTTGGAACTTGTCTAATGTTTGGGAATCGAATCGTTTCCTAAGTCATTTTCTATGTCATAATTTTCATATTCTAAGACATTTTGTTCAATTGTTTCTTCCAAGTTTTGAGATTGATTATTTTCTATTGGAGTTTCAGTCTCGTCATCATCAATAGAGTAATTTATTTTTCGAGTTTCTAATCCTGAATTAGAGGATACTGGTACACTATGTTTATATCTTTCTCTCCGCATGATTCAACTTTCGTCAGAATCTGTGCTTTCTGCATCGGATACACCGGATTCATATTCTGATTCAGAGGGACTAACATCATTCTCCAAGTTATTCAACCTTTCGTAATAATTACGAGTCGAGGCTTAAAACGCACATACACACTCAACTGATCGCCACTACAGACTACAAGAACTGCTTGTTGTACCGACTAATGAAGCTAGAGAAGGCGTTATACACAGTTGCCAAATACTAAAACGCATTACAGCATTCGTAAATTTTACGAATGGTTACTATTCTAGGGTTAATGATATAGATTATCTCGACACATGAAATAAATGTTGCAGGCTAGTGTATGAGTCCCCAGTAGCTAAATACAATATCTTAGTGTTATCAGCAATCTTTCTTGAACGGTGATGGCCTCGCGAAAATTTGTGTCTTTCTTTCTAATCAAATCAGATATAACAGATTGTAGAGTGTTAAACTCATCTGAACACATACGAGTAAAATTTTGTATTACCCCCCGTAGGCTAGCTCATTGAGATATTATTTTAATTCGGTAGAGTAGGGGTGGGTAAATATAAAGTGGATTTTACTTTATAATATAAATCTAATTTAATATTACTGTTCACACTGGAAGTTGTGATTAAACAAAATTAATAACCCAAATGGTACCAGGTGGTTTCCAAAAAGAATTATAAATGAGCAGTCTTAAATTAATATTGTATTATATATATAATATATCGATATTGTTCTTTCAGCGGAAAGTTTGTGAGATCACCCCAGAGTTTCTATTTAATTGGAAAGAGCTTACTTGGCTGATTTTATGTATCCCTCCAATCAAAGTTATATTCCACGCTGCCAGTATTTGTATCGGACAATCTTACTGCAGTAGTGGTGAACTACAACCACCATCCAGGAGGTAACAGTGAATGCGATGCCTGGATCACCATACAGTTGAGGTTTTACAGATTTATATTTAACTATAATATTGTAGAGATAATGAGAAAGTTGATAGGTAAATAGTGATGTAAAGAAGTATAAGAAAAAGAAAAAGAGAAAAAGGCCAATGATTTTGTGTGGCCTAGATGGGTTATATTAATTGCTCAAATCTGTAAATCCTCTTCTTAGAGATGGTTTTCAAAAACTAAATATAATTTGAAAGCAACTAATAGCGTTTCTTTTCTTTTTTTTTCATAAAAATCCTAGAGATTCTAGAAAACTAAGCTCATGCTTAAAAATCGAAGACCAAAAAAGAAAAGGTATCAAAAAGATCACCAACAAAAAAGAGTTGACATGATTGAAGTTAAAGTTTCATGCTAAGAAATTTTAAATATATCACCTGCTTAACCTTGAACCTGCCCAGTCATAGAAATGCAGATTTATATATGACATAGAACCAGAATTAATTAACATATAATTATGAGTTCCATGGAAATTTTAATGTCAATTACTATAACCTATACTAAGCAACACTTGAAGAGTATTAAAATAATTTTCTATGTATTTATTTATTTTATTAATTTATTTTGTTTAAAGGTAAATTTTGAAATTATTAAAGGTAAATTTTGAAATTATTTGGAGTTTATCCTTTGAAAAGACTGCATTGTTTATACCTATGAAATCAGTGTAAACTATTTAAACCCGTAACACTGTGTTGTCTAGGACCATTTCTCTAAATTATCTGTTTCAGTATTCTGGACGGTTCTTATATAAATTCTTCACCCAAACGCGTCTTTTTTTATTTTTTAGGAAGCGTGACATATTATTAAAAATACTGAGCCTTAACAATTCGCACATGAAGAGCCATGCCTTCAACTGAAAACAACTAAACCCAACACTGATCCGACACTGTTGACAAAAATGGTCAATTTGTCTCGCAAAATATGTGGCTCGGGCTGCTACGCGAAGCAAACTACGACTTGAAATTATTTTCTGGGGCCAAATTCAACCGAGGCAGGCTCGCGAGGCAATTCGTTCAGTGTGGACGCGGCTTTATAAGGTTCAGATTCACCGATTTGGTATACTAATTAAAAATGCATTTATTTGAGTACTATGTACAGAAAAACACTGTCATCACAACTGCTCTTATCGGTAAAATCAAAATTGAAATATGCGTAAGTTATTTGTTGCACATTTCATAATTATCACTCAAACTAACCGATTTTCACTTTGTTGACACTAATAAATCATCAAATATATATCAACTCCCCCAGCCGTTTATACTCACAGGAGACTTTAACGCTCACAACAGCATGTGGGGTTCACAAAAGACATTTGGACGCGGAAAGGTAGTCGAAAATATATTGAACTGTACAAATTCTTGCCTACTCAATACAGGGTGTAATACACACTTTAATATTTCCTCCGGTACCTTTCCTGCCATAGACCTAAGCATAAGTGATCCCAAATCAGCCCCTTTTATGTCTTGGAAAACAGCTGATGGACTTTATGATAGTAATCACTACCCAATAATTATATCAGACAATCACAATGCAGCAGTTTCCGAAAAAAGTTATTGGTGCCTTAAAAAAGCTAACTGGTCTGAGTATTCCACGACAGTTGACACCCTTTTACTTACTCATGATGCTTACGCTTTCAACAATGTTGATGACTTGATAAAATCAATATCAGATTCAGTTCTCTCGGCTGCAAAGACCCACATTGGAAAAATGTCTTTTTTGCCCAATCATAGGGCAGTTCCTTGGTGGAACTCCTCTTGTGATGACGCAAAATGCCAATCCAAAAGAGCTCTAAACCAATATTCGAAAAACAAAAGTTCAGACAATCTTACTATCTACAAAAGACTCAAGGCTAAAGCTAAATACGTAGTAAAACAGAGTAAGAAATCATCTTGGAAGAATTATGTATCAACCATAAACGAAAATTCCAACCCCAGTCAACTATGGAAGAAAATCCGACAAATCCAAGGTCATAAAACAAACAACAAAATTACCCGTCTCATTTCAAACGGCTCGGGTTTTGGATCACATGAACATATTTCAAATATTCTTGCAAGTCATTTCGAAGCGAAATCCAGGAATCACACAAATGTCAATATTCCCCCTTCTCATGAAACTCCTTCTAGTAACATTCTACTATCCGAAGATGTCAAGCACATTAATTCTCCTTTCACCATAAGCGAACTATCAGCTGCCTTAGCCAAATGCAAAAACTCTGCAGCTGGTCCTGATGATATTCCCTATATTTTCCTAAAATACTTATCCATGTATAGCCTCACTAAGCTTCTGAATGTATACAATTTCATATGGATGTCACAAAAGTTCCCTTCGCAATGGCGCAAGTCGATAGTTATTCCGGTACTTAAACCAAATCAGTCACCTACCTTTCCGCAATCTTACAGACCGATTTCACTTACATGCACTATGTGCAAATTAATGGAAAAGATGATCAATAGGCGTCTTTTATGGTTTTTTGAAAAACATAGTATCATCCCAAAGGAACAATCTGGCTTCCAACGTCAGCGCTCAACCAGAGATAATCTTGTACTACTACAAGCCCACATTTCTAGCGCAATTAATAACAGACAAGATGTAACAGCCACTATCTTCGACATTGATGGAGCTTTTGATAACATCTCTAGAAACGCAATTCTCGAAAAGCTCACACAATACAATCTCACTGGTAATATATATGCATTCATAAAAAGCTTTTTAACATCTAGAATATTTAGGGTTTCTGTTAATAACTCCATTTCCTCTTCATACACCCATCATGATGGAGTTCCCCAAGGCTCAGTTTTAAGTACATCCTTGTTCATCCTCGCCATTAACAAGTTATGCGACAATCTTCCTTCCCCTGTTAAATGCTCTCTATACGCAGATGACCTAATAATGTACTGTCATGGCAAATCCAATGCCTCTACTTCCAAAATACTTCAGCTAGCAGTAAATGCCCTACAAACTAATATTGCCACTCTAGGACTCACCCTCTCTCATACCAAATCGAAAGTCATTAAATTCAGTAGGAGAGCCCAAACTTATATCCCTAGTATCACAGTCAACAACTTTCAATTACCTGTTGTAGATGAGTGTAAAATTCTGGGAATGTTATTCGACTCTAAATTATCCTGGAAACAACATATTCAGGAAATTAAAGGAATATGTCTTAACCGACTAAATATTATTAAAACACTCTCACATTTTCATTGGGGCGCAGATGAATCTACCTTGCTTAAAGTATATAGAACCCTCATTCGTTCCAAAATAGATTATGGTAGTTTCATTTACATGTCTGCAACAAAAACTATTTTACGTTCCCTTAACACAGTACATAATACCGCCATCCGCTTATGCCTGGGAGCGTTTCGGTCAAGCCCAGCTGGAAGTCTCTATTGTGAAGCAAATGAACCCCCTCTCTGGTTCAGACGACAACACCTCCTTCTCAACTATATTGCCGCAATTTCCTCCAATCCCTCCAATCCAGTATATCCTATATTAACATCACACCAACTCCATGACAACCCTCCATATACCTTTATTATACGTACTCTTCCTCAATTTATACAACCTCTAATTCAAGACGTAAACCTTACACATACTCGATCCCGCCCACTCTCCAACACTCCTCCATGGACCAAATTTCTCCCACAATACGATCTCTCCCTCTGCAAATTTAACAAAGATGAAACCAATAGAGATGTTATTCGATCTACTTTTCTCGATTTGCTAAATCTTAAAAAATATAACATGGTCATATATACGGACGCATCCAAGACAGAAGTAGGAGTTGGGTGTTCCATAACCACAGTACATGGATCGATTGGAACCTACAAAATACCCTCTATTTGTAGCGTCCACACGGGTGAGCTATATACTATCCTACAAGCCTTCAAACATGTCCAACTACTTGCAAATACACACATAGCCATATGCACAGACTCATTATCCTCCATCCATTCCATTAAGAATACATTTACTAACCACCCCCTTGTCCAAGATATACACGACATATATCAACAACTAAGAAGACAAAATACAACAGTTACAATAACATGGGTCCCATCTCATGTTGGGATTATTGGGAACGAAAAAGCCGATTGCCTTGCCAAAGAAGCTGCCTCAACTGCTACTACCACGGTGAATCTTCAGCTCTGTAATGACATAAAAGCTAGCCTGAAAAAAAACATTCGTTACAACTGGCAAATTCACTGGAGTCAAATTATGTGTTCACTGCGTGAAATTCAACCAATATTGAATCAGTTTACCTGTCCCGATCTATCTAGGAAAAATATGGCTATCATACGAAGATTACGTATAGGTCATACTAGACTTACACATGGTTACCTAATGTCATCGTCACCCCAGCCGAACTGTCAGTATTGCCCCGTAAAACTCAGCATCAAACATATCCTCGTTGAATGTCCATACTTCGCCCCAAGACGTCTACAACTAGGAATACATACAAACTACTCGGAGATCCTAAATAGTGATAATCAAGTGCGCAGAGTGATCAAGTTCCTAGAGGAAGAACAACTTATTAACAGAATTTAATCAAAAAAAAAACTCCATTTAAATATCATATCATGTAATCCCATATTCATGTTAGTTTTAAGCTATCAGTTTTGACTTACATTATGTTATGTAATTTTTGTCTGTATTGTACCTCGTGCTAATGGCCATAGCTGTCTTATGCACGTTAATTTAAATAAAAAAAAAAATCATCAAATATAAAGTTTAGATTAAATGTGTGACAGTTGTGCAGCAAATGCATTTTATAAACTTTTATTTTTTTCTATGTGGCCGTAAACCTTAATTGTACAGGTTGTACGTTATTTATTACTATTGTTATTTACATGAAATTACCTTAGAGTAATAATAAACATAGAGAGAGATACATGGTCTTGGCAATTTCGGCTGTTTTTCTGACAAACTTGGCACCGACGAACAATGATAATCCAAAAACATTAAATTCATCAACTCAAAAGTTTATTGTGTTGTTACGGGTTCATTATATTTTTTTGACTGAATAGGGATTTAATTAAATAATACTTACAATTTATTATAAATTCTAAAAAAAGATCAGCTAATTATCTGAACGATGAAATAAAACAATATAGTTTGTTTAAATCTTCATATATTTGAACTAATGTTCAATTTAAACTTGTTGACGCGTTTCACTAACACAGTAGCTTTGTCAAAACGTTTTGACAAAGCTACTGTGTTAGTGAAACGCGTCAACAAGTTTAAATTGAACATTAGTTCAAATATATGAAGATTTAAACAAACTATATTGTTTTATTTCATCGTTCAGTATGGATCTTCATCAAGTAAAAGCCTCATCTATTCAGCTAATTATCTATTGAAATAACCTGTAGTAATTGTTTACATTGTTTAATGTCGATTGACCTTGAACTAAAGTTCTTCTTAAATACAAAATATAAATCTTAATCTAGTTCTGTGAGTACTATGGAATTGATTGTCACCAAAAATTGCCTAGCTAAGGAAATGTTCAGGTAGTCTATCTCTCTTCCTTCTGTCTTTTCTTTTTTTCTGGGCCAAATGTAGACCATGTGGTTTAATTAAAATCGAATTCTATTTCGGATCTAAGTAGCCCTAGTACAAAGAAAGTAACATCAAAGAGAGAGTACGATTGACATCAGTTGATGCACACATTTTGTGGATTTACGTACCTTTCTTTACACGGCCGCTGCCCATATTCGGTAAGATACCTTGATTTCCGGAGATGCTCATCTAATCATAAATATTCGCAATTTCAGGCCAATACTGGAATGTCCAGTTAAATAATTAGCTGCGAACTATTTACCAGCAACCTGTCCATTACATTAGTTCCAGTAGCATCTAACACTGTCACAAATTATACCAACGTACAGCCTGCTGCAAAGGTAGAGTTGCACCACCTGGAGTAGGAAGTAAGAGATTTCAATTCTTTTCTTAGTTCTGCATATTGTGGCTGGGTCCTGCTCCCGTACCAGAAATATTGTCTGGTCAATTAGTTGTTAGAGTTATAAATTATTTAGTCCATTAGTTTTGCTTTCAAGATGAATATTATTTAGAAGCACCTTATATATTTATATATATATAGCACTATGTACACCGTGTAGTACTACATGGGGCCATATTACCTGTAAATAAGCAACTAGACAAGTTGGGTAACTAAGCTGTTCAGTGTGAGGATTATAAAGAACCCTAGAAATCTATTTCTTTTATTTTTGGCTCCTCCACGACCCACTCTACCGGTCCGAATAGAACAACCATATAATTTCGAGCTAGTCAAACCTATGAATTAATTTGTTAAAACCTTTTATGTTTTCCTAGTAATAGTGGTGAAGTACTCTAACTGATACCCACCGTAGCAGTGTCACTAAAAGTCTTGAAAAACACATCAAAACGAAAGAACTAAATGTTTACTCTCTAGTCGTAATGGCGCTCGTATAAACAAACCACGTTTGACATTATTTACTACAATACTACAGCGTATTCGAAATGATCGTCGATACACTATGACGATATTTGCATCTCTCTTTATATGGTAATTAAACAAGGAAAAAACTACTAAATAGATTACTATTGACACATTAAACAGGTAGAGACATTTTGAGCAATGTTGCCACTTTTAGTTATAACCATAAAGGTATCTAAGGGTACAAATACTTGTTTAAAATTTATATAAGAATATGCCTTTATTAAATGAAATTCAAGTATTATTAATTCATTTTAAAAGCAGCGACTAAATGCATAAATTAGTATGACTTTTTTTTATTTCCATAACTTTTTAACACATTTTCAATTAAACTTCTAATTTCATTTTTCCTGTAACTAAAGAGACTTTGTAAATATGGCAAAGCAGTGGAAGTGTTCGCAAGTGAGCTTATAATATGACTCGATGTTTGGGGCTATGAAAAATCAAAAGAAACATATCGATTTTATTTGTTAATCTGAGGAAATTACCAAGGATCAACTTCATCATCGCCAAATCGGTACATCATTATAACATTCATTCTCTGCAAATGAAGATCTGGAAAATTTCCCTTAAACGAAGGTAATTTTTGGAGTAACATCAACTTATATCGTCGTTATTTGTTCTATATGCACTCTTGATTATTTATTATTTTAGGAAACTGGCTTTGAATATGCAGACATACCAACAAAAACATCGGCTGTGGCTGTAATAGACTTTGATTAGCAGATATTATTACAAACTAGTATCTAGTGACATGGACTTAAAAATGTAAGATAAAATTTTTTTTATATATTAAGAACACATTGAAAATATTTTACTTCGATGGAAGTAGTACAAAGCAATTTATAAGAGAAATTAATTTCATCAGATCAAGATTTTTATAGCGATGATAGTGTGAGAGATCCAAACTATTATTGGAAAAGAAATCAGAATAAAATATTTAGAAATGACGGGAAGATGTATATAAATTGGAAAGGCATAACTGTGACTGATAGAGTTAGGTTAGGACCTTGTACTGATAGTTGTAGGCTAAAATACAAAACAAAAGTAGAAGAGTGTTAAAGGAAAGAAATATTCAATGTATTGTAACAAGCCGATCGGCTGTTACGATTTCCGTCGGACTATAGTATTTTAATTTAGTCGCATTAATTATTTGAAATTAAAAAAACTTGTTTTATTTTCCAATTTTGTGTATTTAAACGACATCGTACATAGGAAAAATCTCTTCCAATCAGTAATAATTGGAGGTATATCGTGGTGGTTTCACATATTTGCTGAGTTGAATTCTTCAAATATTATTTTAGACAGTATTCATTTGAATTTCGTAGCATAAAGACGTGTATCGCTCCGGTTATCAATAGTGCTTCGACAAAAAAAAAGTGAATCACAAAACAAAATTAATTTCTTATCAGCTAATGATAAAAACTGGACAACTCATTAGTAAATAAAAGAGACAAAAAAAATGAACACATTACCAGCTTTTAATGGGCCGGGATTTAATTATAGCCAACAAATGATGCCTCAAAACAATGGAAGTACTGTACAGGGTGTCCCACCTTTCAATACACAAATACCGCAATATCATCAAATTCAAACTCACCCTCAACCAATATTGCATGGACATATTCAACAACCCCAGTATACTGTCAGCCAACCATCCCCTCCACAGCAAGCATCACATAGCCAAAACTACTGTAGAATGTCATCAACTAGTGAAGAAGAATTCGCAGGTTACGACGAGTACGAGCAAAATAATAGCTCCAACAAAAATAATTGGCAAGTAGTTAAAAACACAAAGAGAAGAAAAATTAGTGCAACAAATAGACCACAAGAGACAGTAACAAATAACAATTCTAGCCCCTCAACACAGGAAGAGATAGTAGACGCCACAAAAATCAACGAAAATGAAAATAAAACACCAGAACCACCTCCAATATACGTATACGGAGTAATTAACTACGGGGAGATGATAGAACAACTGGGCACAATAGCAGAAAGCACACAATACACCACAAAATCCCTAGCCGACAATACTGTAAAGATATGTTGTGACACACCGGATACATATAGGAAGGTAATAAAACACATGAGGGACAACGACGTAATACACCATACTTACCAACCTAAAGAAGAGCGTGCCTATAGAATTGTCATTAAACAATTACATCATACTACGGACATAGAAGAAATAAAATCAGAACTAACCAAAAATGGACACAAGGTGAGAAATGTAATGAATTGTAAGAGCCGAATAAGAAAAGAACCGCTGAATATCTTTTTCGTCGATCTAGAACCAGCAGACAACAACAGAGATATCTACAAGCTGTCAAATCTACAAAACAGAGCTATTCAAATAGAACCGCCCAAAACAACAAAGGGTATTACACAATGCATGAGATGCCAGCAGTACGGACACTCAAGGTCATACTGCAACAGACCATTTGCGTGTGTCAAATGTGGTGGAGCACATAATACGACAGCCTGCAAAAAAAGTAAAGATACCCCTGCTAGATGTGCTCTATGTGATGGTGCCCACCCAGCCAACTATAAGGGATGTGCATTCTACCATAGTCTATTTAAACCAAACAATGACAACAATCGTATGAATATACAAAAAAATGCAAATAACACTACAACTAGACCTATTCTGCATACAACGAAACCAGTGCCCCAAAACCACTATCCTATACATCCACAGAATAGCTATGCCAACGTAGTAAGAAATGATAGTGAACAACAGACAAATTTTAATATTAATGACATAATGAACAAATTTCTTGAGGAATTTAAAAACATGTTTCAACAAGTACTACAACAAAACAGCATGGTTCTGAACATGCTATCAACGCTGGTATCCAAAATTCAATAGTTTCATTAAAATCGCAGAGTGGAATGCCAATGGGCTTCCACAACATAAAAACGAGGTAGAGTTATTTCTTCATCACAATGAAATAGACATTCTATTAATAAGTGAAAGCCACTTCACAAGTCGAACTCACTTCAGGATACCTCAATACATAACTTATTCATCAAACCACCCAGACAATACAGCCCATGCTGGATCGGCCATCTTGATAAAAAACACCATAAAACATGTTGAACTACCAAAATACGCCCAAAATAGTTTACAAGCCACAGTTATAAAAGTTAGTATGAGGTCATATGAGCTAACAGTTGCAGCAGTCTACTGTCCTCCTCGTTACAACTTGAAGAAGGAAGACTACAGGAATTTCTTTGATACTCTAGGCCACAAATTCGTTGCGGAGGGAGACTTCAACAGCAAACATATCTTATTTGGATCTCGTATCACAACTACTAAAGGCAGAGAATTAGTAAACTTAATACATGAAAACAACTACCACCCCCTGGCAACTGGCACCCCTACTTATTGGCCAACAGATCCAAATAAGACACCTGACCTGCTGGACCTATTTATTACCAATGGCATTTCCCCTGCTTACATGGACGTCATGCCAAACTATGACCTCTCATCAGACCACTCTCCGATTATAGCAACAATCAGTAGTTTCATAGTTAACAAAACGATAACACCAAGGTTACATAACAGTAGAACTAACTGGGAAAAATACCGAGCCAAACTAGAAGAGGATATCAGCCTCCAAGTAAGTCTCAAAACATCAGACGAAATAGATGGAACACTAACATCTTTAAACTATATGCTCAAAGAGGCCGCACAAAATGCCACCCCTGCAACTAATACAGGTAATAAAGTTCACTACATCCCAGCGGAAATTAAAAAGCTAGTAGCCGAAAAAAGGAAGGCAAAAGAAAAATGGCATCGTAGCCATGCCCCATTGGACAAGACCACACTGAATAGACTAAGTAACCAATTAAAATCTAAACTCAAAGAGGAACAAGAAAGATCATTTACATATTATATAACGAATCTAAACCGGCAAGACAACTCAATATGGAAACCAATAAAAAATTCCAAAACACCTAAAACCCAGGTACCCCAAATTAGAAAAGAGCAGGGAACTAATCTACAGTGGGCCAGAAATGACGATGAAAAAACGGCGCTATTTGCTGTGCATCTATCTCAAGTATTTACACCCTACAGTGACGCACCAGATATTGAAATTGAAAGCAACCTAATCAACATTCCAGAAAACATCCCACCAATTAAACCACTAACCAAAGATGAAGTCTAAAAAGAAATCCAATACTTAAACAATCGAAAAGCCTCTGGACTCGACAAAATAACTCCTATGATGATAAAGGAACTACCAGAGAAAGGAATCATACTCGTTACTCTTATCTTCAATGCCATCTTACGCTTAAACTACTGGCCCAAGCTATTTAAAATAGCTGAAATAATCTCAATTCCAAAAGAGGGCAAAAATCCAAACGAAGTAACCTCATACAGGCCAATAAGCTTGCTACCAATGGTATCAAAAATACTTGAAAGACTGCTGCTACAAAGAATCAATTCAGATCCGGATACAGAAGAATGGATTCCTCACCACCAATTTGGTTTTCGGAAAGAGCACTTCACGGTCCAGCAGGTTCATAGAATAGTTCATAACATAAATACAGCAATGGAAAACAAGCAGTATTGTACAGCTGCCTTCTTGGATATTAGTCAAGCCTTTGACAAGGTTTGGCACACAGGTCTGGTATTCAAAATAAAGAAATATCTTCCCATCACCTACCTGAAATTATTGAGATCCTACCTAAGCGACAGAGAATTTCGAACGAGAATGAATGAAAGCCTTTCCAATAATTTTCCAATTAAATCCGGGGTACCGCAGGGCAGTGTTCTTGGACCGCTGTTGTATGTACTACATACAGCAGATCTACCAACCAACAATGAAACATACACTAGAACTTTTGCAGACGATACTTCAGGCACAACTAAATAACATTCAAACTTGGTTACATAAGTGGCGGATCAAAACGAATGAAACAAAGTCAGTCCAAGTGACCTTCACGTTGAGAAAAGAACAGTGCCCTCCAGTGACACTTAATAACATCCAATTTACACAATCCCCTAGCACCAAATATCTAGGAGTGCACCTCGACTCAAAACTCAACTGGAAAGAACACATACTCAAGAAGCGGAAACAAATTGACCTAAGAATAAAAGACCTACACTGGCTAATAGGCAGAAAATCGAAATTGAGCCTAGAGAACAAAATCCTCGTGTACAAAGCTGTCATCAAACCAATCTGGACGTACGGTATACAACTCTGGGGATGTTCGAGCAAGTCGAACATAACCATAATCCAAAGAAGCCAGTCTAAAATATTACGTATGATAACTGACGCACCCTGGTACGTGTCAAATCTAACACTCCACGAAGACCTAAGAATACCATTTATACAGGATGTAATTACAGAACAAAGTAATAAGCACCACAAAAGACTAGAATCGCACAGCAACCCTCTACTCCATCCCCTAATAGAACCGCAAATTGACAGAAGACTCAAAAGAAACTGGCCAGCCGATCTGAAAAATGATTAAAGGGGTAGCCTCACTGGAGAAGACCTCACCACGCCAATAGGAACACACTGTTCCCGAGCCAACAAATTAGCCTATAGAACTGTTTGTTTTGATTGCTAAGAAAAGTGATATAATAAAAAAATATTATTTTCTTCATGTGTTTACAATGTTTTATTCCAAATTATAATATCGGCTGGCATTTGTTAAATTTGGTATGTTCAATTCTTTTTTATAAAAAAGAAGAAATATTTCATAGAGAACAGACTTCTGTTAGTTTTATTTTAAAGATTAGATTCAATTTTTTATGTAATGGAGCATAAGCTTCCAATCTGTTCTATCTATTCCTCCCTTCCCAGTAATTATTTTCTTACTTTTTTTCAGCCGACTACAACCGATGCCCTAGAATGGGATATGCCGCTTATAATCTCCTGTATCTTCTGTCCCTACTGGGTTTCATTATTGCGTTGATCTATGTAAGTGAGGTGTTTTTTTATATGGAGATTAACAGCGAAAAATTGATTATTGCCATACGGGACAAGTCCCCATTGTAGCTAAGTATTTTGTTCACCCAACACGAACGTCTTTTTATTCACATACAAGCTCGCAAGCGCCTCATGTAGGGATTCTCCAAAGTGTACATGTATTGCAAATACATTTTACATGATCAGCCTTACACTTTTTGTTGTTATTATATCACCCATAAAATTACTAAACTTTTTGATTACATGTTTAAATATATTTGAATAGAAATAATGGATGCATTTCTACTCTTAGAGACAGACCGACGTGTGTCTGTATAGAGCTTGAATATTTTTCATTTGTTTTTCATCAACATTTCGTTCGAGAAGGCTTTCTTCGTAGGTATTTTATGAAAAGCTTATTCTAACTTGTCTCACGTCATTTTATTAATTGATGTAAATAGCCCTGTTAACATTAACGTTATTATTAGTGTTTTTAAATGAAACTCAAGGTCTCTAGTTAATTCCACAATATAATACAAGTTATTGAAAATTCTAAAAAATTGACAATTGTTTCGATAAATCAATATCATCGTCAGAATGACAGAAGTTACATTTCATTTTATGCCTACCTGATGTTTAGTAGTTATTTTTGGCTAGACCAAGAAGTAACCTAACTTGGGATTGGCTTAATATATGTTTATAGAAAAAAGAAGAAGATGTGATATTACAAATATTGAAGCTTAGATATTATTAGCCCTATGGTGATATCCTGGATATCATTTTTCCAATTAAGATCAGTATAACTGTGCAATGATATAGAAAACCAGGAAAACTATATCTGCTGATCTTTACAATTATCACTTAAGAAGACAGTTTATTAGTGGAGAATTCCCTAGATTTAACTGTTCATTGACAACTTCATATTGTGGGTTTCTTAAATGTCTTCTAATTTCCAGTTCTTCAAGGAAATCCAGTTCTTGTTTCTTTTCACAAATATGCAGTACTTCTAGTTTTGTGTTAGGTATCAATGAATGATTGGTGTCAAGTAGATATTTCGCGTAGTGGGATTTATCTGGTTGTTTTAATCTGTATGCTCGTAAGTGCTCACTGTATCGTATTTCAAAATTCCTAAGGGTCTGACCCAAATAGACAGCATTACATTCTGGACATTTGAGTTTATATATACCTGACTTCTTTAATAGTGGTATTTTTTTTTTACATTTAACAATTTTGTACTAACGTTACTTTCTGTTTTAAAAGAAATTGTTGTATTCGTTGCTGAAGATATTATCTTTGAAATATTATTAGAAATATTTCCTGCATATGTGATGGTTTTATAAGTTTCAATTTCATCAGCTTGTTTAGGATATATTAGTTGTAATGCCACTTTTTCCTCTTTTTTACTAATTAGCTTATTTATCATATCTAATGGATAACCGTTAGATGTTGCTATTTGTCTAATTGTATTAATCTCTCTATCAAAATTACATTTGTTCATAGGAACTGAAAAAACTCTATGTATCATTGAATTATATGCTGCTAGTCTGTGTGACACAGGGTGGTTAGAATTGAATGGAATTGTTACATCAGTTTGTGTTGGTTTTCGGTAAATTGAATAATCAAGTAAAACTTCTTTGTTGGGTCTGCTTTAAGAACTTTTACATCGCTGGATTCTATAAAGTTATATACTTTGGAATTGTAATTTTCAGTCGTCAAAATGACAGTAGCGTTCCCCTTATCAGATTTTGTAACTGTTAGGTTATTATTCTCAATCTTCTTTTATATTACGTTTAAAACTGAAATGTCATTTTTTGTTTGACGTTTAACTTTTGAAGGTTCAATATTTTTGATTAAATTGGCAATTTTTAATTTCTCATAAAGAAAATTATTTGAATTAGATTTTAAAGCTATTTCTGACTCTGTAGCTATAAAGAAGTTTTCTAATAATGTAAGGGATATTGTTAATAATTCAAATTATCTTTTAAATGATTACGAAAAGAGGTCTATCATACATAAGAATCCTCATTGTCCACAATTATATGGAACAGTTAAATTACATAAAAAAACGAAACCAATTAGACCTGTAGTCTCTTATGTTAATGCTCCTAATAATATATTGGCAAAGAAGCTCAACAATATACTCAATACTTATGGATATGAATCTCAGTACTCAATTAGAAATTCAATAGAACTAATCAAAAAGTTGAAAGCAATCCACTTACAAGATAACTATAAACTCATATCGTTCCATGTAACTAACATGTTTACTAAAATTCCTCCTAAAGAATGTCTAATACTTGTAAGAAAATTACTAGAAGATAAAAATATTAATCCAGGAATAATATCAGATATACTTAATTTATTTGATGTATGCATTAATCAGAATTATTTCACTTTTGACAATAAGATATATATTCAAAATGAAGGTTTACCAATGGGAAGCCCTATATCACCTATTTTAGCAAACATTTTTATGGACAATTTAGAAAGAAAGATCTTTGAAAGTAATATTTCAAAAAATATTTTATTTTGGTATAGATATGTAGATGACATATTAGCTTGTTTTATGGGTAGTGAACGACAATTAGATGTATTTTTCAACCACATCAATAATTTACACCCGAAAATTAAATTTACATTAGAAATTGAAGAAAATAGCTCAATCAATTTTCTTGATTTAAAAATTCAAAGAGTTAATAATGTACTTGATTATTCAATTTACCGAAAACCAACACAAACTGATGTAACAATTCCATTCAATTCTAACCACCCTGTGTCACACAGACTAGCAGCATATAATTCAATGATACATAGAGCTTTTTCAGTTCCTATGAACAAATGTAATTTTGATAGAGAGATTAATACAATTAGACAAATAGCAACATCTAACGGTTATCCATTAGATATGATAAATAAGCTAATTAGTAAAAAAGAGGAAAAAGTGGCATTACAACTAATATATCCTAAACAAGCTGATGAAATTAAAACTTATAAAACCATCACATATGCAGGAAATATTTCTAATAATATTTCAAAGATAATATCTTCAGCAACGAATACAACAATTTCTTTTAAAACAGAAAGTAACGTTAGTACAAAATTGTTAAATGTAAAAACAAAAATACCACTATTAAAGAAGTCAGGTATATATAAACTCAAATGTCCAGAATGTAATGCTGTCTATTTGGGTCAGACCCTTAGGCATTTTGAAATACGATACAGTGAGCACTTACGAGCATACATATTAAAACAACCAGATAAATCCCACTACGCAAAACATCTACTTGACACCAATCATTCATTGACACCTAACACAAAACTAGAAGTACTGCATATTTGTGAAAAGAAACAAGAACTGGATTTCCTTGAAGAACTGGAAATTAGAAGACATTTAAGAAACCCACAATATGAAGTTGTCAATGAAAAGTTAAATCTAGGGAATTCTCCACTAATAAACTGTCTTCTTAAGTGATAATTGTAAAGATCAGCAGATATAGTTTTCCTGGTTTTCTATATCATTGCACAGTTATACTGATCTTAATTGGAAAAATGATATCCAGGATATCACCATAGGGCTAATAATATCTAAGCTTCAATATTTGTAATATCACATCTTCTTCTTTTTCTATAAACATATATTAAGCCAATCACAAGTTAGGTTACTTCTTGGTCTAGACAAAAATATAACTACTAAACATCAGGTAGGCATTAAATGAAATGTAACTTCTGTCATTCTGACGATGATATTGATTTATCGAAACAATTGTCAATTTTTAGAATTTTCAATAACTTGTATTATATTGTGGAATTAACTAGAGACCTTGAGTTTCATTTAAAAACACTAATATGAGCATATTCCACGAAGTAAGGGTCGAGACAGTCAATTTCATTAACGTTATTACCTCATTATATGAAAAACCGAAATGAATCGATTAGGGAGGTACTTTTATAAATGACAAAATTATATAAGGATTTTAAATTTGGATATACAGATTTTATGAACTACTAACATCAGAAATTTTATTGAAATGTTTCAACTATATTTGGGGTATTTTAAAAGTTAATTTATACTGAACAATCGCAAGGATAAACACATTCTCCGGTGTATTCATCAAGGACAAATCCATCTTGACAAACACATCCAGGATTACAAAGCAAACATTTACAACGTATCGGTGGATTTGGGTTTCTGCATGTTGGAATGTCATTGTTATCACAACATGACAGGCATCCTCGTACTTGAGATACACCTATAACAGAAAATTAATGATATTAATTATTTTGAGTTTCGCGTTTTCATCTATTTCTACACTGTTTAACACAAATTTATACATCATTGACACTTTAATACTTATAATGAAAATATCATCACAGTATGACCAACTATAAACTTTCGCTGTCTGCTACTGTCGATCATAGAGTAGTTTTAAGAACAAATACAGTTAACAAGTATCGGAAACTGATGATTTAAAATTCTCACTTGAATATATTGTCCAAATACGGTTTGTAGTATAGTTGGCACAAACGTCCTCAATACTCACGCGAGTTTTATTTTTCTTTATCAAAAATGTCTTTTTAAAAAGAACTAAAATTAACTATAACAAAAGTATATTTTAACAAAGAGCAGAAATAATACAAAAACTGTATAAAGACTGTACTGAGAGCAGTGGCGCACCCAGAGTGATGTTATGGGGGGGGGGGGGGGGCACACATGACTGCATGCGGATCAAAAATTGCGCCGCAGAGGAATTTTTTTCTGGTCAAGGTCATGTGTATTTCAGAATAACGATAGAATGCTATAACCATACCAAACTTGAAGTTTCTTAAGAAAGGTTTTTTTCAATAAATGGAGAATTTCTTTAATCTGCCTCTCACGCCTCTTCCTTTGATCTCATTTCAGTTACGCAATGGAGTGTTGCCCTCAACAATGGAAGAAGCATTTTAACGACTGAAAAGGATGATGGAGATGAAAAGAATGATGAAGGAGAGATGAGTAAAAATGAGTCAAATATAAAAATATATATATATATATTCAACTTTAATTTTATATATATATATATATATATATATATATATATATATATTTATAAAACAAAATCAAGCCTCCTTGGTCCATTCTCCTTTAGAACTGTCATCACCTTCTTTGGGTCAACGTGGATTTCCCTATGAACATTCAAATGTGCCAGTCCATTCAGCCTATGTTCACTGGTTGTATTCCTCAAATAGGATTTCAGTCGACGTAATGTCGAGAATAACCTTTCCGGAGAACTGGTCGATACCGGCAGAGTCGCGAATATTTTGAGTAGTATGAAAACATTTGGATATATATCTTGATTACATGAATTCAATGCATCAAGTGCATTTTTTGGTCTTTGTGAATGACTGGTTTTATTAAATTTCTGGTACCACAGACACAGTTCTGCCTCCAGAATATTTCTGCTGACGTCCTGGATATCATGACTATAAAACTCAGCAAGGTCCAAAAATTCCTTATTTTTTTATCCAGAAGGAAAACTTTCTGCAGGTAATAATACCATGAATTTTTTAAGAAGTGACTTATGTTGGGTGAATCGATCTTCTAAGCCAGATAAAAATGAATCAACCCATGGTATGAAAACTGATATTCGATAATAATCTATAGCACTTTCAGCGGGTACGTTAGCCCGATTGGTTTGCTTCGAGGCCAATCTTGGGATTTTGATTTCAATGTCAAACATATCGGCGATCTGTTTTGCTTCATCGAAAATATTTTTGAACTGCTCCTCAGCATTGTCGCGCACGTATTTGACACTGGAGATTGTTTCTTCGGCATTATCCATCGCAAACGCAAGATCCGAGTTCTCAAGTTGGAGAATTTTAGATAAAGGAAGACTGTATCCGAGAAGCTTTCCTACAGAGAACAACGAAATGACGAACTGTGACTGCGCCAGAGCACTCAGCAAAACGAACGCACCTGAACTGGATTCCTTATCTTTCCATAAAGATATTTCCTGAAGTGCTGAATGCACGGGTTTTAACAATTGCACCATAACCATGACAGAATCATGCCTTTGAATCCATCTGGTTGGACACATCTGTTTCATCCGGTCTCTGCGAGATTCTGGAAATAATAATTGCACTTGATGTTGCAGCACTTGTTGCCTTTTAGGGGTATTGAAGAAAGTATACACTTTCTCAATAGTCCCCATACAGTTCCTGATAGGCGGTATTCCGGAAGCACTAGAAATGGCCAGATTGAGATTATGTGCTGCACAATGTACATAGAGCGCTGTTGGATGATCTTTGGCAATACAAGCTTGGGTCCCCTTTAGATGCCCACTCATATTGGATGCTCCATCATATCCCTGTCCTCTCAAATTTGAAACATCAATATTGCATAATATCAGTCCATTTATGATTGCATCAGCAATATCTTTTCCACAAGTTGACTTAATGGGCACAAAAGTAAGGAAATTTTCACATATAGTAAATTGATTGTGGCTTGTTCCAATATTTTTAACATAACGGACACAGATTGAACATTGTTCAATGGTTGATATGTCTGTTGTTTCATCGGCTAATATAGAGAAACATTTAGAACTATTCACTTCACTAGCAATGTTTCGTTTTATTATGATGTCACATGCCTCAATTATTTGGTTCTGTATGTTCCAGCTGATGTAAGTAGCATTTCGAGGACATGTTTCGAAATGTTTCTTTAAATTCACATCTCCAGACAGAATCAATCCTAGCTCTCAACAAGGCACGAAAATTCCCCTCATTTTCTTCTGGTTCTACACTGACGTTGAACTCGCCATGGTCCCGGTGTCCCCGTAAAGGGAGTCCCTGTCTACCACACAATATGACAGTCTTTATAATCGGGGCCAATTTCTCCTGGTTTTCTTGGATCTGGCGTGTTCTTACGGAATCAACTTGAGAATCGATTGATTGACTCTCCCCCGCCATTACTGCCAAGAAGTTGTCAGCCTTAATACTTGTAGCACGATGGTATTGGGTTGTCTGGTGTTTCTGAAAACTCTCCAAAGCTTTTTTCCAATTTCGATAAGGATCACTAACAAGATGTCCAGTGATTTGACCTGAATTATGTCCAACTTCTTTTTGGGAAAAAATGAAACAATATTTACTGTAAGCACCGTCTTCTGATTTCGAATATATCAGCCACTTATAATTTTCAAGCCAATCATATAGGAATTTCCTAGATTTATTTCCAAAAGTTGTACTTGGAAACTCAAATTTTTTTTGTGGTGCCGATAACACCTGCAGTATTTTTATTTTGTCACCATCATTCAGCTGTTTGTTTTTGTTTCTGAAGGAAGAAATATCAGATTTGTCTGCAACAGTAGTAACAACCACCCCAGAGGTTGATGGCTGAGAATCAATCACAGCATCAATATTTCCACCTTCATCTGAAGTATCCTCGTTTGTCTTTGTCTTTTTCTTTTGAAAAAAATCCAAAAGAGTTTGAGACCTTCGTTTTCCATTCATTTTGATTTATGATTAACGTCTAGAAAAAATAAGTCAGTAAATGAACATAGAAAATATGACCCATTAAATAGTCTACTTACATTGTTTATGGGTTATACCTTCAAAGCACCGAGATCTTAAAAACAATGCGACGCCCAACAACAATTATTCAGAAACAAAATCGGATGTGCTCATTGTGCTCATAACCATAACGTAGCAGATGATGTAATAATGCCTCATTCCCTAGCGAGGTATCGCAGTCGTAAACTGCGCAAGGGCGGAGTTAAGACAAGATAATGTACAAGTACAGTACATCCCAAAAATATTTACTTAGAAGAAAAGATTTCACGGCTCACGGCAGACGACAGAACATTTATTTTCAATTCGGTTACAAACTGTGAGTAAAAACTGTGAGAGAAATATTGGTTGGTCTATAGGAGTTCGGGGGGGGGGGGGGGGGTCTGTGCCCCCTGGGTGCGCCACTGACTGAGAGTTATACAAAGAATGAATTAAAATGGTGTTCAGACAGAATATATAATATCCTATAAACGTGTCTATGATTTTACAGGTGCCCACTTGATAGCGCTGTAGACATAACTCCTCCCTCCTGAAGTTTCGAAAAACACGGAGTGACTTTTCGAATTTTTCTTTTCTTCTGTTGGGTTTTTCTTTGGTTTTTTCTTGAAAATCTTAAAAATTTGGGTTCTATATTTGATGAAAATGTAGACTAAGGCGCAGGCAATTGCAATTCCAATAACTGTTCCTAATATGCTTGTGTAATTATACGGATTGTCTTCCACTTCTGAAATTGGTTCTAATTGTTTCGAAATACTGCTAATTTCTTCAAGTTCTTGAAAGTCTATTTTCGCTATGTTCGGAATTTGGTAATTTCTGGAACCACTTAACGTTTCCATCTCAATTTTTGGTAGTATAAACGGCTTGCTATTACTAATTGGAATTTTATTAATGTATTTCTGGTTATTAGTCCATATTTCGCAGAGAGAGAGATTTTGATTAAAATAGGAGACGTCACAAGAATATATTTGTTACTTCTACATTTTGAAAATATTTGTTGAGGTTTTTCGGGTATAATTAAGATTTCGTTTTCGGTGACTGTTTCGACGACTGTTTCTTGTAAATTTACTTCAATGATGTGGCAATGTGAGAGGTCTTCTCCTTGGAGTAGTTGCGTTGTACAATCATCTTGGGATACAGGATTTTGTCGGCAATAATACGTGTCTTCTAGAAGAGGGCATTCTTCTTTCTCGAATTGGTTATCTTCATTCTTGTGTGCCAAATAGGGAAATAGAGGGGTAAAAGTTTTATGATTTTGGATAACTGGGAAAATACGGTAAAATTCGCAGGTTTTTTCTTTAAGGATAGGTATATGAATTGCAAAAATTAATTTAGAATTGGATATTGACACTAGAGTGCCCAAAAATTGATAATAAGTTAATAAATTCTTCAAATTTAGTAATTTGATTAGAGTTATATGTATATTATGTATAAACTCAATCATTTCGAAAATATCAGTACTAGAAATTATTGAATTATGAAGAGAGTTTAATTTGGAAAATACTATTGCATTTTCTAAATTATCTATTAAGGTAATCGTTGATTGGCAGTCTAAATTAATTTGTGATAATTCCCTGAAAACTTAAATAATTTTCAAGAGTTTCTATTTTATGGTAAAATGAATCTTGAATTTTCTCCAAATTATTTTTAAGTACCTCTTGATTATTGTTTGAAATATTTGTAGATTTATTATAGTGTTCAATAAGTTTTTTGTATAAAGAGGTTTGTAAATTAACTTCTGTAATGAAATTAACTGTCTCGACCCTTACTTCGTGGAATCTACTCATATTAGTGTTTTAAATGAAACTCAAGGTCTCTAGTTAATTCCACAATATAATACAAGTTATTGAAAATTCTAAAAAATTGACAATTGTTTCGATAAATCAATATCATCGTCAGAATGACAGAAGTTACATTTCATTTTATGCCTACCTGATGTTTAGTAGTTATTTTTGGCTAGACCAAGAAGTAACCTAACTTGTGATTGGCTTAATATATGTTTATAGAAAAAAGAAGAAGATGTGATATTACAAATATTGAAGCTTAGATATTATTAGCCCTATGGTGATATCCTGGATATCATTTTTCCAATTAAGATCAGTATAACTGTGCAATGATATAGAAAACCAGGAAAACTATATCTGCTGATCTTTACAATTATCACTTAAGAAGACAGTTTATTAGTGGAGAATTCCCTAGATTTAACTGTTCATTGACAACTTCATATTGTGGGTTTCTTAAATGTCTTCTTATTTCCAGTTCTTCAAGGAAATCCAGTTCTTGTTTCTTTTCACAAATATGCAGTACTTCTAGTTCTGTGTTAGGTGTCAATGAATGATTGGTGTCAAGTAGATGTTTTGCGTAGTGGGATTTATCTGGTTGTTTTAATCTGTATGCTCGTAAGTGCTCACTGTATCGTATTTCAAAATTCCTAAGGGTCTGACCCAAATAGACAGCATTACATTCTGGACATTTGAGTTTATATATACCTGACTTCTTTAATAGTGGTATTTTTGTTTTTACATTTAACAATTTTGTACTAACGTTACTTTCTGTTTTAAAATTAATTGTTGTATTCGTGGCTGAAGATATTATCTTTGAAATATTATTAGAAATATTTGCTGCATATGTGATGGTTTTATAAGTTTTTATTTTATCAGCTTGTTTAGGAAATATTAGTTGTAATGCCATTTTTTCCTCTTTTTCACTAATTAGCTTATTTAGCGTATCTAATGGATAACCGTTGGATGTTGCTATTTGTCTAATTGTATTAAAAAAAAGTTTTCTAATAATGTAAGGGATATTGTTAATAATTCAAATGATCTTTTAAGTGATTACGAAAAGAGGTCTATCATACATAAGAATGCTCATTGTCCACAATTATATGGAACCGTTAAATTACATAAAATAACGAAACCAATTAGACCTGTAGTTTCTTATGTTAATACTCCTAATAATATATTGGCAAAGAGGCTCAACAATATACTCAATAGTTACGGATATGAATCTCAGTACTCAATCAGAAATTAAATAGAACTAATCAAAAAGTTGAAAGCAATCCACTTGCAAGGTATCTATAAACTCATTTCGTTCGATGTAACTAATATGTTCACTAAAATTCCTCCTAAAGAATGTCTAATACTTGTAAGAAAATTACTAGAAGATAAAAATATTAATCCAGGAATAATATCAGATATACTTAATTTATTTGATGTATGCAATAATCAGAATTATTTCTCTTTTGACAATAAGACATATATTCAAAATGAAGGTTTACCAATGGGAAGCCATATATCACCTATTTTAGCAAACATTTTTATGGACAATTTAGAAAGAAATATCTTTGAGAGTAATATTTCGAAAAATATTTTATTTTGGTATAGATATGTAGATGACATATTAGCTTGTTTTATGGGTAGTGAACGACAATTAGATGTATTTTTCAACCACATCAATAATTTACACCCAAAAATTAAATTTACATTAGAAATTGAAGAAAATAGCTCAATCGATTTTCTTGATTTAAAAATAGCGGCATATAATTCAATGATACATAGATCTTTTTCAGTTCCTATGAACGAATGTAATTTTGATGAGAGATTAATACAATTAGACAAATAGCAACATCCAACGGTTATCAATTAGATATGGTAAATAAGCTAATTAGTAAAAAAGAGGAAAAAGTAGCATTACAACTAATATTTCCTAAACAAGCTGATAAAATAAAAACTTATAAAACCATCACATATGAAGGAAATATTTCTAATAATATTTCAAAGATAATATTTTCAGCAACGAATACAACAATTTCTTTTAGAACAGAAAGTAACGATAGTACGTAATTGTTAAATGTCAAAACAAAAATACCACTATTAAAGAAGTCAGGTATATATAAACTCAAATGTCTAGAATGTAATGCTGTCTATTTGGGTCAGACCCTTAGGAATTTTGAAATCCGATACAGTGAACACGTACGAGCATACAGATTAAAACAAGCAGATAAATCCCACTACGCAAAACATCTACTTGTCACCAATCATTCATTGACACCTAACAGAAAACTAGAAGTGCTGCATATTTGTGAGAAGAAACAAGAACTGGATTTCCTTGAAGAATTGGAAATTAGAAGACATTTGACAAACCCATAATATGAAGTTGTCAATGAACAGTTAGATCTAGGGAGTTCTCCTCTAATAAACTGTCTTCTTTAGTGATAATTGTAAAGATTAGCAGATATAGTTTTCCTGGTTTTCTATATTATTGCACAGTTATACTGATCTTAATTGGAAAAATGATATCCAGGATATCACCATAGGGCTAATAATATCTAAGCTTCAATATTTGTAATATAACATTTTCTTCTATTTTCTATAAACATATATCAAGTCAATCACAAGTTAGGTCACTTCTTGGCCTAGCCAAAAATAACTACTAAACATCAGGTAGGCATCAAATGAAATGTAACTTCTGTCATTCTGACGATGATATTGATTTATCGAAACAATTGTCAATTTTTTAGAATTTTCAATAACTTTTATTATATTGTGGAATTAACTAGAAACCCTGAGTTTCATTTAAAACACTAACTTCTGTAATAATATTTTTCTGGTTTTTCTGCAGTAAATTAATTGCTTTGTTATATCTTTCTTCATCATCTGCATCTAATGTGCCAAAAAGCCATTTGTCAAATTTTCTACAGCATTTACAAGTCCTCTTTTACTTCTGATATGGGGATATAGATTATTCAGTTTTATTTCTAAAGAATTAATCAAAGATTCTGTCCTTGTCAAAATACTTTGTGCTAAATTATGATACGATATGGGGTTACTACTATTAATTATTTTAATATTCATCATCATCATCATCATCACGTAGCGCTACAACCCTGGGTGGGTCTTGGCTGACTGTACAACTTTTTTCCAATTTGTTCGGTCTTCCATCAACCTAGGGTCAAATGGAATGTTCATTTTCCGGAGATCTGCTTGGACGTTATCTCTCCATCGCATTCTGGGACGTCCGAGGGGTCTTTTGCCTGTGGGAATCTCCTCCCATACCAGTTTTACAAGTCTTTCGTTATTCAGTCTGTGCACGTGGCCTGCCCATCTTAGTCGCTGTGATTTAATTTCTTGGACAATATCGGCGTCGTTGTAGAGTGCTTTTAATTCGATATTGGTTCTGATCTTATACTGGTTTGTGGTGATGTCATGGTGAGGTCCGAAAATTTTTCTAAGTATTTTTCGTTCAAAGCGTCTGAGCTTTTCTTCGTTTGCTTTGGTCATGGTCCACGTTTCGCATCCGTATGTTATTACAGGTCTGACGATGGATTTATAGATTTTGATCATTGAACTTCTTGTGAGATTTTTTGATTTTATGAGGTTATTCAGTGCAAATAGACAGCGGTTTGCAGATTGGAATCTGTCTTTTATTTCTTCGGTAACATCGTTGTCCGCTGTGATTACGGCCCCCAGATACTTACAACGTTGTACTCTTTCGAAATTAAAGGTGTTGATCGTCACATTTTGTCCTATTCTGTCTCTTTGTGTCGTTCTATTAATTATTTTAATATTATCTTTAATAATATAATATTGTTTTATTAGGTTATTTACTTGCTTAAAAATAATGTCTAGATCTACATAGTGTATAAATGTATGTTTATTGTATATAATACGAGAATTTCTTAATTGGATTTGAAGGATTAGGCTTTCGATATTAGTGGTATATATGTTATGGACCAAGTGATTAATAGGACATTGTAGAAAGTGCCCGCGCAGTATGAAAAATGCCCAATATAAGAGGGCAGAGAGAAAAAATTTTGAAATAATCAAATAGTCCGGGCATTATGTATAATGTGTTTCACCAATGGGGCAGATTAATTAAAACGAGGTTTAAATAGTGTTATTTTTATTTCAAACAGAATCAGTATTTAAAAACAAATAAAAACCTTCCTCTCATAGGAACTCTGCTAACCTATGATAATAAAATTGAAAATCAGACTTATAATTTATACTTACTAGATAGAGATTGTAAATCTTCTAGTTTTTAGTAGTCTTAATCATAGTTATTTTTTTTAATAAAAGTTAAACTATTGTTAAGACTGGTTACAAGTAAACAAAATTGAACTTTAAAAACTCCACAGACTAATCAGACTTATAATGTATACTTAGTAGATATGTAGAGGTTGTAAATCCTCTAGTTCTTACAAGTCTTAATCATAGTTACTTTTTTCATTTAAAAGTTAAACTGTTGTTAAAACTGGTTACAAGTTAATAAAATTATAATTTAAAAACTCCAAATATAACAAAAACAAGACTACCCATATAATCACAAAAATTATAAAACTTTTTTCTTTTTATAGATGCTGTGACTCACAGAAGTATTGTATAATCTAATTGAAAAGGAACTGTACCTTAAACAATGTTTATAATCATGCTTATAATTTCAAGGAAAACTTTATGAATTGAACATTGAAACAAAATAAATGTCATAATTATTTGTTAGAATAATTGCCGCCTTGATGGCACTTTGAGCTGCAAAGTTTCTTGTTTTTGCGACAACTGCAGTTGTCAGACTTACAGCCACCTTTGCAAGTACGACGACTGTATCCTTGCCCGTCACATTTGGACGACAATTTTACACTCTCTCTCAATGAAATATCTGCCTAAGGAACATCAGCAGGCGAAATAAACTTTTCCTTCCACACTGTAAACTGGTTTCTAGAATAAAGTTCATTCAAAACACCATGTTTCATTCCCAATTTATAAAGATCAGCGGGTGTTATTTCAATTACAGTAGCAAGTATATCTCTTCCGTCACTACGAGCTTGATCGACATCTGGAACCCGGACCCTCACTGTATCGCCAACATTAGCTACGGGATATTTACCATTAGATGCATCCAACATTTTTTCGGCTTGTTTCTGCAAATTAATTAAAGCTGATTTTCTAAGAAGCATAACATTTTCTGTCTTGTGCTTCACGTTTTGTTCTGATGAAAGCATTTCGTCTTCAAATATTGAATTTAAATTTCTTCATCCTGAGCATCGAAACTAATAGGTGATGAACATAAATGTCGGTGGATTCCACATATTTTGTTTTGTTGGACTCTACTTTATCACTTTCAATGGATTCTCTTTGGCCTGTTCCATTTTCAATGGACTCTACTTTATCATTTTTAATGGATTCTCTTTGGACTGTTTCATTTTCGATGGACTCAATTTGATCATCTTCAGTAATCTCTACTTGATTATTTTCGTTGGACGCAACTTGCTTATTTTCGATAGCAGTACCCACGGTGGATGAAAGTTTTTCTAATTCTTCTTCTGAATTAATATCAACCAAGGTCTAATTTGGTATAGAAGAACTTTAAAGCCCTACTTTTAACTTCGTCGCAAACGTGGCTTCATATGGAGTACAGTTAATGTCTGTGTGATGCGCTCTGTTTTTGATTAATTGAACGAACCTTAATCCTTTGGACCATTTATTGGGGTTGTTATCTTCCAATCACATACTGAGGATATTCTCTATATCTTGGTTGGCTCTCTCTACCGACCCTTGGCTTTGAGAGTGCCTCGGTTTACCATGTACAATTTTTAATTCGTGCCACAGGCTACAAGCTTCCTGTACAAACTCTATTCGCAAACTCTCTGCCATTATCGCTTTGAAGAATGCTAGGTGCACCGAATATTGTAAAAATGTCAAGGAGTACATATGCTACTTCTTCGGCCTTTTTGGTCTTGAGCGGACGTAGCTGAACGAATTTCGTAAGATGGTCTTAGTATACCAATATAAATTTATATGGACCATCTTCTTGGGTCCGCATGTCAATTAAGTCGACTTGACATCTTGCATTCATTTCGCTGCTAAGAATAGTTTTGACTACTAATCCTTTCTTCGGAACGTTGCGTTTTTTTCACAATTGTCACATAAGTTTAAATAAATAACAATCATTTCTCTCGTAATATTTTTATAGCGCAAATTCAACTCTTTCTCCATCCGGTTCCTTCCACCATGTCCAATTTTTAGGTGGGTCTCGTGTAGAATCTGAAATATTTCGTTTTCATTCACGTTATACCTGATTATATTGTCTTCTTTGACCATGACAATTTATCTTTCCGCCTCTCCAATAGTCATAACATCGAATCTCCGCAAACGCTGATAATCTTCTGGTTTTTTATTTGACACTTTTGATTTTGGAAATTTCACCTTCTTAATCAATTATGTGTAAGTTTCGTAACTAAAAAACTGAATATTTTTTCCTTTAAGTGAAATCAATTCTTTCAATCTTTCGTCAAATCGACGATTCATGTCGATTAATTTCGATTGATCCATTACAAACTAACAAAATAATTGCGAAGTAACAAGTGCCTTTCACTATAATTCAACACAGAATCACGGAAATATAACCTTCCACGTTTGTCTGTATTCGCTTTGAATGCAAAACTAAACTAAACATGACGTTAGCTCGTAACTGTCTGCCATCGCGGGCTCTGATTGGTCAGCGCGTGCCACGTGTTTGTTTACCCGCCCGCACCTCATGCAGTGTCAAATACACAGAGTATTATTAGATTGCCCGAAAACTACATGACAATATTCACAATGTCTAGGCAATGTGATAAATAAGGAACTTCAAATTATAATTAATTACTTCGCCCTAAGTAGCTTGTCATTATTCATATTGCCCGGGCATTAAGAAAAATGCCCCAATTTATTACTTGGTCCATAACATATACACCCTCTTCAATGCATTGTATCTGCAGAATCATGATGTATGTTGTCATCAATGTCAGGAGGTTCATCATCGTTAGATTCCTGTAACAATTTGTTTGTTACTAACTTCGGTTTTCTAGTCAGATTTTTATGGTATGTGGCTTTATTAGTTTTGATGAGGATACCTTTTTGGCTTAGTACTTTCGTCTTTTTAAATTTGGGTAGTTTTTTATTTCTCTATTTAGTTTTTATGTAGCATGTTTCTTCAAATCTGGGGGATTTTCGCGTTTTTCATTTCGTTTTTGAATAATCTTTTCTTTTGTGGATTCATTATTTTGCTTAATCTTTTCATACAATATTTTACTATTTTCTTTATGATCTTGTACGTGAGTTGATATAATTAAATGATCGTCTAAATCAAAAGGATCGGGATTGTTTATGTGACCTTTAATTTCGAAAGGCGTATATTTCGTAACTGAATGAATACTAGTGTTATAACAGAAAATTGCATTTTTTATTAGTTGATGAGACTTCAAATTTTTATTTTCCTCTTGTAAGCATCGATAATGCTCGATTAGTGTTGAGTGGAATCTCTCGACTGGAGAGTTAGAATTACTATTTTTTGATGTTGTAAAGTGTAGATGGATGTGGTGTAATTTGCAAAAATCTTGAAGATCGAAATTTTTAAATTCTGTGCCTTGGTCAGGCGTAATTTTGCTAGGTAGACCGTGATGGGAAATAAATTCGAGTAATTTCTCAACTACAGATACTACTGTTATACTGTCTTACGGATAGGCTTGACCATATCTTGAAAATTAATCTATGATTGTTAAATACGATTTATTTGATATATAGAAAACGTCTAAATGGATATGTTCGAAAGGTCTCCAAACTGTGGGTGTTAAATTGAATTTTATAACTGGGGGATTTCTGTCATACTTATTCTTCAGACAAGTTTCACAATTATTTATGAAATGTTCTATTTCTTCTATCATTTTTGGCCAATAATATCTACGACTGCTTGAAAGGGGATCTGCGAGGAGTCGAGGATGTGTTGCCCAACAATAAAGGAGATTTGGAAAGTTATTATGAAACAATTCGAAACTCCATTATTAATGCCAACAAGATGTCTTGCCCACTCAGGCGGATCGATCTCGATGGAGCCTCCACTTCGTGGTGGTGCCATGAGATTGGCCAGCTCAGGGGGACGGCGAGGAAATCTTTCAATAAGGCTATAAGAACAAAACTCAAAGAGCATTGGAACTCATACAAGTCTCAACTCAAATCGTATAAAAAAGTCATCAGACAAAAGCAAAGAAAGGCATGGAGAATCTACTGAGAGGAAATCGAGGATTTCCCCCAAGCAGCTAGACTCCAAAAAGTCCTCTCAAAAGATCCCCACCGTCATATCGGTATACTAACCAGAGAGGATGGCACTAAAACTGCCAACCTAAAGGAAAGTCTACAATTATTGATGTCAACTCACTTCCCTGACTCCAGAACCACAAATACGGCGGCCTGGGAGGATGAGGAGAATCACTACCCGACGGACGATGACTGGCGTTTATCACGACAGATCGTCGACGCGGACAGACTGAGGTGGGCCATCTTAGGCTTCTCCCCCTTTAAATCCCCGGGAACGGACGGCATTTATCCAGCCCTACTTCAGTGGGGCCTGGATGAACTAATGCCGCACCTGGTAGGAATTTTCAGATCCTCACTGGCACTGAGGTATATTCCAAAAGGTTGGAGAGAAGTCAAAGTTGTGTTCATACCAAAACCAGGAAGAATGGACTATTCCATCCCAAAAGCATATCGACCCATTAGCCTCACATCGTTTACAATGAAGACTTTAGAGAGGCTGTGCACTGCATCCAAATCAACATGCATACACTCCAGGGAGATCCACGGATTCGGCTTTTCATCTCGTGGCGGGCCGCATCGAGAAATCGTTGGAAAATAAGGAGTCCAGCCTAGGTGTATTCATAGACATAGAAGGCGAATTTGATAGAACCACTTTTCCTAAAATAACAAATGCACTTTCCAATAAGAATATCCCCCAAACCATAAATGGCTGGATATATAACATGCTCTCAAAAAGAGCAATCAAAATCAGTGTAGATGATGTAACCATCAGAGGCTTGGTTGTAAAAGGTTGTCCACAGGGAGGGGTGCTCTCACCACTACTATGGAACATGGTCTTAGACTCCTTGATCAGCCACCTCAATGATAACAACTACTACACAATAGCATACGCAGATGACTTAGTGATTCTGCTAACAGGAAGATTCGAGGAGACACTCTGCGCTTTAATGCAGGAGGCCCTCAATATCATAGAACAATGGTGCAGAGACCATTCGCTGTCAATAAATCCAAAAAAGACTGAGATGGTCCTCTTCACGAAAAAAAGGAAGCTTGCAAAACATCAAGCCCCAAAGCTCCTAGATACCAAACTTAATTTCTCTTCAGAGGCGAAATATTTAGGGGTCACCTTTGACAATAAGTTAACGTGGAACTCCCACTTAGAAAACAGAGTTAAAAAAGCATATATTTCTTATGAGCAGTGTCGTAGAACCATCGCCCGCACCTGGGGAATGTCACCTAAGGTTGCTGCCTGGATCTACACTGCCATCATAAGACCTATGCTAACGTACGGTGCGATTGCCTGGGGAGCTAAGGCAAACCAGCTGACAGTCGTCCGTAAACTGGACCAAATCCAAAGAACAGCATGCCTCAACACAACAGGAGGCATGAGAACCACACCAACAAGAGCTATGGAGGTAATCCTCGGTCTCACTCACCTTGACATATACATCAAGGAGGTTGTTTTGATGACCATGGCACGTCTGCGCTCTACTGGTATACAATCTGATGTAGGATCCGGTAAACTGAGACGTAACTTGTGGCATGAGGCCCTCAGGGAGATCCCACTGCTGCAGGCCAATACGGACTCGATTCCACCGCGATATGCCTTCAACAGGCCCTACAAGGTAATCTTTAAAAACAACTCACAAGACCTATTGGAAGAAGGCGCAATCCGCATCTTCACAGATGGGTCTAAATCCAATGTAGGCTCAGGATGTGGTATTTTTCCAGATCCCTGAATCTAAACATAAAATGGGCAATGGGCTGCAATGCAGGTGTTGCTCAAACAGAGCTCACTGCTATCTGCATCGCTGCTAAAGAGATTACCAAAAAGAAAACCACAGGTAATAATATATACATCCTTACGGACAGTAGACAAACACTACTAGCCCTGAACAGACCACGTATTACATCAGGCCTAGTACTAGAATGTCACATGGCCTTAATCGAAGCCTGTAACAACAACACGGTCACTTTAGGATGGATCAAGGGCCATGAGAAATCGAAAGGAAACCGTATTGCAGACTCGCTAGCCAAGAAGGCAGCCTCCCAAAAACTCTTGGGACCTGGCACTTTCATTGGTCTATCGGCGTCAGCAACGGCCGACCTATTAAAGGAACACTCCCTTAATAAGTTTAAGGGTAGATGGGACGACGCAGAAGGCTGCAGGCTTGCCAAGGAACTGCTACAGTACCCGGACAGCAAAGTAGCCAAAAAATACGTGACTATGAACAGGCGGAACCTACGAACAATCACGGGAATTCTGACTGGTCACTGCCACCTACGAAAACACCTTCACAGACTAACACCCCACTTTGTAGAGGATGTGAACATGAAGATGAGACTGTCGAACACATTCTTTGCGAATGTCAGACACTCTCTCAATTAAGGTTTCAAGTATTCGGCGAGTACAGGCTAACATACGCCAATATGAGGGAACTTAATTCAGGCGACGTTATCGCCTACTTCAAGGAAGTAGGCTCGATGACGAGCTAGAAAGAAGTTTTGAACCTCAGAAGGATGCACAATGGGCCAATTGTGGCCTAAGTGCTGTGGGGCCACCCACCCTTCAAACCTTTACAGATACAGATACAGATCTACGACTAAGGGATGCTTTTACTTCATTTATACCTCTGTGACCTGATTTACTTATATGGTAGTATTCTACTTTCTCTCGTTGTTCATCAACCGATTGAATATCTGTGAGAATTTTGGTACACATGATAAATTTAAAAGCAGAATTTTCAAATGTTTTTTGTGCAGTTATTATAAACATTCGTGATAAAGGTTCATTTTGGAAATAAAGAGCATAATTTTGGTTAGGATTTATAAATTCCTTAATGAATTTTATTACGTTTGATTCAGTGTCTACTACTGGTAATGTAACATATAAGCGAATATTTTCGAATATTTTTTCTTTTTAACTTTAAAAGAAAGATTTTCATTGCTAGTAAAATATAATTGATTTTTTTACATATTTAGTGGTTTTTCAGATATTGGAATTGATAAAATGGGATATTCCACAGAAGTGTGTACTGTTTCGATGTCATCATTATTGCGGTTCGCTTCTTCGTCTTCGGGGTGAATTAATTATGATATCTGATACATCTCTTTCGTTTTCGTCTAAAATAGTTGTAAAGTCAATATTGTTTAAATTAGGAAGTTGATTTGTAGATTCGTTATATGAACTAATTCTTTCGAGTTCTTGATTTACAATTCCTTCAATGTCTTCTAAATTAACGTCAAGTGATGCAGTTTCTAAAGCATTCATATTAGGGAAGCGAGACAGTGCATCGGCTGCCTTGTTACTTTTACCTTTTAAATATTTAATATTGTAATCGAATACTTCGAAAAAAGAAAATTCTATACCATCAGATTGTCTATATTTAAATGGTATTTTTATATTAGGTCCTACTAATTGTTGGTTCGCAAGGTCAATATTTAAATTCATATTAACAAGATCTTTAATACCTATGATTCCATCGAAGTAATCATGGAAGTCATATAATACAAAATCAATATAATAATTTTTACATTTTGATTCTGCAAATGCAGGCACAAGTGCTTGTAATCTAATATCTTTACTTCCAAGACTAGTAGATAATACAGTATTGGAATGGTAAATTGTATTTTTCTACAATAGAAGGTTTTATTATTGATCTAGAACTACCGGTATCAATTAATAATCTAGCTTTGGGATTCTTAATTTCTATGTACGGTAAGGGATAAGCGGAAATAACGTTTATTTCAACTACCTCTTTGATTTGGAAGGCCCGGTTATCCGAAAATTTTCCTCAAATTGAACTTCATCATTATCGGGTTGATTAAATTCTATTTCCCCATATTCATTAAATTGGTTAGGATAATATTCTGGATTATCATATATAATTCTTCAGAAATAAAATTTGGTTTAGCACGTGGATTTGTTTGGAATAATCTATTATTATTGTTATTATTATTATTAATAGGCATTCGAATTCTTTCTGTGAAATTTCGCAACGTTGTCGACATTGGTACAGGTTTTGATAACTGATTTTGTGGTATTTGATTCGGTCTAAAAACATTTTTTGCTGGACGAAATACTTGTCGATTCGTGAAATATCTATTATTTTGTGGGATAGGTTGAACAGGTATCGATTGGTTAGGCCAATATTCTGTTTTGTATTACATTATTTGAGACATTGGGTTGATTATATCGATAATTATTATATGAAGGTTGATGATTATTAATTGGTCTGTTATTTGGTACGAAATTTCGATATTGGTTACGATTTTGATTTTGGTCTGAATTTGACCTTTGAACATTTTGGAATCGCGAATAATGCATACCATTGTTATTATTATTAGAATTATTTTGCCGAAAATTCTTATCATGTAATGATCCATAAAATCTTTCGAAATTTCCAAATTCTGCGACATATACCATCGCATCTTCTAAGGAATTGGGTTTTCTTAGATGCATATTATTTCTTAGCGTTCCATTACAACCCGCTATGAAAGTATTTAGTGCAGTTTTGTCGTATTGAATAATTTGACAATTTCTCTCAACAGCATTTATATTTGGGTCGTTACTTATTCTCTGAATTACACTACTACGAATTAACTGAAGCCTACTACCAAAATCGATAAGGTGCTCATTTTTAAAAGGTTTGGCTCTAATTAATTCTTGTACTAAACAATCTATATCACGCCTATCAGCAAAGCACTGTAATAAAGCAGTTTTCAATTTTTGCCAAGTATTTAACTCTACTTTACTACCGACCATGAAAGCTGCTCGGCCTTCTAACTTTACTTGAATACATTCTATTAAATGTGAATTTATTTCGGCAACATTTAAATTTCTATAGGATTCTGTTAAACTCTCATATCTAGTGATAAATTTATTTAAATATTCACTATCACCGTTCAATGGTTTGATATTTGCTAATTTAGATCTGAAAAGATCCCAATTAGTTTTTGGTGTAGCCATTTCGTTACTATTAATTTCGTTTAGTGAAATATTATTAAAAGCTTCTACAATATTATCAACGTTTCTATTATTCAAATCGTTCATATATACTCAACTTATATAATAATAAAAAATATCTTAATTTATATCTTCACTAATTCCAAAGAATGGTATAGGAAGACGAGAAAAGGAAATTCGGCACTTACGTTTAGAAAATCTTCTTCCCCGACTCTTTGGTTCCTCTCGATACGTCCACAGGAGGGCTACTCTCAGTTGTTGATCCCACAGAAAGGGTAGATAGAACTCGCGCTCAAAACGTTAAAACATTAAAGTCATGAAAGTTTATACGAAAACCGTAGAAATCGGTAAACTGTATAATTCACGTTTTCACAACTCGCGCGATCCTACTGACTGCGCCAATTTTATTTTTCTTTATGAAAAATGTCTTTTTAAAAAGATCTAAAATTAACTATAACAAAAGTATATGTTAACAAAGAGCAGAAATAATACAAAAAATGTATAAAGACTGTACTGAGAATGAATTAAAATGGTGTTCAGACAGAATATATAATATCGTATGAAAGTGTCTATTATGCAGTTTTTCAGGTGCCCACTTGATAGCGCTGTAGACATAACCCGCGGAGTCTGAGTCATTCAGTTTGGTCACAGTGGGTAACTTTGTCAGTTCGTCTCAAGTATGTTTTGTGATGTTTACAATCAAATGATCGAAGCATCCGTCTTACGAATGAAAGTTTCATTATTTATTCAGACTGAGAAATTATGTTTGTGATTTTCGCACTCATGTTTAGGGCGTCAGTTATAAGCTAAATAATATTAAATACTTCAACCGAATTTAGCGTCAAAGAAGGTTCAGAACTAACAGTGTCCATATTCTCAAAAATTAGTAAGATTACCTTATCTTATTAAGTAGTTTCCTTAATAATTATGTTCCTTTTGAACTAATTTCTCGAGAGTCTCTATCGTTAGTTTGTTCTTCATATGTTATTCTTCTATATAGTCGAATTCGAAAAAGGTTTCCCTTCATCATAGCACCGACGTGAACTGCGTTGTCAACTGCTTTTGCAGTATCAGACACCTAACTTTTCCAAAATAACACATTTCTCATTATTTTTCGAGATTGGGAGATTTTGTTTATGGATTTCACACTAATGATCAAGAGCAGCTGTTACATGCTAAACAATATTAAATAGGTAATTTAAGATAAGTTAGCGTCAAAGAAGATTCATAATTAACTATTGTTCATATTTTCAAATATGGGTAAGATTACCTACCTTATATTTAATAACTCTGTTCCTTTTTACCTAATTTCTTGAGAACTCCTCTCCTTAGTTTGTTAATTAATGCAAATTATATACTTAGTAAAATTGTTTACATTATTATTCGACGAAGTAAAGAGCTCATGTGAAAAGAATTGATTTCGGAAGTAGTATTTTAGTTGACATGATGATATTTAGGGTTTCCTTTGGGTATACATATTTTATGAACTACTAACATCAGAAATTTAAATGAAATATTTATTAGGCACGAATCTTTCAACAATATTTGTGGTATTTTAAAATTTAATCTATAGAACAATCGCAAGGACGAACACATTCTCCGGTATATTCATCAAGGACAAATCCATCTTGACAAACACATCCAGGAGTACAAACGAAACAGTCACAAGCTAAGTTGGGGATTGGGTTTCTGCATGTTGGAATATCCTCATTATTACAACATGACAGACATCCTCGAAATTGAGACGCACCTATAACAGACAATTAATAATAAAGTTTACCGAATTATGTTGAGTTTCGATTTTACATCTATTTCTACAGATTTGAACATAAGTGCCATTTATTAGAGTTCTATTGAAAATATTATACATTTCATTTCAATGTTAGAAATATAATATCCATCATACAAGTCAGGTCCGCCAAAGGACAAAACCTGCTGACGTTAAGTTTATTAGATGAACCAAGTTTATTATATGAACAAATTAAAATAACGACATCAAGTAACAAATGTTGCCCGGACATTGGGCATATAACATTTAAAGAAATTTCTGACAGGTTTTCAAAAGTCGATGACACCATCGCAACACACTCTGCTTACATCAAAGGTTTAACAACAAAATTAGATATGATGGAGTCTAATAAAAAAAATAACATTTTACGTTTCGACGGTATTCAAGAGACCACTGATGAAAATATCCTGGCTGTTTTAATTGATATTATTAACAATACAATGAAAGTAAAATGTGTTACAACGGATATCAATAATATATATAGAATTGGGAAACGATCCACTAACGGTAAAGCGAGATCTGTCGCGATTGAATTTATTTCTTCCCTTAAGAAAGAAGAAATTTTAAAAGCTAAATTACTACTGAAACAATCAAAAATATTTGTCAATGAAGATTTAACTAAACCCCGTTATGAGTTGTTGAAAAAAGCTAAGGCGATATTCGGGAAAAAGGAGCATGGAGTTTTGGAGGAAGAATTTATGTCAAAAAAGGGAATTAAATTGTAAAAATTGAAACCGAAGAAGGTCTAGTAAAAGTATAAACTTTCATATAATTAAAATTATGTGTATGGACTGCTTAAACAGAATAATTAATATATATGTTTCTTTCGACTGTTGATTTTCGGTTTGGTTTTTGTAGTGTGAAGGTCAAAGTTTTGTCACTAAATATTGTGATTTACTTGTTGTTTGCTATGATTTACGACTATTGAGGATTGCTTTATTTCGCTTGGATGGAGATGGAGATTTATTAATAATAGAATAAGTAACGTTAATTTAAGATTATAAGTGTTCGTATTATTTTTTTCTGTTCAATTAACGTGCTCGGCAACTATGGCCACTTGCATAGGTGCGATTACAAAAAAACAGTAGTTATTACAGATAGTTGAAAACATAGTTTAAAGTTTATGATATAGTGATATATCTTTTAAGAATTTCAGTGTAGACTCGATTTGGTTTGGGTCCCCTAGGATGTCTTGCAGCTGGGATTTAAGATTATGTTGTCGTCTACTTGTGCTTAATTGGTGACAATCAACCAGAATGTGTTTAACAGTAAGTGGGCACTGGCAGCTTTGGCAGGAAGGTCTGATGCTTGAGGTCATTAAGTAGCTTTGTGTAAGTTTGGTGTGACCTATTCGAAGTCTACGTAGTATTGATAATTCTTGTCTAGAGAGTCCAGTGGGGTCAGTATTCAGAGGTGTGTTGAGAACAGGCTGGATAGATAGTAGGGAAGCCTTGGTGGAGTTCCAGTGAGTTTGCCATATATATCTGACGATTCTTTTTGCTTCTGCTTTAACATCCTTGCAAATTTGGATATGAGAAGTTATTGTGGCTGTAGTTGACGCTGTTTTGGCATGCTGATCGGCCAGTTCATTTCCAGGTATACCAATATGTGATGGTATCCATATAATGGTGACTGTGGTGTTTAGAGAATAAAGGTGGTGATAAGAGTGATGGATATCTTGGACAATGGGATGTTCAGTGAATAATTCTTGGATAAATAGGATAGACGCTAGAGAGTCTGTACAAATGGCAACTTTTTTATTGGAACGGTTGATGTGCTTAAAAGCTTGTAGAATACTATACAATTCTCCAGTATGCACACTGCATAAAGGAGGGATTAGGGAAGTGCTGATGAGATTGTTTGCTGTGGTGACTGAGCAGCCAACGCCAGTATCACTTTTGGAAGCATAGGAGTATAATACAAAGTCGTAGTGATTGTTATGAATGATTTCATAAAAAGATTTAATCATGAGCTTTTTAGGTGTTTCGTGTTTATTAAATTTGGATAAATAAGTATTGACCTGAGGAGGGTGCATAATCCAGGAAGGGGTTGGAGAAAAAGGAATGGGGTTAGTGAGTGAGAGGTTAATGTTATTTGTTAATGAGGATAATATAAGAGCGATAGGTTTAATTATTGGTGAAGGGTTGTTAAGAGGGCTGGAAGTTGATGTGAACAGAGAATAGACAGGATTGAGAGGGTTAGATGAGACTGAGGCTGCGTAGGATAGAAGCAGATATTGTCGTCTAATTCATAGTGGGGGTTCATCAGCTTCGCAGTAGAGACTTTCAGATGGGCTGCTACGGAAAGCGCCTAAGCAAAGTCGCAGGGCCGTATTATGAATAGGATTTAGTGATCCTAGATCTGTCTTAGAAGCTGACATGTAAACGATGCAGCCATAATCTAATTTGGAGCGAATGAGTGCTTTATAAATTTTCAGTAGGGATCTCTCGTCCGCACCCCAGTGATAATGAGATAGGGTTTTAATTATATTTAATCGTTTGTAACAGATACCTTTTGTTTCAAGAATATGCTGTTTCCAAGAGAGGCGAGAATCAAATGTCATACCTAGTATTTTGCAGTGATTAACCACTGGGAGGGGGGAATCATTAATAAATATGTGGGAGATAGGAGATTGAGGTCGCCTGCCAAATTTAATGATTTTTGATATTGTTGAAGATAAGGTTAATCCTATAGAACGTGTCCGTGTAAGTAAGAGATTTACCGCGGTTTGTAGAATTTTGGAGCTAGTGGTTGCTGAACGACCATGACAGTATAGTATTAAATCGTCAGCGTAAGCTACATATTTGGTGGGAGAAGGTAAGTTATGGCACAGATCACTTATTGCTAAGTTGAATAGAGTTGGGCTTGAGACTGATCCTTGAGGAGCACCATCGGTCTGGGTGTACAAAGATGAAAAATGGCCGTTTACAGAAACTCTAAAGGACCTTTGAGTTAGAAAGTTTTGTATGAAATAAAATATATTTCCGTTGATATGGTATTGATTTAGTTTAGAGATTATGGCTTGACGACTAATTCTGTCAAAAGCTCCTTCGATATCAAAGATGGCGGCGATAACTTCATATTTGTTATTTATTGAGTTGGCAATGTCATTTTGTAGCAGAACAAGATTATCGAGGGTAGATCTATGACGTCGAAAGCCTGATTGTTCTTTTGTTATAATGTTGTATTTGTCAAGGAACCAAACGAGGCGTTTGTTAATTATTTTCTCTAGTATTTTACACAAGGTACATGTGAGCGATATAGGTCTGTAAGAATTAGGAGAAGTAGCAGGTTGATCTGGTTTTTTTAATGGTATTATTAAGGAGGACCGCCATTCGTTTGGGAATTTTTGGGATAGCCAGATAATATTAGAAATGTCTGTGGATATGGTGTACACACTAGATGTAAATTGAGTGAATGAAAACGACGAGTACTCAGTGTGTATTAGTTTATTACTTTCCAGCTAAGCGCTTTCGGCTATTAAGCCATTATCAAAGCTGTCGTCATTTAAAAAAGTAGGTGTCAAAGCCATCAAGTTGATTAAAAACAATGCTCAAGGTAGAATCATTGTTATGATCAAGTCATTGGATAATATTATACATTTCTAGGAGTTTTTGGAGACTTGGAAAAGAAAGTTTTTTGAAAAATATATAGGGGAGATCATCTGGGCCAGAAGCATTGTTTTTACAGGATTTTAGAGCAAATATTAATTCTAGAAACGTGAGTGGAGAGTTGAGCGTATCAATATCTGGAATGGAAGAGGATGGGCAAGGCAAAGGTGGTTGGGGAGGCGACTTCGATAAAATAGGACTAGGTTTACTGCAAAACTTCGCTGCATAGTTTTCAGCTAGGACCTTGGCAATATCTTGACTATCAGTGACATTGGTTTGGTTGTGAAATAGACTGGTGATTTTTATATTACTTTTCTTACCCTGGATTTGTCCGATTTTTTTCCACACTTGATTGGGGTTAGTGTTTTCATTTACGGAAGAGACGAAATTTCGCCAGGAAGATTTTTGGAACGAAGTTCCTTATCGCGCGTTGTGAAAGGAGGCTAGACGGAAAAAATTCTTACGAAAAGTTGTCACGACACTTTTTGAAGCTATTGTAAGCTGTGCGGCGTGCGCATGTTTCTCCAACCAAGTCATACGATTTATAATCTCCACATTTTGTGTGTTTAGCAAGTGTACGCGTCATAATTTTAATAAATTCAAAAACAAATCATATTTTAATATTACTTAGTATAGTTTTTTGTCTTTATTATGTTAATTAATTGTTGAGATTCTCTACAACAAAAATTGAAATAATATACTTCAGTTGCTTGCTGTATAATGAATAATATTTTTTAAATCCCCTAAACATATTTCTCGGTAGTATAGTGGTCAGTATCCCCGCCTGTCACGCGGGAGACCGGGGTTCGATTCCCCACCGGGGAGGAATTTTTATTTTCTGAAAAATTCTTTTTTTTGCTTTTTGGCACGAAGTGAAGTGAAAGGGGGCTAGGCGGAAAAAATTCTTACGAAAAGTTGTCACGACACTTTTTGCTATTGTAAGCTGTGCGGCCATTGAATAAAAAGTAAAGGAAGGAGCAGTAAACAAAAGTTTGGTTGATCAGGATGGTTGTTGCATATGGCGGACGGCAATATCCGTTTTACCATAGGCGCGCTATATAAAATTATTTTGTAGCAAATAAAAAAATTAGATACTACATATAGGGACATATTTTTATGCATCAAACTTTTATAATCAATATTTATACATTATAAATAAATCCAATTTGAAAAAACGCAAATAAATATTTCTTAAATGTATAGTGTTACAACAGTTAACTTACTATTTTAATTTTTATGTTACGCCTATGTCTTAACCTTGTCATTCATCAAAATATGAAATGTTTATTTTGCATCTTTTATATTATTTAAAATTAATATAAATTGAAGTATAAAAGAAAACAACTTACCTATGAAAAGTGATGCCTAAAGATTTATTTTTAGGGGTATTGGAGCGACCGCAGGCTGCACAACTAACCATTTTGTTTGTAGTCTAATTACTAATGTTTCAACACTTAAAACACTATTCTAATTAATCCTAATAAACACTTATTTAAATACAAAACAAAAATACAAGAAAAACTAATGAAAAACACTATAAAATTATTATAAAACTTCCAAAAGCAAAAACGTACTCTCCAACCAATGCAACAACAAAATAAAATGAGTCATACTTGGTTGTTCAAGATGGCTACTTCCGTCTTGCTTTCTCTCTATGAGTGTAGATAGTAGCTATCCTTCCTTTACTTTTTATTCAATGTGTGCGGCGTGCGCATGTTTCTCTGTCTGTCTGTCTGTCTCTCTCTCTCTCTTATAGAAAGCAAGCCAAATATATTCATTTCTATTTCGCATTGAACAGTGTGGTGTCGCGACGATTATTTTTGTTGAGTGTATACAGTTTTTTTGTAAATAATAAATAATAAAAAATAATAATAATAATGAATCCTGACAGTGTTTCTGCACAAGTTCCGGATATTGCTGATAGGGTTAGGTAAGTAGAGATTATATACAGATAATAATAAATGCTTTTGTATTTTTAGCAAGTACACACTATAACCTCTCTTTATTATTGCGCTAACCAAGTCATACGATTTATAATCTCCACATTTTGTGTGTTTAGCAAGTGTACGCGTCATAATTTTAATAAATTCGAAAATTGAGCCTACTGATTAAGTTTATATAACATTATATTTGTTAATAATAAAAAAAATATTATTATAACTTAAAAAAAATAAAATTTTATTACAATTCCTTCACTAATTAATCGAAAGGAACTTGGTTCCATCCGGGTGTCCCTTGACACCTCTCAACTTTTTTACTTAGTTTTATAGTGTATCTGGCTTTTGCTCTTGCTCTTTTGAGATTGATGAGGTTTTCTTGAGTTTTGTTACTGCGGAATAATTTTAGTGCAGTTTTTTGCTGCTGAATCACATGTTTGCATGATGAGTTCCACCATGGAACAGTTTTTTGTGAAGGGGAGATGACTGATTTCCCAATGTGAGCCTCCGCAGCAAGTCGAATAGTATTTGCGAACAAGGTAACAGACTCATCAATATTGTTAGTAAAAGAGAGATTGGGTATGGATTGTTCAGTTTTAGTAATATATTCAGGCCAATTAGCATATTTTAGACGCCAGTAACTTTTTGTTAGAGCTCGGTCATTTGAATTATCGGTGTTAGTTATAAAGATGGGAAAATGATTACTGTCGTGAAGGTCGTCTTCAGTAAACCATGTTAATGAGGGAGCTAGCTTGGGGTCACTAAAACTAAGATCGATTTTAGAAAAGGAGCCAAATGAAATGTTAAAGTGGGTGTTGGAACCGGTGTTCAAGATACAAATACCTGTGCAATTTATAACGTTTTCAACAATCTTTCCTTTACCAAATGTATGACTGGAACCCCATATTGTATTGTGAGCATTGAAATCTCCTGCGAGAATGTATGGCTGCTGAAGTTCGAATATGAGATTAACAAGCTCTTCCTCTTTAAGAGGGTGATCTGGTGAGACATAAAGACTACAAATAGTGAGTTTATCGGGACACCAACAGGTTATGGCTATGGCTTCTAATTCAGAGGAAAGCGGGAGGTGGACAGAAAAAAGTCAGAGGAGACAAATATTGAGGTACCACCACTAGCTCTTAGGCAATTGGTTCTGATATCATGATATCCCTCAAAATTTTTCAATAGGGGAAGTTTGGAGTTTTTCGCATTAGTTTCCTGAAGGCATACAATGTCTGGTGTAGATTCTGATATTAAATGTTGGATTCTCTCTAATCGTGGAAAGAATCCATCACAGTTCCATTAAAATAATTTGAAAATGGAAGGGTTATAAAAGGTGTAGGGATTAAAGAGTTAGTATTCGTTCTGTGAACTGTGGTTAGATTCTGTATCTGTAAGGTTATCCGAAGAGATGCTTAGGTTGTCGGGGAAATCAATTGGGTTATGCTGGTGTTTTAATTTGTTTAAAAGTCTTGTGAGACGATTTTTTAGTGCTCTTTCCTTTGTAGTAGCGTAAAGCTGTGCTAAGTCCTTTTGTATACCATCTATATCAGAGGAGAATTTTTGTGCTTCTTGTAGCGGGTAAGGACATCCAAAAGAATTTTCGAGAAGAGCGATTAGTTGGGTTGAGGTAAGAGTGAAGTTAGATGGGTTGTCTTTGTAGAGATTTTGGATAACAGCAACACAGTTAAGTCCTAATGAATGATCTGAGGGATTATTAGCATTGGTTTTGGACTTTTTCTTTATTGGTTTGGGTGGTACAGTGAAAGAAGGAGGTAGTGTGGAACTTGAGGCTGATAAAGTAATGGAGGGAGACAGTATTGGAGGAGTGTCAAGAGGGCTGTCGGTAGAAGAGTGGCCTCTTTTTTGGCCTGTGGCTATTGGAGGGGAGGTAGCAGAAAAGGTAGTTGGAGGTTCAGGATTCTTTGTAAGAGGTAGAGAGAAATCATCTAGAGAGGGCTCAGGTTCTATCAGTGTAGGGCTAATCAGTGTAGTTAAAGAGTCAACAGGGGAGGATGAAGAGGGGGGAGGATTGGTTGAGAGTAAATTGGTATCAGGACTAATAGGGACTTTAGGGCAGGAGTCTGCGGTATGTCCGGTGAGTTAACAGAGAAAACATTCAAGTCTGTCGGTGAATATGAATATTCTAAAGGATGTATTTTCGTGATTAATTAGTAAGGATGTTTGTAGCTCAAAGTCATCCCTATCGGGGATGACGAACGTTACCCTGCGAAAACTCATGATATGAGCATATTGATCGTCTATTGTTCCACATTTCACAAAAGTGATAGAAGTTGCAAGCTGCAAACCAAGATCTTTTAGAGATTTCTCAATTAAAGTATGTGGAATGGAAGGGCATACGTTTGAGATTAGAATTCTCTTAGAAGGTGAGATTAGTCTCCGAATGGGAACGACAGTGGAGTTAACCGTGATATATGATGTACTGTTCAGAAGTTGATCAACGATTTGAGTGGAAGAGAGGAAAATACAAATTCTGTGATTGGAAATACGAGAAGCAAATGTGATGTTTTTTGGAGTAACTATTTCACCAATGGATTTAATATATTCACTTAGTACAGTGTTTGGTATTGAGTGCATAACAATAGCCTTGGTCTCTTTTGGGAAAAGTAGGAGGAGGTGGTTTGGTGAGTGCGGCAGCGACATATGATTTTGATTTGGTGATAGCGTTGTTGTCTGTTGAATGTAAGTTATTGTGGGTAGTCATTGTTTGTGTGTGTGATCTTGGTTACCAAGAACACAACACAAAAAAGAAAAGAAAGGTAGTACAGACTCTCTTCCAGAGCGGAAGAGGTTAAAAAGGAACTCACCTAAGTCTAGTAGAGTTTTCTAACGGTACACCACTGGAATTCACTAATAATTACTAGGATAATAAATATCCAATTATAGTTTTAAAAATATTGCAACAGAAATAAAAAACTCGTTTACTTATCACATATTGGTGATAAAACTCGTAGTCTAATTAGCAAAAAATTTGTTGATGGCTTTGACGATGTTTACTCGATGAAGCTCAACACGATAATGTCGTATTATTTGATGATCATCATTATTATAATCATCTAAATGTAAATTTTGAATTTTGCGAGTACTTTGTAGATTGTAAAAGATATATGTTATTCAACAACCTATACATTTTTTTCTCATTTTATATTCAGGGGCGATGTGTGTATATTTATTTACAGACTATTCTTAGAAATGACAAACATTGTACTAAACTTTCAGAATTGCAGAGGTTTGAGAACGAAGACGACAGAGCTATACAACAATTGTTTACAAGGTAATTATGATATTATAGTATTGATGGAAACTTGGTTGCATGAAGGTGTGACGAATGGAGAGTTGGTTGACACACACTCTTACAATGTGATAATATCAGATAGGGACCTGGAATTTACTAGTAAATCACGCGGAGGTGGTGTGTTAATAGTTACAAAGAAAAGCCATAAAATTTTAACTTTCTTTCAGTACCGTTCATTATTTGAGATTTTAATTGCAGAAATAAAAATAGATAATAAAGTTAAAATTCATGTGATGGGAGTATACATACCACCCGATTGTAAGTTAAACGACTATATAGAATGTTTCGAGATTTTGCAATAACATGTCCTCAACAAAAATAACATATTTATTCTAGGCGATTTAAATATACCAGAAATAAAAGGTACAGACAATGCGGATTTTAATACTAGTCCTAAACTGGAAAGTTTGATTGAATTTTTAAATTTTAACTCATTTATTTTGTACAATAATATAAAAAATAGTCATGATAAAACGTTAGACCTAGTTATTGCGTCAAATGATAATGTAGATACATGCACGGTGATGAAGGAACAACCTTTAGTTACTGAAGATATATTCCATCCATCTCTATATATTAATATAACGTTGGTCAAGCAAAATACACAAGAACAAAAGAAGGCAACTGAATACAAATTTAATTTTAGAAGAGCTAATTTTCAATTGATGAGCGAAATGTTGAGAGATACATGTTGGATAGACGTTACAAACAATGTAGGTTCAGCACTTGAGATTTTTTACAAAAAAATTTACGATATTTTTGAAGTCACTGTTCCGAAATATAAATTACAATAAATTTCCAAAATGGTTCACCCCACAAATCAAACGGTTATTAAAAGATAAAAATAATTTTAGAAAACTAAGATTTGTTTCAGACTATTACAGTTCCAAAAACTTACAGTCCAGATGGGATCTAAAATATTTAATTAATAATGAACACAAGAATTATTTGAGGCAAATTGAAGGGAATATAAAGAGTGATATAAATTCCTTCTGGACATACGTTAAAAAAATAGATCTAACGGAAGTCAGGTAGAAACATTTAGTGTAAACGGGCAAATAGTAAATGATGATGAGATTGCTGAAAAATTCGCACATTATTTCTCTACTGCTCACAACGATGAAAAATCATGTTATGATTTTTTTTTATATCAATCGCATCAACCACGTAGGGTTATTAGCGAGTTAAAATGATGGAAGTTCACTTATTGTAGCTTGGTTATAGTCTCTATATTTTGCTACTTAATTTGCAGTCTTTTAGGTAGTTTAAAAGTTTTTTAGTTTCTTGCTTTTCTTGTAATAGTTTTTTTTAGTGATAGGGGTAGTTGATTCTTTTTCCGTTCCTTGTCGTATTTCGCACATTCGATTACCAGGTGTTTCATGGTTAACTCACTGTTACACATTTCGCACATTGGTTTATTTTTTCCTGCTAGTAAGTAGTCGTGTGTGATGGGCGTATGACCGATTCGAATACGAGAAAGGATCACTTGTTCTCTTCTATTTATGTTTTTACAGTTCCAGCCGTGAGAATTTGTAGTGACTTCATATGACTTGTGCCATTTATCGTAGATTTTGCTCTTGTAGAACGCTTTCAAATCAGTATGTACGGTAAAATCGTTCCTTTCTGATTGTTGATTGGTGAATGCATTTTTTGCTATTTGATCTACTCTCTCATTCCCTTCTATTCCAGTATGGGATGGGACCCACATGAATTTAATATGTATGCTGCTGTTTCTGCAATTATGTAGCTCTTTCTTGATCAGTATGGCTATAGGGTGATTAGAGTACAGTTGGCGAAGTGCTGTTAGTGAACTTTGAGAGTCAGATATTAAAAGGACATTTTTATGCTTGATTTTCTGGATTTTCTTGAGTGCTTCTAAGATGGCGAATAATTCAGCTGAATGAATAGATGTGAAGGGTGGGAGTATGTAGAATTTCGAAAAGTCCTCGGAGTAGAAGGCAGCCCCAATTTCATCTTGGTTTTTTGAAGCATCTGTGTATACCTTATAAATGCTACCGTATTTATTTAAGGCTCTTAGAAATTCTTGTTTTATTCTGGCTGTTGGAGTCTCTGATTTATTAAGGTAGGCGAGGCTTAGGTCTAGGATAGGGAGTGTTATTGTCCATGGAGGAGGATAATTTATTGATGGGACGTCATAAATATTTGGGAAATGCGAATTTATTTTGTTTAAATATGTTTTGACTCTGTGATAGAAAGGAGGAGTAGTTGAGCTGGATAAAAATTTGGCTTTAAAACGATCAGATAAGACGTTGTGGGCTACTGGATTTCTTTTGTTTGATATTACAGAGACAGCATAAGAGATGCTTAGATATTCTCTTCGGTAAGAAAGCGGTAACTCTCCAGTCTCCCAATGTAAGCTTTGGATAGGATTTGTACGATGGGCACCCAAACAGATGCGAAGAGCTGTGTTTTGTATAACTTCCACTGACTGAAGAAGGCTTTTGTTGGCAGAGTAATAGGCAATCGCTCCGTAGTCAAGTTTTGATCTGATCAATGATTTATAGATGTGCAGTAAGCTTGAGTAGTCTGCGCCCCAGTTTTTGAATGCTAGTGATCTGAGTAAATTAATTCCAGGTTGGCATTTTTTCTTCAATGTCAGAATGTGTGATTTCCATGTCAGCTTTTGGTCGAGTATCATTCCTAGGAAACTTATTTCTCTCACATATTCTATTTTATGTCCATAAAGGTACAAGTTTTCAAGTTGTGGTTGAGTCCTTTTCGAGAAACATAAAGCTTTGGTTTTTGTCGTGTTGAAACGCAGTCCACTTGTTTTTGACCAATCCTCTATTGTAGCTATTGTTTGTTCGATGGTTTTATGTATTGTAGTCATATTTTTCCCTCTGCAATAGATAACCAGGCTATCTGCATATAGTCTGCATTTCACGGGTGATTTACAGTTTGCTATAATTGAATTTATTGCTATGAGAAATAATGTCGTGCTGAGATTTGACCCTTGTGGAATGCCGTTTTCTTGGGTGTTCAGCTGTGAGTATACGCCATCTACTCGTACTTGGTACTGTCGTTGATCTAGAAAGTTCGATATATATTTCAATATGTTACCCCGTACTGACCAGTCGTAAAGAGTTTTGATTATTGAGTATTTCCAGACTGTATCGTAGGCTTTACGAATATCAAAAAATACTCCGATGCAGTGCTGCTTTATTGCAAAGGCCTCATGGATCTCAGATTCTAGAACGATAATATTGTCTAACGTGGAGCGATTTTTACGGAAACCACACTGTTCGGGTATGATTAGTTTTTCTGATTCTAGGTGCCATAAAAGTCTGTTATTAATTATCTTCTCAAGAACTTTTCCCATGCTACAGGTGAGTGAAATTGGTCTATATGTTTCTGGATCTGATTTCGCTTTACTTGGCTTAGGAATGGGAATTATAATGGAAACTGTCCATGCTCTGGGATATACCTTCTTTGTTAAGATTAGGTTATATATCTTTAGTAAATGTTCTTTGGTTTGTTTACTTAGATTTCTTAGAAAAATGAGTGGAATATTATCAGGACCTGGGCTGGAGTTTTTAGAGTTTTGGAGTGAATTTTCAAGTTCGTCAATGGTTATTGCATAGTTCAAACTGTTCGTTTGCTGGTTATTATTATTATAAACAATTTTTTGCTGCTCTGCTTTGTTTTTATGATTCAAAAAATCTGGTGTGTAGTTTGAGTTGCTTGAGTTTTTTTGATATTCACTTGATAAGATGTTTGTTATTTCATTTCGGTTTTTATAAATAGTGTTATTTATCTCCAGAAAGTTTATTGTATTGGATTGTTTTGGTTTGGATATCCTTTTGACTTTTTCCCATATAGTGGACATTGGAGTTGAGCTGTTTATTGTTGAAACATACTCTTTCTATGATTCCCGTTTCGCTTTTTTTATTGTGTATCTGGCTTTGGCTTTCAATCGTTTGAATTCAATTGAATTTTGTTCCGTCTTGCTTCTTTTGAATCTGTTGAAAGCTTCTTCCGATTTCATCACAGCCTCTTTGCAGTCCAAGTTCCACCAGGGAACCGTTTGGTGTTTGTTGTTGTGTTCGTACCGTCCAATATGATTATCTGCTGACTGCGTTATTAATTCTGTGATAAAGTGTACTTCTTGATCAATATCCGCATCTTCCTTCAACTCGTGGAGATTTTCTTGTATAAATTCTTGGAATTCGTTCCAATTTGCTGATTTTATTTTCCATTTTGTTATTGGGTCCGGTGTATTTTCCGGCTCGCTGCTAATTATTATGGGATAGTGGTCACTATCATATAAATACGTTGATACATCCCAATTAAGTATTTGTGAGAGAGATGGGTGACATATTGTTAGGTCGATTGCTGAATCTTCACCAGCTCTTATGTCATGTCTGGTATTTTGGCCGTCATTTAGGAGGTTAAGATTGTACTTTTCTAATAGATTTTCAATTTTTTTTTCAAAAGGTGTCTGCTTAGTAGAGCCCCAGATATAGTTGTGGGCATTAAAGTCTCCCACTATTATCTGAGGAGCTGGAATTTGGCTCAGCAGCTCAGTGAGTTCTTCTGTAGTAGGTTCCTGATTTGGGGGAATGTATATGTTGCACAATGAAAAGGTCATTGTATATTTCACTCTAACGGCGACTGCTTCAATAGTAGTTTTTAGATGAATTGATGTTGCATCTATTGTATTTCTAATATATGTTGCTACACCTCCACTGGCTATTCTTGCATTTTCTCGATTTTTAGAGAAACAATTATAATTATTTAGATTATGGATTCTATTGTTTTTGAAATTGGTTTCTTGTAGGCATATTAGCATGGGCTTGTATTTTGAAATAATTAATTGCAAGTTTTCTAAGAGGGTATAGTACCCATTTATATTCCACTGAATTATGGAAGTGAAGGTAAACAAGATTAATAGGTTTCAATAGAGGTATCTGTGTCCAGTTCTGTTTGGTATTCAGGGTTTATCTGTTTGAGAATTTTATTTTTAATTCGAGTGCATCTCATCTTCATTTTTTTATCCTTTAAATGGGGGTATATTGTGGTAAGTAGGTCTGTGACTTCCGTTATTTCTTCGGTGTACATTTTCACGATACTGAGAGGATCTGTACACCCTTCACAATTTTCAAAAAAATCTATAAGTTCTTCATAGGTTAGAGGATAATTGATATCTGTATTCTTGAAAAGCGCTTTAGTGTGACTTAACATTTCTCCTATTGATTTTTTTGGTTTTTTGTTTTCGGTTTGTTTTATTTTCTTTTCCCTATTTGTTGGTTTTACAAATGTAGGTAGGTGTTCAGTTGTTGTTGGTGATGGGGAACGTTCTGTTGATGCTCTTTTATTTTGTGGTTTGGTTGTTTCGATTTCATTTCTGTTGACAGTCGGTGTGCTGTCTTTACTATTTTCGGTGTGTTTAACTACTTGGGTATTCATTGTTTGAGGTTCGGAAATTTGTTCTGAGTTTTGGTTATTTGATTGATTGATTGTTGTTTGATTCTTCTTCAGTTTGATTGTCGGCTGGATTTTCTGGTGATGATTCTGTTGATGGGTTATAGTGAGTTGAAGTGATTGCTCTATTTGGGCAGTTTTTTGTTGTATGAGTAGTTTGTTTACATTGTAAGCATTCTTGATTATCAATGGACAAAAATATCCTATATGAGGTTTGTTCATATGTGATTAAAAATGAATCGGGAAGGGACTGGTTATTGAATGGAGAAATAAATATTTGTCTTCTAAAACTTAGGATATGTTGAAATGCGGGGTCTGAGATTCCTATTCGCAAGAAAGATAAGGGTGAAAGAGGATTAATCCCTAGATTTTTAAGTTCATATTCAAGGACTGAGTGGGGGATAGAGGGACAAACATTGGATAATATTAATCTTTGACTAGGAGTGACTAGTCGACGTGCCTGTAGTATTTGTTGGTTTATTTGGATTTTACCGTGATTGTTGATGAATGTGTTCACTAAATTTTCATTTGCCAAATAAATACATACTCTGTTGTTTGATAGCTTTGAGCAAAAAATTATGTTATTTGGTTGGATTGTTTGGCATAGTGCCTTTACGTAGTCTTCTAGCCTAGTGTTTCGATTGCGTCGAATAGTATAGCTTGATTTCTAGATGGGAAATTGTTTGTTCTGGTTTGTTGGTTTGCTACTGAGGAATATGTTTTGGGTTGTTGGGTTGTGTTATTAGTGGGTGTACACCCTTTTTGAGATATGTTGTCATCCATTTTTAAGTATCATTTAGGTTTTCCTTAATACGGATCTGGCGAAGTATTTTCTGTTATTTATATCTGACATTAAATTCAGATTCACTTCTAGTCAATGTGTTGTTTTACTAATGTTTTAATAAAAAGTTAACCTGATATTCTTACTTGCTTGTTTTGGTTCACTTTGAAAATATTCACTAATTACTTTTTAACTACTTAATCGTTTCGGAGCGCACAACTCTACTGTACAAAGGTTTAACACCGAATCCCCATGTTATGATTAAAATTACTTAAACTTAATCAATAATAATAATACTGTCTTAAAATTATCGATGATATCAGATAACGATTACAATATGGCCCTAAAAAAATTAAAAACCAAGAAATGCGCAGATATGGACGGAATGCCGCCATATTTTGAAAGGTTGCGGAGAATTTTTGAAACTACCCTTAATGCATATTTTTAATGTTATCCTTAAATACTCATATTTTCCAGTAAAATGGAAATTGTCAACATACGTTCCAATTCACAAATCAGGTAACAAGAAAGATATTGAAAATTATAGAGGGGTATCAATCATGTGCGCTCCTTCCAAATTGTTGGAACAAATTTTATATTTCCATCTTAACAACCATGTTAAAAATAGTATTATTGACCAACAACATGGGTACATGTCGGGGCGATCAATAAATACGAATCTGATGTTGTTTACAGAATCGGCAAACCAAGCTTTTGAAGAAAGACTACAACTACACGTTATTTACACAGATTTTCAAAAAGCATTTGATACTGTTCAGCATGACGTAGTTTTGAAGAAATTTAACTCATTTGGTTTATCAAACGATTTATTATGTTTGTTTAAAAGCTAGGTATTTCGTGGTCGAGCACAATGGTAATACATCGGGGAAGTTTCACGCAAATTCTGGGGTCCCCCAGGGTTCTAACTTGGGACCACTTCTGTTCCTATTATTCATTAATGATATAGGCAAGTATATACAATTTTCTGATTGTTTATTGTTTGCGGACGACTTTAAAATATTTAGAAAAATTAGATCAGTTAGAGATTGCGTCATGATTCAGAGGGATATCAATAGCATACTGGAATGGAGTATCCAAAATAAATTAAATTTTAATATTAATAAATGTGGGAGTATGTCTATTACAAAAAAAAGGAACCTATAATATTTAATTATTTCATGGGGACGGATTCTTTACAACGACTTAGAGAAATTAAAGATTTAGGGGTTATATATAACGAGCAACTATCATTTGTACCACACATTAACCGATTAGTGAAAAAAGCTAATAGCATGCTAGGGTTTGTAACAACATTTTCCTTCTCAAATACAGAAACTATAAAGGTTTTATTTAATACGTTGGTTAGATCAAACTTGGAATACGCATCTATTATTTGGGGTGAACAGGCACAAGTGCATATAAATTTAGTAGAAAAGGTACAAAATAAATTTCTTAGGCAATTATATTTCAAGAAGTACCATGTATGGCCAGATTACAAGACAGTAAGGTCATCTAGATTTCGAGAGGAATTTGGACTAATTTCATTGGTGAATAGAAGGAAAATTGCAAGTATGATGTTTCTCTATAAGATAATTAATAATGATATAAATTCAAGTAGTCTGTTAGGTATAATAGCATTTAAAGCTCCAGCGAGGCCAATCCGCTGTCCATTATTATTCGAAAGAATACGAACTTGTGTACATTCTCCATTAGAAGCCATATTGACATTGGCCAATAATCTGATGTAAAAGTTCTTAAAGCAGACCCAACAAAGAAGTTTTCTAATAATGTAAGGGATATTTTTAATAATTCAAATTATCTTTTAAATGATTACGAAAAGAGGTCTATCATACATAAGAATCCTCATTGTCCACAATTATATGGAACAGTTAAATTACATAAAATAACGAAATCAATTAGACCTGTAGTCTCTTATGTTAATACTCCTAATAATATATTGGCAAAGAAGCTCAACAATATACTCAATACTTATGGATATGAATCTCAGTACTCAATTAGAAATTCAATAGAACTAATCAAAAAGTTGAAAGCAATCCACTTACAAGATAACTATAAACTCATATCGTTCGATGTAACTAACATGTTTACTAAAATTCCTCCTAAAGAATGTCTAATACTTGTAAGTAAGAAAATTACTAGAAGATAAAAATATTAATCCAGGAATAATATCAAATATACTTAATTTATTTGATGTATGCATTAATCAGAATTATTTCACTTTTGACAATAAGATATATATTCAAAATGAAGGTTTACCAATGGGAAGCCCTATATCACCTATTTTAGCAAACATTTTTATGGACAATTTAGAAAGAAAGATCTTTGAAAGTAATATTTCGAAAAATATTTTATTTTGGTATAGATATGTAGATGACATATTAGCTTGTTTTATGGGTAGTGAACGACAATTAGATGTATTTTTCAACCACATCAATAATTTACACCCGAAAATTAAATTTACATTAGAAATTGAAGAAAATAGCTCAATCAATTTTCTTGATTTAAAAATTCAAATAGTTAATAATGTACTTGATTATTCAATTTACCGAAAACCAACACAAACTGATGTAACAATTCCATTCAATTCTAACCACCCTGTGTCACACAGACTAGCAGCATATAATTCAATGATATATAGAGCTTTTTCAGTTCCTATGAACAAATGTAATTTTGATAGAGAGATTAATACAATTAGACAAATAGCAACATCTAACGGGTATCCATTAGATATGATAAATAAGCTAATTAGTAAAAAATAGGAAAAAGTGGCATTACAACTAATATATCCTAAACAAGCTGATGAAATTAAAACTTATAAAACCATCACATATGCAGGAAATATTTCTAATAATATTTCAAAGATAATATCTTCAGCAACGAATACAACAATTTCTTTTAAAACAGAAAGTAACGTTAGTACAAAATTGTTAAATGTAAAAACAAAAATACCACTATTAAAGAAGTCAGGTATATATAAACTCAAATGTCCAGAATGTAATGCTGTCTATTTGGGTCAGACCCTTAGGAATTTTGAAATACGATACAGTGAGCACTTACGAGCATACAGATTAAAACAACCAGATAAATCCCACTACGCAAAACATCTACTTGACACCAATCATTCATTGACACCTAACACAAAACTAGAAGTACTGCATATTTGTGAAAAGAAACAAGAACTGGATTTCCTTGAAGAACTGGAAATTAGAAGACATTTAAGAAACCCACAATATGAAGTTGTCAATGAACAGTTAAATCTAGGGAATTCTCCACTAATAAACTGTCTTCTTAAGTGATAATTGTAAAGATCAGCAGATATAGTTTTCCTGGTTTTCTATATCATTGCACAGTTATACTGATCTTAATTGGAAAAATGATATCCAGGATATCATCATAGGGCTAATAATATCTAAGTTTCAATATTTGTAATATCACATCTTCTTCTTTTTTCTATAAACATATATTAAGCCAATCACAAGTTAGGTTACTTCTTGGTCTAGCCAAATATAACTACTAAACATCAGGTAGGCATAAAATGAAATGTAACTTCTGTCATTCTGACGATGATATTGATTTATCGAAACAATTGTCAATTTTTTAGAATTTTCAATAACTTGTATTATATTGTGGAATTAACTAGAGACCTTGAGTTTCATTTAAAAACACTAATATGAGCATATTCCACGAAGTAAGGGTCGAGACAGTCAATTACATTTATTGACATTGACTGGACAGTACCCATTGTTGAGTATCGTGGAAGGGTGTGTGTGAATCTTGCTCTTTTTGCCACTTAATGCTTAATACTTAATTCTAAATTTTTAATTGTCAAATTACTTAAATCAAATGTAGAAATTGAGAGGTGTGAGTTCTGTCGTCTTGGTTCTAGAATCCTTGGGTTTATAGTGCTTATATGGTAGATCATGTTATTATATTATTTTAATATTAGGTAAATTTTTGTTTATTCAATTTCTAATATCCATGTAATAAGGTTGTAAACCTGTTTGGATATAAATAAATGAATGAATAAAACTAGAGATATTTCAAAATACCCATAGATTCATAGATATACAAATTCAAATTACCACAATACAAATTGTCGAACGAATCGTAGACAGAAACCCAGCAAACTACAAACGAGAAGGTCGAATCTTCAGAACTCACTACTTGTTCTTCATATCAAGGACACGTGTTATATATTCAAGTTATTCAATTCACAAATATATTTCTTAGCAAATGCATATTAAAAATTGGAAGCAAATCAAAGTAAGTATCCCCTGACGGAAGGCGACGAGAATGTACCCTCTGAATCCGCACATGGTCCTGCGAGTCGAATTAATCCTCATATGGCCCTTCACATTCAAATTAAAAAAGAAAGAAGTAGCAGAAAGATACGCACAGACAGTCGCAGAAAATATACGAATTAAACCGAAAAAATGTAAGGGAAATTTGGAAGAAACGTGGAATGTTTTCAAAGTAGCGGTAAGTGAGGCTGCCAAACAAGTATGTGATACAGGGTGTCTCCGTGGGTATTTCAGTTTTCATATGCGCCCTGTACCGACCTTGTACAAGTTAAGCAGCGCATGTTACGGCAATTAGAGAGCAGACGAATGCGGATTTTAGTCACCATGGAGCAGTGGTCAGGTGCGCATCGTGCTTTCATGCTGGAGGCATATTTTAAAGCGAACGAGTCTATACCCTAGCTCGACGTCGGTTTTGTACTCACTTCAACATTGGGCGCATAGCAGATGCCCCTTCGGCGAATCTTGTTAAATCGTGGGTGCAACGATTTTGAGAAACAGGAAGTGCGACAAATAAACAATATCTTGGTAGCCAGAAAACTGTAAGAGCAGAGGCGTTCTCTTCGGAAACACGCGCAAGCGTTAAATCTGTCACGTGCCATTTTACACCATATTTTAAAGCAAGATTTAAAATGTCATCCATATAAAATTCAAATTATGTAATATTTAAAAGAAACAGACTATGCTCGTCGAAAGCGGTTTGCGGAAACCATGATGAACAATTTCTGGAATGCCGATGGCCTAGAGGCGGTGATGTTTAGTGACGAGGCACACTTTCATTTAAATGGGTATGTAATTAAACATAATGCATTTTACTGGTCCGAAAACAACCCCAAGAAAAAACATGAGAAACAACTGCATTTCAAAAAGGTGACAGTATGGTGTGCCATGACAGCTAAAGGAATTATTGGATCATCTTTCTTTGAGGATAACCGCGGTTGGACCCTTACTGTTAATGCTCAGCGATACAGGACAATGATTCAAACTTACCTGCATCCAACCATTTGACGTTTTCCTGGTTATAATGATGGGATATGGTTTCAACAGGATGGTGCTACGCCCCATACCGCAGCAATATCCATGCAGGCCGTTCGGGAGTTGTTTCCAGGCACGCTCATTTCGCTGACAGGTGACATTCCTTTTCCACCACGTTCACCAGATCTCACACCTCTGGATTTTTTTGTGGGGATACCTAAAGACTGTCGTGTACACGAACCCTCCTGCCAACATCCAAGAATTAAAGGATCGCATTCGCCAAGAAATTAACAACATTCCAGCGTCTATGCAAATTTAAGAGACAGATTGGAGGAGTACTACGTACGCGACGGACAGCTTTTAGACGATGTTGTGTTCAAAAGATGAAATCCGCATATATTGTGTGTATTTTGGTGATAATAAAAGTAGTACAGCGTTTTCATTCCCCGAGTATTATTTATTTAAAAACTGAAATACCCACTGAGACACCCTTAATATCCAAAACAACTACCAGCAAAAAATAACCACCATTGTGGACTACCCAAATAAAGGAAGAAATAAAAAAGGAAAAAGGCACATGGAAGCGATATCTGGCATGCAGAACAATAGAATACTATGGAAATTACATAGAACAAAAGAAGAAGTCAAACATATGGTAGTCGAAGCCAAGAAAGCGAGCTGGACAGATTTCGTTAAAAAATTGGAAAATGACAGCAAAGGAAATCAGAAATTGTTTTACAAAACGATTAAATATTTGAGAAAGGGTAAGAAACACGACGAAATATACATAAAGGATGAAAAAGGTAAAATTTTAACAGAAGAGGCAAAAATAATGGAAAGATGGATGTTGTATTTTAAGCAATCACTTATGGGAACAAAAGATAATAATGAACACAATAAAGAGAACAATAACATAATATAGAATCCAGCGATGTAAAAGTTCTTAAAGCAGACCCAACAAAGAAGTTTTCTAATAATGTAAGGGATATTGTTAATAATTCAAATGATCTTTTAAATGATTACGAAAAGAGGTCTATCATACATAAGTATCCTCATTGTCCACAATTATATGGAACAGTTAAATTAAAATAACCAATTAGACCTGTAGTCTCTTATGTTAATGCTCCTAATAATATATTGGCAAAGAAGCTCAACAATATACTCAATACTTACGGATATGAATCTCAGTACTCAATTAGGAATTCAATAGAACTAATCAAAAAATTGAAAGCAATCCACTTGCAAGATAACTATAAACTCATATCGTTCGATGTAACTAATATGTTTACTAAAATTCCTCCTAAAGAATGTCTAATACTTGTAAGAAAATTACTAGAAGATAAAAATATTAAGCCAGGAATAATATCAGATATACTTAATTTATTTGATGTATGCATTAATCAGAATTATTTCACTTTTGACAATAAGATATATATTCAAAATGAAGGTTTACCAATGGGAAGCCCTATATCACCTATTTTAGCAAACATTTTTATGGACAATTTAGAAAGAAAACTTATAAAACCATCACATATGCAGGAAATATTTCTAATAATATTTCAAAGATAATATCTTCAGCAACGAATACAACAATTTCTTTTAAAACAGAAAGTAACGTTAGTACAAAATTGTTAAATGTAAAAACAAAAATACCACTATTAAAGAAGTCAGGTATATATAAACTCAAATGTCCAGAATGTAATGCTGTCTATTTGGGTCAGGCCCTTAGGAATTTTGAAATACGATACAGTGAGCACTTACGAGCATACAGATTAAAACAACCAGTTAAATCCCACTACGCAAAACATCTACTTGACACTAATCATTCATTGACACCTAACACAAAACTAGAATTACTACATATTTGTGAAAAGAAACAAGAACTGGATTTCCTTGAAGAACTGGAAATTAGAAGACATTTAAGAAACCCACAATATGAAGTTGTCAATGAACAGTTAAATATAGGGAATTCTCCACTAATAAACTGTCTTCTTAAGTGATAATTGTAATGATCAGCAGATATAGTTTTCCTGGTTTTCTATATCATTGCACAGTTATACTGATCTTAATTGGAAAAATTATATCCAGGATATCACCATAGGCTAATAATATCTAAGCTTCAATATTTGTAATATCACATCTTCTTCTTTTTTCTATAAACATATATTAAGCCAATCACAAGTTAGGTTACTTCTTGGTCTAGCCAAAAATAACTACTAAACATCAGGTAGGCATAAAATGAAATGTAACTTCTGTCATTCTGACGATGATATTGATTCATCGAAACAATTGTCAATTTTTTAGACTTTTCAATAACTTGTATTATATTGTGGAATTAACTAGAGACCTTGAGTTTCATTTAAAAACAATAACATAAGTGATAAAGAGGACCATGATGGAAACAAGGAAACAATAACAAAAGAAGAAGTTACAGAAGCGATCAAATGTTTAAAAAATGTAAAAGCTGCCGAATGCGGCAGAATACCACCTGAAATGCTAAAAGCTATGGGGGAGAGAGGACTTATTTAAAAAGATATGCGACATATCTTGGAGTACAGCAAACATACCAAAAGACTGGGAAGAAGCGTCGTTACTACTAATTTTTAAGTTAAGCGATAACAAGCAATGTAACAGAGGAATAACTTTATTGTGTACGTCAATGAAAGTGTACGAAAAAATCATAGATAACAAATTGATACCAGAATTTCAGGATCATTACACTCCGCGTATTACAAATCGTTTTATTGGTTCTCGAAAGACGCACATAATTTATATTGTTTGGGACCGAATAATAATTTGAAAGACTGATAACATTATTTAACACGACATGTATTACTTCAATTTATTCCACTCAAAGCTCCACTCTGGGGCGGATTTGGGGAGCCGCAATTTGTTTATATAATGTATATGTTCGTTTATATTTTATACCTTAAGTAAATTTACGCGTCTCTATCGCTGCTGTACATACAAGACATGCTATAATACAGGGTTATACTAGTTAAACGCCTCTAGTTCAACCTAACCCGCGTTTTACTCAACAAATAAATCTGAAGTGAAAGAGTAAAATAGTTTTAATTAAATATTATAGACTCGGATTGAAAAGAGGTGAAGTTTATTCATTTTTAAATATCCATTTAATTCATTTAAAAAAAACATGAATAAATCAACATGGAGACCAAATCTATGAGACCACCAGGTAAATACTCGAAATGTTGATGAGAACCACAGATGTGCTTTTTTGTACTTCGCTGTCGTTACTCTGGGATCAAAGAACAAAAACATCAAATCTTATTTTTCTTACAATATCTCTGTCATATCAAAATTGACATTCAATGATTGACAGAAATAGTCTCATCAAGTGGAATATCTGTCAAAATTAAAAGGACTACATACCTCCCTCCAAAGAAAAAGATCAATCAAAGATCAAATCAAAAATAAAAGCAACTTTATCAATATTTATAACCACTTCTTTGTTATCCTTCAAAATCGTAAAAAGTTTATTATCCCTTTTAACAACTTTGAAAGGCCCTTCATAAGGTGGTCAAAAAAGATTTAACTCTAACAAAAACAAACTCTGCATTTCTTAGCCCCGGAGATACAAAATTTTTATAAGAACCGTGACGGACAACTTAAGATATTTTCTAATTCGCAAATGTTTCACGTAATTTACATAACAAGAATTTAAATAGAATTCTCCATGGAGTCTTAATGGTTGTCTATAGACTAACTCAGCTGAAGAACATTTATGATCTTACTTTACCGTTGCTCTAATACCTAACAAAATTAGAGGGAGTTCATCTTTCCGATTTTTATTATTCCTAGCCATCATTGCCGACTTAGAGTATGATGAAATATTTCTATAATACCGTTAGCTTCTGGATGATACGCAGTGGTTCTAATACTTTTATGTTCCGTTTTGTTACTAAAGACTTTAAAAATATGTGATTCGAACTGTCTTCCTTGATCATGTGTAATTGAAAAAGGCACCTCAAATCTAGGAATATACTAATTCAATAAAACCTTAATAATATCATCTGTTGTGATATTCTTTAATGGAAATGCTTCCAACCATCTCGTACAACGATCAATAACTACAATTTTCCGATGTTTTCAATGGACCTAGTTCTCTTTAGGGATCTCAAAATTTCCAATTTCTGACCTAGTGTGTCTTGAAATTTCACATTTTTGACAATTAAAACACCGTTTTTTCCAAAAATTTATAGCTTTGTTCATTCTCGGTCATAAAAAACGAGAATTAATTTATTTTTGAGTTCCTTCAACACCATATGCTCAAATTTTTAAATATTTGTGAGCTCCCTATCTAAAACTATTCTTCAATGATTGTTTCTCATGTCATTTTAAAAAATAAGCAATTTTTTAGTTCATCGTCTGATTCTTGAGCTTTATATAACTCTTCTAAATCTACATTTAACTCTAAATTAATATCGAACATGTTATACGTTCCAAAATTATTAATATTTCTACTAACATTGGCTATTTCTTTTAAGTCATCAACTTTCAGTCGAATTAAAAACTGCCACATATTTAGCATTAGGGGAAGTTGGGGCAAAGTGGCCCCTCGGGGCAAAGTGATTTTATATGATATTTACAACATGGTTACGACATCTATAGGTGTCTTCGCGTAAATCATTCCCCTTACGTATGTACAGCTAACTTAGTCTGCATTTAACCACGGTCGAGACTGCACGCAATTTTTTCGTGAAGTGAAAAGTTTTGAACCACGTGCTTGTAATATTCATTGGTAAGTAAAGTAGCAGTTTAGCTGATAATACAAATTGTTTGTTTGGTATCATATAAGGTTAGAATGACATTTTATATATATCTGAGACGTACATATAAGCAATCAAACAAAACAAGCTAATTTTTTTATTACTTTTAAAATACTGCTTCGATACGTATTGGGGCAAAGTGGATTTCCTATTATGGGGCAAAGTGGTAATTATGAAGAGTTAAAAGTTACAAAAGAAATTAAAATATCAAAAGACAAAAAGGAAGCGGTTAAAAAAATTGGTAGAAACCAAGAAAACAAAGATACAAAAGGGAACAAACACGGATGAAGATACGTCGTCAGACGGTTCAATTCTGGTTGAGTTGGTAAATTCAAGTGATTCAGATAGCGATCTAGAATTTTATCCTAAGACAAAGGATTTCGATAAAGAAGAGGTTGACATCAAAAACCTAAATAATGATGAATTTATATTAACAGAATTAACATCTGACAAATTGACAAAAAAAAAGTTTCTTCCCCAAATAGTTAGCCTCGAAAAAACCTCTGAACCTAAGATTATTGTTTCCTTTTTGCGGCAATATAGACAATCGAGAGATATTTTTGTTTTCCCTGAAGTGAAAGACATACATTAGCGAAGTTGTTATTAACGAAATTTTAGGAAAAGTTAAAGTAGAGATTGTGAGGCACGGAAAAATTAAAGTTTGTTAATAACCTTTTTAAATTTTTATTAGGAATATCTTTGTTTATGTCAGTTGTTCCTTTCTTTTTTTTATAGAGGAAATGTTTATTTTTCTTTCATTTCACTAATAAGTGGTGCTTCATAGTAAAAAAGCCTACAATCTTTTAAGGTTTTCTTTGATACATAATGCTCAAAATTGTTAAAATGTCGTTTTCGCTGTTTTCATCACAACAATGAAGTGTTATGTGTACGAAAAGTGTTTTCTTTTATCTGATAATTACTTTCCACTTTGCCCCGATATACGTATCCTCTTTGCCCCATATATGGGGCAAAGCGGATATTTTGCATTAACTCACTCTTTCCTCTATCAGTTCATAGTTCTGGTCTAGAATCACTGGATATGTCGGGAAACAACAGCTAAATCATGGAAGAAGAGACTTCAGTCATCCAAAATACTCTCTCAGTTACTAAAAAAATATTTGTAGGAAGGCTTTGTTAAGGTGACCACTTTGCCCCAACTTCCCCTACTGGTGAATTGTAAAATCTATTCTATATATCTAAATTGTCTAGGACGTTTTTCTGATTTTGAAAAAATTGCTTTTTTAATCGGTAGATGATCAGTGAAGACTACGAAATATGGGTTATGCTTCAAATAATGTCTAAAATGACGCATATTGCAAATAATTCTTTATCAAAAATTGAATATTTCAACTGTAATTTATTTAATTTTTTAAATAAAAAGCTATTGATTTGGTTAATCCATCAAATGTTGCTCTAAAACACTTCCAATCGCACTGTTTGAAGCATCAGTAGTTGAACTTTTGCTCCTTCAATAGGATCTGACAATAAAGACGCTTCAATTAAAAGTTTTTTTCGATTCATTGAAACTTTTTTCACAAGCTTCTGACCATAAATCAAAATATTTCATATTTAAATATGTTACAAAAATCATGTAAAATGACTCAATTTCCTGCGGAAGACGTATAAATGTGTAGTAAAAATTGATGATTCCGATAAACCTTTGTAATTTCTTTAATGTGTTTGGTTTGGAAAAATTGATAATATCTTTGACTCTTTTTTCAGAAGGTGACATTATATCTGAAGAAATAGTCTATGTAAGAAAAAGAAGCTTATCAACTTCGAAAATTCATTTAGACTGAGATTCACGCCAAAAGTGTTTAACCTCTCAAACAATCCTTCTAAATGACGTAAATGCATTTCTTCGTTTTCGCATAAATATGCTCAGGTCGTCAAGGTAAATAAAATCTAACACTTTATTAATCTCATTAGTAAATCTTTAAAAGGTCTGACCTGCATTCCTTAAACCTAAAGGCATCATAGTACATTCAAAACTACCAAAAGGCGTAGTAATCGCAATTTTGAAGACATCCTCCTCAGCGACAAGAATTTGATGATAAGCCCTAACTAAATCAACTTTGGATAAATATTATATTCTGGCTTCTGCTATTAATATCTGAAATAAGAGTTAAATGATATCTATGTGAAACATTAATTGAATTAAGTTGTCGATATTCTCCACAGAGTCTCCAATCGTCAAAATCCTTTTTAGAAACTATATGTAATGGTTAATGGTAATGTAACTAGAGATGATGAGGGTCGATAAATTCCTAATTCAACCATAGTTTCAAATTCCTTCTTTGAAATTTTTAGTGTTTTAGAATCGAAACGACGAGGTTTACTATGAGGAAGATGACATTCAACGACAATATAATGTTTAACATTATGAACAACAGGTTTAATATAAATCTGGAAAATAAAAAATTTGGAAATACTTTTTGAATAATTCATTATATTTATTTTTAACAGCAAATAATCTAGGTGAAATATTTCTATTTTCTAAAAAACGACCTTCTGATTTAACTGACGTTTCATTGTCAATGAGACATTTATTTTTAATATCAATGAAAATTCCGTAATGATAAAGAAAGTACCAATAATAGGGCGAGAAATATCAGCTATTGTAGAAATAGAAGAGAAAAATTTTCTTAATCCTAAATAAACTTTAAATAATTTCTTACCATAAGTTGAAATAGAATGTCCAGAAGCAGACGTAAGAATTACATCATATTTTTTTGATTCACTAAATGAAGTATAAGGTAAACAACTGATATCTGCTCCAGAATCACAAAGTTATCCTAATTTATTGGTTTTGTCATAAATAAATAATGTTTTTGAAAAATCTTCACCTACATTAGAAACTATTGGAAACGTTATTCGTTTTTTAAATTTTTCTGATCATTAAAACATTTATACGACAAGAAGGCCCAGCACACTTCTTAGCTTCTTGTCTGAATTTAAAATGATCACAACTCAAAGCTATATTGGACTTACGATTATCAAATTTATTTCTCCGCGATCTAGTTCTACGAGAGTTTCATTGATTTTCACCGCGACATTTAAGCAAATTTTCAGTAGTAATATAACAAGAGAGTGAGAATAAATTGAAAATAATTTGACAGATTTTTTGAAAACTTGTTGCCAGGCAATAGTCACGAGAGCCCGCAGGGCTCGAGTTGGCTATTGCCAAATGGCAACAAGTTTGAACAAAATCTGTCAAATTATTTTCTAATTTATGGAACTCTCGAGTTATATTTGACTAGATTATTTTTTGATTCACAAATTGGTGAAGGTCTTAAATTGTCTCCATATAGACTGATTACTTATTAGAATATTTTTCGAAGTAGTTTTGTAACGAGTTATTTTTTTTTGAAGCATTATATGATTTTGTTCCGATGGCATTTTAAGTTAATAAGTGAATATAACTCGTTACTTACTTTCCAACTCTGTTATCTGGTACCGTTTCAAGCCCATAATATTAATTTAAGTATTTATTTCATTAATAACTGAAAAACCGTGATTTATCATTCAAGGAAATATATAAAATTTAAATTATCAAGGACGCCCGGTATATACACTATTTTATTTAAAATCGGAGTCGTTCCGTACAAATAGAAATACTTCTTGCTGTAATTAAATCGATTTTCCCTCACCACCGGTATTGCCAAAATTTAGGTAGAAAGAAAATTATAAATTCAAAAACCGAGCGTTGAAACGAGATTAATTAATTATTAAGTGATTGGCGATTAAAATTTCTTATTTTGATTTTTGAAGTTATCAATCGGGTTTTGATACTCAGTTATTATTTTCGGTTAGCGAAATTAAGTTTTAATATTCGGTATTACGATAAAGATTTTGTTCAGTTGTTGGTAAAATTCATTATAGTGAATTATAATAAGGCCGTAGAACGAGTGTCCGACCGTCCAGTTTTTCTTCCAAGTAAGTGGAAATTATTTTATACACCCGATAAAGCATTTCACCGAGTTTCAAAGTTTTATATTTTAATTTCCAAAAACAATTTAGCAGTTTGGTTATCAAGAATATAATTCCGTATTTTTTTCGAAGCAATAAAAACAATCCTATTCACAGTTTTTATTATCACGTTCTATATATTGTTTCTCTGGAATTAGGGCCTGATTGAAATATCATTTTGATTTTAAATTCTACGAATAGTTCTAATAATTCCGTAATCAACAATATTATTCCGTACTTTGAAAAACTGATAAGCCGGTATATTTTTTTTTTCGAAACAATAAAAAACCTGAAGTTATTTACAGTTTTTTTTTATCACCACGTTTTGTATATTGTTTCTTTGGAATTCCGGTCTGAGCCTTCAATACATTGAAGTAGCATTTTGACTTTAATTTTTTTTTGCGATACAGACTGTTATACCTAGTGTCCCATTTAAAAATACCCAAGTACATATTAGATTCAAGTTGCATTCTAAGACACAGTTTCATTTTACTATTATTTGGGAAACCGCTGTTCTACTCTCCGACCAGTATTTTAATATAGTTTTAGCACGTAATTTAATTTGATTTGAAAAGTTGTTAGTTTCTTTTGTTATAAACGGGTCTTTTCACATTTTCCCATCTATCGCGATTGACTATCCCTACCACTAAAATATAAAATTTAAAGTGTCAATTTCCCTGTATAAAAATTAGATTCTCAATCGAGTACGAGGCCGATGCCACTGGTCGCTTGGTAATCTAATTTAGTTTGATTTGAAAGTTTAAAGTCTCAATTCCCATGTATTAAAATTAGATTCTCAATCGAGTACGAGGCCGATGCCACTGATCGCTTGGTAATCTAATTTAAAGTTGTTAGTTTCTTTTCTTATAAACTAGGCTTTTCACATTTTTCCATCTATCCCGATTGACTATCCCTGCCGCTAAAATATAAAATTTAAAGTATCAATTTCCCTGTGTAAAAATTAGATTCTCAATCGAGTACGAGGCCGATGCCACTGATCGCTTGGTAATCTAATTTAGTTTGATTTGAAAGTTTAAAGTGTCAATTCCCCTGTATTAAAATTAGATTCTCAATCGAGTACGAGGCCGATGCCACTGATCGCTTGGTAATCTAATTTAAATTTATTAGTTTCTTTTGTTATAAACTAGGCTTTTCACATTTTTCCATCTATCCCGATTGACTATCCCTACCGCGGAAATATAAAGTTTAAAGTGTCAATTTCCTCGTATAAAAATTAGACTCTCAATCAAGTACGAGGCCGATGCCACTGATTGCTTGGTAATCCAATTTAACTTCTTTAGTTTCTTTCGTTATAAACTGGTCTGGTCACATTTTTCCATCTATCCCGATTGACTATCCCTACCGCGAAAATAGTTTTATTCCGTGGACTACCGTGATAGGTAACTATTGTTTTATTGCTGCTTACCGCATAATTTACAAAACTGCTTATACCGCTTCCGCTGTTATTAACAAATTGCATTTGCTTGATTACACCTGTTTTATTGTATCATTGCTCACATTCCTTAATACCGGCAAATTTCGCATGGTGCATAATAACATAAGGCTTGAACACTTTTGCTTACTGTTGATATATTGAATTGATTCGGTACCGCGTGATCAGAAATTGTTGAATATTAAACTGTGTATCTACATATTAAGTAAATCTTGTAATATACCAATAAATACGATCAGTGTTTTCTTAATATCCTGTAGCATCACCGTCTAAGGTTTATAGGTTCTATAGGTGTGTTAAATTCAACGAGACCCCTGGAATTTTCCGTAACCTCCATCTGAGGCTACCTGGAACTCTTGACGCCGAGGGTCAAGGGGCCGTGGAGTAAACCACGTAAAATAATCTGGCGCCCGAGTATTTGTTTTGCAAAAGAACTTTGCATCGAGGGTGTCCAAAGTGACGCGTCGGTCGCTGATAACCTGTGTGAGAGGTGAAGAAGAAGTAAGCGGCAAGAAGCGGGGCGAAAGCGCGTCACAGTTTCAATAATCTTATTCGTTATTTCTTCATCAGAAAAGGTACTAAACCGATGATGTTCACTCATTTTATATATAACGTTGACACAATTAGATAATTATTTTGACAACTATCTGACACTTGCTAGACAAATAAAAGCAACAGTGATTATTCCCGAGAATAATCACAAGAGCTTTATTCCCACTATAATAATGACATGATTGGTTGAAACTTACTCTTGTGTCAAATAAAGAAGCATTTCATTGGTTTTAAGAAACGTCAAAAAATAATCATTTCTAATTGAAATTATTTCCGTTCCTAAAAGGGGCATTCATTCAGGAGAACAAGGGTAACGTTACTAGGTAATACAAGAGTTGATGTTTTAACGATCAAGAAGCACAGCAGGTGGAAATCTGCGACGATTGCAGAAAATTGTGTTGCTGATAGTTTATGTAACAAAAATGAAGTAGCTAACAGGATTCTTCATAACGAAACATTATTTGTAGAGTCTAGTAGTACGTCGCATCACGTTATTACAACGGACCAGTCAGACAAAAATAAGCCTCTGTGGTCATACCAGTTGGAGATGAATATTGTGAAAATCGACAAACATGAAGGAGGATATCCTAATTTAATCAATAATGTTACAAATTGTAATAATTGTAGTATAATTATAAATATTAAATAATAATCACAGCATGTAGTTAAACATATTTTTTTAATTATTTGCACGACTCAAACTCACTTACCATCCATCGGTGGTGAAAGTAAATCACTTACCATACGTTGTCAATAACAGCTACGAGTTTCGCGGTACAATCAATTTAACTGTTTGAAAACAATTTAACAATAGTCTAGTTACCATAGTGGGAGCAGATAAATTATTGGTTACACTATTTCCTATTCGACTTAGATATTAACAATTGTTTTTATGAAAATGTGTAACCATTTTATTCGTAAACTCTAATTTCCAAACTGCCGCTAAATATTACTTTACTTCGTTATTAAAAAGAAGAAGTTACTTTTCTTCATGTAAAATATGATGAAAGTTTGTAACGCGAAAAATTCGCCGAGCCGTCGTAAATTTAATTTGGCTAACCTGTCGACTGGGAGAAGTCACAGCGCTATCGGTACGAAGTTAAAAATTCAGTCCTCCAATTGCCGTCAAGGTGTAAACACACCATTTCAACAAAGGATATTCGCATGTGCTCTGCCAGCCATTAGTGCTTATTGGAAAATCCGACAATTCCGACATAGGGGAGGAGAAATACAGCTGGAACCAACAATTGGCAGCTCCGACCCGATAGGTTTCTGGTCCCAAAACGGTCGATGACTGTGGGTTCCATAAAAATTTACTGGAATTGTGTTTCGAGGTAAATTTCCGTAGACGACGTTTGCTGGAAGGATTCATTAACAAGGGGGGTTTTTGTACATGGACATTAAAACAAAAAAATCACTGATTGGAATTTAATGGGTCAGTGAGACCAGTTCCAGGAGGACTGGATTAATCTGGAGAAGTTTCAGTTCCTGTTCTGGTGCCGGAAAAGGATAAGTTAACAGTTTTCCTTTTCTTATTTCTTCAAACTCAGTAGTAAACTCACATCTATGCTTCACATATTACCGTTTTTTTATATTAAGTTTTATTTCTTTTTTTCTTGCGGCAATTACTATAATCTCGCTTACACTTGTATTTTGTATTTAAAAATTTTGAAATCTTGCTCATAGATCAAGATACGCTGGAACACTATGGTACGTACCTAGTATTGCGATATTTAGTGGTTTTTACCTATTTCTAATGGTTTTATGTATATAATTTGCGCCGTATATAATTTTGAGTTGTATTTTCTCCAGCAACGCTAAACTCGTTGTTATTTAAATTTTTGGTTTATGCAATTATTTATATCTATATTGATACTGGTATAAATTGCGGAAGTGTGAACCCTTGTAACTATACATTGTTGATTTTGATATATATATATATATATATATATATATATATATATATATATATATATATATTATCGTTGTATTTTTGGAATATTGTACATGAACAATTTGGTCGATTCTCTAGAATTTTTGAATTGAGACATCGGTGTAGTTTGGGGCCCTCAGCTCTTCTGCACCCTGAGATTACAGCCTTCAGCTGAGCTCAGACGTTACTTGTAATATTTCTTTTTGGTTGTGATATTGTATTAAATATTTTGAAAAGAGACCTTTGGTCCACCAAGACTAATTAAAATTTCAATCAGGGTGTATTTGCTGACTTTTATTTACTTATGATAATTTACCTATCAGTTTAACCTTTGGAGTGTGTAGTGAGTGTTGTTAACCCACTGAGGAGTTGTGGGCTAGCTTAGGAAGTCTTGGGTGCTTGCCAAAACTTCTCTGGCGCCCTTTTTGTATACTCAATAATTTTTTGAAGAATCCACCCCTTCTTCGACTCGAAGCTAGTCGACTGGCGAGCACGGGTTGTACCACGTGAGACAACCCGCATACCTATAACGAGCACTGAGAGGGTTTGTAGGTTTTTCTCGTTATAAGTTACCTTAAAAAGCGCGTAGAATATGTGATTAAATCAATGCCAAATTTTCGGGCACAATCTCAGCTAGGAATTCAAGCACTGCTGATTCTAAAAATCCACATTCGATCAAAATATAGCATAATGAATTTCCGAGAACAAATCAGAGAAAAATCACAAATTTGTAAAATCTGGAATTTCAAACAATCACATTTCACGTTCGTTAACACAAAGTGAATTCTCAAAATTGATTGATTTATTTGCAGTTTGCAAGTAGATAAATATTGACCGTTTTCCAAAGGAGAGAATAACTGCTTTCTTGCCTATACGGCATATCGTATATTGAATTACATATTACAGACAAATGCAAAAAAATATCCTCTGTGCTTCAGAGTAAGTGTGAACGTAAGACTACTTGGATACGGTTCGTTTCAGTTCGATCGTTATCATACTCAGTGACGTTTCTCGATTGAAATTTTGTTTCCGCCTATTATACGAGTTGGGGGTTGACATTTCTCGCTACCCCTACTTTTCGTCTAAAAAGCAATGTACTGAACGAATCACTATTAAACAGTCACTTAAAACATAAATATAGTGAATTATTTATTTAATCGGTCTGAAAGATCTGATCCTTCTAGATACTAATTTATATCGCAATATTTTGAAAATTCTAGCCGGATATACGATCAGCATTCGAAATCATAAAAAATGGACAGGTATTCGTGTCGTATAACGTGTACTTACTCAACAATCGTTCTTTTACAATCATAAGTGAATCGTACAATCCAGAATCGTATGTGACTCGTACAGTCGACAGTCTGCAGTAACATCAAGATCCGATCGAATCAAGGACAATCCAACTTCAAGTCCCATCGTCGTCTCCACATCGTCGTCTTCACGTCGTCGCCTCTATATCGAATAGTTCCATATGCATCGGGACATTTCCTAACTGGAGCTCAGACCCAATCAAAAAATATATCACTGGCGTGCCATTTAGCCGCCTATTAAGATGGCAACGAACCCAGCAACTCCAACATTTTTGTCGGAGATGGCAGAAGAAATATTTGTTCCACGTGCAGATGCGTCCCCAAGTTCAGCAGCTATCCAGCCCCAACATTACCGTTAGGACACTTCTTGTCGTCCTGATGGAAGACAGCTTTCCACTTATGCAGTGGCGTCTCGGAGGTGTTTGGAAGAGCACCCTGATAGTGACGAAATTGTGTGTGGGGTTTCGGTAAAAATGACCAGTGGACTTCTCAAGAGCGCCATAAAGAAAGTGTATATTGCGCCAACCGAAATTAAACATTAAATTGAGCATTAACAGCAATCGCATTATTTTTTTCTTCTAATAATAACTGTAAATATTTTCTTTAATATAATTTTTTTTCTCTTTTTATATAGTTATATTTTATTATTATTTTTTTGTTAATTGTATAATTTTTCTGTATTTGAAATTTATTTAAAACTTCAAGGGACGCGGTATGTTACCGCCTATTATGCAAGTCCTCTCGCTACCCCGACTTTTCTTCTAAAGACCCGTGATCTGAACTTATCACTAAACCCTCTATCCAGTAGTAAGACTGTCCGGAGGCCGCTATCATTCTAATCTACGTAGGCTTATATTTACAAAATTTATTTCGTTCAAAACGATTTGTCTGCCTTGAGGAATTCTAGATCTACGAAATCGAATAGTTTGAACCGTTTGATCGCAACCGTTGTTGCCAACCTGTACCAAATGAAAGCCGTGAAGATAATTGACAAAAGCCGTGTTTTTATAAGCTTCGGCCGTGTCAAAAGTTTAAGCTGTAAAAATATAAGGAATGATAATGTTTTTCCTGGGTCGAAAATGCGGTAATAAAATATTTATTTAATATAGAAAATAATAAAACTTATTAATTAATCTGACAGATGAAATTTATCATCTTCTTCTCTGATGGTATTAACTGATTCGTTTTTATTATATATTTCATTTTTTGTCATTTTTTTATCATGCTTTTATTGGGATTAAATTCAGTACAAGAAGATTTTCCTTTCCGATAACAGTTTTTGTAATCAACAAATTCTTTCTTTGGTTTTGATTAAATTAAATGCTGTCGGCCAATCAGATTTCTCAATTTTTTCATTTCACACGGTTATGCCCTTCGTTCGTCTCCGTGTTGAAATTGTTTGCAATTTTAAATTTTCATTTGGGGAAAACTGTATGAAATGTGCCGTATTTTATAGCGGTCGTCGGAAAAATAAGTTTGTAAACTAAAAAGCCGTGTATATATTGCACGGCAGTACAGCAAAGCCATGAGCGTAGGTTTTGGTGAAAAAGCCGTGAAAACACGGTAATTACCGTGTCGTTGGCAACACTGATCGCAACCGATCATCGAATTCAGTCATAGTCCAGTCGGTAGAGGTTCGGACTGTGTCGAAACGTGATAACTCAGAAATAACAATGCAGACCTACTTTAAATGGCAAGTACAATAACACCTTAAAATGCTGGCAAAAACATTTATTAGGAAAAAAGTTATTAAAAATTTAATTGAAAAATTCGGGTTTTTAGTGTATTTTTTTAAATAAGTCAGCAGGATGACTGTACGAAAAAATGCTTCATATATGATCTAATCGTAATTAATATAGCTACAAAATTCCGGTGGTGCGATTTTGAAATTTTCAATAACAAAGCCGTAATATGGAAAAAAACGGTAAACGTCAATTGTTCAAAGTTGCTGTAAAAATCGCAATTATAAACCAAAATTTAAAAACTGTCTAAAAATATAGATCAATTTATATACAATAATGACGCTGAAGCTGAAAATCAGGAAAGCAAAACTTTTTGTTCTATGAGGTTTTATAAATCTACTGCATCGAAAACTCAAGGCTTTGCCAAATTGGTTTGAAGCATCGCTGATCTTTGAAATATGTTATACAGGTAGTGTAAATATGCAGAAACCAATCTCAATTTGCAAAATTCAATTATCTTCATTTTTACAGCGTTGGTAAGGTTTTATACGTCACCCTACTTTTAAACGCCACCGTTTTTTCCCTATAGTTTTTGCAATTTTCATCTTAGAGAAATCTCGTTGACGTAAATCGATTCCTTCTATTTTTTGACGTATTCTCAAAAAAATTTTTGGTGCCACGACCTTCTGGACCGAAGATACGTTTTTTTTTCAAAAAAATCTGGAAGACGCAATAAACACGTTACAGCACTCTAATTTTTGGCTGTTAACACTTAATACTTATATTTTCAATACAAAAATATTCATTGATTTCTAGTGTTCGTAATCGAGTATCAAAGTGAAGCGCGCGCGGCGGAGTGGGGGAAGGCCGGTGCGCTCACACTGAAAACTGATTTCGTGCGTTCAAAGTGGCTTTCGCTAGCAAAATCTTTAATATATTGGCTTCTGGATCCCGTAAAAATTTTTTTTTGTACTTAATTTGGGGTACGTCGACGAGACAAACGAAAATAACGTATTCATTTTCATTTTCGCGGCAAAATAATATGAGAAATATGTCATTTCCCGTGTTTTTAAATTTCCTTTGCTTTTTTTGTCAATTAAGTTGTTATTTATTAGTATTATTATATTTTTCATGCAATATTTTTACTTTTTTGGTTTTTTAAATAATACTGACGTCATGTTAGGCCAGCACGAGACGCGCACGAAATGTGACGCTGGTTGTTCATTAACTTTTCTCGGCTTCTACTTGATCAAAAAGGTACGTTTTTTTAAACGCACGAAATCAGTTTTCAGTGTGAGCGCATCGGGCGTCTCCCACTCCGCCGCGCGCTCCGGCCGCCGCATTCACTTTGATACTCTATTACGAACACTAGAAATCAATGAATATTTTTGTATTGAAAATATAAGTATTAAATATTAACTGCCCAAAAACAGACTGCTGTAACGTGTTTATTTCGTTTTCTAGTTTTTTTTTGAAAAAAAACGTATCTTCGGTCCAGAAGGTCGTGGCACAAAAATTTTTTTTTTTGAGAATACGTCAAAAATAGAAGAAATCGATTTACGTCGTAGATATTTCTTTAAGATGAAAATTGCAAAAACTATAGGGATAAAACGGGGACGTATAAAAGTAGGGTGACGTATAAAACCTTACCAAAGCTGTAAAAATAAAGATAATTGAATTTTGCAAATTGATATTTGTTTCTGCATATTTACACTACCTGTATACTAAATTTCAAGTATCAGCGTTGCTTCAAACCAATTTGGCAAAGCCTTGAGTTTTCGATGCAGTAGATTTATAAAACCTCATAGAACAAGAAGTGCATGCTAAGACATACAGAATTGGAAGACCGAGAGAGGGGTCGACATATATATCACCAGTGTTGCGTTTCCGCACCAAGCAAAGATTACCAATGTATTTTCTCAAATAAAATAGAATTTATAAACCAATATATACAAATATGTGAGATACGATATGTGATTAGTTATATTGGAAAATAAAAATAAATTATAATGGCCTCGTTTCTTAAAAAAATATTTACATACATAAGAAATAACCATTTTTTTCGGTAAAATTTAGACACGATATTTAACAGTAATATTGTTATTGTCATGTTTACAAAAATTTTTACGTTTTTCTAGGTTACTCTTCCTCATATTTAAGCAAAAATTAATTGTTTATTGTAAATGTAGAATGATAAAAAAAATATAAACAAACTGGTGCGTTTTCGCACCAGTTGTAAAAAATGGGGATGAGACGACTCTATCAAAAACATGTGTATGAATGGTACATTGCAATCAAAAGAGATCAATATATTGTGGGAGATTTGCGTCGCTCTGGTCGGCCATAAACGTTCTCATCTGAATTTCACTCTAAAGAAAATATACTATTCAAATCATCTCCAATGAACATTGAACCAATAAAAGCGTCTTCTAAAATTTTACCCCATGAATTTGACTGAATTTTTTTCTACGATCAGCATCATCATAAAAATGTTGAAGATGATTATATTCTTAGGGAAGGATAACTGAAGATGAAGGATTTTATGTACAGAATGTATGAAATAGCCACTCTCCTATATAGTTTTCGAAATTCAGAAAGGTTGCCCTATATCATAGTACTAACACATGAACCATGTTGTCAACTCTTTTGATAATACCTAATACCTCAGAAATTTTTGTTGCCGATGCAACCAAAATAACACATTTTTTATTTTTATTTAGACTGAGAAATTTTGTTTGTAGTTTTCGCACTTATGTTTAGAGCGCCAGTTATAAGCTAAATAATATTAAATATTTCAACCGAACTTAGCGTCAAATAAAGCTCACAACTGTGTTCATATTCTCAAAAATGAGTAAGATTACCTTATCTTATTGAGTAGTTTCCTTAATAATTATGTTCCTTTTGAACTAATTTCTCGAGAGTCTCTATAGTTTGTTCTTCATATGTTATTCTTCTATATAGTCAAATTCGAAAAAGGTTTCCCTTCATCATAGCACCGACGTGAACTACGTTGTCAACTGCTTTTGCAGTATCAGACACCTAACTTTTCCAAAATAACACATTTTTCATTATTTTTTGATATTGGGAGATTTTGTTTATGGTTTTCACACTAATGATCAAGAGCAGCTGTTACACGCTAAACAATATTAAATAGGTAATTTAAAATAAGTTAGCGTCAAAGAAGATTCATAATTAACAATTGTTCATATTTTCAAATATGGGTAAGATTACCTACCTTATCATTAATAACTCTGTTCCTTTTTACCTAATTTCTTGAGAGCTCCTCTCCTTAGTTTGTTAATTAATGTAAATTATATACTTAGTAAAAGTGTTTACATTATTATTCGACGAAGTAAAGAGCTCATGTGAAATGAATTGATTTCGGAAGTAGTATTTTAGTTGACATGATGATATTTAGGGTTACATTTGGGTATACATCTTTTATGAACTACTAACATCAGAAATTTCAATGAAATCTTTATTAGTCACGAATCTTTCAACAGTATTTGAGATATTTTAAAATTTAATAAATAGAACAATCGCAAGGACGTACACATTCTCCGGTATATTCATCAAGGACAAATCCATCTTGACAAACACATCCAGGTGTACAAACGAAACAGTAACAAGTTAAGTTGGGGATTGGGTTTCTGCATGTTGGAATATCCTCATTATTACAACATGACAGACATCCTCGAATTTGAGACGCACCTATAACAGACAATTAATAATAAAGTATATCGAATTATGTTGAGTTTCGATTTTACATCTATTTCTACAGATTTGAACATAAATGCCATTTATTACAGTTCTATTGAAAATATTATACATTTCAATGAAAACTATATGTTAGAAATATAATATCCATCATACAAGTACGGTCCGCCAAAGGGCTAAAACTGCTGACGTTAAGTTTATTAGATGAACCAAGTTTATTAGATGAACAAATTAAAATAACGACATCAAGTAACAAATGTTGCCCGGACATTGGCCATAAAACTGGAGATATTTCAAAATACCCATAGATTCATAGATATACAAATTCAAATTACCACAATACAAATTGTCGAACGAATCGTAGACAGAAACCCAGCAAACTACAAACGAGAAAGTCGAATCTTCAGAACTCACTATTTGTTCTTCATATCAAGGGCACGTGTTATATATTCAAGTTATTCAATTCACAAATATGTTTCTTAGCAAATGCATATTAAAAATTGGAAGCAAATCAAGGTAAGTATCCCCGGACGGAAGGCGACGAGAATGTACCCTCCGAATCCGCACATGCTCCTGCGAGCCGAATTAATCCTCATATGGTCCTTCACATATAAATTAAAAAAGAAAGAAGTAGCAGAAAGATACGCACAGACAGTCGCAGAAAATATACGATTTAAACCGACAAAATGTACGGGAAACTTGGAAGAAACGTGGAATGTTTTCAAAGTAGCGGTAAGTGAGGCAGCCAAACAATTATGTGATATATGCAAAACAACTACCAGCAAAAAATAACCACCATGGTGGACTACCCAAATAAAGGAAAAAATAAAAAAGAAAAAAGGCACATGGAAGCGATATCTGACAAGCAGAACAATAGAAAACTATGGAAAATACAGAGAACAAAGGAAGAAGTGAAACATATGGTAGTAAAAGCCAAGAGAGCGATCTGGACAGATTTCGGTAAAAAATTGGAAAATGACTGCAAAGGAAATCAGAAATTGTTTTACAAAACGATTAAATATTTAAGAAAGGGTAAAAAACACGACGAAATATACATAAAGGATGAAAATGGTAAACTTTTAACAGAAGAGGCAAACATAATGGAAAGATGGAAGTCGTATTCTAATAAATTACTTATGGGAACAAAAGATAATAATGAACACAATAAAGAAAACAATAACATAAGTGATAAAGAGGACCACGATGGTAACAATAACAAAAGAAGAAGTTACAGAAGGGATCAAATGTCTAAGAAATGTAAAAGCTGCCGAATGCGGCAGAATACTACTTGAAATGGTAAAAGCTATGGGGGAGAGAGGACTTATTTAAAAAGATATGCAACATATCTTGGAGTACAGCAAAGATACCAAAAGACTGGGAAGTAGCGTCGTTACTACTAATTTTTAAGTTAAGCGATAACTAGCAATGTAACACCTGCAGAGGAATAATTTTATTGTGTACGTCAATGAAAGTGTACGAAAAAATCATAGATAACAAATTGATACCAGAATTTCAGGATCATTACACTCCGCGTATTACAAATCGTTTCATTTGTTCTCGAAAGACGCACATAATTTATATTGTTTGGGACCGAATAATAATTTAAAAGACTGATAATGTTATTTAACACGACATGTTATACTTTAATTTATTCCACTCAAAGCTCCACTCTGGGGCGGATTTGGGAAGCTGCAATTTGTTTATATAACGTATATGTTCGTTTACATTTTATAACTTAAGTAAATTTACGCGTCTCTATCGCTGCTGTACATACAAAACATGCTATAATACAGGGTTATACTAGTAAAACGCCTCTAGTTCAACCCAACCCGCGTTTTACTCAACAAATTAATCCCAAGCAAAGTGTGGGTCGTTATTCCAATCTTCACTTATTTCACATTTTATAAATAAAATATTTTTAATTAGATATTATAGACTAGGATTGAAAAGAGGTGAAGTTTATTCATTTTTAAATATCCATTTAATTTATTTAAAAAAAACAAAAATAAATTAACATGGAGACCAAATCTATGAGTGTCAAAAATATCAAGTGACATTAAAAAATATAATTGTAAACTGGCAGATATATAAAAAACTTCAACTTGACAGTTCAATTTAAAAAACGTTTGTAACATCATTTTTGTGAAGATTACTATCAATAAAACTTATTTACGAAACAGATCGGTGCTTTATATTCAACGAACTAATATTTCCTTTATGGTGCCGAAACCAGGGAAGTTTTATTGTCTAGTAATTTTTATCGGATCGAACTAAAACGATTATAATGGATTTAGTACTTCGAAAAACGTTACGCGCAGCATTAACGAAGCTAGTGAATAACGCGAACGACATTATTAATAACGAAACTGCAAATACTAGTGACGTGCCCGCGTTAATAGCTCGCATTAAAGCACAGAAGGACAGTTTGAATAGTGTTAATGAACGACTGTATCCCACGTTTAGTGATGAACATGCTGAAGCTGAGTGCGCGAAGATTGTGGAATACGATGATCTCGCTGTTGCAACAGTTGCGAGATTGGAACAACGTCTGAAACTGCAACAATCTTTACCGCCACAAAACGATCAGAGAAGCTTGGAGCAACAGTCATCTAACGGTAACGTTCATAGTCAGGAAAACATGTCGGTAAGATTACCAAAACTAAATTTCATTAAATTTAACGGAGATATTGAGGCTTGGCCGGCATTTTGGGAACAATTCCGTTTGGTCGTTCACGAGAATGGTTCTTTAAACGATGCTGCAAAATTTGCTTATCTTAAGTCTTATTTGTCTGATAAAGCCGCTGAACCATTAACGGATTTCGCAATCGGAAAATTCAGACAATACCGTAGATTATAATAAGCAAATTAGCAGTTTATTGCAATTTATTAAACTAGAATTGGATTCAATCGAACAAGCTCACTGTGAAAAGGTAACGGACTATAAAAATTGCAAAGATAATAATAGCAAACGAACATTGTCAACTCAAAATAATAGTGCATCAGAGAACGATCAATTTACGGCCGCGAGTTTATTAACTGTAAATAATGAAAACTACTTGTTTTGCAAATCAAAAACGCACAAAACAAAAGTTTGCAAAGCGTCTGTAAATATCTCGCGAAAAAAGGACATTTTAAAAGAAAACAATTGTTGTTTTCGCTGTACCAGACCTAGGCAGCGATCGAATCAAGGAATAACGGACAATCCAACTTCAAGTCCCATCGTCGTCTCCACATCGTCGTCTTCACGTCGTCGCCTCTATATCGAATAGTTCCATACGCATCGGGACATTTCCTAACTGGAGCTCAGACCCAATCGAAAAATATATCACTGGCGTGCCATTTGACCGCCTGTCAAGATGGCAACGAACCCAGCAACTCCAACATTTTTGTCGGAGATGGCAGAAGAAATATTTGTTCCACGTGCAGATGCGTCCCCAAGTTCAGCAGCTATCCAGCCCCAACATTACCGTTAGGACACTTCTTGTCGTCCTGATGGAAGACAGCTTTCCACTTATGCCGTGGTGTCTCGGACGTGTTTGGGAGAGCACCCTGATAGTGACGAAATTGTGTGTGGGGTTTCGGTAAAAACGACCAGTGGACTTCTCAAGAGCGCCATAAAGAAAGTGTATATTGCGCCAACCGAAATTGAACATTAAATTGAGCATTAACAGCAATCGCATTATTTTTTTCTTCTAATAATAACTGTAAATATTTTCTTTAATATAATTTTTTTTCTCTTTTTATATAGTTATATTTAATTATTATTTTTTTGTTACTTATATAATTTTTCTGTATTTGAAATTTATTTAAAACTTCAAGGGACGCGGTATGTTACCGCCTATTATGCAAGTCCTCTCGCTACCCCGACTTTTCTTCTAAAGACCCGTGATCTGAACTTATCACTAAACCCTCTATCCAGTAGTAAGACTGTCCGGAGGCCGCTATCATTCTAATCTACGTAGGCTTATATTTACAAAATTTATTTCGTTCAAAACGATTTGTCTGCCTTGAGGAATTCTAGATCTACGAAATCGAATAGTTTGAACCGTTTGATCGCAACCGTTGTTGCCAACCTGTACCAAATGAAAGCCGTGAAGATAAATTGACAAAAGCCGTGTTTTTATAAGCTTCGGCCGTGTCAAAAGTTTAAGCTGTAAAAATATTAGGAATGATAATGTTTTTCCTGGGTCGAAAATGCGGTAATAAAATATTTATTTAATATAGAAAATAATAAAACTTATTTATTAATCTGACAGATGAAATTCATCATCTTCTTCTCTGATGGTATTAACTGATTCGTTTTTATTATATATTTCATTTTTTGTCATTTTTTATCATGCTTTTATTGGGATTAAATTCAGTACAGGAATGGAAGATTTTCCTTTCCGATAACAGTTTTTGTAATCAACAAATTCTTTCTTTGGTTTTGATTAAATTAAATGCTGTCGGCCAATCAGATTTCTCAATTTTTTCATTTCACACGTTTATGCCCTTCGTTCGTCTCCGTGTTGAAATTGTTTGCAATTTTAAATTTTCATTTGGGGAAAACTGTATGAAATGTGCCGTATTTTATAGCGGTCGTCGGAAAAATAAGTTTGTAAACTAAAAAGCCGTGTATATATTGCACGGCAGTACAGCAAAGCCATGAGCGTAGGTTTTGGTGAAAAAGCCGTGAAAACACGGTAATTACCGTGTCGTTGGCAACACTAATCGCAACCGATCATCGAATTCAGTCATAGTCCAGTCGGTAGAGGTTCGGACTGTGCCGAAACGTGATAACTCAGAAATAACAATGCAGACCTACTTTAAATGGCAAGTACAATAACACCTTAAAATGCTGGCAAAAACATTTATTAGGAAAAAAAGTTATTAAAAATTTAATTGAAAAATTCGGGTTTTTAGTGTATTTCTTTAAATAAGTCAGCAGGATGACTGTACGAAAAAATGCTTCATATATGATTTAATCGTAATAAATATAGCTACAAAATGCCGGTGGTGCGATTTTGAAATTTTCAATAACAAAGCCGTGAGATGGAAAAAACGGTAAACGTCAATTGTTCAAAGTTGCTGTAAAAATCGCAATTATAAACCAAAATTTATTAAACTTTCTAAAATTATAGATCAATTTATATACAATAATGACGCTGAAGCTGAAAATCAGGAAAGCAAAACTTTTTGTTCTATGAGGTTTTATAAATCTACTGCATCGAAAACTCAAGGATTTGCCAAATTGGTTTGAAGCATCGCTGATATTTGAAATATGTTATACAGGTAGTGTAAATATGCAGAAACCAATCTCAATTTGCAAAATTCAATTATCTTCATTTTTACCGCTTTGGTAAGGTTTTATACGTCACCCTACTTTTAAACGCCACCGTTTTTTCCCTATAGTTTTTGCAATTTTCATCTTAGAGAAATCTCGTTGAGGTAAATCGATTCCTTCTATTTTTTGACGTATTCTCAAAAAAAAATTTTGTGCCACGACCTTCTGGACCGAAGATACGTTTTTTTTTCAAAAAAATCTGGAAGACGCAATAAACACATGTTATTTTTTTGAATTTTCTATACCAATAAAAATGAACCGAGAATATACTTTTAATATAAGATACCTACAGCATATATACTAAAATATATATTGCAAAGTAAGTTACTTACTATCACAAACAGAGCACTCGTCCATATGTATACAATTTCCTGTTAAATCATCTCTTATCAATCCACAACTGCTATCACATTCACAGCGTTGCACGCAAACTTCAGGGCAAATTCCATATTGTTGAGGATTCGGATTTTGACAAGTTGCTTCAGGTACACAATATGAAGCACACGAGTTGAAAACTTCATCCACAGAACATTGTGGAACTAAAAAGAATGAATTAATATATTCTATTATATCCTAGTATTCCGTCTAATTTTGATCTTGACAAATGCACACGTGGTGGCAGTAATATGGTCTTTTGTAGCGTTTTATTTTTTTGGTATTATTTAAAAACATTCAACTAAAGATAGACGAACCAAGTCATTCATAAATTCAGGTTTGGTTTGTGGAGTCATTTATACTTACTTGGCAACGCTGCAATATGCTCCACCTCAATATTTTCTCGCTTGCTCGACCTTTGAATGTTTGGTTGCCATAAGCGGCTCGTTATTAATATGCAAAGGTGAATTAATATTAGGAATTTGGAATATAGGGTAAAGAGAAGTATATTAATCAGATCATATGGTAAAATATTTAAATAAAAGATGTACAATATTTTATTGATAGATAGATAGGTTCAAATATATAGAGAGATAGACCAAACATTTGAAAAACATTGAAGATATTTTTCTCATGCTCACAATTACCACCAATATCCAAGTTAAAATCGTAAATTAAACTAATATAATATACAGGGTGTCCCGGGATCTATGGGAAAAAAGTCAGCAGCGTATAATTTGAGCTAAAATAATGTTAGTACTTCATATAAACTTTCTATGCAGGCCCTCGTTCTCGAGTTATAGGCTTCCAAAGTTTTAATTTTGAATTTGGTTTTTATTTTTTTTTTGTACTAGTTATTTGATCTTTATAAAATTTACGGCAAAGCTATAATGTACGTGTATGTTTATTTTGGAAAGGTGAACAGATTTACAGTAGTGCCTTGAAGACAGGGACGGACTACTCGCAATGGTTAGTGATCCAAAAAATTTGCAGGGATGGCACACCCTATATGAAGTTATCGAAATTGACATCCCCACACATTGAGCTAGCGAAAAGGTACTCTTGTTGGAATTCGATGAAATAAGCCGTTTGGCAATATTTACAGTTTTATTAATGCAGTACGTACCATTTCACGCATCATACACCACGAGGTAAAACTAACTTATTAATACGATGTCTAAGATTTACCTACAGTACAAAAAAATATTTTAACGATAGCAGAAGATAAAAAACATTAACGACCTATTAATTCGAGAGTTGGTAAAAACTTTTCAAATGTGTTTTTACCATTTATCAAGTAACCATAGGATTAGTTGTCAAACGTTGTGTAGAATTGTTCGTAGTCAGTACTTGTCAATAATTCATAAGTCCTTAATTTAACAGTTGCAATGGCAGAATTCACTTTTATTGAGTACGCAGATATGCATTTAGTATATGGACTGGCTTCGCGAAACTATTCAGAGGCCAGAAGACTCTATGCAGAATATTTTGCAAACAGAGCATTTCCAGACAGACGAATGTTTGAGCGTATTGATCTCAGGTTGCGAGAAACAGGTATGAATAAGTAAATGTACTTTTCCATGTATACAAAACAAAATATTGAATTTTAGGAAGGTTTTTGCCAAAAAATGTGGAGAAGGTCCAGTACGAAGCGTACGTACTTTGGCAGTTGAACAAGACTTGTTAAATGCAGTTGATAATGAACCATCAACGAGTTTACGAAAATTATCAAGAGAACACAACGTCTCGAAATCAGTTGTTCTATCCGTTTCACATGAAAAAGTACACAGTATGACAGTGGCTGATTATCCTGCATAACTTGAGTATAGCCAGTGGTTTCTACGACAACAACAAGCAGACAATACATTTATTAGTAACGTTCTCTTCTCATAATATGCATTTATGGGATGATGTGAATCCACATGGCATTATCCAAACTAGGAACCAGCATAGATTGATGGTTAATGTTTGGGCAGGAATAGTTTGCATTCATTTGATAGGGCCATACTTTATTGACGGTACTTTGACCGGTCAGAGATATTCGGAGTTTTTGCAAAATAAGTTATGGAACGTGATTGATGATGTGCCATAACAAACTCGTAGGAATTTATGGTTCATACATGATGGGGCCTCTCCTTATTTCAGTTTAGATGTACGACAGCATTCACACACAAGGTTTCCTAATATAGGGATAGATCGTATAGGCCCTTTTGAATGGCCACCGCAATCAGGAGACGTTAATCCTATGGATTTCTGTCTCTGGGGTTATCTCAAAAGTAAGGTATACGCAACACCTGTGCAAACCAGGCAAGATTTGATAGAGAGAATTGTGTTACACTGCAATGTTATTAAAAATAATATGGCATTGCTCTTTCAAGTGCAAAGAAACAACCTTAGTACTAACATTATTTTGGCTCAGATTATACGCTCCTGACTTGTTTCCCATTAGTCCCGGGACACCCTGTATAATAGTTGAAAAAAAGTCATTTGATTAAAAACGACGATCTATATAGACGCAAATTAAAAAGATATTCTGGTTTACCAGCTCGCAACCTTTAGAGCGACAGTAAGACGAAAACAGTGAAAAACCATTTATATTAATTGCTTATAGTTCTATATGCGATAGCCAGTGCTCAGATATACAAAGAATGTCAAACCTTTCTACAGCTAGTGATACATTTATTTCAACTACTTCATTATTTAAACATTGAGCATTGATATGTAACACCGAGAACATATAGAATAAAATTTATTGATCTCACAATATCAAATAATGACATGAGACAAGTCAAATATGAACAAATGAAATTGAAAAGTCAGCTAATTTCTATATACTGGTAAGGCCTAGAAAAACCTGATTTATACCTTGTGTCATGAGCGTTAATGTCACTATTCCGTAAATAATAGCTTTTATTTCTACTAACAAATATGATAAAATCCAATATATGACGGCCGTACACAGTTGAAATTCTCAAGTTGGTAAAAACAGGTCGACAGAAATCTACAAGTGTATATTTTTCAGCAAAAAACGAATGAAATATAATTTTTGTAGTTTCTACTTTGTTGCAGAATGTTTTCATATTTTATTAGGGGGAATAATACATTCCTTTCTTTTATTGTATATTTTTTTAACTTTTCTACAGTTTGTGTCCACCCATGAGCTAAAACAAAATGGCGTCAAACATATATTATCCATAACCTGTGAAATGTTTGGTTTGTACTAGTAATATCTACTTTGTGTCACAAAATGCACTTCGCCATTACTCTTTTCTTCGTCATATACCTTACGAACAACTCTAGATCAGATAAAAACTAAAAACTTCAAGAAAAACAGCAAAACACCTTCCACCATAACCTGCCAGTGACTGTAAACTGTATTGGCAACACGGTCTTGAATAATGAATGAAATAGCGTACGTTGTGTTGATCATAGAATAGCAGGTTGTCACGTTGACGATAATTTTTTCGTAGTATATCTATAAATTCTATGCATTTTTACTAGCATAAATGATATATGGTTTAAATAGAAAGATGCTTCAGAATTAATATGTATTCTAGCGTTGTGAACAATTTTAATTCTAAAAATGCAATAATAGGATAATTTTGTGCTTGTTTTGTCCGTGTAAATAAACAAAAATGGGTTATTTTACACATGAAAATATTATGAACGTCGATGAACTGTTTCCTTAACAATGTTTTTAAATGAAACTCAAGGTCTCTAGTTAATTCCACAATATAATACAAGTTATTGAAAATTCTAAAAAATTGACAATTGTTTCGATAAATCAATATCATCGTCAGAATGACAGAAGTTACATTTCATTTTATGCCTACCTGATGTTTAGTAGTTATATTTGGCTAGACCAAGAAGTCACCTAACTTGTGATTGGCTTAATATATGTTTACAGAAAAAAGAAGAAGATGTGATATTACAAATATTGAAGCTTAGATATTATTAGCCCTATGGTGATATCCTGGATATCATTTTTCCAATTAAGATCAGTATAACTGTGCAATGATATAGAAAACCAGGAAAACTATATCTGCTGATCTTTACAATTATCACTTAAGAAGACAGTTTATTAGTGGAGAATTCCCTAGATTTAACTGTTCATTGACAACTTAATATTGTGAGTTTCTTAAATGTCTTCTAATTTCCAGTTCGTCAAGGAAATCCAGTTCTAGTTTCTTTTCACAAATATGCAGTACTTCTAGTTTTGTGTTAGATGTCAATGAATGATTGGTGTCAAGTAGACGTTTTGCGTAGTGGGATTTATCTGGTTGTTTTAATTTGTATGCTCGTAAGTGCTCACTGTATCGTATTTCAAAATTCCTAAGGGTCTGACCCAAATAGACAGCAGTTTATATAAACTCACATGTCCAGAATGTAATGCTGTCTATTTGGGTCAGACCCTTAGGAATTTTGAAATACGATACAGTGAGCACTTACGAGCATACAGATTAAAACAACCAGATAAATCCCACTACGCAAAACATCTACTTGACACCAATCATTCATTGACACCTAACACAAAACTAGAAGTACTGCATATTTGTGAAAAGGAACAAGAACTGGATTTCCTTGAAGAACTGGAAATTAGAAGACATTTAAGAAACCCACAATATGAAGTTGTCAATGAACAGTTAAATCTAGGGAATTCTCCACTAATAAACTGTTTTCTTAAGTGATAACTGTAAAGATCAGCAGATATAGTTTTCCTGGTTTTCTATATCATTGCACAGTTATACTGATCTTAATTGGAAAAATGATATCCAGGATATCACCATAGGGCTAATAATATCTAAGCTTCAATATTTGTAATATCACATCTTCTTCTTTTTTCTGTAAACATATATTAAACCAATCACAAGTTAGGTTACTTCTTGGTCTAGCCAAATATAACTACTAAACATCAGGTAGGCATAAAATGAAATGTAACTTCTGTCATTCTGACGATGATATTGATTTATCGAAACATTTGTCAATTTTTTAGAATTTTCAATAACTTGTATTATATTGTGGAATTAACTAGAGACCTTGAGTTTCATTTAAAAACACTAATATGAGCATATTCCACGAAGTAAGGGTCGAGACAGTCAATGTTTCCTTAACGTTTGATCGCAGCTAATTGGATCTTAGTTAGTCTATCGTCAGTTGAACGGATTTGGTATTATTCCCAGTAAACATAGAAATGTACATTCACGTTCTAAGAATTTACGTTTTAGGTCCAAAAACGGATATACGAATTAAGAATGTTCGTAGTATATGTTATTCACATCCCTTTTAGAGAAAGTTCTTTCAGCAACCGTCCTATGAATATATGTTTGCAGAATATTCCAAACGTGAATGTTCTTAGCAACTACATATAAATAATATCCCTTAATATGCATGCTACGTTAGGACATTCCGATTGGAACATTCTTGCCACGTGATAAAAACATTCCACCAGGTTAGTAAAAAGATCCTTAGCATGTGATAAATATATACGTATCGTAATAATTCTTGAGAAGAGAGAGAAGAAAGTTTTGAAAATCGGTACATGGAACGTTAGATCCTTGTATGTTAACATAATGGGACTGAGCGAAACCAGATGGCCAGACCAAGACGAAATGCTAATTGAACAATCAAAAATATACTATTCAGGTAACAACGAACAGCAACATAGAAATGGAGTAGCAATAGTTGTACAAAAAAATCTCAAACATTTAGTAGCTAGCTTCACACCCATATCAGATAGAGTAATTATGATAGGAATAAAAACAGCGCAAAGAACACTCAACATAATTCAAGTATATGCTCCCACGGCTGATAAAGTCGAAGAAGAAATTGATCAATTTTATGATGATGTCCAACAAGCTATAGATATTACGAAAAACAGAGATATTACAATCATTATGGGAGACTTTAATGCAAAGATAGGGAAAGGTAAAGTGGATATTATTGGGGATTTTGGACTGGGAATAAGGAACGAAAGAGGAGATAGATTGACAGAGTTCTGCCAAGAACATGATATGGCAATCACAAACACCTTCTGCAAGCTGCATGAAAGACGATTATATACATGGAAATCGCCAGCTGATAAAGACAACAAGATTAGAGGAAATCAGATAGACTATGTTTTGATTAAGAAGAGATATCGGAATACCATCAAAACGGCTAAAACCTACCCGGGTACGGACATCGGGACAGACCACAATCCAGTGAGAGTTAAAATGGAAATCCGCCTCAAGAAACAAGCAGCCATAGATAACAAAAAGCAGCTCCCAGTTTCACATCTGAAAAACCCAATGGTAAAACAACAACTTACAGAAAAAATAAATGAAGAACTAAGCAAACTTGATTTAACCCCGAGCTCCGACGTAAACATAAAATGGGAAACTCTTAAAACTACAATTATGACCCCAACAACAGACCTATTAGCAACAATCAAGGATACAAACAAGAAAAAATCATGGATGACTGATGACATATTACAGTTAATGGAAATCAGAAGGTCGTACAAGAATAGAGACGAAAGCGCATATAAGACCATACAGAAAGAAATTAGAAAGAAAATACGACACGCCAAAGAAAAATGGTACGAAGGAAAATGCGTAGAAATAGAAGAACTCCAAGCAAAACTTGATGACTTCAATCTCCATAAAAATATTAAAGAACTAGCGGGCATCAAAAGAGCAAACAAAAGCAGTATTCTATTAGACAAAAACGGTAAGATAATTCCAGACACCAAAGGGAAACTAGAAAGATGGAAAGAGTACATCGAAGAATTGTTTGAAGATGAGAGACAACAGGAAACAACAGATGGAGACACAGATAAGGAACAGGGCCCAAATATAACAAAAGAAGAAGTTATATATGCAGTTAAAACAGCTAAAAACAAAGCTCCAGGACCTGATGAAACACCAACAGAAATTATCAATTTAATTGCAGAAGATCAAATTGGAATACTGGTAGATCTGTACAACACGGTATTTAACACCGGAATCATTCCTAGAGAATGGCTCAAATCAACATTTATTACACTGCCAAAAAAATCGAACGCTAAGGAATGTAAGGATCACCGTACGATCAGCCTAATGAGCCATACCCTTAAGATATTCCTTAAAATTATACATCGAAGATTTTTTAGAAAGATTGAGCAAGATCTTAGCGAAACACAATTTGGTTTCAGAAATGCAATGGGTACTAGAGACGGGTTGTTTGCTTTTAATGTGTTGTCTCAAAGACTCATGGACGTCAATCAGCCAATATATGTAGCCTTCCTCGATTATAACAAAGCCTTCGACAAAGTCCGCCATAATCACCTCATAAATCGCATGAGAGATAAAAACATTGACAGGAATGATATCAGGATAATAACATATCTCTATTTCAACCAGACTGCCAAAGTTTCGGTGCAAAATGAACTTTCAGAAGAGATAAAAATAAAACGTGGACTAAGACAGGGATGCGTGCTCTCACCATTACTCTTCAATTTGTATTCAGAAGATATAGTACCAGAAGTACTGGAAAATCAAAAGACAACGGGAGTGAAAGTTAATGGGAAGGTTATAAACAACATCAGATACGCGGATGACACAGTACTAATAGCAGAAACCCTGGAAGAACTGCAAAGGCTAACAGACCTAGTAGTACGGATCAGCGAAGAAAGGGGGCTCACACTTAACACCAAAAAGACTAAATTCATGACAATCACAAAACACCAACAACAGCGAGAAACATTATGGATCAAAGGGGAGCCAGTGGAGAAGGTCCGCAAATACAAGTACTTGGGAACAACTGTAAATGACAATAATGATTACTCACAAGAAATAAGATCAAGAATCGGAAAAGCTAGAACAGTGTTTAATAAAATGAGGAATGCATTAACCAGAACAGATCTTAGTCTACATCTTAAAATCAGAATGCTTAAATGCTACATATTTCCAGTACTATTATATGGAATGGAAGCCTGGACGCTTAAGAAGTGCGACACTGACCGGCTGGAAGCATTCGAGAGGTGGACATATCGAAGAATCCTCAGAATAAGCTGGGTGAGCAGAACAACTAACAAGGAGGTATTGAGAAGAATGGGAAAGGAGAAGGAAATAATCAACACAATCAAAATCAGAAAATTGCAATATATGGGCCACGTGATGAGAGGGGAGAGGTATACACTATTGCAAACTAATATACAAGAAAAAATACAGGGTAAAAGAAGTATAGGAAGAAGACGCATCTCCTGGTTGAACAACCTAAGGCAGTGGTACAACAGTAGCTCTGTTGATTTGTTCAGATCCGCAGCTTCAAAGATGAAAATCGCCATGATGATAGCCAACCTTCTTAAAGGAGACGACACGTGAAGAAGAAGAAGGAGTACGCAAGGTAAAAGATTTACGCTTGTGTTTCAATTGCTTGAGGCAAAGTCACTCATTGAAAACCTGCAAAGCTAGCGCGTGTACAAAATAACGGAAAAAACACCACACATCAATTCATTTCGAAAAATCTGAGAGGGTAGTAAAATCAGGGAATACTTCGAGCGAATCGATTCAAGAATTTAGGCAGCAGGTGGCATTGCCAGTTGCCGAAGGTAGTGTCATACTTTCTAGTAGCGCGAGTCTTAGCAATAATCCCGTGATCTTACAAACAGCATGGTACAAATTTTGGAGTCCAATGGAGTTCCGATGAGATGTAGAGCTTCACTTGATGGGGGTAGGCAGATCAACCTCATCCCTGCAGAGAAATTAGGTCTTCAAAGGCATGAGTTACCATTAACCATTTCAGGGGTGGGTGGAAATTCAGTCAACTTGAGCCATCGTTGTGAGATTAGGGTACAATCCTGTGTGAACGCATTCGAAGTGTATTTGTCGTGAATCATAATTCCATCCATTTGTGCCCCCCAGCCAAGTCATCACATTGACATAGCTGAGTGGAATGTTCCCAAACATATTATTTTGACATAGGCAGGCTTCTATAGATCTGGGGCTGGAGTTTATCTAAGTTTATTATGCATTGACAAATATCATCAGGTCCTAACCGCCCTACTCTCCAAAAAACGAGATTTGATTAGGTTTTGAGTTGTGAATACCCTTCCAAAAGCCGTTCTTCTATTAGTCGGTGTCATGTGAATACGAATCTGGATGTTCAAGCTCAGTTATCGAAATTCTGGGAGATTGAAGAGCCTTATCATTCTAAGCCATCTTGGTCGACTGAAGAAAAGGAGTGTGAGGATATTTTTGTGAAAACCACTGGTCGAGACACTGAAGGCAAGTTTATAGTGCAGATTCCCTTTAAACAACCCATATCTTTGCTGGACGAATCTAGAGTTCAAGCGTTGAGGCACTTTCACTCTCTAGAGTGGAAACTACAGAGAAATCCTAAGCTAAAGGAAATATATAGAGAGATTATTAGAGAATACATTCAGTTAGGTCATATGTCCCTGGTGAATGAGTTGAAGGAGGTAAAGGTGTCATACTATTTTCCACACCACAGTGTAATTAACGAAAAGAACCAGACGACCAATCTTAGAGTTGTCTTTGACGGTTCTGCGAAGTCGGACACTGGGAAATACTTGAATGATCTTCAGTATGTGGGTCTTACTTTTGACATATATGCTGTACAACATAGTGATATGTGGAGATATTATCAAAAAAATATCTCCAAATTTAGATACATCCCGAATAGAGATGCCTACGGAGGATACTGTGGAGGCTATTCAGGAGTACGAACTCAAGACGGTCACCTATGGTAATGCGTCTTCTCCCTTCTTAGCAGTGCTTTGTCTGCAACAGTTATCTAAAGAGAGTGTAATTTCTTACCCGAAGGTTTCGAAGATAATCGAGAGAGATTTTTACATGGTTGATATAAGTTCGGGCACAGATACGGTTCAGAAACCCATTCCTCTGTGTACTAACTTGCAAGCAGCTTCGAAATCAGGTGGATTCGAACTACAGAAATGGGCATCTAATAGTGAGGAGGTAGTGGAGTATCTTAAGCAGAGTAGTGATTTCAATCATAAAAATAGGTGAAAAGAATAAAACCAAAGCCTTAGGTTTGGATTGGGTATAACGCAAGATGTTTTGACGTATGATATTATAGAACCGAAACTCCAAAAGGTTTCTAAACGCGTAATACTGTCAGAAATATATTTGATCCTTTAGGTCTTTTGGCACCTAGCGTTATTGTGGCGAAAATTATTCTTTAAAAACTGCGGATGAATAAGCTTTCTTGGGATGAAGGGGTTCCAATGGATATTAATACCCGGCGGAGAGTATTTCGGCAACATATGGGCAACCTCAATTACCTCCGCATTGCGAAACAAATAACTTGCAGAGATGCCATTCACGTCGAAAATCGTTGTTTTACTGACGCTTCATTGGAAGTATACGGAGCATGCATCTACGTTCGTAGTGTGAATGAGAGAGGAGAAACTAAAGTGCAACTTTTGTTAGCGAAGAGTAAAGTTGCTCTTTTGAAAACAATAACAATTCCGAAATTAGACTTGTGTGGAGCTTTAGTTTTATCCCAGTTAATTCAAAAAATAAATATTTCTTTGATAAGGAAAGTTGATAGCTACTTTCTTTGGTGTGATTCAACAGTGTGTTTGAGCTGGATAAAAATACAACCAAATCTTCTTCAAACCTTCGTGAGCAATCGAGTATCTCAAATACAGAGTTTAACAAATCCTTCAGATTGGTACTATATTCGGACCAAGGAGAATCCAGCAGACTTATTATCCCGGGGAGTTATGCCAAGTTTACTCCAGAGTTCAAAGCTTTGGTGAGGAGGACCAACTTGGCTCTCTCAGTCACGTGAATTTTGGCCAGTTAGTGCATTTGAGCTTGAATCCTATCTTCGAGAAATGAAAAAAAAGCTACAATCTTAAAGATGCAGTAGATAGAATTTTTTTCGTTTCACAGATTTTCTACTGTAATCAGACTTGAACGAGTTACAGCTTATTGCCTGAGATTCTTAAATAATTGCCATAGTGGAGAGGAGCTGAAGGGTTCTTTGAGTGTGAGAGGGTTGAATGAGGCGGTGAAACTCTTAGTCAGATTGTACCAGAGCGTTTGTTTCGAGAATGAGATTGGGTTTCTAAAAAAGTGGAAAGAGCTTCCAAGGGAAAATAAGCTACTTAAATTAAAGCCGTACCTTGCATGTTGGAGGTAGATTGGAACTTTCAAATTTCAGTTTTGAGAAGAAACATCCGGCGTTACTTGATGGAAATCATTATATCACCACACTATTTATCAAATACGAGCATTTGAGATGATTGCACGCTGGTCCCCGATTGTTATTAGCTCGTATTAGTGACAATTATAGGCCGATTCGAGGTAGAGTTTTAGTACGAAAAATTGTTGTTGAATGTATCCGATGTTTCGGAAATAAACCTATGCGAAAATTGCCAATTATGGGAATGTTACCTGAAGCTCGTGTAATCTGCGCCGCACCATTCCAAACAACGGGGGTAGATTACGCAGATCCGTATATTCTCAAAGATAGGAAAGGCAAGGGAAGTAAGAGGTCAAAATGTTACGTTGCAGTATTTAAATGCTTTTCTACGAAATGCGTCCATATAGAGTTGGTTCCCGACTCAACCACGGAAGCTTTTTTGGCGGCATTTCGACGTTTTGTTTCTAGGAGAGATGTGCCACCACATATTTATTCTGACAACGGAAAGACGTTTGTTGGAACTAGAAACAATTTATCGGAGTTGTGGGAATTTCTAATAAAAAATAAGCAAACTGTGATCGAGTCGTGTACAAATGAGGGAGTACAGTGGAATTTAATTCTGGTATATTTGCCACATATGGAAGGTTTGTGGGAAGCAGGAGTTAAATCTTGCAAAAAACATTTGAAGAGTGTTTTAGGTAATAAAACAACAGTTACCTTTGAGGAGATGTATACCATATTAACACAGATCGAGGCAATTCTCAATTCTCGTTCACTCTCCCCTCTTTCCTCTGATCACAATGATCTGACCGCACTTCCTTCCTCACATTTTTTGATTGGTAAACCGTTGACCGGTGGTCCCGACAGTATGTCTCCCAACTTCAAACCAGGGTAAAGTGGAGAAGCAACAGTCCAATGTGAAAGTTAGCGAATTAGTTTTTTTAAGAGATGATAATGCGCCGCCTCTTCGATGGGAGCTAGGTAGAGTAATAGACGTTCATCCTGTAGCAGATGGGATAATTCGAGTAGTTTCAGTGAAAACTCCGAGCGGTAATGTTCGACGTGCGTTGTCGAAAGTTTGCGTTTTACCTCTACTGCGAGACATTGTTGACACCAGCCAGTGCAAATAATTAATACATTGAAAGGGTTACTTTTCCAAGGTGGGAGCTATGTTGAGACTTTTTTGACAAGCCAACAAGTGTGCCGTTACGAGGTTGATCTGACAGCCGACGTCAAAAAAAAACAGAAGAGAAATCAAAAATCGTCAATTCAAGAAACATACATTATGTGATTAATACGAGTATTTTTTGTAAGTTCGTTATAATAAAGTTTAACCAAATGTGCTCGAAATATTCATTATACAACAATTATCTTGAAAATGGTTTGTAATTTTGAAGGCAAATAATGTTGGATCACATGAAAAAGAAGGTGTTAGGAATGTGCATGCTCTTATCACATGACTATCATGCTCGTATCACATAACCATCATGTTCTTATCACATAACTATTATGCTTTGGACATTATATCATATTCTTAGAACTTGCTTTCTTAGGGCATGGTATAGACCTTTGCCTAGTCAAGTAATAAGGACATTCAGGGAACATGCTGCGGCACATTCTTAGAATCCGTGATATCTGCCTCCGATAGGGGTTTGTAATATATTCTTAGGGAATTCTTTTCACATGCTGTATGTTTTTTACGCACGTTCTTAGAACATGATGTTTCTGTTAGATACATTCTCGGAACATGAATAGCTTGCGATTTTGTTTACTGGGTTTTAATATTAAGCTTTGTTTATTCCATAGAAAGAAGAAGTGCGCTTACCTGAAACAATGGGACAGTTTTCTTTTAGGACGCACAATCCTGTGAATGCGTCTCTGATATATCCATTGTATATATCACAATCACACCTTTGTTCACACATAAATGTACAAACTCCTGAAGCTGTCGGATTGGGGTTTTGACAAGTAGGCTCAGGTAGACAATTTGACGCACATGTGTTATAATATTCGTTTTCACCACACACTGTAAAAATGCATTCAAAGTTAAAATAAAAAAAATTATTCTTAAATTCAATATATAATTCAATAATAGGGTTGTTGTTAAATTTAATTGAGTACGTAACATGATGTACTAACGCCTAAGAATCTCCGTAGTCAAATCTCCAGTAAGAAATTACGCAAAAGTTTGCAAAACAAACATGTGTTAGGTTATCTTTAAACAAACAAGTGTAGAGTGTTTCAAAAATTATTGTGCTAAATAGATTCTGCTTATTATAAATACTGTTTCGTGCCTCAATATGAAAGTAAAACAACTGAAACAACAACAAAACTGTTCTTTCATGGTTTGTAACGTAAATTTCGTTCCCCACTCGTAATATTTCTAGAACTACGATAGCCATTTTTTAGGCTTATTTCAGAATAAAATAGGACTATTGTAGAGAGTAAATTGATATATATATATATATATATATATATATATATATATATATATATATATATTATAGTGGATATTGTTATATTTTAATATATACTTATATGATTTACCTTTATTTACCCGTTTTTACCTTCGGCTAGCCCTATATGATTATATGAAAATTTTTTAATTGTATGTATTGTTTAAATTTTATATTGCAGTCGGAAGCATGAGACTTCTCTCTTTGAGTCCTGGACACCTATTAGAAAAAATTTTTACACATATGAACATTTACTTATTATGATTTCGTGATAGGTCTATTCCTGAATAAATTATATATCTTTATTTCAATCATCTCACCATATGATAATCGAATGAATGATTTAAACAATGTTCATGAAAAGTGTTATGGACATTGACTGGAATAAGAAAAATACCAACACTTAAATAAAAATATTTTAATAAATTGTTGATGAAATCTTCAAAAATTTACACACACAAATAATCCTGAACCTCCCCTGTATTCTTTGATGGTCATGCGCACTGAACGCTTATAGTAGCTGCTTCGGCGCAACGGAGCAACTCTTCCGGTTCAACGTTTCTCGTCGTCACAAAATTATAGTACACAGTTAACGTGGAGGATGCAAACGTTTAACAGTTCAATGTTCATCAATTTAGTGCATTTAGAATAATATGGTTGAAAACTTATATTAAACAGTTACATATATAATTCAAGTTGTGAATTAAGTGTGTGTTTGATAGTTATAAGAATAGGTCAGCATGCAAAGCGGAAATTAAGATTGGAAAAGCATTTATGAGTGGTGTGAACTTTGATTATTTTACAAACGAAAAACTTTTTACAAGTAAGTACATATTTAATATCTAAAATTATTGTTGCAGAAAATTAGAGTTCTTTAATTATCCATGGATAAAATTTGGTATTAATTATTTTAAAGTTTCTTTGGCCAATTTTAGATTATTCAAATTTAAATGTTCAAATTAATTTCAAAAGTTCACTTTTTCTTTGTTTGTTTGGAATTCCAAATTAAAAAAAACTCAAATAACACAGACCTTATATTCCATTCTCGGCGTGGTGGACCTGCAACATCCCGTGTCTTTTCTTAGGTATTCCTTACCCAAGAAATACTCGTTCGGCACGTTTCACTTTTTCACAGGGGTTAATCGACATTATTATTATGAATTTTTTTATTGATTTAGATTTAAAATTATTACTTTTACTTTAAAGTTTTTACAAAATCTTCTCAGAGAATTACATCCCAGTTCCTCATTCCCCAACTAACTCTCGACTCCCCTTTTTCTTTTTAAAAATCAACAACATTTTTACAATCTCTCAAACACAGCCTCCTAATTTGTTATTTTATTCAACAATTGTCAATGATAATGTTTTTTTTATGGAAATACTGAATTCTTCAATTAAAATAGTCTTGGAGAGTGAAATCACTTGTATAAATGGTTTAACAATATCTTATAGAATATATAAATAGTCTTTTACATGTATTACAATGGTTTCAATCCTTGTAATTCCTTTTTTTTTAGTAAATTTGTTTACAATTAATATACAATTTCTACAATCTAAATTTATGATTTAAATTTATGGAACTGTTTATTTTTTAATTCTTTAATTAGCACTAATTTCGCTTTATATAAACTCTAACTTAATTTCAAATTTACATTCTCTGTTTTATATTAACTTCCAACTCATTGAATTTAGGTTGGCAATATTATAACTAGATTCAATCACTTCCTTCATTGATTTCGATTTGATTACTAGATTTCTATGACATACAATATGGCTCTTATTCCGAATGTCATATTTCATACAGTTTTACTTTTATAAATTATTTTTTTCAAATTATAACTTTTTATTGTATTTGCATATCGTTAATAAATTAGTGATTTGATTATTAATTCTTATTATTTTAGGTTTTGAACAAATTAACATCCTTTTCCCGATTCAAGTGTGGACATAGCAGCGTTCAGATTGATTTTAATGAAAATTGTTGACATTGACTTGACCTTAGGATTTATTTGTGAAGGTAACATTTTCTTAAGAATTAATTTCTATATTATCATTACCATTCTATTCCTTATCCTTAATCCATTTCTTAAATTGATGTACTCAATATTTTATAATACATTTGCTTAAGTCATTCATTCGTTTTATGTTAAATTTTGCTCTTAATTAGGTAGTGTCTAATGATACACCATACGTATATACAAAAAAAATTCCTTTTTAATTCAATCTAATATATGAATATTTATCTATACTAGAGGACTGGCTTAATATATATATATATATATATATATATATATATATATATATATATATAGCTGAAAAGCGAAAAACGCCGTGATCGTTGCTGATCAATTAGAACACAAATTGAAAAATATCTTATTGGGGATTGCAGCATAAGAGGAAAATTACACTCTATTCAATTCTCCAAGCTTTCGTAAATCTTTATTTACATCATCAGGGAACTACAATACGGAAAGAAAAACATAAATTATAAAAAGTGTTCATAAAAACATTTCTACAACTTACATTGATCGAGATTGCATCATTGATCTTGAACACAGGAAAAGTGCACAACAGAAAGTCATTAAAGAAATAGGTCCAGTCGGCAATACATTTGCCTATTACTGGTAAACATTTTTATTTAAAACATTATTAAAAAGTAAAAAGTTAAAAAACATGCTTCTTTCCTCACAGATATCTTGACCAAGGCATACAGTAATGACAATGAGTATTTCATTAAGGACTCCTTCCAGGTTTTTGAATTATTTAACAGAAGAACTCTTCCACGAAACTATGTTTTGGTCAGTCTGGATGTGGTTTCACTTTTTAGCAATGTTCATTTACAAGCACTTATACGTTCAGTTCACAAACACTGGCCATCCATTAGTACAGTGTGTAATATTGATATTGACATGTTCACTGAGTTGATTGAATTCCTGTTCAGTTCTACCTGCTTTTCTTTTAATAATAAATTTTACAAGCAGACTTTTGGTACTCCTATGGGTGCTAGTATTTCTCCGATATTAGCGTGCTATGTAATGGATGATCTGTTGGACGTGGTCCTTCCGGTACTTCCTTTCAGTGTACCTTTTATCAAGAAATATGTAGATGATATAATCCTAGCTTGCCCTGTGGACTCCACTGATGATCTCCTTTTCACCTTTAATAGCTATGATCCTTACATTCAGTTTACTATCGAAACAGAAAACTCTAACATGGCTGTCCCTTTTTTAGATACTTTATGGACTAGGTCTCCTGATAATGTGATTATAATTGATTGGTATAGAAAACAAAGTAGCTCTGGGAGATATCTCAACTACAATTCTTACCATAAATTTAGCATAAAGATTAACTTGGTTAAACAAATGACAGCTAGAGTTATGAACCTCTCTGACCCTGTATTTAGAAATAAGAATCGTAATATTCTCTTTAATTTGTTCCTTGACAATTCCTATCCAAAACAGTTACTGAGAAAGATCATCTTCAACACGTCTTCTGTTTTGTCACAAACCTCAATACATTGAATTGACGCAGCAGGTGCAACTGAGTTGGATCCTCTCTCATCCTCCAGAACGATTCCTTCCGTTTTAACGGTTTCTCTGCCTTATATAAAGGAAATTACGCCCAGACTTGCTAGAATTTTTTCACAATACTTACAGAATGTTAGGTTTGCCTCCAGGAGTTCCTTGATTGTTAAGTCAATTTATAGTCCTTTGAAAGACAAGATACCTGTTGTGGATTGTAGTAATGTTGTTTATAAGCTTTGTTGTAACAGTTGTGGTCTATCATATATTGGTCAAACTTCCCAAAAAATTTCAAGCCGTGTATCCCTCCATAAAAGTGATATAAGGTTACATCCTGAAAGATGTTCTCTGGCTAATCATGTCTCCTCGTTGGATCATGTCATTGATTTTGAGGGAGTTAAAATCCTTTCTCGTGAGAGAAGTTATAATAAAAGACTGTTTTTGGAAATGGCTTTCATCTTCCAGGAAGAAGGTTGTATGAATAGGAAGACTGACATTCAGAATTTGAGTAGTCTCTACTCCCTCCTCCTAACGCTTGATAAGCACAATTGTCTCCATATTAATAACAATAATAATAATAATGATAATATGAATAATTCTCACTAGTTTCCTACTTGTGGCATCTTTGTAGGTGTTCCCCCCTTTTTAGTAGGTGTTCCCCCATTATTATTAGTTCCACAATAATATTTATAATAATAAGTAATAACATTAATAATCACATATTAATTCTCGTGATTAAAATAATTTTTTCATTGGAATGATAACTCAAATACATTTGCATAATTTTGGTACCACCCTTGTATTCTCTTGAAAGTTTCAATTCGATTGTTTCAGTGTCTCGCGTCATTGCAAAGATCGATTCTTTTCATTCATTTAGTAATGATGATTGGTGTACTTAACCTGACATTTTTAGTTTCCGCCATTATTCTCACAAGTCCGCGTGGGTGTGTGGATTCTCGATTTTAAATGTTTTTTAACTTTTTACTTTTTAATAATGTTTTAAATAAAAATGTTTACCAGTAATAGGCAAATGTATCGCCGACTGGACCTATTTCTTTAATGACTTTCTGTTGTGCACTTTTCCTGTGTTCAAGATCAATGATGCAATCTCGATCAATGTAAGTTGTAGAAATGTTTTTATGAACACTTTTTATAATTTATGTATTTCTTTCCTTATTGTAGTTCCCTGATGATGTAAATAAAGATTTACGAAAGCTTGGAGAATTGAATAGAGTGTAATTTTCCTCTTATGCTGCAATCCCCAATAAGATATTTTTCAATTTGTGTATATATATATATATATATATATATATATATACAACGCAAAAGTCTAGTGATATTTTTGTAAAATCCTAAAACCAATGAAAGACATTTTTGTGATCATATAAACGTATTTCGACTGTGACTGTTGTCTAAATACTTACTTTTTTATATAAAAAAAATTCAAAAGAATTAATAATACGTGTTTTAGAACGTTTTCACAAGGGACGAAATACTGACATTTTAATGTTTTGTTTAATTCCGATTTTTGGTCATTTCATACTGTTCTTGCTTAGTAGGTGTGTTAAAGATAGTGTGTTTTTACCATGGAACGACAACATTTAACGTTGGATGAGATTTATAGGGCGGTGGGCCCGCTTCAAGCTGGTGTGCGACAAATCCAAGTAGCCGAAGAGTAGGGAGTCTCGCAAACTATCATAAGTCGATTATGGCGTCGGTTTAGACACATTCGGAGTACAGCCGAGTAACATCTAGGACGGGGTCGTTCTACAATAGCCGCTCAAGACCGGTATTTAGTTGTAACCGCTAGAAGGCAACCGACAATCAGAGCACCTGTGTTGGTTAATGAATTACAGCGTGCATATAATGTGACAATTGGCAGTAATACGGTGAGGAATCGTCTCCATGAAGCCGATCTTCGTTGTCGGCGACCATTGAAATGTCCACCTCTGTCTAGAGGCAATAGCGCTGCACAATTAACCTGATATCAAGAGCTTCTGAATAGGGCTGACAATGACTGGCCTACAGTTTTATTCACCGATTAGTCTAGATTTGGATTTCATCTAGATTCTCGTCGGACGACAGTGTGGAGACAGCCCGGAAATTTAGAACGCTTGCGACATGTGCAGGAAGTGTACACATACAGAGGTAGCACATTATTGGTATGGGGCGGAATCATTATTGACGGAAGAACAGAGCTCATTATCCCATGCGGCTTTCTCACAAGTCAGTAGTATTTGGATACTATTCTCCAACTGTCGTTCGTCCATTTGCTGGTGCTGTTGAAGATAACTTTCACTTATTGCATAATAACGCTCGACCACATGTTGCCGGTATTGTAGTAAACTGGTTGGATAACGAGAGTATTGATGCATTGCCATGGCCAGCAAAGTCACCGGACTTGAATCCTATTGTGCATGTATGGGACATGCTCCAACGACGAATTACTCCACTTATGGGCAACATTCACAAAGAGTCTCAATTTCGAGAGCTTCTGAGACTACAATTGACACAAATACTTCAAGCAGACATTAATAATGTAATTTTGAGCATGAATGCTGGATGTACGGCTGTGATAAATTAACGCGGTGGCCATACTTTATTTTAAGTTTAATTTTTGTGTTTTTTGTATTTTTTTTTAAAAAACAGTGATTTTTAGAATATATGTTTTTGTTCAGTTTTCTGTTATTCTTTGCAAAAAAGTTAATGTTTTTAACATATTAAACAACAATCTGAACTAAAACTTTTGAATTACTTTTTCAAGTGGATTACATGTAAAAACACGACTACTTACAAAAATATCCCTAGACTTTTGCGTTGTATATATATATATATTTATATATATATATATATATATATATATATATATATATATATATATATATATATATATATACAGGGTGTCCCGGGACTAATGGGAAAAAAGTCAGGAGCGTATAATCTGAGCTAAAATAATGTTAGTTCTTCATATAAACTTTTACTATGCAGGCCCTCGTTTTCGAGTTATAGGCCTCCAAAGTTTTAATTTTGAATTTGGTTTTTATTTTTATTTTTTGTACTAGTTATTTGATTTTTAAAAAATTTACGGCAAAGCTATAATGTAAGTGTATGTTTATTTTGGTAAGGTAAACAGATTTACAGTAGTGCATTGAAGCCAGGGACGGACTACTCGCAATGGTTAGTGATGCAAAAAATTTGCAGGTATGGCACACCCTGTATGAAATTATCGAAATTCACTTCCCCACACATTAAGCTAACGAAAAGGTACTCTTGTTGGAATTCGATAAAATAAGCCGTTTGGCTAATATTTACAGTTTTATTAATGCACTACGTACAAATCTACCTTACTAACTTATTAATACGATGTCCAGAATTTACTTGCTTTTAATCAAAATTACGAACACAACATTATTAAACCATTAATAAAACCTCAAAAAACACAAGTTATAAAACATTAGACTAAAACTAATTCCTAAACAACAACAAAAACTAACGTTATTCTAATAAATGTTCAATATGAGCTCCTCCCACTTCCACGCACATTCTAAGTCTACGAAGGTTGTTTCTTTGCACTTGAAAGAGCAATCCCACACTATTTCTAATAACATTGCAGTGTAACACAATTCTGTCTATTAAATCTTGCCTTGTTTGCACAGGTGTTGCGTATACCTTACTTTTGAGATAACCCTAGAGAAAGAAATCCATAGGATTAACGTCTCCTGATCGCGGTGGCCATTGAAAAGGGCCTCCACGACCAATCCATCTATTAGGAAGCCTTGTGTGTAAATGCTGTCGTACATCTAAACTGAAATGAGGAGGGGCCCCATCATGCATGAACCATAAATTCCTACGAGTTTGTAGTAGCACATCATCAAACAGGTTCCATAACTCATTTTGCAAAAACTCCAAATATCTCTGACCGGTCAAAGTACCGTCAATAAAGTATGGCTGTATCAAATGATTGCCAACTATTCCTGCCAAACATTAACCATGAATCTATGCTGGATCCTAGTTTGGATAATGCCATGTGGATTCACATCATCCCATAAATGCATATTATGAGAATTTATGATTCCATCTCTGGTGAAACCGGATTCGTTCGTAAAGAGAACGTTACTAATAAATGTGTTGTCTGCTTGTTGTTGTCGCAGAAACCACTGGCTATACTCAAGTCGTGCAGGATAATCAGCCACTGTCATAGGGTGTACTTTTTTCATGTGAAAAGGATATAACAGCTGTCCTTTTAGGACGCGATGAACAACTGATTTCGAGACGTTATGTTCTCTTGATAATTTTCTAAAACTCGATGGTTCATTATCAACTGCATTTAACAAGTCTTGTTCAACTGCCACAGTACGTATGCTTCGTACTGGACCTTCTCCAGCTTTTTCTGGCGAAAATCTTCCTAAAATTTAAAATTTTGTTTTGTATACATGGAAAATTACATTTACTTATTCATACCTGTTTCTCGTAACCTGAGATCAATACGCCCAAACATTCGTCTGTCTGGCAATGCTCTGTTTGCAAAATGTTCTTCATAAAGCCTTTTGGCCTCTAAACAGTTTCGAGAAGCCAGTCCATACATTAGATGTTCATCTGCGTACTCAATAAAAGCGAATTCTGCTATTGTAACTGTTAAATTAAGGACTTATGAATTATTGACAAGTACTGACTACGAACTATTCTACACAACGTTTGACAACTAATCCTATGGTAACTTGATAAACGGTAAAAACACTTATAAAAAGTTTTTACCAACTTTCCAATTAATAAGTCGCTAATGTTTTTCATCTTCTGCTATCGTTAAATTATTTTTTTGTAGTACTCTAGCTAAATATTGGACATCTATTAAAAGTTAGTTTTACCTCGTTGTGTACTTATAAAAATGGTGAATGCGTAAACTGGTACGTAGTGCATTAATAAAACTGTAAATATTAGCCAAACGGCGTATTTTATCGAATTCCAACAAGAGTACCTTTTCGTTAGCTTAATGTGTGGGGAAGTGAATTTCGATAATTTCATACAGGGTGTGCCGTACCTGCAAAATTTTTGGATCACTAACCATAGCGAGTAGTCCGTCCCTGGCTTCAATGCACTACTGTAAATCTGTTTACCTTACCAAAATAAACATACACATACATTATAGCTTTGCCGTAAATTTTATAAAGATCAAATAACTAGTAAAAAAATACAAATAAAAACCAAATTCAAAATTAAAACTTTGGGGGCCTATAACTCGAAAACGAGGGCCTGCATAGTAAAAGTTTATATGAAGTACTAACATTATTTTAGCTCAGATTATACGCTCCTGACTTTTTTCCCATTAGTCCCGGGACACCCTGTATATATATATATATATATATATATATATATATATATAGCCGAACCAATTTTTGTAGCGAGTTTGGTTTCGATCCGTCAAAAAATGCGCCCTCTATCGTGCCCTCTCTCTATATAATATATATATATATATATATATATATATATATATATATATATATATATATATATATATATATATATATATATATATATATATATATATTATAATTATATATTTGATTTTCTATTATTTTAATTATTTATCTATATTTCTGAAGTTTATCTATGGTTGATATTTATCTATGGTTTTTTATTTATTGAATTGACTAGCTCAGATTATATGATTTATATTTTTTATTTATTAGTTTAATGTTTTAATGGAGAGCATGAGAACACTTACTCTCGTTGGGTTCAGGATAAATTAAACCAGAAAATATATGAAATCTGCATCCCACAAACAACCTGTGAAAATCATCTCCATCAACGCTGTGAATCGATTATATGAAACACAGTAATTCAACCTATGTGTTATGAAACCTTGCCCCGTGTTTGGCAAATGACATGTAAATGAAAATCAACAACTCAAATTTAGTTCCTATAATTATCAAACAAACGTAAAATTGAAAAGCATCATAAGCAGTAAATAAAACTTATGTTAAAATAAATATAATACAGTGCAAATTACAAATACCAACTATTATTATATACCTAAAATTATTATTGTGTACTTTGGCCAAATTTATGAATTACGTTTGAGTTTAATATGGTTAACCAAATAAATCGTTAAAAACACTAACCTGACCACAACACTGGGAAGTCTCTAGTATGTTCTATTTATGTGGAATCTTCTGTACCAAAGCTGGATCTCCTTCAATCTTGTAGTTACAAACTCTATAGTTTGTATGGCAGGTAAGTTCGTAAATTCTTGTTAAATCACTTAGATATTTTTGCTTATAATGTTTATGTTACGATGATAATGGTTTAGGGAACGTATTTTCTCATTATAAAGTGATTACTTTTAGAAAATTCAGGTAGCGTCCCCTCTCAAATTTAAAATGTTTATATTTCCCACAAATTCTTATTATTTCCAAGTATTATCTTTTCAAAATGTTCAATGTATATTGATTAAATGTTTGCAATGTCTTTTGACTTTAATTTCTAATAATTTCCCAAATATCTTTATAAAATTTATAAAATTTTCTTACATGCGTCCTTTTCCATTAGCTTCGCTTCACCAACCATTTGTTTTTTTAAATCAACAAACTTTTTTTTGTCCGCTTTGTTATTTGTAAAACAAAAAACTTACTACATACTAGATAGAATATGCTTTGTCTTATCTAATGTTTTATATGTCGATAAATGTCTTTATATTTTTCTATGATTATGGATTGTTGATGTAAGATTTCCAACTAATTTACCATTCCTATTTACATACTCATTCTTTCAAAAATCTACCTCATTTTAATTAACAAAATTATATCTATTTGACTTTAAATTTCAATATCAATCCATATACAATCTAGAATGTTCGAATATCTGTCATAATGCCTTTCAATTAAATCTTTACTCATCATTACATATTTATCTATTACAAACTTGGCTCTTTATTTATTTCAGTCATCATATTTTTCTATTATCAATAGTTCACAAACATAAATAATTCTATGGTAGAATCTACCTCTGCACTAAGTGTACTTCATTAACAGACATGAAATTTTTAGCTGTCACTCCAGTTATCTCCTTTTTAATATAAACTTTACACTTTTGTTGGTATATATCGTGATCTAACATTCTATTTATTATTGTCTGATACTAATTTATTTTCTTTTCAGATTCATTGTTAGATGTTCGAAATACTGGATACAAATTATCATTTGCTATAGACAAGAAAATGAGTTTATGATTTGTTAAGATATAATTAAAATTTTATGAAAATAATGCAGTTTAAAATCTGGAATCCTAAGGTAAATAATTTTACTATTACTTATGTATCTCTTTCGTTTTGAAGCATAATTAATATAATAAAAGTTCAATTCAATAGAAAATATATATTCTTCTTATATTATCATCATTAGAAAAGATAATTCCAGCTGTGTGAAACAATTAATTTCCATCTGTTACTCTACAAGGTTGCAAATTTCATATTTTTGTGTTCCATTTTATTTACTGTTTCTTACGATAAGTTCAATATATATATATATATATATATATATATATATATATATATAAATCTAAAATCTTGAACGAGTTCGTTAACAGGCCAAATCGCCCAAGTAGAAACAAAATGGCGGCCTGTCAAAATTGAAAAAAAATCGTATTTCTTTTGTTTTTGATCTGGCGCAAAAAAGTTACTGATATTTTTTTTAGAACTTAACACGTTCTACAACTTTTTTCCTAAAACGTCCAATTTTTGTCTAAAACGTACATGAAAACATTTATTTAAGGAAATTTAAATTTTGTTTTTTTTTGTTTTGAATCTGATGCGAAAACTTTACTGAAATAAGCCGTCCAATTGGTCTTGTGCTATTGGAATTTTTTGAATACAGTCCGAATAGTTTTCGGTTCAACAATAAAATCCTTGGTTAATTGAGTGGACGAATGTAGAGGATTCTTTTCCACACTTGCACAGATTAAAATACCCCTTTCTCATTTTCCGGGTTGGATCAAACGATTTTGGGTACGTGCTCCATGTTTTGTAGGAGTGAAATATTCCGATAAATTGATGGTAGAATAAACAGGAGTGTGGATACTGTTATCAGGCATGACACCAAACAGGCTGAATACGAATATTGAGTGAATGAAAACGACGAATACTCAGTGTGTATTTATTTATTAATTTCCAGCTAAGCGCTTTCGGCTATTAAGCCATTTAAAAAATAGGTGTCGAAACCATCCAGTTGATAAAGAACAATCTTCAAAGTTGAATCATTGTTATGATTAAGTCATTGAATTAAAAAACATTAAAATATTAAAATAACCCTATTGGAAGGGTGTAAAATTATAATTTACATGATGTAAATTCATTCAAAAATAAAAACTTTGAATACGAAGAGGCACAGGAGAAGTGATCAGGACTACAGAGGGCTAACATTGTCGCCTGAGGTTATTCGTTCCAAGAGATCGATTCTTATCGAAAAGGGCAATCGAAATTCAGTGGTTTTTAGACCATGTAAAACGGTTTGGACATTTTTTCATACCGACCTCAGTTGGTGTTACCTTTAACTCTGAAACATCGAAGAAATCGACTTCAGTGGTGCCAAGAACGACTAGTGTGGAAACAGGATTGGAAAACTATCTTCAGCGATGAATCACGGTTCTGCCTAGATACGCATGATGGTCGAGCGAAAGTGAGAAAGGGACGAGGCGAACATCGTAGCCCTTAATTTGTTATTGAGCACGGAGTGCTTCCAAAGTAATCTGAAATGTTATTTTGGGGGAATAAAATACTCTACAACACATCACTCCCATCATAAAATGAGTTTTACTCCACCCAGTGACACCTGGACTATTTTCTTGCCAACAGCAGGGTAGCAAGTTCAAGTAGGCTTTACTTGATGGGACAGAGAGGTATAATTCATAAATATCGCGTTTAGTATTGCTCCTACATGAGGTACGTATGGAATATGGATATTTGCCCAATAAATAATGGAGAAAGGTATCAATAAAATTGGAGTGCTTCCATGCTATATGACAACTATTGGACCCTTGTTAGGAACAATTCATTGGAGCATAGCAAAATTTCAATGCATTTATTGATTCTTGAAGTTATTTCTTCAAATTTTTTGTGTGAAAATTAAAACCCATGCATTGAAAATGGCATCCACGTTTTTCATAGCAATAAAATTGAACCGAAAATTATACTTTTAATATAAGATGCCAAAAGCATTTAATATCAAATATATAGTGCAAAGTACGTTACTTACGATCACAAACAGGACACTCGTCCTTCTTGATACATTTTCCTGTTGAATCATCTCTTATCAATCCACAACTGCTGTCACATTCACAGCGTTCCACGCAAACTTCAGGGCAAATTCCATATTGTTGAGGATTCGGATTTTGACAAGTTGCTTCAGGTACACAATATGAAGCACACCAGTGCAAAACTTCATCCACAGGACATTGCGGAACTAGGAAAAAAATTTATTAGTATACTCAATTATGTCCCTAGAACTCCAATATAGATCCTTATGCTCTCTTTGGAAGTCCAAATTAAGCTCGTCTAACTTTGATCTTGATAAATGTATACGTGGTGGCAGTAATATGGTCTTTTGTAGCGTTTTATTTTTTTTGGTATTATTTAAAAACACACAACTAAAGATAGACGAACCAAGTCATTCATAAATTCAGGTTAGGTTTGTGGAGTCATTTATACTTACTTGGCAACGCTGCAATCTGCTCCACCTCAATAATTTCTCGCTTGCTCGACCTTTGAATGTTTGGTTGCCATGAGCGGCTCGTTATTGATATGTAAAGGTGAATTAATATTAGGAATTTGGAATATATGGTAAAGAGAAGTATATTGATCAGATCGTATGGTAAAATATTTGAATAAAAGATGTATAATATCTTATTGATAGATAGATAAGTTCAAATATATAGAAAGATAGACCAAACATTTGAAAAATATTGAATACATTTTTCTCATGCTCGCAATTACCACTGATATCCAAGTTAAAATCGTTAATTAAACTAATATAGATAGATAGATAGACAATTTATTGTTCTTTCGTACAGAATACATGAACAAGGAATGACAATATTTCCAATATAAACGTATAAAATAATAACTAAAAAAAGAAATGAATTATAATTTTTTAGATATGCTTGGATGATGCCTTGACGGGAGTGAGAGGATACTTACTACTCGTTTATAATGAATGATCTGATTTTTAAAATATTCTTTGTCACATTATATATTTGATATAATAATTGTGGTTCAGCTTCGTTAATTACTGTTTCAAAGTACGTTAGGGACTGATAGGCTTTAGAGAAGAAATATCTAATTTGTTCATACATTGGACAAACAAATAATAAATGTAGTAGGGATTCTGGAACTAGACAGTTTCAAATTGTGCATATTTCAATTGTTTTTATGATATATGCATTGTTATTAACATACATATACAGTATTTTAGTGTTAGTAGTGCGTAGTTGTGAGATGAAGCGTTTAATGTGCAAAGGGATTGAAAGATCTAAGTGGTTTGTGCTTTGAAAGGGATGCTTGTCTTGTAGTATGTGTTTATACATTGGACAATATGTACTTAGTAATATTTTATTCCAATCCTCTATATGACTATATTGGTCGTATTTTTCTAAAATAATGTTGATTTTATCCCCATCGAAACTATGCATATCAAACTCTGGAGCACCAATTTCAGTTAAAATAATATTTATTTAACTTATCCAATTGTATTTTGATACAGTTTTATTTTGTTGGTATAGTTGGTAAGTTCTATCTAACGCTATCTTAGGAAATCTTTTTGAGGACAATTTTTTAATCTTTAGTAAATATTCTGGAGCTTGTTTTATAATAAAAAATCCAATTTTCACTAGTCTTATTTCTGCTCTCAAAATGTAACTGGGAGTTGTTTTCTGTAAATAGAGAAAAATTTTCCAAAATTGATTTTGAACTATATCTCCCTCATTTATGTACCCGAGTCCCCATATTCCACTGGCATATGTATAGGTTGGAACTACAATGCTATAATAAAGATATTTAACAGTTTCCATATCGGTCATATGTGAGGATTTAATTAAATTTTGGGTTGCGTTTTGTTTTCTTTATACGTGATTTTAAATTTTCTGAGAACGTGCCGTTAAACGAGAATATCACTCCTAAGTAATTATAGCTGTTTACCTGTTCTATTAGTGCATTTTTATACCAAAATTCAGGTTTATGTCCGATATTTGGGCTTTTTCTGAATATAACTACCTTTGTTTTATCTACATTAACTTGTAATTTATTAGCGTCGCAATAACTTTCTAATGTTTTCATTGATTTATTCATCTGAATTTCCGAGTCTTCTAATACTATAAAGTCATCTATCCCAGCAATGAAATGTCTTTGTTTTGATCTAGAGATAATCCTCTAGCTCCTCGTTGTTTAAAGTAGTCGTCTATGTCTGACACATATAAAGCAAATAATAATGGACTTAGCGAGTCACCTTGGATGATGCCTTTGGTGATTTTAATTTTTTTTGAGATACAACCGTTCTGCTCAATTGTTATTGTCCCTAAGGAGTACATATTTTTTGAAATTCTTATTATCTTGCCGCTGATTCTATTAGAGAAAAGCTTTTGCCAAAGTTTATCCGAATTGATATTATCAAAAGCTTTTTTGAAGTCGATAAAAAATGCAAAAACTTTCCTCCCAGGCACTCGCAGATGGTTACTTATCACCGAGTAAAGAACAAAAATATTATCTCCCGTACTTCTTTGTTTACGAAAGCCAGCCTGACATTCTGGTAGCGTTTCAATTGATTCACTGAATGTGTGTAGTCTCTGATTTATTAGTTGGGTGAATAGCTTAGTTTTGTGATTGAGTAAGGCAATACCTCGGTAATTTAGAGGATCGTTTTCAGAGACTTTCTTATGAAAGTGAATCATGTTAATATTTGTCCAATTGCATGGAAGGTATTCTTCCATGTATATTTTGTTAAATAATTCTTGTAGATGTATTATCCAGTTAGTAGGCAAGTTTTTATAAAATTCGTTTGGTATTTTATCATCCCCTACCGCCTTATTAGTATTTGCTATTGTCATTACATTGTATATCTCTTGGATTGTAAAGGGTGAATCTAGATAGGGATGTCTGGCATCCATTATGGATAGGTTCATATTAGCTTCAGTGGTGTTAAAAAATAGGTTATAATAGTTCTCCCATTCTTTGGCCGTTATAGGGTGTTCATTATAGTGCTTTTTTTATGAAGGTTTATATATTTCCATAATTCGGATGGGTTTTTAATATTCAGAGATTTTGCCTGTAGGTTTTGTTGATATTTGATTTGTTTATCTTTGATTAACATCTTAAATATTTTCTTTTCTGTTTTATATTCTTCAATTGTATTTATATTTTATTTACTTTTCTTAATGTTATTTTTCTTTAATTTTAAGATTTTTTTTTCTTTCACACATTCTTTATCAAACCAGGGATTGAATCAAGCTAATATAATATATATATATATATATATATATATATATATATAAACTAGTGAATATTGGGGATGAAATTCACATTCACATTTAATTATTCTCTTTGACCACAGTATTTAACTGTTGTTTTTTCATTCTAGTTTCCCTGATGATGAGGACAAACATCCTCGAAAGCTTGGACATTTTCCGCTAAGAGTATATCTTTTCCAATTTTTTGCTGCAATCCCCAATATTCACTAGTTTTATTCCTAACTAGTCAGCAAAGACTATCTTTCTTATATATATATATATATATATATATATAATAGTTGAAAAAAAATCATTTGATTAAAAACGAAGATCTATATAGACGCAAATTAAAAAGCTATTCTGGTTTACTAACTCGCAACCTTTAGAGCGACAGTTAGACGAAAACAGTGAAAAACCATTTATATTAATTGCTGATAGTTCTATATGCGATAGCCAGTGCTCAGATATACAAAGAATGTCAAACCTTTCTACAGCTAGTAATACATTTATTTCAACTACTTTATTATTCAAACATTGAGCATTGATATGTAACACCGAGAACATACAGAATAAAATTTATTGATCTCACAATATCAAATAATAACATAAGACAAGTTAAATATGAAGAAATGAAATTGAAAAATTCTAGCTAATTTCTATATGCTGGTAAGGCATGGAAAAACCTGATTTATACCTTGTGTCATGAGCGTTAATGTCACTATTCCGTAAATAATAGGTTTTATTTCTACTCACAAATATGATAAAATCCAATATATGGAGGCCGTACTCAGTTGAAATTCTCAAGTTGGTAAAAACAGGTCGATAGGAATCTACAAGTGTATATTTTTCAGCAAAAAACTAATGAAATATAATTTTTGAAATGTTTCTACTTTGTTGCAAATTGTTTTCATATTTTATTAGGGGGAATAATACATTCCTTTCTTTTATTGTATATTTTTTTAACTTTTCTACAGTTTGTGCCCACCCATGAGCTAAAACAAAATGGCGTCAAACATATATTATCCCTAACCTGTGAAATGCTTGGTTTGTACTAGTAATATCTACTTTGTGTCACAAAATGCACTTTGCCATTACACTTTTCTTCGCCATATACCTTACGAACCACTCTATATCATCTAAAAACTGAAAACTTCAAGAAAAACAGCAAAACACCTTCCACCATAACCTGCTAGCGTCTGTAAACTGTATTGGCAACACGGTCATTAAATAATGAATGAAATAGCGTACGTTGTGTTGATCATAGAATAGCAGGTTGTCACGTTGACGATAACTTTTTCGTAAAATATCTATTAATTCAATGCATTTTTACTAGCATAAATGATATATGGATTAAATAAAAAGAGGCTTCAGAATTAATATGTATGCTAGCGTTGTGAACAATTTTAATCCTAAAAATGCACTAATTGGCTAATTTTGTGCTTGTTTTGTCCGTGTGAATAAACAAAAATGGGTTATTTTACACAAGAAAATATTATGAACGTCGATGAACTGTTTCCTTAATGTTTGATCACAGCTATTCGGATCTTAGTTAGTCTATCTTTAGTTGATCGGATTTGGTACTATTCCCAGTAAACATAGAAGGGTACATTCACGTTTTAAGAATTTACGTTTTAGGTCCAACAACGGATATACGAATTAAGAATGTTCGTATATCCCTTAATATGCATGCTACGAATATTCGTTTTTAGGACATTCCGATTGGAACATTCTTGTCACGTGATAGTAACATTTCACCAGGTTAGTAAAAAGATCCTTAGCATGTCATGAATATGTACTTATCGTAATAATTCTTGTTTATTGTTATAGAATTAAAACAAAAATATGTTCTAATAAATATTCTTATCATGCTACCTAAAATAATTATTTATTATATTTTATTAGGAAACGTTAATCTATACGTATTATTGCAGACGTATAAGTCTACTCAAGTTTTTATTAATGCTTTTTTATGCTTCATAATTTTAATTTTGGCGGCTTTATCATAATTTTATATCTGTCTCACTTTTACGTCGTCTTTATCACAGAGAGTGAGAGAAATACGTAAACTTGTTCGAGTTGTTAGTTCAAGTGGCGTTGTCGACCAGCAGTATTGTCTCTTTTATAAGAAATTTTTGTGAAAAGAGCATATAATTTTGAAATTGAGACAAACTCATTTTAAAAAAATACGTAGATAATATTTTACAAGAGAATCGAGATAGAGATATAAAAAATTACAATCGCCAGCAGATTTTAGAACTTGAGAGTAGAATAGAAAGACAGCAAACAATTTTGAGCGTCTTTGACAATGTTCAGGGTGAAATAGATAACTTATCAGATGAAGTAGATGTAGAATTAGGAGCTAGGGAGGAATCTGAGAATGTTTGCCACAAGTTATTAGCCGCGGCCAAAGATATAATAACAGAATTTTATAGATCTCCAGAACAGATAAATTCTGACATTTCCGCCAATGTGGGTAATAACAGTAATAGTAGGGAAATAAAATTACCGGATATTGAATTACAGAAATTTTTTAGAATTTAGAGATTTATTTGATAGTTTAATAAATTCAGATAAAAGCTTAGCGGACATTCAGAAATTTCACTATCTGAGGGCATCTTTGTTTGGAAGAGCCGCGCAGGTTATATGTAGAATAGAGTTCACAGCAGATAATTATGGACTTGCGTGGAATACTGCATGTAACAGATATTATAATCGGGCAATACTTGTCGATAATCATGTGCCACTTTTGTTTGACTTACCGGTATTAACACAAGAGTCTAGTATTGAGTTGGGAAAAATGCTCGATAACATTTCCACACATTTAAGGTCATTAGAGAGCTGGCCTGAACTGGTATGGAGTTGCGCAAGATCGAAGCCGATGGACGAATTTGAAAGAGGCCTATATCCTAAGGATAGAAAACGGCTAAAAATAGGAAATAGAAATAGAGAGCTTAAATCAACCGGTAGTTTTTTGGGATACTTTACTTATTCATATATATAGAGATATAACGGATTTTTTTACAGCTGTTGCCGTTTCTCCGTCCCCAATTTCCATTTTTTCATATCAGAAACCTCGTCTTCCTCTAAGTTCCTCGTGGTCATCGCTTGATCAATGTCATCTCGCCAGCTCCTTCTTGGCCGACCCCTCCTTCTTTTTTCCGGTGGTATCCGGCTATTATATACATGCTTCTTTGTGGCTATTGTAATTTTTCTATTCCAGAGAAGAGAGTTCAGCGTTCTTGTTATTGCTCTACCTTTATTGATTCTTTCTTGGATTTCGTTTTCACTACTTCCTTTTTTATCGAATATTATTCCAAGGTACTTACTATGTTTAACTCCTTTTATTGTGTCGGTGTCCAGGATTAGATCGTTTATCTCTTCATTGCCTACTATGAGGTATTCGCATTTCGCGAGGTTCATCTGAAGGCCTGCCATCTCGTACTCTTCTTTTAGTTTTCTGACCATGTAATTGAGATCATCTTCGTCTTCAGCTATTACTATCTGGTCATCTGCGAAGAACAACGTAAATAATGTGTCATCTCCTATATTTAGGCCCATGGTTTTACATTTTTTTAACCATTTCACAAGAGCTCTATCTAGATAGATTTTAAAAAGTGTAGGAGATAAACAACAGCCTTGTCTTAATACTTTTGTCGTATTGAAAGACGTGGTTATCTTATTTCCTATTTTAATTTTTGTGGAGTTATTCTGATAATAGTTCTGTGTGGCCCGAATCAAAATTTTATTGATCTCCAAGTTTTCCATCTCCTTCCATAGTCTTGAGACGGGTACGCTGTTATATGCTTTTTTTAGATCTATAAGAGCCACATGGGTCTCTCGGTTTCGTTGCACTCTCTTCTCTAAGGTTATTTTTTAGGGTGAAAGTATTATCCACAGTCGATCGTCCTGCTCGAAAGCCTGCTTGCTCTTCAGGCTGTTTCTCCATGATCTCCTCTTCGATTAGGTTTCTTAGTATTCTTGAGTATATTCTGCCTATGGTTGGTATCACAGCGATTCCTCTATAATTCCTGGGATCGTTTTTTGAACCTTTTTTATGAATAGGAGATGTATAAGACTCTCTCCATTATTTAGGTATGGTATCTCCATTTAGACATCTTTCAAAGAGGCTTCGAAACATTTCTAATAGTTTTGATAGACCGTATTTGATCAACTCAGGATATATTCCACCGGGGCCAGGGGAAACTTATTCATATATTCAGTTTTAAATTAGATAAGAAAACCGCAAGAGAATGGGAAGAAAAACGTCCGAAAGGGAACGTTATGTGTGCAGAAGCTGACGATGAGGAACAGGGTTTGCTCACTTTGGATAATTTCTTGATTTTCATAAAGTGAAAGGCTGATCTAATAAAGACTTTCAAGTCATGAAGAAACATTAAGGAGAGGGTTCAGATTAGGAAGACAAACGGTGGAAAATCACGAATAAATTGTGTACGAAGTAGCTCCCATTCTCTCGTAGTGAATGAGAATGCTTGAATAGTATGCAAGGGGGTACACACTATCCACAACTGCCCAGAGTTTCACAGATTGAGTGTGGATAAACGAGTACGCAGGGTCAAATATTTACGCTTGTGTTCCAATTGCTTGAGGCATAGTCACTTAGTGAAAACCTGTAAAGCTAGCGCGTGTAGAAAATGTCCGGGTAAACACCACACATCAATTCATTTCAAGGAATCTGAGAGGATAGTAAAATCAGGGAATACTTCGAGCGAATTGAATCAAGAATTTCAGCAGCAGGTGGCATTGTTAGTTGCCGAAGGTAGTGTCATACTCTCTAGTAGCGCGAGTCTTAGCAATAATCCCGTGATCTTACAAAGAGCTATGGTACAAATTTTGGACTCCAATAGAGTTCCGAGGAGATGTAGAGCTTTACTTGATGGGGGTAGCCAGAGTAACCTCATTACTTCCAAGTGTGTAGAGAAATTAGGTCTTCAAGAGCATGAGTTACCATTAACGATTTTAGGGTTAGGTGGAAATTCAATCAACTTGAGCTATCGTTGTGAGGTTAGGGTACAATCCTGTGTGAACGCATTCGAAGTGTATTTGTCGTGTATCATAATTCCATCCATTTGTGCCCACCAGCCAAGTGATTACACTGACATAGCTGAGTGGAATGTGCCCAAACATATTATTTTGGAAAACACAGACTTCTATAGATCTGGGCTAATCGACTTGTTATTATGGGCTGGAGTTTATCTACATTTATTATGCGTTGGACAAATATCATTAGGTCCTAACCGTCCTACCCTCCAAAAAACGAGATTTGGTTGGGTTTTGATTGGTAAATACCCTTCCAAAGGCCGTTGTTCTATTAGTCGGTGTAATCTGAATACGATTATGGATGTTCAAGCTCAGTTATCGAAATTCTGGGAGATTGAAGAGCATTATCATTCTAAGCCATCTTGGTCGACTGAAGAAAAGGAGCGTGAGGATATTTTTGTGAAAATCACTGGCCGAGACTCTGAAGGCAAGTTTATAGTGCAGATTCTCTGTAAACAATCCATATCTTTGCTGGGCGATTCTAGAGCCCAAGCGTTGAGCAGGTTTCACTCTCTAGAGTGGAAACTACAGAGAAATCCTAAGCTAAAGGAAATATACAGTGAGATTATTAGAGAATACATTCAGTTAGGTCATATGTCCCTGGTGAATGAGTTAAAGGAGGTGAATGTGTCACTATTTTCTATGACACAGTGTAATTAACGAAAAGAACCAGACGACCAAACTTAGAGTCGGACACTGGGAAATACTTGAATGATCTTGTGTATGTGGGTCCTACAATACAGGACGATTTGGTATCAATACTTTTGAGATCTAGGCTGTAAAACATGGCGATATGTGAAGATATTATCAAAATGTATCGCCAAATTTGGATACATCCCGAACAGAGATGCCTACAGATGATACTGTGGAGATTTGATCCATCTGAGGCTATTTTATAGTTTTCTAGGTTAGGTTAGGTTAGGTTAGGCTAGAAAACTATAGACCAATCAGCCTACTATCACAGATCTACAAGATTTTTATGAGAATAATAGCAAACCGCATTGAATACAAACTCGACGCATACCAACCCTATGAGCAGGCGGGCTCCACACCGTAAGGACACTGAACGAAAAAGTAACGGAATATAACATCCCATTATGGATCGCCTTCATAGATTTTAGAAAGGCCTTCGACACAGTTGAATTTTGGGCAATCATCAGGTCAATGAAAAATGCAAGAATAGACCAACGATATATTGACAGAGGAATTAATATATCGGGAGAAAAACTAAGTAACCTAAGATTTGCTGACGACATTGCCATTTTTGCCCCAAACAGTGAAGAATTACAACACATGCTTATAAAACTACAACAAGAAGCAAGAAAAGTAGGCCTAGAAATGAACATTTCTAAAACCAAATTCATGACAAACCAACGGACAAACATAGAGAGTATAAATGTGCTAGGACAACAGGTAAAGAAGGTGAACTCTTATGTCTACCTAGGTCAAGAGTTAACATTGGGTAAAGCCAATCAAGAACTTGGAATTAACCACAGAATACATCTAGGATGGGCGGCCTACGGGAAGATGCGACACGTCTTCAACTCCAACCTACCCATCAAACTAAAAACCAAGGTTTACATGGAATGCATTCTCCCAGTAACAACCTACGGATGTGAAACATGGGTCCTAACAAAGAAAATCTTAAATAAACTAAAGATACACCAAAGATCAATAGAACGAAAAATGATAGGAATAACGCTTAAAGACCATAAAACCAATGAGTGGATAAGAAATAGAACAAAGGTAGAGGACATAGTGAGGCGAATAGGCAGTCTTAAATGGAACTGGGCCGGACATGTTGCCCGAAATAAAAACAACTGGAGCGGAAAAATAACAAGATGGAGACCTTGGGGGGAGAAAAGAAGCACCGGCAGACCACAGCAAAGATGGTATGATGACATCAAAAGAACAGCCGGACTTAACTGGAACCAAGTGGCACAGAACAGGGAAAACTGGAAAAATATGAGAGAGGCCTATATCCAAAGGATAGAAAACGGCTAGAAGAGAGAGAGAGAGAGAGAGAGAGAGAGAGAGAGAGAGAGAGGCTATTCAGGAGTACGAACTTAAGATGGTCACCTATGTTAATGCGTCTTCTCCCTTCTTAGCAGTGCGTTGTCTGCAACAGTTGTCAAAAGAGAGTGTAATTTCTTACCCGAAGGTTTCGAAGATAATCGAGAGATATTTTTACATGGTTGATATAATTTCGAGCACAGATACGGTTCAGGAAGCCATTTCTCTGTGTACTAACTTGCGAGTAGCTTCGAAATCAGGTGGATTCGAACTACAGAAATGGACATCTAATAGTGAGGAGGTAGTGTAGTATCTTAAGCAGAGTAGTGTTTCCAATCATAAAAATAGGTGAAAAGGATAAAACCAAAACCTTAGGTTTGGATTGAGAATAACCCAAGATGTTTTGACGTATCATATTTCAGAACCGAAATTCCAAAAGGTTTCTAAACGCGTAATACTGTCAGAAATATATTTGATCCTTTAGGTCTTTTGGCACCTAGCATTATTGTGGCGAAAATTATTCTTTAAAAACTGCGGATGAATAAGCTTTCTTGGGATGAAGGGGTTCCAATGGATATTAATACCCTGCGGAGAATATTTCGGCAATATATGGGCAACCTCAATTCCCTCCACATTGCGAGACAAATAACTTGTAGAGATGGTTTTGCTGACGCTTCATTGGAAGCATACGGAACGTGCATCTACGTTCGTAGTGTGAATGAGAGAGGAGAAACTAAAGTGCAACATTTGTTAGCGAAGAGTAAAGTTGTTCTCTTGAAAAAAATAACAATCCCAAAATTAGAGTTGTCTGGAGCTTTAGTTGTAGCCCAGTTAACTCAAAAAATTAATATTTCTATGATAAGGAAAGTTGATAGCTATTTTCTTTGGTGTGATTCAACAGTGTGTTTGAGCTGGATAAAAATCCAACCAAATCTTCTTCAAACCTATGTGAGTAATCGAGTATCTCAAATACAGAGTTTAACAAATCCTTCAGATTGGTACTATATTCGGACCAAGGAGAATCCAGCAGACTCATTATCCTGGGGAGTTATGCCAAGTTTACTCCAGAGTTCAAAGCTTTGGTGGGGAAGACCAACTTGGCTCTCTCAGTCACGTGAATTTTGGCCAGTCGTCGTAGACTATCGCAAGCTTGATGAAATATCTATTGGAGACAGATATCCATTACCAAACATAACCGATCTATTTGATAAATTAGGAGGGTTTCAATACTTCACTACCTTGGATCTTGCCTCCGGATTTCACCAAATCGAGATGGCTGAAAGAGATATACCCAAAACGGCTTTCACTACTAAAAAATGCCACTGGGAATTATTGAGAATGCCATTCGGACTGAAGGGAGCTCCAGCAACTTTTCAAAGAGAGATGGACAAGATTTTAAGAGGTATCCAAAACGAAAAATGTTTAGTTTATCTTGACGATATCATTATATTTAGTACAAGCTTACAAGAGCACATACATAATTTGAAAGAAGTGTTTAAAAGGTTACGCGAATCGAATTTTAAAATACAAATTAAAGCTTTTCTCAGACTTCTTGGATATTATTGAAAATTCAATAAAAAATTTTCAAAACTGACTAAACCTTTAACTAATCGTCTTGTCTTGAGGAAAATGCAGTAATAAACATAAAAGATCCTGATTATATTAATTGTTTTGATACTTGTAAAAATATGTTATTAAATGACCTTTTTTTACAATTCCTCGACTTTTCTCATCCATTTAATCTCACAACAAATTTACCTGTGGCATATGCTAGCAGAACACCTAATGATTCTAAAGTAAATTATTCAACAATTGAGAAGGAACTCCTTGCAATTGTTTGGGCTGTAAAATATTTCCGCCCATATCTTTTCGGAAGAAAATTTACTATAGTAACAGATCATAAACCACTTCAATGTTTATTTTTTTTTAAAGATCACAATTCTAAATTAGTTAAATGGCGGTTGAAACTCGAAGAATACGAGTATGATATAGTGTACAAGGCATTGAACACTAATAGTGATTGTTCATCACGAATCCAGCTAAATATGAATGATGTAAATTCTTTGGATAATCCTCCCAAAAAATTATTAGTTTATATGGAAAAATTTAATGACTCACTTTCAAATAATACAAAAAATAAAAATGTAGAAACCGAATCACGTATTGTAGAAGCTAAAGATTTTAATGACGAAATTGATGACGATAATAATAGCATTCACACTAACATAGAAACACCTATTGCAGAAATACCTATTTCGGAATCTGCAGTAAATGTGGGAAAAAATCAAATTATAATATCTGAAGTAAATTTTGATCCAGCTACATCAACTATATTTAATTATATGAAACTAAGCAAAGAATTCAATCTTCTAGATATGAAAAAAATAACTACAGTGTTAAAGATGTAGGAAATAGAATATTTTCCGTTTCAGAGATTTTATACTTTAATCAGACTTGCCTGAGATTCCTAAATAATTGCCGTAGTGGAGAGAAGCTGAAGAGTTCTTTGAGTGTGAGAGTGTTGAATGAGGCGGTGAAACACTTAGTCAGATTGTACCAGAGCGTTTGTTTCGAGAAAGAGATTGGGTGCATCCATCGAAAGTTGGTTCCCGCCTTAACGACGGAAGCTTTTTTGGCGGCATTTCGACGTTTTGTTTCTAGAAGAGATGTGCCACCACATATTTATTCTGACAACGGAAAGACGTTTGTTGGAACTAGAAACGATTTATCGGAGTTGTGAAAATTTCTAATAAAAAATAAAACAAAATGTAATCGAGTCGTGTACAAATGAGGGAGTACAGTGGAATTAAATCTGGTATATTTGCCACATATGGAAGGTTTGTGGGAAGTAGGAGTTAAAACTTGCAAAAAACATTTGAAGAGTGTTTTAGGTAATGCAACAGTTACCATTGAGGAGATGTATACTATATTAACACAGATCAAGGCAATTCTCAATTCTCGTTCCCTCTCCCCTTTTTCCTCTGACCCAAATGGTCTGACCGCACTTAATCCCTTATACTTTTTGATTGGTAAATCGCTGACCACCATACCAAGTGCTGACTTTGAGGAGGTTCCGGAGAATAGGTTGTCTACTTTTCAACGACTCTAGAAAATGCAGTAGCAATTTCGGTCCCCGTAGTCTCGAGAGTATCTCCCCCAACTTCAAACCAGGGTAAACTGGAGAAGTCAACAATCCATGGTGAAAGTTGGTGATTTAGTTTTATTGAGAGATGACAATGCTCCGCTTCTTCGATGGGAGCTGGTTAGAGTAATAGACGTTCATCCTGGAGCAGATGGCATAATTCGAGTAGTTTCAGTGAAAAATCCGAGGGTGATGTTCGACGTGCGTTGTCGAAAGTTTGCGTTTTACCTCTACTGCGAGACAGTGTTGACACCAGCCAGTGCAAATAATTAATACATTGGAAGGGTGACCCTTTCAAGGTGGGGGCTATGTTCAGTCTTTTTTGACAAGCCAACAAGTGTGCCGTTACGAGGTTGATCTGACAGCCGACGTCAAAAAAAACAGAAGAGAAATCAAAAAACGTCAATTCAAGAAACATACATTTTGTGATTAATACGAGTATTTTTTGTAAGTTCATTATAATAAAGTTTAATCAAATGTGCTCAAAATATTCATTATACAACAACTATTTTGAAAATGGTTTGTAATTTTGAAGGCAAATAATGTTGGATCACATGAAAAAGAAGGTGTTAGGAATGTGCATGTTCTTATCACATAACTATTATGCTTTGGACATTATATCACATTCTTAGAACTTTCTTTCTTAGGACATGGTATAGACCTTTGCCTAGTCAAGTGATAAGGACATTCAGAGAACATGCTGCGGCACATTCTTAGAATGTGTGATATCTGCTTCTGATAGGGGTTTGTAATATATTCTTAGGGCATTCTGTTCACATGCTGTATGTTTTTTAGGCACGTTCTTAGAACATGATGTTTCTGTTAGATACATTCTCAGAACATGAATAGCAAGCGATTTATTTTACTGGATTTTAATACTACACCTTTGTTTATTCCAAAGAAAGAAGAAGTGCGCTTACCTGAAACAATGGGACAGTTTTCTTTTAGGACGCACAATCCTGTGAATGCGTCTCTGATATATCCATTCGATATATCACAATCACACCTTTGTACACACATTAGTGTACAAACTCCTGAAGTTGTCGGATCGGGGTTTTGACAAGTAGGCTCAGGTAGACAATTTGACGCACATGTGTTATAATATTCGTTTTCACCACACACTGTAAAAATGCATTCAAAGTTAAAATAAAAAAATTATTCTTAAATTCAATATATAATTCAATAATAGGGTTGTTGTTAAACGCCTAAGAATCTCCGCAGTCAAATCTCCAGTGAGAAATTACGCAAAAGTTTGCAAAACAAACATGTCTTAGGTTATCTTTAAACAAACAAGTGTAGAGTGTTTCAAAAATTATTGTGCTAAATAGATTCTGCTTATTATAAATACTGTCTCGTGCCTCAATATGAAAGTAAAACAACTGAAACAACAACAAAACTGTTCTTTCATGGTTCTAACAATGAAAAAATCGGAGAAAACTGGTTACTGCTTGCGACGCGGAATCTCGAATGATACTGTTTTGCACACCATGACGACACGAGCTCTGATCAGCGTACATTGTCACGTGACTAATGGCTTTATGTAATGCCTCAAGAATATAAATTAATATTTATCATCTACATCAATCCAACTAATTTTTCACAATTTCAAATCTTAAGATGGCATTTAAAATAAAAATCTGCTAATCTTTTTCTTATCGGAAACTACCCTATTAATAATTAATATACAACGCCAGGAAGATTCTTTGGTCAAATGGGAGTTTAATACGGTCCATAAGTGACAATGTGTTAGAAGGAAACAATTATAAATTCAGTGTATCATCTCTTTTCTTTAATAGGATATCATAAATATGCGGGATAAGGTAAATGTCTTTATTTGATACTGAATTTTAAATATGGCAGTTAGTTGCCGGTTTTTGGTAATCACTTTGCACCTACATTTATTTTTATTGTATAACAAACTAAGGTTATACTGAATATTAATTATTCTAAAAAGTCTTAAACAATATTCAAAACGAACAATTTAATCTATATTCAATGAACGTCTGAAAATAGTTGTATGAATATACATGATTAGAATAGTACTATAAACAACTTAGTTAAACATACACGGCTGTTATAAACTCATAGGTAGGTTAGTTTTCAGTATTCAGTAGATGTCATCAAGACCTTGTAAGTGTTATTTAGTTTTTATAAATAAATTCCAGTGATACAAGTACTAGATGGTTTGATTCCTCCAGAAGTCCACTTTTGGGGTTATTTACCTTCATAAATCACATGGCGATCCTGAGAACTAAAGGAATTTGGTAACAGTTCGACATATGTAAGGTATTATATATAAATATTGCTTATTGGCTGACAAAAAAGCGAGGAAAATCGACGAAACAAGAACTTCAGGAGAATAATGCAGTCAACAATAACTTCATGATTCAATAGGAGCAAGTTAAAGTCGGCATGCAGGTAGAAATATTACTCTATATAGTATATTAGTAGCGATACTACATTATGTTTGGTCTATGTGGAAGACTCACAGGAAGCACCTGTAACGGGAAATATCAAGAAATCTAAAGGAAAACCAGCAATCTCTTGCCGATAGCTGGTTTTCCTCTAGATTTCTTGATACTACGCTTTAGAAACTGTAAGTTAGAACAAAATATAATCTATTTTTTTGAACTAATTCTCATACTAATTTTCTTTTTTAAATACGTCTTAGTATTTGGATAACATTCTGTTTTGGCAGTACTAATATCAATAACTTGGAATCAGTTTGAGAATAGACTACAGTTGATAAACGACGAACTCATTAAACGAAGCAAAAGGATAGACCAAAAAATTCGAATATTCATAGTGTCAATTTACATCAATTTAATTAATATAGTTAGTAAAAATTGGAATAAGTTAGATGAAATACAACAAGGTGTAAAAATATTCTAGATCATTACAGGCATTGAATTGTCATATTAAAGTACCTACATTTATTTTACAAGAAATTAACCTAGAGGTATTGGAGGAAATAAGTAATAGTAAGAGCAAAGAGAAAATGGCGTTAAGTATGAATGATTTTTTAACTTGCTAGGAAAGTGCTACCGAATGAGTTTAATGGGACTAAATTGCAAACTTTTCTTGATGCATTAGGGTTCTTACAGCTAAATTTAAGTGGTAATGGGAATAAGGTTGTATTACTTATCAAAACAAGATTAACAGGTAAGACCAGGAGTTTGATTACCACTGAGAATTCAATCTCGGAAATCACAGAGGCACTCATAAACGGAATTAAAGGAGATAATCCAAGAATTCGTTTAGCAAAACTAAGTAAATTTCGTCAGAATAATAAGGATTTGACGAGTGGTGCGACTGAAATGGCGAAACTAACAGAGAAGCTACAGACTGCTTGTATAACAGAAAGAATGCCTACAAATTTAGCCATAACGGAGGCTACAATTCACCCGGTAACTTAGAATGAATGCTACATATAAATCGACAAAAACATTCGTTGTGGCCGAAAGTTTTTCGACACCACAGTAGGTGCTAATTAAGCTTGTGTCAGTTGAAGCAATGAATAATCCTCAACAAAAAATAATACTATATTTTAGAGGAAACCGTAATACCTTTAATAGGAGAATAAGTATTAATCAAAACAGAAGTTACCAAATATGAGAGGAAACAGTTACAGGCAATATGATAACCATCAAACGAGGCAAAATAGAAGCAATAATTATAAATATCAGAAGTGAGCATGATACGGCACAGAAACGTAAGATTATGTGGCAGTATGAATGAGAACGCCGAGATGGAACATAAAATTGATGATATGTACCGACAAATAGCACAGTTAAAGAAGGAAAACAATCAATTAAGGAAGAAATATAATAGACATAAGAGGAGAAACAGAATTATTGCGTGAAAAGATGATTCCGATTGAGTAAAAATTGAGAAAGAAGAATTTGATAATACATTGAATGGAACAAGGCACTAAAGAGAGTGTTGCTAAAAAAACAAATTAAAAGAAGTATCGAGGAAGGTCAACAACACAAGGATTATATAATAATGAAGACTACCCAAAAGACATACTGGAACAAAAAAAAACGGCTAATAAAGTATATGAAACAGGCAAGAGAAAAGGAGACAAAGCTAAGTTAATCTACAACACCCTACATATAAATGAAAAAGTATATAGTCTAAAAGAGTTAGAAGTAAGATGACATCAGTCAGAGGATAGAGCAAATCAACGATCACGAAAAATAACAAAACTAGCTTTAAATCGCACACGAGCGAGCTAGGGAACTTTTAGTAAAACACAAAATAATGATAAAAAACCAAGCGGGAGACTACAACACCTTACATATAAATGAAAAAGTATACAGTCTAAAAGAGTTGGAAGTGAGAAAAAATCAGTCAGATATACCTAGAGGATGGAACAAATAATCGATTACGATTTAGTGTTGTTAATAAGGGAAGACCGGGCAAATTTGATTAGCAATATTTAGGACTATCCCAAGTTACAAAAGTAGACGGTGTAAATTGTGAAATTCAATTAGTCAAACAAGGTCAAGACAGTTCATAAAACTCGATTATATAAGTACAAAAAATAAACGCAAGGTGAAGGTCATGAACAAAGTGCAGTGTACCTAAACAAACAATATCTATTTACAATAAAACACTAAAGTGATATAATGATTATAGACATCTTTTTGTGAGAAATTTCTCTCTCCAAGTGGTTAAAAAATTTACTTTTCTTTGAGATTCGGCAACGTGAAGAGAGATCGTTGGAGAGTCAGATTGTAGTGGATATAGAACCTGTGTAAACTCAACCTTGTTTTATTACAAGATAAAGTAAGGTTATAATGAATAATAATTATTACAAAAAGTCTCGAACAATATTCAAAACAAACAATTTAATCTATATCATCATACCTTTGATAATCGAAAACAACATTACTGATCATAAAACAACTATACTACAGATCATAACGGGAAAAAGGAGCGATGAAAAAACTATAAATAGAGATTCACACAATTTTTGAATTACCAAAGGTTATACTGAATAATAATTATTCCAAAAAGTCTCGAATAATATTCAAAACAAACAATTTAATCTATATCTAATAAAGGTTTGAAAATAATTGTATCAATATACATGTCATTAGAATAATAATATAAACAGATTAGCTAAGCATACATGGTTGTTGAACTCATACGTAGGTCACCTTTTAGTAATTAATGGATGTCACCAAAACCTCAGGAAATTATATTCTATTGCACTTTACCAACGTATAAGAGTACACCAATGTACCGGGTGTATTAATTGTTATAATTAGTATATATCGTAATGTAAGTGAGTTATTTAGTTTGAATAAATAAATCCCAGCGATACATGTACTCGATGGTTTGATTCTTCCAGAAGTCTACCTTTGGGGTCATGTACTTTTACATACCATAATAAGCTTTTGTTTTTTATTAATAATTCGATTACTTTTTATGGTTGTTTTCAAATGAGAAACGAATTCTTTGTGTAGACACACACAGTACAAATTGAAAAATTGTTTTTGAAATATTGAACTGAAGAAAAATGAATCGAATTTTAATAAATAAAAATATTTTCTAAGGTTAAATTGCAGTCAATAAAAATAGTCCAATCAAATGTACTCCTAATATTCCAGCCAAAACATTTAATTTTTTGCGATACTGAGTTTTACTATTATAGTGTTTGTGTAGGTTTATCCTAGACCAATAACGCATAACGGATGAATTATGTTAACCGTGTATGGGAAAAGCGGATTCATCTGTGGACAAAATATTTTTTGATATCTTTGCATCCAATATCCTTTTTTCTATAACTGTTTCACAAAATTTCATTCTGCGAAATTGATCGGCTGGAGATATTTCATGGCTCTTTTTTAGTTTGAAACTAAGATGGCCATTTTTTTTTAATACACTCCGAATCGTTTTGGGATCAACAATAAAAACCTTGGCTAAGTGAGCGGACGAATGTAGAGGATTCTTTTCCACACTTGCACAGATGAAAATACCCCTTTCTCATTTTTCGGGTTGGATTAGACGATTTTGAGTACGTGCTCCAAGTTTTGTAGGAGTGACACATCCCGAAAAATTGATGGTAGCATAAACAGGAGTGTGGATACTGTTATCAGGCATGGCACCAAACAGGATGAATACGAAGAGGCACAGGAGAAGTGATCAGGACAACAGAGGGCTAACATCGTCGCCTGAGGTTATTTGTTCCAAGAGATCGATTCTCATCGAAAAGGACAATCGGAATTCAGTGGTTTTTAGAACATGGAAGGACCCTTGGAATGCGAAATGTTTATAGACATGTAAGAAGGTTTGGACTTTTCTCATACCGACCTCAGATAGTGTTACCCTTAACACTGAAACATCGAAGAAATCGACTTCAGTGGTGCCAAGAACGAGTAGTGTGGAATCAGGATTGGAGAACTATCGTCTTCAGCGATGAATCCCGGTTCTGCCTAGACATGCATGATGGTCGAGCGAGAGTGAGAAAGAGACTCGGCGAACATCGTAACCCTTAATTTGTTGTTGAGCGACATGTACATTGTACTGTCGAAATTATGATATGGAGTGCGACTATTTATGTCTCAAAGTCACCTTTAGCCTTCATCCGGGGCAATATGAATGCACATCGATACATTCGAGATATATTAGAAACTCATCCGATTCCTTACCAAAGGACACTCTAAAATTCAAATGTTCAGTATGATAACGCTCGGCCACATATAGCCAGACAAACCTAGGACTACTTTCACCAGGCACAGATTCATATCCTAACTCGACTCCCGAGATCCCAGCATTTGTCCCCAATTGAATCTCTATGCGACATAATTGGTAGAAGGTCAAGAAATGTACAGCTTCCTCCTCATACTCTGATGGCCTTCGACATGAGGTAGAGGTGGCATGGAATAAAATTGAACCGAAAATTATACTTTTAATATAAGATACCAAAAGCATATAATCTCAAATATATAGTGCAAAGTACGTTACTTACGATCACAAACAGGACACTCGTCCGACTTGATACATTTTCCTGTTATATCATCTCTTATCAATCCACAACTGCTGTCACATTCACAGCGTTCCACGCAAACTGCAGGGCAAATTCCTAATTGTTGAGGATTCGGATTTTGACAAGTTGCTTCAGGTACACAATATGAAGCACACCAGTTCAAAACTTCATCCACAGGACATTGCGGAACTAGAAAAAAAATTGATTAATATACTCAATTATGTCCCTAGAACTCCAATATAGATCCTTATGCTCTCTTTGGAAGTCCAAATTAAGCTCGTCTAACTTTGATCTTGATAAATGTATACGTGGTGGCAGTGATATGGTTTTTTGTAGCGTTTTATTTTGTTTATTTGGTATTATTTGAAAATAATCAACTAAAGATAGACGAACCAAGTCATTTATAAATCCATAGTAAATACGACCAACCGTTAGGTTTGTGAAGAAAGTCATCTATACTTACTTGGCCACGCTTCACTAGGCTCCACCTCAATATTTTCTCGCTTGCTCGGCCTTGAATATTTGGTTGCCACGAGCGGTTCGTTATTAATATGGAAACGTAAATAGCAGGAATTTGGAATATAGGGTTTGGAGAAGTGTATTGATCATGGGGTAAAATATTTAAATTGAATATGTATAATATTTTATTGATGGATAGATACGTTCAAATATATAGACAGTCCACACATTTGAAAAACATTGAATAAATCTTTCTCGTGCTCACAATTACCACTAATATTGAAGCTTAAATCTCCAATTAGACGAATATATTTATATTTAGTTGAAAAAAGTCAGTAAATTTAAAACAAAGATCTATAGACGCAAATTAAAACACTATTCTCGTTTATCAACTCAACAGCGCAATTTTTAGAGCGACAGTGAAAAACCACTCATATTAATTGCTGATAGTTCTCTATGTGATAACCAGTGCTTGGATATACGAAGAAATTGAAATGAAAAAGTCTGGCTAATTTATATATGCTGATAAGGTATAGGAACATCTAATTTGTACCTTGCGTCATGAGCAATAATATCACTATTCCGTAAATAATCGCTTTTATTTTATGAACTAATGTGATTAAATCCAATGTATCAGCATAAAACTAATGAAATATAATTTTTGAAATGTTTTCATATTTTATCAATGGGACTAATACCTTCCCTTCTTTTATTGAATATTTTTTACAGTATGTGTAGGCCCAGGAGCAAAAACAAAATTGTGTCAAATATATATTATCAGTATCTTGTTGAATGTTTGATTTGCACCAGCAATTTCCACTTTGTGGCACACAATGCACTTCGCCATTACACTTTTCTTCACCACGTACCTTGCAAACAACTCTAAATCAGTAAAAAACTTTTCGAAAAACATCAGTGCTTGGATATACGAAGAAATTGAAATGAAAAAGTCTGGCTAATTTATATATGCTGATAAGGTATAGGAACATCTAATTTGTACCTTGCGTCATGAGCAATAATATCACTATTCCGTAAATAATCGCTTTTATTTTATGAACTAATGTGATTAAATCCAATGTATCAGCATAAAACTAATGAAATATAATTTTTGAAATGTTTTCATATTTTATCAATGGGACTAATACCTTCCCTTCTTTTATTGAATATTTTTTACAGTATGTGTAGGCCCAGGAGCAAAAACAAAATTGTGTCAAATATATATTATCAGTATCTTGTTGAATGTTTGATTTGCACCAGCAATTTCCACTTTGTGGCACACAATGCACTTCGCCATTACACTTTTCTTCACCACGTACCTTGCAAACAACTCTAAATCAGTAAAAAACTTTTCGAAAAACATCAGTGCTTGGATATACGAAGAAATTGAAATGAAAAAGTCTGGCTAATTTATATATGCTGATAAGGTATAGGAACATCTAATTTGTACCTTGCGTCATGAGCAATAATATCACTATTCCGTAAATAATCGCTTTTATTTTATGAACTAATGTGATTAAATCCAATGTATCAGCATAAAACTAATGAAATATAATTTTTGAAATGTTTTCATATTTTATCAATGGGACTAATACCTTCCCTTCTTTTATTGAATATTTTTTACAGTATGTGTAGGCCCAGGAGCAAAAACAAAATTGTGTCAAATATATATTATCAGTATCCTGTTGAATGTTTGATTTGCACCAGCAATTTCCACTTTGTGGCACACAATGCACTTCGCCATTACACTTTTCTTCACCACGTACCTTGCAAACAACTCTAAATCAGTAAAAAACTTTTCGAAAAACATCAGAAAACCTTCCGCCATAACCACCAAGCGCCTGTAAACTGTATTAGAAACAAGGTCGTTAAATAATGAATGAAATAGTGTACGCTTTGTTGATTATAGAATAGCATGGTTGTTACGTTTACGATTATTTTTTCGTAATAAATATATAAATTTGATTCATTTTTACTAGCATATAATATATGTATTCAATATAAGGCGGCTTTAGAATTAATATGTTGTCTTGCATCGTGAACAATTTAACTTTCAAATTGTAACATGTCCATCGACCTGTTTCGATTTAATATAATAAATTCCGTGTAATTTCCGCTTGCCGTCTCATTAGCCACTCCCAACCATAGAATTAAAACTGAATGTTGAGACAATTGACATTTGTCAATTTCCCCCTGTTTGCTACAAGCTAAAAATCATTCCTTTTCCGATACCGACGTTGAAGAGAAAACACGTACTCACGTTATCTCTTGTTCTACTGAAATTTTTCTTAAATTGCTGTGGTAAGTTGAAAGTTATATTTTATAATCTCTAAGCTTCATTCAAGATAATTTTTATTGCATTTCTGTTCTTTCACATATTCAGAGATAAATTACAGTTGAACGTGGTCACGGAATCCTTCTTTTATACCTACATATTAATTTTAAACTAAATACAAATCATTGTTTAATTTTGTGCAAACACTTGAGAGCTTTCTATGTTGCAAAATATATTTTTTTCAAGTATAAATAACATTTTAATTACATTTTAAACCTATATAATATTCATTCGTATGAAAGATACCGACACTGCAGGTTTCAGATATATTTTTTTAAGCACGTTATTTATTCAGATAACAACTTTTTGGCTCCAATAAGTTTTTCAGAACATTACTATACTACTAATTAAGTTAAATTGTTTTTTATTGTTCCAGTATGGGAGACATATATGTTGGGAAGATTTCAGTAAATTTCATTTTTGTAAATTCAAATAACTGCCTTCCTTTTAAACCTGAAAAGCTGAACCAACACAATGTGCCCCATTACAATCAAGTTCCTGCATATCCCTGATTCTTGTGCACTCTTAGGTAAGCACAGCAGCTACGTGTAAGCTACGTGAGAGCTACGTGAGAGCTACGTGAGAACTACGTAACTTTACCGTTGAAGACAGCTTCCAATTATCTAAAACACCTTAACCGTTGAAGACAGCTTCCATTTATCTGAGACACCTTTACCGTTGAAGACAACTTCCATTTATCTGAGACACTTTTACTGTTGAAGGCAGCTTCCATTGGTCCGAGACATCTTTCACCATAGAAAACACAGATTCCATTCCTTCAGAACATTAAACCACCAGAGTATCGTCAGTTAAGTACATACTGTATTTTTTCCGTACCGTTCTAAGGCAGAATTAAATAAAATTTTTTATATACTCTCTTTTATTTCTAATCCCCCGGCTGTGAGAGCCGCAGGGTCTCGTGCCCGGGTTGATAAAGTTTGAGCACATTTTATTTTTAACATTTTTAATATTAATTTTTCATAACATTTTAATTTAGAATAATTTCTTTTACACGGTGTTTCTACCTTTATCACCGTAGTTTTCTTCTTGCTATTTCGTAACGTTTGAAAAGGTAGTGGCGCCCTGAACTCTCATAGCCTGATCATCCTCTGTTATACAAAGTGTGTCATTAACTTGGAATCGAACCACCCTTGAGAAGTCTCATGCCGGGATTTTGTTCGAGTGAACGATAAATGGTTACAAAATATACACTACATAAGGACTTTGTTGTTTTGTCCGTGTAAATAAACACAAATGGATAATTTTACACATGAAACTATTCTTATTTCGGATAATGTGGCAACGTAGATGAATTGTTTACTTTATGTTCGATCGCAGCTATTTGGATCTTAGTTAGTCTATCTTTAGTTGAATGTTTTTGATATTATTTAAATACAGCCGCTTTGTTTACTCCGTAGAAAAATATGATCTTCAAATTCAATAATAGGTGTGTACGTATGTGTACGTAAACTGATAATTAGCGCCCTGTTTTTTCAATTTTTAGTTGTCGCACTGTTTTTTCAATTGTTAGTTGTAGTTAAATAAAAATCCAATCCGGACAGTATTATTATATTTACACAGAACTATGGTTCTTTACGGTTGCGAAAATTTGCTAGTTAATAGTCACTCGTTCACTAATCGCCATACCGGGAGAAAGAATTGCGAAATGTTATTGAGAATGTGTAGCTCAAATAGAGACACTTACGAGATATACAGATAAAGAGAAGCGTATGAATGATAAAATAAGTTACGGGAGTTACTTCACTGAACTACTGAGATACAACTTGAGCTTCACTTAAAGCTGGAGCTGAACCGATCCACTTGAAGAAACATTCACGACTGAGAGTTAAAAATGATAACTTCTTGCAAGAAAGATCAGATGTCATCAATTAAACAGGTGCAAATCTTAAAAAACGAAGAGATATTCGCTTTTTTAGGTAAAACTATATTGCCTTAATAAACAGAGAATAGCTACCTTCACAAATTGGTTATGGACTCTTTTATTAGAGAAAATGCGTCAAGGTATATTTCGAACGTCGCTAATGAACTTTGAATATTATGATATGGATCACAGTGGTTCAAGCCGCGCGGACAATATTTAAAATACTAAAGAGGGTTGTGAATTCTGTCGAAGCACAAAAGCACAAAAATAAATAATTAATATCTATTTTTGTAACAAAACGTTGTAAATTTGATACAAAAGAGATACTTCATCAGAGAGAAAAATATATTTTCGAACATACTGCCCGCGGCAACTACCTAAATGAAAATTTACATGATATGTACATCGTAAAAGTAAGTATAATAACTATTTGTACAAGAGTCGGAGGAGATACAAGAGTCAGTCTTTTCACAGACTGACTTGAATTTTTGGTTTGAAAATTTGCGTAATTCGTTGAGTAAATTTGGCTAACAGTAACATTGCACACTATTCTAATTTGGGAATAGTAAGCATGTTTTTTAACGGGCAACTCTGGATTTAGCACCTACTAATGCACAATGGATTGTCTCATTTGCATATTTGGAAAGAATATGTAAGTTGCAACCATCTGCCATTGAATTGGCATCTAACAATCCATGAAGTTGGCATTCTGTGGTTTTTTTATTAATAAATAGATAGCGTGGAATCTCAACGTTGGAGAGATGAGGGATACAATTTACAAAATCTTGCCAAGCTAGAAGAATGGACTGATTGGTGATTGCTTGATCCCATAAGAGTTCGCGCAATCACGTGCGTTGCATTGATATACAAATAATGAGAATCTAGAGACAATACCGCGAAATAGTTAACTTACTTAAAGAGAATTAAAACGTTTATTAACCGGCTCACACTTTCCACAGTTGTTATTATAACGACACTGTCGTCTAAAATATAAATTAACACCCTCGATAAATAATCAAAAAACAAAACATTATGGAACTAGGATACAGAACACTACCCAAACCAAATTATCACAGTAGACGAAGTTGGGAACCCAGTACCAAGAGAGCAGCACTTTCGCCGTTCCGCTAACAGCTCGACCGATACTACCAACACACATATACTTCAATACACCTGCAAGCTGAAACCTTACGCCTAGCAACGATAGGAAGCTTCAGCGGTGAATAACCGAGTTAATACACTACACCCTGGAGCGTGTTGAGCCTAGGATTGTGATTAACACCCGGCTTGCCGTCGACCCCTTGGTGTGTGTTGAACCCAAGGCTAGATACTAGCAAACCCCGTCTTTCGGCCGAAGCTCTAGAGCGCGTTGAGCCTAGAACGGAAGCCAACCGTCATAAGCCAAGTCCCGGAGCATGTTGAGCCCGAGACAGAAGCGAATTTCTACCCCACCGAGGTCACGCTGTGTGTTAAACCCGAGATCTGGTTCCGAATACACCCCGTTTATTTTAGGCAACTTGAACGAGGGGGTGAAACGAATGTCACAGTTTGAAAGAATTGAGTAAGGTTATATAATAATATTGATTCATCGATAAATCCTTGCCATCAACAGAAGACGAAGTACAACCGATCTAAACTATTTGCTACGAGAAACCGTATGATAAGAGGAGATTCGTAGGCAACCCGACCAGACGACCGCCCCGGAGAAGCCCCAGAATCAAGGACCAACAATTGTGTATATAATAACTATATATTGAATTAATTTTAAGTTGTAAATATTCCATTGAACTTTTAGTTTAACAGATAGTATACGTGTTACTCTATTAAATAAACACATCTAACCATTCAGCCCTCTTTTATGTTCTACCCCTGACTACCCGCGGCATCTACGAATTGACACCCGAGCGGGATATTTGCAAATCAATGCTCGAGCAACGATTACATTATAAATAAGTGTCAGTATTCAACTTGTTCCGGAAGAAATGCAGAATATAGAAGTAAATGCGGTGAATGAACCATCCAGGTGAGCCCTAGAAACACAAATGGCGGTGACGAAGAGAATCAAGTCGATCCTGTAGATGAGATGAAGATATATTTCAGAGGTGTAGAAACGATGCGATGCGGAACTGTGATGAGAGTTCTGTTGTGTCCGAATTATTAATTAATTCCGGTTTCTATAAAATCCGTTTCAAAGGACCATATGTACGCGCACTGTTTCTCCAATTTTTAGTTGTAGTTAAACAAAAATCAAATTCGGACACTATTAATATATATATATATATATATATATATATATATATATATATATATATATATATATATATATATATATATATATATATATATAATTTGAAGAAAGATATTTGCCAACTTATTTGTGATGGATATTTTTGTGGGGATGTGGCAATAAGACTCCAGAGTAAATTCTCTCAGATATTTATTCCCGAGCTTTCGAATAATTTTTATTCATTATCAAGGGATGAAATCTATAGCGAATTCTGGAATAGTTGTAAATTTTTATAATAAATTCTTTTAAACATAAATCAATGAAAAACTCAAAAAACAATATCTAACATATTGTTTCTTGAGTTTTTCATTGATTTGTGTTTAAAAGAATTTATTATAAAAATTTACAACTATTCCAAAATTCGCTATAGATTTTATCCCTTGATAATGAATAAATATTATTCAAAAGCTCGGGAATAAATATCTGAGAGAATTTACTCTGGAGTCTTATTGCCACATCCCACAAAAATACCCATTATATATAGATATATAAATATATATATATATATATATATATATATATATATATATATATATATATATATATATATATATATATACGGAATAAATCCACTATTCACACTTATTATTAATAGTACAATGTTTCTTGAGCTAGATAATAATTATTCGTTTACTAATCGAGATACCGAGAGAAATTGTGGCAAAATATTCTTGAGATTGTGTAGAACCTAGCGAGATATACAGAGAAAGAAAAGCGTAAGAATAATAAAATAAGTAGTAACAAGAACTATTTTAGTAAACCACTGTGATACAACTTGAGCTTAACTCAAAACCTGGAGCAAAACCGATCCACATGAAGAAACATTCACGACTGAGGATTAAACATGATATCTTCTTGGAAGAAAGATCATATGCCATCTATAAAACAAGTGCAAATCTTCGAACACGAAGAGATATACGATTTTCTAGGGAAAACTATATTGCCTCAATAAATAGAGAATAGCTATCTTCACAAATTGTTTATATTTTTTATGCTTTATTAGAGGAAATGCGTCAGGGTATATTTCGAAAGTGGCCAATGAAACTTGAATAATATGATATGGATCACAGTGGTTCAAGCCGCGCGGACAATAGTTTTTAAAATACAAGAGGGGGTTGTGAAATCTGTCGCAGCACAAGAGCACAATGAATAAATAAATAATATTTATTCTTGTGACAAAAGGTTGTAAATTCGTTACAAAAGAATTTATCAGATAAAACAATGTGGCTGTTGTTCAATTTAATTAAGTATTAAACATGATGTACTAATGCCTAAGAATCTCTGTATGCAAATCTCTAATATGAAAACGTGTTCTATATATTGAAGTCTAGTATACTACCAAACTTGGCGTTTTTCTAATCTATCCTATGACGAATAATAGGGCTGAGAATTCTTGAAAAACTGGTTTATAATGTATATTTTACCCAAAATATTCCAATGAAAAATATTTTGTCTTAGTTCATCATACATTTTTATAAACATTTTGAGTTTTCTCACTAAAACGCGTAATCTGTCATGGTTTCTGAAATGACGTCAAAGTTTGCAAAACAAACATGTGCCAGGTTATCTTTTAACAAACAAGTGTAGAGTGTTTCCAAAATTATTGAGCCAAATAGATGACAAAGTTAACAAAAAATTACAATGTTGGAAGAAAATGAAAGTAAGAAAAATAAACATATAATAAAAAACGATCAAAAAATGAGGAGTTTTACCGATAGTTTTAGTAGTCGAATCCCTCGATTTCGAAGCTTCCCAAATTCCAGCCTTCCTCCAGCTAGGCAGAAGTGAGCAAACACTCCAGACCAGTAATCAGTAGATAATGAAAAGAATTTTAAAAAACCAGATATTGAGTTTGGAAGACAGAAATTGTCGACGAGTAGATGATAAAATTCCAAAATCCCGTTAAAACGATGCAGATAGCTGATTCTCCACAAATACAGCAAAATATATACTACTCATAAAACTCTAACAACCAGTCTTTCTCATTCAATTTGCCATGGAGGAGCAAAATCCACTTCACGGGGTGCAGTTTGTAGCTGGCTATAAAATGGCGTCCGCCAGCGATGCATTTTAAAGGAGGTCTTCGACTCACCGAGTAAATAAATAGAACTAACCTATTAATTCGTCCACAGTTGAGGTGTCCCTTGCAAAAAAGAAGGCGTACCACAAATTAACAAACGAAATACCTATTGACCTGACCATTTCACGCGTGGAACAATTTGCGACGTTACACTTGAAACACCTTTTTGCCAAGCACTTAATAGTACAGCTTCAAAAAAGCCAGAACGACAACTAATCAGTCGAGTTAGTGTGAACTGCTTCACATATGTGTATCAGAGGCAAGGAAGAAGCGGATATATAAGCGCGTAGTGCGATTGTTAGTGATAATATTGAAGTATGTGATAAGTGACTTGAGAATACTTATTCGGAAAAAAGTTTACAATAACTGGCAACAAAATTATCAGTGATCGCAAGATAAACTTCGCGCTTTTAAATCAACAGTGATGTGGATACATCCAACCACAACGCACAAAATACAAGTGATTCTGACTAGACTTAAAATAGAGCATTGCAAATTTACGCACACTTATCTTTTCAATAAAGACAATGTAATGCAAAATGTTATTGCCTTTTTAAAGGACATTAACTTACTTAACAAAATTTAATATTGTTATATCACCGCTTATCACCTTGGGTCGAAGCGGGTTAGTTTGAAAAAAAAATAGAAACTACAGGTGACAATATGCAAGTGCAATAGTAGGATTTACTTGAAGGGACAGTTGTCACCACAAAGATATAAATTATAAATATTGCCGTTACTGTTGCTCCCATATGAGGGACGTATGAAATAAAAATATTTGCACAACATCTAATAGAGAAACGGTACCAGTAAAATTGTACCCACGTTTATTATTTCAATAAAAATTAAACGAAAATATACTCTTAATTTAAGATACAGCATATAAACGAAAGTTATTTACTGTTGAAAACAGAGCATTATTCCATCTTCCTGTTAAATCGTCTCTTATCAGTCCGCAACTGCTGTCACATTCACATCGTTCCACGCAAACATCTGGACATAATCCGCTCTACACTTGAAATTTCTTTCATTCACTATATCAATAACTAATGACAGCTTCTCCTTTTAAATTTGACAGGAAATATCTCACCAGAGATATCCTTTAAATTGACATTACTATCTTCTTCTTTTCTTAAAACACCTTTCTCATTATCCCTTCCCAACGTTTTCACTTTTCACATTTTTTTTTAAAAACTTGATCAGCATTTCTTTTACTATTAGAATAACAATTCATGTTATCTCTAGATATTTCAGATATTTTCAAATACTATGGATTATTTTATATTTATCTGAACAATTTTAAGTGTTATATGTCACGCTGACAAACTTTTCTCTTGAATATAAATAATTTTTTTTTAAATTTTTTATCGTTTTGGCAAACAAATATTTGACATTATTACATTTTAAATCATATCATCCATCTAAAAATACTATCTGAAAACTCTATTTTGCCTTCCTAAAAAGTTAGTTTAAACATTAGAAATAATTGTTTTATTTAAAACTGAACTACAATATTTGGCATACTGTTTCAATTCCCCCGCCCCCCAAATTAAAACTTTAATAAGTCTAAACAAATATTGTCACGTAATATATAATATATTTTTCGTCATCAATACATTTACAATTAATTCTATTAAATAAGAAAATTTAATACTGTTATCTATTTCTTTTTATTATCTTTTTAATAAACTTCTATAACATATAATATCATTTATATAACTTGTTCTTTAAGAGTCTTATTTATCCCCCCTACTTTTTAATATTCCTTTTTATCCTTTGGCATATAATTTCAATATATTTCACCGCACAAACCCGATTTGAGGATCCTATATGCGGTAGGATAAACCGGTTTAGACTAGGCCGAACTAGTCCGTCCTATGGCCGACAGGAGAAACCAGTGTAACCTAGGCTCAACTAGTTGAGCCTAATATAAATAAGTATACTTCAGGATAAACAACTTTGGTCTAATCTGTACTAGTTTTGTCTAGTCAAAAATATTTAAGCGAGTTCGTGTCGAGTTTTGTATATGTGTTTGGCTTACACGTGAAAAACTTTAATATTATGTATGTATTCAAGAAAATATCTTATAGCTTTATATTGAATTTAATTTTCCCTGAGAGTTTTATGTAGGATTAAAATTACTTACCAGGTGTTGTTGTCGTTGTTGGCATTGGTGTTGGCTCATTTCCGATGTCTAAGCAAATAGCAATGATTAATAACATAGTGGAAGAAATAAAGTACGTTTTAAAATAATTTCGAATTAATTTTAGTTTCGCTACAAAAATTATTAACATGGTAAAGATTGGTTTTCATTGATATTTCACCATTTCAACCGTAGGGAACAGAGCCGTCTGACGTTTAATGTATATTGTGTGATTGTTACATTTCAAAGTACAAAAGATGCGTTTGATTTCGACACACAAATTAAAATAAAAAAACACCATAACCAACTGTTTGTGGTGAATAAAAACCATGAAATAGATATTATTTACAAGTCGGTGTCGTTTCAAAGTAAAACAAAACAATCAGCTGCTGAAGCTACAATTGCGTTTCAGACCGTTAAACACCATCAGTCTTACAACTCCATGGACCGCACTAGGCGTTTGATCAAGGTAATCTTTGCTGATTCCAGTACTGCCAAATATATTACTTGCCAAAGGATTAAAACAGTAGCCATCGTAAATGACGCGATAGGTCCATGGATAATTCAGACTTCTTTTCACCTTCAAACTATGTGTTGTTCACGAACAGCTCCAAAACCGAGAAAGGTATAGGAACGGCACTTTTTGGAAGTAATGCAAGAGTAAAAATCTCATTAAACCTTGGAAAGTTCAACACTATCTTCGAAGAATAAATGATTTCTATAGAGCTGGGCGCCAGAGACCTGAGTAACAGGCATCCGCTGAACAGGTCAACTAAAATCATCTCAGATAGCCGGGCGGCTCTAAAAGACTGAGCTCGAGTCGAGTGAATTCTGAGCTAGTTTGCAACTGCATTCAGATCCTTGACCACCTGGGCCTCCAGAACAAAGTTACTTTGATCGGGGTCCCAGGGCACAGCGGCGTGGGGAGCAATGAAGAGGCCGACGCGCTCGCCAGAAAAGGAACCGAATCTACCTTCATCGGATAAGAATCCGTTGTTGGCATTGCAATAAGTACAACCAAAACCTGCATCTCCGATTGGCCAAGTGTAAACGCTTAGGCTCTGGAGAAACACAGCGGGGCTCACACACTTGAAGGCGTTTATTGTAAACCCCTTGACAACAATCTCCCAACATGTCCTAGAATGGCGTAGGTCTGATTTACGCATTCTGACAGGACTTTTGACAGGACACTATCGGCTAGGAACACACTTGAGAAGAATGGGTCTGTAACAAAAATCGGACTGTCACTTCTAGGGGGAAGACGAAACTGCAGAGCACATTCATTGTACCTGCTCCATACTGACAAGACTCAGATTTCAGACCTTCGGCTTTACTAGACTGGAACCCACGGACTTCAATGTAGTCTCGCCTATACGATTATCTCAAGCAAGGTGTAAGCCACAATAAACACATCAGGGTCGTAGTGGAAGGCGTTGTTTACTAACCCACTCATCCATAACTCTAAACCACTTGTTACATAATATAACATACATTGGAGTATCGACAGATGTGAGCAATCATGGCTCGGAAAAATGTTTCCGATTATCATCGAGTTTTTCGATTCTCGATAAAATTCCGGACATGTCAGGAAAACTCCTGTGATCTGGTAACCCCAGTTACAGCTTGCAGCACGGAATCTCGAATGTTACTGTTTTGCAAACCATAACGTCACAATCTCTGATGGGCCTTCATTGTCACGTGACGAATGGCTTTTTGTAATGTCTCAATAATATAAATTATTATTTATCGTCTGAATCAATCCAACTGATACTTTACAATTTGAAAACTTACGATGGCATTTAAAATAAAAATCTGCGAATATTTTTCTTACCGGAAACTATCCTATTAGTAATTAATATTAGCATGTTAATATACAGCACGAGGAAGATTCTTTAGTCACATAGAAGTTTCATACGGTCTATAAGCGACAATGTGTTAGGAAGACACAAGGAATTCAGTGTATCACCTCTTTTCTTTAACATTATATCATAAATATGCAGGAGAAGGCAAATGTCTTTATTTGATACTGAATTTTAAGTATGGCAATTAGTAGCCGGTTTACCTTTTTGGTAATCACTTTGCACCTACATTTATTTTCATTGTATAACCGCTTTGGTTTAACATGAAGGAAATACTAAAAACAAACTTTTGGTGACGATAATTCGAATGGTTGTAACATATCAAAATAGTTAATCCGTTGTACTTGTGGGCAACATTATTGTGATGCTGGTAATTTTCAGTCTTTCAGTATGAAAGTGGTTAAAATCTTCACTTTTTTGAGATTCGGCAACGTGAAATGATATCGTTGAAAAGTCGGATTTTAGTGGATATTGAACCTGTGTCAACTCAACCTTGTCATGATTTTAATACAAGACACAATAAGGTTATACTAAATATTAATTATTCCAAAGAGTCTCGAAGAATATTGAAAATAATTAATTTAATCGATATTCAATAAACGTCAGAAAATAGTTGTATCAATATACATGTCGTAATAATAATAATATAAACAACTTATAGTCGTAGGTCGAAATTCTGTACAGTGAGTCATCGCTCTTACTGTTCATAAAATCAGTTGCAGAAGCGAACTTCATGAGCGCATAATTTTTAAAGGGTTCCTAATAGTCCTAAATAAAAAATGAATAGAAAATGTACTTGTACGCTCTGGCGTTTAAATTTGAGAGAACAGAAATACGAAATTATTATGGTAGGAATCATGCAAAAGGCGAGAGAATTAACGGGAAATCAGTCAAGATTGGATTCCAGAAACTAATTATAAATGATGAAGTATGAGGTTGGAACAGAGAAAAAGATAGGCTGGAAATAATGAAGTATAAATAAAAAAACTAACTAAAGTAATATGTAATGTAACAACGAAAACAAACTGGCGCGAAATAGGAACAAGAAAAACACAAAATGAAAGAAAAAGGATATAAGATCAAATAACATAGAATAAAATTGGAACATGGAATATCAGAAGGTCTTATGAAGAAGGAAAATTAAAACAGTTGGACCAGGAATCTGGAAAATATAATTTTGATATCATAGCATTACAAGAAACTAAACAACTAGGGCAAGGCTCACAAGAAATGGCAGATTATGTATTCTTAAATAGTGGGGGCGAACACAGAATGTTAGGGACTGGTTTTATAGTTAGGAAAAAACTGAAATTGATGGTCATGGACTTTAAACCCATCTCAGAAAGATTGTGCACTTTAAGAATAAGAGGAAAGTATCACAAAATTATACTTATAAACATACATGCACCATCAGAAGAGAAGGATATAGAAGTGAAAGAAGAATTCTATAGTAATCTTGACAGAGTATTTGAGGCTATCCCCAAATATGATTTGGAAATCGTATTGGGAGACGCCAACGCCAAGATAGGTAAAGAGGAGGCGTACATGCCAACAATTGGAAGATATAGTCTGCATGAGAAAACAAATGAAAATGGCCGATTGTTGATAGATTTTGCGAAAGAACACAACCTCAGAATCAAAAGCACATATTTTCAGCGTAAAAATATTGATAAAGGTACGTGGATATTGCCAGACGGAAAAACAATTAACCAAATCGACCATGTTTTAATTGAACTCGAAGAAGACCAATGCATCACCAATATACGAACGTATGGAGGACCCGATCTGGACTCTGATCATTTCATGGTGGGAGTCACATTAAAGCAACTCATACCAATAAACAAAAATGAAAAGAGGAAACGAATTGAAGATAGAATAGTTGCAAGGTTATTAACAAATGAGGAGAAAGAAGGATATGAAAAAGTAATCAGCGAGGAAATGAATGACATAACGGAAAGAGATATAGAGCATCATTGGGAAACAATAAAGACAATAATGAATGCTGCAGCCAAAAAAACGAGTGAAGATGAAAGAAAGAAACTGAAACCATGGTTTGATGATGAATGCTTGCACGAAATAGATAAAAGAAATAAACTAAGATTAAAGACTCTAACAACAGAAGTACACGATGCTAAAGAAGAAAAACCAGCGAACAATAGAAAAGAACGAAGAGCTTATTGAGAAGGAAGAAGAGGGAGTAAAATGAGCGACGATTGCAAAATGTAGAAGATAATTACAGAAACATAGATCAGAGGAACCTGTATCTAGGAATCGAAAGAGAAAAAAAAGGATCCAACTCATATCTCGTATTCATTAGGAACGAAGATGGAGAAATGCTACTGGGCGAAAAAGAAGTTTGAGAGCGATGGAAAACATACTTCGAACATCTTTCAAATGAGCGAAGAAATGAGTATGCAGAGCTGGATAATGAAGAGAATGTAAGAACAAATTTCGAGCTGCACTCGAAAGAACCTCCTCCGAGTAGAGATAAAATAAATTATATTATAGCTAATCTATAGAACAATAAAAGTCCGGGAAGTGACCACATAACAGCAGAAATGTTCAAATATGGAGGAACGCGATTAAGTGATGAAATGGACAAACTACTGCAAAACATATGGGAAGAAGAACGAATACCGACAGAGTGGACCAACGCTATAATATTTCCTATACATAAAAAAGGGAATAAAAATGAATGCCTTAATGATAGAGGAATACCACTATCAAATGTGGCATACAAGATACTTGCCACTTATATCAAGGATATGTTAAAGGAATATTTGGAAAATATAATCGGAGAATACCAATTTGGATTTAGACGAGGTAAAAGCACAGTGGAGCAAATCTTCATGCTACGAGAAATACAGGCTGACAGCTATCAATTTGGAAAACAGACGATGGTGCTATTCGTCGACTTCAAACAAGCATTCGATAAAGTAAAAAGAAAGGAACTGTACAAAGCTCTGGAAGACCTAGGAATAAGCGGAAAACTGTTCAGAATGATTCGACTAACACTACAAAGTACCGAAAATGAAGTAAGAATAAATAACGGTTTGTCAGAGAAATTCATCGTCACTGAAGGCGTAAGACAAGGTTGATCCACTGTCATCTATTCTCTTTAGTCTGTTATTGGAAAGAGTAATTCAAGAAGCAGGCATAAATAGGTCTGGACTTATATATCATAAGAGACATCAATGTTTAGCATTTGCAGATGACATAGCAGTATTAGCGAGAAGTAAAGAGGAAATAAGACAGGTGATAAAAAATATTGCAGAAAAAGTAGGAAAAAAAGGGCTCAATGAACTGAAAACAAAATACATGGAATTGACAGAAAGAGACTTTATGAAAGGGAATTATTTACCAGTAGAAACAGCCAAAGGAAAGATATGTAAATTTGAAGAAATAGATCGATTCGAGCACCTTGGAACAATAATCACACGAAAACTCAATATAGGGGAGGAAATTCAAAACAGAATAATGTGTGGCAATAATTGCATTTATGCCTTGAATATATTATTGAAAAGCAACAATATATCAAGGAGTGCGAAAATCAGGATTTACAAGACTGTGATTAGGCCTATAGTTACATATGCCTCAGAAGCATGGACATTTAACCAAAAAAAACAAGGAAAATTACAAAATGGATATGGATGAAGAGGACAAACAAAGAGCTCGAAGAATTATATAAAAATCCGGGTATTATTGGAATGATAAAATCTCAAAGACAAAGATGGTTAGGATATATAGAAAGAATGGGAACAGGAAGGCTACCGAAAATATTGATATATAGTTCTATAGGAGGAAGGCGAAGGAGAGGTAGACCCAGAACAAGATGGAAAGCGGAGGTTGAAGAGGACCTACGAAGACATAATACCGGAAATTGGAAAAGTGAGACAATTGACAAGATGGGATAGAGGCAAGTCGTCAACCAAGCCATGGAAAGGTTAAGTTATTAATGTGCAAATTGGAAATAGGAGCAGAACACAAGAAGTTTTGGAACGAACCGAAGTAGTGGGCATTCGGATATTCTGTGCGAAAGTGGTAATTGAACTTACTAGATTGTCGCAGAAGAGTTTCGTATGGAACTCCGAGCACCCACCGCTAGTGTTGAAACATCAGCCATGGACCTGCACGGTCTGTAGTGCTAGTATACATACATCTTTATGTATATACAGGGTGTCATCAAAAATAATACACATTGTTATCTTCTCTTAATAAATTTGGACGACGCCGTTTCTTGTCGCTAACACCACTACATTTGGCCATTATTGTTAACAAAAAATAAAAAGTAACCTTAATTTACAACGTACAAAAAAGCAAAAAGTTGTAACTAATCAAATAAAAACACAAAAAGCACAAATTTATAAAATACCAAAACGATCACAATGCTACGTCTATGAATACTAGACACTGAATAAATTATGCACGTATCCTATTGTATCCTCTCTATCTTGTACACATCGCTGCATCAAGCTGTCTTTTTTCACAAGTAAGCAAGTATTCGACGTTGTCACGTACGCCAAAATTCTCGCAAATAATATTTTTTTTAATAAAATATTCAAATAGACTAGCTGTGCTTAGGCACAGCTAGTCTATTTCAAATCTATAATCAATATATTGAATTGATATTTGCATAGATGTTTGTTACAAGTATAAGATAAAAGCTAAAATATATGGATTTAATTGTTATTTGTGTAATCAATTACCTATCGCCAGAATATATCTGGCAACACCGCTTATAGTACATCGCTTACTAGTGAGTGGTGAGTCACTGTACAGAATTTCGACTTTCGACTATAGTTGAACATACAGGGCTGTTATGAACTCATACTTTGGTCAGTTTTCAGTATTTAATAGATGTCATCAAGATCTCAAGGAATTGTACTATAATGCATTAACCGACGTATATTAGTACAGTAGTGTACCGGGTGTATTATTTGTTATGATAGTATGTATCGTAATGTGAGTTAGCTGTAAGTGTTATTCAGTTTGTATAAATAAATCCCAGTGATACATGTACTCGATGGTTTGATTACTCCAGAAATCCACCTTTGGAGTTATGTACCTCCATATATCACGTGGAAGTCCTGCGAACTAAAGAAATTTGGTAATAGTTCGACATATGTATGGTATTATATGTAAATGGTAATTAGCTGAAGAGAATGGGAGGAAAATCGACGAAACAAGAACTTCAGGAGAATGGTGCAGTCAACAACAACTTTCGTGGTTCAATAGGAGCAAGCGGAAGGTGACATTGAGGTCTATATACTAGCAGTAGTAACAATACTAGCTTTTTTTGCTGTGCGGAAGACTCACAGGAGGAAGCTGAAAATGGAAATATCAAGGTATTTCCTACAACTCTTATATCACTTATGTGGAACGCATATGTCATTTAGCAATTCCTAAATCTAGTTTAGGTATTGCCTAACTTTAGGAATCAGTTGGTGAAATCGGGCATAAGCGTTTAGAAACTGTAAGTTAGAACATAATATAATCTATTTTTATGAACTAATTCTCACACAAAATTTATTTTAAAATGTACTTATGTATGTGTGTAACATTCTCTTTGGGCAGTACTAATGTCAATAACTTGCAATCAGGTTGAGGATAGGCTATATTTTATAAGGGATGAACTCATTAAACAAAGTGAAAGAATTTTAAAAGAGGATGTAGCAAAAAATTCGAAAATTCATGTAGACATAGTGTCAATTTACATCAATCTCATTAATATAGTTACTAAAAATTGGGATAAGTTAGATGAAGAACAAGGTGTATGTGAAAAGTATTTTGTGAAAATTTGAGATAAAATTTCTAGATCGTTCCAGGCATTGAAATGTCATATTAAAAGTACTTATATTGTATTTTACAAGGGATTAACTCAGAGGTATTGCAGGTTATAAGTAATAGTGAGAGCAAACAGAAAAGGACGTTAAATATGAATGATTTTTCAGTTTGCTAGCACAGTGCTACCGAATGAGTTTAATGGTGATGCGAGTGAATTACAATCTATTCTGGAAGCATTAGGGTTCTTACAACTGAATTCAAGTGGTCATGAGAATAACACTGTACTATTTATCGAACAAGGTTAACAAGCAAGGCCAGGAGTTTGACTACAACTGAGAATTTAATTTCAGAAATTAGAGAGGGTCTTAAAAACGGAATTAAAGGAGATAATACAAGTCCTTTTTAAGCAAAACTAAGTAAAGTTCGTCAGAAGTATAAGGATTTGACGAGCTATGCGACGGAAATGGAGACACTAACAGATAAGCTACAGGCAGCTTACATAACAGAAGAAATGCCCATAATTTTAGCCATAAAGTACACAAGAGAGGCTACAATTAAACCGGTAACGCTGAATGCTACATAGGAATCGACAACAACATTATTTGTGGTCGACACCTAATTAAGCTTGTGTCAGTTGATGTAATAAATAATCCTCAATAAAAAAGAATACTATATTTTAGAGGAAACCGCAATACTTTTCATATGAGAACGGGTTTTAATCACAACAGAAGTTATCAAAATATGAGAGGAAACAACTACAGGCAATATGATAACCATCAAACAAGGCAAAATAGAAGCAATAATTATAATAAATATCAGAATAGGGGTAGAAGATTCAGTGAGCATGATATCTACAATCGCCATAGAAACGTAAGAATATGTAGCAGTATGAATGAGAACGCCGAGATGGAATATAACATTGGTGACATGTACCGACAAACAGCACAGTTAAAGGAGGGAAACAATCAATTAAGGAAAAAATATTGACATAAGAGGAAAAACAGAGTTATTGCAAAAAACAATGGTTCAGATTGATAATAATTAGAGAAAGAAGAATTTGACAATACATGGATTGGAAGAAGGCACTAAAGAGAGTGTTGCACAAGTAGAAAACAAATTGAAAGACATCGAGGCAGGTCAAGAATACAGTAGATGCTAAAGCGTATATTCTGAAATGTAAAAGAATGGGAAATAAAAACAGAAACAAAAACAGACCATTTGTTTCCGAAGATAAGATAAAACCAACGCTTTCCGTAGGATCATTATCGACCCCACCTTGAACCCGAAGATAAAGGTAATCAATACTATAAAAACATTTTTCATGTAATAAAATTATTCATTCTTTGCTGTACCACATTTAGATTCATTTGTAATTTAGTTATAAAAAATCATAAGTTGTAAAGAATAATCACTGTATATTTTTTGTGGAAAATAAAGTTTTTTTTAAGTATAAAATCAGTGAAAACATAATTATATATATTAATGAACACTACCCCAAAGACACTGGAACAAAGGAAACGGCTAATAAAGTATATGAAACAGGTAAGAGAAAAATGAGACAAAGCTTAGTTAATCTACAACACCTTACATATAAACGAAAAAGTATACACTCTAAAAGAGTTGGAAGCAAGAAGAAATCAATCAGAGATACCTAGAGGATGGAACAAATAATCGATTACGAAAAATACCGAAACTAGTCGTAAAACAATAAGTTTTAATTCGCACACGAGTAAGCTAGGGAATTTTTAGTAAAACACATAGCCTCTACTAGAGACTTTCAAGTGGAGCATTTAGTATTTTTAAAGAGGGAAGACCGGACAAATTTGATTCCTAATTTTTAGGACAATCTGAAGTTACAAAAGTAGACGGTGAAAATTGTGATATTAGTGCAGGTAACTAAATAAACCATACCTATTTACATAAAAATTATATTCAATATAATGACTATACACATATTTTTATGAAAAACTTCTCTCTCTAAGGGAAAAAGATGTAGGTAGGTGTTGAACGTGTGTGAACTCAACCTTGTCATGATTGTATTACAAGACAAATTACGGTTATGCTAAATATTAATCATTCCATACATGGTTGTTATGAACTCATACGTAGGTCACGTTTTAGTATTCGATTACACTTTATGTTTATTTTCAAATGAGAAATGACTTCTTTTTGTGAACAAACACAGTACAAATTTAAATTTTTTTTTCGAAACATTGAACTGAAGATAAGTAAATCGAATTATTATAAACAAATATTTTAAAATTAAAGGAACATTCTGATGATAAAATATAAAATTAAAAACTTCTGGATTGAGCTTAAATGAATTTAAATCAACTGTTCGAATGAACCACCGTTTTGAGCTAAACTATAGCCCAAACGGTTATAAAATTCTTGACAAACATGGGTGGATATTTCAGGGGTTGTCTCCATACAGGCTGGTAGAATTTATTCTCCAAGTTCATTCAGGAAATTGGTCCTGTTCTCCTGGAATCCAGAAATTCTCGATTTCAGATAACCCCATAAAAAGGAATCGTTGGGCGCCAAATCTGGAGATCTAGCAGGCCATCGAATGTTAGCATTCGTGGAGATTATCCGATTGTGAGATGTATGTAAATAATTAATGACTCATCCCCAATTATGCGAGGCACAACCGTCATGTTGGTACCAAATATCATTGAAGTTGATACCTAATTGCTTGAGGGCAGAAGTATTTTGATTATGCAGCATATTCAAATATTATGGATATTTTTCCAATATGTAATGAAAAAAGAGTACCAGTAAAATTGGAGTCATTCAGTGCTATATGACAACTATTGGACTCTTCTTAGGAACAATTCATTGGAGTATAGCAAATGTTCAATGCATATATTGATTGTAATAGAGCAATTTTTTTGATAAAACGAAAACTCATTTATTGTAAATTGCATCCAAGTTTTTATACCAATAAAAATGAACAGAAAAAATACGTTTAATATGAGATACTTACAGCATATAATCTCAAATATATAGTGCAAAGTAAGTTACTTACTATCACAAACAGGGCACTCGTCCATCTGGATACAATTTCCTGTTAATTCATCTCTTATCAATCCGCATCTACTGTCACATTCACAGCGCTTCAGGCAATCATCAATGCATAATCCATATTGTTGAGGATTAGGATTTTGACACGTTGCTTCAGGTACACAATATGAAGCACATAAGTTCAAAACTTCATCACTAGAACATTGTGGAACTAAAAAAATGAATTAATATATTCAATTATGTCCTAGTATTCCAATATAGATCTGTACGTATAACTTTGATCTTGATAAATGTATACGTGGTGGCAGTAATAAAGTCTTTTGTAGCTTTTTATCTTTTTTGTATTATTTAAAATCATTCAAACTAAAGATAGACGAACCAAGTCATTCATAAATCCACAGTCAACACCACCAATCGTTGGGTTCGTGGATAAAGTCATTCATACTTACTTGGCAACGCTGTACTAGGCTCCACCTCAATATTTTCTCGCTAGCTCGGCCTTGAATGTTTGGTTGCCATGAGCGGCTTGTTATTGATATGTAAAGGTGAATTAATAACAGGAATTTGGAATTTAAGGTATGGATAAGTATATTGATCATTGGGTAAAATATTTAAATTAATTATGTACAATATTTTATTGATTGATGGATAGGTTCAAATATACGATAGAGATATAGTCCATACATCTGAAAAACATTCAGTAGATCTTTCTCTCTCACACAATTACCATCAATATGTTAAAATCGCCAATTAGACTAATATATTATAACACGACTGTGGATTTTCTGAAATAGTTTATTTACAAAAAACGAACACAATTCACAATTCTCCTATAAAAGTTTACAAATTGTCGCTAAATCGTTCAACTTCTGTCCTGTCACAGATGTCAACTAACTCTTCTCGCTGTCACACCCCGTTATATAGTCATTTTTCGTACCGACATCAGTTTGTGTTACCAATAACTCTGAAGCATCGATGAAGTCGACTTCAGTGGTGCCAAGAACGACTAGTGTGGAATAAGGAATGGGATACTATCGTTTTCAGCGCCTAATTCCGGTTCTGCTCAAACATGCATGATTGCATGATGGTCGAGCGAGGGTGAGAAAGAGACGAGGCGAACATCGTAACCCTCAATTTTTTTGTTTAGCGGCATGTACATCGTACTGTTGGAGTTATGATATGGGGTACCATTGCTCATGGCTCAAAGTCACATTCGGCATCAGAGGCAATATGAATGCACACCGATACATTCAAGAAATATTGGAACCTCATCCGATTTCTTTCCAAAGGATACTTTAAAATTCAAGTGTTCAGTAAGATAACGCTCGGCCACATATAGCCAAACAAACCTTGGATTATTTCCATCAGGCTCAAATTTATCTCATAACTTGACTCCCGAGATCCTAGGATGTGTTCCCAGTTGAACCTGTGTGGGACATAATCCGTAGAAGGATAAAAACTTTACAGCTTCCTCCTCAAACTCTGATGTCCTTTGACATGAGGTAGAGGTGGTATGAATTGAGATACCACAGGAGGATCTTGATCACCTGAATATGAGTATGCCTAGACGCGATAGGGAATGTGTAATAAATCGTGGATTCAGGTTATCCTCTCCCGATTAGAGTTAAATATTAATCCTTCACGTTATACGAACTCCCTGATATGTTTGCCAAATATTACAGAAATAAAATAATTTTTACTGGGTGTTCGGGTTTCTATGCCACTGAGTATATAATGTGTTCAATCGTTTAATTTCATTGGGAAATTAAATCCAACAGAAGGTTGTCAATGTCCGACTCCACACCATCAAAATCATTAATAAAGTTGAACGTGTCGACCAAACATCAACATTTTATTTACACTAGAAAAGGGAAAGGAACTGATTTACGTCACAAATATCAACAAGTGGTGTACCCCCTTTAATTGACCTCTCGGCATTTTTGTATATTGCGATAGATTTTCAATACGAAGTGCTATCAAAGTCATCTGAAATGTTATTTTTGGCGATTACAATACTCCACAACACATCACTCCAATCATAAAATAAGTTACACTCCAACCAGTAACACCTGGACTATGTTCTTGCCAACTGCAGAGTAGCAAGTACAATAGTAGGTTTGCTTTACTTGAAGGGACAGAGATATAATTTATAAATATCGCGTTTAGTGTTGCTCCCACATGAGATACGTATGAAATATGGATATTTGTCCAATATGTGATGGAAAAAGAGTACCAGTAAAATTGGAGTCATCCAATGCTATATGACAACTATTGGACTCTTCTTAGGAACAATTCATTGGAGTATAGCAAATGTTCAATGCATATATTAATTCTCATAGTTAGAGCTATTTTTTAAATTTTTTCGTGAAAACTAAAACTCATTTATTGTAAATTGCATCCACGTTTTTTATACCAATAAAATTGAACCGAAAATTATACTTTTAATATAAGATACCTACAGCATATAAACTCAAATATATAGTGCAAAGTCAGTTACTTACTATCACAAACAGGGCACTCGTCCATTTGAATACATTTTCCTGTTAATTCATCTCTTATCAATCCGCAACTGCTGTCACATTCACAGCGTACCAGGCAAATCTCAATGCATACTCCATATAGTTTAGGATTAGGATTTTGACAAGTTGCTTCAGGTACACAATATGAAGCACACCAGTTCAAAACTTCATCCTCAGGACATTGCGGAACTAGAAAAAAAAATAATTAATATACTCAATAATATCCCTAGTACTCCAATATAGATCCTTATGCTCTCTTTGGAAGTACAAATTAAGCTCGTCTAAATATGATCTTGATAAATGTATACGTGGTGGCAGTAATATAGTTTTTTGTAGCGTTTTATCTTTTTGGTATTATTTAAAAACATTCAAACTAAAGATAGACGAACCAAGTCATTCATAAATCCACAGTAAACACTACCAATCGTTGGGTTCGTAGATAAAGTCATTTGTAGTTACTTGGCAACACTGCACTAGGTTCCACCTCAATATTTTCTCGCTTGCAGTGTTTGGTTGCCATGAGCGGCTCGTTATTAATATGTAAAGGTGAATTAATAACAGGAATTTGGAATTTAAGGTATGGAGAAGTATATTGATCATTGGGTAAAATATTTAAATTAAATATGTACAATATTTTATTGATTGATGGATAGGTTCAAATATATACATATATATATATATATATATATATATATATATATATTATATTTTAAATATTTATTATTATTTTTGTTTAATTAAGTTTTGGATATTTAAGTTTATATTTATTTATGGGCGCCATTTAATAATTATTTCCTTGATTGACTAGCTCAGATTTTTTTTTAATTAATTATTTATTTATAATGTTTAATTAGTCGGAAGCATGAGAATCCTCCCTTTGAGTTCTGGAGATACTAATCAAAGATTGAGGAAATATATTCTTAATCTTACCTTTAACTTACAACCTCTGAAAGAAACAATATCTGTTAAATAAAATGATTGAAATACGACAACAAAGATATTGAGAATTTAATCATGGATGTGAGAATAAAGAAAAACCAACACATAAATGTAAAGCAATTTAATAAAATAATTTGAAAAATTTTTAACCTGATTGGAACATAATAAAATATTTTTGAAACTATTAATTTGGTTTATACATTTATTCTTATGGAATTGTGCCACCCTATATCATAAATGTATTCTCTATAACAAAATGTTCCCACTACTGCGTCGGCGCTAAATCTCCAAACGCATGCGCTACTACAATCTACATGAAAGAAGGAGGTTTCCCTTCCATAAACAACGTTTCACAGTCAACACGACGCTAGCGTGCTTGTGATAAATAAATTTGTTATAATAATCAAGTTTCTACAATCAATTACATATACGTGAGAATTTATAAACTATATATGTGTGTGTTTAAAGGCCAAGAAAGTGATAGTTTAAAGTTATGCATGCAATAGCTGGAAGGAAGGTATAGGATTTAATGTAACATACATGATACACGTGATATTTCAAGTGGATAAATTTACACAAGGTGAGTACATTAATTTTATAGATATTAAAGATCTAATTCTCTATATATAAATTTATGATGCATCATATTTTAATGTTTTTGGCCTTTTTATGTGTTATGTGATTCGAATGTTCAACTAAAAATTTGAGTGTACACTTTAAAATGTTAATTGGAATTCCAAATAAGTTTAAACAAATTACACAGACCTTATTTCTGCTATCACTGCTGGCTGCACTCGCATCTTCAAATTTTGAAGATATCTCATAAGAGACACGCTCCTACTACACTATTCACTCCTTACACTTTATAGGATACTCCTATGATTAGTTTTATTTAACTTATTTTTATAATTTCAACTTTTAAACACATTTATACAATTTTATACAGAGAGCAATCTTCTAACGACGCATCCTCTATCACCACCATTCATCCACCTTCTTTTTTTTTCCTAAATCAACAAGTCTCTTGGCTTCCCTAGTCCATAGCTCACTTATTTTTTTTTTATCACTAAAATTGTTATTCTCCAGTCTTTTAGTTACTATTTTTAAAAAACATAAATTTATTGTCCTGGAGGGTAATAACACTGATACACTTAGAGTTCTATTGTATTAAGGAATTTTAATTAAGTCCTCTTTTCCTCGTACAATAGTCAATTTTCTTATATTCATGTTATTTAGCTAATATGAGAAATGTTTATTTTTACAAATATTACAACCTATATTATTAATTAACCTATATGTAATTGATTCTAATTTAGTTTGAATCCTGTTCTATCATTTATTATACATAAACTCCTGATTATTTTTGTTTTTGTAATTAAATTTCATATATAATCAATAAGCAATAATTTTAAGTTGGTAATGAAAATTCCCTAGCAGGTATTACTTCTTGTAAATATTCTTTCCTTTTTATACGTTTGGGCTGTGTTCCAACTATCTTTTCCATCTAGTTTCAACCCTTTGAAATTAATGAATGAAATATGGTATTCTAAACCTTTGCTACTACAAAAAAAATTATTTAAACAATGTTCAGTTATAGTTAAACTAATTATTCTTTTCTCTTAATTTAGGTTTCAAGCTATTATATGACGTTTCGTCCCGCAGAAATTGCTATGGCTGCGTTCAGTGTAATACGGAATTCCGTGACTTTGACAACCAATCAGAATTACTGGTACAGGTAATATTTACTATCTATTTAACTAATATAGTGTTGGAATTTTATTCTTCATCCCTTTTAAACATTCACATCAATATTTCACCCGATTTATTTATATTTCAATCTTTTTATATTTTAATATTTGACTTGTTATTGAGTTTATTCTAATGGTTGTGTCTACTTACACTCCTTCCGTTATAATAAGACCTTTTTATTTTGTTTATTTATTTCAATATATTTGCAAAACTAGATGACTAGTTCAATATATATATATATATTGTCGTGGGTTACTATTTATAAGAGTCTGATAAATATTATGTTACTATTTTTAACTTATGATCTGTGAGATATTTTAAATTTCCCGCTGGACGCCAGTCTTTGTCCTTGTGACAACAATAAATGTATCAAGCAACAAAGACACTATTCATTTAATTATTGTTAAAAATTACTTACCTTATTATAATTGAGAAAGAATAAAGAAAACCCAATTACAACAATCTTAAAATCTCATTTGGGTCGTGCTTCAGTTTTGTCACCCTGTAGCATGAGTTATTTGTAAAGATTTAACCTTCACCGTATTTTGTAATCAGCTGTTCAGTTGTGTTTATTGAGACAAGTTATTTAAAAAGAAGAAGAAGTCGTTTGGTGTTATAGAAATTATTTATTAAATATTATATGATTTTATACGCTGTTGGAATATAGGAGAAAGGACAAAGAATATGTAGTTCTGTTTATAAAAGTTGTTCAACAAATTTACGTGATATGTGTCACCTACGCAAATTGAATTTGATGTGTGACTTTATTTCTGAACATCAGGTAAGTACATTAGATATTGTAATGTAATTTTGTTTCAAAATATTTCAGAATATTAAACCAAAACCAACTTATGAGTGTTAAATAAACGTGGATCTTGAAATTCGTGTTGTTTCCGAACTTTTTGTGAGGTTATGTAGGTTAATAATTTTAGTAAATTTTAAGATAAAAGTTTGCAGCAAACGTATTTCAAGCTCAGATTATACGTACTAACTAATAATCTAAATTAATTCACTAATTTAATAATTGTCTTGCAATTAAAGTTATGAAAATATTAATTCGAACCTAGGTATGTAATTCAAAGTCTTTTCTGTTCTAATTTCACACAATTTCTTGAAGAAAAGTTTTCAAAAATCTAGCTAAATTCACTTAAATGTTCATTTATATATCATGTTGCCAAGATAACGGAATTTTATGTACATATGTGCGAATATTTTGCAAAATATTATAAATAGTTTATACCTGGTGATCTTATATAGGTGTTTCTTCCAGGTATACCTTCTGTCGTCGAATATCGGGATTCAGCTACTGGCAGTGTTAACCATTTTATTATGTTGGTTAAGTTTTAGACTCATAAACTTTCATATGATTAGTGAAGTATATCTAAACGTAATCAATTTTCTCTATTTCGAGACTCTACATTCAAAAATCTGCTACCACTCCAAAAAAATATATGGCTGCTCCTCTCCCTGCAAAAAACATCACTGTCGCCTAGCAACAATGTAGTCTTTTTTTTTCTATGTTCATCCTACAAGGCTAAAAAGACTACTCTGGACTACTTGGAGTAATTCCTGTTCCTCTTTATAAGTAAGTTAAGGTTCTTTTTGGTTTGACATTTGTCAAATTCTTAAAATATTCATAAGTTTTCTATAGTATTTTAGATTTTGATTGGTAAAGTTCACTTTAAAATATCATTATTATGTTCAGAAATTGACAATAATCATTTTATCATTACTTACACCCCTTAAAGCTAGTTAAAAACAATATGATCTAATAAATATATCACTCATATTCTGGTTTTAATTGTATATTTTTCATTTCTTGCAACTAGAAATATCTTAAACGATTCATTTGAATTTTAACTTCTTATAATGACTAGATTTGGTTATGATTTGAAAATTTATTGTTATTTTTGGCATGACGATGCCATTTTAGTTTAGTTTTTTTTTTTTACAAATAAACGATAAGACTTTCATATCAAATAACTTCTTCTGCTAAATAAATTGTCACATGCTACTATTACAGCCATATATTACATTATAACATACCCCAAATTTTTTTGTAAACATTCTAACTTCTTGAAGTTTAGAATTTTGCAAATAAAATTTCCTACATTATTTATTACTAATTCAAGTATTTTCCGATTCATTTTCTCAAGATTACATTATTATAGTATTTAATACTAATATTCACAAATTTTAAATTATTTTAATTAGGCACTTAAATCTAATTAATGGAAAGTAGCCATCTGTACAGTACGTCCACGTGATGTTTCCATTATCAGGATGGACTAAAAGATAGCTGTTTACCCCGTTTTGAGTTTCAACCGTAAAATAGCTTCTATTGTTAAAGGTGCCTCGAATTCAGGTACACATCTTTTATTGAGGTTCCTAGCATCTAAACAAATGCGTATATCACCGTCTTTTTTTTCTTACAATTACTATTGGATTTATAAAAGGAGTAGTACTGTGTTCAATAATTTTATCTTTTAATAGTTTACTAATGGCTTTTTGCATATCATCTTTGTACTTATAGGGTATAGGGTAGTTCTTAACTTTAAATGTTTCCATATTTTTAACTTTTAGACTATGTATATAATTACTTGCAACTCTGGGTACTTCATTGTATAAATCTTCATAATTTTCCAACAATCTTTTAACCTCCAATCTATTCTCATCATCACAATCCATATAGAATTCATTCCATTTATTATCTTCTTTGAGATCCAACTCATACTCATAAAATTCATTCCTATCCATTACTTGTGTATCCAATCCATTATTATCATCATCAACTTTTTCATTAAAATACTCAACATTAAAATTTTCTTCATCATATCTTCCATTTTTCCCAGATGCTTTCTCCTCATAATCTTCTCTCCTTTCATTTTTCTTCATTTTAATATTCAAAATCTTCTTTATCCCTTCTCGTTCATTAAACTCTACACTTATACCCTTCAAAGTTACTCTCCTATTTTCATAATTGATGTGTCCATTATTTTTATATAATTCATCTGAGCCCAATAAAATATCGAATTCCATGTTATTTACAATTAATAACTGTACTTCAACATCAGTACTATCCAATTTTAATTGAAGTATTATTGATCTGTTTACTTCACTTAATTTCTTTAAGTTTAAACCTATTAAATTTACTTTAGGAACTTTAATCACGTGCTCTTGCACATTCAATTTATTTATAATATTTTCATTTATCAAAGATGTCTCTGAACCACTATCTATCATCTGTATCTTTAATTTTACCATTTACTGAAACTAAAATATTTTTATTATTATCATGAATGCAATCTCTTGTTTTTAGAAACTCTCTGGGGTGAACGTAACTGTACAGACTGCTGATCACTTCACCCGTTAATGAAAATTCTGTGAATTTTCAGCACCAGCAAGATTGGGACTGGAATTTTGATCATTGGAAGAAAAATCTGCACCTGCATTACGAACATTATCTCTATTGACAGAAATTGGTGAAGAATTTCTACTACCTGGCCTGTCTATACTTCTAGACCTTTGAAAATGAATTCTGCGGTTATCATTACTTGTATTCTGAGCGTTTCGCCTATTTTGCAACATGTCACCATCAGAGTTCCTTCTTGTGAAAGTACGATCATTACTGACATTGTTGCCTTGATTATTATTATATCTATCATTGCTAAACTGTCTATCATTGTCATTATTGTTAGGGTTATAACGGTTATTACCATTATTATAGTTTGAATTTAAATTTTGGTAATTCCTTCTATAATTACTTTGATAATTGTAATTACTAGTATTTCGATTATCATTACTATTATTGTTCATACTGTTGGGATAATTATTTACCTCTGTATACTGTGGTCTATTTCCAGTAACGTTATTGTTATTAAAGTTTTGTCTTCTATTGTTGTTATTAAAATTGTTATTATTTCTAGAATTAGGGTAAGAGTTATTTTGGTAGTTAGAATTATTAAAATTTCTGTTCTCATTGTTACTGTTTATACTACTGTTACTGTTATTAAAATTATTTGCATTATTGTTATTAAATCTTTCATTGCTTACCAGATTTCGCTCTATACGCATCAAATAGTTACTTAATTGCTCAAAACTTTTTATATTTTGTACCGCTATTGTTTCCGATATTTGAGACTTGAAATGACGAGAAATGAACATAATTATCTCCTCTTCTTTGATAATAGGTTCTAAATACTGAGCCTGAGAATATAATAAGAGTGCATAATTGTACATAAAGTTCCCTCGTTTATCATCATACTGACCAAAATAGAGTTTTTCTCTTACTTTCCCTTGTACAATTTCTCCCCAATACAATTTTACAAAGCTGTTCTCAAAATCATTGAAATTATTAAAATTGGCCTCTTGACTCGTATACCATAAAAGTGCTTGACCTATCAAATGTTTTCTAATAACTTCTCTGATGTCATCAAAGTTATCAAGATGTTTCATTTTATTTTGCAAAATTTTGAGGAAAACTTTAGGATGTAATTTTCTAATGCTTCCATCAAATCTCAGGGTTTCGTCTGAAGAACTTTGAATATAAGTGTTATTTATTACCCCTGACCTATATGTTTGTTTTCTCATATTCTCAACATCATTTTTCATTTCTTTGTAAATATCATCTAGTTTCTTCCTCATGTTCCACTCCATTTGATTCGTCACTTCTGATTCTTCCATTTCCCTACTCCTTTCATTTCTCATTTTCCAGTTCTCCATTTCCCTTGATATTTGCTCTATTTTCTTTAGTAGATTAGCTTGATTCTCCTTTCCATTCTTTAGATCCTCATTTTGCAATTTCTCATTGTATGCCTCGTATGATTTCTTAATTTCCTTTATTTCATTTTCTATCATCTTTCTGTTCATACAAACGTCCCTTTCTGTTTCATTTCTGATTTCTATAATCTCTTTTCTTACTTCTTCTTCTAAACATGTGATTTCTCTACCCCTCTGAATTAAACATCTTCGAATATGTTCAATTTCTTTGCTATTTTCTTTTGTTATTTCTTCTTTCACCTTATTTATGTTCTTACTCATTCCTTTAATAACTTCTACTTGTATATTTTCTTGTAAATTTTCTATTTTCTCTCTATGCATCAGAACCTCTGTCTCTAAATTTTCATACTTCTTGATCGTTTCTTCTATGTGTTCTTCTAATCTTCCTGATAGTTGTCGTATGTCTTTCCTTTGTGCTTCTAGTTTTTGATCCATGTTTGTACTTAATTGATCAAGCTTCTCCATTAATTTCTTTCCATCTTCTTTTTGTTCTTCACTCAATTTTTTTTGTTCTTCTCTTTGTGTTTGTTCTAGTCTCTTGAACTGATTTTCCATGAATTTGATTAGCATTATATCCCTGTTTCCAAATTCCTTTTCATGTACTAATTCTTCGTCTCCACCAGCTGATGGATCTTCTATTTCTGACATATTTTCTTCCGTTTTACCGTGTTCTTCTTCACTTGATTTATCTTCTAAATTGAAGCAGTATAGTTCTGGATCTTGACCATCTTTTATTAGTTCTTTTTTTAGCCTTTCTAATAAATCGGTTTTCTTACCTGAGATATCTAATCCCCTATTTTCGAGATATCTCTTTAATTCAGTGACTTTTAAATCTTTGAGTGTTTTTATTTGACCCATTTTTAAGCTGATTAACAAATTTTCAAAGAGACAATATTGTCTATGTTAGCTTATTTTTTTTTAATGAAATTTGTTCTGTACACAGGTAATGAAAACTTTGCCAGACAATACTTTTTAAATGTGACTAGTTTTATTGAAACCCTAGTTGTGACGGTGACAAATTTGATACAGCCCACATTGGGTTTGACATTAATTGTTAATTGTTGAGGGTGACAAATTTGATACAGCCTCACGTTGGGTTCGACATTATTGTCGTGGGTTACTATTTATAAGAGTCTGATAAATATTATGTTACTATTTTTAACTTATGATCTGTGAGATATTTTAAATTTCCCGCTGGACGCCAGTCTTTGTCCTTGTGACAACAATAAATGTATCAAGCAACAAAGACACTATTCATTTAATTATTGTTAAAAATTACTTACCTTATTATAATTAAGAAAGAATAAAGAAAACCCAATTACAACAATCTTAAAATCTCATTTGGGTCGTGCTTCAGTTTTGTCACCCTGTAGCATGAGTTATTTGTAAAGATTTAACCTTCACCGTATTTTGTAATCAGCTGTTCAGTTGTGTTTATTGAGACAAGTTATTTAAAAAGAAGAAGAAGTCGTTTGGTGTTATAGAAATTATTTATTAAATATTATATGATTTTATACGCTGTTGGAATATAGGAGAAAGGACAAAGAATATGTAGTTCTGTTTATAAAAGTTGTTCAACAAATTTACGTGATATGTGTCACCTACGCAAATTGAATTTGATGTGTGACTTTATTTCTGAACATCAGGTAAGTACATTAGATATTGTAATGTAATTTTGTTTCAAAATATTTCAGAATATTAAACCAAAACCAACTTATGAGTGTTAAATAAACGTGGATCTTGAAATTCGTGTTGTTTCCGAACTTTTTGTGAGGTTATGTAGGTTAATAATTTTAGTAAATTTTAAGATAAAAGTTTGCAGCAAACGTATTTCAAGCTCCGATTATACGTACTAACTAATAATCTAAATTAATTCACTAATTTAATAATTGTCTTGCAATTAAAGTTATGAAAATATTAATTCGAACCTAGGTATGTAATTCAAAGTCTTTTCTGTTCTAATTTCACACAATTTCTTGAAGAAAAGTTTTCAAAAATCTAGCTAAATTCACTTAAATGTTCATTTATATATCATGTTGCCAAGATAACGGAATTTTATGTACATATGTGCGAATATTTTGCAAAATATTATAAATAGTTTATACCTGGTGATCTTATATAGGTGTTTCTTCCAGGTATACCTTCTGTCGTCGAATATCGGGATTCAGCTACTGGCAGTGTTAACCATTTTATTATGTTGGTTAAGTTTTAGACTCATAAACTTTCATATGATTAGTGAAGTATATCTAAACGTAATCAATTTTCTCTATTTCGAGACTCTACATTCAAAAATCTGCTACCACTCCAAAAAAATATATGGCTGCTCCTCTCCCTGCAAAAAACATCACTGTCGCCTAGCAACAATGTAGTCTTTTTTTTTCTATGTTCATCCTACAAGGCTAAAAAGACTACTCTGGACTACTTGGAGTAATTCCTGTTCCTCTTTATAAGTAAGTTAAGGTTCTTTTTGGTTTGACATTTGTCAAATTCTTAAAATATTCATAAGTTTTCTATAGTATTTTAGATTTTGATTGGTAAAGTTCACTTTAAAATATCATTATTATGTTCAGAAATTGACAATAATCATTTTATCATTACTTACACCCCTTAAAGCTAGTTAAAAACAATATGATCTAATAAATATATCACTCATATTCTGGTTTTAATTGTATATTTTTCATTTCTTGCAACTAGAAATATCTTAAACGATTCATTTGAATTTTAACTTCTTATAATGACTAGATTTGGTTATGATTTGAAAATTTATTGTTATTTTTGGCATGACGATGCCATTTTAGTTTAGTTTTTTTTTTTACAAATAAACGATAAGACTTTCATATCAAATAACTTCTTCTGCTAAATAAATTGTCACATGCTACTATTACAGCCATATATTACATTATAATATATATATATATATATATATATATATATATATATATATATATATATATATATATATAGCAAAAAAGCGATAAACGCCTATGATCGTTGCTGATCAATTAAGACACAAAAGGACAAATACTATTGAGGTTAGTAGCAAAAGGAAAAGTGTACTCTTCTTAGATTTCCAAGCTTTCGTAAATATTGATTTACATCTTCAGGGAAGCTAATTGATAATGTATCCTTGATCTTAACATAACGACAATTGTTAAACAGTTGAAATCAAAGAAAGAAACAAGTCCAGATTGCATTACAAACACTAACAGTCACACATTAAAGTATTTTATAATCATTAGAAGAATGAAACATTAAAACAGCGAGAATTCACACAAGCACGTGGATTTTTTTTATAGTATAGTATATATATCACACAATTACCACCAATATCCAAGTTAAAATCGCCAATTAGACTAATATATTGTAACTTGTAACACGATTCTGAATTTTTTGAAATAGTTTATTGACACAAAACGAACACAATTTACAATACTTTTGAAAACGATTACAAATTATCGTTAAATCGTTCAACTTTTGTCCCATCACAGTTATCAACTAACTCTTCTTGCTGTCACACCCCCTTATATAGTCACTTTCAATCTTCAAGAATGACATTTGGAACCCTCCTTAATCATCGATCGAACAATCCAGAACGTTATATTGCTGTGCAGCCTAACAACTCAAAAGGGAAAGTAGAAGTTCTAATCTAAAAGTAATTAACTGTAAAAAGAAGAATATCTAACTAACCTAACACTGTCATTATAATGTCACTGTCATTAACGGGTTCGTTGCACTGCCACCCTACATAAAAATAATTCCTCCTGGAATAACTCTGGCCTGAACTGGATTCGGGATTCAAAATCTAAGTTGTTGAACTCGCTCTTCTGCAAGATGGGTTCTCTTGAATAGCGCTAGACGATCTTGATGGATAACAATAGGCTTTCCCCTGGGATTTCTAACAATCCGATATATGTATCGCCCCTCCCAGTACTGCTGTAGTTTGGGACACAGGCCACGTCATCGTCGAGGGTTGTAGAGCCATACCAAGTCTCCTTCTTGATAATTAGTCGGTTCTATTCGGATGTCGTGGTACCTCTTCATCCGGTCACTGTTTAGTTGCAGCTTGGTACGCACTATTCCATGAATATCCTCCATATTCCGACGGAGATCTTCAACATATTCTTCCCCATCCCCATCCTCACCAGGCCTGCAGCCTAACACCAAGTCGCGTGGCTGTCTCATTTCCCTACCAAACAGGACCATTGCAGGTGTTTGACCAGAATAATCAATCACAGCTTTTCGAAAGGCCATTAGGAAGAATGGAAGGTGTTAAACCCAATCTTTTTGGTGTTCTAGCACAACTTTCGATAGATAGCTATGGCGCAGTTCATTCGTTCATCATTCCATCAGACTGGTTTTCTTAATACCCAGCCATCGACAGGTATTATTATTATTATTATTATTATAATTGCTTTTGCTCTTTGTCTTCTTGGCTGGTGATTTCAACTTTATCTTCCACGGTATATGTTTTGTTATTGTACAAACCTCGTACCATTGGGGATATTTTATTTCCTCTTCTTCTTTCTTATAAATGCAATTTCTCAACCCCTCTGCATTCTTCTCTTCCACCCAAATATGAACTTTCACAACGGAGACCACTCTCTTTTGGTACTTGTTGTCACGTTCACCCACTTAACTATTGGTTGGCATCATTGCCTGTCAACTAATCCCTCCAAATTAGAAGAAATATGATATCACTTTCCGGCCGGCTTTTGACAATAAAAAAGCACTCGTGTTTCGTTTGTCTGCAAAATGGTGTTAGATGTTGGCTTTTTTAGTCATCTCATAGTGATTGTGCTATTTTAAACCTTTGTTAGTGAACTGTTTCATATTTTTAATATCCGTAGTTTATTTTTATACAACATAATGGATTCTAACCTCAATTCAGAGGTAAGTTCGCACCTGTTGCGATTTCTTCTATATTGTATCTTACTTATCAACTACAGTATCTTAATGCTGTTTTTTTTTCCATTTCAGTATTCCTGATGATGAGAACAATCATCCTCGAAAGCTTGAAAATTTTCCGTTAAAGAGTACACGTTTTCCGTTTCTTTTGCTGCTTTCCCCAATATTCACCAGTTTTATTCCTAACAGTCAGCAAAGACTATCTTCCTTTCATATATATATATATATATATATATATATATATATATATATATATATTATTACGTAAATATTTTATTAAGGTTTTTGTTTTGTTAGTGAATAAATATAAGTTTTACTGGAATAATATATGTTTTTATCTATGATTTGAATCCTAAATTTTTAATGATATAACTGGATATTAATTGTCTAATTGCCCATGTTTTGGATGCCATTTATGACTTTATGATAATGTTTATTTATTATAATGATATATAATTAATTGAGTGTTATAACAATATAATTGATTGAACATTTGAAATTTATGTATGTGTAGAGCATGAGATTCCTTTTGTTATTTGAGTTCTTAAGGTTGTGAATAAATTCAGTTGATAAATAAATAAAGAAACATTTTACTTGGAAACAATATTTAATTTTATTTATAAAAATTTTATGCGCCGCCCATGTATGGGTCAAATGAAATTATTGATTTATTCTTTCGTGTGGCGTTTTGTACGCATGCTTGAAAATATGAGATGACGATGCGCTAGAGTAAACATTTGTTATACGCGTCGGTCTGTTCAGTTTCACAGCGAGCTTATATGCTGTGTGATAGAACGTACTTCAAATTATATACAAGTTAAAAGAATTTATGTTGGAAATTTATACATACAGAAACACAAATAATATGGTACAAGAAATAGTTATGAAATTTATATACATAGAGTCTAAATACTACATAAAAGAATTGGATGCATCTTTCTTAAGCTTCTTATTTGAAAAATGCGTAAGTATTAAATTTTATTTATTTAAATTGGCCATTAATCATTGAGAAATTATTTAAGAATATAGCTATATTGAGTCTCTAATTTTAAATTCTTTTTCAGATCGATCATTATTTAAAAGTCTGTTTTACTCATGAGATTTTAAAGAAAACATTTGATTGAAGTTATTGAGTTTTATATAATTCTTGTTGTACAACAATACACTGACCTTGTGTTCAGGAACCAGGATCTGCCTCTCGGAATTCGGGAAAAACAGCTGCCGAAATTTTAAAGTTGAATAGTTATGTGAAATTATGATTTTCACTCTGGAAAATCAGCTACAATTATTGGGTAAGTACATGTGAATGTTTTATCAATGGTTTGTTATCTTTTTATCCTCATTTGAGGATAATTTCTTAAAATTTCTGGAGCACTTCCAAAACCCAACCTTACAGAAACGAAGCCAAGCCACCGACCCTTTTTCTTCAACTTTTTTCAACAATCAACAATTAGTCTTTTGTTTAAATTCAGCTCACTATCTCCATAAAAATGTTTGTTACACTTGTTGTTGTTTGAAAGTTCCTTCTGTCATGTCACATAAACCAATCACCGTTTTTCTTTTTTAACGCACTCAAAATTATGATTTCACTTAACATTCTAATATCTTTACCTACATACAAAAATTAATCTCACTAAAATTGTTTATTCAATATTGAAGTTCATCTTGTTAGTATGTGACGAATAGTTTTTCTCAAGCGATATACAATAGTCTTTAATATCAATGTTCAGTTTAATTTCTTATTATAATTATCAATTGTGTTTAGTCATCAACATAAATTCTTTTAAAACATTTATTAATATTCCTTAATCTAATTCTTAATGTTCATTATATTGGATTAAATACATTAATTAATTCCTATTCATGTCATCTATGGAATTACTCTACTTTCAACGTTTGTCGCTGATACTTCTGGACATCTATATTTTGTCGCTAGCGTGTGTCGCTAGCGTATGTCGCTAAGCGTATTGGTATTACATCGTTAAATATTCTAACCCATATGTTTTTAGTAAACAATGTGTTATAATATTGAACAATATCCTTTTTTATTTCGAATATTTATTAATTCATGTTTCTTTTCTAGATTATATGTTCATCATTATTTCTGACATGAGGTATTTAATACGATGGACGATATTTACTCTATGGCTTTTGTTATATGATCAGGTAATGTTTTTTTGTCAATTCTATGTGATTCTTCTCAAATTATTAATTATATACATAAGTTGTATTACTTTATTTAGTTAATATGAGCACTTTTAATGTCTCATATTTATGATTCTAACAAAATATAGTCTAATGTTTCAATTTCTAATCAGTTTCCAACTAATCTGTTTATACCAGTGTTTCTATCTTTATTTATACGTTATAATATATATATATATATATATATATATATATATATATATATATATATACATATTTGTTAACGAAGATTTCAGGTTTGCGGTCATAAAAAATGAAAACTGTTTTTCTTATCTGCTCAATATTTCGCCATTATTTAATGGCTTCATCAGGAGCGGAAGAAAATTGGTGTCAGTTAATTAAAATATGAAACAGCACAACACGTTCAACACATTTTTAGACAGTAGACCTACTGTCTAAAAATGTGTTGAACGTGTTGTGCTGTTTCATATTTTAATTAACTGACACCAATTTTCTTCCGCTCCTGATGAAGCCATTAAATAATGGCGAAATATTGAGCAGATAAGAAAAACAGTTTTTATTTCTTATGACCGCAAACCTGAAATCTTCGTTAACAAATAAATATTTCCCGGTCGAAAAAAGAAGAACTACTTCCTTTATATATATATATATATATATATATATATATATATATATATATATATATGTATATTTTAATATTTATAATATATTGCGTATAAATTGGTTTAGATGTTTTATATGTTATGGTGCAATATGTTAATACGGCTAGCTCAAATTATTTATTGATTTAAATTTTTGTATAGTTATGTTTGTACGGATTTGGGAGCATGAAACCCTCTCTGTTCTTTGAGTTCCTGTTGCTTTGAATATCTTGGTTATCAAATAAAAAGAAACACTTTACTTGTAAACATAATTTAATTTTTTAATAATGTGAATTTTATTGTAAAATTTATCATACGACGCCTATGTATGACTGAACTAAAATTATTGATCCATTTTATGTATGGCATGCTATGCGCATGCTTAAAACATCAGGTGATGATGCGTTAAGGGAAGCATTTCATAGACGCGTTGCGTCTGTTCAATTTCACAACGTGCTTTCCGTTGTATCACCGAATATTTGATGCGTAATGCACATGTAAAAGAATTTATGTTGAGAAAAATTATACATACAGAAACACAGAAACAATATGGTACAAAAATAAGTTATCAGTTTTACATACATAGAATTGAAATATTACATAAATGAATTCAGATGCATCTTTCTTAAGTTTTTTTTGAAATGAGTAAGTATTTAATTTTGTCTATTTAGATTGACCATTTATTATTGAAAATTATTTAATTGTATAGTTATACTAAGTCTATATTATAATTCGTTTTCAGATAGATCTTTTTCGCAAAGTTTATTTTACTCATGAGATTTTTAAACACTGGATTGTAATTAGTGAGTTCTTTAACTCTTGTTATATAACAATACGCACTGACCTTGTGTCCTGGAATCAGGATAATCCCTCTCTGGACTCTGGAACGCTGCTTCCGAAGTTTAAAGTCGGATAAATTTGAGAAAAATTGATTCTCTCTCAGGAAAATTAGCTGTAGATATTTGGTAAGTACTGTTGTATGTTTTGTTAGTGGTTTATTACTATTTAATGATGATTTTGGGGATAATTCATCAAAATTTCTGGAACGCTGCTCCAACCAACATCCTCGAACCGACGCCAAGCTACCAACACTTTTTTCTTCAACTTTTTTCAATAAACAATCAGTCTTTTGTTTTTTCCAGCTCACTATTTTGAAAATGTTTGTCACACTTTGTTTATTGATTGAAAATTTGTTATGTCATGTCTCGAATAACCAATCACCTTTGTTTAACGCACTCAAAATTATGATTTCATTTTTATTTACTCTCAAATATCTTTACTTATATATCAAAAAAGTTTCACTTGATTGTTAGTTTACTAATCAAGTTCATTTGATTGTAATGGGACGAATAGTTTATACTGACGATATACAATAGTCTTTAATATACCAATGTTTAGTTTAATTTTCTCATTACAATTAGTTATTGTTACGATTGTATTTAGCCATTCACATAAATTCTTTTAAACAATTTGTCAACATTCTCTATTCTGACTATTTACATTCATTTTATATTCTTTTAAATTCATTAATCAATTTCTATTTATTTACTATATGAAATTACTCTAATGTCAGCGTTTGTCGCTGAAACATATTGACATTACAGCGTCAAATATTCTAACCATATCTCTTTGTAAACATTGTGTCATAATATTGAACAATATCCTTTATGTTTTGAATATTTATTGATTCTTATTTATTTTTTAGATTATGTGTTCAATGTTATTTTCTTATAAAATATTTGATACAAATGGATGATCTTAATTCTATGGTTTCGGATTTATGATTTGAGGTAATGTTTCTTTTTGTTTAATTCTTTGCAAGTTGTAAAGTTTCCTTGAATTATAAATTATATATAAAGCTGTATTAGCAAATTGAGTGAAGATATTTACAATTGTCTAATAAACATGAGCAATTTTAATGTCTCATTCTTATCATCCTAGTAAAGTATAGTCTACTGTTTTATTATTTAGCAATTTCTAATTATTCTGTTTCATGACAATGTTTCTACCTTACATATCCGTTGTAATATATATGTATATATATGTATATATATATATATATATGTATATTATATATATATATATATATATATATATATATATATATAAATATAACTAGTTTAGCCTTTTAGCCTAGGCTCAACTTGTTGGACTAATATGAATAAGTATACTTCAGTATAAACTAGTTTGGCCTAGTCTGTACTAGTTTTGCATAATCAAAAATGTATAAGCGAGTTCGTGTTGAGTTTTGTATATGCGGGAAATCCCTCGATCGTATTTGGCTTTCACGTGAAAAGGATTTGATATTATGTATGTATTTGACAAAAAATCTTATAGCCTAATATTGAATTTAATTTTCCCTGTGTGCTTTATGTAGGATCAAAATTACTTACCAGGTGTTGGTGTTGTTGTTGTCGTTGTTGGTGTGGTTGTTGATGTTGTTGGTCCATATATGATATCTATGCAAATAGCAATGATTAATAACCCAGTGGAAGAAATAAAGTGCATTTTGAATTAATTTCTAATGAATTTTGATTTAACTACAAAAATTATGAACATGGTAAATATTGGTTTTTATTCCACCTTTTTAATCGCATATCCTATTTATTTTCGTTCGAGCGTTCAAATTTGAATATTAGGTAATTAACTAGTTTGCATACTTATGTTTGAGCCTAAAATTTCATTTCGCGCTGCACAAAAATGAATGATTGTGAGTTGAAAGAACTTCAAAAGATACGCAATTTTCATAATAAAACGGAGGATTGAAAAGGTATCTGTATAAGCAGAACGTAATTGTCATTTATGCAAATTTGACACAGCAATTATCTTCATTTTTTGACTCTTATTCATTGGTATTCATCTAAATAATGAAAAATACTGCAAATTCTAAAATTCACCATTTTTAACGACGAATCATCAATCTATTCACGTAGTTAGTGGAGGGCTAGAAAACATTTGTATCTTCAATGTATCGACAATTTCAAGCTCACTACATAATGAAGTAACAGACTTTTGAATATGAGCAATGGAAATTAGTGGAATCCTTCCATAATTTCTGACTACAGTACGGTTCATGCTGGGAGCAAAATGGATATAGTGGAGGAATTCACAAGGCCAAAGAAAAGCGATGCAGTTTATGCTAGAATATTCGCCAAAATTTACGACAGACCTCTTAAGTAACGACAGTAAAACGGTCAAAACTGTTGTGGGTCTGTTAACAGGGTATCGTAAGGTCAATAGGCTCTAAAGTTGATTAGGTTGACAAAGGAGTTCTTATGAAGATCCTGTCAAAGAGACGGATAAAACTGCGGAGCACATTCTATGTCACTGCGACAGTATAACAAACGTACGGTTCTCTGTACTGGGCATGTCAAAGCCACTGTCAAGGAACTATATAAACGATTCAGTCTCTAAGCTGACAGACTTCATAAGAAGAATGAGGCTGGAGAATGTCATGTAGACTTAGAGGACCACAATAGATCTGAACAGATCGCAGTAGAATAGGAAGTGCCTTGTTTCCTATTCTACTGCGACCTGAAATCTATCTATCTAGGAACAAAACATTTATATTATAATGTTTGAATAATTAAAAATCTATTCTTGGAAACTGCAACTGACTCCAAGTTTCGTGTGAGCGCACCAAAATTAATCCAAAATCAGGAAGTAAACTTTTCTTTTCTCATATTTGTATACATTACATTTTGTTATACAGTATTAGTTAGGTACTTACTATAACCATAATCATAGCATTCGTCCCACTTGATACATCTTCCTGTTAATTCGTCTCTTATTAATTCGCAACTGCTGTCACATTCGCAACGTTCTATGCAAACTTGTGGACATACCCCATATTGTTGCGGATACGGATTTTGACAAGTTGCTTCAGGTACACAATATGAAGCGCACGAGTTTAAGACTTCATATACAGAACATTCTAAAATTAAACACATTTCGAATCAACAATATTGTATATATACGTGTATAAAACTATTAATAAATAAATATATGCAACAGGGGATGATTATCAGGTATGCGGTCAGTATAAGAAAAATAAAAATCTGTATTCTCGTTCTCAAAATTTCGCTATTGCTCAATAGCTTCATCAGAAGATACTACAAGAAATCCGATACACACACACACACACACATATATATATATATATATATATATATATATATATATATATATATATATAAATTCACTTATGTTCTTCAACCTTTCGATAATATTTAGAATTATATCTTCTTGGATTCAAAGGTTGTGGTATAAAATCAATATATATTAGTTAAAATATATTTTTGGATACAGATTTATTGATATATATATATATATATATATATATATATATATATATATATACTCGTATATACATATACAAACGAATTTTACGCAAAAAGAAAAAGGGGCTACTGAAAAGAGTGGTAACCGCAATCATGCATGTTTCTGGCTCAGTATCAGTCCTTAGTACGGTATAACTAAGTAAGGGTGTAAAACCTGTGAGCAAAGCTCTTGACTCGAACATGAAAAAATACAAAGGATTTCAATAGAACAGCCAAACGCAACATTTGTGTCATCAATATTGGAAGATCTCGAATTTTCGAGACAACAACCAACATCGACACGGTGGTGCATATAGTCCTTCCGTCTGAAACTTCCGACCCAGAGTAATGAAACAACAAGATGAACGAATAATGCGTGACATGTAAACAACAAGCAACAACCATATTCGTCGGCATCCATATTATATACATTTATATGGAAACTGCGTATATCGCACAACAAAATGAAGGTGTAATAAAAAAAAAGACGTAAATAACCCTAACGTAATATATGCTTATCTTTTAGATTTAGAAAAACAAAATTCAAACTCCAGTCATAGCAACCCTTAATTGAAATAACAATCAGTCAGAAAATTTATAGTGTTTCAACATCAAAAACTTCGTTTGATGTAATTGTATATTGTTTTTTGAGTCACGGGTAGAACCGCGTTGAAAATCTGTAATTCCTCGACGTTTCGGCTTCCACTTTGAAGCCATTATCAAGACGGGGGTCAGGTTATTCGTTGATTAATCTAGAGTGTGATCCGATTCCATAGTCTCAATCTACCTACTCTACGCAACTAATCACTCAATTCGGCTAATTCCAAGCACTCAATCTGCCTTCTCCTTGGAATTTCACCGTAAAAGGAAATATTAAAATAAATATAATAAAAATAATAAAAAACGCTTACCAGTTAAAACACCGTAAAACACTCTCACTACTGGCTTGAAACCGACTGACAGATAAGGCGTCTGGCCCATATATTCATGAGGGACCTATTGACGGGTTTGGTCTATTTGACGCATGCGTTAAATATGTTGCTGGTGGCACTGGTAACAGATAAGGGCGTTCGTTATCCCGGGATATTTTAGGGGGGAAATTGTTGTTTTTGGCGCAGACCAGGGTGGAAGGCGGTATCAGAATGGGGCGGGTGGAGAAGATGTTTCCAGGATGATGGTAATCTAAACTTTTTTTCTATTCTGGATTTGAAGGAGCGAGTTGCGGTGGTATTTATGGTTTTATCGAAATTGATTGTGTGTCCTGTTTGGACACGATATTGGGCCGCGTACATCCCCGTATTCAATTCATGGTGGAATTGGAAGATAACTCATCTCTACCATTTCTTGACGTCATGATAAAACAACCTTCACCACATGGTTTCTCACACTCTATCTATCGCAAACCCATTCACACCAACCGTTTTTTCAATGTCCACTCCCATCACCATCCGGCATAACTTAATTACATCATCAATACATTCGTATCCCGATCCAACTCTCTGTCTGACGAATTCAATCGACCATTAGAAATCAATTTTCTAAAACAAATTTTGATTCAAAATGGTTACAAAGAATCCGAAATCAACAGAAGCATTAGGAAATTTTCAATTCCCACTCCATCACCTTCCACCATTGCCTTAGATAGTCAATTAAAAATATCTCTTCCTTAATCTTAAAATCCGAACATAAAATCACACATAATCAAATCTGTCAAGGATGAAATTCCCAATTAATAGCGTGGAGTATATGAAATCCCTTGCTTAGAATGTCCCACACATATTTAGGTCAGACCAATCCTACGCATCTCCGTTAGAGCAAAAGAGCACTCATTGTCTGTCAGAAATTCCGATCCTTCTTCCACCTTGGCCCAACATCGTGTCCAAACAGGTCACACAATCAATTTCGATAAACCCATAACTATCGCACCAACTAGCTCATTCAAGTCCAGAATAATTCGAGAAGCTATCGAGATAGAAAAACGCCCAAAATGTTTATCTCGGGATAACGGACGTCCTATACCTGTTACCACTCCCACCAGCAACACATGTACCGCGCGCGCCAAAAAGACCAAACCTACCAATAGATCTCCATAAATACACGGTCCAGAGTCGGAATCGGATCACTTCCTATATTAATGAACGAACAAACTAAACTCTTCCTTAATGCCAAATTGGAAATATCCATTGTGGGGAATATATTTTAATATCACACGTTCGGCTATAAATAATCTTAAACGGTTTATTAACACTAGAAAAATTACCATAACGCATTGGACGGTTTTGGATAACTACCCAAAACTCATTTCGGATCATCCTAAGAGTTACGACGCTTGTTGTCAACCTTTGATGACCATTGGGAAGCTTCAAAAATCTTCGATTTCCCTGTCGACAAATGGGATTTCATTCTTGTTCACATGATTTTAAAGCGATTATCACTTTCTTTAGTTTCACAATTTGAGCTAAACCATACTTCTACTCAATCAGACGACAGTTGGAGGCATTGGAATATGTTAATCATAATAATTCTTCAATTCACAAACCAAGAGCTAAACCTGCTTCCAAACTGCCTCAGCATACCGCTACTTCATCTTTTGTTGCAAATGAATCTAGCGGAAAATATAACTTGAAATGTTATCTTTGCAAGGCTAATCACGCTTTGTATAGATGTTCAGAATTTAAAAAAAAATAATCCTAAAGAACGATATCAATTTGTTAAACAAAATAAACTTTGTGTTAATTGTTTGAGTCCTGCACATAGCTTTAGACAATGTAGATCTCAAAATTCTTGTCATAAGTGCAAACAGAGTCATCATACTATTTGCATTTTTTTAAATCACCTGATGATGAAATCAATAATGCAAACTTTCGTACTTCTAGTACTGCAGTTAATAATACTACTAATCATATTGTTTCAATTTCAACTGATATAAGTGATGACATCCCAACTCAATCTAGTCCCGCACTGCAATCAGTACCAGCACTTCACGCTTCTGCTTTGTCCCGCTCCTGTAGCGTTCTGTTGTCCACAGCAATAGTGGAGGTTTTAGATAATTTTGGAGATTATCAGCCTGTGCGTTGTCTCCTCGATTCAGGAAGTATGATGTCATTTATAACGTCAAAAGCAGTGAATCGTTTAGGTTTGAGTTCAAACAAATTCTCAATAAAATACAATTAAATGGGTTGGATTCGATGAAAACTGTTACTACAGCTGGTAGAGTTCCATCCAGTTTTTACCATTGATGCTATAGTCTTACCGAATATTTGCACGAACTTACCACTTAAACATATATCTCATGAAACATGGTCACATATTTCGAACATTCAATTAGCGGATCCGCAATTTTCTAACCCAGGTGCTAAAGATATATTCTCCTAGGAGCTGATATATTTTCTCAAATATTGCTGAATGGTCGTATCGCCGGAAGTGCTGGTCAACCGGATGCCATTAATACCGTGTTTGGATACGTTCTAACTGGAAAGATTGATCAGAATATTCAAACTAAGTATACTTCTCTCTTTTGCCTAATTGTTGATACTTCAAGTCTTGAGGAGTCTGTAAAAAGATTTTGGGATATAGAAAGTGTTCCAGATGTCGTTATCCGTTCTCCCGATGACGTTTACTGTGAGAGAAAGTTTGTAGAGACATGTAAAAGAGATCCCGCAGGAAGATTCATTGTTTAACTTCCCTTTTGAAATGGTCCCTCCTTTTCGGACACTCGATCTTTGGCTGTTAATCGATTTCACTCATTAGAAAGACGTATTTTAAGGAATCCTCTCGTGTATGAACAGTACTCTTCTTTTATGAAAGAATATGTTGAGTTGGGTCACATGGAGCCTGTCGACGTCTTGACGGCTTCATCCCAAACATATTACATTCCTCATCACTGCGTTCTGAAGCCCGAGAATGTCAGCATACCACTAGTGGTCTTCAACGCATCGGCCAGATGCCCCAATCAGTTATCATTAAATGATCATCTTCTTCCTGGTCCTAAGTTACAAAGAGATATTGCCACAATCCTGCTACATTTTCCAACAACTCGTTGATCTTCTTGAAAAGGGAGAATTTGAATTACGTAAATGGTCTAGTAACGAGCCTCCTTTGATCTATCATTTACCACCATCACATTTGTATACTAACTCGTTGTCCTTTGACAAAGATACTTCACTTAAAATACTGAGTTTACGGTGGAGCACAACTTCAGATAGTTTCTTCTTCTCCGTACAACCTTTTGATGATAATTGTACAAAACGAATCCTATTATCTTATTTAGCTAGAATTTTCGATTCACTTGGGTTTCTTTCTCCGGTCACTTTTCTTTCAAAACACTTGATTCAGCGTATTTGGACTTATAAGTTAGATTGGGATCAACCCCCGCCAGAAGAGATTATTCGTCTGTGGAAATTTTACTCCACATATTTCGCAACTCTCTCGTCCCTGAGTCTTCCCCGCACCTTTTGTCATGGATCACTTTGCCCAGGTTAGAGCTTTGTTCTTCTGTATTAGTGGCTTGCCTAGTTTCCTTTCTTCGCAACACCTTTGAAACTTACATCTATTTTATAAAGTTGTTGGTTGGTCTGAGTCGCAGATAGTATTGTCTTGGATTAAGTCCTCTCCGCATCGCTGGAAGTCTTTTGTTAGTAACAGAGTGTCTCTCATCCAGGATAAACTTCCCTCTTCTTCTTGGTTCTATGTCAGATCAGAGAACAACCCCGCCGATGTAGGTTCTCGCGGCTTATTACCCTCAGAGTTGCTCACTTGCACCTTATGGTGGGCGCGACCATCTTTTATTAAATGTACCTGTCCACCTTGGAAGGAACTTTCCCAACCCAATTCTAACACATCTTCTAGTGTTTCTGAATAGCGTCAATTAACATTTCACGTGGTACCCACAGTGAGTATTCTTGACTTGAATTTCGCAACATTCCTCCTTCTTTAAACTTACTCGAATTTTAGGTTATGCTCTTCGCTATATTTATAATTCTCGCAAACCAAATAAACGAACAGGTGAGCTAAATTCATATGAGCTGCATCTGGCGTTGTTAGTTCTAGTAAAACGTACGCAGGAGTTGTCGTTTTCTGCAGAAATTAAGATGCTTCGAGACAATAAGAGTATACCGAAGGTCCTTCGTAAATTATCTCCATTTATGGATGATCAAGGCATCCTACGAGTTGGAGGGAGATTAGTTAATGCTCCTATCTCATTTGAGAGAAAACATCCTGCTCTTTTACTCAAACATGGCCGTTTTACTGATCATCTTAAATATCTTTATGCAGGAGTTCAATCTGTGCAGTTTCTTCTGTCCCAGCAATTCTGGATCTTATTATCTAAATGTTCAATTCGTCGTGTTTTGGGTAAGTGCCTTCAATGCTGGAAGACCGATCCTAAATTAGTTCAGACTATAATGGGCGCCTTGCCATCAGCTCGCGTTACTCAAGTAAAACCTTTTCTTCATGTTGGTGTGGATAATGCAGGCTCATTTAACACTACTTTAAGTAAGGTCCGTGGGGCCAAAGTCCTGAAGGCTTAACTTGGTTTATTTGTGTGCTTCACTACTAAAGCCCTTCATTTAGAATTGGTATTTGATCTCTTATCCGATGCATTTTTGGCAGCTTTACGGCGATTTCCATCACGACAAGGACGCTCTAGTGATATTTACAGTGATTGTGGGAGTAATTTCCTATGCGCTGCTCGACAAATTGACGTATTCCTCAAATCCACTGCCGAGCAGGAATCTATCGCGGGGCATTTTAACCCACCCTCGTCTCCTCACTTTGGCGGTTTATGGGAGAGTGGTCTCAAATCCGTTAAATCTTACTTACTGCGAATTGTTGGTGACCAAGTTTTAACTCATGAAGAGCTTTCCACTGTTCTCATACATATAAAAGTAGTGCTTAATTCTAGACCTCTTACCGCTTGTAGCAATGATCCTAATGATCTAACCGCTTTATGTCCCGCTATATTTCTTACCCTCGAACCATTGGCCTTCTGTCCAGAACCTGATGTTTCTTCTCTTCCTTTAAATCGAGTGTCGCGATGGCAGTTATTGTCTCGCATTCATCAGACGTTTTGGCATAGATGCTCGAAAGAGTATCTTCACACACTTCACCAGAGGCATAAGTGGTTCGATATTACATCTTCTCTTTCTCCTGGTGTCCATGTTTTAATAAAGGATGATAACCTTCCTCCTTTGCGGTGGACGATGGGGAGAGTGGTGGAGGTTTTTCCGGGTTCTGATGGGATAGTGCGAGTTGCAATGGTAAAGACAACTAGAGGTCTTTTGAAAAGACCAGCTGTGAAGCTTTGCCCGCTTCCTCTCAATCCTTAAAATATTATCTATATTTTGGTGGGTGGGTGGTATGTCGCGTCCCCGCTACTTTGTGTTGTGTACATAATTGTCTTTCTTTTCTTCTTTCAATTATTTTTCTTTTATTCCTTTTTTTTTATTAATTGTCTTTAAATATAATTTGCTTCTTCGTAACTCCTCGGCCATTGTCGTACGAAAAACGCGCTGTCTGCTGGAGGAGAAGCAGGAACTATAGAGAGAATTGTTAAAACTGAAGTCGAATCGAGAGGTTATAACGAGACTTTGTGTTGTGTTCGTGGTGTCTCCAATCTACCTGAAAGAAGGGAGCCCCAGACTTTTGTATCCACCTAGAAGACCGCAGATCAGGCACGCAAGGTAAGACAAGGGCTTAGTTACTAATCTCATAAAGATTATTCATTCGCGTGATACAATCCATTTTCTCTCAACTAGCTATCGGAAAGTCTAAGGGCGATCACAGCCCCCCATTTGTTTTATACAGATCCATCGCTTACCACCATCTATGATATTCCCCACCTAATTCTGAACACACTATCAACTACAGAAACAAACTAATTTTATCAAATTTTGGGTCAACAATTATAAAATATTATCATTTAAATATACAAATTGAATTTTATACACAGTATCCACTATTACTTGTTCAAGTAAATAAATAGATTCTTTTCTCAAATTTTCAGGTAAATGTGAAAAATGTTCATTATTTCCAACAAAATACTTGTAAATGTTACCTTACACCTTCAAGATACGAGAAAGTTATTCAAATTTTCATAAATTTCAGTATAAGGTAAAAGGCATGTATCCATTTACTTTTCTGAAATATTATTTTATGACTCCTGTGGATTTTTTCTGATATGACCTCTAAATATGAGGACTTTCAAACATTTTATTTCGGCCAGGACACCTATGCCTGTACCTATTTTGTCGAGCTTGAGGTCCTGATTCTGGAACCACTAACTCGCACTAAAACTTTAACTTGTCTCCCGTATTTGATAGATCGAAATTTTAACCCGTTCATTTTCCTTTAAATAAATGTTGAAAGACACTCATTTAGAACACAATTCTATATCTTCGGGTTACCTTAACCCGCTTTCTTATATTTAAATATATAATATCCTACGTAGTATATAAAATAATTTCACAATGAGCAAATATATACTTTGAAAATTCTTGACTTTGGCTTGTAAAGACCTATTTCTTTATTAGACTGCACCCTTCTAATTTCATTTCATTCTCTCAGTCTTTCCTCAACTTTTGATTAAATTTTACTCTTTAAAATGAAAACAGGGTGTATTAAATTTATCTACTACTAGATATATCATAACTATAATGTGATTTTTATGCATATGTTAAGAGGGGCCTCCTCACAGGTATATAAACTTAAAAACATACACACCACTAGTTAATTATCTAGTAATTATTTAGTTCAAAATATTTACGATAGATGTCGATAGTAGTACTGAATCGGCTCTTACTTATTCAACATATTTTCTCTCTCTGTTTTTCCACTCTTGACGGTTCAAAGGAACGCATCTATGGATCAGCTGTTCGGATGTTTTGGTTTCAAATATATCAACTTTTTGTGACCACAGAAACCAGAAACTTTATCTCCCTTTTTTAGGTTGTATTCAAACAAAATTTGCTGACAAGTATTTCCTATCGAGTGTAGATTTTTGATTTTTTGAAAGGAATAAATTGTTAAAAAGTAAGTAATCGTATCTACCCGATATCAAAAATGATAGTTATGAAATTGTACATTATCCTGCAATCCGTATTTTTTATTTTAAAAGCTATATTTGAGGTTATATTTACTGGATTATTTGATTAGTGTGAAAATATAAGATAAATAATACTGATTGTTTGTTCTAGTATCATCAAAACATCTTTCAACATTCTCATGAAACCCCGTTTCAATGATAATATTGGTTTGTTAGTGAAAAATGCTTAATTGATGTGTTAAAATCACATTTTAACAAATGCGAAGGCCCCGCCAATATTTAAATAAAAGTCAATGCTTAAATTCATATAACGAATAAACTCGATTCCGTCCGTCGCTTGACCTCGTGTCCTCTGCGAATTCAGAAAAGAAGTCGAAAAAGAGAGTATGTCTGACTTCCGAAAAGAATACACGTTCGCCATAAAATTCTAATTTTTATTGTGCTTTAATTAGTTTGATGCCAAAAAACCAAACTAAGTAATGAGTGAATAGTGCAGTTGCAAATATGGGGTAAGATAGCACTTAAATCTTCTTCTAATAACATGGTCATTATTGAAAAAGTTGGAATGCTACCGGAAAACTTTGATTAATCCATACAATTCACCTGCTGTACCGCCGTGTTGCCAAATCATAACATCTGCGAGAGATAATCGTATGTCTAACTATAAAAGTTTTAATTGTTTATAAATTTATTTAATTATGTATGTATTTCCACATCTACCTGCAAGTGTCGGTGTCATAATATTTGATTTAGATGGGAACTGAGCTGCGTGGTTTTTAGTATTTAATGAAATAAAGTGCTCTGTGATAAACTTTACGGGCTATAGTTTTATTTCTGTTCCTTTGTCCGTGTTCTACACGGTGGTCCTTCGATTATTATATTTCAACTTCGATGAATACTATGAATACACTTGATCCAGCAATTGCTCATATTTTTTAATACTCAGTCCACTACTGCTCCAATTGTATCCTGTTTTATTCATAGTGTTTTTTGGTCCTTCGAGCCGGATCTATATTACGATTAGACAATTGGAATCATCTACTATTTAAAAAAGTTAAGGACAGTTAATTCATTCAGTGAAGAAAATTTAAAACCGTTCTCAAAAGACAAGAATCACATCATTCATTTTGATGAAAATATCATAGTGATAATTAAAAAATATAACTATTATCACCTGATACAAGGTACATATTGCATGAAAGGACATGCGCTATTTAAAAATATGGATACCAACTGATAGCATTGTGGTAATTGCTAGAAATCAAGAATGGAAGAAAAATTAACATACGTTGAAAAACATTCTACCTTTCAAAATTTGTACAATTTATATTAACATAATAAAATGTTTTCCTAATTATAAATTTTTGTGTCTTTCGTGATAAGACAATTAAATTGCGGAAAAGTTGTATATTTACATGATTTAAAATAGGCAATTTAGTCTGAAAACACAGAACGTCGTGACACAACTTTGCCTCAATCTAACCGTATTTGTATCAGTTTTAGAGTTTTTGTTGGTTGCTTTCAAATTTTATTTGACATGTAGGCTCTTTTTTCAACTACATGTATAAATATATTCAATGTTATCTAAAAACAAAAAATGTGAACAAAAAGTTTCCATATTTCTTTATTACACAGAGAAATATTTACTTGTAATACACGCTTTATAGAAAGAGGAAAGTAAGGTAAAGTGAGGAAGTTCAATAGCAAACGTTTAAAAAAGTTTACAAACCAACTGTAACAACTAATAAAAAATGTAAAGCAGAAGATCTGTATTGACAAATAAAAATGTATGCGTCAGTCCAAAACTAACAGCGTCAAAAGTGAAACTTTTCATGTAATTCAAAAACTGTCAATGAGTGTACAAAAAAATACATTGCAGCAAAGAAAAATTGACTGGAAATTATAATAAAAATGATTTATAATAAAAATCAAAATCTACAGACTATCCCGAATTAATTACTACGGAAGCTTCACATTTTTGTCATTCTCGGAGAAATTGCAGTGTTTTAGCACGAGAAATGACCAATTTCATGATTGGATATTATTCAGAGCATCTTATAGATGAACCTTATTGATTTTCAGCTCACTGGAGCTAGTACAACGGGTGCTATGGTACCTGAAGTGTAACATTTTTGGAAAAATTTCGGGTTGTTAGAACGTGTATACAAGTGACCAATTTTATAATTGGATATTTTTCAGAGTGTCAGATATTTTTCAGAGCTCCAACTTATATTACAATAGTGAAAATGAACTGTGAAAGGTAAATACAATTTTAAACACAAATAGATAAAACATGTAATATTTTTGGTATGTAAAAAATGAGATTATCATATTCAAAGTCGTTTTATGATTGGGAAGCCTCTCTTAAAAGATCCATGGAAAGGGCTGTTATGGAAGAAAAAGAGAGGGCTACAGAAAATGGACAACTTTGTTTAGATGGCACACCTTGGATCACAGTGTATGTGGATGGTTCTTGGAGTAAACGATCCCATCGCAAAAACTATATTGCACTATCTGGTATGGTAGCTATACTTGGAAAATATACAGGCCAAGTACTATTAACAGAAGTGAGAAATAAGTTTTGTGCTATATGTGCCAGAGCTTCCATAGGCAATCCGCTACAAAAATGGGGATGAATTGGCTCCTGAAATGGAACCTGATATGGTTGTGAAAGGATTTTACTGCAGTGAAAACATGTATGGTGTGAGGTATTGTAAATTTACAGCGCACAGTGACGCCAGTGTATACAATAATATTATAGAAAAAGTCAGTAAAGGAAGTGACGTTAAAAGGGAAATAAAAAGAAGATGCCAGGATCACACTAGCACGAAGAAAACTAGTTGCTATGAAAAAAGTTAGTTGAGATATTAATAAAACGAGCAAAAACTTCAATACACGAACATGGCAATTAAAAATTTCCATACATTGATCTCTTGAAACAAGATTTAACAAATATGCTACACCACGTATTTGGAAATTACTCGTCCTGCCGTACAATTCTGTGGGAGACATTACTGACAATATGATTCCACAGCTGCAGTCAACCTCTATATTTGATCACCTGAATGGAACATTATTTTTTATGTTTTTGTATAATGCATTGTTATTCGTATTATTTATTTTAGGAGCACTTGACCTTGTTGCAAGAAAATCACACCTGCTGATAGAAAACCAAAACAATAATAACGCAGAGATGTTCATAAATATTGTAGCAAGATTAATTGAAGGAAAGAGATTGAATCTTTTCAAAGGGGGTCATATCAAAGAAGAGTTCATCTGTCAGGTCTGAGGCATAATGCATCACATATTGGGTAGCAAGTCCCTACAAAAATGTGACTGGATACTCCCCTGGTCAACATGTCAAAAAATTTCTCTCCCAACAGGCAAATGTTCATGAAAAGAAAAAGCATGAAGCTTGTAGCTCGAGACAAAATCAAGAGCTACAATCATGCTGAGTGCAACAAACATGTTTTTTTTCCTACGATAAAAAGTAACAACTTTTTTGCACCAAAAGTTAAAGTTTGGACACTGTAGATAGAGCAAAAAGCACTTCCATAGATAAAAATACTACGCCTACTGCCAATGTCTATTTAAAATGTCTTTTTAGATCAAGGGGCAATTTAATATAACTAATAGGAGCAGATCTTACTTTGTTGGGTATGTCTGCGAAAATATAGATCTGTATATAGAAGAAATTGAGATAGATAGAAAAATATGGGGCGAAAAAATGCTTCCGAAACTTAAACAATTCTATACAAGATGTATATGAATCCAACTAATACGTCGCAATCTGTTATGAGACGTTGTATTACATATGAAGGACTAAATATATTAAAACATCATCTAGCCACTATTGACTGGAGTCCTTTTATGTCGGGACTAACAGATGTAGACGTTTTGGCTTCTTTCCTTGTTAACACTTTTCATAATTTAAGTTCGGAGTGTTTTCCTCTAAGAAAAGCTAAGCAAGGCACTGAACGTTCTCCAGTGTCTTGGTTTACAGATGATTTAAGGTACCTATGAAATCAACTTTCATCTTTGAAGTTAATAGCCGATGCAAGAAAACAGCCAGAAGATCTAAAAAAGTATAGGACTCTGAGACTATTGTATAATAGCAGGCTAAAAACCGCTAAAAAATCAGCTTACGATAATTTTATCATGTCGTCTGAAAATAGAGCAAAGGCTTGTTGGAAGGTTATTAACTATGAAAGAAGGAAATCGAAATACTCCTCAATAACTCCTGATTTGTCACCAAATGAGATAAATACCTTCTTTTGTGAAATTGCTGTCAATATCATTCAATCTGTTCCTAGCATTTCTAATGCCGCGCTCTTATGTTTTAAAAATTTTCCTGCTCCTTGCGGTTCATTCTATTTACACTCGGTCACTCACTTTGAGGTCTCTTCAGCCATTAATTCATTGAAAAATTCGGATTGTCTTGATATTCATGAACTCAATAGCCGCATCTTGAAGGAGACCAATTCTATTGCTGCAAAACCTTTTACAGAACTCATAAATCTTATTTTTAACACCGGTATTTATCCCGATATTTTTAAACTATCCAAAGTGCTTCCCCTATTTAAAAAAGGCGATGCTTCCGTAAACGATAATTATCGACCTATTAGTATTATTTCAATATTCAGTGAAGTCATTGAAAAATTAATAAAAAAACAGTTGTACGACTATTTTGATTCAAACGAATTCTTCAGTAGCTCCCAATTTGGCTTTAGAAACTCCCGCTCAACCACCCAGGCTGTTCTTAATGTTGTGAGTGGCGTAGTGGAAGAACTTGAACACGGTAACCGTACGGCCATAATGCTGTGCGATCTTTCAAAGGTATTTGACTGCGTTCCTCACGACATTCTCTTAGAAAAATTAAATTATTATGGAGTTAAGGGAATTCCGTTGAAGCTTATTGGTTCTTACCTGTCAAACAGAAAACAATGTGTTACAGTGAATGGTGTAACATCAGATTCTCTGAAGGTAAGTCATGGAGTCCCTCAGGGGTCGGTTCTAGGCCCCCTCTTGTTTATCATTTATATTAATGATCTGAGACGTTTTATGTAACCTTATATGTCGGTTCTATTTGCAGACGATTCAACAGTTATTATTTCGGAGAAATATAATACAAATTTAGCCGCCTCTCTAGATTGCGTTAGTAATAGGGCAAATGAATGGTTTTCATCGAACAAACTGAAATTAAATAATAATAAAACTGAAATCATGCATATATCTGCAAGTAATCAATTGTCATTTCACCAAAAAACAAAAAATGTGAAATTACTTGGATTAGTCCTAGATCACAGGCTAAGTTGACAGGCACATATTGAGCAATTAGTCAAAAAACTTTCAAGTTCGTTATTCATTTTACGACAGTTGTAAAATATTACTAATTCAAGTACACTCAAAACTACGTATTTCTCACTCTTTCGTTCGCATATTAGCTATGGCATCGCCCTCTGGGGTAATTCCTCCCAAGCTTGAACAGTATTTAGAATGCAAAAAAAGTCGAGAAGGGTGCTTGCTGATCTTGGTTTCAGGGGTCATTGTCAACAGTTTTTCATAAAATATAAAATTATGCCATTACCGTCATTGTTTTTATTTCATACTCTAATTGAAATTCATGGGAAACAGTCAATGTTGTCTAGAAATTCAGATATCTACGACTACAACACTCGTAATGCTGACCATATCAGATGCAGCTCCTTTCGGCTAAATACGACACAATCAAATTTACCAATCTATAGGCTTTTTAATATTTTGCCATCAATTGTAAAATCCTTGGGCTCCAATGCTTTGAAAAAATATTGAAAAAAGATTTTGCTTCAATATTGTTTCTGCTCTGTTGATGATTACATTGTGCATTGTCGAGGCAATCTCAACACCGTATCTCTGCTGTGACATTTCACTCTGTTTTTATCTTAAGATATATTTTGTATATTTCTTTTGTATGCATTTTCTTTTTAACGTGCTACAAACATTTTATTGTAAAGTAGTTGATAAATATCTATCTATCTATAGCTCCTGAAGTAATCAGAAATCAAATAGGAAAAGGGTAGAAATGTATTGAGCCCATTATATCAAGCAAGCAATATCAAAATATAAGAAAAAGAAAAGTCTGGCAAGATAGAATCCAGATATGGACGCTGATAAGTAAAAAGAGTAACGAAACTTATTTACAAAAAAATATAATTTCTTTTCATTTTCAGAACTGACAATTTCACTAATATGGGACCTGCTGAACTGCCCTTCTTCTTCTTCTAGTGCCTATCCGGTCCGGATGTTGGCGATCATTCTGGCTATTATGATTTTATTTGCTGCTGCACGGAATAGTCCTGTAGTAGTTGTTGAAAACCATGTCCTGAGATTTTTGAGCCATGAATTTCTCCGTCGTCCTGGGCCACGTTTACTAGGGATCTTCCCTTGCAAGATATTTTGTAATAGAGTGAACCTTTTCTCATTTCGCATTATATGACCGAAATATTCTAGCTTGCGGATCTTTATCGTTTTTATTAATTCGGTGTCTTTCTGCATTTTTCTGCAGACCTCTACGTTGGACACATGGTCTGTCCATGAGATTCTTAATATTCTACGATAGAGCCACATTTCAAAGCTTTCGAGTTTTTTTGTTGTTGCGTCGGTCAAGGTCCATGATTCGACCCCGTACAGTAAGACGGAGAAAACGTAGCAGCGAAGGAGTCTTATTTTGGTAGTTAACGTCAGAGATCGACTTTTAAAAACTGATGCCATTTTGAGAAATACGGCCCTTGCTTTCTCTATTCTACAGCGGATTTCTTGTGAGTGGTCCCATTGGTCATTGAGTGTAGTTCCTAAATATGTGTATTTACCGACCCTCTCAATTTGTAGCTGATTTAGGGTGAGGTGCTCCTGTGGAATCTGACTTTTGCTGATTACCATGTACTTCGTTTTGTTGACATTTATATCGAGACCGTATTCTAGACTAACTGAATACACTCTGTTCATTAGTTGTTGTAATCCATTGAGGTCTCCAGCCATAATCACTGTATCGTCAGCGTATCTGATGTTGTTTAATCTTTTACCATTTAGTAATATTCCTTCATCTACGTCCTCGAGAGCCTCTCTAAATATGTATTCTGAATAAACATTAAATAATAGAGGGGACAATACGCATCCTTGCCTTACACCTCGTGCGATCTTTATGGCATCTGATTTTTCTCCTTCTACGGACACATATGCTGACTGATCCCAATATAGTCTCGATATTATTTCCAAGTCTCTTCCATCGATCCCAACAGTATTTAATATTTCCACTAGTTTGTGATGTTGTACTCGATCAAAAGCTTTACTGTAGTCTACAAAACAAGCATATACGTCGCAGTTGACGTCTCTACATCTCTGGAATAATACCTGTACACTGAATAGTGCCTCTCTAGTACCTACCGCATCTCGGAAACCGAATTGAGTTTCCGACATATAATCTTCACACTTTTTGTATATTCTTCTGTGAATAATTTTCAGGAATAGTTTCAATAGATGACTCATGAGACTGATAGTTCTATGATCTTCGCATCTCTTTGCTCCTGGTTTCTTTGGTATTATAACAAATTCCGACAGTAGCCAATCTTCCGGTAGTTCGCCTTTTTCATAGATGAGATTGAACATCTCTGTTAGTTGTGTGATTCCAGATTCGTCGAAAAGTTTGAGAATTTCAGATCTAAAGTTGTCTGGTCCAGGAGCTCTTCCATCTTTCATTTGTTGCACCGCTGATTGCACTTCATCGACGGTGATGGCAGGACCTGATTTATCTATTATCTGTGGCCGCTGCGGTCTTGCATCTTTAAATAGTTCTGAGATGTAGTTGCTCCATACCTTTATCTTGTCTTGTTTGTCTATTACTAGATTTCCTTGTTTGTCGGTCAGTTTACATATTGTTCTGGGCTTGATCAACCCAGCCGTTTCTTTAACCTTTTTATACATGTTAAAACTATCATACTTTTCCTGTAGGGCTTCTATTTCCTGGCAATCTTCTTGTAATTTCTTTTCTTTGGCATCCTTGATTTTTCTTTGTATTTGCTTGTGAATTGCTGAATATGCGGGTGTATCTTTCATAAGTCGTCTTTGTTCCATCATATGTAGAATTTCGTCTGTCATCCATGTTTTTCTTTTGATGTTTTGATCTGATTTTAAATATTTTTCACTGACGCTTGTAGCAATGTTTTTTATTCTGTCTAATTCAAATTTCACATCATTATTGATATTTGTTTCTTGCAGTTGTTCTGCTAAGTGATGTCTTACTTTTTCCTTCGTGTCCGGGTTTTTTAATTTTCGCATGTCATAACGGTCTTTCTTTGTTGTCTTCTTCACAGCTTTTAGTTTTAGCTTTAAGGTGCCAACTAATGGGTTATGGCAGGACCATAACCCATTTATGGTCCTGCCCTGCAGGACCATAAATATTTCATAAAACAGTTTCATGATAGTATTCCGTAAGTAAAAACACTAACAAGGCTTATTTACAAAAATCAAATTTCTTTTCATTTTCAGAACTGACAATTTCACTAAAACTGAACCTGATGTAACTGTCCGTACATGTCCAAATAATTTTCATATAGCAGTTTTCGCTACAACTATACTGTAAGTAAAATATGGAGCTAAAACAAAGCCTGATGTAGTTTATAAACTTTTTGTTTATTTTTGTCTGAGGATTGAGAAAATAGAAGATGCAGTTCAGTTGCCATGTATGCATAAAAACAAAGAAAATGTATTCAGCACTATGTATATCAAATTTGGAATATGGCTTCCAAAGATAAAATGGATTATTTGTATACTTTTGCTGGATTGGGAGTTAGAAAATATTTTTTAAGTGAAAATATTATTTATTTAATGGAAGTATTTAAATCATATTTTTTCAGTGTTTATAACTATATTGATCCAGACTTCAATATGTAGATGGGGGTTACCATCCTTTTGTGATTATAGAATTGTAAAAAATGGATATTTTTCTAAACTTTTTCTTTTCTTTTTGTTATGAGGAGAAATCGTAGAGAAAAATGGAAGATGCACTTCAGTTGCCATGTATTAATAAATATGAAGACAAATACATTAAATTTGTAATAATAATTTTATTAATATTTTTTATTTATTTCATTTCAATAAAAACATACACCAATTTTTGCTGTAATATTTTTGCATAATTGATAAGGGTGAATGAAAAAGCGGACATGTCTGTTTATTACTATAATAAACATTTTTTTCCACTACTAGCTGTGAAGTTGACAATTATTGTGTCATCTAGCCAACTGAGAAGTTGAATTTCTCTATTAGTGGTTAATAATTTTTTCTATTGTTAACCTAGGTCAATAATGGACAAATTCAAATGTTTTGACAATTCAGGGATAATAGCTTAACAAAAACTAGTGCAACATAATTTTGTATACCCAGGAGATTGTGTTTAACATATGTACTGCTTGAAATTACCTAACAAGATAAAATTATTTCAATAAAACTGTCATTAGTTTAAAATTCGCGCTCAACCTAAAATTTCAGATGACATAAGGACTGCGTTCATAATATATGGGTGATGTGAGGAGCGAAAACAGTGTCAGTGTCTGTCAGACGACAGAGTAAACGCCTAGGGAGAAATCAGTTTGAACGATTTGTAGATCGACACTATCGAAATTTGACATTGAAATGTGTTGTTTATTTTCCGTTAATTTTAGAAAAACGAGGATCGAGGAATGTTTTTGCCTTCAACATTATCACGAGTAGAATTTGAAAATCTTTAGTTGATAGAAACGGGAAGCTAACCTTGACCGCATAGACAAATAATATATTACTTTCTCTATGGTGAAGCATATGTTAAATGTTTTATGAACGCTCACTTTGTACCAGAGTGTTGTGAACGCACTACCGCTGTAATTGTTCAAAGTTCAAAGTAAAACATAAACCACGTTTTGCGAAATTTTTGGATGTGATCGTATAATTGGTTTCATTAACTCGTTGCACTTAATATTGGTGATTATGAACTATAGGAATAATGGTATTCTATTGCTGTGTGATTAAATTATACCTACATGATTTTTATAAGACATTTTTTTTATTTTTTATTTTTGTCTTAAATTTGGCTAGTAGTGGAAAATATGTATAAACACCACGGTAGTGAAGACATTTATAAACCTCGCACCTTATTTCGCTCGGGGCAAAGCCCCTCGCGAAATAATTTTGGTGCTCGGTTGATAATAATAGTCTTCACCACCTTGGTGTATGATATACTATTATAGTTCAACTAAGTAATTAGCATTTCTTTGCTACAATTCATCTGAATGATTAAGAGGGGTCAGATGAGAATCTTCAAATTTGTAATACTACAATTAAACAAACGGATTGCCTACAATATTTGATTTTGTTTTCAGTAGTAATAACCCAAGAACATTGATAATTGTTCGAAAGCTTGGAAACAGACCGACGCCGCAGGCGGAGGTCTGTTGCCTATAAGCAACAAGCTTGAGAAAGTTATTATAAAATTTGAGCAATGTTCGAGGGTTATTCGGATAGAACATTTTTTGCTAATTATAGAAAAGAAGTACAGAGCTTCTATAATTTCATTAATATTCTCGTCAGTATTATGACCAAATCGTGACATTTTGAAATATTAAATATTTGAAACGTCAAAATCGAAATAAATAATCTAATTGTATCCATAGCAACGTGATAGAGTGAAAACAGCCCATGGGATCTGTTTTCAGTATAATGTTGTTCTGATTGGTTGTGTTCAATCAAATGACCTCAAATTAACTGATTTCATTGGATTTTTACTAGAGCAAAAAATTTTCAATAAAAGAAAACACTTTTGCAAAGGAAAAACACGCATGTACGTTTATTAGAAACTGGAGGACATTTCGATACATAACCTGGAAAAATTGAAGATAAATAGCTATTTGTGTATTAAGAGCGGAAAGTGATACTTTGCCGCTTGTGGCAGATAGTTGCCCTCGCGACGCGTAGCGGAGCGCGGGCAATCTGCCGAAAGCGGCAACGCACTTTCTGCTCGAATTGCACACAAGATTTTTTCTACGATCACCTTATTTTTAAACAAATAATTAAAAAAAACATGAAAAGTACACTTTATTAGAATGTGATGTTGAAAACATGTAACAATTACTCATTATTTTTATTTATTGCCTACAATATTAAAGTTGAATGTACACTTTTGGAATTTTTAATATTTATCCCAGGACCTGAAGACGTCGAAGGTAGCGTAATATCTTCTGAATCTTTCTCTGCAATATCAGATATAGAAGGAATCGAAAGTTCTTCGCTAGTTGGTACTGCTGCGTTCCCAGAAATTTTTTGGAAGGTATCTATTTTATTGCTAATGGATTCGGCGATATATCCTTCAGCCACATTACTGCTCTTCCACCCACCATGTTTTTTAAGCTGAATTCGCCTCTACCATTTACTAATAATGTCGCCGACGTTCGTCGAAAGCAATGACCAGTAAATAAATGTTTATCGGGCAATTTTAAGAAACTGGCTATTTCGCTTGGTACTTTGCCCACAGTATTCATACCAATCACCTGATTGAAGCATTTACCTTTGGAGTATCGTAAAAATAAGCGCTGAATAATGTTATTACTTTTAATTTGACATTGCTGTCTTAAATTAAAATATTTTCTATAATAGAACATATAGTCGATCGCATTTTCTTCGGCACTATTAATTATTGCGAATGTGCGACTTTGATTCGTTTTCGAATCGGGGATTCGGACTACTAGAAATGATTCTCTATCATCTATATCCTTTAATTCAATTTTGATTAATTCATCCCTACGGCATGCACCAGCGATACCCATGATTAAGATCACCTAAAAACAATATTCTGAGAAATTCTGTATCAGAATAAAATAAATAGTAAAACGTTTGTACCTTTCTCAGCAAATATTCATCGTCAGGTGCAAATCTAATAAAGCTCTCCACTTGTTCCTTTGAGAATGTTTGTGACCTCTTTGCTTTATAACCCACTACTTCTAACTTCAAAAATGCAATCAGTTTAGTGTATTTACTGATGTTAATATCATTTTTTACTTGCAAAGTGATTCGAAGCATCGAATATTGTGACCACAAGGTTGAAGATTTTAGAGTTTTGGATTTTTCGCCAAAATAAGTCAGCAATACATTCTCCGAATATTTTTTAATTTTCTTTGAGCGGCACCAATCCATGAAAATATTGTATTGTTTTTCGTATTTACCTCTGGATTTAGTTGGCAGAAGATTAAGAGTAATATTTTTAGCAAAATCTGCTCGAAAATTCACTGTCACTATCCATTTTTCAAATAGCTTTCTTTATAAACAGATAACTTTTTTATAAACTAAAAATGAAATAATGACGTTTCATTAATTCCATAGTCTACTATTTTCACAAAATAGTAGGTAGGTACTTAAATATGCAATCACTGTTGCATCTAGGTGTATAAGGCATTGCCTACCTTCTGACTGTTATATTTCTACTACGCAAACTTGTCCGTATAAATCAATACTATGAAAATAGGAATTCGCAAAAACGATCAAGAAAATTGTCAATCTTAACAACGTTATATTTGTAATAAGTTGTAAATATTAATTTTTATCTTGAACTAAGAAATAAATCCTTCACTGTAGTATTGAATTAAAATAATATCAATGTATGAGGTTTAAATTATTTTATAATTTCAATGAAATTAAACATATAAAATATACACCTTCATCTATTTGTTGGTAGCGTAACCTGCAGTGTTTTAAATCCAGTAACTTGTATAAATTGTAGATATCAGTCAAATTATATAGGAATATTTATTAATTTCGTTCGAAATATCTTCAAATATTAATATTTCAACTAAAATATTCGGACTGCTCTACATTTTGTTTTAATATATCTATTATTTACTACCTTTCTTTAGTTTTTTTATTGTAAATGAAAACAGGCGCGCGGAAAAGTACGCTCTAGAGCGTAAATAATGTCAATTATGACAGATCGCGGAAACATCAACTTTGCGGTTAGATTTGAGTGTGCAAAAGTCTACTTTGGGTAGTGATCGTAGAAAAAAATATATATGTAACATTTTTATTCCTACGTTTCAAAAATAAAAGATTACATATTGTATTACGTCTTGAATAGAATACGAAATGTCTATTTTGTTCGTCATCTGTCATTGAAGTTCTATAGAGTGCCATCCATCAAGACGGTGGAACGGTTGAACTAAAGTGAAAAGTTGTTCGTTTGCAATTGAGATTTCATATTTTCAGAATCGAATTCCCTAGGCTTCTTTTTGGGGATCAGATTTTAGCGTTCAAATTGATGACCACAAATTGCCAAATCACACCATCACTTACTGGCTTATATATTTTTTATAACATTATAAAACTTAAACAAAATATCTGATGCCCAAGACAAAGATCCAAGTTATATTGTGTTAATATTTCAACACTTAATTTAACTACGCTCCTTAGATTTGTTGTTTACAAAATGACCTAGATTTTGTTTCGTCACGGGTACCAACAGTTTTCAGGTTCCTAAAACGTGAGGCCCCTCTTAACAAATCGTTGCAACGTACCGATAGTTATATAGCGTCAACATTGACTTCGCCATTTACTTTTTCAAACACGAAAAAAGCTTATTTAAAAAAGATATTCCTTCATTTATAGAAAAAGGGCTCCAGGAAATTTACCAAGACTGACGATTGGGTGATATTTTGACAAAGCAATTAATTTATTATGAAGTGAGAAACGTGAGATTCAATTTTGGAACAAACGTGTTGATTGTAATACGGTGTGTTCTATTTTATATTTCTGGAGCTTTTCAATACTCTCGCTTTGTTTGGTCCTTAAAGAAGAATGGTGCACTTACCTGGAGCAATACATACTGGGCAATCTTCTTTTCGGACGCACAATCCTGATAATTCGTCTCGGATATATCCATTATATATATCACAATCGCATCTTTGTACACACATTAGTATACAATATCCTGAAGCTGTCGGATTGGGGTTTTGACAAGTAGGTTCAGGTAGACAACTCGACGCACATAAGTTATAATATTCGTTTTGGACACACACTGTAACAATTCAACTAAAGTCAAAACTCTAAAATGAACCTTCAATACTATATATAAATATTAAACGAAATCCATATGTATATTGGGAATTATTAACGGAAAATTGGATTATAGTTAAATTGAATAGATGAGGCTTATACTTGATGAAGATCTATACTGAACGATGAAATGAAACAATATAATTTGTTTAAAACTTCATTTATTTGAAATAATGTTCAATTTAAACTGGTTGACGCATTTCACTAACACAGTAGCTTTGTCAAAACAAATTAAGGTATGATATAAAAATGTTTTAATATATACAGTGCCTGAATACAGAATTCTATTTACTAATGTTAACAAAGGTATTGAAAGAAATTATCTGGAAATTCATTCACTACAAACATTCCTAAGCTATCTTCTAGGTAGAAAGGTTTAATGAAGGAGAGTGATTGATATCTATTTGGTCGTTAAGAAGGTTACCTTAATATTTATTTTTGTTAATCTCAAGGGCCTCTAATAAATTTAAACTAAAGGATTTACCGACCACATGCAGAATTGAAAATTTGGGTCGAAAATGTGTTGGTTTTCTAATAAATGATTTGAATAGTTAGAATCTAATTTTTTGTTGTCATAGTTACGTTTGTGTTCCGAAATTCTAGTTTTAAAATTTGTAAAAGTTCTATCGATTTTTCTATATTTCATAAACCATCACATACACATATTACAATTCATAATAGTTCGATCCACCTATTCAGTCATAAACTAGCAGCTTTCAATAGTATGATACACAGACTCTTAACAGTCCCATTAAATATTAATAATTATAACAAAGAATTAAATATCATAAAACAAATAGCAGTTAATAATAACTACGATCCAAATTTAATCACAAATAAAAATATAAAAAAACAGACTTTAGAACAAGTATTCTCTTCTGATAAAAATAATAATAAACAATTTAAAAGCTTAACATACTTTGGAACACCATCCTCAAAAATTAAATCATTTTTAGAAACATTGGACATTAATATTTCCCTAAAACTGATTTATCCAAAAAATAACCAAACTAAATCTTCAAAATTAAACAAATCAGGAGTTTATAAATTAAAATGTGGTAATGACAACTGTGATGAAATTTATATCGGTAGAGCTTTTAGAAACTTTAAAACTAGAATTTCGGAACACAAACGTAGCTATGACAACAAAAAATTAGATTCTAACTATTCAAATCATTTATTACAAAACTACCACATTTTTTACCCAAATTTTGAAATTATCCATGTAGTCGGTAAATCCTTTAGTTTAAATTTATTAGAGGCCCTTGAGATTAACAAGAATAAATATTCAGGTAATCTTCTTAACGACCAAATAGATATCAATCACTCTCCTTTATTAAACCTTTTTACCTAGAAGATAGCTTAGGAATGTTTGTAGTAAATGAATTTCCAGATAATTTCCTTCAATACCTTTGTTAACATTAGTAAATAGAATTCTGTATTTAGGCACTGTATATATTAAAACATTGTTATATTATACCTTCATTAGTTTTGACAAAGCTACTGTGTTAGTGCAACGCGTCAACCAGTTTAAATTGAACATTAGTTCAAATAATAGAAGTTTTAAACAAATTATATTGTTTTATTTCATCGTTTATTATATAACTACTATAAATTACGTCTGATAACATATGTCCTAAATTTTTTTGTGAACAAAAGGTATGTGGTATTGTCGAAGCCAGTTTTGGGTATCTCTTGAGTAATGACATGATTATATGCCTGTCCAAAACATGATATCGTCATTAGCATGAAGTTTGTGGACACACTGAAGTAATTTGGAAAGGCAGTTATCAATATAGCTCTAACTATTCAATGATTCACCCTTCACTCTTCCCACAAAAGGTTGGGATACACCAGCCAAGGATTATATCTGAAAATTTCGCTTTATGTTTCTATCTAACATCGTCAGGACAATCATCTACGTTGTCCGTATAAAATCCATCGTTTCCCTTCATTTCAGAATTACTCAAAGTAAAATACTCTTCGTCATCTAAAATAATGATTTTTTCATTGGCAAAGTGTACCCGCGTAAGTTGACGACAGCATCTTGGTATACGAAGGAGTTGTGCTTGAGAATATTTGGGGAACTCACGTCTCTTTAGATATTTTAGACCATTTCTCCTCAATTCGAACGATATCGTACTCATAGAAGATCTGTATTGACGAGCCAGTCTCTTCGTTGTCATTCAACCTAGTTATTTGCTCCTCTCACCAATCTCTGTGCAGTTAATGCACGTGGTGTTCTATAAATGGTTCTGTTTCAAATGGTTTCATTCTGGAATATTCGACAGATTTCAGCTTTGAGTACTTGCCCAATCAACTTGTAGGTACTTGTTCTGATTTCTAATTTATACGACATTTTAAAGCGAAAACTTCAAAATAAATAAATCTCAAGTAACAGTGTGAACAAAGTAAACAAACGTATGTTTTTCCAAAAGCAACTTGATATCATTTGGTTTTTGTTACAATAAAAGCCAATGAATTTTGTTCCAAAACTTTTAGTACACACGTTACCGAAGAAACTACGCATCCTAATCTCCAGAAAATATTGAATTAAGTGGTATGCTAGGAACCTTGTTAATTTTTTTAATTAGTAATAGATATTAATTTAAAAATATAGTTTATCCTTGATCATCTTTGAAATGAAGTATAAGAAACACATAAAAATTTATGCTCAGTCGAAAACTAACAGCTTTAGAAATGAAACTTTTTATGTTACGCAGAATTTGTCAATGACTGTGAAAAGAAATTTCTTGAACATCAACAAAATAAAACCATAATTCTTTAAAAAAATACTTTTTCGAATAGACTATAGAAAACTATATTAGGCAAACAAAATTTAATATTCTTTATAAGAAATTATTTTACTGAATGTTTGAACAAACCACCATTTTGGGCCCAAACTTTAACTTAACCCGTTGCTTTTAGTAAATGCATGAATATTTAAGAAAAAAATCAGATATACTTCTTTGCAATAATAAAGATATTCTTTAATACATTAGCAAAATGGATTAATAAATTTGAAAAAAATAAAGACGCCGGGATTTGATCAGGGACCTTTGGATCTTCAGCCTAAAGCTCGATTCTCACTATAGTGCAATGAATGTGCAAGGCACGGGAAAAGCACGGGAAAAGCACGGGAAAGGCACGGGCTCGGCAATGGTAAGAAATGTATCGCGCATTCACACTGAACGAGTAGCTACGGTCACGGAACGTCAGTGGTACCGTTTATATAATTAAGAGATCGAATAATAACAATATGTTTTCCACTACAACACTTGTGAAAATTGCTGTGTTATTAGATGAAGACGAGGAAAAACAAATAGAGAAAGGTCAGAAACGAAAAAGACGTTTTTGGGTGCATGATATGTTAAAAAGACGGAATCAAGAAGGAGAATTCTCTACACTACACTCCGAATTGATAGACGACGAAACCAAATTCTTTAAAAATTATAGAATGTCGATTAACGAATTCAATAATTTGTTAAAACAGATAGAAGAAGTTTTGCAGAAACAAAATACCGCTTTTCGTCAATCCATTCCACCAGTTCAAAAACTTGCGGTGTGCTTAAGGTAAACAAATATCAGCTTTATAGCGTTTAACATGTTTTTTTTATTTTGACACATAATGTAGATAATATTACTTGTATTAATGATTATTACATTATAATAATGATTAGTCTAAGGTATTCTGTGGGGAAAAGGTTTCATAAAAGGAGGCGGCAAGTGAAGAATTGTAGGATTGGCACATGGAAGCACTTGATGATGGTGGAGATTGAATGGGAGTTAAGGAAAAATTTGATGAGTGGAATGAGTGGGGTATAGGAGACACTAGAGGCGGGCGAATTTCTGAACTGTCGGTAGTCGTGTTATGTAAATAAATGGTTTGCATGTTACTGGCATTGAATGCTGAAAAGTTTTGAGTATGCTGCTGGTCATATACGTATTTAGCTTCAATATCGGAGACAAGTCCAAATATTTTAGTTTTAACTAGATGTTTGTCACCGGGAGAAAATTTTTTCACAGTAGCTTTTATGCTTTCAAAAAAAAGATCAATTTCGTCTTTATTTGCCTCAATTTTGTTGTTGTTTTCCTCGGTCAAAAGATAGTTCATTAGGGTGCTGCTAGCTGTCATAGGCTGGGTTGACGATTTTGCTTTATCTTTGATTGTTTTAGTTGTTGCCTTCTTGTTTTTTACTATCTCTCCTTTTGACTTATGATTTGCTTGTTGGGATGTACTAGCTTGTGATAAATCGGTAGACTGCAGAATATCCTGACCATCAAGCTGACTATTCTGAGCTGTTATGTCCTGAATGTTATCCTGTGAAAAAATATGTTGTGAAGAATCGGAATACTGACTTATATTTTCCGGTCCATTGCTTTTATCGTCAGTTACAAAAGTGGGGTTTTCAGTCGTAGTAACTGAAGTAACTCGCTCCTCATCCTTCATGTGAATATGGAGAAATTCCAATATGTCGCCATACTTCCATCTCGCGTTGGGATCTGCTGCTTGTTTAGTTTTCTTTGAATTTCGAAATTTTCTATACTGATCGCGGATTGCCTCCCAACGATGCTTGCATTCTTGATCATCTGAAAGTAACAATGTTAATTTATTCTAGGTTTCTTGCTACTGGAGGCTCTTATCAAACGATTGCATTCAGTTACAGACTAGGACATTCTACTGTACATGCCATTATCCAAGAAGTGTGTAACGCAATTATAAACAACTTATTGCCAGATTATATTCCTACACCGCGTAAAGAAGACTGGGAAAATATTTCGAAAAGGTTTTGGACTACTTGGAATTTTCCTAATTGCTTAGGAGCCCTAGATGGCAAGCATATTGAAATTATAGCACCTGCTAATAGTGGTTCAAATTATTTTAATTATAAAAAAACCTTTTCCGTTGTTCTTCTTGCATTAGTCGATGCTGATTACAGATTTCTGGCGGTGGATATAGGATCATATGGCAAAAACAGTGATGAAGGTATCTTCGCAAACTCGAGATTGAGAACACAATTGGAAAATGGTACCTTGGACATACCTGGCATTAAACAGCTCCCAGATTCTGATATAACAACGCCTTACGTTATTCTGGGTGATTTAGCGTTTCCTTTGAAAATTAACCTTTTGAGACCTTTTTCTCAGACCCAGATACTAAATGATGTACAGAAAAGGGTTTTTAACTACCGACATTGTCGAGCAAGGCGTGTTGTTGAAAACGCCTTTGGAATTTCGGCACAGCGTTTCCGCATATATTTTAGAAAAATCAATTCAAAACCTGGCTATGTTGAAAGAATTGTATTAACAACATGCATTCTATATAATTATCTACTCAACAAAGCCACGATGACACAGGAAGAAATTGCTGCTGTGGAGAATCACAACATATGTATACTGCAAGATCTACCAAAGCAAGGTGGTAATGTACAACAGGAAGCGTTCCTTTGCAGAGAAAAATTCACCAGTTTTTTAAATTCAGATGCTGATTCTGTACCTTGGCAATATGACAAAATATAATACAAAAAATATAATTTATAGTTACGTGTTATGTAATATTTTAATAAATATAATAAATTATTACTTACCCAATTCTAACTTTTCCCCAATTGACGTCCACACATTCGACTTGTATTGATTATCTGAGTATTTTTTATGAGATAAATCATACAACGCTTCACTTCCACGCACATATTCAATTAACATTCCATCCATTTCCGATGTAAAAGTCTTTCTTTGACGCTTCGACATAATTATTTAAAATCGTCACTTTCTTTTTGCCTGTTGATTGCCGGGAATGAGTATTCAGACTAGGTAAGTTTTGCGAAACCGGCTAGGATTCGGCAGAGCACGTGCTCGGCAAATATTGTTTCGAAGAATACCTACGTGCAAGCGACATGCATTCACAAGTCGGTACCCGTATAGTGAGAACGCGAAGTCGAAAATCACATTCAATTACATATCATACAAATATTGCCGAGCCTGCGCCTTTCCCGTGCCTTGCACATTCATTGCACTATAGTGAGAATCGAGCTTAACGCTTTTCCCACTGTGCTATTTCGCTTGTTACGAAATTGAGTCGAGTGGGCTAACAGCAGGGGAGAACAGCATTACGTCTTTCTCACTCAGCTCAAGTTAATAATAATTAGAGAAGGACAAGGAGTTTAACATAATTGTAAGTTTTACGAGTTTACTGTCATGCGAAAACTCCGATAAAAAGTTTCACTGCAAAAAGTCCGCGTAAATAGTTATTCTACAGAGGTACGTATATAAGTCTAAGATAAAGTTTAAAATATAACAATTACTGTGAAGGTAGTTTCAGCGTACTAGATTGTCTTGTAATGATATAAATTCATTACTAGAAATATCGATTCAATAAACCAGTTAACACCGTGATGACGCGATACCCCACCAGAACAGCAAAGTCCCCCACGCCAAAATGCGCACGAAGAATCGACAGTAGAAGGGAAGGAGACTTCCACCACCACCGCTAAAATGTATATAAAAGTGCAAGCCAACAGACAAGACAGCAACTTGGTTCACGGACTCCAGCTCCTACAAGTTCAGCCGCCTCCAGTGCGAAGCGTAGGTCGAAGGTACTGACTTTAACCTTATACGCTTTACACAATTCACCGCGGAGTGTTGTACTTAGTCGAAGTATTGATTCGACTTTTATACATCATTCACTTAAACGGCCGTTGGTTTCTGGTATTGACGGAAACGAGAACGATTGTTCAAACTGTTAGAAGAATTTCGGTGCGGTATTGACGCATCGAAAACTCTGCAGTATCTCCATAGGGTTTGCAAACGTTGAGCCGGGTATTGACCGACTGTAAACGATCGCTCTGAATGTTAGTATAATTCTGGTGTGGTATTGACACGTCAGAATAACTACATTCCTATAAAACTGAGAGAGTCGGTAAGTTGGGGATTGACTAACTATAAACGATATACTCACATCTTGAGACTATAACCGAAAGAGTATTGTCTGAACATTTCATAGGTCATAGAGAATCCCGTACACCACAATTGAAATTTCGCATCGTTACACCTACCTACTTTCAGTTCAGTTCATCAGTACACATCGATCGACAGAGGAATGCGGACCATCGGAGCGTGATTTTCAATATAATTACGCACCAAAGTAATATATGTATATATATATATATATATATATATATATACATATATATATATATATATATATATATATATATATATATATATATATATATATATATATATATAGAATATTGTATTTTTGTTTAATTTTATCTTTGTAAATAATATTTAGTATAGCAATAAATCAGTTAATTTAATTGAACTCTGTCTCCTTTGGGCTTACCTGGGCAATACGCATTACAGTCTATAATGTCTATGCCAATGACGTATTAATAATACGTCGTTGGTCTATGCCGATCAGTCACATTGTGTTTACATCAAGCCTGACGTATTTTGAGAATTGCAAGTAGGACGCTCTGGTCGCGCTTACCTCCTATGCCGCGATCACAAAATACAGACGATGATAGAATGAAAAGCTAGGCGTTCCCGCGAAAACCTAAGAACTTAGAGACACATCCACTGCGCGCTGAATGCAGTTGTACTCATACTATTTTCTAGTAGAGGGTACCATATAAAAGAAAACTTTAAGTAATAAACCATTTCTTTCTCTATTCTCGTAAATATGGCAGTGTCAAAGAGCTTAATTCAGCTGGGCTGTGATCTGTGACGACATGAATTATGACTAATAGAAGCAATGGTGTATTCTTTTATAGATGTAGAAGAAAAATATTCATTTTGAAATCATTTTTATAGCACATGTGTTTGCCGTCTTTTTTTAATAGTAGTTATATGATCTGTGTTTGCAGTGATCATTTTTTGCATTGACAAATTATATATTGTTTTTATTGGATATGGATGAAAACTATAAACCCTCTTTAAAATTAAGAAAATGTTGTGTACCGGGTTGTGACAATCGCATGGGTAAAATGCATCGCTTTCCAAAAACTGTTCCGAAAGTATATGGAATTTGGCTAGAAAATATACGTCCACAGAATTATGATATGAATTCTGTGGAGGAAGTATAAAGAAAGTACGTGGGGTGTGAAGAGCACTTTGAAAGAAGCTGTAAAGTTGCAGGTACGATGGTACGAAAAGGGGCCTTACTCGTGACGCAGTACCAACGTTACATTTTGCCAGTAATCTGGATCCTACCCCTGGATCAAGCTGGAGAAAAGGTAGATATTTAAATACTCTACAGAATGTTATTGGGTTTTATTGACCAGGAACAAAAGTTTTCTTTATTGTATTAATAGATTGTTAGTATTAACATAACCTAGAAACTAATCGCTAACAAGCTGAGACATAAAAGTCCAAAAGTCGTCTATAAAATGTTACATTCATTAAACTGATCGCACTGTTCTGTGAACATTTTGTGTTTTTATACATATATGAGTTTTACATACTTTATCAGTTTTTAAGAATACTATCATGTACGAATTGTTTTGAATGCTTTGTGTTAGTTTTTCGGACCTAAATAAATTATCTACACTCCAGAACAAGTGAAGTGTGCAATAACACTTGAAAACGGCTATACCTATTTCACAGTTTTGACTTGTTATTCATATCCTGTGGTAGATCTTGTTATCAAATCATATTATTAATTATAGTAACAGAGGAATGTTACAAATTCTGCTTGTTTGCATATAAGAAAGATGGGTCTCATAAATGTCGGCAGGAGATTCTTATTCTAGTCATTCAGATAAGAGCCCTGTTTATCATATTTAAAATGTCCAAGCATATCCTGCCCCAGTAGTAAGTTAACTGTTCAGAGTAGGTATAGCCTTTGTAGTGGAAATACAAGAATCGAATCTGTGGGGGCTGAAATGTCACTGTAACTAGAAGTAAAAACATGTTCTGTCGACGGTGAATATATTCAAACTTCCTGACAGCACAAGCCAAATGTACATAAGCTGGATCCCAACAGTATAGTTCCTTTGTGGACTGCTGAGAAGTTTGGATAAGTTCAACTTTTATGTAAGCTCAACAATTAGAGGTGGCCACACCATCTTTTCAACGTTAATATATCTTAATTATGTAGGCTGAACTATAGTTTTTATTATTCTGTATACTTGTTGCAATATGAACATTTTCCGTTATAATTATTATTTATATTTTTGTCAGTGTAAGAAATGTTTTTATATTTCAAGTTAAAGTAAGTTTTACTTCTCAGCAACAAGAATTGCCGGAACACTTCAGTGGGATGGTACAATTACCTTCAACAGGTAGGTTATTTTGAATTGTGAATGTTAAGAGTTGTTTATTCTCAGAAATGCAGACAGAGTTTGTTTCATGTTATACATTCTCAGACTTATACATTTTTCAATGGTTCCATTATTTTTTTGTATGTATGTATCTATATGTGAATAAATAAAGCCCCACAGAAGGCCTGTCTTTGTCTGGGGCTGTCTAAGGTAACAAAATACTTGGGGGGGAAGTAATAATCGTAATGATATCAAATATTCTTTCTACCCATTAACAATAATTTTTACTTGCTGTTGTTGTTTGAACCATTTAACAGTATTTTCCCCTATTTAACCCATTACATTCTAGTGATGCATTCACGCAACGCCTTAAATTATATTTTTTGTAGGATAGCATAACATATTTATGAGATCATTTACATGTTTTTTTTACTATAATTGAACTAAAAAATATTCAGTTTAATTAAGGTATTGTATAAAGGTTCAATACAACTTTTAGTACTTTTTTATTATTTCACCACTTGATGAGTAAGGGGTTAATATGTCACAAATAAATTACTTTGATTGTTATTGAAAGTGCTAACATTTTCTCTTGTGTAAATAGCTTCTATATGTTTATTTGTAGCATCGTTTAATAATTGAATCTATTTTAATGTAATAACTTTAGATTCTTTTTAGATTAGATATAAAATAAAATATATGTGTCTATAATTTTTTATGTTCATTATTGTACTTGTAAATGTTTTAAATGTATCTGTATTAACAAAAAACATGAATATGTATTAATAAATTTATAAATAAACCGTTTTTCATTTCATCTTCACTTCAGGGTGTAAATTTAAATTATACATTCAAAAATAAGGCAGTTAATAACAAATGCATTTAGTTGGATAGCACTTTATTGCATTTTTTCTTAATTTTGATTGTATAATGGAGAACTGCCTATATTTCTATTGTACCTGTAATTTACTAACTTCGAGGTACTGTCAGTACAATAAATTTCCGCTTCTATTTACCGCTAGATGGCGGCAGTATCGAAAAATGGAAACTGTAAATCTACATTATCGGCCTATTTAGAGACACAACCGCTGCATTAGATTTCATACTATCCTCGGGTCAGTTTTCTGTGGCCGCGATTGCTGCGACGGCCGCGACTGCCGCGTGTTGTCGCTCACGTAGGACAATGCGTTAACGTAAAAGGTGGCCCATCGTAAACGACATGGAGGTTTTGGGTTTCCAATGTGTGATTCATAAAGAATTTCTAAGTATGAAAAGTTACTCAAACACTTATACAAATATTGAATAGTATTCAGTTGCTTAAGCCAGTTCTACGATTTCAGTCGACTTTTTTGTACGAGACATAATAGCGAAAAGATATAATATACTTACTTTCAGCCCCAGGACATTTATTTTCAGGAACACATTGACCGGTGCTTCTGTCCCTAATGCATCCTTTGGTTCTATTACATTCGAATCGTTCTACACATATCCTTGGACAAGGTTCAATCATTGGCACGGGGTTGTCACATGATGGTTCTGGGATACAGCTTGCGCACTCATTTAATATTTCACAATCTGAACAAACTGTAAGTAATTGAAAAAACAGGTAATAAACATTTACAGAATATTGTTTCATTGTAGTTTAGTTCAAATATTCCTTGGAAAAATTAAGAACGCTCTTCTTTTTGCATTATATTTACAACATTGTCATGAAATCACACTTTCAATGTAAATTAATTTTTAATGAATGATAAATTTAATGTATGTCAAAGGAATTGCAAATTTATTCATAAGGCCCTAGCAGTCAATGCACCCACTCCCCTAACACGTCTCTCCCTCCCTCTCTCTCTCTCTCTCTCTCTCTCTCTCTCTCTCTCTCTCTCTCTCTCTCTCTCTCTCTCTCTATCTATCTTACGTGTAAAAGCTCATTTTGGAGATTATTGGATTCTTTCAATTTCATCCATAGAATCTTATTTTCGAAGGGGGGTCAAGTGGCACATCATTTTGATTGGCGCTAAGTTTTCTTTCCAATGTTACTCTGAATAGCGATTTAAACTTTTTATATAATTATTTTTCTTTCACAAAAAGAACTTTCAAATTGTTAGAAATAAATTTTCAAACATGGCCCTATCTTATAAGCTGTTCAAAATATTGTCCATTGTGCTCTACACCGTAATGAAGTTTCTTTTCGAACACTCTTTAACATTTCGGAAGACTTTACCGTGAATTGACCGGCATGCCGCTGTAATTTGTCTTTTAGGTTCATCAAAATCAGCAGGTTGTGTTTCACAAATAACGAATTTAACCTTTGGATAGTCGCGTAGGTCTCACAAACTATACTAATTAACCTCCAAATACATAGCGGAACAAACTTTTCAATAAATACATATGTGGATGTTTAAACAACACAGTAAATGATTAAGAGAAGGCACATGTCCATAACATATCCGAATAAGCCAGAGAATTTAAAAAAAAATGTATTTTTCTGTAATTACTGCACTTTATTCAGTCACATACCAAAACCAAATAATACAAAGACTAACACTAATAAAAACTTAATTCTTTTACAATAAAAAATGGTACAAACATATTTCAAGTTAGTGAAGGTCATTTTCTGGGCATTCCTAGCAAATACCAATATTATGTTGTAAGCATATATATTTTTGCACATATGACAATGAAACAAGGTTTTGTGATTTTTTTTCGAAGTACAGTAATCACATCTTCCTGGTAAGACATTCTGTAGATTAGGTTCAATATTCGAGCCAGACAATTCGTGCAGTTTCAACCGTAGGCTTCGAGGAATATTGCCCATAGTAGAACGTACTTTCAAATGGATCTTGTCCAAATCATTGGCCAATTGTCTTAAAAAAAACCTTCTGTAAATGTTTTTGTTTGAAGCTTAAGCCACCTGTGAATTGACGCCAGCTATGGCCAACATATTGTAAAAAAGTAGCATGTAATCGCGACATATTTCAATTTTTCATTAGTTATTTAGGAGCGTTACTCATTCTTCAGCTACTCCCACCTCTAATTCAAAATTATTTAACTTCAATATGTTAATAACGCGTCGAATGAGCGTTTTTACATTCGAAAAATTCCTATTTGAACGACAATTCCAATCAAATCGCTCTCTGTTTCCTATATCCTATACATTAAGAAGTAAATTTTAGTCAGTGGACAATTATATTTTGTTCACGGTGGTATCCTGTCTTGCTGGTAAGTTTTTCTATTTATTTTCAAATTGTAGTTGTGTGCTTACAAATTAATCTATTCCGATTTTTATATTTTGTTAAAATATTTCGATCATTTGCACATGTTATTTTTGGTATTTCCAGTTCTTCACCATTATTATTTTTCTTAAAAAACTAGGTGGCCTCCAGCTTTATTTTGTGAGGTAAATTTATAGCTGATTCTGTCTGGTTGTTTTTCTCTGATTTAAATTTGCATTTCTAATTATTTTGAGAACAGGACGAACAAGAATGCACATATTTCTGTGGTTTTATTTTAAAAATTAAATCCAATTTTTGTATGTATTGGAGTATAAACTCCTAATCTGTTCATTTTATGCCTCCTTTTCAATTTTTAATTTTTCCTACTCTTCCTTCTTTTTTCTCTACAGCTCTGCAGAGCCCGTACGTGACATTTGATGCCTTACGTGACATCTGAAGCCGTACGTGACATTTAAAGCCTAACGTGATATCTGAAGCCGTACGTGACATTTAAAGCCTTACGTGACATCTGAAGCCGTACGTGATATCTGAAGCACATACGTGACATCTGAAGCCATCCAGAACTCTCTAACATCCGTAGACCAGTCCAGGCTATTCGAGCTCCGCAGATATCGCTGAGAGCTGTATCTTCCGGTTTTCTCCAAGATAGGTGCTTAAACTTATTTCCGGTAGATATAAAATCTTGAGTTGGACATTTTTATTGTTAACCCTTAAACCCTCAAGGGGGGTCGCTTGAGGACCCCAAATCCAAAAATCCTACTATAAATCTTTTATTTGAACATATTTGCAACATTGCTGCTCAGTATGTGTTTGTGTTGGCGTTTGATTCAGTACGCTACCACATTTTGCAGCGAGTGCATCGAATTTAGAGGTGATTTAGGTGAGTGGGGTCCCGCCGGTTCCCCGTACGGGCATTTAAGGACCCATTTTTATTTTAAATACGCGGTATATTTTTCCCTTTTTTTATGTTTTTCAGAGTTATAAAAATGGGCGATTTTCATAGAAAGCGACCCCTTACACAGCGTGAGATAGAGGAAATAGCCGAAAACGTGGATTTGGAGTCTGAAGATGACTATGAGAGTGATACTTCTACAGAAGACTATTTTGGTACAGAAAATGTTTCGGAGACAGAGGATAATTTGGAAATTGGTAGCGAAGAAGATTCTGCTGAAGAATTTAGAGAACAAGAAAATACTAATGAACAGGTTAGTGGCGCATTTTACACTGTAAAGTCTGGCATGATTTGGCATAAGCAACCCTTTCTGCGAACTCGCCGAAGGCAAAGAAATATTCTAAATACCAATCCTGGAATTACACAATATAGTGCCGATGCTAACACAATTTTAGAAGCTTTCAATTTATTCTTATCGATGGAAATTAAAGATGTCATTTGTCTACATACAAACCAGGAAACTTCTAAATGTTATGATGCTTGGAACGGTAAGAATCCGAATAACCAGAAACAATGGACACCATTAGATCGTCTCGAGCTAGACTGTTTTTTGGGGGTTCTAATAAAAGCAGGCGCGCTTCGATGTAGGAAAGAATCCACTAAGGAAATGTGGACCACGAATACATTCATTCGTAGAGCATTTTTCACTGCCTCGTTATCAAGAAATAGATTTGAAGAAATCTCAACTTTTTTACGATTTGACAACAAATCTACTAGAGCAGAAATAAAAGAGAATGACAAATTAGCTGCTATAAAAGAAGTATGGAATCTTTTTGTTACCAATTGTAGAACAAGTTTTGAGCCATATAACCATATTACTATCGACGAGCAGTTGGTTAGTTTTCGTGAAAAGTGTCCTTTTAGGCAATACGTTAACCAAAGCCAGGTCGATACGGCATCAAAATATGGGCAGCTGCTGACGTACAAACTTCTTATCTTTGCAATCTTCAGGTCTACACCGGAAAACTTCCTGGAAATTTATCAGAGAAAAACCAAGGCTCTAGAGTCGTATCTGACTGAGTACAGCCATATCACGATACTGGGAGAGGTATAACTACTGACAATTTCTTCACAAGCGTCCCTTTAGCTTACTATTTATTATCCAAAAGTCTAACCTCATTGGGAACTGTTCGTAAAAATAAACCTGATACTTCCGCAACCCTAAATTACACGTCTAAGCCAATCCACTCTTCTCTTTTTGCTTTTACAAAGGATCTGACGATAGTTTCTTACATTCCAAAAAAGGGAAGAATGTTTCACGTTTTATCCAGCCAAAATGATGAAGACAAGGTGTCTGAAGATAATGAGAAGAAACCAATCATGATATTAGATTATAACCAAACCAAAGGAGGGGTTGATAATGCCGATAAGCTTGTAAGGGAATATTCATGTAGTAGGAGGACAGCTCGATGGCCGTTTTTCAATATTATAGACATATATACATTGAATGCTTATGTCATTTATATGGAGAAAAATCCCATTTGGAAGAAAAAGAACTATGCCCGGCGACGTCTCTTCTTACTGCAACTAAGTGATAACTTGGCTCGAACTAATATGGAAAAAAGAGCACAATATAGGAACCATAAGGAGCACACAAAGCATAATGAATTATTCTTGATTTTTGGCAACTTTTTATTCTTTCTCCTAATATTTGTTTGTTATATTTTGAATATATTTTTTATTTTTTTCCAGAATATTCAATAAAGTTTCATTGAATGTCTAAAGTATAATTTTATTTTTTCCTGAAGCTATTTGATTTAAAAATTGAATTAAACTAATTTAAAATCATATTTTTAGCTGGGGTCTCTGAAAGACCCCGCATGGGTGTTTACGTTGATTTTGATAGCATGAGAATTTAATAGTTAAACTGATTTTTATTCGTGTTGTATTGTGAATACATGGTGGATGTGAATTTGGGTTTGTATTAAAGTAAATCCATTTTTCCAGAAATTTTTGTTATTGATTCACCTTATTCAATTGAGGTAATAAAAAACAGCTGTAGCTTGCAGTCAGCTTATACACAGTATTTACACCTCCTTTAGTACTGTTGTAGTCTGTAAGGATCTAGGAATTTTCTTCGAAAGCAATTCTTCGAAAACAATTCTTCGAAAACAATTCTTCGAAAATCAATTCTTCGAAAATGCGATTCTTCGAATACCATATTCTTCGAATAAACAATTCTTCGACTAATAATTCTTCGACAGCTTTATTATTTGGATTTACTAAAATCTGGGATAAGTTTTCATTAGACAATAATCAATATTTCTCGCATGATATATAAACGTATGATGCGGAGCATACTAATAATAAATGAGAATTATAAGGTCATTTTCTTTTTTGAGAATACCTAGGAACTGGAAATAAAACACCACTTTTTTCATTTGTTATAATTATGTCAACATTTTATTAATAAATTACAGTAAAAGTTTACAGTACAGTAAAAGGTTACAGTAAAAATTACAGATAAATGACATAAATACTATCAAATACCAAGGTAAGAAAAATATTATAGATTAATATATGTTGTGAGCTAAACCTCTAATGTATTCTATTATATTATTTTTATCATACTGATTTACAAGAGTTTTGATTCGTTGATTACAATCTTTGTACTTCTTTCTTGGTGTTTGTGGTTCAAATCCGCTTAAATATTGTTCTACACGAAGTTCATTTTTTATACATTTTATAAATTTCCACAAGTTGGGGTGAACTGCTGATACTTGTGTTTCAAAACATCGATGCCATCCTTCTATCGAATTATTTGTTCTCGGTAAATCATCCAAAACTGTTTGATATAGAATCTACAATTCGTATGGATATTGTGGTGGTTTTCGCTGTTTTCGATTTGGTCGCCCAATCCACGTATCTTCAAAATAATTAATAACACTTTCGGCTTCTGACGGAAATATTTCACTATCATATAATTGTTCAAAAGCCATAACTATATCATCCACTGGGACAAAAGCAATAGCACACAACATTTTTAGTTTGAAAGCAAATTCACTGTCAGTCTCATAGCGTTTTTTTAATCCATTCCTTTGAATCATTCGAAAAATGCATGGATTGAAGTGGAAAAAACAGCCTCTTTTTCTACAACTTGGAAAAGCACTATTGCAGGCATTAATCAATGCTTTTTCGAAGTCAGTGGTAATCGTTGCAGGCACTAAAGATGATTTCAAATTTTTAAGTTCTTGAAAAAATTGATCATAAATTCGTTCTGATTTTTTTGGTAAGAGTGCATAAACTAAAGGTACCGATAAATTGTGTTGCAGTCCGTGAACGGTTAGTAATTGTTGGAATAATAACGGCACGGTTTTAAATGTGCCATCAATATACCAATGCTTACTGTTAGACAATAATTGGAGATTTTGTTCTGTAGTAAAAATTAATATTCTCTCGTCCACTGGACCGGCATCATATAGCAAAAAATTTTCATTTTTGTAGGTTTTCGTATATTCCTCCAAAAATATTATTTCGCTTCTATTAGTAGGAAGAGCTGGTCCTTGTAGATTTTTTTGTCTGATATTGCGAATACTCCGTTTCATACTGCTAACACTTGGAAGCTTGGGAGCTGCCGTTATGGAACATGTAGTCGAAGCAATTGATATAATTCTGTGCGGAGGATCATTACTTATTTTCGAGTTGATTCGAATTTTTTCGTACACTTTGGTCGCTTCCACCTCTGAGGCGTCAGCAATATGATTATGTTCTTTTACTGATTTTATCGTCGACAGTAATTATTCTCGCTGGACAGTTTGTTTTTCTTTTTTCAAAAAATGCGCACTTCCAATACACTTTTTCACCTTTTTCAACATCTTTAAGATAAAAATGTCCCTCGAACAACAATTTACGTTTTCCTTTTTCTGAACAAACAAATTCTGCATCCATATTTACTTGCACAGGGTTAAATTAAAACTAATTTTATTTTATGGAAAACAATCCCTTTTATACCCACTCTGGTCAGTTGCAAACTTGGGATTACATAAATTATACCTGATTTATATCACAAACAAATTCTGCATCCATATTTACTTGCACAGGGTTAAATTAAAACTAATTTCCAAGGGATTATCGTCAGTTGCAAGCTTGAGAAAAAAAAATATACCTGATTTATATCTCTGAACAAAGTCATTCCTTTTGGATACTTCGAAGAATTGTTATTCGAAGAATTATTAGTCGAAGAATTGTTTATTCGAAGAATTGCATTTTCGAAGAATTGATTTTCGAAGAATTGATTTTCGAAGAATTGTTTTCGAAGAATTGTTTTCGAAGAATTGCTTTCGAAGAATTTTCCGGATACCAGTCTGTAATAATAACTGTTTTATTATAATTTGTTCGTGCCTCTATTTCATCATCGTCATGCATACTAGAAAGTAACAGCACATTCTTCTTATTTCTGGAAATGTAGGAATCCAGAGTGCATTCTTTCGGAAATCCAAACACGTTGGTATGCTCCGGTCGCTCAGTTTGTTTAGAAGAATAAAAAACCAATTCTCCCTTGTTTTTTCTGATGGTTCCAATTACTGTAAGTTAGATACACCCAATATATATGGTACGTGTCTTACTTACTATTAGGTATAAAGAGGATAAATAAGAGTTTTGTTTATGTTCGATGAATGCATGCTTTCATTATCAAAAACTGTTGATGAAAGCATTAATGAATATTCTCTAATATACAAATATTAAGATTTATGTATCGTAATAATCAGTCAATCTTAAGTTGTTTTATTTGTGAATGCCCTTTTCCTATTACAATTCTAATAGTACAGAGGTAAACCAAGTCACTGTTGTCAAGCTGCTTTTCAACATGATCCAACTTTTCTTCATCTGACTGATCTATATCTGAATTTTGGTCCTATGAAATTCCTTGTTCCTTTTCTTCGTCTAAAATTTGTAGCATTTTCTGCAGTCATGCATGCTCTCTTTCGTATGACCACATGGCTAAAAAACAATAACGTTACCTTCAATTACGCCATACTAAAAAAAAGACGAAAAACATACCTCACAATCGGAAAAAAAATGATGTAAAAAATAAAACGTGATTATTCGCGTCGGTCTCTCATACCGTGGGACGGAATATTTCTCCCACATTACCACTTTCAACGCTCAAATTAGCACTCCCGTTTCGTCTCGACTCAATGAGAAGATAGACGGAGTGAGAGATAACTCTCAGCTTCATTTTTAGAATATTGACATATTGGTAAACAAGGTTTATAGTCGGTTTCACAGACCAGGCGCGACTAATGGAAGGTTAGGATGTCGCTAAAGAAAGAAATACAAATGTGTAAAATTCGGTTATCTCGGAGGCCATTCAACTGCTCCCCCTCTGCCAATCCATTAATCCGAGAATCTCTCATTTAACCATTGTCGGACGGGAAGACAATAATGAGGTGGAGCACCGTCCTTTTGGAAATGTAACAGATCCTCCTGCAAAAGTACATTACCTTCTGCAACAATTTGAGCTCCTAGCTCATGAGTTAAAAAATAATCAATAGTCACTTCAACCATATCAATTGCCAGTCAAGTTTTCTTCAAGAAATAAAGGTCCAATAATAGCATTTACAAGAATACCAGCCCAACCATTAAACTATTGTGTTGTGTAAGTCCTTCTCGAAAAATATGCGGGTTTTCGTCACTCCAATGGCGACAATTTTCTCTACTAAAATTGCCATTCCGAAAAAATTAAAATTCATCGCTGTAATAGATGGTTAACAAAATATGAGGGATAGTATTGACAAGGAGTCATAGTGTTACAAAACTCTACTCTTCTATAATTCATAATCATCCTCATGGCGTTCTTGAAAAATTTGCATTTTGATGTAGATGAAATATGTGCATTTTCAATGCTGTTCTTTCAGTCTCGCGTGACATTCTCGTCTTTTCTGCTAGTTATTTTTATGAGAGGAATATAAACACGAAACGAAAACTAATTAACATAATAAGAATAGTAACATAGAATATAAAAACCTTGAAAACAAGAGACCAAAATTAGCTATAAAGATATTGATAAATGCGCACTTCAAGAAACCCACAAAAAGGGAGAAGGCCAGGCAATGTTACACCGTTATATCATGATATACGTGGAATCGAAGAGAAATCCAGAGCCAAGGAAGGAGTAGCACTACTGAGTACGTGAAAAATACAAGTTCTACATAACAAACTGCCGATATATATCTGAGAGAATCGTTGTAACAATTTAATCACAAGAATATAAACACCATAAGAATATACAGCTCAAACGATTGTAGAGCAGGACACATAAAAGACGAATTTCTTGAGTAACTACAATATACATACTGTAAAATATATGTATATGCACCACGTTGGGATGTCATATTTGTTATATATATATGCCCTTCGTTGGGCCATATAATTGTAATTTATATATAGGTTATTAGTATTAATGTTATTATTAATGTATAGAAAGATTTATTACCTCGGTTACCGGACTTAACCCCTTTAGATTTTTTTCTATGGGGCTACTTAAAGTCCAAAGTGTATCAAACCCAAGTGGATACAATTAACCAACTGCGCGAAAGAATTATTGCAGAATGTGGTAATATTAGTCCAGAGATGTTAGAGGGTTAGAGAGGAAACCCAAAATAGGCTGTATTATTGTCAAGAAGTAAATGGGGAACATTTTGAACACCTTTTATTGGATTTTTTATTAGTTTGGGAGTTAATATAAATGAAACCAAAAATAAATAAAAACAAACAAATACATACAGTATATCAAATTCCTTGCCAAGATTGCCCCAGTACATACATTGGTCAGAGTAAACAATATTTACAAAAGAGACTACAGGCTCATAAATACTCCAAAACGGATGTAACAGCACTCTCAAATCATAGACAACAAACTGGTCACTCCTTTAACTTTGACCAAACTAAAATTCTCGAAAGGGAAAAAAATGATAGGGTTAGAACTGTTTTGGAGATGATACATATTAAACAGGATTCCAATAGCATTCACTCCAGAAACGACATAAAAAACTTAAGTATAATTTACGACGGTATTTTAAAAAAATAATAACATAAACAAGTATCTGAGTACCACCTTTGACAACTTTTGTACCTTACTATTGAATATACTCTAACATTTGTAAAATATCGCTGGTACTATAAAACAAAAATTCAATGTGTAGTTGATATGTTGTTATGAAAAAAGAACATTAATGTACATTTTACAAATACTATTTTCAAAACGAATTAAACTGTTGATAATGAGGGAATGGTGTTTAGACATGGAAACATATACTTTTAATAAGCATTTTAAAAATCTTTAAAATCTTTCAACCACGTAATTTCTCAACATGCAGGTAATTTATTTCTTTGTAAAGTGTCAGCTTTAAATGTTTGTACCAATAATAAATTTTACCGTTTTTTACTTTTTAATTGTAACATACTTATCTTTATAAAAATGTGTTTTATATTTTTAAATTGTTTTAGATAATTTGATAATGACAAAATTATTGTCGAAACGTACGTAATTATTAATAAAGAAAAAATGTTTTGAAAGAAACTCCCAAAGTTTAATTATGACCTTAATCCAAGAAATTCCATGCATAATATATATATATATATATATATATATATATATATATATATATATATATAAACTATTAATTAAGTTTTAACCCAATTTTGCAAACCGATTTTGCGAAAAAGTTTAGCGATGAATAAGGTTAGCCGACAACACCGTAAATTCCCAAATATCAATTAGCAACTTGTTTATAATTATATGCACTAAAAACCCGAAATAGATAAATGGCAAAATTGTTTATCACACATGAACCAACAATAATGAGATAATTTATTTAATTAAATTTAAATACTTTTTTAAAGAAATTAAAATTTTAGCAATATATTTTAACATCCTGCTCGAAGGACCAACTGTTTCCGCGTAACTCAGTTATGTCAATGTGGACTGTTTTTTTTTACTTACCAATACACGACGTGGTTGCTTCTTATTATCACTTACTCCAAAGAAAAAATGGTAACGAGGGTTTGGGCGAAGGAATGCCAAAAGGAAATTCAAAGGGGGAGTAACAACCACATAATTAACTGTCGTATTGTTTCAAGAAAGTTGGTTTTTGTGATAAACTAAACCTGATTCCGACAGAACTTTGCCATTCGAAATACCGAGACCGAAAATTATATATTTTTCTGTTACTGAACCGATCAATACTCAAGTACCTACTTCTATCCTTAGCTAGTAAATTTTTAAATCGTATTCTTGGGCGGTGTTGTCAAGCTGTACCTATAATTTTTACTTAAGCAAAATAAATCGCGTGAACAATTGTTCCAATTGTACATTCAATATCACTATAAATAACAAATAAATACCTATATATAGTTGCCCAATTAGTTTGTTTTACTAAGTTTGTAAGAGACAATGTTTTTTTTCTTCAAATTTCAATTAGATAGCTCAAATGCAATAACTTTTAGTCCTACGATTAAAAGTAGCGTTTTTAATCCTAGGATTAAAAGTGTTGCTAAGCAACGAGTAACTTTTTGTACAGTAAGGCTTTTGCACCCGAAAATAGTACAAAAATGTCACACAACATTTTTTGATGGTTGGAGATTAGTAATTTATGCACATGTTGCATACATTATTTTTTCTACAGCCCTATACAAAAAAATAAAATTCAAATAGAAATTTGGGATATTTTAATTAAGCTCCTTCGGTAAATTACCAGTATACGTATTCCAAGTTTCATGAACGTCCATTCTTGATGCCCAGCCAAGATTCATTGTGTTAGTTATACGTTTTCCAAGTTTAATGAAAGTCTATCCTCGATGCCCAGCCAAGATTCATTGTGTTAGCTTATGGGAAGCGTGAAATACTTAACGTAAAACAAGGTGAAGGTGCTTTTTTTAACCTTTATGTGACTGGGAAGAAAAACACCTTCTTACGACGGCGTAGGTACCTGGGTACCTACTGTATAATAATTTGGAATATAAACGCAAAATACCTGTTTTTATCAAAAAACTCCATATATGTATTTATAGGTACACAATACGTGATTTATGAATTTCTAACTTATCTGTATTTGACAAAATAAGACTTTGTTTAAATGGCAACAGCGCAGCGACATCAACTGAATTTATTCCTAGTTACAGGTCAGTTGCACGAATAAACAACTGCGGGTGATTAAGCGTATTTGTTAAATTTTGTTTTAGAATGTCTGATAGTAAGGCTGGTTCAAGCCAAGCCAATATTGCGAAACCAAGATGGCGAAATAAAAGGTAAGAAATAAGACGATTCTTTGATTTTAGTAGTGTATGAATAATGAAAACTGTCATGTTATTTTGCTTACCTGTGGTCTATGTGTGTAGGAGCCGCAGTGGAGTGGAAGTTTTTTTTATCTTACAAAGAAACAAGAACAATAATTATACTAATAAAGGTTATTCGAAATATGTTATTTCAGGCTGACCTCTGCAGAATTACGAGAAGCAGTAGAACATTTGTCTGATGAAGAGCCATTTGTTGCGTCCGATGAAGACGAATATATTCCACAATTGTTATCAGGTGGAGAATCCGAGGAATCTGATATAGAAAAGGAGCCTGTAGTGGAGCAAGAATATACTGATTCCGATGAAAAGGTTGACGAAGAAGAAGCGCCTACAAAAACAACTTGGGCTGGCAAGGATGGCACTCAGTGGAGTGACACATCATCAATACAAAGGCAAACAATAGGTCGTAATATTCTGCACGAAAAAAGTGGCGCATCATCCTTTAGTCGTTCATACACGGCTCGAGAAATTTTCAAGTCTATTATATCTCCAGAAATGTGTACCTTAATTCTAAGGCATTCTAACAAAAAAGGTAGAAAAGTAACGGACGAATGGAACCGAAAATTGGCAGATAAATATCCACCTCCCAACACACCAAGCCCGAAAGTATTCATTCCATTTACTGAAGTAGAATTAGATGCATTTTTAGGAGTTCTTATTGCTGCTGGCGTACACAGGTCTAATAGGGAACACGTATCTGAAATGTGGAAACTAGAGTCCTTACCTCTATTTCGAGCGGCCATGTCTCGAGATCGGTTCAAAATGTTTCTCAGATTTATTCGCTTTGATGATCAGAACACACGTGCCGAACGTGCCAAAAATGATAAAGCTGCCCCAATTCGAGATATTTGGACTATGCTAAATTCAAATTTGGCAAAGAACTACAAGCCAAAAGAATGTATAACAGTAGACGAACAATTGTTTCCTTACAGGGGACATACTAAATTTACCCAATACATTCCATCGAAACCCGCAAAATATGGAATAAAAATTTTTTGGGCTTGCGATGCGGCAAATGCTTATCCTTTACAGGTTCAACTATATACTGGAAAACCATTAGATGGTGAACGACAGGTAAATGTCGGTGAGCGTACAGTTTTGGATCTAGTGGCAAAGTATAAGGGTTCGGGAAGAAATGTAACAACGGATAATTTTTTTACAAGTCTGCAATTGGCCCGTACTTTGAATTCATGGAAGATGACTTTGGTAGGGACTCTCAGGAAAAATAAGGCATTTTTACCACCAAATATGCAGGCATCTAAAGACAGGCCTATATACTCAACCATTTTCGCATTCAACAAAGATGCAACAATATGTTCCTATGTTCCAAAGAAAAACAAATCTGTTATTCTTTTATCAACGATGCACACTACAGGCCAAGTAGATGATACTACCGTGGCGAAGCCTGAAATAATAAAATATTATAATCAAACAAAAGGAGGCGTTGACACCATGGATAAGATGCTAGGCGAGTATACAGTAAAACGTAGAACAAATCGTTGGCCATTGGCATTTTTTTTCAACACAATAGATGTTGGTGGCTTGGCTTCTTATTGTATTTACAAGGAACACAATCCAAATTTTAGAGCAACTGATCAACGTCGAAGATTTCTAAAAGATCTTGCTCATGACATGTGCTTGCCCGCTATACAAATGCGATCCCTTATTCCAAAAGTTGTTGGTAATTATTTCACACGTCAGTCGCTAGAAATGGTTCTTGGTCGACAAATAATCGAGCCCATTGTTACTCCAGCCGGAGAACAACCAAGACGGGATGCTTCTGGGCGTGTTATGGTTGTTGGTAGCTGCCAAATTTGTCGAGAATTAAAGCTCAAACAAAGGAAGACTCGTAAAGCGTGAAAATCCTGCTGTAAGCCAGTTTGTAATGAACACTCTGTAGATCAAACTATATGTAAAAAATGTTGCCAAAAAACCAACTGACCTTATATGTAAGATTTTTTTGTTACCATTTATATAAATAAATATATGCAGATAAACTTCGCGTTTTCATTCTGGCTATAAAAAATATCTATTTGCATTTAAAACTGATAGAGGTACCCAGGTACCTACACCGTTATTTCTGGGTGAAAAAACTTTGGACCTTATTTATTTCTAAAATAGCGTAAAAATATTATTTCTATTGTAACATTGTGTAGAAAAAACCTAGATTAGAAATGTCACGAAATCACACACTTCAAAGAATTTAAACAAAAAAAGTATTTATATCTAAAATCTGAATAGGTACCCGGGTACCTATTCAGTCACATAAAGGTTAAATCAGAATTTAAAATAATGTTTCTATTATAAACATACGAATACTTTTTATATTACAATTTTAAGACACCTAAGTATACATTTTTAGGGGAGGTTGTTGCAGGATGCAGAATCGATATCATTCCTGAAGTGGAATCTATGGAAGTTGATTTATATGTACCAGAAGTTAATAAGCCAGAAGATCCAGTAAATAATAACATATTATCCAATGAAATAGAAACATGTTTGAGAGTGGAAAAAAAAACAAGTTGCAAGTTAAGACCTACTGATTGTTAAGTAGTTGACCATTTAAAAAAATACTTTCACCTATGTATTACTTTTCCGCCCAACCTATCTAATATGCGAGAAAAGTATTGGGTTACCCACAAAAAAGTTGAAATTTTGAAAAAAATGTTGTTATTTTTACGTTTTTCATCAAGAACAACACGAAAAAATGGTTTTTAGAAAAAACAGATGAACCCTATTGATTTTCAGCTCACCAGAGCCAGTACAACGAGTGCTATAATACTTTAAGAACGACATTTTTGTCATTTTTAGAGAAATTTCATTTTGTTAGCACGATACACCCTCCGGACAGCAACAAGTTACCAATTGTATGATTTGATATTATTCGGGATATCTCACAGATGAACCCTATTGATTTTCAATTCACCAGAGCTAGTACAACAGGTGCTAAAGTACTTTAAGTACGACGTTTTTGCCATTTTAGGAGAAATTTCAGTTTGTTAGCACGATACAGCCTCCGGAGTATATACAAATGACCAATTTTATGATTGAACATTATTCAGGGTATCTCAAAGATAAACCCTACTGATATTAAGCTCACTAAAACCAGTGAAACGGGTGCTATGGTACTTGAAGTACCAAATTTTTGTCACTTTTGGAGAATTTTCAGTTTGTTAGCACGATACAGCCTCCAAAGTGAATACAAGTGACCAATTTTCTGATTGAATATTGTTCAAGGTGTCTCACAGATGTACTCTATTGATTTTCAGTTGACTAGAGCGAGTCCTACAAATCCAGATATATTACATTTGTGGTTATTTTTAGACAAATGTTGGTTTGTTAGCACGATACATCCCCTGAAGTGTAGACAAGTGACAATTTTATGATAGAATATTGTTCAGGGCATCTCTAACATGCGGAAAAGTTAGTTTTAATCTTTAAAACCGTTTATTTTTTCTATTTTTTGGAAAAAACGATATCCAATAGTCTTTGGAGATTTTCAGGAGATTGATTTTGAATTTCCAGAAAAGAGAAAGAGATTTTGGAAAATTGCCAATCAAACTGTTTGTAAATATAAACAAATGAATAAATAGTACCAGTGTAAAATCAGTAGATTCTAGCAAAAATAAAAAAACCGAAATGTACTGATTGCAGAATAAATGAGAAGCAAAAAGTTATCTTCTGACCAATCATTTATATTAAAGGTAGATAAGTAAATGTGTTTTCATAGTACGACATAATGCATGATTTTTGTATACTGCAAAACATTTTTGTTATTAAAAAAACATTTTTTGGCGGTATATTATACAGTTGCATGATTTTATAAAAATAACTAATATCCTCTAGGAAAATATTCCTGAACCCATTAAGGAAGTGTTATTTAGGCAATTAAAAAAAAGCTCACGTACCAAATATACTCCAGGTCATTTCTTCTGACCTCAAATTTCTATTCACCATCAGCTATCAGTAAGTACGACATTTATTTGGTGTCAAAACGTTGCCACACCCTAGGACTCTGTGAAAAATGGTATAGCTGTATCGATAGGGGTCACCAGGTTATAGTTCTCAAGCACTAAGTGCTATTAAAAATAAAGTAATATAAAAAAATAAAAGGGCAAAAACTTGTTGCTGGTTCAATTATTCATGAAATGTCCATTAGAGAGCATGTTCAGTGGACAGGAAGTAGACTTGTTGGATATATAAACTTTGGTACAGGTTTACAAGAAAGTGATATTTTACCAAGAGCTAAAAATGTGCTAGTTTTTATTTTGACTGGGTACAATTGTAGATGAAGAGTTCCAGTAGCTCATTTTTCAATTAATTCATTGTCTGGAGAAAAAAAAGCAAACTTGACAAACACTTATCGTCAACAACTAGGAGAGACTGGAAAAGTCAAACTTTTGATGGAATAACTTCAAATATTTCTATGTGCTATTTATTAGGTCATACTTGCATTTTCCAAATATTAAACCATATTGTTTGAGCCCTGTGAACACGCACGACGTAAACCCTTCGAAATTGTGTCGTCCCAGTTTAACGAATTTTTCGACTGTCTCGCGCACATGTCTTGCGCAGTGTCCTTTCTGACACGATGGCAGGGTAAGCAACTAGAATCTTGTATGCCTTTTTGAAACATAAAAAAAAATTTAAAAAATGTAATTTGAAAAAATATAACGTATTGTAATCTATAAAAATAAACGTACGTGCGTAGACCTCCTGTGAATGGAGAAAAAATATATATTAGTCTCGATCATTGCCATATAGAAAAGTTAATTCGAAATTGTTTGGGTGAATTGGGTTACCTACATGATGATGAGGGCAAAATAATTAAATGGGCATTTTTGACCTTTTAAACACTCGAAATATTTTTAGTAAACTGTCGTATAAAAGGCCACTTTTTGAAGGAAGTGAAAATATGTTTAAAAAATCTGTCGATCAATTTATAAACTATTTAAGTTCTTTAAGAGGGGCCTCCTCACAGGTATATAAACCTAAAAACCTACACAATACTAGTTACTTATCTAGTAATTATTTGGTTCAAAATATTTACAATAGATGTCGATACTAGTACTGAATCGGCTTTTACTTATTCAACATATTTTCTCTCTCTGTCTTTCCACTCTTGATGGTTCAAAGAAACGCATCTCTGGACCAGATGTTCGGATTTTTTGCTTTCAAATATTCCAACTTTTTGTGAACACAGAAACCTTATCTCTTTTTAGGTTGCATCCAAACAAAACTTACTGACATAAGTATTTCCATTTGAGTGTAGTTTTTTGATAATTTGAGCGTTTCATAAATGTTTTTGAAGAAATAAATTGTGAAAGTAAGTAATCGTATCGACCCGATATCAAAAATTATAGTTATGATAATGTAAATTATCCTGCAATACGTATTTTTTATTTTAAAAGCTATGTTTGAGGTTATGTTTACTGGATTATTTGATTAATGTGAAAATATGAGATATATAATACTGAGTGTTTGTTCTAATACCATCAAAACATGTTTCATCAGTCTCTTGAAACCCCGTTTTAATGATAATATGATGTTTTTAGCGAAAAAATGCTTAATTGAAGTGCATTCAACTTTCAAGTATCTGAATAATGAAAAATTAAAACCGCTCTCAGAAGACAAGACTTACATAATTCATTTTGATGAAAATATAGTAGTGATAATTGAAAAATTTAACTATTATATCCTGATACAAAGTGCATTACATATTGCATGAGAGGACATGTGCTATTTAATAATATGGACCAAGTGACAGCATTGTGGGAATTGCTAGAAATCAAGAATGGAAGAAAAATATACATACTTAAAAAACATTCCACCTTTAAAAATGTGTACCATTTATATTAACATAATAAAATGTTTTCATAATTATAAATTTTTGTTTGTTTCATGCCAACAAAATTAAATTGCGGAAAAGTTGCAAATTTATATGTTTGAAAATAGGCCATTTAGTCTGAAAACCCAGAACGTCTTGTCACAACTTTGCCTCAATCTAACCATATTTGTATGAGTTTCAGAGTTTCTGTTGGTTGCTTTCAAATTTTATTTGACATGTAGGCTCTTTTTTCAACTACATGTATAAATATATTCAATTTTATCTAAAAACGAATAATATAAACAAAGAGTCTGCAAATTTCTTTATTATACAGAGAAATATTTACGAAAGCGAAAGATCTGTAGTGACACATAATAATGTATATATGGTACAAAAGCAAACATACAATCAACATGTACAAGTTTGTTTATATATTCTTTGCAAAGATTAATCATGTGTGTTGTGGAGATTGGAACTGAAACATTTTTCCTTCATTGTACAAAAAAATAGTTGGCTCATTCTCTTTTTTCCATCTATAAAATGGCAGATACACATATGTTTGATCACCTGGATGGTAAATAATTTTTTGTTTTTATATAAAACATTATTGGTATTATTTCTTTTCCGTCCAACCTATATAATATGCGAGAATACGATACACACTAAACTATACATTTGGGATATTGTTATGGACACGAAACATATGACAACAACATTTGACCCAAAGAGAAAGGAATAATATTATTTGTCTATGATTTGACCGTCGGCATCTGTCATTAAAGTTCTATACAGCGCCATCCATCAAGACGGTGGAACGGTTGAACTAAAGTAAAAAGTTGTTCGTTTGCAAACATTTGCGTGCAGCAAATCTCAAAAAATACAATCATTTGAGATTTCATATTTTCAGAATCGAATTCTGTAGGCTCCCTTTTTGGTATCAGGTTTTGGCGTTCAAATTGATGATCACAAATTGTCAAAACTGTCAAAATCACACCATCACTTAATGGCTTATATCTTTCAAAGGACCAAGTTATATTGTGTTAAAATTTCAACACTTAATTTGACTGCGTTCTCTAGATTTGTTTACAAATTGACCTAAATTTTGTTGCAAGTCACGAGTGCCAACTGTTTTCAGGTTCCTAAGACGTGAGGCCCCTCTTAACAGTGCCTAATGGAGACAATATTTTGAATTCGAATAGAAAAACTGGGTTTCTTGACTTAATTGTATGTTGATTGAGCGTAGAGGATATGTTTAACGAATTAGTAAAAACAAATATTTCACAGTTTTTTATTACATACAAATGAATTCAAGTCACTTGGAAATGTTTTTTCTGCTATACGACGAAGGGGTGGCTTTTCAAATAATCCAACAGCATTGCAATTTGAGAATGCCTTTAAACGCTTATTAGTACATAGCGAAATTATTTCTCCAGATAATGATAATTGTTTGGCTCAGGATAATATATCCATTTCAAATATTAGTGTGAATTACAAGAAAAATACCTTGGATTCTTTAGAGGAAAATGTTGAATTATCAGAAGAATTGGGCAATAATGATTTTATTGCTAATTACGTTACCAATTGTGTATATTTAAGTAATGTTGCAGAGTATATTGCGGGATTTGTGAGTAGAAAACTTGTGAAAATTATAAACTGTGATATGTGTGCTTCTGCACTGACCAACAATATATCTTTGTCAATGTTACTTAATGAAAAAAAACAGATGAGGAATTTGCAAGCCCTCTAGAGATGTGGTAAAAATTTACCTTGTTGCAGAGGGCCTATTAAGAACACACAAACATTTTACATCTAATTTAATTTTAAGATTAATCTGTTTGAGTATAAGGCAACTAAATGTAGGACAATTATTTGCATCTCTGTCGGATCATTGCTTGGAGTAGTCTTGTCCGCTGAGACCTTTAGAATAAGAAAAAGTAGTTGACGTGTTCTTTTTTTTATATTTTTTCTATTGTTAACTTTGGTAACGTTGTTACAAAATTAGTAGTTAATATGAAAATTTTCACACATATTGTATTTTTACTGTAAATATGTGTTTCAGTGAATTTTTTTTTGTTTTTTTCAGGTTTGTTAATTAATGTTTTATACTATAAAAATTTGGATTCTTACATTTTTCCTTTGTACATTTTTTTATATGTATAACTTAATATTTACCAAATTTTCAAAGAAAACCAATATTAAAATTTTTTAAAATTAGGTTAATGAATGTACTCGTTTCATTCTACTTGCCGAATGATATTATTGATGATTATTGATTACAGAAAAACATAACAATTATTGGTATTATGTATATATATATATATATATATATATATATATATATATATATATATAAATGAATATAATTTCATAAAATACGAGGTGCTATATGAAATATAAATTTCGATTTTCTACTACACCTGTTTTAGTCGAAATTTCAATAATTTCGACTTATTGGCCTTACCGTTCTTCGAAGGGCAAAACAACTACATTCCTGGCTAATACCACGCAGAATATTGAATTACATCCCCTTCGCCAGGAATGTAGTTGTTTTGCCCTTCGAAGAACGGTCAGGCCATTAAGTCGAAATTATTGAAATTTCGACTAAAACAGGTGTAGTAGAAAATCGAAATTTATATTTCATATAGCACCTCGTATTTTATGAAATTATATTCATTTTTATTTAATACGACTAATACGGTCGCATTTATCTGAGGTGTTGGTTCGCAAAGTGAAGATGGCGCCAACTGACTACTTCTCGCTTGTGTAACTACACGAACCAAAAGAGGTTGTCGGAGGGTGTAATCTTCAGTTAGGATTAGAGATTCTGAACTGGAAGGCATTACGGCACTCTTGAAGAGACCCAAGAAGGTCGAAACGCGTAAGTGTACTATGCTCTTCCGCTATCAGTTGCGAATCACCACAGATGTCCGTATCGGCAAAATGGCCGATCGACGTCACGGTTTTCGAAGGGGATGTAATTCAATATTCTGCGTGGTATGAGCCAGGAATGTAGTTGTTTTGCCCTTCGAAGAACGGTCAGGCCAATAAGTCGAAATTATTGAAATTTCGACTAAAACAGGTGTAGTAGAAAATCGAAATTTATATTTCATATATATATATATATATATATATATGTATACCGGCTGGCCCACCACATTCGCCTTGGTATTTCTACGAGAAATGAAGAGAGTTAGGGGAAAACATTTATCACAGTCATATGTGGGTGCATGAGGAGCATATTCCAAAACTATTTTGAAATATATAGGGTGATCCCCAAAAAAATAACATACCAAAGTTATATTTTTTCTTATGGAACACCCCATATTTTTTTAAATTTTTAGATACTATAGACAAAATAAAGGTGAAATACATATTATATTTCTCATATATATTTAAAACTTACCGTTTCTGAGAAATTTTGAGAAATTTAAAAATACAGACCATAATTTGAAAATTGTTTTCACCCTGTAACGTATAACAAGCTGCTCGTGATTAAATGTACTGCTTAGCTCAAAGGTTAAAGTTAACTACAACATGAAAATTTTAATGCAATATTATACAGAGTGGAGAAAAAAATTGCCTCAAAATTTGGATACACATTTAATTAAATAACTTCCAAACTAGATTAGGGTTCCTTACACCTATCTCTTCCGCTTTTTACAAAAAATGCGTTTTTATATTCTACTTTAGGTATTTTATTTATCTTAAAAATGAAACACACTGTATTGTAACGAAAAGCAAAAAAGAATTTTTGATGTCATTTTATCGAAAAGTTAAGAATCTTAAATACTTAGTTTATTATTTTAATAAATGCTCAAACTGGTGTCCATTATTCTCGATGCATAGGCGAACTCTTTCTTGAAATTAGTGTTGAACTCTGGATAACATATTTTGCGGTGTGGAATGAAACGGATTTCTTATTCGTACTTATCGTACGTATCGTGAACAATATTTGTGATATATCCCCATAAAAAATAGTTGGGACTTGTAAGGTCCGGAGACCTGACTGGCCAGTTCTGTGGACCCCTTCGGTTTCAAACACGTCTATCAAAGTGTGCAGGATCACCATCTAGCTGCATCCACATCCGTTGACGAATATTAATAGGTATACTTCCCAACAGCACAGGCAAATTATTATTCCTAATAAATCCGAGAAACATTTCGCCGTTTAAGTGACCATCAAAAAAGTAAGTACTACTTGCGTTCTAATTATTCCACCCCACACATTAACAGACCATATGTGCTGGGGATCAAGGGTTCTAAAAATATTAGGGTTTTCCTCACTGTAATAGATGTCTGTTAACTAATCCGTTGTTGTGAAACGTTGACTCATCGAAAAAAGCACATAATCAACAAAATTTCCTTCATCACCAAACTTTTCTAAAATCCCTAAACAAAAATTCAGTCGTCGATCATAATCTTCTTCAAAAAGCTGTTGATGTAGTTGAATGCGATACGAGTGGAGACTCTGTCAGCTTATTCCAGTTGTTTCACATATTTTTCGCTGACTTGTGTGAGGGTGTTCAACTAGAGATAACATCACTAAATATTCATTTTCCTAATTTCCAGTACCCGGTTTTGGTCGTTCTTGCATATTATAAGATACACTGCCTGTTCATCGGAAAAGCTGCAACAACTTTTCCAACGAACGCTTGTTAGGATGACTCCTGTTAGGATACCTTTGAGCATATACTCTTGACGCTAATATACAGTTTTCTTCACACTCACCGATTATCAAAATCATATCAATTCGTTCTTCCTGGGAATAAGTTCTCATTTTACAATATTTCAAAAAGACAATAATTTTAAACTAGTTAAAACAATAGTATTGGTTTGATTAATAAGTTGTGTCACTATCAAATACTTTTTGTTTCATAATCCATCCAGGCCAGAGCATACTATTATTGAAAAAATAGTATAATAAGTTTCATAGGAAATCGTGAATGTATGTTTTTATTGACCCCATATTGTATTTTTGGTATTTATTTCAATATGAAGCGAATTTAACATATTTCGCCTCAATAATTGAGACACGCGCATCTTCTTATTTTGAAGAATGCTTTAATATTCCAGAAATGGCAATACATTTGAGTTCTTACATTTGCCTGCATTTTACTTTAGATACACCGTATTTCCAGAAATTTAAACTTGTACTTCTAGCGAATCTACGTATTCCTTAATAAAAAGGTTTTAAAAACGCTTTTTAAGCTTTTCATTACAATACAGTGTGTTTCTAAATGAAACTCAAGGTCTCTAGTTAATTCCACAATATAATACAAGTTATTGAAAATTCTAAAAAATTGACAATTGTTTCGATAAATCAATATCATCGTCAGAATGACAGAAGTTACATTTCATTTTATGCCTACCTGATGTTTAGTAGTTATATTTTTGGCTAGACCAAGAAGTAACCTAACTTGTGATTGGCTTAATATATGTTTATAGAAAAAGAAGAAGATGTGATATTACAAATATTGAAGCTTAGATATTATTAGCCCTATGGTGATATCCTGGATATCATTTTTCCAAATAAGATCAGTATAACTGTGCAATGATATAGGAAACCAGGAAAACTATATCTGCTGATCTTTACAATTATCACTTAAGAAGACAGTTTATTAGTGGAGAATTCCCTAGATTTAACTGTTCATTGACAACTTCATATTATGGGTTTCTTAAATGTCTTCTAATTTCCAGTTCTTCAAGGAAATCCAGTTCTTGTTTCTTTCCACAAATATGCAGTACTTCTAGTTTTGTGTTAGGTGTCAATGAATGATTGGTGTCAAGTAGATGTTTTGCGTAGTGGGATTTATCTGGTTGTTTTAATCTGTATGCTCGTAAGTGCTCACTGTATCGTATTTCAAAATTCCTAAGGGTCTGACCCATATAGACAGCATTACATTCTGGACATTTGAGTTTATATATACCTGACTTCCTTAATAGTGGTATTTTTGTTTTTACATTTAACAATTTTGTACTTACGTTACTTTCTGTTTTAAAAGAAATTGTTGTATTCGTTTCTGAAGATATTATCTTTGAAATATTATTAGAAATATTTCCTGCATATGTGATGGTTTTATAAGTTTTAATTTCATCAGCTTGTTTAGGATATATTAGTTGTAATGCCACTTTTTCCTCTTTTTTACTAATTAGCTTATTTATTATATCTAATGGATAACCGTTAGATGTTGCTATTTGTCTAATTGTATTAATCTCTCTATCAAAATTACATTTGTTCATAGGAACTGAAAAAGCTCTATGTATCATTGAATTATATGCTGCTAGTCTGTGTGACACAGGGTGGTTAGAATTGAATGGAATTGTTACATCAGTTTGTGTTGGTTTTCGGTAAATTGAATAATCAAGTACATTATTAACTCTTTGAATATAATTCAATGATACATAGAGCTTTTTCAGTTCCTATGAACAAATGTAATTTTGATAGAGAGATTAATACAATTAGACAAATAGCAACATCTAACGGTTATCCATTAGATATGATAAATAAGGTAATTAGTAAAAAAGAGGAAAAAGTGGCATTACAACTAATATATCCTAAACAAGCTGATGAAATTAAAACTTATAATACCATCACATGTGCAGGAAATATTTCTAATAATATTTCAAAGATAATATCTTCAGCAACGAATACAACAATTTCTTTTAAAACAGAAAGTAACGTTAGTACAAAATTGTTAAATGTAAAAACAAAATACCACTATTAAAGAAGTCAGGTATATATAAACTCAAATGTCCAGAATGTAATGCTGTCTATTTGGGTCAGACCCTTAGGAATTTTGAAATACGATACAGTGAGCACTTACGAGCATACAGATTAAAACAACCAGATAAATCCCACTACGCAAAACATCTACTTGACACCAATCATTCATTGACACCTAACACAAAACTAGAAGTACTGCATATTTGTGAAAAGAAACAAGAACTGGATTTCCTCGAAGAACTGGAAATTAGAAGACATTTAAGAAATCCACAATATGAAATTGTCAATGAACAGTTAAATCTAGGGAATTCTCCACTAATAAACTGTCTTCTTAAGTGATAATTGTAAAGATCAGCAGATATAGTTTTCCTGGTTTTCTATATCATTGCACAGTTATACTGATCTTAATTGGAAAAATGATATCCAGGATATCACCATAGGGCTGATTTTATCTAAGCTTCAATATTTGTAATATCACATGTTCTTCTTTTTTCTATAAACATATATTAAGCCAATCACAAGTTAGGTTACTTCTTGGTCTAGCCAAAAATAACTACTAAACATCAGGTAGGCATAAAATGAAATGTAACTTCTGTCATTCTGACGATGATATTGATTTATCGAAACAATTGTCAATTTTTTAGAATTTTCAATAACTTGTATTATATTGTGGAATTAACTAGAGACCTTGAGTTTCATTTAAAAACACTAATATGAGCATATTCCACGAAGTAAGGGTCGAGACAGTCAATTTACAAAACAGTGTGTTTAATTTTTAAGATGAAAAAATTACTCATATGTAAAATATAAAAACGCCTTTTGTGTAAAAAGCGGATGGGATAGGTATAGGGAACCCTAATATAGTTTTGAAGGGAATCTAATGCTGCGTCAAATTACGCCATTCAACTTTAAGAAGTTATTTGATTAAATGTGTGTCCAAATTTTGAGGCAATTTTTTTTCGCCACTATGTATAATATTGAATTAAAAATTTCATGTTGTAGTTAACTTTAACCTTTGAGCTAAGCAGTACATTTAATCACGAGCAGCTCGTTATACGTTACAGGGTGAAAATAATTTTCAAATTATGGTATGTATTTTTAAATTTCTCAAAATTTCTCAGAAACGGTATGGGAAATATAGTAGTATTTCACCTTTATTTTGTCTATAGTATCTAAAAATATAAAAAATATGGGGTGTTCCATAAGAAAAAATATAACTTTGGTATTTTATTTTTTTGGGGATCACCCTATATATTTCAAAATAATTTTGGAATATGCTCCTCATGGACCCACATATGACTGTGATAAATGTTTTTCCCTAACTCTCTTTATTTCTCGTAGAAATACCGAGGCGAATGTGGTGGGCCACTCGGTATATATAATAAAAATTACTGTTTGTTGCGAAGAAATTTGTCAGTGTAAAATAGTTAAGGCTCGGCAAATTTGAACTGTTTACATTAATAAATCCACTCTCCATTATGTTTGTATTAGTTTCCAAAGATGAAACAAGCTAATTTCGATTAAATTACTCAGAAACTAATAAAGTCGACAACCAAACAACGAAGACATGACAACGTCAGATGAAGTTTCGGAACAGCTGAAGTAATAAACTCTGATTGGTGTTCAATGTCACGTGACTTGATACTGATTTATTTGATTTTTTATTTATTAAATATTAATTGACTGATTTAAAATTGAGGAGAACTTAGTACTTCTATGATACAAACTATCACCTTACGTTGGAATAATGTTTTTATTTTTATAAAGTCAACATCCCTATAATTCATTTTTGATGTTTTCATTAAAATTAACCCAGACAATAAAGTGAAGCTACTCTAATTTAATGAATTTCGACGGACACTTTTCATATACAGATATTACTTTCCTCATCTCACCCTCCATAATCCAGTCGAGTCGGAAATAATGGACAGAAGCTTACAAATGTAACAAGTTACCTTAGCTCTACTTCACACACATCTTACACCCACAAGAAAGGCTTCGGAATTAGCATATGGATCAGAACAGTTTTACTTAGAAACGAAACTAAATTTCTTATAACTAAATATTGAAATACATTTTCCATGAACTATATCGCCTCTTTCCATGGAACCTCCAACGTAAGCAGATTGCCATTTTCACACATTCATGCAAACTTGTTATTCTGCATTGTTTGCCTTCTTAGATTAATATTTTTGTAGTTGAGCTCTTTGTCAACCTTTCACTTGTGAACTTAAAAATGTAATTAAATTAGTTAGTTTGTGTAGATAAATAGTTTTTAAAGACAATTTCCAGTTTTGAAAATATATAATTTATTGTGACCGAATTATTGGCTATAAACGTAGAATCATACATATCACTTACCAGGTATTGGTGGGGGTGTTGTTGTTGTTGTTGTAGTTGTTGTCGTCGTTGTCCTTCGTGTTGCCTTTGGTTTTCCATGCCAATGCTTCTTGCCCTCTAAGCAAACAAGACTAGTCAGCACTAAAATCAACGGAATGGGGCGCATTTTGAACAAAAATTAGAAAAATTTTGTTATAAATATAAAAAATTTACTTTATATACTTGTTATCCTACTACCGTTACCCAAATCAAACGTTGACACAATAAAGATTGGTTTTTATTGTTATTTAACGTGTTTAATTGTATATTTTACTAGATTTGTTTAAATTTATTTGGTAATTAGCATATTGACCAAAATAGATTTATACTCAAAATTTAAAAATTTTTAGTAAAGTCTAATAGCATATAAATTATTTATAAAAGCCTACTTGACTATTTCAGGCGGCTAAAGACAAACATACACATAAATAGGTTCCTAATACAAAGCTCAATATAAATTCTCGTCAATAGTCACATAGTGTAGCGGCAGTAGGTACCAACAATGAAATAGGTTATTGAACAATACAAATCAGTTTTCAAGCCGACCTGATAAAATAATACCATTTGTGGTAGAAATGAATAACTTAGTAATATTCCATAATAAAAATATTAGCAATATATTAATTGAAGATTTGGTAAAAAGGGTTTAAAATGGTTTGTAATGTATATGAAGTGACCATAGGATTAGTTGTTAATCGTTCTGTTAAATAGTTAACTGTCAGTACTTGTCAATAATGAATACATACAAAAAAAGTTACAATGGCAGACTTCACTTTTGTTGAGTACGCAGATATGCATTTAATGCAGGGATTGGCTTCTCGAAACTATTTAGAGGCCAGCAGGCTTTGTGCTGAACGTTTCTTAAACAGAGCATTGTTAGACAGACAAATGTTTCAGCGTTTTGATTTGAGGTTATGAGAAACCGGTATGGATACACATAAATGTAATTTTGCATGTGGTACAAAACAAAATTTCAAATATTAGGATGTTTTTTGTCAAAAACACGTGGTGAAGGTCCAGTACGAAGTGTACGTACTGTGGCAACTGAACAGGACTTATGTGTACGAAAACTATTAAGAGAACATATTCATATTAACCCCTGTTTTTTAGCTACTTTCTAGGGATAGCTGAGCCGAAAGATTCTGGGAGTAAAAACTATATTAGGGACAAAGTTATTGCACAATACCATAACAAATGGATAATGCTCACTGAGCAAGGAGCCATATATGCCGAGAAACAAACGCAAATCATCTAAAAATCGCCAGTCCATCGGCTTCCACTGTATTTATACATATATTTTTGGAAATTTTCAAATTAGGGCTTCAAATACCAATAAAGACCTTTTTAAATGATTAAATGAATTAAAAAAAATTAATAAGAACATATTAACGTCTCAAAATCAGTTGTGCGTCGCGTCCTAAAAGAACAACTGTTATATTCTTTTCACGTACAAACAATACTTGGTATGACAGCGGCCGATTATCCTGCACGACTCTAGTCAGTGGTTTCTGCGACAAAACCAAGCAGACAATTCTTTTATTTCTAACGTTCTTTTCACGAACGAATCCGGTTTCACCAGAGATGGAGTCATTAATGTACGACAACATTTGAACACAAGGTTTCGTGATAGATGAATTGGCCAGGGAGGTCGTTTTCAGTGGCCACCGCGATCAGAAGACGACAATCCTATGGATTTCTTTTTCTGGGGTTACCTCAAAAATAAAGTGTATGCAACAATGGGCTAGTTTCATGGGTATGAATTAACAAGTGAAATCATATCAGACGGATTAAAAATATCATATATTTTTCTATGATAACGATATTTATCTCCAAAAGTTATAAATATCTTCGAAAATTAGATTTAAAAATTTTATTAGATTTAAATAAACCGCTGTAAGTCGACCAATGACAGAAGCCCTTGTTGTCAGATTGAAAGTACGTTCTGTTGACAAATCCTACTTGACTATCCAAGTTCTTCTTCTTCTGGTTTTTGACCTCTTGCTTTACAGCATCTGGCCAGACTATCCAAGTTGATTAATACAAAGTGAAAGTCGACTAAAAGAATTTGACAATTGACATCAATATCTACAACTAACCTCAAACAGACTTCATCCTCGCCGACTTTTTAGTTGTTTGTTATATTATTTTATAGTAGAAAATGTGCTTCTGTTTGTTTGCCTTTTAAAAGATATCGTTAAAATGGATCTAGGTTTCACCGAAGCTAATTCGACAAATCTTCCTCAAGTGGATGAGGACATGGTGTCTCAGTCACTCGAACTCCCCTAAACAGAAGAAGAGTAAGCGATCCGGTACTAAATCGAGTTTGGAACTTTGAGGTAACGCAATTTGTGTATGTGTGTTACATGACACGTTTTCCAAACAACTCAACCTACATGGAGAACATTTAATTTTCATGATACATACATTTTACGTTATATTTTCTATTTTGAAAGCATCATCACTACAGTTTAAAATATATATTTCCAAATTTCTTTGACTACGAGAGAGTTACCTTTTTTAATAAGAGGCACCCAATTCGGAGAACATTATTTGAAAGAATACGTTTTGACAGTACTTTGCGTTTCTGTTTAACAGGTGTTAAAGAAAAAAGATAACTAGTCTACTTATAAAGTTTTCCCTCATGACAACAGCGCAAAATATCTTTGTTTGCCATTGGCTCTAGCCTACCACAGTCTACCACAAGAATTCAAATTTCAATATTTTTTTCCATTTTTATTTGAAATCGTACAGTGGCGTTATTAGTCGCAAATTCTTAGTTCAGACCTAATATATCTTGTGACATTATCATTGAATTTCATGAAACGAGCCCAATGTACAAACAAGGCAAGTTTTAATATACAGAATAGTGTTACAATGCAATTCTATTAGACATAGTATGGGATTGCTCTTCCAAGTGCAAAGAAAGCACCTTCGTAGACTTAGAAAGTGCGTGGAAGTGGGAGGAGCTCAAATTGAACATTTATTAGATTATCGTTATATTTTTTGGGGGTTAGGGATTAGTTTAAGTCTAATGTTTTATAACTTGTATTTCTGACGCTATTTTGAATCAAAGCAACTAATTACCTTTTTTGGATAGATACCTATTTAATTTCCATGGAATGAATTGACAATATTTTTATTATCGACTATTGCTGAGTTATTCCTTTCTACTACAGTAGGTGACTCCTGGACATGGTGTCAATAAATTACTCATAACTCGTTACGTAGCGTATTCTCATAAAAATGGTGAATGCGAAAATAGGTAAGAAGAGGAGCGGAGAAGTCATTTTGGATATGTTCATTCAGGGTGGGTGTGTCATCTCCTCAAAAATGTTGGATCGTTCAGCATTACGAGTAGTCCATCTCTGGCTTCAAGGCAGTCTGTCAACCTGACCAAAATAAACATACACAAACACGTACATTTTGAATATGCTAAAAAATTTATAAAAAAAATGAAGAGTACAAAAATGAAAGACGAATTCAAATTCAAATTTTGAAGGCCTATAATTAGAAGCTGAGGGCACGTATTGAAACAGTTCATATCAATTAAGTAAATTATTTTGACTAATACTATACGCCCCCTATATATATGTATATATATATATATATATATATATATATATATATATATATATAAATGTATCAAGAAGGTAGTCTCGACGGCTAGTTATAAAACAAAACTTATGATTCTTGGGGATTCCGTCGAAAGGTGATTATCAAAACTCTTTTTCAATAATCACCTTTAGACGAAATCCCCAAGAATCACAAGTTTTGTTTATATATATATATATATATATATATATATATATATATATATATATATATATTGAACCAGATATCATAGATAATAAGAGAATTAGTATTATAAAAATATGTTGCTAGTATTAAAATATATGAAAATAATATAATTTAAGAAAACAAGTAAAAAGGAAACACTTTTCTTAATTTAAACAACATATCAAATAAAGATATATTAAATAATAGCCTATAACAATACAATAAATAAGGAATTACCTCAATAATAATACAAAATATAGAGATTGCCTAACCAATGTAATGATGTAAATAAAGTTACCTAAGACGAAGAATAATTTCCATACCATAACCAGCTGTTCACCTAAAAAGAAATAATTATATAGTCAAGTCAAGAGAATTTTAGATATAAGTAGTTACATTAGAATACAAATATTATTATAGATAATTCATTATAATCATTAATTTTAGAATAAAAAACAAATACAAATATTGAATAGAATAGAATTCAATAGATTTTCATAGATAAACAAATAATGACATATAGATAAATGATATATGGTAAATGAAATGAACGTTGAATCGATAAATGGTAATTTGTTAAAGTTTATTATAAATAATATAATGCAAAGAGTTTAGACAAATAACATAAGAGAATTTATATTTATAATTATTATGAGTGTAACAAGGATATACTATCAATAACAATATTGAATGTTGTACCATGTAAATGTATCTATGTATAACCAATTTTAATTTATTTGTATGATGAAAAAACTCATAGGAACTCTATAAATGAACTAATAATGTAAAAGAGTGTATGTATGAAGTTTTTAATAAGTGAAAGAAGTTTCAATTAATCTGATTGCAAAAGACAATATTTTATTGGTTATAAAATATGACAGAACAAATTGTGAATCAACAAATAAACTTTGAAATAGTGACCTGAAAAAGAACAAAAGACTGTTTGTTGAAAAAGTAGAGAATCGAGGGGACGCTGAAATAAGAAGGGAAGCGGGTGTCAAGAAGCGAGGAGTGTGTGTGATGGTGTTCCTGAAATTTCAAGAAATTCCCGGTTTAACACATTTAAACCTATAAAGTACTATTAAATACAATCTTAGTAATACTCACAGTTGATTGTATCAAGTTTTTCGGCAAGAATCTACGAAATTTTCATTAATTTTGATTTATTGGAGCTTCAGCGGAGTGTTCCTGGGATCCAGAGACTTTCATCCCAATTCAAGAGCAACAGGTCAGTGTTTTTAAATCATTATTGGCCAATAATCAGAGTAAAAACTCAAATACTCAATTAAGTACTTAGTTTCATAAATTGATAAACATTTGCACATATGATCGATCTGAAAAAGAAAGAAACAGACTTTATATAGTGAATTAATCGCATAAATCGTTGAAATTAATAAAAGGCCGAATTTTAAATAAATTAAAATATGTACTTACGACATCTTGTAATCGCATAAATCTATTGATTGAAAATTTATCAATGTAATAACTATGTCCATCTGTATATAATTCCATATATTTCTATCTATGTATATAACTATTTTCTTCCCACAGCAATTTGTATCATATATATGTATGATTTATATATAAATTCTTTTATGTGTTTGAACCATTCATTTGTCTGCATCTTCAACAAACTTGGTATAATATGAATAGATGCTTCGTATGTATAAGAATTGTTCGTTTTATGCTAAAGCGCATGACTAGTTTTTTCACGCATGCGCATTGATGAAATGATTAAAATAAATAAGTAGATACAATACAACCAGTGGCGACTCATATTATTTTTATCAAATATATAAAATATTAAATTTAAAATTAAATTGATTTCAAAATAATGTGTTTTCTTTTTATTTAAACAATTACAACAATATAAAATGCCAGGACTCAAAGAGAAACAGGATTTCATGCTCCCGAATAATCAAATTAAAATAAATTACTAAACAAAATAACAATAACCAACTGAGCTAGCCAAACTAAACAATAATTCTAAATAATAAACATCTACATTTAAATTTCATAATCAAAAGTAAGTAAGCATTGATCATAAATGGTATAATATATATATATATATATATATATATATATATATATATATATATATATATATATATTGAACCAGATATCTTAGATAATAAGAGAAGTAGTATTATAAAATTAAGTTTGCTAGTATGAAATATATATGAAAATAACATAATTTAAGAAAACAAGTAAAAAGGAAACACTTTTCTTAATTTAAACAACATATCAAATAAAGATATATTAAACAACAGCCAATAACAATATAATAAATAAGGAATTACCTCAATGATAACATAAAATATAAATATTGCCTAACCAATGTAATGATGTAAATAAAGTTGCCTAAGACGAAGAATAATTTCCATATCATAACAGCTGTTCATCTGAAATGAAAACAAATATTACTATAGTTAATTCATTATAATCATTAATTTAAGAATAAGAACAAATATAAATATTGAATAGAATATAATCCAATAGATTTCATAGATAAACAAATAATGACATATAGACAAATAACATAAGAGAATTCATATTTATAATTGATATGAATGTAACAAGGATATACTATCAATAATAATATTGAATGTTGTACCATGTAAGTGTATCTAAGTATAACCAATTTTAATGTATTTGTATGTATGAAATTGTTTTGATAAGTGACTGAAGTTTCAATTATCTGATTACAAAAGACAATATCTTATTGGTTATAAAAGATGACATAACAAACTGTGAATCAATAAATAAACTTTTGAATAGTGATCTGGAAAAGAACAAAAGACTGTGTTGTTTAAAAAAGTTGAGAATCGAGGGGACGCTGAAGGAAAAGAAGCTGGTGTTAAGAAGCGAGGAGTGTATGGGATAGTGTTCCTAAAAATTTAAAGATATTCCCGGTATAAGACATTTAAACTCCTAAAGTACTGTTAAATATAATATTAGAAATACTTACAGTTAATTGTAACAAGTTTTCCGACAAGAATCTGTGAAATTTTCAACAACTTTGGTTTTTTGGAGATTCAGTGGAGTGTTTCTGGGATCCAGAGACTTTCTTCCAAATTCAAGATCAACAGGTCAGTGTATTTAAATCATTTATTGGCCAATAAACAGTGCAAAAACTCAAATTACCAATTAAGTACTTAATTTCATAAATTGATAAACTTTTTCACATATGATCGATCTAAAAAAGAAAGAAACAGACTTTATATAGTGTATTCATTGCATAAATCGTTAAATTTAATAAAAGGCCGAACTTTATCTAAATTAAAATATGTACTTACGCTAATCACGCCATCTTGTAATCGCAGAAATCTGGTGATTGAAATTTTATAATGTTATAACCATGTCCATCTGTATATAATTTCTATTTCTCTATCCATGTATATAACTCATTTCTTTCCACAGCAATTTGTATGATATATAACTATGATTTATAGATAAATTCTCTTATGTGTTTTAACCATTCAATTATTTTCATCGTCAACAAACTGTGTTGTATAATATAGATGCTTCTTACGTATCATAATTGTTTGTTTCATGCTAAAGCGCATGACTAGTTTTTTCACGCATGCGCATTTATGATATTATTAAAATCAATAAATAGGTACAATATAACCATTGGCGTCGCATATTATTTTATCAAATAAATATTGCATTGATAATTAAATTGATTTCAAATAATGTGTTTTCTTTTTATTTCAACTATTACATCAGTATAAATTGCCAGGACTCAAAGGGAAAAAGGATTTCATGCTCCCGAATAATCTAATTAAAATAAATTATTAAACAAATATTAAAAACAAACTGAGCTAGCCAAACTTAAAACAAAAATTTATAAACATATACATTTAAATCATCTACAATAAAAGTAAGTATTATATCAATTGTTAATAATTGTCACCCAAAACGTGGGGCGTTGTAAAAATTTTGGTTATATTTGTAAAATTTAATACTTAATTAAAATGGCAAAAAGAATGGTGTTGAGAGATGGAAGGCAAGTAGGAGCAGACAGTGGTTCGGAAGAGGAAAGGGAAGAAAGAAGTCATGGTATGGGAGATTACCAAGCGGTATATCTGGAACAGGGACAACAAGCGGAAGGCGATGCACATGAAGAAGGTATGACAGGAGATGGGGAAACTGTAGAACAACAAGAGAGAAGGGAACCACAAGGAGTAACTAATGCCAACGAACAATGGATGCAGCAAATATTGATGAGTATCAATGAAAACATAATGACAATGAAAGGAGATATGAACAATATGAAGAAAGAGTTGAAAGGAGATATCAACACAGTAAGTGGAAACATGGAAAATATGAGGGGAGATATGAACAATATGAGGGGAGATATGAACAAAATGGAGGAGAATATTAGGGAAGATTTGAATGGAAACATGAATAGATTGGAAAAGAAGATAGAAGAGGTGAAAACTGAAAGTATCCAAGAATTCAGAAAACTTAGGGAAGAAAACGAAGAAAGTAGGCAGCAGATAAATAAGGTGAAAGAAGATATGGTGGAGCAAAACAAACAAATACGGATTGAAATTCAAGAAAACGGTATGAAAATTAGAGAGCAGATAGAAAATCAAGTAGTAGAACAAATTCAAGAAATAGAGAGAGGTATAGAAGAAAAATTACCGGGAACGATCCAAGCGGAAGTTATAAAACAAACAGAAGATATAACGAAAGAAATGGAGTATATGAAATTCAGGGAACAAACAATAGAAGAGATAATGCAGAATTACCAACAGAATGCGGAGCAGAAATTTAAGGATTTGGATACAAAGGTACAACAACAAACAGGAACATGTGAGGAGAGGAACGAGCACATTGGACAAATATTTCATAAAGAACTGGAAGAAATGAACAGAAAATTACAGGAAGGCATGGAAGAAATTGAATTTAACGTTAGGAGAAATGGAGGTGGAGTAATCTATACGGGAAACATGGATATCGGAGTAAAGTTTGATAGGAATATAAATACCATTCATCCGAAGGTGTTTATTAAAATAATTAAAAGCAAACTTAAAGAAATTAAGAAGGAAACTGGAGAAGTAGGATACATAAAATTACAAGGACAAGTAAGTAAACAGGTAAATCAACATTCTTACGAAAAAGTGAATAAAGAAATTATAAATTTAGATGGCAGAGTAACAAAACCGACAGGAATATATGAAAAAAGGAGTCAAATCTCAGGTAGACAAATTAACAAGGAAATACAAGAGATGAATCGAAGATTAACAGACACAGTGGAAGAAATAGAAGATAGTATAAGAAGAAATAAAGGAGGTATAGGATGTTCAGGAAATTTTTATAATAATGTAGTAACAGGAATAAAATGGGACAACATGATGACTATGATTCATACAAAAGCTTTCTCTAAAATAATAATAAGTGAAATGAATAATATGGAAGAATTGGAAACGCAAATTTTAATGGATTCATGGGAAGAAATTTATGAGATATGGGACAACAGAGTTAAAAAGAATATGGTAGAGAATATACAGACGCTTCAGAAATTTATCGAGCATCAAACAACAAGAGAAGAAAGCAAGAAAAAGGTTAGAAAAAGAAAAGCAAATTAAATAATAGAACAAGAGAATAGGAATGAAATATGGAGACGAAAATGCAATTCAATGAAAAAGGGAAAGGATACAGAAAGGAAGTCGATATAAATAATGTACATAGAATTTAGAAACAATGAATAACACAATTATATATATGTCATGTATATAAATAATTTATAGATGATGTTATGTTACGAATAATATTTTAAAAAGGAAATGATAGTCATAAGGATAGATTTAAAATTTAATATTAGGTAGTGTACAAAGTTAAAGTAGATATTAGACAGAGTTTTGTTTTCCATTTGGCAGCTGGTGATCCAATTAAATTCATCACGTTTGTTTCTTCAGAACCTAAAAAAATAAATATAATATTATATAAAGAAAATTTTATTAGGTAAAACTTATAATTAAAACAATTTAAAAATTTGTGAGTATGGCAAATCAATATATATAGCAAATAAAGGAAACAATTTATAAGAGATACTGGTTTTACATAGAATGAAACTATTAAAGAATATAGGATAGAGGGGATAAAATAAGAATAACTCAAGTATCAAATAGAAGTTCACATTTTTAAATAAGGAAATAAGATGTAAGTAATAAAGGATAGGAAAGGATAATAATGAATGATATTGATTAAAAATATAGGAGGTAATGTTTAATATCAATTAGAATCTTATAGATTACTTGAAAATACAGGAAGGAATAAGGAAGTTGATATTGATATATATATGAATTTAAGAAATAAATAATTATATTGAATAATGAATATTGAAAAGAAATATGATATGAGGAATATATAGAAGTATAATGTAATTACAAAGAAATAAGTTGATATATAAGTGGATGTTAGGAAGAAATGATAATAATGAAGTATTATATGAAGTAATATTAAAAATATAAATTGACATTGATCTTAATCAAGTGTATTTTAAGGAAAGAATTAGGAGACAGTTATTGAAAGAAATAGATTTTGTAGTAGGAAAAATGTGAACAAATATTTGAGAAACAAAGTTAAAGAAAGTAAGATTATGTCATAAAATTGTTAAATTTTTTTTGAATAAAATAAAATCAATCATTTATAATAAGAAAATTGAAATTTAAATAAATATCCAGGGTATGGATATCATTTAAATTTAAATTTGAGGGGGATTGAACCAGATATCTTAGATAATAAGAGAAGTAGTATTATAAAATTAAGTTTGCTAGTATGAAATATATATGAAAATAACATAATTTAAGAAAACAAGTAAAAAGGAAACACTTTTCTTAATTTAAACAACATATCAAATAAAGATATATTAAACAACAGCCAATAACAATATAATAAATAAGGAATTACCTCAATGATAACATAAAATATAAATATTGCCTAACCAATGTAATGATGTAAATAAAGTTGCCTAAGACGAAGAATAATTTCCATATCATAACAGCTGTTCATCTGAAATGAAAACAAATATTACTATAGTTAATTCATTATAATCATTAATTTAAGAATAAGAACAAATATAAATATTGAATAGAATATAATCCAATAGATTTCATAGATAAACAAATAATGACATATAGACAAATAACATAAGAGAATTTATATTTATAATTGATATGAATGTAACAAGGATATACAATCAATAATAATATTGAATGTTGTACCATGTAAGTGTATCTAAGTATAACCAATTTTAATGTATTTGTATGTATGAAATTGTTTTGATAAGTGACTGAAGTTTCAATTATCTGATTACAAAAGACAATATCTTATTGGTTATAAAAGATGACATAACAAACTGTGAATCAATAAATAAACTTTTGAATAGTGATCTGGGAAAGAACAAAAGACTGTGTTGTTTAAAAAAGTTGAGAATCGAGGGGACGCTGAAGGAAAAGAAGCTGGTGTTAAGAAGCGAGGAGTGTATGGGATAGTGTTCCTAAAAATTTAAAGATATTCCCGGTATAAGACATTTAAACTCCTAAAGTACTGTTAAATATAATATTAGAAATACTTACAGTTAATTGTAACAAGTTTTCCGACAAGAATCTGTGAAATTTTCAACAACTTTGGTTTTTTGGAGATTCAGTGGAGTGTTTCTGGGATCCAGAGACTTTCTTCCAAATTCAAGATCAACAGGTCAGTGTATTTAAATCATTTATTGGCCAATAAACAGTGCAAAAACTCAAATTACCAATTAAGTACTTAATTTCATAAATTGATAAACTTTTTCACATATGATCGATCTAAAAAAGAAAGAAGCAGACTTTATATAGTGTATTCATTGCATAAATCGTTAAATTTAATAAAAGGCCGAACTTTATCTAAATTAAAATATGTACTTACGCTAATCACGCCATCTTGTAATCGCAGAAATCTGGTGATTGAAATTTTATAATGTTATAACCATGTCCATCTGTATATAATTTCTATTTCTCTATCCATGTATATAACTCATTTCTTTCCACAGCAATCTGTATGATATATAACTATGATTTATAGATAAATTCTCTTATGTGTTTTAACCATTCAATTATTTTCATCGTCAACAAACTGTGTTGTATAATATAGATGCTTCTTACGTATCATAATTGTTTGTTTCATGCTAAAGCGCATGACTAGTTTTTTCACGCATGCGCATTTATGATATTATTAAAATCAATAAATAGGTACAATATAACCATTGGCGTCGCATATTATTTTATCAAATAAATATTGCATTGATAATTAAATTGATTTCAAATAATGTGTTTTCTTTTTATTTCAACTATTACATCAGTATAAATTGCCAGGACTCAAAGGGAAAAAGGATTTCATGCTCCCGAATAATCTAATTAAAATAAATTATTAAACAAATATTAAAAACAAACTGAGCTAGCCAAACTTAAAACAAAAATTTATAAACATATACATTTAAATCATCTACAATAAAAGTAAGTATTATATCAATTGTTAATAATATATATATATATATATATATATATATATATATATATATATATATATATATATATATATATATATATATAAGCAACGAATCGATTAGTGGGTATTGCACGCAAATAGAAGAACACAACATTTGTGTCAGTAATATTAGAAGATCTCGAATATTCGAGACAACAACCAACATAGACTATCCTGCTGAATTCTGTTATATATTCTCATGTTTCATTCAACACCTTTGCTCCCATGTTTCACATATTTTCTTGGTTGTACCGTACCGATGACGGCTAATGAGCCAGAAACATGTATGTCTGCGGTTACCACTCTTTTCAGTAGCCCCTTCTTCTATTTGCGCGCAATACCCACTAATCTATTCGTTGCTTATTGTTCATATGTCACGCACTATTCGTACATCTTGTTATATATATATATATATATATATATATATATATATATATATAGGGTGTTTCATCAATAATTGGACATATTTTAACCGTGGAATATTGAGCTCAAAATATTAGGATTTATCGTAAATCATTTAGATAGAATGGGCTCCTTACTAAGTTACACCCCCTCGAGGAGCTGTGAGACATCGAACGTGGTGAGATGGCCGAGTAACTGTTCGTTCTCGCGCCTGACAAGATGGGAAGGGATACTGAAACTAAGGACAGGTCAAAGGATTTATCACATTATGTAGAAATCCAAATATCAGGAATGACAGCATGGAGAGCCAACTGATGTCTGGACGAGCTCGCTGACAGTCGATCGCAAGATCGAGGTCAGTGACGGAGTCGGCGGCCATAAGACTCTTGCCGAAACCTGCTTGATATAAACCGTGTCAAGTGATATGGTGGTTGATGAGATAAACTCACTAGATATAGAGGTCTGCCTTAACCGGCCGGCCAAGTGGAAGAAGACCACAATAAAAACTCCTCCAAGACAAGGCGGATCAGCATATGCCGAGGACTGCGTGGTCAATGAAAAACTTGATCGCTGGTATGCGAAATCTGGATACCTCAGATTAAGTACCCTTACTTCTACATGCGGGGCTGTGCAGAAGCGGACCTTTATTTCCCTAGCCACTCGTGGGAACAACCATGGAGAGAGGAAAACCTATTAAAGACCAGCGGCCAAGTACCGCTGAGCACAAGTCGGAGCAAGTCACCTGTAGCGTTAAAAAAATAGCAAATCGTTTATATACGAGATATCCTCACGTAGAAAGGAAAAAAGGGGACTGCAGAAGGGACTGCCATCCCTCAACATATTCGGTAGGTCCAAGCGTCCGAGAAAAACCCCGTGATAACAGGACAAAACGAAACATAGAAATACCCGAACTGGGGAAACCAGGAGGAAGAGATGATCCGCTAAGACGTGGACTCCGCTGAGCAGGGGTCAAATGGTACCTCCGCTTCTTTCAACCAGGAACTACCACCTGGGGAATCATGGAAAAAAGCAGCCGGGGAGATAAACCAAGGAGACCTGAATAATATCCTCCTAAAGGGAAAAAGAGAAAGCGGGAAGAAACAAAAACACCAAAAGAGGAAGAGGTAGGGAAAATCGGTACCTCCTCTTCAGCAGGCAGCTACGTCGCTGCCGTGAAAGCAATTGAGATTGCAGTTCTTTCCAAAGCCTACCCTGAGTCCATTGTCAGTGCAAAAGACCAAACTTTGGTGGAAAATGCAATAGTAGAGGAAACGTTCGCTGGATGGGAGCATAAGCTTCAGTTCGTCGGCATACACCTTCGACCAGGGTTTATACTCCTAAATTGTGAGATACCAGAGTGTGTAACAAGGCGATCGGCTATTACGATTTCCATCGGACTATGGTATTTTAATTTCATCGTACTAATGATTTTAAATTAAAATTTTGTATATTTAAACGATATCGTACATAGGAAAAGTTTCTTCCTATTGTAACAATTATAAGTTAATACCTACATCGTAGTGGTTTCACATATTTGCTGGTGATTTTCGGAATATTTTTTCTCCATGTGAATTCTGTTTTATTTCGAATTATAATATGGGCTGGCGTTTGATGAATTTTGTATGTTCCATTCTTTTTTATTGTAAAAAAGAAACATTTTATATTCTCTTGAAGCAAATTTTTAATAATTTCTTTTCATTCTTTTTTAGCTTCATAATTCCGCATTTTCTGTTTATTTAGGGAACAAAGCGAATATGATAGAACAGACTCTTTCAGTTTTATTTTAAACTAGATTCAGATTTTTATGTGTTGAAGCATAAGCTTCCTATCTGTTCTATCTATTCCTTCCAAGGAATTTTTCCTTGATTTTTACTATTTTCTTCTTTCCTCAGCTCTGCAGTCCCTGGATGGGCCCTATGACTGAACACAACCATAGAGACAGCACAAAACCGGTCGGAATGGATTCAGGATACTATCTCCATCCACTAGGACCTAGCTGAGAGCTGAATAATTCCAGAACCTCACCAAGATAAGTCCTTTGTCTCATACTCAATTCATGGAAATCTAGAACTGGAGATTTTTATTGTATAACGGCGTTCGTATTCGTCTTGTATTTTGGATATGCAGTTAATGTGAATTATCTATTGAAATATGAATAAATATAATTTGCTGAACATTTGATATTTGATTTTCAGCAATTTATATTAACTTGGACCATCGCGTTAAAATATTTTCAGTATTTCGTTTTGTTAAGTTAATGTAAATATAAAGTTTTCCAGTTTTAAACCTTTTTAATTTTTGTTTAATTAAAGTGTCGCTTAAAAAACTGGTGGCGTCAAATTTAATATCGATTGTTCATCCCATCCCAGTGATTGCTATAAAAATACAAAAACTGGAGTCGGTCGAATACCACAACCTGAGGTAGAGTCCCAAGCCGGGGGAGAACATATGTGACAAATTTACAGAGTGGTTCCAGCTGAAAGTCCCTCAGCTAGAAGCCTGTAACGGAACAGAACTGATGGTGTGCAAGGGAGAAGACATCCCAAAAATGCACACCGTCACGTTTTTTCTCCCAAGAAGTCGTGGTGTAGAGGAACAAAAACTACTATACCTGATAAGAGCCCAAACTGAGGGATTGGCTACAGAAAAATGGTCGGTTATGAGCCTGAAAGAAGAATGAAAAGGCCAGATCTTGAAGATTTGGGAAGATAATAAAGGGGATGATACACCCAGAACATGTATTAAGATAAGGAAAAACATTAATTATTTTTGATTTTCAGAATACATGATCCGTGACTTCGTTCGAGTTCGAGCACGCTTCGAAAACGAGAAGTGATGCATAGAAAAAAGTGGTAATAACCTCGTGCTACTTTACGGGAGATGGGCCAGCACCACCTCCGGAAGTAACAAGGCTAGTAGAATATTGCAAGGAGAAGACTACTTCTACCCCTAGGATGTGATTCCAATGCGCACACAATACAGTATGGGGCTGCACCAACACAAATAAAAGATTTGAGCAAACTTTAGAATATATCCTCAATGAAAACCTTAATTCACATTGTCGTGTCCAGGAGCTTTTGTGTTGTGTGTATAATTGTCCTTTTTATTTTTATTTGTCATTAATTATCACTAAATGTAATTTTTCAATACCGCGTTTATTTCATGTTTACTTATTCGTAATTAATCGGCACTTGTCGTACGAAGGAGTGCGGCATGCGCTAGAATATAGAAGCAAACACAATTAATTCAAGTTTCAAGACTGATGATCTTCAACTCGTAGGTGGGGATACACTGATATTACACCTACCATTAACACATTGCGTGCCACACTGTATCGGGAGATTAGCCCCATGGGCCAAACTTCTGTATTGAGTTTTTCGATTGTATTTTGTGCCGGAATAAAGTTTTTTGTCGTTTTTTTTTGTTTTTTTTTCTGATTTGTATTTGTTTTTTTCCCACTTATGAGTGTCTGTCATATATGAAAGACGCGGCCTCGCAGGAAAAAAATCAGGTGTGGCCACGTCTTTCAAATATGAGCAACGAACTTTTTCAAATGATTCCTTTTCTTGTTACAGATTCGGATGTAATACATTGATCTAACTGACTGATACACCATGCCTAAACGTCCTCGAAGCAGCACGCCGTCGGAATTGGAGGACATTGCAGCTGAAATGGATTAAGATACCGAGAGTGATGGTGAGCTTGACTTTGATTCCGATGACTCTTTGAACGATCCGGATTTCGCTCTTGACACCTCTGCTCCAACAAATCGATTCGAGTCATCTGATGAAGATGATGACGAAGAAGCCCCGGACATTGAAGGTGTCCTTCAAGATATGGCCATGGAAGAAGCTCTAAATGAAAATGATGACCAAATGGAGGAAGATTGCGAATTGCCAGATTTACCTAATTGGAGCGAATATGTAGGACGCCACAAGACCTTCCAGTTTTATGGTCTTAGTGGTGTGCAACGAGAACATCGGTCACAATGACCCCAGTTGAGGCATTTTTTCTTCTGGTTGATGATGAAGTCATAAACCTTCTGGTTACCGAAATCAACAGATTTGCGGTGCAAACTATAACATCAACGAGACCAAAGAAATATTCCCGCATAAACAAATGGAAACCTACCAATCCAGAAGAAATAAAGAAGTTCTTGGGATTGACACTGTGGATGGGGTTGGTTCGACTAAGCTCATTACCTGATTATTGGGCGACCAAGGGAATTTATCGTCTAGATATTCATAAAGTTACTATGTCCCGTAACAGATATCAATTACTACTTAGTGTTCTGCATTTCAATGACAACGCGACAATTCAAGAAGGTCAACGTCTAGGAAAAATCAGCCCTCTGATTGACATCCTGCAAAATAAATTTCAATCGTTATTCTATCCTGACGAAGACATCGTAATAGATGAAACTTTGGTACCATGGAGAGGCCGCGTAATATTTAGGCAATATATTCCAAACAAGGCTCACAAATATGGCATTAAGCTTTTCAAACTTTGTTCAACCGATGGTTACACATGGGCACTTGAAATATATGCGGGAAAGTCAGCGACTGGACAACGAGAAGTCGGATTAGCAGAAAAAGTTTGTTTGAGGTTATGCGAGAAACTTCTCAATCAAGGAAGGACACTATACGTAGATAACTTCTACACAAGCTATGATTTGGCTAAAGCAATGCTCGGGAAGGAAACACATGTTGTCGGAACCCTGAAAGCCAACAGGAAAAATATTCCAAAAGAAGTTATGCAAGCAAAATTAAAAAGAGGAGAAGTAGTATCGCGTGAAGATGAAAACGGAATTGTAATTTTGAAGTGGAAGGATACGCGAGAAGTCAGGTTGCTATCTACAAGACATGCTCCAACTCTTGTCCCAGTACGCAATAGAATTGCTGAAACTGACCCGCCTATAGCTAGTACCTCCAGTACCATCAACGTTAAAGCTTCGACTAGTAGAGAGAGCCAGGAATCTGACAACTCACAAAGTCTTCCACATGCTTCCAATGACAGAGAAGGGCCAATGGCGACAACAGGAAGAAAGAAATCTCGTAAAACAGCTCGAAGAGCAACAGAGAAACCAATGGGAATTTTGGCTTACAACAAAGGAAAAGCTGGCATCGATTTGTCTGACCAGATGGCCTCATACGCAACCACTCTACGAAAGGATGTGAAGTGGTACAAAAAACTAGGGATGGAATTGCTTCTAGGGGTAGCAGTAGTAAATGCTTGGGTGCTATTCAAACGGGCAACTAAAAAGAAAATTCAAATCCGTGCATTTCGTGATATTTTGTCAGCAGATCTACTTGGCATCGAGAATCAGCTTCCTGAAACGCCAAAGGTATCCTCTTATCACTATTTGGCTCCACGAATTGGTGAAAACGGAAAGAAAATTCGCCGAAAGTGTTGTGTGTGCTACTCAAAATTACAGAAAGAACATGGTCGTAAAGTGGCAAAAGATCGGGCAAAAATGACCTACGATTATTGCGCGCAGTGTACCGGACAACCACAAATGTGTCGTTTATGTTTCAATGAAAAACATTGATTTTTATCATTTTCTAATCTAATGTAGCATAGAGAATTATTTCCTGACTTTGTTTTACCAGTTCTTCTTCAAAAACGATTGCTTTTTGTATTAAGAGTTTAATAAAATAGGATGATTTTTATTTTTTTGCTACTGTAGCATTTTTTGACTATTTTGTAAGTTATGAATAATAAAAAATAAGTGATATGGATATTTTACTACAATACTTTGTATATCTTATGGTTTGCTAGGTAACTATTTCAAACAATAAATAGTTTTTATACTTTGTACTACTGATTCTTTATCTTTTTGATTTTCCTCAAACCAAGTTTCACAGTACGATTCCCAGAGGCCACGGTAGTGATTCCCTATTAAAAATATACGGCGGTGTATTTCATTTATGAACGACACTGTCAGATAGAGAGATATGTATGTCTTTCAAATATGAGCGACGTGGCCCATGCGGAAATGTAGATGAAAGACATGGCGCGTAATGTGTTAAAGACTTTACGTTGTATGTGTGGTGTCTCCGATCTTAAACTTTGGTTAAGCCAAAGCCATTTTAAGGCCACATGTCAACTTAGATAAGCTTAAAAATAAATGATATATCCTTCACTTTATATTTTTCCAACACCGTATGATATATTAAAGTAAATGTTTGTCTTTTAGGCATTTTCCTTTTCTGATTTTGCCGTTTTCTTTCTATTTCTGGCTTCACTTTTGTTCCCATTTTATTTCGTGGGATATTTCTTGACCATTGGATCTACAGTCTGCACATTGGGACAACACCTCTTTCCTGTTCCTCCGTACTCTTTCTGGTTAGTGACACTGTCTGAGTCAAAGAAGTAAACCTGGATTCCTGACGTGTTGCTCATAATTTTGATAATAGTAGTAGTACTCCCCTTATTGGATCGAAACAACACATTTCATAAGATAAGCGGTAGATATAGGATCTTAATTTAACCAGTTATTATAAGAATAGTTTTTACCTTCTTTTAATTTAAAATATACTTTCACACCTCATCAAGGTATAATCGAGTAATCTAGAAGAAAATAAGATTTATATAGGTAATTCATATCCAATTATTAGAACTTACTTGTAAGCTCACCGCACAAACTTGTGAACCTTAATCATATATACTTATATATTTTGGAAGGAGCTCTCGAACAATGGTAATCTATTATGATTATTTTTGAAGGAATTGTATCGTCATCATTTTTTTATAGGACATCTTAATGAAGACATATATTTGAGAAAGAACCTGCACTTTTTGTTTTCAGAAAGCACTCCGAATGCACTACTATATTCCTTTTCTAACCAGGACCAGGGGACTAGAGGATATATTATAGTAAAAAAGATTGTCTCCTGCATATGGTCGTAGATAAATGACGATACTTCACTACAAACTTTGTCATGGAAACAACTCAGCTTTGAATTACATTGTTTTAGAGACGCTAGCGAAAAGGGCTACTGCGCAGTCGCATATAATTCTTGCTTATACTGGCATCGCCAGAAGAGTTTTGTTACTAACAGAGTGTCTTTCATTCAGGATAAAACTCATTCATCAAATAGGTTTTATGTCGTATCGGAGAAGAACCACGCAGATATAGGTTCTCGTGGTTTATTACCCTCGGAGCTGCTTACTTGCTCCTTATGGTGGGCGGGCCATATTTTCTTCAATCTACCTGTCCATCTATGAATGAGCTTCTGCAACTCAATTTTAACAAGCAGAGAAAATGGAAGGCCGAAACAGCCGGACTGGACTTCAGACAAGGGCGCGTGTTTTGGCAAAAATTCAACCGCCTCGTCGGCCTCAAGAGAAAGGTTGAATCACATCTCGAAGTGCAAGGACAGAAGATCTACACATCCGAAGACAAAGCCACCGCCTTCAAAAATAACCTACAAACTGTCTTTTCACCACCCGATAACCCCCAATTTCTCAGGGACTTTGCCGTCGAAACCGACCTCATGACTCGAAATATCACTCGAAGTCCACATATACACATCCCACCCGATGAGAACTCTCCACTTCTATCACCATTCACTATCGAAGGAGTTCAGCTGGCGTGCCGAGCGGGGAGAAACAGTGCCCAGGGCACGACGGAATCTCGAGGCAGGCACTTAAAAACCTGCCAGAAGAGATCTTCCCTCCGCTCTGCGCCCTGCTGAACGCCTGCCTTACATTTTCATATTTTCCTCGTTGTTGGAAATCTGCCAACGTAGTTCTCATCCCCAAACCTGGCAAAGACCCCATTAAGCCTGAATCTTACCGCCCTATTTCATTAATCAGCGTCCTAGGTAAAGTCTTTGAACGCTTGTTAAAAGAACGAATCTGGGACTTCTGTACTGAAAATAATATAATTCCGGCATTTCAATTCGGATTCAGGCCGGGCCACTCTTGTCAGAACGCCACCACCAACCTTCAAACAATCGTCACCCGAGCTCTAAATCAACGACGCTGTTCTGCCGCCATCCTCATGGATGTTCAGAAGGCTTTCGATCAGGTCTGGCACGCCGGACTAGTGAGAAAACTACTGAGCGTCCGATTACCAAACCAAATTGTCAAATTAATATATTCTTACCTCACCGACCGATCGATCAGCGTCAAAGTTAGTTATAGCATATCCGACCCATTTACACCCCAAGCTGGCGTTCCGCAGGGCTCGATACTCGCTCCTCTACTATATATCATTTATACGTATGATACACCAGTCCCACGACATCCCCGTGATAACGTCCAACTATATGCGGATGATACCGCACTAATCATTTCTGCCACAGATATTCGCTCTCTCCACATTCGATCCCAAAATCTACTGACCCAATTTTCTAATTGGTGCAGGAAATGGCGGGTGACTCTCAACCCTCAAAAAACACAAGCAATCGTCTTCCAACACCCTGATACCATGAGCGAACGACTTCTACCAAGAAACTTCCGCCTCGTGCTCTGGGGAGATCGACTCGAAATCCGCAAGGAAGTCGTCTATTTGGCAGTGAAATTTACTTACACTCTCAACTGGACGCCCGACCTAATGGACACCTTAAATAAAGTCCGACGGAGAGTCAATCTTCTCAAGGCGCTCGGCGGCACATTTGGACGCACACACCCTCTCACCTTGCTTCATACGTATAAAACATATATCCGCCCAATAATCGACTATAGAGCAAACGACTACTGCACTCTCCCCAACCATCTCGTTAAAAGACTACGAACCTGCGAGCAGTCAATCCTGAGATACTGCCAGTACAAGGCTCCATACTCTCCCACCAACACAGTTTATGTCAATATCGACATCGAACCCATCCCATCTCGCTTAAATAGTCTACAGGTCCGATATGTCAATCGTACCATCGAATCGGGCAGCGAAATTTCTAAAAACACCCTACTCACACCGTGGGTCGCCAACATACGACACCTCGGCAGAATTCCCAAGAGGAAGCTCCCATTTCCTCCGTTACGCCTATTAGCCACGGCCTATGACGACCTCCCTGACGAATACATTGACTACCTCGACAGCTCCCCTATCTCCATCAGATAACGACAAATTCAATATTTCTCACACAAATTCAGTCAAATCTTTTCAACAACCTTCTCAACAAAGCCCAAATCCATAAAACAAACATCTCTAACAAATTCTAAATTTCCTTCCAGCTATTAATTGTTCAACACTTTGGACTCACCCTATACTTTTATGCCGCCCCCACACCACCTACGTCGGTGTTGCAGGTTTTTGCGGTTTTCCTGTACACTCTGTGAATCTATTCACTAGCCACATGGACCGACGATCGACGCACCCGCATTTTTAGATTTAAAATTGTTATTATACCGCCGACCACCTAAACTATCCCCGAACCACCGAGGCACGTCACCGCAACTTTTCATAAATCTCAACAATTATAAAATTCTATACACCTTTTTAAAAAATGTCTCCTATACACTTTTCTTTCGAAAAATTCTCAAAACCAATAAAAATCTCAATTACCAATATTTTATCATTATTCCTCCTTAATACCGGAGACATTTCAAATTCAGTTAAAACACCCTTTTACTTCAAATAACTTCAATAGTTTCTGACACCTAGCCAGGTCAACACACAGCTATGTATCGGCAACGATACATGGTTCGTCTTCAACATTCTAGCTCCAATTCCATACACTTTTTTATCACTCCATCTCCGCTCACTATCGAGCTTCGCTGCTTCCAAACATCACCCTCCTAGATACCCCAATACAAACAACCCTCCAGTTACTTTCTGGCGAAAAGCCCACTCAATTCCCTCAAAATTCTATACACCTTTTAAAAGCACATTTTCTAGACACTTTTAAACAAATCTTACTAGACACCTTTTCACCCCTAACTCAGTTCTCGGTCAGCGCGTACAAAACCACCCAACACACCCCCCAACCAGCCCTGAAGAGGAAACAAATCCTACAACAGGGCACCACAAGAAAAGTTCGACTTCACCCAAAAACATTCCACTTAACAGAATCTCACACGAACTTCTCTCTCTCTCTCTCTCTCTCTCTCTCAATTTTAACAGTTCCACTAATGTTTCTGAAGAAGAGCGTCAATTGTCATTGCATTTCGAGCCAGCAGTAAGTCTTCTTGACTTTAATTTCGCAACATTCCTGCTTGTTTAAACTTACTCGAACTTTAAGTTATATTCTTCGCTATAATTATAATTCCCGCAAACTACTGAAAAACGGACGGGTTGTTTAGATTCATATGAGCTGCATCTAGCTTTGTTAGTTTTAGTAAAACGTATGCGGGAGTTGTCATTTTGTGCTAATATTAAGATGCTTCGAGACAATAAGAGTACACCAAAGGTCATTTAAGAATACTTTTAATAGGGTGAAACTGGATAATATTGATAAACTCAATGCAATTCTTGATAATGTACCCAAAAAGAATGCATTATTTATTGATAACGATAAATGGTTCATAAATATTTCAGATATTGATATTCCAAAGAACATAGCGGATTTCTCATCACTAGGCCCAAAATTCGGTGTAACTTCTGATAGTACTAATATTCGATTGAATGTTTTTATGGCTGATGTATAGTCTATATAGAAAGGACAAGGAGTAATAAATCATTCATTTAAGTAGATTTCATAGACGTACCAAAATATATTTTAAGAGGGTATACCGTAAGGTACATTTTGTATTGAACGAATGAGTTGCAGCTATGCTAAAGAATATACGATTTAGGTCAGAGGTAACGGGATGTACTAATTTTAATAAAAAAAAGTGATAGAGGTACATAAATTTTAGTAAGTTTGATAAAGAAAGGCAACACAGTTTATTCCGGAGTATCCGAACTCTGCCACAAAATGCAGGTAGTCATTACGGGTTGTTCGAACTCTGCCAGTGTTTAAAATTTTGGAGATTAACTACCAAACCAGTAGGGGTCTAATAGCCTAATCCGATTTAACAATTCACCTTGAACTTTAGGTACTCAAATTCAATATAAGAAAATATTAATAACATACATATATTTTCAACGTATATTTGCCACTTCTAAAAAATTACATCTACATTACAATAAAATATATTCAATATACATAAACATATAAAAAAAACAAAAAATTAAACGTGTGGAAGATTTTTACATGCAACCGTTTTCACAAACATAAAGCGAGAAATAACATTTTTCCTATATTGATCCAAATGATCATTAATGAAATTAATTTTAACATTAATAGTGTTTTTGGTTTTTTTCTGGCTTTGGTTTGCCGAACGAATTTTCGCGTATACCTCCGTTTGTAAATCCAATAACACACTAGTAAATTGAACAATGTTTGGATGTGCTTTGTAAAAAGAAGCACCGAAATGCGAATGAAAACTCTCACAAGAATTCGTTGTTCTCTTAAAAAAGGATGCATTATTTGCCCAAATAAGTGGTGGAAATATCGAATTTTGCGTTATATATGTTTTATTGACATAATTTCGGAATTATATAACTCTTTCGTCATTCGGAAGCAAAAAATGTAGTTCATTATAAAAAAATTCTACAACTTCCTCAGGACTAAGATACATAATACCGAAATGTACTTTTAAGTATTCGCCAATTACAGAACCTTTCTGTCTGTACTCTTGTACCAAATGAAACTCCTGAAAATTACGAAACCAAGCTTGACAGAGATGAAATTTACAACCAAAAAGAATTTGATCTCTGCCAAAACATTCATATATAGCGTTATGAATGCTTAGTTCAAAATCTACTACGACTTCTTTAGGTTGAAAATTTAAGCCTACTTCTTTACATTTTTGTCTTAAAATTAAAAACAAATTTGAATATGTTTGACTTGATTTGTCCGGCAGCAAACAAAAAACAAGAGGTACGTAATAGCCGTTTTTAAAACCATGAATGGTAAACATTTGGTAAAAAAAGTTGAACAGTATTTAAAAGTCCCATCCATCAAAATACAATCCGAATTACATAAAAAATTAAGGTTAGAAAAACAGGAGAACACAATAATTTTAAATACCTGGTCTGCTGTTAATAGAAATTCCTCTTCTCGGTTCGTTCGTAATTGTAATTCACGAACACTATTGAATACTTCTTCCTGATTTTTAGGCAATAGTGTAAGTGCATCAACAAATATTTAATTCAAGAAATCTTTGAAACCTTTCAGAAATATACATAATTCTATGGGCCTCCGATTTTATCTATAATAAACCCTTATGACTCTAATAGGATTAAACTAAATGGTTGCGGCACAGTTCGAACATTTCAGTAATCCTCAAATTGATACAAGTCAGGTAAAATTTTATTATGTGGCAGAGTTCGGATATGCCCGTTTATTCATAATATTTTTTATTTGTATTACTCCTATATGTAGTGTTTGGTGAATTTTTCTCGGAAATTTTGAATGGCAAGTGGCCTACTGTAATCGGCTTAATACGATTACACCTATTTACAGATTATTCGATTATTGAGAGAGATTTTCCAAACAACCCAGTTTTCTTAGAAACATTATCGGGAATATTATTTTAAAAGAAAGTAGGTACATTAAATCAGTACTTAGTATTAGTTCTTTGCGTAAAGTTGTATGGTTGTCATAATATTGTAAACAGTTGGAATATATTTGAAACATTTGTTGAATGTTAATTGTGCAAGTACCAAACAATGTCGATAAGCCAAGGACCATCTAAACGACCAAAAACAGGTCCATTATCTTTAAATGAAAAAACTCTGATATTGAATTGTTATATATCATTGAAAAACAAGGATCCAAGTGCAAGTGTTGATGATATTGTGGAATTAACGGCTGCTATGTTGTGTGTTGCTAAATCAACAATTTATAGATTACTAAAAGAAAGCAAGAATGGAACTCTTCAACCCCCTAAAACTCCTTCAGGCCGAAAACCAATTGAGATCGATGAGTCATTGAAACAAAGACTAAGGCGTAAAGTCCATGGATTTTACTTACGAAAGGAAATTCCAACACTTGACAAAATTATGACATCAGTGCAAGAAGATACGGACTATCCAAAATTCTCCAGAATGACATTATGCAAACTTTTGAAAGATGTGGGTTCCAGATATACAAAACATAATAGAAAATCTCTCTTGATAGATAAACCGGAAATAGTTTTTTGGAGAAGAGACTACTTAAGAAGCATTCGACATGCCAGAGAACAAAATTTGAAAATCTTCTACTTAGACGAAACATGGATAAATGCTGGATATACAGTTTCCAAATCTTGGCAAGATGAAAACATTAAAAGCGGAAGGCAGGCATTCGTGGAAGGTTTGTCGTTAAGTTTGCAGCCACCATCTGGAAAAGGAAAAAGACTTATCATTGTCCATGTTGGAAGTTCTGAAGGTTTTGTTGATGGTGGATTATTAACTTTTATTTCAAAACGCACGGGGGACTATCACGAATATATGAATGGGGATGTCTTCGAGGAATAGTTTGTTCAAATGTTGGATCTGATTCCAAAAGGGGCTGTTATTGTTATGGACAACGCAAGTTACCATTCACGGTTACGAGAAGCATTGCCCACAAGTCGTTGGCGTAAAGCAGAGCTTTTGGAGTGGCTTATTTCGAAAAATATTAAGTTTCCAAAAGATCTACTAAGGAAAGAACTTTACAGAATTGCAAAAATGAACAAGAATAAATACAAAACCTACATTGTAGAAGAAATGGCTTCTTCTCGTGGTATATCAGTTCTTCGACTTCCCCCTTATCATTGTGAACTTAATCCCATAGAATTAATATGGGCTCAGGTAAAGGGGAAAGTTGGAAAAAAAATACTACTTTTAAAATAAACGATGTTGTGAAATTGTTTGAGAGTGCTGTAAGTCATGTGAGTAAGGAAAATTGGACAAACTGTATCGAGCATGTTATCAAAGTAGAGGCAAATATGTGGAAAATTGACAATATTTGTGATGATTTAATCGACCCTATTATTATTAATGTCAACAACGATTCTTCCTCTTCCGAGTCGGATATAGAATAAAATGTAAGTAATAAATGTATTCCAATAATTATTTCTTTTCATTTTTTATTATATTATAATTTAAAACGTATTTTTTTCCCAAAATACACACCACTGCATTGCGTTATTGCTTATCTGCTAATCCTTTAACAATGAATAAACCCTAAACTTTGCTACAACTGAAACAAATACGGGGTCGATCTACCTGGTTTTTAGATTTACGGAAGGAATGTAATTTAAAGTAAGAGAGTTATCAAAAATTTCATGGTGCTCCCTGTAAAGGTTTTGCATACTTAATTAGGGTTTATTACTCCTCGTACTTTTTGTACATACTATAGAAAGCATCATTGATAATGTACCTACATATACGAAAGATATATTAAGGGCACGTGCTACTAATGTTGTAACCATTTTTTTACATAAATCCAATTCAAATAAATCTACTCTTAGTAATATATTTAATAAAACCAAACTATTTTTAAAATCTCAGCCACAACTCCATATTTTGCAATCGGATAAAGGTGGCGATGAACAAAACAGATTATATTGAAAAAAACAGAACTTTTATTACAAGATCAGGCAACTTACATAAAACCAAATAAAAATCCTGCTACGTCAGTTCAAAGAAACTATAATTGTCTAGACCAGTGGTGGGGAAACTTTTTTTAAGACGGGCCATTTGTAATAACTAGACAATCGTAGCGGGCCAAAGAATAATGCTTAATCGTTAGAAAATGTATGTGTTCTATAAACATATACATATATTATTACTTCCACTTATTATTTTAATAGTACAAAAAGCGAAAGGTAAGAAAATTATAAGCACAAAATACCCACTAAACAAGAAACATAACAAGTTTTTTTTTGTGATGTTCTTTTTAGAGACTTTCCGTGATGTTTTTAAGATATCTCCTAGATGTCTTAATTTTATTACCATCTCTATTAACATCCATGTCATGTAAATAAAACATATTTTTGATGTACACAATAATACTCGAATTCGCAGTTACATACACATCCTATGAACTTCTTTTTAGCAACATCCTAAAGGAAACATTCATACGATGTTAATTTGTATACTTCTCACTAATATCACATACAGAACGTTACTGTAATATCACAAATTAACATGTTTCTAAGATGATCACATGTTGCAGTTACTTTCACATCTTTCGAAATAATTTTTAGTAAGTTCGTGTGATTACTTCTTTACGATGTTAGTTCATAAAACTCTCAGTAATATCTCATATTAAACATCACAGGAACATAAAAAAAAGAAGAAAACAGAAGAGGAACTGATGAACGAACATTATCTGTGGAAACAAATGACAAGCATGAAATGGCGGATGGTTTTCAGTTTTGTGTAATATTTTATTTGCAGGAAGCACATTTTTTGCAAGTACTTGAATAAAGTGGTCTTCATTTTTGTTAGTTTCTACTTAGCTTCAGTTTCTATACTTAGTTATAATTCTTGATATAATGGACGAACAACAGCTGTTATCGGTAAGTACCTATTCCAAAATCATAATTATTAAAACCTAATACTCATTCAAGACTTTAATCGGCTATTGTACATTGAAATTCCAGGTGGCGGAATTGTACACTAATATTATATAATACAGTTTACAAAATAAGGGTTTTTTCAACTTTAAAAATATTTTAGTTAGTTAGTATATTTTGAAAACGATTCACAATATTTTAAATCGTAGATATGAATTATACCCTACAAAAAACTTAATATTGCAATAGGGTAGATATTATTATTAATAAAAAAGCATGCTCATATATTGGCAGAGATTTCAATCTAGAAGAAAATATTTACAATGTTCAAGATGTTTCAGAAGCTACTTACATAAATATAATAAAAACCAAATAGTTGGTAATTATGTGAAGAAAGGGGAATAACTATTTCAGATAGTCTGATACAGATATTGTATTAAACAGTACAAAAAATATTGAATCGAGTATCTCTAGTTCTAGTTTTTGTAGTAGCAGTCATAGCCATCCATCAATATCGTATTGCAGGTTTAGAAAATTTTAACATGAATACTAACAATTCTTGTGAACAAGTAGAGACTGTTTAAGACTTTAAAAACAGAAATTTCTGTTAAAAAGCTCATTTCCATTTGAAAATACACTGAGTACCTATATTAATCTAGTTAAAGAATATGTAACTTATGGCACTGAATGCTCCAGTCAACAAACAGAATTCAATTATTTATTATTGTAGAAACACAGCTATTGGATATTCAATTGGATTCAATTAATTATAAACTCATTCAACTTGATAATGTGTTCATATCTCTTCTTTATAAGTAGTTTTTTTTTGTATACAGTGTATTAATAATGCTTAGTTTTCATTACGTTACAATTCCACGATTTTAATATACAATATGTTTCAGGATGAAAATAACAAGATGAGAATAGTATAATATTTTATACAGAAAAGAAGTATGAATTTTCATGGCACACCTGAATTTATCTGCGAAACGGAGTGAGGCATGTAATGTTATGGAATGGTTAAGGCACTCGAAACAGCGACTCTTGCGTAAGAAAAAGTAATCGTAAGTAAACGATAGAGTTTTCTTTAATCAGATTGGATTTCTGTTGATTTAACGTAATGTTTCATAAAATCTTTATGGTGTAAAATTTTTATTAGTTTCAATATCAAAAAAACTATTCTAATAAATTTTCTGTAAACAAGCTGTAATGTATGTGTATCCGTTAAACTTTATTAATTCAGTTTCAAAGTATGTTACATTATGGCAACTACAGATTAATATACCCTTTTTTATTCATTGCTTTCATTGAATGCGTTCAATAGTTTCCACTTTCCACACTTGTTATAAAATATGCTTACACAATTTTATTTTTTTTAGGTTGGATTCCTGGACAAGATATTTTTTTTTTAATTTTGTACCTGTTTTTTTCAAATTTACTGTACTGTTCATTAAAAGTGAATAAACGTTTCAAATCCTTTATTGCTTTTTTGCTATTTTATCTTAAATGTACAGGGTGAACAACTAAGAACGACTGTAGGCCACATCTCAGAAAAGAATCATGGTACAACTTTCAAAATAATTACCTTTAGGTAAGTGATACTGAGAAATTGCTGGAAAATATTTTGCAGTCTCTACAATATCCGCTAGGGGGGAATGAACACTCGAAAACATAATACTTCAGAAAACATACTAAAGGTGTACTAAAAATACAATTTTTGAAATCTTAAAGAGATTATGGAAAAATTTAATTAAGGAGATTTTTTGCCATTATTCTTCAAATAATGGGTGGGGAAGGTTCAAACTTAAGAACAAATGTATAACTTTTTCGTTTTTCAACCGATAATAATGATTTTAGCTACATTTAAAAGAGTCTTTCTGTTTAATAAGATGGATAACAAAATTAGGCAATTTTGTATTCACTCGGAAATTTCAAATGTAAATTGAAGCATTTTTTTAATTTTTATATCTGATAACGTAAATCCCTTTCCATCAGAATTTAAAAAATGTCTCATTACATTTGAAATCCCCGAGAAAATGGGAAAATTGTCGACTTTTTCACATAGCGTTGACAAAATTGTTCAATTTTGTTATTTTTGTTAAGCATATATCTTATTAAAGAGGAAAAACTCTTAAATGACGACAAAAACATTGATTTCGATTAAAAAACAAAAAAGCGTTACGACATTTGTTTTTAGGTTGAACCTTCCCCCACCCCTTATTTGAAGAATAAGGACAAAAAGTCCCTAACTACATTTTTTCATATTCTCATCAATATATCAAAAATTATATTTTTAGGATACCTTTAGTATGTCTTTTTTGGAGATAATCACAGTATCATGTTTTTCAGTGTTCATTCCACCCCATAGCTGATATTTTAGGAAATATTTCCCAGCGATTTTTCAGTGTCATTTTCCATAATTTTTTGAAATATGGCAGACAGCCGGCGTTCTTGGTTGTTCACCCTGTATTTGCTGATTAGGCACAGAAACATCTATAGGATGTCATCTAGAATGTTTGAGGTGTGTTATTTAGAGGTTTAAGTAATGTCCATACAACATCTGAGAGAATACACTGTATTGTTTTTGATATGTCGCATTTAGATCATTGATAAGATGTTATTTTTTAGACATTGCATTACCATTGACGAGAAGTTAAAAGGCATTTCAGAATGTAACAGAAATGTTGTTTTTAGTTCGTTATAAAGACTTCCTTCTGAGGAAGTTCTAGTAACATCACAGTAATGTAAAAAGGCACCGCATCAACATTGCTGAGAAGTTAAGTTGAAACATCACAAAAGTTAACAGCCACAAGCTGGGCATAAGCGGTTGTATAGATGTGCATGTGATGATAACTAGAGGAAAAAAAATAAGAACATTATCACAATGTGATGTTGAATTAACATAACTGTAATATTCATTTGCATAGTGGGTATAATATGAATTTAGTGTAATTCTTGATGTGAAGTATTATCACTTTATTTTCTGGTGTCATTACTGGTTGATGGTGCATGAAAAAAATGAAATTGAGACTGTTCCATCAAAATTTCATCATAGTCCGATTCCATTTGCGAAGCAGAAATTCTTAAAACTGATGAAAGGTGCTAATTAGATTTGGGAAATAATCTGGACTTAAATTTTTATAAAATTCTAGTAATGGTACTGTATGAAAAGTTTGTTTCAGGAAAGTATTACATTTCAGTTCTATTAACTCAAGTCTTGAAATTTCCTTTCAAATTCTGAAGATAGTTTTCTCAAATTAATTTCGTATTTTTCAATCTTATTGTTTGATATAGTGAATTTCAAAGATTGTATTCTTGGAAAATGAGATTTAGAGATCTGATTAGCAAATAATAATAACTGTAATTTGAAACTTTTCAGGTATTGTCAAATATCGTGAATAAACTGATTTTTTCCCTGCAATTTGAGATTAAGTTCATTCATGTGTACGAGGTCTGTGAAAAAAGCGAAATCAGAAAGCCACGTTTCGTTGTCTAAGACGTCAAATTGATTATAAATGTCTTTATCAAGAAGAAAATTCACAATATCGTCTTTTAAATCCCAAATTCGTTCAAATACTTTTCCAGCACTTAACCAACGAACTTTTGAATAATACAGGATATCGGAATGCTCAGCATGTACGGACTCCAAAAACTGTTGAAACTGGCGATGTTATAATCCTCTGGAACGAATCATATTTACTAGTTTTACAACAATATTAAGTATATGGTCAATATCTAAAGCCGATTTACAGAGAGCATCCTGATGTATAAGGCAATACAAAAAAACAACATCATTTCCGGATACTTAGAATTAATTTTCCCAACAAATCCTTGATTGATTCCAACCATATTAGGAGCACCATCTGTAGTTACATTACAGAACTTATCAATAGGTAAACGAAGTTTATCGATGCAGTTTTCAAATTCACAAAATATATCGGCACCAGTCGTTGATCCTTTTATTGACTGCTAGTTCTTCTGTAATTTCAAAGTGGTTGTTGATTCCTCTTACAAATACGAGTAACTGCGCAGTATCGCTGATATCTGTACTTTCATCCATGGTAATTGAATAAAAAATAATTTTTTGAGTTTTTGTAGTCAGTTGCGAAATTAGATTTTTATCAATATTTTCAATTCTCTCGGTGATTGTTCTTCTTGAGAGAGACAGTGACTGAAAATCATTTTTCATTTCAGGGCACATAATATCACACACATCTATCATGCACTGCTTTATAAATTCACCATCTGAAAATGCTTCATTAGATTTAGCAATATTATAAGCCAACATATAACTGGCTTTCGTAGCGCATCTTTGAGAATGATTAGCTCTCCGAAATAATTGTTGTTGACTTGATAAATTTTTTAATAAATCTTTCGATTTAATTTTTTTCACCTCTTAACTTAACGACGAGAAAGAGTGGTTTTCATGTTTGCTCTTGACATGGCTTTGAATGTTATATTCTTTTAAAACTGCAACAGTTGTATTGCAAAGTAAGCACACAGGTTTTTCTTTAAATAGAGTAAAGAAATATTTCCACGTCCATTCTTCTTTAAAAACTCGACATTCTGAATCCACTTTTCTTCTTTTAACATCCATTTTAGACGTTACCTACTACGGAGAACAACACACAGAAACGCAATTGACGAAAGCTTACTGCTAACCATGCATAGGTAACTCTTATGAACTAGCTTGTCCCATGAGAGCTGTTTGCGACTACAGTCGCCAGAGGCGCTGTAATCACCTTAAATTTGAACGTTGTCAGATCTATAAAGAAAAATTTCTCAGATTTTCGTCATTCATCTGATCTATTGATTAAAGTTACTAATATGTAATAGGTATAAACATATTTTTTCATTATCATAACATAAAACTTGGATGTTAGTTTGGATTTGAATTTGTATTTTCACTTACCTTTCAATACCCTACACTACAGAAGCTATTCAAGTTGTATTTTTTAATTAAAATAAAAATCATAAGTTTTTAATGATAATTTTGAGATATGGCAACATCACAGCAGCTCTACGAGAACACAATACGCAGGCGCATCGATTTCTCGCCCAATGTTTATCCATAGATAAAGGATAGGTTAGGTTAGGATGATTTATTTTTATCAACCCCAATACCTATTCCAACTCATTATCATTATTATTCCAATTAGTGTTGTATTGAGACTAAGTTGAATTTCAATTTTTGTGTGTGTTTATTAAGCTGATTTAACCAAACCATTCCAATATGGTGTTTTCTTGTTGTGTGCCAACATGCAGAAGCCGGGGCGTCACTGTGAAAATGCATCAATTTTCCAAAAATTATGAAAATGTGAGTACCGGCGTTACTTCCAATATTAAAGCTGTGATAATTATATTAACAAAATCTGTTATATGTTATTTTTTCCACTACTAACATGAGCAAACATTATTATTTACCTCATACGTCTAATGAGAAGTAGCTCAATATTCACCTAAAACTTTATTTATTTAATGAAATGAACATGAAAAGGAAACTCTAGGAAATGTCCTAAGAAAATGAAAATGATCAAAAGATATGAAAATTATTTAAAATAATAGTAGAAATGACGTTTATTGAATCCCCTCAGTTTCAATGATTTTATTCAATGCTTTGACAAGTATTCCGAGCTGATATTTCGATATCCTTGAATAATTGGGGAAATGACTAATTTTAAAGTAAAAATAAGGTCTTTCGGTATTAGTTCGGCCATTATTAGTGAAAAAAATACTATATATACTTCGGTTGAGAAAGCCATATTTGTATATTGTATATTATATTAATTATTATCTAACTGGTAAATAAGCGTATGTAGTGAAACCGTTTTTTTCTTCATTAATTCTTAATGAATCTTCCAGTTCCAGAGAAAAAATTCAAATTTTATATGTACGGTTCCCGCTATTGCTTTATTTCTGACTACACTCGCCAGAGGGCGCGGTAATTAGTGAACAAAACTCTTAATACTGAGTTGCCTATCTATTTATTGAAAATCAACCTAACCCAACCTATCCTTTATCTATGCTGCTAACTAATGCTCTTGCGCGGTGTTTGTTGAGGCAGTGGGAGTTTCGGGAATTACACAAACAATTACTCGATTCACAGCGGGTCGTTGCAGATGACGGACTAAGTCGCTAACTAACTGATCTTCGGGCGGCCTCGCTTGTATTTATACCTACCTGCAAGGATTGTTCGGGAATTGGATTTTTCCGGATCTTTCGAGAAAACAGAACAATGAATCGGAAATGCGAGTGTCTGGGAGTTTCGAGCGAAGATGAGTCATCTGTTTAGGTCGGATCGATTTGTCCAGAATACTATTGTGTTTTGAATATCGCCGCAGGTAGTTTTTATGCGGGTCGTCACATTACTAAGTAAGAATGTGTTCAAACATTCTCACAACGGCACTCTTAAAAGGGCCGGATTAAACCTTTCCGCGGGCCGTAGTTTCCCCATCACTGGTCTAGACAATTTTCGATTTGTTTCGCCTAAAATTCGGCTCTTCAGTTGTAGAAATTACCACATGAAAAGTTCTTTTGTTTAAAGTTCAAAAAGAAATCTGAGGAAAGAGCAAAGATCGCCAGATCGCTCAAATTCGCAAAACATTTTCGGTCAAACGATAAAGCCGCGAGGCCGTCGAGATTCGATCGTTTGATGTGCGGAAATTCTCAGTTCATCCAATGCTTCATGCAAATAAAGAAATCTCAGCTTTTGCTTTGGGAAAACTAACTATATATATTTTTTCAATTTCTTGGGTGTCAGGTTGTGTAATTAATTAAATCATTTTATTGTTATTGACGTTTCGTTCCTGGGTTAGGAACTTTCTCAAAGTTTATTATTGACTGAATCAAGTTTCATCGTTTACAGTTTAAAATTAAAAAACACATATACAATAGGTAAAAAACATTCATAAAACAAACATTTAAAACAACCATCGATACAAATTCTATGACATTATACAGGGGGAGTATGGAAAGATTTCAGATATATTATTTTATTAAATTATGATAAATCTGACTTAAGTTTTTTACATCTTGCTTATCGTTGACTGTATTTTCTTCCTTTTTAATGTGCACCATTTCTTTAATTGTTAATTTTTTGTAGTTTGAATCTTGAGCTAGAATTTTGGTGTTTTTAAAATCAAACTCATGGTTTTCATTGCTTTCATGTTTGTGGAGAGCCGTGGAAGCATTTTTGGTATATAAGATAATAACTAATCATAATACTATCAAAACTAAACTGTATGATAAAGTAACCTCATCAAGCCGATACCTTAACCACAATTCCAACCATCCAAAGTCCCATAAAAACAGCGTAATTACTGGATCAGTTGACAGAGCCATTAAATTAACTTCTCCAGAATACAGACCAGATGTTTTAAAACAAGTTAGAACGACTTTAATAAGCAATCACTATCCAATACATACCATAAACCATATTTGCAAACAAAGAGTCTATAAAATATATAACAACCCATCAAAGAAATACTCTAAAAACAAAGTGTCAAACAATAATAAATATGTAGCAATGCCATATACAGAGCAGCTTTCTGAAAAACTCAGTTACATATTTTCTAAACATGATATCTCTATATGTCACAAAGCTCAAATCACCCTATCACCACTATTCACTAAATTAAAAAGTAAAATAAAAACCACAAAAAAGTAAAACGTTATATATTCTATACCCTGCCTAAACTGTCCAAAAAAATACATAGGAATGACCACACAAACTTTAGAAAATAGATTAAATGGCCATAAATATACCAAAAATGCTTCCACGGCTCTCCACAAACATGAAAGCAATGAAAACCATGAGTTTGATTTTAAAAACACCAAAATTCTAGCTCAAGATTAAAACTACAAAAAATTAAAGAAATGGTGCACATTAAAAAGGAAGAAAATACAGTCAACGATAAGCAAGATGTAGAAAACTTAAGTCAGATTTATCATAATTTAATAAAATAATATAGTCTTTCCGTACTCCCCCTGTATATTGTCGTAGAATTTGTATCGATGGTACTTGTTTTAAATGTCTGTTTTTATGAATGTTTTTTACCTATTGTATATGTGTTTTTTAATTTTAAACTGTAAACGATGAAACTTGATTCAGTCAATAATAAACTTTGAGAAAGTTCCCAACCCAGGAACGAAACGTCAGTAACAATAAAATGACTTAAAAAATAATACTTTTATTATTATATATATATATATATATATATATATATAATTTTAAATTAATTATTTGCCAACTAAATAATCAGGATTATTTTTTGTGGGTTTGTGGCAATGATACCAAGTGTAATCTTTTAAATATTTATTCTACGAGCTTTCGAATACAATCGTATTCATTTTCAAGTAATTATTTAACGAGATTGCAGGTAAAGTTGTAAAATATATGTATAATAAATCATTTCAAATAGTATATATATATAGGATTATTTTTTTGGGTTTGTGGCAATGATACCAAGTGTACTCTTTCAAATATTTATTTTACGAGCTTTCGAATACAATCGTATTCATTTTCAAGTACTAAAAATTATAAAATATGGTCAAAAATTAAAATAAAGGGTATATAAAAAAAAACTTACATTATTTTTTTATATACCCTTTATTTTAATTTTTGACCATATTTTATAATTTTTAGTACTTGAAAATGAATACGATTGTATTCGAAAGCTCGTAAAATAAATATTTGAAAGAGTACACTTGGTATCATTGCCACAAACCCAAAAAAATAATCCTGATTATTAAGTTGGCAAATAATTAATTTAAAATTATATATATATATATATATATATATATTTTGTATTCTTGGGAAAGAACCAAAAAAAGCGAAACAATATATATATATATATATATATATATATATATATATATATATATATATCATCATCATCATCATATGCAGCTTATTCAACCATTTTGTTATGGTGTAGCCTCCCTTTACATATTTATATATTCCACTTCCATGTGGGCCCATTGTTGTCTATTGCTAGCTATGCGGCCCCAAGTTGATCCTGCGAGTTTCTTTATGTCGTAGTCCCATCTTAAGTTGGGGCGTCTTCTTGGTCTTTTCACACCTCGGGGATACCATTGCGTTATCTTTGTGGTCCATCTATCGTCTGTCCTTCTAGCGAGATGCCCCGCCCATTGCCACTTTAGGGATCTGATTCTATTTATGACATCTATCATTTGGGTCTTTTGTCTGATCCAATCAAGCCTTTTTCTATCTCTCCTTGTTATTCCAAGCATGCATCGTTCCATAGACCTCTGCGTTACCTGGAGTTTTCTAATGATATCAGTTTGCAGGGTCCAGGTTTCACAGCCGTATGTTAATACTGGTAGTACGCACTGATCAAACGCTTTCTTTTTCAAACGGAGTGACATTCTAGACTTGAAGATGATAGAGTTCTGTCCAAATGTTCTCCATGCTAATTTGATTCTTCTGTTTATTTCTGGATGTAGAGAGCCTGATATGTGTATTAGTTGACCCCGGTATATGTATTCCTCTACTATTTCCAGGGCAGTGTCATTAATTGTTATTTCTTGTGCGTTTATCAGTTCGTTATACATTATCTTGGTCTTACTCAGATTTATTTTAAGGCCTACTTCGTTGCTTGCTGCATTCAATTCATTTATTTGTTGTTGCATTTCGCCAGGGTTACTCGCTATCATGATGATGTCATCAGCGAATCTTAGATGGTTCAAGTATTCTCCATCTATATTCAGACCTGTGTTGTTCCAGCCCAGTTTTCTGAAGATGCTTTCTAGTGTTGCTGTAAATAACTTCCCTATATATATTTGCTAGGATCTCAATATATGGCTTGTCGATCCCTTGTTCTGTTAAGGCATTTATTACTGCTCTGGGATATATAGAGTCGAATGCTTTCTCAAAGTCGATGAAGGCTAGTGCTAGTGGTTGGTTGTATTCTTTGGTTCGACTGATAACCTCTTTGAGGGTATGGATGTGATCTATTGTACTGAAGCCTTTGCGGAATCCAGCCTGTTCTCGTGGTTGGGCCGAGTCTAGTGTATTTTGTATTCTGTTGTGAATGATCTTTGTGAATACCTTGTACGTCACTGGTAGTAGACTTATTGGTCTGTAGTTCTTAATGTCTTCTTTGCTGCCTTTCTTGTGGATCAACACTATAAGGGCGCTGTTCCACTCTTTAGGTATGCTCCTGGACATCAGACAGTTCGTGTATAGTTTGGCAAGGTACTTCCATGTTTTAGCTCCTGCATATTTGAGTATTTCGGTCGTGATGCCGTCATTTCCCGCTGCTTTGCCATTTTTCATGCTTTTCAGTGCCATTTCTACTTCCTCCACCAAAACTTCTGGTATGGCATCTTCCGAGTGTTCTATTATTTCTTCCAAATTTTCAGGGGCCTTGTATAGGTCTCCATAGAATTTGGCTACTAGGTCTATTATTTCATTCCTGTCTGTGGTTCTTGTGTTTCTATCAGTTAATGCAACTATCTGTCTTTTCCCTATTATAAGTGCCCTTTTTGCATTTTTGTAGCTTTTACGGTTTTCTATTGTTGTTTGTACCAGTTTCTCGTTGTAATTTCTGATATCTCCTGCGATTTTCTTTCGTATCGTCTTGCACAGTTCGGTGTATTCAATTCTTTGAATGTTTGTTGTCTTTCTCATTTCTCTTCGTTTTTGTAATAGTGCTTTTGTTTCCGGAGTTAGTTTTTTGTGTTCACCTCGTTGTTGCAGACCTCCCACTTCTACGGCGCAGTTTCGAATTGTGTCCATCAGTTCAGGGTTGTTATATTCCACTTTTTGTAGTATTTCTTCTAGTAGTGCTTCATATTGGTGAGAGTTCTCTCTCAGCCTTTCGTTGTTTATGTTTTTCGTTGTGTTGGTTTTGATTAGTCTTGACCTTTCTAGTTTTATATCTAAGACCAGTCGAGCTCTAATTAGTCGATGGTCGCTTCCTGTAGTGAACTTGTTGAGCGTGCTTAGATCTTTTACTGTGTTAATTTTATTGGTGAGGATAAAGTCTATTTCGTTTCTGATAGTTGCACCGGGGCCTTCCCACGTCCATTTCCTGTTAGAGTTCTTCTTGAAGAAGGAGTTTGCCACATACATGTTCTGAAAGTGTGCGAACTGTATTAATCTCTCTCCTCTTTCATTCCTTTCTCCAAATCCATATTTCCCCATTCCTTTTTCTTGGTCTTTCCTGTGTCCTACTTTGGCATTAAAGTCTCCCATTATGTATTTGAAGTGACTATTGTCGTTGCTGAGCGCTTGGGTTATTTCATTATAGAAGTCTTCTATTTCGTCGTCACTATGGCTGATTGTTGGGGCGTATACCTGAATAATCTGGATAGTATATCTTTTGGAGAGTCTTAGTGTTATGCTGGCTACTCTGTCTGAGGTGCTTGTTATCCTTATGATTCTATTTTTCCAGGTTTTCTTAATTAGGAATCCTACTCCGCTTGTTCTTCCTGTTGGTGTTCCTTGGTGGTATAGAAGATTCCCTGATTCAAGTTCTATGAGTTCTTCATTTTTTCGTCTTACTTCGCTAATGCCCATGATATCCCACTTTATTTTTGCTGCCTCTGTTTCCAGTTCCATAATCCTAGCTTGATTAGAGAGTGTACGGCAGTTATAAGTTGCTAGGTGTAATGTAGTCAATGGGTAGTGGTATAGATTCCGCAGATTCTTAGCACCCTCTACCCTCGTGGCTGGTTCCCAGGATCTACCCCTCCTAGGGCCCTTCGGGCTTACGGAGAATGAGGGCCGTAACTTGTCCTTGTCTGTCATGCTGGGGTTGTGAGGCGTACCTTACCACGCTGCCTCAATGCGGGTTGGCAAGGGGCGAGGGATGTCGTCCGCCAGTTTTCGCCATTTACTGACGGACCCTGTACCCCCAGATTTTTAGTGGAACTCTTCATTTATGAAAAAGCTCTTACTAGAGTGAGATTCGAACCCCCATCCTTCAGGTCAAGAAAACCCAATTTCCGGCGCTCTAACGCACTCCGCCATCTGGGGGTAAATATATATATATATATATATATATATATATATATATATATATATATATATATATAGATATATATATATATATATATAAATATATATATATATATATATATATATATAGATATAGTTAAACGTGACTTTACAAACTAATAAAATAGTAAAAATATATATATGAATATGTTTAAAATTAGAAAACAATTTGACTAATTGTCAAAAATATTAAAAATCCATGTCCTCAAAGGGGATGGATAAAGATTAAAATCAACGATTCATTGCCACTTTGCAACTAATACTAATAAGGAAATAGAGAGAGCAAAACTACACATGTCAAAAATAGATAGATGTCATTTTTTATAAAAAATTTTTTATTTTTTATTTACAATTTGGAGTAGCTCTGGTGTAATTTTGCCAACTCTCAGTAAATCTTCTACTATGTATACATCTAAATTGAATTCAATGGATAAGTATTTCTGGCCAGATTATTCTTCTTAGTAAATTGTTGCTGTAATAAGTATGTATATATTAAACTTAAGCTATCTACGTCTTTTTTGTGATTGAGAGTATTACTGCATTCACTAATGTAGCACATTTCTAAAATCTTTCTCTGTGTCAAGGATAATAGCATTCTCGTACTGTACTCTGTGATCATTCTGGTTAACATGTATACTAAGGCTAGTGGCCTGTGGTTTGTTTTTACAATCGCTTTTATGCAAAGCTAATCTTTTTGCTAATTTTTGGCCAGTGTGCCCTATATATAACAACCCACATTCACAAGGGATACCATATACGACGCCAGACTTTTGTAATGTCGGTGTTTTATCTTTTAAGTTAGAGTAGAATAAGTTAAGTTTTTTACAATTGTAATTAGCTACTACTATGTTATAGTTGGAAAACAACCTACTCAATGAAGGAGATAGATTGTGTATATATTGTAATTTAGCATACCTTAAGGGTTCTGCTACATTCGTAATTGAATCACGGCCAGCAATACCGTCATTGTTACAAAACAATAGTCTATTAACAAGTTTTACAGGATATTGATTTTGTAAGAGTAAGTCCCTAAGAATTACAAGATTTTTTTGGATAAATTTCTCGTGACAAATTCTAATTATTCTATTTTTCATAGCTAATACTGCATTGATTTTTTGCTTTTCTGGATGGTATGATGAAAAAGGTATGTATCTACCTGAATTAGTTGCTTTTCTATACCAATCCAAACAAACAACGTTATCAGTATTTCTAATTACTAATGTGTCTAAAAAAGGAACAGATGAGTGTGACTCCTCCTCTACCGTAAACTTGAGGTTAGAATTAAATGAATTGAAAATATTAAGTACAGACTGTACTTTTTCTGTAGGAACAGCTGTAAGCAAGTCATCAACATATTGAAAGATAAATGGAAAATCAAAATCAACAGTCTCAATTACAAAATATAAAAGTTTGTTCATGACTATCTCAGCTATTACTGGTGAGGTAGCCCCACCCATCGGAAGGCCCATCTTTTGTTGATAGAAATTGTTATTAAATGAAAAATAAGTGTTGTTATACAAGTATTGAACAATATCTATGAAATCTCGTTTTGAAATATTACAATGTTGTTGAATCAGAGCAAAATGTTCATCAAAAATGTTGGTAATTAAGGATAGTGGAATATTCGTAAACAAAGAGACCACATCAAACGAAACTAAGACGAAACCCTCAGGTAATTTATAATTATTTATCTTTGTTGAAAATTCAAACGAGTCTTTGATTCTAAACTTATTAAAGTTACTGAAGGCTTTGTCCAGTATTAACGATATGAACTTAGCTAAAGGTTGTGTAGAAGCACCTATACATGATACTATCGGTCTAAGTGGAATATCCTCCTTATGAACCTTCGGTAAGCCATAGTATTTAGGACAAATACCGTTATAAGTGTACAAGGACTTTGCCTCTAAATCTGTAATATTTTTTTTGTCTTTAAGTTTTTTAATCAATCTATTGCAACTTGTTTCAAGAGAGCTGGTTGGATCTTTATTGACTAGTTTATATGTGTTAACATCATTCAGTAATTCTAAAGACTTCTCAACATATATATATATATATATATATATATACTAAACATAGGTTTATTGGGGAAGCGGCAAATTAAAACGAGTACCCTTTATACTTTATACTATATATATATATATATATATATATATATATATATATATATATATATATATATATATATATATAAAGAAGATGTAGGAATATCGCGTTATATGTTTACAACAAAGAAATTCATGCGTAATTCACGCAAAATAAAGGGCTACTGGAATAGAGTGGTAACCGTGGACATGCATGTTTCTGGCTCATTTTGCCTCTTCAGCACGGCATAACCAAATAAGGATGTGAAATTTGGGAGCAAAGATGTATCGAAACATGGGAAAACACAAAATAACGGATTTCAGCAGGGAAACCAAACGCTCATTTGTGTCTCCAATTGGAAGATCCCGAGTTTTCAGGACAACAACCAACATCGACACGGAGGCGCATATAGCCCCCCGCCATGAACCTTCCGACCCATAGTAAATAACAAAGAAGATGTAGGAATATCGCGTGATATGTTAACAACAACAAATAAATTCATGGGTAATTCGATGTTGGTTGTTGTCTATATCTAAAGATTGTAGGGATTAGTTCTTTATTATAAAATTTATAGAAATTCAGTTTGAAGATAAATGAGATAAAAAACAGTGTTAATATTTAGAAAAAGGATCTTATAAAATTAAAACATCTTACCATTAAATGATTTTTATATCTTACACAAATACCTCAGGAAAGTCGTTTTTCTTGACACATTTTATCTTCTTAAAAATTATTAAAATTTTGACTTAAACGAGGGTCTATAGTAGATAACGAAATTTATCTTTCATATAGACACACCTCGTACTTTAATGTATACCGAAGATCCCAAGTTTTCGGGATCTTCCAATTGAAGGCACAAATGAGCGTTTGGTTCCCCTGTTGAATTCCGTTGTTTGTGTTTTCCTTTGTTCCGATTAACATTTTTCCCCCAAATTTCACATCCTTATTTGGTTATACCGTGCTGAAGACGGCAAATGAGCCAGAAACCTGCATGTCCGCGGCTACCACTCTGTTTCAGTAGCCTTTTTTCTTTTTGCGTGACTTACCCATGAATCTTTTTGCTGTTGTTGGTTACATATCACGCGATATTCCTACATCTTCTTTGTTTTTAACTATGGGTCGGAAGGTTCAGGCAGGGGGGCTATATGCGCATCCGTGTCGATATGGTTGTTGTCCCGAAAACTCGGGATCTTCCAATTGAAGGCACAAATGAGCGTTTCGTTCCCTGTTGAAATCCGTTGTTTGTGATTTTCCATGTTTCGATTAACATATTTGCTGCCAAATTTCACATCCTTATACAATTTCAATTTTCCATATTTAAAAAGCGTAGATAAACATTTATTTGAATGGAGAATTTATTCAATTTGTTTTTAACGTTATGCTTTTTACTTTTTCGTAATCTTTTTTCGTGTTTAATCATCAAATAAATTCCATATCTACCATAAGTAATGTAATGTACTATTTAAACAAGTATATCAATCTATATTTAAAACGCGAACAACTTAAAGTACTTCAAATTTTCCCAAATGATTTTCCTGCAACTCAGGATTGATTGATGGCTCACGCTTTGTATTCACATATTGGCTGTTCACCCGTTTTCCTGAAAACGTATTATAGTTTGTTATTTCAAATAGATTATCTTGTATAATTTTTGTTCTCAAAATACTTGAAATTATTGAGATTTTCTCATGTTTCCTATACCTAAAGGCCATAATTTCGGAGTTATAGATAAATGTAGGTTTATTATATCGACCGAACTTAATATAATACAAGATGGCATCATTAAATAAACTCAGGGGCGTACCGCGGGGGGGGGGGGGCGGTCGGCCCCAGGCCCCACACCGTCATAGACCCCCAAAACAAAAGGTGAAATTGTAGATCTGGCCAACGACCCTAATCAAAAAGTAGAATTGATAAAAAAGCGTTATTTGGCGATATTATTCAGAGGCATATTTTTGATAAGTAGATTGAGACACACCAAAAAAACCTGCTTAAAAACGATTTTGTCCAGTTCCCTGATACATAAATATGAGGTATGGAGACTTGGAAACAAAGCCATTACATATGAAAAGATTTGATTTAATCGTACGAAATATGAAGCTAAGCGAAAGAGAGTTGAATAAATCATACACAAGTTTTATGAAGTAGACAATAATAGTGGTTGTGCGGCAGGAAAAAAATAATGCCTCACTCGCAAAAGAATTAAAAAACAAAAAAAATATTTGCTGGATTCCTTCAAAAACTTGCATCCAAAATTTCTCATTACGAGTTTGATGAAAATTGGGAATAATTCGTTCTGCAAATTGCGTCCATTTTGAGTTGTTGTGCCTCAGCTTACAGCCCGTGATACCTGTGCTTGTGTTGCTAATGAAAACAGCGATTTTTAATTAGGTGCCTTTGAAAATGCAAAAGTTCTCGACTTTGCAACATATCAAACTGCACTGGAAACAATTTTCTGTGACCATTACTCGGAAAAATGCTTAGCGAGAACTTGCCAGGACTGCTCAATGAATATTTTACCATACAAGGAGTTTGATAATAGTATGGACATTGCAGTCAAACAATAGAAGCATAGCAAGGAACTGATTAAAGACATTAAAACTACACAGGATCGATATGTCACAAAGTAGAGAAAGAGATGTACAACTTGAAAACTCGTGATTTAGTTATGCAGTTAGGAGAGAGTGATCTTCCAAAATAATTCCAACATGAATAGAACATCGTTCATCAATATAACACTATTAAATCTTTGGAAGAATCACAGAAAAGTATGCAGTAATTCACATGGACTTCTCGGAAATCTACACAACTGAATACAACCAAGAAATTCAGTCGTACCATTTTGGCGGCTCAAATTTCTTTACATACAATGGTGGTTTACACAAAGGATAAAGTAACATATCAATGCACTGTGTCGTTAAATTTATTTCACAACGTTGGAGCCATTTGGGCACATTTATAGTCTGTCCTCATAGGTTTGCCATCCTCTGTTGAAAACCTGCATTTTTTGAGTGACGATCCTGTAACCCAATATCGAAATAAAACAATGTTTCTATATTTTGGGCTGCAGTCCACTGGCTATGAAATACACGTGGAATTCCCATGAGGTGGGAAAGGGACACCAGATGGAATCGGAGCTACATGCAAACGCACTGCAGACCAACTCATAGCTCAGAGATGTGACATTACAAACTTGTACGACTTTGTAGCTGTGCATCGAGAAAGGTGTCCAAATATACAGATCTCTGTTATTGAAGATGTTGACATAGATAAAGTTAACAAAATGATCAAGGAACATGAGAAAGAGCAGAAACCGTTTAAAAGAACTCTCTTAGTGCATCAAGTCTTGGATCATATTTATAACCCTAATAAACTTGTCTTGAAGTCACTAAGTTGCTTCTGTGATAATGTTGATTGTAATCATTATAACTTGGGGACCATAACGTACCAAACCAATACACAGCGGCTTCAAGTTTCAGATATTTTCACGGATTCTGAAGATGATATGATGTTAGCAAGTATGAGCCACATTGCGCAAGAAAAGTCTATAACGAGCTATGGCAGTGGAGATTATGTTCTAGTTACGTTAATAATGAGGAGAAAAGAATACCGATATGCCGCAATTTTGCTCAAAATGTAATGATGAAGATTGAGAGCTGACAGTTACATTCCTTAAAGTTTACAATGACGATGGCACAGAATTTGAAATAAATGATTATGATACCGCCAACGTGCCTTACGAAGACGTTATAGAAAAACTACCCGCTCCTAACCTAATCGTCAAGAAAAATACAGTATTGTACAAATTTTAAAAAACCCGTTAATGCTTACGAGAAGTGAAACAAATAGGGATAAAAATAAATACGAGGTATTAGGTAGTTTTAAGTTTGCAATGTTTGTGGTCTTATAATAATTAATGAAAGTCTGTATTTTGTTACTTTGATTATAGCTCATAGAATTTGTGAACTTAAGAGATAATTTGTTGTTTCAGCTGATTTTGCAATAAAAATGTGATTTGACATAATAACCGTGTTTGGCGTCAGTCCCTAGAACACTGATTTTGAAATATCATGAATTTGCCTAAAAATGTCAAGTAAAGTGAGTGTCCCTTTTAGATGCAGCAAAGTAGATGTTATACCCACAGCATAGAATATACACTGTTATGATTTTTAACGCACAGCGAACCTGCAACCTCTCTAGACATTTCAAAAAAAATGTTTCTTCTTGCTCTGCAAACCAGACCTCCACAGCTTTTAATACCTCCTCGTTGGAAGAAAATGTACGACCCTTCAAACTTTTCAGTTGAGGAAAGAGATGATAGTCGGACGGAGCCAAATCTGGTGAATAAGGGGGGTGTTCTTGCAGCAAGTTTTCTCATGTCCAAACTGACGTAAACTATATGATGAACGCGTTCATATGAAATATTCAGTGCTTCAGATATCCGTTTCAGCCCAATAAAATCATGTCATGAACTGCATCGATATTTTCGGGGACTGACACAGAAACTGGCCTTCCCGATCGGTCATCATCTTCAATGGAAAATTTAGCTCTTTTGAAGCTTGCAGTACAATTTTTCACGGTCGCATACGAAGGACATTGATCACCAACGGTATTAAGCATATGTTCGTAAATCTGCTTACCTCTTAACCCTTTCAAATACAGGTACTTGATGATGGCTCGTTACTCCAGTTTTTCGATTTTCACAATTTCGGTGGACATCTTTTTTCTTTTAATTTATTGCGTATTACTTTTTTGACGTCAAACTTTACACTGACACTTCTAATAAGTTATTATTCGTTGCTATGGTGACGCAATATTTTGTTTATGCATGGAACTGGTCTAGGCTAACTAGATATCAATACATCCTCGTATATGTGCATTGGAAATTTGAGGGTTTTTTCTTTGAGCTTATGCTTTATATTTGTCTATATGTATTTCTTGTGCATTTTTGGCTCTCAATTAATTATAACAAGTGATGTGTCCTTTAAAGATATATATTAAAATGACGTTTGGTCATTTTTTGACCTTCATCAGATTATAAAGTTCCATCATGGTAATTAATTTGCTACACTCTTATTTTTATTTAAAATTGTACAATGACGATACATTTAAAACACATTCAACATACACTAGGTATACGCTCACAAAAGTACTATATATATATATATATATATATATATATATATATATAAAAAGGAAGTAGTTCTTCATTTTTCGACCGGGAAATATTTATTTGTTAACGAAGATTTTGGGTTGGCGGTCATAAGAAATAAAAACTGTTTTTCTTATCCGCTCAATATTTCGCCATTATTTAATGGCTTCATCAGGAGCGGAAAGAAAATTGGTGTCAGTTAATTAAAATATGAAACAGCACAACACGTTCAACACATTTTTAGACCATTTTAAAAATGTGTTGAACGTGTTGTGCTGTTTCATATTTTAATTATGAAGCCATTAAGTAATGGCGAAATATTGAGCAGATAAGAAAAACAGTTTTTATTTCTTATGACCGCCAACCCGAAATCTTCGTTAACAAATATATATATATATATATATATATATATATATATATATATATATATATGTATATATATATATATATATATATATATATATTGTTATATTTTCAAACCTTTTAATATAATATCCCACGTTTGGAGACAATTTGTAATATTTCAATTCTTTAGATATAATTGCCCTACGATATGGAAATAAATTATACTATCTGGTCGCTGCGACAATTATTGTGCATACCACTTAAGTACGTATTGAATTTCAAATTTGACAGTGATTGTCAAATTAAATATGCCCGGCGCCAATAAATATCAATATAAAGATGAATTTATCTACAATCAACTTATTACTCCTATCTCAGGGTGAGATCAAAATTGTTCAAAATTAATTCTTCAAATTTATTAGTTTTTTTAAGATATTTCCAAACTAAATGTTTCACTATTATCAAACTCTCAAATAACTGTTAATTCAATATAATAAAAGGCCATTTAATTATTTTATGACATTTACTAATTTACTGTCACTAAAAATTTCAACCAAATGTCACTGATTAAATTTAAAATTTTATGAATGTAAAATGATAAGTTCAAAGATATTGGATACTGAATGAATACTACAGGTAGTTAGAATCAAAATTATATATCATACTATCAGATACGCAAAATTAACAAAATTGTTATTCCCAGAAATTATGATAAAAGAACAACAGTCGTAATCTCTACAAAAAAAACTTAAAATTAGAATACAACTATGCTAAAATTTAACCTAATGAATTATTATCAAACGTTCAAATAATAATTTACACTTGACGTGTATCAATGTCAAATACCGAAACTTCTGCTCAAAATGGTCTATTCACTTGATGTTGTAAATGATAGGTATCAATAAATTTGGTATATTTCAAATTTTCTTATATATAGATGCATCTTTAAACTGTATTGAATTTAAGGCCTGATATTTCTCGAGAAATAAATTTAAAACTGGAGAGGACTCACCCAATGGATCAGGAAATCTCGTACTTATTCTAACGTATTTAGAATACTGCAACTTTCTAAATATATACGATTTAGAAAAACTGGAACCACATACAGTTTTACGATACAATTCTTTTCTGAATTATGTACGCACTGACTTTATTATATGGGTTATTTATCTGATTGTATGATATGCAATTTATGCAATCTACCAAAAAAATTCGAGACAACTCTTATTCTGATGTTGTCTCTTCAAAGGATAAAAAGCTACTGACTAAATTTTTACAAAATAAATAATTCTCCTTTCTGTTGGTTACCGATTTTTCTTGTTTATAAAGAATTACTAATCTATAATTTTCAATAACCAAGTGAGATTTTGAAACTCTTTTATTACATTTGTAATCTTGCTAGCAGAGACCTCTATATTATAATTATAATTTCAAATATTTTCTCCAAATCCTATTATGTTCTATCTATCATTAGATATATTCTACTCAAATGTCATCGAAATTATGAAATGTCATGTTTGATATTTCTACTGAATCTTTCTTAATTCAGGAACTTACGTAGAGTACCGTGTGTATCGAGAGTATGACAACTAAAATTAAATAAATTTCCTTAGAGTATGACAACTAAAATTAAATAAATTTCCTTATGTTTTACTTATTCTTTAAATTTCAAACAAATAGAGGATGTGTATTAATATATATATATATATATATATATATATATATATATATATATATATATATATATATATAGGGCCCCTTCATCTATAGCCGCCCCAGGCCCCCAACTATGTCAGTACGCCACTGAATAAACTTGTTTCATTTGAATAATCTCCAATACCTAATACAAATCTCCTAATAGATAAGGAATTTTAACATTATGATAACGTATATTTGTTAGGCATATACTTAAATGGAGATAAGAAAAGAGAAAAGTATCAGCTCTTTGAAGAAGTATAATCTGATATCAATAAAATTAAGTACCAGTTTAAAATAAGGAATTTTCAACGCAATGAAATATTAGTCGATAATATAATTCAATTCATAATATTGATTTTTATTGATTTCATTATAAGGATTTTTGAAACAATGAGTAGCACGCTTCAAAACCGGACCAAAACATATCTAATCCTATTATTTCTTTTCGATCTCGTAAATCTACTGGGACTACCACCGGAGCGATCGTTTTCAGATGAGTAATTCGCCTTTTTTTTCTACAGATTAGCTTACCAGGTGCAGAAAGTTTCTTTTCAATTTAATGGTTATTATTGCAATAACTATGCGTGTTATAAGCGACAAAGTGGAGTATTACTAATTGTTTCATACATTAATTCTAATAGGATATAGGATACTTAATTAATCAATTATTTTGCAGTAAGGAATCTAAGGTAAATAATAAAAAACATGTAGTAGTCGTGAGGGTTTATTATATAAAATAATGTGTTTACATCTACCACGTAGCCGAGATATTTTAATATGTATCGATAAAAGACACATTTATCACGATTGACAGTCAGTCAGCCTCTTAAGAACTTACCTTAGAAATTATCTGTCTCGACACTTACTTGGTCTGGAATCTACTCATATTACTGTTTTTAATTGAAACTCACAGTTTCTAAATAATTCCACAATATATTGAATAGAAAGTTAAAAATTCTAAGAAATTTGACAATTGTTTCGATATTAAATATCATCGTCTGAATGACAGAAGTTGATGACTACCTGACGTTTAATAATTATCTCAGACAGCATGGGATATTCATAGAATAATCTTCAAATACTCCAAAAAGTATGAGAATATTCCGAATCAACTAAGAATGTTCTTATAATATTAATATTATTTTTGAATATTCTATTAATATTCCTTAGTGAATAAAGAAATGTGAATGGACTCCGACCCTGTCTCATGGTCAGCGAACTAAAAGCACCAAGCAACGCGATCATCAATTTCATAACACCGATGTAATAAATATAGGTTGATGACTATGGAAAATTCATTCATTCAATTATTATAATCCAGTCCAATTTTTCTATTCATTTATTATTAAAAGTTTATTATTTTGTCAAGTTACTTTTGTATTTCTAAGTTATATTGTAAATAAAATTCAAATAAATATTTTTTTGAAAAGTTAAAAGTGTCTCGACGAATATTTCTGGCGCTGCGAACAGGATTGACTTCGTACAGAAACCCAAGTTTTCCGATCAACTTTAGTTGTTAGACGAGAAAATCCAACGAACCGAGGCGAAAACAACGTAGTATGCAGAATACATCCCCAGTGATCATCCTCTTGTAAGTACAACGTTCCTTTTCTCCTTTATGAGCACTTTTAGTGATATTTCTGAAAGTAACTAACATTTATTGCTGTCAAATCTTTCAATAAATCCATTAGATAGCTCCAATACGGCTAAAAGTTCTCGATCTTCTAAAAATCAAATTTCAGAAACTCGAAACATTAATAGCTTAAATATGTCTCAACAAAATAACGATATTTCTAGTCTTTGTGCCACCCTTCCTGAATTTAATACGGGAGATAATCTATCGACTTTAATAAAATCAGTAGATAACTTAATTACGTTTCTTAGAACACAAAATCTTACTCAACCTCAAGAGTTTATATTAAACGCAAAGATTATTTCTCGCATAAAAGGTGAACCTAGAGATTTTTTAAATTACCCAAATTTAACGCTTTGGACAGATGAACGTTCATTTTTACTAGCTAAATACGGAGATCGACGCTCCGAAGATATTTTATCAACACAATTATCTACTACAGTACAGTACGATAACGAGACGTATGATCAATGAGTTAGTTTACACCGTGTGGACCAAATTAGTGCGTGGACCAAATCGTGGACTTATTTAGCTTAGAACATAAGTGTTTATACTGACTTTTTTGCTGGATTAAAATAGTCCAGGACCAAAATTGACATTTTTATATTAAAATGACATAACCTTAAATCTTGAGGAAATTCGATAGTAGACTTTGATTTTATTTAAAAATGGATACAAAAATAGTTGCAGTAGTAATAGAGTTCCTGAAAAAGAAAAAAATATTCAAAGATTAAAATTAGAGTCATCGAAGTCTCCATATTTAAGAAGCAATTTAGCTTACTTGCTTTTAACTAGCAGTAATTTTGTGGGATCGTTAGACAATCAAAGAATATGGATGAAACCTAGAAGTAGTGAAAATTGGACAATAATGTTAAATCAGTGAAGTACAAATCCACATCTGACCTATTTTTACTCTGTGCTTTTAGCAAACCGTCACTTTGGTCCACGAATACTAATATCCGTGTTTACACCGTCAAAAATTGAATTTGAACTACCCTAGATGAGATGGATCAAATTCGAGTACCAAATTTTACTCCTTGGTTGTTTACACCGAAAGTAAAGTACACGTGACGTCATTTAAACCTCGGACTAAAAATTTGGTACGTCCGGTGTACACGTACCTAATATCATCAAAGAATTTCAAATAACCTTAATGATTTGCTTCAACATATAGTTTTAAATGATAATGTGGAAACTGTAAATTTCAAAACCCCGTACTCCAAGAATATTGCTTTAAAAACTTTCCGCCCTGGTATTAACGAACTCTATTGTGAATATTTATCACAAATCCAAATACAATCTCTTGACAAAGCTCTTCAAAAATGTATCTCTTACGATAATCATAAGAATCAACAATTATATATGAACTTCTTAAGGAGTCAACAAAATAAAAAGTTACCTCCTCTTCATAAACCCAAACAAAATTCTTTCAATCCCAATCATAATAAATCCAATCAATCTTTTACGCAGAACCGTACTAGTCCGAATACTACATTTTCATCTCGGAATAACTCCCATCCAAATGCCGCGATTTCTCCAATAAATATATTTCATAATAATAACCCTTCTAGAAATAATCATAGTCTTAACAGACCTCAGTCTAATAACACTTCTGGAAATAATCAATCATTTAATAAACCGTCTTATTCTTTCGGAAATAACTCAAATCTTCATACACCGCAATTCCAAAGAAATTATCAAACTCCACAAAATATTCCAAGACCAATGAGTGGTGTACAAACAATTTCTACCAGAAACCAACCTATGAGCACTTCGACAAGAAGAACTTAGAATTTTAATGTAAATACCGACCGAAATGAAAGTTTTGAAAATTCTCGTGATACCTTTGATATTGACGATACTAACGAAAATTTTGAAACTAACGCAGACGGTCAAGACAATCATTTTCAAGAGGCCACTTACGAAATACCGTTTCAATAAACCATTTTATATTTGTAGGAATTATACAGGGTTGAAGCTGTACTAAAATTTTTTGTCAACATTCACTTTAAAAATTTCGTAGCAACTACGTTTATGAATTGGAAAAACTGAAATTGGTGGAAATCAAAAGATGAACGTTTATACTATTATGAAAAAATACAGCAGCTTTCCACTAATAATAAAAATCGTGTTATAAAAAATTGAAGTTGAAACTTTTATAGCATAATAATTGTCATTCCTAAGGGATTGTAAATCGAAAAAAAAATTTTCAATCTAATTTCCACGATACTTTGGATAGGGAGGTTTTTTGATACGGAAAATTCAAAAAATTTGTCAGTTGTTTGAGAAAAAAAACTATTTCAAGTCGAAAATTCAGGGAAATTATAGAAAGTTAAATTTTCTGGAAAATATACAGTTTGAGGAATATTCTTTGCTCACATGGAGCTTAACACAGAGTCCATAATTAAAATAACTATCCGGCCATAACGAATTTCACACTACAAAACATAAATTGATATCGAGTATTACCCCATCTAGCCGTTACAACTGCTCTGCAGCTCCTCCCCATATTTGAAATTAAATTTTTAACATACTATTCGGAAATTCTATTCCATTCCTCTATAAGAACAATTGTGCCAAAGTTTGCGATGGATTTAATCTTTCTTCAACGGCTCTTCTGAGTGCATCCAACATGTGTTCAATTGGATTTAGGTCGTGTGACCTTGCTGGCCCATCCAGGAGATCAATATTGGTGTCACGCAAGAACCACGTCACAATGCGTGCTGTGTGTGGACGATCGTTATCATGTTGTTTGTGTCACCTTGTATATTTGTTTTCTCTACCACTTTTTGTTTATTTTTATCCATATTTTATCTAACATTTTCATGAATATGCTCTAATTTTCCTTTATGGTTATTAACGTAATCTTTATAAAATGAATGAGACACACAAATTTCGTTTGGGTTTCTAGAATGTGTATGTCCAAAGGTAAGTTCAAAAGGTGTGAAGTTCATGGCACTGTGTATTGAATTATTGTAGGCAATTATAGCATAGTCCGTTAAGTGATTTTCATAGGGATAAATTTCTCCTAAAATTAATAAATGTTCTATTAAGGTGGAATGTAATCTTTCAGCTTTTGAATTTGACTCGTGATGACCAGGAGTTATGAAGTGAACTTTTATTTTATGTAATGCTAGGAGATTTGTGACTGTTTCATTGTTACATTCTGTACCTTCATCCACTATTATTAATTGGGGAATTCCAAAAGAAACAAAATATTTTATAAGTGCTTTACTTATAACAACTGCAGATTTGCATTGTATAAATATTGCTTGCGCGAATTTTGTGAACGCGGCAATTAATGTTAATTATTATAACTGATGAATCCTATAATTTTACTACTTTAATTAATTGAAGAATTGTATTATGTGATCATTTTAGAAGTTCCAATAATTCGTCAGTTCAAAAGTGACAGAACAAAGTGATTGATACAGGATGATCAGAACATAACTCACATGTATGCATATGTCATTCATTTGCTCTATATACGCATTGAAAAAGATGAAATTAATCTACATTTTTTTCGAGTAAAAAATCTTAGTGATTCTTGCAATTGGACTTTGGTTAGCGATATGAGGAGATCTGATAAAAAGTTCGATGATTACTTAAAATCAAAGTTATCAATAATATGCGATGATCCTGATACGAGATATTCCAATTTAAATTTAGTTTGGCAGGCTCTTCAAAATATCTTCAAAACAATTGGAAGTATAGTTCATTATTATTTTATATAGGGGACTCAAGCAAACTATCACTTAAATGTCAACATGGCGTCTGTGGGGCAAATATATAGAAATTATATATGAACTAGAATGCCAATATGCTGAAAATTAGCTGACGCCTCGAGAATATGCGCACATGCACTTCTGAGTTTGCGCAGTGAACAAAACAGATGCCGCGTGATTTGAAATGAGTCAGAACCGCCCTTCCAAATTCGTTTTCCAATGTACATATGAAAATATTTCGAAATTTTTGTGTATATAAATGAAATGAGGGACTATTTCTGTTTCCTAGGAATTATGTATAATTTCTATGTTATGTTGGTATATATAAATCCTACACCATGAAATGAATCCCAAGTTATAGTTACTTTAGTTGAAAAACCTGTATTTTTTTTCATGAGGTATGATTCTGTAAAATATATTCATAATCATAGATCATTTAGAAACAATGGTTCAGTACTAAATGAACAGCCCCATACAGTGTCAAAAAGTTTGCACCATATGTATAATATTTTCATTATTAAATACTGTATGTAAATGGAAAGGAAATCATATGAAATTTGCAAAATGATTTTTATTAACAATTTGTTAGAATACATATAGTTCCAATCATCCCATGTCACATAAATTAGCAGCATAGAATTCAAATATATATAGAGCATTTTCAGTTCCTATGAACAAAAGTTCGATAGAGAAATTAATACAATTAAACAAATAGCAACATCCAACGGTTATCCGTTACATATGATAAATAAACTAATTAATGAAAAAGAAGAAAAAGTAGCATTAGAACTGATATTTCCTAAACAAATTGAGGAAATAAAAGTTATAAAACCATCACATATTATCTTCTTTAGCAACGAAGACAACAATTTCTTTTAAAACAGAAAGCAACGTAAGTACAAAATTGTTAAATGTGAAAACAAAAATATCCCCATTAAAGAAGTCGGGTATATATAAACTTAAATGTCCAGAACGTAATGATGTCTATTTGTGTCAAACCCTTAGAAATTTTGAAATCCGATACAGTAAATACTTACGAGCATACAGATTAAAACAACCAGATAAATCGCACTACGCAAAAACATCTACTTGACACCAATCATTCATGGATACCTAACACAGAACTAAAAGTACTACACATTTGTAATAAGAAGCAAGAACTGGATTTTCATGGATTGGAAATTAGAAGGAGAAGAAACCCACAATATGAAGTCGTCAATGAATGGAGAAATCTAGGGAGTTCTCCACTTTAAACTGTCTTCTTAACTGATAATTGTAAAGATCAGCAGATATAGTTTTCCTGGTTTTCTATACGATGACTCTGACGACGAGGAAATTTAATATCGAAATAATTGTAAAATTTCTTAGAATTTTTAACATTTTATTAATGTATTGTGGAATTATTCAGAAACATTTAGTTTCATTTAAAACAGTAATACATTATTCTATATAATTTCCATTCGCATCGTCAAAATTCTACTTGTTCAAACGGTTTACCAGGGAAAACAAAAAAATGCACAAAATAACCTGCAAAAATCATTATTATAAATTGTCTTCTTCTCTAAAAACATAAAAACAAATAAGGACCATAATAATTGTGGGTGATTTATTAATGATGAACAATAAATACAACAAGGTCAACCCAGAGAGACCAACATTCTTGATCTGGATTTAAAATCACTGGTGAGAAAATAAAATTAGCTTTGAAAGCTCCTTCCTCTTGTACTCTCCCCTAATAGTTTCGGTTTGGTTTTTGGCAATGTTATAAAACCTGATTTTTTGGTATATTCTTACTAGACTTTTTAGAAGATTTATTTTATGATTATCCTCATATGGGGAACAGTCAAAAATACGATCTGCTAAATATCTTGGTATTCTGAACCAATATAGCAGATACTTTCTGAATGAACGTTTCTATAAATTTTTTTCATTGGGCGTGCAATTTTCGGTTACATTAAATACCCGTTCAATTTTCTTCTCAGTAAAGAAACAAATGGGAGGGTGGGGCACAATGGAACACGGGGCACAGTGGAAAAGTTCGTGTACCGGATTCACAGAAGTGTCCAGTGCAACGGGATTCCGGTAGTAAGCACTGCGGGCCACACCCAACAAAGTCAGCTAATCGTCCCCTGCTCATCAGTCGTGTACCAAACTTGACGAGGTAATGTGTTGTTTTTCGCTGTGAAAGTAAAAATTTAACGCCAACGGATTTTTGCCTCCAGGTAAGAGTGATTTCTTAATTCAATCGGCTTTTATGGCATTTCATTGTGCATCTATTCCTGAAGTTTTTGCTCGACCTTCGCATTTCTACTGCTTCACGTTTGTGGTACAGAGTATGGGAAAGTAAAATGGCGTGTTTTGAGTTCCTTGAAACAGATGAATTTGGGGCACAATGAAACGTTTCATTGTGTCCCATGTGTTTTTCATTGTGCAGTAAGAATGGTTTTTTCTTCTTGTTTCAGAAATTGTGCTAAATTGACAGCGCAAGAGTACCAAGGGGCTCTTCTCGGTAGATGACATGAAGGCATCAGTGGAAATGGTCATGAATGTAAACAGTTTAAGACGTGCTGCTACATTGAAGAACGTTAGTTATGTCACTTTATCAAGATATGTGAGAAAATGAAAAGAATATGGTGATGGTGAAGAAGAGAATGTGAAATATGCACCTAACTACACAGTTAGGATGGTCTTTACACTGAAGCAGGAGGAGAAACTGAAAAACTACCTCATTATGTGCTCTAAAATGTTTTATGGCCTACCAGTTGAAGATTGCAAGCGAGTTGCATACGAAATGGCAGTTATGAACAAAATACCATGCCCTGTATCATGAAGTGAGAAGAAAATTGCAGGAATTGACTGGTTTCACGATTTTCTGAAAAGGCACCCCAAACTCAGCCAAACTCCTGAGGCTTGCAGCTTGTCTCGTGCTACTTCGTTCACCAAATCAAATGTTTGTATGTTCTTCAATAACTTGGAAACACTGTATCGACAACACCCAGAGTTTGGAGATGGGACAAGGGTGTGCAATTTGAATGGTACAGCCACATCAACTGTGCAGAAACCCCAGCGAATTGTGGCTGAAAAAGGCGTCAAGAAAGTGTGCAAAGCTACAAGTGGGGAAAAAGGCACTAACGTCACTACAGTGTCCATAATTTCTGCGTCTGGCAGCACAATTCCGCCAGTCATAATTTTTCCAAATGTTCATGTTAAGGACCACATGACTCGAGGAGCACCTCCAGGCACACTGGCCTTAGCCACCCCTAGCGGTTGGATGACATCAGAACTTTTTGTGGAAGTTATCAAGCATTTCATTCACCACACTTGCAGTTCTGGAGAGAACCCCACTCTATTAATCTATGACAATGTAGAAACTCACTTGTCCCTGGAAGCTCTTATGCTGTGTAAGGAAAACGGTGTCTCAGTTTTGACTTTACCTTCCCATTTATACAACAAAATGCAACCGCTAGATGTTGCGGTTTTCGGGCCTTTTAAAACTTATTATAATGGAGCACTTGACACTTGGAGGATGCAAAACCCTGGCAAAACTGCTTCAGTTTATAATACAGCATCATTCGTGAAAACAGCTCATCAGAAAAGCATGACACCTTCCAACATAATTGCAAGTTTTAAAAAAATTGGGATATATCCGTTTGATCGAGATATTTTTATAGAAGCAGACTTCTTATGCAATTATGTCACTGACCGACCGCCTCCTACCGTTGTGGACGATCAACCACCTGGGAGAAAGGTTTATGCTCTGCCAAGTGATTTGCTCAACGGTTCCCACCCTCAAGAAGAAGAAGGAGCAGTTTCCCTAAAAGAAAGAGCAGCTTCTATGGAAGAAGCAAACCATACAGACATCGGTATCCTTGATCCAGGAGTTGGTCCAAGTCATGCTTTCCTATCTCCCAAAGATTTTCGTGGTTATCAAAAAGCAGGAGAACGAAAAACTAATCGAAAGCAGCGGAAGAAAGAAAAGAGTATGATAGCCACGAGTACTACAGGAATAAAAGCCATTGCAGAGAAGAAGCAGCCGATTTCAACTTCCAGAATACTGTCTGTCTAAAAGGCAGGTGTTCGTAAATCAACCAAAAACGAAGAAGAAAGAATCTAGTGAACATGCTCCAGTTCATTCATCAGAAGACGACGATGAAGACGATGATGACATTGAATATGCAGACACAGACGACGACATGGACACAGATGAGACTTTTGCTGTTGAGCCCGACCATTTTGCAGAATTAAATCGACTTCCTGTTTTCGGAGATTATGTTTTGATCGAGTTCAAGCTTAAAAGCCAATGTAAATTCTATGTTGGTCATATCCCCAAGGTGAAAGATAATGAGGGGGACTATGAGGTCAAATTCCTACGATACGTTTGTCGAGCCTCTTGTGGATGACATAGCAGCTATTGATGACAAAGACGTAAAGATGCTACTGGAAAATTCTTCTGTGATCCAGGGCACTAAAAGACAAAAGGGTTTCATCTCATTTAACGTTGATTTTGGCAATTTGAACATTGGCTAAACAAAAGTATTTTGTGTTTTCAATTCCAGATTCTTACCTCTTTTTTTAAATGCCTTCTCTTGATATTTTCAATTCCAAAAATAACGTTTTTTATGATTTATCGTGTTTTTTTCAATTGTCCCAAGGTACCCCATACCCTGTGTCATTGTACCCCAGAAATGGCGGGGTTGGCTGTCTTTGCTCATTGTTGCACTGCTTTAACTACTGCTTGCCGCTTTTGCATGTATGTTAGCTTAGGTTATGGGATGGTGGGCAAATTCAGCTGAAGTATTCATTCAATTTTCTGAGAAAGTATCGTCAAAGGTCCAATCTATGGTATAAAAAATCGGGAGTGCTCTAAAATGATGCGATTCAGAAGTAGAGTGCGTCAAACTTGGAGTATCCAATGAAGAGGGTAAAATCAAATATCCATAGTTATTCAAAAATTGATAGAATTAGGGCATTAACAAAGTCACCTATCGATTTTAGATGGAATTTCATCTAATCGAACATGTTTCGAGAGGATGATAGGCCAAAAATATATTTTTGGAGTATTGCGAAAAATGTAATATTTTCCTACATATTTGACGGAAAATGTTTTTCCTCTCAAAAAATACTGAAAATATGAGAATGAGGGTTCTTTGATACGACAAATCGACTGGTGTTGTTCATTTTTCGATAAGATAAATGTTTCAAATATTAGGAGACCATTTAATTTAAAAGAAAACATGCCTTCATATAAAAAATGTTGCATACCAAAATAATAGAAGTATTCATTCAATTTTCTTAGAAAGTATCGTCAAAGGTCCAATCTATGATATAAAGAATCGGAAGAGATCTAAAATGATGCGATTCAGAAGTAGAGTGCGTCAAACTTGGAGTATCCAATAAAGAGGGTAAAATCAAATATCCATAGTTATTCAAAAATTGATAGAATTAGGGCATTAACAAAGTCACCTATCGATTTTAGATGGAATTTCATCTAATCAAACATTTTTAGAGAGGATGATAGGCCCAAAATATATTTTTGGTGAATTGCGATAAATGCAATATTTTCCTTACTATAGTCCAGCTACATATTTGACGAAAAATGTTTTTCCTCTCAAAAAATACTGAAATTATGAGAATAAGGATTCTTTGATACGACAAATTGACTGGTGTTGTCCATTTTTCGATAAGATAAATGTTTAAAATATTAGGAGAGCATTTAAGTTAAAAGGAAACATGCCTTCATATAAAAAATAGTACAGACCAAGCTAATGGAAGTATTCATTCAATTTTCTGAGAAAGTATCGTCAAAGGTCCAATCTATGATATAAAAAACCGGGAGTGCTCTAGAATGATGCGATTCAGAAGTAGATTGCGTCAAACTTGGAGTATCCAATGAAGAGGGTAAAATCAAATATCCATAGTTATTCCATTTTCTTATACTTATACTATAGTAAGGAAAATATTGCATTTTTCGCAATACTCCAAAAATATATTTTTGGCCTATCATCCTCTCGAAACATGTTCGATTAAATGAAATTTCATCTAAAATCGATAGGTGACATTGTTAATGCCCTAATTCTATCAATTTTTGAATAACTATGGATATTTGATTTTACCCTCTTCATTGGATACTCCAAGTTTGACGCACTCTACTTCTGAATCGCATCATATTAGAGCACTCCCGATTTTTTATATCATAGATTAGACCTTTGACGATACTTACTCAGAAAATTGAATGAATACTTCCATTATTTTGGTCTGTACTATTTTTTATATGAAGGCATGTTTTCTTTTAACTTAAATGCTCTTCTAATATTTGAAACATTTATCTTATCCAAAAATGGACAACACCAGTCGATTTGTCGTATCAAAGAACCCTTATTCTCATAATTTCAGTATTTTTTGAGAGGAAAAACATTATCCGTCAAATATGTAGCTGGACTATATATAGTAAGGAAAATATAGCATTTTTCGCAATACTCCAAAAATATATTTTTGGCCTATCATCCTCTCGAAACATGTTCGATTAAATGAAATTTCATCTAAAATCGATAGGTGATTTTGTTAATGCCCTAATTCTATCAATTTTTGAATAACTATGGATATTTGATTTTACCCTCTTCATTGGATACTCCAAGTTTGACGCACTCTACTTCTGAATCGCATCATATTAGAGCACTCCCGATTTTTCATATCATAGATTGGACCTTTGACGATACTTTCTCAGAAAATTGAATGAATACTTCCATTATTTTGGTCTGTACTATTTTTTATATGAAGGCATGTTTTCTTTTAACTTAAATGCTCTCCTAATATTTGAAACATTTATCTTATCGAAAAATGGACAACACCAGTCGATTTGTCGTATCAAAGAACCCTTATCCTCATGATTTCAGTAGTTTTTGAGAAGAAAAACATTTTTCGTCAAATATGTAGCTAGTATGGAAAATATTGCATTTTTCGCAATACTCCAAAAATATATTTTTGGCCTATCATCCTCTCGAAACATGTTCGATTAGATGAAATTTCATCTCAAATCGATAGGAGACTTTGTTGATGCCCTAATTCTATCAATTTTTGAATAACTATGGATATTTGATTTTACCCTCTTCATTGGATACTCCAAGTTTGACGCACTCTACTCCTGAATCGCATAATTTGAGATCACTCCCGATTTTTTATATCATAGATTGGACCTTTGACGATACTTTCTCAGAAAATTGAATGAATACTTCCATTATTTGGGTCTGTACTATTTTTTATATGAAGGCATGTTTTCTTTTAACTTAAATGCTCTTCTAATATTTGAAACATTTATCTTATCGAAAAATGGACAACACCAGTCGATTTGTCGTATCAAAGAACCCTTATTCTCATAATTTCAGTATTTTTTGAGAGGAAAAACATTTTTCGTCAAATATGTAGCTGGACTATATATAGTAAGGAAAATATTGCATTTTTCGCAATACTCCAAAAATATATTTTTGGCCTATCATCCTCTCGAAACATGTTCGATTAGAAGAAATTTCATCTAAAATCGATAGGTGATTTTGTTAGTGCCCTAATTCTATCAATTTTTGAATAACTATGGATATTTGATTTTACCCTCTTCATTGGATACTCCAAGTTTGACGCACTCTACATCTGAATCGCATCATTCTAGAGCACTCCCGATTTTTTATATCATAAATTGGATCTTTGACGATACTTTCTCAGAAAATTGAATGAATACTTCCATTATTTTGGTCTGTACTATTTTTTATACGAAGGCATGTTTTCTTTTAACTTAAATGCTCTCCTAATATATGAAACATTTATCTTATCGAAAAATGGACAACACCAGTCGATTTGTCGTATCAAAGAACCCTTATTCTCATAATTTCAGATTTTTTGAGAGGAAAACATTTTTCGTCAAATATGTAGCTGGAAAATATTGCATTTTTCGCAATACTCCATAAATATATTTTTGGCCTATCATCCTCTGGAAACATGTTCGGTTAGATGAAATTTCGTCTAAAATCGATAGGTGACTTTGTTGATGCCCTAATTCTATCAATTTTTGAATAACTATGGATATTTGATTTTACCCTCTTCATTGGATACTCCAAGTTTGACGCACTCTACTTCTGAATCGCATCATTTTAGAGCACTCCCGATTTTTTATATCATAGATTGGACCTTTGACGATACTTTCTCAGAAAATTGAATGAATACTTCCATTATTTTGGTCTGTACTATTTTTTATATGAAGGCATGTTTTCTTTTAACTTAAATGCTCTCCTAATATTTGAAACATTTATCTTATCGAAAAATGGACAACACCAGTCGATTTGTCGTATCAAAGAACCCTTATCCTCATAATTTCAGTACTTTTTGAGAAGAAAAACATTTTTCGTCAAATATGTAGCTAGTAAGGAAAATATTGCATTTTTCGCAATACTCCAAAAATATATTTTTGGCCTATCATCCTCTCGAAACATGTTCGATTAGATGAAATTTCATCTCAAATCGATAGGAGACTTTGTTGATGCCCTAATTCTATGAATTTTTGAATAACTATGGATATTTGATTTTACCCTCTTCATTGGATACTCCAAGTTTGACGCACTCTACTCCTGAATCGCATAATTTGAGATCACTCCCGATTTTTTATATCATAGATTGGACCTTTGACGATACTTTCTCAGAAAATTGAATGAATACTTCCATTATTTTGGTCTGTACTATTTTCTATATGAAGGCATGTTTTCTTTTAACTTAAATGCTCTTCTAATATTTGAAACATTTATCTTATCGAAAAATGGACAACACCAGTCGATTTGTCGTATCAAAGAACCCTTATTCTCATAATTTCAGTATTTTTTGAGAGAAAAAACATTTTTCGTCAAATATGTAGCTGGACTATAGTAAGGAAAATATTGCATTTTTCGCAATACTCCCAAAATATATTTTTGGCCTATCATCCTTTCGAAACATGTTCGATTAGATAAAATTTCATCTAAAATCGATAGGTGACTTTGTTATTGCCCTAATTCTATCAATTTTTGAATAACTATGGATATTTGATTTTACCCTCTTCATTGGATCCTCCCAGTTTGACGCACTCTACTTCTGAATCACATCATTTTAGAGCACTCCCGATTTTTTATATCATAGATTGGACCTTTGACGATACTTTCTCAGAAAATTGAATGGATACTTCCATTATTTTGGTCTGTACTATTTTTTATATGAAGGCATGTTTTCTTTTAACTTAAATGCTCTCCTAATATTTGAAACATTTATCTTATCGAAAAATGGACAACACCAGTCGATTTGTCGTATCAAAGAACCCTTATTCTCATAATTTCAGTATTTTTTGAGAGAAAAAACATTTTTCGTCAAATATGTAGCTGGAAAAAATTGCATTTTTCGCAATACTCCATAAATATATTTTTGGCCTATCATCCTCTCGAAACATGTTCGGTTAGATGAAATTTCATCTAAAATCGATAGGTGACTTTGTTGATGCCCTAATTCTATCAATTTTTGAATAACTATGGATATTTGATTTTATCCTCTTCATTGGATACTCCAAGTTTGACGCACTCTACTTCTGAATCGCATCATTTTAGAGCTTTCCCGATTTTTTATATCATAGATTGGACCTTTGACGATACTTTCTCAGAAAATTGAATGAATACTTCCATTATTTTCGTCTGTACTATTTTTTATATGAAGGCATGTTTTCTTATAAATTAAATGCTCTCCTAATATTTGAAACATTTTTCTTATCGAAAAATGGACAACACCAGTCGATTTGTCGTATTAAAGAACCCTTATTCTCATAATTCCAATATTTTTTGAGAGGAAAAACATTTTTCGTCAAATATGTAGCTGGAAAATATTGCATTTTTCGCAATACTCCAAAAATATATTTTTGGCCTATCATTCTCTCGAAACATGTTCGATTAGATGAAATTTCATCTAAAATCGATAGGTGACTTTGTTAATGCCCTAATTCTATCAATTTTTGAATAACTATGGATATTTGATTTATTTTACCCTCTTCATTGGATACTCCAAGTTTGACGCACTCTACTTCTGAATCGCATCATTTTAGAGCACTCCCGATTTTTTATATCATAGATTGGACCTTTGACGATACTTTCTCAAAAAATTGAATGATTACTTCCATTATTTTGGTCTGTACTATTTTTTATATGAAGGCATGTTTTCATTCAACTTTAATGCCCTCCTAATATTTGAAACATTTATCTTATCGAAAAATGGACAACACTAGTCGATTTGTCGTATCAAAGAACCCTTATTCTCATAATTCCAATATTTTTTGAGAGGAAAAACATTTTTCATCAAATATGTAGCTAGAAAATATTGCATTTTTCGCAATACTCCAAAAATTCATTTTTGGCCTATCATTCTCTCGAAACATGTTCGATTATATGAAATTTCATCTAGAATCGATAGGTGACTTTGTTAATGCCCTAATTCTATCAATTTTTGAATAACTATGGATATTTGATTTATTTTACCCTCTTCATTGGATACTCCAAGTTTGACGCACTCTACTTCTGAATCGCATCATTTTAGAGCACTCCCGATTTCTTATATCATAGATTAGACCTTTGACGATACTTTCTCAGAAAATTGAATGATTACTTCCATTATTTTGGTCTGTACTATTTTTTATATGAAGGCATGTTTTCTTTCAACTTTAATGCCCTCCTAATATTTGAAACATTCATCTTATCGAAAAATGGACAACACTAGTCGATTTGTCGTATCAAAGAACCCTTATTCTCATAATTTCAATATTTTTTGAGAGGAAAAACATTTTTCATCAAATATGTAGCTAGAAAATATTGCATTTTTCGCAATACTCCAAAAATATATTTTTGGCCTATCATTCTCTCGAAACATGTTCGATTAGATGTAATTTCATCTAAAATCGATAGGTGACTTTGTTAATGCCCTAATTCTATCAATTTTTGAATAACTATGGATATTTGATTTATTTTACCCTCTTCATTGGATACTCCAAGTTTGACGCACTCTACTTCTGAATCGCATCATTTTAGAGCACTCCCGATTTTTTATATCATAGATTGGACCTTTGACGATACTTTCTCAGAAAATTGAATGATTACTTCCATTATTTTGGTCTGTACTATTTTTTATATGAAGGCATGTTTTCTTTCAACTTAAAGGCTCTCCTATTTGAAACATTTATCCTATCGAAAAATGGACAACACCAGTCGATTTGTCGTATCAAAGAACCCTTATTATCATAATTTCAGTATTTTTTGTGAGGAAAAACATTTTTCGTCAAATATGTAGCTGGACTATAGTAAGGAAAATATTGCATTTTTCGCAATACTCCAAAAATATATTTTTGGCCTATCATCCTCTCGAAACATGTTCGATTAGATGAAATTTCATCTAAAATCGATAGGTGACTTTGTTACTGCCCTAATTCTATCAATTTTTGAATAACTATGGATATTTGATTTTACCCTCTTCATTGGATACTCCAAGTTTGACGCACTCTACTTCTGAATCGCATCATTTTAGAGCACCCCCGATTTTTTATATCATAGGTTGGACCTTTGACGATACTTTCTCAGAAAATTGAATGAATACTTCCATTATTTTGGTCTGTACTATTTTTTATATGAATGCATGTTTTCTTTCAACTTAAATGCTCTCCTAATATTTGAAACATTTATCTTATCGAAAAATGGACAACACCAGTCGATTTGTCGTGTCAAAGAACCCTTATTCTCATAATCTCAGCATTTTTTGAGAGGAAAAACATTTTTCGTCAAATATGTAGCTGGACTATATATAGTAAGGAAAATATTGCATTTTTCGCAATACTCCAAAAATATATTTTTGGCCTATCATCCTCTCGAAACATGTTCGAGTAGATGAAATTTCATCTAAAATCGATAGGTGACTTTGTTAATGCCCTAATTCTATCAATTTTTGAATAACTATGGATATTTGATTTTACCCTCTTCATTGGATACTCCAAGTTTGACGCACTCTACTTCTGAATCGCATTATTTTAGAGCACTCCCGATTTTTTATATCATAGATTGGACCTTTGACGATACTTTCTCAGAAAATTGAATTAATACTTCCATTATTTTGGTCTGTACTATTTTTTATATGAAGGCATGTTTTCTTTCAACTTAAATGCTCTTCTAATGTTTGAAACATTCATCTTCTCGAAAAATGGACAACACCAGCCGATTTGTCGTATCAAAGAACCCTTATTCTCATAATTTCAGTATTTTTTGAGAGGAAAAACATTTTTCGTCAAATATGTAGCTGGACTATATATAGTAAGGAAAATATTGCATTTTTCGCAATACTCCAAAAATATATTTTTGGCCTATCATCCTCTCGAAACATGTTCGATTAGATGGAATTTCATCTAAAATCGATAGGTGACTTTGTTAATGCCCTAATTCTATCAATTTTTGAATAACTATGGATATTTGATTTTACCCTCTTCATTGGATACTCCAAGTTTGACGCACTCTACTTCTGAATCGCATTATTTTAGAGCACTCCCGATTTTTTATATCATAGATTGGACCTTTGACGATACTTTCTCAGAAAATTGAATGAATACTTCCATTATTTTGGTCTGTACTATTTTTTATATGAAGGCATGTTTTCTTTTAACTTAAATGCTCTCCTAATATTTGAAACATTCATCTTATCGAAAAATGGACAACACCAGTCGATTTGTCGTATCAAAGAACCCTCATTCTCATAATTTCATTATTTTTTGAGAGGAAAAACATTTTTCGTCAAATATGTAGCTGGACTATAGTAAGGAAAATATTGCATTCTTCGCAATACTCCCGAAAAAATTTTTGGCCTATCATCCTCTCGAAACATGTTCGATTAGATGAAATTTCATCTAAAATCGATAGGTGACTTTGTTAATGCCCTAATTCTATCAATTTTTGAATGACTATGGATATTTGATTTTACCCTCTTCATTGGATACTCCAAGTTTGACGCACTCTACTTCTGAATCGCATCACTTCAGAGTACTCCCGATTTTTTATATCATAGATTGGACCTTTGACGATACTTTCTCAGAAAATTGAATGAATACTTCCATTATTTTGGTCTGTACTATTTTTATATGAAGGCATGTTTTCTTTTAACTTAAATGCTCTCCTAATATTTGAAACATTCATCTTATCGAAAAATGGACAATCCCAGTCGATTTGTCGTATCAAAGAACCCTTATTCTCACAATTTCATTATTTTTTGAGAGGAAAAACATTTTTCGTCAAATATGTAGCTGGAATATTTAACTTAAATGCTCTCCTAATATTTGAAACATTCATCTTATCGAAAAATGGATAATCCCAGTCGATTTGTCGTATCAAAGAACCCTTATTCTCACAATTTCATTATTTTTTGAGAGGAAAAACATTTTTCGTCAAATATGTAGCTGGACTATAGTAAGGAAAATATTGCATTTTTCGCAATACTCCAGAAATAATTTTTGGCCTATCATCCTCTCGAAACATGTTCGATTAGATGAAATCTCATCTAAAATCGATAGGTGACTTTGTTAATGCCCTAATTCTATAAATTTTTGAATGACTATGGATATTTGATTTATTTTACCCTCTTCATTGGATACTCCAAGTTTGACGCACTCTACTTCTGAATCGCATCATTTTAGAGCACTCCCGATTTCTTATATCATAGATTAGACCTTTGACGATACTTTCTCAAAAAATTGAATGATTACTTCCATTATTTTGGTCTGTACTATTTTTTATATGAAGGCATGTTTTCTTTCAACTTTAATGCCCTCCTAATATTTGAAACATTCATCTTATCGAAAAATGGACAACACTAGTCGATTTGTCGTATCAAAGAACCCTTATTCTCATAATTTCAATATTTTTTGAGAGGAAAAACATTTTTCATCAAATATGTAGCTAGAAAATATTGCATTTTTCGCAATACTCCAAAAATATATTTTTGGCCTATCATTCTCTCGAAACATGTTCGATTAGATGTAATTTCATCTAAAATCGATAGGTGACTTTGTTAATGCCCTAATTCTATCAATTTTTGAATAACTATGGATATTTGATTTATTTTACCCTCTTCATTGGATACTCCAAGTTTGACGCACTCTACTTCTGAATCGCATCATTTTAGAGCACTCCCGATTTTTTATATCATAGATTGGACCTTTGACGATACTTTCTCAGAAAATTGAATGATTACTTCCATTATTTTGGTCTGTACTATTTTTTATATGAAGGCATGTTTTCTTTCAACTTAAATGCTCTCCTATTTGAAACATTTATCCTATCGAAAAATGGACAACACCAGTCGATTTGTCGTATCAAAGAACCCTTATTATCATAATTTCAGTATTTTTTGTGAGGAAAAACATTTTTCGTCAAATATGTAGCTGGACTATAGTAAGGAAAATATTGCATTTTTCGCAATACTCCAAAAATATATTTTTGGCCTATCATCCTCTCGAAACATGTTCGATTAGATGGAATTTCATCTAAAATCGATAGGTGACTTTGTTACTGCCCTAATTCTATCAATTTTTGAATAACTATGGATATTTGATTTTACCCTCTTCATTGGATACTCCAAGTTTGACGCACTCTACTTCTGAATCGCATCATTTTAGAGCACCCCCGATTTTTTATATCATAGGTTGGACCTTTGACGATACTTTCTCAGAAAATTGAATGAATACTTCCATTATTTTGGTCTGTACTATTTTTTATATGAATGCATGTTTTCTTTCAACTTAAATGCTCTCCTAATATTTGAAACATTTATCTTATCGAAAAATGGACAACACCAGTCGATTTGTCGTGTCAAAGAACCCTTATTCTCATAATCTCAGCATTTTTTGAGAGGAAAAACATTTTTCGTCAAATATGTAGCTGGACTATATATAGTAAGGAAAATATTGCATTTTTCGCAATACTCCAAAAATATATTTTTGGCCTATCATCCTCTCGAAACATGTTCGAGTAGATGAAATTTCATCTAAAATCGATAGGTGACTTTGTTAATGCCCTAATTCTATCAATTTTTGAATAACTATGGATATTTGATTTTACCCTCTTCATTGGATACTCCAAGTTTGACGCACTCTACTTCTGAATCGCATTATTTTAGAGCACTCCCGATTTTTTATATCATAGATTGGACCTTTGACGATACTTTCTCAGAAAATTGAATTAATACTTCCATTATTTTGGTCTGTACTATTTTTTATATGAAGGCATGTTTTCTTTCAACTTAAATGCTCTTCTAATGTTTGAAACATTCATCTTCTCGAAAAATGGACAACACCAGCCGATTTGTCGTGTCAAAGAACCCTTATTCTCATAATTTCAGTATTTTTTGAGAGGAAAAACATTTTTCGTCAAATATGTAGCTGGACTATATATAGTAAGGAAAATATTGCATTTTTCGCAATACTCCAAAAATATATTTTTGGCCTATCATCCTCTCGAAACATGTTCGATTAGATGGAATTTCATCTAAAATCGATAGGTGACTTTGTTAATGCCCTAATTCTATCAATTTTTGAATAACTATGGATATTTGATTTTACCCTCTTCATTGGATACTCCAAGTTTGACGCACTCTACTTCTGAATCGCATTATTTTAGAGCACTCCCGATTTTTTATATCATAGATTGGACCTTTGACGATACTTTCTCAGAAAATTGAATGAATACTTCCATTATTTTGGTCTGTACTATTTTTTATATGAAGGCATGTTTTCTTTTAACTTAAATGCTCTCCTAATATTTGAAACATTCATCTTATCGAAAAATGGACAACACCAGTCGATTTGTCGTATCAAAGAACCCTCATTCTCATAATTTCATTATTTTTTGAGAGGAAAAACATTTTTCGTCAAATATGTAGCTGGACTATAGTAAGGAAAATATTGCATTTTTCGCAATACTCCCGAAAAAATTTTTGGCCTATCATCCTCTCGAAACATGTTCGATTAGATGAAATTTCATCTAAAATCGATAGGTGACTTTGTTAATGCCCTAATTCTATCAATTTTTGAATGACTATGGATATTTGATTTTACCCTCTTCATTGGATACTCCAAGTTTGACGCACTCTACTTCTGAATCGCATCACTTCAGAGTACTCCCGATTTTTTATATCATAGATTGGACCTTTGACGATACTTTCTCAGAAAATTGAATGAATACTTCCATTATTTTGGTCTGTACTATTTTTATATGAAGGCATGTTTTCTTTTAACTTAAATGCTCTCCTAATATTTGAAACATTCATCTTATCGAAAAATGGACAATCCCAGTCGATTTGTCGTATCAAAGAACCCTTATTCTCACAATTTCATTATTTTTTGAGAGGAAAAACATTTTTCGTCAAATATGTAGCTGGAATATTTAACTTAAATGCTCTCCTAATATTTGAAACATTCATCTTATCGAAAAATGGACAATCCCAGTCGATTTGTCGTATCAAAGAACCCTTATTCTCACAATTTCATTATTTTTTGAGAGGAAAAACATTTTTCGTCAAATATGTAGCTGGACTATAGTAAGGAAAATATTGCATTTTTCGCAATACTCCAGAAATAATTTTTGGCCTATCATCCTCTCGAAACATGTTCGATTAGATGAAATCTCATCTAAAATCGATAGGTGACTTTGTTAATGCCCTAATTCTATAAATTTTTGAATGACTATGGATATTTGATTTTACCCTCTTCATTGGATACTCCAAGTTTGACGCACTCTACTTCTGAATCGCATCACCTCAGAGTACTCCCGATTTTTTATATCATAGATTGGACCTTTGACGATACTTTCTCAGAAAATTGAATGAATACTTCCATTATTTTGGTCTGTACTATTTTTTATATGAAGGCATGTTTTCTTTTAACTTAAATGCTCTTCTAATATTTGAAACATTCATCTTCTCGAAAAATGGACAACACCAGTCGATTTGTCGTATCAAAGAACCCTTATTCTCATAATTTCAGTATTTTTTGAGAGAAAAAACATTTTTCGTCAAATATGTAGCTGGACTATAGTAAGGAAAATATTGCATTTTTCGCAATACTCTCAAAATATATTTTTGGCCTATCATCCTTTCGAAACATGTTCGATTAGATGAAATTTCATCTAAAATCGATAGGTGACTTTGTTATTGCCCTAATTCTATCAATTTTTGAATAACTATGGATATTTGATTTTACCCTCTTCATTGGATACTCCTAGTTTGACGCACTCTACTTCTGAATCACATCATTTTAGAGCACTCCCGATTTTTTATATCATAGATTGGACCTTTGACGATACTTTCTCAGAAAATTGAATGGATACTTCCATTATTTTGGTCTGTACTATTTTTTATATGAAGGCATGTTTTCTTTTAACTTAAATGCTCTCCTAATATTTGAAACATTTATCTTATCGAAAAATGGACAACACCAGTCGATTTGTCGTATCAAAGAACCCTTATTCTCATAATTTCAGTATTTTTTGAGAGAAAAAACATTTTTCGTCAAATATGTAGCTGGAAAAAATTGCATTTTTCGCAATACTCCATAAATATATTTTTGGCCTATCATCCTCTCGAAACATGTTCGGTTAGATGAAATTTCATCTAAAATCGATAGGTGACTTTGTTGATGCCCTAATTCTATCAATTTTTGAATAACTATGGATATTTGATTTTATCCTCTTCATTGGATACTCCAAGTTTGACGCACTCTACTTCTGAATCGCATCATTTTAGAGCTTTCCCGATTTTTTATATCATAGATTGGACCTTTGACGATACTTTCTCAGAAAATTGAATGAATACTTCCATTATTTTGGTCTGTACTATTTTTTATATGAAGGCATGTTTTCTTAAAATTAAATGCTCTCCTAATATTTGAAACATTTTTCTTATCGAAAAATGGACAACACCAGTCGATTTGTCGTATTAAAGAACCCTTATTCTCATAATTCCAATATTTTTTGAGAGGAAAAACATTTTTCGTCAAATATGTAGCTGGAAAATATTGCATTTTTAGCAATACTCCAAAAATATATTTTTGGCCTATCATTCTCTCGAAACATGTTCGATTAGATGAAATTTCATCTAAAATCGATAGGTGACTTTGTTAATGCCCTAATTCTATCAATTTTTGAATAACTATGGATATTTGATTTATTTTACCCTCTTCATTGGATACTCCAAGTTTGACGCACTCTACTTCTGAATCGCATCATTTTAGAGCACTCCCGATTTTTTATATCATAGATTGGACCTTTGACGATACTTTCTCAGAAAATTGAATGATTACTTCCATTATTTTGGTCTGTACTATTTTTTATATGAAGGCATGTTTTCTTTCAACTTTAATGCCCTCCTAATATTTGAAACATTTATCTTATCGAAAAATGGACAACACTAGTCGATTTGTCGTAGCAAAGAAGCCTTATTCTCATAATTCCAATATTTTTTGAGAGGAAAAACATTTTTCATCAAATATGTAGCTAGAAAATATTGCATTTTTCGCAATACTCCAAAAATATATTTTTGGCCTATCATTCTCTCGAAACATGTTCGATTATATGAAATTTCATCTAGAATCGATAGGTGACTTTGTTAATGCCCTAATTCTATCAATTTTTGAATAACTATGGATATTTGATTTATTTTACCCTCTTCATTGGATACTCCAAGTTTGACGCACTCTACTTCTGAATCGCATCATTTTAGAGCACTCCCGATTTCTTATATCATAGATTAGACCTTTGACGATACTTTCTCAGAAAATTGAATGATTACTTCCATTATTTTGGTCTGTACTATTTTTTATATGAAGGCATGTTTTCTTTCAACTTTAATGCCCTCCTAATATTTGAAACATTTATCTTATCGAAAAATGGACAACACCTGTCGATTTGTCGTGTCAAAGAACCCTTATTCTAATAATCTCAGCATTTTTTGAGAGGAAAAACATTTTTCGTCAAATATGTAGCTGGACTATATATAGTAAGGAAAATATTGCATTTTTCGCAATACTCCAAAAATATATTTTTGGCCTATCATCCTCTCGAAACATGTTCGAGTAGATGAAATTTCATCTAAAATCGATAGGTGACTTTGTTAATGCCCTAATTCTATCAATTTTTGAATAACTATGGATATTTGATTTTACCCTCTTCATTGGATACTCCAAGTTTGACGCACTCTACTTCTGAATCGCATTATTTTAGAGCACTCCCGATTTTTTATATCATAGATTGGACCTTTGACGATACTTTCTCAGAAAATTGAATTAATACTTCCATTATTTTGGTCTGTACTATTTTTTATATGAAGGCATGTTTTCTTTCAACTTAAATGCTCTTCTAATGTTTGAAACATTCATCTTCTCGAAAAATGGACAACACCAGCCGATTTGTCGTATCAAAGAACCCTTATTCTCATAATTTCAGTATTTTTTGAGAGGAAAAACATTTTTCGTCAAATATGTAGCTGGACTATATATAGTAAGGAAAATATTGCATTTTTCGCAATACTCCAAAAATATATTTTTGGCCTATCATCCTCTCGAAACATGTTCGATTAGATGGAATTTCATCTAAAATCGATAGGTGACTTTGTTAATGCCCTAATTCTATCAATTTTTGAATAACTATGGATATTTGATTTTACCCTCTTCATTGGATACTCCAAGTTTGACGCACTCTACTTCTGAATCGCATTATTTTAGAGCACTCCCGATTTTTTATATCATAGATTGGACCTTTGACGATACTTTCTCAGAAAATTGAATGATTACTTCCATTATTTTGGTCTGTACTATTTTTTATATGAAGGCATGTTTTCTTTTAACTTAAATGCTCTCCTAATATTTGAAACATTCATCTTATCGAAAAATGGACAACACCAGTCGATTTGTCGTATCAAAGAACCCTCATTCTCATAATTTCATTATTTTTTGAGAGGAAAAACATTTTTCGTCAAATATGTAGCTGGACTATAGTAAGGAAAATATTGCATTTTTCGCAATACTCCCGAAAAAATTTTTGGCCTATCATCCTCTCGAAACATGTTCGATTAGATGAAATTTCATCTAAAATCGATAGGTGACTTTGTTAATGCCCTAATTCTATCAATTTTTGAATGACTATGGATATTTGATTTTACCCTCTTCATTGGATACTCCAAGTTTGACGCACTCTACTTCTGAATCGCATCACTTCAGAGTACTCCCGATTTTTTATATCATAGATTGGACCTTTGACGATACTTTCTCAGAAAATTGAATGAATACTTCCATTATTTTGGTCTGTACTATTTTTATATGAAGGCATGTTTTCTTTTAACTTAAATGCTCTCCTAATATTTGAAACATTCATCTTATCGAAAAATGGACAATCCCAGTCGATTTGTCGTATCAAAGAACCCTTATTCTCACAATTTCATTATTTTTTGAGAGGAAAAACATTTTTCGTCAAATATGTAGCTGGACTATAGTAAGGAAAATATTGCATTTTTCGCAATACTCCAGAAATAATTTTTGGCCTATCATCCTCTCGAAACATGTTCGATTAGATGAAATCTCATCTAAAATCGATAGGTGACTTTGTTAATGCCCTAATTCTATAAATTTTTGAATGACTATGGATATTTGATTTTACCCTCTTCATTGGATACTCCAAGTTTGACGCACTCTACTTCTGAATCGCATCACTTCAGAGTACTCCCGATTTTTTATATCATAGATTGGACCTTTGACGATACTTTCTCAGAAAATTGAATGAATACTTCCATTATTTTGGTCTGTACTATTTTTTATATGAAGGCATGTTTTCTTTTAACTTAAATGCTCTTCTAATATTTGAAACATTCATCTCCTCGAAAAATGGACAACACCAGTCGATTTGTCGTATCAAAGAACCCTTATTCTCATAATTTCAGTATTTTTTGAGAGAAAAAACATTTTTCGTCAAATATGTAGCTGGACTATAGTAAGGAAAATATTGCATTATTCGCAATACTCCCAAAATATATTTTTGGCCTATCATCCTTTCGAAACATGTTCGATTAGATGAAATTTCATCTAAAATCGATAGGTGACTTTGTTATTGCCCTAATTCTATCAATTTTTGAATAACTATGGATATTTGATTTTACCCTCTTCATTGGATACTCCCAGTTTGACGCACTCTACTTCTGAATCACATCATTTTAGAGCACTCCCGATTTTTTATATCATAGATTGGACCTTTGACGATACTTTCTCAGAAAATTGAATGGATACTTCCATTATTTTGGTCTGTACTATTTTTTATATGAAGGCATGTTTTCTTTTAACTTAAATGCTCTCCTAATATTTGAAACATTTATCTTATCGAAAAATGGACAACACCAGTCGATTTGTCGTATCAAAGAACCCTTATTCTCATAATTTCAGTATTTTTTGAGAGAAAAAACATTTTTCGTCAAATATGTAGCTGGAAAAAATTGCATTTTTCGCAATACTCCATAAATATATTTTTGGCCTATCATCCTCTCGAAACATGTTCGGTTAGATGAAATTTCATCTAAAATCGATAGGTGACTTTGTTGATGCCCTAATTCTATCAATTTTTGAATAACTATGGATATTTGATTTTATCCTCTTCATTGGATACTCCAAGTTTGACGCACTCTACTTCTGAATCGCATCATTTTAGAGCTTTCACGATTTTTTATATCATAGATTGGACTTTTGACGATACTTTCTCAGAAAATTGAATGAATACTTCCATTATTTTGGTCTGTACTATTTTTTATATGAAGGCATGTTTTCTTAAAATTGAATGCTCTCCTAATATTTGAAACATTTTTCTTATCGAAAAATGGACAACACCAGTCGATTTGTCGTATTAAAGAACCCTTATTCTCATAATTCCAATATTTTTTGAGAGGAAAAACATTTTCCATCAAATATGTAGCTAGAAAATATTGCATTTTTCGCAATACTCCGAAAATATATTTTTGGCCTATCATTCTCTCGAAACATGTTCGATTATATGAAATTTCATCTAGAATCGATAGGTGACTTTGTTAATGCCCTAATTCTATCAATTTTTGAATAACTATGGATATTTGATTTATTTTACCCTCTTCATTGGATACTCCAAGTTTGACGCACTCTACTTCTGAATCGCATCATTTTAGAGCACTCTCAATTTTTTATATCATAGATTGGACCTTTGACGATACTTTCTCAGAAAATTGAATGATTACTTCCATTATTTTGGTCTGTACTATTTTTTATATGAAGGCATGTTTTCTTTCAACTTAAATGCTCTCCTATTTGAAACATTTATCCTATCGAAAAATGGACAACACCAGTCGATTTGTCGTATCAAAGAACCCTTATTCTCATAATTTCAGTATTTTTTGTGAGGAAAAACATTTTTCGTCAAATATGTAGCTGGACTATAGTAAGGAAAATATTGCATTTTTCGCAATACTCCAAAAATATATTTTTGGCCTATCATCCTCTCGAAACATGTTCGATTAGATGAAATTTCATCTAAAATCGATAGGTGACTTTGTTACTGCCCTAATTCTATCAATTTTTGAATAACTATGGATATTTGATTTTACCCTCTTCATTGGATACTCCAAGTTTGACGCACTCTACTTCTGAATCGCATCATTTTAGAGCACCCCCGATTTTTTATATTATAGGTTGGACCTTTGACGATACTTTCTCAGAAAATTGAATGAATACTTCCATTATTTTGGTCTGTACTATTTTTTATATGAATGCATGTTTTCTTTCAACTTAAATGCTCTCCTAATATTTGAAACATTTATCTTATCGAAAAATGGACAACACCAGTCGATTTGTCGTGTCAAAGAACCCTTATTCTCATAATCTCAGCATTTTTTGAGAGGAAAAACATTTTTCGTCAAATATGTAGCTGGACTATATATAGTAAGGAAAATATTGCATTTTTCGCAATACTCCAAAAATATATTTTTGGCCTATCATCCTCTCGAAACATGTTCGAGTAGATGAAATTTCATCTAAAATCGATAGGTGACTTTGTTAATGCCCTAATTCTATCAATTTTTGAATAACTATGGTAATTTGATTTTACCCTCTTCATTGGATACTCCAAGTTTGACGCACTCTACTTCTGAATCGCATTATTTTAGAGCACTCCCGATTTTTTATATCATAGATTGGACCTTTGACGATACTTTCTCAGAAAATTGAATTAATACTTCCATTATTTTGGTCTGTACTATTTTTTATATGAAGGCATGTTTTCTTTCAACTTAAATGCTCTTCTAATGTTTGAAACATTCATCTTCTCGAAAAATGGACAACACCAGCCGATTTGTCGTATCAAAGAACCCTTATTCTCATAATTTCAGTATTTTTTGAGAGGAAAAACATTTTTCGTCAAATATGTAGCTGGACTATATATAGTAAGGAAAATATTGCATTTTTCGCAATACTCCAAAAATATATTTTTGGCCTATCATCCTCTCGAAACATGTTCGATTAGATGGAATTTCATCTAAAATCGATAGGTGACTTTGTTAATGCCCTAATTCTATCAATTTTTGAATAACTATGGATATTTGATTTTACCCTCTTCATTGGATACTCCAAGTTTGACGCACTCTACTTCTGAATCGCATCATTTTAGAGCACTCCCGATTTTTTATATCATAGATTGGACCTTTGACGATACTTTCTCAGAAAATTGAATTAATACTTCCATTATTTTGGTCTGTACTATTTTTTATATGAAGGCATGTTTTCTTTCAACTTTAATGCCCTCCTAATATTTGAAACATTCATCTTATCGAAAAATGGACAACACTAGTCGATTTGTCGTATCAAAGAACCCTTATTCTCATAATTTCAATATTTTTTGAGAGGAAAAACATTTTTCATCAAATATGTAGCTAGAAAATATTGCATTTTTCGCAATACTCCAAAAATATATTTTTGGCCTATCATTATCTCGAAACATGTTCGATTAGATGAAATTTCATCTAAAATCGATAGGTGACTTTGTTAATGCCCTAATTCTATCAATTTTTGAATAACTATGGATATTTGATTTATTTTACCCTCTTCATTGGATACTCCAAGTTTGACGCACTCTACTTCTGAATCGCATCATTTTAGAGCACTCTCAATTTTTTATATCATAGATTGGACCTTTGACGATACTTTCTCAGAAAATTGAATGATTACTTCCATTATTTTGGTCTGTACTATTTTTTATATGAAGGCATGTTTTCTTTCAACTTAAATGCTCTCCTATTTGAAACATTTATCCTATCGAAAAATGGACAACACCAGTCGATTTGTCGTATCAAAGAACCCTTATTCTCATAATTTCAGTATTTTTTGTGAGGAAAAACATTTTTCGTCAAATATGTAGCTGGACTATAGTAAGGAAAATATTGCATTTTTCGCAATACTCCAAAAATATATTTTTGGCCTATCATCCTCTCGAAACATGTTCGATTAGATGAAATTTCATCTAAAATCGATAGGTGACTTTGTTACTGCCCTAATTCTATCAATTTTTGAATAACTATGGATATTTGATTTTACCCTCTTCATTGGATACTCCAAGTTTGACGCACTCTACTTCTGAATCGCATCATTTTAGAGCACCCCCGATTTTTTATATCATAGGTTGGACCTTTGACGATACTTTCTCAGAAAATTGAATGAATACTTCCATTATTTTGGTCTGTACTATTTTTTATATGAATGCATGTTTTCTTTCAACTTAAATGCTCTCCTAATATTTGAAACATTTATCTTATCGAAAAATGGACAACACCAGTCGATTTGTCGTGTCAAAGAACCCTTATTCTCATAATCTCAGCATTTTTTGAGAGGAAAAACATTTTTCGTCAAATATGTAGCTGGACTATATATAGTAAGGAAAATATTGCATTTTTCGCAATACTCCAAAAATATATTTTTGGCCTATCATCCTCTCGAAACATGTTCGAGTAGATGAAATTTCATCTAAAATCGATAGGTGACTTTGTTAATGCCCTAATTCTATCAATTTTTGAATAACTATGGTAATTTGATTTTACCCTCTTCATTGGATACTCCAAGTTTGACGCACTCTACTTCTGAATCGCATTATTTTAGAGCACTCCCGATTTTTTATATCATAGATTGGACCTTTGACGATACTTTCTCAGAAAATTGAATTAATACTTCCATTATTTTGGTCTGTACTATTTTTTATATGAAGGCATGTTTTCTTTCAACTTAAATGCTCTTCTAATGTTTGAAACATTCATCTTCTCGAAAAATGGACAACACCAGCCGATTTGTCGTATCAAAGAACCCTTATTCTCATAATTTCAGTATTTTTTGAGAGGAAAAACATTTTTCGTCAAATATGTAGCTGGACTATATATAGTAAGGAAAATATTGCATTTTTCGCAATACTCCAAAAATATATTTTTGGCCTATCATCCTCTCGAAACATGTTCGATTAGATGGAATTTCATCTAAAATCGATAGGTGACTTTGTTAATGCCCTAATTCTATCAATTTTTGAATAACTATGGATATTTGATTTTACCCTCTTCATTGGATACTCCAAGTTTGACGCACTCTACTTCTGAATCGCATTATTTTAGAGCACTCCCGATTTTTTATATCATAGATTGGACCTTTGACGATACTTTCTCAGAAAATTGAATGAATACTTCCATTATTTTGGTCTGTACTATTTTTTATATGAAGGCATGTTTTCTTTTAACTTAAATGCTCTCCTATTATTTGAAACATTCATCTTATCGAAAAATGGACAACACCAGTCGATTTGTCGTATCAAAGAACCCTCATTCTCATAATTTCATTATTTTTTGAGAGGAAAAACATTTTTCGTCAAATATGTAGCTGGACTATAGTAAGGAAAATATTGCATTTTTCGCAATACTCCAGAAATAATTTTTGGCCTATCATTCTCTCGAAACATGTTCGATTAGATGAAATCTCATCTAAAATCGATAGGTGACTTTGTTAATGCCCTAATTCTATAAATTTTTGAATGACTATGGATATTTGATTTTACCCTCTTCATTGGATACTCCAAGTTTGACGCACTCTACTTCTGAATCGCATCATTTTAGAGTACTCCCGATTTTTTATATCATAGATTGGACCTTTGACGATACTTTCTCAGAAAATTGAATGAATGATTCCATTATTTTGGTCTGTACTATTTTTTATATGAAGGCATGTTTTCTTTTAACTTAAATGCTCTTCTAATATTTGAAACATTCATCTTCTCGAAAAATGGACAACACCAGCCGATTTGTCGTATCAAAGAATCCTTATTCTCATAATTTCAGTATTTTTTGAGAGGAAAAACATTTTTCGTCAAATATGTAGCTGGACTATATATAGTAAGGAAAATATTGCATTTTTCGCAATACTCCAAAAATATATTTTTGGCCTATCATCCTCTCGAAACATGTTCGAGTAGATGAAATTTCATCTAAAATCGATAGGTGACTTTGTTAATGCCCTAATTCTATCAATTTTTGAATAACTATGGATATTTGATTTTACCCTCTTCATTGGATACTCCAAGTTTGACGCACTCTACTTCTGAATCGCATTATTTTAGAGCACTCCTGATTTTTTATATCATAGATTGGACCTTTGACGATACTTTCTCAGAAAATTGAATGAATACTTCCATTATTTTGGTATGTACTATTTTTTATATGAAGGCATGTTTTCTTTTAACTTAAATGCTCTCCTAATATTTGAAACATTCATCTTATCGAAAAATGGACAACACCAGTCGATTTGTCGTATCAAAGAACCCTTATTCTCATAATTTCATTATTTTTTGAGAGGAAAAACATTTTTCATCAAATATGTAGCTGGACTATAGTAAGGAAAAAATTGCATTTTTCGCAATACTCCAGAAATAATTTTTGGCCTATCATCCTCTCGAAACATGTTCGATTAGATGAAATTTCATCTAAAATCGATAGGTGACTTTGTTATTGCCCTAATTCTATCAATTTTTGAATGACTATGGATATTTGATTTTACCCTCATCATTGGATACTCCAAGTTTGACGCACTCTACTTCTGAATCGCATTATTTTAGAGTACTCCCGATTTTTTATATCATAGATTGGACCTTTGACGATACTTTCTCAGAAAATTGAATGAATACTTCCATTATTTTGGTCTGTACTATTTTTTATATGAAGGCATGTTTTCTTTTAACTTAAATGCTCTCCTAATATTTGAAACATTCATCTTATCGAAAAATGGACAACACCAGTCGATTTGTCGTATCAAAGAACCCTTATTCTCATAATAACATTATTTTTTGAGAGGAAAAACATTTTTCGTCAAATATGTAGCTGGACTATAGTAAGGAAAATATTGCATTTTTCGCAATACTCCAGAAATAATTTTTGGCCTATCATCCTCTCGAAACATGTTCGATTAGATGAAATCTCATCTAAAATCGATAGGTGACTTTGTTAATGCCCTAATTCTATCAATTTTTGAATGACTATGGATATTTGATTTTACCCTCTTCATTGGATACTCCAAGTTTGACACACTCTACTTCTGAATCGCATCATTTTAGAGTACTCCCGATTTTTTATATCATAGATTGGACCTTTGACGATACTTTCTCAGAAAATTGAATGAATACTTCCATTATTTTGGTCTGTACTATTTTTTATATGAAGGCATGTTTTCTTTTAACTTAAATGCTCTCCTAATATTTGAAACATTTATCTTATCGAAGAATGGACAACACCAGTCGATTTGTCGTATCAGAGAACCCCTATTCTCATAAATTCAGCACTTTTTGAGAGGAAAAACATTTTTCGTCAAATATGTAGCTGGACTATAGTAAGGAAAATATTGCATTTTTCGCAATACTCCAGAAATAATTTTTGGCCTATCATCCTCTCGAAACATGTTCGATTAGATGAAATCTCATCTAAAATCGATAGGTGACTTTGTTAATGCCCTAATTCTATAAATTTTTGAATGACTATGGATATTTGATTTTACCCTCTTCATTGGATACTCCAAGTTTGACGCACTCTACTTCTGAATCGCATCATTTTAGAGTACTCCCGATTTTTTATATCATAGATTGGACCTTTGACGATACTTTCTCAGAAAATTGAATGAATGATTCCATTATTTTGGTCTGTACTATTTTTTATATGAAGGCATGTTTTCTTTTAACTTAAATGCTCTTCTAATATTTGAAACATTCATCTTCTCGAAAAATGGACAACACCAGCCGATTTGTCGTATCAAAGAATCCTTATTCTCATAATTTCAGTATTTTTTGAGAGGAAAAACATTTTTCGTCAAATATGTAGCTGGACTATATATAGTAAGGAAAATATTGCATTTTTCGCAATACTCCAAAAATATATTTTTGGCCTATCATCCTCTCGAAACATGTTCGAGTAGATGAAATTTCATCTAAAATCGATAGGTGACTTTGTTAATGCCCTAATTCTATCAATTTTTGAATAACTATGGATATTTGATTTTACCCTCTTCATTGGATACTCCAAGTTTGACGCACTCTACTTCTGAATCGCATTATTTTAGAGCACTCCTGATTTTTTATATCATAGATTGGACCTTTGACGATACTTTCTCAGAAAATTGAATGAATACTTCCATTATTTTGGTATGTACTATTTTTTATATGAAGGCATGTTTTCTTTTAACTTAAATGCTCTCCTAATATTTGAAACATTCATCTTATCGAAAAATGGACAACACCAGTCGATTTGTCGTATCAAAGAACCCTTATTCTCATAATTTCATTATTTTTTGAGAGGAAAAACATTTTTCATCAAATATGTAGCTGGACTATAGTAAGGAAAAAATTGCATTTTTCGCAATACTCCAGAAATAATTTTTGGCCTATCATCCTCTCGAAACATGTTCGATTAGATGAAATTTCATCTAAAATCGATAGGTGACTTTGTTATTGCCCTAATTCTATCAATTTTTGAATGACTATGGATATTTGATTTTACCCTCATCATTGGATACTCCAAGTTTGACGCACTCTACTTCTGAATCGCATTATTTTAGAGTACTCCCGATTTTTTATATCATAGATTGGACCTTTGACGATACTTTCTCAGAAAATTGAATGAATACTTCCATTATTTTGGTCTGTACTATTTTTTATATGAAGGCATGTTTTCTTTTAACTTAAATGCTCTCCTAATATTTGAAACATTCATCTTATCGAAAAATGGACAACACCAGTCGATTTGTCGTATCAAAGAACCCTTATTCTCATAATTTCATTATTTTTTGAGAGGAAAAACATTTTTCGTCAAATATGTAGCTGGACTATAGTAAGGAAAATATTGCATTTTTCGCAATACTCCAGAAATAATTTTTGGCCTATCATCCTCTCGAAACATGTTCGATTAGATGAAATCTCATCTAAAATCGATAGGTGACTTTGTTAATGCCCTAATTCTATCAATTTTTGAATGACTATGGATATTTGATTTTATCCTCTTCATTGGATACTCCAAGTTTGACACACTCTACTTCTGAATCGCATCATTTTAGAGTACTCCCGATTTTTTATATCATAGATTGGACCTTTGACGATACTTTCTCAGAAAATTGAATGAATACTTCCATTATTTTGGTCTGTACTATTTTTTATATGAAGGCATGTTTTCTTTTAACTTAAATGCTCTCCTAATATTTGAAACATTTATCTTATCGAAGAATGGACAACACCAGTCGATTTGTCGTATCAGAGAACCCCTATTCTCATAATTTCAGCACTTTTTGAGAGGAAAAACATTTTTCGTCAAATATGTAGCTGGACTATATATAGTAAGGAAAATATTGCATTTTTCGCAATACTCCAAAAATATATTTTTGGCCTATCATCCTCTCGAAACTTGTTCGATTAGATGAAATTTCATCTAAAATCGATAGGTGACTTTGTTAATGCCCTAATTCTATCAATTTTTGAATAACTATGGATATTTGATTCTACCCTCTTCATTGGATACTCCAAGTTTGACGCACTCTACTTCTGAATCGCATCATTTTAGAGCACTCCCGATTTTTTATATCACAGATTGGACCTTTGACGATACTTTCTCAGAAAATTGAATGAATACTTCCATTATTTTGGTCTGTACTATTTTTTATATGGAGGCATGTTTTCTTTTAACTTAAATGCTCTCCTAATATTTGAAACATTTATCTTATCCAAAAATGGACAACACCAGTCGATTTGTCATATCAAAGAACCCTTATTCTCATACTTTCAGTATTTTTTGAGAGGAAAAACATTTTTCGTCAAATATGTAGCTGGACTATTGCATTTTTCGCAATACTCCAAAAATATATTTTCGGCCTATCATCCTCTCGAAACATGTTCGATTAGATGAAATTTTATCTAAAATCGATAGGTGACTTTGTTGATGCCCTAATTCTATCGCTTTTTGAATAACTATGGATATTTGATTTCACCCTCTTCATTGGATACTCCAAGTTTGACGCACTCTACTTCTGAATCGCATCATTTTAGAGCACTCCCGATTTTGTATATCATAGATTGGACCTTTGACAATACTTTCTGAGAAAATTGAAAAATTACTTCCATTATTTTGGTCTGTACTATTTTTTATATGAAGGCATGTTTTCTTTTAACTTAAATGCTCTCCTAATATTTTAAACATTTATCTTATCGAAAAATGGACAACACCAGTCAATTTGTCGTATCAAAGAACCCTTATTCTCATAATTTCAGTATTTTTTGAGAGGAAAAACATTTTTCGTCAAATATGTAGCTGGACTATAGTAAGGAAAATATTGCATTTTTCGCAATACTCCAGAAATAATTTTTGGCCTATCATCCTCTCGAAACATGTTCGATTAGATGAAATTTCATCTAAAATCGATAGGTGACTTTGTTAATGCCCTAATTCTATCATTTTTGAATGACTATGGATATTTGATTTTACCCTCTTCATTGGATACTCCAAGTTTGACGCACTCTACTTCTGAATCGCATCATTTGAGAGTACTCCCGATTTTTTATATCATAGATTGGACCTTTGACGATACTTTCTCAGAAAATTGAATGAATACTTCCATTATTTTGGTCTGTACTATTTTTTATATGAAGGCATGTTTTCTTTTAACTTAAATGCTCTCCTAATATTTTAAACATTCATCTTATCGAAAAATGGACAACACCAGTCAATTTGTCGTATCAAAAAACCCTTATTTTCATAATTTCAGTATTTTTTGAGAGGAGAAACATTTTTCGTCAAATATGTAGCTGGACTATAGTAAGGAAAATATTGCATTTTTCGCAATACTCCAGAAATAATTTTTGGCCTATCATCGTCTCGAAACATGTTCGATTAGATGAAATGTCATCTAAAATCGATAGGTGACTTTGTTAATGCCCTAATTGTATCAATTTTTGATTAACTATGGATATTTGATTTTACCCTCTTCATTGGATACTCCAAGTTTGACGCACTCTACTTCTGAATCGCATTATTTTAGAGCACTCCCCATTTTTTATATCATAGGATGGACCTTTGACGATACATTCTCAGAAAATTGAATGAATACTTCCATTATTTTGGTCTGTACTATTTTTTATATGAAGGCATGTTTTCTTTTAACTTAAATGCTCTTCTAATATTTGAAACATTTATCTTATCGAAAAATGGACAACACCAGTCGATTTGTCGTATCAAAGAACCCTTATTCTCATAATTTCAGTATTTTTTGAGAGGATAAACATTTTTCGTCAAATATGTAGCTGGACTATAGTAAGGAAAATATTGCATTTTCGCAATACTCCAAAAATAATTTTTGGGCTATCATCCTCTCGAAACATGTTCGATTAGATGAAATTTCATCTGAAATCGATAGGTGACTTTGTTAATGCCCTAATTATATCAATTTTTGAATAACTATGGATATTTGATTTTACCCTCTCCATTGGATACTCCAAGTTTGACGCACTCTACTTCTGAATCGCATCATTTTAGAGTACTCCCGATTTTTTATATCATAGATTGGACCTTTGACGATACTTTCTCAGAAAATTGAATGAATGATTCCATTATTTTGGTCTGTACTATTTTTTATATGAAGGCATGTTTTCTTTTAACTTAAATGCTCTTCTAATATTTGAAACATTCATCTTCCCGAAAAATGGACAACACCAGCCGATTTGTCGTATCAAAAAACCCTTATTCTCATAATTTCAGTATTTTTTGAGAGGAAAAACATTTTTCGTCAAATATGTAGCTGGACTATATATAGTAAGGAAAATATTGCATTTTTCGCAATACTCCAGAAATAATTTTTGGCCTATCATCGTCTCGAAACATGTTCGATTAGATGAAATTTCATCTAAAATCGATAGGTGACTATGTTAATGCCCTAATTGTATCAATTTTTGAATAACTGGATATTTGATTTTACCCTCTTCATTGGATACTCCAAGTTTGACGCACTCTACTTCTGAATCGCATTATTTTAGAGCACTCCCGATTTTTTATATCATAGAATGGACCTTTGACGATACATTCTCAGAAAATTGAATGAATACTTCCATTATTTTGGTCTGTACTATTTTTTATATGAAGGCATGTTTTCTTTTAACTTAAATGCTCTTCTAATATTTGAAACATTTATCTTATCGAAAAATGGACAACACCAGTCGATTTGTCGTATCAAAGAACCCTTATTCTCATAATTTCAGTATTTTTTGAGAGGAAAAACATTTTTCGTCAAATATGTAGCTGGACTATATATATATATAGTAAGGAAAATATTGCATTTTTCGCAATACTCCAAAAATATATTTTTGGCCTATCATCCTCTCGAAACATGTTCGATTAGATGAAATTTCATCTAAAATCGATAGGTGACTTTGTTAATGCCCTAATTCTATCAATTTTTGAATAACTATGGATATTTGATTTTACCCTCTTCATTGGATACTCCAAGTTTGACGCACTCTACTTCTGAATCGCATTATTTTAGAGCACTCCCGATTTTTTATATCATAGAGTGGACCTTTGACGATACATTCTCTCTCAGAAAATTGAATGAATACTTCCATTATTTTGGTCTGTACTATTTTTTCTATGAAGGCATGTTTTCTTTTAACTTAAATGCTCTCCTAATATTTGAAACATTTATCTTATAGGAAAATGGACAACACCAGTCGATTTGTCGTATCAAAGAACCCTTATTCTCATAATTTCAGTATTTTTTGAGAGGATAAACATTTTTGGTCAAATATGTATTTTCGCAATACTCCAAAAATAATTTTTGGCCTATCATCCTCTCGAAACATGTTCGATTAGATGAAATTTCATCTGAAATCGATAGGTGACTTTGTTAAAGCCCTAATTATATCAATTTTTGAATAACTATGGATATTTGATTTTACCCTCTTCATTGGATACTCCAAGTTTGACGCACTCTACTTCTGAATCGCATCATTTTAGAGTACTCCCGATTTTTTATATCATAGATTGGACCTTTGACGATACTTTCTCAGAAAATTGAATGAATGATTCCATTATTTTGGTCTGTACTATTTTTTATATGAAGGCATGTTTTCTTTTAACTTAAATGCTCTTCTAATATTTGAAACATTCATCTTCTCGAAAAATGGACAACACCAGCCGATTTGTCGTATCAAAGAACCTTTATTCTCATAATTTCAGTATTTTTTGAGAGGAAAAACATTTTTCGTCAAATATGTAGCTGGACTATATATAGTAAGGAAAATATTGCATTTTTCGCAATACTCCAAAAATATATTTTTGGCCTATCATCCTCTCGAAACATGTTCGAGTAGATGAAATTTCATCTAAAATCGATAGGTGACTTTGTTAATGCCCTAATTCTATCAATTTTTGAATAACTATGGATATTTGATTTTACCCTCTTCATTGGATACTCCAAGTTTGACGCACTCTACTTCTGAATCGCATTATTTTAGAGCACTCCCGATTTTTTATATCATAGATTGGACCTTTGACGATACTTTCTCAGAAAATTGAATGAATACTTCCATTATTTTGGTCTGTACTATTTTTTATATGAAGGCATGTTTTCTTTTAACTTAAATGCTCTCCTAATATTTGAAGCATTCATCTTATCGAAAAATGGACAACACCAGTCGATTTGTCGTATCAAAGAATCCTTATTCTTATAATTTCATTATTTTTTGAGAGGAAAAACATTTTTCATCAAATATGTAGCTGGACTATAGTAAGGAAAATATTGCATTTTTCGCAATACTCCAGAAATAATTTTTGGCCTATCATCCTCTCGAAACATGTTCGATTAGATGAAATTTCATCTAAAATCGATAGGTGACTTTGTTAATGCCCTAATTATATCAATTTTTGAATAACTATGGATATTTGATTTTACCCTCTTCATTGGATACTCCAAGTTTGACGCACTCTACTTCTGAATCGCATTATTTTAGAGCACTCCCGATTTTTTATATCATAGAGTGGACCTTTGACGATACATTCTCTCTTAGAAAATTGAATGAATACTTCCATTATTTTGGTCTGTACTATTTTTTATATGAAGGCATGTTTTCTTTTAACTTAAATGCTCTCCTAATATTTGAAACATTTATCTTATAGGAAAATGGACAACACCAGTCGATTTGTCGTATCAAAGAACCCTTATTCTCATAATTTCAGTATTTTTTGAGAGGATAAACATTTTTCGTCAAATATGTAGCTGGACTATAGTAAGGAAAATATTGCATTTTCGCAATACTCCAAAAATAATTTTTGGGCTATCATCCTCTCGAAACATGTTCGATTAGATGGAATTTCATCTGAAATCGATAGGTGACTTTGTTAATGCCCTAATTATATCAATTTTTGAATAACTATGGATATTTGATTTTACCCTCTTCATTGGATACTCCAAGTTTGACGCACTCTACTTCTGAATCGCATCATTTTAGAGTACTCCCGATTTTTTATATCATAGATTGGACCTTTGACGATACTTTCTCAGAAAATTGAATGAATGATTCCATTATTTTGGTCTGTACTATTTTTTATATGAAGGCATGTTTTCTTTTAACTTAAATGCTCTTCTAATATTTGAAACATTCATCTTCTCGAAAAATGGACAACACCAGCCGAATTGTCGTATCAAAAAACCCTTATTCTCATAATTTCAGTATTTTTTGAGAGGAAAAACATTTTTCGTCAAATATGTAGCTGGACTATATATAGTAAGGAAAATATTGCATTTTTCGCAATACTCCAGAAATAATTTTTGGCCTATCATCGTCTCGAAACATGTTCGATTAGATGAAATTTCATCTAAAATCGATAGGTGACTATGTTAATGCCCTAATTGTATCAATTTTTGAATAACTATGGATATTTGATTTTACCCTCTTCATTGGATACTCCAAGTTTGACGCACTCTACTTCTGAATCGCATTATTATAGAGCACTCCCGATTTTTTATATCATAGAATGGACCTTTGACGATACATTCTCAGAAAATTGAATGAATACTTCCATTATTTTGGTCTGTACTATTTTTTATATGAAGGCATGTTTTCTTTTAACTTAAATGCTCTTCTAATATTTGAAACATTTATCTTATCGAAAAATGGACAACACCAGTCGATTTGTCGTATCAAAGAACCCTTATTCTCATAATTTCAGTATTTTTTGAGAGGAAAAACATTTTTTGTCAAATATGTAGCTGGACTATATATATATAGTAAGGAAAATATTGCATTTTTCGCAATACTCCAAAAATATATTTTTGGCCTATCATCCTCTCGAAACATGTTCGATTAGATGAAATTTCATCTAAAATCGATAGGTGACTTTGTTAATGCCCTAATTCTATCAATTTTTGAATAACTATGGATATTTGATTTTACCCTCTTCATTGGATACTCCAAGTTTGACGCACTCTACTTCTGAATCGCATTATTTTAGAGCACTCCCGATTTTTTATATCATAGAGTGGACCTTTGACGATACATTCTCTCTCAGAAAATTGAATGAATACTTCCATTATTTTGGTCTGTACTATTTTTTCTATGAAGGCATGTTTTCTTTTAACTTAAATGCTCTCCTAATATTTGAAACATTTATCTTATAGGAAAATGGACAACACCAGTCGATTTGTCGTATCAAAGAACCCTTATTCTCATAATTTCAGTATTTTTTGAGAGGATAAACATTTTTGGTCAAATATGTATTTTCGCAATACTCCAAAAATAATTTTTGGCCTATCATCCTCTCGAAACATGTTCGATTAGATGAAATTTCATCTGAAATCGATAGGTGACTTTGTTAAAGCCCTAATTATATCAATTTTTGAATAACTATGGATATTTGATTTTACCCTCTTCATTGGATACTCCAAGTTTGACGCACTCTACTTCTGAATCGCATCATTTTAGAGTACTCCCGATTTTTTATATCATAGATTGGACCTTTGACGATACTTTCTCAGAAAATTGAATGAATGATTCCATTATTTTGGTCTGTACTATTTTTTATATGAAGGCATGTTTTCTTTTAACTTAAATGCTCTTCTAATATTTGAAACATTCATCTTCTCGAAAAATGGACAACACCAGCCGATTTGTCGTATCAAAGAACCCTTATTCTCATAATTTCAGTATTTTTTGAGAGGAAAAACATTTTTCGTCAAATATGTAGCTGGACTATATATAGTAAGGAAAATATTGCATTTTTCGCAATACTCCAAAAATATATTTTTGGCCTATCATCCTCTCGAAACATGTTCGAGTAGATGAAATTTCATCTAAAATCGATAGGTGACTTTGTTAATGCCCTAATTCTATCAATTTTTGAATAACTATGGATATTTGATTTTACCCTCTTCATTGGATACTCCAAGTTTGACGCACTCTACTTCTGAATCGCATCATTTTAGAGTACTCCCGATTTTTTATATCATAGATTGGACCTTTGACGATACTCTCTCAGAAAATTGAATGAATACTTCCATTATTTTGGTCTGTACTATTTTTTATATGAAGGCATATTTTCTTTTAACTTAAATGCTCTCCTAATATTTGAAACATTTATCTTATCGAAGAATGGACAACACCAGTCGATTTGTCGTATCAGAGAACCCCTATCCTCATAATTTCAGCATTTTTTGAGAGGAAAAACATTTTTCGTCAAATATGTAGCTGGACTATATATAGTAAGGAAAATATTGCATTTTTCGCAATACTCCAAAAATATATTTTTGGCCTATCATCCTCTCGAAACTTGTTCGATTAGATGAAATTTTATCTAAAATCGATAGGTGACTTTGTTGATGCCCTAATTCTATCAATTTTTGAATAACTATGGATATTTGATTTCACCCTCTTCATTGGATACTCCAAGTTTGACGCACTCTACTTCTGAATCGCATCATTTTAGAGCACTCCCGATTTTGTATATCATAGATTGGACCTTTGACAATACTTTCTGAGAAAATTGAAAAATTACTTCCATTATTTTGGTCTGTACTATTTTTTATATGAAGGCATGTTTTCTTTTAACTTAAATGCTCTCCTAATATTTTAAACATTTATCTTATCGAAAAATGGACAACACCAGTCAATTTGTCGTATCAAAGAACCCTTATTCTCATAATTTCAGTATTTTTTGAGAGGAGAAACATTTTTCGTCAAATATGTAGCTGGACTATAGTAAGGAATTTATTGCATTTTTCGCAATACTCCAAAAATATATTTCTGGCCTATCATCATCTCGAAACATGTTCGATTGAATGAAATTTCATCTAAAATCGATAGGTGACTTTGTTAATGCCCTAATTCTATCAATTTTTGAATAACTATGGATATTTGATTTTACCCTCTTCATAGGATACTCCAAGTTTGGCGCACTCTACTTCTGAATCGCATAATTTTAGAGCACTCCTGATTTTTTATATCATAGATTGGACCTTTGACGATACTTTCTCAGAAAATTGAATGAATACTTCCATTATTTTGGTCTGTACTATTTTTTATATGAAGGCATGTTTTCTTTTAACTTAAATGCTCTCCTCATATTTGAAACATTTATCTTATCGAAAAATGGACAACACCAGTCGATTTGTCGTATCAAAGAACCCTTATTCTCATAATTTCAGTATTTTTTGTGATGAAAAACATTTTTCGTCAAATATGTAGCTGACTATAGTAAGGAAAATATTGCATTTTTCGCAATACTCCAAAAATATATTTTTGGCCTATCATCCTCTCGAAACATGTTCGATTAGGTGAAATTCCATCTAAAATCGATAGGTGACTTTGTTAGTGCCCTAATTCTATCAATTTTCGAATAACTATGGATATTTGATTTTACCCTCTTCATTGGATACTCCAAGTTTGACGCAATCTACTTCTGAATCGCATCATTCTAGAGCACTCCCGATTTTTTATATCATAGATTGGACCTTTGACGATACTTTCTCAGAAAATTGAATGAATACTTCCATTATTTTGGTGTGTACTATTTTTTATATGAAGGCATGTTTCCTTTTAACTTAAATGCTCTCCTAATATTTTAAACATTTATCTTATCGAAAAATGGACAACACCAGTCAATTTGTCGTATCAAAGAATCCTTATTCTCATAATTTCAGTATTTTTTGAGAGGAAAAACATTTTTCGTCAAATATGTAGCTGGACTATAGTAAGGAATTTATTGCATTTTTCGCAATACTCCAAAAATATATTTCTGGCCTATCATCATCTCGAAACATGTTCGATTGAATGAAATTTCATCTTAAATCGATAGGTGACTTTGTTAATGCCCTAATTGTATCAATTTTTGAATAACTATGGATATTTGATTTTACCCTCTTCATTGGATACTCCAAGTTTGACGCACTCTACTTCTGAATCGCATTATTTTAGAGCACTCCCCATTTTTTATATCATAGAATGGACCTTTGACGATACATTCTCAGAAAATTGAATGAATACTTCCATTATTTTGGTCTGTACTATTTTTTATATGAAGGCATGTTTTCTTTTAACTTAAATGCTCTCCTCATATTTGAAACATTTATCTTATCGAAAAATGGACAACACCAGTCGATTTGTCGTATCAAAGAACCCTTATTCTCATAATTTCAGTATTTTTTGTGAGGAAAAACATTTTTCGTCAAATATGTAGCTGGACTATATATAGTAAGGAAAATATTGCATTTTTCGCAATACTCCAAAAATATATTTTTGGCCTATCATCCTCTCGAATCATGTTCGAGTAGATGAAATTCCATCTAAAATCGATAGGTGACTTTGTTAGTGCCCTAATTCTATCAATTTTCGAATAACTATGGATATTTGATTTTACCCTCTTCATTGGATACTCCAAGTTTGACGCAATCTACTTCTGAATCGCATCATTCTAGAGCACTCCCGATTTTTTAAATCATAGATTGGACCTTTGACGATACTTTCTCAGAAAATTGAATGAATACTTCCATTATTTTGGTCTGTACTATTTTTTATATGAAGGCATGTTTTCATTTAACTTAAATGCTCTCCTAATATTTGAAACATTTTTCTTATCGAAAAATGGGCAACACCAGTCGATTTAACGTATCAAAGAACCCGTATTCTCATAATTTCAGTATTTTTTGAGAAGAACAACTTTTTTGGTCAAATATGTAGCTGGACTATAGTAAGGAATATATTGCATTTTTCGCAATACTCCAAAAATATATTTTTGGCCTATCATCCTCTCTAAACATGTTTGATTAGATGAAATTCCATCTATAATCGATAGGTGACTTTGTTAGTGCCCTAATTCTATCAATTTTCGAATAACTATGGATATTTGATTTTACCCTCTTCATTGGATACTCCAAGTTTGACGCACTCTACTTCTGAATCGCATCATTTTAGAGCACTTCCGATTTTTTATATCATAGATTGGACCTTTGACGATACTTTCTCAGAAAGTTCAATGAATACTTCCATTATTTTGGTCTGTACTATTTTTTATATGAATGCATGTTTTCTTTTAACTTAAATGCTCTTCTTATATTTGAAACATTTATCTTATCGAAAAATGGACAACACCAGTCGATTTGTCGTATCAAAGAACCCTTATTCTCATAATTTCAGTATTTTTTGAGAGGAAAAACATTTTTCGTCAAATATGTAGCTGGACTATAGTAAGGAAAATATTGCATTTTTCGCAATACTCCAGAAATAATTTTTGGCCTATCATCGTCTCGAAACATGTTCGATTAGATGAAATGTCATCTAAAATCGATAGGTGACTTTGTTAATGCCCTAATTGTATCAATTTTTGAATAACTATGGATATTTGATTTTACCCTCTTCATTGGATACTCCAAGTTTGACGCACTCTACTTCTGAATCGCATTATTTTAGAGCACTCCCGATTTTTTATATCATAGAGTGGACCTTTGACGATACATTCTCTCTCAGAAAATTGAATGAATACTTCCATTATTTTGGTCTGTACTATTTTTTATATGAAGGCATGTTTTCTTTTAACTTAAATGCTCTCCTAATATTTGAAACATTTATCTTATAGGAAAATGGACAACACCAGTCGATTTGTCGTATCAAAGAACCCTTATTCTCATAATTTCAGTATTTTTTGAGAGGATAAACATTTTTCGTCAAATATGTAGTAAGGAAAATATTGCATTTTCGCAATACTCCAAAAATAATTTTTGGGCTATCATCCTCTCGAAACATGTTCGATTAGATGAAATTTCATCTGAAATCGATAGGTGACTTTGTTAATGCCCTAATTATATCAATTTTTGAATAACTATGGATATTTGATTTTACCCTCTTCATTGGATACTCCAAGTTTGACGCACTCTACTACTGAATCGCATCATTTTAGAGTACTCCCGATTTTTTATATCATAGATTGGACCTTTGACGATACTTTCTCAGAAAATTGAATGAATGATTCCATTATTTTGGTCTGTACTATTTTTTATATGAAGGCATGTTTTCTTTTAACTTAAATGCTCTTCTAATATTTGGAACATTCATCTTCTCGAAAAATGGACAACACCAGCCGATTTGTCGTATCAAAAAACCCTTATTCTCATAATTTCAGTATTTTTTGAGAGGAAAAACATTTTTCGTCAAATATGTAGCTGGACTATATATAGTAAGGAAAATATTGCATTTTTCGCAATACTCCAAAAATATATTTTTGGCGTATCATCCTCTCGAAACATGTTCGAGTAGATGAAATTTCATCTAAAATCGATAGGTGACTTTGTTAATGCCCTAATTCTATCAATTTTTGAATAACTATGGATATTTGATTTTACCCTCTTCATTGGATACTCCAAGTTTGACGCACTCTACTTCTGAATCGCATTATTTTAGAGCACTCCCGATTTTTTATATCATAGATTGGACCTTTGACGATACTTTCTCAGAAAATTGAATGAATACTTCCATTATTTTGGTCTGTACTATTTTTTATATGAAGGCATGTTTTCTTTTAACTTAAATGCTCTTCTAATATTTGAAACATTTATCTTATCGAAAAATGGACAACACCAGTCGATTTGTCGTATCAAAGAACCCCTTATTCTCATAATTTCAGTATTTTTTGAGAGGAAAAACATTTTTCGTCAAATATGTAGCTGGACTATATATATATAGTAAGGAAAATATTGCATTTTTCGCAATACTCCAGAAATAATTTTTGGCCTATCATCGTCTCGAAACATGTTCGATTAGATGAAATTTCATCTAAAATCGATAGGTGACTATGGTAATGCCCTAATTGTATCAATTTTTGAATAACTATGGATATTTGATTTTACCCTCTTCATTGGATACTCCAAGTTTGACGCACTCTACTTCTGAATCGCATTATTTTAGAGCACTCCCGATTTTTTATATCATAGAATGGACCTTTGACGATACATTCTCAGAAAATTGAATGAATACTTCCATTATTTTGGTCTGTACTATTTTTTATATGAAGGCATGTTTTCTTTTAACCTAAATGCTCTTCTAATATTTGAAACATTTATCTTATCGAAAAATGGACAACACCAGTCGATTTGTCGTATCAAAGAACCCTTATTTTCATAATTTCAGTATTTTTTGAGAGGATAAACATTTTTGGTCAAATATGTATTTTCGCAATACTCCAAAAATAATTTTTGGCCTATCATCCTCTCGAAACATGTTCGATTAGATGAAATTTCATCTGAAATCGATAGGTGACTTTGTTAATGCCCTAATTATATCAATTTTTGAATAACTATGGATATTTGATTTTACCCTCTTCATTGGATACTCCAAGTTTGACGCACTCTACTTCTGAATCGCATCATTTTAGAGTACTCCCGATTTTTTATATCATAGATTGGACCTTTGACGATACTTTCTCAGAAAATTGAATGAATGATTCCATTATTTTGGTCTGTACTATTTTTTATATGAAGGCATGTTTTCTTTCAACTTAAATGCTCTTCTAATATTTGAAACATTCATCTTCTCGAAAAATGGACAACACCAGCCGATTTGTCGTATCAAAGAACCCTTATTCTCATAATTTCAGTATTTTTTGAGAGGAAAAACATTTTTCGTCAAATATGTAGCTGGACTATATATAGTAAGGAAAATATTGCATTTTTCGCAATACTCCAAAAATATATTTTTGGCCTATCATCCTCTCGAAACATGTTCGAGTAGATGGAATTTCATCTAAAATCGATAGGTGACTTTGTTAGTGCCCTAATTCTATCAATTTTCGAATAACTATGGATATTTGATTTTACCCTCTTCATTGGATACTCCAAGTTTGACGCAATCTACTTCTGAATCGCATCATTCTAGAGCACTCCCGATTTTTTAAATCATAGATTGGACCTTTGACGATACTTTCTCAGAAAATTGAATGAATACTTCCATTATTTTGGTCTGTACTATTTTTTATATGAAGGCATGTTTTCATTTAACTTAAATGCTCTCCTAATATTTGAAACATTTTTCTTATCGAAAAATGGGCAACACCAGTCGATTTAACGTATCAAAGAACCCGTATTCTCATAATTTCAGTATTTTTTGAGAAGAACAACTTTTTTGGTCAAATATGTAGCTGGACTATAGTAAGGAATATATTGCATTTTTCGCAATACTCCAAAAATATATTTTTGGCCTATCATCCTCTCTAAACATGTTTGATTAGATGAAATTCCATCTATAATCGATAGGTGACTTTGTTAGTGCCCTAATTCTATCAATTTTCGAATAACTATGGATATTTGATTTTACCCTCTTCATTGGATACTCCAAGTTTGACGCACTCTACTTCTGAATCGCATCATTTTAGAGCACTTCCGATTTTTTATATCATAGATTGGACCTTTGACGATACTTTCTCAGAAAGTTCAATGAATACTTCCATTATTTTGGTCTGTACTATTTTTTATATGAATGCATGTTTTCTTTTAACTTAAATGCTCTTCTTATATTTGAAACATTTATCTTATCGAAAAATGGACAACACCAGTCGATTTGTCGTATCAAAGAACCCTTATTCTCATAATTTCAGTATTTTTTGAGAGGATAAACATTTTTCGTCAAATATGTAGTAAGGAAAATATTGCATTTTCGCAATACTCCAAAAATAATTTTTGGGCTATCATCCTCTCGAAACATGTTCGATTAGATGAAATTTCATCTGAAATCGATAGGTGACTTTGTTAATGCCCTAATTATATCAATTTTTGAATAACTATGGATATTTGATTTTACCCTCTTCATTGGATACTCCAAGTTTGACGCACTCTACTACTGAATCGCATCATTTTAGAGTACTCCCGATTTTTTATATCATAGATTGGACCTTTGACGATACTTTCTCAGAAAATTGAATGAATGATTCCATTATTTTGGTCTGTACTATTTTTTATATGAAGGCATGTTTTCTTTTAACTTAAATGCTCTTCTAATATTTGGAACATTCATCTTCTCGAAAAATGGACAACACCAGCCGATTTGTCGTATCAAAAAACCCTTATTCTCATAATTTCAGTATTTTTTGAGAGGAAAAACATTTTTCGTCAAATATGTAGCTGGACTATATATAGTAAGGAAAATATTGCATTTTTCGCAATACTCCAAAAATATATTTTTGGCGTATCATCCTCTCGAAACATGTTCGAGTAGATGAAATTTCATCTAAAATCGATAGGTGACTTTGTTAATGCCCTAATTCTATCAATTTTTGAATAACTATGGATATTTGATTTTACCCTCTTCATTGGATACTCCAAGTTTGACGCACTCTACTTCTGAATCGCATTATTTTAGAGCACTCCCGATTTTTTATATCATAGATTGGACCTTTGACGATACTTTCTCAGAAAATTGAATGAATACTTCCATTATTTTGGTCTGTACTATTTTTTATATGAAGGCATGTTTTCTTTTAACTTAAATGCTCTTCTAATATTTGAAACATTTATCTTATCGAAAAATGGACAACACCAGTCGATTTGTCGTATCAAAGAACCCCTTATTCTCATAATTTCAGTATTTTTTGAGAGGAAAAACATTTTTCGTCAAATATGTAGCTGGACTATATATATATAGTAAGGAAAATATTGCATTTTTCGCAATACTCCAGAAATAATTTTTGGCCTATCATCGTCTCGAAACATGTTCGATTAGATGAAATTTCATCTAAAATCGATAGGTGACTATGGTAATGCCCTAATTGTATCAATTTTTGAATAACTATGGATATTTGATTTTACCCTCTTCATTGGATACTCCAAGTTTGACGCACTCTACTTCTGAATCGCATTATTTTAGAGCACTCCCGATTTTTTATATCATAGAATGGACCTTTGACGATACATTCTCAGAAAATTGAATGAATACTTCCATTATTTTGGTCTGTACTATTTTTTATATGAAGGCATGTTTTCTTTTAACCTAAATGCTCTTCTAATATTTGAAACATTTATCTTATCGAAAAATGGACAACACCAGTCGATTTGTCGTATCAAAGAACCCTTATTTTCATAATTTCAGTATTTTTTGAGAGGATAAACATTTTTGGTCAAATATGTATTTTCGCAATACTCCAAAAATAATTTTTGGCCTATCATCCTCTCGAAACATGTTCGATTAGATGAAATTTCATCTGAAATCGATAGGTGACTTTGTTAATGCCCTAATTATATCAATTTTTGAATAACTATGGATATTTGATTTTACCCTCTTCATTGGATACTCCAAGTTTGACGCACTCTACTTCTGAATCGCATCATTTTAGAGTACTCCCGATTTTTTATATCATAGATTGGACCTTTGACGATACTTTCTCAGAAAATTGAATGAATGATTCCATTATTTTGGTCTGTACTATTTTTTATATGAAGGCATGTTTTCTTTCAACTTAAATGCTCTTCTAATATTTGAAACATTCATCTTCTCGAAAAATGGACAACACCAGCCGATTTGTCGTATCAAAGAACCCTTATTCTCATAATTTCAGTATTTTTTGAGAGGAAAAACATTTTTCGTCAAATATGTAGCTGGACTATATATAGTAAGGAAAATATTGCATTTTTCGCAATACTCCAAAAATATATTTTTGGCCTATCATCCTCTTGAAACATGTTCGAGTAGATGGAATTTCATCTAAAATCGATAGGTGACTTTGTTAATGCCCTAATTCTATCAATTTTTGAATAACTATGGATATTTGATTTTACCCTCTTCATTGGATACTCCAAGTTTGACGCACTCTACTTCTGAATCGCATTATTTTAGAGCACTCCCGATTTTTTATATCATAGATTGGACCTTTGACGATACTTTCTCAGAAAATTGAATGAATACTTCCATTATTTTGGTCTGTACTATTTTTTATATGAAGGCATGTTTTCTTTTAACTTAAATGCTCTCCTAATATTTGAAGCATTCATCTTATCGAAAAATGGACAACACCAGTCGATTTGTCGTATCAAAGAATCCATATTCTCATAATTTCATTATTTTTTGAGAGGAAAAACATTTTTCATCAAATATGTAGCTGGACTATAGTAAGGAAAATATTGCATTTTTCGCAATACTCCAGAAATAATTTTTGGCCTATCATCCTCTCGAAACATGTTCGATTAGATGAAATTTCATCTAAAATCGATAGGTGACTTTGTTAATGCCCTAATTCTATCAATTTTTGAATAACTATGGATATTTGATTTTACCCTCTTCATTGGATACTCCAAGTTTGACGCACTCTACTTCTGAATCGCATTATTTTAGAGCACTCCCGATTTTTTATATCATAGATTGGACCTTTGACGATACTTTCTCAGAAAATTGAATGAATACTTCCATTATTTTGGTCTGTACTATTTTTTATATGGAGGCATGTTTTCTTTTAACTTTAATGCTCTCCTAATATTTGAAACATTTATCTTATCCAAAAATGGACAACACCAGTCGATTTGTCATATCAAAGAACCCTTATTCTCATACTTTCAGTATTTTTTGAGAGGAAAAACATTTTTCGTCAAATATGTAAGGAAAATATTGCATTTTTCGCAATACTCCAAAAATATATTTTCGGCCTATCATCCTCTCGAAACATGTTCGATTAGATGAAATTTTATCTAAAATCGATAGGTGACTTTGTTGATGCCCTAATTCTATCAATTTTTGAATAACTATGGATATTTGATTTCACCCTCTTCATTGGATACTCCAAGTTTGACGCACTCTACTTCTGAATCGCATCATTTTAGAGCACTCCCGATTTTGTATATCATAGATTGGACCTTTGACAATACTTTCTGAGAAAATTGAAAAATTACTTCCATTATTTTGGTCTGTACTATTTTTTATATGAAGGCATGTTTTCTGTTAACTTAAATGCTCTCCTAATATTTTAAACATTTATCTTATCGAAAAATGGACAACACCAGTCAATTTGTCGTATCAAAGAACCCTTATTCTCATAATTTCAGTATTTTTTGAGAGGAAAAACATTTTTCGTCAAATATGTAGCTGGACTATAGTAAGGAATTTATTGCATTTTTCGCAATACTCCAAAAATATATTTCTGGCCTATCATCATCTCGAAACATGTTCGATTGAATGAAATTTCATCTAAAATCGATAGGTGACTTTGTTAATGCCCTAATTCTATCAATTTTTGAATAACTATGGATATTTGATTTTACCCTCTTCATAGGATACTCCAAGTTTGGCGCACTCTACTTCTGAATCGCATAATTTTAGAGCACTCCTGATTTTTTATATCATAGATTGGACCTTTGACGATACTTTCTCAGAAAATTGAATGAATACTTCCATTATTTTGGTCTGTACTATTTTTTATATGAAGGCATGTTTTCTTTTAACTTAAATGCTCTCCTCATATTTGAAACATTTATCTTATCGAAAAATGGACAACACCAGTCGATTTGTCGTATCAAAGAACCCTTATTCTCATAATTTCAGTATTTTTTGTGATGAAAAACATTTTTCGTCAAATATGTAGCTGACTATAGTAAGGAAAATATTGCATTTTTCGCAATACTCCAAAAATATATTTTTGGCCTATCATCCTCTCGAAACATGTTCGATTAGGTGAAATTCCATCTAAAATCGATAGGTGACTTTGTTAGTGCCCTAATTCTATCAATTTTCGAATAACTATGGATATTTGATATTACCCTCTTCATTGGATACTCCAAGTTTGACGCAATCTACTTCTGAATCGCATCATTCTAGAGCACTCCCGATTTTTTATATCATAGATTGGACCTTTGACGATACTTTCTCAGAAAATTGAATGAATACTTCCATTATTTTGGTGTGTACTATTTTTTATATGAAGGCATGTTTCCTTTTAACTTAAATGCTCTCCTAATATTTTAAACATTTATCTTATCGAAAAATGGACAACACCAGTCAATTTGTCGTATCAAAGAATCCTTATTCTCATAATTTCAGTATTTTTTGAGAGGAAAAACATTTTTCGTCAAATATGTAGCTGGACTATAGTAAGGAATTTATTGCATTTTTCGCAATACTCCAAAAATATATTTCTGGCCTATCATCATCTCGAAACATGTTCGATTGAATGAAATTTCATCTTAAATCGATAGGTGACTTTGTTAATGCCCTAATTGTATCAATTTTTGAATAACTATGGATATTTGATTTTACCCTCTTCATTGGATACTCCAAGTTTGACGCACTCTACTTCTGAATCGCATTATTTTAGAGCACTCCCCATTTTTTATATCATAGAATGGACCTTTGACGATACATTCTCAGAAAATTGAATGAATACTTCCATTATTTTGGTCTGTACTATTTTTTATATGAAGGCATGTTTTCTTTTAACTTAAATGCTCTCCTCATATTTGAAACATTTATCTTATCGAAAAATGGACAACACCAGTCGATTTGTCGTATCAAAGAACCCTTATTCTCATAATTTCAGTATTTTTTGTGAGGAAAAACATTTTTCGTCAAATATGTAGCTGGACTATATATAGTAAGGAAAATATTGCATTTTTCGCAATACTCCAAAAATATATTTTTGGCCTATCATCCTCTCGAATCATGTTCGAGTAGATGAAATTCCATCTAAAATCGATAGGTGACTTTGTTAGTGCCCTAATTCTATCAATTTTCGAATAACTATGGATATTTGATTTTACCCTCTTCATTGGATACTCCAAGTTTGACGCAATCTACTTCTGAATCGCATCATTCTAGAGCACTCCCGATTTTTTATATCATAGATTGGACCTTTGACGATACTTTCTGAGAAAATTGAAAAATTACTTCCATTATTTTGGTCTGTACTATTTTTTATATGAAGGCATGTTTTCTTTTAACTTAAATGCTCTCCTAATATTTTAAACATTTATCTTATCGAAAAATGGACAACACCAGTCAATTTGTCGTATCAAAGAACCCTTATTCTCATAATTTCAGTATTTTTTGAGAGGAAAAACATTTTTCGTCAAATATGTAGCTGGACTATAGTAAGGAATTTATTGCATTTTTCGCAATACTCCAAAAATATATTTCTGGCCTATCATCATCTCGAAACATGTTCGATTGAATGAAATTTCATCTAAAATCGATAGGTGACTTTGTTAATGCCCTAATTCTATCAATTTTTGAATAACTATGGATATTTGATTTTACCCTCTTCATAGGATACTCCAAGTTTGGCGCACTCTACTTCTGAATCGCATAATTTTAGAGCACTCCTGATTTTTTATATCATAGATTGGACCTTTGACGATACTTTCTCAGAAAATTGAATGAATACTTCCATTATTTTGGTCTGTACTATTTTTTATATGAAGGCATGTTTTCTTTTAACTTAAATGCTCTCCTCATATTTGAAACATTTATCTTATCGAAAAATGGACAACACCAGTCGATTTGTCGTATCAAAGAACCCTTATTCTCATAATTTCAGTATTTTTTGTGATGAAAAACATTTTTCGTCAAATATGTAGCTGACTATAGTAAGGAAAATATTGCATTTTTCGCAATACTCCAAAAATATATTTTTGGCCTATCATCCTCTCGAAACATGTTCGATTAGGTGAAATTCCATCTAAAATCGATAGGTGACTTTGTTAGTGCCCTAATTCTATCAATTTTCGAATAACTATGGATATTTGATATTACCCTCTTCATTGGATACTCCAAGTTTGACGCAATCTACTTCTGAATCGCATCATTCTAGAGCACTCCCGATTTTTTATATCATAGATTGGACCTTTGACGATACTTTCTCAGAAAATTGAATGAATACTTCCATTATTTTGGTGTGTACTATTTTTTATATGAAGGCATGTTTCCTTTTAACTTAAATGCTCTCCTAATATTTTAAACATTTATCTTATCGAAAAATGGACAACACCAGTCAATTTGTCGTATCAAAGAATCCTTATTCTCATAATTTCAGTATTTTTTGAGAGGAAAAACATTTTTCGTCAAATATGTAGCTGGACTATAGTAAGGAATTTATTGCATTTTTCGCAATACTCCAAAAATATATTTCTGGCCTATCATCATCTCGAAACATGTTCGATTGAATGAAATTTCATCTTAAATCGATAGGTGACTTTGTTAATGCCCTAATTGTATCAATTTTTGAATAACTATGGATATTTGATTTTACCCTCTTCATTGGATACTCCAAGTTTGACGCACTCTACTTCTGAATCGCATTATTTTAGAGCACTCCCCATTTTTTATATCATAGAATGGACCTTTGACGATACATTCTCAGAAAATTGAATGAATACTTCCATTATTTTGGTCTGTACTATTTTTTATATGAAGGCATGTTTTCTTTTAACTTAAATGCTCTCCTCATATTTGAAACATTTATCTTATCGAAAAATGGACAACACCAGTCGATTTGTCGTATCAAAGAACCCTTATTCTCATAATTTCAGTATTTTTTGTGAGGAAAAACATTTTTCGTCAAATATGTAGCTGGACTATATATAGTAAGGAAAATATTGCATTTTTCGCAATACTCCAAAAATATATTTTTGGCCTATCATCCTCTCGAATCATGTTCGAGTAGATGAAATTCCATCTAAAATCGATAGGTGACTTTGTTAGTGCCCTAATTCTATCAATTTTCGAATAACTATGGATATTTGATTTTACCCTCTTCATTGGATACTCCAAGTTTGACGCAATCTACTTCTGAATCGCATCATTCTAGAGCACTCCCGATTTTTTATATCATAGATTGGACCTTTGACGATACTTTCTCAGAAAATTGAATGAATACTTCCATTATTTTGGTGTGTACTATTTTTTATATGAAGGCATGTTTCCTTTTAACTTAAATGCTCTCCTAATATTTTAAACATTTATCTTATCGAAAAATGGACAACACCAGTCAATTTGTCGTATCAAAGAATCCTTATTCTCATAATTTCAGTATTTTTTGAGAGGAAAAACATTTTTCGTCAAATATGTAGCTGGACTATAGTAAGGAATTTATTGCATTTTTCGCAATACTCCAGAAATAATTTTTGGCCTATCATCCTCTCGAAACATGTTCGATTAGATGAAATCTCATCTAAAATCGATAGGTGACTTTGTTAATGCCCTAATTCTATCAATTTTTGAATGACTATGGATATTTGATTTTACCCTCTTCATTGGATACTCCAAGTTTGACGCACTCTACTTCTGAATCGCATCATTTTAGAGTACTCCCGATTTTTTATATCATAGATTGGACCTTTGACGATAATCTCTCAGAAAATTGAATGAATACTTCCATTATTTTGGTCTGTACTATTTTTTATATGAAGGCATGTTTTCTTTTAACTTGAATGCTCTCCTAATATTTGAAACATTTATCTTATCGAAGAATGGACAACACCAGTCGATTTGTCGTATCAGAGAACCCCTATCCTCATAATTTCAGCATTTTTTGAGAGGAAAAACATTTTTCGTCAAATATGTAGCTGGACTATATATAGTAAGGAAAATATTGCATTTTTCGCAATACTCCAAAAATATATTTTTGGCCTATCATCCTCTCGAAACTTGTTCGATTAGATGAAATTTCATCTAAAATCGATAGGTGACTTTGTTGATGCCCTAATTCTATCAATTTTTGAATAACTATGGATATTTGATTTCACCCTCTTCATTGGATACTCCAAGTTTGACGCACTCTACTTCTGAATCGCATCATTTTAGAGCACTCCCGATTTTGTATATCATAGATTGGACCTTTGACGATACTTTCTCAGAAAATTGAATGAATACTTCCATTATTTTGGTCTGTACTATTTTTTATATGAAGGCATGTTTTCTTTTAACTTAAATGCTCTCCTCATATTTGAAACATTTATCTTATCGAAAAATGGACAACACCAGTCGATTTGTCGCATCAAAGAACCCTTATTCTCATAATTTCAGTATTTTTTGTGATGAAAAACATTTTTCGTCAAATATGTAGCTGACTATAGTAAGGAAAATATTGCATTTTTCGCAATACTCCAAAAATATATTTTTGGCCTATCATCCTCTCGAAACATGTTCGATTAGGTGAAATTCCATCAAAAATCGATAGGTGACTTTGTTAGTGCCCTAATTCTATCAATTTTCGAATAACTATGGATATTTGATTTTACCCTCTTCATTGGATACTCCAAGTTTGACGCAATCTACTTCTGAATTGCATCATTCTAGAGCACTCCCGATTTTTTATATCATAGATTGGACCTTTGACGATACTTTCTCAGAAAATTGAATGAATACTTCCATTATTTTGGTGTGTACTATTTTTTATATGAAGGCATGTTTCCTTTTAACTTAAATGCTCTCCTAATATTTTAAACATTTATCTTATCGAAAAATGGACAACACCAGTCAATTTGTCGTATCAAAGAATCCTTATTCTCATAATTTCAGTATTTTTTGAGAGGAAAAACATTTTTCGTCAAATATGTAGCTGGACTATAGTAAGGAATTTATTGCATTTTTCGCAATACTCCAAAAATATATTTCTGGCCTATCATCATCTCGAAACATGTTCGATTGAATGAAATTTCATCTTAAATCGATAGGTGACTTTGTTAATGCCCTAATTGTATCAATTTTTGAATAACTATGGATATTTGATTTTACCCTCTTCATTGGATACTCCAAGTTTGACGCACTCTACTTCTGAATCGCATTATTTTAGAGCACTCCCCATTTTTTATATCATAGAATGGACCTTTGACGATACATTCTCAGAAAATTGAATGAATACTTCCATTATTTTGGTCTGTACTATTTTTTATATGAAGGCATGTTTTCTTTTAACTTAAATGCTCTCCTCATATTTGAAACATTTATCTTATCGAAAAATGGACAACACCAGTCGATTTGTCGTATCAAAGAACCCTTATTCTCATAATTTCAGTATTTTTTGTGAGGAAAAACATTTTTCGTCAAATATGTAGCTGGACTATATATAGTAAGGAAAATATTGCATTTTTCGCAATACTCCAAAAATATATTTTTGGCCTATCATCCTCTCGAAACTTGTTCGATTAGATGAAATTTCATCTAAAATCGATAGGTGACTTTGTTGATGCCCTAATTCTATCAATTTTTGAATAACTATGGATATTTGATTTCACCCTCTTCATTGGATACTCCAAGTTTGACGCACTCTACTTCTGAATCGCATCATTTTAGAGCACTCCCGATTTTGTATATCATAGATTGGACCTTTGACGATACTTTCTCAGAAAATTGAATGAATACTTCCATTATTTTGGTCTGTACTATTTTTTATATGAAGGCATGTTTTCTTTTAACTTAAATGCTCTCCTCATATTTGAAACATTTATCTTATCGAAAAATGGACAACACCAGTCGATTTGTCGCATCAAAGAACCCTTATTCTCATAATTTCAGTATTTTTTGTGATGAAAAACATTTTTCGTCAAATATGTAGCTGACTATAGTAAGGAAAATATTGCATTTTTCGCAATACTCCAAAAATATATTTTTGGCCTATCATCCTCTCGAAACATGTTCGATTAGGTGAAATTCCATCAAAAATCGATAGGTGACTTTGTTAGTGCCCTAATTCTATCAATTTTCGAATAACTATGGATATTTGATTTTACCCTCTTCATTGGATACTCCAAGTTTGACGCAATCTACTTCTGAATTGCATCATTCTAGAGCACTCCCGATTTTTTATATCATAGATTGGACCTTTGACGATACTTTCTCAGAAAATTGAATGAATACTTCCATTATTTTGGTGTGTACTATTTTTTATATGAAGGCATGTTTCCTTTTAACTTAAATGCTCTCCTAATATTTTAAACATTTATCTTATCGAAAAATGGACAACACCAGTCAATTTGTCGTATCAAAGAATCCTTATTCTCATAATTTCAGTATTTTTTGAGAGGAAAAACATTTTTCGTCAAATATGTAGCTGGACTATAGTAAGGAATTTATTGCATTTTTCGCAATACTCCAAAAATATATTTCTGGCCTATCATCATCTCGAAACATGTTCGATTGAATGAAATTTCATCTTAAATCGATAGGTGACTTTGTTAATGCCCTAATTGTATCAATTTTTGAATAACTATGGATATTTGATTTTACCCTCTTCATTGGATACTCCAAGTTTGACGCACTCTACTTCTGAATCGCATTATTTTAGAGCACTCCCCATTTTTTATATCATAGAATGGACCTTTGACGATACATTCTCAGAAAATTGAATGAATACTTCCATTATTTTGGTCTGTACTATTTTTTATATGAAGGCATGTTTTCTTTTAACTTAAATGCTCTCCTCATATTTGAAACATTTATCTTATCGAAAAATGGACAACACCAGTCGATTTGTCGTATCAAAGAACCCTTATTCTCATAATTTCAGTATTTTTTGTGAGGAAAAACATTTTTCGTCAAATATGTAGCTGGACTATATATAGTAAGGAAAATATTGCATTTTTCGCAATACTCCAAAAATATATTTTTGGCCTATCATCCTCTCGAATCATGTTCGAGTAGATGAAATTCCATCTAAAATCGATAGGTGACTTTGTTAGTGCCCTAATTCTATCAATTTTCGAATAACTATGGATATTTGATTTTACCCTCTTCATTGGATACTCCAAGTTTGACGCAATCTACTTCTGAATCGCATCATTCTAGAGCAATCCCGATTTTTTATATCATAGATTGGACCTTTGACGATACTTTCTAAGAAAATTGAATGAATACTTCCATTATTTTGGTGTGTACTATTTTTTATATGAAGGCATGTTTCCTTTTAACTTAAATGCTCTCCTAATATTTTAAACATTTATCTTATCGAAAAATGGACAACACCAGTCAATTTGTCGTATCAAAGAATCCTTATTCTCATAATTTCAGTATTTTTTGAGAGGAAAAACATTTTTCGTCAAATATGTAGCTGGACTATAGTAAGGAATTTATTGCATTTTTCGCAATACTCCAGAAATAATTTTTGGCCTATCATCGTCTCGAAACATGTTCGATTAGATGAAATGTCATCTAAAATCGATAGGTGACTTTGTTAATGCCCTAATTGTATCAATTTTTGAATAACTATGGATATTTGATTTTACCCTCTTCATTGGATACTCCAAGTTTGATGCACTCTACTTCTGAATCGCATTATTTTAGAGCACTCCCCATTTTTTATATCATAGAATGGACCTTTGACGATACATTCTCAGAAAATTGAATGAATACTTCCATTATTTTGGTCTGTACTATTTTTTATATGAAGGCATGTTTTCTTTTAACTTAAATGCTCTTCTAATATTTGAAACATTTATCTTATCGAAAAATGGACAACACCAGTCGATTTGTCGTATCAAAGAACCCTTATTCTCATAATTTCAGTATTTTTTGAGAGGAAAAACATTTTTCGTCAAATATGTAGCTGGACTATATATATATAGTAAGGAAAATATTGCATTTTTCGCAATACTCCAAAAATATATTTTTGGCCTATCATCCTCTCGAAACATGTTCGATTAGATGAAATTTCATCTAAAATCGATAGGTGACTTTGTTAATGCCCTAATTCTATCAATTTTTGAATAACTATGGATATTTGATTTTACCCTCTTCATTGGATACTTCAAGTTTGACGCACTCTACTTCTGAATCGCATTATTTTAGAGCACTCCCGATTTTTTATATCATAGAGTGGACCTTTGACGATACATTCTCTCTCAGAAAATTGAGTGAATACTTCCATTATTTTGGTCTGTACTATTTTTTATATGAAGGCATGTTTTCTTTTAACTTAAATGCTCTCCTAATATTTGAAACATTTATCTTATAGGAAAATGGACAACACCACTCGATTTGTCGTATCAAAGAACCCTTATTCTCATAATTTCAGTATTTTTTGAGAGGATAAACATTTTTGGTCAAATATGTATTTTCGCAATACTCCAAAAATAATTTTTGGCCTATCATCCTCTCGAAACATGTTCGATTAGATGAAATTACATCTGAAATCGATAGGTGACTTTGTTAATGCCCTAATTATATCAATTTTTGAATAACTATGGATATTTGATTTTACCCTCTTCATTGGATACTCCAAGTTTGACGCACTCTACTTCTGAATCGCATCATTTTAGAGTACTCCCGATTTTTTATATCATAGATTGGACCTTTGACGATACTTTCTCAGAAAATTGAATGAATGATTCCATTATTTTGGTCTGTACTATTTTTTATATGAAGGCATGTTTTCTTTTAACTTAAATGCTCTTCTAATATTTGAAACATTCATCTTCTCGAAAAATGGACAACACCAGCCGATTTGTCGTATCAAAGAACCCTTATTCTCATAATTTCAGTATTTTTTGAGAGGAAAAACATTTTTCATCCAATATGTAGCTGGACTATAGTAAGGAAAATATTGCATTTTTCGCAATACTCCAGAAATAATTTTTGGCCTATCATCCTCTCGAAACATGTTCGATTAGATGAAATTTCATCTAAAATCGATAGGTGACTTTGTTAATGCCCTAATTCTATCAATTTTTGAATGACTATGGATATTTGATTTTACCCTCATCATTGGATACTCCAAGTTTGACGCACTCTACTTCTGAATCGCATCATTTTAGAGTACTCCCGATTTTTTATATCATAGATTGGACCTTTGACGATACTCTCTCAGAAAATTGAATGAATACTTCCATTATTTTGGTCTGTACTATTTTTTATATGAAGGCATGTTTTTTTTTAACTTAAATGCTCTCCTAATATTTGAAACATTCATCTTATCGAAAAATGGACAACACCAGTCGATTTGTCGTATCAAAAAACCCTTATTCTCATAATTTCATTATTTTTTGAGAGGAAAAACATTTTTCGTCAAATATGTAGCTGGACTATAGTAAGGAAAATATTGCATTTTTCGCAATACTCCAGAAATAATTTTTGGCCTATCATCCTCTCGAAACATGTTCGATTAGATGAAATCTCATCTAAAATCGATAGGTGACTTTGTTAATGCCCTAATTCTATCAATTTTTGAATGACTATGGATATTTGATTTTACCCTCTTCATTGGATACTCCAAGTTTGACGCACTCTACTTCTGAATCGCATCATTTTAGAGTACTCCCGATTTTTTATATCATAGATTGGACCTTTGACGATACTCTCTCAGAAAATTGAATGAATACTTCCATTATTTTGGTCTGTACTATTTTTTATATGAAGGCATGTTTTCTTTTAACTTAAATGCTCTCCTAATATTTGAAACATTTATCTTATCGAAGAATGGACAACACCAGTCGATTTGTCGTATCAGAGAACCCCTATCCTCATAATTTCAGCATTTTTTGAGAGGAAAAACATTTTTCGTCAAATATGTAGCTGGACTATATATAGTAAGGAAAATATTGCATTTTTCGCAATACTCCAAAAATATATTTTTGACCTATCATCCTCTCGAAACTTGTTCGATTAGATGAAATTTCATCTAAAATCGATAGGTGACTACTTTGTTAATACCCCAATTCTATCAATTTTTGAATAACTATGGATATTTGATTTTACCCTCTTCATTGGATACTCCAAGTTTGACGCACTCTACTTCTGGATCGCATCATTTTAGAGCACTCCCGATTTTTTATATCATAGATTGGACCTTTGACGATACTTTCTCAGAAAATTGAATGAATACTTCCATTATTTTGGTCTGTACTATTTTTTATATGGAGGCATGTTTTCTTTTAACTTTAATGCTCTCCTAATATTTGAAACATTTATCTTATCCAAAAATGGACAACACCAGTCGATTTGTCATATCAAAGAACCCTTATTCTCATACTTTCAGTATTTTTTGAGAGGAAAAACATTTTTCGTCAAATATGTAGCTGGACTATAGTAAGGAAAATATTGCATTTTTCGCAATACTCCAAAAATATATTTTCGGCCTATCATCCTCTCGAAACATGTTCGATTAGATGAAATTTTATCTAAAATCGATAGGTGACTTTGTTGATGCCCTAATTCTATCAATTTTTGAATAACTATGGATATTTGATTTCACCCTCTTCATTGGATACTCCAAGTTTGACGCACTCTACTTCTAAATCGCATCATTTTAGAGCACTCCCGATTTTGTATATCATAGATTGGACCTTTGACAATACTTTCTGAGAAAATTGAAAAATCACTTCCATTATTTTGGTCTGTACTATTTTTTATATGAAGGCATGTTTTCTTTTAACTTAAATGCTCTCCTAATATTTGAAACATTCATCTTATCGAAAAATGGACAACACCTTTCGATTTGTCGTATCAAAAAACCCTTATTCTCATAATTTCATTATTTTTTGAGAGGAAAAACATTTTTCGTCAAATATGTAGCTGGACTATAGTAAGGAAAATATTGCATTTTTCGCAATACTCCAGAAATAATTTTTGGCCTATCATCCTCTCGAAACATGTTCGATTAGATGAAGTTTCATCTAAAATCGATAGGTGACTTTGTTAATGCCCTAATTCTATCAATTTTTGAATGACTATGGATATTTGATTTTACCCTCATCATTGGATACTCCAAGTTTGACGCACTCTACTTCTGAATCGCATCATTTTAGAGTACTCATGATTTTTTATATCATAGATTGGACCTTTGACGATACTTTCTCAGAAAATTGAATGAATACTTCCATTATTTTGGTCTGTACTATTTTTTATATGAAGGCATGTTTTTTTTTAACTTAAATGCTCTCCTAATATTTGAAACATTCATCTTATCGAAAAATGGACAACACCAGTCGATTTGTCGTATCAAAAAACCCTTATTCTCATAATTTCATTATTTTTTGAGAGGAAAAACATTTTTCGTCAAATATGTAGCTGGACTATAGTAAGGAAAATATTGCATTTTTCGCAATACTCCAGAAATAATTTTTGGCCTATCATCCTCTCGAAACATGTTCGATTAGATGAAATCTCATCTAAAATCGATAGGTGACTTTGTTAATGCCCTAATTCTATCAATTTTTGAATGACTATGGATATTTGATTTTACCCTCTTCATTGGATACTCCAAGTTTGACGCACTCTACTTCTGAATCGCATCATTTTAGAGTACTCCCGATTTTTTATATCATAGATTGGACCTTTGACGATACTCTCTCAGAAAATTGAATGAATACTTCCATTATTTTGGTCTGTACTATTTTTTATATGAAGGCATGTTTTCTTTTAACTTAAATGCTCTCCTAATATTTGAAACATTTATCTTATCGAAGAATGGACAACACCAGTCGATTTGTCGTATCAGAGAACCCCTATCCTCATAATTTCAGCATTTTTTGAGAGGAAAAACATTTTTCGTCAAATATGTAGCTGGACTATATATAGTAAGGAAAATATTGCATTTTTCGCAATACTCCAAAAATATATTTTTGGCCTATCATCCTCTCGAAACTTGTTCGATTAGATGAAATTTCATCTAAAATCGATAGGTGACTACTTTGTTAATACCCCAATTCTATCAATTTTTGAATAACTATGGATATTTGATTTTACCCTCTTCATTGGATACTCCAAGTTTGACGCACTCTAATTCTGAATCGCATCATTTTAGAGCACTCCCGATTTTTTATATCATAGATTGGACCTTTGACGATACTTTCTCAGAAAATTGAATGAATACTTCCATTATTTTGGTCTGTACTATTTTTTATATGGAGGCATGTTTTCTTTTAACTTTAATGCTCTCCTAATATTTGAAACATTTATCTTATCCAAAAATGGACAACACCAGTCGATTTGTCATATCAAAGAACCCTTATTCTCATACTTTCAGTATTTTTTGAGAGGAAAAACATTTTTCGTCAAATATGTAGCTGGACTATATATAGTAAGGAAAATATTGCATTTTTCGCAATACTCCAAAAATTAATTTTCGGCCTATCATCCTCTCGAAACATGTTCGATTAGATGAAATTTTATCTAAAATCGATAGGTGACTTTGTTGATGCCCTAATTCTATCAATTTTTGAATAACTATGGATATTTGATTTCACCCTCTTCATTGGATACTCCAAGTTTGACGCACTCTACTTCTGAATCGCATCATTTTAGAGCACTCCCGATTTTGTATATCATAGATTGGACCTTTGACAATACTTTCTGAGAAAATTGAAAAATTACTTCCATTATTTTGGTCTGTACTATTTTTCATATGAAGGCATGTTTTCTTTTAACTTAAATGCTCTCCTAATATTTTAAACATTTATCTTATCGAAAAATGGACAACACCAGTCAATTTGTCGTATCAAAGAACCCTTATTCTCATAATTTCAGTATTTTTTGAGAGGAAAAACATTTTTCGTCAAATATGTAGCTGGACTATAGTAAGGAAAATATTGCATTTTTCGCAATACTCCAGAAATAATTTTTGGCCTATCATCCTCTCGAAACATGTTCGAGTAGATGAAATTTCATCTAAAATCGATAGGTGACTTTGTTAATGCCCTTATTCTATCAATTTTTGAATAACTATGGATATTTGATTTTACCCTCTTCATTGGATACTCCAAGTTTGACGCACTCTACTTCTGAATCGCATTATTTTAGAGCACTCCCGATTTTTTATATCATAGATTGGACCTTTGACGATACTTTCTCAGAAAATTGAATGAATACTTCCATTATTTTGGTCTGTACTATTTTTTATATGAAGGCATGTTTTCTTTTAACTTAAATGCTCTCCTAATATTTTAAACATTTATCTTATCGAAAAATGGACAACACCAGTCAATTTGTCGTATCAAAGAACCCTTATTCTCATAATTTCAGTATTTTTTGAGAGGAAAAACATTTTTCGTCAAATATGTAGCTGGACTATAGTAAGGAAAATATTGCATTTTTCGCAATACTCCAAAAATATATTTCTGGCCTATAATCATCTCGAAACATGTTCGATTGAATGAAATTTCATCTAAAATCGATAGGTGACTTTGTTAATGCCCTAATTCTATCAATTTTTGAATAACTATGGATATTTGATTTTACCCTCTTCATAGGATACTCCAAGTTTGGCGCACTCTACTTCTGAATCGCATAATTTTAGAGCACTCCTGATTTTTTATATCATAGATTGGACCTTTGACGATACTTTCTCAGAAAATTGAATGAATACTTCCATTATTTTGGTCTGTACTATTTTTTATATGAAGGCATGTTTTCTTTTAACTTAAATGCTCTCCTCATATTTGAAACATTTATCTTATCGAAAAATGGACAACACCAGTCGATTTGTCGTATCAAAGAACCCTTATTCTCATAATTTCAGTATTTTTTGTGATGAAAAACATTTTTCGTCAAATATGTAGCTGACTATAGTAAGGAAAATATTGCATTTTTCGCAATACTCCAAAAATATATTTTTGGCCTATCATCCTCTCGAAACATGTTCGATTAGGTGAAATTCCATCTAAAATCGATAGGTGACTTTGTTAGTGCCCTAATTCTATCAATTTTCGAATAACTATGGATATTTGATTTTACCCTCTTCATTGGATACTCCAAGTTTGACGCAATCTACTTCTGAATCGCATCATTCTAGAGCACTCCCGATTTTTTATATCATAGATTGGACCTTTGACGATACTTTCTCAGAAAATTGAATGAATACATCCATTATTTTGGTCTGTACTATTTTTTATATGGAGGCATGTTTTCTTTTAACTTTAATGCTCTCCTAATATTTGAAACATTTATCTTATCCAAAAATGGACAACACCAGTCGATTTGTCATATCAAAGAACCCTTATTCTCATACTTTCAGTATTTTTTGAGAGGAAAAACATTTTTCGTCAAATATGTAGCTGGACTATATATAGTAAGGAAAATATTGCATTTTTCGCAATACTCCAAAAATTAATTTTCGGCCTATCATCCTCTCGAAACATGTTCGATTAGATGAAATTTTATCTAAAATCGATAGGTGACTTTGTTGATGCCCTAATTCTATCAATTTTTGAATAACTATGGATATTTGATTTCACCCTCTTCATTGGATACTCCAAGTTTGACGCACTCTACTTCTGAATCGCATCATTTTAGAGCACTCCCGATTTTGTATATCATAGATTGGACCTTTGACAATACTTTCTGAGAAAATTGAAAAATTACTTCCATTATTTTGGTCTGTACTATTTTTTATATGAAGGCATGTTTTCTTTTAACTTAAATGCTCTCCTAATATTTTAAACATTTATCTTATCGAAAAATGGACAACACCAGTCAATTTGTCGTATCAAAGAACCCTTATTCTCATAATTTCAGTATTTTTTGAGAGGAAAAACATTTTTCGTCAAATATGTAGCTGGACTATAGTAAGGAAAATATTGCATTTTTCGCAATACTCCAGAAATAATTTTTGGCCTATCATCCTCTCGAAACATGTTCGAGTAGATGAAATTTCATCTAAAATCGATAGGTGACTTTGTTAATGCCCTTATTCTATCAATTTTTGAATAACTATGGATATTTGATTTTACCCTCTTCATTGGATACTCCAAGTTTGACGCACTCTACTTCTGAATCGCATTATTTTAGAGCACTCCCGATTTTTTATATCATAGATTGGACCTTTGACGATACTTTCTCAGAAAATTGAATGAATACTTCCATTATTTTGGTCTGTACTATTTTTTATATGAAGGCATGTTTTCTTTTAACTTAAATGCTCTCCTAATATTTTAAACATTTATCTTATCGAAAAATGGACAACACCAGTCAATTTGTCGTATCAAAGAATCCTTATTCTCATAATTTCAGTATTTTTTGAGAGGAAAAACATTTTTCGTCAAATATGTAGCTGGACTATAGTAAGGAATTTATTGCATTTTTCGCAATACTCCAAAAATATATTTCTGGCCTATCATCATCTCGAAACATGTTCGATTGAATGAAATTTCATCTTAAATCGATAGGTGACTTTGTTAATGCCCTAATTCTATCAATTTTTGAATAACTATGGATATTTGATTTTACCCTCTCCATAGGATACTCCAAGTTTGGCGCACTCTACTTCTGAATCGCATAATTTTAGAGCACTCCTGATTTTTTATATCATAGATTGGACCTTTGACAATACTTTCTCAGAAAATTGAATGGATACTTCCATTATTTTGGTCTGTACTATTTTTTATATGAAGGCATGTTTTCTTTTAACTTAAATGCTCTCCTCATATTTGAAACATTTATCTTATCGAAAAATGGACAACACCAGTCGATTTGTCGTATCAAAGAACCCTTACTCTCATAACTTCAGTATTTTTTGAGAGGAAAAACATTTTTCGTCAAATATGTAGCTGGACTATAGTAAGGAAAATATTGCATTTTTCGCAATACTCCAGAAATAATTTTTGGCCTATCATCCTCTCGAAACATGTTCGAGTAGATGAAATTTCATCTAAAATCGATAGGTGACTTTGTTAATGCCCTTATTCTATAAATTTTTGAATAACTATGGATATTTGATTTTACCCTCTTCATTGGATACTCCAAGTTTGACGCACTCTACTTCTGAATCGCATTATTTTAGAGCACTCCCGATTTTTTATATCATAGATTGGACCTTTGACGATACTTTCTCAGAAAATTGAATGAATACTTCCATTATTTTGGTCTGTACTATTTTTTATATGAAGGTATGTTTTCTTTTAACTTAAATGCTCTCCTAATATTTGAAACATTTATCTTATCGAAAAATGGACAACACCAGTCGATTCGTCGTATCAAAGAACCCTTATTCTCATAATTTCAGTATTTTTTGAGAGGAAAAACATTTTTCGTCAAATATGTAGCTGGACTATAGTAAGGAAAATATTGCATTTTTCGCAATACTCCAGAAATAATTTTTGGCCTATCATCCTCTCGAAACATGTTCGATTAGATGAAATGTCATCTAAAATCGATAGGTGACTTTGTTAATGTCCTAATTCTATCAATTTTTGAATGACTATGGATATTTGATTTTACCCTCTTCATTGGATACTCCAAGTTTGACGCACTCTACTTCTGAATCGCATCATTTTAGAGTACTCCTGATTTTTTATATCATAGATTGGACCTTTGACGATACTCTCTCAGAAAATTGAATGAATACTTCCATTATTTTGGTCTGTACTATTTTTTATATGAAGGCATGTTTTCTTTTAACTTAAATGCTCTCCTAATATTTGAAACATTTATCTTATCGAAGAATGGACAACACCAGTCGATTTGTCGTATCAGAGAACCCCTATTCTCATAATTTCAGCATTTTTTGAGAGGAAAAACATTTTTCGTCAAATATGTAGCTGGACTATATATAGTAAGGAAAATATTGCATTTTTCGCAATACTCCAAAAATATATTTTTGGCCTTTCATCCTCTCGAAACTTGTTCGATTAGATGAAATGTCATCTAAAATCGATAGGTGACTTTGTTAATGCCCTAATTCTATCAATTTTTGAATGACTATGGATATTTGATTTTACCCTCTTCATTGGATACTCCAAGTTTGACGCAATCTACTTCTGAATCGCATCATTCTAGAGCACTCCCGATTTTTTATATCATAGATTGGACCTTTGACGATACTTTCTCAGAAAATTGAATAAATACTTCCATTATATTGGTCTGTACTATTTTTTATATGAAGGCATGTTTTCTTTTAACTTAAATGCTCTCCTAATATTTGAACCATTTATCTTATCGAAAAATGGACAACACCAGTCGATTTGTCGTATCAAAGAACCCTTATTCTCATAATTCCAGTATTTTTTGAGAGGAAAAACATTTTTCGTCAAATATGTAGCTGGACTATAGTAAGGAAAATATTGCATTTTTCGCAATACTCCAAAAATATATTTTTGGCCTATCATCCTCTCGAAACATGATCGATTAGGTGAAATTTCATCTAAAATCGATAGGTGACTTTGTTAGTGCCCTAATTCTATCAATTTTCGAATAACTATGGATATTTGATTTTACCCTCTTCATTGGATACTCCAAGTTTGACGCAATCTACTTCTGAATCGCATCATTCTAGAGCACTCCCGATTTTTTATATCATAGATTGGACCTTTGACGATACTTTCTCAGAAAATTGAATAAATACTTCCATTATTTTGGTCTGTACTATTTTTTATATGAAGGCATGTTTTCTTTTAACTTAAATGCTCTCCTAATATTTGAACCATTTATCTTATCGAAAAATGGAGAACACCAGTCGATTTGTCGTATCAAAGAACCCTTATTCTCATAATTTCAGTATTTTTTGAGAGGAAAAACATTTTTCGTCAAATATGTAGCTGGACTATAGTAAGGAAAATATTGCATTTTTCGCAATACTCCAAAAATATATTTTTGGCCTATCATCCTCTCGAAACATGTTCGAGTAGGTGAAATTTCATCTAAAATCGATAGGTGACTTTGTTAGTGCCCTAATTCTATCAATTTTTGAATAACTATGGATATTTGATTTTACCCTCGTCATTGGATACTCCAAGTTTGACGCAATCTACTTCTGAATCGCATCATTCTAGAGCACTCCTGATTTTTTATATCATAGATTGGACCTTTGACGATACTTTCTCAGAAAATTGAATGAATACTTCCATTATTTTGGTCTGTACTATTTTTTATATGAAGGCATGTTTTCTTTTAACTTAAATGCTCTCCTAATATTTTAAACATTTATCTTATCGAAAAATGGACAACACCAGTCAATTTGTCGTATCAAAGAACCCTTATTCTCATAATTTCAGTATTTTTTGAGAGGAAAAACATTTTTCGTCAAATATGTAGCTGGACTATAGTAAGGAAAATATTGCATTTTTCGCAATACTCCAAAAATATATTTTTGGCCTATAATCCTCTCGAAACATGTTCGATTAGGTGAAATTTCATCTAAAATCGATAGGTGACTTTGTTAGTGCCCTAATTCTATCAATTTTTGAATAACTATGGATATTTGATTTTACCCTCTTCATTGGATACTCCAAGTTTGACGCACTCTACTTCTGAATCGCATTATTTTGGAGCACTCCCGATTTTTTATATCATAGATTGGACCTTTGACGATACTTTCTCAGAAAATTGAATGAATACTTCCATTATTTTGGTCTGTACTATTTTTTATATGAAGGCATGTTTTCTTTTAACTTAAATGCTCTCCTAATATTTGAAACATTTATCTCATCGAAAAATGGACAACACCAGTCGATTTGTCGTATCAAAGAACCCTAATTCTCATAATTTCAGTATTTTTTGAGATGAAAAACATTTTTCGTCAAATATGTAGCTGGAAAATATTGCATTTTTCGCAATACTACCAAAATATATTTTTAGCCTATCATCCTCTCGAACATGTTCGATTAGATGGAATTCCATCTAAAATCGATAGGTGAATTTGTTAATGCCCTTATTCTATCAATTTTTCAATAACTATGGATATTTGATTTTACCCTCTTCATTGGATATTCCAAGTTTGACGCACTCTACTTCTGAATCGCATTATTTTAGAGCACTCTCGATTTTTTATATCATAGATTGGAACTTTGACAATACTTTCTCAGAAAATTGAATGAATACTCCCATTATTTTGGTCTGTACTATTTTTTATATGAAGGCATGTTTTCCTTTAACCTAAATGCTCTCCTAATATTTGAAACATTTATGTTATCGAAAAATGGACAACACCAGTCGATTTGTCGTATCAAAGAACCCTTATTCTCATAATTTCAGTATTTTTTGAGATGAAAAACATTTTTCGTCAAATATGTAGCTGGAAAATATTGCATTTTTCGCAATACTACCAAAATATATTTTTAGCCTATCGTCCTCTCGAAACATGTTCGATAAGATGGAATTTCATCTAAAATCGCTAGGTGACTTTGTTAATGCCCTAATTCTATCAATTTTTGAATAACTATGGATATTTGATTTTACCCTCTTCATTGGATACTCCAAGTTTGACGCACTCTACTTCTGAATCGCATTATTTTGGAGCACTCCCGATTTTTTATATCATAGATTGGACCTTTGACGATACTTTCTCAGAAAATTGAATGAATACTTCCATTATTTTGGTCTGTACTATTTTTTATATGAAGGCATGTTTTCTTTTAACTTAAATGCTCTCCTAATATTTGAAACATTTATCTCATCGAAAAATGGACAACACCAGTCGATTTGTCGTATCAAAGAACCCTAATTCTCATAATTTCAGTATTTTTTGAGATGAAAAACATTTTTCGTCAAATATGTAGCTGGAAAATATTGCATTTTTCGCAATACTACCAAAATATATTTTTAGCCTATCATCCTCTCGAACATGTTCGATTAGATGGAATTCCATCTAAAATCGATAGGTGAATTTGTTAATGCCCTTATTCTATCAATTTTTCAATAACTATGGATATTTGATTTTACCCTCTTCATTGGATATTCCAAGTTTGACGCACTCTACTTCTGAATCGCATTATTTTAGAGCACTCTCGATTTTTTATATCATAGATTGGAACTTTGACAATACTTTCTCAGAAAATTGAATGAATACTCCCATTATTTTGGTCTGTACTATTTTTTATATGAAGGCATGTTTTCCTTTAACCTAAATGCTCTCCTAATATTTGAAACATTTATGTTATCGAAAAATGGACAACACCAGTCGATTTGTCGTATCAAAGAACCCTTATTCTCATAATTTCAGTATTTTTTGAGATGAAAAACATTTTTCGTCAAATATGTAGCTGGAAAATATTGCATTTTTCGCAATACTACCAAAATATATTTTTAGCCTATCGTCCTCTCGAAACATGTTCGATAAGATGGAATTTCATCTAAAATCGCTAGGTGACTTTGTTAATGCCCTAATTCTATCAATTTTTGAATAACTATGGATATTTGATTTTACCCTCTTCATTGGATACTCCAAGTTTGACGCACTCTACTTCTGAATCGCATTATTTTAGAGCACTCCCGATTTTTTATATCATAGATTGGACCTTGGACGATACTTTCTCAGAAAATTGAATGAATACTTCCATTATTTTGGTCTGTACTATTTTTTATATGAAGGCATGTTTTCTTTCAACTTAAATGCTCTCCTAATATTTGAAACATTTATCTTATCGAAAAATGGACAACACCGGTCGATTTGTCGTATCAAAGAACCCGTATTCTCATAATTTCAGTATTTTTTGAGAAGAACAACTTTTTTGGTCAAATATGTAGCTGGACTATAGTAAGGAATATATACTCCCAAAATATATTTTTGGCCTATCATTCTCTCGAAACATGTTCGATTAGATTAAATTTCATTTGAAATCGATAAGTGACTTTGTTAATGCACTAATTCTATCAATTTTTGAATAACTATGGATATTTGATTTTACCCTTTTCATAGGATACTCCAAGTTTGGCGCACTCTACTTCTGAATCGCATAATTTTAGAGCACTCCTGATTTTTTGTATCATAGATTGGAACTTTGACGATACTTTCTCAGAAAATTGAATGAATACTTCCATTATTTTGGTCTGTACTATTTTTTATACGAAGGCATGTTTTCTTTTAACTTAAATGCTCTCCTATTTGAAACATTTATCTTATCGAAGAATGGACAACACCAGTCGATTTGTCGTATCAAAGAACCCTGATTCTCATAATTTCAGTATTTTTTGTGAGGAAAAACATTTTTCGTCAAATATGTAGCTGGACTATAGTAAGGAAAATATTGCATTTTTCGCAATACTCCAAAAATATATTTTTGGCCTATCATCCTCTCGAAACATGTTCGATTAGATGAAATTTCATCTAAAATCGATAGGTGACTTTGTTACTGCCCTAATTCATTCAATTTTTGAATAACTATGGATATTTGATTTTACCCTCTTCATAGGATACTCCAAGTTTGGCGCACTCTACTTCTGAATCGCATAATTTTAGAGCACTCCCGATTTTTTATATCATAGATTGGACCTTTGACGATACTTTCTCAGAAAATTGAATGAATACTTCCATTATTTTGGTCTGTACTATTTTTTATATGAAGGCATGTTTTCTTTCAACTTAAATGCTCTCCTAATATTTGAAACATTCATCTTATCGAAAAATGGACAACACCAGTCGATTTGTCGTATCAAAGAACCCTTATTCTCATAATTTCATTATTTTTTGAGAGGAAAAACATTTTTCGTCAAATATGTAGCTGGACTATAGTAAGGAAAATATTGCATTTTTCGCAATACTCCAGAAATAATTTTTGGCCTATCATCCTCTCGAAACATGTTCGATTAGATGAAATTTCATCTAAAATCGATAGGTGACTTTGTTAATGCCCTAATTCTATCAATTTTTGAATGACTATGGATATTTGATTTTACCCTCTTCATTGGATACTCCAAGTTTGACGCACTCTACTTCTGAATCGCATCATTTTAGAGTACTCCCGATTTTCTATATCATAGTTCGGACCTTTGACGATACTTTCTCAGAAAATTGAATGAATACTTCCATTATTTTGGTCTGTACTATTTTTTATAAGAAGGCATGTTTTCTTTCAACTTAAATGCTCTCCTAATATTTGAAACATTTATCTTATCGAAAAATGGACAACACCAGTCGATTTGTCGTATCAAAGCACCCTTATTCTCATAATTTCAGAATTTTTTGAGAGGAAAAACATTTTTCGTCAAATATGTAGCTGGACTATATATAGTAAGGGAAATATTGCATTTTTCGCAATACTCCAAAAATATATTTTTGGCCTATCATCCTCTCGAAACATATTCGAGTAGATGAAATTTCATCTAAAATCGATAGGTGGCTTTGTTAATGCCCTAATTCTATCAATTTTTGAATAACTATGGATATTTGATTTTACCCTCTTCATTGGATACTCCAAGTTTGACGCACTCTACTTCTGAATCGCATTATTTTAGAGCACTCCCGATTTTTTATATCATAGATTGGACCTTTGACGATACTTTCTCAGAAAATTGAATGAATACTTCCATTATTTTGGTCTGTACTATTTTTTATATGAAGGCATGTTTTCTTTTAACTTAAATGCTCTCCTAATATTTGAAACATTCATCTTATCGAAAAATGGACAAGACCAGTCGATTTGTCGTATCGAAGAACCCTTATTCTCATAATTTCATTATTTTTTGAGAGGAAAAACATTTTTCGTCAAATATGTAGCTGGACTATAGTAAGGAAAATATTGCATTTTTCGCAATACTCCAGAAATAATTTTTGGCCTATCATCCTCTCGAAACATGTTCGATTAGATGAAATCTCATCTAAAATCGATAGGTCACTTTGTTAATGCCCTAATTCTATCAATTTTTGAATGACTATGGATATTTGATTTTACCCTCTTCATTGGATACTCCAAGTTTGACGCACTCTACTTCTGAATCGCATCATTTTAGAGTACTCCCGATTTTTTATATCATAGATTGGACCTTTGACGATACTTTCTCAGAAAATTGAATGAATACTTCCATTATTTTGGTCTGTACTATTTTTTATATGAAGGCATGTTTTCTTTTAACTTAAATGCTCTTCTAATATTTGAAACATTCATCTTCTCGAAAAATGGACAACACCAGCCGATTTGTCGTATCAAAGAACCCTTATTCTCATAATTTCAGTATTTTTTGAGAGGAAAAACATTTTTCGTCAAATATGTAGCTGGACTATATATAGTAAGGAAAATATTGCATTTTTCGCAATACTCCAAAAATATATTTTTGGCCTATCATCCTCTCGAAACATGTTCGAGTAGATGAAATTTCATCTAAAATCGATAGGTGACTTCGTTAATGCCCTAATTCTATCAATTTTTGAATAACTATGGATATTTGATTTTACCCTCTTCATTGGATACTCCAAGTTTGACGCACTCTACTTCTGAATCGCATTATTTTAGAGCACTCCCGATTTTTTATATCATAGATTGGACCTTTGACGATACTTTCTCAGAAAATTGAATGAATACTTCCATTATTTTGGTCTGTACTATTTTTTATATGAAGGCATGTTTTCTTTCAACTTAAATGCTCTCCTAATATTTTAAACATTCATCTTATCGAAAAATGGACAACACCAGTCGATTTGTCGTATCAAAGAACCCTTATTCTCATAATTTCATTATTTTTTGAGAGGAAAAACATTTTTCGTCAAATATGTAGCTGGACTATAGTAAGGAAAATATTGCATTTTTCGCAATACTCCAGAAATAATTTTTGGCCTATCATCCTCTCGAAACATGTTCGATTAGATGAAATCTCATCTAAAATCGATAGGTCACTTTGTTAATGCCCTAATTCTATCAATTTTTGAATGACTATGGATATTTGATTTTACCCTCTTCATTGGATACTCCAAGTTTGACGCACTCTACTTCTGAATCGCATCATTTTAGAGTACTCCCGATTTTTTATATCATAGATTGGACCTTTGACGATACTTTCTCAGAAAATTGAATGAATACTTCCATTATTTTGGTCTGTACTATTTTTTATATGAAGGCATGTTTTCTTTTAACTTAAATGCTCTCCTAATATTTGGAACATTCATCTTATCGAAAAATGGACAACACCAGTCGATTTGTCGTATCAAAGAACCCTTATTCTCCTAATTTCATTATTTTTTGAGAGGAAAGACATTTTTCGTCAAATATGTAACTGGACTATAGTAAGGAAAATATTGCATTTTTCGCAATACTCCAGAAATAATTTTTGGCCTATCATCCTCTCGAAACATGTTCGATTAGATGAAATCTCATCTAAAATCGATAGGTCACTTTGTTAATGCCCTAATTCTATCAATTTTTGAATGACTATGGATATTTGATTTTACCCTCTTCATTGGATACTCCAAGTTTGACGCACTCTACTTCTGAATCGCATCATTTTAGAGTACTCCCGATTTTTTATATCATAGATTGGACCTTTGACGATACTTTCTCAGAAAATTGAATGAATACTTCCATTATTTTGGTCTGTACTATTTTTTATATGAAGGCATGTTTTCTTTTAACTTAAATGCTCTTCTAATATTTGAAACATTCATCTTCTCGAAAAATGGACATCACCAGCCGATTTGTCGTATCAAAGAACCATTATTCTCATAATTTCAGTATTTTTTGAGAGGAAAAACATTTTTCGTCAAATATGTAGCTGGACTATATATAGTAAGGAAAATATTGCATTTTTCGCAATACTCCAAAAATATATTTTTGGCCTATCATCCTCTCGAAACATGTTCGAGTAGATGAAATTTCATCTAAAATCGATAGGTGACTTCGTTAATGCCCTAATTCTATCAATTTTTGAATAACTATGGATATTTGATTTTACCCTCTTCATTGGATACTCCAAGTTTGACGCACTCTACTTCTGAATCGCATTATTTTAGAGCACTCCCGATTTTTTATATCATAGATTGGACCTTTGACGATACTTTCTCAGAAAATTGAATGAATACTTCCATTATTTTGGTCTGTACTATTTTTTATATGAAGGCATGTTTTCTTTCAACTTAAATGCTCTCCTAATATTTTAAACATTCATCTTATCGAAAAATGGACAACACCAGTCGATTTGTCGTATCAAAGAACCCTTATTCTCATAATTTCATTATTTTTTGAGAGGAAAAACATTTTTCGTCAAATATGTAGCTGGACTATAGTAAGGAAAATATTGCATTTTTCGCAATACTCCAGAAATAATTTTTGGCCTATCATCCTCTCGAAACATGTTCGATTAGATGAAATTTCATCTAAAATCGATAGGTGACTTTGTTAATGCCCTAATTCTATCAATTTTTGAATGACTATGGATATTTGATTTTACCCTCTTCATTGGATACTCCAAGTTTGACGCACTCTACTTCTGAATCGCATCATTTTAGAGTACTCCCGATTTTTTATATCATAGATTGGACCTTTGACGATACTTTCTTAGAAAATTGAATGAATACCTCCATTATTTTGGTCTGTACTATTTTTTATATGAAGGCATGTTTTCTTTCAACTTAAATGCTCTCCTAATATTTGAAACATTCATCTTATCGAAAAATGGACAACACCAGTCGATTTGTCGTATCAAAGAACCCTTATTCTCATAATTTCAGTATTTTTTGAGAGGAAAAACATTTTTCGTCAAATATGTAGCTGGACTATAGTAAGGAAAATATTGCATGTTTCGCAATACTCCAGAAATAATTTTTGGCCTATCATCCTCTCGAAACATGTTCGATTAGATGAAATCTCATCTAAAATCGATAGGTGACTTTGATAATGCCCTAATTCTATCAATTTTTGAATGACTATGGATATTTGATTTTACCCTCTTCATTGGATACTCCAAGTTTGACGCACTCTACTTCTGAATCGCATCATTTTAGAGTACTCCCGATTTTTTATATCAAAGATTGGACCTTTGACGATACTTTCTCAGAAAATTGAATGAATACTTCCATTATTTTGGTCTGTACTATTTTTCATATGAAGGCATGTTTTCTTTTAACTTAAATGCTCTCCTAATATTTGAAACATTTATCTTATCGAAGAATGGACAACACCAGTCGATTTGTCGTATCAGAGAACCCCTATTCTCATAATTTCAGCATTTTTTGAGAGGAAAAACATTTTTCGTCAAATATGTAGCTGGACTATATATAGTAAGGAAAATATTGCATGTTTCGCAATACTCCAGAAATAATTTTTGGCCTATCATCCTCTCGAAACATGTTCGATTAGATGAAATCTCATCTAAAATCGATAGGTGACTTTGATAATGCCCTAATTCTATCAATTTTTGAATGACTATGGATATTTGATTTTACCCTCTTCATTGTATACTCCAAGTTTGACGCACTCTACTTCTGAATCGCATCATTTTAGAGTACTCCCGATTTTTTATATCAAAGATTGGACCTTTGACGATACTTTCTCAGAAAATTGAATGAATACTTCCATTATTTTGGTCTGTACTATTTTTCATATGAAGGCATGTTTTCTTTTAACTTAAATGCTCTCCTAATATTTGAAACATTTATCTTATCCAAAAATGGACAACACCAGTCGATTTGTCATATCAGAGAACCCTTATTCTCATACTTTCAGTATTTTTTGAGAGGAAAAACATTTTTTGTCAAATATGTAGCTGGACTATAGTAAGGAATTTATTGCATTTTTCGCAATACTCCAAAAATATATTTCTGGCCTATCATCATCTCGAAACATGTTCGATTGAATGAAATTTCATCTAAAATCGATAGGTGACTTTGTTAATGCCCTAATTCTATCAATTTTTGAATAACTATAGATATTTGATTTTACCCTCTTCATAGGATACTCCAAGTTTGGCGCACTCTACTTCTGAATCGCATAATTTTAGAGCACTCCTGATTTTTTATATCAGAGATTGGACCTTTGACGATACTTTTTCAGAAAATTGAATGAATACTTCCATTATTTTGGTCTGTACTATTTTTTATATGAAGGCATGTTTTCTTTTAACTTAAATGCTCTCTTCATATTTGAAACATTTATCTAATCAAAAAATGGACAACACCAGTCGATTTGTCGTATGAAAGAACCCTCATTCTCATAATTTCAGTATTTTTTGCGAGGAAAAACATTTTTCGTCAAATATGTATATATATATATATATATAGTAAGGAAAATAATGCATTTTTCGCAATACTCCAAAAATATATTTTTGGCCTATCATCTTCTCGAAACATGTTCGATTAGATGAAATTTCATCTAAAATCGATAGGTGACTTGTTAATGCCCTAATTCTATCAATTTTTGAATAACTATGGATATTTGATTTTACCCTCTTCATTGGATACTCCCAGTTTGACGCACTCTACTTCTGAATCGCATCATTCTAGAGCACTCCCGATTTTTTATATCATAGATTGGACCTTTGACGATACTTTCTCAGAAAATTGAATGAATACTTCCATTATTTTGGTCTGTACTATTTTTTATATGAATGCATGTTTCCTTTTATCTTAAATGCTCTCCTAATATTTGAAACATTTATCTTATAGGAAAATGGACAACACCAGTCGATTTGTCGTATCAAAGAACCCTTATTCTCATAATTTCAGTATTTTTTTAGAGGAAAAACATTTTTCGTCAAATATGTAGCTGGACTATAGTAAAGAAAATATTGCATTTTTCGCAATACTCCAAAAATAATTTTTGGCCTATCATCCTCTCGAAACATGTTCGATTAGATAAAATTTCATCTAAAATCGATAGGTGACTTTGTTAATGCCCTAATTCTATCAATTTTTGAATAACTATGGATATTTGATTTTACCCTCTTCATTGGATACTCCAAGTTTGACGCACTCTACTTCTGAATCGCATCATTCTAGAGTACTCCCGATTTTTTATATCATAGATTGGACCTTTGACGATACTTTCTCAGAAAATTGAATGAATACTTCCATTATTTTGGTCTGTACTATTTTTTATATGAAGGCATGTTTTCTTTTAACTTAAATGCTCTCCTAATATTTGAAACATTTATCTTATCGAAGAATGGACAACACCAGTCGATTTGTCGTATCAGAGAACCCTTATTCTCATAATTTCAGTATTTTTTGAGAGGAAAAACATTTTTCGTCAAATATGTAGCTGGACTATAGTAAGGAAAATATTGCATTTTTCGCAATACTCCAAAAATATATTTTTGGCCTATCATCATCTCGAAACATGTTCGATTAGATGAAATTTCATCTAAAATCGATAGGTGACTTGTTAATGCCCTAATTCTATCAATTTTTGAATAACTATGGATATTTGATATTACCCTCTTCATTGGATACTCCCAGTTTGACGCACTCTACTTCTGAATCGCATCATTTTAGAGCACTCCCGATTTTTTATATCATAGATTGAACCTTTGACGATACTTTCTCAGAAAATTGAATGAATACTTCCATTATTTTGGTCTGTACTATTTTTTATATGAAGGCATGTTTTATTTTAACTTAAATGCTCTCCTAATATTTGAAACATTCATCTTATCGAAAAATGGACAACACCAGTCGATTTGTCGTATCAAAGAACCCTTATTCTCATAATTTCATTATTTTTTGAGAGGAAAAACATTTTTCGTCAAATATGTAGCTGGACTATAGTAAGGAAAATATTGCATTTTTCGCAATACTCCAGAAATAATTTTTGGCCTATCATCCTCTCGAAACATGTTCGATTAGATGAAATTTCATCTAAAATCGATAGGTGACTTTGTTAATGCCCTAATTCTATCAATTTTTGAATGACTATGGATATTTGATTTTACCCTCTTCATTGGATACTCCAAGTTTGACGCACTCTACTTCTGAATCGCATCATTTTAGAGTACTCCCGATTTTTTATATCATAGATTGGACCTTTGACGATACTTTCTTAGAAAATTGAATGAATACTTCCATTATTTTGGTCTGTACTATTTTTTATATGAAGGCATGTTTTCTTTTAACTTAAATGCTCTCCTAATATTTGAAACATTCATCTTATCGAAAAATGGACAACACCAGTCGATTTGTCGTATCAAAGAACCCTTATTCTCATAATTTCAGTATTTTTTGAGAGGAAAAACATTTTTCGTCAAATATGTAGCTGGACTATAGTAAGGAAAATATTGCATGTTTCGCAATACTCCAGAAATAATTTTTGGCCTATCATCCTCTCGAAACATGTTCGTTTAGATGACATCTCATCTAAAATCGATAGGTGACTTTGATAATGCCCTAATTCTATCAATTTTTGAATGACTATGGATATTTGATTTTACCCTCTTCATTGGATACTCCAAGTTTGACGCACTCTACTTCTGAATCGCATCATTTTAGAGTACTCCCGATTTTTTATATCAAAGATTGGACCTTTGACGATACTTTCTCAGAAAATTGAATGAATACTTCCATTATTTTGGTCTGTACTATTTTTCATATGAAGGCAAGTTTTCTTTTAACTTAAATGCTCTCCTAATATTTGAAACATTTATCTTATCGAAAAATGGACAACACCAGTCGATTTGTCGTATCAGAGAACCCCTATTCTCATAATTTCAGCATTTTTTGAGAGGAAAAACATTTTTCGTCAAATATGTAGCTGGACTATATATAGTAAGGAAAATATTGCATGTTTCGCAATACTCCAGAAATAATTTTTGGCCTATCATCCTCTCGAAACATGTTCGATTAGATGAAATCTCATCTAAAATCGATAGGTGACTTTGATAATGCCCTAATTCTATCAATTTTTGAATGACTATGGATATTTGATTTTACCCTCTTCATTGTATACTCCAAGTTTGACGCACTCTACTTCTGAATCGCATTATTTTAGAGTACTCCCGATTTTTTATATCAAAGATTGGACCTTTGACGATACTTTCTCAGAAAATTGAATGAATACTTCCATTATTTTGGTCTGTACTATTTTTCATATGAAGGCATGTTTTCTTTTAACTTAAATGCTCTCCTAATATTTGAAACATTTATCTTATCCAAAAATGGACAACACCAGTCGATTTGTCATATCAAAGAACCCTTATTCTCATACTTTCAGTATTTTTTGAGAGGAAAAACATTTTTTGTCAAATATGTAGCTGGACTATAGTAAGGAATTTATTGCATTTTTCGCAATACTCCAAAAATATATTTCTGGCCTATCATCATCTCGAAACATGTTCGATTGAATGAAATTTCATCTAAAATCGATAGGTGACTTTGTTAATGCCGTAATTCTATCAATTTTTGAATAACTATAGATATTTGATTTTACCCTCTTCATAGGATACTCCAAGTTTGGCGCACTCTACTTCTGAATCGCATAATTTCAGAGCACTCCTGATTTTTTATATCAGAGATTGGACCTTTGACGATACTTTTTCAGAAAATTGAATGAATACTTCCATTATTTTGGTCTGTACTATTTTTTATATGAAGGCATGTTTTCTTTTAACTTAAATGCTCTCTTCATATTTGAAACATTTATCTAATCAAAAAATGGACAACACCAGTCGATTTGTCGTATCAAAGAACCCTCATTCTCATAATTTCAGTATTTTTTGCGAGGAAAAACATTTTTCGTCAAATATGTATATATATATATATATATATATATATATATATATATATATATATATAGTAAGGAAAATAATGCATTTTTCGCAATACTCCAAAAATATATTTTTGGCCTATCATCTTCTCGAAACATGTTCGATTAGATGAAATTTCATCTAAAATCGATAGGTGACTTTGTTAGTGCCCTAATTCTATCAATTTTTGAATAACTATGGATATTTGATTTTACCCTCTTCATTGGATACTCCAAGTTTGACGCACTCTACTTCTGAATCGCATCATTCTAGAGCACTCCCGATTTTTTATATCATAGATTGGACCTTTGACGATACTTTCTCAGAAAATTGAATGAATACTTCCATTATTTTGGTCTGTACTATTTTTTATATGAAGGCGTGTTTCCTTTTAACTTAAATGCTCTCCTAATATTTTAAACATTTATCTCATCGAAAAATGGACAACACCAGTCAATTTGTCGTATCAAAGAATCCTTATTCTCATAATTTCAGTATTTTTTGAGAGGAAAAACATTTTTCGTCAAATATGCAGCTGGACTATAGTAAGGAAAATATTGCATTTTTCGCAATACTCCAAAAATATATTTTTGGCCTATCATCATCTCGAAACATGTTCGATTAGATGAAATTTCATCTAAAATCGATAGGTGACTTGTTAATGCCCTAATTCTATCAATTTTTGAATAGCTATGGATATTTGATTTTACCCTCTTCATTGGATACTCCCAGTTTGACGCACTCTACTTCTGAATCGCATCATTCTAGAGCACTCCCGATTTTTTATATCATAGATTGGACCTTTGACGATACTTTCTCAGAAAATTGAATGAATACTTCCATTATTTTGGTCTGTACTATTTTTTATATGAAGGCATGTTTCCTTTTATCTTAAATGCTCTCCTAATATTTGAAACATTTATCTTATAGGAAAATGGACAACACCAGTCGATTTGTCGTATCAAAGAACCCTTATTCTCATAATTTCAGTATTTTTTGAGAGGAAAAACATTTTTCGTCAAATATGTAGCTGGACTATAGTAAAGAAAATATTGCATTTTTCGCAATACTCCAAAAATAATTTTTGGCCTATCATCCTCTCGAAACATGTTCGATTAGATAAAATTTCATCTAAAATCGATAGGTGACTTTGTTAATGCCCTAATTCTATCAATTTTTGAATAACTATGGATATTTGATTTTACCCTCTTCATTGGATACTCCAAGTTTGACGCACTCTAATTCTGAATCGCATCATTCTAGAGTACTCCCGATTTTTTATATCATAGATTGGACCTTTGACGATACTTTCTCAGGAAATTGAATGAATACTTCCATTATTTTGGTCTGTACTATTTTTTATATGAAGGCATGTTTTCTTTTAACTTAAATGCTCTCCTAATATTTGAAACATTTATCTTATCGAAGAATGGACAACACCAGTCGATTTGTCGTATCAGAGAACCCTTATTCTCATAATTTCAGTATTTTTTGAGAGGAAAAACATTTTTCGTCAAATATGTAGCTGGACTATAGTAAGGAAAATATTGCATTTTTCGCAATACTCCAAAAATATATTTTTGGCCTATCATCATCTCGAAACATGTTCGATTAGATGAAATTTCATCTAAAATCGATAGGTGACTTGTTAATGCCCTAATTCTATCAATTTTTGAATAACTATGGATATTTGATTTTACCCTCTTCATTGGATACTCCCAGTTTGACGCACTGTACTTCTGAATCGCATCATTTTAGAGCACTCCCGATTTTTTATATCATAGATTAGACCTTTGACGATACTTTCTCAGAAAATTGAATGAATATTTCCATTATTTTGGTCTGTACTATTTTTTATATGAAGGCATGTTTTCTTTTAACTTAAATGCTCTCCTAATATTTGAAACATTTATCTTATCGAAAAATGGACAACACCAGTCGATTTGTGGTATCAAAGAACCCTTATTCTCATAATTTCAGTATTTTTTGAGAGGAAAAACATTTTTCGTCAAATATGTAGCTGGAAAATATTGCATTTTTCGCAATACTCCATAAATATATTTTTGGCCTATCATCCTCTCGAAACATGTTCGGTTAGATGAAAATTCATCTAAAATCGATAGGTGACTTTGTTGATGCCCTAATTCTATCAATTTTTGAATAACTATGGATATTTGATTTTACCCTCTTCATTGGATACTCCAAGTTTGACGCATTCTACTTCTAAATCGCATCATTTTAGAGCACTCCCGATTTTTTATATCATAGATTGGACCTTTGACGATACTTTCTCAGGAAATTGAATTAATACTTCCATTATTTTGGTCTGTACTATTTTTTATATGAAGGGATGTTTTCTTTTAACTTAAATGCTCTCCTAATATTTGAAACATTTATCTTATCGAAAAATGGACAACACCAGTCGATTTGTCGTATCAAAGAACCCTTATCCTCATAATTTCAGTATTTTTTGAGTAGAAAAACATTTTTCATCAAATATGTAGCTGTAAGGAAAATATTGCATTTTTCGCAATACTCCAAAAATATATTTTTGGCCTATCATACTCTCGAAACATGTTCGATTAGATGAAATTTCATCTAAAATCGATAGGTGACTTTGTTAATGCCCTAATTATATCAATTTTTGAATAACTATGGATATTTGATTTTACCCTCTTCATTGGATACTTCAAGTTTGACGCACTCTACTCCTGAATCGCATAATTTAAGATCACTCCCGATTTTTTATATCATAGATTGGACCTTTGACGATACTTTCTCGAAAAATTGAATGAATACTTCCATTATTTTGGTCTGTACTATTTTTTATATGAAGGCATGTTTTCTTTTAACTTAAATGCTCTTCTAATATTTGAAACATTTATCTCATCGAAAAATGGACAACACCAGTAGATTTGTCGTATCAAAGAACCCTTATTCTCATAATTTCAGTATTTTTTGAGAGGAAAAACATTTTTCGTCAAATATGTAGCTGGACTATAGTAAGGAAAATATTGCATTTTTCGCAATACTCCCAAAATATATTTTTGGCCTATCATCGTCTCGAAACATGTTCGATTAGATGAAATTTCATCTAAAATCGATAGGTGACTTTGTTAATGCCCTAATTGTATCAATTTTTGAATAACTATGGATATTTAATTTTACCCTCTTAATTGGATACTCCAAGTTTGACGCACTCTACTTCTGAATCGCATTATTTTAGAGCACTCCCGATTCTTTATATCATAGAATGGACCTTTGACGATACATTCTCAGAAAATTGAATGAATACTTCCATTATTTTGGTCTGTACTATTTTTTATATGAAGGCATGTTTTCTTTTAACTTAAATGCTCTTCTAATATTTGAAACATTTATCTTATCGAAAAATGGACAACACCAGTCGATTTGTCGTATCAAAGAACCCTTATTCTCATAATTTCAGTATTTTTTGAGAGGAAAAACATTTTTCGTCGAATATGTAGCTGGACTATATATAGTAAGGAAAATATTGCATTTTTCGCAATACTCCAAAAATATATTTTTGGCCTATCATCCTCTCGAAACATGTTCGATTAGATGAAATTTCATCTAAAATCGATAGGTGACTTTGTTAATGCCCTAATTCTATCAATTTTTGAATAACTATGGATATTTGATTTTACCCTCTTCATTGGATACTCCAAGTTTGACGCACTCTACTTCTGAATCGCATCATTTTAGAGCACTGCCGATTTTTTATATCATAGAGTGGACCTTTGACGATACATTCTCTCTCAGAAAATTGAATGAATACTTCCATTATTTTGGTCTGTACTATTTTTTATATGAAGGCATGTTTTCTTTTAACTTAAATGCTCTCCTAATATTTGAAACATTTATCTTATAGGAAAATGGACAACACCAGTCGATTTGTCGTATCAAAGAACCCTTATTCTCATAATTTCAGTATTTTTTGAGAGGATAAACATTTTTCGTCAAATATGTAGCTGGACTATAGTAAGGAAAATATTGCATTTTCGCAATACTCCAAAAATAATTTTTGGCCTATCATCCTCTCGAAACATGTTCGATTAGATGAAATTTCATCTGAAATCGATAGGTGACTTTGTTAATGCCCTAATTATATTCATTTTTGAATAACTATGGATATTTGATTTTACCCTCTTCATTGGATACTCCAAGTTTGACGCACTCTACTTCTGAATCGCATTATTTTAGAGAACTCCCGATTTTTTATATCATAGATTGGACCTTTGACGATACTTTCTCAGAAAATTGAATGAATACTTCCATTATTTTGGTCTGTACTATTTTTTATATGAAGGCATGTTTTCTTTTAACTTAAATGCTCTTCTAATATTTGAAACATTTATCTTATCGAAAAATGGACAACACCAGTCGATTTGTCGTATCAAAGAACCCTTATTCTCATAATTTCAGTATTTTTTGAGAGGAAAAACATTTTTCGTCAAATATGTAGCTGGACTATATATAGTAAGGAAAATATTGCATTTTTCGGAATACTCCAAAAATATATTTTTGGCCTATCATCCTCTCGAAACATGTTCGATTAGATAGAATTTAATCTAAAATCGATAGGTGACTTTGTTAATGCCCTAATTCTATCAATTTTTAAATAACTATGGATATTTGATTTTACCCTCTTCATTGGATACTCCCAGTTTGACGCACTCTACTTCTGAATCGCATCATTCTAGAGCACTAACGATTTTTTATATCATAGATTAGACCTTTGACGATACTTTCTCAGAAAATTGAATGAATACTTCCATTATTTTGGTCTGTACTTTTTTTTATATGAAGGCATGTTTTCTTTTAACTTAAATGCTCTCCTATTATTTGAAACATTTATCTTATCGAAAAATGGACAAAACCAGTCGATTTGTCGTATCAAAGAACCCTTATTCTCATAATTTCAGTATTTTTTGAGAGGAAAAACATTTTTCGTCAAATATGTAGCTGGAAAATATTGCATTTTTCGCAATACTCCATAAATATATTTTTGGCCTATCATCCTCTCGAAACATGTTTGGTTAGATGAAATTTCATCTAAAATCGATAGGTGACTTTGTTGATGCCCTAATTCTATCAATTTTTGAATAACTATGGATATTTGATTTCACCCTCTTCATTGGATACTCCAAGTTTGACGCACTCTACTTCTAGATCGCATCATTTTAGAGCACTCCCGATTTTTCATATCATAGATTGGACCTTTGACGATACTTTCTCAGGAAATTGGATGATTACTTCCATTATTTTGGTCTGTACTATTTTTTATATGAAGGCATGTTTTCTTTTAACTTTAATGCTCTCCTAATATTTGAAACATTTATCTTATCGGGAAATGGACAACACCAGTCGATTTGTCGTATCAAAGAACCCTTATTCTCATAATTTCAGTATTTTTTGAGAGGAAAAACATTTTTCGTCTAATATGTAGCTGGAATATAGTAAGGAAAATATTGCGTTTTTCGCAATACTCCAAAAATATATTATTGGCCTATCATCCTCTCGAAACATGTTCGATTAGATGAAATTTCATCTAAAATCGATAGGTGACATTGTTGATGCCCTAATTCTATCAATTTTTGAATAACTATGGATATTTGATTTCACCCTCTTCATTGGATACTCCAAGTTTGACGCACTCTACTTCTAGATCGCATCATTTTAGAGCACTCCCGATTTTTCATATCATATATTGGACCTTTGACGATACTTTCTCAGGAAATTGAATGATTACTTCCATTATTTTGGTCTGTACTATTTTTTATATGAAGGCATGTTTTCTTTTAACTTTAATGCTCTCCTAATATTTGAAACATTTATCTTATCGGGAAATGGACAACACCAGTCGATTTGTCGTATCAAAGAACCCTTATTCTCATAATTTCAGTATTTTTTGAGAGGAAAAACATTTTTCGTCAAATATGTAGCTGGACTATAGAAAGGAAAATATTGCATTTTTCGCAATACTCCAAAAATATATTATTGGCCTATCATCCTCTCGAAACATGTTCGATTAGATGAAATTTCATCTAAAATCAATAGGTGACTTTGTAAATGCCCTAATTCTATCAATTTTTGAATAACTATGGATATTTGATTTTACCCTCTTCATTGGATACTCCAAGTTTGACGCACTCTACTTCTGAATCGCATCATATTAGAGCACTCCTGATTCTTTATATCATAGATTGGACCTTTGACGATACTTTCTCAGAAAATTGAATGAATACTTCCATTATTTTGGTCTGTACTATTTTTTATATGGAGGCATGTTTTCTTTTAACTTAAATGCTCTCCTTATATTTGAAACCTTTATCTTATCGAAAAATGGACAACACCAGTCGATTTGTCGTATCAAAGAACCCTTATTCTCATAATTTCAGTATTTTTTGAGAGGAAAAACATTTTTTGTCAAATATGTAGCTGGACTATAGTAAGGAAAATATTGCATTTTTCGCAATACTCCAAAAATAATTTTTGGCCTATTATCCTCTCGAAACATGTTCGATTAGATGAAATTTCATCTAAAATCGATAGGTGACTTTGTTAATGCCCTAATTCTATCAATTTTTGAATAACTATGGATATTTGATTTTACCCTCTTCATTGGATACTCCAAGTTTGACGCACTCTACTTCTGAATCGCATCATTTTAGAGCACTCCCGATTATTTATATCGTAGATTGGACCTTTGACGATACTTTCTTAGAAAATTGAATGAATACTTCCATTATTTTGGTCTGTACTATTTTTTATATGAAGGCATGTTTTCTTTTAACTTAAATGCTCTCCTCATATTTGAAACATTTATCTTATCGAAAAATGGACAACACCAGTCGATTTGTCGTATCAAAGAACCCTTATTCTCATAATTTCAGTATTTTTTGAGAGGAAAAACATTTTTCGTCTAATATGTAGCTGGAAAATATTGCATTTTTCGCAATACTCCAAAAATATATTATTGGCCTATCATCCTCTCGAAACATGTTCGATTAGATGAAATTTCATCTAAAATCGATAGGTGACTTTGTTGATGCCCTAATTCTATCAATTTTTGAATAACTATGGATATTTGATTTCACCCTCTTCATTGGATACTCCAAGTTTGACGCACTCTACTTCTAGATCGCATCATTTTAGAGCACTCCCGATTTTTCATATCATAGATTGGACCTTTGACGATACTTTCTCAGAAAATTGAATGAATACTTCCATTATTTTGGTCTGTACTATTTTTTATATGAAGGCATGTTTTCTTTTAACTTAAATGCTCTCCTAATATTTGAAACATTTATCTTATAGGAAAATGGACAACACCAGTCGATTTGTTGTATCAAAGAACCCTTATTCTCATAATTTCAGTATTTTTTGAGAGGAAAAACATTTTTCGTCAAATATGTAGCTGGACTTTATATAGTAAGGAAAATATTACATTTTTCGCAATACTCCAAAAATATATTTTTGGCCTATCATCCTCTCGAAACATGTTCGATTAGATGAAATTTCATCTAAAATCGATGGGTGACTTTGTTAATGCCCTAATTATATCAATTTTTGAATAACTATGGATATTTGATTTTACCCTCTTCATTGGATACTCCAAGTTTGACGCACTCTACTTCTGAATCGCATTATTTTAAAGCACTCCCGATTTTTTATATCATAGAATGGACCTTTGACGATACATTCTCAAAAAATTGAATGAATACTTCCATTATTTTGGTCTGTAATATTTTTTATATGAAGGCATGTTTTCTTTTAACTTAAATGCTCTTCTAATATTTGAAACATTTATCTTATCGAAAAATGGACAACACCAGTCGATTTGTCGTATCAAAGAACCCCTATTCTCATAAGTTCAGTATTTTTTGAGAGGAAAAACATTTTTCGTCGAATATGTAGCTGGACTATATATAGTAAGGAAAATATTGCATTTTTCGCAATACTCCAAAAATATATTTTTGGCCTATCATCCTCTCGAAACATGTTCGATTAGATGAAATTTCATATAAAATCGATAGGTGACTTTGTTAATGCCCTAATTCTATCAATTTTTGAATAACTATGGATATTTGATTTTACCCTCTTCATTGGATACTCCAAGTTTGACGCACTCTACTTCTGAATCGCATTATTTTAGAGCCCTGCCGATTTTTTATATCATAGAGTGGACCTTTGACGATACATTCTCTCTCAGAAAATTGAATGAATACTTCCATTATTTTGGTCTGTACTATTTTTTATATGAAGGCATGTTTTCTTTTAACTTAAATGCTCTCCTAATATTTGAAACATTTATCTTATAGGAAAATGGACAACACCAGTCGATTTGTTGTATCAAAGAACCCTTATTCTCATAATTTCAGTATTTTTTGAGAGGAAAAACATTTTTCGTCAAATATGTAGCTGGACTATATATAGTAAGGAAAATATTGCATTTTTCGCAATACTCCAAAAATATATTTTTGGCCTATCATCCTCTCGAAACATGTTCGATTAGATGAAATTTCATCTAAAATCGATAGGTGACTTTGTTAATGCCCTAATTCTATCAATTTTTGAATAACTATGGATATTTGATTTTACCCTCTTCATTGGATACTCCAAGTTTGACGCACTCTACTTCTGAATCGCATTATTTTAGAGCACTGCCGATTTTTTATATCATAGAGTGGACCTTTGACGATACATTCTCTCTCAGAAAATTGAATGAATACTTCCATTATTTTGGTCTGTACTATTTTTTATATGAAGGCATGTTTTCTTTTAACTTAAATGCTCTCCTAATATTTGAAACATATATCTTATAGGAAAATGGACAACACCAGTCGATTTGTCGTATCAAAGAACCCTTATTCTCATAATTTCAGTATTTTTTGAGAGGATAAACATTTTTCGTCAAATATGTAGCTGGACTATAGTAAGGAAAATATTGCATTTTCGCAATACTCCAAAAATAATTTTTGGCCTATCATCCTCTCGAAACATGTTCGATTAGATGAAATTTCATCTGAAATCGATAGGTGACTTTGTTAATGCCCTAATTATAGTAATTTTTGAATAACTATGGATATTTGATTTTACCCTCTTCATTGGATACTCCAAGTTTGACGCACTCTACTTCTGAATCGCATTATTTTAGAGAACTCCCGATTTTTTATATCATAGATTGGACCTTTGACGATACTTTCTCAGAAAATTGAATGAATACTTCCATTATTTTGGTCTGTACTATTTTTTATATGAAGGCATATTTTCTTTTAACTTAAATGCTCCTCTAATATTTGAAACATTTATCTTATCGAAAAATGTACAACACCAGTCGATTTGTCGTATCAAAGAACCCTTATTCTCATAATTTCAGTATTTTTTGAGAGGAAAAACATTTTTCGTCAAATATGTAGCTGGACTATATATAGTAAGGAAAATATTGCATTTTTCGGAATACTCCAAAAATATATTTTTGGCCTATCATCCTCTCGAAACATGTTCGATTAGATAGAATTTCATCTAAAATCGATAGGTGACTTTGTTAATGCCCTAATTCTATCAATTTTTAAATAACTATGGATATTTGATTTTACCCTCTTCATTGGATACTCCAAGTTTGACGCACTCTACTCCTGAATCGCATAATTTAAGATCACTCCCGATTTTTTATATCATAGATTGGACCTTTGACGATACTTTCTCAAAAAATTGAATGAATACTTCCATTATTTTGGTCTGTACTATTTTTTATATGAAGGCATGTTTTCTTTTAACTTAAATGCTCTTCTAATATTTGAAACATTTATCTTATCGAAAAATGGACAACACCAGTCGATTCGTCGTATCAAAGAACCCTCATTCTCATTATTTCAGTATTTTTTGAGAGGAAACACATTTTTCGTCAAATATGTAGCTGGACTATAGTAAGGAAAATATTGCATTTTTCGCAATACTCCATAAATATATTTTTGGCCCATCATCCTCTCGAAACATGTTCGATTAGATGAAATTTCATCTAAAATCGATAGGTGACTTTGTTAATGCCCTAATTGTATCAATTTTTGAATAACTATGGATATTTGATTTTACCCTCTTCATTGGATACTCCCAGTTTGACGCACTCTACTTCTGAATCGCATCATTCCAGAGCACTCCCGATTTTTTATATCATAGATTAGACCTTTGACGATACTTTCTCAGAAAATTGAATGAATACTTCCATTATTTTGGTATGTACTTTTTTTATATGAAGGCATGTTTTCTTTTAACTTAAATGCTCTCCTTTTATTTGAAACATTTATCTTATCGAAAAATGGACAAAACCAGTCGATTTGTCGTATCAAAGAACCCTTATTCTCATAATTTCAGTATTTTTTGAGAGGAAAAACATTTTTCGTCAAATATGTAGCTGGAAAATATTGCATTTTTCGCAATACTCCATAAATATATTTTTGGCCTATCATCCTCTCGAAACATGTTTGGTTAGATGAAATTTCATCTAAAATCGATAGGTGACTTTGTTGATGCCCTAATTCTATCAATTTCTGAATAACTATGGATATTTGATTTTACCCTCTTCATTGGATACTCCAAGTTTGACGCACTCTACTTCTGAATCGCATCATTTTAGAGCACTCCCGATTTTTTATATCATAGATTGGACCTTTGACGATACTTTCTTAGAAAATTGAATGAATACTTCCATTATTTTGGTCTGTACTATTTTTTATATGAAGGCATGTTTTCTTTTAACTTAAATGCTCTCCTAATATTTGAAACATTTATCTTATCGAAAAATGGACAACACCAGTCGATTTGTCGTATCAAAGAACCCTTATTCTCATAATTTCAGTATTTTTTGAGAGGAAAAACATTTTTCGTCTAATATGTAGCTAGAATATAGTAAGGAAAATATTGCATTTTTCGCAATACTCCAAAAATATATTATTGGCCTATCATCCTCTCGAAACATGTTCGATTAGATGAAATTTCATCTAAAATCGATAGGTGACATTGTTGATGCCCTAATTCTATCAATTTTTGAATAACTATGGATATTTGATTTCACCCTCTTCATTGGATACTCCAAGTTTGACGCACTCTACTTCTAGATCGCATCATTTTAGAGCACTCCCGATTTTTCATATCATAGATTGGACCTTTGACGATACTTTCTCAGGAAATTGAATGATTACTTCCATTATTTTGGTCTGTACTATTTTTTATATGAAGGCATGTTTTCTTTTAACTTTAATGCTCTCCTAATATTTGAAACATTTATCTTATCGGGAAATGGACAACACCAGTCGATTTGTCGTATCAAAGAACCCTTATTCTCATAATTTCAGTATTTTTTGAGAGGAAAAACATTTTTCGTCAAATATGTAGCTGGACTATAGAAAGGAAAATATTGCATTTTTCGCAATACTCCAAAAATATATTATTGGCCTATCATCCTCTCGAAACATGTTCGATTAGATGAAATTTCATCTAAAATCGATAGGTGACTTTGTTAATGCCCTAATTCTATCAATTTTTGAATAACTATGGATATTTGATTTTACCCTCTTCATTGGATACTCCAAGTTTGACGCACTCTACTTCTGAATCGCATCATATTAGAGCATTCCTGATTCTTTATATCATAGATTGGACCTTTGACGATACTTTCTCAGAAAATTGAATGAATACTTCCATTATTTTGGTCTGTACTATTTTTTATATGGAGGCATGTTTTCTTTTAACTTAAATGCTCTCCTAATATTTGAAACCTTTATCTTATCGAAAAATGGACAACACCAGTCGATTTGTCGTATCAAAGAACCCTTATTCTCATAATTTCAGTATTTTTTGAGAGGAAAAACATTTTTTGTCAAATATGTAGCTGGACTATATATAGTAAGGAAAATATTGCATTTTTCGCAATACTCCAAAAATAATTTTTGGCCTATCATCCTCTCGAAACATGTTCGATTAGATGAAATTTCATCTAAAATCGATAGGTGACTTTGTTAATGCCCTAATTCTATCAATTTTTGAATAACTATGGATATTTGATTTTACCCTCTTCATTGGATACTCCAAGTTTGACGCACTCTACTTCTGAATCGCATCATTTTAGAGCACTCCCGATTTTTTATATCGTAGATTGGACCTTTGACGATACTTTCTTAGAAAATTGAATGAATACTCCCATTATTTTGGTCTGTACTATTTTTTATATGAAGGCATGTTTTCTTTTAACTTAAATGCTCTCCTAATATTTGAAACATTTATCTTATCGAAAAATGGACAACACCAGTCGATTTGTCGTATCAAAGAACCCTTATTCTCATAATTTCAGTATTTTTTGAGAGGAAAAACATTTTTCGTCAAATATGTAGCTGGAAAATATTGCATTTTTCGCAATACTCCATAAATATATTTTTGGCCTATCATCCTCTCGAAACATGTTTGGTTAGATGAAATTTCATCTAAAATCGATAGGTGACTTTGTTGATGCCCTAATTCTATCAATTTCTGAATAACTATGGATATTTGATTTTACCCTCTTCATTGGATACTCCAAGTTTGACGCACTCTACTTCTGAATCGCATCATTTTAGAGCACTCCCGATTTTTTATATCATAGATTGGACCTTTGACGATACTTTCTTAGAAAATTGAATGAATACTTCCATTATTTTGGTCTGTACTATTTTTTATATGAAGGCATGTTTTCTTTTAACTTAAATGCTCTCCTAATATTTGAAACATTTATCTTATCGAAAAATGGACAACACCAGTCGATTTGTCGTATCAAAGAACCCTTATTCTCATAATTTCAGTATTTTTTGAGAGGAAAAACATTTTTCGTCTAATATGTAGCTAGAATATAGTAAGGAAAATATTGCATTTTTCGCAATACTCCAAAAATATATTATTGGCCTATCATCCTCTCGAAACATGTTCGATTAGATGAAATTTCATCTAAAATCGATAGGTGACATTGTTGATGCCCTAATTCTATCAATTTTTGAATAACTATGGATATTTGATTTCACCCTCTTCATTGGATACTCCAAGTTTGACGCACTCTACTTCTAGATCGCATCATTTTAGAGCACTCCCGATTTTTCATATCATAGATTGGACCTTTGACGATACTTTCTCAGGAAATTGAATGATTACTTCCATTATTTTGGTCTGTACTATTTTTTATATGAAGGCATGTTTTCTTTTAACTTTAATGCTCTCCTAATATTTGAAACATTTATCTTATCGGGAAATGGACAACACCAGTCGATTTGTCGTATCAAAGAACCCTTATTCTCATAATTTCAGTATTTTTTGAGAGGAAAAACATTTTTCGTCAAATATGTAGCTGGACTATAGAAAGGAAAATATTGCATTTTTCGCAATACTCCAAAAATATATTATTGGCCTATCATCCTCTCGAAACATGTTCGATTAGATGAAATTTCATCTAAAATCGATAGGTGACTTTGTTAATGCCCCAATTCTATCAATTTTTGAATAACTATGGATATTTGATTTTACCCTCTTCATTGGATACTCCAAGTTTGACGCACTCTACTTCTGAATCGCATCATATTAGAGCACTCCTGATTCTTTATATCATAGATTGGACCTTTGACGATACTTTCTCAGAAAATTGAATGAATACTTCCATTATTTTGGTCTGTACTATTTTTTATATGGAGGCATGTTTTCTTTTAACTTAAATGCTCTCCTAATATTTGAAACCTTTATCTTATCGAAAAATGGACAACACCAGTCGATTTGTCGTATCAAAGAACCCTTATTCTCATAATTTCAGTATTTTTTGAGAGGAAAAACATTTTTTGTCAAATATGTAGCTGGACTATATATAGTAAGGAAAATATTGCATTTTTCGCAATACTCCAAAAATAATTTTTGGCCTATCATCCTCTCGAAACATGTTCGATTAGATGAAATTTCATCTAAAATCGATAGGTGACTTTGTTAATGCCCTAATTCTATCAATTTTTGAATAACTATGGATATTTGATTTTACCCTCTTCATTGGATACTCCAAGTTTGACGCACTCTACTTCTGAATCGCATCATTTTAGAGCACTCCCGATTTTTTATATCGTAGATTGGACCTTTGACGATACTTTCTTAGAAAATTGAATGAATACTCCCATTATTTTGGTCTGTACTATTTTTTATATGAAGGCATGTTTTCTTTTAACTTAAATGCTCTCCTAATATTTGAAACATTTATCTTATCGAAAAATGGACAACACCAGTCGATTTGTCGTATCAAAGAACCCTTATTCTCATAATTTCAGTATTTTTTGAGAGGAAAAACATTTTTCGTCTAATATGTAGCTGGAAAATATTGCATTTTTCGCAATACTCCAAAAATATATTATTGGCCTATCATCCTCTCGAAACATGTTCGATTAGATGAAATTTCATCTAAAATCGATAGGTGACTTTGTTGATGCCCTAATTCTATCAATTTTTGAATAACTATGGATATTTGATTTCACCCTCTTCATTGGATACTCCAAGTTTGATGCACTCTACTTCTAGATCGCATCATTTTAGAGCACTCCCGATTTTTCATATCATAGATTGGACCTTTGACGATACTTTCTCAGAAAATTGAATGAATACTTCCATTATTTTGGTCTGTACTATTTTTTATATGAAGGCATGTTTTCTTTTAACTCAAATGCTCTTCTAATATTCGAAACATTCATCTTATGGAAAAATGGACAACACCAGTCGATTTGTCATATCAAAGAACCCTTATTCTCATAATTTCAGTATTTTTTGAGAGGAAAAACATTTTTCGTCAAATATGTAGCTGGACTATATATAGTAAGGAAAATATTGCATTTTTCGCAATACTCCAAAAATATATTTTTGGCTTATCATCCTCTCGAAACATGTTCGATTAGATGAAATTTCATCTAAAATCGATGGGTGACTTTGTTAATGCCCTAATTCTATTAATTTTTGAATAACTATGGATATTTGATTTTACCCTCTTCATTGGATACTCCAAGTTTGACGCAATCTACTTCTGAATTGCATTATTTTAGAGCACTCTTGATTCTTCATATCATAGATTGGACCTTTGACGATACTTTCTCAGAGAATTGAATGAATACTTCCATTATTTTGGTCTGTACTATTTTTTATATGAAGGCATGTTTTTTTTTAACTTAAATGCTCTCCTAATATTCGAAACATTTATCTTATCGAAAAATGGACAACACCAGTCGATTTGTCGTATCAAAGAACCCTTATTCTCATAATTTCAGTATTTTTTGAGAGGAAGAACATTTTTCGTCAAATATGTAGCTGGACTATAGTAAGGAAAATATTGTATTTTTCGCAATACTACCAAAATATATTTTTGGCCTATCATCCGCTCGAAACATGTTCGATTAGATGGAATTTCATATAAAATCGGTAGGTGACTTTGTTAATGCGCTAATTCTATCAATTTTTGAATAACTATGGATATTTGATTTTACCCTCTTCATTGGATACTCCAAGTTTGACGCACTCTACTTCTGAATCGCATCATTTTAGAGCACTTCCGATTTTTTATATCATAGATTGGACACTTGACGATACTTACTCAAAAAATTGAATGAATACTTCCATTATTTTGGTCTGTACTATTTTTTATATGAAGGCATGTTTTCTTTTAACTCAAATGCTCTTCTAATATTTGAAACATTTATCTTATGGAAAAATGGACAACACCAGTCGATTTGTCATATCAAAGAACCCTTATTCTCATAATTTCAGTATTTTTTGAGAGGAAAAACATTTTGGTCAAATATGTAGCTGGACTATAGTAAGGAATATATTGCATTTTTCACAATACTCCAAAAATATATTTTTGGCCTATTATCCTCTCGAAACATGTTCGATTAGATGAAATTTCATCTAAAATCGATGGGTGACTTTGTTAATGCCCTAATTCTATCAATTTTTGAATAACTATGGATATTTGATTTTACCCTCTTCATTGGATACTCCAAGTTTGACGCACTCTACTTCTGAATTGCATTATTTTAGAGCACTCTTGATTTTTTATATCATAGATTGGACCTTTGACGATACTTTCTCAGAAAATTGAATGAATACTTCCATTATTTTGGTCTGTACTATTTTTTATATGAAGGCATGTTTTTTTTTTAACTTAAATGCTCTCCTAATATTCGAAACATTTATCTTATCGAAAAATGGACAACACCAGTCGATTTGTCGTATCAAAGAACCCTTATTCTCATAATTTCAGTATTTTTTGAGAGGAAAAACATTTTTCGTCAAATATGTAGCTGGACATATATAGTAAGGAAAATATAGCATTTTTCGCAATACTCCAAAAATATATTTTTGGCCTATCATCCTCTCGAAACATGTTCGATTAGATGAAATTTCATCTAAAATCGATAGGTGACTTTGTTAGTGCCCTAATTCTAACAATTTTTGAATAACTATGGATATTTGATTTTACCCTCTTCATTGGATACTCCAAGTTTGACGCACTCTACTTCTGAATCGCATCATTCTAGAGCACTCCCGATTTTTTATATCATAGATTGGACCTTTGACGATACTTTCTCAAAAAATTGAATGAATACTTCCATTATTTTGGTCTGTACTATTTTTTATATGAAGGCATGTTTCCTTTTAACTTAAATGCTCTTCTAATATTTGAAACATTCATCTTATCGAAAAATGGACAACACCAGTCGATTTGTCGTATCAAAGAACCCTTATTCTCATAATTTCAGTATTTTTTGAGAGGAAAAACATTTTTCGTCAAATATGTAGCTTGACTATAGTAAGGAAAATATTGCATTTTTCGCAATACTCCCAAAATATATTTTTGGCCTATCATCCTCTCGAAACATGTTCGATTAGAAGAAATTTCATCTAAAATCGATAGGTGACTTTGTTAATGCCCTAATTCTATCAATTTTTGAATAACTATGGATATTTGATTTTACCCTCTTCATTGGATACTCCCAGTTTGACGCACTCTACTCCTGAATCGCATCATTCTAGAGCACTCCCGATTTTTTATATCATAGATTAGACCTTTGACGATACTTTCTCAGAAATTTGAATGAATACTTCCATTATTCTGGTCTGTACTATTTTTTATATGAAGGCATGTTTTCTTTTAACTTAAATGCTCTCCTAATATTCGAAACATTTATCTTATCGAAAAATGGACAGCACCAGTCGATTTGTCGTATCAAAGAACCCTTATTCTCATAATTTCAGTATTTTTTGAGAGGAAAAACATTTTTCGTCAAATATGTAGCTGGAAAATATTGCATTTTTCGCAATACTCCATAAATATATTTTTGGCCTATCATCCTCTCGAAACATGTTCGGTTAGATGAAATTTCATCTAAAATCGATAGGTGACTTTGTTGTTGCCCTAATTCTATCAATTTTTGAATAACTATGGATATTTGATTTTACCCTCTTCATTGGATACTCCAAGTTTGACGCACTCTACTTCTGAATCGTATCATTTTAGAGCACTCCCGATTTTTTATATTATAGATTGGACCTTTGACAATACTTTCTTAGAAAATTGAATGAATACTTCCATTATTTTGGTCTGTACTATTTTTTATATGAAGGCATGTTTTCTTTTAACTTAAATGCTCTCCTAATATTCGAAACATTTATCTTATCGAAAAATGGACAACACCAGTCGATTTGTCGTATCAAAGAACCCTTATTCTCATAATTTCAGTATTTTTTGAGAGGAAAAACATTTTTCGTCAAATATGTAGCTGGACTATATATAGTAAGGAAAATATTGCATTTTTCGCAATACTCCAAAAATATATTTTTGGCCTATCATCCTCTCGAAACGTGTTCGATTAGATGAAATTTCATCTAAAATCGATAGGTGACTTTGTTAGTGCCCTAATTCTAACAATTTTTGAATAACTATGGATATTTGATTTTATCCTCTTCATTGGATACTCCAAGTTTGACGCACTCTACTTCTGAATCGCATCATTCTAGAGCACTCCCGATTTTTTATATCATAGATTGGACCTTTGACGATACTTTCTCAAAAAATTGAATGAATACTTCCATTATTTTGGTCTGTACTATTTTTTATATGAAGGCATGTTTCCTTTTAACTTAAATGCTCTTCTAATATTTGAAACATTCATCTTATCGAAAAATGGACAACACCAGTCGATTTGTCGTATCAAAGAACCCTTATTCTCCTAATTTCAGTATTTTTTGAGAGGAAAAACATTTTTCGTCAAATATGTAGCTGGACTATATATAGTAAGGAAAATATTGCATTTTTCGCAATACTGCAAAATTATATTTTTGGCCTATCATCCTCTCGAAACATGTTCGATTAGATGAAATTTCATCTAAAATCGATAGGTGACTTTGTTAATGCCCTAATTCTATCAATTTTTGAATAACTATGGATATTTGATTTTACCCTCTTCATTGGATACTCCAAGTTTGACGCACTCTACTTCTGAATCGCATCATTTTAGAGTACTCCCGATTTTTTATATCATAGATTGGACCTTTGACGATACATTCTCAGAAAATTGAATGAATACTTCCATTATTTTGGTCTGTACTATTTTTTATATGAAGGCATGTTTTCTTTTAACTTAAATGCTCTCCTAATATTTGAAACATTTATCTTATAGGAAAATGGACAACTCCAGTCGATTTGTCGTATCAAAGAACCCTTATTCTCATAATTTCAGTATTTTTTGAGAGGAAAAACATTTTTCGTCAAATATGTAGCTGGACTATAGTAAGGAAAATATTGCGTTTTCGCAATACTCCAAAAATAATTTTTGGCCTATCATCCTCTCGAAACATGTTCGATTAGATGCAATTTCATCTAAAATCGATAGGTGGCTTTGTGAATGCCCTAATTCTATCAATTTTTGAATAACTATGGATATTTGATTTTACCCTCTTCATTGGATACTCCAAGTTTGACGCACTCTACTCCTGAATCGCATAATTTAAGATCACTCCCGATTTTTTATATCATAGATTGGACCATTGACGATACTTTCTCAAAAAATTGAATGAATACTTCCATTATTTTGGTCTGTACTATTTTTTATATGAAGGCATGTTTTCTTTTAACTTAAATGCTCTTCTAATATTTGAAACATTTATCTTATCGAAAAATGGACAACACCAGTCGATTTGTCGTATCAAAGAACCCTTATTCTCATAATTTCAGTATTTTTTGAGAGGAAAAACATTTTTCGTCTAATATGTAGCTGGAATATAGTAAGGAAAATATTGCATTTTTCGCAATACTCCCAAAATATATTTTTGGCCTATCATCGTCTCGAAACATGTTCGATTAGATGAAATTTCATCTAAAATCGATAGGTGACTTTGTTAATGCCCTAATTTTATCAATTTTTGTATAACTATGGATATTTGATTTTACCCTCTTCATTGGATACTCCCAGTTTGACGCACTCTACTTCTGAATCGCATCATTCTAGAGCACTCCCGACATTTTATATCATAGATTAGACCTTTGACGATACTTTCTCAGAAAATTGAATGAATACTTCCATTATTTTGGTCTGTACTATTTTTTATATGAAGGCATGTTTTCTTTTAACTTAAATGCTCTCCTAATATTTGAAACATTTATCTTATCGAAAAATGGACAACACCAGTCGATTTGTCGTATCAAAGAACCCTTATTCTCATAATTTCAGTATTTTTTGAGAGGAAAAACATTTTTCGTCTAATATGTAGCTGGAAAATATTGCATTTTTCGCAATACTCCAAAAATATATTATTGGCCTATCATCCTCTCGAAACATGTTCGATTAGATGAAATTTCATCTAAAATCGATAGGTGACTTTGTTGATGCCCTAATTCTATCAATTTTTGAATAACTATGGATATTTGATTTCACCCTCTTCATTGGATACTCCAAGTTTGACGCACTCTACTTCTGAATCGCATCATTCTAGAGCACTCCCGACATTTTATATCATAGATTAGACCTTTGACGATACTTTCTCAGAAAATTGAATGAATACTTCCATTATTTCGGTCTGTACTATTTTTTATATGAAGGCATGTTTTCTTTTAACTTAAATGCTCTCCTAATATTTGAAACATTTATCTTATCGGAAAATGGACAACACCAGTCGATTTGTCTTATCAAAGAACCCTTATTCTCATAATTTCAGTATTTTTTGAGAGGAAAAACATTTTTCGTCTAATATGTAGCAGGAATATAGTAAGGAAAATATTGCATTTTTCGCAATACTCCAAAAATATATTATTGGCCTATCATCCTCTCGAAACATGTTCGATTAGATGAAATTTCATCTAAAATCGATAGGTGACTTGGTTGATGCCCTAATTCTATCAATTTTTGAATAACTATGGATATTTGATTTCACCCTCTTCATTGGATACTCCAAGTTTGACGCACTCTACTTCTAGATCGCATCATTTTAGAGCACTTCCGATTTTTCATATCATAGATTGGACCTTTGACGATACTTTCTCAGAAAATTGAATGATTACTTCCATTATTTTGGTCTGTACTATTTTTTATATGAAGGCATGTTTTCTTTTAACTTTAATGCTCTCCTAATATTTGAAACATTTATCTTATCGGAAAATGGACAACACCAGTCGATTTGTCGTATCAAAGAACCCTTATTCTCATAATTTCAGTATTTTTTGAGAGGAAAAACATTTTTCGTCAAATATGTAGCTGGACTATAGTAAGGAAAATATTGCATTTTCGCAATACTCCAAAAATAATTTTTGGCCTATCAGCCTCTCGAAACATGTTCGATTAGATGCAATTTCATCTAAAATCGATAGGTGGCTTTGTGAATGCCCTAATTCTATCAATTTTTGGATAACTATGGATATTTGATTTTACCCTCTTCATTGGATACTCCAAGTTTGACGCACTCTACTTCTGAATCGCATATTTTAGAGTACTCCCGATTTTTTATATCATAGATTGGACCTTTGACGATACATTCTCAGAAAATTGAATGAATACTTCCATTATTTTGGTCTGTACTATTTTTTATATGAAGGCATGTTTTCTTTTAACTTAAATGCTCTCCTAATATTTGAAACATTTATCTTATAGGAAAATGGACAACACCAGTCGATTTGTCGTATCAAAGAACCCTTATTCTCATAATTTCAGTATTTTTTGAGAGGAAAAACATTTTTCGTCAAATATGTAGCTGGACTATAGTAAGGAAAATATTGCATTTTCGCAATACTCCAAAAATAATTTTTGGCCTATCATCCTCTCGAAACATGTTCGATTAGATGCAATTTCATCTAAAATCGATATGTGGCTTTGTGAATGCCCTAATTCTATCAATTTTTGAATAACTATGGATATTTGATTTTACCCTCTTCATTGGATACTCCAAGTTTGACGCACTCTACTCCTGAATCGCATAATTTAAGATCACTCCCGATTTTTTATATCATAGATTGGACCATTGACGATCCTTTCTCAAAAAATTGAATGAATACTTCCATTATTTTGGTCTGTACTATTTTTTATATGAAGGCATGTTTTCTTTTAACTTAAATGCTCTTCTAATATTTGAAACATCTATCTTATCGAAAAATGGACAACACCAGTCGATTTGTCGTATCAAAGAACCCTTATTCTCATAATTTCAGTATTTTTTGAGAGGAAAAACATTTTTCGTCTAATATGTAGCTGGAATATAGTAAGGGAAATATTGCATTTTTCGCAATACTCCCAAAATATATTTTAGGCCTATCATCGTCTCAAAACATGTTCGATTAGATGAAATTTCATCTAAAATCGATAGGTGACTTTGTTAATGCCCTAATTCTATCAATTTTTGAATAACTATGGATATTTGATTTCACCCTCTTCATTGGATACTCCAAGTTTGACGCACTCTACTTCTAGATCGCATCATTTTAGAGCACTTCCGATTTTTCATATCATAGATTGGACCTTTGACGATACTTTCTCAGAAAATTGAATGATTACTTCCATTATTTTGGTCTGTACTATTTTTTATATGAAGGCATGTTTTCTTTTAACTTTAATGCTCTCCTAATATTTGAAACATTTATCTTATCGGAAAATGGACAACACCAGTCGATTTGTCGTATCAAAGAACCCTTATTCTCATAATTTCAGTATTTTTTGAGAGGAAAAACATTTTTCGTCAAATATGTAGCTGGAAAATATTGCATTTTTCGCAATACTCTATAAATATATTTTTGGCATATCATCCTCTCGAAACATGTTCGGTTAGATGAAATTTCATCTAAAATCGATAGGTGACTTTGTTGATGCCCTAATTCTATCAATTTTTGAATAACTATGGATATTTAATTTTACCCTCTTCATTGGATACTCCAAGTTTGACGCACTCTACTTCTGAATCGCATCATTTTAGAGCACTACCGATTTTTTATATCATAGATGGGACCTTTGACGATACTTTCTCAGAAAATTGAATGAATACTTCCATTATTTTGGTCTGTACTATTTTTTATATGAAGGCATGTTTTCTTTTAACTTAAATGCCCTCCTAATATTTGAAACATTTATCTTATCGAAAAATGGACAACACCAGTCGATTTGTCATATCAAAGAACCCTTATTCTCATAATTTCAGTATTTTTTGAGAGGAAAAACATTTTTCGTCTAATATGTAGCTGGACTATAGTAAGGAAAATATTGCATTTTTCGCAATACTCCAAAAATATATTATTGGCCTATCATCCTCTCGAAACATGTTCGATTAGATGAAATTTCATCTAAAATCGATAGGTGACTTTGTTGATGCCCTGATTCTATCAATTTTTGAATGACTATGGATATTTGATTTCACCCTCTTCATTGGATACTCCCAGTTTGACGCACTCTACTTCTAGATCGCATCATTTTAGAGCACTCCCGATTTTTCATATCATAGATTGGATCTTAGACGATACTTTCTCAGAAAATTGAATGATTACTTCCATTATTTTGGTCTGTACTATTTTTTATATAAAGGCGTGTTTTCTTTTAACTTAAATGCTCAGCTAATATTTGAAACATTTATCTTATCGAAAAATGGACAACACCAGTCGATTTGTCGTATCAATGAACCCTTATTCTCATAATTTCAGTATTTTTTGAGAGGAGAAACATTTTTCGTCAAATATGTAGCTGGACTATAGTAAGGAAAATATTGCATTTTTCGCAATACTTCAAAAATATATCTTTGGAATATCAACCTCTCGAAACATGTTTGATTAGACGAAATTTCATCTAAAATCGATAGGTGACTTTATTAATGCCCTAATTCTATCAATTTTTGAATAACTATGGATATTTGATTCTACCCTCTTCATTGGATACTCCAAGCCGGACGCACTCTACTTCTGAATCGCATCATTTTAGAGTACTCCCGATTTTTTATATCATAGATTGGACCTTTGACGATACTTTCTCAGAAAATTGAATGAATACTTCCATTATTTTGGTCTGTACTATTTTTTTATGAAGGCATGTTTTCTTTCAACTTAAATGCTCTCCTAATATTTGAAACATTTATCTTATCGAAAAATGGACAACACCAGTCGATTTGTCGCATCAAAGAACCCTTATCCTCATAATTTCAGTATTTTTGAGAGGAAAAACATTTTTCGTCAAATATGTAGCTGCACTATAGTAAGGAAAATATTGCATTTTTCGCAATACTCCAAAAATATATTTTTGGCCTATCATCCTCTCGAAACATGTTCGATTAGATGAAATAACATCTGAAATCGATAGGTGACTTTGTTAATGCCCTAATTCTATCAATTTTTGAATAACTATGGATATTTGATTTTACCCTCTTCATTGGATACTCCAAGTTTGACGCACTCTACTTCTGAATCGCATCATTTCAGAGCACTCCCGATTTTTTAAATCATAGATTGGACCTTTGACGATACTTTCTCAGAAAATTGAATGAATACTTCCATTATTTTGGTCTGTACTATTTTTTATATGAAGGCATTTTTTTTTAACTCAAATGCCCTCCTAATATTTGAAACATTTATCTTATCGAAAAATGGACAACACCAGTCGATTTGTCGTATCAAAGAACCCTTATTCTCATAATTTCAATATTTTTTGAGAGGAAAAACATTTTTCGTCAAATATGTAGCTGGACTATAGTAAGGAAATATTGCATTTTTCGCAATACTCCAAAAATATATTTTTGGCCTATCATCCTCTCGAAACATGTTCGATTAGATGAAATTTCATCTAAAATCGATAGGTGACTTTGTTGATGCCCTAATTCTATCAATTTTTGAATAACTATGGATATTTGATTTCACCCTCTTCATTGGATACTCCAAGTTTGACGCACTCTACTTCTAGATCGCATTATTTTAGAGCACTCCCGATTTTTCATATCATAGATTGGACCTTTGACGATACTTTCTCAGAAAATTGAATGAATACTTCCATTATTTTGGTCTGTACTATTTTTTATATGAAGGCATGTTTTCTTTTAACTTAAATGCTCACCTAATATTTGAAACATTTATCTTATCGAAAAATGGACAACACCAGTCGATTCGTCGTATCAAAGAACCCTTATTCTCATAATTTCAGTATTTTTTGAGAGGAAAAACATTTTTCGTCTAATATGTAGCTGGACAAGGAAAATATTGCATTTTTCGCAATACTCCAAAAATATATTATTGGCCTATCATCCTCTCGAAACATGTTCGGTTAGATGAAATTTCATCTAAAATCGATAGGTGACTTTGTTGATGCCCTGATTCTATCAATTTTTGAATAACTATGGATATTTTTCTTCACCCTCTTCATTGGATACTCCAAGTTTGACGCACTCTACTTCTAGATCGCATCATTTTAGAGCACTCCCGATTTTTCATATCATAGATTGGACCTTTGACGATACTTTCTCAGAAAATTGAATGATTACTTCCATTATTTTGGTCTGTACTATTTTTTATATGAAGGCATGTTTTCTTTCAACTGAAATGCTCACCTAATATTTGAAACATTCATCTTATCGAAAAATGGACAACACCAGTCGATTTGTCGTATCAACGAACCCTTATTCTCATAATTTCAGTATTTTTTGAGAGGAAAAACATTTTTCGTCTAATATGTAGCTGGAATATAGTAAGGAAAATATTGCATTTTTCGCAATACACCAAAAATAGATTTTTGGCCTATCATCCTCTCGAAACATGTTCGATTAGATGAAATTTCATCTAAAATCGATAGGTGACTTTGTTAATGCCCTAATTCTATCAATTTTTGAATAACTATGGATATTTGATTTTACCCTCTTCATTGGATACTCCCAGTTTGACGCACTCTACTTCTGAATCGCATCATTTTAGAGCACTCCCGATTTTTCATATCATAGATTAGACCTTTGACGATACTTTCTCAGAAAATTGAATGAACACTTCCATTATTTTGGTCTGTACTATTTTTCATATGAAGGCATGTTTTCTTTTAACTTAAATGCTCTCCTAATATTTGAAACATTTATCTTATCGAAAAATGGACAACACCAGTCGATTTGTCGTATCAAAGAACCCTTATTCTCATAATTTCAGTATTTTTTGAGAGGAAAAACATTTTTCGTCAAATATGTAGCTGGGATATATTGCATTTTTCGCAATACTCCATAAATATATTTTTGGCCTATCATCCTCTCGAAACATGTTCGGTTAGATGAAATTTCATCTAAAATCGATAGGTGACTTTGTTGATGCCCTAATTCTATCAATTTTTGAATAACTATGGATATTTGATTTTACCCTCTTCATTGGATACTCCAAGTTTGACGCACTCTACTTCTGAATCGCATCATTTTAGAGCACTACCGATTTTTTATATCATAGATTGGACCTTTGACGATAGTTTCTCAGAAAATTGAATGAATACTTCCATTATTTTGGTCTGTACTATTTTATATATGAAAGCATGTTTTCTTTTAACTTAAATGCCCTCCTAATATTTGAAACATTTATCTTATCGGAAAATGGACAACACCAGTCGATTTGTCATATCAAAGAACCCTTATTCTCATAATTTCAGTATTTTTTGAGAGGAAAAACATTGGACCTTTGACGATACTTTCTCAGAAAATTGAATGATTACTTCCATTATTTTGGTCTGTACTATTTTTTATATGAAGGAATGTTTTCTTTTTACTCAAATGCTCACCTAATATTTGAAACATTTATCTTATCGAGAAATGGACAACACCAGTCGATTTGTCGTATCAATGAACTCTTATTCTCATAATTTCAGTATTTTTGAGAGGAGAAACATTTTTCGTCAAATATGTAGCTGGACTATAGTAAGGAAAATATTGCATTTTTCGCAATACTTCAAAAATATATCTTTGGAATATCAACCTCTCGAAACATGTTCGATTAGATGAAATTTCATCTAAAATCGATAGGTGACTTTGTTAATGCCCTAATTCTATCAATTTTTGAATAACTATGGATATTTGATTCTACCCTCTTCATTGGATACTCCAAGCCGGACGCACTCTACTTCTGAATCGCATCATTTTAGAGCACTCCCGATTTTTTATATCATAGATTGGACCTTTGACGATACTTTCTCAGAAAATTGAATGAATACTTCCATTATTTTGGTCTGTACTATTTTTTTTATGAAGGCATGTATTCTTTCAACTTAAATGCTCTCCTTATATTTGAAACATTTATCTTATCGAAAAATGGACAACACCAGTCGATTTGTCGCATCAAAGAACCCTTATCCTCATAATTTCAGTATTTTTGAGAGGAAAAACATTTTTCGTCAAATATGTAAGGAAAATATTGCATTTTTCGCAATACTCCAAAAATATATTTTTGGCCTATCATCCTCTCGAAACATGTTCGATTAGATGAAATTACATCTAAAATCGATAGGTGACTTTGTTAATGCCCTGATTCTATCAATTTTTGAATAACTATGGATATTTGATTTTACCCTCTTCATTGGATACTCCAAGTTTGACGCACTCTACTTCTGAATCGCATTATTTCAGAGCACTCCCGATTTTTTATATCATAGATTGGACCTTTGACGATACTTTCTCAGAAAATTGAATGAATACTTCCATTATTTTGGTCTGTACTATTTTTTATATGAAGGCATGTTTTCTTTTAACTTAAATGCCCTCCTAATATTTGAAACATTTATCTTATCGAAAAATGGACAACACCAGTCGATTTGTCGTATCAAAGAACCCTTATTCTCATAATTTCAATATTTTTTGAGAGGAAAAACATTTTTCGTCAAATATGTAGCTGGACTATAGTAAGGAAATATTGCATTTTTCGCAATACTCCAAAAATATATTTTTGGCCTATCATCCTCTCGAAACATGTTCGATTAGATGAAATTTCATCTAAAATCGATAGGTGACTTTGTTGATGCCCTAATTCTATCAATTTTTGAATAACTATGGATATTTGATTTTACCGTCTTCATTGGATACTCCAAGTTTGACGCACTCTACTTCTGAATCGCATCATTTTAGAGCACTACCGATTTTTTATATCATAGATTGGACCTTTGACTATACTTTCTCAGAAAATTGAATGAATACTTCCATTATTTTGGTCTGTACTATTTTTTTTATGAAGGCATGTATTCTTTCAACTTAAATGCTCTCCTTATATTTGAAACATTTATCTTATCGAAAAATGGACAACACCAGTCGATTTGTCGCATCAAAGAACCCTTATCCTCATAATTTCAGTATTTTTGAGAGGAAAAACATTTTTCGTCAAATATGTAAGGAAAATATTGCATTTTTCGCAATACTCCAAAAATATATTTTTGGCCTATCATCCTCTCGAAACATGTTTGATTAGATGAAATTACATCTAAAATCGATAGGTGACTTTGTTAATGCCCTGATTCTATCAATTTTTGAATAACTATGGATATTTGATTTTACCCTCTTCATTGGATACTCCAAGTTTGACGCACTCTACTTCTGAATCGCATGATTTCAGAGCACTCCCGATTTTTTATATCATAGATTGGACCTTTGACGATACTTTCTCAGAAAATTGAATGAATACTTCCATTATTTTGGTCTGTACTATTTTTTATATGAAGGCATGTTTTCTTTTAACTTAAATGCCCTCCTAATATTTGAAACATTTATCTTATCGAAAAATGGACAACACCAGTCGATTTGTCGTATCAAAGAACCCTTATTCTCATAATTTCAATATTTTTTGAGAGGAAAAACATTTTTCGTCAAATATGTAGCTGGACTATAGTAAGGAAATATTGCATTTTTCGCAATACTCCAAAAATATATGTTTGGCCTATCATCCTCTCGAAACATGTTCGATTAGATGAAATTTCATCTAAAATCGATAGGTGACTTTGTTGATGCCCTAATTCTATCAATTTTTGAATAACTATGGATATTTGATTTCACCCTCTTCATTGGATACTCCAAGTTTGACGCACTCTACTTCTAGATCGCATTATTTTAGAGCACTCCCGATTTTTCATATCATAGATTGGACCTTTGACGATATTTTCTCAGAAAATTGAATGAATACTTCCATTATTTTGGTCTGTACTATTTTTTATATGAAGGCATGTTTTCTTTTAACTTAAATGCTCACCTAATATTTGAAACATTTATCTTATCGAAAAATGGACAACACCAGTCGATTCGTCGTATCAAAGAACCCTTATTCTCATAATTTCAGTATTTTTTGAGAGGAAAAACATTTTTCGTCTAATATGTAGCTGGACAAGGAAAATATTGCATTTCTCGCAATACTCCAAAAATATATTATTGGCCTATCATCCTCTCGAAACATGTTCGGTTAGATGAAATTTCATCTAAAATCGATAGGTGACTTTGTTGATGCCCTGATTCTATCAATTTTTGAATAACTATGGATATTTGATTTCACCCTCTTCATTGGATACTCCAAGTTTGACGCACTCTACTTCTAGATCGCATCATTTTAGAGCACTCCCGATTTTTCATATCATAGATTGGACCTTTGACGATACTTTCTCAGAAAATTGAATGATTACTTCCATTATTTTGGTCTGTACTATTTTTTATATGAAGGCATGTTTTCTTTCAACTGAAATGCTCACCTAATATTTGAAACATTCATCTTATCGAAAAATGGACAACACCAGTCGATTTGTCGTATCAAAGAACCCTTATTCTCATAATTTCAGTATTTTTTGAGAGGAAAAACATTTTCCGTCAAATATGTAGCTGGAAAATATTGCATTTTTCGCAATACTCCATAAATATATTTTTGGCCTATCATCCTCTCGAAACATGTTCGGTTAGATGAAATTTCATCTAAAATCGATAGGTGACTTTGTTGATGCCCTAATTCTATCAATTTTTGAATAACTATGGATATTTGATTTTACCCTCTTCATTGGATACTCCAAGTTTGACGCACTCTACTTCTGAATCGCATCATTTTAGAGCACTCCCGATTTTTTATATTATAGATTGGACCTTTGACAATACTTTCTTAGAAAATTGAATGAATACTGTTTAATTTCTAACTTGTCTAACTGCTAACATGATAGCTTAAATATTTAATTTCAATTCAACCTTGGAAGTTTTTTCTGTCAGTTAAAAAAAAAATTGTCAATGTCAAAAATAAAAATTTCTACTTCATAAAATATATTTGATTTTTATCAACGATTCAAGATAATTTGAATGATATTCAATCCTTCCAAGTGAAATAAGAGCTATTGAAGCTTTATGTGTGTTTAAGGAATAATCGTTCGTTTATTCCCATACATAAATTTGATCCCTCGAGTCGAACAGAGCATAAAACCAGCGATAAATCCTAATTATTAAAATTGGAAAATGGAATGTGTGTCTGGTATCTGGTAATTGGACTGGACCGATTGTGAATTGGACTTTGTCAAGGACTCATTCAGGTCAGACGTTTCCAATATATTTTTTATTTTTTGAACTGTTCAACATTTGACGTGCGAGTTTTCGCACACAGTTTGCAAACTTTTTTTACGTATATAAACCTGTAATCAAACATGGATCCGGATGCGTTGTTATTAAAAGCGCACGCCGCTCGAAGAACTGCTAAAGGTAGTATCACTAGAATAGAGAATTTTATCAATGCAAATGCAGGTAATTTATTGCATAAACTTGAATATGATACCAGGTTAGAGCTACTTGAAACTTCTTTCAAAAAATTTTGTGAATCTCAGGATGTCATTGAGGGCTCCGAGACAGATCTTGATAAGATTGGTGACCCTAGTGACTATGAAGAAAAATATTGTACTTTAAAAACTCAATTAAAAATTTTGATTGAGCATTCTTCTATGCTACCGTTCAAGGTACAAACCAACAAGGTCATCACGCAAATTCCATACAAAATGTTAATGTTAAAACAGAGGTAAAATCTAAGATGCCTGAAATTGTAATTGACAAATTTGCAGGTGGGCACCAAAGTTGGAATGGTTTCTATGATATTTTTAAAGCCCTTGTTTTAGACAATGATGATTTGGCGGAAATACAAAAACTTATTTATTTAAAATCAAATTTACTGGGTGAACCTCAAAAATTAATTTCAAATTTACCATTGGTCGCCTCTAATTTGTCAGTAGCAATTGACATACTTAAGGAAAGATATGATTATAAGTTAGCGAATATTTACGTTCACATCAAGGGCCTATTAGACGTTCCATCAATAAATAAAAGTAATTCAATGAATTTGCGTAACTTTGTTGTCACAGTTAAACAGCACACTGAGTGCTTAAAAAATTTGAATGTTCCTATAGCAGAGTGGGATTTGATTTTGGTGTATATTTTGTCCCAAAAACTAGACATTAACACTAGACGTGGGTATGAATTGGCAAGAGGTCCTACTCTTTTACCTACTTTAGACGGGTTCCTCAAGTTCGTTGAGAAAAGATGTCAGGCTGCTGAAAATTTGGTTTCGCCAGAGTTGCCTCGTAAAAACTCTAATTTTGTTAATGTAGATAAAAAGTTAAGTTGTTTGTTTTGCAAAATGTCAAATCATAACATGTTTAAATGCTTTAAATTCAAAGAATTGCCATTGAATAAAAGAAAACAGTTTATATTTTCAAATCGGTTATGTTTAAAATGTTTTGCTCCACATCATGTAAGTAAATGTGAGTGGAAGAATTGCCCTATTTGCGGCGAAGCTCATAATTCCCTATTGCATGCGGGAAATTCTGTCGATTATTCGTCAAAATCTAATAATTCTCACAATAATACAATAAATGCTCAACAAAATTCGAGTTTTGATTCCAATCGTGGGCCTACCAATCACAAACAAAAAGGTTATTCCATGAACAAATCGAGTAGTAACTCAGATCAAGCTTCTAACATAGAACAAATACAAAATTCGGAGGTTACTCAAGCTTCCACTAGTGACAAGCTTGGGGCACAATCCAACACTATGTCAAGCCTTTTTATAAACCAAAAATCTCATATTTTATTGGCAACTGCATCCGTACATGTTTCAAATAACAATGGCCATTTAATATCTGCCAGAGCCGTGCTTGATAGTGGGTCTCAAGTATCACTAATCACACATAAATTAGCGAAAAGACTACAATACCCTACCTATAATAAAAACTTGTCAATTTGTGGTGTATCAGGTCACCTGCAAGTAAGTGAAGGAATAGATATTAAATTGTTCTCAAAGGTTGATCCCACAAAAACATTTGAAGTAAATTGTTCAGTAACAAATTTCATTTCTTCTAAGCTGCCTCAATTTCCTCTACAAACAGATCGATTAGAAATCCCTTGTAGTATCGTCTTGGCCGACTCAAATTATGATGTTCCAGATCACGTAGATTTGTTATTAGGAGCAGATGTTTATTATTCATTACTTTTACCTGGTCTGATTAACCTTGGGGACAACCTACCCATATTACAAAATACTCATCTTGGTTGGGTGGTAGGAGGTGTCCTATCCCCAACAATCTTGTCAAATTTTATAACATGTGATCAAGTTCCCTCACATTCTTTATTCATTAATTTCAATCAAATCGACAATTTGCTGCAAAAATTCTGGGCAGTTGAAGATGTGCCACAAGGACGTATTTTATCAAGTGAAGATGAACTTTCTGAACAAATATTTAAGGATACCACAAAAATTTTGGATAATGGTAGATTTCAAGTGGATATGCCATTTAAATCGCCCGTTGAGAGTTCTAAACTAGGCGAATCTTTTTCATATGCCAAAAAACGTTTTCTTTCATTAGAGAAAAGATTGCATCAAAATAAGTCATTGTTTGACCAATATTCAGAGTTTATTAAAGAATACATCAACTTAGGTCATGCACGGTACATTCCTCTTGATCTTAAAAATATTCACAATAACCACAAATATTTTATACCTCACCATTGTGTGATTCGCAATGATAAAGTTACAACGCGTCTCAGAGTGGTCTTCGACGCGTCCCTAAAAACCACCTCGGGATATTCATTAAACGACATATGTCTAAAAGGGCTTGTTGTTCAGCCAGAGCTATTTGACATTTTGTGTCGCTTTAGAGCTTATATGTTGGCTGTTGTTGCAGACATCGAAAAGATGTACCGGCAAATCTTGATTAATTCTGATCACATTTACCTACAAAACATCTTATGGCGAGAAAATATAACAGATGATATTAAATGCATTGAATTGTTAACTGTTAGCTACGGAACAAATTTTGCACCTTATGTAGCCACTCGTTGTCTCGTTGAATTGGCAGACATGTATAAAAAAGAATTTCCGTTGGCAGCTATGGCAATCCAAACTCAAACATACGTTGACGATGTGTTGGCTGGAGCTGACTCTTTCGAGGAGCTCTGTGAACTAAAAACCCAATTAATAAAATTACTTAATTTAGGCCAATTTACACTTCATAAATGGTGTTCAAATTCCATTGAATTTATGAACAATTTTACCTCAGAAACTGAATCCAAAAACTACTCTATAAATTCTGAGAGTAATTCCAATAAAGTGCTGGGTGTTTTTTGGGAGCCGAAATCAGATCACTTTTCTATTTCTCTGCCCAAGAACATAAATGTAAATCCAATTACGAAAAGAAACGTCTTAGCTATTATAGCTCAAATCTATGATCCGTTGGGGCTTGTTGCTCCAATTGTCATAACAGCCAAAATCTTCATGCAGAAGCTTTGGTTATTGAATTTAAATTGGGACGACTGTTTAAATTTAGAGTTAAGTAACGAATGGATTCAATTTTCTACAAACATTCTTGAATTATCAGAGTTAAAAATTCCGCGATGTTTAATTAATAATCGCAATATCAAGCGAATTGAGATTCATTCTTAGTCAGACGCAAGCTTAAAGGCATATGGGTGTTGTATATATTTAAGAACTGTTTATGAAAATAACAATGTTTCTTGTCATCTAATTTGTGCCAAATCTAGAGTTTGTCCTTTGCGACCAATTTCTCTTCCAAAATTGGAATTATGCGCATGCGTGTTGTCAGTAAAGGTCACCCATCGTATTTTAGAAACATTCAAAAATAACTTCCAAATAGCCAGTGTTAATCTTTGGACTGATTCGCAAATTTTGTTAGCATGGCTACAATCACATCCAAGTAGATGGAATATATTTGTGTCTAATAGAGTTTCTTTAATTCAAGAACTAACATCCTTGTACACCTGGAAGTACATTCCTACCAAACAAAATCCAGCTGATTATGTATCTAGAGGTATGATGGCGCAAGAACTTATTTCTAATAATATGTGGTGGCAAGGGCCCTCACATTTGAAAAATGTTGATTTTAATTTAAATTCATTTCAGTCAAGTGTTAATATTCAGAAAATTCCGGAAGAACGAAAAGTTGTTATGAGTACAACCTCTACTGAAAATTATATGATAAGTATTTTCAATAGGTTTTCAGATTTTCTGAAAATACAACGTATAGTTGCATTCTGTCTTCGGTTTAGACATAATTTACAACATAAAGATGATAAAAGGTTTGGTCCTTTAAAAGTAGATGAATTACAACATGCTTTAAAGGCAACATTGCAAGTTTTGCAACAACATTATTTTTCTCAAGAAAAAGATTTATTAAAAAACAAAAAGGTCCTTCGAAATAAACAGTTTAATTCTTTGAATCCCTTTATTGACTTGGAAGGCTTAATCCGCGTTGGCGGGAGATTGTCAAATGCTGATCTGCCATTTGCACAAAAGCATCCAATATTATTGCCCGCTAGATGCCACATTGTTGATTTGATGCTACGGAGCGAGCACCTTAAATTATATCATGCCGGTGCTCAAACCGTGTTAAGTAACTTTAGACTACGTTATTGGCCTTTAGATGGCCTTAGAGCTGTTAAACGCATAATCCACAAGTGCATCCCTTGTTTTAAATTTAAAGCTAGGTGTGCTGAGCAAATGATGGCAGATCTGCCTAAAGATCGAATTTCAGTTTGTCGTCCATTTTTAAAGGTCGGTGTGGACTTTGGGGGTCCATTTTTAATTAAAACCTCGAATTTACGCAAAGCCTCTAAAGTTAAAGCATATATTGCTATATTTGTATGTATGACTACTAAGTGCGTCCATATAGAATTGGTGTCGGGCTTGTCGACAGAACAATTTTTGCTCACATTACAACGTTTCATAGGCCGACGGGGTAATCCTTCGGTAATATACTCTGACAATGCCACTAATTTTTTTGGCTCCAGTAACCATTTGAAAACCTTATACGAATTTTTTAAATCCAAAAGTAATATTGAGTCTATTGAAAATTTTTTATCGAAAAATGAGACTCAGTGGAAATTTATCCCACCTCGTTCACCACATTGGGGCGATCTTTGGGAGGCCGCAATTAAGGGTGCTAAGCATCATCTGATTAAAGCTATTGGTAAAACAGTTCTAAATTTTGAGGAATTTTCGACAGTCTTGGTTTGCATTGAGAGCATCATGAACTCGCGGCCTCTTAGCATTTTATCAAATGATCCGACTGATTTAAACTCTTTAACACCGGGACATTTTTTAATAGGCGACAATCTTTCAGCATTCCCAGACAAAGACTTGAGTAATATTCCAGAAAATCGATTGTCAATGTATCAGAAGTGTATTAAATTCAAACAAATATTTTGGAAGCGATGGTCCATTGAATATCTTAATAGGCTTCAGCAAAGGCCAAAATGGACCAATCAAACCCGAAATTTGGAAATTAATCAATTAGTCCTTTTAAAGGAGGATAACTTGCCTCCTTTCAGGTGGGCTCTCGCCCGAATCATTGAAATTATTCAGGGTTCAGACGGCAAAGTTCGTTTAATTAGAGTCAAAACATCAGATGGAACGTTTCTTAGGTCTATAGCGAAGGTATGTCCCCTTCCTGATGATACCTAGATTTGTGTATTGTTAAATCTTAAACTTTGTCATTAGGTTAGCTATTTTTTATGTTTTATGTACTGTGTTGTGTGCGGAAGTTATCTGAAGTGAAGTGTTTTGTTTAAGTTGGAGTTTTCTCCCGGAAAACGTCCAAGGCGGGAGTTATGTTTAATTTCTAACTTGTCTAACTGCTAACATGATAGCTTAAATATTTAATTTCAATTCAACCTTGGAAGTTTTTTCTGTCAGTTAAAAAACAAATTGTCAATGTCAAAAATAAAAATTTCTACTTCATAAAATATATTTGATTTTTATCAACGATTCAAGATAATTTGAATGATATCCAATCCTTCCAAGTGAAATAAGAGCTATTGAAGCTTTATGTGTGTTTAAGGAATAATCGTTCGTTTATTCCCATACAAATACTTCCATTATTTTGGTCTGTACTATTTTTTATATGAAGGCATGTTTTGTTTTAACTTAAATGCTCTCCTAATATTTAAAACATTTATCATATCGGAAAATGGACAACACCAGTCGATTTGTCGTATCAATGAACCCTTATACTCATAATTTCAGTATTTTTTGAGAGGAAAAACATTTTTCGTCTAATATGTAGCTGGAATATAGTAAGGAAAATATTGCATTTTTCGCAATACTCCAAAAATATATTTTTGGCCTATCATCCTCTCGAAACATGTTCGATTAGATGGAATTTCATCTAAAATCGATAGGTGACTTTGTTGATGCCCTGATTCTATCAATTTTTGAATGATTATGGATATTTGATTTCACCCTCTTCATTGGATACTCCCAGTTTGACGCACTCTACTTCTAGATCGCATCATTTTAGAGCACTCCCGATTTTTCATATCATAGATTAGACCTTTGACGATACTTTCTCAGAAAATTGAATGAACACTTCCATTATTTTGGTCTGTACTATTTTTCATATGAAGGCATGTTTTCTTTTAACTTAAATGCTCTCCTAATATTTGAAACATTTATCCTATCGAAAAATGGACAACACCAGTCGATTTGTCGTTTCAATGAACCCTTATTCCCATAATTTCAGTATTTTTTGAGAGGAAAAACATTTTTCGTCAAATATGTAGCTGGAAAATATCGCATTTTTCGCAATACTCCATAAATATATTTTTGGCCTATCATCCTCTCGAAACATGTTCGGTTAGATGAAATTTCATCTAAAATCGATAGGTGACTTTGTTGATGCCCTAATTCTATCAATTTTTGAATAACTATGGATATTTGATTTTACCCTCTTCATTGGATACTCCAAGTTTGACGCACTCTACTTCTGAATCGCATCATTTTAGAGCACTACCGATTTTTTATATCATAGATTGGACCTTTGACGATACTTTCTCAGAAAATTGAATGAATACTTCCATTATTTTGGTCTGTACTATTTTTAATATGAAGGCATGTTTTCTTTTAACTTAAATGCCCTCCTAATATTTGAAACATTTATCTTATCGAGAAATGGACAACACCAGTCGATTTGTCGTATCAAAGAACCCTTATTCTCATAATATCAGTATTTTTTGAGAGGAAAAACATTTTTCGTCTAATATGTAGCTGGACTATATAGTAAGGAAAATATTGCATTTTTCGCAATACTCCAAAACAATATTATTGGCCTATCATCCTCTCGAAACATGTTCGATTAGATGAAATTTCATCTAAAATCGATAGGTGACTTTGTTGATGCCCTGATTCTATCAATTTTTGAATGACTATGGATATTTGATTTCACCCTCTTCATTGGATACTCCCAGTTTGACGCACTCTACTTCTAGATCGCATCATTTTAGAGCACTCCCGATTTTTCATATCATAGATTGGACCTTTGACGATACTTTCTCAGAAAATTGAATGACTACTTCCATTATTTTGGTCTGTACTATTTTTTATATGAAGGCATGTTTTCTTTTAACTTAAATGCTCACCTAATATTTGAAACATTTATCTTATCGAAAAATGGACAACACCAGTCGATTTGTCGTATCAATGAACCCTTATTCTCATAATTTCAGTATTTTTTGAGAGGAGAAACATTTTTCGTCAAATATGTAGCTGTAAGGAAAATATTGCATTTTTCGCAATACTCCCAAAATATATTCTTGGCCTATCAGTCTCTCGACACATGTTCGATTAGATGAAATTCCATTTAAAATCGATAAGTGACTTTATTAACTCCCTAATTCTATCAATTTTTTAATAACTATAGATATTTGATTTTACTCTCTTCATTGGATACTCCAAGTTTGACGCACTCTACTTCTGAATTGCATTATTTTAGAGCACTCCCGATTTTTTATATCATAGATTGGACCTTTGACGATACTTTCTCAGAAAATTGAATGAATACTTCCATTATTTTGGTCTGTACTATTTTTTTTATGAAGGCATGTTTTCTTTTAACTTAAATGCTCTCCTAATATTTGGAACATTTATCTTATCGAAAAATGGACAACACCAGTCGATTTGTCGCATCAAAGAACCCTTATCCTCATAATTTCAGTATTTTTGAGAGGAAAAACATTTTTCGTCAAATATGTAGCTGGACTATAGTAAGGAAAATATTGCATTTTTCACAATACTCCAAAAATATATTTTTGGCCTATCATCCTCTCGAAACATGTTCGATTAGATGAAATTACATCTAAAATCGATAGGTGACTTTGTTAATGCCCTAATTCTATCAATTTTTGAATAACTATGGATATTTGATATTTCAGTATTTTTTGAGAGGAAAAACATTTTTCGTCTAATATGTAGCTGGACTATAGTAAGGAAAATATTGCATTTTTCGCAATACTCCAAAAATATATTATTGGCCTATCATCCTCTCGAAACATGTTCGATTAGATGAAATTTCATCTAAAATCGATAGGTGACTTTGTTGATGCCCTGATTCTATCAATTTTTGAATAACTATGGATATTTGATTTCACCCTCTTCATTGGATACTCCAAGTTTGACGCACTCTACTTCTAGATCGCATCATTTTAGAGCACTCCCGATTTTTCATATCATAGATTGGACCTTTGACGATACTTTCTCAGAAAATTGAATGACTACTTCCATTATTTTGGTCTGTACTATTTTTTATATGAAGGCATGTTTTCTTTTAACTTAAATGCTCACCTAATATTTGAAACATTTATCTTATCGAAAAATGGACAACACCAGTCGATTTGTTGTATCAAAGAACCCTTATTCTCATAATTTCAGTATTTTTTGAGAGGAAAAACATTTTTTCGTCAAATATGTAGCTGGACTATAGTAAAGAAAAAATTTTGCATTTTTCGCAATACTCCCAAAATATATTTTTGGCCTATCATCCTCTCGAAACATGTACGATTAGATGGAATTTCATCTAAAATCGATAGGTGACTTTGTTAATGCCCTAATTCTATCAATTTTTGAATAGCTATGGATATTTGATTTCAACCTCTTCATTGGATACTCCAAGTTTGACGCACTCTACTTCTGAATTGCATAACTATAGAGCACTCCTGATTTTTTATATCATAGATTGGACCTTTGACGATACTTTCTCAGAAAATTGAATGAATACTTCCATTATTTTGGTCTGTACTATTTTTTATATGAAGGCATGTTTTCTTTTAACTTAAATGCTCTCCTAATATTTGGAACATTTATCTTATCGAAAAATGGACAACACCAGTCGATTTGTTGTATCAAAGAACCCTTATTCTCATGATTTCAGTATTTCTTGAGAGGAAAAACATTTTTTCGTCAAATATGTAGCTGGACTATAGTAAGGAAAATATTGCATTTTCCGCAATACTCCCGAAATATATTTTTGGCCTATCATCCTCTCGAAACATGTTCGATGAGATGGAATTATTTTATCTAAAATCGATAGGCGACTTTGTTAATGCCCTAATTCTATCAATTTTTGAATAGCTATGGATAATTGATTTTAACCTCTTCATTGGATACTCCAAGTTTGACGCACTCTACTTCTGAATCGCATAATTATAGAGCACTCCTGATTTTTTATATCATAGATTGGACCTTTGACGATACTTTCTTAGAAAATTGAATGAATACTTCCATTATTTTGGTCTGTACTATTTTTTATATGAAGGCATGTTTTCTTTTAACTTAAATGCTCTCCTAATATTTGAAACATTTATCTTATCGAAAAATGGACAACACCAGTCGATTTGTTGTATCAAAGAACCCTTATTCTCATAATGTCAGATTTTTTTGAGAGGAAAAACATTTTTCGTCAAATATGTAGCTGGACTTTAGTAAGGAAAATATTGCATTTTTCGCAATACTCCAAAAATATATTTTTGGCCTATCATCCTCTCGAAACATGTTCGATTAGATGAAATTTCATCTAAAATCGATAGGTGACTTTGTAATTGCCCTAATTCTATCAATTTTTGATTAACCATGGATATTTGATTTTACCCTCTTCATTGGATACTCCAAGTTTGACGCACTCTACCTCTGAATCGCATCATTTTAGAGCACTCGCGTTTTTTTATATCATAGATTGGACCTTTGACGATACTTTCTCAGAAAATTGAATGAATACTTCCATTATTTTGGTCTGTACTATTTTTTATATGAAGGCATGTTTTCTTTTAACATAAATTTTCTCCTAATATTTGAAACATTTAGCTTATCGAAAAATGGACAACACCAGTCGATTTGTCGTATCAAAGAACCCTTATTCTCATAATTTCAGTATTTTTTGAGATGAAAACCATTTTTCGCAAAATATGTAGCATTTTTCACAATACTCCCAAAATATATTTTTGGCCTATCATCCTCTCGAAACATGTTCGATTAAATGGAATTCTATCTAAAATTGATAGGTGACTTTGTTAATGCCCTAATTCTATCAATTTTTGAATAACTATGGATATTTGATTTTACCCTCTTCATTGGATACTCCAAGTTTGACGCACTCTACTTCTGAATCGCATAATTATAGAGCACTCGTGATTTTTTATATCATAGATTGGACCTTTGACGATACTTTCTCAGAAAATTGAATGAATACTTCCATTATTTTGGTCTGTACTATTTTTTATATGAAGGCATGTTTTCTTTTAACTTAAATGCTCTCCTAATATTTGAAACATTTATCTTATCGAGAAATGGACAACACCAGTCGCTTTGTCGTATCAAAGAACCCTTATTCTCATAATAGCAGTATTTTTTGAGAGGAAAAACATTTTTCGTCAAATATGTAGCTGGACTATAAGGAAAATATTGCATTTTTCGCAATACTCCCAAAATATATTCTTGGCCTATCATTCTCTCGACACATGTTCGATTAGATGAAATTCCATTTAAAATCGATAAGTGACTTTATTAACTCCCTAATTCTATCAATTTTTTAATAACTATGGATATTTGATTTTACTCTCTTCATTGGATACTCCAAGTTTGACGCACTCTACTTCTGAATTGCATTATTTTAGAGCACTCGCGATTTTTTATATCATAGATTGGACCTTTGACGATACTTTCTTAGAAAATTGAATGAATACTTCCATTATTTTGGTCTGTACTATTTTTTATATGAAGGCATGTTTTCTTTCAACTTAAATGCTCTCCTAATATTTGAAACATTCATCTTATCGAAAAATGGACAACACCGGTCGATTTGTCGTATCAAAGAACCCTTATTCTCATAATTTCAGTATTTTTTGAGAGGAAGAACATTTTTCGTCAAATATGTAGCTGAACTATAGTAAGGAAAATATTGCATTTTTCGCAATACTCCCAAAATATATTTTTGGCCTATCATCCTCTCGAGCATGTTCCATTAGATGAAATTTCATCTAAAATCGATAGGTGACTTTGTTAATGCGCTAATTCTATCAATTTTTGAATAACTATGGATATTTGATTTTACCCTCTTCATTGGATACTCCAAGTTTGACGCACTCTACTTCTGAATCGTATCATTTTAGAGCACTCCCGATTTTTTATATCATAGATTGGACCTTTGACGATACTTTCTCAGAAAATTGAATGAATACTTCCATTATTTTGGTCTGTACTATTTTTTATATGAAGGCATGTTTTCTTTTAACATAAATTTTCTCCTAATATTTGAAACATTTAGCTTATCGAAAAATGGACAACGCCAGTCGATTTGTCGTATCAAAGAACCCTTATTCTCATAATTTCAGTATTTTTTGAGATGAAAACCATTTTTCGTCAAATATGTAGCATTTTTCACAATACTCCCAAAATATATTTTTGGCCTATCATCCTCTCGAAACATGTTCGATTAGATGGAATTCTATCTAAAATTGATAGGTGACTTTGTTAATGCCCTAATTCTATCAATTTTTGAATAACTATGGATATTTGATTTTACCCTCTCCATTGGATACTCCAAGTTTGACGCACTCTACTTCTGAATCGCATAATTATAGAGCACTCGTGATTTTTTATATCATAGATTGGACCTTTGACGATACTTTCTCAGAAAATTGAATGAATACTTCCATTATTTTGGTCTGTACTATTTTTTATATGAAGGCATATTTTTTTTTAACTTAAATGCTCTCCTAATATTTGAAACATTTATCTTATCGAGAAATGGACAACACCAGTCGCTTTGTCGTATCAAAGAACCCTTATTCTCATAATAGCAGTATTTTTTGAGAGGAAAAACATTTTTCGTCAAATATGTAGCTGGACTATAAGGAAAATATTGCATTTTTCGCAATACTCCCAAAATATATTCTTGGCCTATCATTCTCTCGACACATGTTCGATTAGATGAAATTCCATTTAAAATCGATAAGTGACTTTGTTAATGCCCTAATTCTATCAATTTTTTAATAACTATGGATATTTGATTTTACTCTCTTCATTGGATACTCCAAGTTTGACGCACTCTACTTCTGAATTGCATTATTTTAGAGCACTCGCGATTTTTTATATCATAGATTGGACCTTTGACGATACTTTCTTAGAAAATTGAATGAATACTTCCATTATTTTGGTCTGTACTATTTTTTATATGAAGGCATGTTTTCTTTCAACTTAAATGCTCTCCTAATATTTGAAACATTCATCTTATCGAAAAATGGACAACACCGGTCGATTTGTCGTATCAATGAACCCTTATTCTCATAATTTCAGTATTTTTTGAGAGGAAGAACATTTTTCGTCAAATATGTAGCTGAACTATAGTAAGGAAAATATTGCATTTTTCGCAATACTCCCAAAATATATTTTTGGCCTATCATCCTCTCGAGCATGTTCCATTAGATGAAATTTCATCTAAAATCGATAGGTGACTTTGTTAATGCGCTAATTCTATCAATTTTTGAATAACTATGGATATTTGATTTTACCCTCTTCATTGGATACTCCAAGTTTGACGCACTCTACTTCTGAATCGTATCATTTTAGAGCACTCCCGATTTTTTATATCATAGATTGGACCTTTGACGATACTTTCTCAGAAAATTGAATGAATACTTCCATTATTTTGGTCTGTACTATTTTTTATATGGAGGCATGTTTTCTTATAACTTAAATGCTCTCCTAATATTTGAAACATTTTTCTTATCGTAAAATGGACAACACCAGTCGATTTGTCGTATCAAAGAACCGGTATTCTCATAATTTCAGTATTTTTTGAGATGAAAAACATTTTTCGTCAAATATGTAGCTGGACTATAGTAAGGAAAATATTGCATTTTTCGCAATACTCCAAAAATATATTTTTGGCCTATCATCCTCTCGAAACATGTTCGATTAGATGGAATTTCATATAAAATCGATAGGTGACTTTGTTAATGCCCTAATTCCATCAATTTTTGAATAACTATGGATATTTGATTTTACCCTCTTCATTGGATACTCCAAGTTTGACGCACTCTACTTCTGAATCGCATAATTATAGAGAACTCCTGATTTTTTATATCATAGATTGGACCTTTGACGATACTTTCTCAGAAAATTGAATGGATACTTCCATTATTTTGGTCTGTACTATTTTTTATATGAAGGCATGTTTTCTTTTAACTTAAATGCTCTCCTAATATTTGAAACATTTTTCTTATCGAAGAATGGACAACACCAGTCGATTTGTCGTATCAAAGAACCCGTATTCTCATAATTTCAGTATTTTTTGAGAGGAAAAACATTTTTCTTCAAATATGTAGCTGGACTACTATAGTAAGGAATATATTGCATTTTTCGCAATACTCCCAAAATATATTTTTGGCCTATCATCCTCTCGAAACATGTTCCATTAGATGAAATTTCATCTTAAATCGATAGGTGACTTTGTTAATGCCCTAATTCTATCAATTTTTGAATAACTATGGATATTTGATTTTACCCTCTTCATTGGATACTCCAAGTTTGACGCACTCTACTTCTGAATCACATCATTTTAGAGCACTCCCGATTTTTTATATCATAGATTGGACCTTTGACGATACTTTCTCAGAAAATTGAATGAATACTTCCATTATTTTGGTCTGTACTATTTTTTATATGTAGGCATGTTTTCTTTTAACTTAAATGCTCTCCTAATATTTGAAACATTTATCTTATCGAAGAATGGACAACACCAGTCGATTTGTCGTATCAAAGAACCCGTATTCTCTTAATTTCAGTATTTTTTGAAAGGAAAAACATTTTTCGTCAAATATGTAGCTGGACTATAAATATATTTTTGGCCTATCATCATCTCGAAACATGTTCGATTAGATGAAATTTCATCTAAAATCGATAGGTGAGGTGACTTTGTTAATGCCCTAATTCTATCAATTTTTTAATAACTATGGATATTTGATTTCACTCTCTTCATTGGATACTCCAAGTTTGACGCACTCTACTTCTGAATCGCATATTTATAGAGAACTCCTGATTTTTCATATCATAGATTGGACCTTTGACGATACTTTCTCAGAAAATTGAATGGATACTTCCATTATTTTGGTCTGTACTATTTTTTATATGAAGGCATGTTTTCTTTTAACTTAAATGCTCTCCTAATATTTGAAACATTTTTCTTATCGAAAAATGGACAACACCAGTCGATTTGTCGTATCAAAGAACCCTTATTCTCATAATTTCAGTATTTTTTGAGAGGAAAAACATTTTTCGTCAAATATGTAGCTGGACTATAGTAAGGAAAATATTGCATTTTTCGCAATACTCCAAAAATATATTTTTGGCCTATCAATCTCTCGAAACATGTTCGATTAGATGAAATTCCATCTAAAATCGATAGGTGACTTTGTTAATGCCCTAATTCTAACAATTTTTCAATAACTATGGATATTTGATTTTACCCTCTTCATTGGATACTCCAAGTTTGACGCACTCTACTTCTGAATCACATCATTTTAGAGCACTCCCGATTTTTTATATCATAGATTGGACCTTTGACGATACTTTCTCAGAAAATTGAATGAATACTTCCATTATTTTGGTCTGTACTATTTTTTATATGAAGGCATGTTTTCTTTTAACTTAAATGCTCTCCTAATATTTGAAACATTTATCTTATCGAAGAATGGACAACACCAGTCGATTTGTCGTATCAAAGAACCCGTATTCTCTTAATTTCAGTATTTTTTGAAAGGAAAAACATTTTTCGTCAAATATGTAGCTGGACTATAAATATATTTTTGGCCTATCATCATCTCGAAACATGTTCGATTAGATGAAATTTCATCTAAAATCGATAGGTGAGGTGACTTTGTTAATGCCCTAATTCTATCAATTTTTTAATAACTATGGATATTTGATTTCACTCTCTTCATTGGATACTCCAAGTTTGACGCACTCTACTTCTGAATCGCATATTTATAGAGAACTCCTGATTTTTCATATCATAGATTGGACCTTTGACGATACTTTCTCAGAAAATTGAATGAATACTTCCATTATTTTGGTCTGTACTATTTTTTATATGAAGGCATGTTTTCTTTTAACTTAAATGCTCTCCTAATATTTGAAACATTTATCTTATCGAAGAATGGACAACACCAGTCGATTTGTCGTATCAAAGAACCCGTATTCTCTTAATTTCAGTATTTTTTGAAAGGAAAAACATTTTTCGTCAAATATGTAGCTGGACTATAAATATATTTTTGGCCTATCATCATCTCGAAACATGTTCGATTAGATGAAATTTCATCTAAAATCGATAGGTGAGGTGACTTTGTTAATGCCCTAATTCTATCAATTTTTTAATAACTATGGATATTTGATTTCACTCTCTTCATTGGATACTCCAAGTTTGACGCACTCTACTTCTGAATCGCATTATTTTAGAGCACTCTCGATTTTTTATATCATAGATTGGACATTTGACAATACTTTCTCAGAAAATTGAATGAATACTTCCATTATTTTGGTCTGTACTATTTTTTATATGAAGGCATGTTTTCCTTTAACTTAAATGCTCTCCTAATATTTGAAACATTTATGTTATCGAAAAATGGACAACACCAGTCGATTTGTCGTATCAAAGAACCCTTATTCTCATAATTTCAGTATTTTTTGAGATGAAAAACATTTTTCGTCAAATATGTAAGGAAAATATTGCATTTTTCGCAATACTCCCAAAATATATTTTTGGCCTATCATCCTCTCGAAACATGTTCCATTAGATGAAATTCCATCTAAAATCGATAGGTGACTTTGTTAATGCACTAATTCTATAAATTTTTGAATAACTATGGATATTTGATTTTACCCTCTTCATTGGATACTCCAAGTTTGACTGACGCACTATACTTCTGAATCGCATCATTTTAGAGCACTCCCGATTTTTTATATCATAGATTGTACCTATGACGATACTTTCTCAGAAAATTGAATGAATACTCTCATTATTTTGGTCTGTACTATTTTTTATATGAAGGCATATTTTCTTTTAACTTAAATGCTCTCCTAATATTTGAAACATTCATCTTATCGAAAAATGGACAACACCAGTCGATTTGTCGTATCAAAGAACCCGTATTCTCATAATTTCAGTAGTTTTTGAGATGAAAAACATTTTTCGTCAAATATGTAGCTGGACTATAGTAAGGAAAATATTGCATTTTTCGCAATACTCCTAAAATATATTTTTGGCCTATCATCCTCTCGAAACATGTTCGAATAGATGGAATTTCATCTAAAATCGATAGGTGACTTTGTTAATGCCCTAATTCTATCAATTTTAGAATAACTATGGATATTTGATTTTACCCTCTTCATTGGATACTCCAAGTTTGACGCACTCTACTTCTGAATCGCATCATTTTAGAGCACTCCCGATTTTTTATATCATAGATTGGACCTTTGACGATACTTTCCCAGAAAATTGAATGAATACTTCCATTATTTTGTTCTGTACTATTTTTTATATGAAGGCATGTTTTCTTTTAACTTAAATGCTCTCCTAATATTTGAAACATTTATCTTATCGAAAAATGGACAACACCAGTCGATTTGTCGTATCAAAGAACCCTTATTCTCATAATTTCAGTATTTTTTGAGAGGAAAAACATTTTTCGTCAAATATGTAGCTGGACTATAGTAAGGAAAATATTGCATTTTTCGCAATGCTCCCAAAATATATTTTTGGCCTATCATCCTCTCGACACATGTTCCATTAGATGAAATTTTATCTAAAATCGATAGGTGACTTTGTTAATGCACTAATTCTATCAATTTTTGAATAACTATGGATATTTGATTTTACCCTCTTCATTGGATACTCCAAGTTTGACTGACGCACTCTTCTTCTGAATCGCATCATTTTAGAGCACTCCCGATTTTTTATATCATAGATTGGACCTTTGACGATACTTTCTCAGAAAATTGAATGAATACTCCCATTATTTTGGTCTGGACTATTTTTTATATGAAGGCATGTTTTCTTTTAACTTAAATGCTCTCCTAATATTTGAAACATTTATCTTATCGAAAAATGGACAACACCAGTCGATTTGTCGTATCAAAGAACCCTTATTCTCATAATTTCAGTATTTTTTGAGAGGAAAAACATTTTTCGTCAAATATGTAGCTGGACTATAGTAAGGAAAATATTGAATTTTTCGCAATACTCCCAAAATATATTCTTGGCCTATCATTCTCTCGACACATGTTCGATTAGATGAAATTCCATTTAAAATCGATAAGTGACTTTGTTAATGCCCTAATTCTATCAATTTTTTAATAACTATGGATATTTGATTTTACTCTCTTCATTGGATACTCCAAGTTTGACGCACTCTACTTCTGAATTGCATTATTTTAGAGCACTCGCGATTTTTTATATCATATATTGGACCTTTGACAATACTTTCTTAGAAAATTGAATGAATACTTCCATTATTTTGGTCTGTACTATTTTTTATATGAAGGCATGTTTTCTTTCAACTTAAATGCTCTCCTAATATTTGAAACATTCATCTTATCGAAAAATGGACAACACCGGTCGATTCGTCGTATCAAAGAACCCTTATTCTCATAATCTCAGTATTTTTTGAGAGGAAGAACATTTTTCGTCAAATATGTAGCTGAACTATAGTAAGGAAAATATTGCATTTTTCGCAATACTCCCAAAATATATTTTTGGCCTATCATCCTCTCGAGCATGTTCCATTAGATGAAATTTCATCTAAAATCGATAGGTGACTTTGTTAATGCGCTAATTCTATCAATTTTTGAATAACTATGGATATTTGATTTTACCCTCTTCATTGGATACTCCAAGTTTGACGCACTCTACTTCTGAATCGTATCATTTTAGAGCACTCCCGATTTTTTATATCATAGATTGGACCTTTGACGATACTTTCTCAGAAAATTGAATGAATACTTCCATTATTTTGGTCTGTACTATTTTTTATATGGAGGCATGTTTTCTTATAACTTAAATGCTCTCCTAATATTTGAAACATTTTTCTTATCGAAAAATGGACAACACCAGTCGATTTGTCGTATCAAAGAACCGGTATTCTCATAATTTCAGTATTTTTTGAGATGAAAAACATTTTTCGTCAAATATGTAGCTGGACTATAGTAAGGAAAATATTGCATTTTTCGCAATACTCCAAAAATATATTTTTGGCCTATCATCCTCTCGAAACATGTTCGATTAGATGGAATTTCATCTAAAATCGATAGGTGACTTTGTTAATGCCCTAATTCCATCAATTTTTGAATAACTATGGATATTTGATTTTACCCTCTTCATTGGATACTCCAAGTTTGACGCACTCTACTTCTGAATCGCATAATTATAGAGAACTCCTGATTTCTTATATCATAGATTGGACCTTTGACGATACTTTCTCAGAAAATTGAATGGATACTTTCATTATTTTGGTCTGTACTATTTTTTATATGAAGGCATGTTTTCTTTTAACTTAAATGCTCTCCTAATATTTGAAACATTTTTCTTATCGAAGAATGGACAACACCAGTCGATTTGTCGTATCAAAGAACCCGTATTCTCATAATTTCAGTATTTTTTGAGAGGAAAAACATTTTTCTTCAAATATGTAGCTGGACTACTATAGTAAGGAATATATTGCATTTTTCGCAATACTCCCAAAATATATTTTTGGCCTATCATCCTCTCGAAACATGTTCCATTAGATGAAATTTCATCTTAAATCGATAGGTGACTTTGTTAATGCCCTAATTCTATCAATTTTTGAATAACTATGGATATTTGATTTTACCCTCTTCATTGGATACTCCAAGTTTGACGCACTCTACTTCTGAATCGCATATTTATAGAGAACTCCTGATTTTTCATATCATAGATTGGACCTTTGACGATACTTTCTCAGAAAATTGAATGAATACTTCCATTATTTTGGTCTGTACTATTTTTTATATGAAGGCATGTTTTCTTTTAACTTAAATGCTCTCCTAATATTTGAAACATTTATCTTATCGAAGAATGGATAACACCAGTCGATTTGTCGTATCAAAGAACCCGTATTCTCTTAATTTCAGTATTTTTTGAAAGGAAAAACATTTTTCGTCAAATATGTAGCTGGACTATAAATATATTTTTGGCCTATCATCATCTCGAAACATGTTCGATTAGATGAAATTTCATCTAAAATCGATAGGTGAGGTGACTTTGTTAATGCCCTAATTCTATCAATTTTTTAATAACTATGGATATTTGATTTCACTCTCTTCATTGGATACTCCAAGTTTGACGCACTCTACTTCTGAATCGCATTATTTTAGAGCACTCTCGATTTTTTATATCATAGATTGGACATTTGACAATACTTTCTCAGAAAATTGAATGAATACTTCCATTATTTTGGTCTGTACTATTTTTTATATGAAGGCATGTTTTCCTTTAACTTAAATGCTCTCCTAATATTTGAAACATTTATGTTATCGAAAAATGGACAACACCAGTCGATTTGTCGTATCAAAGAACCCTTATTCTCATAATTTCAGTATTTTTTGAGATGAAAAACATTTTTCGTCAAATATGTAAGGAAAATATTGCATTTTTCGCAATACTCCCAAAATATATTTTTGGCCTATCATCCTCTCGAAACATGTTCCATTAGATGAAATTCCATCTAAAATCGATAGGTGACTTTGTTAATGCACTAATTCTATAAATTTTTGAATAACTATGGATATTTGATTTTACCCTCTTCATTGGATACTCCAAGTTTGACTGACGCACTCTACTTCTGAATCGCATCATTTTAGAGCACTCCCGATTTTTTATATCATAGATTGGACCTATGACAATACTTTCTCAGAAAATTGAATGAATACTCTCATTATTTTGGTCTGTACTATTTTTTATATGAAGGCATATTTTCTTTTAACTTAAATGCTCTCCTAATATTTGAAACATTCATCTTATCGAAAAATGGACAACACCAGTCGATTTGTCGTATCAAAGAACCCGTATTCTCATAATTTCAGTAGTTTTTGAGATGAAAAACATTTTTCGTCAAATATGTAGCTGGACTATAGTAAGGAAAATATTGCATTTTTCGCAATACTCCTAAAATATATTTTTGGCCTATCATCCTCTCGAAACATGTTCGAATAGATGGAATTTCATCTAAAATCGATAGGTGACTTTGTTAATGCCCTAATTCTATCAATTTTAGAATAACTATGGATATTTGATTTTACCCTCTTCATTGGATACTCCAAGTTTGACGCACTCTACTTCTGAATCGCATCATTTTAGAGCACTCCCGATTTTTTATATCATAGATTGGACCTTTGACGATACTTTCCCAGAAAATTGAATGAATACTTCCATTATTTTGTTCTGTACTATTTTTTATATGAAGGCATGTTTTCTTTTAACTTAAATGCTCTCCTAATATTTGAAACATTTATCTTATCGAAAAATGGACAACACCAGTCGATTTGTCGTATCAAAGAACCCTTATTCTCATAATTTCAGTATTTTTTGAGAGGAAAAACATTTTTCGTCAAATATGTAGCTGGACTATAGTAAGGAAAATATTGCATTTTTCGCAATGCTCCCAAAATATATTTTTGGCCTATCATCCTCTCGAAACATGTTCCATTAGATGAAATTTTATCTAAAATCGATAGGTGACTTTGTTAATGCACTAATTCTATCAATTTTTGAATAACTATGGATATTTGATTTTACCCTCTTCATTGGATACTCCAAGTTTGACTGACGCACTCTTCTTCTGAATCGCATCATTTTAGAGCACTCCCGATTTTTTATATCATAGATTGGACCTTTGACGATACTTTCTCAGAAAATTGAATGAATACTCCCATTATTTTGGTCTGGACTATTTTTTATATGAAGGCATGTTTTCTTTTAACTTAAATGCTCTCCTAATATTTGAAACATTTATCTTATCGAAAAATGGACAACACCAGTCGATTTGTCGTATCAAAGAACCCTTATTCTCATAATTTCAGTATTTTTTGAGAGGAAAAACATTTTTCGTCAAATATGTAGCTGGACTATAGTAAGGAAAATATTGAATTTTTCGCAATACTCCCAAAATATATTCTTGGCCTATCATTCTCTCGACACATGTTCGATTAGATGAAATTCCATTTAAAATCGATAAGTGACTTTGTTAATGCCCTAATTCTATCAATTTTTTAATAACTATGGATATTTGATTTTACTCTCTTCATTGGATACTCCAAGTTTGACGCACTCTACTTCTGAATTGCATTATTTTAGAGCACTCGCGATTTTTTATATCATAGATTGGACCTTTGACAATACTTTCTTAGAAAATTGAATGAATACTTCCATTATTTTGGTCTGTACTATTTTTTATATGAAGGCATGTTTTCTTTCAACTTAAATGCTCTCCTAATATTTGAAACATTCATCTTATCGAAAAATGGACAACACCGGTCGATTTGTCGTATCAAAGAACCCTTATTCTCATAATCTCAGTATTTTTTGAGAGGAAGAACATTTTTCGTCAAATATGTAGCTGAACTATAGTAAGGAAAATATTGCATTTTTCGCAATACTCCCAAAATATATTTTTGGCCTATCATCCTCTCGAGCATGTTCCATTAGATGAAATTTCATCTAAAATCGATAGGTGACTTTGTTAATGCGCTAATTCTATCAATTTTTGAATAACTATGGATATTTGATTTTACCCTCTTCATTGGATACTCCAAGTTTGACGCACTCTACTTCTGAATCGTATCATTTTAGAGCACTCCCGATTTTTTATATCATAGATTGGACCTTTGACGATACTTTCTCAGAAAATTGAATGAATACTTCCATTATTTTGGTCTGTACTATTTTTTATATGGAGGCATGTTTTCTTATAACTTAAATGCTCTCCTAATATTTGAAACATTTTTCTTATCGAAAAATGGACAACACCAGTCGATTTGTCGTATCAAAGAACCGGTATTCTCATAATTTCAGTATTTTTTGAGATGAAAAACATTTTTCGTCAAATATGTAGCTGGACTATAGTAAGGAAAATATTGCATTTTTCGCAATACTCCAAAAATATATTTTTGGCCTATCATCCTCTCGAAACATGTTCGATTAGATGGAATTTCATCTAAAATCGATAGGTGACTTTGTTAATGCCCTAATTCCATCAATTTTTGAATAACTATGGATATTTGATTTTACCCTCTTCATTGGATACTCCAAGTTTGACGCACTCTACTTCTGAATCACATCATTTTAGAGCACTCCCGATTTTTTATATCTTAGATTGGACCTTTGACGATACTTTCTCAGAAAATTGAATGAATACTTCCATTATTTTGGTCTGTACTATTTTTTATATGAAGGCATGTTTTCTTTTAACTTAAATGCTCTCCTAATATTTGAAACATTTATCTTATCGAAGAATGGACAACACCAGTCGATTTGTCGTATCAAAGAACCCGTATTCTCTTAATTTCAGTATTTTTTGAAAGGAAAAACATTTTTCGTCAAATATGTAGCTGGACTATAAATATATTTTTGGCCTATCATCATCTCGAAACATGTTCGATTAGATGAAATTTCATCTAAAATCGATAGGTGAGGTGACTTTGTTAATGCCCTAATTCTATCAATTTTTTAATAACTATGGATATTTGATTTCACTCTCTTCATTGGATACTCCAAGTTTGACGCACTCTACTTCTGAATCGCATATTTATAGAGAACTCCTGATTTTTCATATCATAGATTGGACCTTTGACGATACTTTCTCAGAAAATTGAATGGATACTTCCATTATTTTGGTCTGTACTATTTTTTATATGAAGGCATGTTTTCTTTTAACTTAAATGCTCTCCTAATATTTGAAACATTTTTCTTATCGAAAAATGGACAACACCAGTCGATTTGTCGTATCAAAGAACCCTTATTCTCATAATTTCAGTATTTTTTGAGAGGAAAAACATTTTTCGTCAAATATGTAGCTGGACTATAGTAAGGAAAATATTGCATTTTTCGCAATACTCCAAAAATATATTTTTGGCCTATCAATCTCTCGAAACATGTTCGATTAGATGAAATTCCATCTAAAATCGATAGGTGACTTTGTTAATGCCCTAATTCTATCAATTTTTCAATAACTATGGATATTTGATTTTACCCTCTTCATTGGATACTCCAAGTTTGACGCACTCTACTTCTGAATCACATCATTTTAGAGCACTCCCGATTTTTTATATCATAGATTGGACCTTTGACGATACTTTCTCAGAAAATTGAATGAATACTTCCATTATTTTGGTCTGTACTATTTTTTATAAGAAGGCATGTTATCTTTTAACTTAAATGCTCTCCTAATATTTGAAACATTTATCTTATCGAAGAATGGACAACACCAGTCGATTTGTCGTATCAAAGAACCCGTATTCTCTTAATTTCAGTATTTTTTGAAAGGAAAAACATTTTTCGTCAAATATGTAGCTGGACTATAAATATATTTTTGGCCTATCATCATCTCGAAACATGTTCGATTAGATGAAATTTCATCTAAAATCGATAGGTGAGGTGACTTTGTTAATGCGCTAATTCTATCAATTTTTGAATAACTATGGATATTTGATTTTACCCTCTTCATTGGATACTCCAAGTTTGACGCACTCTACTTCTGAATCGTATCATTTTAGAGCACTCCCGATTTTTTAAATCATAGATTGGACCTTTGACGATACTTTCTCAGAAAATTGAATGAATACTTCCATTATTTTGGTCTGTACTATTTTTTATATGGAGGCATGTTTTCTTATAACTTAAATGCTCTCCTAATATTTGAAACATTTTTCTTATCGAAAAATGGACAACACCAGTCGATTTGTCGTATCAAAGAACCGGTATTCTCATAATTTCAGTATTTTTTGAGATGAAAAACATTTTTCGTCAAATATGTAGCTGGACTATAGTAAGGAAAATATTGCATTTTTCGCAATACTCCAAAAATATATTTTTGGCCTATCATCCTCTCGAAACATGTTCGATTAGATGGAATTTCATCTAAAATCGATAGGTGACTTTGTTAATGCCCTAATTCCATCAATTTTTGAATAACTATGGATATTTGATTTTACCCTCTTCATTGGATACTCCAAGTTTGACGCACTCTACTTCTGATACGCATAATTATAGAGAACTCCTGATTTTTTATATCATAGATTGGACCTTTGACGATACTTTCTCAGAAAATTGAATGGATACTTCCATTATTTTGGTCTGTACTATTTTTTATATGAAGGCATGTTTTCTTTTAACTTAAATGCTCTCCTAATATTTGAAACATTTTTCTTATCGAAGAATGGACAACACCAGTCGATTTGTCGTATCAAAGAACCCGTATTCTCATAATTTCAGTATTTTTTGAGAGGAAAAACATTTTTCTTCAAATATGTAGCTGGACTACTATAGTAAGGAATATATTGCATTTTTCGCAATACTCCCAAAATATATTTTTGGCCTATCATCCTCTCGAAACATGTTCCATTAGATGAAATTTCATCTTAAATCGATAGGTGACTTTGTTAATGCCCTAATTCTATCAATTTTTGAATAACTATGGATATTTGATTTTACCCTCTTCATTGGATACTCCAAGTTTGACGCACTCTACTTCTGAATCACATCATTTTAGAGCACTCCCGATTTTTTATATCATAGATTGGACCTTTGACGATACTTTCTCAGAAAATTGAATGAATACTTCCATTATTTTGGTCTGTACTATTTTTTATATGAAGGCATGTTTTCTTTTAACTTTAATGCTCTCCTAATATTTGAAACATTTATCTTATCGAAGAATGGACAACACCAGTCGATTTGTCGTATCAAAGAACCCGTATTCTCTTAATTTCAGTATTTTTTGAAAGGAAAAACATTTTTCGTCAAATATGTAGCTGGACTATAAATATATTTTTGGCCTATCATCATCTCGAAACATGTTCGATTAGATGAAATTTCATCTAAAATCGATAGGTGAGGTGACTTTGTTAATGCCCTAATTCTATCAATTTTTTAATAACTATGGATATTTGATTTCACTCTCTTCATTGGATACTCCAAGTTTGACGCACTCTACTTCTGAATCGCATATTTATAGAGAACTCCTGATTTTTCATATCATAGATTGGACCTTTGACGATACTTTCTCAGAAAATTGAATGAATACTTCCATTATTTTGGTCTGTACTATGTTTTATATGAAGGCATGTTTTCTTTTAACTTAAATGCTCTCCTAATATTTGAAACATTTATCTTATCGAAGAATGGACAACACCAGTCGATTTGTCGTATCAATGAACCCGTATTCTCTTAATTTCAGTATTTTTTGAAAGGAAAAACATTTTTCGTCAAATATGTAGCTGGACTATAAATATATTTTTGGCCTATCATCATCTCGAAACATGTTCGATTAGATGAAATTTCATCTAAAATCGATAGGTGAGGTGACTTTGTTAATGCCCTAATTCTATCAATTTTTTAATAACTATGGATATTTGATTTCACTCTCTTCATTGGATACTCCAAGTTTGACGCACTCTACTTCTGAATCGCATTATTTTAGAGCACTCTCGATTTTTTATATCATAGATTGGACATTTGACAATACTTTCTCAGAAAATTGAATGAATACTTCCATTATTTTGGTCTGTACTATTTTTTATATGAAGGCATGTTTTCCTTTAACTTAAATGCTCTCCTAATATTTGAAACATTTATGTTATCGAAAAATGGACAACACCAGTCGATTTGTCGTATCAAAGAACCCTTATTCTCATAATTTCAGTATTTTTTGAGATGAAAAACATTTTTCGTCAAATATGTAAGGAAAATATTGCATTTTTCGCAATACTCCCAAAATATATTTTTGGCCTATCATCCTCTCGAAATATGTTCCATTAGATGAAATTCCATCTAAAATCGATAGGTGACTTTGTTAATGCACTAATTCTATAAATTTTTGAATAACTATGGATATTTGATTTTACCCTCTTCATTGGATACTCCAAGTTTGACTGACGCACTCTACTTCTGAATCGCATCATTTTAGAGCACTCCCGATTTTTTATATCATAGATTGGACCTATGACGATACTTTCTCAGAAAATTGAATGAATACTCTCATTATTTTGGTCTGTACTATTTTTTATATGAAGGCATATTTTCTTTTAACTTAAATGCTCTCCTAATATTTGAAACATTCATCTTATCGAAAAATGGACAACACCAGTCGATTTGTCGTATCAAAGAACCCGTATTCTCATAATTTCAGTAGTTTTTGAGATGAAAAACATTTTTCATCAAATATGTAGCTGGACTATAGTAAGGAAAATATTGCATTTTTCGCAATACTCCTAAAATATATTTTTGGCCTATCATCCTCTCGAAACATGTTCGAATAGATGGAATTTCATCTAAAATCGATAGGTGACTTTGTTAATGCCCTAATTCTATCAATTTTAGAATAACTATGGATATTTGATTTTACCCTCTTCATTGGATACTCCAAGTTTGACGCACTCTACTTCTGAATCGCATCATTTTAGAGCACTTCCGATTTTTTATATCATAGATTGGACCTTTGACGATACTTTCTCAGAAAATTGAATGAATACTTCCATTATTTTGGTCTGTACTATTTTTTATATGAAGGCATGTTTTCTTTTAACTTAAATGCTCTCCTAATATTTGAAACATTTTTCTTATCAAAAAATGGACAACACCAGTCGATTTGTCGTATCAAAGAACCCGTATTCTCATAATTTCAGTATTTTTTGAGAGGAGAAACATTTTTCGTCAAATATGTAGCTGGACTATAGTAAGGAATATATTGCATTTTTCGCAATACTCCCAAAATATATTTTTGGCCTATAATCCTCTCGAAACATGTTCCATTAGATGAAATTTCATCTTAAATCGATAGGTGACTTTGTTAATGCCCTAATTCTATCAATTTTTGAATAACTATGGATATTTGATTTTACCCTCTTCATTGGATACTCCAAGTTTGAGGCACTCTACTTCTGAATCACATCATTTTAGAGCACTCCCGATTTTTTATATCATAGATTGGACCTTTGACGATACTTTCCCAGAAAATTGAATGAATACTTCCATTATTTTGTTCTGTACTATTTTTTATATGAAGGCATGTTTTCTTTTAACTTAAATGCTCTCCTAATATTTGAAACATTTATCTTATCGAAAAATGGACAACACCAGTCGATTTGTCGTATCAAAGAACCCTTATTCTCATAATTTCAGTATTTTTTGAGAGGAAAAACATTTTTCGTCAAATATGTAGCTGGACTATAGTAAGGAAAATATTGCATTTTTCGCAATGCTCCCAAAATATATTTTTGGCCTATCATCCTCTCGAAACATGTTCCATTAGATGAAATTTTATCTAAAATCGATAGGTGACTTTGTTAATGCACTAATTCTATCAATTTTTGAATAACTATGGATATTTGATTTTACCCTCTTCATTGGATACTCCAAGTTTGACTGACGCACTCTTCTTCTGAATCGCATCATTTTAGAGCACTCCCGATTTTTTATATCATAGATTGGACCTTTGACGATACTTTCTCAGAAAATTGAATGAATACTCCCATTATTTTGGTCTGGACTATTTTTTATATGAAGGCATGTTTTCTTTTAACTTAAATGCTCTCCTAATATTTGAAACATTTATCTTATCGAAAAATGGACAACACCAGTCGATTTGTCGTATCAAAGAACCCTTATTCTCATAATTTCAGTATTTTTTGAGAGGAAAAACATTTTTCGTCAAATATGTAGCTGGACTATAGTAAGGAAAATATTGAATTTTTCGCAATGCTCCCAAAATATATTTTTGGCCTATCATCCTCTCGAAACATGTTCCATTAGATGAAATTTCATCTTAAATCGATAGGTGACTCTGTTAATGCCCTAATTCTATCAATTTTTGAATAACTATGGATATTTGATTTCACCCTCTTCATTGGATACTCCAAGTTTGAGGCACTCTACTTCTGAATCACATCATTTTAGAGCACTCCCGATTTTTTATATCATAGATTGGACCTTTGACGATACTTTCCCAAAAAATTGAATGAATACTTCCATTATTTTGTTCTGTACTATTTTTTATATGAAGGCATGTTTTCTTTTAACTTAAATGCTCTCCTAATATTTGAAACATTTATCTTATCGAAAAATGGACAACACCAGTCAATTTGTCGTATCAAAGAACCCGTATTCTCATAATTTCAGTATTTTTTGAGAGGAGAAACATTTTTCGTCAAATATGTAGCTGGACTATAGTAAGGAAAATATTGCATTTTTCGCAATACTCCTAAAATATATTTTTGGCCTATCATCCTCTCGAAACATGTTCGATTAGATGGAATTTCATCTAAAATCGATAGGTGACTTTGTTAATGCCCTAATTCTATCAATTTTTGAATAACTATGGATATTTGATTTTACCCTCTTCATTGGATACTCCCAGTTTGACGCACTCTACTTCTGAATTGCATAATTATAGAGAACTCCTGATTTTTTATATCATAGATTGGACCTTTGACGATACTTTTTCAGAAAATTGAATGAATACTTCCATTATTTTGGTCTGTACTATTTTTTATATGAAGGCATGTTTTCTTTTAACTTAAATGCTCTCCTAATATTTGAAACATTTTTCTTATCGAAAAATGGACAACACCAGTCGATTTGTCGTATCAAAGAACCCGTATTCTCATAATTTCAGTATTTTTTGAGAGGAAAAACATTTTTCGTCAAATATGTAGCTGGACTATAGTAAGGAATATATTGCATTTTTCGCAATACTCCCAAAATATATTTTTGGCCTATCATCCTCTCGAAACATGTTCCATTAGATGAAATTTCATCTTAAATCGATAGGTGACTTTGTTAATGCCCTAATTCTATCAATTTTTGAATAACTATGGATATTTGATTTTACCCTCTTCATTGGATACTCCAAGTTTGAGGCACTCTACTTCTGAATCACATCATTTTAGAGCACTCCCGATTTTTTATATCATAGATTGGACCTTTGACGATACTTTCCCAGAAAATTGAATGAATACTTCCATTATTTTGTTCTGTAGTATTTTTTATATGAAGGCATGTTTTCTTTTAACTTAAATGCTCTCCTAATATTTGAAACATTTATCTTATCGAAGAATGGACAACACCAGTCGATTTGTCGTATCAAAGAACCCGTATTCTCTTAATTCCAGTATCTTTTGAAAGGAAAAACATTTTTCGTCAGATATGTAGCTGGACTATAAATATATTTTTGACCTATCATCATCTCGAAACATGTTCGATTAGATGAAATTTCATCTGAAATCGATAGGTGAGGTGACTTTGTTAATGCCCTAATTCTATCAATTTTTTAATAACTATATTTGATTTTACTCTCTTCATTGGATACTCCAAGTTTGACGCACTCTACTTCTGAATTGCATCATTTTAGAGCACTCGCGATTTTTTATATCATAGATTGGACCTTGGACGATACTTTCTCAGAAAATTGAATGAATACTTCCATTATTTTGGTCTGTACTATTTTTTATATGAAGGCATGTTTTCTTTCAACTTAAATGCTCTCCTAATATTTGAAACATTTATCTTATCGAAAAATGGACAACACCGGTCGATTTGCCGTATCAAAGAACCCGTATTCTCATAATTTCAGTATTTTTTGAGAGGAAAAACATTTTTCGTCAAATGTGTAGCTGGACTATAAGGAAAATATTGCATTTTTCGCAATACTACCAAAATATATTTTTAGCCTATCATCCTCTCGAAACATGTTCGATTAGATGGAATTTCATCTAAAATCGATAGGTGACTTTGTTAATGCCCTAATTCTATCAATTTTTGAATTACTATGGATATTTGATTTTACCCTCTTCATTGGATACTCCAAGTTTGACGCACTCTACTTCTGAATTGCATAATTATAGAGAACTCCTGATTGTTTATATCATAGATTGGACCTTTGACGATACTTTTTCAGAAAATTGAATGAATACTTCCATTATTTTGGTCTGTACTATTTTTTATATGAAGGCATGTTTTCTTTTAACTTAAATGCTCTCCTAATATTTGAAACATTTTTCTTATCGAAAAATGGACAACACCAGTCGATTTGTCGTATCAAAGAACCCGAATTCTCATAATTTCAGTATTTTTTGAGAGGAAAAACATTTTTCGTCAAATATGTAGCTGGACTATAGTAAGGAATATATTGCATTTTTCGCAATACTCCCAAAATATATTTTTGGCCTATCATCCTCTCGAAACATGTTCCATTAGACGAAATTTTATCTTAAATCGATAGGTGACTTTGTTAATGCCCTAATTCTATCAATTTTTGAATAACTATGGATATTTGATTCTACCCTCTTCATTGGATACTCCAAGTTTGAGGCACTCTACTTCTGAATCACATCATTTTAGAGCACTCCCGATTTTTTATATCATAGATTGGACCTTTGACGATACTTTCCCAGAAAATTGAATGAATACTTCCATTATTTTGTTCTGTAGTATTTTTTATATGAAGGCATGTTTTCTTTTAACTTAAATGCTCTCCTAATATTTGAAACATTTATCTTATCGAAGAATGGACAACACCAGTCGATTTGTCGTATCAAAGAACCCGTATTCTCTTAATTCCAGTATTTTTTGAAAGGAAAAACATTTTTCGTCAGATATGTAGCTGGACTATAAATATATTTTTGACCTATCATCATCTCGAAACATGTTCGATTAGATGAAATTTCATCTGAAATCGATAGGTGAGGTGACTTTGTTAATGCCCTAATTCTATCAATTTTTTAATAACTATGGATATTTGATTTTACTCTCTTCATTGGATACTCCAAGTTTGACGCACTCTACTTTTGAATTGCATCATTTTAGAGCACTCGCGATTTTTTATATCATAGATTGGACCTTGGACGATACTTTCTCAGAAAATTGAATGAATACTTCCATTATTTTGGTCTGTACTATTTTTTATATGAAGGCATGTTTTCTTTCAACTTAAATGCTCTCCTAATATTTGAAACATTTATCTTATCGAAAAATGGACAACACCGGTCGATTTGTCGTATCAAAGAACCCGTATTCTCATAATTTCAGTATTTTTTGAGAAGGACAACTTTTTTGGTCAAATATGTAGGAATATATTGCATTTTTCGCAATACTCCAAAAATATATTTTTGGCCTATCATCCTCTCGAAACATGTTCCACTAGATGAAATTTCATCTAAAATCGATAGGTGACTTTGTTAATGCGCTAATTCTATCAATTTTTGAATAACTATGGATATTTGATTTTACCCTCTTCATTGGATACTCCAAGTTTGACGCACTCTACTTCTGAATCGCATCATTTTAGAGCACTCCCGATTTTTTATATCATAGATTGGACCTTTGACGATACTTTCTCAGAAAATTGAATGAATACTTCCATTATTTTGGTCTGTACTATTTTTTATATGAAGGCATAATTTCAGTATTTTTTGAGAGGAAAAACATTTTTCGTCAAATATGTAGCTGGACTACAGTAAGGAAAATATTGCATTTTTCGCAATACTCCAAAAATATATTTTTGGCCTATCATCCTCTCGAAACATGTTCGATCAAATGAAATTCCATCTAAAATCGATGGGTGACTTTGTTAATGCCCTAATTCTATCAATTTTTGAATAACTATGGATATTTGATTTTACCCTCTTCATTGGATTCTCCAAGTTTGACGCACTCTACTTCTGAATAGCATCATTTTAGAGCACTCCCGATTTTTTATATCATAGAATGGACCTTTGACGATACTTTCTCAGAAAATTTAATGAATACTTCCATTATTTTGGTCGGTACTATTTTTTATATGAAGGCATGTTTTCTTTTAACTTAAATGCTCTTCTTATATTTGAACCATTTATCTTATCGAAAAATGGACAACACCAGTTGATTTGTTGTATCAAAGAACCCTTATTCTCATAATTCCAGTATTTTTTGAGAGGAAAAACATTTTTCGCAATACTCCCAAAATATATTTTTGGCCTATCATTCTCTCGAAACATGTTCGATTAGATGAAATTTCATTTAAAATCGATAAGTGACTTTGTTAATGCCCTAATTCTATCAATTTTTGAATAACTATGGATATTTGATTTTACCCTCTTCATTGGATACTCCAAGTTTGACGCACTCTACTTTTGAATCGCATCATTTTAGAGCACTCTCGATTTTTTATATCATAGATTGGACCTTTAACAATACTTTCTCAGAAAATTGAATGAATACTTCCATTATTTTGGTCTGTACAATTTTTTATATGAAGGCATGTTTTCTCTTAACTTAAATGCTCTCCTAATATTTGAAACATTTATCTTATCGAAAAATGGACAACACGAGTCGATTTGTTGTATCAAGGAACCCTTATTCTCATAATTTCAGTATTTTTTGAGAGGAAAAACATTTTTCGTCAAATATGTAGCTGGAAAATATTGCAATTTTCGCAATACTCCCAAAATATATTTTTGGCCTATCATCCTTTCGAAACATGTTCGATTATATGGAATTTCATCTAAAATCGATAGGTGAATTTGTTAATGCCCTAATTCTATCAATTTTTCAATAACTATGGATATTTGATTTTACCCTCTTCATTGGATACTCCAAGTTTGACGCACTCTACTTCTGAATCGCATAATTATAGAGAACTCCCGATTTTTTATATCATAGATTGGACCTTTGACGATACTTTCTCAGAAAATTGAATGAATACTTCCATTATTTTGGTCTGTACTATTTTTTATATGAAGGCATGTTTTCCTTTAACTTAAATGCTCTCCTAATATTTGAAACATTTTTCTTATCGAAAAATGGACAACACCAGTCGATTTGTCGTATCAAAGAACCCTTATTATCATAATTTCAGTATTTTTTGAGATGAAAAACATTTTTCGTCAAATATGTAGCTGGACTATATATAGTAAGGAAAATATTGTATTTTTCGCAATACTACCAAAATATATTTTTGGCCTATCATTCTCTCGAAACATGTTCGATTAGATGGAATTTCATCTAAAATCGATAGGTGACTTTGTTAATGCCCTAATTCTATCAATTTTTGAAAAACTATGGATATTTGATTTCACCCTCTTCATTGGAAACTCCAAGTTTGACGCACTCTACTTCTGAATCGCATCATTTCAGAGCACTCCCGATTTTTTATATCATAGATTGGACCTTTGAAGATACTTTCTCAGAAAATTGAATGAATACTCCCATTATTTTGGTCTGTACTATTTTTTATATGAAGGCATGTTTTCTTTTAACTTAAATGCTCTTCTTATATTTGAAACATTTATCTTATCGAAAAATGGACAACACCAGTCGATTTGTCGTATCAAAGAACCCTTATTCCCATAATTTCAGTATTTTTTGAGAGGAAAAACATTTTTCGTCAAATATGTAGCTGGACTATAGTAAGGAAAATATTGCATTTTTCGCAATACTCCCAAAATATATTTTTGGCCTATCATCCTCTCAAAACATGTTCGATTATATGGAATTTTATCTAAAATCGATAGGTGAATTTGTTAATGCCCTAATTCTATCAATTTTTCAATAACTATGGATATTTGATTTTACCCTCTTCATTGGATACTCCAAGTTTGACTGACGCACTCTACTTCTGAATCGCATCATTTCAGAGCACTCCCGATTTTTTATATCATAGATTGGACCTTTGACGATACTTTCTCAGAAAATTGAATGAATACTCCCATTATTTTGGTCTGTACTATTTTTTATATGAAGGCATGTTTTCTTTTAACTTAAATGCTCTTCTTATATTTGAAACATTTATCTTATCGGAAAATGGACAACACCAGTCGATTTGTCGTATCAAAGAACCCGTATTCTCATAATTTCAGTATTTTTTGAGAGGAGAAACATTTTTCGTCAAATATGTAGCTGGACTATAGTAAGGAAAATATTGCATTTTTCGCAATACTCCTAAAATATATTTTTGGCCTATCATCCTCTCGAAACATGTTCGATTAGATGGAATTTCATCTAAAATCGATAGGTGACTTTGTTAATGCCCTAATTCTATCAATTTTTGAATAACTATGGATATTTGATTTTACCCTCTTCATTGGATACTCCCAGTTTGACGCACTCTACTTCTGAATTGCATAATTATAGAGAACTCCTGATTTTTTATATCATAGATTGGACCTTTGACGATACTTTTTCAGAAAATTGAATGAATACTTCCATTATTTTGGTCTGTACTATTTTTTATATGAAGGCATGTTTTCTTTTAACTTAAATGCTCTCCTAATATTTGAAACATTTTTCTTATCGAAAAATGGACAACACCAGTCGATTTGTCGTATCAAAGAACCCGTATTCTCATAATTTCAGTATTTTTTGAGAGGAAAAACATTTTTCGTCAAATATGTAGCTGGACTATAGTAAGGAATATATTGCATTTTTCGCAATACTCCCAAAATATATTTTTGGCCTATCATCCTCTCGAAACATGTTCCATTAGATGAAATTTCATCTTAAATCGATAGGTGACTTTGTTAATGCCCTAATTCTATCAATTTTTGAATAACTATGGATATTTGATTTTACCCTCTTCATTGGATACTCCAAGTTTGAGGCACTCTACTTCTGAATCACATCATTTTAGAGCACTCCCGATTTTTTATATCATAGATTGGACCTTTGACGATACTTTCCCAGAAAATTGAATGAATACTTCCATTATTTTGTTCTGTAGTATTTTTTATATGAAGGCATGTTTTCTTTTAACTTAAATGCTCTCCTAATATTTGAAACATTTATCTTATCGAAGAATGGACAACACCAGTCGATTTGTCGTATCAAAGAACCCGTATTCTCTTAATTCCAGTATCTTTTGAAAGGAAAAACATTTTTCGTCAGATATGTAGCTGGACTATAAATATATTTTTGACCTATCATCATCTCGAAACATGTTCGATTAGATGAAATTTCATCTGAAATCGATAGGTGAGGTGACTTTGTTAATGCCCTAATTCTATCAATTTTTTAATAACTATATTTGATTTTACTCTCTTCATTGGATACTCCAAGTTTGACGCACTCTACTTCTGAATTGCATCATTTTAGAGCACTCGCGATTTTTTATATCATAGATTGGACCTTGGACGATACTTTCTCAGAAAATTGAATGAATACTTCCATTATTTTGGTCTGTACTATTTTTTATATGAAGGCATGTTTTCTTTCAACTTAAATGCTCTCCTAATATTTGAAACATTTATCTTATCGAAAAATGGACAACACCGGTCGATTTGCCGTATCAAAGAACCCGTATTCTCATAATTTCAGTATTTTTTGAGAGGAAAAACATTTTTCGTCAAATGTGTAGCTGGACTATAAGGAAAATATTGCATTTTTCGCAATACTACCAAAATATATTTTTAGCCTATCATCCTCTCGAAACATGTTCGATTAGATGGAATTTCATCTAAAATCGATAGGTGACTTTGTTAATGCCCTAATTCTATCAATTTTTGAATTACTATGGATATTTGATTTTACCCTCTTCATTGGATACTCCAAGTTTGACGCACTCTACTTCTGAATTGCATAATTATAGAGAACTCCTGATTGTTTATATCATAGATTGGACCTTTGACGATACTTTTTCAGAAAATTGAATGAATACTTCCATTATTTTGGTCTGTACTATTTTTTATATGAAGGCATGTTTTCTTTTAACTTAAATGCTCTCCTAATATTTGAAACATTTTTCTTATCGAAAAATGGACAACACCAGTCGATTTGTCGTATCAAAGAACCCGAATTCTCATAATTTCAGTATTTTTTGAGAGGAAAAACATTTTTCGTCAAATATGTAGCTGGACTATAGTAAGGAATATATTGCATTTTTCGCAATACTCCCAAAATATATTTTTGGCCTATCATCCTCTCGAAACATGTTCCATTAGACGAAATTTTATCTTAAATCGATAGGTGACTTTGTTAATGCCCTAATTCTATCAATTTTTGAATAACTATGGATATTTGATTCTACCCTCTTCATTGGATACTCCAAGTTTGAGGCACTCTACTTCTGAATCACATCATTTTAGAGCACTCCCGATTTTTTATATCATAGATTGGACCTTTGACGATACTTTCCCAGAAAATTGAATGAATACTTCCATTATTTTGTTCTGTAGTATTTTTTATATGAAGGCATGTTTTCTTTTAACTTAAATGCTCTCCTAATATTTGAAACATTTATCTTATCGAAGAATGGACAACACCAGTCGATTTGTCGTATCAAAGAACCCGTATTCTCTTAATTCCAGTATTTTTTGAAAGGAAAAACATTTTTCGTCAGATATGTAGCTGGACTATAAATATATTTTTGACCTATCATCATCTCGAAACATGTTCGATTAGATGAAATTTCATCTGAAATCGATAGGTGAGGTGACTTTGTTAATGCCCTAATTCTATCAATTTTTTAATAACTATGGATATTTGATTTTACTCTCTTCATTGGATACTCCAAGTTTGACGCACTCTACTTTTGAATTGCATCATTTTAGAGCACTCGCGATTTTTTATATCATAGATTGGACCTTGGACGATACTTTCTCAGAAAATTGAATGAATACTTCCATTATTTTGGTCTGTACTATTTTTTATATGAAGGCATGTTTTCTTTCAACTTAAATGCTCTCCTAATATTTGAAACATTTATCTTATCGAAAAATGGACAACACCGGTCGATTTGTCGTATCAAAGAACCCGTATTCTCATAATTTCAGTATTTTTTGAGAAGGACAACTTTTTTGGTCAAATATGTAGGAATATATTGCATTTTTCGCAATACTCCAAAAATATATTTTTGGCCTATCATCCTCTCGAAACATGTTCCACTAGATGAAATTTCATCTAAAATCGATAGGTGACTTTGTTAATGCGCTAATTCTATCAATTTTTGAATAACTATGGATATTTGATTTTACCCTCTTCATTGGATACTCCAAGTTTGACGCACTCTACTTCTGAATCGCATCATTTTAGAGCACTCCCGATTTTTTATATCATAGATTGGACCTTTGACGATACTTTCTCAGAAAATTGAATGAATACTTCCATTATTTTGGTCTGTACTATTTTTTATATGAAGGCATAATTTCAGTATTTTTTGAGAGGAAAAACATTTTTCGTCAAATATGTAGCTGGACTACAGTAAGGAAAATATTGCATTTTTCGCAATACTCCAAAAATATATTTTTGGCCTATCATCCTCTCGAAACATGTTCGATCAAATGAAATTCCATCTAAAATCGATGGGTGACTTTGTTAATGCCCTAATTCTATCAATTTTTGAATAACTATGGATATTTGATTTTACCCTCTTCATTGGATTCTCCAAGTTTGACGCACTCTACTTCTGAATAGCATCATTTTAGAGCACTCCCGATTTTTTATATCATAGAATGGACCTTTGACGATACTTTCTCAGAAAATTTAATGAATACTTCCATTATTTTGGTCGGTACTATTTTTTATATGAAGGCATGTTTTCTTTTAACTTAAATGCTCTTCTTATATTTGAACCATTTATCTTATCGAAAAATGGACAACACCAGTTGATTTGTTGTATCAAAGAACCCTTATTCTCATAATTCCAGTATTTTTTGAGAGGAAAAACATTTTTCGCAATACTCCCAAAATATATTTTTGGCCTATCATTCTCTCGAAACATGTTCGATTAGATGAAATTTCATTTAAAATCGATAAGTGACTTTGTTAATGCCCTAATTCTATCAATTTTTGAATAACTATGGATATTTGATTTTACCCTCTTCATTGGATACTCCAAGTTTGACGCACTCTACTTTTGAATCGCATCATTTTAGAGCACTCTCGATTTTTTATATCATAGATTGGACCTTTAACAATACTTTCTCAGAAAATTGAATGAATACTTCCATTATTTTGGTCTGTACAATTTTTTATATGAAGGCATGTTTTCTCTTAACTTAAATGCTCTCCTAATATTTGAAACATTTATCTTATCGAAAAATGGACAACACGAGTCGATTTGTTGTATCAAGGAACCCTTATTCTCATAATTTCAGTATTTTTTGAGAGGAAAAACATTTTTCGTCAAATATGTAGCTGGAAAATATTGCAATTTTCGCAATACTCCCAAAATATATTTTTGGCCTATCATCCTTTCGAAACATGTTCGATTATATGGAATTTCATCTAAAATCGATAGGTGAATTTGTTAATGCCCTAATTCTATCAATTTTTCAATAACTATGGATATTTGATTTTACCCTCTTCATTGGATACTCCAAGTTTGACGCACTCTACTTCTGAATCGCATAATTATAGAGAACTCCCGATTTTTTATATCATAGATTGGACCTTTGACGATACTTTCTCAGAAAATTGAATGAATACTTCCATTATTTTGGTCTGTACTATTTTTTATATGAAGGCATGTTTTCCTTCAACTTAAATGCTCTCCTAATATTTGAAACATTTTTCTTATCGAAAAATGGACAACACCAGTCGATTTGTCGTATCAAAGAACCCTTATTATCATAATTTCAGTATTTTTTGAGATGAAAAACATTTTTCGTCAAATATGTAGCTGGACTATATATAGTAAGGAAAATATTGTATTTTTCGCAATACTACCAAAATATATTTTTGGCCTATCATTCTCTCGAAACATGTTCGATTAGATGGAATTTCATCTAAAATCGATAGGTGACTTTGTTAATGCCCTAATTCTATCAATTTTTGAAAAACTATGGATATTTGATTTCACCCTCTTCATTGGAAACTCCAAGTTTGACGCACTCTACTTCTGAATCGCATCATTTCAGAGCACTCCCGATTTTTTATATCATAGATTGGACCTTTGACGATACTTTCTCAGAAAATTGAATGAATACTCCCATTATTTTGGTCTGTACTATTTTTTATATGAAGGCATGTTTTCTTTTAACTTAAATGCTCTTCTTATATTTGAAACATTTATCTTATCGAAAAATGGACAACACCAGTCGATTTGTCGTATCAAAGAACCCTTATTCCCATAATTTCAGTATTTTTTGAGAGGAAAAACATTTTTCGTCAAATATGTAGCTGGACTATAGTAAGGAAAATATTGCATTTTTCGCAATACTCCCAAAATATATTTTTGGCCTATCATCCTCTCAAAACATGTTCGATTATATGGAATTTTATCTAAAATCGATAGGTGAATTTGTTAATGCCCTAATTCTATCAATTTTTCAATAACTATGGATATTTGATTTTACCCTCTTCATTGGATACTCCAAGTTTGACTGACGCACTCTACTTCTGAATCACATCATTTCAGAGCACTCCCGATTTTTTATATCATAGATTGGACCTTTGACGATACTTTCTCAGAAAATTGAATGAATACTCCCATTATTTTGGTCTGTACTATTTTTTATATGAAGGCATGTTTTCTTTTAACTTAAATGCTCTTCTTATATTTGAAACATTTATCTTATCGGAAAATGGACAACACCAGTCGATTTGTCGTATCAAAGAACCCTTATTCTCATAATTTCAGTATTTTTTGAGAGGAAAAACATTTTTCGTCAAATATGTAGCTGGACTATAGTAAGAAAAATATTGCATTTTTCGCAATACGCCCAAAATATATTTTTGGCCTATCATCCTCTCGAAACATGTTCGATTAGATGGAATTTCATCTAAAATCGATAGGTGACTTTGTTAATGCCCTAATTCTATCAATTTTTGAATAACTATGGATATTTGATTTTACCCTCTTCATTGGATACTACCAATTTTGACGCACTCTACTTCTTAATCGCATAATTTTAGAGCACTCTCGATTTTTTATATCATAGATTGGACCTTTGACAATACTTTCTCAGAAAATTGAATGAATACTTCCATTATTTTGGTCTGTACTATTTTTTATATGAAGGCATGTTTTCCTTTAACTTGAATGCTCTCCTAATATTTGAAACATTTATGTTATCGAAAAATGGATAACACCAGTCGATTTGTCGTATCAAAGAACCCTTATTCTCATAATTTCAGTATTTTTTGAGATGAAAAACATTTTTCGTCAAATATGTAGCTGGACTATAGTAAGGAATATATTGCATTTTTCGCAATACTACCAAAATATATTTTTGGCCTATCATCCTCTCGAAACATGTTCGATTAGATGGAATTTCATCTAAAATCGATAGGTGACTTTGTTAATGCCCTAATTCTATCAATTTTTGAATAACTATGGATATTTGATTTTACCCTCTTCATTGGATACTCCAAGTTTGACGCACTCTACTTCTGAATTGCATAATTATAGAGAACTCCTGATTTTTTATATCATAGATTGGACCTTTGACGATACTTTTTCAGAAAATTGAATGAATACTTCCATTATTTTGGTCTGTACTATTTTTTATATGAAGGCATGTTTTCTTTTAACTCAAATGCTCTCCTAATATTTGAAACATTTTTCTTATCGAAAAATGGACAACACCAGTCGATTTGTCGTATCAAAGAACCCGTATTCTCATAATTTCAGTATTTTTTGAGAGGAAAAACATTTTTCGTCAAATATGTAGCTGGACTATAGTAAGGAATATATTGCATTTTTCGCAATACTCCCAAAATATATTTTTGGCCTATCATCCTCTCGAAACATGTTCCATTAGATGAAATTTCATCTTAAATCGATAGGTGACTTTGTTAATGCCCTAATTCTATCAATTTTTGAATAACTATGGATATTTGATTTTACCCTCTTCATTGGATACTCCAAGTTTGAGGCACTCTACTTCTGAATCACATCATTTTAGAGCACTCCCGATTTTTTATATCATAGATTGGACCTTTGACGATACTTTCCCAGAAAATTGAATGAATACTTCCATTATTTTCTTCTGTAGTACTTTTTATATGAAGGCATGTTTTCTTTTAACTTAAATGCTCTCCTAATATTTGAAACATTTATCTTATCGAAAAATGGACAACACCGGTCGATTTGTCGTATCAAGGAACCCGTATTCTCATAATTTCAGTATTTTTTGAGAAGGACAACTTTTTTGGTCAAATATGTAGGAATATATTGCATTTTTGCAATACTCCAAAAATATATTTTTGGCCTATCATCCTCTCGAAACATGTTCCATTAGATGAAATTTCATCTAAAATCGATAGGTGACTTTGTTAATGCGCTAATTCTATCAATTTTTGAATAACTATGGATATTTGATTTTACCCTCTTCATTGGATACTCCAAGTTTGACGCACTCTACTTCTGAATCGCATCATTTTAGAGCACTCCCGATTTTTTATATCATAGATTGGACCTTTGACGATACTTTCTCAGAAAATTGAATGAATACTTCCATTATTTTGGTCTGTACTATTTTTTATATGAAGGCATAATTTCAGTATTTTTTGAGAGGAAAAACATTTTTCGTCAAATATGTAGCTGGACTACAGTAAGGAAAATATTGCATTTTTCGCAATACTCCAAAAATATATTTTTGGCCTATCATCCTCTCGAAACATGTTCGATCAGATGAAATTCCATCTAAAATCGATGGGTGACTTTGTTAATGCCCTAATTCTATCAATTTTTGAATAACTATGGATATTTGATTTTACCCTCTTCATTGGATTCTCCAAGTTTGACGCACTCTACTTCTGAATCGCATCATTTTAGAGCACTCCCGATTTTTTATATCATAGAATGGACCTTTGACGATACTTTCTCAGAAAATTTAATGAATACTTCCATTATTTTGGTCGGTACTATTTTTTATATGAAGGCATGTTTTCTTTTAACTTAAATGCTCTTCTTATATTTGAACCATTTATCTTATCGAAAAATGGACAACACCAGTTGATTTGTTGTATCCAAGAACCCTTATTCTCATAATTCCAGTATTTTTTGAGAGGAAAAACATTTTTCGCAATACTCCCAAAATATATTTTTGGCCTATCATTCTCTCGAAACATGTTCGATTAGATGAAATTCCATCTAAAATCGATGGGTGACTTTGTTAATGCCCTAATTCTATCAATTTTTGAATAACTATGGATATTTGATTTTACCCTCTTCATTGGATACTCCAAGTTTGACGCACTCTACTTCTAAATCGCATCATTTTAGAGCACTCTCGATTTTTTATATCATAGACTGGACCTTTAACAATACTTTCTCAGAAAATTGAATGAATACTTCCATTATTTTGGTCTGTACAATTTTTTATATGAAGGCATGTTTTCCTTTAACTTAAATGCTCTCCTAATATTTGAAACATTTATCTTATCGAAAAATGGACAACACCAGTCGATTTGTTGTATCAAGGAACCCTTATTCTCATAATTTCAGTATTTTTTGAGAGGAAAAACATTTTTCGTCAAATATGTAGCTGGACTATAGTAAGGAAAATATTGTATTTTTCGCAATACTACCAAAATATATTTTTGGCCTATCATTCTCTCGAAACATGTTCGATCAGATGAAATTCCATCTAAAATCGATGGGTGACTTTGTTAATGCCCTAATTCTATCAATTTTTGAATAACTATGGATATTTGATTTTACCCTCTTCATTGGATACTCCAAGTTTGACGCACTCTACTTCTGAATCGCATCATTTTAGAGCACTCTCGATTTTTTATATCATAGATTGGACCTTTAACAATACTTTCTCAGAAAATTGAATGAATACTTCCATTATTTTGGTCTGTACAATTTTTTATATGAAGGCATGTTTTCCTTTAACTTAAATGCTCTCCTAATATTTGAAACATTTATCTTATCGAAAAATGGACAACACCAGTCGATTTGTTGTATCAAGGAACCCTTATTCTCATAATTTCAGTATTTTTTGAGAGGAAAAACATTTTTCGTCAAATATGTAGCTGGACTATAGTAAGGAAAGTATTGTATTTTTCGCAATACTACCAAAATATATTTTTGGCCTATCATTCTCTCGAAACATGTTCGATTAGATGGAATTTCATCTAAAATCGATAGGTGACTTTGTTAATGCCCTAATTCTATCAATTTTTGAATAACTATGGATATTTGATTTCACCCTCTTCGTTGGAAACTCCAAGTTTGACGCACTCTACTTCTGAATCGCATAATTATAGAGAACTCCTGATTTTTTATATCATAGATTGGACCTTTGACGATACTTTCTCAGAAAATTGAATGAATACTTCCATTATTTTGGTCTGTACTATTTTTTATCTGAAAGTATGTTTTCTTCTAACTTAAATGCTCTACTAATATTTGAAACATTTATCTTATCGAAAAATGGACAACACCAGTCGATTTGTCGTATCAAAGAACCCTTATTCTCATAATTTCAGTAAGAAAAATATTGCATTTTTCGCAATACGCCCAAAATATATTTTTGGCCTATCATCCTCTCGAAACATGTTCCATTAGATGAAATTTCATCTAAAATCGATAGGTGAATTTGTTAATGCCCTAATTCTATCAATTTTTCAATAACTATGGATATTTGATTTTACCCTCTTCATTGGATACTCCAAGTTTGACGCACTCTACTTCTGAATCGCATAATTATAGAGAACTCCCGATTTTTTATATCATAGATTGGACCTTTGACGATACTTTCTCAGAAAATTGAATGAATACTTCCATTATTTTGGTCTGTACTATTTTTTATATGAAGGCATGTTTTCCTTTAACTTAAATGCTCTTCTTATATTTGAAACATTTATCTTATCGAAAAATGGACAACACCAGTCGATTTGTCGTATCAAAGAACCCTTATTCTCATAATTTCAGTATTTTTTGAGAGGAAAAACATTTTTCGTCAAATATGTAGCTGGACTATAAGTAAGGAAAATATTGCATTTTTCGCAATACTCCCAAAATATATTTTTGGCCTATCATCCTCTCAAAACATGTTCGATTATATGGAATTTCATCTAAAATCGATAGGTGAATTTGTTAATGCCCTAATTCTATCAATTTTTCAATAACTATGGATATTTGATTTTACCCTCTTCATTGGATACTCCAAGTTTGACGCACTCTACTTTTGAATCGCATAATTATAGAGAACTCCCGATTTTTTATATCATAGATTGGACCTTTGACAATACTTTCTCAGAAAATTGAATGAATACATCCGTTATTTTGGTCTGTACTATTTTTTATATGAAGGCATGTTTTCCTTTAACTTGAATGCTCTCCTAATATTTGAAACATTTATGTTATCGAAAAATGGATAACACCAGTCGATTTGTCGTATCAAAGAACCCTTATTCTCATAATTTCAGTATTTTTTGAGATGAAAAACATTTTTCGTCAAATATGTAGCTGGACTATAGTAAGGAAAATATTGCATTTTTCGCAATACTACCAAAATATATTTTTAGCCTATCATCCTCTCGAAACATGTTCGATTAGATGGAATTTCATCTAAAATCGATAGGTGACTTTGTTAATGCCCTAATTCTATCAATTTTTGAATAACTATGGATATTTGATTTTACCCTCTTCATTGGATACTCCAAGTTTGACGCACTCTACTTCTGAATTGCATAATTATAGAGAACTCCTGATTTTTTATATCATAGATTGGACCTTTGACGATACTTTTTCAGAAAATTGAATGAATACTTCCATTATTTTGGTCTGTACTATTTTTTATATGAAGGCATGTTTTCTTTTAACTTAAATGCTCTCCTAATATTTGAAACATTTTTCTTATCGAAAAATGGACAACACCAGTCGATTTGTCGTATCAAAGAACCCGTATTCTCATAATTTCAGTATTTTTTGAGAGGAAAAACATTTTTCGTCAAATATGTAGCTGGACTATAGTAAGGAATATATTGCATTTTTCGCAATACTCCCAAAATATATTTTTGGCCTATCATCCTCTCGAAACATGTTCCATTAGATGAAATTTCATCTTAAATCGATAGGTGACTTTGTTAATGCCCTAATTCTATCAATTTTTGAATAACTATGGATATTTGATTTTACCCTCTTCATTGGATACTCCAAGTTTGAGGCACTCTACTTCTGAATCACATCATTTTAGAGCACTCCCGATTTTTTATATCATAGATTGGACCTTTGACGATACTTTCGCAGAAAATTGAATGAATACTTCCATTATTTTGTTCTGTAGTATTTTTTATATGAAGGCATGTTTTCTTTTAACTTAAATGCTCTCCTAATATTTGAAACATTTATCTTATCGAAGAATGGACAATACCAGTCGATTTGTCGTATCAAAGAACCCGTATTCTCTTAATTCCAGTATTTTTTGAAAGGAAAAACATTTTTCGTCAGATATGTAGCTGGACTATAAATATATTTTTGGCCTATCATCATCTCGAAACATGTTCGATTAGATGAAATTTCATCTAAAATCGATAGGTGAATTTGTTAATGCCCTAATTCTATCAATTTTTTAATAACTATGGATATTTGATTTTACTCTCTTCATTGGATACTCCAAGTTTGACGCACTCTACTTCTGAATTGCATCATTTTAGAGCACTCTCGATTTTTTATATCATAGATTGGACCTTTAACAATACTTTCTCAGAAAATTGAATGAATACTTCCATTATTTTGGTCTGTACAATTTTTTATATGAAGGCATGTTTTCCTTTAACTTAAATGCTCTCCTAATATTTGAAACATTTATCTTATCGAAAAATGGACAACACCAGTCGATTTGTTGTATCAAGGAACCCTTATTCTCATAATTTCAGTATTTTTTGAGAGGAAAAACATTTTTCGTCAAATATGTAGCTGGACTATAGTAAGGAAAATATTGCATTTTTCGCAATACTCCAAAAATATATTTTTGGCCTATCATTCTCTCGAAACATGTTCGATTAGATGGAATTTCATCTAAAATCGATAGGTGACTTTGTTAATGCCCTAATTCTATCAATTTTTGAATAACTATGGATATTTGATTTCACCCTCTTCATTGGATACTCCAAGTTTGACGCACTCTACTTCTGAATCGCATCATTTTAGAGCACTCTCGATTTTTTATATCATAGATTGGACCTTTAACAATACTTTCTCAGAAAATTGAATGAATACTTCCATTATTTTGTACAATTTTTTATATGAAGGCATGTTTTCCTTTAACTTAAATGCTCTCCTAATATTTGAAACATTTATCTTATCGAAAAATGGACAACACCAGTCGATTTGTTGTATCAAGGAACCCTTATTCTCATAATTTCAGTATTTTTTGAGAGGAAAAACATTTTTCGTCAAATATGTAGCTGGACTATAGTAAGGAAAGTATTGTATTTTTCGCAATACTACCAAAATATATCATTCTCTCGAAACATGTTCGATTAGATGGAATTTCATCTAAAATCGATAGGTGACTTTGTTAATGCCCTAATTCTATCAATTTTTGAATAACTATGGATATTTGATTTCACCCTCTTCGTTGGAAACTCCAAGTTTGACGCACTCTACTTCTGAATCGCATAATTATAGAGAACTCCTGATTTTTTATATCATAGATTGGACCTTTGACGATACTTTCTCAGAAAATTGAATGAATACTTCCATTATTTTGGTCTGTACTATTTTTTATCTGAAAGTATGTTTTCTTTTAACTTAAATGCTCTACTAATATTTGAAACATTTATCTTATCGAAAAATGGACAACACCAGTCGATTTGTCGTATCAAAGAACCCTTATTCTCATAATTTCACACTCTACTTCTGAATCGCATAATTATAGAGAACTCCTGATTTTTTATATCATAGATTGGACCTTTGACGATACTTTCTCAGAAAATTGAATGAATACTTCCATTATTTTGGTCTGTACTATTTTTTATCTGAAGGTATGTTTTCTTTTAACTTAAATGCTCTACTAATATTTGAAACATTTATCTTATCGAAAAATGGACAACACCAGTCGATTTGTCGTATCAAAGAACCCTTATTCTCATAATTTCAGTATTTTTTGAGAGGAAAAACATTTTTCGTCAAATATGTAGCTGGACTATAGTAAGGAAAATATTGCATTTTTCGCAATACTCCAAAAATATATTTTTGGCCTATCATCCTCTCGAAACATGTTCGATCAGATGAAATTCCATCTAAAATCGATGGGTGACTTTGTTAATGCCCTAATTCTATCAATTTTTGAATAACTATGGATATTTGATTTTACCCTCTTCATTGGATACTCCAAGTTTGACGCACTCTACTTCTGAATCGCATCATTTTAGAGCACTCTCGATTTTTTATATCATAGATTGGACCTTTAACAATACTTTCTCAGAAAATTGAATGAATACTTCCATTATTTTGGTCTGTACAATTTTTTATATGAAGGCATGTTTTCCTTTAACTTAAATGCTCTCCTAATATTTGAAACATTTATCTTATCGAAAAATGGACAACACCAGTCGATTTGTTGTATCAAGAAACCCTTATTCTCATAATTTCAGTATTTTTTGAGAGGAAAAACATTTTTCGTCAAATATGTAGCTGGACTATAGTAAGGAAAGTATTGTATTTTTCGCAATACTACCAAAATATATTTTTGGCCTATCATTCTCTCGAAACATGTTCGATTAGATGGAATTTCATCTAAAATCGATAGGTGACTTTGTTAATGCCCTAATTCTATCAATTTTTGAATAACTATGGATATTTGATTTCACCCTCTTCGTTGGAAACTCCAAGTTTGACGCACTCTACTTCTGAATCGCATAATTATAGAGAACTCCTGATTTTTTATATCATAGATTGGACCTTTGACGATACTTTCTCAGAAAATTGAATGAATACTTCCATTATTTTGGTCTGTACTATTTTTTATCTGAAAGTATGTTTTCTTTTAACTTAAATGCTCTACTAATATTTGAAACATTTATCTTATCGAAAAATGGACAACACCAGTCGATTTGTCGTATCAAAGAACCCTTATTCTCATAATTTCAGTAAGAAAAATATTGCATTTTTCGCAATACGCCCAAAATATATTTTTGGCCTATCATCCTCTCGAAACATGTTCCATTAGATGAAATTTCATCTAAAATCGATAGGTGAATTTGTTAATGCCCTAATTCTATCAATTTTTCAATAACTATGGATATTTGATTTTACCCTCTTCATTGGATACTCCAAGTTTGACGCACTCTACTTCTGAATCGCATAATTATAGAGAACTCCCGATTTTTTATATCATAGATTGGACCTTTGACGATACTTTCTCAGAAAATTGAATGAATACTTCCATTATTTTGGTCTGTACTATTTTTTATATGAAGGCATGTTTTCCTTTAACTTAAATGCTCTTCTTATATTTGAAACATTTATCTTATCGGAAAATGGACAACACCAGTCGATTTGTCGTATCAAAGAACCCTTATTCTCATAATTTCAGTATTTTTTGAGAGGAAAAACATTTTTCGTCAAATATGTAGCTGGACTATAGTAAGGAAAATATTGCATTTTTCGCAATACTCCCAAAATATATTTTTGGCCTATCATCCTCTCAAAACATGTTCGATTATATGGAATTTCATCTAAAATCGATAGGTGAATTTGTTAATGCCCTAATTCTATCAATTTTTCATTAACTATGGATATTTGATTTTACCCTCTTCATTGGATACTCCAAGTTTGACGCACTCTACTTCTGAATCGCATCATTTTAGAGCACTCTCGATTTTTTATATCATAGATTGGACCTTTAACAATACTTTCTCAGAAAATTGAATGAATACTTCCATTATTTTGTACAATTTTTTATATGAAGGCATGTTTTCCTTTAACTTAAATGCTCTCCTAATATTTGAAACATTTATCTTATCGAAAAATGGACAACACCAGTCGATTTGTTGTATCAAGGAACCCTTATTCTCATAATTTCAGTATTTTTTGAGAGGAAAAACATTTTTCGTCAAATATGTAGCTGGACTATAGTAAGGAAAGTATTGTATTTTTCGCAATACTACCAAAATATATCATTCTCTCGAAACATGTTCGATTAGATGGAATTTCATCTAAAATCGATAGGTGACTTTGTTAATGCCCTAATTCTATCAATTTTTGAATAACTATGGATATTTGATTTCACCCTCTTCGTTGGAAACTCCAAGTTTGACGCACTCTACTTCTGAATCGCATAATTATAGAGAACTCCTGATTTTTTATATCATAGATTGGACCTTTGACGATACTTTCTCAGAAAATTGAATGAATACTTCCATTATTTTGGTCTGTACTATTTTTTATCTGAAAGTATGTTTTCTTTTAACTTAAATGCTCTACTAATATTTGAAACATTTATCTTATCGAAAAATGGACAACACCAGTCGATTTGTCGTATCAAAGAACCCTTATTCTCATAATTTCACACTCTACTTCTGAATCGCATAATTATAGAGAACTCCTGATTTTTTATATCATAGATTGGACCTTTGACGATACTTTCTCAGAAAATTGAATGAATACTTCCATTATTTTGGTCTGTACTATTTTTTATCTGAAGGTATGTTTTCTTTTAACTTAAATGCTCTACTAATATTTGAAACATTTATCTTATCGAAAAATGGACAACACCAGTCGATTTGTCGTATCAAAGAACCCTTATTCTCATAATTTCAGTATTTTTTGAGAGGAAAAACATTTTTCGTCAAATATGTAGCTGGACTATAGTAAGGAAAATATTGCATTTTTCGCAATACTCCAAAAATATATTTTTGGCCTATCATCCTCTCGAAACATGTTCGATCAGATGAAATTCCATCTAAAATCGATGGGTGACTTTGTTAATGCCCTAATTCTATCAATTTTTGAATAACTATGGATATTTGATTTTACCCTCTTCATTGGATACTCCAAGTTTGACGCACTCTACTTCTGAATCGCATCATTTTAGAGCACTCTCGATTTTTTATATCATAGATTGGACCTTTAACAATACTTTCTCAGAAAATTGAATGAATACTTCCATTATTTTGGTCTGTACAATTTTTTATATGAAGGCATGTTTTCCTTTAACTTAAATGCTCTCCTAATATTTGAAACATTTATCTTATCGAAAAATGGACAACACCAGTCGATTTGTTGTATCAAGAAACCCTTATTCTCATAATTTCAGTATTTTTTGAGAGGAAAAACATTTTTCGTCAAATATGTAGCTGGACTATAGTAAGGAAAGTATTGTATTTTTCGCAATACTACCAAAATATATTTTTGGCCTATCATTCTCTCGAAACATGTTCGATTAGATGGAATTTCATCTAAAATCGATAGGTGACTTTGTTAATGCCCTAATTCTATCAATTTTTGAATAACTATGGATATTTGATTTCACCCTCTTCGTTGGAAACTCCAAGTTTGACGCACTCTACTTCTGAATCGCATAATTATAGAGAACTCCTGATTTTTTATATCATAGATTGGACCTTTGACGATACTTTCTCAGAAAATTGAATGAATACTTCCATTATTTTGGTCTGTACTATTTTTTATCTGAAAGTATGTTTTCTTTTAACTTAAATGCTCTACTAATATTTGAAACATTTATCTTATCGAAAAATGGACAACACCAGTCGATTTGTCGTATCAAAGAACCCTTATTCTCATAATTTCAGTAAGAAAAATATTGCATTTTTCGCAATACGCCCAAAATATATTTTTGGCCTATCATCCTCTCGAAACATGTTCCATTAGATGAAATTTCATCTAAAATCGATAGGTGAATTTGTTAATGCCCTAATTCTATCAATTTTTCAATAACTATGGATATTTGATTTTACCCTCTTCATTGGATACTCCAAGTTTGACGCACTCTACTTCTGAATCGCATAATTATAGAGAACTCCCGATTTTTTATATCATAGATTGGACCTTTGACGATACTTTCTCAGAAAATTGAATGAATACTTCCATTATTTTGGTCTGTACTATTTTTTATATGAAGGCATGTTTTCCTTTAACTTAAATGCTCTTCTTATATTTGAAACATTTATCTTATCGGAAAATGGACAACACCAGTCGATTTGTCGTATCAAAGAACCCTTATTCTCATAATTTCAGTATTTTTTGAGAGGAAAAACATTTTTCGTCAAATATGTAGCTGGACTATAGTAAGGAAAATATTGCATTTTTCGCAATACTCCCAAAATATATTTTTGGCCTATCATCCTCTCAAAACATGTTCGATTATATGGAATTTCATCTAAAATCGATAGGTGAATTTGTTAATGCCCTAATTCTATCAATTTTTCATTAACTATGGATATTTGATTTTACCCTCTTCATTGGATACTCCAAGTTTGACGCACTCTACTTCTGAATCGCATTATTTTAGAGCACTCTCGATTTTTTATATCATAGATTGGACCTTTGACAATACTTTCTCAAAAAACTGAATGAATACTTCCATTATTTTGGTCTGTACTATTTTTTATCTGAAGGTATGTTTTCTTTTAACTTAAATGCTCTACTAATATTTGAAACATTTATCTTATCGAAAAATGGACAACACCAATACTACCAAAATATATTTTTAGCCTATCATCCTCTCGAAACATGTTCGATTAGATGGAATTTCATCTAAAATCTATAGGTGACTTTGTTAATGCCCTAATTCTATCAATTTTTGAATAACTATGGATATTTGATTTTACCCTCTTCATTGGATACTCCAAGTTTGACGCACTCTACTTCTGAATTGCATAATTATAGAGAACTCCTGATTTTTTATATCATAGATTGGACCTTTGACGATACTTTTTCAGAAAATTGAATGAATACTTCCATTATTTTGGTCTGTACTATTTTTTATATGAAGGCATGTTTTCTTTTAACTTAAATGCTCTCCTAATATTTGAAACATTTTTCTTATCGAAAAATGGACAACACCAGTCGATTTGTCGTATCAAAGAACCCGTATTCTCATAATGTCAGTATTTTTTGAGAGGAAAAACATTTTTCGTCGAATATGTAGCTGGACTATAGTAAGGAATATATTGCATTTTTCGCAATACTCCCAAAATATATTTTTGGCCTATCATCCTCTCGAAACATGTTCCATTAGATGAAATTTCATCTTAAATCGATAGGTGACTTTGTTAATGCCCTTTTTCTATCAATTTTTGAATAACTATGGATATTTGATTTTACCCTCTTCATTGGATACTCCAAGTTTGACGCACTCTACTTCTGAATCGCATCATTTTAGAGCACTCTCGATTTTTTATATCATAGATTGGACCTTTAACAATACTTTCTCAGAAAATTGAATGAATACTTCCATTATTTTGGTCTGTACAATTTTTTATATGAAGGCATGTTTTCTTTTAACTTAAATGCTCTCCTAATATTTGAAACATTTATCTTATCGAAAAATGGACAACACCAGTCGATTTGTTGTATCAAGGAACCCTTATTCTCATAATTTCAGTATTTTTTGAGAGGAAAAACATTTTTCGTCAAATATGTAGCTGGACTATAGTAAGGAAAATATTGCAATTTTCGCAATACTCTCAAAATATATTTTTGGCCTATCATCCTTTCGAAACATGTTCGATTATATGGAATTTCATCTAAAATCGATAGGTGAATTTGTTAATGCCCTAATTCTATCAATTTTTCAATAACTATGGATATTTGATTTTACCCTCTTCATTGGATACTCCAAGTTTGACGCACTCTACTTCTGAATCGCATAATTATAGAGAACTCCCGATTTTTTATATCATAGATTGGACCTTTGACGATACTTTCTCAGAAAATTGAATGAATACTTCCATTATTTTGGTCTGTACTATTTTTTATATGAAGGCATGTTTTCCTTTAACTTAAATGCTCTCCTAATATTTGAAACATTTTTCTTATCGAAAAATGGACAACACCAGTCGATTTGTCGTATCAAAGAACCCTTATTATCATAATTTCAGTATTTTTTGAGATGAAAAACATTTTTCGTCAAATATGTAGCTGGACTATAGTAAGGAAAATATTGTATTTTTCGCAATACTACCAAAATATATTTTTGGCCTATCATTCTCTCGAAACATGTTCGATTAGATGGAATTTCATCTAAAATCGATAGGTGACTTTGTTAATGCCCTAATTCTATCAATTTTTGAATAACTATGGATATTTGATTTCACCCTCTTCATTGGAAACTCCAAGTTTGACGCACTCTACTTCTGAATCGCATAATTATAGAGAACTCCTGATTTTTTATATCATAGATTGGACCTTTGACGATACTTTCTCAGAAAATTGAATGAATACTTCCATTATTTTGGTCTGTACTATTTTTTATCTGAAGGTATGTTTTCTTTTAACTTAAATGCTCTACTAATATTTGAAACATTTATCTTATCGAAAAATGGACAACACCAGTCGATTTGTCGTATCAAAGAACCCTTATTCTCATAATTTCAGTATTTTTTGAGAGGAAAAACATTTTTCGTCAAATATGTAGCTGGACTATAGTAAGAAAAATATTGCATTTTTCGCAATACGCCCAAAATATATTTTTGGCCTATCATCCTCTCGAAACATGTTCCATTAGATGAAATTTCATCTAAAATCGATAGGTGACTTTGTTAATGCACTAATTCTATCAATTTTTGAATAACTATAGATATTTGATTTTACCCTCTTCATTGGATACTCCAAGTTTGACTGACGCACTCTACTTCTGAATCGCATCATTTCAGAGCACTCCCGATTTTTTATATCATAGATTGGACCTTTGACGATACTTTCTCAGAAAATTGAATGAATACTCCCATTATTTTGGTCTGTACTATTTTTTATATGAAGGCATGTTTTCTTTTAACTTAAATGCTCTTCTTATATTTGAAACATTTATCTTATCGAAAAATGGACAACACCAGTCGATTTGTCGTATCAAAGAACCCTTATTCTCATAATTTCAGTATTTTTTGAGAGGAAAAACATTTTTCGTCAAATATGTAGCACTCTACTTCTGAATCGCATTATTTTAGAGCACTCTCGATTTTTTATATCATAGATTGGACCTTTGACAATACTTTCTCAGAAAACTGAATGAATACTTCCATTATTTTGGTCTGTACTATTTTTTATCTGAAGGTATGTTTTCTTTTAACTTAAATGCTCTACTAATATTTGAAACATTTATCTTATCGAAAAATGGTCAACACCAGTCGATTTGTCGTATCAAAGAACCCTTATTCTCATAATTTCAGTATTTTTTGAGAGGAAAAACATTTTTCGTCAAATATGTAGCTGGACTATAGTAAGAAAAATATTGCATTTTTCGCAATACGCCCAAAATATATTTTTGGCCTATTATCCTCTCGAAACATGTTCCATTAGATGAAATTTCATCTAAAATCGATAGGTGACTTTGTTAATGCACTAATTCTATCAATTTTTGAATAACTATGGATATTTGATTTTACCCTCTTCATTGGATACTCCAAGTTTGACTGACGCACTCTACTTCTGAATCGCATCATTTCAGAGCACTCCCGATTTTTTATATCATAGATTGGACCTTTGACGATACTTTCTCAGAAAATTGAATGAATACTCCCATTATTTTGGTCTGTACTATTTTTTATATGAAGGCATGTTTTCTTTTAACTTAAATGCTCTTCTTATATTTGAAACATTTATCTTATCGAAAAATGGACAACACCAGTCGATTTGTCGTATCAAAGAACCCTTATTCTCATAATTTCAGTATTTTTTGAGAGGAAAAACATTTTTCGTCAAATATGTAGCTGGACTATAGTAAGGAAAATATTGCATTTTTCGCAATACTCCCAAAATATATTTTTGGCCTATCATCCTCTCAAAACATGTTCGATTATATGGAATTTCATCTAAAATCGATAGGTGAATTTGTTAATGCCCTAATTCTATCAATTTTTCAATAACTATGGATATTTGATTTTACCCTCTTCATTGGATACTCCAAGTTTGACTGACGCACTCTACTTCTGAATCGCATCATTTCAGAGCACTCCCGATTTTTTATATCATAGATTGTACCTTTGACGATACTTTCTCAGAAAATTGAATGAATACTCCCATTATTTTGGTCTGTACTATTTTTTATATGAAGGCATGTTTTCTTTTAACTTAAATGCTCTTCTTATATTTGAAACATTTATCTTATCGAAAAATGGACAACACCAGTCGATTTGTCGTATCAAAGAACCCTTATTCTCATAATTTCAGTATTTTTTGAGAGGAAAAACATTTTTCGTCAAATATGTAGCTGGACTTATAGTAAGGAAAATATTGCAATTTTCGCAATACTCTCAAAATATATTTTTGGCCTATCATCCTTTCGAAACATGTTCGATTATATGGAATTTCATCTAAAATCGATAGGTGAATTTGTTAATGCCCTAATTCTATCAATTTTTCAATAACTATGGATATTTGATTTTACCCTCTTCATTGGATACTCCAAGTTTGACGCACTCTACTTCTGAATCGCATAATTATAGAGAACTCCCGATTTTTTATATCATAGATTGGACCTTTGACGATACTTTCTCAGAAAATTGAATGAATACTTCCATTATTTTGGTCTGTACTATTTTTTATATGAAGGCATGTTTTCCTTTAACTTAAATGCTCTCCTAATATTTGAAACATTTTTCTTATCGAAAAATGGACAACACCAGTCGATTTGTCGTATCAAAGAACCCTTATTATCATAATTTCAGTATTTTTTGAGATGAAAAACATTTTTCGTCAAATATGTAGCTGGACTATAGTAAGGAAAATATTGTATTTTTCGCAATACTACCAAAATATATTTTTGGCCTATCATTCTCTCGAAACATGTTCGATTAGATGGAATTTCATCTAAAATCGATAGGTGACTTTGTTAATGCCCTAATTCTATCAATTTTTGAATAACTATGGATATTTGATTTCACCCTCTTCATTGGAAACTCCAAGTTTGACGCACTCTACTTCTGAATCGCATAATTATAGAGAACTCCTGATTTTTTATATCATAGATTGGACCTTTGACGATACTTTCTCAGAAAATTGAATGAATACTTCCATTATTTTGGTCTGTACTATTTTTTATCTGAAGGTATGTTTTCTTTTAACTTAAATGCTCTTCTTATATTTGAAACATTTATCTTATCGAAAAATGGACAACACCAGTCGATTTGTCGTATCAAAGAACCCTTATTCTCATAATTTCAGTATTTTTTGAGAGGAAAAACATTTTTCGTCAAATATGTAGCTGGACTATAGTAAGGAAAATATTGCATTTTTCGCAATACTCCCAAAATATATTTTTGGCCTATCATCCTCTCGAAACATGTTCGATTATATGGAATTTCATCTAAAATCGATAGGTGAATTTGTTAATGCCCTAATTCTATCAATTTTTCAATAACTATGGATATTTGATTTTACCCTCTTCATTGGATACTCCAAGTTTGACGCACTCTACTTCTGAATCGCATTATTTTAGAGCACTCTCGATTTTTTATATCATAGATTGGACCTTTGACAATACTTTCTCAAAAAACTGAATTAATACTTCCATTATTTTGGTCTGTACTATTTTTTATCTGAAGGTATGTTTTCTTTTAACTTAAATGCTCTACTAATATTTGAAACATTTATCTTATCGAAAAATGGACAACACCAATACTACCAAAATATATTTTTAGCCTATCATCCTCTCGAAACATGTTCGATTAGATGGAATTTCATCTAAAATCTATAGGTGACTTTGTTAATGCCCTAATTCTATCAATTTTTGAATAACTATGGATATTTGATTTTACCCTCTTCATTGGATACTCCAAGTTTGACGCACTCTACTTCTGAATTGCATAATTATAGAGAACTCCTGATTTTTTATATCATAGATTGGACCTTTGACGATACTTTTTCAGAAAATTGAATGAATACTTCCATTATTTTGGTCTGTACTATTTTTTATATGAAGGCATGTTTTCTTTTAACTTAAATGCTCTCCTAATATTTGAAACATTTTTCTTATCGAAAAATGGACAACACCAGTCGATTTGTCGTATCAAAGAACCCGTATTCTCATAATTTCAGTATTTTTTGAGAGGAAAAACATTTTTCGTCGAATATGTAGCTGGACTATAGTAAGAAATATATTGCATTTTTCGCAATACTCCCAAAATATATTTTTGGCCTATCATCCTCTCGAAACATGTTCCATTAGATGAAATTTCATCTTAAATCGATAGGTGACTTTGTTAATGCCCTTTTTCTATCAATTTTTGAATAACTATGGATATTTGATTTTACCCTCTTCATTGGATACTCCAAGTTTGACGCACTCTACTTCTGAATCGCATCATTTTAGAGCACTCTCGATTTTTTATATCATAGATTGGACCTTTAACAATACTTTCTCAGAAAATTGAATGAATACCTCCATTATTTTGGTCTGTACAATTTTTTATATGAAGGCATGTTTTCTTTTAACTTAAATGCTCTCCTAATATTTGAAACATTTATCTTATCGAAAAATGGACAACACCAGTCGATTTGTTGTATCAAGGAACCCTTATTCTCATAATTTCAGTATTTTTTGAGAGGAAAAACATTTTTCGTCAAATATGTAGCTGGACTATAGTAAGGAAAATATTGCATTTTTCGCAATACTCCCAAAATATATTTTTGGCCTATCATCCTCTCAAAACATGTTCGATTATATGGAATTTCATCTAAAATCGATAGGTGAATTTGTTAATGCCCTAATTCTATCAATTTTTCAATAACTATGGATATTTGATTTTACCCTCTTCATTGGATACTCCAAGTTTGACGCACTCTACTTCTGAATCGCATTATTTTAGAGCACTCTCGATTTTTTATATCATAGATTGGACCTTTGACAATACTTTCTCAGAAAACTGAATGAATACTTCCATTATTTTGGTCTGTACTATTTTTTATCTGAAGGTATGTTTTCTTTTAACTTAAATGCTCTACTAATATTTGAAACATTTATCTTATCGAAAAATGGTCAACACCAGTCGATTTGTCGTATCAAAGAACCCTTATTCTCATAATTTCAGTATTTTTTGAGAGGAAAAACATTTTTCGTCAAATATGTAGCTGGACTATAGTAAGAAAAATATTGCATTTTTCGCAATACGCCCAAAATATATTTTTGGCCTATTATCCTCTCGAAACATGTTCCATTAGATGAAATTTCATCTAAAATCGATAGGTGACTTTGTTAATGCACTAATTCTATCAATTTTTGAATAACTATGGATATTTGATTTTACCCTCTTCATTGGATACTCCAAGTTTGACTGACGCACTCTACTTCTGAATCGCATCATTTCAGAGCACTCCCGATTTTTTATATCATAGATTGGACCTTTGACGATACTTTCTCAGAAAATTGAATGAATACTCCCATTATTTTGGTCTGTACTATTTTTTATATGAAGGCATGTTTTCTTTTAACTTAAATGCTCTTCTTATATTTGAAACATTTATCTTATCGAAAAATGGACAACACCAGTCGATTTGTCGTATCAAAGAACCCTTATTCTCATAATTTCAGTATTTTTTGAGAGGAAAAACATTTTTCGTCAAATATGTAGCTGGACTATAGTAAGGAAAATATTGCATTTTTCGCAATACTCCCAAAATATATTTTTGGCCTATCATCCTCTCAAAACATGTTCGATTATATGGAATTTCATCTAAAATCGATAGGTGAATTTGTTAATGCCCTAATTCTATCAATTTTTCAATAACTATGGATATTTGTAGCTGGACTATAGTAAGGAAAGTATTGTATTTTTCGCAATACTACCAAAATATATTTTTGGCCTATCATTCTCTCGAAACATGTTCGATTAGATGGAATTTCATCTAAAATCGATAGGTGACTTTGTTAATGCCCTAATTCTATCAATTTTTGAATAACTATGGATATTTGATTTCACCCTCTTCGTTGGAAACTCCAAGTTTGACGCACTCTACTTCTGAATCGCATAATTATAGAGAACTCCTGATTTTTTATATCATAGATTGGACCTTTGACGATACTTTCTCAGAAAATTGAATGAATACTTCCATTATTTTGGTCTGTACTATTTTTTATCTGAAAGTATGTTTTCTTTTAACTTAAATGCTCTACTAATATTTGAAACATTTATCTTATCGAAAAATGGACAACACCAGTCGATTTGTCGTATCAAAGAACCCTTATTCTCATAAATTCAGTAAGAAAAATATTGCATTTTTCGCAATACGCCCAAAATATATTTTTGGCCTATCATCCTCTCGAAACATGTTCCATTAGATGAAATTTCATCTAAAATCGATAGGTGAATTTGTTAATGCCCTAATTCTATCAATTTTTCAATAACTATGGATATTTGATTTTACCCTCTTCATTGGATACTCCAAGTTTGACGCACTCTACTTCTGAATCGCATAATTATAGAGAACTCCCGATTTTTTATATCATAGATTGGACCTTTGACGATACTTTCTCAGAAAATTGAATGAATACTTCCATTATTTTGGTCTGTACTATTTTTTATATGAAGGCATGTTTTCCTTTAACTTAAATGCTCTTCTTATATTTGAAACATTTATCTTATCGAAAAATGGACAACACCAGTCGATTTGTCGTATCAAAGAACCCTTATTCTCATAATTTCAGTATTTTTTGAGAGGAAAAACATTTTTCGTCAAATATGTAGCTGGACTATAGTAAGGAAAATATTGCATTTTTCGCAATACTCCCAAAATATATTTTTGGCCTATCATCCTCTCAAAACATGTTCGATTATATGGAATTTCATCTAAAATCGATAGGTGAATTTGTTAATGCCCTAATTCTATCAATTTTTCAATAACTATGGATATTTGATTTTACCCTCTTCATTGGATACTCCAAGTTTGACGCACTCTACTTCTGAATCGCATTATTTTAGAGCACTCTCGATTTTTTATATCATAGATTGGACCTTTGACAATACTTTCTCAAAAAACTGAATGAATACTTCCATTATTTTGGTCTGTACTATTTTTTATCTGAAGGTATGTTTTCTTTTAACTTAAATGCTCTACTAATATTTGAAACATTTATCTTATCGAAAAATGGACAACACCAATACTACCAAAATATATTTTTAGCCTATCATCCTCTCGAAACATGTTCGATTAGATGGAATTTCATCTAAAATCTATAGGTGACTTTGTTAATGCCCTAATTCTATCAATTTTTGAATAACTATGGATATTTGATTTTACCCTCTTCATTGGATACTCCAAGTTTGACGCACTCTACTTCTGAATTGCATAATTATAGAGAACTCCTGATTTTTTATATCATAGATTGGACCTTTGACGATACTTTTTCAAAAAATTGAATGAATACTTCCATTATTTTGGTCTGTACTATTTTTTATATGAAGGCATGTTTTCTTTTAACTTAAATGCTCTCCTAATATTTGAAACATTTTTCTTATCGAAAAATGGACAACACCAGTCGATTTGTCGTATCAAAGAACCCGTATTCTCATAATTTCAGTATTTTTTGAGAGGAAAAACATTTTTCGTCGAATATGTAGCTGGACTATAGTAAGGAATATATTGCATTTTTCGCAATACTCCCAAAATATATTTTTGGCCTATCATCCTCTCGAAACATGTTCCATTAGATGAAATTTCATCTTAAATCGATAGGTGACTTTGTTAATGCCCTTTTTCTATCAATTTTTGAATAACTATGGATATTTGATTTTACCCTCTTCATTGGATACTCCAAGTTTGACGCACTCTACTTCTGAATCGCATCATTTTAGAGCACTCTCGATTTTTTATATCATAGATTGGACCTTTAACAATACTTTCTCAGAAAATTGAATGAATACTTCCATTATTTTGGTCTGTACAATTTTTTATATGAAGGCATGTTTTCTTTTAACTTAAATGCTCTCCTAATATTTGAAACATTTATCTTATCGAAAAATGGACAACACCAGTCGATTTGTTGTATCAAGGAACCCTTATTCTCATAATTTCAGTATTTTTTGAGAGGAAAAACATTTTTCGTCAAATATGTAGCTGGACTATAGTAAGGAAAATATTGCAATTTTCGCAATACTCTCAAAATATATTTTTGGCCTATCATCCTTTCGAAACATGTTCGATTATATGGAATTTCATCTAAAATCGATAGGTGAATTTGTTAATGCCCTAATTCTATCAATTTTTCAATAACTATGGATATTTGATTTTACCCTCTTCATTGGATACTCCAAGTTTGACGCACTCTACTTCTGAATCGCATAATTATAGAGAACTCCCGATTTTTTATATCATAGATTGGACCTTTGACGATACTTTCTCAGAAAATTGAATGAATACTTCCATTATTTTGGTCTGTACTATTTTTTATATGAAGGCATGTTTTCCTTTAACTTAAATGCTCTCCTAATATTTGAAACATTTTTCTTATCGAAAAATGGACAACACCAGTCGATTTGTCGTATCAAAGAACCCTTATTATCATAATTTCAGTATTTTTTGAGATGAAAAACATTTTTCGTCAAATATGTAGCTGGACTATAGTAAGGAAAATATTGTATTTTTCGCAATACTACCAAAATATATTTTTGGCCTATCATTCTCTCGAAACATGTTCGATTAGATGGAATTTCATCTAAAATCGATAGGTGACTTTGTTAATGCCCTAATTCTATCAATTTTTGAATAACTATGGATATTTGATTTCACCCTCTTCATTGGAAACTCCAAGTTTGACGCACTCTACTTCTGAATCGCATAATTATAGAGAACTCCTGATTTTTTATATCATAGATTGGACCTTTGACGATACTTTTTCAGAAAATTGAATGAATACTTCCATTATTTTGGTCTGTACTATTTTTTATATGAAGGCATGTTTTCTTTTAACTTAAATGCTCTCCTAATATTTGAAACATTTATCTTATCGAAAAATGGACAACACCAATACTACCAAAATATATTTTTAGCCTATCATCCTCTCGAAACATGTTCGATTAGATGGAATTTCATCTAAAATCTATAGGTGACTTTGTTAATGCCCTAATTCTATCAATTTTTGAATAACTATGGATATTTGATTTTACCCTCTTCATTGGATACTCCAAGTTTGACGCACTCTACTTCTGAATTGCATAATTATAGAGAACTCCTGATTTTTTATATCATAGATTGGACCTTTGACGATACTTTTTCAGAAAATTGAATGAATACTTCCATTATTTTGGTCTGTACTATTTTTTATATGAAGGCATGTTTTCTTTTAACTTAAATGCTCTCCTAATATTTGAAACATTTTTCTTATCGAAAAATGGACAACACCAGTCGATTTGTCGTATCAAAGAACCCGTATTCTCATAATTTCAGTATTTTTTGAGAGGAAAAACATTTTTCGTCGAATATGTAGCTGGACTATAGTAAGAAATATATTGCATTTTTCGCAATACTCCCAAAATATATTTTTGGCCTATCATCCTCTCGAAACATGTTCCATTAGATGAAATTTCATCTTAAATCGATAGGTGACTTTGTTAATGCCCTTTTTCTATCAATTTTTGAATAACTATGGATATTTGATTTTACCCTCTTCATTGGATACTCCAAGTTTGACGCACTCTACTTCTGAATCGCATCATTTTAGAGCACTCTCGATTTTTTATATCATAGATTGGACCTTTAACAATACTTTCTCAGAAAATTGAATGAATACCTCCATTATTTTGGTCTGTACAATTTTTTATATGAAGGCATGTTTTCTTTTAACTTAAATGCTCTCCTAATATTTGAAACATTTATCTTATCGAAAAATGGACAACACCAGTCGATTTGTTGTATCAAGGAACCCTTATTCTCATAATTTCAGTATTTTTTGAGAGGAAAAACATTTTTCGTCAAATATGTAGCTGGACTATAGTAAGGAAAATATTGCATTTTTCGCAATACTCCCAAAATATATTTTTGGCCTATCATCCTCTCAAAACATGTTCGATTATATGGAATTTCATCTAAAATCGATAGGTGAATTTGTTAATGCCCTAATTCTATCAATTTTTCAATAACTATGGATATTTGATTTTACCCTCTTCATTGGATACTCCAAGTTTGACGCACTCTACTTCTGAATCGCATTATTTTAGAGCACTCTCGATTTTTTATATCATAGATTGGACCTTTGACAATACTTTCTCAGAAAACTGAATGAATACTTCCATTATTTTGGTCTGTACTATTTTTTATCTGAAGGTATGTTTTCTTTTAACTTAAATGCTCTACTAATATTTGAAACATTTATCTTATCGAAAAATGGTCAACACCAGTCGATTTGTCGTATCAAAGAACCCTTATTCTCATAATTTCAGTATTTTTTGAGAGGAAAAACATTTTTCGTCAAATATGTAGCTGGACTATAGTAAGAAAAATATTGCATTTTTCGCAATACGCCCAAAATATATTTTTGGCCTATTATCCTCTCGAAACATGTTCCATTAGATGAAATTTCATCTAAAATCGATAGGTGACTTTGTTAATGCACTAATTCTATCAATTTTTGAATAACTATGGATATTTGATTTTACCCTCTTCATTGGATACTCCAAGTTTGACTGACGCACTCTACTTCTGAATCGCATCATTTCAGAGCACTCCCGATTTTTTATATCATAGATTGGACCTTTGACGATACTTTCTCAGAAAATTGAATGAATACTCCCATTATTTTGGTCTGTACTATTTTTTATATGAAGGCATGTTTTCTTTTAACTTAAATGCTCTTCTTATATTTGAAACATTTATCTTATCGAAAAATGGACAACACCAGTCGATTTGTCGTATCAAAGAACCCTTATTCTCATAATTTCAGTATTTTTTGAGAGGAAAAACATTTTTCGTCAAATATGTAGCTGGACTATAGTAAGGAAAATATTGCATTTTTCGCAATACTCCCAAAATATATTTTTGGCCTATCATCCTCTCAAAACATGTTCGATTATATGGAATTTCATCTAAAATCGATAGGTGAATTTGTTAATGCCCTAATTCTATCAATTTTTCAATAACTATGGATATTTGTAGCTGGACTATAGTAAGGAAAGTATTGTATTTTTCGCAATACTACCAAAATATATTTTTGGCCTATCATTCTCTCGAAACATGTTCGATTAGATGGAATTTCATCTAAAATCGATAGGTGACTTTGTTAATGCCCTAATTCTATCAATTTTTGAATAACTATGGATATTTGATTTCACCCTCTTCGTTGGAAACTCCAAGTTTGACGCACTCTACTTCTGAATCGCATAATTATAGAGAACTCCTGATTTTTTATATCATAGATTGGACCTTTGACGATACTTTCTCAGAAAATTGAATGAATACTTCCATTATTTTGGTCTGTACTATTTTTTATCTGAAAGTATGTTTTCTTTTAACTTAAATGCTCTACTAATATTTGAAACATTTATCTTATCGAAAAATGGACAACACCAGTCGATTTGTCGTATCAAAGAACCCTTATTCTCATAAATTCAGTAAGAAAAATATTGCATTTTTCGCAATACGCCCAAAATATATTTTTGGCCTATCATCCTCTCGAAACATGTTCCATTAGATGAAATTTCATCTAAAATCGATAGGTGAATTTGTTAATGCCCTAATTCTATCAATTTTTCAATAACTATGGATATTTGATTTTACCCTCTTCATTGGATACTCCAAGTTTGACGCACTCTACTTCTGAATCGCATAATTATAGAGAACTCCCGATTTTTTATATCATAGATTGGACCTTTGACGATACTTTCTCAGAAAATTGAATGAATACTTCCATTATTTTGGTCTGTACTATTTTTTATATGAAGGCATGTTTTCCTTTAACTTAAATGCTCTTCTTATATTTGAAACATTTATCTTATCGAAAAATGGACAACACCAGTCGATTTGTCGTATCAAAGAACCCTTATTCTCATAATTTCAGTATTTTTTGAGAGGAAAAACATTTTTCGTCAAATATGTAGCTGGACTATAGTAAGGAAAATATTGCATTTTTCGCAATACTCCCAAAATATATTTTTGGCCTATCATCCTCTCAAAACATGTTCGATTATATGGAATTTCATCTAAAATCGATAGGTGAATTTGTTAATGCCCTAATTCTATCAATTTTTCAATAACTATGGATATTTGTAGCTGGACTATAGTAAGGAAAGTATTGTATTTTTCGCAATACTACCAAAATATATTTTTGGCCTATCATTCTCTCGAAACATGTTCGATTAGATGGAATTTCATCTAAAATCGATAGGTGACTTTGTTAATGCCCTAATTCTATCAATTTTTGAATAACTATGGATATTTGATTTCACCCTCTTCGTTGGAAACTCCAAGTTTGACGCACTCTACTTCTGAATCGCATAATTATAGAGAACTCCTGATTTTTTATATCATAGATTGGACCTTTGACGATACTTTCTCAGAAAATTGAATGAATACTTCCATTATTTTGGTCTGTACTATTTTTTATCTGAAAGTATGTTTTCTTTTAACTTAAATGCTCTACTAATATTTGAAACATTTATCTTATCGAAAAATGGACAACACCAGTCGATTTGTCGTATCAAAGAACCCTTATTCTCATAAATTCAGTAAGAAAAATATTGCATTTTTCGCAATACGCCCAAAATATATTTTTGGCCTATCATCCTCTCGAAACATGTTCCATTAGATGAAATTTCATCTAAAATCGATAGGTGAATTTGTTAATGCCCTAATTCTATCAATTTTTCAATAACTATGGATATTTGATTTTACCCTCTTCATTGGATACTCCAAGTTTGACGCACTCTACTTCTGAATCGCATAATTATAGAGAACTCCCGATTTTTTATATCATAGATTGGACCTTTGACGATACTTTCTCAGAAAATTGAATGAATACTTCCATTATTTTGGTCTGTACTATTTTTTATATGAAGGCATGTTTTCCTTTAACTTAAATGCTCTTCTTATATTTGAAACATTTATCTTATCGAAAAATGGACAACACCAGTCGATTTGTCGTATCAAAGAACCCTTATTCTCATAATTTCAGTATTTTTTGAGAGGAAAAACATTTTTCGTCAAATATGTAGCTGGACTATAGTAAGGAAAATATTGCATTTTTCGCAATACTCCCAAAATATATTTCTGGCCTATCATCCTCTCAAAACATATTCGATTATATGGAATTTCATCTAAAATCGATAGGTGAATTTGTTAATGCCCTAATTCTATCAATTTTTCAATAACTATGGATATTTGATTTTACCCTCTTCATTGGATACTCCAAGTTTGACGCACTCTACTTCTGAATCGCATTATTTTAGAGCACTCTCGATTTTTTATATCATAGATTGGACCTTTGACAATACTTTCTCAAAAAACTGAATGAATACTTCCATTATTTTGGTCTGTACTATTTTTTATCTGAAGGTATGTTTTCTTTTAACTTAAATGCTCTACTAATATTTGAAACATTTATCTTATCGAAAAATGGACAACACCAATACTACCAAAATATATTTTTAGCCTATCATCCTCTCGAAACATGTTCGATTAGATGGAATTTCATCTAAAATCTATAGGTGAGTTTGTTAATGCCCTAATTCTATCAATTTTTGAATAACTATGGATATTTGATTTTACCCTCTTCATTGGATACTCCAAGTTTGACGCACTCTACTTCTGAATTGCATAATTATAGAGAACTCCTGATTTTTTATATCATAGATTGGACCTTTGACGATACTTTTTCAGAAAATTGAATGAATACTTCCATTATTTTGGTCTGTACTATTTTTTATATGAAGGCATGTTTTCTTTTAACTTAAATGCTCTCCTAATATTTGAAACATTTTTCTTATCGAAAAATGGACAACACCAGTCGATTTGTCGTATCAAAGAACCCGTATTCTCATAATTTCAGTATTTTTTGAGAGGAAAAACATTTTTCGTCGAATATGTAGCTGGACTATAGTAAGGAATATATTGCATTTTTCGCAATACTCCCAAAATATATTTTTGGCCTATCATCCTCTCGAAACATGTTCCATTAGATGAAATTTCATCTTAAATCGATAGGTGACTTTGTTAATGCCCTTTTTCTATCAATTTTTGAATAACTATGGATATTTGATTTTACCCTCTTCATTGGATACTCCAAGTTTGACGCACTCTACTTCTGAATCGCATCATTTTAGAGCACTCTCGATTTTTTATATCATAGATTGGACCTTTAACAATACTTTCTCAGAAAATTGAATGAATACTTCCATTATTTTGGTCTGTACAATTTTTTATATGAAGGCATGTTTTCTTTTAACTTAAATGCTCTCCTAATATTTGAAACATTTATCTTATCGAAAAATGGACAACACCAGTCGATTTGTTGTATCAAGGAACCCTTATTCTCATAATTTCAGTATTTTTTGAGAGGAAAAACATTTTTCGTCAAATATGTAGCTGGACTATAGTAAGGAAAATATTGCAATTTTCGCAATACTCTCAAAATATATTTTTGGCCTATCATCCTTTCGAAACATGTTCGATTATATGGAATTTCATCTAAAATCGATAGGTGAATTTGTTAATGCCCTAATTCTATCAATTTTTCAATAACTATGGATATTTGATTTTACCCTCTTCATTGGATACTCCAAGTTTGACGCACTCTACTTCTGAATCGCATAATTATAGAGAACTCCCGATTTTTTATATCATAGATTGGACCTTTGACGATACTTTCTCAGAAAATTGAATGAATACTTCCATTATTTTGGTCTGTACTATTTTTTATATGAAGGCATGTTTTCCTTTAACTTAAATGCTCTCCTAATATTTGAAACATTTTTCTTATCGAAAAATGGACAACACCAGTCGATTTGTCGTATCAAAGAACCCTTATTATCATAATTTCAGTATTTTTTGAGATGAAAAACATTTTTCGTCAAATATGTAGCTGGACTATAGTAAGGAAAATATTGTATTTTTCGCAATACTACCAAAATATATTTTTGGCCTATCATTCTCTCGAAACATGTTCGATTAGATGGAATTTCATCTAAAATCGATAGGTGACTTTGTTAATGCCCTAATTCTATCAATTTTTGAATAACTATGGATATTTGATTTCACCCTCTTCATTGGAAACTCCAAGTTTGACGCACTCTACTTCTGAATCGCATAATTATAGAGAACTCCTGATTTTTTATATCATAGATTGGACATTTGACGATACTTTCTCAGAAAATTGAATGAATACTTCCATTATTTTGGTCTGTACTATTTTTTATCTGAAGGTATGTTTTCTTTTAACTTAAATGCTCTTCTTATATTTGAAACATTTATCTTATCGAAAAATGGACAACACCAGTCGATTTGTCGTATCAAAGAACCCTTATTCTCATAATTTCAGTATTTTTTGAGAGGAAAAACATTTTTCGTCAAATATGTAGCTGGACTATAGTAAGAAAAATATTGCATTTTTCGCAATACGCCCAAAATATATTTTTGGCCTATCATCCTCTCGAAACATGTTCGATTAGATGGAATTCCATCTAAAATCGATAGGTGACTTTGTTAATGCCCTAATTCTATCAATTTTTGAATAACTATGGATATTTGATTTTACCCTCTTCATTGGATACTACCAATTTTGACGCACTCTACTTCTTAATCGTATAATTTTAGAGCACTCTCGATTTTTTATATCATAGATTGGACCTTTGACAATACTTTTCCAGAAAATTGAATGAATACTTCCATTATTTTGGTCTGTACTATTTTTTATATGAAGGCATGTTTTCCTTTAACTTAAATGCTCTCCTAATATTTGAAACATTTATGTTATCGAAAAATGGATAACACCAGTCGATTTGTCGTATCAAAGAAACCTTATTGTCATAATTTCAGTATTTTTTGAGATGAAAAACATTTTTCGTCAAATATGTAGCTGGACTATAGTAAGGAAAATATTGCATTTTTCGCAATACTACCAAAATATATTTTTAGCCTATCATCCTCTCGAAACATGTTCGATTAGATGGAATTTCATCTAAAATCGATAGGTGACTTTGTTAATGCCCTAATTCTATCAATTTTTGAATAACTATGGATATTTGATTTTACCCTCTTCATTGGATACTCCAAGTTTGACGCACTCTACTTCTGAATTGCATAATTATAGAGAACTCCTGATTTTTTATATCATAGATTGGACCTTTGTCGATACTTTTTCAGAAAATTGAATGAATACTTCCATTATTTTGGTCTGTACTATTTTTTATATGAAGGCATGTTTTCTTTTAACTTAAATGCTCTCCTAATATTTGAAACATTTTTCTTATCGAAAAATGGACAACACCAGTCGATTTGTCGTATCAAAGAACCCGTATTCTCATAATTTCAGTATTTTTTGAGAGGAAAAACATTTTTCGTCAAATATGTAGCTGGACTATAGTAAGGAATATATTGCATTTTTCGCAATACTCCCAAAATATATTTTTGGCCTATCATCCTCTCGAAACATGTTCCATTAGATGAAATTTCATCTTAAATCGATAGGTGACTTTGTTAATGCCCTAATTCTATCAATTTTTGAATAACTATGGATATTTGATTTTACCCTCTTCATTGGATACTCCAAGTTCGAGGCACTCTACTTCTGAATCACATCATTTTAGAGCACTCCCGATTTTTTATATCATAGATTGGACCTTTGACGATACTTTCCCAGAAAATTGAATGAATACTTCCATTATTTTGTTCTGTAGTATTTTTTATATGAAGGCATGTTTTCTTTTAACTTAAATGCTCTCCTAATATTTGAAACATTTATCTTATCGAAGAATGGACAACACCAGTCGATTTGTCGTATCAAAGAACCCGTATTCTCTTAATTCCAGTATTTTTTGAAAGGAAAAACATTTTTCGTCAGATATGTAGCTGGACTATAAATATATTTTTGGCCTATCATCATCTCGAAACATGTTCGATTAGATGAAATTTCATCTGAAATCGATAGGTGAGGTGACTTTGTTAATGCCCTTATTCTATCAATTTTTTAATAACTATGGATATTTGATTTTACTCTCTTCATTGGATACTCCAAGTTTGACGCACTCTACTTCTGAATTGCATCATTTTAGAGCACTCGCGATTTTTTATATCATAGATTGCACCTTGGACGATACTTTCTCAGAAAATTGAATGAATACTTCCATTATTTTGGTCTGTACTATTTTTTATATGAAGGCATGTTTTCTTTCAACTTAAATGCTCTCCTAATATTTGAAACATTTATCTTATCGAAAAATGGACAACACCGGTCGATTTGTCGTATCAAAGAACCCGTATTCTCATAATTTCAGTATTTTTTGAGAAGGACAACTTTTTTGGTCAAATATGTAGGAATATATTGCATTTTTCGCAATACTCCAAAAATATATTTTTGGCCTATCATCCTCTCGAAACATGTTCCATTAGATGAAATTTCATCTAAAATCGATAGGTGACTTTGTTAATGCGCTAATTCTATCAATTTTTGAATAACTATGGATATTTGATTTTACCCTCTTCATTGGATACTCCAAGTTTGACGCACTCTACTTCTGAATCGCATCATTTTAGAGCACTCCCGATTTTTTATATCATAGATTGGACCTTTGACGATACTTTCTCAGAAAATTGAATGAATACTTCCATTATTTTGGTCTGTACTATTTTTTATCTGAAGGTATGTTTTCTTTTAACTTAAATGCTCTACTAATATTTGAAACATTTATCTTATCGAAAAATTGACAACACCAGTCGATTTGTCGTATCAAAGAACCCTTATTCTCATAATTTCAGTATTTTTTGAGAGGAAAAACATTTTTCGTCAAATATGTAGCTGGACTATTGCATTTTTCGCAATACGCCCAAAATATATTTTTGGCCTATCATCCTCTCGAAACATGTTCCATTAGATGAAATTTCATCTAAAATCGATAGGTGACTTTGTTAATGCACTAATTCTATCAATTTTTGAATAACTATGGATATTTGATTTTACCCTCTTCATTGGATACTCCAAGTTTGACTGACGCACTCTACTTCTGAATCGCATCATTTCAGAGCACTCCCGATTTTTTGTATCATAGATTGGACCTTTGACGATACTTTCTCAGAAAATTGAATGAATACTCCCATTATTTTGGTCTGTACTATTTTTTATATGAAGGCATGTTTTCTTTTAACTTAAATGCTCTTCTTATATTTGAAACATTTATCTTATCGAAAAATGGACAACACCAGTCGATTTGTCGTATCGAAGAACCCTTATTCTCATAATTTCAGTATTTTTTGAGAGGAAAAACATTTTTCGTCAAATATGTAGCTGGACTATAGTAAGGAAAATATTGCATTTTTCGCAATACTCCCAAAATATATTTTTGGCCTATCATCCTCTCAAAACATGTTCGATTATATGGAATTTCATCTAAAATCGATAGGTGAATTTGTTAATGCCCTAATTCTATCAATTTTTCAATAACTATGGATATTTGATTTTACCCTCTTCATTGGATACTCCAAGTTTGACGCACTCTACTTCTGAATCGCATTATTTTAGAGCACTCTCGATTTTTTATATCATAGATTGGACCTTTGACAATACTTTCTCAGAAAACTGAATGAATACTTCCATTATTTTGGTCTGTACTATTTTTTATCTGAAGGTATGTTTTCTTTTAACTTAAATGCTCTACTAATATTTGAAACATTTATCTTATCGAAAAATGGTCAACACCAGTCGATTTGTCGTATCAAAGAACCCTTATTCTCATAATTTCAGTATTTTTTGAGAGGAAAAACATTTTTCGTCAAATATGTAGCTGGACTATAGTAAGAAAAATATTGCATTTTTCGCAATACGCCCAAAATATATTTTTGGCCTATCATCCTCTCGAAACATGTTCCATTAGATGAAATTTCATCTAAAATCGATAGGTGACTTTGTTAATGCACTAATTCTATCAATTTTTGAATAACTATGGATATTTGATTTTACCCTCTTCATTGGATACTCCAAGTTTGACTGACGCACTCTACTTCTGAATCGCATCATTTCAGAGCACTCCCGATTTTTTATATCATAGATTGGACCTTTGACGATACTTTCTCAGAAAATTGAATGAATACTCCCATTATTTTGGTCTGTACTATTTTTTATATGAAGGCATGTTTTCTTTTAACTTAAATGCTCTTCTTATATTTGAAACATTTATCTTATCGAAAAATGGACAACACCAGTCGATTTGTCGTATCAAAGAACCCTTATTCTCATAATTTCAGTATTTTTTGAGAGGAAAAACATTTTTCGTCAAATATGTAGCTGGACTATAGTAAGGAAAATATTGTATTTTTCGGAATACTACCAAAATATATTTTTGGCCTATCATTCTTTCGAAACATGTTCGATTAGATGGAATTTCATCTAAAATCGATAGGTGACTTTGTTAATGCCCTAATTCTATCAATTTTTGAATAACTATGGATATTTGATTTCACCCTCTTCATTGGAAACTCCAAGTTTGACGCACTCTACTTCTGAATCGCATAATTATAGAGAACTCCTGATTTTTTATATCATAGATTGGACCTTTGACGATACTTTCTCAGAAAATTGAATGAATACTTCCATTATTTTGGTCTGTACTATTTTTTATCTGAAGGTATGTTTTCTTTTAACTTAAATGCTCTACTAATATTTGAAACATTTATCTTATCGAAAAATTGACAACACCAGTCGATTTGTCGTATCAAAGAACCCTTATTCTCATAATTTCAGTATTTTTTGAGAGGAAAAACATTTTTCGTCAAATATGTAGCTGGACTATTGCATTTTTCGCAATACGCCCAAAATATATTTTTGGCCTATCATCCTCTCGAAACATGTTCCATTAGATGAAATTTCATCTAAAATCGATAGGTGACTTTGTTAATGCACTAATTCTATCAATTTTTGAATAACTATGGATATTTGATTTTACCCTCTTCATTGGATACTCCAAGTTTGACTGACGCACTCTACTTCTGAATCGCATCAATTCAGAGCACTCCCGATTTTTTATATCATAGATTGGACCTTTGACGATACTTTCTCAGAAAATTGAATGAATACTCCCATTATTTTGGTCTGTACTATTTTTTATATGAAGGCATGTTTTCTTTTAACTTAAATGCTCTTCTTATATTTGAAACATTTATCTTATCGAAAAATGGACAACACCAGTCGATTTGTCGTATCGAAGAACCCTTATTCTCATAATTTCAGTATTTTTTGAGAGGAAAAACATTTTTCGTCAAATATGTAGCTGGACTATAGTAAGGAAAATATTGCATTTTTCGCAATACTCCCAAAATATATTTTTGGCCTATCATCCTCTCAAAACATGTTCGATTATATGGAATTTCATCTAAAATCGATAGGTGAATTTGTTAATGCCCTAATTCTATCAATTTTTCAATAACTATGGATATTTGATTTTACCCTCTTCATTGGATACTCCAAGTTTGACGCACTCTACTTCTGAATCGCATTATTTTAGAGCACTCTCGATTTTTTATATCATAGATTGGACCTTTGACAATACTTTCTCAGAAAACTGAATGAATACTTCCATTATTTTGGTCTGTACTATTTTTTATCTGAAGGTATGTTTTCTTTTAACTTAAATGCTCTACTAATATTTGAAACATTTATCTTATCGAAAAATGGTCAACACCAGTCGATTTGTCGTATCAAAGAACCCTTATTCTCATAATTTCAGTATTTTTTGAGAGGAAAAACATTTTTCGTCAAATATGTAGCTGGACTATAGTAAGAAAAATATTGCATTTTTCGCAATACGCCCAAAATATATTTTTGGCCTATCATCCTCTCGAAACATGTTCCATTAGATGAAATTTCATCTAAAATCGATAGGTGACTTTGTTAATGCACTAATTCTATCAATTTTTGAATAACTATGGATATTTGATTTTACCCTCTTCATTGGATACTCCAAGTTTGACTGACGCACTCTACTTCTGAATCGCATCATTTCAGAGCACTCCCGATTTTTTATATCATAGATTGGACCTTTGACGATACTTTCTCAGAAAATTGAATGAATACTCCCATTATTTTGGTCTGTACTATTTTTTATATGAAGGCATGTTTTCTTTTAACTTAAATGCTCTTCTTATATTTGAAACATTTATCTTATCGAAAAATGGACAACACCAGTCGATTTGTCGTATCAAAGAACCCTTATTCTCATAATTTCAGTATTTTTTGAGAGGAAAAACATTTTTCGTCAAATATGTAGCTGGACTATAGTAAGAAAAATATTGCATTTTTCGCAATACGCCCAAAATATATTTTTGGCCTATCATCCTCTCGAAACATGTTCGATTAGATGGAATTTCATCTAAAATCGATAGGTGACTTTGTTAATGCCCTAATTCTATCAATTTTTGAATAACTATGGATATTTGATTTTACCCTCTTCATTGGATACTACCAATTTTGACGCACTCTACTTCTTAATCGTATAATTTTAGAGCACTCTCGATTTTTTATATCATAGATTGGACCTTTGACAATACTTTCTCAGAAAATTGAATGAATACTTCCATTATTTTGGTCTGTACTATTTTTTATATGAAGGCATGTTTTCCTTTAACTTAAATGCTCTCCTAATATTTGAAACATTTATGTTATCGAAAAATGGATAACACCAGTCGATTTGTCGTATCAAAGAAACCTTATTGTCATAATTTCAGTATTTTTTGAGATGAAAAACATTTTTCGTCAAATATGTAGCTGGACTATAGTAAGGAAAATATTGCATTTTTCGCAATACTACCAAAATATATTTTTAGCCTATCATCCTCTCGAAACATGTTCGATTAGATGGAATTTCATCTAAAATCGATAGGTGACTTTGTTAATGCCCTAATTCTATCAATTTTTGAATAACTATGGATATTTGATTTTACCCTCTTCATTGGATACTCCAAGTTTGACGCACTCTACTTCTGAATTGCATAATTATAGAGAACTCCTGATTTTTTATATCATAGATTGGACCTTTGTCGATACTTTTTCAGAAAATTGAATGAATACTTCCATTATTTTGGTCTGTACTATTTTTTATATGAAGACATGTTTTCTTTTAACTTAAATGCTCTCCTAATATTTGAAACATTTTTCTTATCGAAAAATGGACAACACCAGTCGATTTGTCGTATCAAAGAACCCGAATTCTCATAATTTCAGTATTTTTTGAGAGGAAAAACATTTTTCGTCAAATATGTAGCTGGACTATAGTAAGGAATATATTGCATTTTTCGCAATACTCCCAAAATATATTTTTGGCCTATCATCCTCTCGAAACATGTTCCATTAGATGAAATTTCATCTTAAATCGATAGGTGACTTTGTTAATGCCCTAATTCTATCAATTTTTGAATAACTATGGATATTTGATTTTACCCTCTTCATTGGATACTCCAAGTTTGAGGCACTCTACTTCTGAATCACATCATTTTAGAGCACTCCCGATTTTTTATATCATAGATTGGACCTTTGACGATACTTTCCCAGAAAATTGAATGAATACTTCCATTATTTTGTTCTGTAGTATTTTTTATATGAAGGCATGTTTTCTTTTAACTTAAATGCTCTCCTAATATTTGAAACATTTATCTTATCGAAGAATGGACAACACCAGTCGATTTGTCGTATCAAAGAACCCGTATTCTCTTAATTCCAGTATTTTTTGAAAGGAAAAACATTTTCCGTCAGATATGTAGCTGGACTATAAATATATTTTTGGCCTATCATCATCTCGAAACATGTTCGATTAGATGAAATTTCATCTGAAATCGATAGGTGAGGTGACTTTGTTAATGCCCTAATTCTATCAATTTTTTAATAACTATGGATATTTGATTTTACCCTCTTCATTGGATTCTCCAAGTTTGACGCACTCTACTTCTGAATCGCATCATTTTAGAGCACTCCCGATTTTTTATATCATAGAATGGACCTTTGACGATACTTTCTCAGAAAATTTAATGAATACTTCCATTATTTTGGTCGGTACTATTTTTTATATGAAGGCATGTTTTCTTTTAACTTAAATGCTCTTCTTATATTTGAACCATTTATCTTATCGAAAAATGGACAACACCAGTTGATTTGTTGTATCAAAGAACCCTTATTCTCATAATTCCAGTATTTTTTGAGAGGAAAAACATTTTTCGCAATACTCCCAAAATATATTTTTGGCCTATCATTCTCTCGAAACATGTTCGATTAGATGAAATTTCATTTAAAATCGATAAGTGACTTTGTTAATGCCCTAATTCTATCAATTTTTGAATAACTATGGATATTTGATTTTACCCTCTTCATTGGATACTCCAAGTTTGACGCACTCTACTTCTGAATCGCATCATTTTAGAGCACTCTCGATTTTTTATATCATAGATTGGACCTTTAACAATACTTTCTCAGAAAATTGAATGAATACTTCCATTATTTTGGTCTGTACAACACCAGTCGATTTGTTGTATCAAGGAACCCTTATTCTCATAATTTCAGTATTTTTTGAGAGGAAAAACATTTTTCGTCAAATATGTAGCTGGACTATAGTAAGGAAAATATTGCAATTTTCGCAATACTCCCAAAATATATTTTTGGCCTATCATCCTTTCGAAACATGTTCGATTATATGGAATTTCATCTAAAATCGATAGGTGAATTTGTTAATGCCCTAATTCTATCAATTTTTCAATAACTATGGATATTTGATTTTACCCTCTTCATTGGATACTCCAAGTTTGACGCACTCCACTTCTGAATCGCATAATTATAGAGAACTCCCGATTTTTTATATCATAGATTGGACCTTTGACGATACTTTCTCAGAAAATTGAATGAATACTTCCATTATTTTGGTCTGTACTATTTTTTATATGAAGGCATGTTTTCCTTTAACTTAAATGCTCTCCTAATATTTGAAACATTTTTCTTATCGAAAAATGGACAACACCAGTCGATTTGTCGTATCAAAGAACCCTTATTATCATAATTTCAGTATTTTTTGAGATGAAAAACATTTTTCGTCAAATATGTAGCTGGACTATAGTAAGGAAAATATTGTATTTTTCGCAATACTACCAAAATATATTTTTGGCCTATCATTCTCTCGAAACATGTTCGATTAGATGGAATTTCATCTAAAATCGATAGGTGACTTTGTTAGTGCCCTAATTCTATCAATTTTTGAATAACTATGGATATTTGATTTCACCCTCTTCATTGGAAACTCCAAGTTTGACGCACTCTACTTCTGAATCGCATAATTATAGAGAACTCCTGATTTTTTATATCATAGATTGGACCTTTGACGATACTTTCTCAGAAAATTGAATGAATACTTCCATTATTTTGGTCTGTACTATTTTTTATCTGAAGGTATGTTTTCTTTTAACTTAAATGCTCTACTAATATTTGAAACATTTATCTTATCGAAAAATGGACAACACCAGTCGATTTGTCGTATCAAAGAACCCTTATTCTCATAATTTCAGTATTTTTTGAGAGGAAAAATATTTTTCGTCAAATATGTAGCTGGACTATAGTAAGAAAAATATTGCATTTTTCGCAATACGCCCAAAATATATTTTTGGCCTATCATCCTCTCGAAACATGTTCCATTAGATGAAATTTCATCTAAAATCGATAGGTGACTTTGTTAATGCACTAATTCTATCAATTTTTGAATAACTATGGATATTTGATTTTACCCTCTTCATTGGATACTCCAAGTTTGACTGACGCACTCTACTTCTGAATCGCATCATTTCAGAGCACTCCCGATTTTTTATATCATAGATTGGACCTTTGACGATACTTTCTCAGAAAATTGAATGAATACTCCCATTATTTTGGTCTGTACTATTTTTTATATGAAGGCATGTTTTCTTTTAACTTAAATGCTCTTCTTATATTTGAAACATTTATCTTATCGAAAAATGGACAACACCAGTCGATTTGTCGTATCAGAGAACCCTTATTCTCATAATTTCAGTATTTTTTGAGAGGAAAAACATTTTTCGTCAAATATGTAGCTGGACTATAGTAAGGAAAATATTGCATTCTTCGCAATACTCCCAAAATATATTTTTGGCCTATCATCCTCTCAAAACATGTTCGATTATATGGAATTTCATCTAAAATCGATAGGTGAATTTGTTAATGCCCTAATTCTATCAATTTTTCAATAACTATGGATATTTGATTTTACCCTCTTCATTGGATACTCCAAGTTTGACGCACTCTACTTCTGAATCGCATTATTTTAGAGCACTCTCGATTTTTTATATCATAGATTGGACCTTTGACAATACTTTCTCAGAAAACTGAATGAATACTTCCATTATTTTGGTCTGTACTATTTTTTATATGAAGGCATGTTTTCTTTCAACTTAAATGCTCTCCTAATATTTGAAACATTTATCTTATCGAAAAATGGACAACACCAGTCGATTTGTCGTATTAAAGAACCCTTATTATCATAATTTCAGTATTTTTTGAGATGAAAAACATTTTTCGTCAAATATGTAGCTGGACTATAGTAAGGAAAATATTGTATTTTTCGCAATACTACCAAAATATATTTTTGGCCTATCATCCGCTCGAAACATGTTCGATTAGATGGAATTTCATATAAAATCGGTAGGTGACTTTGTTAATGCGCTAATTCTATCAATTTTTGAATAACTATGGATATTTGATTTTACCCTCTTCATTGGATACTCCAAGTTTGACGCACTCTACTTCTGAATCGCATCATTTTAGAGCACTCCCGATTTTTTATATCATAGATTGGACCTTTGACGATACTTTCTCAGAAAATTGAATGAATACTTCCATTATTTTGGTCTGTACTATTTTTTATATGAAGGCATGTTTTCTTTTAACTTAAATGCTCTCCTAATGTTTGAAACATTTTTCTTATCGAAAAATGGACAACACCAGTCGATTTGTCGTATCAAAGAACCCTTATTCTCATAATTTCAGTATTTTTTGAGAGGAAAAACATTTTTCGTCAAATATGTAGCTGGAAAATATTGCATTTTTCGCAATACTCCCAAAATATATTTTTGGCCTATCATCCTCTCAAAACATGTTCGATTATATGGAATTTCATCTAAAATCGATAGGTGAATTTGTTAATGCCCTAATTCTATCAATTTTTCAATAACTATGGATATTTGATTTTACCCTCTTCATTGGATACTCCAAGTTTGACGCACTCTACTTCTGAATCGCATTATTTTAGAGCACTCTCGATTTTTTATATCATAGATTGGACCTTTGACAATACTTTCTCAGAAAACTGAATGAATACTTCCATTATTTTGGTCTGTACTATTTTTTATATGAAGGCATGTTTTCTTTCAACTTAAATGCTCTCCTAATATTTGAAACATTTATCTTATCGAAAAATGGACAACACCAGTCGATTTGTCGTATCAAAGAACCCTTATTATCATAATTTCAGTATTTTTTGAGATGAAAAACATTTTTCGTCAAATATGTAGCTGGACTATAGTAAGGAAAATATTGTATTTTTCGCAATACTACCAAAATATATTTTTGGCCTATCATTCTCTCGAAACATGTTCGATTAGATGGAATTTCATCTAAAATCGATAGGTGACTTTGTTAGTGCCCTAATTCTATCAATTTTTGAATAACTATGGATATTTGATTTCACCCTCTTCATTGGAAACTCCAAGTTTGACGCACTCTACTTCTGAATCGCATAATTATAGAGAACTCCTGATTTTTTATATCATAGATTGGACCTTTGACGATACTTTCTCAGAAAATTGAATGAATACTTCCATTATTTTGGTCTGTACTATTTTTTATCTGAAGGTATGTTTTCTTTTAACTTAAATGCTCTACTAATATTTGAAACATTTATCTTATCGAAAAATGGACAACACCAGTCGATTTGTCGTATCAAAGAACCCTTATTCTCATAATTTCAGTATTTTTTGAGAGGAAAAATATTTTTCGTCAAATATGTAGCTGGACTATAGTAAGAAAAATATTGCATTTTTCGCAATACGCCCAAAATATATTTTTGGCCTATCATCCTCTCGAAACATGTTCCATTAGATGAAATTTCATCTAAAATCGATAGGTGACTTTGTTAATGCACTAATTCTATCAATTTTTGAATAACTATGGATATTTGATTTTACCCTCTTCATTGGATACTCCAAGTTTGACTGACGCACTCTACTTCTGAATCGCATCATTTCAGAGCACTCCCGATTTTTTATATCATAGATTGGACCTTTGACGATACTTTCTCAGAAAATTGAATGAATACTCCCATTATTTTGGTCTGTACTATTTTTTATATGAAGGCATGTTTTCTTTTAACTTAAATGCTCTTCTTATATTTGAAACATTTATCTTATCGAAAAATGGACAACACCAGTCGATTTGTCGTATCAGAGAACCCTTATTCTCATAATTTCAGTATTTTTTGAGAGGAAAAACATTTTTCGTCAAATATGTAGCTGGACTATAGTAAGGAAAATATTGCATTCTTCGCAATACTCCCAAAATATATTTTTGGCCTATCATCCTCTCAAAACATGTTCGATTATATGGAATTTCATCTAAAATCGATAGGTGAATTTGTTAATGCCCTAATTCTATCAATTTTTCAATAACTATGGATATTTGATTTTACCCTCTTCATTGGATACTCCAAGTTTGACGCACTCTACTTCTGAATCGCATTATTTTAGAGCACTCTCGATTTTTTATATCATAGATTGGACCTTTGACAATACTTTCTCAGAAAACTGAATGAATACTTCCATTATTTTGGTCTGTACTATTTTTTATATGAAGGCATGTTTTCCTTTAACTTAAATGCTCTCCTAATATTTGAAACATTTATCTTATCAAAAAATGGACAACACCAGTCGATTTGTCGTATCAAAGAACCCTTATTATCATAATTTCAGTATTTTTTGAGATGAAAAACATTTTTCGTCAAATATGTAGCTGGACTATAGAAAATATTGTATTTTTCGCAATACTACCAAAATATATTTTGGGCCTATCATTCTCTCGAAACATGTTCGATTAGATGGAATTTCATCTAAAATCGATAGGTGACTTTGTTAATGCCCTAATTCTATCAATTTTTGAATAACTATGGATATTTGATTTCACCCTCTTCATTGGATACTCCAAGTTTGACGCACTCTACTTCTGAATCGCATAATTATAGAGAACTCCTGATTTTTTATATCATAGATTGGACCTTTGACGATACTTTCTCAGAAAATTGAATAAATACTTCCATTATTTTGGTCTGTACTATTTTTTATATGAAGGTATGTTTTCTTTTAACTTAAATGCTCTACTAATATTTGAAACATTTATCTTATCGAAAAATGGACAACACCAGTCGATTTGTCGTATCAAAGAACCCTTATTCTCATAATTTCAGTATTTTTTTAGAGGAAAAACATTTTTCGTCAAATATGTAGCTGGACTATAGTAAGAAAAATATTGCATTTTTCGCAATACGCCCAAAATATATTTTTGGCCTATCATCCTCTCGAAACATGTTCCATTAGATGAAATTTCATCTGAAATCGATAGGTGACTTTGTTAATGCACTAATTCTATCAATTTTTGAATAACTATGGATATTTGATTTTACCCTCTTCATTGGATACTCCAAGTTTGACTGACGCACTCTACTTCTGAATCGCATCATTTCAGAGCACTCCCGATTTTTTATATCATAGATTGGACCTTTGACGATACTTTCTCAGAAAATTGAATGAATACTCCCATTATTTTGGTCTGTACTATTTTTTATATGAAGGCATGTTTTCTTTTAACTTAAATGCTCTTCTTATATTTGGAACATTTATCTTATCGAAAAATGGACAACACCAGTCGATTTGTCGTATCAAAGAACCCTTATTCTCATAATTTCAGTATTTTTTGAGAGGAAAAACATTTTTCGTCAAATATGTAGCTGGACTATAGTAAGGAAAATATTGCATTTTTCGCAATACTCCCAAAATATATTTTTGGCCTATCATCCTCTCAAAACATGTTCGATTATATGGAATTTCATCTAAAATCGATAGTTGAATTTGGTAATGCCCTAATTCTATCAATTTTTCAATAACTATGGATATTTGATTTTACCCTCTTCATTGGATACTCCAAGTTTGACGCACTCTACTTCTGAATCGCATTATTTTAGAGCACTCTCGATTTTTTATATCATAGATTGGACCTTTGACAATACTTTCTCAGAAAACTGAATGAATACTTCCATTATTTTGGTCTGTACTATTTTTTATATGAAGGCATGTTTTCTTTCAACTTAAATGCTCTCCTAATATTTGAAACATTTATCTTATCGAAAAATGGACAACACCAGTCGATTTGTCGTATTAAAGAACCCTTATTATCATAATTTCAGTATTTTTTGAGATGAAAAACATTTTTCGTCAAATATGTAGCTGGACTATAGTAAGGAAAATATTGTATTTTTCGCAATACTACCAAAATATATTTTTGGCCTATCATCCGCTCGAAACATGTTCGATTAGATGGAATTTCATATAAAATCGGTAGGTGACTTTGTTAATGCGCTAATTCTATCAATTTTTGAATAACTATGGATATTTGATTTTACCCTCTTCATTGGATACTCCAAGTTTGACGCACTCTACTTCTGAATCGCATCATTTTAGAGCACTCCCGATTTTTTATATCATAGATTGGACCTTTGACGATACTTTCTCAGAAAATTGAATGAATACTTCCATTATTTTGGTCTGTACTATTTTTTATATGAAGGCATGTTTTCTTTTAACTTAAATGCTCTCCTAATATTTGAAACATTTTTCTTATCGAAAAATGGACAACACCAGTCGATTTGTCGTATCAAAGAACCCTTATTCTCATAATTTCAGTATTTTTTGAGAGGAAAAACATTTTTCGTCAAATATGTAGCTGGAAAATATTGCATTTTTCGCAATACTCCCAAAATATATTTTTGGCCTATCATCCTCTCAAAACATGTTCGATTATATGGAATTTCATCTAAAATCGATAGGTGAATTTGTTAATGCCCTAATTCTATCAATTTTTCAATAACTATGGATATTTGATTTTACCCTCTTCATTGGATACTCCAAGTTTGACGCACTCTACTTCTGAATCGCATTATTTTAGAGCACTCTCGATTTTTTATATCATAGATTGGACCTTTGACAATACTTTCTCAGAAAACTGAATGAATACTTCCATTATTTTGGTCTGTACTATTTTTTATATGAAGGCATGTTTTCTTTCAACTTAAATGCTCTCCTAATATTTGAAACATTTATCTTATCGAAAAATGGACAACACCAGTCGATTTGTCGTATCAAAGAACCCTTATTATCATAATTTCAGTATTTTTTGAGATGAAAAACATTTTTCGTCAAATATGTAGCTGGACTATAGTAAGGAAAATATTGTATTTTTCGCAATACTACCAAAATATATTTTTGGCCTATCATCCTCTCGAAACATGTTCCATTAGATGAAATTTCATCTAAAATCGATAGGTGACTTTGTTAATGCACTAATTCTATCAATTTTTGAATAACTATGGATATTTGATTTTACCCTCTTCATTGGATACTCCAAGTTTGACTGACGCACTCTACTTCTGAATCGCATCATTTCAGAGCACTCCCGATTTTTTATATCATAGATTGGACCTTTGACGATACTTTCTCAGAAAATTGAATGAATACTCCCATTATTTTGGTCTGTACTATTTTTTATATGAAGGCATGTTTTCTTTTAACTTAAATGCTCTTCTTATATTTGAAACATTTATCTTATCGAAAAATGGACAACACCAGTCGATTTGTCGTATCAAAGAACCCTTATTCTCATAATTTCAGTATTTTTTGAGAGGAAAAACATTTTTCGTCAAATATGTAGCTGGACTATAGTAAGGAAAATATTGCATTTTTCGCAATACTCCCAAAATATATTTTTGGCCTATCATCCTCTCAAAACATGTTCGATTATATGGAATTTCATCTAAAATCGATAGGTGAATTTGTTAATGCCCTAATTCTATCAATTTTTCAATAACTATGGATATTTGATTTTACCCTCTTCATTGGATACTCCAAGTTTGACGCACTCTACTTCTGAATCGCATTATTTTAGAGCACTCTCGATTTTTTATATCATAGATTGGACCTTTGACAATACTTTCTCAGAAAACTGAATGAATACTTCCATTATTTTGGTCTGTACTATTTTTTATATGAAGGCATGTTTTCCTTTAACTTAAATGCTCTCCTAATATTTGAAACATTTATCTTATCGAAAAATGTACAACACCAGTCGATTTGTCGTATCAAAGAACCCGTATTCTCATAATTTCAGTATTTTTTGAGAGGAAAAACATTTTTCGTCAGATATGTAGCTGGACTATAAATATATTTTTGGCCTATCATCATCTCGAAACATGTTCGATTAGATGAAATTTCATCTAAAATCGATAGGTGAGGTGACTTTGTTAATGCCCTAATTCTATCAATTTTTTAATAACGATAATATGGATATTTGATTTTACTCTCTTCATTGGATACTCCAAGTTTGACGCACTCTACTCCTGAATTGCATCATTTTAGAGCACTTCCGATTTTTTATATCATAGATTGGACCTTTGACGATACTTTCTCAGAAAATTGAATGAATACTTCCATTATTTTGGTCTGTACTATTTTTTATATGAAGGCATGTTTTCTTTTAACTTAAATGCTCTCCTAATATTTGAAACATTTTTCTTATCGAAAAATGTACAACACCAGTCGATTTGTCGTATCAAAGAACCCGTATTCTCATAATTTCAGTATTTTTTGAGAGGAAAAACATTTTTCGTCAAATATGTAGCTGGACTATAGTAAGGAATATATTGCATTTTTCTCAATACTCCCAAAATATATTTTTGGCCTATCATCCTCTCGAAACATGTTCGATTATATGGAATATCATCTAAAATCGATAGGTGAATTTGTTAATGCCCTAATTCTATCAATTTTTCAATAACTATGGATATTTGATTTTACCCTCTTCATTGGATACTCCAAGTTTGACGCACTCTACTTCTGAATCGCATCATTTTAGAGCACTCCCGATTTTTTATATCATAGATTGGACCTTTGACGATACTTTCTCAGAAAATTTAATGAATACTTCCATTATTTTGGTCTGTACTATTTTTTATATGAAGGCATGTTTTCTTTTAACTTAAATGCTCTCCTAATATTTGAAACATTTTTCTTATCGAAAAATGGACAACAGCAGTCGATTTGTCGTATCAAAGAACCCGTATTCTCTTAATTTCAGTATTTTTTGAAAGGAAAAACATTTTTCGTCAGATATGTAGCTGGACTATAAATATATTTTTGGCCTATCATCATCTCGAAACATGTTCGATTAGATGAAATTTCATCTAAAATCGATAGGTGAGATGACTTTGTTAATGCCCTAATTCTATCAATTTTTTAATAACTATGGATATTTGATTTTACTCTCTTCATTGGATACTCCAAGTTTGACGCACTCTACTTCTGAATCGCATAATTATAGAGAACTCCTGATTTTTTATATCATAAATTGGACCTTTGGCGATACTTTCTCAGAAAATTGAATGAATACTTCCATTATTTTGGTCTGTACTATTCTTTATATGAAGGTATGTTTTCTTTTAACTTAAATGCTCTCCTAATAGTTGAAACATTTATCTCATCGAAAAATGGACAACACCAGTCGATTTGTCGTATCAAAGAACCCTTATTCTCATAATTTCAGTATTTTTTGAGAGGAAAAACATTTTTCGTCAAATATGTAGCTGGACTATAGTAAGGAAAATATTGCATTTTTCGCAATACTCCCAAAATATATTTTTGGTCTATCATCCTCTCGAAACATGTTCGATTATATGGAATTTCATCTAAAATCGATAGGTGAATTTGTTAATGCCCTAATTCTATCAATTTTTCAATAACTATGGATATTTGATTTTACCCTCTTCATTGGATACTCCAAGTTTGAAGCACTCTACTTCTGAATCGCATTATTTTAGAGCACTCTCGATTTTTTATATCATAGATTGGACCTTTGACAATACTTTCTCAGAAAATTGAATGAATACTTCCATTATTTTGGTCTGTACTATTTTTTATATGAAGGCATGTTTTCTTTCAACTTAAATGCTCTCCTAATATTTGAAACATTTATCTTATCGAAAAATGGACAACACCGGTCGATTTGTCGTATCAATGAACCCTTATTCTCATAATTTCAGTATTTTTTGAGAGGAAGAACATTTTTCGTCAAATATGTAGCTGGACTATAGTAAGGAAAATATTGCATTTTTCGCAATTCTCCCAAAATATATTTTTGGCCTATCATCCTCTCGAAACATGTTCCATTAGATGAAATTTCATCTAAAATCGATAGGTGACTTTGTTAATGCGCTAATTCTATCAATTTTTGAATAACTATGGATATTTGATTTTACCCTCTTCATTGGATACTCCAAGTTTGACGCACTCTACTTCTGAATCGCATCATTTTAGAGCACTCCCGATTTTTTATATCATAGATTGGACCTTTGACGATACTTTCTCAGAAAATTGAATGAATACTTCCATTATTTTGGTCTGTACTATTTTTTATATGAAGGCATGTTTTCTTTTAACTTAAATGCTCTTCTTATATTTGAACCATTTATCTTATCGAAAAATGGACAACACCAGTCGATTTGTCGTATCAAAGAACCCTTATTCTCATAATTTCAGTATTTTTTGAGAGGAAAAACATTTTTCGTCAAATATGTAGCTGGTAAGGAAAATATTGCATTTTTCGCAATACTCCAAAAATATATTTTTGGTCTATCATCCTCTCGAAACATGTTCGATCAGATGAAATTCCATCTAAAATCGATAGGTGACTTTGTTAATGCCCTAATTCTATCAATTTTTGAATAACTATGGATATTTGATTTTACCCTCTTCATTGGATACTCCAAGTTTGACGCACTCTACTTCTGAATCGCATCATTTTAGACCACTTCCGATTTCTAATATCATAGATTGGACCTTTGACGATACTTTCTCAGAAAATTTAATGAATACTTCCATTATTTTGGTCGGTACTATTTTTTATATGAAGGCATGTTTTCTTTCAACTTAAATGCTCTTCTTATATTTGAACCATTTATCTTATCGAAAAATGGACAACACCAGTCGATTTGTCGTATCAAAGAACCCTTATTCTCATAATTCCAGTATTTTTTGAGAGGAAAAACATTTTTCGCAATACTCCCAAAATATATTTTTGGCCTATCATTCTCTCGAAACATGTTCGATTAGATGAAATTTCATTTAAAATCGATAAGTGACTTTGTTAATGCCCTAATTCTATCAATTTTTGAATAACTATGGATATTTGATTTTACCCTCTTCATTGGATACTCCAAGTTTGACGCACTCTACTTCTGAATCGCATCATTTTAGAGCACTCTCGATTTTTTATATCATAGATTGGACCTTTAACAATACTTTCTCAGAAAATTGAATGAATACTTCCATTATTTTGGTCTGTACTATTTTTTATATGAAGGCGGGTTTTCTTCTAACTTAAATGCTCTTCTTATATTTGAAACATTTATCTTATCGAAAAATGGACAACACCAGTCGATTTGTCGTATCAAAGAACCCTTATTCTCATAATTTCAGTATTTTTTGAGATGAAAAACATTTTTCGTCAAATATGTAGCTGGACTATAGTAAGGAAAATATTGCAATTTTCGCAATACTTCCAAAATATATTTTCGGCCTATCATCCACTCGAAACATGTTCGATTATATGGAATTTCATCTAAAATCGATAGGTGAATTTGTTAATGCCCTAATTCTATCAATTTTTCAATAACTATGGATATTTGATTTTACCCTCTTCATTGGATACTCCAAGTTTGACGCACTCTACTTCTGAATCGCATAATTATAGCGAACTCCCGATTTTTTATATCATAGATTGGACCTTTCACGATACTTTCTCAGAAAATTGAATGAATACTTCCATTATTTTGGTCTGTACTATTTTTCATATGAAGGCGGGATTTCTTCTAACTTAAATGCTCTTCTTATATTTGAAACATTTATCTTATCGAAAAATGGACAACACCAGTCGATTTGTCGTATCAAAGAACCCTTATTTTCATAATTTCAGTATTTTTTGAGAGGAAAAACATTTTTCGTCAAATATGTAGCTGGACTATATATAGTAAGGAAAATATTGCATTTTTCGCAATACTCTCAAAATATATTTTTGGCCTATCATCCTCTCGAAACATGTTCGATTATATGGAATTTCATCTAAAATCGATAGGTGAATTTGTTAATGCCCTAATTCTATCAATTTTTCAATAACTATGGATATTTGATTTCACCCTCTTCATTGGATACTCCAAGTTTGACGCACTCTACTTCTGAATCGCATTATTTTAGAGCACTCTCGATTTTTTATATCATAGATTGGACCTTTGACAATACTTTCTCAGAAAATTGAATGAATACTTCCATTATTTTGGTCTGTACTATTTTTTATATGAAGGCATGTTTTCCTTTAACTTAAATGCTCTCCTAATATTTGAAACATTTATCTTATCGAAAAATGGACAACACCAGTCGATTTGTCGTATCAAAGAACCCTTATTCTCATAATTTCAGTATTTTTTGAGATGTAAAACATTTTTCGTCAAATATGTAGCTGGACTATAGTAAGGAAAATATTGCATTTTTCGCAATACTACCAAAATATATTTTTGGCCTATCATCCTCTCGAAACATGTTCGATTAGATGGAATTTCATCTAAAATCGATAGGTGACTTTGTTAATGCCCTAATTCTATCAATTTTTGAATAACTATGGATATTTGATTTTACACTCTTCATTGGATACTCCAAGTTTGACGCAATCTACTTCTGAATCGCATAATTATAGAGAACTCCTGATTTTTTATATCATAGATTGGACCTTTGACGATACTTTCTCTGAAAATTGAATGAATACTTCCATTATTTTGGTCTGTACTATTTTTTATATGAAGGTATGTTTTCTTTTAACTTAAATGCTCTCCTAATATTTGAAACATCTATCTTATCGAAAAATGGACAACACCAGTCGATTTGTCGTATCAAACAAGCCTTATTCTCATAATTTCAGTATTTTTTGAGAGGAAAAACATTTTTCGTCAAATATGTAGCTGGACTATAGTAAGAAAAATATTGCATTTCTCGCAATACTCCCAAAATATATTTTTGGCCTATCATCCTCTCGAAACATGTTCCATTAGATGAAATTTCATCTTAAATCGATAGGTGACTTTGTTAATGCACTAATTCTATCAATTTTTGAATAACTATGGATATTTGATTTTACCCTCTTCATTGGATACTCCAAGTTTGACTGACGCACTCAACTTCTGAATCGCATCATTTTAGAGCACTCTCGATTTTTTATATCATAGATTGGACCTTTAACAATACTTTCTCAGAAAATTGAATGAATACTTCCATTATTTTGGTCTGTACTATTTTTTATATGAAGGCATGTTTTCCTTTAACTTAAATGCTCTCCTAATATTTGAAACATTTATCTTATCGAAAAATGGACAACACCAGTCGATTTGTCGTATCAAAGAACCCTTATTCTCATAATTTCAGTATTTTTTGAGAGGAAAAACATTTTTCGTCAAATATGTAGCTGGACTACAGTAAGGAAAATATTGCAATTTTCGCAATACTCCCAAAATATATTTTTGGCCTATCATCCTCTCGAAACATGTTCGATTATATGGAATTTCATCTAAAATCGATAGGTGAATTTGTTAATGCCCTAATTCTATCAATTTTTCAATAACTATGGATATTTGATTTTACCCTCTCCATTGGATACTCCAAGTTTGACGCACTCTACTTCTGAATCGCATAATTATAGAGAACTCCCGATTTTTTATATCATAGATTGGACCTTTGACGATACTTTCTCAGAAAATTGAATGAATACTTCCATTATTTTGGTCTGTACTATTTTTTATATGGAGGCATGTTTTCTTTTAACTTAAATGCTCTCCTTATATTTGAAACATTTATCTTATCGAAAAATGGACAACACCAGTCGATTTGTCGTATCAAAGAGCCCTTATTCTCATAATTTCAGTATTTTTTGAGAGGAAAAACATTTTTCGTCAAATATGTAGCTGGACAATAGTAAGGAAAATATTGCATTTTTCGCAATACTCCCAAAATATTTTTTTGGCCTATCATCCTCTCGAAACATGTTCGATTATATGGAATTTCATCTAAAATCGATAGGTGAATTTGTTAATGCCCTAATTCTATCAATTTTTCAATAACTATGGATATTTGATTTTACCCTCTTCATTGGATACTCCAAGTTTGACGCACTCTACTTCTGAATCGCATCATTTTAGAGCACTCTTGATTTTTTATATCATAGATTGGACCTTTGACAATACTTTCTCAGAAAATTGAATGAATACTTCCATTATTTTGGTCTGTACTATTTTTTATATGAAGGCATGTTTTCTTTTAACTTAAATGCTCTCCTAATATTTGAAACATTTATCTTATCGAAAAATGGACAACACCAGTCGATTTGTCGTATCAAAGAACCCTTATTCTCATAATTTCAGTATTTTTTGAGAGGAAAAACATTTTTCGTCAAATATGTAGCTGGACTATAGTAAGGAAAATATTGCATTTTTCGCAATACTTCCAAAATATATTTTTGGCCTATCGTCCTCTCGAAACCTGTTCCATTAGATGAAATTTCATCTAAAATCGATAGGTGACTTTGTTAATGCCCTAATTCTATCAATTTTTCAATAACTATGGATATTTGATTTTACCCTCTTCATTGGATACTCCAAGTTTGACGCACTCTACTTCTGAATCGCATTATTTTAGAGCACTCTTGATTTTTTATATCATAGATTGGACCTTTGACGATACTTTCTCAGAAAGTTGAATGAATACTCCCATTATTTTGGTCTGTACTATTTTTTATATGAAGGCATGTTTTCTTTTAACTTAAATGCTCTCCTAATATTTGAAACATTCATCTTATCGAAAAATGGACAACACCAGTCGATTTGTCGTATCAAAGAACCCGTATTCTCATAATTTCAGTATTTTTTGTGATGAAAAACATTTTTCGTCAAATATGTAGCTGGACTATAGTAAGGAAAATATTGCATTTTTCGCAATACTCCCAAAATATATTTTTGGCCTATCATCCTCTCGAAACATGTTCGATTAGATGGAATTTCATCTAAAATCGATAGGTGACTTTGTTAATGCCCTAATTCTATCAATTTTTGAATAACTATGGATATTTGATTTTACCCTCTTCATTGGATACTCCAAGTTTGACGCACTCTACTTCTGAATCGCATAATTATAGAGAACTCCTGATTTTTTATATCATAGATTGGACCTTTGACGATACTTTCTCAGAAAATTGAATGAATACTTCCATTATTTTGGTCTGTACTATTTTTTATATGAAGGCATGTTTTCTTTTAACTTAAATGCTCTCCTAATATTTGAAACATTTATCTTATCGAAAAATGGACAACACCAGTCGATTTGTCGTATCAAAGAACCCTTATTCTCATAATTTCAGTATTTTTTGAGAGGAAAAACATTTTTCGTCAAATATGTAGCTGGACTATAGTAAGGAAAATATTGCATTTTTCGCAATACTCCCAAAATATATTTTTGGCCTATCATCCTCTCGAAACATGTTCGATTAGATGGAATTTCATCTAAAATCGATAGGTGACTTTGTTAATGCCCTAATTCTATCAATTTTTCAATAACTATGGAGATTTGATTTTACCCTCTTCATTGGATACTCCAAGTTTGACGCACTCTACTTCTGAATCGCATTATTTTAGAGCACTCTCGATTTTTTATATCATAGATTGGACCTTTGACAATACTTTCCCAGAAAATTGAATGAATACTTCCATTATTTTGGTCTGTACTATTTTTTATATGAAGGCATGTTTTCCTTTAACTTAAATGCTCTCCTAATATTTGAAACATTTATGTTATCGAAAAATGGACAACACCAGTCGATTTGTCGTATCAAAGAACCCTTATTCTCATAATTTCAGTATTTTTTGAGAAGAACAACTTTTTTGGTCAAATATGTAGCTGGACTATAGTAAGAAAAATATTGCATTTTTCGCAATACTCCAAAAATATATTTTTGGTCTATCATCCTCTCGAAACATGTTCCATTAGATGAAATTTCATCTAAAATCGATAGGTGAGTTTGTTAATGCGCTAATTCTATCAATTTTTGAATAACTATGGATATTTGATTTTACCCTCTTCATTGGATACTCCAAGTTTGACGCACTCTACTTCTGAATCGCATCATTTTAGAGCACTCCCGATTTTTTATATCATAGATTGGACCTTTGACGATACTTTCTCAGAAAATTGAATGAATACTTCCATTATTTTGGTCTGTACTATTTTTTATATGAAGGTATGTTTTCTTCTAATTTAAATGCTCTCCTAATATTTGAAACATTTATCTTATCGAAAAATGGACAACACCAGTCGATTTGTCGTATCAAAGAACCCTTATTCTCATAATTTCAGTATTTTTTGAGAGGAAAAACATTTTTCGTCAAATATGTAGTAAGAAAAATATTGCATTTTTTGCAATACTCCCAAAATATATTTTTGGCCTCTCATCCTCTCGAAACATGTTCCATTAGATGAAATTTCATCTAAAATCGATAGGTGACTTTGTTAATGCACTAATTCTATCAATTTTTGAATAACTATGGATATTTGATTTTACCCTCTTCATTGGATACTACAAGTTTGACTGACGCACTCTACTTCTGAATAGCATCATTTTAGAGCACTCCCGATTTTTTATATCATAGATTGGACCTTTGACGATACTTTCTCAGAAAATTCAATGAATACTTCCATTATTTTGGTCTGTACTATTTTTTATATGAAGGCATGTTTTCTTTTAACTTAAATGCTCTTCTTATATATGAAACATTTATCTTATCGAAAAATGGACAACACCAGTCGATTTGTCGTATCAAAGAACCCTTATTCTCATAATTTCAGTATTTTTTGAGAAGAACAACTTTTTTGGTCAAATATGTAGCTGGACTATAGTAAGGAATATATTGCATTTTTCGCAATACTCCAAAAATATATTTTTGGCCTATCATCCTCTCGAAACATGTTCCATTAGATGAAATTTCATCTAAAATCGATAGGTGACTTTGTTAATGCACTAATTCTATCAATTTTTGAATAACTATGGATATTTGATTTTACCCTCTTCATTGGATACTACAAGTTTGACTGACGCACTCTACTTCTGAATAGCATCATTTTAGAGCACTCCCGATTTTTTATATCATAGATTGGACCTTTGACGATACTTTCTCAGAAAATTCAATGAATACTTCCATTATTTTGGTCTGTACTATTTTTTATATGAAGGCATGTTTTCTTTTAACTTAAATGCTCTTCTTATATATGAAACATTTATCTTATCGAAAAATGGACAACACCAGTCGATTTGTCGTATCAAAGAACCCTTATTCTCATAATTTCAGTATTTTTTGAGAGGAAAAACATTTTTCGTCAAATATGTAGCTGGACTATAGTAAGGAATATATTGCATTTTTCGCAATACTCCAAAAATATATTTTTGGCCTATCATCCTCTCTAAACATGTTTGATTAGATGAAATTCCATCTATAATCGATAGGTGACTTTGTTAATGCCCTAATTCTATCAATTTTTGAATAACTATGGATATTTGATTTTACCCTCTTCATTGGATACTCCAAGTTTGACGCACTCTACTTCTGAATCGCATTATTTTAGAGCACTCTAGATTTTTTATATCATAGATTGGATCTTTGACAATACTTTCTCAGAAAATTGAATGAATACTTCCATTATTTTGGTCTGTACTATTTTTTATATGAAGGCATGTTTTCCTTTAACTTAAATGCTCTCCTAATATTTGAAACATTCATCTTATCGAAAAATGGACAACACCAGTCGATTTGTCGTATCAAAGAACCCTTATTATCAGAATTTCAGTATTTTTTGAGATGAAAAACATTTTTCGTCAATTATGTAGCTGGACTATAGTAAGGAAAATATTGTATTTTTCGCAATACTACCAAAATATATTTTTGGCCTATCATCCTCTCGAAACATGTTCGATTAGATGGAATTTCATCTGAAATCGATAGGTGACTTTGTTAATGCCCTAATTCTATCAATTTTTGAATAACTATGGATATTTGATTTCACCCTCTTCATTGGATACTCCAAGTTTGACGCACTCTACTTCTGAATCGCATAATTATAGAGAACTCCTGATTTTTTATATCATAGATTGGACCTTTGACGATACTTTCTCAGAAAATTGAATGAATACTTCCATTATTTTGGTCTGTACTATTTTTTATATGAAGGTATGTTTTCTTCTAATTTAAATGCTCTCCTAATATTTGAAACATTTATCTTATCGAAAAATGGACAACACCAGTCGATTTGTCGTATCAAAGAACCCTTATTCTCATAATTTCAGTATTTTTTGAGAGGAAATACATTTTTCGTCAAATATGTAGTAAGAAAAATATTGCATTTTTCGCAATACTCCCAAAATATAATTTTGGCCTATCATCCTCTCGAAACATGTTCCATTAGATGAAATTTCATCTAAAATCGATAGGTGACTTTGTTAATGCACTAATTCTATCAATTTTTGAATAACTATGGATATTTGATTTTACCCTCTTCATTGGATACTACAAGTTTGACTGACGCACTCTACTTCTGAATCGCATCATTTTAGAGCACTCCCGATTTTTTATATCATAGATTGGACCTTTGACGATACTTTCTCAGAAAATTGAATGAATACTCCCATTATTTTGGTCTGTACTATTTTTTATATGAAGGCATGTTTTCTTTTAACTTAAACGCTCTTCTTATATTTGAAACATTTTTCTTATCGAAAAATGTACAACACCAGTCGATTTGTCGTATCAAAGAACCCGTATTCTCATAATTTCAGTATTTTTTGAGAGGAAAAACATTTTTCGTCAAATATGTAGCTGGACTATAGTAAGGAATATATTGCATTTTTCGCAATACTCCCAAAATATATTTTTGGCCTATCATCCTCTCGAAACATGTCCGATTATATGGAATATCATCTAAAATCGATAGGTGAATTTGTTAATGCCCTAATTCTATCAATTTTTCAATAACTATGGATATTTGATTTTACCCTCTTCATTGGATACTCCAAGTTTGACGCACTCTACTTCTGAATCGCATCATTTTAGAGCACTCCCGATTTTTTATATCATAGATTGGACCTTTGACGATACTTTCTCAGAAAATTGAATGAATACTTCCATTATTTTGGTCTGTACTATTTTTTATATGAAGGCATGTTTTCTTTTAACTTAAATGCTCTCCTAATATTTGAAACATTTTTCTTATCGAAAAATGGACAACAGCAGTCGATTTGTCGTATCAAAGAACCCGTATTCTCTTAATTTCAGTATTTTTTGAAAGGAAAAACATTTTTCGTCAGATATGTAGCTGGACTATAAATATATTTTTGGCCTATCATCATCTCGAAACATGTTCGATTAGATGAAATTTCATCTAAAATCGATAGGTGAGATGACTTTGTTAATGCCCTAATTCTATCAATTTTTTAATAACTATGGATATTTGATTTTACTCTCTTCATTGGATACTCCAAGTTTGACGCACTCTACTTCTGAATCGCATAATTATAGAGAACTCCTGATTTTTTATATCATAGATTGGACCTTTGGCGATACTTTCTCAGAAAATTGAATGAATACTTCCATTATTTTGGTCTGTACTATTCTTTATATGAAGGTATGTTTTCTTTTAACTTAAATGCTCTCCTAATAGTTGAAACATTTATCTCATCGAAAAATGGACAACACCAGTCGATTTGTCGTATCAAAGAACCCTTATTCTCATAATTTCAGTATTTTTTGAGAGGAAAAACATTTTTCGTCAAATATGTAGCTGGACTATAGTAAGGATAATATTGCATTTTTCGCAATACTCCCAAAATATATTTTTGGTCTATCATCCTCTCGAAACATGTTCGATTATATGGAATTTCATCTAAAATCGATAGGTGAATTTGTTAATGCCCTAATTCTATCAATTTTTCAATAACTATGGATATTTGATTTTACCCTCTTCATTGGATACTCCAAGTTTGAAGCACTCTACTTCTGAATCGCATTATTTTAGAGCACTCTCGATTTTTTATATCATAGATTGGACCTTTGACAATACTTTCTCAGAAAATTGAATGAATACTTCCATTATTTTGGTCTGTACTATTTTTTATATGAAGGCATGTTTTCTTTCAACTTAAATGCTGTCCTAATATTTGAAACATTTATCTTATCGAAAAATGGACAACACCGGTCGATTTGTCGTATCAATGAACCCTTATTCTCATAATTTCAGTATTTTTTGAGAGGAAGAACATTTTTCGTCAAATATGTAGCTGGACTATAGTAAGGAAAATATTGCATTTTTCGCAATTCTCCCAAAATATATTTTTGGCCTATCATCCTCTCGAAACATGTTCCATTAGATGAAATTTCATCTAAAATCGATAGGTGACTTTGTTAATGCGCTAATTCTATCAATTTTTGAATAACTATGGATATTTGATTTTACCCTCTTCATTGGATACTCCAAGTTTGACGCACTCTACTTCTGAATCGCATCATTTTAGAGCACTCCCGATTTTTTATATCATAGATTGGACCTTTGACGATACTTCCTCAGAAAATTGAATGAATACTTCCATTATTTTGGTCTGTACTATTTTTTATATGAAGACATGTTTTCTTTTAACTTAAATGCTCTTCTTATATTTGAACCATTTATCTTATCGAAAAATGGACAACACCAGTCGATTTGTCGTATCAAAGAACCCTTATTCTCATAATTTCAGTATTTTTTGAGAGGAAAAACATTTTTCGTCAAATATGTAGCTGGTAAGGAAAATATTGCATTTTTCGCAATACTCCAAAAATATATTTTTGGTCTATCATCCTCTCGAAACATGTTCGATCAGATGAAATTCCATCTAAAATCGATAGGTGACTTTGTTAATGCCCTAATTCTATCAATTTTTGAATAACTATGGATATTTGATTTTACCCTCTTCATTGGATACTCCAAGTTTGACGCACTCTACTTCTGAATCGCATCATTTTAGAGCACTTCCGATTTCTAATATCATAGATTGGACCTTTGACGATACTTTCTCAGAAAATTTAATGAATACTTCCATTATTTTGGTCGGTACTATTTTTTATATGAAGGCATGTTTTCTTTTAACTTAAATGCTCTTCTTATATTTGAACCATTTATCTTATCGAAAAATGGACAACACCAGTCGATTTGTCGTATCAAAGAACCCTTATTCTCATAATTCCAGTATTTTTTGAGAGGAAGAACATTTTTCGCAATACTCCCAAAATATATTTTTGGCCTATCATTCTCTCGAAACATGTTCGATTAGATGAAATTTCATTTAAAATCGATAAGTGACTTTGTTAATGCCCTAATTCTATCAATTTTTGAATAACTATGGATATTTGATTTTACCCTCTTCATTGGATACTCCAAGTTTGACGCACTCTACTTCTGAATCGCATCATTTTAGAGCACTCTCGATTTTTTATATCATAGATTGGACCTTTAACAATACTTTCTCAGAAAATTGAATGAATACTTCCATTATTTTGGTCTGTACTATTTTTTATATGAAGGCGGGTTTTCTTCTAACTTAAATGCTCTTCTTATATTTGAAACATTTATCTTATCGAAAAATGGACAACACCAGTCGATTTGTCGTATCAAAGAACCCTTATTCTCATAATTTCAGTATTTTTTGAGATGAAAAACATTTTTCGTCAAATATGTAGCTGGACTATAGTAAGGAAAATATTGCAATTTTCGCAATACTCCCAAAATATATTTTCGGCCTATCATCCACTCGAAACATGTTCGATTATATGGAATTTCATCTAAAATCGATAGGTGAATTTGTTAATGCCCTAATTCTATCAATTTTTCAATAACTATGGATATTTGATTTTACCCTCTTCATTGGATACTCCAAGTTTGACGCACTCTACTTCTGAATCGCATAATTATAGCGAACTCCCGATTTTTTATATCATAGATTGGACCTTTCACGATACTTTCTCAGAAAATTGAATGAATACTTCCATTATTTTGGTCTGTACTATTTTTCATATGAAGGCGGGATTTCTTCTAACTTAAATGCTCTTCTTATATTTGAAACATTTATCTTATCGAAAAATGGACAACACCAGTCGATTTGTCGTATCAAAGAACCCTTATTCTCATAATTTCAGTATTTTTTGAGAGGAAAAACATTTTTCGTCAAATATGTAGCTGGACTATATATAGTAAGGAAAATATTGCATTTTTCGCAATACTCTCAAAATATATTTTTGGCCTATCATCCTCTCGAAACATGTTCGATTATATGGAATTTCATCTAAAATCGATAGGTGAATTTGTTAATGCCCTAATTCTATCAATTTTTCAATAACTATGGATATTTGATTTCACCCTCTTCATTGGATACTCCAAGTTTGACGCACTCTACTTCTGAATCGCATTATTTTAGAGCACTCTCGATTTTTTATATCATAGATTGGACCTTTGACAATACTTTCTCAGAAAATTGAATGAATACTTCCATTATTTTGGTCTGTACTATTTTTTATATGAAGGCATGTTTTCCTTTAACTTAAATGCTCTCCTAATATTTGAAACATTTATCTTATCGAAAAATGGACAACACCAGTCGATTTGTCGTATCAAAGAACCCTTATTCTCATAATTTCAGTATTTTTTGAGATGTAAAACATTTTTCGTCAAATATGTAGCTGGACTATAGTAAGGAAAATATTGCATTTTTCGCAATACTACCAAAATATATTTTTGGCCTATCATCCTCTCGAAACATGTTCGATTAGATGGAATTTCATCTAAAATCGATAGGTGACTTTGTTAATGCCCTAATTCTATCAATTTTTGAATAACTATGGATATTTGATTTTACACTCTTCATTGGATACTCCAAGTTTGACGCAATCTACTTCTGAATCGCATAATTATAGAGAACTCCTGATTTTTTATATCATAGATTGGACCTTTGACGATACTTTCTCTGAAAATTGAATGAATACTTCCATTATTTTGGTCTGTACTATTTTTTATATGAAGGTATGTTTTCTTTTAACTTAAATGCTCTCCTAATATTTGAAACATCTATCTTATCGAAAAATGGACAACACCAGTCGATTTGTCGTATCAAACAAGCCTTATTCTCATAATTTCAGTATTTTTTGAGAGGAAAAACATTTTTCGTCAAATATGTAGCTGGACTATAGTAAGAAAAATATTGCATTTCTCGCAATACTCCCAAAATATATTTTTGGCCTATCATCCTCTCGAAACATGTTCCATTAGATGAAATTTCATCTTAAATCGATAGGTGACTTTGTTAATGCACTAATTCTATCAATTTTTGAATAACTATGGATATTTGATTTTACCCTCTTCATTGGATACTCCAAGTTTGACTGAAGCACTCAACTTCTGAATCGCATCATTTTAGAGCACTCTCGATTTTTTATATCATAGATTGGACCTTTAACAATACTTTCTCAGAAAATTGAATGAATACTTCCATTATTTTGGTCTGTACTATTTTTTATATGAAGGCATGTTTTCCTTTAACTTAAATGCTCTCCTAATATTTGAAACATTTATCTTATCGAAAAATGGACAACACCAGTCGATTTGTCGTATCAAAGAACCCTTATTCTCATAATTTCAGTATTTTTTGAGAGGAAAAACATTTTTCGTCAAATATGTAGCTGGACTACAGTAAGGAAAATATTGCAATTTTCGCAATACTCCCAAAATATATTTTTGGCCTATCATCCTCTCGAAACATGTTCGATTATATGGAATTTCATCTAAAATCGATAGGTGAATTTGTTAATGCCCTAATTCTATCAATTTTTCAATAACTATGGATATTTGATTTTACCCTCTCCATTGGATACTCCAAGTTTGACGCACTCTACTTCTGAATCGCATAATTATAGAGAACTCCCGATTTTTTATATCATAGATTGGACCTTTGACGATACTTTCTCAGAAAATTGAATGAATACTTCCATTATTTTGGTCTGTACTATTTTTTATATGAAGGCATGTTTTCTTTTAACTTAAATGCCCTCCTTATATTTGAAACATTTATCTTATCGAAAAATGGACAACACCAGTCGATTTGTCGTATCAAAGAGCCCTTATTCTCATAATTTCAGTATTTTTTGAGAGGAAAAACATTTTTCGTCAAATATGTAGCTGGACTATAGTAAGGAAAATATTGCATTTTTCGCAATACTTCCAAAATATATTTTTGGCCTATCATCCTCTCGAAACCTGTTCCATTAGATGAAATTTCATCTAAAATCGATAGGTGACTTTGTTAATGCCCTAATTCTATCAATTTTTCAATAACTATGGATATTTGATTTTACCCTCTTCATTGGATACTCCAAGTTTAACGCACTCTACTTCTGAATCGCATTATTTTAGAGCACTCTTGATTTTTTATATCATAGATTGGACCTTTGACGATACTTTCTCAGAAAGTTGAATGAATACTCCCATTATTTTGGTCTGTACTATTTTTTATATGAAGGCATGTTTTCTTTTAACTTAAATGCTCTCCTAATATTTGAAACATTTATCTTATCGAAAAATGGACAACACCAGTCGATTTGTCGTATCAAAGAACCCTTATTCTCATAATTTCAGTATTTTTTGAGAGGAAAAACATTTTTCGTCAAATATGTAGCTGGACTATAGTAAGGAAAATATTGCATTTTTCGCAATACTTCCAAAATATATTTTTGGCCTATCATCCTCTCGAAACCTGTTCCATTAGATGAAATTTCATCTAAAATCGATAGGTGACTTTGTTAATGCCCTAATTCTATCAATTTTTCAATAACTATGGAGATTTGATTTTACCCTCTTCATTGGATACTCCAAGTTTGACGCACTCTACTTCTGAATCGCATTATTTTAGAGCACTCTCGATTTTTTATATCATAGATTGGACTTTTGACGATACTTTCTCAGAAAATTGAATGAATACTTCCATTATTTTGGTCTGTACTATTTTTTATATGAAGGCATGTTTTCCTTTAACTTAAATGCTCTCCTAATATTTGAAACATTTATGTTATCGAAAAATGGACAACACCAGTCGATTTGTCGTATCAAAGAACCCTTATTCTCATAATTTCAGTATTTTTTGAGAGGAAAAACATTTTTCGTCAAATATGTAGCTGGACTACAGTAAGGAAAATATTGCATTTCTCGCAATACTCCCAAAATATATTTTTGGCCTATCATCCTCTCGAAACATGTTCCATTAGATGAAATTTCATCTTAAATCGATAGGTGACTTTGTTAATGCACTAATTCTATCAATTTTTGAATAACTATGGATATTTGATTTTACCCTCTTCATTGGATACTCCAAGTTTGACTGACGCACTCAACTTCTGAATCGCATCATTTTAGAGCACTCTCGATTTTTTATATCATAGATTGGACCTTTAACAATACTTTCTCAGAAAATTGAATGAATACTTCCATTATTTTGGTCTGTACTATTTTTTATATGAAGGCATGTTTTCCTTTAACTTAAATGCTCTCCTAATATTTGAAACATTTATCTTATCGAAAAATGGACAACACCAGTCGATTTGTCGTATCAAAGAACCCTTATTCTCATAATTTCAGTATTTTTTGAGAGGAAAAACATTTTTCGTCAAATATGTAGCTGGACTACAGTAAGGAAAATATTGCAATTTTCGCAATACTCCCAAAATATATTTTTGGCCTATCATCCTCTCGAAACATGTTCGATTATATGGAATTTCATCTAAAATCGATAGGTGAATTTGTTAATGCCCTAATTCTATCAATTTTTCAATAACTATGGATATTTGATTTTACCCTCTCCATTGGATACTCCAAGTTTGACGCACTCTACTTCTGAATCGCATAAGTATAGAGAACTCCCGATTTTTTATATCATAGATTGGACCTTTGACGATACTTTCTCAGAAAATTGAATGAATACTTCCATTATTTTGGTCTGTACTATTTTTTATATGAAGGCATGTTTTCTTTTAACTTAAATGCCCTCCTTATATTTGAAACATTTATCTTATCGAAAAATGGACAACACCAGTCGATTTGTCGTATCAAAGAGCCCTTATTCTCATAATTTCAGTATTTTTTGAGAGGAAAAACATTTTTCGTCAAATATGTAGCTGGACTATAGTAAGGAAAATATTGCATTTTTCGCAATACTTCCAAAATATATTTTTGGCCTATCATCCTCTCGAAACCTGTTCCATTAGATGAAATTTCATCTAAAATCGATAGGTGACTTTGTTAATGCCCTAATTCTATCAATTTTTCAATAACTATGGATATTTGATTTTACCCTCTTCATTGGATACTCCAAGTTTAACGCACTCTACTTCTGAATCGCATTATTTTAGAGCACTCTTGATTTTTTATATCATAGATTGGACCTTTGACGATACTTTCTCAGAAAGTTGAATGAATACTCCCATTATTTTGGTCTGTACTATTTTTTATATGAAGGCATGTTTTCTTTTAACTTAAATGCTCTCCTAATATTTGAAACATTTATCTTATCGAAAAATGGACAACACCAGTCGATTTGTCGTATCAAAGAACCCTTATTCTCATAATTTCAGTATTTTTTGAGAGGAAAAACATTTTTCGTCAAATATGTAGCTGGACTATAGTAAGGAAAATATTGCATTTTTCGCAATACTTCCAAAATATATTTTTGGCCTATCATCCTCTCGAAACCTGTTCCATTAGATGAAATTTCATCTAAAATCGATAGGTGACTTTGTTAATGCCCTAATTCTATCAATTTTTCAATAACTATGGAGATTTGATTTTACCCTCTTCATTGGATACTCCAAGTTTGACGCACTCTACTTCTGAATCGCATTATTTTAGAGCACTCTCGATTTTTTATATCATAGATTGGACTTTTGACGATACTTTCTCAGAAAATTGAATGAATACTTCCATTATTTTGGTCTGTACTATTTTTTATATGAAGGCATGTTTTCCTTTAACTTAAATGCTCTCCTAATATTTGAAACATTTATGTTATCGAAAAATGGACAACACCAGTCGATTTGTCGTAACAAAGAACCCTTATTCTCATAATTTCAGTATTTTTTGAGATGAAAAACATTTTTCGTCAAATATGTAGCTGGAAAATATTGCATTTTTCGCAATACTACCAAAATATATTTTTAGCCTATCATCCTCTCGAAACATGTTCGATTAGATGGAATTTCATCTAAAATCGATAGGTGAATTTGTTAATGCCCTAATTCTATCAATTTTTCAATAACTATGGATATTTGATTTTACCCTCTTCATTGGATACTCCAAGTTTGACGCACTCTACTTCTGAATCGCATTATGTTAGAGCACTCTCGATTTTTTATATCATATATTGGACCTTTGACAATACTTTCTCAGAAAATTGAATGAATACTTCCATTATTTTGGTCTGTACTATTTCTTATATGAAGGCATGTTTTCCTTTAACTTAAATACTCTCCTAATACTTGAAACATTTATGTTATCGAAAAATGGACAACACCAGTCGATTTGTCGTATCAAAGAACCCTCATTCTCATAATTTCAGTATTTTTTGAGATGAAAAACATTTTTCGTCAAATATGTAGCTGGAAAATATTGCATTTTTCGCAATACTACCAAAATATATTTTTAGCCTATCATCCTCTCGAAACATGTTCGATTAGATGGAATTTCATCTAAAATCGATAGGTGACTTTGTTAATGCCCTAATTCTATCAATTTTTGAATAACTATGGATATTTGATTTTACCCTCTTCATTGGATACTCCAAGTTTGACGCACTCTACTTCTGAATCGCATAATTATAGAGAACTCCTGATTTTTTATATCATAGATTGGACCTTGGACGATACTTTCTCAGAAAATTGAATGAATACTTCCATTATTTTGGTCTGTACTATTTTTTATATGAAGGCATGTTTTCTTTCAACTTAAATGCTCTCCTAATATTTGAAACATTTATCTTATCGAAAAATGGACAACACCGGTCGATTTGTCGTATCAAAGAACCCGTATTCTCATAATTTCAGTATTTTTTGAGAAGAACAACTTTTTTGGTCAAATATGTAGCTGGACTATAGTAAGAAAAATATTGCATTTTTCGCAATACTCCAAAAATATATTTTTGGTCTATCATCCTCTCGAAACATGTTCCATTAGATGAAATTTCATCTAAAATCGATAGGTAACTTTGTTAATGTGCTAATTCTATCAATTTTTGAATAACTATGGATATTTGATTTTACCCTCTTCATTGGATACTCCAAGTTTGACGCACTCTACTTCTGAATCGCATCATTTTAGAGCACTCCCGATTTTTTATATCATAGATTGGACCTTTGACGATACTTTCTCAGAAAATTGAATGAATACTTCCATTATTTTGGTCTGTACTATTTTTTATATGAAGGTATGTTTTCTTCTAATTTAAATGCTCTCCTAATATTTGAAACATTTATCTTATCGAAAAATGGACAACACCAGTCGATTTGTCGTATCAAAGAACCCTTATTCTCATAATTTCAGTATTTTTTGAGAGGAAAAACATTTTTCGTCAAATATGTAGTAAGAAAAATATTGCATTTTTTGCAATACTCCCAAAATATATTTTTGGCCTCTCATCCTCTCGAAACATGTTCCATTAGATGAAATTTCATCTAAAATCGATAGGTGACTTTGTTAATGCGCTAATTCTATCAATTTTTGAATAACTATGGATATTTGATTTTACCCTCTTCATTGGATACTCCAAGTTTGACGCACTCTACTTCTGAATCGCATCATTTTAGAGCACTCCCGATTTTTTATATCATAGATTGGACCGTTTACGATACTTTCTCAGAAAATTGAATGGATACTTCCATTATTTTGGTCTGTACTATTTTTTATATGAAGGCATGTTTTCTTTTAACTTAAATGCTCTCCTAATATTTGAAACATTTTTCTTATCGAAAAATGGACAACACCAGTCGATTTAACGTATCAAAGAACCCGTATTCCCATAATTTCAGTATTTTTTGAGAAGAACAACTTTTTTGGTCAAATATGTAGCTGGACTATAGTAAGGAATATATTGCATTTTTCGCAATACTCCAAAAATATATTTTTGGCCTATCATCCTCTCGAAACATGTTCCATTAGATGAAATTTCATCTAAAATCGATAGGTGACTTTGTTAATGCACTAATTCTATCAATTTTTGAATAACTATGGATATTTGATTTTACCCTCTTCATTGGATACTACAAGTTTGACTGACGCACTCTACTTCTGAATCGCATCATTTTAGAGCACTCCCGATTTTTTATATCATAGATTGGACCTTTGACGATACTTTCTCAGAAAATTGAATGAATACTTCCATTATTTTGGTCTGTACTATTTTTTATATGAAGGCATGTTTTCATTCAACTTAAATGCTCTCCTAATATTTGAAACATTTATCTTATCGAAAAATGGACAACACCGATCGATTTGTCGTATCAAAGAACCCGTATTCTCATAATTTCAGTATTTTTTGAGAAGAACAACTTTTTTGGTCAAATATGTAGCTGGACTATAGTAAGGAATATATTGCATTTTTCGCAATACTCCAAAAATATATTTTTGGCCTATCATCCTCTCTAAACATGTTTGATTAGATGAAATTCCATCTATAATCGATAGGTGACTTTGTTAATGCCCTAATTCTATCAATTTTTGAATAACTATGGATATTTGATTTTACCCTCTTCATTGGATACTCCAAGTTTGACGCACTCTACTTCTGAATCGCATCATTTTAGAGCACTTCCGATTTTTTATATCATAGATTGGACCTTTGACGATACTTTCTCAGAAAATTCAATGAATACTTCCATTATTTTGGTCTGTACTATTTTTTATATGAAGGCATGTTTTCTTTTAACTTAAATACTCTTCTTATATATGAAACATTTATCTTATCGAAAAATGGACAACACCAGTCGATTTGTCGTATCAAAAAACCCTTATTCTCATAATTTCAGTATTTTTTGAGAGGAAAAACATTTTTCGTCAAATATGTAGCTGGACTATAGTAAGGAAAATATTGCATTTTTCGCAATACTCCCAAAATATATTTTTGGCCTATCATCCTCTCGAAACATGTTCGATTATATGGAATTTCATCTAAAATCGATAGGTGAATTTGTTAATGCCCTAATTCTATCAATTTTTCAATAACTATGGATATTTGATTTTACCCTTTCCATTGGATACTCCAAGTTTGACGCACTCTACTTCTGAATCGCATTATTTTAGAGCACTCTAGATTTTTTATATCAAAGATTGGATCTTTGACAATACTTTCTCAGAAAATTGAATGAATACTTCCATTATTTTGGTCTGTACTATTTTTTATATGAAGGCATGTTTTCCTTTAACTTAAATGCTCTCCTAATATTTGAAACATTCATCTTATCGAAAAATGGACAACACCAGTCGATTTGTCGTATCAAAGAACCCTTATTATCAGAATTTCAGTATTTTTTGAGATGAAAAACATTTTTCGTCAATTATGTAGCTGGACTATAGTAAGGAAAATATTGTATTTTTCGCAATACTACCAAAATATATTTTTGGCCTATCATCCTCTCGAAACATGTTCGATTAGATGGAATTTCATCTGAAATCGATAGGTGACTTTGTTAATGCCCTAATTCTATCAATTTTTGAATAACTATGGATATTTGATTTCACCCTCTTCATTGGATACTCCAAGTTTGACGCACTCTACTTCTGAATCGCATAATTATAGAGAACTCCTGATTTTTTATATCATAGATTGGACCTTTGACGATACTTTCTCAGAAAATTGAATGAATACTTCCATTATTTTGGTCTGTACTATTTTTTATATGAAGGTATGTTTTCTTCTAATTTAAATGCTCTCCTAATATTTGAAACATTTATCTTATCGAAAAATGGACAACACCAGTCGATTTGTCGTATCAAAGAACCCTTATTCTCATAATTTCAGTATTTTTTGAGAGGAAATACATTTTTCGTCAAATATGTAGTAAGAAAAATATTGCATTTTTCGCAATACTCCCAAAATATAATTTTGGCCTATCATCCTCTCGAAACAGGTTCCATTAGATGAAATTTCATTTAAAATCGATAGGTGACTTTGTTAATGCACTAATTCTATCAATTTTTGAATAACTATGGATATTTGATTTTACCCTCTTCATTGGATACTACAAGTTTGACTGACGCACTCTACTTCTGAATCGCATCATTTTAGAGCACTCCCGATTTTTTATATCATAGATTGGACCTTTGACGATACTTTCTCAGAAAATTGAATGAATACTCCCATTATTTTGGTCTGTACTATTTTTTATATGAAGGCATGTTTTCTTTTAACTTAAACGCTCTTCTTATATTTGAAACATTTATCTTATCGGAAAATGGACAACACCAGTCGATTTGTCGTATCAAAGAACCCTTATTCTCATAATTTCAGTATTTTTTGAGAGGAAAAACATTTTTCATCAAATATGTAGCTGGACTATAGTAAGGAAAATATTGCATTTTTCGCAATACTCCCAAAATATATTTTTGGCCTCTCATCCTCTCGAAACATGTTCGATTATATGGAATTTCATCTAAAATCGATAGGTGAATTTGTTAATGCGCTAATTCTATCAATTTTTGAATAACTATGGATATTTGATTTTACCCTCTTCATTGGATACTCCAAGTTTGACGCACTCTACTTCTGAATCGCATCATTTTAGAGCACTCCCGATTTTTTATATCATAGATTGGACCTTTGACGATACTTTCTCAGAAAATTGAATGAATACTCCCATTATTTTGGTCTGTACTATTTTTTATATGAAGGCATGTTTTCTTTCAACTTAAATGCTCTCCTAATATTTGAAACATTTATCTTATCGAAAAATGGACAACACCGGTCGATTTGTCGTATCAAAGAACCCTTATTCTCATAATTTCAGTATTTATTGAGAGGAAGAACATTTTTCGTCAAATATGTAGCTGGACTATAGTAAGGAAAATATTGCATTTTTCGCAATACTCCCAAAATATATTTTTGGCCTCTCATCCTCTCGAAACATGTTCCATTAGATGAAATTTCATCTAAAATCGATAGGTGACTTTGTTAATGCGCTAATTCTATCAATTTTTGAATAACTATGGATATTTGATTTTACCCTCTTCATTGGATACTCCAAGTTTGACGCACTCTACTTCTGAATCGCATCATTTTAGAGCACTCCCGATTTTTTATATCATAGATTGGACCGTTTACGATACTTTCTCAGAAAATTGAATGGATACTTCCATTATTTTGGTCTGTACTATTTTTTATATGAAGGCATGTTTTCTTTTAACTTAAATGCTCTCCTAATATTTGAAACATTTTTCTTATCGAAAAATGGACAACACCAGTCGATTTAACGTATCAAAGAACCCGTATTCTCATAATTTCAGTATTTTTTGAGAAGAACAACTTTTTTGGTCAAATATGTAGCTGGACTATAGTAAGGAATATATTGCATTTTTCGCAATACTCCAAAAATATATTTTTGGCCTATCATCCTCTCTAAACATGTTTGATTAGATGAAATTCCATCTATAATCGATAGGTGACTTTGTTAATGCCCTAATTCTATCAATTTTTGAATAACTATGGATATTTGATTTTACCCTCTTCATTGGATACTCCAAGTTTGACGCACTCTACTTCTGAATCGCATCATTTTAGAGCACTTCCGATTTTTTATATCATAGATTGGACCTTTGACGATACTTTCTCAAAAAATTTAATGAATACTTCCATTATTTTGGTCTGTACTATTTTTTATATGAAGGCATGTTTTCTTTTAACTTAAATGCTCTCCTAATATTTGAAACATTTATCTTATCGAAAAATGGACAACACCAGTCGATTTGTCGTATCAAAGAACCCTTATTCTCATAATTTCAGTATTTTTTGAGAGGAAAAACATTTTTCGTCAAATATGTAGCTGGAAAATATTGCATTTTTCGCAATACTCCAAAAATATATTTTTGGCTCATCATCCTCTCGAAACATGTTCGATTAGATGGAATTCCATCTAAAATCGATAGGTGACTTTGTTAATGCCCTAATTCTATCAATTTTTGAATAACTATGGATATTTGATTTTACCCTCTTCATTGGATTCTCCAAGTTTGACGCACTCTACTTCTGAATCGCATCATTTTAGAGCACTCCCGATTTTTTATATCATAGATTGGACCTTTGACAATACTTTCTCAGAAAATTGAATGAATACTTCCATTATTTTGGTCTGTACTATTTTTCATATGAAGGCGGGATTTCTTCTAACTTAAATGCTCTTCTTATATTTGAAACATTTATCTTATCGAAAAATGGACAACACCAGTCGATTTGTCGTATCAAAGAACCCTTATTCTCATAATTTCAGTATTTTTTGAGATGAAAAACATTTTTCGTCAAATATGTAGCTGGACTATAGTAAGGAAAATATTGCAATTTTCGCAATACTCCCAAAATATATTTTCGGCCTATCATCCACTCGAAACATGTTCGATTATATGGAATTTCATCTAAAATCGATAGGTGAATTTGTTAATGCCCTAATTCTATCAATTTTTCAATAACTATGGATATTTGATTTTACCCTCTTCATTGGATACTCCAAGTTTGACGCACTCTACTTCTGAATCGCATAATTATAGCGAACTCCCGATTTTTTATATCATAGATTGGACCTTTCACGATACTTTCTCAGAAAATTGAATGAATACTTCCATTATTTTGGTCTGTACTATTTTTCATATGAAGGCGGGATTTCTTCTAACTTAAATGCTCTTCTTATATTTGAAACATTTATCTTATCGAAAAATGGACAACACCAGTCGATTTGTCGTATCAAAGAACCCTTATTCTCATAATTTCAGTATTTTTTGAGAGGAAAAACATTTTTCGTCAAATATGTAGCTGGACTATATATAGTAAGGAAAATATTGCATTTTTCGCAATACTCTCAAAATATATTTTTGGCCTATCATCCTCTCGAAACATGTTCGATTATATGGAATTTCATCTAAAATCGATAGGTGAATTTGTTAATGCCCTAATTCTATCAATTTTTCAATAACTATGGATATTTGATTTCACCCTCTTCATTGGATACTCCAAGTTTGACGCACTCTACTTCTGAATCGCATTATTTTAGAGCACTCTCGATTTTTTATATCATAGATTGGACCTTTGACAATACTTTCTCAGAAAATTGAATGAATACTTCCATTATTTTGGTCTGTACTATTTTTTATATGAAGGCATGTTTTCCTTTAACTTAAATGCTCTCCTAATATTTGAAACATTTATCTTATCGAAAAATGGACAACACCAGTCGATTTGTCGTATCAAAGAACCCTTATTCTCATAATTTCAGTATTTTTTGAGATGTAAAACATTTTTCGTCAAATATGTAGCTGGACTATAGTAAGGAAAATATTGCATTTTTCGCAATACTACCAAAATATATTTTTGGCCTATCATCCTCTCGAAACATGTTCGATTAGATGGAATTTCATCTAAAATCGATAGGTGACTTTGTTAATGCCCTAATTCTATCAATTTTTGAATAACTATGGATATTTGATTTTACACTCTTCATTGGATACTCCAAGTTTGACGCAATCTACTTCTGAATCGCATAATTATAGAGAACTCCTGATTTTTTATATCATAGATTGGACCTTTGACGATACTTTCTCTGAAAATTGAATGAATACTTCCATTATTTTGGTCTGTACTATTTTTTATATGAAGGTATGTTTTCTTTTAACTTAAATGCTCTCCTAATATTTGAAACATCTATCTTATCGAAAAATGGACAACACCAGTCGATTTGTCGTATCAAACAAGCCTTATTCTCATAATTTCAGTATTTTTTGAGAGGAAAAACATTTTTCGTCAAATATGTAGCTGGACTATAGTAAGAAAAATATTGCATTTCTCGCAATACTCCCAAAATATATTTTTGGCCTATCATCCTCTCGAAACATGTTCCATTAGATGAAATTTCATCTTAAATCGATAGGTAACTTTGTTAATGCACTAATTCTATCAATTTTTGAATAACTATGGATATTTGATTTTACCCTCTTCATTGGATACTCCAAGTTTGACTGACGCACTCAACTTCTGAATCGCATCATTTTAGAGCACTCTCGATTTTTTATATCATAGATTGGACCTTTAACAATACTTTCTCAGAAAATTGAATGAATACTTCCATTATTTTGGTCTGTACTATTTTTTATATGAAGGCATGTTTTCCTTTAACTTAAATGCTCTCCTAATATTTGAAACATTTATCTTATCGAAAAATGGACAACACCAGTCGATTTGTCGTATCAAAGAACCATTATTCTCATAATTTCAGTATTTTTTGAGAGGAAAAACATTTTTCGTCAAATATGTAGCTGGACTACAGTAAGGAAAATATTGCAATTTTCGCAATACTCCCAAAATATATTTTTGGCCTATCATCCTCTCGAAACATGTTCGATTATATGGAATTTCATCTAAAATCGATAGGTGAATTTGTTAATGCCCTAATTCTATCAATTTTTCAATAACTATGGATATTTGATTTTACCCTCTCCATTGGATACTCCAAGTTTGACGCACTCTACTTCTGAATCGCATAATTATAGAGAACTCCCGATTTTTTATATCATAGATTGGACCTTTGACGATACTTTCTCAGAAAATTGAATGAATACTTCCATTATTTTGGTCTGTACTATTTTTTATATGAAGGCATGTTTTCTTTTAACTTAAATGCTCTCCTTATATTTGAAACATTTATCTTATCGAAAAATGGACAACACCAGTCGATTTGTCGTATCAAAGAGCCCTTATTCTCATAATTTCAGTATTTTTTGAGAGGAAAAACATTTTTCGTCAAATATGTAGCTGGACAATAGTAAGGAAAATATTGCATTTTTCGCAATACTCCCAAAATATTTTTTTGGCCTATCATCCTCTCGAAACATGTTCGATTATATGGAATTTCATCTAAAATCGATAGGTGAATTTGTTAATGCCCTAATTCTATCAATTTTTCAATAACTATGGATATTTGATTTTACCCTCTTCATTGGATACTCCAAGTTTGACGCACTCTACTTCTGAATCGCATTATTTTAGAGCACTCTTGATTTTTTATATCATAGATTGGACCTTTGACAATACTTTCTCAGAAAATTGAATGAATACCTCCATTATTTTGGTCTGTACTATTTTTTATATGAAGGCATGTTTTCTTTTAACTTAAGTGCTCTCCTAATATTTGAAACATTTATCTTATCGAAAAATGGACAACACCAGTCGATTTGTCGTATCAAAGAACCCTTATTCTCATAATTTCAGTATTTTTTGAGAGGAAAAACATTTTTCGTCAAATATGTAGCTGGACTATAGTAAGGAAAATATTGCATTTTTCGCAATACTTCCAAAATATATTTTTGGCCTATCATCCTCTCGAAACCTGTTCCATTAGATGAAATTTCATCTAAAATCGATAGGTGACTTTGTTAATGCCCTAATTCTATCAATTTTTCAATAACTATGGATATTTGATTTTACCCTCTTCATTGGATACTCCAAGTTTGACGCACTCTACTTCTGAATCGCATTATTTTAGAGCACTCTTGATTTTTTATATCATAGATTGGACCTTTGACGATACTTTCTCAGAAAGTTGAATGAATACTCCCATTATTTTGGTCTGTACTATTTTTTATATGAAGGCATGTTTTCTTTTAACTTAAATGCTCTCCTAATATTTGAAACATTCATCTTATCGAAAAATGGACAACACCAGTCGATTTGTCGTATCAAAGAACCCGTATTCTCATAATTTCAGTATTTTTTGTGATGAAAAACATTTTTCGTCAAATATGTAGCTGGACTATAGTAAGGAAAATATTGCATTTTCCGCAATACTCCCAAAATATATTTTTGGCCTATCATCCTCTCGAAACATGTTCGATTAGATGGAATTTCATCTAAAATCGATAGGTGACTTTGTTAATGCCCTAATTCTATCAATTTTTGAATAACTATGGATATTTGATTTTACCCTCTTCATTGGATACTCCAAGTTTGACGCACTCTACTTCTGAATCGCATAATTATAGAGAACTCCTGATTTTTTATATCATAGATTGGACTTTTGACGATACTTTCTCAGAAAATTGAATGAATACTTCCATTATTTTGGTCTGTACTATTTTTTATATGAAGGCATGTTTTCTTTTAACTTAAATGCTCTCCTAATATTTGAAACATTTATCTTATCGAAAAATGGACAACACCAGTCGATTTGTCGTATCAAAGAACCCTTATTCTCATAATTTCAGTATTTTTTGAGAGGAAAAACATTTTTCGTCAAATATGTAGCTGGACTATAGTAAGGAAAATATTGCATTTTTCGCAATACTCCCAAAATATATTTTTGGCCTATCATCCTCTCGAAACATGTTCGATTAGATGGAATTTCATCTAAAATCGATAGGTGACTTTGTTAATGCCCTAATTCTATCAATTTTTCAATAACTATGGAGATTTGATTTTACCCTCTTCATTGGATACTCCAAGTTTGACGCACTCTACTTCTGAATCGCATTATTTTAGAGCACTCTCGATTTTTTATATCATAGATTGGACCTTTGACAATACTTTCCCAGAAAATTGAATGAATACTTCCATTATTTTGGTCTGTACTATTTTTTATATGAAGGCATGTTTTCCTTTAACTTAAATGCTCTCCTAATATTTGAAACATTTATGTTATCGAAAAATGGACAACACCAGTCGATTTGTCGTATCAAAGAACCCTTATTCTTATAATTTCAGTATTTTTTGAGATGAAAAACATTTTTCGTCAAATATGTAGCTGGAAAATATTGCATTTTTCGCAATACTACCAAAATATATTTTTAGCCTATCATCCTCTCGAAACATGTTCGATTAGATGGAATTTCATCTAAAATCGATAGGTGAATTTGTTAATGCCCTAATTCTATCAATTTTTCAATAACTATGGATATTTGATTTTACCCTCTTCATTGGATACTCCAAGTTTGACGCACTCTACTTCTGAATCGCATTATGTTAGAGCACTCTCGATTTTTTATATCATATATTGGACCTTTGACAATACTTTCTCAGAAAATTGAATGAATACTTCCATTATTTTGGTCTGTACTATTTCTTATATGAAGGCATGTTTTCCTTTAACTTAAATACTCTCCTAATACTTGAAACATTTATGTTATCGAAAAATGGACAACACCAGTCGATTTGTCGTATCAAAGAACCCTTATTCTCATAATTTCAGTATTTTTTGAGATGAAAAACATTTTTCGTCAAATATGTAGCTGGAAAATATTGCATTTTTCGCAATACTACCAAAATATATTTTTAGCCTATCATCCTCTCGAAACATGTTCGATTAGATGGAATTTCATCTAAAATCGATAGGTGACTTTGTTAATGCCCTAATTCTATCAATTTTTGAATAACTATGGATATTTGATTTTACCCTCTTCATTGGATACTCCAAGTTTGACGCACTCTACTTCTGAATCGCATAATTATAGAGAACTCCTGATTTTTTATATCATAGATTGGACCTTGGACGATACTTTCTCAGAAAATTGAATGAATACTTCCATTATTTTGGTCTGTACTATTTTTTATATGAAGGCATGTTTTCTTTCAACTTAAATGCTCTCCTAATATTTGAAACATTTATCTTATCGAAAAATGGACAACACCGGTCGATTTGTCGTATCAAAGAACCCGTATTCTCATAATTTCAGTATTTTTTGAGAAGAACAACTTTTTTGGTCAAATATGTAGCTGGACTATAGTAAGAAAAATATTGCATTTTTCGCAATACTCCAAAAATATATTTTTGGTCTATCATCCTCTCGAAACATGTTCCATTAGATGAAATTTCATCTAAAATCGATAGGTAACTTTGTTAATGCGCTAATTCTATCAATTTTTGAATAACTATGGATATTTGATTTTACCCTCTTCATTGGATACTCCAAGTTTGACGCACTCTACTTCTGAATCGCATCATTTTAGAGCACTCCCGATTTTTTATATCATAGATTGGACCTTTGACGATACTTTATCAGAAAATTGAATGAATACTTCCATTATTTTGGTCTGTACTATTTTTTATATGAAGGTATGTTTTCTTCTAATTTAAATGCTCTCCTAATATTTGAAACATTTATCTTATCGAAAAATGGACAACACCAGTCGATTTGTCGTATCAAAGAACCCTTATTCTCATAATTTCAGTATTTTTTGAGAGGAAAAACATTTTTCGTCAAATATGTAGTAAGAAAAATATTGCATTTTTTGCAATACTCCCAAAATATATTTTTGGCCTCTCATCCTCTCGAAACATGTTCCATTAGATGAAATTTCATCTAAAATCGATAGGTGACTTTGTTAATGCGCTAATTCTATCAATTTTTGAATAACTATGGATATTTGATTTTACCCTCTTCATTGGATACTCCAAGTTTGACGCACTCTACTTCTGAATCGCATCATTTTAGAGCACTCCCGATTTTTTATATCATAGATTGGACCGTTTACGATACTTTCTCAGAAAATTGAATGGATACTTCCATTATTTTGGTCTGTACTATTTTTTATATGAAGGCATGTTTTCTTTTAACTTAAATGCTCTCCTAATATTTGAAACATTTTTCTTATCGAAAAATGGACAACACCAGTCGATTTAACGTATCAAAGAACCCGTATTCCCATAATTTCAGTATTTTTTGAGAAGAACAACTTTTTTGGTCAAATATGTAGCTGGACTATAGTAAGGAATATATTGCATTTTTCGCAATACTCCAAAAATATATTTTTGGCCTATCATCCTCTCGAAACATGTTCCATTAGATGAAATTTCATCTAAAATCGATAGGTGACTTTGTTAATGCACTAATTCTATCAATTTTTGAATAACTATGGATATTTGATTTTACCCTCTTCATTGGATACTACAAGTTTGACTGACGCACTCTACTTCTGAATCGCATCATTTTAGAGCACTCCCGATTTTTTATATCATAGATTGGACCTTTGACGATACTTTCTCAGAAAATTGAATGAATACTTCCATTATTTTGGTCTGTACTATTTTTTATATGAAGGCATGTTTTCTTTCAACTTAAATGCTCTCCTAATATTTGAAACATTTATCTTATCGAAAAATGGACAACACCGATCGATTTGTCGTATCAAAGAACCCGTATTCTCATAATTTCAGTATTTTTTGAGAAGAACAACTTTTTTGGTCAAATATGTAGCTGGACTATAGTAAGGAATATATTGCATTTTTCGCAATACTCCAAAAATATATTTTTGGCCTATCATCCTCTCTAAACATGTTTGATTAGATGAAATTCCATCTATAATCGATAGGTGACTTTGTTAATGCCCTAATTCTATCAATTTTTGAATAACTATGGATATTTGATTTTACCCTCTTTATTGGATACTCCAAGTTTGACGCACTCTACTTCTGAATCGCATCATTTTAGAGCACTTCCGATTTTTTATATCATAGATTGGACCTTTGACGATACTTTCTCAGAAAATTCAATGAATACTTCCATTATTTTGGTCTGTACTATTTTTTATATGAAGGCATGTTTTCTTTTAACTTAAATACTCTTCTTATATATGAAACATTTATCTTATCGAAAAATGGACAACACCAGTCGATTTGTCGTATCAAAGAACCCTTATTCTCATAATTTCAGTATTTTTTGAGAGGAAAAACATTTTTCGTCAAATATGTAGCTGGACTATAGTAAGGAAAATATTGCATTTTTCGCAATACTCCCAAAATATATTTTTGGCCTATCATCCTCTCGAAACATGTTCGATTATATGGAATTTCATCTAAAATCGATAGGTGACTTTGTTAATGCCCTAATTCTATCAATTTTTCAATAACTATGGATATTTGATTTTACCCTCTTCATTGGATACTCCAAGTTTGACGCACTCTACTTCTGAATCGCATCATTTTAGAGCACTTCCGATTTTTTATATCATAGATTGGATCTTTGACAATACTTTCTCAGAAAATTGAATGAATACTTCCATTATTTTGGTCTGTACTATTTTTTATATGAAGGCATGTTTTCCTTTAACTTAAATGCTCTCCTAATATTTGAAACATTCATCTTATCGAAAAATGGACAACACCAGTCGATTTGTCGTATCAAAGAACCCTTATTATCAGAATTTCAGTATTTTTTGAGATGAAAAACATTTTTCGTCAATTATGTAGCTGGACTATAGTAAGGAAAATATTGTATTTTTCGCAATACTACCAAAATATATTTTTGGCCTATCATCCTCTCGAAACATGTTCGATTAGATGGAATTTCATCTGAAATCGATAGGTGACTTTGTTAATGCCCTAATTCTATCAATTTTTGAATAACTATGGATATTTGATTTCACCCTCTTCATTGGATACTCCAAGTTTGACGCACTCTACTTCTGAATCGCATAATTATAGAGAACTCCTGATTTTTTATATCATAGATTGGACCTTTGACGATACTTTCTCAGAAAATTGAATGAATACTTCCATTATTTTGGTCTGTACTATTTTTTATATGAAGGTATGTTTTCTTCTAATTTAAATGCTCTCCTAATATTTGAAACATTTATCTTATCGAAAAATGGACAACACCAGTCGATTTGTCGTATCAAAGAACCCTTATTCTCATAATTTCAGTATTTTTTGAGAGGAAATACATTTTTCGTCAAATATGTAGTAAGAAAAATATTGCATTTTTCGCAATACTCCCAAAATATAATTTTGGCCTATCATCCTCTCGAAACAGGTTCCATTAGATGAAATTTCATCTAAAATCGATAGGTGACTTTGTTAATGCACTAATTCTATCAATTTTTGAATAACTATGGATATTTGATTTTACCCTCTTCATTGGATACTACAAGTTTGACTGACGCACTCTACTTCTGAATCGCATCATTTTAGAGCACTCCCGATTTTTTATATCATAGATTGGACCTTTGACGATACTTTCTCAGAAAATTGAATGAATACTCCCATTATTTTGGTCTGTACTATTTTTGATATGAAGGCATGTTTTCTTTTAACTTAAACGCTCTTCTTATATTTGAAACATTTATCTTATCGGAAAATGGACAACACCAGTCGATTTGTCGTATCAAAGAACCCTTATTCTCATAATTTCAGTATTTTTTGAGAGGAAAAACATTTTTCATCAAATATGTAGCTGGACTATAGTAAGGAAAATATTGCATTTTTCGCAATACTCCCAAAATATATTTTTGGCCTATCATCCTCTCGAAACATGTTCGATTATATGGAATTTCATCTAAAATCGATAGGTGAATTTGTTAATGCGCTAATTCTATCAATTTTTGAATAACTATGGATATTTGATTTTACCCTCTTCATTGGATACTCCAAGTTTGACGCACTCTACTTCTGAATCGCATCATTTTAGAGCACTCCCGATTTTTTATATCATAGATTGGACCTTTGACGATACTTTCTCAGAAAATTGAATGAATACTCCCATTATTTTGGTCTGTACTATTTTTTATATGAAGGCATGTTTTCTTTCAACTTAAATGCTCTCCTAATATTTGAAACATTTATCTTATCGAAAAATGGACAACACCGGTCGATTTGTCGTATCAAAGAACCCTTATTCTCATAATTTCAGTATTTATTGAGAGGAAGAACATTTTTCGTCAAATATGTAGCTGGACTATAGTAAGGAAAATATTGCATTTTTCGCAATACTCCCAAAATATATTTTTGGCCTCTCATCCTCTCGAAACATGTTCCATTAGATGAAATTTCATCTAAAATCGATAGGTGACTTTGTTAATGCGCTAATTCTATCAATTTTTGAATAACTATGGATATTTGATTTTACCCTCTTCATTGGATACTCCAAGTTTGACGCACTCTACTTCTGAATCGCATCATTTTAGAGCACTCCCGATTATTTATATCATAGATTGGACCGTTTACGATACTTTCTCAGAAAATTGAATGGATACTTCCATTATTTTGGTCTGTACTATTTTTTATATGAAGGCATGTTTTCTTTTAACTTAAATGCTCTCCTAATATTTGAAACATTTTTCTTATCGAAAAATGGACAACACCAGTCGATTTAACGTATCAAAGAACCCGTATTCTCATAATTTCAGTATTTTTTGAGAAGAACAACTTTTTTGGTCAAATATGTAGCTGGACTATAGTAAGGAATATATTGCATTTTTCGCAATACTCCAAAAATATATTTTTGGCCTATCATCCTCTCTAAACATGTTTGATTAGATGAAATTCCATCTATAATCGATAGGTGACTTTGTTAATGCCCTAATTCTATCAATTTTTGAATAACTATGGATATTTGATTTTACCCTCTTCATTGGATACTCCAAGTTTGACGCACTCTACTTCTGAATCGCATCATTTTAGAGCACTTCCGATTTTTTATATCATAGATTGGACCTTTGACGATACTTTCTCAAAAAATTTAATGAATACTTCCATTATTTTGGTCTGTACTATTTTTTATATGAAGGCATGTTTTCTTTTAACTTAAATGCTCTCCTAATATTTGAAACATTTATCTTATCGAAAAATGGACAACACCAGTCGATTTGTCGTATCAAAGAACCCTTATTCTCATAATTTCAGTATTTTTTGAGAGGAAAAACATTTTTCGTCAAATATGTAGCTGGAAAATATTGCATTTTTCGCAATACTCCAAAAATATATTTTTGGCTCATCATCCTCTCGAAACATGTTCGATTAGATGGAATTCCATCTAAAATCGATAGGTGACTTTGTTAATGCCCTAATTCTATCAATTTTTGAATAACTATGGATATTTGATTTTACCCTCTTCATTGGATTCTCCAAGTTTGACGCACTCTACTTCTGAATCGCATCATTTTAGAGCACTCCCGATTTTTTATATCATAGAATGGACCTTTGACGATACTTTCTCAGAAAATTTAATGAATACTTCCATTATTTTGGTCGGTACTATTTTTTATATGAAGGCATGTTTTCTTTTAACTTAAATGCTCTTCTTATATTTGAACCATTTATCTTATCGAAAAATGGACAACACCAGGCGATTTGTCGTATCAAAGAACCCTTATTCTCATAATTTCAGTATTTTTTGAGATGAAAAACATTTTTCGTCAAATATGTAGCTGGACTATAGTAAGAAAAATATTGCATTTTTCGCAATACTACCAAAATATATTTTTGGCCTATCATCCTCTCGAAACATGTTCGATTAGATGGAATTTCATCTAAAATCGATAGGTGACTTTGTTAATGCCCTAATTCTATCAATTTTTGAATAACTATGGATATTTGATTTTACCCTCTTCATTGGATACTCCAAGTTTGACGCAATCTACTTCTGAATCGCATAATTATAGAGAACTCCTGATTTTTTATATCATAGATTGGACCTTTGACGATACTTCCTCAGAAAATTGAATGAATACTTCCATTATTTTGGTCTGTACTATTTTTTATATGAAGGTATGTTTTCTTTTAACTTAAATGCTCTCCTAAAATTTGAAACATCTATCTTATCGGAAAATGGACAACACCAGTCGATTTGTCGTATCAAAGAACCCTTATTCTCATAATTTCAGTATTTTTTGAGAGGAAAAACATTTTTCGTCAAATATGTAGCTGGACTATAGTAAGAAAAATATTGCATTTTTCGCAATACTCCCAAAATATATTTTTGGCCTATCATCCTTTCGAAACATGTTCCATTAGATGAAATTTCATCTAAAATCGATAGGTGACTTTGTTAATGCACTAATTCTATCAATTTTTGAATAACTATGGATATTTGATTTTACCCTCTTCATTGGATACTCCAAGTTTGACTAACGCACTCTACTTCTGAATCGCATCATTTTAGAGCAATCCCGATTTTTTATATCATAGATTGGACCTCTGACGATACTTTCTCAGAAAATTGAATGAATACTCCCATTATTTTGGTCTGTACTATTTTTTATATGAAGGCATGTTTTCTTTTAACTTGAATGCTCTCCTAATATTTGAAACATTCATCTTATCGAAAAATGGACAACACCAGTCGATTTGTCGTATCAAAGAACCCTTATTCTCATAATTTCAGTATTTTTTGAGATGAAAAACATTTTTCGTCAAATACGAGTATGTAGCTGGAAAATATTGCATTTTTCGCAATACTACCAAAATATATTTTTAGCCTATCATCCTCTCGAAACATGTTCCATTAGATGAAATTTCATCTAAAATCGATAGGTGACTTTGTTAATGCACTAATTCTATCAATTTTTGAATAACTATGGATATTTGATTTTACCCTCTTCATTGGATACTACAAGTTTGACTGACGCACTCTACTTCTGAATCGCATCATTTTAGAGCACTCCCGATTTTTTATATCATAGATTGGACCTTTGACGATACTTTCTCAGAAAATTGAATGAATACTTCCATTATTTTGGTCTGTACTATTTTTTATATGAAGGCATGTTTTCTTTCAACTTAAATGCTCTCCTAATATTTGAAACATTTATCTTATCGAAAAATGGACAACACCGATCGATTTGTCGTATCAAAGAACCCGTATTCTCATAATTTCAGTATTTTTTGAGAAGAACAACTTTTTTGGTCAAATATGTAGCTGGACTATAGTAAGGAATATATTGCATTTTTCGCAATACTCCAAAAATATATTTTTGGCCTATCATCCTCTCTAAACATGTTTGATTAGATGAAATTCCATCTATAATCGATAGGTGACTTTGTTAATGCCCTAATTCTATCAATTTTTGAATAACTATGGATATTTGATTTTACCCTCTTTATTGGATACTCCAAGTTTGACGCACTCTACTTCTGAATCGCATCATTTTAGAGCACTTCCGATTTTTTATATCATAGATTGGACCTTTGACGATACTTTCTCAGAAAATTCAATGAATACTTCCATTATTTTGGTCTGTACTATTTTTTATATGAAGGCATGTTTTCTTTTAACTTAAATACTCTTCTTATATATGAAACATTTATCTTATCGAAAAATGGACAACACCAGTCGATTTGTCGTATCAAAGAACCCTTATTCTCATAATTTCAGTATTTTTTGAGAGGAAAAACATTTTTCGTCAAATATGTAGCTGGACTATAGTAAGGAAAATATTGCATTTTTCGCAATACTCCCAAAATATATTTTTGGCCTATCATCCTCTCGAAACATGTTCGATTATATGGAATTTCATCTAAAATCGATAGGTGACTTTGTTAATGCCCTAATTCTATCAATTTTTCAATAACTATGGATATTTGATTTTACCCTCTTCATTGGATACTCCAAGTTTGACGCACTCTACTTCTGAATCGCATCATTTTAGAGCACTTCCGATTTTTTATATCATAGATTGGATCTTTGACAATACTTTCTCAGAAAATTGAATGAATACTTCCATTATTTTGGTCTGTACTATTTTTTATATGAAGGCATGTTTTCCTTTAACTTAAATGCTCTCCTAATATTTGAAACATTCATCTTATCGAAAAATGGACAACACCAGTCGATTTGTCGTATCAAAGAACCCTTATTATCAGAATTTCAGTATTTTTTGAGATGAAAAACATTTTTCGTCAATTATGTAGCTGGACTATAGTAAGGAAAATATTGTATTTTTCGCAATACTACCAAAATATATTTTTGGCCTATCATCCTCTCGAAACATGTTCGATTAGATGGAATTTCATCTGAAATCGATAGGTGACTTTGTTAATGCCCTAATTCTATCAATTTTTGAATAACTATGGATATTTGATTTCACCCTCTTCATTGGATACTCCAAGTTTGACGCACTCTACTTCTGAATCGCATAATTATAGAGAACTCCTGATTTTTTATATCATAGATTGGACCTTTGACGATACTTTCTCAGAAAATTGAATGAATACTTCCATTATTTTGGTCTGTACTATTTTTTATATGAAGGTATGTTTTCTTCTAATTTAAATGCTCTCCTAATATTTGAAACATTTATCTTATCGAAAAATGGACAACACCAGTCGATTTGTCGTATCAAAGAACCCTTATTCTCATAATTTCAGTATTTTTTGAGAGGAAATACATTTTTCGTCAAATATGTAGTAAGAAAAATATTGCATTTTTCGCAATACTCCCAAAATATAATTTTGGCCTATCATCCTCTCGAAACAGGTTCCATTAGATGAAATTTCATCTAAAATCGATAGGTGACTTTGTTAATGCACTAATTCTATCAATTTTTGAATAACTATGGATATTTGATTTTACCCTCTTCATTGGATACTACAAGTTTGACTGACGCACTCTACTTCTGAATCGCATCATTTTAGAGCACTCCCGATTTTTTATATCATAGATTGGACCTTTGACGATACTTTCTCAGAAAATTGAATGAATACTCCCATTATTTTGGTCTGTACTATTTTTGATATGAAGGCATGTTTTCTTTTAACTTAAACGCTCTTCTTATATTTGAAACATTTATCTTATCGGAAAATGGACAACACCAGTCGATTTGTCGTATCAAAGAACCCTTATTCTCATAATTTCAGTATTTTTTGAGAGGAAAAACATTTTTCATCAAATATGTAGCTGGACTATAGTAAGGAAAATATTGCATTTTTCGCAATACTCCCAAAATATATTTTTGGCCTATCATCCTCTCGAAACATGTTCGATTATATGGAATTTCATCTAAAATCGATAGGTGAATTTGTTAATGCGCTAATTCTATCAATTTTTGAATAACTATGGATATTTGATTTTACCCTCTTCATTGGATACTCCAAGTTTGACGCACTCTACTTCTGAATCGCATCATTTTAGAGCACTCCCGATTTTTTATATCATAGATTGGACCTTTGACGATACTTTCTCAGAAAATTGAATGAATACTCCCATTATTTTGGTCTGTACTATTTTTTATATGAAGGCATGTTTTCTTTCAACTTAAATGCTCTCCTAATATTTGAAACATTTATCTTATCGAAAAATGGACAACACCGGTCGATTTGTCGTATCAAAGAACCCTTATTCTCATAATTTCAGTATTTATTGAGAGGAAGAACATTTTTCGTCAAATATGTAGCTGGACTATAGTAAGGAAAATATTGCATTTTTCGCAATACTCCCAAAATATATTTTTGGCCTCTCATCCTCTCGAAACATGTTCCATTAGATGAAATTTCATCTAAAATCGATAGGTGACTTTGTTAATGCGCTAATTCTATCAATTTTTGAATAACTATGGATATTTGATTTTACCCTCTTCATTGGATACTCCAAGTTTGACGCACTCTACTTCTGAATCGCATCATTTTAGAGCACTCCCGATTATTTATATCATAGATTGGACCGTTTACGATACTTTCTCAGAAAATTGAATGGATACTTCCATTATTTTGGTCTGTACTATTTTTTATATGAAGGCATGTTTTCTTTTAACTTAAATGCTCTCCTAATATTTGAAACATTTTTCTTATCGAAAAATGGACAACACCAGTCGATTTAACGTATCAAAGAACCCGTATTCTCATAATTTCAGTATTTTTTGAGAAGAACAACTTTTTTGGTCAAATATGTAGCTGGACTATAGTAAGGAATATATTGCATTTTTCGCAATACTCCAAAAATATATTTTTGGCCTATCATCCTCTCTAAACATGTTTGATTAGATGAAATTCCATCTATAATCGATAGGTGACTTTGTTAATGCCCTAATTCTATCAATTTTTGAATAACTATGGATATTTGATTTTACCCTCTTCATTGGATACTCCAAGTTTGACGCACTCTACTTCTGAATCGCATCATTTTAGAGCACTTCCGATTTTTTATATCATAGATTGGACCTTTGACGATACTTTCTCAAAAAATTTAATGAATACTTCCATTATTTTGGTCTGTACTATTTTTTATATGAAGGCATGTTTTCTTTTAACTTAAATGCTCTCCTAATATTTGAAACATTTATCTTATCGAAAAATGGACAACACCAGTCGATTTGTCGTATCAAAGAACCCTTATTCTCATAATTTCAGTATTTTTTGAGAGGAAAAACATTTTTCGTCAAATATGTAGCTGGAAAATATTGCATTTTTCGCAATACTCCAAAAATATATTTTTGGCTCATCATCCTCTCGAAACATGTTCGATTAGATGGAATTCCATCTAAAATCGATAGGTGACTTTGTTAATGCCCTAATTCTATCAATTTTTGAATAACTATGGATATTTGATTTTACCCTCTTCATTGGATTCTCCAAGTTTGACGCACTCTACTTCTGAATCGCATCATTTTAGAGCACTCCCGATTTTTTATATCATAGAATGGACCTTTGACGATACTTTCTCAGAAAATTTAATGAATACTTCCATTATTTTGGTCGGTACTATTTTTTATATGAAGGCATGTTTTCTTTTAACTTAAATGCTCTTCTTATATTTGAACCATTTATCTTATCGAAAAATGGACAACACCAGGCGATTTGTCGTATCAAAGAACCCTTATTCTCATAATTTCAGTATTTTTTGAGATGAAAAACATTTTTCGTCAAATATGTAGCTGGACTATAGTAAGAAAAATATTGCATTTTTCGCAATACTACCAAAATATATTTTTGGCCTATCATCCTCTCGAAACATGTTCGATTAGATGGAATTTCATCTAAAATCGATAGGTGACTTTGTTAATGCCCTAATTCTATCAATTTTTGAATAACTATGGATATTTGATTTTACCCTCTTCATTGGATACTCCAAGTTTGACGCAATCTACTTCTGAATCGCATAATTATAGAGAACTCCTGATTTTTTATATCATAGATTGGACCTTTGACGATACTTCCTCAGAAAATTGAATGAATACTTCCATTATTTTGGTCTGTACTATTTTTTATATGAAGGTATGTTTTCTTTTAACTTAAATGCTCTCCTAAAATTTGAAACATCTATCTTATCGGAAAATGGACAACACCAGTCGATTTGTCGTATCAAAGAACCCTTATTCTCATAATTTCAGTATTTTTTGAGAGGAAAAACATTTTTCGTCAAATATGTAGCTGGACTATAGTAAGAAAAATATTGCATTTTTCGCAATACTCCCAAAATATATTTTTGGCCTATCATCCTTTCGAAACATGTTCCATTAGATGAAATTTCATCTAAAATCGATAGGTGACTTTGTTAATGCACTAATTCTATCAATTTTTGAATAACTATGGATATTTGATTTTACCCTCTTCATTGGATACTCCAAGTTTGACTAACGCACTCTACTTCTGAATCGCATCATTTTAGAGCAATCCCGATTTTTTATATCATAGATTGGACCTCTGACGATACTTTCTCAGAAAATTGAATGAATACTCCCATTATTTTGGTCTGTACTATTTTTTATATGAAGGCATGTTTTCTTTTAACTTGAATGCTCTCCTAATATTTGAAACATTCATCTTATCGAAAAATGGACAACACCAGTCGATTTGTCGTATCAAAGAACCCTTATTCTCATAATTTCAGTATTTTTTGAGATGAAAAACATTTTTCGTCAAATACGAGTATGTAGCTGGAAAATATTGCATTTTTCGCAATACTACCAAAATATATTTTTAGCCTATCATCCTCTCGAAACATGTTCGATTAGATGGAATTTCATCTAAAATCGATAGGTGACTTTGTTAATGCCCTAATTCTATCAATTTTTGAATAACTATGGATATTTGATTTTACCCTCTTCATTGGATACTCCAAGTTTGACGCACTCTACTTCTGAATCGCATAATTATAGAGAACTCCTGATTTTTTATATCATAGATTGGACCTTTGACGATACTTTCTCAGAAAATTGAATGAACACTTCCATTATTTTGGTCTGTACTATTTTTTATGTGAAGGTATGTTTTCTTTTAACTTAAATGCTCTCCTAATATTTGAAACATTTATCTTATCGAAAAATGGACAACACCAGTCGATTTGTCGTATCAAAGAACCATTATTCTCATAATTTCAGTATTTTTTGAGAGGAAAAACATTTTTCGTCAAATATGTAGCTGGACTATAGTAAGGAAAATATTGCATTTTTCGCAATACTCCCAAAATATATTTTTGGCCTATCATCCTTTCGAAACATGTTCCATTAGATGAAATTTCATCTAAAATCGATAGGTGACTTTGTTAATGCACTAATTCTATCAATTTTTGAATAACTATGGATATTTGATTTTACCCTCTTCATTGGATACTCCAAGTTTGACTAACGCACTCTACTTCTGAATCGCATCATTTTAGAGCAATCCCGATTTTTTATATCATAGATTGGACCTTTGACGATACTTTCTCAGAAAATTGAATGAATAGTCCCATTATTTTGGTCTGTACTATTTTTTATATGAAGGCATGTTTTCTTTTAACTTGAATGCTCTCCTAATATTTGAAACATTCATCTTATCGAAAAATGGACAACACCAGTCGATTTGTCGTATCAAAGAACCCGTATTCTCATAATTTCAGTATTTTTTGTGATGAAAAACATTTTTCGTCAAATATGTAGCTGGACTATAGTAAGGAAAATATTGCATTTTTCGCAATACTCCCAAAATATATTTTTGGCCTATCATCCTCTCGAAACATGTTCGATTAGATGGAATTTCATCTAAAATCGATAGGTGACTTTGTTAATGCCCTAATTCTATCAATTTTTGAATAACTATGGATATTTGATTTTACCCTCTTCATTGGATACTCCAAGTTTGACACACTCTACTTCTGAATCGCATAATTATAGAGAACTCCTGATTTTTTATATCATAGATTGGACCTTTGACGATAATTTCTCAGAAAATTGAATGAATACTTCCATTATTTTGGTCTGTACTATTTTTTATATGAAGGCATGTTTTCTTTTAACATAAATGCTCTCCTAATATTTGAAACATTTATCTTATCGGAAAATGGACAACACCAGTCGATTTGTCGTATCAAAGAACCCTTATTCTCATAATTTCAGTATTTTTTGAGAGGAAAAACATTTTTCGTCAAATATGTAGCTGGACTATAGTAAGGAAAATATTGCATTTTTCGCAATACTCCAAAAATATATTTTTGGCCTATCATCCTCTCGAAACATGTTCGATTAGATGAAATTCCATCTAAAATCGATAGGTGAATTTGTTAATGCCCTAATTCTATCAATTTTTCAATAACTATGGATATTTGATTTTACCCTCTTCATTGGATACTCCAAGTTTGACGCACTCTACTTCTGAATCGCATTATTTTAGAGCACTCTCGATTTTTTATATCATAGATTGGACCTTTGACAATACTTTCTCAGAAAATTGAATGAACACTTCCATTATTTTGGTCTGTACTATTTTTTATATGAAGGCATGTTTTCCTTTAACTTAAATGCTCTCCTAATATTTGAAACATTTATGTTATCGAAAAATGGACAACACCAGTCTATTTGTCGTATCAAAGAACCCTTATTCTCATAATTTCAGTATTTTTTGAGATGAAAAACATTTTTCGTCAAATACGAGTATGTAGCTGGAAAATATTGCATTTTTCGCAATACTACCAAAATATATTTTTAGCCTATCATCCTCTCGAAACATGTTCGATTAGATGGAATTTCATCTAGAATCGATAGGTGACTTGGTTAATGCCCTAATTCTATCAATTTTTGAATAACTATGGATATTTGATTTTACCCTCTTCATTGGATACTCCAAGTTTGACGCACTCTACTTCTGAATCGCATAATTATAGAGAACTCCTGATTTTTTATATCATAGATTGGACCTTTGACGATACTTTCTCAGAAAATTGAATGAATACTTCCATTTTTTTGGTCTGTACTATGTTTTATGTGAAGGTATGTTTTCTTTTAACTTAAATGCTCTCCTAATATTTGAAACATTTATCTTATCGAAAAATGGACAACACCAGTCGATTTGTCGTATCAAAGAACCATTATTCTCATAATTTCAGTATTTTTTGAGAGGAAAAACATTTTTCGTCAAATATGTAGCTGGACTATAGCAAGGAAAATATTGCATTTTTCGCAATACTCCCAAAATATATTTTTGGCCTATCATCCTCTCGAAACATGTTCCATTAGATGAAATTTCATCTTAAATCGATAGGTGACTTTGTTAATGCACTAATTCTATCAATTTTTGAATAACTATGGATATTTGATTTTACCCTCTTCATTGGATACTCCAAGTTTGACTAACGCACTCTACTTCTGAATCGCATCATTTTAGAGCAATCCCGATTTTTTATATCATAGATTGGACCTTTGACGATACTTTCTCAGAAAATTGAATGAATAGTCCCATTATTTTGGTCTGTACTATTTTTTATATGAAGGCATGTTTTCTTTTAACTTGAATGCTCTCCTAATATTTGAAACATTCATCTTATCGAAAAATGGACAACACCAGTCGATTTGTCGTATCAAAGAACCCGTATTCTCATAATTTCAGTATTTTTTGTGATGAAAAACATTTTTCGTCAAATATGTAGCTGGACTATAGTAAGGAAAATATTGCATTTTTCGCAATACTCCCAAAATATATTTTTGGCCTATCATCCTCTCGAAACATGTTCGATTAGATGGAATTTCATCTAAAATCGATAGGTGACTTTGTTAATGCCCTAATTCTATCAATTTTTGAATAACTATGGATATTTGATTTTACCCTCTTCATTGGATACTCCAAGTTTGACACACTCTACTTCTGAATCGCATAATTATAGAGAACTCCTGATTTTTTATATCATAGATTGGACCTTTGACGATAATTTCTCAGAAAATTGAATGAATACTTCCATTATTTTGGTCTGTACTATTTTTTATATGAAGGCATGTTTTCTTTTAACATAAATGCTCTCCTAATATTTGAAACATTTATCTTATCGGAAAATGGACAACACCAGTCGATTTGTCGTATCAAAGAACCCTTATTCTCATAATTTCAGTATTTTTTGAGAGGAAAAACATTTTTCGTCAAATATGTAGCTGGACTATAGTAAGGAAAATATTGCATTTTTCGCAATACTCCAAAAATATATTTTTGGCCTATCATCCTCTCGAAACATGTTCGATTAGATGAAATTCCATCTAAAATCGATAGGTGAATTTGTTAATGCCCTAATTCTATCAATTTTTCAATAACTATGGATATTTGATTTTACCCTCTTCATTGGATACTCCAAGTTTGACGCACTCTACTTCTGAATCGCATTATTTTAGAGCACTCTCGATTTTTTATATCATAGATTGGACCTTTGACAATACTTTCTCAGAAAATTGAATGAACACTTCCATTATTTTGGTCTGTACTATTTTTTATATGAAGGCATGTTTTCCTTTAACTTAAATGCTCTCCTAATATTTGAAACATTTATGTTATCGAAAAATGGACAACACCAGTCTATTTGTCGTATCAAAGAACCCTTATTCTCATAATTTCAGTATTTTTTGAGATGAAAAACATTTTTCGTCAAATACGAGTATGTAGCTGGAAAATATTGCATTTTTCGCAATACTACCAAAATATATTTTTAGCCTATCATCCTCTCGAAACATGTTCGATTAGATGGAATTTCATCTAGAATCGATAGGTGACTTGGTTAATGCCCTAATTCTATCAATTTTTGAATAACTATGGATATTTGATTTTACCCTCTTCATTGGATACTCCAAGTTTGACGCACTCTACTTCTGAATCGCATAATTATAGAGAACTCCTGATTTTTTATATCATAGATTGGACCTTTGACGATACTTTCTCAGAAAATTGAATGAATACTTCCATTATTTTGGTCTGTACTATTTTTTATATGAAGGTATGTTTTCTTCTAATTTAAATGCTCTCCTAATATTTGAAACATTTATCTTATCGAAAAATGGACAACACCAGTCGATTTGTCGTATCAAAGAACCCTTATTCTCATAATTTCAGTATTTTTTGAGAGGAAATACATTTTTCGTCAAATATGTAGTAAGAAAAATATTGCATTTTTCGCAATACTCCCAAAATATAATTTTGGCCTATCATCCTCTCGAAACAGGTTCCATTAGATGAAATTTCATCTAAAATCGATAGGTGACTTTGTTAATGCACTAATTCTATCAATTTTTGAATAACTATGGATATTTGATTTTACCCTCTTCATTGGATACTACAAGTTTGACTGACGCACTCTACTTCTGAATCGCATCATTTTAGAGCACTCCCGATTTTTTATATCATAGATTGGACCTTTGACGATACTTTCTCAGAAAATTGAATGAATACTCCCATTATTTTGGTCTGTACTATTTTTGATATGAAGGCATGTTTTCTTTTAACTTAAACGCTCTTCTTATATTTGAAACATTTATCTTATCGGAAAATGGACAACACCAGTCGATTTGTCGTATCAAAGAACCCTTATTCTCATAATTTCAGTATTTTTTGAGAGGAAAAACATTTTTCATCAAATATGTAGCTGGACTATAGTAAGGAAAATATTGCATTTTTCGCAATACTCCCAAAATATATTTTTGGCCTATCATCCTCTCGAAACATGTTCGATTATATGGAATTTCATCTAAAATCGATAGGTGAATTTGTTAATGCGCTAATTCTATCAATTTTTGAATAACTATGGATATTTGATTTTACCCTCTTCATTGGATACTCCAAGTTTGACGCACTCTACTTCTGAATCGCATCATTTTAGAGCACTCCCGATTTTTTATATCATAGATTGGACCTTTGACGATACTTTCTCAGAAAATTGAATGAATACTCCCATTATTTTGGTCTGTACTATTTTTTATATGAAGGCATGTTTTCTTTCAACTTAAATGCTCTCCTAATATTTGAAACATTTATCTTATCGAAAAATGGACAACACCGGTCGATTTGTCGTATCAAAGAACCCTTATTCTCATAATTTCAGTATTTATTGAGAGGAAGAACATTTTTCGTCAAATATGTAGCTGGACTATAGTAAGGAAAATATTGCATTTTTCGCAATACTCCCAAAATATATTTTTGGCCTCTCATCCTCTCGAAACATGTTCCATTAGATGAAATTTCATCTAAAATCGATAGGTGACTTTGTTAATGCGCTAATTCTATCAATTTTTGAATAACTATGGATATTTGATTTTACCCTCTTCATTGGATACTCCAAGTTTGACGCACTCTACTTCTGAATCGCATCATTTTAGAGCACTCCCGATTATTTATATCATAGATTGGACCGTTTACGATACTTTCTCAGAAAATTGAATGGATACTTCCATTATTTTGGTCTGTACTATTTTTTATATGAAGGCATGTTTTCTTTTAACTTAAATGCTCTCCTAATATTTGAAACATTTTTCTTATCGAAAAATGGACAACACCAGTCGATTTAACGTATCAAAGAACCCGTATTCTCATAATTTCAGTATTTTTTGAGAAGAACAACTTTTTTGGTCAAATATGTAGCTGGACTATAGTAAGGAATATATTGCATTTTTCGCAATACTCCAAAAATATATTTTTGGCCTATCATCCTCTCTAAACATGTTTGATTAGATGAAATTCCATCTATAATCGATAGGTGACTTTGTTAATGCCCTAATTCTATCAATTTTTGAATAACTATGGATATTTGATTTTACCCTCTTCATTGGATACTCCAAGTTTGACGCACTCTACTTCTGAATCGCATCATTTTAGAGCACTTCCGATTTTTTATATCATAGATTGGACCTTTGACGATACTTTCTCAAAAAATTTAATGAATACTTCCATTATTTTGGTCTGTACTATTTTTTATATGAAGGCATGTTTTCTTTTAACTTAAATGCTCTCCTAATATTTGAAACATTTATCTTATCGAAAAATGGACAACACCAGTCGATTTGTCGTATCAAAGAACCCTTATTCTCATAATTTCAGTATTTTTTGAGAGGAAAAACATTTTTCGTCAAATATGTAGCTGGAAAATATTGCATTTTTCGCAATACTCCAAAAATATATTTTTGGCTCATCATCCTCTCGAAACATGTTCGATTAGATGGAATTCCATCTAAAATCGATAGGTGACTTTGTTAATGCCCTAATTCTATCAATTTTTGAATAACTATGGATATTTGATTTTACCCTCTTCATTGGATTCTCCAAGTTTGACGCACTCTACTTCTGAATCGCATCATTTTAGAGCACTCCCGATTTTTTATATCATAGAATGGACCTTTGACGATACTTTCTCAGAAAATTTAATGAATACTTCCATTATTTTGGTCGGTACTATTTTTTATATGAAGGCATGTTTTCTTTTAACTTAAATGCTCTTCTTATATTTGAACCATTTATCTTATCGAAAAATGGACAACACCAGGCGATTTGTCGTATCAAAGAACCCTTATTCTCATAATTTCAGTATTTTTTGAGATGAAAAACATTTTTCGTCAAATATGTAGCTGGACTATAGTAAGAAAAATATTGCATTTTTCGCAATACTACCAAAATATATTTTTGGCCTATCATCCTCTCGAAACATGTTCGATTAGATGGAATTTCATCTAAAATCGATAGGTGACTTTGTTAATGCCCTAATTCTATCAATTTTTGAATAACTATGGATATTTGATTTTACCCTCTTCATTGGATACTCCAAGTTTGACGCAATCTACTTCTGAATCGCATAATTATAGAGAACTCCTGATTTTTTATATCATAGATTGGACCTTTGACGATACTTCCTCAGAAAATTGAATGAATACTTCCATTATTTTGGTCTGTACTATTTTTTATATGAAGGTATGTTTTCTTTTAACTTAAATGCTCTCCTAAAATTTGAAACATCTATCTTATCGGAAAATGGACAACACCAGTCGATTTGTCGTATCAAAGAACCCTTATTCTCATAATTTCAGTATTTTTTGAGAGGAAAAACATTTTTCGTCAAATATGTAGCTGGACTATAGTAAGAAAAATATTGCATTTTTCGCAATACTCCCAAAATATATTTTTGGCCTATCATCCTTTCGAAACATGTTCCATTAGATGAAATTTCATCTAAAATCGATAGGTGACTTTGTTAATGCACTAATTCTATCAATTTTTGAATAACTATGGATATTTGATTTTACCCTCTTCATTGGATACTCCAAGTTTGACTAACGCACTCTACTTCTGAATCGCATCATTTTAGAGCAATCCCGATTTTTTATATCATAGATTGGACCTCTGACGATACTTTCTCAGAAAATTGAATGAATACTCCCATTATTTTGGTCTGTACTATTTTTTATATGAAGGCATGTTTTCTTTTAACTTGAATGCTCTCCTAATATTTGAAACATTCATCTTATCGAAAAATGGACAACACCAGTCGATTTGTCGTATCAAAGAACCCTTATTCTCATAATTTCAGTATTTTTTGAGATGAAAAACATTTTTCGTCAAATACGAGTATGTAGCTGGAAAATATTGCATTTTTCGCAATACTACCAAAATATATTTTTAGCCTATCATCCTCTCGAAACATGTTCGATTAGATGGAATTTCATCTAAAATCGATAGGTGACTTTGTTAATGCCCTAATTCTATCAATTTTTGAATAACTATGGATATTTGATTTTACCCTCTTCATTGGATACTCCAAGTTTGACGCACTCTACTTCTGAATCGCATAATTATAGAGAACTCCTGATTTTTTATATCATAGATTGGACCTTTGACGATACTTTCTCAGAAAATTGAATGAACACTTCCATTATTTTGGTCTGTACTATTTTTTATGTGAAGGTATGTTTTCTTTTAACTTAAATGCTCTCCTAATATTTGAAACATTTATCTTATCGAAAAATGGACAACACCAGTCGATTTGTCGTATCAAAGAACCATTATTCTCATAATTTCAGTATTTTTTGAGAGGAAAAACATTTTTCGTCAAATATGTAGCTGGACTATAGTAAGGAAAATATTGCATTTTTCGCAATACTCCCAAAATATATTTTTGGCCTATCATCCTTTCGAAACATGTTCCATTAGATGAAATTTCATCTAAAATCGATAGGTGACTTTGTTAATGCACTAATTCTATCAATTTTTGAATAACTATGGATATTTGATTTTACCCTCTTCATTGGATACTCCAAGTTTGACTAACGCACTCTACTTCTGAATCGCATCATTTTAGAGCAATCCCGATTTTTTATATCATAGATTGGACCTTTGACGATACTTTCTCAGAAAATTGAATGAATAGTCCCATTATTTTGGTCTGTACTATTTTTTATATGAAGGCATGTTTTCTTTTAACTTGAATGCTCTCCTAATATTTGAAACATTCATCTTATCGAAAAATGGACAACACCAGTCGATTTGTCGTATCAAAGAACCCGTATTCTCATAATTTCAGTATTTTTTGTGATGAAAAACATTTTTCGTCAAATATGTAGCTGGACTATAGTAAGGAAAATATTGCATTTTTCGCAATACTCCCAAAATATATTTTTGGCCTATCATCCTCTCGAAACATGTTCGATTAGATGGAATTTCATCTAAAATCGATAGGTGACTTTGTTAATGCCCTAATTCTATCAATTTTTGAATAACTATGGATATTTGATTTTACCCTCTTCATTGGATACTCCAAGTTTGACACACTCTACTTCTGAATCGCATAATTATAGAGAACTCCTGATTTTTTATATCATAGATTGGACCTTTGACGATAATTTCTCAGAAAATTGAATGAATACTTCCATTATTTTGGTCTGTACTATTTTTTATATGAAGGCATGTTTTCTTTTAACATAAATGCTCTCCTAATATTTGAAACATTTATCTTATCGGAAAATGGACAACACCAGTCGATTTGTCGTATCAAAGAACCCTTATTCTCATAATTTCAGTATTTTTTGAGAGGAAAAACATTTTTCGTCAAATATGTAGCTGGACTATAGTAAGGAAAATATTGCATTTTTCGCAATACTCCAAAAATATATTTTTGGCCTATCATCCTCTCGAAACATGTTCGATTAGATGAAATTCCATCTAAAATCGATAGGTGAATTTGTTAATGCCCTAATTCTATCAATTTTTCAATAACTATGGATATTTGATTTTACCCTCTTCATTGGATACTCCAAGTTTGACGCACTCTACTTCTGAATCGCATTATTTTAGAGCACTCTCGATTTTTTATATCATAGATTGGACCTTTGACAATACTTTCTCAGAAAATTGAATGAACACTTCCATTATTTTGGTCTGTACTATTTTTTATATGAAGGCATGTTTTCCTTTAACTTAAATGCTCTCCTAATATTTGAAACATTTATGTTATCGAAAAATGGACAACACCAGTCTATTTGTCGTATCAAAGAACCCTTATTCTCATAATTTCAGTATTTTTTGAGATGAAAAACATTTTTCGTCAAATACGAGTATGTAGCTGGAAAATATTGCATTTTTCGCAATACTACCAAAATATATTTTTAGCCTATCATCCTCTCGAAACATGTTCGATTAGATGGAATTTCATCTAGAATCGATAGGTGACTTGGTTAATGCCCTAATTCTATCAATTTTTGAATAACTATGGATATTTGATTTTACCCTCTTCATTGGATACTCCAAGTTTGACGCACTCTACTTCTGAATCGCATAATTATAGAGAACTCCTGATTTTTTATATCATAGATTGGACCTTTGACGATACTTTCTCAGAAAATTGAATGAATACTTCCATTTTTTTGGTCTGTACTATGTTTTATGTGAAGGTATGTTTTCTTTTAACTTAAATGCTCTCCTAATATTTGAAACATTTATCTTATCGAAAAATGGACAACACCAGTCGATTTGTCGTATCAAAGAACCATTATTCTCATAATTTCAGTATTTTTTGAGAGGAAAAACATTTTTCGTCAAATATGTAGCTGGACTATAGCAAGGAAAATATTGCATTTTTCGCAATACTCCCAAAATATATTTTTGGCCTATCATCCTCTCGAAACATGTTCCATTAGATGAAATTTCATCTTAAATCGATAGGTGACTTTGTTAATGCACTAATTCTATCAATTTTTGAATAACTATGGATATTTGATTTTACCCTCTTCATTGGATACTCCAAGTTTGACGCACTCTACTTCTGAATCGCATAATTATAGAGAACTCCTGATTTTTTATATCATAGATTGGACCTTTGACGATACTTTCTCAGAAAATTGAATGAATACTTCCATTATTATGGTCTGTACTATTTTTTATATGAAGGCATGTTTTCTTTTAACTTAAATGCTCTCCTAATATTTGAAACATTCATCTTATCGAAAAATGGACAACACCAGTCGATTTGTCGTATCAAAGAACCCGTATTCTCATAATTTCAGTATTTTTTGAGATGAAAAACATTTTTCGTCAAATATGTAGCTGGACATAGTAAGGAAAATATTGCATTTTTCGCAATACTCTCAAAATATATTTTTGGCCTATCATCCTCTCGAAACATGTTCGATTAGATGGAATTCCATCTAAAATCGATAGGTGACTTTGTTAATGCCCTAATTCTATCAATTTTTGAATAACTATGTATATTTGATTTTACCCTCTTCATTGGATACTCCAAGTTTGACGCACTCTACTTCTGAATCGCATCATTTTAGAGCACTCCCGATTTTTTATATCATAGAATGGACCTTTGACGATACTTTCTCAGAAAATTTAATAAATACTTGCATTTTTCGCAATACTACCAAAATATATTTTTGGCCTATCATCCTCTCGAAACATGTTCGATTAGATGGAATTTCATCTAAAATCGATAGGTGACTTTGTTAATGCCCTAATTCTATCAATTTTTGAATAACTATGGATATTTGATTTTACCCTCTTCATTGGATACTCCAAGTTTGACGCACTCTACTTCTGATTCGCATCATTTTAGAGCACTCTCGATATTTTATATCATAGATTGGACCTTTGACAATACTTTCTCAGAAAATTGAATGAATACTTCCATTATTTTGGTCTGTACTATTTTTTATATGAAGGCATGTTTTCCTTTAACTTAAATGCTCTCCTAATATTTGAAACATTTATCTTATCGAAAAATGAACAACACCAGTCGATTTGTTGTATCAAAGAACCCTTATTCTCATAATTTCAGTATTTTTTGAGATGAAAAACATTTTTCGTCAAATATGTAGCTGGACTATAGTAAGGAAAATATTGCATTTTTCGCAATACTACCAAAATATATTTTTGGCCTATCATCCTCTCGAAACATGTTCGATTAGATGGAATTTCATCTAAAATCGATAGGTGACTTTGTTAATGCACTAATTCTATCAATTTTTGAATAACTATGGATATTTGATTTTACCCTCTTCATTGGATACTCCAAGTTTGACTGACGCACTCTACTTCTGAATCGCATCATTTTAGATCACTTCCGATTTTTTATATCATAGATTGGACCTTTGACGATACTTTCTTAGAAAATTGAATGAATACTCCCATTATTTTGGTCTGTACTATTTTTTATATGAAGGCATGTTTTCTTTTAACTTAAATGCTCTCCTAATATTTGAAACATTCATCTTATCGAAAAATGGACAACACCAGTCGATTTGTCGTATCAAAGAACCCGTATTCTCATAATTTCAGTATTTTTTGAGAGGAAAAACATTTATAGAATGGACCTTTGACGATACTTTCTCAGAAAATTTAATGAATACTCCCATTATTTTGGTCTGTACTATTTTTTATATGAAGGCATGTTTTCTTTTAACTTAAATGCTCTTCTTATATTTGAAACATTTATCTTATCGAAAAATGGACAACACCAGTCGATTTGTCGTATCAAAGAACCCTTATTCTCATAATTTCAGTATTTTTTGAGAGATATTTCGTCAAATATGTAGCTGGACTATAGTAAGGAAAATATTGCATTTTTCGCAATATTCCCAAAATATATTTTTGGCCTATCATCCTCTCGAAACAAGTTCGATTAGATGAAATTCCATCCAAAATCGATAGGTGACTTTGTTAATGCCCTAATTCTATCAATTTTTGAATAACTATGGATATTTGATTTTACCCTCTTCATTGGATACTCCAAGTTTGACGCACTCTACTTCTGAATAGCATCATTTTAGAGCACTCCCGATTTTTTATATCATAGAATGGACCTTTGACGATACTTTCTCAGGAAATTTAATGAATACTTCCATTATTTTGGTCGGTACTATTTTTTATATGAAGGCATGTTTTCTTTTAACTTAAATGCTCTCCTATTATTTGAAACATTTATCTTATCAAAAAATGGACAACACCAGTCGATTTGTCGTATCAAAGAACCCTTATTCTCATAATTTCAGTATTTTTTGAGAGGAAAAACATTTTTCGTCAAATATGTAGCTGACTATAGTAAGGAAAATATTGCATTTTTCGCAATACTCCAAAAATATATTTTTGGCCTATCATCCTCTCGAAGCATGTTCGATTAGATGAAATTCCATCTAAAATCGATAGGTGACTTTGTTAATGCCCTAATTCTATCAATTTTTGAATAACTATGGATATTTGATTTTACCCTCTTCATTGGATACTCCAAGTTTGACGCACTCTACTTCTGAATCGCATCATTTTAGAGCACTCCCGATTTTTTATATCATGGAATGGACCTTTGACGATACTTTCTCAGAAAATTTAATGAATACTTCCATTATTTTGGTCGGTACTATTTTTTATATGAAGGCATGTTTTCTTTTAACTTAAATGCTCTTCTTATATTTGAAACATTTATCTTATCGAAAAATGGACAACACCAGTCGATTTGTCGTATCAAAGAATCCTTATTCTCCTAATTTCAGTATTTTTTGTGAGATTTTTCGTCAAATATGTAGCTGGACTATAGTAAGGAAAATATTTCATTTTTCGCAATACTCCCAAAATATATTTTTGGCCTATCATTCTCTCGAAACATGTTCGATTAGATGAAATTTCATTTAAAATCGATAGGTGACTTTGTTAATGCCCTAATTCTATCAATTTTTGAATAACTATGGATATTTGATTTCACCCTCTTCATTGGATACTCCAAGTTTGACGCACTCTACTTCTGAATCGCACCATTTTAGAGCACTCCCGATTCTTTATATCATAGAATGGACCTTTGACGATACTTTCTCAGAAAATTTAATGAATACTTCCATTATTTTGTCGGTACTATTTTTTATATGAAGGCATGTTTTCTTTTAACTTAAATGCTCTTCTTATATTTGAAACATTTATCTTATCGAAAAATGGACAACACCAGTCGATTTGTCGTATCATAGAACCCTTATCCTCATAATTTCAGTATTTTTTGAGAGATTTTTCGTCAAATATGTAGGTGGACTATAGTAAGGAAAATATTGCATTTTTCGCAATACTCCCAAAATATATTTTTGGCCTATCATTCTCTCGAAACATGTTCGATTAGATGAAATTTCATCTTAAATCGATAGGTGACTTTGTTAATGCCCTAAATCTATCAAATTTTGAATAACTATGGATATTTGATTTTACCCTCTTCATTGGATACTCCAAGTTTGACGCACTCTATTTCTGAATCGCATCATTTTAGAGCACTCCCGATTTTTTATATCATAGATTGGACCTTTGACGATACTTTCTCAGAAAATTGAATAAATACTTCCATTATTTTGGTCTGTACTTTTTTTTATATGAAGGCATGTTTTCTTTCAACTTAAATGCTCTCCTAATATTTGAAACATTTATCTCATCGAAAAATGGACAACACCAGTCGATTTGTCGTATCAAGGAACCCGTATTCTCATAATTTCAGTATTTTTTGAGAGGAACAACATTTTTGGTCAAATATGTAGCTGGACTATAGTAAGGAATATATTGCATTTTTCGCAATACTCCAAAAATATATTTTTGGCCTATCATCCTCTCGAAACATGTTCGATTAGATGAAATTCCATCTATAATCGATAGGTGACTTTGTTAATGCCCTAATTCTATCAATTTTTGAATAACTATGGATATTTGATTTTACCCTCTTCATTGGATACTCCAAGTTTGACGCACTCTACTTCTGAATCGCATCATTTTAGAGCACTCCCGATTTTTTATATCATAGATTGGACCTTTGACGATACTTTCTCAGAAAATCGAATGAATACTTCCATTATTTTGGTCTGTACTATTTTTTATATGTAGGCATGTTTTCTTTTAACTTAAACGCTCTCCTATTATTTGAAACATTTATCTTATCAAAAAATGGACAACACCAGTCGATTTGTCGTATCAAAGAACCCTTATTCTCATAATTTCAGTATTTTTTGAGAGGAAAAACATTTTTCGTCAAATATGTAGCTGGACTATAGTAAGGAAAATATTGCATTTTTCGCAATACTCCCATAATATATTTTTGGCCTATCATTCTCTCAAAACATGTTCGATTAGATGAAATTCCATCTATAATCGATAGGTGACTTTGTTAATGCCCTAATTCTATCAATTTTTGAATAACTATGGATATTTGATTTTACCCTCTTCATTGGATACTCCAAGTTTGACGCACTCTACTTCTGAATCGCATCATTTTAGAGCACTCCCGATTTTTTATATCATGGATTGGACCTTTGACGATACTTTCTCAGGAAATTGAATGAATACTTCCATTATTTTGGTCGGTACTATTTTTTATATGAAGGCATATTTTCTTTTAACTTAAATGCTCTTCTTATATTTGAAACATTTATCTCATCGAAAAATAAACAACACCAGTCGATTTGTCGTATCAAGGAACCCGTATTCTCATAATTTCAGTATTTTTTGAGAGGAACAACATTTTTGGTCAAATATGAAGCTGGACTATAGTAAGGAATATATTGCATTTTTCGCAATACTCCAAAAATATATTTTTGGCCTATCATCCTCTCGTAACATGTTCGATTAGATGAAATTCCATCTATAATCGATAGGTGACTTTGTTAATGCCCTAATTCTTTCAATTTTTGAATAACTATGGATATTTGATTTCACCCTCTTCATTGGATACTCCAAGTTTGACGCACTCTACTTCTGAATCGCATCATTTTAGAGCACTCCCGATATTTTATATCACAGAATTGACCTTTGACGATACTTTCTCAGAAAATTTAATGAATACTTCCATTATTTTGGTCGGTACTATTTTTTATATGAATGCATGTTTTCTTTTAACTTGAATGCTCTTCTTATATTTGAAACATTTATCTCATCGAAAAATGGACAACACCAGTCAATTTGTCGTATCAAGGAACTCGTATTCTCATAATTTCAGTATTTTTTGAGAGATTTTTCGTCAAATATGTAGCTGGACTATAGTAAGGAAAATATTGCATTTTTCGCAATACTCCCAAAATATATTTTTGGCCTATCATTCTCTCGAAACATGTTCGATTAGATGAAATTTCATCTAAAATCGATAGGTGACTTTGTTGATGCCCTAATTCTATCAATTTTTGAATAACTATGGATATTTGATTTTACCCTCTTCATTGGATACTCCAAGTTTGACGCACTCTACTTCTGAATCGCATCATTTTAGAGCACTCCCGATATTTTATATCACAGAATTGACCTTTGACGATACTTTCTCAGAAAATTTAATGAATACTTCCATTATTTTGGTCTGTACTATTTTTTATATGAAGGCATGTTTTCTTTTAACTCAAATGCTCTCCTAATATTTGGAACATTTATCTCATCGAAAAATGGACAACACCAGTCGATTTGTCGTATCAAAGAACCCTTATTCTCATAATTTCAGTATTTTTTGAGAGGAACAACATTTTTGGTCAAATATGTAGCTGGACTATAGTAAGGAAAATATTGCATTTTTCGCAATACTCCCAAAATATATTTTTGGCCTATCATTCTCTCGAAACATGTTCGATTAGATGGAATTCCATCTATAATCGATAGGTGACTTTGTTAATGCCCTAATTCTATCAATTTTTGAATAACTATGGATATTTGATTTTACCCTCTTCATTGGATACTCCAAGTTTGACGCACTCTACTTCTGAATCGCATCATTTTAGAGCACTCCCGATTTTTTATATCATAGATTGGACCTTTGACGATACTTCCTCAGAAAATTGAATGAATACTTCCATTATTTTGGTCTGTACTATTTTTTATATGAAGGCATGTTTTCTTTTAACTTAAATGCTCTCCTATTATTTGAAACATTTATCTTATCGAAAAATGGACAACACCAGTCGATTTGTCGTATCAAAGAACCCTTATTCTCATAATTTCAGTATTTTTTGAGAGGAAAAACATTTTTCGTCAAATATGTAGCTGGACTATATATAGTAAGGAAAATATTGCATTTTTCGCAATACTCCCAAAATATATTTTTGGCCTCTCATCCTCTCGAAACATGTTCGATTAGATGAAATTCCATCTAAAATCGATAGGTGACTTTGTTAATGCCCTAATTCTATCAAGTTTTGAATAACTATGGATATTTGATTTTACCCTCTTCATTGGATACTCCAAGTTTGACGCACTCTACTTCTGAATCGCATCATTTTAGAGCACTCCCGATTTTTTATATCATGGATTGGACCTTTGACGATACTTTCTCAGGAAATTGAATGACAACTTCCATTATTTTGGTCGGTACTATTTTTTATATGAAGGCATATTTTCTTTTAACTTAAACGCTCTTCTTATATTTGAAACATTTATCTCATCGAAAAATGGACAACACCAGTCGATTTGTCGTATCAAAGATTCCTTATTCTCATAATTTCAGTATTTTTTTAGAGGATAACATTTTTCGTCAAATATGTAGCTGGACTATATATAGTAAGGAATATATTGCATTTTTCGCAATACTCCAAAAATATATTTTTGGCCTATCATCCTCTCGAAACATGTTCGATTAGATGAAATTCCATCTAAAATCGAAAGGTGACTTTGTTAATGCCCTAATTCTATCAATTTTTGAATAACTATGGATATTTGATTTTACCCTTTTCATTGGATACTCCAAGTTTGACGCACTCTACTTCTGAATCGCATCATTTTAGAGCACTCCCGATTTTTTATATCATAGAATGGACCTTTGACGATACTTTCTCAGAAAATTTAATGAATACTTCCATTATTTTGGTCTGTACTATTTTTTATATGAAGGCATGTTTTCTTTTAACTCAAATGCTCTACTAATATTTGAAACATTTATCTCATCGAAAAATGGAGAACACCAGTCGATTTGTCGTATCAAGGAACCCGTATTCTCATAATTTCAGTATTTTTTTAGAGGATAACATTTTTCGTCAAATATGTAGCTGGACTATATATAGTAAGGAATATATTGCATTTTTCGCAATACTCCCAAAATATATTTTTGGCCTATCATCCTCTCGAAACATGTTCGATTAGATGCAATTCCATCTAAAATCGATAGGTGACTTTGTTAATGCCCTAATTCTATCAATTTTTGAATAACTATGGATATTTGATTTTACCCTCTTCATTGGATACTCCAAGTTTGACGCACTCTACTTCTGAATCGCATCATTTTAGAGCACTCCCGATTTTTTATATCATGGATTGGACCTTTGACGATACTTTCTCAGGAAATTGAATGAATACTTCCATTATTTTGGTCTGTACTATTTTTTATATGAAGGCATGTTTTCTTTTAACTTAAATGCTCTCCTAATATTTGAAACATTTATCTTATCGAAAAATGAACAACACCAGTCGATTTGTCGTATCAAAGAACCCTTATTCTCATAATTTCAGTATTTTTTGAGAGGAAAAACATTTTTCGTCAAATATGTAGCTGGACTATAGTAAGGAAAATATTGCATTTTTCGCAATACTCCCAAAATATATTTTTGGCCTATCATCCTCTCGAAACATGTTCGATTAGATGGAATTTCATCTAAAATCGATAGGTGACTTTGTTAATGCCCTAATTCTATCAATTTTTCAATAACTATGGATATTTGATTTTACCCTCTTCATTGGATACTCCAAGTTTGACGCACTCTACTTCTGAATCGCATTATTTTAGAGCACTCTCGATTTTTTATATCATAGATTGGACCTTTGACAATACTTTCCCAGAAAATTGAATGAATACTTCCATTATTTTGGTCTGTACTATTTTTTATATGAAGGCATGTTTTCCTTTAACTTAAATGCTCTCCTAATATTTGAAACATTTATGTTATCGAAAAATGGACAACACCAGTCGATTTGTCGTATCAAAGAACCCTTATTCTCATAATTTCAGTATTTTTTGAGATGAAAAACATTTTTCTTCAAATATGTAGCTGGAAAATATTGCATTTTTCGCAATACTACCAAAATATATTTTTAGCCTATCATCCTCTCGAAACATGTTCGATTAGATGGAATTTCATCTAAAATCGATAGGTGAATTTGTTAATGCCCTAATTCTATCAATTTTTCAATAACTATGGATATTTGATTTTACCCTCTTCATTGGATACTCCAAGTTTGACGCACTCTACTTCTGAATCGCATTATGTTAGAGCACTCTCGATTTTTTATATCATAGATTGGACCTTTGACAATACTTTCTCAGAAAATTGAATGAATACTTCCATTATTTTGGTCTGTACTATTTCTTATATATAGGCATGTTTTCCTTTAACTTAAATGCTCTCCTAATATTTAAAACATTTATGTTATCGAAAAATGGACAACACCAGTCGATTTGTCGTATCAAAGAACCCTTATTCTCATAATTTCAGTATTTTTTGAGATGAAAAACATTTTTCGTCAAATATGTAGCTGGAAAATATTGCATTTTTCGCAATACTACCAAAATATATTTTTAGCCTATCATCCTCTCGAAACATGTTCGATTAGATGGAATTTCATCTAAAATCGATAGGTGACTTTGTTAATGCCCTAATTCTATCAATTTTTGAATAACTATGGATATTTGATTTTACCCTCTTCATTGGATACTCCAAGTTTGACGCACTCTACTTCTGAATCGCATAATTATAGAGAACTCCTGATTTTTTATATCATAGATTGGACCTTGGACGATACTTTCTCAGAAAATTGAATGAATACTTCCATTATTTTGGTCTGTACTATTTTTTATATGAAGGCATGTTTTCTTTCAACTTAAATGCTCTCCTAATATTTGAAACATTTATCTTATCGAAAAATGGACAACACCGGTCGATTTGTCGTATCAAAGAACCCGTATTCTCATAATTTCAGTATTTTTTGAGAAGAACAACTTTTTTGGTCAAATATGTAGCTGGACTATAGTAAGGAATATATTGCATTTTTCGCAATACTCCAAAAATATATTTTTGGCCTATCATCCTCTCGAAACATGTTCCATTAGATGAAATTTCATCTAAAATCGATAGGTGACTTTGTTAATGCGCTAATTCTATCAATTTTTGAATAACTATGGATATTTGATTTTACCCTCTTCATTGGATACTCCAAGTTTGACGCACTCTACTTCTGAATCGCATCATTTTAGAGCACTCCCGATTTTTTATATCATAGATTGGACCTTTGACGATACTTTCTCAAAAAATTGAATGAATACTTCCATTATTTTGGTCTGTACTATTTTTTATATGAAGGTATGTTTTCTTCTAATTTAAATGCTCTCCTAATATTTGAAACATTTATCTTATCGAAAAATGGACAACACCAGTCGATTTGTCGTATCAAAGAACCCTTATTCTCATAATTTCAGTATTTTTTGAGAGGAAAAACATTTTTCGTCAAATATGTAGTAAGAAAAATATTGCATTTTTTGCAATACTCCCAAAATATAATTTTGGCCTATCATCCTCTCGAAACATGTTCCATTAGATGAAATTTCATCTAAAATCGATAGGTGACTTTGTTAATGCACTAATTCTATCAATTTTTGAATAACTATGGATATTTGATTTTACCCTCTTCATTGGATACTACAAGTTTGACTGACGCACTCTACTTCTGAATCGCATCATTTTAGAGCACTCCCGATTTTTTATATCATAGATTGGACCTTTGACGATACTTTCTCAGAAAATTGAATGAATACTTCCATTATTTTGGTCTGTACTATTTTTTAAATGAAGGCATGTTTTCTTTTAACTTAAATGCTCTCCTAATATTTGAAACATTTATCTTATCGAAAAATGGACAACACCAGTCGATTTGTCGTATCAAAGAACCCTTATTCTCATAATTTCAGTATTTTTTGAGAGGAAAAACATTTTTCGTCAAATATGTAGTAAGAAAAATATTGCATTTTTTGCAATACTCCCAAAATATATTTTTGGCCTATCATCTTATCGAAACATGTTCGATTAGATGAAATTTCATCTAAAATCGATAGGTGACTTTGTTAATGCCCTAATTCTATCAATTTTCGAATAACTATGGATATTTGATTTTACCCTCTTCATTGGATACTCCAAGTTTGACGCACTCTACTTCTGAATAGCATCATTTTGGAGCACTCCCGATTTTTTATATCATAGATTGGACCTTTGACGATACTTTCTCAGAAAATTGAATGAATACTTCTATTATTTTGGTCTGTACTATTTTTTATATGAAAACATGTTTTCTTTTAACTCAAACGCTCTTCTTATATTTGAAACATTTATCTTATCGGAAAATGGACAACACCAGTCGATTTGTCGTATCAAAGAACCCTTATTCTCATAATTTCAGTATTTTTTGAGAGGAAAAACATTTTTCATCAAATATGTAGCTGGACTATAGTAAGGAAAATATTGCATTTTTCGCAATACTCCCAAAATATATTTTTGGCCTATCATCCTCTCTAAACATGTTTGATTAGATGAAATTCCATCTATAATCGATAGGTGACTTTGTTAATGCCCTAATTCTATCAATTTTTGAATAACTATGGATATTTGATTTTACCCTCTTTATTGGATACTCCAAGTTTGACGCACTCTACTTCTGAATCGCATCATTTTAGAGCACTCCCGATTTTTTATATCATAGATTGGACCTTTGACGATACTTTCTCAGAAAATTGAATGAATACTTCCATTATTTTGGTCTGTACTATTTTTTATATGAAGGCATGTTTTCATTTAACTTAAATGCTCTCCTAATATTTGAAACATTTTTCTTATCGAAAAATGGGCAACACCAGTCGATTTAACGTATCAAAGAACCCGTATTCTCATAATTTCAGTATTTTTTGAGAAGAACAACTTTTTTGGTCAAATATGTAGCTGGACTATAGTAAGGAATATATTGCATTTTTCGCAATACTCCAAAAATATATTTTTGGCCTATCATCCTCTCGAAACATGTTCCATTAGATGAAATTTCATCTAAAATCGATAGGTGACTTTGTTAATGCGCTAATTCTATCAATTTTTGAATAACTATGGATATTTGATTTTACCCTCTTCATTGGATACTCCATGTTTGACGCACTCTACTTCTGAATCGCATCATTTTAGAGCACTCCCGATTTTTTATATCATAGATTGGACCTTTGACGATACTTTCTCAAAAAATTGAATGAATACTTCCATTATTTTGGTCTGTACTATTTTTTATATGAAGGTATGTTTTCTTCTAATTTAAATGCTCTCCTAATATTTGAAACATTTATCTTATCGAAAAATGGACAACACCAGTCGATTTGTCGTATCAAAGAACCCTTATTCTCATAATTTCAGTATTTTTTGAGAGGAAAAACATTTTTCGTCAAATATGTAGTAAGAAAAATATTGCATTTTTTGCAATACTCCCAAAATATAATTTTGGCCTATCATCCTCTCGAAACATGTTCCATTAGATGAAATTTCATCTAAAATCGATAGGTGACTTTGTTAATGCACTAATTCTATCAATTTTTGAATAACTATGGATATTTGATTTTACCCTCTTCATTGGATACTACAAGTTTGACTGACGCACTCTACTTCTGAATCGCATCATTTTAGAGCACTCCCGATTTTTTATATCATAGATTGGACCTTTGACGATACTTTCTCAGAAAATTGAATGAATACTTCCATTATTTTGGTCTGTACTATTTTTTAAATGAAGGCATGTTTTCTTTTAACTTAAATGCTCTCCTAATATTTGAAACATTTATCTTATCGAAAAATGGACAACACCAGTCGATTTGTCGTATCAAAGAACCCTTATTCTCATAATTTCAGTATTTTTTGAGAGGAAAAACATTTTTCGTCAAATATGTAGTAAGAAAAATATTGCATTTTTTGCAATACTCCCAAAATATATTTTTGGCCTATCATCTTATCGAAACATGTTCGATTAGATGAAATTTCATCTAAAATCGATAGGTGACTTTGTTAATGCCCTAATTCTATCAATTTTCGAATAACTATGGATATTTGATTTTACCCTCTTCATTGGATACTCCAAGTTTGACGCACTCTACTTCTGAATAGCATCATTTTGGAGCACTCCCGATTTTTTATATCATAGATTGGACCTTTGACGATACTTTCTCAGAAAATTGAATGAATACTTCTATTATTTTGGTCTGTACTATTTTTTATATGAAGGCATGTTTTCTTTTAACTCAAACGCTCTTCTTATATTTGAAACATTTATCTTATCGGAAAATGGACAACACCAGTCGATTTGTCGTATCAAAGAACCCTTATTCTCATAATTTCAGTATTTTTTGAGAGGAAAAACATTTTTCATCAAATATGTAGCTGGACTATAGTAAGGAAAATATTGCATTTTTCGCAATACTCCCAAAATATATTTTTGGCCTATCATCCTCTCTAAACATGTTTGATTAGATGAAATTTCATCTTAAATCGATAGGTGACTTTGTTAATGCCCTAAATCTATCAATTTTTGAATAACTATGGATATTTGATTTCACCCTCTTCATTGGATACTCCAAGTTTGACGCACTCTACTTCTGAATCGCATAATTATAGAGAACTCCTGATTTTTTATATCATAGATTGGACCTTTGACGATACTTTCTCAGAAAATTGAATGAATACTTCCATTATTTTGGTCTGTACTATTTTTTATATGAAGGCATGTTTTCTTTTAACTTAAATGCTCTTCTTATATTTGAAACATTTATCTTATCGAAAAATGGACAACACCAGTCGATTTGTCGTATCATAGAACCCTTATCCTCATAATTTCAGTATTTTTTGAGAGATTTTTCGTCAAATATGTAGGTGGACTATATTAAGGAAAATATTGCATTTTTCGCAATACTCCCAAAATATATTTTTGGCCTATCATTCTCTCGAAACATGTTCGATTAGATGAAATTTCATCTTAAATCGATAGGTGACTTTGTTAATGCCCTAAATCTATCAAATTTTGAATAACTATGGATATTTGATTTTACCCTCTTCATTGGATACTCCAAGTTTGACGCACTCTATTTCTGAATCGCATCATTTTAGAGCACTCCCGATTTTTTATATCATAGATTGGACCTTTGACGATACTTTCTCAGAAAATTGAATAAATACTTCCATTATTTTGGTCTGTACTTTTTTTTATATGAAGGCATGTTTTCTTTCAACTTAAATGCTCTCCTAATATTTGAAACATTTATCTCATCGAAAAATGGACAACACCAGTCGATTTGTCGTATCAAGGAACCCGTATTCTCATAATTTCAGTATTTTTTGAGAGGAACAACATTTTTGGTCAAATATGTAGCTGGACTATAGTAAGGAATATATTGCATTTTTCGCAATACTCCAAAAATATATTTTTGGCCTATCATCCTCTCGAAACATGTTCGATTAGATGAAATTCCATCTATAATCGATAGGTGACTTTGTTAATGCCCTAATTCTATCAATTTTTGAATAACTATGGATATTTGATTTTACCCTCTTCATTGGATACTCCAAGTTTGACGCACTCTACTTCTGAATCGCATCATTTTAGAGCACTCCCGATTTTTTATATCATAGATTGGACCTTTGACGATACTTTCTCAGAAAATCGAATGAATACTTCCATTATTTTGGTCTGTACTATTTTTTATATGTAGGCATGTTTTCTTTTAACTTAAACGCTCTCCTATTATTTGAAACATTTATCTTATCAAAAAATGGACAACACCAGTCGATTTGTCGTATCAAAGAACCCTTATTCTCATAATTTCAGTATTTTTTGAGAGGAAAAACATTTTTCGTCAAATATGTAGCTGGACTATAGTAAGGAAAATATTGCATTTTTCGCAATACTCCCATAATATATTTTTGGCCTATCATTCTCTCAAAACATGTTCGATTAGATGAAATTCCATCTATAATCGATAGGTGACTTTGTTAATGCCCTAATTCTATCAATTTTTGAATAACTATGGATATTTGATTTTACCCTCTTCATTGGATACTCCAAGTTTGACGCACTCTACTTCTGAATCGCATCATTTTAGAGCACTCCCGATTTTTTATATCATAGATTGGACCTTTGACGATACTTTCTCAAAAAATTGAATGAATACTTCCATTATTTTGGTCTGTACTATTTTTTATATGAAGGTATGTTTTCTTCTAATTTAAATGCTCTCCTAATATTTGAAACATTTATCTTATCGAAAAATGGACAACACCAGTCGATTTGTCGTATCAAAGAACCCTTATTCTCATAATTTCAGTATTTTTTGAGAGGAAAAACATTTTTCGTCAAATATGTAGTAAGAAAAATATTGCATTTTTTGCAATACTCCCAAAATATAATTTTGGCCTATCATCCTCTCGAAACATGTTCCATTAGATGAAATTTCATCTAAAATCGATAGGTGACTTTGTTAATGCACTAATTCTATCAATTTTTGAATAACTATGGATATTTGATTTTACCCTCTTCATTGGATACTACAAGTTTGACTGACGCACTCTACTTCTGAATCGCATCATTTTAGAGCACTCCCGATTTTTTATATCATAGATTGGACCTTTGACGATACTTTCTCAGAAAATTGAATGAATACTCCCATTATTTTGGTCTGTACTATTTTTTATATGAAGGCATGTTTTCTTTTAACTCAAACGCTCTTCTTATATTTGAAACATTTATCTTATCGGAAAATGGACAACACCAGTCGATTTGTCGTATCAAAGAACCCTTATTATCAGAATTTCAGTATTTTTTGAGATGAAAAACATTTTTCGTCAATTATGTAGCTGGACTATAGTAAGGAAAATATTGTATTTTTCGCAATACTACCAAAATATATTTTTGGCCTATCATCCTCTCGAAACATGTTCGATTAGATGGAATTTCATCTGAAATCGATAGGTGACTTTGTTAATGCCCTAATTCTATCAATTTTTGAATAACTATGGATATTTGATTTCACCCTCTTCATTGGATACTCCAAGTTTGACGCACTCTACTTCTGAATCGCATAATTATAGAGAACTCCTGATTTTTTATATCATAGATTGGACCTTTGACGATACTTTCTCAGAAAATTGAATGAATACTTCCATTATTTTGGTCTGTACTATTTTTTATATGAAGGCATGTTTTCTTTTAACTTAAATGCTCTTCTTATATTTGAAACATTTATCTTATCGAAAAATGGACAACACCAGTCGATTTGTCGTATCATAGAACCCTTATCCTCATAATTTCAGTATTTTTTGAGAGATTTTTCGTCAAATATGTAGGTGGACTATATTAAGGAAAATATTGCATTTTTCGCAATACTCCCAAAATATATTTTTGGCCTATCATTCTCTCGAAACATGTTCGATTAGATGAAATTTCATCTTAAATCGATAGGTGACTTTGTTAATGCCCTAAATCTATCAAATTTTGAATAACTATGGATATTTGATTTTACCCTCTTCATTGGATACTCCAAGTTTGACGCACTCTATTTCTGAATCGCATCATTTTAGAGCACTCCCGATTTTTTATATCATAGATTGGACCTTTGACGATACTTTCTCAGAAAATTGAATAAATACTTCCATTATTTTGGTCTGTACTTTTTTTTATATGAAGGCATGTTTTCTTTCAACTTAAATGCTCTCCTAATATTTGAAACATTTATCTCATCGAAAAATGGACAACACCAGTCGATTTGTCGTATCAAGGAACCCGTATTCTCATAATTTCAGTATTTTTTGAGAGGAACAACATTTTTGGTCAAATATGTAGCTGGACTATAGTAAGGAATATATTGCATTTTTCGCAATACTCCAAAAATATATTTTTGGCCTATCATCCTCTCGAAACATGTTCGATTAGATGAAATTCCATCTATAATCGATAGGTGACTTTGTTAATGCCCTAATTCTATCAATTTTTGAATAACTATGGATATTTGATTTTACCCTCTTCATTGGATACTCCAAGTTTGACGCACTCTACTTCTGAATCGCATCATTTTAGAGCACTCCCGATTTTTTATATCATAGATTGGACCTTTGACGATACTTTCTCAGAAAATCGAATGAATACTTCCATTATTTTGGTCTGTACTATTTTTTATATGTAGGCATGTTTTCTTTTAACTTAAACGCTCTCCTATTATTTGAAACATTTATCTTATCAAAAAATGGACAACACCAGTCGATTTGTCGTATCAAAGAACCCTTATTCTCATAATTTCAGTATTTTTTGAGAGGAAAAACATTTTTCGTCAAATATGTAGCTGGACTATAGTAAGGAAAATATTGCATTTTTCGCAATACTCCCATAATATATTTTTGGCCTATCATTCTCTCAAAACATGTTCGATTAGATGAAATTCCATCTATAATCGATAGGTGACTTTGTTAATGCCCTAATTCTATCAATTTTTGAATAACTATGGATATTTGATTTTACCCTCTTCATTGGATACTCCAAGTTTGACGCACTCTACTTCTGAATCGCATCATTTTAGAGCACTCCCGATTTTTTATATCATAGATTGGACCTTTGACGATACTTTCTCAAAAAATTGAATGAATACTTCCATTATTTTGGTCTGTACTATTTTTTATATGAAGGTATGTTTTCTTCTAATTTAAATGCTCTCCTAATATTTGAAACATTTATCTTATCGAAAAATGGACAACACCAGTCGATTTGTCGTATCAAAGAACCCTTATTCTCATAATTTCAGTATTTTTTGAGAGGAAAAACATTTTTCGTCAAATATGTAGTAAGAAAAATATTGCATTTTTTGCAATACTCCCAAAATATAATTTTGGCCTATCATCCTCTCGAAACATGTTCCATTAGATGAAATTTCATCTAAAATCGATAGGTGACTTTGTTAATGCACTAATTCTATCAATTTTTGAATAACTATGGATATTTGATTTTACCCTCTTCATTGGATACTACAAGTTTGACTGACGCACTCTACTTCTGAATCGCATCATTTTAGAGCACTCCCGATTTTTTATATCATAGATTGGACCTTTGACGATACTTTCTCAGAAAATTGAATGAATACTCCCATTATTTTGGTCTGTACTATTTTTTATATGAAGGCATGTTTTCTTTTAACTCAAACGCTCTTCTTATATTTGAAACATTTATCTTATCGGAAAATGGACAACACCAGTCGATTTGTCGTATCAAAGAACCCTTATTATCAGAATTTCAGTATTTTTTGAGATGAAAAACATTTTTCGTCAATTATGTAGCTGGACTATAGTAAGGAAAATATTGTATTTTTCGCAATACTACCAAAATATATTTTTGGCCTATCATCCTCTCGAAACATGTTCGATTAGATGGAATTTCATCTGAAATCGATAGGTGACTTTGTTAATGCCCTAATTCTATCAATTTTTGAATAACTATGGATATTTGATTTCACCCTCTTCATTGGATACTCCAAGTTTGACGCACTCTACTTCTGAATCGCATAATTATAGAGAACTCCTGATTTTTTATATCATAGATTGGACCTTTGACGATACTTTCTCAGAAAATTGAATGAATACTTCCATTATTTTGGTCTGTACTATTTTTTATATGAAGGCATGTTTTCTTTTAACTTAAATGCTCTTCTTATATTTGAAACATTTATCTTATCGAAAAATGGACAACACCAGTCGATTTGTCGTATCATAGAACCCTTATCCTCATAATTTCAGTATTTTTTGAGAGATTTTTCGTCAAATATGTAGGTGGACTATATTAAGGAAAATATTGCATTTTTCGCAATACTCCCAAAATATATTTTTGGCCTATCATTCTCTCGAAACATGTTCGATTAGATGAAATTTCATCTTAAATCGATAGGTGACTTTGTTAATGCCCTAAATCTATCAAATTTTGAATAACTATGGATATTTGATTTTACCCTCTTCATTGGATACTCCAAGTTTGACGCACTCTATTTCTGAATCGCATCATTTTAGAGCACTCCCGATTTTTTATATCATAGATTGGACCTTTGACGATACTTTCTCAGAAAATTGAATAAATACTTCCATTATTTTGGTCTGTACTTTTTTTTATATGAAGGCATGTTTTCTTTCAACTTAAATGCTCTCCTAATATTTGAAACATTTATCTCATCGAAAAATGGACAACACCAGTCGATTTGTCGTATCAAGGAACCCGTATTCTCATAATTTCAGTATTTTTTGAGAGGAACAACATTTTTGGTCAAATATGTAGCTGGACTATAGTAAGGAATATATTGCATTTTTCGCAATACTCCAAAAATATATTTTTGGCCTATCATCCTCTCGAAACATGTTCGATTAGATGAAATTCCATCTATAATCGATAGGTGACTTTGTTAATGCCCTAATTCTATCAATTTTTGAATAACTATGGATATTTGATTTTACCCTCTTCATTGGATACTCCAAGTTTGACGCACTCTACTTCTGAATCGCATCATTTTAGAGCACTCCCGATTTTTTATATCATAGATTGGACCTTTGACGATACTTTCTCAGAAAATCGAATGAATACTTCCATTATTTTGGTCTGTACTATTTTTTATATGTAGGCATGTTTTCTTTTAACTTAAACGCTCTCCTATTATTTGAAACATTTATCTTATCAAAAAATGGACAACACCAGTCGATTTGTCGTATCAAAGAACCCTTATTCTCATAATTTCAGTATTTTTTGAGAGGAAAAACATTTTTCGTCAAATATGTAGCTGGACTATAGTAAGGAAAATATTGCATTTTTCGCAATACTCCCATAATATATTTTTGGCCTATCATTCTCTCAAAACATGTTCGATTAGATGAAATTCCATCTATAATCGATAGGTGACTTTGTTAATGCCCTAATTCTATCAATTTTTGAATAACTATGGATATTTGATTTTACCCTCTTCATTGGATACTCCAAGTTTGACGCACTCTACTTCTGAATCGCATCATTTTAGAGCACTCCCGATTTTTTATATCATAGATTGGACCTTTGACGATACTTTCTCAAAAAATTGAATGAATACTTCCATTATTTTGGTCTGTACTATTTTTTATATGAAGGTATGTTTTCTTCTAATTTAAATGCTCTCCTAATATTTGAAACATTTATCTTATCGAAAAATGGACAACACCAGTCGATTTGTCGTATCAAAGAACCCTTATTCTCATAATTTCAGTATTTTTTGAGAGGAAAAACATTTTTCGTCAAATATGTAGTAAGAAAAATATTGCATTTTTTGCAATACTCCCAAAATATAATTTTGGCCTATCATCCTCTCGAAACATGTTCCATTAGATGAAATTTCATCTAAAATCGATAGGTGACTTTGTTAATGCACTAATTCTATCAATTTTTGAATAACTATGGATATTTGATTTTACCCTCTTCATTGGATACTCCAAGTTTGACGCACTCTACTTCTGAATAGCATCATTTTGGAGCACTCCCGATTTTTTATATCATAGATTGGACCTTTGACGATACTTTCTCAGAAAATTGAATGAATACTTCCATTATTTTGGTCTGTACTATTTTTTAAATGAAGGCATGTTTTCTTTTAACTTAAATGCTCTCCTAATATTTGAAACATTTATCTTATCGAAAAATGGACAACACCAGTCGATTTGTCGTATCAAAGAACCCTTATTCTCATAATTTCAGTATTTTTTGAGAGGAAAAACATTTTTCGTCAAATATGTAGTAAGAAAAATATTGCATTTTTTGCAATACTCCCAAAATATATTTTTGGCCTATCATCTTATCGAAACATGTTCGATTAGATGAAATTTCATCTAAAATCGATAGGTGACTTTGTTAATGCCCTAATTCTATCAATTTTCGAATAACTATGGATATTTGATTTTACCCTCTTCATTGGATACTCCAAGTTTGACGCACTCTACTTCTGAATAGCATCATTTTGGAGCACTCCCGATTTTTTATATCATAGATTGGACCTTTGACGATACTTTCTCAGAAAATTGAATGAATACTTCCATTATTTTGGTCTGTACTATTTTTTAAATGAAGGCATGTTTTCTTTTAACTTAAATGCTCTCCTAATATTTGAAACATTTATCTTATCGAAAAATGGACAACACCAGTCGATTTGTCGTATCAAAGAACCCTTATTCTCATAATTTCAGTATTTTTTGAGAGGAAAAACATTTTTCGTCAAATATGTAGTAAGAAAAATATTGCATTTTTTGCAATACTCCCAAAATATATTTTTGGCCTATCATCTTATCGAAACATGTTCGATTAGATGAAATTTCATCTAAAATCGATAGGTGACTTTGTTAATGCCCTAATTCTATCAATTTTCGAATAACTATGGATATTTGATTTTACCCTCTTCATTGGATACTCCAAGTTTGACGCACTCTACTTCTGAATAGCATCATTTTGGAGCACTCCCGATTTTTTATATCATAGATTGGACCTTTGACGATACTTTCTCAGAAAATTGAATGAATACTTCTATTATTTTGGTCTGTACTATTTTTTATATGAAGGCATGTTTTCTTTTAACTCAAACGCTCTTCTTATATTTGAAACATTTATCTTATCGGAAAATGGACAACACCAGTCGATTTGTCGTATCAAAGAACCCTTATTCTCATAATTTCAGTATTTTTTGAGAGGAAAAACATTTTTCATCAAATATGTAGCTGGACTATAGTAAGGAAAATATTGCATTTTTCGCAATACTCCCAAAATATATTTTTGGCCTATCATCCTCTCTAAACATGTTTGATTAGATGAAATTCCATCTATAATCGATAGGTGACTTTGTTAATGCCCTAATTCTATCAATTTTTGAATAACTATGGATATTTGATTTTACCCTCTTTATTGGATACTCCAAGTTTGACGCACTCTACTTCTGAATCGCATCATTTTAGAGCACTCCCGATTTTTTATATCATAGATTGGACCTTTGACGATACTTTCTCAGAAAATTGAATGAATACTTCCATTATTTTGGTCTGTACTATTTTTTATATGAAGGCATGTTTTCATTTAACTTAAATGCTCTCCTAATATTTGAAACATTTTTCTTATCGAAAAATGGGCAACACCAGTCGATTTAACGTATCAAAGAACCCGTATTCTCATAATTTCAGTATTTTTTGAGAAGAACAACTTTTTTGGTCAAATATGTAGCTGGACTATAGTAAGGAATATATTGCATTTTTCGCAATACTCCAAAAATATATTTTTGGCCTATCATCCTCTCGAAACATGTTCCATTAGATGAAATTTCATCTAAAATCGATAGGTGACTTTGTTAATGCGCTAATTCTATCAATTTTTGAATAACTATGGATATTTGATTTTACCCTCTTCATTGGATACTCCATGTTTGACGCACTCTACTTCTGAATCGCATCATTTTAGAGCACTCCCGATTTTTTATATCATAGATTGGACCTTTGACGATACTTTCTCAAAAAATTGAATGAATACTTCCATTATTTTGGTCTGTACTATTTTTTATATGAAGGTATGTTTTCTTCTAATTTAAATGCTCTCCTAATATTTGAAACATTTATCTTATCGAAAAATGGACAACACCAGTCGATTTGTCGTATCAAAGAACCCTTATTCTCATAATTTCAGTATTTTTTGAGAGGAAAAACATTTTTCGTCAAATATGTAGTAAGAAAAATATTGCATTTTTTGCAATACTCCCAAAATATAATTTTGGCCTATCATCCTCTCGAAACATGTTCCATTAGATGAAATTTCATCTAAAATCGATAGGTGACTTTGTTAATGCACTAATTCTATCAATTTTTGAATAACTATGGATATTTGATTTTACCCTCTTCATTGGATACTACAAGTTTGACTGACGCACTCTACTTCTGAATCGCATCATTTTAGAGCACTCCCGATTTTTTATATCATAGATTGGACCTTTGACGATACTTTCTCAGAAAATTGAATGAATACTTCCATTATTTTGGTCTGTACTATTTTTTAAATGAAGGCATGTTTTCTTTTAACTTAAATGCTCTCCTAATATTTGAAACATTTATCTTATCGAAAAATGGACAACACCAGTCGATTTGTCGTATCAAAGAACCCTTATTCTCATAATTTCAGTATTTTTTGAGAGGAAAAACATTTTTCGTCAAATATGTAGTAAGAAAAATATTGCATTTTTTGCAATACTCCCAAAATATATTTTTGGCCTATCATCTTATCGAAACATGTTCGATTAGATGAAATTTCATCTAAAATCGATAGGTGACTTTGTTAATGCCCTAATTCTATCAATTTTCGAATAACTATGGATATTTGATTTTACCCTCTTCATTGGATACTCCAAGTTTGACGCACTCTACTTCTGAATAGCATCATTTTGGAGCACTCCCGATTTTTTATATCATAGATTGGACCTTTGACGATACTTTCTCAGAAAATTGAATGAATACTTCTATTATTTTGGTCTGTACTATTTTTTATATGAAGGCATGTTTTCTTTTAACTCAAACGCTCTTCTTATATTTGAAACATTTATCTTATCGGAAAATGGACAACACCAGTCGATTTGTCGTATCAAAGAACCCTTATTCTCATAATTTCAGTATTTTTTGAGAGGAAAAACATTTTTCATCAAATATGTAGCTGGACTATAGTAAGGAAAATATTGCATTTTTCGCAATACTCCCAAAATATATTTTTGGCCTATCATCCTCTCTAAACATGTTTGATTAGATGAAATTTCATCTTAAATCGATAGGTGACTTTGTTAATGCCCTAAATCTATCAATTTTTGAATAACTATGGATATTTGATTTCACCCTCTTCATTGGATACTCCAAGTTTGACGCACTCTACTTCTGAATCGCATAATTATAGAGAACTCCTGATTTTTTATATCATAGATTGGACCTTTGACGATACTTTCTCAGAAAATTGAATGAATACTTCCATTATTTTGGTCTGTACTATTTTTTATATGAAGGCATGTTTTCTTTTAACTTAAATGCTCTTCTTATATTTGAAACATTTATCTTATCGAAAAATGGACAACACCAGTCGATTTGTCGTATCATAGAACCCTTATCCTCATAATTTCAGTATTTTTTGAGAGATTTTTCGTCAAATATGTAGGTGGACTATATTAAGGAAAATATTGCATTTTTCGCAATACTCCCAAAATATATTTTTGGCCTATCATTCTCTCGAAACATGTTCGATTAGATGAAATTTCATCTTAAATCGATAGGTGACTTTGTTAATGCCCTAAATCTATCAAATTTTGAATAACTATGGATATTTGATTTTACCCTCTTCATTGGATACTCCAAGTTTGACGCACTCTACTTCTGAATCGCATCATTTTAGAGCACTCCCGATTTTTTATATCATAGATTGGACCTTTGACGATACTTTCTCAGAAAATCGAATGAATACTTCCATTATTTTGGTCTGTACTATTTTTTATATGTAGGCATGTTTTCTTTTAACTTAAACGCTCTCCTATTATTTGAAACATTTATCTTATCAAAAAATGGACAACACCAGTCGATTTGTCGTATCAAAGAACCCTTATTCTCATAATTTCAGTATTTTTTGAGAGGAAAAACATTTTTCGTCAAATATGTAGCTGGACTATAGTAAGGAAAATATTGCATTTTTCGCAATACTCCCATAATATATTTTTGGCCTATCATTCTCTCAAAACATGTTCGATTAGATGAAATTCCATCTATAATCGATAGGTGACTTTGTTAATGCCCTAATTCTATCAATTTTTGAATAACTATGGATATTTGATTTTACCCTCTTCATTGGATACTCCAAGTTTGACGCACTCTACTTCTGAATCGCATCATTTTAGAGCACTCCCGATTTTTTATATCATAGATTGGACCTTTGACGATACTTTCTCAAAAAATTGAATGAATACTTCCATTATTTTGGTCTGTACTATTTTTTATATGAAGGTATGTTTTCTTCTAATTTAAATGCTCTCCTAATATTTGAAACATTTATCTTATCGAAAAATGGACAACACCAGTCGATTTGTCGTATCAAAGAACCCTTATTCTCATAATTTCAGTATTTTTTGAGAGGAAAAACATTTTTCGTCAAATATGTAGTAAGAAAAATATTGCATTTTTTGCAATACTCCCAAAATATAATTTTGGCCTATCATCCTCTCGAAACATGTTCCATTAGATGAAATTTCATCTAAAATCGATAGGTGACTTTGTTAATGCACTAATTCTATCAATTTTTGAATAACTATGGATATTTGATTTTACCCTCTTCATTGGATACTACAAGTTTGACTGACGCACTCTACTTCTGAATCGCATCATTTTAGAGCACTCCCGATTTTTTATATCATAGATTGGACCTTTGACGATACTTTCTCAGAAAATTGAATGAATACTCCCATTATTTTGGTCTGTACTATTTTTTATATGAAGGCATGTTTTCTTTTAACTCAAACGCTCTTCTTATATTTGAAACATTTATCTTATCGGAAAATGGACAACACCAGTCGATTTGTCGTATCAAAGAACCCTTATTATCAGAATTTCAGTATTTTTTGAGATGAAAAACATTTTTCGTCAATTATGTAGCTGGACTATAGTAAGGAAAATATTGTATTTTTCGCAATACTACCAAAATATATTTTTGGCCTATCATCCTCTCGAAACATGTTCGATTAGATGGAATTTCATCTGAAATCGATAGGTGACTTTGTTAATGCCCTAATTCTATCAATTTTTGAATAACTATGGATATTTGATTTCACCCTCTTCATTGGATACTCCAAGTTTGACGCACTCTACTTCTGAATCGCATAATTATAGAGAACTCCTGATTTTTTATATCATAGATTGGACCTTTGACGATACTTTCTCAGAAAATTGAATGAATACTTCCATTATTTTGGTCTGTACTATTTTTTATATGAAGGCATGTTTTCTTTTAACTTAAATGCTCTTCTTATATTTGAAACATTTATCTTATCGAAAAATGGACAACACCAGTCGATTTGTCGTATCATAGAACCCTTATCCTCATAATTTCAGTATTTTTTGAGAGATTTTTCGTCAAATATGTAGGTGGACTATATTAAGGAAAATATTGCATTTTTCGCAATACTCCCAAAATATATTTTTGGCCTATCATTCTCTCGAAACATGTTCGATTAGATGAAATTTCATCTTAAATCGATAGGTGACTTTGTTAATGCCCTAAATCTATCAAATTTTGAATAACTATGGATATTTGATTTTACCCTCTTCATTGGATACTCCAAGTTTGACGCACTCTATTTCTGAATCGCATCATTTTAGAGCACTCCCGATTTTTTATATCATAGATTGGACCTTTGACGATACTTTCTCAGAAAATTGAATAAATACTTCCATTATTTTGGTCTGTACTTTTTTTTATATGAAGGCATGTTTTCTTTCAACTTAAATGCTCTCCTAATATTTGAAACATTTATCTCATCGAAAAATGGACAACACCAGTCGATTTGTCGTATCAAGGAACCCGTATTCTCATAATTTCAGTATTTTTTGAGAGGAACAACATTTTTGGTCAAATATGTAGCTGGACTATAGTAAGGAATATATTGCATTTTTCGCAATACTCCAAAAATATATTTTTGGCCTATCATCCTCTCGAAACATGTTCGATTAGATGAAATTCCATCTATAATCGATAGGTGACTTTGTTAATGCCCTAATTCTATCAATTTTTGAATAACTATGGATATTTGATTTTACCCTCTTCATTGGATACTCCAAGTTTGACGCACTCTACTTCTGAATCGCATCATTTTAGAGCACTCCCGATTTTTTATATCATAGATTGGACCTTTGACGATACTTTCTCAGAAAATCGAATGAATACTTCCATTATTTTGGTCTGTACTATTTTTTATATGTAGGCATGTTTTCTTTTAACTTAAACGCTCTCCTATTATTTGAAACATTTATCTTATCAAAAAATGGACAACACCAGTCGATTTGTCGTATCAAAGAACCCTTATTCTCATAATTTCAGTATTTTTTGAGAGGAAAAACATTTTTCGTCAAATATGTAGCTGGACTATAGTAAGGAAAATATTGCATTTTTCGCAATACTCCCATAATATATTTTTGGCCTATCATTCTCTCAAAACATGTTCGATTAGATGAAATTCCATCTATAATCGATAGGTGACTTTGTTAATGCCCTAATTCTATCAATTTTTGAATAACTATGGATATTTGATTTTACCCTCTTCATTGGATACTCCAAGTTTGACGCACTCTACTTCTGAATCGCATCATTTTAGAGCACTCCCGATTTTTTATATCATAGATTGGACCTTTGACGATACTTTCTCAAAAAATTGAATGAATACTTCCATTATTTTGGTCTGTACTATTTTTTATATGAAGGTATGTTTTCTTCTAATTTAAATGCTCTCCTAATATTTGAAACATTTATCTTATCGAAAAATGGACAACACCAGTCGATTTGTCGTATCAAAGAACCCTTATTCTCATAATTTCAGTATTTTTTGAGAGGAAAAACATTTTTCGTCAAATATGTAGTAAGAAAAATATTGCATTTTTTGCAATACTCCCAAAATATAATTTTGGCCTATCATCCTCTCGAAACATGTTCCATTAGATGAAATTTCATCTAAAATCGATAGGTGACTTTGTTAATGCACTAATTCTATCAATTTTTGAATAACTATGGATATTTGATTTTACCCTCTTCATTGGATACTACAAGTTTGACTGACGCACTCTACTTCTGAATCGCATCATTTTAGAGCACTCCCGATTTTTTATATCATAGATTGGACCTTTGACGATACTTTCTCAGAAAATTGAATGAATACTCCCATTATTTTGGTCTGTACTATTTTTTATATGAAGGCATGTTTTCTTTTAACTCAAACGCTCTTCTTATATTTGAAACATTTATCTTATCGGAAAATGGACAACACCAGTCGATTTGTCGTATCAAAGAACCCTTATTATCAGAATTTCAGTATTTTTTGAGATGAAAAACATTTTTCGTCAATTATGTAGCTGGACTATAGTAAGGAAAATATTGTATTTTTCGCAATACTACCAAAATATATTTTTGGCCTATCATCCTCTCGAAACATGTTCGATTAGATGGAATTTCATCTGAAATCGATAGGTGACTTTGTTAATGCCCTAATTCTATCAATTTTTGAATAACTATGGATATTTGATTTCACCCTCTTCATTGGATACTCCAAGTTTGACGCACTCTACTTCTGAATCGCATAATTATAGAGAACTCCTGATTTTTTATATCATAGATTGGACCTTTGACGATACTTTCTCAGAAAATTGAATGAATACTTCCATTATTTTGGTCTGTACTATTTTTTATATGAAGGCATGTTTTCTTTTAACTTAAATGCTCTTCTTATATTTGAAACATTTATCTTATCGAAAAATGGACAACACCAGTCGATTTGTCGTATCATAGAACCCTTATCCTCATAATTTCAGTATTTTTTGAGAGATTTTTCGTCAAATATGTAGGTGGACTATATTAAGGAAAATATTGCATTTTTCGCAATACTCCCAAAATATATTTTTGGCCTATCATTCTCTCGAAACATGTTCGATTAGATGAAATTTCATCTTAAATCGATAGGTGACTTTGTTAATGCCCTAAATCTATCAAATTTTGAATAACTATGGATATTTGATTTTACCCTCTTCATTGGATACTCCAAGTTTGACGCACTCTATTTCTGAATCGCATCATTTTAGAGCACTCCCGATTTTTTATATCATAGATTGGACCTTTGACGATACTTTCTCAGAAAATTGAATAAATACTTCCATTATTTTGGTCTGTACTTTTTTTTATATGAAGGCATGTTTTCTTTCAACTTAAATGCTCTCCTAATATTTGAAACATTTATCTCATCGAAAAATGGACAACACCAGTCGATTTGTCGTATCAAGGAACCCGTATTCTCATAATTTCAGTATTTTTTGAGAGGAACAACATTTTTGGTCAAATATGTAGCTGGACTATAGTAAGGAATATATTGCATTTTTCGCAATACTCCAAAAATATATTTTTGGCCTATCATCCTCTCGAAACATGTTCGATTAGATGAAATTCCATCTATAATCGATAGGTGACTTTGTTAATGCCCTAATTCTATCAATTTTTGAATAACTATGGATATTTGATTTTACCCTCTTCATTGGATACTCCAAGTTTGACGCACTCTACTTCTGAATCGCATCATTTTAGAGCACTCCCGATTTTTTATATCATAGATTGGACCTTTGACGATACTTTCTCAGAAAATCGAATGAATACTTCCATTATTTTGGTCTGTACTATTTTTTATATGTAGGCATGTTTTCTTTTAACTTAAACGCTCTCCTATTATTTGAAACATTTATCTTATCAAAAAATGGACAACACCAGTCGATTTGTCGTATCAAAGAACCCTTATTCTCATAATTTCAGTATTTTTTGAGAGGAAAAACATTTTTCGTCAAATATGTAGCTGGACTATAGTAAGGAAAATATTGCATTTTTCGCAATACTCCCATAATATATTTTTGGCCTATCATTCTCTCAAAACATGTTCGATTAGATGAAATTCCATCTATAATCGATAGGTGACTTTGTTAATGCCCTAATTCTATCAATTTTTGAATAACTATGGATATTTGATTTTACCCTCTTCATTGGATACTCCAAGTTTGACGCACTCTATTTCTGAATCGCATCATTTTAGAGCACTCCCGATTTTTTATATCATAGATTGGACCTTTGACGATACTTTCTCAGAAAATTGAATAAATACTTCCATTATTTTGGTCTGTACTTTTTTTTATATGAAGGCATGTTTTCTTTCAACTTAAATGCTCTCCTAATATTTGAAACATTTATCTCATCGAAAAATGGACAACACCAGTCGATTTGTCGTATCAAGGAACCCGTATTCTCATAATTTCAGTATTTTTTGAGAGGAACAACATTTTTGGTCAAATATGTAGCTGGACTATAGTAAGGAATATATTGCATTTTTCGCAATACTCCAAAAATATATTTTTGGCCTATCATCCTCTCGAAACATGTTCGATTAGATGAAATTCCATCTATAATCGATAGGTGACTTTGTTAATGCCCTAATTCTATCAATTTTTGAATAACTATGGATATTTGATTTTACCCTCTTCATTGGATACTCCAAGTTTGACGCACTCTACTTCTGAATCGCATCATTTTAGAGCACTCCCGATTTTTTATATCATAGATTGGACCTTTGACGATACTTTCTCAGAAAATCGAATGAATACTTCCATTATTTTGGTCTGTACTATTTTTTATATGTAGGCATGTTTTCTTTTAACTTAAACGCTCTCCTATTATTTGAAACATTTATCTTATCAAAAAATGGACAACACCAGTCGATTTGTCGTATCAAAGAACCCTTATTCTCATAATTTCAGTATTTTTTGAGAGGAAAAACATTTTTCGTCAAATATGTAGCTGGACTATAGTAAGGAAAATATTGCATTTTTCGCAATACTCCCATAATATATTTTTGGCCTATCATTCTCTCAAAACATGTTCGATTAGATGAAATTCCATCTATAATCGATAGGTGACTTTGTTAATGCCCTAATTCTATCAATTTTTGAATAACTATGGATATTTGATTTTACCCTCTTCATTGGATACTCCAAGTTTGACGCACTCTACTTCTGAATCGCATCATTTTAGAGCACTCCCGATTTTTTATATCATAGATTGGACCTTTGACGATACTTTCTCAAAAAATTGAATGAATACTTCCATTATTTTGGTCTGTACTATTTTTTATATGAAGGTATGTTTTCTTCTAATTTAAATGCTCTCCTAATATTTGAAACATTTATCTTATCGAAAAATGGACAACACCAGTCGATTTGTCGTATCAAAGAACCCTTATTCTCATAATTTCAGTATTTTTTGAGAGGAAAAACATTTTTCGTCAAATATGTAGTAAGAAAAATATTGCATTTTTTGCAATACTCCCAAAATATAATTTTGGCCTATCATCCTCTCGAAACATGTTCCATTAGATGAAATTTCATCTAAAATCGATAGGTGACTTTGTTAATGCACTAATTCTATCAATTTTTGAATAACTATGGATATTTGATTTTACCCTCTTCATTGGATACTCCAAGTTTGACGCACTCTACTTCTGAATAGCATCATTTTGGAGCACTCCCGATTTTTTATATCATAGATTGGACCTTTGACGATACTTTCTCAGAAAATTGAATGAATACTTCCATTATTTTGGTCTGTACTATTTTTTAAATGAAGGCATGTTTTCTTTTAACTTAAATGCTCTCCTAATATTTGAAACATTTATCTTATCGAAAAATGGACAACACCAGTCGATTTGTCGTATCAAAGAACCCTTATTCTCATAATTTCAGTATTTTTTGAGAGGAAAAACATTTTTCGTCAAATATGTAGTAAGAAAAATATTGCATTTTTTGCAATACTCCCAAAATATATTTTTGGCCTATCATCTTATCGAAACATGTTCGATTAGATGAAATTTCATCTAAAATCGATAGGTGACTTTGTTAATGCCCTAATTCTATCAATTTTCGAATAACTATGGATATTTGATTTTACCCTCTTCATTGGATACTCCAAGTTTGACGCACTCTACTTCTGAATAGCATCATTTTGGAGCACTCCCGATTTTTTATATCATAGATTGGACCTTTGACGATACTTTCTCAGAAAATTGAATGAATACTTCCATTATTTTGGTCTGTACTATTTTTTAAATGAAGGCATGTTTTCTTTTAACTTAAATGCTCTCCTAATATTTGAAACATTTATCTTATCGAAAAATGGACAACACCAGTCGATTTGTCGTATCAAAGAACCCTTATTCTCATAATTTCAGTATTTTTTGAGAGGAAAAACATTTTTCGTCAAATATGTAGTAAGAAAAATATTGCATTTTTTGCAATACTCCCAAAATATATTTTTGGCCTATCATCTTATCGAAACATGTTCGATTAGATGAAATTTCATCTAAAATCGATAGGTGACTTTGTTAATGCCCTAATTCTATCAATTTTCGAATAACTATGGATATTTGATTTTACCCTCTTCATTGGATACTCCAAGTTTGACGCACTCTACTTCTGAATAGCATCATTTTGGAGCACTCCCGATTTTTTATATCATAGATTGGACCTTTGACGATACTTTCTCAGAAAATTGAATGAATACTTCTATTATTTTGGTCTGTACTATTTTTTATATGAAGGCATGTTTTCTTTTAACTCAAACGCTCTTCTTATATTTGAAACATTTATCTTATCGGAAAATGGACAACACCAGTCGATTTGTCGTATCAAAGAACCCTTATTCTCATAATTTCAGTATTTTTTGAGAGGAAAAACATTTTTCATCAAATATGTAGCTGGACTATAGTAAGGAAAATATTGCATTTTTCGCAATACTCCCAAAATATATTTTTGGCCTATCATCCTCTCTAAACATGTTTGATTAGATGAAATTCCATCTATAATCGATAGGTGACTTTGTTAATGCCCTAATTCTATCAATTTTTGAATAACTATGGATATTTGATTTTACCCTCTTTATTGGATACTCCAAGTTTGACGCACTCTACTTCTGAATCGCATCATTTTAGAGCACTCCCGATTTTTTATATCATAGATTGGACCTTTGACGATACTTTCTCAGAAAATTGAATGAATACTTCCATTATTTTGGTCTGTACTATTTTTTATATGAAGGCATGTTTTCATTTAACTTAAATGCTCTCCTAATATTTGAAACATTTTTCTTATCGAAAAATGGGCAACACCAGTCGATTTAACGTATCAAAGAACCCGTATTCTCATAATTTCAGTATTTTTTGAGAAGAACAACTTTTTTGGTCAAATATGTAGCTGGACTATAGTAAGGAATATATTGCATTTTTCGCAATACTCCAAAAATATATTTTTGGCCTATCATCCTCTCGAAACATGTTCCATTAGATGAAATTTCATCTAAAATCGATAGGTGACTTTGTTAATGCGCTAATTCTATCAATTTTTGAATAACTATGGATATTTGATTTTACCCTCTTCATTGGATACTCCATGTTTGACGCACTCTACTTCTGAATCGCATCATTTTAGAGCACTCCCGATTTTTTATATCATAGATTGGACCTTTGACGATACTTTCTCAAAAAATTGAATGAATACTTCCATTATTTTGGTCTGTACTATTTTTTATATGAAGGTATGTTTTCTTCTAATTTAAATGCTCTCCTAATATTTGAAACATTTATCTTATCGAAAAATGGACAACACCAGTCGATTTGTCGTATCAAAGAACCCTTATTCTCATAATTTCAGTATTTTTTGAGAGGAAAAACATTTTTCGTCAAATATGTAGTAAGAAAAATATTGCATTTTTTGCAATACTCCCAAAATATAATTTTGGCCTATCATCCTCTCGAAACATGTTCCATTAGATGAAATTTCATCTAAAATCGATAGGTGACTTTGTTAATGCACTAATTCTATCAATTTTTGAATAACTATGGATATTTGATTTTACCCTCTTCATTGGATACTACAAGTTTGACTGACGCACTCTACTTCTGAATCGCATCATTTTAGAGCACTCCCGATTTTTTATATCATAGATTGGACCTTTGACGATACTTTCTCAGAAAATTGAATGAATACTTCCATTATTTTGGTCTGTACTATTTTTTAAATGAAGGCATGTTTTCTTTTAACTTAAATGCTCTCCTAATATTTGAAACATTTATCTTATCGAAAAATGGACAACACCAGTCGATTTGTCGTATCAAAGAACCCTTATTCTCATAATTTCAGTATTTTTTGAGAGGAAAAACATTTTTCGTCAAATATGTAGTAAGAAAAATATTGCATTTTTTGCAATACTCCCAAAATATATTTTTGGCCTATCATCTTATCGAAACATGTTCGATTAGATGAAATTTCATCTAAAATCGATAGGTGACTTTGTTAATGCCCTAATTCTATCAATTTTCGAATAACTATGGATATTTGATTTTACCCTCTTCATTGGATACTCCAAGTTTGACGCACTCTACTTCTGAATAGCATCATTTTGGAGCACTCCCGATTTTTTATATCATAGATTGGACCTTTGACGATACTTTCTCAGAAAATTGAATGAATACTTCTATTATTTTGGTCTGTACTATTTTTTATATGAAGGCATGTTTTCTTTTAACACAAACGCTCTTCTTATATTTGAAACATTTATCTTATCGGAAAATGGACAACACCAGTCGATTTGTCGTATCAAAGAACCCTTATTCTCATAATTTCAGTATTTTTTGAGAGGAAAAACATTTTTCGTCAAATATGTAGTAAGAAAAATATTGCATTCTTTGCAATACTCCCAAAATATAATTTTGGCCTATCATCCTCTCGAAACATGTTCCATTAGATGAAATTTCATCTAAAATCGATAGGTGACTTTGTTAATGCACTAATTCTATCAATTTTTGAATAACTATGGATATTTGATTTTACCCTCTTCATTGGATACTACAAGTTTGACTGACGCACTCTACTTCTGAATCGCATCATTTTAGAGCACTCCCGATTTTTTATATCATAGATTGGACCTTTGACGATACTTTCTCAGAAAATTGAATGAATACTCCCATTATTTTGGTCTGTACTATTTTTTATATGAAGGCATGTTTTCTTTTAACTCAAACGCTCTTCTTATATTTGAAACATTTATCTTATCGGAAAATGGACAACACCAGTCGATTTGTCGTATCAAAGAACCCTTATTATCAGAATTTCAGTATTTTTTGAGATGAAAAACATTTTTCGTCAATTATGTAGCTGGACTATAGTAAGGAAAATATTGTATTTTTCGCAATACTACCAAAATATATTTTTGGCCTATCATCCTCTCGAAACATGTTCGATTAGATGGAATTTCATCTGAAATCGATAGGTGACTTTGTTAATGCCCTAATTCTATCAATTTTTGAATAACTATGGATATTTGATTTCACCCTCTTCATTGGATACTCCAAGTTTGACGCTCTCTACTTCTGAATCGCATAATTATAGAGAACTCCTGATTTTTTATATCATAGATTGGACCTTTGACGATACTTTCTCAGAAAATTGAATGAATACTTCCATTATTTTGGTCTGTACTATTTTTTATATGAAGGCATGTTTTCTTTTAACTTAAATGCTCTTCTTATATTTGAAACATTTATCTTATCGAAAAATGGACAACACCAGTCGATTTGTCGTATCATAGAACCCTTATCCTCATAATTTCAGTATTTTTTGAGAGATTTTTCGTCAAATATGTAGGTGGACTATATTAAGGAAAATATTGCATTTTTCGCAATACTCCCAAAATATATTTTTGGCCTATCATTCTCTCGAAACATGTTCGATTAGATGAAATTTCATCTTAAATCGATAGGTGACTTTGTTAATGCCCTAAATCTATCAAATTTTGAATAACTATGGATATTTGATTTTACCCTCTTCATTGGATACTCCAAGTTTGACGCACTCTATTTCTGAATCGCATCATTTTAGAGCACTCCCGATTTTTTATATCATAGATTGGACCTTTGACGATACTTTCTCAGAAAATTGAATAAATACTTCCATTATTTTGGTCTGTACTTTTTTTTATATGAAGGCATGTTTTCTTTCAACTTAAATGCTCTCCTAATATTTGAAACATTTATCTCATCGAAAAATGGACAACACCAGTCGATTTGTCGTATCAAGGAACCCGTATTCTCATAATTTCAGTATTTTTTGAGAGGAACAACATTTTTGGTCAAATATGTAGCTGGACTATAGTAAGGAATATATTGCATTTTTCGCAATACTCCAAAAATATATTTTTGGCCTATCATCCTCTCGAAACATGTTCGATTAGATGAAATTCCATCTATAATCGATAGGTGACTTTGTTAATGCCCTAATTCTATCAATTTTTGAATAACTATGGATATTTGATTTTACCCTCTTCATTGGATACTCCAAGTTTGACGCACTCTACTTCTGAATCGCATCATTTTAGAGCACTCCCGATTTTTTATATCATAGATTGGACCTTTGACGATACTTTCTCAGAAAATCGAATGAATACTTCCATTATTTTGGTCTGTACTATTTTTTATATGTAGGCATGTTTTCTTTTAACTTAAACGCTCTCCTATTATTTGAAACATTTATCTTATCAAAAAATGGACAACACCAGTCGATTTGTCGTATCAAAGAACCCTTATTCTCATAATTTCAGTATTTTTTGAGAGGAAAAACATTTTTCGTCAAATATGTAGCTGGACTATAGTAAGGAAAATATTGCATTTTTCGCAATACTCCCATAATATATTTTTGGCCTATCATTCTCTCAAAACATGTTCGATTAGATGAAATTCCATCTATAATCGATAGGTGACTTTGTTAATGCCCTAATTCTATCAATTTTTGAATAACTATGGATATTTGATTTTACCCTCTTCATTGGATACTCCAAGTTTGACGCACTCTACTTCTGAATCGCATCATTTTAGAGCACTCCCGATTTTTTATATCATAGATTGGACCTTTGACGATACTTTCTCAAAAAATTGAATGAATACTTCCATTATTTTGGTCTGTACTATTTTTTATATGAAGGTATGTTTTCTTCTAATTTAAATGCTCTCCTAATATTTGAAACATTTATCTTATCGAAAAATGGACAACACCAGTCGATTTGTCGTATCAAAGAACCCTTATCCTCATAATTTCAGTATTTTTTGAGAGGAAAAACATTTTTCGTCAAATATGTAGTAAGAAAAATATTGCATTTTTTGCAATACTCCCAAAATATAATTTTGGCCTATCATCCTCTCGAAACATGTTCCATTAGATGAAATTTCATCTAAAATCGATAGGTGACTTTGTTAATGCACTAATTCTATCAATTTTTGAATAACTATGGATATTTGATTTTACCCTCTTCATTGGATACTACAAGTTTGACTGACGCACTCTACTTCTGAATCGCATCATTTTAGAGCACTCCCGATTTTTTATATCATAGATTGGACCTTTGACGATACTTTCTCAGAAAATTGAATGAATACTTCCATTATTTTGGTCTGTACTATTTTTTAAATGAAGGCATGTTTTCTTTTAACTTAAATGCTCTCCTAATATTTGAAACATTTATCTTATCGAAAAATGGACAACACCAGTCGATTTGTCGTATCAAAGAACCCTTATTCTCATAATTTCAGTATTTTTTGAGAGGAAAAACATTTTTCGTCAAATATGTAGTAAGAAAAATATTGCATTTTTTGCAATACTCCCAAAATATATTTTTGGCCTATCATCTTATCGAAACATGTTCGATTAGATGAAATTTCATCTAAAATCGATAGGTGACTTTGTTAATGCCCTAATTCTATCAATTTTCGAATAACTATGGATATTTGATTTTACCCTCTTCATTGGATACTCCAAGTTTGACGCACTCTACTTCTGAATAGCATCATTTTGGAGCACTCCCGATTTTTTATATCATAGATTGGACCTTTGACGATACTTTCTCAGAAAATTGAATGAATACTTCTATTATTTTGGTCTGTACTATTTTTTATATGAAGGCATGTTTTCTTTTAACTCAAACGCTCTTCTTATATTTGAAACATTTATCTTATCGGAAAATGGACAACACCAGTCGATTTGTCGTATCAAAGAACCCTTATTCTCATAATTTCAGTATTTTTTGAGAGGAAAAACATTTTTCATCAAATATGTAGCTGGACTATAGTAAGGAAAATATTGCATTTTTCGCAATACTCCCAAAATATATTTTTGGCCTATCATCCTCTCTAAACATGTTTGATTAGATGAAATTCCATCTATAATCGATAGGTGACTTTGTTAATGCCCTAATTCTGTCAATTTTTGAATAACTATGGATATTTGATTTTACCCTCTTTATTGGATACTCCAAGTTTGACGCACTCTACTTCTGAATCGCATCATTTTAGAGCACTCCCGATTTTTTATATCATAGATTGGACCTTTGACGATACTTTCTCAGAAAATTGAATGAATACTTCCATTATTTTGGTCTGTACTATTTTTTATATGAAGGCATGTTTTCATTTAACTTAAATGCTCTCCTAATATTTGAAACATTTTTCTTATCGAAAAATGGGCAACACCAGTCGATTTAACGTATCAAAGAACCCGTATTCTCATAATTTCAGTATTTTTTGAGAAGAACAACTTTTTTGGTCAAATATGTAGCTGGACTATAGTAAGGAATATATTGCATTTTTCGCAATACTCCAAAAATATATTTTTGGCCTATCATCCTCTCGAAACATGTTCCATTAGATGAAATTTCATCTAAAATCGATAGGTGACTTTGTTAATGCGCTAATTCTATCAATTTTTGAATAACTATGGATATTTGATTTTACCCTCTTCATTGGATACTCCATGTTTGACGCACTCTACTTCTGAATCGCATCATTTTAGAGCACTCCCGATTTTTTATATCATAGATTGGACCTTTGACGATACTTTCTCAAAAAATTGAATGAATACTTCCATTATTTTGGTCTGTACTATTTTTTATATGAAGGTATGTTTTCTTCTAATTTAAATGCTCTCCTAATATTTGAAACATTTATCTTATCGAAAAATGGACAACACCAGTCGATTTGTCGTATCAAAGAACCCTTATTCTCATAATTTCAGTATTTTTTGAGAGGAAAAACATTTTTCGTCAAATATGTAGTAAGAAAAATATTGCATTTTTTGCAATACTCCCAAAATATAATTTTGGCCTATCATCCTCTCGAAACATGTTCCATTAGATGAAATTTCATCTAAAATCGATAGGTGACTTTGTTAATGCACTAATTCTATCAATTTTTGAATAACTATGGATATTTGATTTTACCCTCTTCATTGGATACTACAAGTTTGACTGCGCACTCTACTTCTGAATCGCATCATTTTAGAGCACTCCCGATTTTTTATATCATAGATTGGACCTTTGACGATACTTTCTCAGAAAATTGAATGAATACTCCCATTATTTTGGTCTGTACTATTTTTTATATGAAGGCATGTTTTCTTTTAACTCAAACGCTCTTCTTATATTTGAAACATTTATCTTATCGGAAAATGGACAACACCAGTCGATTTGTCGTATCAAAGAACCCTTATTATCAGAATTTCAGTATTTTTTGAGATGAAAAACATTTTTCGTCAATTATGTAGCTGGACTATAGTAAGGAAAATATTGTATTTTTCGCAATACTACCAAAATATATTTTTGGCCTATCATCCTCTCGAAACATGTTCGATTAGATGGAATTTCATCTGAAATCGATAGGTGACTTTGTTAATGCCCTAATTCTATCAATTTTTGAATAACTATGGATATTTGATTTCACCCTCTTCATTGGATACTCCAAGTTTGACGCACTCTACTTCTGAATCGCATAATTATAGAGAACTCCTGATTTTTTATATCATAGATTGGACCTTTGACGATACTTTCTCAGAAAATTGAATGAATACTTCCATTATTTTGGTCTGTACTATTTTTTATATGAAGGTATGTTTTCTTCTAATTTAAATGCTCTCCTAATATTTGAAACATTTATCTTATCGAAAAATGGACAACACCGGTCGATTTGTCGTATCAAAGAACCCTTATTCTCATAATTTCAGTATTTATTGAGAGGAAGAACATTTTTCGTCAAATATGTAGCTGGACTATAGTAAGGAAAATATTGCATTTTTCGCAATACTCCCAAAATATATTTTTGGCCTCTCATCCTCTCGAAACATGTTCCATTAGATGAAATTTCATCTAAAATCGATAGGTGACTTTGTTAATGCACTAATTCTATCAATTTTTGAATAACTATGGATATTTGATTTTACCCTCTTCATTGGATACTCCAAGTTTGACTAACGCACTCTACTTCTGAATCGCATCATTTTAGAGCAATCCCGATTTTGTATATCATAGATTGGACCTTTGACGATACTTTCTCAGAAAATTGAATGAATACTCCCATTATTTTGGTCTGTACTATTTTTTATATGAAGGCATGTTTTCTTTTAACTTAAATGCTCTCCTAAAATTTGAATCATCTATCTTATCGGAAAATGGACAACACCAGTCGATTTGTCGTATCAAAGAACCCTTATTCTCATAATTTCAGTATTTTTTGAGAGGAAAAACATTTTTCGTCAAATATGTAGCTGGACTATAGTAAGAAAAATATTGCATTTTTCGCAATACTCCCAAAATATATTTTTGGCCTATCATCCTTTCGAAACATGTTCCATTAGATGAAATTTCATCTAAAATCGATAGGTGACTTTGTTAATGCACTAATTCTATCAATTTTTGAATAACTATGGATATTTGATTTTACCCTCTTCATTGGATACTCCAAGTTTGACTAACGCACTCTACTTCTGAATCGCATCATTTTAGAGCAATCCCGATTTTTTATATCATAGATTGGACCTTTGACGATACTTTCTCAGAAAATTGAATGAATACTCCCATTATTTTGGTCTGTACTATTTTTTATATGAAGGCATGTTTTCTTTTAACTTGAATGCTCTCCTAATATTTGAAACATTCATCTTATCGAAAAATGGACAACACCAGTCGATTTGTCGTATCAAAGAACCCGTATTCTCATAATTTCAGTATTTTTTGTGATGAAAAACATTTTTCGTCAAATATGTAGCTGGACTATAGTAAGGAAAATATTGCATTTTTCGCAATACTCCCAAAATATATTTTTGGCCTATCATCCTCTCGAAACATGTTCGATTAGATGGAATTTCATCTAAAATCGATAGGTGACTTTGTTAATGCCCTAATTCTATCAATTTTTGAATAACTATGGATATTTGATTTTACCCTCTTCATTGGATACTCCAAGTTTGACACACTCTACTTCTGAATGGCATAATTATAGAGAACTCCTGATTTTTTATATCATAGATTGGACCTTTGACGATAATTTCTCAGAAAATTGAATGAATACTTCCATTATTTTGGTCTGTACTATTTTTTATATGAAGGCATGTTTTCTTTTAACTTAAATGCTCTCCTAATATTTGAAACATTTATCTTATCGAAAAATGGACAACACCAGTCGATTTGTCGTATCAAAGAACCCTTATTCTCATAATTTCAGTATTTTTTGAGAGGAAAAACATTTTTCGTCAAATATGTAGCTGGAAAATATTGCATTTTTCGCAATACTCCAAAAATATATTTTTGGCTCATCATCCTCTCGAAACATGTTCGATTAGATGGAATTCCATCCAAAATCGATAGGTGACTTTGTTAATGCCCTAATTCTATCAATTTTTGAATAACTATGGATATTTGATTTTACCCTCTTCATTGGATTCTCCAAGTTTGACGCACTCTACTTCTGAATCGCATCATTTTAGAGCACTCCCGATTTTCTATATCATAGAATGGACCTTTGACGATACTTTCTCAGAAAATTTAATGAATACTTCCATTATTTTGGTCGGTACTATTTTTTATATGAAGGCATGTTTTCTTTTAACTTAAATGCTCTTCTTATATTTGAACCATTTATCTTATCGAAAAATGGACAACACCAGGCGATTTGTCGTATCAAAGAACCCTCATTCTCATAATTTCAGTATTTTTTGAGATGAAAAACATTTTTCGTCAAATATGTAGCTGGACTATAGTAAGAAAAATATTGCATTTTTCGCAATACTACCAAAATATATTTTTGGCCTATCATCCTCTCGAAACATGTTCGATTAGATGGAATTTCATCTAAAATCGATAGGTGACTTTGTTAATGCCCTAATTCTATCAATTTTTGAATAACTATGGATATTTGATTTTACCCTCTTCATTGGATACTCCAAGTTTGACGCAATCTACTTCTGAATCGCATAATTATAGAGAACTCCTGATTTTTTATATCATAGATTGGACCTTTGACGATACTTCCTCAGAAAATTGAATGAATACTTCCATTATTTTGGTCTGTACTATTTTTTATATGAAGGTATGTTTTCTTTTAACTTAAATGCTCTCCTAAAATTTGAAACATCTATCTTATCGGAAAATGGACAACACCAGTCGATTTGTCGTATCAAAGAACCCTTATTCTCATAATTTCAGTATTTTTTGTGATGAAAAACATTTTTCGTCAAATATGTAGCTGGACTATAGTAATGAAAATATTGCATTTTTCGCAATACTCCCAAAATATATTTTTGGCCTATCATCCTCTCGAAACATGTTCGATTAGATGGAATTTCATCTAAAATCGATAGGTGACTTTGTTAATGCCCTAATTCTATCAATTTTTGAATAACTATGGATATTTGATTTTACCCTCTTCATTGGATACTCCAAGTTTGACACACTCTACTTCTGAATGGCATAATTATAGAGAACTCCTGATTTTTTATATCATAGATTGGACCTTTGACGATAATTTCTCAGAAAATTGAATGAATACTTCCATTATTTTGGTCTGTACTATTTTTTATATGAAGGCATGTTTTCTTTTAACTTAAATGCTCTCCTAATATTTGAAACATTTATCTTATCGAAAAATGGACAACACCAGTCGATTTGTCGTATCAAAGAACTCTTATTCTCATAATTTCAGTATTTTTTGAGAGGAAAAACATTTTTCGTCAAATATGTAGCTGGACTATAGTAAGGAAAATATTGCATTTTTCGCAATACTCCAAAAATATATTTTTGGCCTATCATCCTCTCGAAACATGTTCGATTAGATGAAATTCCATCTAAAATCGATAGGTGAATTTGTTAATGCCCTAATTCTATCAATTTTTCAATAACTATGGATATTTGATTTTACCCTCTTCATTGGATACTCCAAGTTTGACGCACTCTACTTCTGAATCGCATTATTTTAGAGCACTCTCGATTTTTTATATCATAGATTGGACCTTTGACAATACTTTCTCAGAAAATTGAATGAATACTTCCATTATTTTGGTCTGTACTATTTTTTATATGAAGGCATGTTTTCCTTTAACTTAAATGCTCTCCTAATATTTGAAACATTTATGTTATCGAAAAATGGACAACACCAGTCGATTTGTCGTATCAAAGAACCCTTATTCTCATAATTTCAGTATTTTTTGAGATGAAAAACATTTTTCGTCAAATACGAGTATGTAGCTGGAAAATATTGCATTTTTCGCAATACTACCAAAATATATTTTCAGCCTATCATCCTCTCGAAACATGTTCGATTAGATGGAATTTCATCTAAAATCGATAGGTGACTTTGTTAATGCCCTAATTCTATCAATTTTTGAATAACTATGGATATTTGATTTTACCCTCTTCATTGGATACTCCAAGTTTGACGCACTCTACTTCTGAATCGCATAATTATAGAGAACTCCTGATTTTTTATATCATAGATTGGACCTTTGACGATACTTTCTCAGAAAATTGAATGAATACTTCCATTATTTTGGTCTGTACTATTTTTTATATGAAGGTATGTTTTCTTTTAACTTAAATGCTCTCCTAAAATTTGAAACATCTATCTTATCGGAAAATGGACAACACCAGTCGATTTGTCGTATCAAAGAACCCTTATTCTCATAATTTCAGTATTTTTTGTGATGAAAAACATTTTTCGTCAAATATGTAGCTGGACTATAGTAATGAAAATATTGCATTTTTCGCAATACTCCCAAAATATATTTTTGGCCTATCATCCTCTCGAAACATGTTCGATTAGATGGAATTTCATCTAAAATCGATAGGTGACTTTGTTAATGCCCTAATTCTATCAATTTTTGAATAACTATGGATATTTGATTTTACCCTCTTCATTGGATACTCCAAGTTTGACACACTCTACTTCTGAATGGCATAATTATAGAGAACTCCTGATTTTTTATATCATAGATTGGACCTTTGACGATAATTTCTCAGAAAATTGAATGAATACTTCCATTATTTTGGTCTGTACTATTTTTTATATGAAGGCATGTTTTCTTTTAACTTAAATGCTCTCCTAATATTTGAAACATTTATCTTATCGAAAAATGGACAACACCAGTCGATTTGTCGTATCAAAGAACCATTATTCTCATAATTTCAGTATTTTTTGAGAGGAAAAACATTTTTCGTCAAATAAGTAGCTGGACTATAGTAAGGAAAATATTGCATTTTTCGCAATACTCCCAAAATATATTTTTGGCCTATCATCCTTTCGAAACATGTTCCATTAGATGAAATTTCATCTAAAATCGATAGGTGACTTTGTTAATGCACTAATTCTATCAATTTTTGAATAACTATGGATATTTGATTTTACCCTCTTCATTGGATACTCCAAGTTTGACTAACGCACTCTACTTCTGAATCGCATCATTTTAGAGGAATCCCGATTTTTTATATCATAGATTGGACCTTTGACGATACTTTCTCAGAAAATTGAATGAATACTCCCATTATTTTGGTCTGTACTATTTTTTATATGAAGGCATGTTTTCTTTTAACTTGAATGCTCTCCTAATATTTGAAACATTCATCTCATCGAAAAATGGACAACACCAGTCGATTTGTCGTATCAAAGAACCCGTATTCTCATAATTTCAGTATTTTTTGTGATGAAAAACATTTTTCGTCAAATATGTAGCTGGACTATAGTAAGGAAAATATTGCATTTTTCGCAATACTCCCAAAATATATTTTTGGCCTATCATCCTCTCGAAACATGTTCGATTAGATGGAATTTCATCTAAAATCGATAGGTGACTTTGTTAATGCCCTAATTCTATCAATTTTTGAATAACTATGGATATTTGATTTTACCCTCTTCATTGGATACTCCAAGTTTGACACACTCTACTTCTGAATCGCATAATTATAGAGAACTCCTGATTTTTCATATCATAGATTGGACCTTTGACGATAATTTCTCAGAAAATTGAATGAATACTTCCATTATTTTGGTCTGTACTATTTTTTATATGAAGGCAAGTTTTCTTTTAACATAAATGCTCTCCTAATATTTGAAACATTTATCTTATCGAAAAATGGACAACACCAGTCGATTTGTCGTATCAAAGAACCCTTATTCTCATAATTTCAGTATTTTTTGAGAGGAAAAACATTTTTCGTCAAATATTGCATTTTTCGCAATACTCCAAAAATATATTTTTGGCCAATCATCCTCTCGAAACATGTTCGATTAGATGAAATTCCATCTAAAATCGATAGGTGAATTTGTTAATGCCCTAATTCTATCAATTTTTCAATAACTATGGATATTTGATTTTACCCTCTTCATTGGATACTCCAAGTTTGACGCACTCTACTTCTGAATCGCATTATTTTAGAGCACTCTCGATTTTTTATATCATAGATTGGACCTTTGACAATACTTTCTCAGAAAATTGAATGAATACTTCCATTATTTTGGTCTGTACTATTTTTTATATGAAGGCATGTTTTCCTTTAACTTAAATGCTCTCCTAATATTTGAAACATTTATGTTATCGAAAAATGGACAACACCAGTCGATTTGTCGTATCAAAGAACCCTTATTCTCATAATTTCAGTATTTTTTGAGATGAAAAACATTTTTCGTCAAATACGAGTATGTAGCTGGAAAATATTGCATTTTTCGCAATACTACCAAAATATATTTTTAGCCTATCATCCTCTCGAAACATGTTCGATTAGATGGAATTTCATCTAAAATCGATAGGTGACTTTGTTAATGCCCTAATTCTATCAATTTTTGAATAACTATGGATATTTGATTTTACCCTCTTCATTGGATACTCCAAGTTTGACGCACTCTACTTCTGAATCGCATAATTATAGAGAACTCCTGATTTTTTATATCATAGATTGGACCTTTGACGATACTTTCTCAGAAAATTGAATGAATACTTCCATTATTTTGGTCTGTACTATGTTTTATGTGAAGGTATGTTTTCTTTTAACTTAAATGCTCTCCTAATATTTGAAACATTTATCTTATCGAAAAATGGACAACACCAGTCGATTTGTCGTATCAAAGAACCATTATTCTCATAATTTCAGTATTTTTTGAGAGGAAAAACATTTTTCGTCAAATATGTAGCTGGACTATAGCAAGGAAAATATTGCATTTTTCGCAATACTCCCAAAATATATTTTTGGCCTATCATCCTCTCGAAACATGTTCCATTAGATGAAATTTCATCTAAAATCGATAGGTGACTTTGTTAATGCACTAATTCTATCAATTTTTGAATAACTATGGATATTTGATTTTACCCTCTTCATTGGATACTCCAAGTTTGACTGACGCACTCTACTTCTGAATCGCATCATTTCAGAGCACTCCCGATTTTTTATATCATAGATTGGACCTTTGACGATACTTTCTCAGAAAATTGAATGAATACTCCCATTATTATGGTCTGTACTATTTTTTATATGAAGGCATGTTTTCTTTTAACTTAAATGCTCTCCTAATATTTGAAACATTCATCTTATCGAAAAATGGACAACACCAGTCGATTTGTCGTATCAAAGAACCCGTATTCTCATAATTTCAGTATTTTTTGAGATGAAAAACATTTTTCGTCAAATATGTAGCTGGACATAGTAAGGAAAATATTGCATTTTTCGCAATACTCCCAAAATATATTTTTAGCCTATCATCCTCTCGAAACATGTTCGATTAGATGGAATTTCATCTAAAATCGATAGGTGACTTTGTTAATGCCCTAATTCTATCAATTTTTGAATAACTATGGATATTTGATTTTACCCTCTTCATTGGATACTCCAAGTTTGACGCACTCTACTTCTGAATCGCATAACTATAGAGAACTCCTGATTTTTTATATCATAGATTGGACCTTTGACGATACTTTCTCAGAAAATTGAATGAATACTTCCATTATTTTGGTCTGTACTATTTTTTATATGAATGCATGTTTTCTTTTAACTTAAATGCTCTCCTAATATTTGTAACATTCATCTCATCGAAAAATGGACAACACCAGTCGATTTGTCGTATCAAAGAACCCTTATTCTCATAATTTTAGTATTTTTTGAGCGGAAAAACATTTTTCGTCAAATATGTAGCTGGACTAAGGAAAATATTGCATTTTTCGCAATACTCCAAAAATATATTTTTGGCCTATCATCCTCTCGAAACATGTTCGATAAAATGAAATTCCATCTAAAATCGATAGGTGACTTTGTTAATGCCCTGATTCTATCAATTTTTGAATAACTATGTATATTTGATTTTACCCTCTTCATTGGATACTCCAAGTTTGACTAACGCACTCTACTTCTGAATCGCATCATTTTAGAGCAATCCCGATTCTTTATATCATAGATTGGACCTTTGACGATACTTTCTCAGAAAATTGAATGAATACTCCAATTATTTTGGTCTGTACTATTTTTTATATGAAGGCATGTTTTCTTTTAACTTGATTGCTCTCCTAATATTTGAAACATTCATCTTATCGAAAAATGGACAACACCAGTCGATTTGTCGTATCAAAGAACCCGTATACTCATAATTTCAGTATTTTTTGTGATGAAAAACATTTTTCGTCAAATATGTAGCTGGACTATAGTAAGGAAAATATTGCATTTTTCGCAATACTCCCAAAATATATTTTTGGCCTATCATCCTCTCGAAACATGTTCGATTAGATGGAATTTCATCTAAAATCGATAGGTGACTTTGTTAATGCCCTAATTCTATCAATTTTTGAATAACTATGGATATTTGATTTTACCCTCTTCATTGGATACTCCAAGTTTGACGCACTCTACTTCTGAATCGCATAATTATAGAGAACTCCTGATTTTTTATATCATAGATTGAACCTTTGACGATACTTTCTCAGAAAATTGAATGAATACTTCCATTATTTTGGTCTGTACTATTTTTTATATGAAGGCATGTTTTCTTTTAACTTAAATGCTCTCCTATTATTTGAAACATTTATCTTATCGAAAAATGGACAACACCAGTCGATTTGTCGTATCAAAGAACCCTTATTCTCATAATTTCAGTATTTTTTGAGAGGAAAAACATTTTTCGTCAAATATGTAGCTGGACTATAGTAAGGAAAATATTGCATTTTTCGCAATACTCCAAAAATATATTTTTGGCCTATCATCCTCTCGAAACATGTTCGATTAGATGAAATTCTATCTAAAATCGATAGGTGAATTTGTTAATGCCCTAATTCTATCAATTTTTCAATAACTATGGATATTTGATTTTACCCTCTTCATTGGATACTCCAAGTTTGACGCACTCTACTTCTGAATCGCATTATTTTAGAGCACTCTCGATTTTTTATATCATAGATTGGACCTTTGACAATACTTTCTCAGAAAATTGAATGAATACTTCCATTATTTTGGTCTGTACTATTTTTTATATGAAGGCATGTTTTCCTTTAACTTAAATGCTCTCCTAATATTTGAAAAATTTATGTTATCGAAAAATGGACAACACCAGTCGATTTGTCGTATCAAAGAACCCTTATTCTCATAATTTCAGTATTTTTTGAGATGAAAAACATTTTTCGTCAAATACGAGTATGTAGCTGGAAAATATTTCATTTTTCGCAATACTACCAAAATATATTTTTAGCCTATCATCCTCTCGAAACATGTTCGATTAGATGGAATTTCATCTAAAATCGATAGGTGACTTTGTTAATGCCCTAATTCTATCAATTTTTGAATAACTATGGATATTTGATTTTACCCTCTTCATTGGATACTTCAAGTTTGACGCACTCTACTTCTGAATCGCATAATTATAGAGAACTCCTGATTTTTTATATCATAGATTGGACCTTTGACGATACTTTCTCAGAAAATTGAATGAATACTTCCATTATTTTGGTCTGTACTATTTTTTATGTGAAGGTATGTTTTCTTTTAACTTAAATGCTCTCCTAATATTTGAAACATTTATCTTATCGACAAATGGACAACACCAGTCGATTTGTCGTATCAAAGAACCATTATTCTCATAATTTCAGTATTTTTTGAGAGGAAAAACATTTTTCGTCAAATATGTAGCTGGACTATAGTAAGGAAAATATGGCATTTTTCGCAATACTCCCAAAATATATTTTTGGCCTATCATCCTCTCGAAACATGTTCCATTAGATGAAATTTCATCTAAAATCGATAGGTGACTTTGTTAATGCACTAATTCTATCAATTTTTGAATAACTATGGATATTTGATTTCACCCTCTTCATTGGATACTCCAAGTTTGACTGACGCACTCTACTTCTGAATCGCATCATTTTAGAGCACTCCCGATTTTTTATATCATAGATTGGACCTTTGACGATACTTTCTCAGAAAATTGAATGAATACTCCCATTATTATGGTCTGTACTATTTTTTATATGAAGGCATGTTTTCTTTTAACTTAAATGCTCTCCTAATATTTGAAACATTCATCTTATCGAAAAATGGACAACACCAGTCGATTTGTCGTATCAAAGAACCCGTATTCTCATAATTTCAGTATTTTTTGAGATGAAAAACATTTTTCGTCAAATATGTAGCTGGACATAGTAAGGAAAATATTGCATTTTTCGCAATACTCTCAAAATATATTTTTGGCCTATCATCCTCTCGAAACATGTTCGATTAGATGGAATTCCATCTAAAATCGATAGGTGACTTTGTTAATGCCCTAATTCTATCAATTTTTGAATAACTATGGATATTTGATTTTACCCTCTTCATTGGATACTCCAAGTTTGACGCACTCTACTTCTGAATCGCATAATCATAGAGAACTCCTGATTTTTTATATCATAGATTGGACCTTTGACGATACTTTCTCAGAAAATTGAATGAATACTTCCATTATTTTGGTCTGTACTATTTTTTATATGAATGCATGTTTTCTTTTAACTTAAATGCTCTCCTAATATTTGAAACATTTATCTCATCGAAAAATGGACAACACCAGTCGATTTGTCGTATCAAAGAACCCTTATTCTCATAATTTAAGTATTTTTTGAGAGGAAAAACATTTTTCGCAATACTCCCAAAATATATTTTTGGCCTATCATCCTCTCGAAACATGTTCCATTAGATGAAATTTCATCTAAAATCGATAGGTGACTTTGTTAATGCACTAATTCTATCAATTTTTGAATAACTATGGACATTTGATTTTACCCTCTTCATTGGATACTCCAAGTTTGACTGACGCACTCTACTTCTGAATCGCATCATTTTAGAGCACTCCCGATTTTTTATATCATAGATTGGACCTTTGACGATACTTTCTCAGAAAATTGAATGAATACTCCCATTATTTTGGTCTGTACTATTTTTTATATGAAGGCATGTTTTCTTTTAACTTAAATGCTCTCCTAATATTTGAAACATTCATCTCATCGAAAAATGGACAACACCAGTCGATTTGTCGCATCAAAGAACCCTTATTCTCATAATTTCAGTATTTTTTGAGCGGAAAAACATTTTTCTCAAATATGTAGCTGGACTATAGTAAGGAAAATATTGCATTTTTCGCAATACTCCCAAAATATATTTTTGGCTTATCATCCTCTCGAAACATGTTCCATTAGATGAAATTTCATCTTAAAACGATAGGTGACTTTGTTAATGCACTAATTCTATCAATTTTTCAATAACTATGGATATTTGATTTTACCCTCTTCATTGGATACTCCAAGTTTGACGCACTCTACTTCTGAATCGCATCATTTTAGAGCACTCCCGATTTTTTATATCATAGAATGGACCTTTGACGATACTTTCTCAGAAAATTTAATTAATACTTCCATTATTTTGGTCGGTACTATTTTTTATATGAAGGCATGTTTTCTTTTAACTTAAATGCTCTTCTTATATTTGAAACATTTATCTTATCGAAAAATGGACAACACCAGTTGATTTGTCGTATCAAAGAACCCTTATTCTCATAATTTCAGTATTTTTTGAGAGGAAAAACATATTTCGTCAAATATGTAGCTGGACTATAGTTAGGAAAATATTGCATTTTTCGCAATACTCCCAAAATATATTTTTGGCCTATCAATCTCTCGAAACATGTTCGATTAGATGAAATTCCATTTAAAATCGATAGGTGACTTTGTTAATGCCCTAATTCTATCAATTTTTGAATAACTATGGATATTTGATTTTACCCTCCGCACTCTACTTCTGAATCGCATCATTTTAGAGCACTCCCGATTTTTTATATCATAGAATGGACCTTTGACGATACTTTCTTAGAAAATTCAATGAATACTTCCATTATTTTGGTCGGTACTATTTTTTATATGAAGGCATGTTTTCTTTTAACTTAAATGCTCTTCTTATATTTGAACCATTTATCTTATCAAAAATGGACAACACCAGTCGATTTGTCGTATCAAAGAACCCTTATTCTCATAATTTCAGTATTTTTTGAGATGAAAAACATTTTTCGTCAAATATGTAGCTGGACTATAGTAAGGAAAATATTGCATTTTTCGCAATACTCCCAAAATATATTTTTGGACTATCATCCTCTCGAAACATGTTCGATTATATGGAATTTCATCTAAAATCGATAGGTGAAATTTTTAATGCCCTAATTCTATCAATTTTTCAATAACTATGGATATTTGATTTTACCCTCTTCATTGGATAATCCAAGTTTGACGCACTCTACTTCTGAATCGCATAATTATAGAGAACTCCCGATTTTTTATATCATAGATTGGACCTTTGACGATACTTTCTCAGAATATTTAATGAATACTTCCATTATTTTGGTCTGTACTATTTTTTATATGAAGGCATGTTTTCTTTCAACTTAAATGCTCTTCTTATATTTGAAACATTTATCTTATCGAAAAATGGACAACACCAGTCGATTTGTCGTATCAAAGAACCCTTATTCTCATAATTTCAGTATTTTTTGAGAGGAAAAACATTTTTCGTCAAATATGTAGCTGGACAGTAAGGAAAATATTGCATTTTTCGCAATACTCCCAAAATATATTTTCGGCTTATCATCCTCTCGAAACATGTTCCATTAGATGAAATTTCATCTAAAAACGATAGGTGACTTTGTTAATGCCCTAATTCTATCAATTTTTGAATAACTATGGATATTTGATTTTACCCTCTTCATTGGATACTCCAAGTTTGACGCACTCTACTTCTGAATCGCATAATTATAGAGAACTCCTGATTTTTTATATCATAGATTGGACCTTTGACGATACTTTCTCAGAAAATTGAATGAATACTTCCATTATTTTGGTCTGTACTATGTTTTATGTGAAGGTATGTTTTCTTTTAACTTAAATGCTCTCCTAATATTTGAAACATTTATCTTATCGAAAAATGGACAACACCAGTCGATTTGTCGTATCAAAGAACCATTATTCTCATAATTTCAGTATTTTTTGAGAGGAAAAACATTTTTCGTCAAATATGTAGCTGGACTATAGCAAGGAAAATATTGCATTTTTCGCAATACTCCCAAAATATATTTTTGGCCTATCATCCTCTCGAAACATGTTCCATTAGATGAAATTTCATCTAAAATCGATAGGTGACTTTGTTAATGCACTAATTCTATCAATTTTTGAATAACTATGGATATTTGATTTTACCCTCTTCATTGGATACTCCAAGTTTGACTGACGCACTCTACTTCTGAATCGCATCATTTCAGAGCACTCCCGATTTTTTATATCATAGATTGGACCTTTGACGATACTTTCTCAGAAAATTGAATGAATACTCCCATTATTATGGTCTGTACTATTTTTTATATGAAGGCATGTTTTCTTTTAACTTAAATGCTCTCCTAATATTTGAAACATTCATCTTATCGAAAAATGGACAACACCAGTCGATTTGTCGTATCAAAGAACCCGTATTCTCATAATTTCAGTATTTTTTGAGATGAAAAACATTTTTCGTCAAATATGTAGCTGGACATAGTAAGGAAAATATTGCATTTTTCGCAATACTCCCAAAATATATTTCTGGCCTATCATCCTCTCGAAACATGTTCGATTAGATGGAATTTCATCTAAAATCGATAGGTGACTTTGTTAATGCCCTAATTCTATCAATTTTTGAATAACTATGGATATTTGATTTTACCCTCTTCATTGGATACTCCAAGTTTGACGCACTCTACTTCTGAATCGCATAATTATAGAGAACTCCTGATTTTTTATATCATAGATTGGACCTTTGACGATACTTTCTCAGAAAATTGAATGAATACTCCCACTATTTTGGTCTGTACTATTTTTTATATGAAGGCATGTTTTCTTTTAACTTAAATGCTCTCCTAATATTTGTAACATTCATCTCATCGAAAAATGGACAACACCAGTCGATTTGTCGTATCAAAGAACCCTTATTCTCATAATTTCAGTATTTTTTGAGCGGAAAAACATTTTTCGTCAAATATGTAGCTGGACTAAGGAAAATATTGCATTTTTCGCAATACTCCAAAAATATATTTTTGGCCTATCATCCTCTCGAAACATGTTCGATAAAATGAAATTCCATCTAAAATCGATAGGTGACTTTGTTAATGCCCTGATTCTATCAATTTTTGAATAACTATGTATATTTGATTTTACCCTCTTCATTGGATACTCCAAGTTTGACTAACGCACTCTACTTCTGAATCGCATCATTTTAGAGCAATCCCGATTCTTTATATCATAGATTGGACCTTTGACGATACTTTCTCAGAAAATTGAATGAATACTCCAATTATTTTGGTCTGTACTATTTTTTATATGAAGGCATGTTTTCTTTTAACTTGATTGCTCTCCTAATATTTGAAACATTCATCTTATCGAAAAATGGACAACACCAGTCGATTTGTCGTATCAAAGAACCCGTATACTCATAATTTCAGTATTTTTAGTGATGAAAAACATTTTTCGTCAAAAATGTAGCTGGACTATAGTAAGGAAAATATTGCATTTTTCGCAATACTCCAAAAATATATTTTTGGCCTATCATCCTCTCGAAACATGTTCGATTAGATGAAATTCTATCTAAAATCGATAGGTGACTTTGTTAATGCCCTAATTCTCTCAATTTTTGAATAACTATGGATATTTGATTTTACCCTCTTCATTGGATACTCCAAGTTTGACGCACTCTACTTCTGAATCGCATAATTATAGAGAACTCCTGATTTTTTATATCATAGATTGAACCTTTGACGATACTTTCTCAGAAAATTGAATGAATACTTCCATTATTTTGGTCTGCACTATTTTTCATATGAAGGCATGTTTTCTTTTAACTTAAATGCTCTCCTATTATTTGAAACATTTATCTTATCGAAAAATGGACAACACCAGTCGATTTGTCGTATCAAAGAACCCTTATTCTCATAATTTCAGTATTTTTTGAGAGGAAAAACATTTTTCGCAATACTCCCAAAATATATTTTTGGCCTATCATCCTCTCGAAACATGTTCCATTAGATGAAATTTCATCTAAAATCGATAGGTGACTTTGTTAATGCACTAATTCTATCAATTTTTGAATAACTATGGACATTTGATTTTACCCTCTTCATTGGATACTCCAAGTTTGACTGACGCACTCTACTTCTGAATCGCATCATTTTAGAGCACTCCCGATTTTTTATATCATAGATTGGACCTTTGACGATACTTTCTCAGAAAATTGAATGAATACTCCCATTATTTTGGTCTGTACTATTTTTTATATGAAGGCATGTTTTCTTTTAACTTAAATGCTCTCCTAATATTTGAAACATTCATCTCATCGAAAAATGGACAACACCAGTCGATTTGTCGCATCAAAGAACCCTTATTCTCATAATTTCAGTATTTTTTGAGCGGAAAAACATTTTTCTCAAATATGTAGCTGGACTATAGTAAGGAAAATATTGCATTTTTCGCAATACTCCCAAAATAAATTTTTGGCTTATCATCCTCTCGAAACATGTTCCATTAGATGAAATTTCATCTAAAAACGATAGGTGACTTTGTTAATGCACTAATTCTATCAATTTTTCAATAACTATGGATATTTGATTTTACCCTCTTCATTGGATACTCCAAGTTTGACGCACTCTACTTCTGAATCGCATCATTTTAGAGCACTCCCGATTTTTTATATCATAGAATGGACCTTTGACGATACTTTCTCAGAAAATTTAATTAATAGTTCCATTATTTTGGTCGGTACTATTTTTTATATGAAGGCATGTTTTCTTTTAACTTAAATGCTCTTCTTATATTTGAAACATTTATCTTATCGAAAAATGGACAACACCAGTTGATTTGTCGTATCAAAGAACCCTTATTCTCATAATTTCAGTATTTTTTGAGAGGAAAAACATATTTCGTCAAATATGTAGCTGGACTATAGTTAGGAAAATATTGCATTTTTCGCAATACTCCCAAAATATATTTTTGGCCTATCAATCTCTCGAAACATGTTCGATTAGATGAAATTCCATTTAAAATCGATAGGTGACTTTGTTAATGCCCTAATTCTATCAATTTTTGAATAACTATGGATATTTGATTTTACCCTCCGCACTCTACTTCTGAATCGCATCATTTTAGAGCACTCCCGATTTTTTATATCATAGAATGGACCTTTGACGATACTTTCTTAGAAAATTCAATGAATACTTCCATTATTTTGGTCGGTACTATTTTTTATATGAAGGCATGTTTTCTTTTAACTTAAATGCTCTTCTTATATTTGAACCATTTATCTTATCAAAAATGGACAACACCAGTCGATTTGTCGTATCAAAGAACCCTTATTCTCATAATTTCAGTATTTTTTGAGAGGAAAAACATTTTTCGTCAAATATGTAGCTGGACAGTAAGGAAAATATTGCATTTTTCGCAATACTCCCAAAATATATTTTCGGCTTATCATCCTCTCGAAACATGTTCCATTAGATGAAATTTCATCTAAAAACGATAGGTGACTTTGTTAATGCACTAATTCTATCAATTTTTCAATAACTATGGATATTTGATTTTACCCTCTTCATTGGATACTCCAAGTTTGACGCACTCTACTTCTGAATCGCATAATTATAGAGAACTCCCGATTTTTTATATCATAGATTGGACCTTTGACGATACTTTCTCAGAAAATTGAATGAATACTTCCATTATTTTGGTCTGTACTATTTTTTATATGAAGGCATGTTTTCTTTTAACTTAAATGCTCTTCTTATATTTGAAACATTTATCTTATCGAAAAATGGACAACACCAGTCGATTTGTCGTATCAAAGAACCCTAATTCTCATAATTTCAGTATTTTTTGAGAGGAAAAACATTTTTCTCAAATATGTAGCTGGACTATAGTAAGGAAAATATTGCATTTTTCGCAATACTCCCAAAATATATTTTTGGCTTATCATCCTCTCGAAACATGTTCCATTAGATGAAATTTCATCTAAAAACGATAGGTGACTTTGTTAATGCACTAATTCTATCAATTTTTCAATAACTATGGATATTTGATTTTACCCTCTTCATTGGATACTCCAAGTTTGACGCACTCTACTTCTGAATCGCATCATTTTAGAGCACTCCCGATTTTTTATATCATAGAATGGACCTTTGACGATACTTTCTCAGAAAATTTAATAAATACTTCCATTATTTTGGTCGGTACTATTTTTTATATGAAGGCATGTTTTCTTTCAACTTAAATGCTCTTCTTATATTTGAACCATTTATCTTATCGAACAATGGACAACACCAGTCGATTTGTCGTATCAAAGAACCCTTATTCTCATAATTTCAGTATTTTTTGAGATGAAAAACATTTTTCGTCAAATATGTAGCTGGACTATAGTAAGGAAAATATTGCATTTTTCGCAATACTCCCAAAATATATTTTTGGCCTATCATTCTCTCGAAACATGTTCGATTAGATGAAATTTCATTCAAAATCGATAAGTGACTTTGTTAATGCCCTAATTCTATCAATTTTTGAATAACTATGGATATTTGATTTTACCCTCTTCATTGGATACTCCAAGTTTGACGCACTCTACTTCTGAATCGCATCATTTTAGAGCACTCTCGATTTTTTATATCAGAGATTGGACCTTTGACAATACTTTCTCAGAAAATTGAATGAATACTTCCATTATTTTGGTCTGTACTATTTTTTATATGAAGGCATGTTTTCCTTTAACTTAAATGCTCTCCTAATATTTGAAACATTTATCTTATCGAAAAATGGACAACACCAGTCGATTTGTTGTATCAAAGAACCCTTATTCTCATAATTTCAGTATTTTTTGAGATGAAAAACATTTTTCGTCAAATATGTAGCTGGACTATAGTAAGGAAAATATTGCATTTTTCGCAATACTCCCAAAATATATTTTTGGCCTATCATCCTCTCGAAACATGTTTGAATATATGGAATTTCATCTAAAATCGAAAGGTGAATTTGTTAATGCCCTAATTCTATCAATTTTTCAATAACTATGGATATTTGATTTTACCCTCTTCATTGGATACTCCAAGTTTGACGTACTCTACTTCTGAATCGCATCATTTTAGAGCACTCCCGATTTTTTATATCATAGATTGGACTTTTGACAATACTTTCTCAGAAAATTGAATGAATACTTCCATTATTTTGGTCTGTACTATTTTTTATATGAAGGCATGTTTTCCTTTAACTTAAATGCTCTCCTAATATTTGAAACATTTTTCTTATGGAAAAATGGACAACACCAGTCGATTTGTCGTATCAAAGAACCCTTATTCTCATAATTTCAGTATTTTTTGAGATGAAAAACATTTTTCGTCAAATATGTAGCTGGACTATAGTAAGGAAAATATTGCATTTTTCGCAATACTACCAAAATATATTTTTGGCCTATCATCCTCTCGAAACATGTTCGATTAGATGGAATTTCATCTAAAATCGATAGGTGACTTTGTTAATGCCCTAATTCTATCAATTTTTGAATAACTATGGATATTTGATTTTACCCTCTTCATTGGATACTCCAAGTTTGACGCACTCTACTTCTGAATCGCATAATTATAGAGAACTCCTGATTTTTTATATCATAGATTGGACCTTTGACAATACTTTCTCAGAAAATTGAATGAATACTTCCATTATTTTGGTCTGTACTATTTTTTATATGATGGTATGTTTTCTTTTAACTTAAATGCTCTCCTAATATTTGAAACATTTTTCTTATCGAAAAATAGACAACACCAGTCAATTTGTCGTATCAAAGAACCCTTATTCTCATAATTTCAGTATTTTTTGAGAGGAAAAACATTTTTCGTCAAATATGTAGCTGGACTATAATAGTAAGGAAAATATTGCATTTTTCGCAATACTCCCAAAATATATTTTTGGCCTATCATCCTCTCGAAACATGTTCGATTAGATGGAATTTCATCTAAAATCGATAGGTGACTTTGTTAATGCACTAATTCTATCAATTTTTGAATAACTATGGATATTTGATTTTACCCTCTTCATTGGATACTCCAAGTTTGACTGACGCACTCTACTTCTGAATCGCATCATTTTAGATCACTTCCGATTTTTTATATCATAGATTGGACCTTTGACGATACTTTCTTAGAAAATTGAATGAATACTCCCATTATTTTGGTCTGTACTATTTTTTATATGAAGGCATGTTTTCTTTTAACTTAAATGCTCTCCTAATATTTGAAACATTCATCTTATCGAAAAATGGACAACACCAGTCGATTTGTCGTATCAAAGAACCCGTATTCTCATAATTTCAGTATTTTTTGAGAGGAAAAACATTTATAGAATGGACCTTTGACGATACTTTCTCAGAAAATTTAATGAATACTCCCATTATTTTGGTCTGTACTATTTTTTATATGAAGGCATGTTTTCTTTTAACTTAAATGCTCTTCTTATATTTGAAACATTCATCTTATCGAAAAATGGACAACACCAGTCGATTTGTCGTATCAAAGAACCCTTATTCTCATAATTTCAGTATTTTTTGAGAGATATTTCGTCAAATATGTAGCTGGACTATAGTAAGGAAAATATTGCATTTTTCGCAATATTCCCAAAATATATTTTTGGCCTATCATCCTCTCGAAACAAGTTCGATTAGATGAAATTCCATCTAAAATCGATAGGTGACTTTGTTAATGCCCTAATTCTATCAATTTTTGAATAACTATGGATATTTGATTTTACCCTCTTCATTGGATACTCCAAGTTTGACGCACTCTACTTCTGAATAGCATCATTTTAGAGCACTCCCGATTTTTTATATCATAGAATGGACCTTTGACGATACTTTCTCAGGAAATTTAATGAATACTTCCATTATTTTGGTCGGTACTATTTTTTATATGAAGGCATGTTTTCTTTTAACTTAAATGCTCTCCTATTATTTGAAACATTTATCTTATCAAAAAATGGACAACACCAGTCGATTTGTCGTATCAAAGAACCCTTATTCTCATAATTTCAGTATTTTTTGAGAGGAAAAACATTTTTCGTCAAATATGTAGCTGACTATAGTAAGGAAAATATTGCATTTTTCGCAATACTCCAAAAATATATTTTTGGCCTATCATCCTCTCGAAGCATGTTCGATTAGATGAAATTCCATCTAAAATCGATAGGTGACTTTGTTAATGCCCTAATTCTATCAATTTTTGAATAACTATGGATATTTGATTTTACCCTCTTCATTGGATACTCCAAGTTTGACGCACTCTACTTCTGAATCGCATCATTTTAGAGCACTCCCGATTTTTTATATCATGGAATGGACCTTTGACGATACTTTCTCAGAAAATTTAATGAATACTTCCATTATTTTGGTCGGTACTATTTTTTATATGAAGGCATGTTTTCTTTTAACTTAAAAGCTCTTCTTATATTTGAAACATTTATCTTATCGAAAAATGGACAACACCAGTCGATTTGTCGTATCAAAGAATCCTTATTCTCCTAATTTCAGTATTTTTTGTGAGATTTTTCGTCAAATATGTAGCTGGACTATAGTAAGGAAAATATTTCATTTTTCGCAATACTCCCAAAATATATTTTTGGCCTATCATTCTCTCGAAACATGTTCGATTAGATGAAATTTCATTTAAAATCGATAGGTGACTTTGTTAATGCCCTAATTCTATCAATTTTTGAATAACTATGGATATTTGATTTCACCCTCTTCATTGGATACTCCAAGTTTGACGCACTCTACTTCTGAATCGCACCATTTTAGAGCACTCCCGATTCTTTATATCATAGAATGGACCTTTGACGATACTTTCTCAGAAAATTCAATGAATACTTCCATTATTTTGTCGGTACTATTTTTTATATGAAGGCATGTTTTCTTTTAACTTAAATGCTCTTCTTATATTTGAAACATTTATCTTATCGAAAAATGGACAACACCAGTCGATTTGTCGTATCATAGAACCCTTATCCTCATAATTTCAGTATTTTTTGAGAGATTTTTCGTCAAATATGTAGGTGGACTATAGTAAGGAAAATATTGCATTTTTCGCAATACTCCCAAAATATATTTTTGGCCTATCATTCTCTCGAAACATGTTCGATTAGATGAAATTTCATCTTAAATCGATAGGTGACTTTGTTAATGCCCTAAATCTATCAAATTTTGAATAACTATGGATATTTGATATTACCCTCTTCATTGGATACTCCAAGTTTGACGCACTCTATTTCTGAATCGCATCATTTTAGAGCACTCCCGATTTTTTATATCATAGATTGGACCTTTGACGATACTTTCTCAGAAAATTGAATAAATACTTCCATTATTTTGGTCTGTACTTTTTTTTATATGAAGGCATGTTTTCTTCCAACTTAAATGCTCTCCTAATATTTGAAACATTTATCTCATCGAAAAATGGACAACACCAGTCGATTTGTCGTATCAAGGAACCCGTATTCTCATAATTTCAGTATTTTTTGAGAGGAACAACATTTTTGGTCAAATATGTAGCTGGACTATAGTAAGGAATATATTGCATTTTTCGCAATACTCCAAAAATATATTTTTGGCCTATCATCCTCTCGAAACATGTTCGATTAGATGAAATTCCATCTATAATCGATAGGTGACTTTGTTAATGCCCTAATTCAATAAATTTTTGAATAACTATGGATATTTGATTTTACCCTCTTCATTGGATACTCCAAGTTTGACGCACTCTACTTCTGAATCGCATCATTTTAGAGCACTCCCGATTTTTTATATCATAGATTGGACCTTTGACGATACTTTCTCAGAAAATCGAATGAATACTTCCATTATTTTGGTCTGTACTATTTTTTATATGTAGGCATGTTTTCTTTTAACTTAAACGCTCTCCTATTATTTGAAACATTTATCTTATCAAAAAATGGACAACACCAGTCGATTTGTCGTATCAAAGAACCCTTATTCTCATAATTTCAGTATTTTTTGAGAGGAAAAACATTTTTCGTCAAATATGTAGCTGGACTATAGTAAGGAAAATATTGCATTTTTCGCAATACTCCCAAAATATATTTTTGGCCTATCAATCTCTCGAAACATGTTCGATTAGATGAAATTCCATTTAAAATCGATAGGTGACTTTGTTAATGCACTAATTCTATCAATTTTTGAATAACTATGGATATTTGATTTCACCCTCTTCATTGGATACTCCAAGTTTGACTGACGCACTCTACTTCTGAATCGCATCATTTTAGAGCACTCCCGATTTTTTATATCATAGATTGGACCTTTGACGATACTTTCTCAGAAAATTGAATGAATACTTCCATTATTATGGTCTGTACTATTTTTTATATGAAGGCATGTTTTCTTTTAACTTAAATGCTCTCCTAATATTTGAAACATTCATCTTATCGAAAAATGGACAACACCAGTCGATTTGTCGTATCAAAGAACCCGTATTCTCATAATTTCAGTATTTTTTGAGATGAAAAACATTTTTCGTCAAATATGTAGCTGGACATAGTAAGGAAAATATTGCATTTTTCGCAATACTCCCAAAATATATTTTTGGCCTATCATCCTCTCGAAACATGTTCGATTAGATGGAATTTCATCTAAAATCGATAGGTGACTTTGTTAATGCCCTAATTCTATCAATTTTTGAATAACTATGGATATTTGATTTTACCCTCTTCATTGGATACTCCAAGTTTGACGCACTCTACTTCTGAATCGCATAATTATAGAGAACTCCTGATTTTTTATATCATAGATTGGACCTTTGACGATACTTTCTCAGAAAATTGAATGAATACTTCCATTATTTTGGTCTGTACTATTTTTTATATGAATGCATGTTTTCTTTTAACTTAAATGCTCTCCTAATATTTGAAACATTCATCTTATCGAAAAATGGACAACACCAGTTGATTTGTCGTATCAAAGAACCCTTATTCTCATAATTTCAGTATTTTTTGAGAGGAAAAACATTTTTCGCAATACTCCCAAAATATATTTTTGGCCTATCATCCTCTCGAAACATGTTCCATTAGATGAAATTTCATCTAAAATCGATAGGTGACTTTGTTAATGCACTAATTCTATCAATTTTTGAATAACTATGGATATTTGATTTTACCCTCTTCATTGGATACTCCAAGTTTGACTGACGCACTCTACTTCTGAATCGCATCATTTTAGAGCACTCCCGATTTTTTATATCATAGATTGGACCTTTGACGATACTTTCTCAGAAAATTGAATGAATACTCCCATTATTTTGGTCTGTACTATTTTTTATATGAAGGCATGTTTTCTTTTAACTTAAATGCTCTCCTAATATTTGTAACATTCATCTCATCGAAAAATGGACAACACCAGTCGATTTGTCGTATCAAAGAACCCTTATTCTCATAATTTCAGTATTTTTTGAGCAGAAAAACATTTTTCGTCAAATATGTAGCTGGACTAAGGAAAATATTGCATTTTTCGCAATACTCCAAAAATATATTTTTGGCCTATCATCCTCTCGAAACATGTTCGATAAAATGAAATTCCATCTAAAATCGATAGGTGACTTTGTTAATGCCCTGATTCTATCAATTTTTGAATAACTATGTATATTTGATTTTACCCTCTTCATTGGATACTCCAAGTTTGACTAACGCACTCTACTTCTGAATCGCATCATTTTAGAGCAATCCCGATTCTTTATATCATAGATTGGACCTTTGACGATACTTTCTCAGAAAATTGAATGAATACTCCAATTATTTTGGTCTGTACTATTTTTTATATGAAGGCATGTTTTCTTTTAACTTGATTGCTCTCCTAATATTTGAAACATTCATCTTATCGAAAAATGGACAACACCAGTCGATTTGTCGTATCAAAGAACCCGTATACTCATAATTTCAGTATTTTTTGTGATGAAAAACATTTTTCGTCAAATATGTAGCTGGACTATAGTAAGGAAAATATTGCATTTTTCGCAATACTCCCAAAATATATTTTTGGCCTATCATCCTCTCGGAACATGTTCGATTAGATGGAATTTCATCTAAAATCGATAGGTGACTTTGTTAATGCCCTAATTCTATCAATTTTTGAATAACTATGGATATTTGATTTTACCCTCTTCATTGGATACTCCAAGTTTGACGCACTCTACTTCTGAATCGCATAATTATAGAGAACTCCTGATTTTTTATATCATAGATTGAACCTTTGACGATACTTTCTCAGAAAATTGAATGAATACTTCCATTATTTTGGTCTGTACTATTTTTTATATGAAGGCATGTTTTCTTTTAACTTAAATGCTCTCCTATTATTTGAAACATTTATCTTATCGAAAAATGGACAACACCAGTCGATTTGTCGTATCAAAGAACCCTTATTCTCATAATTTCAGTATTTTTTGAGAGGAAAAACATTTTTCGTCAAATATGTAGCTGGGCTATAGTAAGGAAAATATTGCATTTTTCGCAATACTCCAAAAATATATTTTTGGCCTATCATCCTCTCGAAACATGTTCGATTAGATGAAATTCTATCTAAAATCGATAGGTGAATTTGTTAATGCCCTAATTCTATCAATTTTTCAATAACTATGGATATTTGATTTTACCCTCTTCATTGGATACTCCAAGTTTGACGCACTCTACTTCTGAATCGCATTATTTTAGAGCACTCTCGATTTTTTATATCATAGATTGGACCTTTGACAATACTTTCTCAGAAAATTGAATGAATACTTCCATTATTTTGGTCTGTACTATTTTTTATATGAAGGCATGTTTTCCTTTAACTTAAATGCTCTCCTAATATTTGAAAAATTTATGTTATCGAAAAATGGACAACACCAGTCGATTTGTCGTATCAAAGAACCCTTATTCTCATAATTTCAGTATTTTTTGAGATGAAAAACATTTTTAGTCAAATACGAGTATGTAGCTGGAAAATATTTCATTTTTCGCAATACTACCAAAATATATTTTTAGCCTATCATCCTCTCGAAACATGTTCGATTAGATGGAATTTCATCTAAAATCGATAGGTGACTTTGTTAATGCCCTAATTCTATCAATTTTTGAATAACTATGGATATTTGATTTTACCCTCTTCATTGGATACTCCAAGTTTGACGCACTCTACTTCTGAATCGCATAATTATAGAGAACTCCTGATTTTTTATATCATAGATTGGACCTTTGACGATACTTTCTCAGAAAATTGAATGAATACTTCCATTATTTTGGTCTGTACTATTTTTTATGTGAAGGTATGTTTTCTTTTAACTTAAATGCTCTCCTAATATTTGAAACATTTATCTTATCGAAAAATGGACAACACCAGTCGATTTGTCGTATCAAAGAACCATTATTCTCATAATTTCAGTATTTTTTGAGAGGAAAAACATTTTTCGTCAAATATGTAGCTGGACTATAGTAAGGAAAATATGGCATTTTTCGCAATACTCCCAAAATATATTTTTGGCCTATCATCCTCTCGAAACATGTTCCATTAGATGAAATTTCATCTAAAATCGATAGGTGACTTTGTTAATGCACTAATTCTATCAATTTTTGAATAACTATGGATATTTGATTTCACCCTCTTCATTGGATACTCCAAGTTTGACTGACGCACTCTACTTCTGAATCGCATCATTTTAGAGCACTCCCGATTTTTTATATCATAGATTGGACCTTTGCCGATACTTTCTCAGAAAATTGAATGAATACTCCCATTATTATGGTCTGTACTATTTTTTATATGAAGGCATGTTTTCTTTTAACTTAAATGCTCTCCTAATATTTGAAACATTCATCTTATCGAAAAATGGACAACACCAGTCGATTTGTCGTATCAAAGAACCCGTATTCTCATAATTTCAGTATTTTTTGAGATGAAAAACATTTTTCGTCAAATATGTAGCTGGACATAGTAAGGAAAATATTGCATTTTTCGCAATACTCTCAAAATATATTTTTGGCCTATCATCCTCTCGAAACATGTTCGATTAGATGGAATTCCATCTAAAATCGATAGGTGACTTTGTTAATGCCCTAATTCTATCAATTTTTGAATAACTATGGATATTTGATTTTACCCTCTTCATTGGATACTCCAAGTTTGACGCACTCTACTTCTGAATCGCATAATCATAGAGAACTCCTGATTTTTTATATCATAGATTGGACCTTTGACGATACTTTCTCAGAAAATTGAATGAATACTTCCATTATTTTGGTCTGTACTATTTTTTATATGAATGCATGTTTTCTTTTAACTTAAATGCTCTCCTAATATTTGAAACATTTATCTCATCGAAAAATGGACAACACCAGTCGATTTGTCGTATCAAAGAACCCTTATTCTCATAATTTAAGTATTTTTTGAGAGGAAAAACATTTTTCGCAATACTCCCAAAATATATTTTTGGCCTATCATCCTCTCGAAACATGTTCCATTAGATGAAATTTCATCTAAAATCGATAGGTGACTTTGTTAATGCACTAATTCTATCAATTTTTGAATAACTATGGACATTTGATTTTACCCTCTTCATTGGATACTCCAAGTTTGACTGACGCACTCTACTTCTGAATCGCATCATTTTAGAGCACTCCCGATTTTTTATATCATAGATTGGACCTTTGACGATACTTTCTCAGAAAATTGAATGAATACTCCCATTATTTTGGTCTGTACTATTTTTTATATGAAGGCATGTTTTCTTTTAACTTAAATGCTCTCCTAATATTTGAAACATTCATCTCATCGAAAAATGGACAACACCAGTCGATTTGTCGCATCAAAGAACCCTTATTCTCATAATTTCAGTATTTTTTGAGCGGAAAAACATTTTTCTCAAATATGTAGCTGGACTATAGTAAGGAAAATATTGCATTTTTCGCAATACTCCCAAAATATATTTTTGGCTTATCATCCTCTCGAAACATGTTCCATTAGATGAAATTTCATCTAAAAACGATAGGTGACTTTGTTAATGCACTAATTCTATCAATTTTTCAATAACTATGGATATTTGATTTTACCCTCTTCATTGGATACTCCAAGTTTGACGCACTCTACTTCTGAATCGCATCATTTTAGAGCACTCCCGATTTTTTATATCATAGAATGGACCTTTGACGATACTTTCTCAGAAAATTTAATTAATACTTCCATTATTTTGGTCGGTACTATTTTTTATATGAAGGCATGTTTTCTTTTAACTTAAATGCTCTTCTTATATTTGAAACATTTATCTTATCGAAAAATGGACAACACCAGTTGATTTGTCGTATCAAAGAACCCTTATTCTCATAATTTCAGTATTTTTTGAGAGGAAAAACATATTTCGTCAAATATGTAGCTGGACTATAGTTAGGAAAATATTGCATTTTTCGCAATACTCCCAAAATATATTTTTGGCCTATCAATCTCTCGAAACATGTTCGATTAGATGAAATTCCATTTAAAATCGATAGGTGACTTTGTTAATGCCCTAATTCTATCAATTTTTGAATAACTATGGATATTTGATTTTACCCTCCGCACTCTACTTCTGAATCGCATCATTTTAGAGCACTCCCGATTTTTTATATCATAGATTGGACCTTTGACGATACTTTCTCAGAAAATTGAATGAATACTCCCATTATTTTGGTCTGTACTATTTTTTATATGAAGGCATGTTTTCTTTTAACTTAAATGCTCTCCTAATATTTGAAACATTCATCTCATCGAAAAATGGACAACACCAGTCGATTTGTCGCATCAAAGAACCCTTATTCTCATAATTTCAGTATTTTTTGAGCGGAAAAACATTTTTCTCAAATATGTAGCTGGACTATAGTAAGGAAAATATTGCATTTTTCGCAATACTCCCAAAATATATTTTTGGCTTATCATCCTCTCGAAACATGTTCCATTAGATGAAATTTCATCTAAAAACGATAGGTGACTTTGTTAATGCACTAATTCTATCAATTTTTCAATAACTATGGATATTTGATTTTACCCTCTTCATTGGATACTCCAAGTTTGACGCACTCTACTTCTGAATCGCATCATTTTAGAGCACTCCCGATTTTTTATATCATAGAATGGACCTTTGACGATACTTTCTCAGAAAATTTAATTAATACTTCCATTATTTTGGTCGGTACTATTTTTTATATGAAGGCATGTTTTCTTTTAACTTAAATGCTCTTCTTATATTTGAAACATTTATCTTATCGAAAAATGGACAACACCAGTTGATTTGTCGTATCAAAGAACCCTTATTCTCATAATTTCAGTATTTTTTGAGAGGAAAAACATATTTCGTCAAATATGTAGCTGGACTATAGTTAGGAAAATATTGCATTTTTCGCAATACTCCCAAAATATATTTTTGGCCTATCAATCTCTCGAAACATGTTCGATTAGATGAAATTCCATTTAAAATCGATAGGTGACTTTGTTAATGCCCTAATTCTATCAATTTTTGAATAACTATGGATATTTGATTTTACCCTCCGCACTCTACTTCTGAATCGCATCATTTTAGAGCACTCCCGATTTTTTATATCATAGATTGGACCTTTGACGATACTTTCTCAGAAAATTGAATGAATACTCCCATTATTTTGGTCTGTACTATTTTTTATATGAAGGCATGTTTTCTTTTAACTTAAATGCTCTCCTAATATTTGAAACATTCATCTCATCGAAAAATGGACAACACCAGTCGATTTGTCGCATCAAAGAACCCTTATTCTCATAATTTCAGTATTTTTTGAGCGGAAAAACATTTTTCTCAAATATGTAGCTGGACTATAGTAAGGAAAATATTGCATTTTTCGCAATACTCCCAAAATATATTTTTGGACTATCATCCTCTCGAAACATGTTCGATTATATGGAATTTCATCTAAAATCGATAGGTGAAATTTTTAATGCCCTAATTCTATCAATTTTTCAATAACTATGGATATTTGATTTCACCCTCTTCATTGGATAATCCAAGTTTGACGCACTCTACTTCTGAATCGCATAATTATAGAGAACTCCCGATTTTTTATATCATAGATTGGACCTTTGACGATACTTTCTCAGAATATTTAATGAATACTTCCATTATTTTGGTCTGTACTATTTTTTATATGAAGGCATGTTTTCTTTCAACTCAAATGCTCTTCTTATATTTGAAACATTTATCTTATCGAAAAATGGACAACACCAGTCGATTTGTCGTATCAAAGAACCCTTATTCTCATAATTTCAGTATTTTTTGAGAGGAAAAACATTTTTCGTCAAATATGTAGCTGGACAGTAAGGAAAATATTGCATTTTTCGCAATACTCCCAAAATATATTTTCGGCTTATCATCCTCTCGAAACATGTTCCATTAGATGAAATTTCATCTAAAAACGATAGGTGACTTTGTTAATGCACTAATTCTATCAATTTTTCAATAACTATGGATATTTGATTTTACCCTCTTCATTGGATACTCTAAGTTTGACGCACTCTACTTCTGAATCGCATAATTATAGAGAACTCCCGATTTTTTATATCATAGATTGGACCTTTGACGATACTTTCTCAGAAAATTGAATGAATACTTCCATTATTTTGGTCTGTACTATTTTTTATATGAAGGCATGTTTTCTTTAACTTAAATGCTCTTCTTATATTTGAAACATTTATCTTATCGAAAAATGGACAACACCAGTCGATTTGTCGTATCAAAGAACCCTAATTCTCATAATTTCAGTATTTTTTGAGAGGAAAAACATTTTTCTCAAATATGTAGCTGGACTATAGTAAGGAAAATATTGCATTTTTCGCAATACTCCCAAAATATATTTTTGGCTTATCATCCTCTCGAAACATGTTCCATTAGATGAAATTTCATCTAAAAACGATAGGTGACTTTGTTAATGCACTAATTCTATCAATTTTTCAATAACTATGGATATTTGATTTTACCCTCTTCATTGGATACTCCAAGTTTGACGCACTCTACTTCTGAATCGCATCATTTTAGAGCACTCCCGATTTTTTATATCATAGAATGGACCTTTGACGATACTTTCTCAGAAAATTTAATAAATACTTCCATTATTTTGGTCGGTACTATTTTTTATATGAAGGCATGTTTTCTTTCAACTTAAATGCTCTTCTTATATTTGAACCATTTATCTTATCGAACAATGGACAACACCAGTCGATTTGTCGTATCAAAGAACCCTTATTCTCATAATTCCAGTATTTTTTGAGAGGAAAAACATTTTTCGCAATTCTCCCAAAATATATTTTTGGCCTATCATTCTCTCGAAACATGTTCGATTAGATGAAATTTCATTCAAAATCGATAAGTGACTTTGTTAATGCCCTAATTCTATCAATTTTTGAATAACTATGGATATTTGATTTTACCCTCTTCATTGGATACTCCAAGTTTGACGCACTCTACTTCTGAATCGCATCATTTTAGAGCACTCTCGATTTTTTATATCAGAGATTGGACCTTTGACAATACTTTCTCAGAAAATTGAATGAATACTTCCATTATTTTGGTCTGTACTATTTTTTATATGAAGGCATGTTTTCCTTTAACTTAAATGCTCTCCTAATATTTGAAACATTTATCTTATCGAAAAATGGACAACACCAGTCGATTTGTTGTATCAAAGAACCCTTATTCTCATAATTTCAGTATTTTTTGAGATGAAAAACATTTTTCGTCAAATATGTAGCTGGACTATAGTAAGGAAAATATTGCATTTTTCGCAATACTCCCAAAATATATTTTTGGCCTATCATCCTCTCGAAACATGTTTGAATATATGGAATTTCATCTAAAATCGAAAGGTGAATTTGTTAATGCCCTAATTCTATCAATTTTTCAATAACTATGGATATTTGATTTTACCCTCTTCATTGGATACTCCAAGTTTGACGTACTCTACTTCTGAATCGCATCATTTTAGAGCACTCCCGATTTTTTATATCATAGATTGGACTTTTGACAATACTTTCTCAGAAAATTGAATGAATACTTCCATTATTTTGGTCTGTACTATTTTTTATATGAAGGCATGTTTTCCTTTAACTTAAATGCTCTCCTAATATTTGAAACATTTTTCTTATGGAAAAATGGACAACACCAGTCGATTTGTCGTATCAAAGAACCCTTATTCTCATAATTTCAGTATTTTTTGAGATGAAAAACATTTTTCGTCAAATATGTAGCTGGACTATAGTAAGGAAAATATTGCATTTTTCGCAATACTACCAAAATATATTTTTGGCCTATCATCCTCTCGAAACATGTTCGATTAGATGGAATTTCATCTAAAATCGATAGGTGACTTTGTTAATGCCCTAATTCTATCAATTTTTGAATAACTATGGATATTTGATTTTACCCTCTTCATTGGATACTCCAAGTTTGACGCACTCTACTTCTGAATCGCATAATTATAGAGAACTCCTGATTTTTTATATCATAGATTGGACCTTTGACAATACTTTCTCAGAAAATTGAATGAATACTTCCATTATTTTGGTCTGTATTATTTTTTATATGATGGTATGTTTTCTTTTAACTTAAATGCTCTCCTAATATTTGAAACATTTTTCTTATCGAAAAATAGACAACACCAGTCGATTTGTCGTATCAAAGAACCCTTATTCTCATAATTTCAGTATTTTTTGAGAGGAAAAACATTTTTCGTCAAATATGTAGCTGGACTATAATAATAAGGAAAATATTGCATTTTTCGCAATACTCCCAAAATATATTTTTGGCCTATCATCCTCTCGAAACATGTTCGATTAGATGGAATTTCATCTAAAATCGATAGGTGACTTTGTTAATGCACTAATTCTATCAATTTTTGAATAACTATGGATATTTGATTTTACCCTCTTCATTGGATACTCCAAGTTTGACTGACGCACTCTACTTCTGAATCGCATCATTTTAGATCACTTCCGATTTTTTATATCATAGATTGGACCTTTGACGATACTTTCTTAGAAAATTGAATGAATACTCCCATTATTTTGGTCTGTACTATTTTTTATATGAAGGCATGTTTTCTTTTAACTTAAATGCTCTCCTAATATTTGAAACATTCATCTTATCGAAAAATTGACAACACCAGTCGATTTGTCGTATCAAAGAACCCGTATTCTCATAATTTCAGTATTTTTTGAGAGGAAAAACATTTATAGAATGGACCTTTGACGATACTTTCTCAGAAAATTTAATGAATACTCCCATTATTTTGGTCTGTACTATTTTTTATATGAAGGCATGTTTTCTTTTAACTTAAATGCTCTTCTTATATTTGAAACATTTATCTTATCGAAAAATAGACAACACCAGTCGATTTGTCGTATCAAAGAACCCTTATTCTCATAATTTCAGTATTTTTTGAGAGGAAAAACATTTTTCGTCAAATATGTAGCTGGACTATAATAGTAAGGAAAATATTGCATTTTTCGCAATACTCCCAAAATATATTTTTGGCCTATCATCCTTTCGAAACATGTTCGATTAGATGGAATTTCATCTAAAATCGATAGGTGACTTTGTTAATGCACTAATTCTATCAATTTTTGAATAACTATGGATATTTGATTTTACCCTCTTCATTGGATACTCCAAGTTTGACTGACGAACTCTACTTCTGAATCGCATCATTTTAGATCACTTCCGATTTTTTATATCATAGATTGGACCTTTGACGATACTTTCTTAGAAAATTGAATGAATACTCCCATTATTTTGGTCTGTACTATTTTTTATATGAAGGCATGTTTTCTTTTAACTTAAATGCTCTCCTAATATTTGAAACATTCATCTTATCGAAAAATGGACAACACCAGTCGATTTGTCGTATCAAAGAACCCGTATTCTCATAATTTCAGTATTTTTTGAGAGGAAAAACATTTATAGAATGGACCTTTGACGATACTTTCTCAGAAAATTTAATGAATACTCCCATTATTTTGGTCTGTACTATTTTTTATATGAAGGCATGTTTTCTTTTAACTTAAATGCTCTTCTTATATTTGAAACATTTATCTTATCGAAAAATGGACAACACCAGTCGATTTGTCGTATCAAAGAACCCTTATTCTCATAATTTCAGTATTTTTTGAGAGATATTTCGTCAAATATGTAGCTGGACTATAGTAAGGAAAATATTGCATTTTTCGCAATATTCCCAAAATATATTTTTGGCCTATCATCCTCTCGAAACAAGTTCGATTAGATGAAATTCAATCTAAAATCGATAGGTGACTTTGTTAATGCCCTAATTCTATCAATTTTTGAATAACTATGGATATTTGATTTTACCCTCTTCATTGGATACTCCAAGTTTGACGCACTCTACTTCTGAATAGCATCATTTTAGAGCACTCCCGATTTTTTATATCATAGAATGGACCTTTGACGATACTTTCTCAGGAAATTTAATGAATACTTCCATTATTTTGGTCGGTACTATTTTTTATATGAAGGAATGTTTTCTTTTAACTTAAATGCTCTCCTATTATTTGAAACATTTATCTTATCAAAAAATGGACAACACCAGTCGATTTGTCGTATCAAAGAACCCTTATTCTCATAATTTCAGTATTTTTTGAGAGGAAAAAATTTTTAGTCAAATATGTAGCTGACTATAGTAAGGAAAATATTGCATTTTTCGCAATACTCCAAAAATATATTTTTGGCCTATCATCCTCTCGAAGCATGTTCGATTAGATGAAATTCCATCTAAAATCGATAGGTGACTTTGTTAATGCCCTAATTCTATCAATTTTTGAATAACTATGGATATTTGATTTTACCCTCTTCATTGGATACTCCAAGTTTGACGCACTCTACTTCTGAATCGCATCATTTTAGAGCACTCCCGATTTTTTATATCATGGAATGGACCTTTGACGATACTTTCTCAGAGAATTTAATGAATACTTCCATTATTTTGGTCGGTACTATTTTTTATATGAAGGCATGTTTTCTTTTAACTTAAAAGCTCTTCTTATATTTGAAACATTTATCTTATCGAAAAATGGACAACACCAGTCGATTTGTCGTATCAAAGAATCCTTATTCTCCTAATTTCAGTATTTTTTGTGAGATTTTTCGTCAAATATGTAGCTGGACTATAGTAAGGAAAATATTTCATTTTTCGCAATACTCCCAAAATATATTTTTGGCCTATCATTCTCTCGAAACATGTTCGATTAGATGAAATTTCATTTAAAATCGATAGGTGACTTTGTTAATGCCCTAATTCTATCAATTTTTGAATAACTATGGATATTTGATTTCACCCTCTTCATTGGATACTCCAAGTTTGACGCACTCTACTTCTGAATCGCACCATTTTATAGCACTCCCGATTCTTTATATCATAGAATGGACCTTTGACGATACTTTCTCAGAAAATTTAATGAATACTTCCATTATTTTGTCGGTACTATTTTTTATATGAAGGCATGTTTTCTTTTAACTTAAATGCTCTTCTTATATTTGAAACATTTATCTTATCGAAAAATGGACAACACCAGTCGATTTGTCGTATCATAGAACCCTTATCCTCATAATTTCAGTATTTTTTGAGAGATTTTTCGTCAAATATGTAGGTGGACTATAGTAAGGAAAATATTGCATTTTTCGCAATACTCCCAAAATATATTTTTGGCCTATCATTCTCTCGAAACATGTTCGATTAGATGAAATTTCATCTTAAATCGATAGGTGACTTTGTTAATGCCCAAAATCTATCAAATTTTGAATAACTATGGATATTTGATTTTACCCTCTTCATTGGATACTCCAAGTTTGACGCACTCTATTTCTGAATCGCATCATTTTAGAGCACTCCCGATTTTTTATATCATAGATTGGACCTTTGACGATACTTTCTCAGAAAATTGAATAAATACTTCCATTATTTTGGTCTGTACTTTTTTTTATATGAAGGCATGTTTTCTTTCAACTTAAATGCTCTCCTAATATTTGAAACATTTATCTCATCGAAAAATGGACAACACCAGTCGATTTGTCGTATCAAGGAACCCGTATTCTCATAATTTCAGTATTTTTTGAGAGGAACAACATTTTTGGTCAAATATGTAGCTGGACTATAGTAAGGAATATATTGCATTTTTCGCAATACTCCAAAAATATATTTTTGGCCTATCATCCTCTCGAAACATGTTCGATTAGATGAAATTCCATCTATAATCGATAGGTGACTTTGTTAATGCCCTAATTCTATCAATTTTTGAATAACTATGGATATTGGATTTTACCCTCTTCATTGGATACTCCAAGTTTGACGCACTCTACTTCTGAATCGCATCATTTTAGAGCACTCTCGATTTTTTATATCATAGATTGGACCTTTGACGATACTTTCTCAGAAAATCGAATGAATACTTCCATTATTTTGGTCTGTACTATTTTTTATATGTAGGCATGTTTTCTTTTAACTTAAACGCTCTCCTATTATTTGAAACATTTATCTTATCAAAAAATGGACAACACCAGTCGATTTGTCGTATCAAAGAACCCTTATTCTCATAATTTCAGTATTTTTTGAGAGGAAAAACATTTTTCGTCAAATATGTAGCTGGACTATAGTAAGGAAAATATTGCATTTTTCGCAATACTCCCATAATATATTTTTGGCCTATCATTCTCTCAAAACATGTTCGATCAGATGAAATTCCATCTATAATCGATAGGCGACTTTGTTAATGCCCTAATTCTATCAATTTTTGAATAACTATGGATATTTGATTTTACCCTCTTCATTGGATACTCCAAGTTTGACGCACTCTACTTCTGAATCGCATCATTTTAGAGCACTCCCGATTTTTTATATCATGGATTGGACCTTTGACGATACTTTCTCAGGAAATTGAATGAATACTTCCATTATTTTGGTCGGTACTATTTTTTATATGAAGGCATATTTTCTTTTAACTTAAATGCTCTTCTTATATTTGAAACATTTATCTCATCGAAAAATAAACAACACCAGTCGATTTGTCGTATCAAGGAACCCGTATTCTCATAATTTCAGTATTTTTTGAGAGGAAGAACATTTTTGGTCAAATATGAAGCTGGACTATAGTAAGGAATATATTGCATTTTTCGCAATACTCCAAAAATATATTTTTGGCCTATCATCCTCTCGTAACATGTTCGATTAGATGAAATTCCATCTATAATCGATAGGTGACTTTGTTAATGCCATAATTCTTTCAATTTTTGAATAACTATGGATATTTGATTTCACCCTCTTCATTGGATACTCCAAGTTTGACGCACTCTACTTCTGAATCGCATCATTTTAGAGCACTCCCGATTTTTTATATCATAGAATGGACCTTTGACGATACTTTCTCAGAAAATTTAATGAATACTTCCATTATTTTGGTCGGTACTATTTTTTATATGAATGCATGTTTTCTTTTAACTTGAATGCTCTTCTTATATTTGAAACATTTATCTCATCGAAAAATGGACAACACCAGTCGATTTGTCGTATCAAGGAACTCGTATTCTCATAATTTCAGTATTTTTTGAGAGGAACAACATTTTTGGTCAAATATGTAGCTGGACTATAGTAAGGAATATATTGCATTTTTCACAATACTCCAAAAATATATTTTTGGCCTATCATCCTCTCGTAACATGTTCGATTAGATGAAATTCCATCTATAATCGATAGGTGACTTTGTTAATGCCCTAATTCTTTCAATTTTTGAATAACTATGGATATTTGATTTCACCCTCTTCATTGGATACTCCAAGTTTGACGCACTCTACTTCTGAATCGCATAATTTTAGAGCACTCCCGATTTTTTATATCATAGAATGGACCTTTGACGATACTTTCTCAGAAAATTTAATGAATACTTCCATTATTTTGGTCGGTACTATTTTTTATATGAATGCATGTTTTCTTTTAACTTGAATGCTCTTCTTATATTTGAAACATTTATCTCATCGAAAAATGGACAACACCAGTCGATTTGTCGTATCAAGGAACTCGTATTCTCATAATTTCAGTATTTTTTGAGAGGAACAACATTTTTGGTCAAATATGTAGCTGGACTATAGTAAGGAATATATTGCATTTTTCGCAATACTCCAAAAATATATTTTTGGCCTATCATCCTCTCGAAACATGTTCGATTAGATGAAATTCCATCTATAATCGATAGGTGACTTTGTTAATGCCCTAATTCTTTCAATTTTTGAATAACTATGGATATTTGATTTCACCCTCTTCATTGGATACTCCAAGTTTGACGCACTCTACTTCTGAATCGCATCATTTTAGAGCACTCCCGATTTTTTATATCATAGAATGGACCTTTGACGATACTTTCTCAAAAAATTTAATGAATACTTCCATTATTTTGGTCGGTACTATTTTTTATATGAATGCATGTTTTCTTTTAACTTGAATGCTCTTCTTATATTTGAAACATTTATCTCATCGAAAAATGGACAACACCAGTCGATTTGTCGTATCAAGGAACTCGTATTCTCATAATTTCAGTATTTTTTGAGAGGAACAACATTTTTGGTCAAATATGTAGCTGGACTATAGTAAGGAATATATTGCATTTTTCGCAATACTCCAAAAATATATTTTTGGCCTATCATCCTCTCGAAACATGTTCGATTAGATGAAATTCCATCTATAATCGATAGGTGACTTTGTTAATGCCCTAATTCTATCAATTTTTGAATAACTATGAATATTTGATTTTACCCTCTTCATTGGATACTCCAAGTTTGACGCACTCTACTTCTGAATTGCATCATTTATGAGCACTCCCGATTTTTTATATCATAGATTGGACCTTTGACGATACTTTCTCAGAAAATTGAATTAATACTTCCATTATTTTGGTCTGTACTATTTTTTATATGAAGGCATGTTATCTTTTAACTTAAATGCTCTTCTTATATTTGGAACATTTATCTTATCGAAAAATGGACAACACCAGTCGATTTGTCGTATCAAAGAACCCTTATTCTCATAATTTCAGTATTTTTTGAGAGATTTTTCGTCAAATATGTAGCTGGACTATAGTAAGGAAAATATTGCATTTTTCGCAATACTCCCAAAATATATTTTTGGCCTATCATTCTCTCGAAACATGTTCGATTAGATGAAATTTCATCTAAAATCGATAGGTGACTTTGTTGATGCCCTAATTCTATCAATTTTTGAATAACTATGGATATTTGATTTTACCCTCTTCATTGGATACTCCAAGTTTGACGCACTCTACTTCTGAATCGCATCATTTTAGAGCACTCCCGATATTTTATATCACAGAATTGACCTTTGACGATACTTTCTCAGAAAATTTAATGAATACTTCCATTATTTTGGTCTGTACTATTTTTTATATGAAGGCATGTTTTCTTTTAACTCAAATGCTCTCCTAATATTTGGAACATTTATCTCATCGAAAAATGGACAACACCAGTCGATTTGTCGTATCAAAGAACCCTTATTCTCATAATTTCAGTATTTTTTGAGAGGAACAACATTTTTGGTCAAATATGTAGCTGGACTATAGTAAGGAATATATTGCATTTTTCGCAATACTCCAAAAATATATTTTTGGCCTATCATCCTCTCGAAACATGTTCGATTAGATGGAATTCCATCTATAATCGATAGGTGACTTTGTTAATGCCCTAATTCTATCAATTTTTGAATAACTATGGATATTTGATTTTACCCTCTTCATTGGATACTCCAAGTTTGACGCACTCTACTTCTGAATCGCATCATTTTAGAGCACTCCCGATTTTTTATATCATAGATTGGACCTTTGCCGATACTTTCTCAGAAAATTGAATGAATACTTCCATTATTTTGGTCTGTACTATTTTTTATATGAAGGCATGTTTTCTTTTAACTTAAATGCTCTCCTAATATTTGAAACATTTATCTTATCGAAAATTGGACAACACCAGTCGATTTGTCGTATCAAAGAACCCTTATTCTCATAATTTCAGTATTTTTTTAGAGGAAAAACATTTTTCGTCAAATATGTAGCTGGACTATATATAGTAAGGAAAATATTGCATTTTTCGCAATACTCCCAAAATATATTTTTGGCCTCTCATCCTCTCGAAACATGTTCGATTAGATGAAATTCCATCAAAAATCGATAGGTGACTTTGTTAATGCCCTAATTCTATCAATTTTTGAATAACTATGGATATTTGATTTTACCCTCTTCATTGGATACTCCAAGTTTGACGCACTCTACTTCTGAATCGCATCATTTTAGAGCACTCCCGATTTTTTATATCATGGATTGGACCTTTGACGATACTTTCTCAGGAAATTGAATGAATACTTCCATTATTTTGGTCGGTACTATTTTTTATATGAAGGCATATTTTCTTTTAACTTAAACGCTCTTCTTATATTTGAAACATTTATCTCATCGAAAAATGGACAACACCAGTCGATTTGTCGTATCAAAGATTCCTTATTCTCATAATTTCAGTATTTTTTTAGAGGATAACATTTTTCGTCAAATATGTAGCTGGACTATATATAGTAAGGAATATATTGCATTTTTCGCAATACTCCAAAAATATATTTTTGGCCTATCATCCTCTCGAAACATGTTCGATTAGATGAAATTCCATCTAAAATCGAAAGGTGACTTTGTTAATGCCCTAATTCTATCAATTTTTGAATAACTATGGATATTTGATTTTACCCTTTTCATTGGATACTCCAAGTTTGACGCACTCTACTTCTGAATCGCATCATTTTAGAGCACTCCCGATTTTTTATATCATAGAATGGACCTTTGACGATACTTTCTCAGAAAATTTAATGAATACTTCCATTATTTTGGTCTGTACTATTTTTTATATGAAGGCATGTTTTCTTTTAACTCAAATGCTCTACTAATATTTGAAACATTTATCTCATCGAAAAATGGACAACACCAGTCGATTTGTCGTATCAAGGAACCCGTATTCTCATAATTTCAGTATTTTTTGAGAGGAACAACATTTTTGGTCAAATATGTAGCTGGACTATAGTAAGGAATATATTGCATTTTTCGCAATACTCCAAAAATATATTTTTGGCCTCTCATCCTCTCGAAACATGTTCGATTAGATGAAATTACATCTAAAATCGATAGGTGACTTTGTTAAAGCCCTAATTCTATCAATTTTTGAATAACTATGGATATTTGATTTTACCCTCTTCATTGGATACTCCAAGTTTGACGCACTCTACTTCTGAATCGCATCATTTTAGAGCACTCCCGATTTTTTATATCATAGAATGGAGCTTTGACGATACTTTCTCAGAAAATTTAATGAATACTTCCATTATTTTGGTCGGTACTATTTTTTATATGAAGGCATGTTTTCTTTTAACTTAAATGCTCTTCTTATATTTGAAACATTTATCTCATCGAAAAATGGACAACACCAGTCGATTTGTCGTATCAAGGAACCCGTATTCTCATAATTTCAGTATTTTCTGAGAGGAACAACATTTTTGGTCAAATATGTAGCTGGACTATAGTAAGGAATATATTGCATTTTTCGCAATACTCCAAAAATATATTTTTGGCCTATCATCCTCTCGAAACATGTTCGATTGGATGAAATTCCATCTAAAATCGATAGGTGACTTTGTTAATGCCCTAATTCTATCAATTTTTGAATAACTATGGATATTTGATTTTACCCTCTTCATTGGATACTCCAAGTTTGACGCACTCTACTTCTGAATCGCATCATTTTAGAGCACTCCCGATTTTTTATATCATAGAATGGACCTTTGACGATACTTTCTCAGAAAATTTATTGAATACTTCCATTATTTTGGTCTGTACTATTTTTAATATGAAGGCATGTTTTCTTTTAACTTAAATGCTCTCCTAATATTTGAAACATTTATCTCATCGAAAAATGGACAACTCCAGTCGATTTGTCGTATCAAGGAACCCGTATTCTCATAATTCCAGTATTTTTTGAGAGGAACAACATTTTTGGTCAAATATGTAGCTGGACTATAGTAAGGAATATATTGCATTTTTCGCAATACTCCAAAAATATATTTTTGGCCTATCATCCTCTCGAAACATGTTCGATAAGATGAAATTCCATCTATAATCGATAGGTGACTTTGGTAATGCCCTAATTCTATCAATTTTTGAATAACTATGGATATTTGATTTTACCCTCTTCATTGGATACTCCAAGTTTGACGCACTCTACTTCTGAATCGCATCATTTTAGAGCACTATCGATTTTTCATATCATAGATTGGACCTTTGACGATACTTTCTCAGAAAATTCAATGAATACTTCCATTATTTTGGTCTGTAGTATTTTTTATATGAAGGCATGTTTTCTTTTACCTCAAATGCTCTCCTATTATTTGAAACATTCATCTTATCGAAAAATGGACAACACCAGTCGATTTGTCGTATAAAAGAACCCTTATTCTCATAATTTCAGTATTTTTTTAGAGGAAAAACATTTTTCGTCAAATATGTAGCTGGAAAATATTGCATTTTTCGCTATACTCCAAAAATATATTTTTGGCCTATCATCCTCTCGAAACATGTTCGATTAGATGAAATTCCATCTAAAATCGATAGGTGACTTTGTTAATGCCCTAATTCTATCAATTTTTGAATAACTATGGATATTTGATTTTACCCTCTTCATTGGATACTCCAAGTTTGACGCACTCTACTTCTGAATCGCATCATTTTAGAGAACTCCCAATTTTTTATATCATAGAATGGACCTTTGACAAAACTTTCTCAGAAAACTTAATGAATACTTCCATTATTTTGGTCGGTATTATTTTTTATATGAAGGCATGTTTTCTTTTAACTTAAATGCTCTTCTTATATTTGAAACATTTATCTTATCGAAAAATGGACAACACCAGTCGATTTGTCGTATCAAAGAACCCTTATTCTCATAATTCCAGTATTTTTTGAGAGATTTTTCGACAAATATGTAGCTGGATTATAGTAAGGAAAATATTGCATTTTTCGCAATACTCCCAAAATATATTTTTGGCCTATCATTCTCTCGAAACATGTTCGATTAGATGAAATTTCATTTAAAATCGATAGGTGACTTTGTTAATGCCCTAATACTATCAATTTTTAAATAACTATGGATATTTGATTTTACCCTCTTCATTGGATACTCCAAGTTTGACGCACTCTACTTCTGAATCGCATCATTTTAGAGCACTCCCGATTTTTTATATCATAGATTGGACCTTTGACGATACTTTCTCAGAAAATTGAATGAATACTTCCATTATTTTGGTCTGTACTATTTTTTATATGAAGGCATGTTTTCTTTTAATTTAAATGCTCTCCTTTTATTTGAAACATTTATCTTATCGAAAAATGGACAACACCAGTCGATTTGTCGTATCAAAGAACCCTTATTCTCATAATTTCAGTATTTTTTGAGAGGAAAAACATTTTTCGTCAAATATGTAGCTGGACTATAGTAAGGAAAATATTGCATTTTTCGCAATACTCCAAAAATATATTTTTGGCCTATCATCCTCTCGAAACATGTTCGATTAGATGAAATTCCATCTAAAATCGATAGGTGACTTTGTTAATGCCCTAATTCTATCAATTTTTGAATAACTATGGATATTTGATTTTACCCTCTTCATTGGATACTCCAAGTTTGACGCACTCTACTTCTGAATCGCATCATTTCAGAGCACTCCCGATTTTTTATATCATAGAATGGACCTTTGACGATACTTTCTTAGAAAATTTAATGAATACTTCCATTATTTTGGTCTGTACTATTTTTTATATGAAGGCATGTTTTCTTTTAACTTAAATGCTCTCCTTTTATTTGAAACATTTATCTTATCGAAAAATGGACAACACCAGTCGATTTGTCGTATCAAAGAACCCTTATTCTCATAATTTCAGTATTTTTTGAGAGGAAAAACATTTTTCGTCAAATATGTAGTAAGGAATATATTGCATTTTTCGCAATACTCCAAAAATATATTTTTGGCCTCTCATCCTCTCGAAACATGTTCGATTAGATGAAATTACATCTAAAATTGAAAGGTGACTTTGTTAATGCCCTAATTCTATCAATTTTTGAATAACTATGGATATTTGATTTTACCCTTTTCATTGGATACTCCAAGTTTGACGCACTCTACTTCTGAATCGCATCATTTTAGAGCACTCCCGATTTTTTATATCATAGAATGGACCTTTGACGATACTTTCTCAGAAAATTTAATGAATACTTCCATTATTTTGGTCTGTACTATTTTTTATATGAGGGCGTGTTTTCTTTTAACTCAAATGCTCTACTAATATTTGAAACATTTATCTCATCGAAAAATGGAGAACACCAGTCGATTTGTCGTATCAAGGAACCCGTATTCTCATAATTTCAGTATTTTTTTAGAGGAACAACATTTTTGGTCAAATATGTAGCTGGACTATAGTAAGGAATATATTGCATTTTTCGCAATACTCCAAAAATATATTTTTGGCCTCTCATCCTCTCGAAACATGTTCGATTAGATGAAATTACATCTAAAATCGATAGGTGACTTTGTTAATGCCCTAATTCTATCAATTTTTGAATAACTATGGATATTTGATTTTACCCTCTTCATTGGATACTCCAAGTTTGACGCACTCTACTTCTGAATCGCATCATTTTAGAGCACTTCCGATTTTTTATATCATAGATTGGACCTCTGACGATACTTTCTCAGAAAATTCAATGAATACTTCCATTATTTTGGTCTGTAGTATTTTTTATATGAAGGCATGTTTTCTTTTAACTTAAATGCTCTCCTATTATTTGAAACATTTATCTTATCGAAAAATGGACAACACCAGTCGATTTGTCGTATAAAAGAACCCTTATTCTCATAATTTCAGTATTTTTTGAGAGGAACAACATTTTTGGTCAAATATGTAGCTGGAATATATTGCATTTTTCGCAATACTCCAAAAATATATTTTTGGCCTATCATCCTCTCGAAACATGTTCGATAAGATGAAATTCCATCTATAATCGATAGGTGACTTTGGTAATGCCCTAATTCTATCAATTTTTGAATAACTATGGATATTTGATTTTACCCTCTTCATTGGATACTCCAAGTTTGACGCACTCTACTTCTGAATCGCATCATTTTAGAGCACTTCCGATTTTTTATATCACAGATTGGACCTCTGACGATACTTTCTCAGAAAATTCAATGAATACTTCCATTATTTTGGTCTGTAGTATTTTTTATATGAAGGCATGTTTCCTTTTAACTTAAATGCTCTCCTATTATTTGAAACATTTATCTTATCGAAAAATGGACAACACCAGTCGATTTGTCGTATAAAAGAACCCTTATTCTCATAATTTCAGTATTTTTTGAGAGGAAAAACATTTTTCGTCAAATATGTAGCTGGACTATAGTAAGGAAAATATTGCATTTTTCGCTATACTCCAAAAATATATTTTTGGCCTATCATCCTCTCGAAACATGTTCGATTAGATGAAATTCCATCTAAAATCGATAGGTGACTTTGTTAATGCCCTAATTCTATCAATTTTTGAATAACTATGGATATTTGATTTTACCCTCTTCATTGGATACTCCAAGTTTGACGCACTCTACGTCTGAATCGCATCATTTTTGAGAACTCCCAATTTTTTATATCATAGAATGGACCTTTGACGATACTTTCTCAGAAAATTTAATGAATACTTCCATTATTTTGGTCGGTACTATTTTTTATATGAAGGCATGTTTTCTTTTAACTTAAATGCTCTTCTTATATTTGAAACATTTATCTTATCGAAAAATGGACAACACCAGTCGATTTGTCGTATCAAAGAACCCTTATTCTCATAATTCCAGTATTTTTTGAGAGATTTTTCGACAAATATGTAGCTGGACTATAGTAAGGAAAATATTGCATTTTTCGCAATACTCCCAAAATATATTTTTGGCCTATCATTCTCTCGAAACATGTTCGATTAGATGAAATTTCATTTAAAATCGATAGGTGACTTTGTTAATGCCCTAATACTATCAATTTTTGAATAACTGTGGATATTTGATTTTACCCTCTTCATTGGATACTCCAAGTTTGACACACTCTACTTCTGAATCGCATCATTTTAGAGCACTCCCGATTTTTTATATCATAGATTGGACCTTTGACGATACTTTCTCAGAAAATTCAATGAATACTTCCATTATTTTGGTCTGTAGTATTTTTTATATGAAGGCATGTTTTCTTTTAACTTGAATGCTCTCCTATTATTTGAAACATTTATCTTATCGAAAAATGGACAACACCAGTCGATTTGTCGTATAAAAGAACCCTTATTCTCATAATTTCAGTATTTTTTGAGAGGAAAAACATTTTTCGTCAAATATGTAGCTGGACTATAGTAAGGAAAATATTGCATTTTTCGCTATACTCCAAAAATATATTTTTGGCCTATCATCCTCTCGAAATATGTTCGATTAGATGAAATTCCATCTAAAATCGATAGGTGACTTTGTTAATGCCCTAATTCTATCAATTTTTGAATAACTATGGATATTTGATTTTTCCCTCTTCATTGGATACTCCAAGTTTGACGCACTCTACTTCTGAATCGCATCATTTTAGAGCACTCCCGATTTTTTATATCATAGAATGGACCTTTGACGATACTTTCTTAGAAAATTTAATGAATACTTCCATTATTTTGGTCGGTACTATTTTTTATATGAAGGCATGTTTTCTTTTAACTAAAATGCTCTTCTTATATTTGAAACATTTATCTCATCGAAAAATGGACAACACCAGTCGATTTGTCGTATCTAAGAACCCTTATTCTCATAATTTCAGTATTTTTTGAGAGGAAAAACATTTTTCGTCAAATATGTAGCTGGACTATAGTAAGGAAAATATTGCATTTTTCGCTATACTCCAAAAATATATTTTTGGCCTATCATCCTCTCGAAACATGTTCGATTAGATGAAATTCCATCTAAAATCGATAGGTGACTTTGTTAATGCCCTAATTCTATCAATTTTTGAATAACTATGGATATTTGATTTTACCCTCTTCATTGGATACTCCAAGTTTGCCGCACTCTACTTCTGAATCGCATCATTTTAGAGCACTCCCGATTTTTTATGTCATAGAATGGACCTTTGACGATATTTTTTCAGAGAATTTAATGAATACTTCCATTACTTTGGTCTGTACTATTTTTTATATGAAGGCATGTTTTCTTTTAACTTAAATGCTCTCCGAATATTTGTAACATTTATCTCATCGAAAAATGGACAACAACAGTCGATTTGTCGTATCAAGGAACCCGTATTCTCATAATTGCAGTATTTTTTGAGAGGAACAACATTTTTGGTCAAATATGTAGCTGGACTATAGTAAGGAATATATTGCATTTTTCGCAATACTCCAAAAATATATTTTTGGCCTATCATCCTCCCGAAACATGTTCGATTAGATGAAATTTCATCTTAAATCGATAGGTGACTTTGTTAATGCCCTAATTCCATCAATTTTTGAATAACTATGGATATTTGATTTTACCCTCTTCATTGGATACTCCAAGTTTGACGCACTCTACTTCTGAATCGCATCATTTTAGAGCACTCCCGATTTTTTATATCATAGAATGGACCTTTGACGATACTTTCTCAGAAAATTTAATGAATACTTCCATTATTTTGGTCTGTACTATTTTTTATATGAAGGTATGTTTTCTTCTAACTCAAATGCTCTCCTAATATTTGAAACATTCATCTCATCGAAAAATGGACAACACCAGTCGATTTGTCATATCAAGGAACCCGTATTCTCATGATTTCAGTATTTTCTGAGAGGAACAACATTTTTGGTCAAATATGTAGCTGGACGATAGTAACGAATATATTGCATTTTTTGCAATACTCCAAAAATATATTTTTGGCCTATCATCCTCTCGAAACATGTTCGATTAGATGAAATTCCATCTAAAATCGATAGGTGACTTTGTTAATGCCCTAATTCTATCAATTTTTGAATAACTATGGATATTTGATTTTACCCTCTTCATTGGATACTCCAAGTTTGCCGCACTCTACTTCTGAATCGCATCATTTTAGAGCACTCCCGATTTTTTATGTCATAGAATGGACCTTTGACGATATTTTTTCAGAGAATTTAATGAATACTTCCATTACTTTGGTCTGTACTATTTTTTATATGAAGGCATGTTTTCTTTTAACTTAAATGCTCTCCTAATATTTGAAACATTTATTTCATCGAAAAATGGACAACAACAGTCGATTTGTCGTATCAAGGAACCCGTATTCTCATAATTTCAGTATTTTTTGAGAGGAACAACATTTTTGGTCAAATATGTAGCTGGACTATAGTAAGGAATATATTGCATTTTTCGCAATACTCCAAAAATATATTTTTGGCCTATCATCCTCTCGAAACATGTTCGATAAGATGAAATTCCATCTATAATCGATAGGTGACTTTGTTAATGCCCTAATTCTATCAATTTTTGGATAACTATGGATATTTGATTTTACCCTCTTCATTGGATACTCCAAGTTTGACGCACTCTACTTCTGAATCGCATCATTTTAGAGCACTCCCGATTTTTTATATCATAAATTGGACCTTTGACGATACTTTCTCAGAAAATTGAATGAATACTTCCATTATTTTGGTCTGTAGTATTTTTTATATGAAGGCATGTTTTCTTTTAACTTAAATGCTCTCCTATTATTTGAAACATTAATCTTATCGAAAAATGGACATCACCAGTCGATTTGTCGTATCTAAGAACCCTTATTCTCATAATTTCAGTATTTTTTGAGAGGAAAAACATTTTTCATCAAATATGTAGCTAGAAAATATTGCATTTTTCGCTATACTCCAAAAATATATTTTTGGCCTATTATCCTCTCGAAACATGTTCGATTAGATGAAATTCCATCTAAAATCGATAGGTGACTTTGTTAATGCCCTAATTCTATCAATTTTTGAAAAACTATGGATATTTGATTTTACCCTCTTCATTGGATACTCCAAGTTTGACGCACTCTACTTCTGAATCGCATCATTTTAGAGCACTCCCGATTTTTTATATCATAGAATGGACCTTTGACGATACTTTCTCAGAAAATTCAATGAATACTTCCATCATTTTGGTCGGTACTATTTTTTATATGAAGGCATGTTTTCTTTTAACTTAAATGCTCTTCTTATATTTGAAACATTTATCTTATCGAAAAATGGACAACACCAGTCGATTTGTTGTATCAAAGAACCCTTATTCTCATAACTTCAGTATTTTTTGAGAGATTTTTCGTCAAATATGTAGCTGTATTTTTTGAGAGATTTTTCGTCAAATATGTAGCTGGACTATAGTAAGGAAAATATTGCATGTTTCGCTATACTCCAAAAATATATTTTTGGCCTATCATCCTCTCGAAATATGTTCGATTAGATGAAATCCCATCTAAAATCGATAGGTGACTTTGTTAATGCCCTAATTCTATCAATTTTTGAATAACTATGGATATTTGATTTTACCCTCTTCATTGGATACTCCAAGTTTGACGCACTCTACTTCTGAATCGCATCATTTTAGAGCACTCCCGATTTTTTATATCATAGAATGGACCTTTGACGATACTTTCTTAGAAAATTTAATGAATACTTCCATTATTTTGGTCGGTACTATTTTTTATATGAAGGCATGTTTTCTTTTAACTTAAATGCTCTTCTTATATTTGGAACATTTATCTTATCGAAAAATGGACAACACCATTCGATTTGTCGTATCAAAGAACCCTTATTCTCATAATTCCAGTATTTTTTGAGAGATTTTTCGTCAAATATGTAGCTGGACTATAGTAAGGAAAATATTGCATTTTTCGCAATACTCCAAAAATATATTTTTGGCCTATCATTCTCTCGAAACATGTTCGATTAGATGAAATTTCATTTAAAATCGATAGGTGACTTTGTTAATGCCCTAATTCTATCCATTTTTGAATAACTATGGATATTTGATTTTACCCTCTTCATTGGATACTCCAAGTTTGACGCACTCTACTTCTGAATCGCATCATTTTAGAGCACTCTTGATTTTTTATATCATAGAATGGACCTTTGACGATATTTTCTCAGAAAATTTAATGAATACTTCCATTATTTTGGTCGGTACTATTTTTTATATGAAGGCATGTTTTCTTTTAACTTAAATGCTCTTCTTATATTTGAAACATTTATCTTATCGAAAAATGGACAACACCAGTCGATTTGTCGTATCAAAGAACCCTTATTCTCATAATTTCTGTATCTTTTGAGAGATTTTTCGTCAAATATGTAGGTGGACTATATTAAGGAAAATATTGCATTTTTCGCAATACTCCCAAAATATATTTTTGGCCTATCATTCTCTCGAAACATGTTCGATTAGATGAAATTCCATCTAAAATCGATAGGTGACTTTGTTAATGCCCTAATTCTATCAATTTTTGAATAACTATGGATATTTGATTTTACCCTCTTCATTGGATACTCCAAGTTTGACGCACTCTACTTCTGAATCGCATCATTTTAGAGCACTCCCGATTTTTTATATCATAGAATGGACCTTTGACGACTCTTTCTCGGAAAATTTAATGAATACTTCCATTATTTTGGTCGGTACTATTTTTCATATGAAGGCATGGTTTCTTTTAACTTAAATGCTCTTCTTATATTTGAAACATTTATCTTATCGAAAAATGGACAACACCAGTCGATTTGTCGTATCAAAGAACCCTTATTCTCATAATTTCAGTATTTTTTAGAGATTTTTCGTCAAATATGTAGCTGGACTATAGTAAGGAAAATATTGCATTTTTCGCAATATTCCCAAAATATATTTTTGGCCTATCATCCTCTCGAAACATGTTCGATTAGATGAAATTCCATCTATAATCAATAGGTGACTTTGTTAATGCCCTAATTCTATCAATTTTTGAATAACTATGGATATTTGATTTTACCCTCTTCATTGGATACTCCAAGTTTGACGCACTCTACTTCTGAATCGCATCATTTTAGAGCACTCCCGATTTTTTATATCATAGATTGGACCTTTGACGATACTTTCTCAGAAAATTGAATGAATACTTCCATTATTTTGGTCGGTACTATTTTTTATATGAAGGCATGTTTTCTTTTAACTTAAATGCTCTCCTATTGTTTGAAACATTTATCTTATCGAAAAATGGACAACACCAGTCGCTTTGTCGTATCAAAGAAACCTTATTCTCATAATTTCAGTATTTTTTGAGAGGAAAAACATTTTTCGTCAAATATGTAGCTGGACTATATTAAGGAAAATATTGCATTTTTCGCAATACTCCCAAAATATATTTTTGGCCTATCATTCTCTCGAAACATGTTCGATTAGATGAAATTCCATTTAAAATCGATAGGTGACTTTGTTAATGCCCTAATTCTATCAATTTTTGAATAACTATGGATATTTGATTTTACCCTCTTCATTGGATACTCCAAGTTTGACGCACTCCACTTCTGAATCGCATCATTTTAGAGCACTCCCGATTTTTTATATCATAGAATGGACCTTTGACGATCCTTTCTCAGAAAATTTAATGAATACTTCCATTATTTTGGTCGGTACTATTTTTTATATGAAGGCGTGTTTTCTTTTAACTTAAATGCTCTTCTTATATTTGAAACATTTATCTTAACGAAAAATGGACAACACCAGTCGCTTTGTCGTATCAAAGAACCCTTATTTTCATAATTTCAGTATTTTTTGAGTGGAAAAACATTTTTCGTCAAATATGTAGCTGGACTATAGTAAGGAATATATTGCATTTTTCGCAATACTCCAAAAATATATTTTTGGCCTATCATCCTCTCGAAACATGTTCGATTAGATGAAATTCCATCTAAAATTGATAGGTGACTTTGTTAATGCCCTAATTCTATCAATTTTTGAATGACTATGGATATTTGATCTTACCCTCTTCATTGGATACTCCAAGTTTGACGCACTCTACTTCTGAATCGCATCATTTTAGAGCACTCCCGACTTTTATATCATAGATTGGACCTTTGACGATACTTTCTCAGAAAATTGAATGAATACTTCCATTATTTTGGTCTGTACTATTTTTTATATGAAGGCATGATTTCTTTTAACTTAAATGCTCTCCTATTATTTGAAACATTTATCTTATCGAAAAATGGACAACACCAGTCGATTTGTCGTATCAAGGAACCCGTATTCATATAATTTCAGTATTTTTTGAGAGGAACAACATTTTTGGTCAAATATGTAGCTGGACTATAGTAAGGAATATATTGCATTTTTCGCAATACTCCCAAAATATATTTTTGGCCTATCATTCTCTCGAAACATGTTCGATTAGATGAAATTTCATCTTAAATCGATAGGTGACTTTGTTAATGCCCTAATTCTATCAATTTTTGAATAACTATGAATATTTGATTTTACCCTCTTCATTGGATACTCCAAGTTTGACGCACTCTACTTCTGAATAGCATCATTTTAGAGCACTCCCGATTTTTTTAATCATAGATTGGACCTTTGACTATACTTTCTCAGAAAATTGAATAAATACTTCCATTATTTTGGTCTGTACTATTTTTTATATGAATGCATGTTTTCTTCTAACTTAAATGCTCTCCTAATATTTGAAACATTTATCTTATCGAAAAATGGACAACACCAGTCGATTTGTCGTATCAAGGAACCCGTATTCATATAATTTCAGTATTTTTTGAGAGGAACAACATTTTTGGTCAAATATGTAGCTGGACTATAGTAAGGAATATATTGCATTTTTCGCAATACTCCAAAAATATATTTTTGGCCTATCATCCTCTCGAAACATGTTCGATTAGATGAAATTCCATCTAAAATTGATAGGTGACTTTGTTAATGCCCTAATTCTATCAATTTTTGAATGACTATGGATATTTGATCTTACCCTCTTCATTGGATACTCCAAGTTTGACGCACTCTACTTCTGAATCGCATCATTTTAGAGCACTCCCGACTTTTATATCATAGATTGGACCTTTGACGATACTTTCTCAGAAAATTGAATGAATACTTCCATTATTTTGGTCTGTACTATTTTTTATATGAAGGCATGATTTCTTTTAACTTAAATGCTCTCCTATTATTTGAAACATTTATCTTATCGAAAAATGGACAACACCAGTCGATTTGTCGTATCAAGGAACCCGTATTCATATAATTTCAGTATTTTTTGAGAGGAACAACATTTTTGGTCAAATATGTAGCTGGACTATAGTAAGGAATATATTGCATTTTTCGCAATACTCCCAAAATATATTTTTGGCCTATCATTCTCTCGAAACATGTTCGATTAGATGAAATTTCATCTTAAATCGATAGGTGACTTTGTTAATGCCCTAATTCTATCAATTTTTGAATAACTATGAATATTTGATTTTACCCTCTTCATTGGATACTCCAAGTTTGACGCACTCTACTTCTGAATAGCATCATTTTAGAGCACTCCCGATTTTTTATATCATAGATTGGACCTTTGACGATACTTTCTCAAAAAATTGAATGAATACTTCCATTATTTTGGTCTGTACTATTTTTTATATGAAGGCATGTTTTCTTTTAACTTAAATGCTCTCCTTTTATTTGAAACATTTATCTTATCGAAAAATGGACAACACCAGTCGATTTGTCGTATCAAAGAACCCTTATTCTCATAATTTCAGTATTTTTTGAGAGGAAAAACATTTTTCGTCAAATATGTAGCTGGACTATAGTAAGGAAAATATTGCATTTTTCGCAATACTCCAAAAATATATTTTTGGCCTATCATCCTCTCGAAACATGTTCGATTACATGAAATTCCATCTAAAATCGATAGGTGACTTTGTTAATGCCCTAATTCTATCAATTTTTGAATAACTATGGATATTTGATTTTACCCTCTTCATTGGATACTCCAAGTTTGACGCACTCTACTTCTGAATCGCATCATTTCAGAGCACTCCCGATTTTTTATATCATAGAATGGATCTTTGACGATACTTTCTTAGAAAATTTAATGAATACTTCCATTATTTTGGTCGGTACTATTTTTTATATGAAGGCATGTTTTCTTTTAACTAAAATGCTCTTCTTATATTTGAAACATTTATCTCATCGAAAAATGGACAACACCAGTCGATTTGTCGTATATAAGAACCCTTATTCTCATAATTTCAGTATTTTTTGAGAGGAAAAACATTTTTCGTCAAATATGTAGCTGGACTATAGTAAGGAAAATATTGCATTTTTCGCTATACTCCAAAAATATATTTTTGGCCTATCATCCTCTCGAAACATGTTCGATTAGATGAAATTCCATCTAAAATCGATAGGTGACTTTGTTAATGCCCTAATTCTATCAATTTTTGAATAACTATGGATATTTGATTTTACCCTCTTCATTGGATACTCCAAGTTTGACGCACTCTACTTCTGAATCGCATCATTTTAGAGCACTCCCGATTTTTTATATCATAGAATGGACCTTTGACGATATTTTTTCAGAGAATTTAATGAATACTTCCATTACTTTGGTCTGTACTATTTTTTATATGAAGGCATGTTTTCTTTCAACTTAAATGCTCTCCGAATATTTGTAACATTTATCTCATCGAAAAATGGACAACAACAGTCGATTTGTCGTATCAAGGAACCCGTATTCTCATAATTGCAGTATTTTTTGAGAGGAACAACATTTTTGGTCAAATATGTAGCTGGACTATAGTAAGGAATATATTGCATTTTTCGCAATACTCCAAAAATATATTTTTGGCCTATCATCCTCCCGAAACATGTTCGATTAGATGAAATTTCATCTTAAATCGATAGGTGACTTTGTTAATGCCCTAATTCTATCAATTTTTGAATAACTATGGATATTTGATTTTACCCTCTTCATTGGATACTCAATTTCAGTATTTTTTGAGAGATTTTTCGTCAAATATGTAGCTGTATTTTTTGAGAGATTTTTCGTCAAATATGTAGCTGGACTATAGTAAGGAAAATATTGCATGTTTCGCTATACTCCAAAAATATATTTTTGGCCTATCATCCTCTCGAAACATGTTCGATTAGATGAAATTCCATCTAAAATCGATAGGTGACTTTGTTAATGCCCTAATTCTATCAATTTTTGAATAACTATGGATATTTGATTTTCCCCTTTTCATTGGATACTCCAAGTTTGACGCACTCTACTTCTGAATCGCATCATTTTAGAGCACTCCCGATTTTTTATATCATAGAATGGACCTTTGACGATCCTTTCTCAGAAAATTTAATGAATACTTCCATTTTTTTGGTCGGTACTATTTTTTATATGAAGGCATGTTTTCTTTTAACTTAAATGCTCTTCTTATATTTGAAACATTTATCTTATCGAAAAATGGACAACACTAGTCGATTTGTCGTATCAAAGAACCCTTATTCTCATAATTCCTGTATTTTTTGAGAGATTTTTCGTCAAATATGTAGCTGGACTATAGTAAGGAAAATATTGCATTTTTCGCAATACTCCAAAAATATATTTTTGGCCTATCATTCTCTCGAAACATGTTCGATTAGATGAAATTTCATTCAAAATCGATAGGTGACTTTGTTAATGCCCTAATTCTATCAATTTTTTTTGAATAACTATGGATATTTGATTTTACCCTCTTCATTGGATACTCCAAGTTTGACGCACTCTACTTCTGAATCGCATGATTTTAGAGCACTCTTGATTTTTTATATCATAGAATGGACCTTTGACGATATTTTCTCAGAAAATTTAATGAATACTTCCATTATTTTGGTCGGTACTATTTTTTATATGAAGGCGTGTTTTCTTTTAACTTAAATGCTCTTCTTATATTTGAAACATTTATCCTAACGAAAAATGGACAACACCAGTCGCTTTGTCGTATCAAAGAACCCTTATTTTCATAATTTCAGTATTTTTTGAGTGGAAAAACATTTTTCGTCAAATATGTAGCTGGACTATAGTAAGGAAAATATTGCATTTTTCGCAATACTCCCAAAATATATTTTTGGCCTATCATTCTCTCGAAACATGTTCGATTAGATGAAATTTCATCTTAAATCGATAGGTGACTTTGAAAATGCCCTAATTCTATCAATTTTTGAATAACTATGAATATTTGATTTTACCCTCTTCATTGGATACTCCAAGTTTGACGCACTCTACTTCTGAATAGCATAATTTTAGAGCACTCCCGATTTTTTATATCATAGATTGGACCTTTGCCTATACTTTCTCAGAAAATTGAATAAATACTTCCATTATTTTGGTCTGTACTATTTTTTATATGAAGGCATGTTTTCTTTTAACTTACATGCTCTCCTAATGTTTGAAACATTTATCTTATCGAAAAATGGACAACACCAGTCGATTTGTCGTATCAAGGAACCCGTATTCATATAATTTCAGTATTTTTTGAGAGGAACAACATTTTTGGTCAAATATGTAGCTGGACTATAGTAAGGAATATATTGCATTTTTCGCAATACTCCAAAAATATTTTTTGGGCCTATCATCCTCTCGAAACATGTTCGATTAGATGAAATTCCATCTAAAATCGATAGGTGACTTTGTTAATGCCCTAATTCTATCAATTTTTGAATGACTATGGATATTTGATCTTACCCTCTTCATTGGATACTCCAAGTTTGACGCACTCTACTTCTGAATCGCATCATTTTAGAGCACTCCCGACTTTTATATCATAGATTGGACCTTTGACGATACTTTCTCAGAAAATTGAATGAATACTTCCATTATTTTGGTCTGTACTATTTTTTATATGAAGGCATGATTTCTTTTAACTTAAATGCTCTCCTATTATTTGAAACATTTATCTTATCGAAAAATGGACAACACCAGTCGATTTGTCGTATTAAAGAACCCTTATTCTCATAATTTCAGTATTTTTTGAGAGATTTTTCGTCAAATATGTAGCTGGACTATAGTAAGGAAAATATTGCATTTTTCGCAATACTCCCAAAATATATTTTTGGCCTATCATTCTCTCGAAACATGTTCGATTAGATGAAATTTCATCTTAAATCGATAGGTGACTTTGTTAATGCCCTAATTCCATCAATTTTTGAATAACTATGAATATTTGATTTTACCCTCTTCATTGGATACTCCAAGTTTGACGCACTCTACTTCTGAATCGCATCATTTTAGAGCACTCCCGATTTTTTATATCATAGATTGGACCTTTGACGATACTTTCTCAGAAAATTGAATGAATACTTCCATTATTTTGGTCTGTACTATTTTTTATATGAATGCATGTTTTCTATTAACTTAAATGCTCTCCTATTATTTGAAACATTTATCTTATCGAAAAATGGACAACACCAGTCGATTTGTCGTATCAAAGAACCCTTATTCTCACAATTTCAGTATTTTTAGAGAGATTTTTCGTCAAATATTTAGTTGGACTATAGTAAGGAAAATATTGCATTTTTCGCAATACTCCAAAAATATATTTTTGGCCTATCATCCTCTCGAAACATGTTCGCTTAGATGAAATTCCATCTAAAATCGATAGGTGACTTTGTTAATGCCCTAATTCTATCAATTTTTGAATAACTATGGATATTTGATTTTACCCTCTTCATTGGATACTCCAAGTTTGACGCACTCTACTTCTGAATCGCATCATTTCAGAGCACTCCCGATTTTTTATATCATAGAATGGACCTTTGACGATACTTTCTCAGAAAATTGAATGAATACTTCCATTATTTTGGTCTGTACTATTTTTTATATGAATGCATGTTTTCTTTTAACTTAAATGCTCTCCTATTATTTGAAACATTTATCTTATCGGAAAATAGACAACACCAGTCGATTTGTCGTATCAAAGAACCCTTATTCTCATAATTTCAGTATTTTTTGAGAGATTTTTCGTCAAATATTTAGTTGGACTATAGTAAGGAAAATATTGCATTTTTCGCAATACTCCCAAAATATATTTTTGGCCTATCATTCTCTCGAAACATGTTCGATTAGATGAAATTTCATTTAAAATCGATAGGTGACTTTGTTAATGCCCTAATTCTATCAATTTTTGAATAACTATGGATATTTGATTTTACCCTCTTCATTGGATACTCCAAGTTTGACGCACTCTACTTCTGAATCGCATCATTTTAGAGCACTCCCGATTTTTTGTATCATAGATTGGACCTTTGACGATACTTTCTCAGAAAATTGAATGAATACTTCCATTATTTTGGTCGGTACTATTTTTTATATGAAGGCATGATTTCTTTTAACTTAAATGCTCTCCTATTATTTGAAACATTTATCTTATCGAAAAATGGACAACACCAGTCGATTTGTCGTATCAAAGAACCTATATTCTCATAATTTCAGTATTTTTTGAGAGATTTTTCGTCAAATATGTAGCTGGACTATAGTAAGGAAAATATTGCATTTTTCGCAATACTCCCAAAATATATTTTTGGCCTATCATTCTCTCGAAACATGTTCGATTAGATGAAATTTCATTTAAAATCGATAGGTGACTTTGTTAATGCCCTAATTCTATCAATTTTTGAATAACTATGGATATTTGATTATACCCTCTTCATTGGATACTCCAAGTTTGACGAACTCTACTTCTGAATCGCATCATTTTAGAGCACTCCCGATTCGTTATATCATAGAATGGACCTTTGACGATACTTTCTCAGAAAATTTAATGAATACTTCCATTATTTTGGTCGGTACTATTTTTTATATGAAGGCATGTTTTCTTTTAACTTAAATGCTCTTCTTATATTTGAAACATTTATCTTAACGAAAAATGGACAACACCAGTCGCTTTGTCGTATCAAAGAACCCTTAGTTTCCTAATTTCAGTATTTTTTGAGAGGAAAAACATTTTTCGTCAAATATGTAGCTGGACTATAGTAAGGAAAATATTGCATTTTTCGCAATACTCCCAAAATATATTTTTGGCCTATCATTCTCTCGAAACATGTTCGATTAGATGAAATTTCATCTTAAATCGATAGGTGACTTTGTTAATGCCCTAATTCTATCAATTTTTGAATAACTATGAATATTTGATTTTACCCTCTTCATTGGATACTCCAAGTTTGACGCACTCTACTTCTGATTAGCATCATTTTAGAACACTCCCGATTTTTTATATCATAGATTGGACCTTTGACGATACTTTCTCAGAAAATTGAATAAATACTTCCATTATTTTGGTCTGTACTATTTTTAATATGAAGGCATGTTTTCTTTTAACTTAAATGCTCTCCTAATATTTGAAACATTTATCTCATCGAAAAATGGACAACACCAGTCGATTTGTCGTATCAAGGAACCCGTATTCATATAATTTCAGTATTTTTTGAGAGGAACAACATTTTTGGTCAAATATGTAGCTGGACTATAGTAAGGAATATATTGCATTTTTCGCAATACTCCAAAAATATATTTTTGGCCTATCATCCTCTCGAAACATGTTCGATTAGATGAAATTCCATCTATAATCGATAGGTGACTTTGTTAATGCCCTAATTCTATCAATTTTTGAATAACTATGGATATTTGATTCTACCCTCTTCATTGGATACTCCATGTTTGACGCACTCTACTTCTGAATTGTATCATTTTAGAGCACTCCCGATTTTTTATATCATAGATTGGACCTTTGACGATACTTTCTCAGAAAATTGAATGAATACTTCCATTATTTTGGTCTGTACTATTTTTTATATGAAGGCATGTTTTCTTTTAACTTAAATGCTCTCCTATTATTTGAAACATTTATCTTATCGAAAAATGGACAACACCAGTCGATTTGTCGTATCAAAGAACCCTTATTCTCATAATTTCAGTATTTTTTGAGAGATTTTTCGTCAAATATGTAGCTGGACTATAGTAAGGAAAATATTGCATTTTTCGCAATACTCCAAAAATATATTTTTGGCCTATCATCCTCTCGAAACATGTTCGATTAGATGAAATTCCATCTAAAATCGATAGGTGACTTTGTTAATGCCCTAATTCTATCAATTTTTGAATAACTATGGATATTTGATTTTACCCTCTTCATTGGATACTCCAAGTTTGACGCACTCTACTTCTGAATCGCATCATTTTAGAGCACTCCCGATTTTTTATATCATAGAATGGACCTTTGACAATACTTTCTCAGAAAATTTAATGAATACTTCCATTATTTTGGTCGGTACTAATTTTCATATGAAGGCATGTTTTCTTTTAACTTAAATGCTCTTCTTATATTTGAAACATTTATCTTATCGAAAAATGGACAACACCAGTCGATTTGTCGTATCAAAGAACCCTTATTCTCATAATTTCAGTATTTTTTGAGAGATTTTTCGTCAAATATGTAGGTGGACTATAGTAAGGAAAATATTGCATTTTTCGCAATACTCCAAAAATATATTTTTGGCCTATCATCCTCTCGAAACATGTTCGATTAGATGAAATTCCATCTAAAATCGATAGGTGACTTTGTTAATGCCCTAATTCTATCAATTTCTGAATGACTATGAATATTTGATCTTACCCTCTTCATTGGATACTCCAAGTTTGACGCACTCTACTTCTGAATCGCATCATTTTAGAGCACTCCCGACTTTTATATCATAGATTGGACCTTTGACGATACTTTCTCAGAAAATTGAATGAATACTTCCATTATTTTGGTCTGTACTATTTTTTATATGAAGGCATGATTTCTTTTAACTTAAATGCTCTCCTATTATTTGAAACATTTATCTTATCGAAAAAAGGACAACACCAGTCGATTTGTCGTATCAAAGAACCCGTGTTCATATAATTTCAGTATTTTTTGAGAGGAACAACATTTTTGGTCAAATATGTAGCTGGACTGTAAGGAATATATTGCATTTTTCGCAATACTCCAAAAATATATTTTTGGCCTATCATCCTTTCGAAACATGTTCGATTAGATGAAATTCCATCTATAATCGATAGGTGACTTTGTTAATGCCCTAATTCTATCAATTTTTGAATAACTATGGATATTTGATTTTACCCTCTTCATTGGATACTCCAAGTTTGACGCACTCTACTTCTGAATCGCATCATTTTAGAGCACTCCCGATTTTTTATATCATAGAGTGGACCTTTGACGATACTTTCTCAGAAAATTGAATGAATACTTCCATTATTTTGGTCTGTACTATTTTTTATATGAAGGCATGTTTTCTTTTAACTTAAATGCTCTCCTATTATTTGAAAAATTTATCTTATCGAAAAATGGACAACACCAGTCGATTTGTCGTATCAAAGAACCCTTATTCTCATAATTTCAGTATTTTTTGAGAGATTTTTCGTCAAATATGTAGCTGGACTATAGTAAGGAAAATATTGCATTTTTCGCAATACTCCCAAAATATATTTTTGGCCTATCATTCTCTCGAAACATGTTCGATTAGATGAAATTTGATCTTAAATCGATAGGTGACTTTGTTAATGCCCTAAATCCATCAATTTTTGAATAACTATGAATATTTGATTTTACCCTCTTCATTGGATACTCCAAGTTTGACGCACTCTACTTCTGAATCGCATCATTTTAGAGCACTCCCGATTTTTTATATCATAGATTGGACCTTTGACGATACTTCCTCAGAAAATTGAATGAATACTTCCATTATTTTGGTCTGTACTATTTTCTATATGGATGCATGTTTTCTTTTAACTTAAATGCTCTCCTATTATTTGAAACATTTATCTTATCGGAAAATGGACAACACCAGTCGATTTGTCGTATCAAAGAACCCTTATTCTCATAATTTCAGTATTTTTTGAGATATTTTTCGTCAAATATTTAGTTGGACTATAGTAAGGAAAATATTGCATTTTTCGCAATACTCCAAAAATATATTTTTGGCCTATCATCCTCTCGAAACATGTTCGATTAGGTGAAATTCCATCTAAAATCGATAGGTGACTTTGTTAATGCCCTAATTCTATCAATTTTTGAATAAGTATGGATATTTGATTTGACCCTCTTCATTGGATACTCCAAGTTTGACGCACTCTACTTCTGAATCGCATCATTTCAGAGCACTCCCGATTTTTTATATCATAGAATGGACCTTTGACGATACTTTCTCAGAAAATTGAATGAATACTTCCACTATTTTGGTCTGTACTATTTTTTATATGAATGCATGTTTTCTTTTAACTTAAATGCTCTCCTATCATTTGAAACATTTATCTTATCGAAAAATAGACAACACCAGTCGATTTGTCGTATCAAAGAACCCTTATTCTCATAATTTCAGTATTTTTTGAGAGATTTTTCGTCAAATATTTAGTTGGACTATAGTAAGGAAAATATTGCATTTTTCGCAATACTCCAAAAATATATTTTTGGCCTATCATCCTCTCGAAACATGTTCGATTAGATGGAATTCTATCTAAAATTGATAGGAGACTTTGTTAATGCCCTAATTCTATCAATTTTTGAATAACTATGGATATTTGATTTTACCCTCTTCATTGGATACTCCAAGTTTGACGCACTCTACTTCTGAATCGCATCATTTTAGAGCACTCGCGATTTTTTATATCATAGATTGGACCTTTGACGATACTTTCTCAGAAAATTGAATGAATACTTCCATTATTATGGTCTGTACTATTTTTTATATGAAGGCATGTTTTCTTTTAACTTAAATGCTCTCCTATTATTTGAAACATTTATCTTATCGAAAAATGGACAACACCAGTCGATTTGTCGTATCAAAGAACCCTTAATTTCCTAATTTCAGTATTTTTTGAGAGGAAAAACATTTTTCGTCAAATATGTAGCTGGACTATAGTAAGGAAAATATTGCATTTTTCGCAATACTCCCAAAATATATTTTTGGCCTATCATTCTCTCGAAACATGTTCGATTAGATGAAATTTCATTTAAAATCGATAGGTGACTTTGTTAATGCCCTAATTCTATCAATTTTTGAATAACTATGGATATTTGATTTTACCCTCTCCATTGGATACTCCAAGTTTGACGAACTCTACTTCTGAATCGCATCATTTTAGAGCACTCCCGATTTTTTATATCATAGAATGGACCTTTGACGATATTTTCTCAGAAAATTTAATGAATACTTCCATTATTTTGGTCGGTATTATTTTTTATATGAAGGCATGTTTTCTTTTAACTTAAATGCTCTTCTTATATTTGAAACATTTATCTTATCGAAAAATGGACAACACCAGTCGATTTGTCGTATCAAAGAACCTATATTCTCATAACTTCAGTATTTTTTGAGAGATTTTTCGTCAAATATTTAGTTGGACTATAGTAAGGAAAATATTGCATTTTTCGCAATACACCAAAAATATATTTTTGGCCTATCATCCTCTCGAAACATGTTCGATTAGATGAAATTCCATCTATAATCGATAGGTGACTTTGTTAATGCCCTAATTCTATCAATTTTTGAATAACTATGGATATTTGATTTTACCCTCTTCATTGGATACTCCAAGTTTGACGCACTCTACTTCTGAATCGCATCATTTCAGAGCACTCCCGATTTTTTATATCATAGAATGGACCTTTGACGATACTTTCTCAAAAAATTGAATGAATACTTCCATTATTTTGGTCTGTACTATTTTTTATATGAATGCATGTTTTCTTTTAACTTAAATGCTCTCCTATTATTTGAAACATTTATCTTATCGAAAAATGGACAACACCAGTCGATTTGTCGTATCAAAGAACCCTTATTATCATAATTTCAGTATTTTTTGAGAGATTTTTCGTCAAATATTTAGTTGGACTATAGTAAGGAAAATATTGCATTTTTCGCAATACTCCAAAAATATAATTTTGGCCTATCATCCTCTCGAAACATGTTCGATTAGATGGAATTCTATCCAAAATTGATAGGTGACTTTGTTAATACCCTAATTCTATCAATTTTTGAATAACTATGGATATTTGATTTTACCCTCTTCACTGGATACTCCAAGTTTGACGCACTCTACTTCTGAATCGCATCATTTTAGAGCACTCGCGATTTTTTATATCATAGATTGGACCTTTGACGATACTTTCTCAGAAAATTGAATGAATACTTCCATTATTATGGTCTGTACTATTTTTTATATGAAGGCATGTTTTCTTTTAACTTAAATGCTCTCCTATTATTTGAAACATTTATCTTATCGAAAAATGGACAACACCAGTCGATTTGTCGTATCAAAGAACGCTTATTCTCATAATTTCAGTATTTTTTGAGAGATTTTTCGTCAAATATGTAGCTGGACTATAGTAAGGAAAATATTGCATTTTTCGCAATATTCCCAAAATATATTTTTGGCCTATCATTCTCTCGAAACATGTTCGATTAGATGAAATTCCATCTATAATCGATGGGTGACTTTGTTAATGCCCTAATTCTATCAATTTTTGAATAACTATGGATATTTGATTTAACCCTCTTCATTGGATACTCCAAGTTTGACGCACTCTACTTCTGAATCGCATCATTTTAGAGCACTCCCGATTTTTTGTATCATAGATTGGACCTTTGACGATACTTTCTCAGAAAATTGAATGAATACTTCCATTATTTTGGTCGGTACTATTTTTTATATGAAGGCATGTTTTCTTTTAACTTAAATGCTCTCCTATTATTTGAAACATTTATCTTATCGAAAAATGGACAACACCAGTCGATTTGTCGTATCACAGAACCCTTATTCTCATAATTTCAGTATTTTTTGAGAGGAACAACATTTTTCGTCAAATAAGGAAAATATTGCATTTTTCGCAATATTCCCAAAATATATTTTTGGCCTATCATCCTCTCGAAACATGTTCGATTAGATGAAATTCCATCTATAATCGATGGGTGACTTTGTTAATGCCCTAATTCTATCAATTTTTGAATAACTATGGATATTTGATTTTACCCTCTTCATTGGATACTCCAAGTTTGACGCACTCTACTTCTGAATCGCATCATTTTAGAGCACTCCCGATTTTTTGTATCATAGAATGGACCTTTGACGATACTTTCTCAGAAAATTGAATGAATACTTCCATTATTTTGGTCAGTACTATTTTTTATATGGAGGCATGTTTTCTTTTAACTTAAATGCTCTTCTTATATTTGAAACATTTATCTTAACGAAAAATGGACAACACCAGTCGCTTTGTCGTATCAAAGAACTCTTATTTACCTAATTTCAGTATTTTTTGAGAGGAAAAACATTTTTCGTCAAATATGTAGCTGGACTATAGTAAGGAAAATATTGCATTTTTCGCAATACTCCCAAAATATATTTTTGGCCTATCATTCTCTCGAAACATGTTCGATTAGATGAAATTTCATCTTAAATCGATAGGTGACTTTGTTAATGCCCGAATGCTATCAATTTTTGAATAACTATGAATATTTGATTTTACCCTCTTCATTGGATACTCCAAGTTTGACGCACTCTACTTCTGATTAGCATCATTTTAGAGCACTCCCGATTTTATATCATAGATTGGACCTTTGACGATACTTTCTCAGAAAATTGAATAAATACTTCCATTATTTTGGTCTGTACTATTTTTTATATGAAGGCATGTTTTCTTTTAACTTAAATGCTCTCCTAATATTTGAAACATTAACCTCATCGAAAAATGGACCACACCAGTCGATTTGTCGTATCAAGGAACCCGTATTCATATAATATCAGTATTTTTTGAGAGGAACAACATTTTTGGTCAAATATGTAGCTGGACTATAGTAAGGAATATATTGCATTTTTCGCAATACTCCAAAAATATATTTTTGGCCTATCATCCTCTCGAAACATGTTCGATTAGATGAAATTCCATCTAAAATCGATAGGTGACTTTGTTAATGCCCTAATTCTATCAATTTTTGAATAACTATGGATATTTGATCTTACCCTCTTCATTGGATACTCCAAGTTTGACGCACTCTACTTCTGAATCGCATCATTTTAGAGCACTCCCGACTTTTTATATCATAGAATGGACCTTTGACGATACTTTCTCAGAAAATTGAATAAATACTTCCATTATTTTGGTCTGTACTATTTTTTATATGAAGGCATGTTTTCTTTTAACTTAAATGCTCTCCTAATATTTGAAACATTAACCTCATCGAAAAATGGACCACACCAGTCGATTTGTCGTATCAAAGAACCCTTATTCTCATAATTTCAGTATTTTTTGAGAGATTTTCCGTCAAATATGTAGCTGGACTATAGTAAGGAAAATATTGCATTTTTCGCAATACTCCAAAAATATATTTTTGGCCTATCATCCTCTCGAAACATGTTCGATTAGATGAAATTCCATCTAAAATCGATAGGTGACTTTGTTAATGCCCTAATTCTATCAATTTTTGAATAACTATGGATATTTGATCTTACCCTCTTCATTGGATACTCCAAGTTTGACGCACTCTACTTCTGAATCGCATCATTTTAGAGCACTCCCGACTTTTTATATCATAGAATGGACCTTTGACGATACTTTCTCAGAAAATTTAATGAATACTTCCATTATTTTGGTCGGTACTATTTTTTATATGAAGGCATGTTTTCTTTTAACTTAAATGCTCTTCTTATATTTGAAACATTTATCTTATGGAAAAATGGACAACACCAGTCGATTTGTCGTATCAAAGAACCCTTATTCTCATAATTTCAGTATTTTTTGAGAGATTTTTCGTCAAATATGTAGGTGGACTATAGTAAGGAAAATATTGCATTTTTCGCAATACTCCCAAAATATATTTTTGGCATATCATTCTCTCGAAACATGTTCGATTAGATGAAATTTCATCTTAAATCGATAGGTGACTTTGTTAATGCCCTAATTCTATCAATTTTTGAATAACTATGGATATTTGATTTTACCCTCTTCATTGGATACTCCAAGTTTGACGCACTCTACTTCTGAATCGCATCATTTTAGAGCACTCCCGATTTTTTATATCATAGATTGGACATTTGACGATACTTTCTCAGAAAATTGAATAGATACTTCCATTATTTTGGTCTGTACTATTTTTTATATGAAGGCATGTTTTCTTTTAACTTAAATGCTCTCCTAATATTTGAAACATTTATCTCATCGAAAAATGGACAACACCAGTCGATTTGTCGTATCGAGGAACCCGTATTCTCATAATTTCAGTATTTTTTGAGAGGAACAACATTTTTGGTCAAATATGTAAGGAATATATTGCATTTTTCGCAATACTCCAAAAATATATTTTTGGCTTATCATCCTCTCGAAACATGTTCGATTAGATGAAATTCCATCTATAATCGATAGGTGACTTTGTTAATGCCCTAATTCTATCAATTTTTGAATAACTATTGATATTTGATTTTACCCTCTTCATTGGATACTCCAAGTTTGACGCACTCTACTTCTGAATCGCATTATTTTAGAGCACTCCCGATTTTTTATATCATAGAATGGACCTTTGACGATACTTTCTCAGAAAATTTAATGAATACTTCCATTATTTTGGTCGGTACTATTTTTTATATGAAGGCATGTTTTCTTTTAACTTAAATGCTCTTCTTATATTTGAAACATTTATCTTATCGAAAAATGGACAACACCAGTCGATTTGTCGTATCAAAGAACCCTTATTCTCATAATTTCAGTATTTTTTGAGAGATTTTTCGTCAAATATGTAGCTGGACTGTAGTAAGGAAAATATTGCATTTTTCGCAATATTCCCAAAATATATTTTTGGCCTCTCATCCTCTCGAAACATGTTCGATTAGATGAAATTCCATCTATAATCGATAGGTGACTTTGTTAATGCCCTAATTCTATCAATTTTTGAATAACTATGGATATTTGATTTTACCCTCTTCATTGGATACTCCAAGTTTGACGCTGTAATAAAGTCTACCTGTAATAAGATCGGGACCCTTATTTATTTTAACATGTAACTGTAATAATCTTAGCCAACAAAACTTAATGATCAGTGTAATAATTTATCCTCCTGAAAAAAAAATCCGCTGCTCTAGATGTACTAAAAATATGGGTCAGAAAAAAAGAGAAATATTTCCTACCTATCTTTTGGCCGCTCTCTATTGATCCCGACCCTAGATTGTTGCCAATTTCTGCCTCCAAAGAGCGGCTGAGCGTGCAAGGCAATCCAGTCCGATTTCTTTTAGCTAGGTTTGCCTGGTCTTAAAACGGATGTATCCTCCTTTGCCAGGACAGGGCTGTCTTCCTCGTTTCTGTCGCACGTCCACGTTAATACGCTTCCAAAGGGGAAATGTTGGGGTAGGGGAGTTGGGTGAAATAATATAGAGCCAACAAGTTATACAAAATACATATATAATAAAAAATAACGTTTCTAAATCCTTAGATACAGCTATGCATACTTAACCCTAACAATAATCCCGAAGGACTCAGTTCCCAAAATTCCCCGTTATAACTTCTACCTATACACAAAATTTGTCTAAAACTTTATTTATTGCTTATTCCTACCCCTGTATAAAACGATAATTATGAACGGAGTTCCCGTTTTTCCGGGGGTGGCAGTGAGCCTATCCCTGTTATCACCTCGGCCCTTTACAACAACTGCTGGAGAAGCGTGTAGCTTATTATTATTCGTTTCTCAATATTTCTATTCCCCTGCGACGAGAAAACAAATAGATCGTATGTGTAAGTTTGCTTTTAACCACAATAAACGTTTCACGTTATGTCGATTCAGGTCGCCATTGACCTTCAAAACGAAAGTGAAATTCTTGTTCTATACAGAAATTCTGATGAGCTAATGAAATAGTTTAAATTATTTATCGACACTGGCGGTCCACGTTGCGAAATTCCCCAGTAGTTTAATTACATATGTTAATTTATGCTTTTACCCTGGCAAAATATAATCGAGTTATAATTTATAATTACGGCTGAACGAAAGACTGATAACAAAGGTTCTCTACAATCAATTTACTTTTCAGCCAGAGTTCGCTGACACCCACGCAAATATGGCAAGCATCCGCTCCGGCCTTTTTGTTTCTTTTTTTTTCTACTGCCTACAAAATTAACTTTGCCTAACTTTCTATCTATTTCCTACTTTCGACGTGGAAGAGAAAATGCGTAACTCAACATATGATAATCTCCTACTTAACAAAAATGAAACCCAACTCGTGTCAGGTTGGCGAAACTCTGGAAATCGAAATTATTTCAGTACACACGGTAAATTAACTGTTCGTTAGGACGAAAAAACTCAATCTGAGAGTGAACAGATGTGTCCCGTCTCTTTGAAAATCAATAATAAAACAAATCAAATAAATAATATCTGCTATCGCTACACCTGGTATATAGAAATTTTCTTATGCTCCCAAGTTCAGACTCCAGCTCGACCAATAACAAGTAAATATATATATCACTAATAAAAGAAATTTATCCCAATCGAAATCTAATTCAAAAACTTACTGTTTGACTATCTTCCTCCGTCACGTTGAGAGATTTCTTGATTTTCTCTATCTGTTTGGTCGCTACGTATCGTACCCGATAAACGAAATCGTTTTAGGTTGAAAGGCAATTAGCGTAGAGGGTAAATCTACCGTTTGTGCATCGAAGTAGGAGACAGTATCACCTCCTAACACAACGGTGAGAATTCCTACCTCTCGTACCGCTAACACTAAATCACTAGTTACCGTAGCAAGGGAAAACCTTTCCCTTCGCGCCGTTCGCACCCGGTACCCACTGCCGCTCTTGATCTGTCTACATTCTTTTTTGTTTTCCCCCGACATTGATTTTGCGGTTTTTGTCGACTTGCAAAAAACAACTTTTGTTTTTTTGAATCGTGCTAGTTTATGTTATTGAAATCCTTGTTTTTAAAACAATCATTTTGCTTTGACCCAGTATTTCTCTCTTCTGTTTTGGCTTCGTATTTGTTTTATTAAACATAATGTGGGTCGTGTTTCCATTTAATATTATGATTCAAAATAAAATATGTTTTACCGTGTGTTCTGAAACTTTCTACAATAAAATTATTCTTCTGAATATCCGTATTTATTACATTACTGCCCCCTTTGTAAAAGTATTGCGACCTCCCTGGTCCAATACCTTTTTTTTATTTTTTTTATTTTTCCAAAACCCATGCTTAACTATTTTTACCCTTAATTATTTGTGGCCGTCGGTTTACACTAGTGGCCTATAACCTTAAAATTAATGTTACAATTTTATACATTTTACATATTTATGTTACATTTTCTCAATATTTATGATCGGCACTGTATTTGGCAATTTTTCGCTATTGCCCTTTTTATCCTTGACCTAGGTCGCGACCGTTTACACTCGCGACACTGCTGCTCAGTAGATCGTTCATCTGGCGACTTCTGTCTGTCCAATGCTGTGACCTTGGGTGGCTCGTCTCTTGATGCGTTATTTCGTCCATCTCTATTGTTTCTTCCTCTGGTTTCCTCGTCTGGTGTGAGTGAATTATCCATGCCGTTAGGGAGTCCCATATGCTGCCTATTAGTGCTATACTGCATCCTATTGTTTGGTGGATACGAATTCCATTTAGTATGGTGCCTGCTATGTATTTGATGGTTTGGAATGTAAAATATATTCCAATTATTCCACTTATGACTGAACCTAATTCTGTGAACCATGCCCATGTGTGTTTTAGGGTGGATTCTGCGAGGTTCTTGATTTCTTTTGTATCAAATATGTTTGACTATTGGCATTCATTCCCGCTGCTCTGCGAGTAATTATGTTTTCTACTGCTTTTCTCTCTGTTCCGAACGTGAGGGCTCTTTGTGCTGCGTTGACTTCTTCTTGGGTGTACAGACCCTTCGCTCCTAGTGGTTGAATGGGGTCGAAATGGAGGTTAATTTCTTCTTCTACTTTTATCGTTTTTGGTTGGTTGGCTATTGTGGGATGTGGCGTTAGACCTATCCATTGATCATCTATAAAATGAAGTGGTGGTATCATGTTATTGCAATCTATCTCTTCTGCGTGGTTTTGTATTATTCTGGTTAGTGGAGCCATAAACTTTGTTTCGTTGTTTACCTTTATTGGTAGTTCGTTGTAACATCTGTTTGTTCGTCTTATCTCGACTGTTACTGGTATGCATTTTATGATATAAAGTACTTCGCCTAATACTCTGCCTATGTGTCCAGGCTCATTTTCCATTAGTTGGCTAACTGCATTAGGTAGTGTATGTGCCATTAGCAGTCTGTTTCTGAGCATTTCTCGTTTCGTTGAGCATCTTCGGTGTATTGTATCTGTGTAAAGCATGTTTACGTCTCGTTTATATGCTTGTTCGATATAGAGTAGTTTACTATTTACATAATTCATTAGATCGACATTTTGTGTTAGAATTGGCATTGTCGGATGTAATTTTTGTGTTTTTTGAAGTGTTATGACAAGTCGTGGGTACTATGTTTGTCATACTTCTAGAATTTTGTTACTATTATTTCGCATGACCATACTTTTGCAGTCCAATCTCGTTCCGTTGAATAACTTGTATGTCCATTTTGTCACTCGCGTTTTTTCTGTTTCCGCGCACTTTTGACTGACTTTTTTCGATATCACTGATACGCGATTAGTTCGTCTTCTATATGTAGCCCGCACATGACGAATGTCACCCCGGTCAGGATAACACTGTATCGTGCCATTGATTCGGTTTATCTTTTCAAAATTTATAAAATTTACAATTGTTAATACAACTTATCTTTGTTACAAACATTTTTAAACATTTCTTTGTTATAATACTATGATTACCTACCATTTTGTCATATTTATATGACATTTCCTCATTTGACCGAGCTTCACACTTCTTTAGGACTGTCAAATGAGCTCTATTCTTTGAATAGAAGAAAAGAAATCTTTAAACTTGTGACCCGTGAGTTTGTTTCCCACTTATTTATTTCTATATTTCATTACTTTTGTAGTCCCCTTGTATTTATGAATTGAAAAAGATTTACTTACGTGAAATCATTTACTTAAATCGTACTATTAGCATCCTTTGCCTATATACTTGGTTATAGTGTCCTTATGGTCTTATATTTCGTTATCCTGTTATGATTCCTAACTTACTTAATTATTCCTATCCCCTTACTTTGGTTAAACCTATGAGTTGAACCTTAAATCTGTTTAGTTTAATAATGTAACCTAATATATACATGTATACTTGATTTTAACGTATTAGTTACGTCGATTCAAGCTCATCGCTATCCATCTGGTACTTATTTTGGTCTTGTTTCTTTTATAGTGAGTCGTCTATCTTTGTCCTGTATTCCGTGTTCTTCTCCTTTCGGCATTAAATGTTTTCGTGTAACTGGGTGCACTTGGTATCCTGTTTCTCACTCTGGCGGATCGTCTTATCTCCGGTGGAGGTCGTAGTGAGAAGTGTAGTCTTTGTTCTGTTCTATTCCCTTTATGTCTGGTTTGGGATGGTGGCTTATTTTTTGGTGGTTGTAGATTCTCGTTCGTTGACCATAATGGTAGTGCTGCTACTTTCCCTGGATCTACTTCATTTTCTTCCTGCTCGTGTGTTTCCTCTAACTCTTCTATACTTCCCAAGTTCACTAATCTTGAAGTATCTTATGTTCCTTGTCCTCTATTTTTCCGTGGTATGTTTTTAATCTGTTGATGTGTACTATTTGTGTCTTCTTCCCTTTTTGCGAAATTATTTGATATGTAACCGGTCCTACCTTCTCTTTTACTTCAAAAGGTCCTGTCCATTGGTTTTGTAGTTTCTTCGATTTTCCTACTTTTGTGCTTATGTCGAGTAGGTATACTAAATCTCCTGGTGCAAATTCTCTTAATGCTGTTTTTTCGTTATATCTGGCTATCCTTTCTTCTTTTGCTTTCTCTGTGTTTTTCAGTGCTGTCTTGTATACTTGACTTAGCCTAGCTTCTAATTCTGACACATAATTGTTGTCAATGTCGTATTTGATTCTTTTCGGTGTGATGAATTTTTCAAATGGTAGTGATTGGTCTCTTCCATGTAATAGGAAATATGGGCTGTATCCTGTTGAAGTGTGTACGCTTCCTCTGTACGCCATAAGTACGTATGGTATCCATTTGTCGCAATCTCGTTGATCTGGTGCTATGTAGTGTGCTAACATGTCTTTCAGTACTCTGTGTAATCTTTCTATTTGACCGTTTGTCGTTGGCGCATAACTTGCCGTGTGTAGCCTCTTCATGTTTAGTAACTTGCATGTTTCCTGCATTAGTTCTGACATGAAGTTTGTCCCTCTATCTGTTAACAGTTTGTGGGGTGTACCGTGTCTTGATATTATTTGTTCAACGAATGCTCTTGCTACTGTATCTGCTTTCTGATCTGGTAACGGTATTGCTTCACAGTATTTGGTAAAATGGTCTTGAAATGTTAGTAGGTATTTGTTTCCTTCGCTTGAGGTTGGCAGTGGTCCTACTATGTCCATAGAGGTTATTTCCCATGGTTCTGTGACCTTTGTAAATTTTTGTAATGGAGCTTTCTTGAAGTGGGGTGAAGTCTTCCGTCTATTGCATGCGTCGCATTGTTTGCAGTAGTTTATTATGTCTGTTCTCATCGTTGGCCAGAAACACCGTCTCCTTATCGCCAATAATGTTTTATGTTGTCCTTGATGGCAGTATATGGGTGAGTCATGAAAGTCTTCTATCACTTTGGTGATATAGCTTCTCGGTATTACTAGTTGATCTCTATGTTCTTCCTGTTCTTGTCTATATAAGATACCTTCTTTGTCGATGTAGTATTTTCTTTTTGTTTCTTCGTCCTTGTCCATTTGTTGTAAGGTGTTGTTGCAGAATTCATCTCGTTTCTGTGCTTTTTTCAGCATGTCTTTGTCCCATATTGGCTCCCAACCTTCTTCTATTTCTATCGCGTAAATTTTTTTTGTTTCCCCTGCGTTATCTGGTCGTAAAATGATTATTTTGGTGGGTATACTGTAAAATGTAAATTGGATCATTTTAGTAATCTCGTCCCAACAAAGTCCTGGGATTTGGTCTTTGCTCGCTATGAAGGTTATACTCTCTTCTTTGTTTTCCTCGCATAGTGTCTTTAACTGTTGTATTATGCCCCACATGATTTCGTACGAGGTTTCTTCTTTCACCGCTGCTCTATTTACCCCTATGTAGAATTTTGCGTCCAACGTGTCCCATTCTTTAATTTCTTCTATTCGATTTTGTGCGACGTCCGGTAAATTATATGTGTCTTCTATTTCCTTTATCAATGGATCTTGGTTTGGCTTATTTTTGGCTGTAAATAGTAATATTGCTTGTTCTTCTTGTATGGATACTAACTTTCCCTCTTTTTCTAATATTTTGTCTTTTGCTGGCACTTCGTTTTCCGTTATGTATTGTAGGTAATCTTTGTATGACGTCTCTATGTAGTTGCACGTATTGTCGAACATTCTGCTTAGCGCGTCTGCATTTCCGTGTTTTCGTCCTGCTCTGTGGATTACTTCGAAGTTGTATTCGGCTAAGGTTAAGGCCCATCGTGTTAGTCTTGAATTTGGGTCCTTCAGTGTAAGTACCCATTTTAATGCTCTGTGATCTGTGATGATTGTGAATTTTGTCCCGTAAATGTAGCATCTGAATGTTTTAATGGCAAAAATCACACCTAGAAGTTCTTTTTCAGTCGTTGAGTAATTTGTTTCTGCTCTACTTAGTGTCCTGCTTGCATACGCTATTGGTCTTTCTCTACCGTCCCTTATTTGACTTAATATTGCTCCTACGCCTATGTTCGGTGCATCTGTCGATACGATGAACGGTTTGGAAAAGTCTGGGAAGATTAGAACTTTGTCTGACGTTAGCGATTCTTTTAGTAAGTCCATTGCCCTAATTACTTCCTCTGGTATTTTGAATGGTGTGTCTTTTTGGTTAGATCTACTAGTGGTGCTGCTAATTCGGTTATGTTCGGTATGAACCGTCTGTACCAGTTTACTAGCCCTAAGAAACCTCTTACTCCTTTTACGTTTTTTGGTAGGGGGTATTTGTGTACTGCCTCCAATTTCTGTGGATCTGGAGCTACTCCTTCTTGTGAGATGATATGTCCTAAATATTTTACTTTCCCCAACATAAAATTGCATTTCTTTGGTTTGAGTTTAATGTTTGCTTCTGTTAATCTATTGAATACTTCTTCTAATTTTTCTAAATGGTCCTTTTTTCCTGCATAGTTAAATATGATTATGTCGTCCAAATAAACCATACATTTTATTCCCGTTAAGCCTCTTAAGGTTGCATTAATGAATCTTTGGAAAGTTGCTGGGGCGTTTACCAGTCCAAATGGCATTTTGGTGTATTCGTAGTGCCCTTGATATGTGCTAAATCCCGTTAGTGGAATGTCTTCTTCGTTCATATCTACTTGGTGATAAGCTTCTGCTACATCAATTACTGAGAACAACGTTTCTCCTCCTGCTTTGTAGCCTTGTAGTAGATCCGATATGTTTGGTAGAGGGTAATATTCCTTTTTTGTTACTGCATTTAGTCCTCTGTAGTCTATGCACATTCTCACTTTCTCCTCTCCTTCGGGTGTTTGTTTTACCACTAATACTACTGGCGCTGACCATGGGCTGGATGATGTCCTGATTACTTTAGCTTCTAGTAGCCTATCTATTTCTTTTTGGAGTACTTCTCTTTGGTAATATGGTATTCTGTATGGAGCTTTGCATATTGGTTGGCTTCCTGCTTCTATGGTTATGTGGTGTTTGACTTTTGTAGTGCTTGTTAGAATTTCGTCGTCATCTGTGAATAAATGATGGTACTTTTGTATTAACTTAATTAGTTCTTCCTTGTACCTTGTATCTATATGACCTAGTTCAAAATTTTTTCTGATCCATTCATCTGTTCTGATGTCAAATTTCCTGATCGTGTCCTGTGCTTTCGTTTGTGGTACTGTGTCTTCTGCACATTCATATGCTTTCCCTAGTTTGGTTCCTTTTGTTAGGTGTATTTCTTGTGCTGATGTGTTTATTATTCTAATTGGAATATTTTTCCCGTTATTTGCTATGTTATTTGCCAGTCTTATTGCTCCTGGTCCTTTGTGTTGTGTTTCGCACGCAATCGTGTTTCCTTTTATTGTGTGTTTTAGTGTCCCAATTGTGTGAACTTCGGTTAGTGCCGGTATACTTATGCTATCTTCTATGTATACATCTGTGAAGTTTCTGTTAGTTATTGTTTCTTTTATTCCTTTGTTCTCCTCCCTGGTTTCTGTTTTTCCCTTTTTTTCCATGTTTCTGATTCTGTACTATTCTTCTTTTGTTCTATGTGTCCGTATATTTCTTCGTTCATTCTTGTTTCCTGACTTTTTTCTCTCTTTGTATCGATTTCTTTCTTCCTTCTGTATAGTTCTATATTTTCGTCTCTGTAGCCGTTTTGTCTTTGTTTGTCTGTTTGATTTGTTTTTGCTTTATTTTCCCTTGTCATTACCTTCTCTTTTTTCTCCATTGTTCTGTGTTCTGTGTCCCTTCTTTTATACATTGTTTCCACTATTCCTAGCCATTTCTGCCAATTATTCTTTTCGGTAGTGTTTGGTTTTTCCTTTACTGTTGCAACTTGGCCATTTACCTCCGTGCTTCTGCCGTTATTTATTGTGCTCTCAACTTGCCTTGCGTTTATCAATGGTATTCTTCTTTCCCATATTTCTAATGAAGGCTCTCCTTTGTATGATATGATTGCTTTTTGTTTTTCTAGGAAATCTCTTCCTAAAAGAACTGGTATTTCTCCCATTATTTCGTCTTCTGCTGCGATGGCTCTTACGTATATGTTGTAGTTCATTCCGTTTGTGCTTATCGCCAATTTCGTCGATCCATACAGCTGTATTGTGTGCCCTGTTATCCCTTCTAGAGTTAATTCTTCTATGATTCTTGTGTCTAATTCCCACTCTGCAATTATCGACCTATTTACTAATGAGTACGCTCCCCCTGTATCTATCATGCATGGTCTGTTTATACCATTCACCCTTAACATTACTATATATGGGGCGTCCTCGTTTGTTACTGACATTGCATCATTGTGATACATTGTTTCTTTTTTTTCCTTTTTTTCCATTCTCGGTTTATCCTTATTCGTTGCTTCTTGGTTTGTTTGATCCCATTGTGGTTTATTTAAATCTGTTTCCCCTGCTAAATTGGCTCGGCCACTTGTCCGGGGACTAACTGTGGTCCTTACTAGTTTAAATGTTTCGTCAATTCTTTGTTACTTGTGTGTCCTCTTTCTTCAGACTGTCCTCTTATATTATCGTTCCTTTGGCGTCCGTTTCTGTCGTAGTTCCCGAAACTATTTTGTTGGGACCTCCTCTGTGTCTCTTGTTTGTGATCCTCTTCCCTTTGATTTCTTTGTCTGTTATATTCTCTGTAGTTTCCTTGTTGTGTTTCCTGGTTTTCCCCGTGATACCTAGTTTTCTCCGTTTTCCATGACCTTACTTTTTCGTCGTTGCATCTGTTGTACTTAGAGGTTGTTTTATTCCGTTTGTTTGCTTCGTCGAATATTTTCTTTCTACATTCTTTTGCCCAATGTCCTTGTTTCCCACAGTAGTAGCATGTATTTGTTGGTTCGTTCCCTTTTTCTCTGCAATCCGGTGCCCCATGTCCTTGTTTTCTACAAATCTGGCATCTTGTCTCCCTTTTTGTTTCTTCTGCTTCCTTCGTCCTACAATTGGCCATCCAATGCCCTTGTCTGCCACAGAATAAACATTTCGCGTTCTGCCTACATTCTTCCGAAGTGTGATTCGACCTTCCGCACGTTGTGCACCTCAGTTTTTCACTCGTAAATGCGACTTTGTGGCCATTGTTTCTGCCGCTTGTCATAGTTACCGCCGTTTCCTGACAACTAACTATTTCTTCTGCTTCTTCTAATGTCATGTCGTCTTTGTGTAAAATGTAAAAACCTACCTCCCTTAATAAGTCTGTTCTCAACCCTACTTTGAATTGATTTATTAATACCGAATTATGTTTTTTTGTATGTTTGGTATTTGTTCCCTACTTGCGCCCTTTATATCCTCTTCTATTATCTTGTTCCCGGTTAATTTTAGTCTGGTAAGAACGACGCTACGTCCTCATCGTGTCTTTGGTAGCATTGCACCAATTGCATCCACCAATCTGCTATCGATTTTTTTGGTACAAATTTCCGTAGTAGTTTTTCTCTAAATTCCGAATATGACACTGTGTCTAGCCTAGGATCCGCTTTGAAAAAATCGTGTGCTACGCCCGCAAGTTTAAATTTCAATAATGTTAGTGTTTCTGCTTCCGTCCACCCGTCTAATTTAGCCCTTAATTCGAGTTTTTCTATGTATCTAGCCGCATCTCTACCTGTGAAATCGGCTAAAGTCGCTGCTATGACCCCTAATGGTTGCGCCTGTGCTACCCTCAGTGTGGGCGGCATGCTGCTTGTGTCTCCCGTGGTTTCTGGTCCACCTTGATTGCTTGTACCTAACCTATTTTGCGAATCGAGTGGCATAACGCTGTCTGAACTTGGTTATTTTTATTTTTATTTATTAAATGAAGCTTTCTAATTTTATAAACTTATATTACTCCTACCTTTCTGGCTTCTACGACGCCTGAAATGGATAGCTTTTGGTGCACGGATAGGATATTTGAGGATGGGTTAACTTCCCCCTTTGTAAAATTGAAGCTTACGTCGTTTCAGGAATTATGATTTATTGTAATGAAAAGAATTGAAGACGAAAGGACAAACAAAAAAAAAATCAATTGTATGACGGAATGACAACTGGACTAATTTGTAGCAAAATGCTGTATAATTGTTCTCATAGACGACTGTTGTACCTATGGATAACTGAGATGATGGTGGAGGAGTATCGGCTAACTCTCGATATTTTCCAGCCTTTCTACCCTCCTGTATGCCCCGTTTACTGCCTATTGCAGGCTCTGGTTACAGACCGTACAGCTTCACCGTTCCCTGTATTCTCTTGTGCTGTAGCAAGATTGGCATATGATCTTGGCCTGACAGGAATATTTTGGATGAAGAACTGGCGTCCCTGCTGGCTTACCACCCTGTATTTTAGAACCGCTGTGACGACTTGAACGACCAACCCTGTATCGGGGAACCGCTGTGACGACTTGAACGAACAACCCTGTATCGGAAAACCGCTGTCACCACTGTAATAAAGTCTACCTGTAATGAGATCGGGACCCTTATTTATTTTAACATGTAACTGTAATAATCTTAGCCAACAAAACTAAATGATCAGTGTAATAATTTATCCTCCTGAAAAAAAATCCGCTGCTCTAGATGTACTAAAAATATGGGTCAGAAAAAAAGAGAAATATTTCCTACCTATCTTTTGGCCGCTCTCTATTGATCCCGACCCTAGATTGTTGCCAATTTCTGCCTCCAAAGAGCGGCTGAGCGTGCAAGGCAATCCAGTCCGATTTCTTTTAGCTAGGTTCGCCTGGTCTTAAAACGGATGTATCCTCCTTTGCCAGGACAGGGCTGTCTTCCTCGTTTCTGTCGCACGTCCACGTTAATACGCTTCCAAAGGGGAAATGTTGGGGTAGGGGAGTTGGGTGAAATAATATAGAGCCAACAAGTTATACAAAATACATATATAATAAAAAATAACGTTTCTAAATCCTTAGATACAGCTATGCATACTTAACCCTAACAATAATCCCGAAGGACTCAGTTCCCAAAATTCCCCGTTATAATTTCTACCTATACACAAAATTTGTCTAAAAATTTATTTATTGCTTATTCCTACCCCTGTATGAAACGATAATTATGAACGGAGTTCCCGTTTTTCCGGGGGTGGCAGTGAGCCTATCCCTGTTATCAGCTCGGCCCTTTACAACAACTGCTGGAGAAGCGTGTAGCTTATTATTATTCGTTTCTCAATATTTCTATTCCCCTGCGACGAGAAAACAAATAGATCGTATGTGTAAGTTTGCTTTTAACCACAATAAACGTTTCACGTTATGTCGATTCAGGTCGCCATTGACCTTCAAAACGAAAGTGAAATTCTTGTTCTATACAGAAATTCTGATGAGCTAATGAAATAGTTTAAATTATTTTTCGACACTGGCGGTCCACGTTGCGAAATTCCCCAGTAGTTTAATTACATATGTTAATTTATGCTTTTACCCTGGCAAAATATAATCGAGTTATAATTTATAATTACGGCTGAACGAAAGACTGATAACAAAGGTTCTCTACAATCAATTTACTTTTCAGCCAGAGTTCGCTGACACCCACGCAAATATGGCAAGCATCCGCTCCGGCCTTTTTGTTTCTTTTTTTTTTCTACTGCCTACAAAATTAACTTTGCCTAACTTTCTATCTATTTCCTACTTTCGAGGTGGAAGAGAAAATGCGTAACTCAACATATGATAATCTCCTACTTAACAAAAATGAAACCCAACTCGTGTCAGGTTGGCGAAACTCTGGAAATCGAAATTATTTCAGTACACACGGTAAATTAACTGTTCGTTAGGACGAAAAAACTCAATCTGAGAGTGAACAGATGTGTCCCGTCTCTTTGAAAATCAACAATAAAACAAATCAAATAAATAATATCTGCTATCGCTACACCTGGTATATAGAAATTTTCTTATGCTCCCAAGTTCAGACTCCAGCTCGACCAATAACGAGTAAATATATATATCACTAATAAAAGAAATTTATCCCAATCGAAATCTAATTCAAAAACTTACTGTTTGACTATCTTCCTCCGTCACGTTGAGAGATTTCTTGATTTTCTCTATCTGTTTGGTCGCTACGTATCGTACCCGATAAACGAAATCGTTTTAGGTTGAAAGGCAATTAGCGTAGAGGGTAAATCTACCGTTTGTGCATCGAAGTAGGAGACAGTATCACCTCCTAACACAACGGTGAGAATTCCTACCTCTCGTACCGCTAACACTAAAATACTAGTTACCGTAGCAAGGGAAAACCTTTCCCTTCGCGCCGTTCGCACCCGGTACCCACTGCCGCTCTTCATCTGTCCACACTCTTTTTTGTTTTCCCCCGACATTGATTTTGGGGTTTTTGTCGACTTGCAAAAAACAACTTTTGTTTTTTTTGAATCGTGCTAGTTTATGTTATTGAAATCCTTGTTTTTAAAACAATCATTTTGCTTTAACCCAGTATTTCTCTCTTCTGTTTTGGCTTCGTATTTGTTTTATTAAACATAATGTGGGTCGTGTTTCCATTTAATATTATGATTCAAAATAAAATATGTTTTACCGTGTGTTCTGAAACTTTCTACAATAAAATTATTCTTCTGAATATCCGTATTTATTACAACGCACTCTACTTCTGAATCGCATCATTTTAGAGCACCCCCGATTTTTTATATCATAGATTGGACCTTTGACGATACTTTCTCAGAAAATTGGATGAATACTTCCATTATTTTGGTCGGTACTATTTTTTATATGAAGGCATATTTTCTTTTAACTTAAATGCTCTTCTTATATTTGAAACATTTATCTCATCGAAAAATGGACAACACCAGTCGATTTGTCGTATCAAGGAACCCGTATTCTCATAATTTCAGTATTTTTTGAGAGGAACAACATTTTTGGTCAAATATGTAGCTGGACTATAGTAAGGAATATATTGCATTTTTCGCAATACTCCAAAAATATATTTTTGGCCTATCATCCTCTCGTAACATGTTCGATTAGATGAAATTCCATCTATAATCGAAAGGTGACTTTGTTAATGCCCTAATTCTATCAATTTTTGAATAACTATGGATATTTGATTTTACCCTCTTCATTGGATACTCCAAGTTTGACGCACTCTACTTCTGAATCGCATCATTTTATAGCACTCCCGATTTTTTATATCATAGATTGGACCTTCGACGATACTTTCTCAGAAAATTGAATAAATACTTCCATTATTTTGGTCTGTACTATTTTTTATATGAAGGCATGTTTTCTTTTAACTTAAATGCTCTCCTAATATTTGAAACATTTATCTCATCGAAAAATGGACAACACCAGTCGATTTGTCGTATCAAGGAACCCGTATTCTCATAATTTCAGTATTTTTTGAGAGGAACAACATTTTTGGTCAAATATGTAGCTGGACTATAGTAAGGAATATATTGCATTTTTCGCAATACTCCAAAAATATATTTTTGGCCTATCATCCTCTCGAAACATGTTCGATTAGATGAAATTCCATCTATAATCGATAGGTGACTTTGTTAATGCCCTAATTCTATCAATTTTTGAATAACTATGGATATTTGATCTTACCCTCTTCATTGGATACTCCAAGTTTGACGCACTCTACTTCTGAATCGCATCATTTTAGAGCACTCCCGACTTTTTATATCATAGAATGGACCTTTGACGATACTTTCTCAGAAAATTTAATGAATACTTCCAATATTTTGGTCGGTACTATTTTTTATATGAAGGCATCTTTTCTTTTAAATTAAATGCTCTTCTTATGTTTGAAACATTTATCTCATCTAAAAATGGACAACATCAGTCGATTTGTCGTATCAAAGAACCCTCATTCTCATAATTTCAGTATTTTTTGAGAGATTTTTCGTCAAATATGTAGCTGGACTATAGTAAGGAAAATATTGCATTTTTCGCAATACTCCCAAAATATATTTTTGACCTATTATTCTCTCGAAACATGTTCGATTAGATGAAATTTCATCTTAAATCGATAGGTGACTTTGTTAATGCCCTAATTCTATCAATTTTTGAATAACTATGGATATTTGATTTTACCCTCTTCATTGGATACTCCAAGTTTGACGCACTCTACTTCTGAATCGCATCATTTTAGAGCACTTCCGATTTTTTATATCATAGTTGGACTTTTGACGATACTTTCTCAGAAAATTGAATAAATACTTCCATTATTTTGGTCTGTACTATTTTTTATATGAAGGCATGTTTTCTTTTAACTTAAATGCTCTCCTAATATTTGAAACATTTATCTCATCGAAAAATGGACAACACCAGTCGATTTGTCGTATCAAAGAACCCGTATTCTCATAATTTCAGTATTTTTTGAGAGGAACAACATTTTTGGTCAAATATGTAGCTGGACTATAGTAAGGAATATATTGCATTTTTCGCAATACTCCCAAAATATATTTTTGACCTATCATTCTCTCGAAACATGTTCGATTAGATGAAATTTCATCTTAAATCGATAGGTGACTTTGTTAATGCCCTAATTCTATCAATTTTTGAATAACTATGGATATTTGATTTTACCCTCTTCATTGGATACTCCAAGTTTGACGCACTCTACTTCTGAATCGCATCATTTTAGAGCACTCCCGATTTTTTATATCATAGATGGACCTTTGACGATACTTTCTCAGAAAATTGAATAAATACTTCCATTATTTTGGTCTGTACTATTTTTTATATGAAGGCATGTTTTCTTTTAACTTAAATGCTCTCCTAATATTTGAAACATTCATCTTATCGAAAAATGGACAACATCAGTCGATTTGTCGTATCAAAGAACCCTTATTCTCATAATTTCAGTATTTTTTGGGGGATTTTTCGTCAAATATGTAGCTGGACCATAGTAAGGAAAATATTGCATTTTTCGCAATACTCCCAAAATATATTTTTGACCTATCATTCTCTCGAAACATGTTCGATAAGATGAAATTTCATCTTAAATCGATAGGTGACTTTGTTAATGCCCTAATTCTATCAATTTTTGAATAACTATGGATATTTGATTTTCCCCTCTTCATTGGATACTCCAAGTTTGACGCACTCTACTTCTGAATCGCATCATTTTAGAGCACTCCCGATTTCTCATATCATAGTTGGACCTCTGACGATACTTTCTCAGAAAATTGAATAAATACTTCCATTATTTTGGTCTGTACTATTTTTTATATGAAGGCATGTTTTCTTTTAACTTAAATGCTCTCCTAATATTTGAAACATTTATCTTATCGAAAAATGGACAGCACCAGTCGATTTGTCGTATCAAAGAACCCTTATTCTCATAATTTCAGTATTTTTTGAGAGATTTTTCGTCAAATACGTAGCTGGACTATAGTAAGGAATATATTGCATTTTTCGCAATACTCCAAAAATATATTTTTGGCCTATCATCCTCTCGAAACATGTTCGATTAGATGAAATTCCATCTATAATCGATAGGTGACTTTGTTAATGCCCTAATTCTATCAATTTTTGAATAACTATGGATATTTTATTTTACCCTCTTCATTGGATACTCCAAGTTTGACGCACTCTACTTCTGAATCGCATCATTTTAGAGCACTCTTGATTTTTTATATCATAGATTGGACCTTTGACGATACTTTCTCAGAAAATTTAATGAATACTTCCATTATTTTGATCTGTACTATTTTTTATATGAAGGCATGTTTTCTTTTAACTTAAATGCTCTCCTATTATTTGAAACATTTATCTTATCAAAAAATGGACAACACCAGTCGATTTGTCGTATCAAAGAACCCTTATTCTCATAATTTCAGTATTTTTTGAGAGGAAAAACATTTTTCGTCAAATATGTAGCTGGATTATAGTAAGGAAAATATTGCATTTTTCGCAATACTCCAAAAATATATTTTTGGCCTATCATCCTCTCAAAACATGTTCGATTAGATGAAATTCCATCTATAATCGATAGGTGACTTTGTTAATGCCCTAATTCTATCAATTTTTGAATAACTATGGATATTTGATTTCACCCACTTCATTGGATACTCCAAGTTTGACGCACTCTACTTCTGAATCGCATCATTTTAGAGCACTCTTGATTTTTTATATCATAGATTGGTCCTTTGACGATACTTTCTCAGAAAATTGAATGAATACTTCCATTATTTTGATCTGTACTATTTTTTATATGAAGGCATGTTTTCTTTTAACTTAAATGCTCTCCTATTATTTGAAACATTTATCTTATCAAAAAATGGACAACACCAGTCGATTTGTCGTATCAAAGAACCCTTATTCTCATAATTTCAGTATTTTTTGAGAGGAAAAACATTTTTCGTCAAATATGTAGCTGGATTATAGTAAGGAAAATATTGCATTTTTCGCAATACTCCAAAAATATATTTTTGGCCTATCATCCTCTCGAAACATGTTCGATTAGATGAAATTCCATCTAAAATCGATAGGTGACTTTGTTAATGCCCTAATTCTATCAATTTTTGAATAACTATGGATATTTGATTTTACCCTCTTCATTGGATACTCCAAGTTTCACGCACTCTACTTCTGAATCGCATCATTTTAGAGCACTCCCGATTTTTTATATCATAGATTGGACCTTTAACGATACTTTCTTAGAAAATTTAATGAATACTTCCATTATTTTGGTCGGTACTATTTTTTATATGAAGGCATGTTTTCTTTTAACTTAAATGCTCTTCTTATATTTGAAACATTTATCTTATCGAAAAATGGACAACACCAGTCGATTTGTCGTATCAAAGAACCCTTATTCTCATAATTTCAGTATTTTTTGAGAGATTTTTCGTCAAATATGTAGCTGGACTATAGTAGGGAAAATATTGCATTTTTCGCAATATTCCCAAAATATATTTTTGGCCTATCATCCTCTCGAAACATGTTCGATTAAATGAAGTTCCATCTATAATCGATAGGTGACTTTGTTAATGCCATAATTCTATCAATTTTTGAATAACTATGGATATTTGTATTTACCCTCTTCATTGGATACTCCAAGTTTGACGCACTCTACTTCTGAATCGCATCATTTTAGAGCACTCCCGATTTTTTATATCATAGAATGGACCTTCAACGATACTTTCTTAGAAAATTTAATGAATACTTCCATTATTTTGGTCGGTACTATTTTTTATATGAAGGCATGTTTTCTTTTAACTTAAATGCTCTTCTTATATTTGAAACATTTATCTTATCGAAAAATGGACAACACCAGTCGATTTGTCGTATCAAAGAACCCTTATTCTCATAATTTCAGTATTTTTTGAGAGATTTTTCGTCAAATATGTAGCTGGACTATAGTAGGGAAAATATTGCATTTTTCGCAATATTCCCAAAATATATTTTTGGCCTATCATCCTCTCGAAACATGTTCGATTAAATGAAGTTCCATCTATAATCGATAGGTGACTTTGTTAATGCCATAATTCTATCAATTTTTGAATAACTATGGATATTTGTATTTACCCTCTTCATTGGATACTCCAAGTTTGACGCACTCTACTTCTGAATCGCATCATTTTAGAGCACTCCCGATTTTTTATATCATAGAATGGACCTTTGACGATACTTTCTCAGAAAATTTAACGAATACTTCCATTATTTTGGTCGGTACTATTTTTAATATGAATGCATGTTTTCTTTTAACTTAAATGCTCTTCTTATATTTGAAACATTTATCTCATCGAAAAATGGACAACACCAGTCGATTTGTCGTATCAAGGAACCCGTATTCTCATAATTTCAGTATTTTTTGAGAGGAACAACATTTTTGGTCAAATATGTAGCTGGACTATAGTAAGGAATATATTGCATTTTTCGCAATACTCCAAAAATATATTTTTGGCCTATCATCCTCTCGAAACATGTTCGATTAGATCAAATTCCATCTATAATCGATAGGTGACTTTGTTAATGCCCTAATTCTATCAATTTTTGAATAACTATGAATATTTGATTTTACCCTCTTCATTGGATACTCCAAGTTTGACGCACTCTACTTCTGAATCGCATCATTTTAGAGCACTCCCGATTTTTTATATCATAGATTGGACCTTTGACGATACTTTCTCAGAAAATAGAATGAATACTTCCATTATTTTGGTCTGTACTATTTTTTATATGAAGGCATGTTTTCTTTTAACTTAAATGCTCTCCTATTATTTGAAACATTTATCTTATCGGAAAATGGACAACACCAGTCGATTTGTCGTATCAAGGAACCCGTATTCTCATAATTTCAGTATTGTTTGAGAGGAACAACATTTTTGGTCGAATATGTAGCTGGACTATAGTAAGGAATATATTGCATTTTTCGCAATACTCCAAAAATATATTTTTGGCCTATCATCCTCTCGAAACATGTTCGATTAGATGAAATTCCATCTAAAATCGATAGGTGACTTTGTTAATGCCCTAATTCTATCAATTTTTGAATAACTATGGATATTTGAATTTACCCTCTTCATTGGATACTCCAAGTTTGACGCACTCTACTTCTGAATCGCATCATTTTAGAGCACTCCCGACTTTTTATATCATAGAATGGACCTTTGACGATACTTTCTCAGAAAATTTATTGAATACTTCCATTATTTTGGTCGGTACTATTTTTTATATGAAGGCATAATTTCTTCTAACTTAAATGCTCTTCTTATATTTGAAACATTTATCTCATCGAAAAATGGACAACACCAGTCGATTTGTCGTATCAAAGAACCCTTATTCTCATAATTTCAGTATTTTTTGAGAGATTTTTCGTCAAATATGTAGCTGGACTATAGTAAGGAAAATATTGCATTTTTCGCAATACTCCAAAAATAGGTGACTTTGTTAATGCCCTAATTCTATCAATTTTTGAATAACTATGGATAATTGATTTTACCCTCTTCATTGGATACTCCAAGTTTGACGCACTCTACTTCTGAATCGCATCATTTTTGAGCACTCCCGACTTTTTATATCATAGAATGGACCTTTGACGATACTTTCTCAGAAAATTTAATGAATACTTCCATTATTTTGGTCGGTACTATTTTTTATATGAAGGCATGTTTTCTTCTAACATAAATGCTCTTCTTATATTTGAAACATTTATCTCATCGAAAAATGGACAACACCAGTCGATTTGTCGTATCAAAGAACCCTTATTCTCATAATTTCAGTATTTTTTGAGAGATTTTTCGTCAAATAGTAAGGAAAATATTGTATTTTTCGCAATACTCCAAAAATATATTTTTGGCCTATCATTCTCTCGAAACATGTTCGATTAGATGAAATTCCATCTATAATCGATAGGTGACTTTGTTAACGCCCTAATTCTATCAATTTTTGAATAACTATGGATATTTGATTTTACCCTCTTCATTGGATACTCCAAGTTTGACGCACTCTACTTCTGAATCGCATCATTTTAGAGCACTCCCGATTTTTTATATCATAGATTGGACCTTTGACGATACTTTCTCAGAAAATTGAATGAATACTTCCATTATTTTGGTCTGTACTATTTTTTATATGAAAGCATGTTTTCTTTTAACTTAAATGCTCTCCTATTATTTGAAACCTTTATCTTATCAAAAAATGGACAATACCAGTCGATTTATCGTATCAAAGAACCCTTATTCTCATAATTTCAGTATTTTTTGAGAGGAAAAACATTTTTCGTCAAATATGTAGCTGGACTATAGTAAGGAAAATATTGCATTTTTCGCAATACTCCAAAAATATATTTTTGGCCTATCATCCTCTCGAAACATGTTCGATTAGATGAAATTCCATCTAAAATCGATAGGTGACTTTGTTAATGCCCTAATTCTATCAATTTTTGAATAACTATGGATATTTGAATTTACCCTCTTCATTGGATACTCCAAGTTTGACGCACTCTACTTCTGAATCGCATCATTTTAGAGCACTCCCGACTTTTTATATCATAGAATGGACCTTTGACGATACTTTCTCAGAAAATTTATTGAATACTTCCATTATTTTGGTCGGTACTATTTTTTATATGAAGGCATAATTTCTTCTAACTTAAATGCTCTTCTTATATTTGAAACATTTATCTCATCGAAAAATGGACAACACCAGTCGATTTGTCGTATCAAAGAACCCTTATTCTCATAATTTCAGTATTTTTTGAGAGATTTTTCGTCAAATATGTAGCTGGACTATAGTAAGGAAAATATTGCATTTTTCGCAATACTCCAAAAATAGGTGACTTTGTTAATGCCCTAATTCTATCAATTTTTGAATAACTATGGATAATTGATTTTACCCTCTTCATTGGATACTCCAAGTTTGACGCACTCTACTTCTGAATCGCATCATTTTAGAGCACTCCCGACTTTTTATATCATAGAATGGACCTTTGACGATACTTTCTCAGAAAATTTAATGAATACTTCCATTATTTTGGTCGGTACTATTTTTTATATGAAGGCATGTTTTCTTCTAACTTAAATGCTCTTCTTATATTTGAAACATTCATCTCATCGAAAAATGGACAACACCAGTCGATTTGTCGTATCAAAGAACCCTTATTCTCATAATTTCAGTATTTTTTGAGAGATTTTTCGTCAAATAGTAAGGAAAATATTGTATTTTTCGCAATACTCCAAAAATATATTTTTGGCCTATCATCCTCTCGAAACATGTTCGATTAGATGAAATTCCATCTATAATCGATAGGTGACTTTGTTAACGCCCTAATTCTATCAATTTTTGAATAACTATGGATATTTGATTTTACCCTCTTCATTGGATACTCCAAGTTTGACGCACTCTACTTCTGAATCGCATCATTTTAGAGCACTCCCGATTTTTTATGTCATAGATTGGACCTTTGACGATACTTTCTCAGAAAATTGAATGAATACTTCCATTATTTTGGTCTGTACTATTTTTTATATGAAAGCATGTTTTCTTTTAACTTAAATGCTCTCCTATTATTTGAAACATTTATCTTATCAAAAAATGGACAACACCAGTCGATTTATCGTATGAAAGAACCCTTATTCTCATAATTTCAGTATTTTTTGAGAGGAAAAACATTTTTCGTCAAATATGTAGCTGGACTATATATAGTAAGGAAAATATTGCATTTTTCGCAATACTCCAAAAATATATTTTTGGCCTATCATCCTCTCGAAACATGTTCGATTAGATGAAATTCCATCTAAAATCGATAGGTGACTTTGTTAATGCCCTAATTCTATCAATTTTTGAATAACTATGGATATTTGATTTTACCCTCTTCATTGGATACTCCAAGTTTGACGCACTCTACTTCTGAATCGCATCATTTTAGAGCACTCCCGATTTTTTATATCATAGAATGGACCTTTGTCGATACTTTCTCAGAAAATTTAATGAATACTTCCATTATTTTGGTCGGTACTATTTTCTATATGAAGGCATGTTTTCTTTTAACTTAAATGCTCTTCTTATATGTGAAACATTTATCTTATCGAAAAATGGACATCACCAGTCGACTTGTCGTATCAAAGAACCCTTATTCTCATAATTTCAGTATTTTTTGAGAGATTTTCCGTCAAATATGTAGCTGGACTATAGTAAGGAAAATATTGCATTTTTCGCAATATTCCCAAAATATATTTTTGGCCTATCATCCTCTCGAAACATGTTCGATTAGATGAAATTCCATCTATAATCGATAGGTGACTTTGTTAATGCCCTAATTCTATCAATTTTTGAATAACTATGGATATTTGATTTTACCCTCTTCATTGGATACTCCAAGTTTGACGCACTCTACTTCTGAATCGCATCATTTTAGAGCACTCCCGATTTTTTATATCATAGATTGGACATTTGACGATACTTTCTCAGAAAATTGAATGAATACTTCCATTATTTTGGTCTGTACTATTTTTTATATGAAGGCATGTTTTCTTTTAACTTAAATGCTCTCCTATTATTTGAAACATTTATCTTATCGAAAAATGGACAACACCAGTCGATTTGTCGTATCAAGGAACCCGTATTCTCATAATTTCAGTATTGTTTGAGAGGAACAACATTTTTGGTCAAATATGTAGCTGGACTATAGTAAGGAATATATTGCATTTTTCGCAATACTCCAAAAATATATTTTTGGCCTATCATCCTCTCGAAACATGTTCGATTAGATGAAATTCCATCTAAAATCGATAGGTGACTTTGTTAATGTCCTAATTCTATCAATTTTTGAATAACTATGGATATTTGATTTTACCCTCTTCATTGGATACTCTAAGTTTGACGCACTCTACTTCTGAATCGCATCATTTTAGAGCACTCCCGATTTTTTGTATCATAGATTGGACCTTTGACGATACTTTCTCAGAAAATTGAATGAATACTTCCATTATTTTGGTCTGTACTATTTTTTATATGAAGGCATGTTTTCTTTTAACTTAAATGCTCTCCTATTATTTGAAACATTTATCTTATCAAAAAATGGACAACACCAGTCGATTTATCGTATCAAAGAACCCTTATTCTCATAATTTCAGTATTTTTTGAGAGGAAAAACATTTTTCGTCAAATATGTAGCTGGACTATAGTAAGGAAAATATTGTATTTTTCGCAATACTCCAAAAATATATTTTTGGCCTATCATCCTCTCGCAACATGTTCGATTAGATGAAATTCCATCTAAAATCGATAGGTGACTTTGTTAATGCCCTAATTCTATCAATTTTTGAATAACTATGGATATTTGATTTTACCCTCTTCATTGGATACTCCAAGATTGACGCACTCTATTTCTGAATCGCATCATTTTAGAGCACTTCCGATTTTTTATATCATAGAATGGACCTTTGTCGATACTTTCTCAGAAAATTTAATGAATACTTCCATTATTTTGGTCGGTACTATTTCCTATATGAAGGCATGTTTTCTTTTAACTTAAATGCCCTTCTTATATTTGAAACATTTATCTTATCGAAAAATGGACATCACCAGTCGACTTGTCGTATCAAAGAACCCTTATTCTCATAATTTCAGTATTTTTTGAGAGGTTTTTGTCAAATATGTAGCTGGACTATAGTAAGGAAAATATTGCATTTTTCGCAATATTCCCAAAATATATTTTTGGCCTATCATCCTCTCGAAACATGTTCGATTAGATGAAATTCCATCTATAATCGATAGGTGACTTTGTTAATGCCCAAATTCTATCAATTTTCGAATAACTATGGATATTTAATTTTACCCTCTTCATTGGATACTCCAAGTTTGACGCACTCTACTTCTGAATCGCATCATTTTAGAGCACTCCCGATTTTTTATATCATAGATTGGACCTTTGATGATACTTTCTCAAAAAATTGAATGAATACTTCCATTATTTTGGTCGGTACTATTTTTTATATGAAGGCATATTTTCTTTTAACTTAAATGCTCTTCTTATATTTGAAACATTTATCTCATCGAAAAATGGACAACACCAGTCGATTTGTCGTATCAAGGAACCCGTATTCTCATAATTTCAGTATTTTTTGAGAGGAACAACATTTTTGGTCAAATATGTAGCTGGACTATAGTAAGGAATATATTGCATTTTTCGCAATACTCCAAAAATAGGTGACTTTGTTAATGCCCTAATTCTATCAATTTTTGAATAACTATGGATAATTGATTTTACCCTCTTCTTTGGATACTCCAAGTTTGACGCACTCTACTTCTGAATCGCATCATTTTAGAGCACTCCCGACTTTTTATATCATAGAATGGACCTTTGACGATACTTTCTCAGAAAATTTAATGAATACTTCCATTATTTTGGTCGGTACTATTTTTTATATGAAGGCATGTTTTCTTCTAACATAAATGCTCTTCTTATATTTGAAACATTTATCTCATCGAAAAATGGACAACACCAGTCGATTTGTCGTATCAAAGAACCCTTATTCTCATAATTTCAGTATTTTTTGAGAGATTTTTCGTCAAATAGTAAGGAAAATATTGTATTTTTCGCAATACTCCAAAAATATATTTTTGGCCTATCATCCTCTCGTAACATGTTCGATTAGATGAAATTCCATCTATAATCGATAGGTGACTTTGTTAATGCCCTAATTCTATCAATTTTTGAATAACTATGGATATTTGATTTTACCCTCTTCATTGGATACTCCAAGTTTGACGCACTCTACTTCTGAATCGCATCATTTTAGAGCACTCCCGATTTTTTATATCATAGATTGGACCTTTGACGATACTTTCTCAGAAAATTGAATAAATACTTCCAATATTTTGGTCTGTACTATTTTTTATATGAAGGCATGTTTTCTTTTAACTTAAATGCTCTCCTAATATTTGAAACATTTATCTCATCGAAAAATGGACAACACCAGTCGATTTGTCGTATCAAGGAACCCGTATTCTCATAATTTCAGTATTTTTTGAGAGGAACAACATTTTTGGTCAAATATGTAGCTGGACTATAGTAAGGAATATATTGCATTTTTCGCAATACTCCAAAAATATATTTTTGGCCTATCATCCTCTCGAAACATGTTCGATTAGATGAAATTCCATCTATAATCGATAGGTGACTTTGTTAATGCCCTAATTCTATCAATTTTTGAATAACTATGGATATTTGAATTTACCCTCTTCATTGGATACTCCAAGTTTGACGCACTCTACTTCTGAATCGCATCATTTTAGAGCACTCCCGACTTTTTATATCATAGAATGGACCTTTGACGATACTTTCTCAGAAAATTTATTGAATACTTCCATTATTTTGGTCGGTACTATTTTTTATATGAAGGCATAATTTCTTCTAACTTAAATGCTCTTCTTATATTTGAAACATTTATCTCATCGAAAAATGGACAACACCAGTCGATTTGTCGTATCAAAGAACCCTTATTCTCATAATTTCAGTATTTTTTGAGAGATTTTTCGTCAAATATGTAGCTGGACTATAGTAAGGAAAATATTGCATTTTTCGCAATACTCCAAAAATAGGTGACTTTGTTAATGCCCTAATTCTATCAATTTTTGAATAACTATGGATAATTGATTTTACCCTCTTCATTGGATACTCCAAGTTTGACGCACTCTACTTCTGAATCGCATCATTTTAGAGCACTCCCGACTTTTTATATCATAGAATGGACCTTTGACGATACTTTCTCAGAAAATTTAATGAATACTTCCATTATTTTGGTCGGTACTATTTTTTATATGAAGGCATGTTTTCTTCTAACTTAAATGCTCTTCTTATATTTGAAACATTTATCTCATCGAAAAATGGACAACACCAGTCGATTTGTCGTATCAAAGAACCCTTATTCTCATAATTTCAGTATTTTTTGAGAGATTTTTCGTCAAATAGTAAGGAAAATATTGTATTTTTCGCAATACTCCAAAAATATATTTTTGGCCTATCATCCTCTCGAAACATGTTCGATTAGATGAAATTCCATCTATAATCGATAGGTGACTTTGTTAACGCCCTAATTCTATCAATTTTTGAATAACTATGGATATTTGATTTTACCCTCTTCATTGGATACTCCAAGTTTGACGCACTCTACTTCTGAATCGCATCATTTTAGAGCACTCCCGATTTTTTATGTCATAGATTGGACCTTTGACGATACTTTCTCAGAAAATTGAATGAATACTTCCATTATTTTGGTCTGTACTATTTTTTATATGAAAGCATGTTTTCTTTTAACTTAAATGCTCTCCTATTATTTGAAACATTTATCTTATCAAAAAATGGACAACACCAGTCGATTTATCGTATGAAAGAACCCTTATTCTCATAATTTCAGTATTTTTTGAGAGGAAAAACATTTTTCGTCAAATATGTAGCTGGACTATATATAGTAAGGAAAATATTGCATTTTTCGCAATACTCCAAAAATATATTTTTGGCCTATCATCCTCTCGAAACATGTTCGATTAGATGAAATTCCATCTAAAATCGATAGGTGACTTTGTTAATGCCCTAATTCTATCAATTTTTGAATAACTATGGATATTTGATTTTACCCTCTTCATTGGATACTCCAAGTTTGACGCACTCTACTTCTGAATCGCATCATTTTAGAGCACTCCCGATTTTTTATATCATAGAATGGACCTTTGTCGATACTTTCTCAGAAAATTTAATGAATACTTCCATTATTTTGGTCGGTACTATTTTCTATATGAAGGCATGTTTTCTTTTAACTTAAATGCTCTTCTTATATGTGAAACATTTATCTTATCGAAAAATGGACATCACCAGTCGACTTGTCGTATCAAAGAACCCTTATTCTCATAATTTCAGTATTTTTTGAGAGATTTTCCGTCAAATATGTAGCTGGACTATAGTAAGGAAAATATTGCATTTTTCGCAATATTCCCAAAATATATTTTTGGCCTATCATCCTCTCGAAACATGTTCGATTAGATGAAATTCCATCTATAATCGATAGGTGACTTTGTTAATGCCCTAATTCTATCAATTTTTGAATAACTATGGATATTTGATTTTACCCTCTTCATTGGATACTCCAAGTTTGACGCACTCTACTTCTGAATCGCATCATTTTAGAGCACTCCCGATTTTTTATATCATAGATTGGACATTTGACGATACTTTCTCAGAAAATTGAATGAATACTTCCATTATTTTGGTCTGTACTATTTTTTATATGAAGGCATGTTTTCTTTTAACTTAAATGCTCTCCTATTATTTGAAACATTTATCTTATCGAAAAATGGACAACACCAGTCGATTTGTCGTATCAAGGAACCCGTATTCTCATAATTTCAGTATTGTTTGAGAGGAACAACATTTTTGGTCAAATATGTAGCTGGACTATAGTAAGGAATATATTGCATTTTTCGCAATACTCCAAAAATATATTTTTGGCCTATCATCCTCTCGAAACATGTTCGATTAGATGAAATTCCATCTAAAATCGATAGGTGACTTTGTTAATGTCCTAATTCTATCAATTTTTGAATAACTATGGATATTTGATTTTACCCTCTTCATTGGATACTCTAAGTTTGACGCACTCTACTTCTGAATCGCATCATTTTAGAGCACTCCCGATTTTTTGTATCATAGATTGGACCTTTGACGATACTTTCTCAGAAAATTGAATGAATACTTCCATTATTTTGGTCTGTACTATTTTTTATATGAAGGCATGTTTTCTTTTAACTTAAATGCTCTCCTATTATTTGAAACATTTATCTTATCAAAAAATGGACAACACCAGTCGATTTATCGTATCAAAGAACCCTTATTCTCATAATTTCAGTATTTTTTGAGAGGAAAAACATTTTTCGTCAAATATGTAGCTGGACTATAGTAAGGAAAATATTGTATTTTTCGCAATACTCCAAAAATATATTTTTGGCCTATCATCCTCTCGCAACATGTTCGATTAGATGAAATTCCATCTAAAATCGATAGGTGACTTTGTTAATGCCCTAATTCTATCAATTTTTGAATAACTATGGATATTTGATTTTACCCTCTTCATTGGATACTCCAAGATTGACGCACTCTATTTCTGAATCGCATCATTTTAGAGCACTTCCGATTTTTTATATCATAGAATGGACCTTTGTCGATACTTTCTCAGAAAATTTAATGAATACTTCCATTATTTTGGTCGGTACTATTTCCTATATGAAGGCATGTTTTCTTTTAACTTAAATGCCCTTCTTATATTTGAAACATTTATCTTATCGAAAAATGGACATCACCAGTCGACTTGTCGTATCAAAGAACCCTTATTCTCATAATTTCAGTATTTTTTGAGAGGTTTTTGTCAAATATGTAGCTGGACTATAGTAAGGAAAATATTGCATTTTTCGCAATATTCCCAAAATATATTTTTGGCCTATCATCCTCTCGAAACATGTTCGATTAGATGAAATTCCATCTATAATCGATAGGTGACTTTGTTAATGCCCAAATTCTATCAATTTTCGAATAACTATGGATATTTGATTTTACCCTCTTCATTGGATACTCCAAGTTTGACGCACTCTACTTCTGAATCGCATCATTTTAGAGCACTCCCGATTTTTTATATCATAGATTGGACCTTTGATGATACTTTCTCAAAAAATTGAATGAATACTTCCATTATTTTGGTCGGTACTATTTTTTATATGAAGGCATATTTTCTTTTAACTTAAATGCTCTTCTTATATTTGAAACATTTATCTCATCGAAAAATGGACAACACCAGTCGATTTGTCGTATCAAGGAACCCGTATTCTCATAATTTCAGTATTTTTTGAGAGGAACAACATTTTTGGTCAAATATGTAGCTGGACTATAGTAAGGAATATATTGCATTTTTCGCAATACTCCAAAAATAGGTGACTTTGTTAATGCCCTAATTCTATCAATTTTTGAATAACTATGGATAATTGATTTTACCCTCTTCATTGGATACTCCAAGTTTGACGCACTCTACTTCTGAATCGCATCATTTTAGAGCACTCCCGACTTTTTATATCATAGAATGGACCTTTGACGATACTTTCTCAGAAAATTTAATGAATACTTCCATTATTTTGGTCGGTACTATTTTTTATATGAAGGCATGTTTTCTTCTAACATAAATGCTCTTCTTATATTTGAAACATTTATCTCATCGAAAAATGGACAACACCAGTCGATTTGTCGTATCAAAGAACCCTTATTCTCATAATTTCAGTATTTTTTGAGAGATTTTTCGTCAAATAGTAAGGAAAATATTGTATTTTTCGCAATACTCCAAAAATATATTTTTGGCCTATCATCCTCTCGTAACATGTTCGATTAGATGAAATTCCATCTATAATCGATAGGTGACTTTGTTAATGCCCTAATTCTATCAATTTTTGAATAACTATGGATATTTGATTTTACCCTCTTCATTGGATACTCCAAGTTTGACGCACTCTACTTCTGAATCGCATCATTTTAGAGCACTCCCGATTTTTTATATCATAGATTGGACCTTTGACGATACTTTCTCAGAAAATTGAATAAATACTTCCAATATTTTGGTCTGTACTATTTTTTATATGAAGGCATGTTTTCTTTTAACTTAAATGCTCTCCTAATATTTGAAACATTTATCTCATCGAAAAATGGACAACACCAGTCGATTTGTCGTATCAAGGAACCCGTATTCTCATAATTTCAGTATTTTTTGAGAGGAACAACATTTTTGGTCAAATATGTAGCTGGACTATAGTAAGGAATATATTGCATTTTTCGCAATACTCCAAAAATATATTTTTGGCCTATCATCCTCTCGAAACATGTTCGATTAGATGAAATTCCATCTATAATCGATAGGTGACTTTGTTAATGCCCTAATTCTATCAATTTTTGAATAACTATGGATATTTGAATTTACCCTCTTCATTGGATACTCCAAGTTTGACGCACTCTACTTCTGAATCGCATCATTTTAGAGCACTCCCGACTTTTTATATCATAGAATGGACCTTTGACGATACTTTCTCAGAAAATTTATTGAATACTTCCATTATTTTGGTCGGTACTATTTTTTATATGAAGGCATAATTTCTTCTAACTTAAATGCTCTTCTTATATTTGAAACATTTATCTCATCGAAAAATGGACAACACCAGTCGATTTGTCGTATCAAAGAACCCTTATTCTCATAATTTCAGTATTTTTTGAGAGATTTTTCGTCAAATATGTAGCTGGACTATAGTAAGGAAAATATTGCATTTTTCGCAATACTCCAAAAATAGGTGACTTTGTTAATGCCCTAATTCTATCAATTTTTGAATAACTATGGATAATTGATTTTACCCTCTTCATTGGATACTCCAAGTTTGACGCACTCTACTTCTGAATCGCATCATTTTAGAGCACTCCCGACTTTTTATATCATAGAATGGACCTTTGACGATACTTTCTCAGAAAATTTAATGAATACTTCCATTATTTTGGTCGGTACTATTTTTTATATGAAGGCATGTTTTCTTCTAACTTAAATGCTCTTCTTATATTTGAAACATTTATCTCATCGAAAAATGGACAACACCAGTCGATTTGTCGTATCAAAGAACCCTTATTCTCATAATTTCAGTATTTTTTGAGAGATTTTTCGTCAAATAGTAAGGAAAATATTGTATTTTTCGCAATACTCCAAAAATATATTTTTGGCCTATCATCCTCTCGAAACATGTTCGATTAGATGAAATTCCATCTATAATCGATAGGTGACTTTGTTAACGCCCTAATTCTATCAATTTTTGAATAACTATGGATATTTGATTTTACCCTCTTCATTGGATACTCCAAGTTTGACGCACTCTACTTCTGAATCGCATCATTTTAGAGCACTCCCGATTTTTTATATCATAGATTGGACCTTTGACGATACTTTCTCAGAAAATTGAATGAATACTTCCATTATTTTGGTCTGTACTATTTTTTATATGAAAGCATGTTTTCTTTTAACTTAAATGCTCTCCTATTATTTGAAACATTTATCTTATCAAAAAATGGACAACACCAGTCGATTTATCGTATGAAAGAACCCTTATTCTCATAATTTCAGTATTTTTTGAGAGGAAAAACATTTTTCGTCAAATATGTAGCTGGACTATAGTAAGGAAAATATTGCATTTTTCGCAATACTCCAAAAATATATTTTTGGCCTATCATCCTCTCGAAACATGTTCGATTAGATGAAATTCCATCTAAAATCGATAGGTGACTTTGTTAATGCCCTAATTCTATCAATTTTTGAATAACTATGGATATTTGATTTTACCCTCTTCATTGGATACTCCAAGTTTGACGCACTCTACTTCTGAATCGCATCATTTTAGAGCACTCCCGATTTTTTATATCATAGAATGGACCTTTGTCGATACTTTCTCAGAAAATTTAATGAATACTTCCATTATTTTGGTCGGTACTATTTTCTATATGAAGGCATGTTTTCTTTTAACTTAAATGCTCTTCTTATATGTGAAACATTTATCTTATCGAAAAATGGACATCACCAGTCGACTTGTCGTATCAAAGAACCCTTATTCTCATAATTTCAGTATTTTTTGAGAGATTTTTCGTCAAATATGTAGCTGGACTATAGTAAGGAAAATATTGCATTTTTCGCAATATTCCCAAAATATATTTTTGGCCTATCATCCTCTCGAAACATGTTCGATTAGATGAAATTCCATCTATAATCGATAGGTGACTTTGTTAATGCCCTAATTCTATCAATTTTTGAATAACTATGGATATTTGATTTTACCCTCTTCATTGGATACTCCAAGTTTGACGCACTCTACTTCTGAATCGCATCATTTTAGAGCACTCCCGATTTTTTATATCATAGATTGGACATTTGACGATACTTTCTCAGAAAATTGAATGAATACTTCCATTATTTTGGTCTGTACTATTTTTTATATGAAGGCATGTTTTCTTTTAACTTAAATGCTCTCCTATTATTTGAAACATTTATCTTATCGAAAAATGGACAACACCAGTCGATTTGTCGTATCAAGGAACCCGTATTCTCATAATTTCAGTATTGTTTGAGAGGAACAACATTTTTGGTCAAATATGTAGCTGGACTATAGTAAGGAATATATTGCATTTTTCGCAATACTCCAAAAATATATTTTTGGCCTATCATCCTCTCGAAACATGTTCGATTAGATGAAATTCCATCTAAAATCGATAGGTGACTTTGTTAATGCCCTAATTCTATCAATTTTTGAATAACTATGGATATTTGATTTTACCCTCTTCATTGGATACTCCAAGTTTGACGCACTCTACTTCTGAATCGCATCATTTTAGAGCACTCCCGATTTTTTGTATCATAGATTGGACCTTTGACGATACTTTCTCAGAAAATTGAATGAATACTTCCATTATTTTGGTCTGTACTATTTTTTATATGAAGGCATGTTTTCTTTTAACTTAAATGCTCTCCTATTATTTGAAACATTTATCTTATCAAAAAATGGACAACACCAGTCGATTTATCGTATCAAAGAACCCTTATTCTCATAATTTCAGTATTTTTTGAGAGGAAAAACATTTTTCGTCAAATATGTAGCTGGACTATAGTAAGGAAAATATTGTATTTTTCGCAATACTCCAAAAATATATTTTTGGCCTATCATCCTCTCGCAACATGTTCGATTAGATGAAATTCCATCTAAAATCGATAGGTGACTTTGTTAATGCCCTAATTCTATCAATTTTTGAATAACTATGGATATTTGATTTTACCCTCTTCATTGGATACTCCAAGATTGACGCACTCTATTTCTGAATCGCATCATTTAAGAGCACTCCCGATTTTTTATATCATAGAATGGACCTTTGTCGATACTTTCTCAGAAAATTTAATGAATACTTCCATTATTTTGGTCGGTACTATTTCCTATATGAAGGCATGTTTTCTTTTAACTTAAATGCCCTTCTTATATTTGAAACATTTATCTTATCGAAAAATGGACATCACCAGTCGACTTGTCGTATCAAAGAACCCTTATTCTCATAATTTCAGTATTTTTTGAGAGGTTTTTGTCAAATATGTAGCTGGACTATAGTAAGGAAAATATTGCATTTTTCGCAATATTCCCAAAATATATTTTTGGCCTATCATCCTCTCGAAACATGTTCGATTAGATGAAATTCCATCTATAATCGATAGGTGACTTTGTTAATGCCCAAATTCTATCAATTTTCGAATAACTATGGATATTTGATTTTACCCTCTTCATTGGATACTCCAAGTTTGACGCACTCTACTTCTGAATCGCATCATTTTAGAGCACTCCCGATTTTTTATATCACAGATTGGACATTTGACGATACTTTCTCAGAAAATTGAATGAATACTTCCATTATTTTGGTCTGTACTATTTTTTATATGAAGGCATGTTTTCTTTTAACTTAAATGCTCTCCTATTATTTGAAACATTTATCTTATCGAAAAATGGACAACACCAGTCGATTTGTCGTATCAAGGAACCCGTATTCTCATAATTTCAGTATTGTTTGAGAGGAACAACATTTTTGGTCAAATATGTAGCTGGACTATAGTAAGGAATATATTGCATTTTTCGCAATACTCCAAAAATATATTTTTGGCCTATCATCCTCTCGAAACATGTTCGATTAGATGAAATTCCATCTAAAATCGATAGGTGACTTTGTTAATGCCCTAATTCTATCAATTTTTGAATAACTATGGATATTTGATTTTACCCTCTTCATTGGATACTCCAAGTTTGACGCACTCTACTTCTGAATCGCATCATTTTAGAGCACTCCCGATTTTTTGTATCATAGATTGGACCTTTGACGATACTTTCTCAGAAAATTGAATGAATACTTCCATTATTTTGGTCTGTACTATTTTTTATATGAAGGCATGTTTTCTTTTAACTTAAATGCTCTCCTATTATTTGAAACATTTATCTTATCAAAAAATGGACAACACCAGTCGATTTATCGTATCAAAGAACCCTTATTCTCATAATTTCAGTATTTTTTGAGAGGAAAAACATTTTTCGTCAAATATGTAGCTGGACTATAGTAAGGAAAATATTGTATTTTTCGCAATACTCCAAAAATATATTTTTGGCCTATCATCCTCTCGCAACATGTTCGATTAGATGAAATTCCATCTAAAATCGATAGGTGACTTTGTTAATGCCCTAATTCTATCAATTTTTGAATAACTATGGATATTTGATTTTACCCTCTTCATTGGATACTCCAAGATTGACGCACTCTATTTCTGAATCGCATCATTTTAGAGCACTCCCGATTTTTTATATCATAGAATGGACCTTTGTCGATACTTTCTCAGAAAATTTAATGAATACTTCCATTATTTTGGTCGGTACTATTTCCTATATGAAGGCATGTTTTCTTTTAACTTAAATGCCCTTCTTATATTTGAAACATTTATCTTATCGAAAAATGGACATCACCAGTCGACTTGTCGTATCAAAGAACCCTTATTCTCATAATTTCAGTATTTTTTGAGAGGTTTTTGTCAAATATGTAGCTGGACTATAGTAAGGAAAATATTGCATTTTTCGCAATATTCCCAAAATATATTTTTGGCCTATCATCCTCTCGAAACATGTTCGATTAGATGAAATTCCATCTATAATCGATAGGTGACTTTGTTAATGCCCAAATTCTATCAATTTTCGAATAACTATGGATATTTGATTTTACCCTCTTCATTGGATACTCCAAGTTTGACGCACTCTACTTCTGAATCGCATCATTTTAGAGCACTCCCGATTTTTTATATCATAGATTGGACCTTTGATGATACTTTCTCAGAAAATTGAATGAATACTTCCATTATTTTGGTCGGTACTATTTTTTATATGAAGGCATATTTTCTTTTAACTTAAATGCTCTTCTTATATTTGAAACATTTATCTCATCGAAAAATGGACAACACCAGTCGATTTGTCGTATCAAGGAACCCGTATTCTCATAATTTCAGTATTTTTTGAGAGGAACAACATTTTTGGTCAAATATGTAGCTGGACTATTGTAAGGAATATATTGCATTTTTCGCAATACTCCAAAAATATATTTTTGGCCTATCATCCTCTCGTAACATGTTCGATTAGATGAAATTACATCTATAATCGATAGGTGACTTTGTTAATGCCCTAATTCTATCAATTTTTGAATAACTATGGATATTTGATTTTACCCTCTTCATTGGATACTCCAAGTTTGACGCACTCTACTTCTGAATCGCATCATTTTAGAGCACTCCCGATTTTTTATATCATAGATTGGACCTTTGACGATACTTTCTCAGAAAATTGAATAAATACTTCCAATATTTTGGTCTGTACTATTTTTTATATGAAGGCATGTTTTCTTTTAACTTAAATGCTCTCCTAATATTTGAAACATTCATCTCATCGAAAAATGGACAACACCAGTCGATTTGTCGTATCAAGGAACCCGTATTCTCATAATTTCAGTATTTTTTGAGAGGAACAACATTTTTGGTCAAATATGTAGCTGGACTATAGTAAGGAATATATTGCATTTTTCGCAATACTCCAAAAATATATTTTTGGCCTATCATCCTCTCGAAACATGTTCGATTAGATGAAATTCCATCTATAATCGATAGGTGACTTTGTTAATGCCCTAATTCTATCAATTTTTGAATAACTATGGATATTTGATCTTACCCTCTTCATTGGATACTCCAAGTTTGACGCACTCTACTTCTGAATCGCATCATTTTAGAGCACTCCCGACTTTTTATATCATAGAATGGACCTTTGTCGATACTTTCTCAGAAAATTTAATGAATACTTCCATTATTTTGGTCGGTACTATTTCCTATATGAAGGCATGTTTTCTTTTAACTTAAATGCCCTTCTTATATTTGAAACATTTATCTTATCGAAAAATGGACATCACCAGTCGACTTGTCTTATCAAAGAACCCTTATTCTCATAATTTCAGTATTTTTTGAGAGATTTTTCGTCAAATATGTAGCTGGACTATAGTAAGGAAAATATTGCATTTTTCGCAATATTCCCAAAATATATTTTTGGCCTATCATCCTCTCGAAACATGTTCGATTAGATGAAATTCCATCTATAATCGATAGGTGACTTTGTTAATGCCCAAATTCTATCAATTTTCGAATAACTATGGATATTTGATTTTACCCTCTTCATTGGATACTCCAAGTTTGACGCACTCTACTTCTGAATCGCATCATTTTAGAGCACTCCCGATTTTTTATATCATAGATTGGACCTTTGATGATACTTTCTCAGAAAATTGAATGAATACTTCCATTATTTTGGTCGGTACTATTTTTTATATGAAGGCATATTTTCTTTTAACTTAAATGCTCTTCTTATATTTGAAACATTTATCTCATCGAAAAATGGACAACACCAGTCGATTTTTCGTATCAAGGAACCCGTATTCTCATAATTTCAGTATTTTTTGAGAGGAACAACATTTTTGGTCAAATATGTAGCTGGACTATAGTAAGGAATATATTGCATTTTTCGCAATACTCCAAAAATATATTTTTGGCCTATCATCCTCTCGTAACATGTTCGATTAGATGAAATTCCATCTATAATCGATAGGTGACTTTGTTAATGCCCTAATTCTATCAATTTTTGAATAACTATGGATATTTGATTTTACCCTCTTCATTGGATACTCCAAGTTTGACGCACTCTACTTCTGAATCGCATCATTTTAGAGCACTCACGATTTTTTATATCATAGATTGGACCTTTGACGATACTTTCTCAGAAAATTGAATAAATACTTCTAATATTTTGTTCTGTACTATTTTTTATATGAAGGCATGTTTTCTTTTAACTTAAATGCTCTCCTAATATTTGAAACATTTATCTCATCGAAAAATGGACAACACCAGTCGATTTGTCGTATCAAGGAACCCGTATTCTCATAATTTCAGTATTTTTTGAGAGGAACAACATTTTTGGTCAAATATGTAGCTGGACTATAGTAAGGAATATATTGCATTTTTCGCAATACTCCAAAAATATATTTTTGGCCTATCATCCTCTCGAAACATGTTCGATTAGATGAAATTCCATCTATAATCGATAGGTGAGTTTGATAATGCCCTAATTCTATCAATTTTTTAATAACTATGGATATTTGATCTTACCCCCTTCATTGGATACTCCAAGTTTGACGCACTCTACTTCTGAATCGCATCATTTTAGAGCACTCCCGACTTTTTATATCATAGAATGGACCTTTGTCGATACTTTCTCAGAAAATTTAATGAATACTTCCATTATTTTGGTCGGTACTATTTCCTATATGAAGGCATGTTTTCTTTTAACTTAAATGCCCTTCTTATATTTGAAACATTTATCTTATCGAAAAATGGACATCACCAGTCGACTTGTCTTATCAAAGAACCCTTATTCTCATAATTTCAGTATTTTTTGAGAGATTTTTCGTCAAATATGTAGCTGGACTATAGTAAGGAAAATATTGCATTTTTCGCAATATTCCCAAAATATATTTTTGGCCTATCATCCTCTCGAAACATGTTCGATTAGATGAAATTCCATCTATAATCGATAGGTGACTTTGTTAATGCCCTAATTCTATCAATTTTTGAATAACTATGGATATTTGATCTTACCCTCTTCATTGGATACTCCAAGTTTGACGCACTCTACTTCTGAATCGCATCATTTTAGAGCACTCCCGACTTTTTATATCATAGAATGGACCTTTGACGATACTTTCTCAGAAAATTGAATGAATACTTCCATTATTTTGGTCTGTACTATTTTTTATATGAAGGCATGTTTTCTTTTAACTTAAATGCTCTCCTATTATTTGAAACATTTATCTTATCGGAAAATGGACAACACCAGTCGATTTGTCGTATCAAAGAACCCGTATTCTCATAATTTCAGTATTGTTTGAGAGGAACAACATTTTTGGTCAAATATGTAGCTGGACTATAGTAAGGAATATATTGCATTTTTCGCAATACTCCAAAAATATATTTTTGGCCTATCATCCTCTCGAAACATGTTCGATTAGATGAAATTCCATCTATAATCGATAGGTGACTTTGTTAATGCCCTAATTCTATCAATTTTTGAATAACTATGGATATTTGATTTTACCCTCTTCATTGGATACTCCAAGTTTGACGCACTCTACTTCTGAATCGCATCATTTTAGAGCACTCCCGATTTTTTATATCATAGATTGGACCTTTGACGATACTTTCTCAGAAAATTGAATGAATACTTCCATTATTTTGGTCTGTACTATTTTTTATATGAAAGCATGTTTTCTTTTAACTTAAATGCTCTCCTCTTATTTGAAACATTCATCTTATCAAAAAATGGACAACACCAGTCGATTTATCGTATCAAAGAACCCTTATTCTCATAATTTCAGTATTATTTGAGAGGAAAAACATTTTTCGTCAAATATGTAGCTGGACTATAGTAAGGAAAATATTGCATTTTTCGCAATACTCCAAAAATATATTTTTGGCCTATCATCCTCTCGAAACATGTTCGATTAGATGAAATTCCATCTAAAATCGATAGGTGACTTTGTTAATGCCCTAATTCTATCAATTTTTGAATAACTATGGATATTTGATTTTACCCTCTTCATTGGATACTCCAAGTTTGACGCACTCTACTTCTGAATCGCATCATTTTAGAGCACTCCCGATTTTTTATATCATGGAATGGACCTTTGTCGATACTTTCTCAGAAAATTTAATAAATACTTCCATTATTTTGGTCGGTACTATTTTCTATATGAAGGCATGTTTTCTTTTAACTTAAATGCTCTTCTTATATTTGAAACATTTATATCATCGAAAAATGGACAACACCAGTCGATTTGTCGTATCAAGGAACCCGTATTCTCATAATTTCAGTATTTTTTGAGAGATTTTTCGTCAAATATGTAGCTGGACTATAGTAAGGAAAATATTGCATTTTTCGCAATATTCCCAAAATATATTTTTGGCCTATCATCCTCTCGAAACATGTTCGATTAGATGAAATTCCATCTATAATCGATAGGTGACTTTGTTAATGCCCTAATTCTATTAATTTTTGAATAACTATGGATATTTGATTTTACCCTCTTCATTGGATACTCCAAGTTTGACGCACTCTACTTCTGAATCGCATCATTTTAGAGCACTCCCGATTTTTTATATCATAGATTGGACTTTTGACGATACTTTCTCAGAAAATTGAATAAATACTTCCAATATTTTGGTCTGTACTATTTTTTATATGAAGGCATGTTTTCTTTTAACTTAAATGCTCTTCTATTATTTGAAACATTTATCTTATCGGAAAATGGACAACACCAGTCGATTTGTCGTATCAAGGAACCCGTATTCTCATAATTTCGGTATTGTTTGAGAGGAACAACATTTTTGGTCAAATATGTAGCTGGACTATAGTAAGGAAAATATTGTATTTTTCGCAATACTCCAAAAATATATTTTTGGCCTATCATCCTCTCGAAACATGTTCGATTAGATGAAATTCCATCTATAATCGATAGGTGACTTTGTTAATGCCCTAATTCTATCAATTTTTGAATAACTATGGATATTTGATTTTACCCTCTTCATTGGATACTCCAAGTTTGACGCACTCTACTTCTGAATCGCATCATTTTAGAGCACTCCCGATTTTTTACATCATAGATTGGACTTTTGACGATACTTTCTCAGAAAATTGAATTAATACTTCCAATATTTTGGTCTGTACTATTTTTTATATGAAGGCATGTTTTCTTTTAACTTAAATGCTCTCCTATTATTTGAAACATTTATCTTATCAAAAAATGGACAACACCAGTCGATTTTATCGTATCAAAGTACCCTTATTCTCATAATTTCAGTATTTTTTGAGAGGAAAAACATTTTTCGTCAAATATGTAGCTGGACTATAGTAAGGAAAATATTGTATTTTTCGCAATACTCCAAAAATATATTTTTGGCCTATCATCCTCTCGAAACATGTTCGATTAGATGAAATTCCATCTAAAATCGATAGGTGACTTTGTTAATGCCCTAATTCTATCAATTTTTGAATAACTATGGATATTTGATTTTACCCTCTTCATTGGATACTCCAAGATTGACGCACTCTACTTCTGAATCGCATCATTTTAGAGCACTCCCGATTTTTTATATCATAGAATGGACCTTTGTCGATACTTTCTCAGAAAATTTAATGAATACTTCCATTATTTTGGTCGGTACTATTTTCTATATGAAGGCATGTTTTCTTTTAACTTAAATGCTCTTCTTATATTTGGAACATTTATCTTATCGAAAAATGGACATCACCAGTCGATTTGTCGTATCAAGGAACCCGTATTCTCATAATTTCAGTATTTTTTGAGAGGAACAACATTTTTGGTCAAATATGTAGCTGGACTATAGTAAGGAATATATTGCATTTTTCGCAATATTCCCAAAATATATTTTTGGCCTATCATCCTCTCGAAACATGTTCGATTAGATGAAATTCCATCTATAATCGATAGGTGACTTTGTTAATGCCCAAATTCTATCAATTTTTGAATAACTATGGATAATTGATTTTACCCTCTTCATTGGATACTCCAAGTTTGACGCACTCTACTTCTGAATCGCATCATTTTAGAGCACTCCCGATTTTTTATATCATAGATTGGACCTTTGATGATACTTTCTCAGAAAATTGAATGAATACTTCCATTATTTTGGTCGGTACTATTTTTTATATGAAGGCATATTTTCTTTTAACTTAAATGCTCTTCTTATATTTGAAACATTTATCTCATCGAAAAATGGACAACACCAGTCGATTTGTCGTATCAAGGAACCCGTATTCTCATAATTTCAGTATTTTTTGAGAGGAACAACATTTTTGGTCAAATATGTAGCTGGACTATAGTAAGGAATATATTGCATTTTTCGCAATACTCTAAAAATATATTTTTGGCCTATCATCCTCTCGTAACATGTTCGATTAGATGAAATTCCATCTATAATCGATAGGTGACTTTGTTAATGCCCTAATTCTATCAATTTTTGAATAACTATGGATATTTGATTTTAGCCTCTTCATTGGATACTCCAAGTTTGACGCACTCTACTTCTGAATCGCATCATTTTAGAGCACTCCCGATTTTTTATATCATAGATTGGACCTTTGACGATACTTTCTCAGAAAATTGAATAAATACTTCCAATATTTTGGTCTGTACTATTTTTTATATGAAGGCATGTTTTCTTTTAACTTAAATGCTCTCCTAATATTTGAAACATTTATCTCATCGAAAAATGGACAACACCAGTCGATTTGTCGTATCAAGGAACCCGTATTCTCATAATTTCAGTATTTTTTGAGAGGAACAACATTTTTGGTCAAATATGTAAGGAATATATTGCATTTTTCGCAATACTCCAAAAATATATTTTTGGCCTATCATCCTCTCGAAACATGTTCGATTAGATGAAATTCCATCTATAATCGACAGGTGACTTTGTTAATGCCCTAATTCTATCAATTTTTGAATAACTATGGATATTTGATCTTACCCTCTTCATTGGATACTCCAAGTTTGACGCACTCTACTTCTGAATCGCATCATTTTAGAGCACTCCCGACTTTTTATATCATAGAATGGACCTTTGACGATACTTTCTCAGAAAATTGAATGAATACTTCCATTATTTTGGTCTGTACTATTTTTTATATGAAGGCATGTTTTCTTTTAACTTAAATGCTCTCCTATTATTTGAAACATTTATCTTATCGGAAAATGGACAACACCAGTCGATTTGTCGTATCAAGGAACCCGTATTCTCATAATTTCAGTATTGTTTGAGAGGAACAACATTTTTGGTCAAATATGTAGCTGGACTATAGTAAGGAATATATTGCATTTTTCGCAATACTCCAAAAATATATTTTTGGCCTATCATCCTCTCGAAACATGTTCGATTAGATGAAATTCCATCTAAAATCGATAGGTGACTTTGTTAATGCCCTAATCCTATCAATTTTTGAATAACTATGGATATTTGATTTTACCCTCTTCATTGGATACTCCAAGTTTGACGCACTCTACTTCTGAATCGCATCATTTTAGAGCACTCCCGACTTTTTATATCATAGAATGGACCTTTGACGATACTTTCTCAGAAAATTTAATGAATACTTCCATTATTTTGGTCGGTACTATTTTTTATATGAAGGCATGTTTTCTTCTAACTTAAATGCTCTTCTTATATTTGAAACATTTATCTCATCGAAAAATGGACAACACCAGTCGATTTGTCGTATCAAAGAACCCTTATTCTCATAATTTCAGTATTTTTTGAGAGGAAAAACATTTTTCGTCAAATATGTAGCTGGACTATAGTAAGGAAAATATTGTATTTTTCGCAATACTCCAAAAATATATTTTTGGCCTATCATCCTCTCGAAACATGTTCGATTAGATGAAATTCCATCTAAAATCGATATGTGACTTTGTTAATGCCCTAATTCTATCAATTTTTGAATAACTATGGATATTTGATTTTACCCTCTTCATTGGATACTCCAAGATTGACGCACTCTACTTCTGAATCGCATCATTTTAGAGCACTCCCGATTTTTTATATCATAGCATGGACCTTTGTCGATACTTTCTCAGAAAATTTAATGAATACTTCCATTATTTTGGTCGGTACTATTTTCTATATGAAGGCATGTTTTCTTTTAACTTAAATGCTCTTCTTATATTTGGAACATTTATCTTATCGAAAAATGGACATCACCAGTCGACTTGTCGTATCAAAGAACCCTTATTCTCATAATTTCAGTATTTTTTGAGAGATTTTTCGTCAAATATGTAGCTGGACTATAGTAAGGAAAATATTGCATTTTTCGCAATATTCCCAAAATATATTTTTGGCCTATCATCCTCTCGAAACATGTTCGATTAGATGAAATTCCATCTATAATCGATAGGTGACTTTGTTAATGCCCAAATTCTATCAATTTTTGAATAACTATGGATATTTGATTTTACCCTCTTCATTGGATACTCCAAGTTTGACGCACTCTACTTCTGAATCGCATCACTTTAGAGCACTCCCGATTTTTTATATCATAGATTGGACCTTTGATGATACTTTCTCAGAAAATTGAATGAATACTTCCATTATTTTGGTCGGTACTATTTTTTATATGAAGGCATATTTTCTTTTAACTCAAATGCTCTTCTTATATTTGAAACATTTATCTCATCGAAAAATGGACAACACCAGTCGATTTGTCGTATCAAGGAACCCGTATTCTCATAATTTCAGTATTTTTTGAGAGGAACAACATTTTTGGTCAAATATGTAGCTGGACTTATAGTAAGGAATATATTGCATTTTTCGCAATACTCTAAAAATATATTTTTGGCCTATCATCCTCTCGTAACATGTTCGATTAGATGAAATTCCATCTATAATCGATAGGTGACTTTGTTAATGCCCTAATTCTATCAATTTTTGAATAACTATGGATATTTGATTTTACCCTCTTCATTGGATACTCCAAGTTTGACGCACTCTACTTCTGAATCGCATCATTTTAGAGCACTCACGATTTTTTATATCATAGATTGGACCTTTGACGATACTTTCTCAGAAAATTGAATAAATACTTCTAATATTTTGTTCTGTACTATTTTTTATATGAAGGCATGTTTTCTTTTAACTTAAATGCTCTCCTAATATTTGAAACATTTATCTCATCGAAAAATGGACAACACCAGTCGATTTGTCGTATCAAGGAACCCGTATTCTCATAATTTCAGTATTTTTTGAGAGGAACAACATTTTTGGTCAAATATGTAGCTGGACTATAGTAAGGAATATATTGCATTTTTCGCAATACTCCAAAAATATATTTTTGGCCTATCATCCTCTCGAAACATGTTCGATTAGATGAAATTCCATCTATAATCGATAGGTGACTTTGATAATGCCCTAATTCTATCAATTTTTTAATAACTATGGATATTTGATCTTACCCTCTTCATTGGATACTCCAAGTTTGACGCACTCTACTTCTGAATCGCATCATTTTAGAGCACTTCCGACTTTTTATATCATAGAATGGACCTTTGTCGATACTTTCTCAGAAAATTTAATGAATACTTCCATTATTTTGGTCGGTACTATTTCCTATATGAAGGCATGTTTTCTTTTAACTTAAATGCCCTTCTTATATTTGAAACATTTATCTTATCGAAAAATGGACATCACCAGTCGACTTGTCTTATCAAAGAACCCTTATTCTCATAATTTCAGTATTTTTTGAGAGATTTTTCGTCAAATATGTAGCTGGACTATAGTAAGGAAAATATTGCATTTTTCGCAATATTCCCAAAATATATTTTTGGCCTATCATCCTCTCGAAACATGTTCGATTAGATGAAATTCCATCTATAATCGATAGGTGACTTTGTTAATGCCCTAATTCTATCAATTTTTGAATAACTATGGATATTTGATCTTACCCTCTTCATTGGATACTCCAAGTTTGACGCACTCTACTTCTGAATCGCATCATTTTAGAGCACTCCCGACTTTTTATATCATAGAATGGACCTTTGACGATACTTTCTCAGAAAATTGAATGAATACTTCCATTATTTTGGTCTGTACTATTTTTTATATGAAGGCATGTTTTCTTTTAACTTAAATGCTCTCCTATTATTTGAAACATTTATCTTATCGGAAAATGGACAACACCAGTCGATTTGTCGTATCAAAGAACCCGTATTCTCATAATTTCAGTATTGTTTGAGAGGAACAACATTTTTGGTCAAATATGTAGCTGGACTATAGTAAGGAATATATTGCATTTTTCGCAATACTCCAAAAATATATTTTTGGCCTATCATCCTCTCGAAACATGTTCGATTAGATGAAATTCCATCTATAATCGATAGGTGACTTTGTTAATGCCCTAATTCTATCAATTTTTGAATAACTATGGATATTTGATTTTACCCTCTTCATTGGATACTCCAAGTTTGACGCACTCTACTTCTGAATCGCATCATTTTAGAGCACTCCCGATTTTTTATATCATAGATTGGACCTTTGACGATACTTTCTCAGAAAATTGAATGAATACTTCCATTATTTTGGTCTGTACTATTTTTTATATGAAAGCATGTTTTCTTTTAACTTAAATGCTCTCCTCTTATTTGAAACATTCATCTTATCAAAAAATGGACAACACCAGTCGATTTATCGTATCAAAGAACCCTTATTCTCATAATTTCAGTATTATTTGAGAGGAAAAACATTTTTCGTCAAATATGTAGCTGGACTATAGTAAGGAAAATATTGCATTTTTCGCAATACTCCAAAAATATATTTTTGGCCTATCATCCTCTCGAAACATGTTCGATTAGATGAAATTCCATCTAAAATCGATAGGTGACTTTGTTAATGCCCTAATTCTATCAATTTTTGAATAACTATGGATATTTGATTTTACCCTCTTCATTGGATACTCCAAGTTTGACGCACTCTACTTCTGAATCGCATCATTTTAGAGCACTCCCGATTTTTTATATCATGGAATGGACCTTTGTCGATACTTTCTCAGAAAATTTAATAAATACTTCCATTATTTTGGTCGGTACTATTTTCTATATGAAGGCATGTTTTCTTTTAACTTAAATGCTCTTCTTATATTTGAAACATTTATATCATCGAAAAATGGACAACACCAGTCGATTTGTCGTATCAAGGAACCCGTATTCTCATAATTTCAGTATTTTTTGAGAGATTTTTCGTCAAATATGTAGCTGGACTATAGTAAGGAAAATATTGCATTTTTCGCAATATTCCCAAAATATATTTTTGGCCTATCATCCTCTCGAAACATGTTCGATTAGATGAAATTCCATCTATAATCGATAGGTGACTTTGTTAATGCCCTAATTCTATTAATTTTTGAATAACTATGGATATTTGATTTTACCCTCTTCATTGGATACTCCAAGTTTGACGCACTCTACTTCTGAATCGCATCATTTTAGAGCACTCCCGATTTTTTATATCATAGATTGGACTTTTGACGATACTTTCTCAGAAAATTGAATAAATACTTCCAATATTTTGGTCTGTACTATTTTTTATATGAAGGCATGTTTTCTTTTAACTTAAATGCTCTCCTATTATTTGAAACATTTATCTTATCGGAAAATGGACAACACCAGTCGATTTGTCGTATCAAGGAACCCGTATTCTCATAATTTCGGTATTGTTTGAGAGGAACAACATTTTTGGTCAAATATGTAGCTGGACTATAGTAAGGAAAATATTGTATTTTTCGCAATACTCCAAAAATATATTTTTGGCCTATCATCCTCTCGAAACATGTTCGATTAGATGAAATTCCATCTATAATCGATAGGTGACTTTGTTAATGCCCTAATTCTATCAATTTTTGAATAACTATGGATATTTGATTTTACCCTCTTCATTGGATACTCCAAGTTTGACGCACTCTACTTCTGAATCGCATCATTTTAGAGCACTCCCGATTTTTTACATCATAGATTGGACTTTTGACGATACTTTCTCAGAAAATTGAATTAATACTTCCAATATTTTGGTCTGTACTATTTTTTATATGAAGGCATGTTTTCTTTTAACTTAAATGCTCTCCTATTATTTGAAACATTTATCTTATCAAAAAATGGACAACACCAGTCGATTTTATCGTATCAAAGTACCCTTATTCTCATAATTTCAGTATTTTTTGAGAGGAAAAACATTTTTCGTCAAATATGTAGCTGGACTATAGTAAGGAAAATATTGTATTTTTCGCAATACTCCAAAAATATATTTTTGGCCTATCATCCTCTCGAAACATGTTCGATTAGATGAAATTCCATCTAAAATCGATAGGTGACTTTGTTAATGCCCTAATTCTATCAATTTTTGAATAACTATGGATATTTGATTTTACCCTCTTCATTGGATACTCCAAGATTGACGCACTCTACTTCTGAATCGCATCATTTTAGAGCACTCCCGATTTTTTATATCATAGAATGGACCTTTGTCGATACTTTCTCAGAAAATTTAATGAATACTTCCATTATTTTGGTCGGTACTATTTTCTATATGAAGGCATGTTTTCTTTTAACTTAAATGCTCTTCTTATATTTGGAACATTTATCTTATCGAAAAATGGACATCACCAGTCGATTTGTGGTATCAAGGAACCCGTATTCTCATAATTTCAGTATTTTTTGAGAGGAACAACATTTTTGGTCAAATATGTAGCTGGACTATAGTAAGGAATATATTGCATTTTTCGCAATATTCCCAAAATATATTTTTGGCCTATCATCCTCTCGAAACATGTTCGATTAGATGAAATTCCATCTATAATCGATAGGTGACTTTGTTAATGCCCAAATTCTATCAATTTTTGAATAACTATGGATAATTGATTTTACCCTCTTCATTGGATACTCCAAGTTTGACGCACTCTACTTCTGAATCGCATCATTTTAGAGCACTCCCGATTTTTTATATCATAGATTGGACCTTTGATGATACTTTCTCAGAAAATTGAATGAATACTTCCATTATTTTGGTCGGTACTATTTTTTATATGAAGGCATATTTTCTTTTAACTTAAATGCTCTTCTTATATTTGAAACATTTATCTCATCGAAAAATGGACAACACCAGTCGATTTGTCGTATCAAGGAACCCGTATTCTCATAATTTCAGTATTTTTTGAGAGGAACAACATTTTTGGTCAAATATGTAGCTGGACTATAGTAAGGAATATATTGCATTTTTCGCAATACTCTAAAAATATATTTTTGGCCTATCATCCTCTCGTAACATGTTCGATTAGATGAAATTCCATCTATAATCGATAGGTGACTTTGTTAATGCCCTAATTCTATCAATTTTTGAATAACTATGGATATTTGATTTTACCCTCTTCATTGGATACTCCAAGATTGACGCACTCTACTTCTGAATCGCATCATTTTAGAGCACTCCCGATTTTTTATATCATAGAATGGACCTTTGTCGATACTTTCTCAGAAAATTTAATGAATACTTCCATTATTTTGGTCGGTACTATTTTCTATATGAAGGCATGTTTTCTTTTAACTTAAATGCTCTTCTTATATTTGGAACATTTATCTTATCGAAAAATGGACATCACCAGTCGATTTGTCGTATCAAGGAACCCGTATTCTCATAATTTCAGTATTTTTTGAGAGGAACAACATTTTTGGTCAAATATGTAGCTGGACTATAGTAAGGAATATATTGCATTTTTCGCAATATTCCCAAAATATATTTTTGGCCTATCATCCTCTCGAAACATGTTCGATTAGATGAAATTCCATCTATAATCGATAGGTGACTTTGTTAATGCCCAAATTCTATCAATTTTTGAATAACTATGGATAATTGATTTTACCCTCTTCATTGGATACTCCAAGTTTGACGCACTCTACTTCTGAATCGCATCATTTTAGAGCACTCCCGATTTTTTATATCATAGATTGGACCTTTGATGATACTTTCTCAGAAAATTGAATGAATACTTCCATTATTTTGGTCGGTACTATTTTTTATATGAAGGCATATTTTCTTTTAACTTAAATGCTCTTCTTATATTTGAAACATTTATCTCATCGAAAAATGGACAACACCAGTCGATTTGTCGTATCAAGGAACCCGTATTCTCATAATTTCAGTATTTTTTGAGAGGAACAACATTTTTGGTCAAATATGTAGCTGGACTATAGTAAGGAATATATTGCATTTTTCGCAATACTCTAAAAATATATTTTTGGCCTATCATCCTCTCGTAACATGTTCGATTAGATGAAATTCCATCTATAATCGATAGGTGACTTTGTTAATGCCCTAATTCTATCAATTTTTGAATAACTATGGATATTTGATTTTACCCTCTTCATTGGATACTCCAAGTTTGACGCACTCTACTTCTGAATCGCATCATTTTAGAGCACTCCCGATTTTTTATATCATAGATTGGACCTTTGACGATACTTTCTCAGAAAATTGAATAAATACTTCCAATATTTTGGTCTGTACTATTTTTTATATGAAGGCATGTTTTCTTTTAACTTAAATGCTCTCCTAATATTTGAAACATTTATCTCATCGAAAAATGGACAACACCAGTCGATTTGTCGTATCAAGGAACCCGTATTCTCATAATTTCAGTATTTTTTGAGAGGAACAACATTTTTGGTCAAATATGTAAGGAATATATTGCATTTTTCGCAATACTCCAAAAATATATTTTTGGCCTATCATCCTCTCGAAACATGTTCGATTAGATGAAATTCCATCTATAATCGACAGGTGACTTTGTTAATGCCCTAATTCTATCAATTTTTGAATAACTATGGATATTTGATCTTACCCTCTTCATTGGATACTCCAAGTTTGACGCACTCTACTTCTGAATCGCATCATTTTAGAGCACTCCCGACTTTTTATATCATAGAATGGACCTTTGACGATACTTTCTCAGAAAATTGAATGAATACTTCCATTATTTTGGTCTGTACTATTTTTTATATGAAGGCATGTTTTCTTTTAACTTAAATGCTCTCCTATTATTTGAAACATTTATCTTATCGGAAAATGGACAACACCAGTCGATTTGTCGTATCAAGGAACCCGTATTCTCATAATTTCAGTATTGTTTGAGAGGAACAACATTTTTGGTCAAATATGTAGCTGGACTATAGTAAGGAATATATTGCATTTTTCGCAATACTCCAAAAATATATTTTTGGCCTATCATCCTCTCGAAACATGTTCGATTAGATGAAATTCCATCTAAAATCGATAGGTGACTTTGTTAATGCCCTAATCCTATCAATTTTTGAATAACTATGGATATTTCATTTTACCCTCTTCATTGGATACTCCAAGTTTGACGCACTCTACTTCTGAATCGCATCATTTTAGAGCACTCCCGACTTTTTATATCATAGAATGGACCTTTGACGATACTTTCTCAGAAAATTTAATGAATACTTCCATTATTTTGGTCGGTACTATTTTTTATATGAAGGCATGTTTTCTTCTAACTTAAATGCTCTTCTTATATTTGAAACATTTATCTCATCGAAAAATGGACAACACCAGTCGATTTGTCGTATCAAAGAACCCTTATTCTCATAATTTCAGTATTTTTTGAGAGGAAAAACATTTTTCGTCAAATATGTAGCTGGACTATAGTAAGGAAAATATTGTATTTTTCGCAATACTCCAAAAATATATTTTTGGCCTATCATCCTCTCGAAACATGTTCGATTAGATGAAATTCCATCTAAAATCGATATGTGACTTTGTTAATGCCCTAATTCTATCAATTTTTGAATAACTATGGATATTTGATTTTACCCTCTTCATTGGATACTCCAAGATTGACGCACTCTACTTCTGAATCGCATCATTTTAGAGCACTCCCGATTTTTTATATCATAGCATGGACCTTTGTCGATACTTTCTCAGAAAATTTAATGAATACTTCCATTATTTTGGTCGGTACTATTTTCTATATGAAGGCATGTTTTCTTTTAACTTAAATGCTCTTCTTATATTTGGAACATTTATCTTATCGAAAAATGGACATCACCAGTCGACTTGTCGTATCAAAGAACCCTTATTCTCATAATTTCAGTATTTTTTGAGAGATTTTTCGTCAAATATGTAGCTGGACTATAGTAAGGAAAATATTGCATTTTTCGCAATATTCCCAAAATATATTTTTGGCCTATCATCCTCTCGAAACATGTTCGATTAGATGAAATTCCATCTATAATCGATAGGTGACTTTGTTAATGCCCAAATTCTATCAATTTTTGAATAACTATGGATATTTGATTTTACCCTCTTCATTGGATACTCCAAGTTTGACGCACTCTACTTCTGAATCGCATCATTTTAGAGCACTCCCGATTTTTTATATCATAGATTGGACCTTTGATGATACTTTCTCAGAAAATTGAATGAATACTTCCATTATTTTGGTCGGTACTATTTTTTATATGAAGGCATATTTTCTTTTAACTCAAATGCTCTTCTTATATTTGAAACATTTATCTCATCGAAAAATGGACAACACCAGTCGATTTGTCGTATCAAGGAACCCGTATTCTCATAATTTCAGTATTTTTTGAGAGGAACAACATTTTTGGTCAAATATGTAGCTGGACTTATAGTAAGGAATATATTGCATTTTTCGCAATACTCTAAAAATATATTTTTGGCCTATCATCCTCTCGTAACATGTTCGATTAGATGAAATTCCATCTATAATCGATAGGTGACTTTGTTAATGCCCTAATTCTATCAATTTTTGAATAACTATGGATATTTGATTTTACCCTCTTCATTGGATACTCCAAGTTTGACGCACTCTACTTCTGAATCGCATCATTTTAGAGCACTCCCGATTTTTTATATCATAGATTGGACCTTTGACGATACTTTCTCAGAAAATTGAATTAATACTTCCAATATTTTGGTCTGTACTATTTTTTATATGAAGGCATGTTTTCTTTTAACTTAAATGCTCTCCTAATATTTGAAACATTTATCTCATCGAAAAATGGACAACACCAGTCGATTTGTCGTATCAAGGAACCCGTATTCTCATAATTTCAGTATTTTTTGAGAGGAACAACATTTTTGGTCAAATATGTAGCTGGACTATAGTAAGGAATATATTGCATTTTTCGCAATACTCCAAAAATATATTTTTGGCCTATCATCCTCTCGAAACATGTTCGATTAGATGAAATTCCATCTATAATCGATAGGTGACTTTGTTAATGCCCTAATTCTATCAATTTTTGAATAACTATGGATATTTGATTTTACCCTCTTCATTGGATACTCCAAGTTTGACGCACTCTACTTCTGAATCGCATCATTTTAGAGCACTCCCGACTTTTTATATCATAGAATGGACCTTTGACGATACTTTCTCAGAAAATTGAATGAATACTTCCATTATTTTGGTCTGTACTATTTTTTATATGAAGGCATGTTTTCTTTTAACATAAATGCTCTCCTATTATTTGAAACATTTATCTTATCGGAAAATGGACAACACCAGTCGATTTGTCGTATCAAGGAACCCGTATTCTCATAATTTCAGTATTGTTTGAGAGGAACAACATTTTTGGTCAAATATGTAGCTGGACTATAGTAAGGAATATATTGCATTTTTCGCAATACTCCAAAAATATATTTTTGGCCTATCATCCTCTCGAAACATGTTCGATTAGATGAAATTCCATCTAAAATCGATAGGTGACTTTGTTAATGCCCTAATTCTATCAATTTTTGAATAACTATGGATAATTGATTTTACCCTCTTCATTGGATACTCCAAGTTTGACGCACTCTACTTCTGAATCGCATCATTTTAGACCACTCCCGATTTTTTATATCATAGAATGGACCTTTGTCGATACTTTCTCAGAAAATTTAATGAATACTTCCATTATTTTGGTCGGTACTATTTTCTATATGAAGGCATGTTTTCTTTTAACTTAAATGCTCTTCTTATATGTGAAACATTTATCTTATCGAAAAATGGACATCACCAGTCGACTTGTCGTATCAAAGAACCCTTATTCTCATAATTTCAGTATTTTTTGAGAGATTTTTCGTCAAATATGTAGCTGGACTATAGTAAGGAAAATATTGCATTTTTCGCAATATTCCCAAAATATATTTTTGGCCTATCATCCTCTCGAAACATGTTCGATTAGATGAAATTCCATCTATAATCGATAGGTGACTTTGTTAATGCCCTAATTCTATCAATTTTTGAATAACTATGGATATTTGATTTTCCCCTTTGCATTGGATACTCCAAGTTTGACGCACTCTACTTCTGAATCGCATCATTTTAGAGCACTCCCGATTTTTTATATCATAGATTGGACTTTTGACGATACTTTCTCAGAAAATTTAATGAATACTTCCATTATTTTGGTCGGTACTATTTTCTATATGAAGGCATGTTTTCTTTTAACTTAAATGCTCTTCTGATATGTGAAACATTTATCTTATCGAAAAATGGACATCACCAGTCGACTTGTCGTATCAAAGAACCCTTATTCTCATAATTTCAGTATTTTTTGAGAGATTTTTCGTCAAATATGTAGCTGGACTATAGTAAGGAAAATATTGCATTTTTCGCAATATTCCCAAAATACATTTTTGGCCTATCATCCTCTCGAAACATGTTCGATTAGATGAAATTCCATCTATAATCGATAGGTGACTTTGTTAATGCCCTAATTCTATCAATTTTTGAATAACTATGGATATTTGATTTTACCCTCTTCATTGGATACTCCAAGTTTGACGCACTCTACTTCTGAATCGCATCATTTTAGAGCACTCCCGATTTTTTATATCATAGATTGGACTTTTGACGATACTTTCTCAGAAAATTGAATAAATACTTCCAATATTTTGGTCTGTACTATTTTTTATATGAAGGCATGTTTTCTTTTAACTTAAATGCTCTCCTAATATTTGAAACATTTATCTCATCGAAAAATGGACAACACCAGTCGATTTGTCGTATCAAGGAACCCGTATTCTCATAATTTCAGTATTTTTTAAGAGGAACAACATTTTTGGTCAAATATGTAGCTGGACTATAGTAAGGAATATATTGCATTTTTCGCAATACTCCAAAAATATATTTTTGGCCTATCATCCTCTCGTAACATGTTCGATTAGATGAAATTCCATCTATAATCGATAGATGACTTTGTTAATGCCCTAATTCTATCAATTTTTGAATAACTATGGATATTTGATTTTACCCTCTTCATTGGATACTCCAAGTTTGACGCACTCTACTTCTGAATCGCATCATTTTAGAGCACTCCCGATTTTTTATATCATAGATTGGACTTTTGACGATACTTTCTCAGAAAATTGAATAAATACTTCCAATATTTTGGTCTGTACTATTTTTTATATGAAGGCATGTTTTCTTTTAACTTAAATGCTCTCCTAATATTTGAAACATTTATCTCATCGAAAAATGGACAACACCAGTCGATTTGTCGTATCAAGGAACCCGTATTCTCATAATTTCAGTATTTTTTGAGAGGAACAACATTTTTGGTCAAATATGTAGCTCGACTATAGTAAGGAATATATTGCATTTTTCGCAATACTCCAAAAATATATTTTTGGCCTTTCATCCTCTCGAAACATGTTCGATTAAATGAAATTCCATCTATTATCGATAGGTGACTTTGTTAATGCCCTAATTCTATCAATTTTTGAATAACTATGGATATTTGATCTTACCCTCTTCATTGGATACTCCAAGTTTGACGCACTCTACTTCTGAATCGCATCATTTTAGAGCACTCCCGACTTTTTATATCATAGAATGGACCTTTGACGATACTTTCTCAGAAAATTTAATGAATACTTCCATTATTTTGGTCGGTACTATTTTTTATATGAAGGCATGTTTTCTTTTAACTTAAATGCACTTCTTATATTTGAAACATTTATCTCATCTAAAAATGGACAACATCAGTCGATTTGTCGTATCAAAGAACCCTTATTCTCATAATTTCAGTATTTTTTGAGAGATTTTTCGTCAAATATGTAGCTGGACTATGGTAAGGAAAATATTGCATTTTTCGCAATACTCCCAAAATATATTTTTGACCTATCATTCTCTCGAAACATGTTCGATTAGATGAAATTTCATCTTAAATCGATAGGTGACTTTGTTAATGCCCTAATTCTATCAATTTTTGAATAACTATGGATATTTGATTTTACCCTCTTCATTGGATACTCCAAGTTTGACGCACTCTACTTCTGAATCGCATCATTTTAGAGCACTCCCGATTTTTTATATCATAGATTGGACTTTTGACGATACTTTCTCAGAAAATTGAATAAATACTTCCATTATTTTCGTCTGTACTATTTTTTATATTAAGGCATGTTTTCTTTTAACTTAAATGCTCTCCTAATATTTGAAACATTCATCTCATCGAAAAATGGACAACACCAGTCGATTTGTCGTATCAAAGAACCCTTATTCTCATAATTTCTGTATTTTTTGAGAGATTTTTCGTCAAATATGTAGCTGGACTATAGTAAGGAAAATATTGCATTTTTCGCAATATTCCCAAAATATATTTTTGGCCTATCATCCTCTCGAAACATGTTCGATTAGATGAAATTCCATCTATAATCGATAGGTGACTTTGTTAATGCCCTAATTCTATCAATTTTTGAATAACTATGGATATTTGATTTTACCCTCTTCATTGGATACTCCAAGTTTGACGCACTCTACTTCTGAATCGCATCATTTTAGAGCACTCCCGATTTTTTATATCATAGATTGGACTTTTGACGATACTTTCTCAGAAAATTGAATAAATACTTCCAATATTTTGGTCTGTACTATTTTTTATATGAAGGCATGTTTTCTTTTAACTTAAATGCTCTCCTAATATTTGAAACATTTATCTCATCGAAAAATGGACAACACCAGTCGATTTGTCGTATCAAGGAACCCGTATTCTCATAATTTCAGTATTTTTTGAGAGGAACAACATTTTTGGTCAAATATGTAGCTCGACTATAGTAAGGAATATATTGCATTTTTCGCAATACTCCAAAAATATATTTTTGGCCTTTCATCCTCTCGAAACATGTTCGATTAGATGAAATTCCATCTATAATCGATAGGTGACTTTGTTAATGCCCTAATTCTATCAATTTTTGAATAACTATGGATATTTGATTTTACCCTCTTCATTGGATACTCCAAGTTTGACGCACTCTACTTCTGAATCGCATCATTTTAGAGCACTCCCGATTTTTTATATCATAGATTGGACTTTTGACGATACTTTCTCAGAAAATTGAATAAATACTTCCAATATTTTGGTCTGTACTATTTTTTATATGAAGGCATGTTTTCTTTTAACTTAAATGCTCTCCTAATATTTGAAACATTTATCTCATCGAAAAATGGACAACACCAGTCGATTTGTCGTATCAAGGAACCCGTATTCTCATAATTTCAGTATTTTTTGAGAGGAACAACATTTTTGGTCAAATATGTAGCTGGACTATAGTAAGGAATATATTGCATTTTTCGCAATACTCCAAAAATATATTTTTGGCCTATCATCCTCTCGTAACATGTTCGATTAGATGAAATTCCATCTATAATCGATAGGTGACTTTGTTAATGCCCTAATTCTATCAATTTTTGAATAACTATGGATATTTGATTTTACCCTCTTCATTGGATACTCCAAGTTTGACGCACTCTACTTCTGAATCGCATCATTTTAGAGCACTCCCGATTTTTTATATCATAGATTGGACTTTTGACGATACTTTCTCAGAAAATTGAATAAATACTTCCAATATTTTGGTCTGTACTATTTTTTATATGAAGGCATGTTTTCTTTTAACTTAAATGCTCTCCTAATATTTGAAACATTCATCTCATCGAAAAATGGACAACACCAGTCGATTTGTCGTATCAAGGAACCCGTATTCTCATAATTTCAGTATTTTTTGAGAGGAACAACATTTTTGGTCAAATATGTAGCTCGACTATAGTAAGGAATATATTGCATTTTTCGCAATACTCCAAAAATATATTTTTGTCCTTTCATCCTCTCGAAACATGTTCGATTAGATGAAATTCCATCTATAATCGATAGGTGACTTTGTTAATGCCCTAATTCTATCAATTTTTGAATAACTATGGATATTTGATCTTACCCTCTTCATTGGATACTCCAAGTTTGACGCACTCTACTTCTGAATCGCATCATTTTAGAGCACTCCCGACTTTTTATATCATAGAATGGACCTTTGACGATACTTTCTCAGAAAATTTAATGAATACTTCCATTATTTTGGTCGGTACTATTTTTTATATGAAGGCATGTTTTCTTTTAACTTAAATGCACTTCTTATATTTGAAACATTTATCTCATCTAAAAATTGACAACATCAGTCGATTTGTCGTATCAAAGAACCCTTATTCTCATAATTTCAGTATTTTTTGAGAGATTTTTCGTCAAATATGTAGCTGGACTATGGTAAGGAAAATATTGCATTTTTCGCAATACTCCCAAAATATATTTTTGACCTATCATTCTCTCGAAACATGTTCGATTAGATGAAATTTCATCTTAAATCGATAGGTGACTTTGTTAATGCCCTAATTCTATCAATTTTTGAATAACTATGGATATTTGATTTTACCCTCTTCATTGGATACTCCAAGTTTGACGCACTCTACTTCTGAATCGCATCATTTTAGAGCACTCCCGATTTTTTATATCATAGATTGGACTTTTGACGATACTTTCTCAGAAAATTGAATGAATACTTCCATTATTTTGGTCTGTACTATTTTTTATATGAAGGCATGTTTTCTTTTAACTTAAATGCTCTCCTATTATTTGAAACATTTATCTTATCAAAAAATGGACAACACCAGTCGATTTGTCGTATCAAAGAATCCTTATTCTCATAATTTCAGTATTTTTTGAGAGGAAAAACATTTTTCGTCAAATATGTAGCTGGAAAATATTGCATTTTTCGCAATACTCCCAAAATATATTTTTGACCTATCATTCTCTCGAAACATGTTCGATTAGATGAAATTCCATCTATAATCGATAGGTGACTTTGTTAATGCCCTAATTCTATCAATTTTTGAATAACTATGGATATTTGATCTTACCCTCTTCATTGGATACTCCAAGTTTGACGCACTCTACTTCTGAATCGCATCATTTTAGAGCACTCCCGACTTTTTATATCATAGAATGGACCTTTGTCGAACCTTTCTCAGAAAATTTAATGAATACTTCCATTATTTTGGTCGGTACTATTTTCTATATGAAGGCATGTTTTCTTTTAACTTAAATGCTCTTCTGATATGTGAAACATTTATCTTATCGAAAAATGGACATCACCAGTCGACTTGTCGTATCAAAGAACCCTTATTCTCATAATTTCAGTATTTTTTGAGAGATTTTTCGTCAAATATGTAGCTGGACTATAGTAAGGAAAATATTGCATTTTTCGCAATATTCCCAAAATACATTTTTGGCCTATCATCCTCTCGAAACATGTTCGATTAGATGAAATTCCATCTATAATCGATAGGTGACTTTGTTAATGCCCTAATTCTATCAATTTTTGAATAACTATGGATATTTGATTTTACCCTCTTCATTGGATACTCCAAGTTTGACGCACTCTACTTCTGAATCGCATCATTTTAGAGCACTCCCGATTTTTTATATCATAGATTGGACTTTTGACGATACTTTCTCAGAAAATTGGATAAATACTTCCAATATTTTGGTCTGTACTATTTTTTATATGAAGGCATGTTTTCTTTTAACTTAAATGCTCTCCTAATATTTGAAACATTTATCTCATCGAAAAATGGACAACACCAGTCGATTTGTCGTATCAAGGAACCCGTATTCTCATAATTTCAGTATTTTTTGAGAGGAACAACATTTTTGGTCAAATATGTAGCTGGACTATAGTAAGGAATATATTGCATTTTTCGCAATACTCCAAAAATATATTTTTGGCCTTTCATCCTCTCGAAACATGTTCGATTAGATGAAATTCCATCTATAATCGATAGGTGACTTTGTTAATGCCCTAATTCTATCAATTTTTGAATAACTATGGATATTTGATCTTACCCTCTTCATTGGATACTCCAAGTTTGACGCACTCTACTTCTGAATCGCATCATTTTAGAGCACTCCCGACTTTTTATATCATAGAATGGACCTTTGACGATACTTTCTCAGAAAATTTAATGAATACTTCCATTATTTTGGTCGGTACTATTTTTTATATGAAGGCATGTTATCTTTTAACTTAAATGCACTTCTTATATTTGAAACATTTATCTCATCTAAAAATGGACAACATCAGTCGATTTGTCGTATCAAAGAACCCTTATCCTCATAATTTCAGTATTTTTTGAGAGATTTTTCGTCAAATATGTAGCTGGACTATGGTAAGGAAAATATTGCATTTTTCGCAATACTCCCAAAATATATTTTTGACCTATCATTCTCTCGAAACATGTTCGATTAGATGAAATTTCATCTTAAATCGATAGGTGACTTTGTTAATGCCCTAATTCTATCAATTTTTGAATAACTATGGATATTTGATTTTACCCTCTTCATTGGATACTCCAAGTTTGACTCACTCTTCTTCTGAATCGCATCATTTTAGAGCACTCCCGATTTTTTAAATCATAGATTGGACCTTTGACGATACTTTCTCAGAAAATTGAATAAATACTTCCATTATTTTGGTCTGTACTATTTTTTATATGAAGGCATGTTTTCTTTTAACTTAAATGCTCTCCTAATATTTGAAACATTTATCTCATCGAAAAATGGACAACACCAGTCGATTTGTCGTATCAAGGAACCCGTATTCTCATAATTTCAGTATTTTTTGAGAGGAACAACATTTTGGTCAAATATGTAGCTGGACTATAGTAAGGAATATATTGCATTTTTCGCAATACTCCAAAAATATATTTTTGGCCTATCATCCTCTCGAAACATGTTCGATTAGATGAAATTCCATCTATAATCGATAGGTGACTTTGTTAATGCCCTAATTCTATCAATTTTTGAATAACTATGGATATTTGATTTTACCCTCTTCATTGGATACTCCAAGTTTGACGCACTCTACTTCTGAATCGCATCATTTTAGAGCACTCCCGATTTTTTATATCATAGATTGGACTTTTGACGATACTTTCTCAGAAAATTGAATAAATACTTCCATTATTTTCGTCTGTACTATTTTTTATATTAAGGCATGTTTTCTTTTAACTTAAATGCTCTCCTAATATTTGAAACATTCATCTCATCGAAAAATGGACAACACCAGTCGATTTGTCGTATCAAAGAACCCTTATTCTCATAATTTCTGTATTTTTTGAGAGATTTTTCGTCAAATATGTAGCTGGACTATAGTAAGGAAAATATTGCATTTTTCGCAATATTCCCTAAATATATTTTTGGCCTATCATCCTCTCGAAACATGTTCGATTATATGAAATTCCATCTATAATCGATAGGTGACTTTGTTAATGCCCTAATTCTATCAATTTTTGAATAACTATGGATATTTGATTTTACCCTCTTCATTGGATACTCCAAGTTTGACGCACTCTACTTCTGAATCGCATCATTTTAGAGCACTCCCGATTTTTTATATCATAGAATGGACCTTTGACGATACTTTCTCAGAAAATTTAATGAATACTTCCATTATTTTGGTCGGTACTATTTTTTATATGAATGCATGTTTTCTTTTAACTTAAATGCTCTCCTAATATTTGAAACATTTATCTCATCGAAAAATGGACAACACCAGTCGATTTGTCGTATCAAGGAACCCGTATTCTCATAATTTCAGTATTTTTTGAGAGGAACAACATTTTTGGTCAAATATGTAGCTGGACTATAGTAAGGAATATATTGCATTTTTCGCAATACTCCAAAAATATATTTTTGGCCTTTCATCCTCTCGAAACATGTTCGATTATATGAAATTCCATCTATAATCGATAGGTGACTTTCTTAATGCTCTAATTCTATCAATTTTTGAATAACTATGAATATTTGATTTTACCCTCTTCATTGGATACTCCAAGTTTGACGCACTCTACTTCTGAATCGCATCATTTCAGAGCACTCCCGATTTTTTATATCATAGATTGGACCTTTGACGATACTTTCTCAGAAAATTGAATAAATACTTCCATTATCTTGGTCTGTACTATTTTTTATATGAAGGCATGTTTTCTTTTAACTTAAATGCTCTTTTTATATTTGAAACATTTATCTTATCGAAAAATGGACAACACCCGTCGATTTGTCGTATCAAAGAACCCTTATTCTCATAATTTCAGTATTTTTTGAGAGATTTTTCGTCAAATATGTATCTGGACTATAGTAAGGAAAATATTGCATTTTTCGCAATACTCCCAAAATATATTTATGGCCTATCATTCTCTCGAAACATGTTCGATTAGATGAAATTTCATCTTAAATCGATAGGTGACTTTGTTAATGCCCTAATTCTATCAATTTTTGAATAACTATGGATATTTGATTTTACCCTCTTCATTGGATACTCCAAGTTTGACGCACTCTACTTCTGAATCGCATCATTTTAGAGCACTCCCGATTTTTCATATCATAGATTGGACCTTTGACGATACTTTCTCAGAAAATTGAATAAATACTTCCATTATTTTGGGCTGTACTATTTTTTATATGAAGGCATGTTTTCTTTTAACTTAAATGCTCTCCTAATATTTGAAACATTTATCATATCGAAAAATGGACAACACCAGTCGATTTGTCGTATCAAGGAACCCGTATTCTCATAATTTCAGTATTTTTTGAGAGGAACAACATTTTTGGTCAAATATGTAGCTGGACTATAGTAAGGAATATATTGCATTTTTCGCAATACTCCAAAAATATATTTTTGGCCTATCATCCTCTCGAAACATATTCGATTAGATGAAATTCCATCTATAATCGATAGGTGACTTTGTAAATGCCCTAATTCTATCAATTTTTGAATAACTATGGATATTTGATTTTACTCTCTTCATTGGATACTCCAAGTTTGACGCACTCTACTTCTGAATCGCATCATTTTAGAGCACTCCCGATTTTTTATATCATAGAATGGACCTTCGACGAGTCTTTTTCAGAAAATTTAATGAATACTTCCATTATTTTCGTCTGTACTATTTTTTATATTAAGGCATGTTTTCTTTTAACTTAAATGCTCTCCTAATATTTGAAACATTCATCTCATCGAAAAATGGACAACACCAGTCGATTTGTCGTATCAAAGAACCCTTATTCTCATAATTTCTGTATTTTTTGAGAGATTTTTCGTCAAATATGTAGCTGGACTATAGTAAGGAAAATATTGCATTTTTCGCAATATTCCCAAAATATATTTTTGGCCTATCATCCTCTCGAAACATGTTCGATTAGATGAAATTCCATCTATAATCGATAGGTGACTTTGTTAATGCCCTAATTCTATCAATTTTTGAATAACTATGGATATTTGATTTTACCCTCTTCATTGGATACTCCAAGTTTGACGCACTCTACTTCTGAATCGCATCATTTTAGAGCACTCCCGATTTTTTATATCATAGATTGGACTTTTGACGATACTTTCTCAGAAAATTGAATAAATACTTCCAATATTTTGGTCTGTACTATTTTTTATATGAAGGCATGTTTTCTTTTAACTTAAATGCTCTCCTAATATTTGAAACATTTATCTCATCGAAAAATGGACAACACCAGTCGATTTGTCGTATCAAGGAACCCGTATTCTCATAATTTCAGTATTTTTTGAGAGGAACAACATTTTTGGTCAAATATGTAGCTCGACTATAGTAAGGAATATATTGCATTTTTCGCAATACTCCAAAAATATATTTTTGGCCTTTCATCCTCTCGAAACATGTTCGATTAGATGAAATTCCATCTATAATCGATAGGTGACTTTGTTAATGCCCTAATTCTATCAATTTTTGAATAACTATGGATATTTGATTTTACCCTCTTCATTGGATACTCCAAGTTTGACGCACTCTACTTCTGAATCGCATCATTTTAGAGCACTCCCGATTTTTTATATCATAGATTGGACTTTTGACGATACTTTCTCAGAAAATTGAATAAATACTTCCAATATTTTGGTCTGTACTATTTTTTATATGAAGGCATGTTTTCTTTTAACTTAAATGCTCTCCTAATATTTGAAACATTTATCTCATCGAAAAATGGACAACACCAGTCGATTTGTCGTATCAAGGAACCCGTATTCTCATAATTTCAGTATTTTTTGAGAGGAACAACATTTTTGGTCAAATATGTAGCTGGACTATAGTAAGGAATATATTGCATTTTTCGCAATACTCCAAAAATATATTTTTGGCCTATCATCCTCTCGTAACATGTTCGATTAGATGAAATTCCATCTATAATCGATAGGTGACTTTGTTAATGCCCTAATTCTATCAATTTTTGAATAACTATGGATATTTGATTTTACCCTCTTCATTGGATACTCCAAGTTTGACGCACTCTACTTCTGAATCGCATCATTTTAGAGCACTCCCGATTTTTTATATCATAGATTGGACTTTTGACGATACTTTCTCAGAAAATTGAATAAATACTTCCAATATTTTGGTCTGTACTATTTTTTATATGAAGGCATGTTTTCTTTTAACTTAAATGCTCTCCTAATATTTGAAACATTCATCTCATCGAAAAATGGACAACACCAGTCGATTTGTCGTATCAAGGAACCCGTATTCTCATAATTTCAGTATTTTTTGAGAGGAACAACATTTTTGGTCAAATATGTAGCTCGACTATAGTAAGGAATATATTGCATTTTTCGCAATACTCCAAAAATATATTTTTGTCCTTTCATCCTCTCGAAACATGTTCGATTAGATGAAATTCCATCTATAATCGATAGGTGACTTTGTTAATGCCCTAATTCTATCAATTTTTGAATAACTATGGATATTTGATCTTACCCTCTTCATTGGATACTCCAAGTTTGACGCACTCTACTTCTGAATCGCATCATTTTAGAGCACTCCCGACTTTTTATATCATAGAATGGACCTTTGACGATACTTTCTCAGAAAATTTAATGAATACTTCCATTATTTTGGTCGGTACTATTTTTTATATGAAGGCATGTTTTCTTTTAACTTAAATGCACTTCTTATATTTGAAACATTTATCTCATCTAAAAATTGACAACATCAGTCGATTTGTCGTATCAAAGAACCCTTATTCTCATAATTTCAGTATTTTTTGAGAGATTTTTCGTCAAATATGTAGCTGGACTATGGTAAGGAAAATATTGCATTTTTCGCAATACTCCCAAAATATATTTTTGACCTATCATTCTCTCGAAACATGTTCGATTAGATGAAATTTCATCTTAAATCGATAGGTGACTTTGTTAATGCCCTAATTCTATCAATTTTTGAATAACTATGGATATTTGATTTTACCCTCTTCATTGGATACTCCAAGTTTGACGCACTCTACTTCTGAATCGCATCATTTTAGAGCACTCCCGATTTTTTATATCATAGATTGGACTTTTGACGATACTTTCTCAGAAAATTGAATGAATACTTCCATTATTTTGGTCTGTACTATTTTTTATATGAAGGCATGTTTTCTTTTAACTTAAATGCTCTCCTATTATTTGAAACATTTATCTTATCAAAAAATGGACAACACCAGTCGATTTGTCGTATCAAAGAATCCTTATTCTCATAATTTCAGTATTTTTTGAGAGGAAAAACATTTTTCGTCAAATATGTAGCTGGAAAATATTGCATTTTTCGCAATACTCCCAAAATATATTTTTGACCTATCATTCTCTCGAAACATGTTCGATTAGATGAAATTCCATCTATAATCGATAGGTGACTTTGTTAATGCCCTAATTCTATCAATTTTTGAATAACTATGGATATTTGATCTTACCCTCTTCATTGGATACTCCAAGTTTGACGCACTCTACTTCTGAATCGCATCATTTTAGAGCACTCCCGACTTTTTATATCATAGAATGGACCTTTGTCGAACCTTTCTCAGAAAATTTAATGAATACTTCCATTATTTTGGTCGGTACTATTTTCTATATGAAGGCATGTTTTCTTTTAACTTAAATGCTCTTCTGATATGTGAAACATTTATCTTATCGAAAAATGGACATCACCAGTCGACTTGTCGTATCAAAGAACCCTTATTCTCATAATTTCAGTATTTTTTGAGAGATTTTTCGTCAAATATGTAGCTGGACTATAGTAAGGAAAATATTGCATTTTTCGCAATATTCCCAAAATACATTTTTGGCCTATCATCCTCTCGAAACATGTTCGATTAGATGAAATTCCATCTATAATCGATAGGTGACTTTGTTAATGCCCTAATTCTATCAATTTTTGAATAACTATGGATATTTGATTTTACCCTCTTCATTGGATACTCCAAGTTTGACGCACTCTACTTCTGAATCGCATCATTTTAGAGCACTCCCGATTTTTTATATCATAGATTGGACTTTTGACGATACTTTCTCAGAAAATTGGATAAATACTTCCAATATTTTGGTCTGTACTATTTTTTATATGAAGGCATGTTTTCTTTTAACTTAAATGCTCTCCTAATATTTGAAACATTTATCTCATCGAAAAATGGACAACACCAGTCGATTTGTCGTATCAAGGAACCCGTATTCTCATAATTTCAGTATTTTTTGAGAGGAACAACATTTTTGGTCAAATATGTAGCTGGACTATAGTAAGGAATATATTGCATTTTTCGCAATACTCCAAAAATATATTTTTGGCCTTTCATCCTCTCGAAACATGTTCGATTAGATGAAATTCCATCTATAATCGATAGGTGACTTTGTTAATGCCCTAATTCTATCAATTTTTGAATAACTATGGATATTTGATCTTACCCTCTTCATTGGATACTCCAAGTTTGACGCACTCTACTTCTGAATCGCATCATTTTAGAGCACTCCCGACTTTTTATATCATAGAATGGACCTTTGACGATACTTTCTCAGAAAATTTAATGAATACTTCCATTATTTTGGTCGGTACTATTTTTTATATGAAGGCATGTTATCTTTTAACTTAAATGCACTTCTTATATTTGAAACATTTATCTCATCTAAAAATGGACAACATCAGTCGATTTGTCGTATCAAAGAACCCTTATCCTCATAATTTCAGTATTTTTTGAGAGATTTTTCGTCAAATATGTAGCTGGACTATGGTAAGGAAAATATTGCATTTTTCGCAATACTCCCAAAATATATTTTTGACCTATCATTCTCTCGAAACATGTTCGATTAGATGAAATTTCATCTTAAATCGATAGGTGACTTTGTTAATGCCCTAATTCTATCAATTTTTGAATAACTATGGATATTTGATTTTACCCTCTTCATTGGATACTCCAAGTTTGACTCACTCTTCTTCTGAATCGCATCATTTTAGAGCACTCCCGATTTTTTAAATCATAGATTGGACCTTTGACGATACTTTCTCAGAAAATTGAATAAATACTTCCATTATTTTGGTCTGTACTATTTTTTATATGAAGGCATGTTTTCTTTTAACTTAAATGCTCTCCTAATATTTGAAACATTTATCTCATCGAAAAATGGACAACACCAGTCGATTTGTCGTATCAAGGAACCCGTATTCTCATAATTTCAGTATTTTTTGAGAGGAACAACATTTTGGTCAAATATGTAGCTGGACTATAGTAAGGAATATATTGCATTTTTCGCAATACTCCAAAAATATATTTTTGGCCTATCATCCTCTCGAAACATGTTCGATTAGATGAAATTCCATCTATAATCGATAGGTGACTTTGTTAATGCCCTAATTCTATCAATTTTTGAATAACTATGGATATTTGATTTTACCCTCTTCATTGGATACTCCAAGTTTGACGCACTCTACTTCTGAATCGCATCATTTTAGAGCACTCCCGATTTTTTATATCATAGATTGGACTTTTGACGATACTTTCTCAGAAAATTGAATAAATACTTCCATTATTTTCGTCTGTACTATTTTTTATATTAAGGCATGTTTTCTTTTAACTTAAATGCTCTCCTAATATTTGAAACATTCATCTCATCGAAAAATGGACAACACCAGTCGATTTGTCGTATCAAAGAACCCTTATTCTCATAATTTCTGTATTTTTTGAGAGATTTTTCGTCAAATATGTAGCTGGACTATAGTAAGGAAAATATTGCATTTTTCGCAATATTCCCTAAATATATTTTTGGCCTATCATCCTCTCGAAACATGTTCGATTATATGAAATTCCATCTATAATCGATAGGTGACTTTGTTAATGCCCTAATTCTATCAATTTTTGAATAACTATGGATATTTGATTTTACCCTCTTCATTGGATACTCCAAGTTTGACGCACTCTACTTCTGAATCGCATCATTTTAGAGCACTCCCGATTTTTTATATCATAGAATGGACCTTTGACGATACTTTCTCAGAAAATTTAATGAATACTTCCATTATTTTGGTCGGTACTATTTTTTATATGAATGCATGTTTTCTTTTAACTTAAATGCTCTCCTAATATTTGAAACATTTATCTCATCGAAAAATGGACAACACCAGTCGATTTGTCGTATCAAGGAACCCGTATTCTCATAATTTCAGTATTTTTTGAGAGGAACAACATTTTTGGTCAAATATGTAGCTGGACTATAGTAAGGAATATATTGCATTTTTCGCAATACTCCAAAAATATATTTTTGGCCTTTCATCCTCTCGAAACATGTTCGATTATATGAAATTCCATCTATAATCGATAGGTGACTTTCTTAATGCTCTAATTCTATCAATTTTTGAATAACTATGAATATTTGATTTTACCCTCTTCATTGGATACTCCAAGTTTGACGCACTCTACTTCTGAATCGCATCATTTCAGAGCACTCCCGATTTTTTATATCATAGATTGGACCTTTGACGATACTTTCTCAGAAAATTGAATAAATACTTCCATTATCTTGGTCTGTACTATTTTTTATATGAAGGCATGTTTTCTTTTAACTTAAATGCTCTTTTTATATTTGAAACATTTATCTTATCGAAAAATGGACAACACCCGTCGATTTGTCGTATCAAAGAACCCTTATTCTCATAATTTCAGTATTTTTTGAGAGATTTTTCGTCAAATATGTATCTGGACTATAGTAAGGAAAATATTGCATTTTTCGCAATACTCCCAAAATATATTTATGGCCTATCATTCTCTCGAAACATGTTCGATTAGATGAAATTTCATCTTAAATCGATAGGTGACTTTGTTAATGCCCTAATTCTATCAATTTTTGAATAACTATGGATATTTGATTTTACCCTCTTCATTGGATACTCCAAGTTTGACGCACTCTACTTCTGAATCGCATCATTTTAGAGCACTCCCGATTTTTCATATCATAGATTGGACCTTTGACGATACTTTCTCAGAAAATTGAATAAATACTTCCATTATTTTGGTCTGTACTATTTTTTATATGAAGGCATGTTTTCTTTTAACTTAAATGCTCTCCTAATATTTGAAACATTTATCATATCGAAAAATGGACAACACCAGTCGATTTGTCGTATCAAGGAACCCGTATTCTCATAATTTCAGTATTTTTTGAGAGGAACAACATTTTTGGTCAAATATGTAGCTGGACTATAGTAAGGAATATATTGCATTTTTCGCAATACTCCAAAAATATATTTTTGGCCTATCATCCTCTCGAAACATATTCGATTAGATGAAATTCCATCTATAATCGATAGGTGACTTTGTAAATGCCCTAATTCTATCAATTTTTGAATAACTATGGATATTTGATTTTACTCTCTTCATTGGATACTCCAAGTTTGACGCACTCTACTTCTGAATCGCATCATTTTAGAGCACTCCCGATTTTTTATATCATAGAATGGACCTTCGACGAGTCTTTTTCAGAAAATTTAATGAATACTTCCATTATTTTGGTCGGTACTATTTTTTATATGAAGGCATGTTTTCTTTTAACTTAAATGCTCTTCTTATATTTGAAACATTTATTTTATCGAAAAATGGACAACACCAGTCGATTTGTCGTATCAAAGAACCCTTATTCTCATAATTCCAGTATTTTTCGAGAGGAACAATATTTTTGGTCAAATATGTAGCTGGACTATATATAGTAAGGAATATATTGCATTTTTCGCCATACCCCAAAAATATATTTTTGGCCTATCATCCTCTCGAAACATGTTCGATTAGATGAAATTCCATCTATAATCGATAGGTGACTTTGTTAATGCCCTAATTCTATCAATTTTTGAATAACTATGGATATTTGATTTTACTCTCTTCATTGGATACTCCAAGTTTGACGCACTCTACTTCTGAATCGCATCATTTTAGAGCACTCCCGATTTTTTATATCATAGAATGGACCTTCGACGAGTCTTTTTCAGAAAATTGAATGAATACTTCCATTATCTTGGTCTGTACTGTTTTTTATATGAAGGCATGTTTTCTTTTAACTTAAATGCTCTCCTAATATTTGAAACATTTATCTTATCGAAAAATGGACAACACCAGTCGATTTGTCGTATCAAAGAACCCTTATTCTCATAATTTCAGTATTTTTCGAGAGGAAAAACATTTTTCGTCAAATATGTAGCTGGACTATAGTAAGGAAAATATTGCATTTTTCGCAATACTCCCAAAATATATTTTTGGCCTATCATCCTCTCGAAACATGTTCGATTAGATGAAATTTCATCTAAAATCGATAGGTGACTTTGTTAATGCCCTGATTCTATCAATTATTGAATAACTATGGATATTTGATTTTACCCTCTTCATTGGATACTCCAAGTTTGACGCACTCTACTTCTAAATCGCATCATTTTAGAGCACTCCCGATTTTTTATATCATAGATTGGACCTTTGACGATACTTTCTCAGAAACTTGAATGGATACTTCCATTATTTTGGTCTGTACTATTTTTCATATAAAGGCATGTTTTCTTTCAACTTAAATGCTCCCCTAATATTTGAAATATTCATCTTATCGAAAAATGGACAACACCAGTCGATTTGTCGTATCAAAGAACCCGTATTCTCATAATTTCAGTTTTTTTTGAGAGGAAAAACATTTTTCGTCAAATATGTAGCTGGACTATATATATAGTAAGGAAAATATTGCATTTTTCGCGATACTCCAAAAATATACTTTTGGCCTGTCATCCTCTCGAAACATGTTCGATTAGATGAAATTCCATCTAAAATCGATAGGTGACTTTGTTAATGCCCTAATTCTATCAATTTTTGAATAACTATGGATATTTGATTTTACCCTCTTCATTGGATACTGCAAGTTTGACGCACTCTACTTCTGAATCGCATCATTTTAGAGCACTCCCGATTTTTTATATCATAGAATGGACCTTTGACGATAGTTTCTCAGAAAATTCAATGAATACTTCCATTATTTTGGTCGGTACTATTTTTTATATGAAGGCATGTTTTCTTTTAACTTAAATGCTCTTCTTATATTTGAAACATTTATCTTATCGAAAAATGGACAACACCAGTCGATTTGTCGTATCAAAGAACCCTTATTCTCATAATTTCAGTATTTTTTGAGAGATTTTTCGTCAAATATGTAGCTGGACTATAGTAAGGAAAATATTGCATTTTTCGCAATACTCCCAAAATATATTTTTGGCCTATCATTCTCTCGAAACATGTTCGATTAGATGAAATTTCATTTAAAATCGATAGGTGACTTTGTTAATGCCCTAATTCTATAAATTTTTGAATAACTTTGGATATTTGATTTTACCCTCTTCATTGGATACTCCAAGTTTGACGCACTCTACTTCTGAATCGCATCATTTCAGAGCACCTCCGATTTATTATATCATAGAATGGACCTTTGACGATACTTTCTCAGAAAATTTAATAAATACTTCCATTATTTTGGTCGGTACTATTTTTTATATGAGGGCATGTTTTCTTTTAACTTAAATGCTCTTCTTATATTTGAAACATTTATCTTATCGAAAAATGGACAACACCAGTCGATTTGTCGTGTCAAGGAACCCGTATTCTCATAATTTCAGTATTTTTCGAGAGGAACAACATTTTTGGTCAAATATGTTGCTGGACTATAGTAAGGAATATATTGCATTTTTCGCAATACTCCAAAAATATATTTTTGGCCTATCATCCTCTCGAAACATGTTCGATTAGATGAAATTCCATCTATAATCGATAGGTGACTTTGTTAATGCACTAATTCTATCAATTTTTGAATAACTATGGATATTTGATTTTACCCTCTTCATTGGATACACCAAGTTTGACGCACTCTACTTCTGAATCGCATCATTTTAGAGCACTCCCGATTTTTCATATCATAGATTGGACCTTTGACGATACTTTCTCAGAAAATTGAATGAATACTTCTATTATTTTGGTCTGTACTATTTTTTATATAAAGGCATGTTTTCTTTCAACTTAAATGCTCTCCTAATATTTGAAACATTCATCTTATCGAAAAATGGACAACACCAGTCGATTTGTCGTATCAAAGAACCCTTATTCTCATAATTTCAGTATTTTTTGAGAGGAAAAACATTTTTCGTCAAATATGTAGCTGGACTATAGTAAGGAAAATATTGCATTTTTCGCAATACTCCAAAAATATTTTTGGCCTATCATCCTCTCGAAACATGTTCGATTAGATGAAATTCCATCTAAAATCGATAGGTGACTTTGTTAATGCCATAATTCCATCAATTTTTGAATAACTATGGATATTTGATTTTACCCTCTTCATTGGATACTCCAAGTTTGACGCACTCTACTTCTGAATCGCATCATTTTAGAGCACTTCCGATTTTATATATCATAGATTGGACCTTTGACGATACTTCCTCAGAAAATTGAATCAATACTTCCATTATTTTGGTCTGTACTATTTTTTATATGAAGGCATGTTTTCTTTTAACTTAAATGCTCTCCTAATATTTGAAACATTTATCTCATCGAAAAATGGACAACACCAGTCGATTTGTCGTGTCAAGGAACCCGTATTCTCATAATTTCAGTATTTTTCGAGAGGAACAACATTTTTGGTCAAATATGTAGCTGGACTATAAAGGAATATATTGCATTTTTCGCAATACTCCAAAAATATATTTTTGGCCTATCATCCTCTCGAAACATGTTCGATTAGATGAAATTCCATCTATAATCGATAGGTGACTTTGTTAATGCCCTAATTCCATCAATTTTTGAATAACTATGGATATTTGATTTTACCCTCTTCATTGGATACTCCAAGTTTGACGCACTCTACTTCTGAATCGCATCATTTAAGAGCACTCCCGATTTTCTATATCATAGATTGGACCTTTGACGATACTTCCTCAGAAAATTGAATAAATACTTCCATTATTTTGGTCTGTACTAATTTTTATATGAAGGCATGTTTTCTTTTAACTTAAATGCTCTCCTAATATTTGAAACATTTATCTCATCGAAAAATGGACAACACCAGTCGATTTGTCGTATCAAGGAACCCGTATTCTCATAATTTCAGTATTTTTCGAGAGGAAAAACATTTTTCGTCAAATATGTAGCTGGACTATAGTAAGGAAAATATTGCATTTTTCGCAATACTCCAAAAATATATTTTTGGCCTATCATCCTCTCGAAACATGTTCGATTAGATGAAATTCCATCTAAAATCGATAGGTGACTTTGTTAATGCCCTAATTCTATATATTTTTTATATGAAGGCATGTTTTCTTTTAACTTAAATGCGCTTCTTATATTTGAAACGTTTATCTTATCGAAAAATGGACAACACCAGTCGATTTGTCGTATCAAAGAACCCTTATTCTCATAATTTCAGTATTTTTTGAGAGATTTTTCGTCAAATATGTAGCTGGACTATAGTAAGGAAAATATTGCATTTTTCGCAATACTCCCAAAATATATTTTTGGCCTATCATTCTCTCGAAACATGTTCGATTAGATGAAATTTCATTTAAAATCGATAGGTGACATTCTTAATGCCCTAATTCTATCAATTTTTAAATAACTATGGATATTTGATTTTATCCTCTTCATTGGATACTCCAAGTTTGACGCACTCTACTTCTGAATCGCATCATTTTAGAGCACTCTTGATTTTTTATATCATAGATTGGACCTTTGACGAGACTTTCTCTGAAAATTGAATGAATACTTCCATTATTTTGGTCTGTACTATTTTTTATATGAAGGCATGTTTTCTTCTAACTTAACTGCTCTTCTTATATTTGAAACATTTATCTTATCGAAAAATTGACAACACCAGTCGATTTATCGTATCAAAGAACCCTTATTCTCATAATTTCAGTATTTTTTGAGAGGAAATACATTTTTCGTCAAATATGTAGCTGGACTATAGTAAGGAAAATATTGCATTTTTCGCAATACTCCAAAAATATATTTTTGGCCTATCATCCTCTCGAAACATGTTCGATTAGATGGAATTCCATCTAAAATTGATAGGTGACTTTGTTAATCCCCTAATTCTATCAATTTTTGAATAACTTGGATATTTGATTTTACCCTCTCCATTGGATTCTCCAAGTTTAACGCACTCTACTTCTGAATCGCATCATTTTAGAGCACTCCCGATTCTTTATATCATAGAATGGACCTTTGACGATACTTTCTCAGAAAATTTAATGAATACTTCCATTATTTTGGTCTGTACTATTTTTTATATGAAGGCATGTTTTCTTTTAACTTAAATGCTCTTCTTATATTTGAAACATTTATCTTATCGAAAAATGGACAACACCAGTCGATTTGTCGTATCAAAGAACCCTTATTCTCATAATTTCAGTATTTTTTGAGAGGAAATACATTTTTCGTCAAGTATGTAAGGAAAATATTGCATTTTTCGCAATACTCCCAAAATATATTTTTGGCCTATCATCCTCTCGAAACATGTTCGATTAGATGAAATTTCATCTAAATTCGATAGGTGACTTTGTCAATGCACTAATTCTATCAATTTTTGAATAACTATGGATATTTGATTTTACCCTCTTCATTGGATACTCCAAGTTTGACGCACTCTACTTCTGAATCGCATCATTTTAGAGCACTCCCGATTTTTTATATCATAGATTGGACCTTTGACGATACTTTGTCAGAAAATTGAATGAATACTTCCATTATTTTAGTCTGTACTATTTTTTATATGAAGGCATGTTTTCTTTTAACTTAAATGCTCTCCTAATATTTGAAACATTTATCTTATCGAAAAATGGACAACACCAGTCGATTTGTTGTATCAAGGAACCCTTATTCTAATAATTTCAGTATTTTTTGAGAGGAAGAACATTTTTCGTCAAATATGTAGCTGGACTATAGTAAGGAAAATATTGCATTTTTCGCAATACTCCCAAAATATATTTTTGGCCTATCATCCTCTCGAAACATGTTCCATTAGATGAAATTTCATCTAAAATCGATAGGTGACTTTGTTAATGCACTAATTCTATCAATTTTTGAATAACTATGGATATTTGATTTTACCCTCTTCATTGGATACTCCAAGTTTGACGCACTCTACTTCTGAATCGCATCATTTTAGAGCACTCTTGATTTTTTATATCATAGATTGGACCTTTGACGATACTTTCTCTGAATATTGAATGAATACTTCCATTATTTTGGTCTGTACTATTTTTTATATGAAGGCATGTTTTCTTTTAACTTAAATGCTCTTCTTATATTTGAAACATTTATCTTATCGAAAAATGGACACCAGTCGATTTGTCGTACCAAAGAACCCCTATTCTCATAATTTCAGTATTTTTTGAGAGGAAATACATTTTTCGTCAAATATGTAAGGAAAATATTGCATTTTTCGCAATACTCCCAAAATATATTTTTGGCCTATCATCCTCTCGAAACATGTTCGATTAGATCAAATTTCATCTAGATTCGATAGGTGACTTTGTTAATGCACTAATTCTATCAATTTTTGAATAACTATGGATATTTGATTTTACCCTCTTCATTGGATACTCCAAGTTTGACGCACTCTACTTCTGAATCGCATCATTTTAGAGCACTCTCGATTTTTTATATCATAGATTGGACCTTTGACGATACTTTCCCTGAATATTGAATGAATACTTCCATTATTTTGGTCTGTACTATTTTTTATATGAAGGCATGTTTTCTTTTAACTTAAATGCTCTTCTTATATTTGAAACATTTATCTTATCGAAAAATGGACAACACCAGTCGATTTGTCGTATCAAAGAACCCCTATTCTCATAATTTCAGTATTTTTTGAGAGGAAATACATTTTTCGTCAAATATGTAAGGAAAATATTGCATTTTTCGCAATACTCCCAAAATATATTTTTGGCCTATCATCCTCTCAAAACATGTTCGATTAGATGAAATTTCATCTAGATTCGATAGGTGACTTTGTTAATGCACTAATTCTATCAATTTTTGAATAACTATGGATATTTGATTTTACCCTCTTCATTGGATACTCCAAGTTTGACGCACTCTACTTCTGAATCGCATCATTTTAGAGCACTCCCGATTTTTTATATCATAGATTGGACCTTTGACGATACTTTCTCAGAAAATTGAATGAATACTTCCATTATTTTGGTCTGTACTATTTTTTATATGAAGGCATGTTTTCTTTTAACTTAAATGCTCTCCTAATATTTGAAACATTTCTCTTATCGAAAAATGGACAACACCAGTCGATTTGTTGTATCAAGGAACCCTCATTCTCATAATTTCAGTATTTTTTGAGAGGAAAAACATTTTTCGTCAAATATGTAGCTGGACTATAGTTAGGAAAATATTGCATTTTTCGCAATACTCCCAAAATATATTTTTGGCCTATCATTCTCTCGAAACATGTTCCATTAGATGAAAATTCATCTAAAATCGATAGGTGACTTTGTTAATGCACTAATTCTATCAATTTTTTAATAACTTTGGATATTTGATTTTACCCTCTTCATTGGATACTCCAAGTTTGACGCACTCTACTTCTGAATCGCATCATTTTAGAGCACTCCCGATTTTTTATATCATAGATTGGACCTTTGACGATACTTTCTCAGAAAATTGAATGAATACTTCCATTATTTTGGTCTGTACTATTTTTTATATGAAGGCATGTTTTCTTTTAACTTAAATGCTCATGCTCTCCTAATATTCGAAACATTTATCTTATCGAAAAATGGACAACACCAGTCGATTTGTCGTATCAAAGAACCCGTATTCTCATAATTTCAGTATTTTTTGAGAGGAAAAACATTTTTCGTCAAATATGTAGCTGGACTATATATAGTAAGGAAAATATTGCATTTTTCGCAATACTCCCAAAATATATTTTTGGCCTATCATCCTCTCGAAACATGTTCCATTAGATGAAATTTCATCTAAAATCGATAGGTGACTTTGTTAATGCACTAATTCTATCAATTTTTGAATAACTATGGATATTTGATTTTACCCTCTTCATTGGATACTACAAGTTTGACGCACTCTACTTCTGAATCGCATCATTTTAGAGCACTCCCAATTTTTTATATCATAGATTGGACCTTTGACGATACTTTCTCAGAAAATTGAATGAATACTCCCATTATTTTGGTCTGGACTATTTTTTATATGAAGGCATGTTTTCTTTTAACTAAAATGCTCTCCTAATATTTGAAACATTTATCTCATCGAAAAATGGACAACACCAGTCGATTTGTCGTATCAAGGAACCCGTATTCTCATAATTTCAGTATTTTTTGAGAGGAACAACATTTTTGGTCAAATATGTAGCTGGACTATAGTAAGGAATATATTGCATTTTTCGCAATACTCCAAAAATATATTTTTGGCCTATCATCCTCTCTAAACATGTTCGATTAGATGAAATTCCATCTATAATCGATGGGTGACTTTGTTAATGCCCTAATTCTATCAATTTTTGAATAACTATGGATATTTGATTTTACCCTCTTCATTGCATACTCCAAGTTTGACGCACTCTACTTCTGAATCGCATCATTTTAGAGCACTCCCGATTTTTTATATCATAGATTGGACCTTTGACGATACTTTCTCAGAAAATTGAATGAATACTTCCATTATTTTGGTCTGTACTATTTTTTATATGAAGGCATGTTTTCTTTTAACTTAAATGCTCTTCATATATTTGAAACATTTATCTTATCGAAAAATGGACACCAGTCGATTTGTCGTATCAAAGAACCCCTATTCTCATAATTTCAGTATTTTTTGAGAGGAAATACATTTTTCGTCAAATATGTAAGGAAAATATTGCATTTTTCGCAATACTCCCAAAATATATTTTTGGCCTATCATCCTCTCGAAACATGTTCGATTAGATGAAATTTCATCTAGATTCGATAGGTGACTTTGTTAATGCACTAATTCTATCAATTTTTGAATAACTATGGATATTTGATTTTACCCTCTTCATTGGATACTCCAAGTTTGACGCACTCTACTTCTGAATCGCATCATTTTAGAGCACTCTCGATTTTTTATATCATAGATTGGACCTTTGACGATACTTTCTCTGAATATTGAATGAATACTTCCATTATTTTGGTCTGTACTATTTTTTATATGAAGGCATGTTTTCTTTTAACTTAAATGCTCTTCTTATATTTGAAACATTTATCTTATCGAAAAATGGACAACACCAGTCGATTTGTCGTATCAAAGAACCCCTATTCTCATAATTTCAGTATTTTTTGAGAGGAAATACATTTTTCGTCAAATATGTAAGGAAAATATTGCATTTTTCGCAATACTCCCAAAATATATTTTTGGCCTATCATCCTCTCAAAACATGTTCGATTAGATGAAATTTCATCTAGATTCGATAGGTGACTTTGTTAATGCACTAATTCTATCAATTTTTGAATAACTATGGATATTTGATTTTACCCTCTTCATTGGATACTCCAAGTTTGACGCACTCTACTTCTGAATCGCATCAATTTAGAGCACTCCCGATTTTTTATATCATAGATTGGACCTTTGACGATACTTTCTCAGAAAATTGAATGAATACTTCCATTATTTTGGTCTGTACTATTTTTTATATGAAGGCATGTTTTCTTTTAACTTAAATGCTCTCCTAATATTTGAAACATTTATCTTATCGAAAAATGGACAACACCAGTCGATTTGTTGTATCAAGGAACCCTTATTCTCATAATTTCAGTATTTTTTGAGAGGAAAAACATTTTTCGTCAAATATGTAGCTGGACTATAGTAAGGAAAATATTGCATTTTTCGCAATACTCCCAAAATATATTTTTGGCCTATCATCCTCTCGAAACATGTTCCATTAGATGAAAATTCATCTAAAATCGATAGGTGACTTTGTTAATGCACTAATTCTATCAATTTTTGAATAACTATGGATATTTGATTTTACCCTCTTCATTGGATACTCCAAGTTTGACGCACTCTACTTCTGAATCGCATCATTTTAGAGCACTCTTTATTTTTTATATCATAGATTGGACCTTTGACAATACATTCTCTGAAAATTGAATGAATACTTCCATTATTTTGGTCTGTACTATTTTTTATATGAAGGCATGTTTTCTTTTAACTTAAATGCTCTCCTAATATTTGAAACATTTATCTTATCGAAAAATGGACAACACCAGTCGATTTGTCGTATCAAAGAACCCGTATTCTCATAATTTCAGTATTTTTTGAGAGGAAAAACATTTTTCGTCAAATATGTAGCTGGACTATATAGTAAGGAAAATATTGCATTTTTCGCAATACTCCCAAAATATATTTTTGGCCTATTATCCTCTCGAAACATGTTCCATTAGATGAAATTTCATCTAAAATCGATAGGTGACTTTGTTAATGCACTAATTCTATAAATTTTTGAATAACTATGGATATTTGATTTTACCCTCTTCATTGGATACTACAAGTTTGACGCACTCTACTTCTAAATCGCATCATTTTAGAGCACTCCCAATTTTTTATATCATAGATTGGACCTTTGACGATACTTTCTCAGAAAATTGAATGAATACTCCCATTATTTTGGTCTGGACTATTTTTTATATGAAGGCATGTTTTCTTTTAACTAAAATGCTCTCCTAATATTTGAAACATTTATCTCATCGAAAAATGGACAACACCAGTCGATTTGTCGTATCAAGGAACCCGTATTCTCATAATTTCAGTATTTTTTGAGAGGAACAACATTTTTGGTCAAATATGTAGCTGGACTATAGTAAGGAATATATTGCATTTTTCGCAATACTCCAAAAATATATTTTTGGCCTATCATCCTCTCTAAACATGTTCGATTAGATGAAATTCCATCTATAATCGATGGGTGACTTTGTTAATGCCCTAATTCTATCAATTTTTGAATAACTATGGATATTTGATTTTACCCTCTTCATTGCATACTCCAAGTTTGACGCACTCTACTTCTGAATCGCATCATTTTAGAGCACTCCCGATTTTTTATATCATAGATTGGACCTTTGACGATACTTTCTCAGAAAATTGAATGAATACTTCCATTATTTTGGTCTGTACTATTTTTTATATGAAGGCATGTTTTCTTTTAACTTAAATGCTCTTCATATATTTGAAACATTTATCTTATCGAAAAATGGACACCAGTCGATTTGTCGTATCAAAGAACCCCTATTCTCATAATTTCAGTATTTTTTGAGAGGAAATACATTTTTCGTCAAATATGTAAGGAAAATATTGCATTTTTCGCAATACTCCCAAAATATATTTTTGGCCTATCATCCTCTCGAAACATGTTCGATTAGATGAAATTTCATCTAGATTCGATAGGTGACTTTGTTAATGCACTAATTCTATCAATTTTTGAATAACTATGGATATTTGATTTTACCCTCTTCATTGGATACTCCAAGTTTGACGCACTCTACTTCTGAATCGCATCATTTTAGAGCACTCTCGATTTTTTATATCATAGATTGGACCTTTGACGATACTTTCTCTGAATATTGAATGAATACTTCCATTATTTTGGTCTGTACTATTTTTTATATGAAGGCATGTTTTCTTTTAACTTAAATGCTCTTCTTATATTTGAAACATTTATCTTATCGAAAAATGGACAACACCAGTCGATTTGTCGTATCAAAGAACCCCTATTCTCATAATTTCAGTATTTTTTGAGAGGAAATACATTTTTCGTCAAATATGTAAGGAAAATATTGCATTTTTCGCAATACTCCCAAAATATATTTTTGGCCTATCATCCTCTCAAAACATGTTCGATTAGATGAAATTTCATCTAGATTCGATAGGTGACTTTGTTAATGCACTAATTCTATCAATTTTTGAATAACTATGGATATTTGATTTTACCCTCTTCATTGGATACTCCAAGTTTGACGCACTCTACTTCTGAATCGCATCAATTTAGAGCACTCCCGATTTTTTATATCATAGATTGGACCTTTGACGATACTTTCTCAGAAAATTGAATGAATACTTCCATTATTTTGGTCTGTACTATTTTTTATATGAAGGCATGTTTTCTTTTAACTTAAATGCTCTCCTAATATTTGAAACATTTATCTTATCGAAAAATGGACAACACCAGTCGATTTGTTGTATCAAGGAACCCTTATTCTCATAATTTCAGTATTTTTTGAGAGGAAAAACATTTTTCGTCAAATATGTAGCTGGACTATAGTAAGGAAAATATTGCATTTTTCGCAATACTCCCAAAATATATTTTTGGCCTATCATCCTCTCGAAACATGTTCCATTAGATGAAAATTCATCTAAAATCGATAGGTGACTTTGTTAATGCACTAATTCTATCAATTTTTGAATAACTATGGATATTTGATTTTACCCTCTTCATTGGATACTCCAAGTTTGACGCACTCTACTTCTGAATCGCATCATTTTAGAGCACTCTTTATTTTTTATATCATAGATTGGACCTTTGACAATACATTCTCTGAAAATTGAATGAATACTTCCATTATTTTGGTCTGTACTATTTTTTATATGAAGGCATGTTTTCTTTTAACTTAAATGCTCTCCTAATATTTGAAACATTTATCTTATCGAAAAATGGACAACACCAGTCGATTTGTCGTATCAAAGAACCCGTATTCTCATAATTTCAGTATTTTTTGAGAGGAAAAACATTTTTCGTCAAATATGTAGCTGGACTATATAGTAAGGAAAATATTGCATTTTTCGCAATACTCCCAAAATATATTTTTGGCCTATTATCCTCTCGAAACATGTTCCATTAGATGAAATTTCATCTAAAATCGATAGGTGACTTTGTTAATGCACTAATTCTATAAATTTTTGAATAACTATGGATATTTGATTTTACCCTCTTCATTGGATACTACAAGTTTGACGCACTCTACTTCTAAATCGCATCATTTTAGAGCACTCCCAATTTTTTATATCATAGATTGGACCTTTGACGATACTTTCTCAGAAAATTGAATGAATACTCCCATTATTTTGGTCTGGACTATTTTTTATATGAAGGCATGTTTTCTTTTAACTTAAATGCTCTCCTAATATTTGAAACATTTATCTTATCGAAAAATGGACAACACCAGTCGATTTGTTGTATCAAGGAACCCTTATTCTCATAATTTCAGTATTTTTTGAGAGGAAAAACATTTTTCGTCAAATATGTAGCTGGACTATAGTAAGGAAAATATTGCATTTTTCGCAATACTCCCAAAATATATTTTTGGCCTATCATCCTCTCGAAACATGTTCCATTAGATGAAAATTCATCTAAAATCGATAGGTGACTTTGTTAATGCACTAATTCTATCAATTTTTGAATAACTATGGATATTTGATTTTACCCTCTTCATTGGATACTCCAAGTTTGACGCACTCTACTTCTGAATCGCATCATTTTAGAGCACTCTTGATTCTTTATATCATAGATTGGACCTTTGACGATACTTTCTCTGAAAATTGAATGAATACTTCCATTATTTTGGTCTGTACTATTTTTTATATGAAGGCATGTTTTCTTTTAACTTAAATGCTCTCCTAATATTTGAAACATTTATCTTATCGAAAAATGGACAACACCAGTCGATTTGTCGTATCAAGGAACCCGTATTCTCATAATTTCAGTATTTTTTGAGAGGAAAAACATTTTTCGTCAAATATGTAGCTGGACTATAGTAAGGAATATATTGCATTTTTCGCAATACTCCAAAAATATATTTTTGGCCTATCATCCTCTCTAAACATGTTCGATTAGATGAAATTCCATCTATAATCGATGGGTGACTTTGTTAATGCCCTAATTCTATCAATTTTTGAATAACTATGGATATTTGATTTTACCCTCTTCATTGGATACTCCAAGTTTGACGCACTCTACTTCTGAATCGCATCATTTTAGAGCACTCCCGATTTTTTATATCATAGATTGGACCTTTGACGATACTTTCTCAGAAAATCGAATGAATACTTCCATTATTTTGGTCTGTACTATTTTTTATATGAAGGCATGTTTTCTTTTAACTTAAATGCTCTCCTAATATTTGAAACATTTATCTTATCGAAAAATGGACAACACCAGTCGATTTGTTGTATCAAGGAACCCTTATTCTCATAATTTCAGTATTTTTTGAGAGGAAAAACATTTTTCGTCAAATATGTAGCTGGACTATAGTAAGGAAAATATTGCATTTTTCGCAATACTCCCAAAATATATTTTTGGCCTATCATCCTCTCGAAACATGTTCCATTAGATGAAAATTCATCTAAAATCGATAGGTGACTTTGTTAATGCACTAATTCTATCAATTTTTGAATAACTATGGATATTTGATTTTACCCTCTTCATTGGATACTCCAAGTTTGACGCACTCTACTTCTGAATCGCATCATTTTAGAGCACTCTTGATTCTTTATATCATAGATTGGACCTTTGACGATACTTTCTCTGAAAATTGAATGAATACTTCCATTATTTTGGTCTGTACTATTTTTTATATGAAGGCATGTTTTCTTTTAACTTAAATGCTCTCCTAATATTTGAAACATTTATCTTATCGAAAAATGGACAACACCAGTCGATTTGTCGTATCAAAGAACCCCTATTCTCATAATTTCAGTATTTTTTGAGAGGAAATACATTTTTCGTCAAATATGTAAGGAAAATATTGCATTTTTCGCAATACTCCCAAAATATATTTTTGGCCTATCATCCTCTCAAAACATGTTCGATTAGATGAAATTTCATCTAGATTCGATAGGTGACTTTGTTGATGCACTAATTCTATCAATTTTTGAATAACTATGGATATTTGATTTTACCCTCTTCATTGGATACTCCAAGTTTGACGCACTCTACTTCTGAATCGCATCATTTTAGAGCACTCCCGATTTTTTATATCATAGATTGGACCTTTGACGATACTTTCTCAGAAAATCGAATGAATACTTCCATTATTTTGGTCTGTACTATTTTTTATATGAAGGCATGTTTTCTTTTAACTTAAATGCTCTCCTAATATTTGAAACGTTTATCTTATCGAAAAATGGACAACACCAGTCGATTTGTTGTATCAAGGAACCCGTATTCTCATAATTTCAGTATTTTTTGAGAGGAAAAACATTTTTCGTCAAATATGTAGCTGGACTATATATAGTAAGGAAAATATTGCATTTTTCGCAATACTCCCAAAATATATTTTTGGCCTATCATCCTCTCGAAACATGTTCCATTAGATGAAATTTCATCTAAAATCGATAGGTGACTTTGTTAATGCACTAATTCTATCAATTTTTGAATAACTATGGATATTTGATTTTACCCTCTTCATTGGATACTACAAGTTTGACGCACTCTACTTCTGAATCGCATCATTTTAGAGCACTCCCAATTTTTTATATCATAGATTGGACCTTTGACGATACTTTCTCAGAAAATTGAATGAATACTCCCATTATTTTGGTCTGGACTATTTTTTATATGAAGGCATGTTTTCTTTTAACTAAAATGCTCTCCTAATATTTGAAACATTTATCTCATCGAAAAATGGACAACACCAGTCGATTTGTCGTATCAAGGAACCCGTATTCTCATAATTTCAGTATTTTTTGAGAGGAACAACATTTTTGGTCAAATATGTAGCTGGACTATAGTAAGGAATATATTGCATTTTTCGCAATACTCCAAAAATATATTTTTGGCCTATCATCCTCTCTAAACATGTTCGATTAGATGAAATTCCATCTATAATCGATGGGTGACTTTGTTAATGCCCTAATTCTATCAATTTTTGAATAACTATGGATATTTGATTTTACCCTCTTCATTGGATACTCCAAGTTTGACGCACTCTACTTCTGAATCGCATCATTTTAGAGCACTCCCGATTTTTTATATCATAGATTGGACCTTTGACGATACTTTCTCAGAAAATTGAATGAATACTTCCATTATTTTGGTCTGTACTATTTTTTATATGAAGGCATGTTTTCTTTTAATTTAAATGCTCTCCTTTTATTTGAAACATTTATCTTATCGAAAAATGGACAACACCAGTCGATTTGTCGTATCAAAGAACCCTTATTCTCATAATTTCAGTATTTTTTGAGAGGAAAAACATTTTTCGTCAAATATGTAGCTGGACTATAGTAAGAAAAATATTGCATTTTTCGCAATACTCCCAAAATATGTTTTTGGCCTATCATCCTCTCAAAACATGTTCGATTAGATGAAATTTCATCTAGATTCGATAGGTGACTTTGTTAATGCACTAATTCTATCAATTTTTGAATAACTATGGATATTTGATTTTACCCTCTTCATTGGATACTCCAAGTTTGACGCACTCTACTTCTGAATCGCATCATTTTAGAGCACTCCCGATTTTTTATATCATAGATTGGACCTTTGACGATACTTTCTCAGAAAATTGAATGAATACTTCCATTATTTTGGTCTGTACTATTTTTTATATGAAGGCATGTTTTCTTTTAACTCAAATGCTCTCCTAATATTTGAAACATTTATCTTATCGAAAAATGGACAACACCAGTCGATTTGTTGTATCAAGGAACCCTTATTCTCATAATTTCAGTATTTTTTGAGAGGAAAAACATTTTTCGTCAAATATGTAGCTGGACTATAGTAAGGAAAATATTGCATTTTTCGCAATACTCCCAAAATATATTTTTGGCCTATCATCCTCTCGAAACATGTTCCATTAGATGAAAATCCATCTAAAATCGATAGGTGACTTTGTTAATGCACTAATTCTATCAATTTTTGAATAACTATGGATATTTGATTTTATCCTCTTCATTGGATACTCCAAGTTTGACGCACTCTACTTCTGAATCGCATCATTTTAGAGCACTCCCGATTTTTTATATCATAGATTGGACCTTTGACGATACTTTCTCTGAAAATTGAATGAATACTTCCATTATTTTGGTCTGTACTATTTTTTATATGAAGGCATGTTTTCTTTTAACTTAAATGCTCTCCTAATATTTGAAACATTTATCTTATCGAAAAATGGACAACACCAGTCGATTTGTCGTATCAAAGAACCCGTATTCTCATAATTTCAGTATTTTTTGAGAGGAAAAACATTTTTCGTCAAATATGTAGCTGGACTATATATAGTAAGGAAAATATTGCATTTTTCGCAATACTCCCAAAATATATTTTTGGCCTATCATCCTCTCGAAACATGTTCCATTAGATGAAATTTCATCTAAAATCGATAGGTGACTTTGTTAATGCACTAATTCTATCAATTTTTGAATAACTATGGATATTTGATTTTACCCTCTTCATTGGATACTACAAGTTTGACGCACTCTACTTCTGAATCGCATCATTTTAGAGCACTCCCAATTTTTTATATCATAGATTGGACCTTTGACGATACTTTCTCAGAAAATTGAATGAATACTCCCATTATTTTGGTCTGGACTATTTTTTATATGAAGGCATGTTTTCTTTTAACTAAAATGCTCTCCTAATATTTGAAACATTTATCTCATCGAAAAATGGACAACACCAGTCGATTTGTCGTATCAAGGAACCCGTATTCTCATAATTTCAGTATTTTTTGAGAGGAACAACATTTTTGGTCAAATATGTAGCTGGACTATAGTAAGGAATATATTGCATTTTTCGCAATACTCCAAAAATATATTTTTGGCCTATCATCCTCTCTAAACATGTTCGATTAGATGAAATTCCATCTATAATCGATGGGTGACTTTGTTAATGCCCTAATTCTATCAATTTTTGAATAACTATGGATATTTGATTTTACCCTCTTCATTGGATACTCCAAGTTTGACGCACTCTACTTCTGAATCGCATCATTTTAGAGCACTCCCGATTGTTTATATCATAGATTGGACCTTTGACGATACTTTCTCAGAAAATTGAATGAATACTTCCATTATTTTGGTCTGTACTATTTTTTATATGAAGGCATGTTTTCTTTTAACTTAAATGCTCTCCTAATATTTGAAACATTTATCTTATCGAAAAATGGACAACACCAGTCGATTTGTTGTATCAAGGAACCCTTATTCTCATAATTTCAGTATTTTTTGAGAGGAAAAACATTTTTCGTCAAATATGTAGCTGGAAAATATTGCATTTTTCGCAATACTCCCAAAATATATTTTTGGCCTATCATCCTCTCGAAACATGTTCCATTAGATGAAAATTCATCTAAAATCGATAGGTGACTTTGTTAATGCACTAATTCTATCAATTTTTGAATAACTATGGATATTTGATTTTACCCTCTTCATTGGATACTCCAAGTTTGACGCACTCTACTTCTGAATCGCATCATTTTAGAGCACTCTTGATTTTTTATATCATAGATTGGACCTTTGACGATACTTTCTCTGAAAATTGAATGAATACTTCCATTATTTTGGTCTGTACTATTTTTTATATGAAGGCATGTTTTCTTTTAACTTAAATGCTCTCCTAATATTTGAAACATTTATCTTATCGAAAAATGGACAACACCAGTCGATTTGTCGTATCAAAGAACCCGTATTCTGATAATTTCAGTATTTTTTGAGAGGAAAAACATTTTTCGTCAAATATGTAGCTGGACTATATATAGTAAGGAAAATATCGCATTTTTCGCAATACTCCCAAAATATATTTTTGGCCTATCATCCTCTCGAAACATGTTCCATTAGATGAAATTTCATCTAAAATCGATAGGTGACTTTGTTAATGCACTAATTCTATCAATTTTTGAATAACTATGGATATTTGATTTTATCCTCTTCATTGGATACTCCAAGTTTGACGCACTCTACTTCTGAATCGCATCATTTTAGAGCACTCCCGATTTTTTATATCATAGATTGGACCTTTGACGATACTTTCTCAGAAAATTAAATGAATACTTCCATTATTTTGGTCTGTACTATTTTTTATATGAAGGCATGTTTTCTTTTAACTTAAATGCTCTCCTAATATTTGAAACATTTATCTTATCGAAAAATGGACAACACCAGTCGATTTGTCGTATCAAAGAACCCGTATTCTCATAATTTCAGTATTTTTTGAGAGGAAAAACATTTTTCGTCAAATATGTAGCTGGACTATATATAGTAAGGAAAATATTGCATTTTTCGCAATACTCCCAAAATATATTTTTGGCCTATCATCCTCTCGAAACATGTTCCATTAGATGAAATTTCATCTAAAATCGATAGGTGACTTTGTTAATGCACTAATTCTATCAATTTTTGAATAACTATGGATATTTGATTTTACCCTCTTCATTGGATACTACAAGTTTGACGCACTCTACTTCTGAATCGCATCATTTTAGAGCACTCCCAATTTTTTATATCATAGATTGGACCTTTGACGATACTTTCTCAGAAAATTGAATGAATACTCCCATTATTTTGGTCTGGACTATTTTTTATATGAAGGCATGTTTTCTTTTAACTAAAATGCTCTCCTAATATTTGAAACATTTATCTCATCGAAAAATGGACAACAACAGTCGATTTGTCGTATCAAGGAACCCGTATTCTCATAATTTCAGTATTTTTTGAGAGGAACAACATTTTTGGTCAAATATGTAGCTGGACTATAGTAAGGAATATATTGCATTTTTCGCAATACTCCAAAAATATATTTTTGGCCTATCATCCTCTCTAAACATGTTCGATTAGATGAAATTCCATCTATAATCGATGGGTGACTTTGTTAATGCCCTAATTCTATCAATTTTTGAATAACTATGGATATTTGATTTTACCCTCTTCATTGGATACTCCAAGTTTGACGCACTCTACTTCTGAATCGCATCATTTTAGTGCACTCCCGATTTTTTATATCATAGATTGGACCTTTGACGATACTTTCTCAGAAAATTGAATGAATACTTCCATTATTTTGGTCTGTACTATTTTTTATATGAAGGCATGTTTTCTTTTAACTTAAATGCTCTCCTAATATTTGAAACATTTATCTTATCGAAAAATGGACAACACCAGTCGATTTGTTGTATCAAGGAACCCTTATTCTCATAATTTCAGTATTTTTTGAGAGGAAAAACATTTTTCGTCAAATATGTAGCTGGACTATAGTAAGGAAAATATTGCATTTTTCGCAATACTCCCAAAATATATTTTTGGCCTATCATCCTCTCGAAACATGTTCCATTAGATGAAAATTCATCTAAAATCGATAGGTGACTTTGTTAATGCACTAATTCTATCAATTTTTGAATAACTATGGATATTTGATTTTACCCTCTTCATTGGATACTCCAAGTTTGACGCACTCTACTTCTGAATCGCATCATTTTAGAGCACTCTTGATTTTTTATATCATAGATTGGACCTTTGACGATACTTTCTCTGAAAATTGAATGAATACTTCCATTATTTTGGTCTGTACTATTTTTTATATGAAGGCATGTTTTCTTTTAACTTAAATGCTCTCCTAATATTTGAAACATTTATCTTATCGAAAAATGGACAACACCAGTCGATTTGTTGTATCAAGGAACCCTTATTCTCATAATTTCAGTATTTTTTGAGAGGAAAAACATTTTTCGTCAAATATGTAGCTGGACTATAGTAAGGAAAATATTGCATTTTTCGCAATACTCCCAAAATATATTTTTGGCCTATCATCCTCTCGAAACATGTTCCATTAGATGAAAATCCATCTAAAATCGATAGGTGACTTTGTTAATGCACTAATTCTATCAATTTTTGAATAACTATGGATATTTGATTTTATCCTCTTCATTGGATACTCCAAGTTTGACGCACTCTACTTCTGAATCGCATCATTTTAGAGCACTCCCGATTTTTTATATCATAGATTGGACCTTTGACGATACTTTCTCTGAAAATTGAATGAATACTTCCATTATTTTGGTCTGTACTATTTTTAATATGAAGGCATGTTTTCTTTTAACTTAAATGCTCTCCTAATATTTGAAACATTTATCTTATCGAAAAATGGACAACACCAGTCGATTTGTCGTATCAAAGAACCCGTATTCTCATAATTTCAGTATTTTTTGAGAGGAACAACATTTTTGGTCAAATATGTAGCTGGACTATAGTAAGGAATATATTGCATTTTTCGCAATACTCCAAAAATATATTTTTGGCCTATCATCCTCTCTAAACATGTTCGATTAGATGAAATTCCATCTATAATCGATGGGTGACTTTGTTAATGCCCTAATTCTATCAATTTTTGAATAACTATGGATATTTGATTTTACCCTCTTCATTGGATACTCCAAGTTTGACGCACTCTACTTCTGAATCGCATCATTTTAGTGCACTCCCGATTTTTTATATCATAGATTGGACCTTTGACGATACTTTCTCAGAAAATTGAATGAATACTTCCATTATTTTGGTCTGTACTATTTTTTATATGAAGGCATGTTTTCTTTTAACTTAAATGCTCTCCTAATATTTGAAACATTTATCTTATCGAAAAATGGACAACACCAGTCGATTTGTTGTATCAAGGAACCCTTATTCTCATAATTTCAGTATTTTTTGAGAGGAAAAACATTTTTCGTCAAATATGTAGCTGGACTATAGTAAGGAAAATATTGCATTTTTCGCAATACTCCCAAAATATATTTTTGGCCTATCATCCTCTCGAAACATGTTCCATTAGATGAAAATTCATCTAAAATCGATAGGTGACTTTGTTAATGCACTAATTCTATCAATTTTTGAATAACTATGGATATTTGATTTTACCCTCTTCATTGGATACTCCAAGTTTGACGCACTCTACTTCTGAATCGCATCATTTTAGAGCACTCTTGATTTTTTATATCATAGATTGGACCTTTGACGATACTTTCTCTGAAAATTGAATGAATACTTCCATTATTTTGGTCTGTACTATTTTTTATATGAAGGCATGTTTTCTTTTAACTTAAATGCTCTCCTAATATTTGAAACATTTATCTTATCGAAAAATGGACAACACCAGTCGATTTGTCGTATCAAAGAACCCGTATTCTCATAATTTCAGTATTTTTTGAGAGGAAAAACATTTTTCGTCAAATATGTAGCTGGACTATATATAGTAAGGAAAATATCGCATTTTTCGCAATACTCCCAAAATATATTTTTGGCCTATCATCCTCTCGAAACATGTTCCATTAGATGAAATTTCATCTAAAATCGATAGGTGACTTTGTTAATGCACTAATTCTATCAATTTTTAAATAACTATGGATATTTGATTTTACCCTCTTCATTGGATACTACAAGTTTGACGCACTCTACTTCTTAATCGCATCATTTTAGAGCACTCTTGATTTTTTATATCATAGATTGGACCTTTGACGATACTTTCTCTGAAAATTGAATGAATACTTCCATTATTTTGGTCTGTACTATTTTTTATATGAAGGCATGTTTTCTTTTAACTTAAATGCTCTCCTAATATTTGAAACATTTATCTTATCGAAAAATGGACAACACCAGTCGATTTGTTGTATCAAGGAACCCTTATTCTCATAATTTCAGTATTTTTTGAGAGGAAAAACATTTTTCGTCAAATATGTAGCTGGACTATAGTAAGGAAAATATTGCATTTTTCGCAATACTCCCAAAATATATTTTTGGCCTATCATCCTCTCGAAACATGTTCCATTAGATGAAAATCCATCTAAAATCGATAGGTGACTTTGTTAATGCACTAATTCTATCAATTTTTGAATAACTATGGATATTTGATTTTATCCTCTTCATTGGATACTCCAAGTTTGACGCACTCTACTTCTGAATCGCATCATTTTAGAGCACTCCCGATTTTTTATATCATAGATTGGACCTTTGACGATACTTTCTCTGAAAATTGAATGAATACTTCCATTATTTTGGTCTGTACTATTTTTTATATGAAGGCATGTTTTCTTTTAACTTAAATGCTCTCCTAATATTTGAAACATTTATCTTATCGAAAAATGGACAACACCAGTCGATTTGTCGTATCAAAGAACCCGTATTCTCATAATTTCAGTATTTTTTGAGAGGAAAAACATTTTTGGTCAAATATGTAGCTGGACTATAGTAAGGAATATATTGCATTTTTCGCAATACTCCAAAAATATATTTTTGGCCTATCATCCTCTCTAAACATGTTCGATTAGATGAAATTCCATCTATAATCGATGGGTGACTTTGTTAATGCCCTAATTCTATCAATTTTTGAATAACTATGGATATTTGATTTTACCCTCTTCATTGGATACTCCAAGTTTGACGCACTCTACTTCTGAATCGCATCATTTTAGTGCACTCCCGATTTTTTATATCATAGATTGGACCTTTGACGATACTTTCTCAGAAAATTGAATGAATACTTCCATTATTTTGGTCTGTACTATTTTTTATATGAAGGCATGTTTTCTTTTAACTTAAATGCTCTCCTAATATTTGAAACATTTATCTTATCGAAAAATGGACAACACCAGTCGATTTGTTGTATCAAGGAACCCTTATTCTCATAATTTCAGTATTTTTTGAGAGGAAAAACATTTTTCGTCAAATATGTAGCTGGACTATAGTAAGGAAAATATTGCATTTTTCGCAATACTCCCAAAATATATTTTTGGCCTATCATCCTCTCGAAACATGTTCCATTAGATGAAAATTCATCTAAAATCGATAGGTGACTTTGTTAATGCACTAATTCTATCAATTTTTGAATAACTATGGATATTTGATTTTACCCTCTTCATTGGATACTCCAAGTTTGACGCACTCTACTTCTGAATCGCATCATTTTAGAGCACTCTTGATTTTTTATATCATAGATTGGACCTTTGACGATACTTTCTCTGAAAATTGAATGAATACTTCCATTATTTTGGTCTGTACTATTTTTTATATGAAGGCATGTTTTCTTTTAACTTAAATGCTCTCCTAATATTTGAAACATTTATCTTATCGAAAAATGGACAACACCAGTCGATTTGTCGTATCAAAGAACCCGTATTCTCATAATTTCAGTATTTTTTGAGAGGAAAAACATTTTTCGTCAAATATGTAGCTGGACTATATATAGTAAGGAAAATATCGCATTTTTCGCAATACTCCCAAAATATATTTTTGGCCTATCATCCTCTCGAAACATGTTCCATTAGATGAAATTTCATCTAAAATCGATAGGTGACTTTGTTAATGCACTAATTCTATCAATTTTTAAATAACTATGGATATTTGATTTTACCCTCTTCATTGGATACTACAAGTTTGACGCACTCTACTTCTGAATCGCATCATTTTAGAGCACTCCCAATTTTTTATATCATAGATTGGACCTTTGACGATACTTTCTCAGAAAATTGAATGAATACTCCCATTATTTTGGTCTGGACTATTTTTTATATGAAGGCATGTTTTCTTTTAACTAAAATGCTCTCCTAATATTTGAAACATTTATCTCATCGAAAAATGGACAACACCAGTCGATTTGTCGTATCAAGGAACCCGAATTCTCATAATTTCAGTATTTTTTGAGAGGAACAACATTTTTGGTCAAATATGTAGCTGGACTATAGTAAGGAATATATTGCATTTTTCGCAATACTCCAAAAATATATTTTTGGCCTATCATCCTCTCTAAACATGTTCTATTAGATGAAATTCCATCTATAATCGATGGGTGACTTTGTTAATGCCCTAATTCTATCAATTTTTGAATAACTATGGATATTTGATTTTACCCTCTTCATTGGATACTCCAAGTTTGACGCACTCTACTTCTGAATCGCATCATTTTAGAGCACTCCCGATTTTTTATATCATAGATTGGACCTTTGACGATACTTTCTCAGAAAATTAAATGAATACTTCCATTATTTTGGTCTGTACTATTTTTTATATGAAGGCATGTTTTCTTTTAACTTAAATGCTCTCCTAATATTTGAAACATTTATCTTATCGAAAAATTGACAACACCAGTCGATTTATCGTATCAAAGAACCCTTATTCTCATAATTTCAGTATTTTTTGAGAGGAAATACATTTTATGTCAAATATGTATCTGGACGTAAGGAAAATATTGCATTTTTCGCAATACTCCAAAAATATATTTTTGGCCTATCATCCTCTCGAAACATGTTCGATTAGATGAAATTCCATCTAAAATTGATAGGTGACTTTGTTAATGCCCTAATTCTATCAATTTTTGAATAACTATGGATATTTGATTTTTCCCTCTTCATTGGATTCTCCAAGTTTAACGCACTCTACTTCTGAATCGCATCATTTTAGAGCACTCCCGAGTTTTTATATCATAGAATGGACCTTTGTCGTTACTTTCTTAGAAAATTAAATGAATACTTCCATTATTTTGGTCTGTACTATTTTTTATATGAAGGCATGTTTTCTTTTAACTTAAATGCTCTCCTAATATTTGAAACATTTATCTTATCGAAAAATTGACAACACCAGTCGATTTATCGTATCAAAGAACCCTTATTCTCATAATTTCAGTATTTTTTGAGAGGAAATACATTTTATGTCAAATATGTATCTGGACGTAAGGAAAATATTGCATTTTTCGCAATACTCCCAAAATATATTTTTGGCCTATCATCCTCTCGAAACATGTTCCATTAGATGAAATTTCATCTAAAATCGATAGGTGACTTTGTTAATGCACTAATTCTATCAATTTTTGAATAACTATGGATATTTGATTTTACCCTCTTCATTGGATACTACAAGTTTGACGCACTCTACTTCTGAATCGCATCATTTTAGAGCACTCCCAATTTTTTATATCATAGATTGGACCTTTGACGATACTTTCTCAGAAAATTGAATGAATACTCCCATTATTTTGGTCTGGACTATTTTTTATATGAAGGCATGTTTTCTTTTAACTAAAATGCTCTCCTAATATTTGAAACATTTATCTCATCGAAAAATGGACAACACCAGTCGATTTGTCGTATCAAGGAACCCGTATTCTCATAATTTCAGTATTTTTTGAGAGGAACAACATTTTTGGTCAAATATGTAGCTGGACTATAGTAAGGAATATATTGCATTTTTCGCAATACTCCAAAAATATATTTTTGGCCTATCATCCTCTCTAAACATGTTCGATTAGATGAAATTCCATCTATAATCGATGGGTGACTTTGTTAATGCCCTAATTCTATCAATTTTTGAATAACTATGGATATTTGATTTTACCCTCTTCATTGGATACTCCAAGTTTGACGCACTCTACTTCTGAATCGCATCATTTTAGAGCACTCCCGATTGTTTATATCATAGATTGGACCTTTGACGATACTTTCTCAGAAAATTGAATGAATACTTCCATTATTTTGGTCTGTACTATTTTTTATATGAAGGCATGTTTTCTTTTAACTTAAATGCTCTCCTAATATTTGAAACATTTATCTTATCGAAAAATTGACAACACCAGTCGATTTGTTGTATCAAGGAACCCTTATTCTCATAATTTCAGTATTTTTTGAGAGGAAAAACATTTTTCGTCAAATATGTAGCTGGAAAATATTGCATTTTTCGCAATACTCCCAAAATATATTTTTGGCCTATCATCCTCTCGAAACATGTTCCATTAGATGAAAATTCATCTAAAATCGATAGGTGACTTTGTTAATGCACTAATTCTATCAATTTTTGAATAACTATGGATATTTGATTATACCCTCTTCATTGGATACTCCAAGTTTGACGCACTCTACTTCTGAATCGCATCATTTTAGAGCACTCCCGATTTTTTATATCATAGATTGGACCTTTGACGATACTTTCTCAGAAAATTAAATGAATACTTCCATTATTTTGGTCTGTACTATTTTTTATATGAAGGCATGTTTTCTTTTAACTTAAATGCTCTCCTAATATTTGAAACATTTATCTTATCGAAAAATTGACAACACCAGTCGATTTATCGTATCAAAGAACCCTTATTCTCATAATTTCAGTATTTTTTGAGAGGAAATACATTTTATGTCAAATATGTATCTGGACGTAAGGAAAATATTGCATTTTTCGCAATACTCCAAAAATATATTTTTGGCCTATCATCCTCTCGAAACATGTTCGATTAGATGAAATTCCATCTAAAATTGATAGGTGACTTTGTTAATGCCCTAATTCTATCAATTTTTGAATAACTATGGATATTTGATTTTTCCCTCTTCATTGGATTCTCCAAGTTTAACGCACTCTACTTCTGAATCGCATCATTTTAGAGCACTCCCGAGTTTTTATATCATAGAATGGACCTTTGTCGTTACTTTCTTAGAAAATTAAATGAATACTTCCATTATTTTGGTCTGTACTATTTTTTATATGAAGGCATGTTTTCTTTTAACTTAAATGCTCTCCTAATATTTGAAACATTTATCTTATCGAAAAATTGACAACACCAGTCGATTTATCGTATCAAAGAACCCTTATTCTCATAATTTCAGTATTTTTTGAGAGGAAATACATTTTATGTCAAATATGTATCTGGACGTAAGGAAAATATTGCATTTTTCGCAATACTCCCAAAATATATTTTTGGCCTATCATCCTCTCGAAACATGTTCCATTAGATGAAATTTCATCTAAAATCGATAGGTGACTTTGTTAATGCACTAATTCTATCAATTTTTGAATAACTATGGATATTTGATTTTACCCTCTTCATTGGATACTACAAGTTTGACGCACTCTACTTCTGAATCGCATCATTTTAGAGCACTCCCAATTTTTTATATCATAGATTGGACCTTTGACGATACTTTCTCAGAAAATTGAATGAATACTCCCATTATTTTGGTCTGGACTATTTTTTATATGAAGGCATGTTTTCTTTTAACTAAAATGCTCTCCTAATATTTGAAACATTTATCTCATCGAAAAATGGACAACACCAGTCGATTTGTCGTATCAAGGAACCCGTATTCTCATAATTTCAGTATTTTTTGAGAGGAACAACATTTTTGGTCAAATATGTAGCTGGACTATAGTAAGGAATATATTGCATTTTTCGCAATACTCCAAAAATATATTTTTGGCCTATCATCCTCTCTAAACATGTTCGATTAGATGAAATTCCATCTATAATCGATGGGTGACTTTGTTAATGCCCTAATTCTATCAATTTTTGAATAACTATGGATATTTGATTTTACCCTCTTCATTGGATACTCCAAGTTTGACGCACTCTACTTCTGAATCGCATCATTTTAGAGCACTCCCGATTGTTTATATCATAGATTGGACCTTTGACGATACTTTCTCAGAAAATTGAATGAATACTTCCATTATTTTGGTCTGTACTATTTTTTATATGAAGGCATGTTTTCTTTTAACTTAAATGCTCTCCTAATATTTGAAACATTTATCTTATCGAAAAATGGACAACACCAGTCGATTTGTTGTATCAAGGAACCCTTATTCTCATAATTTCAGTATTTTTTGAGAGGAAAAACATTTTTCGTCAAATATGTAGCTGGAAAATATTGCATTTTTCGCAATACTCCCAAAATATATTTTTGGCCTATCATCCTCTCGAAACATGTTCCATTAGATGAAAATTCATCTAAAATCGATAGGTGACTTTGTTAATGCACTAATTCTATCAATTTTTGAATAACTATGGATATTTGATTTTACCCTCTTCATTGGATACTCCAAGTTTGACGCACTCTACTTCTGAATCGCATCATTTTAGAGCACTCTTGATTTTTTATATCATAGATTGGACCTTTGACGATACTTTCTCTGAAAATTGAATGAATACTTCCATTATTTTGGTCTGTACTATTTTTTATATGAAGGCATGTTTTCTTTTAACTTAAATGCTCTCCTAATATTTGAAACATTTATCTTATCGAAAAATGGACAACACCAGTCGATTTGTCGTATCAAAGAACCCGTATTCTCATAATTTCAGTATTTTTTGAGAGGAAAAACATTTTTCGTCAAATATGTAGCTGGACTATATATAGTAAGGAAAATATCGCATTTTTCGCAATACTCCCAAAATATATTTTTGGCCTATCATCCTCTCGAAACATGTTCCATTAGATGAAATTTCATCTAAAATCGATAGGTGACTTTGTTAATGCACTAATTCTATCAATTTTTGAATAACTATGGATATTTGATTTTACCCTCTTCATTGGATACTACAAGTTTGACGCACTCTACTTCTGAATCGCATCATTTTAGAGCACTCCCAATTTTTTATATCATAGATTGGACCTTTGACGATACTTTCTCAGAAAATTGAATGAATACTCCCATTATTTTGGTCTGGACTATTTTTTATATGAAGGCATGTTTTCTTTTAACTAAAATGCTCTCCTAATATTTGAAACATTTATCTCATCGAAAAATGGACAACACCAGTCGATTTGTCGTATCAAGGAACCCGAATTCTCATAATTTCAGTATTTTTTGAGAGGAACAACATTTTTGGTCAAATATGTAGCTGGACTATAGTAAGGAATATATTGCATTTTTCGCAATACTCCAAAAATATATTTTTGGCCTATCATCCTCTCTAAACATGTTCTATTAGATGAAATTCCATCTATAATCGATGGGTGACTTTGTTAATGCCCTAATTCTATCAATTTTTGAATAACTATGGATATTTGATTTTACCCTCTTCATTGGATACTCCAAGTTTGACGCACTCTACTTCTGAATCGCACCATTTTAGAGCACTCCCGATTTTTTATATCATAGATTGGACCTTTGACGATACTTTCTCAGAAAATTGAATGAATACTTCCATTATTTTGGTCTGTACTATTTTTTATATGAAGGCATGTTTTCTTTTAACTCAAATGCTCTCCTAATATTTGAAACATTTATCTTATCGAAAAATGGACAACACCAGTCGATTTGTTGTATCAAGGAACCCTTATTCTCATAATTTCAGTATTTTTTGAGAGGAAAAACATTTTTCGTCAAATATGTAGCTGGACTATAGTAAGGAAAATATTGCATTTTTCGCAATACTCCCAAAATATATTTTTGGCCTATCATCCTCTCGAAACATGTTCCATTAGATGAAAATCCATCTAAAATCGATAGGTGACTTTGTTAATGCACTAATTCTATCAATTTTTGAATAACTATGGATATTTGATTTTATCCTCTTCATTGGATACTCCAAGTTTGACGCACTCTACTTCTGAATCGCATCATTTTAGAGCACTCCCGATTTTTTATATCATAGATTGGACCTTTTACGATACTTTCTCTGAAAATTGAATGAATACTTCCATTATTTTGGTCTGTACTATTTTTTATATGAAGGCATGTTTTCTTTTAACTTAAATGCTCTCCTAATATTTGAAACATTTATCTTATCGAAAAATGGACAACACCAGTCGATTTGTCGTATCAAAGAACCCGTATTCTCATAATTTCAGTATTTTTTGAGAGGAAAAACATTTTTCGTCAAATATGTAGCTGGACTATATATAGTAAGGAAAATATTGCATTTTTCGCAATACTCCCAAAATATATTTTTGGCCTATCATCCTCTCGAAACATGTTCCATTAGATGAAATTTCATCTAAAATCGATAGGTGACTTTGTTAATGCACTAATTCTATCAATTTTTGAATAACTATGGATATTTGATTTTACCCTCTTCATTGGATACTACAAGTTTGACGCACTCTACTTCTGAATCGCATCATTTTAGAGCACTCCCAATTTTTTATATCATAGATTGGACCTTTGACGATACTTTCTCAGAAAATTGAATGAATACTCCCATTATTTTGGTCTGGACTATTTTTTATATGAAGGCATGTTTTCTTTTAACTAAAATGCTCTCCTAATATTTGAAACATTTATCTCATCGAAAAATGGACAACACCAGTCGATTTGTCGTATCAAGGAACCCGTATTCTCATAATTTCAGTATTTTTTGAGAGGAACAACATTTTTGGTCAAATATGTAGCTGGACTATAGTAAGGAATATATTGCATTTTTCGCAATACTCCAAAAATATATTTTTGGCCTATCATCCTCTCTAAACATGTTCGATTAGATGAAATTCCATCTATAATCGATGGGTGACTTTGTTAATGCCCTAATTCTATCAATTTTTGAATAACTATGGATATTTGATTTTACCCTCTTCATTGGATACTCCAAGTTTGACGCACTCTACTTCTGAATCGCATCATTTTAGTGCACTCCCGATTTTTTATATCATAGATTGGACCTTTGACGATACTTTCTCAGAAAATTGAATGAATACTTCCATTATTTTGGTCTGTACTATTTTTTATATGAAGGCATGTTTTCTTTTAACTTAAATGCTCTCCTAATATTTGAAACATTTATCTTATCGAAAAATGGACAACACCAGTCGATTTGTTGTATCAAGGAACCCTTATTCTCATAATTTCAGTATTTTTTGAGAGGAAAAACATTTTTCGTCAAATATGTAGCTGGACTATAGTAAGGAAAATATTGCATTTTTCGCAATACTCCCAAAATATATTTTTGGCCTATCATCCTCTCGAAACATGTTCCATTAGATGAAAATTCATCTAAAATCGATAGGTGACTTTGTTAATGCACTAATTCTATCAATTTTTGAATAACTATGGATATTTGATTTTACCCTCTTCATTGGATACTCCAAGTTTGACGCACTCTACTTCTGAATCGCATCATTTTAGAGCACTCTTGATTTTTTATATCATAGATTGGACCTTTGACGATACTTTCTCTGAAAATTGAATGAATACTTCCATTATTTTGGTCTGTACTATTTTTTATATGAAGGCATGTTTTCTTTTAACTTAAATGCTCTCCTAATATTTGAAACATTTATCTTATCGAAAAATGGACAACACCAGTCGATTTGTCGTATCAAAGAACCCGTATTCTCATAATTTCAGTATTTTTTGAGAGGAAAAACATTTTTCGTCAAATATGTAGCTGGACTATATATAGTAAGGAAAATATCGCATTTTTCGCAATACTCCCAAAATATATTTTTGGCCTATCATCCTCTCGAAACATGTTCCATTAGATGAAATTTCATCTAAAATCGATAGGTGACTTTGTTAATGCACTAATTCTATCAATTTTTAAATAACTATGGATATTTGATTTTACCCTCTTCATTGGATACTACAAGTTTGACGCACTCTACTTCTGAATCGCATCATTTTAGAGCACTCCCAATTTTTTATATCATAGATTGGACCTTTGACGATACTTTCTCAGAAAATTGAATGAATACTCCCATTATTTTGGTCTGGACTATTTTTTATATGAAGGCATGTTTTCTTTTAACTAAAATGCTCTCCTAATATTTGAAACATTTATCTCATCGAAAAATGGACAACACCAGTCGATTTGTCGTATCAAGGAACCCGAATTCTCATAATTTCAGTATTTTTTGAGAGGAACAACATTTTTGGTCAAATATGTAGCTGGACTATAGTAAGGAATATATTGCATTTTTCGCAATACTCCAAAAATATATTTTTGGCCTATCATCCTCTCTAAACATGTTCTATTAGATGAAATTCCATCTATAATCGATGGGTGACTTTGTTAATGCCCTAATTCTATCAATTTTTGAATAACTATGGATATTTGATTTTACCCTCTTCATTGGATACTCCAAGTTTGACGCACTCTACTTCTGAATCGCATCATTTTAGAGCACTCCCGATTTTTTATATCATAGATTGGACCTTTGACGATACTTTCTCAGAAAATTAAATGAATACTTCCATTATTTTGGTCTGTACTATTTTTTATATGAAGGCATGTTTTCTTTTAACTTAAATGCTCTCCTAATATTTGAAACATTTATCTTATCGAAAAATTGACAACACCAGTCGATTTATCGTATCAAAGAACCCTTATTCTCATAATTTCAGTATTTTTTGAGAGGAAATACATTTTATGTCAAATATGTATCTGGACGTAAGGAAAATATTGCATTTTTCGCAATACTCCAAAAATATATTTTTGGCCTATCATCCTCTCGAAACATGTTCGATTAGATGAAATTCCATCTAAAATTGATAGGTGACTTTGTTAATGCCCTAATTCTATCAATTTTTGAATAACTATGGATATTTGATTTTTCCCTCTTCATTGGATTCTCCAAGTTTAACGCACTCTACTTCTGAATCGCATCATTTTAGAGCACTCCCGAGTTTTTATATCATAGAATGGACCTTTGTCGTTACTTTCTTAGAAAATTTAATGAATACTTCCATTATTTTGGTCGGTACTATTTTCTGTATGAAGGCATGTTTTCTTTTAACTTAAATGCTCTCCTAATATTTGAAACATTTATCTTATCGAAAAATGGACAACACCAGTCGATTTGTCGTATCAAAGAACCCGTATTCTCATAATTTCAGTATTTTTTGAGAGGAAAAACATTTTTCGTCAAATATGTAGCTGGACTATATATAGTAAGGAAAATATTGCATTTTTCGCAATACTCCCAAAATATATTTTTGGCCTATCATCCTCTCGAAACATGTTCCATTAGATGAAATTTCATCTAAAATCGATAGGTGACTTTGTTAATGCACTAATTCTATCAATTTTTGAATAACTATGGATATTTGATTTTACCCTCTTCATTGGATACTACAAGTTTGACGCACTCTACTTCTGAATCGCATCATTTTAGAGCACTCCCAATTTTTTATATCATAGATTGGACCTTTGACGATACTTTCTCAGAAAATTGAATGAATACTCCCATTATTTTGGTCTGGACTATTTTTTATATGAAGGCATGTTTTCTTTTAACTAAAATGCTCTCCTAATATTTGAAACATTTATCTCATCGAAAAATGGACAACACCAGTCGATTTGTCGTATCAAGGAACCCGTATTCTCATAATTTCAGTATTTTTTGAGAGGAACAACATTTTTGGTCAAATATGTAGCTGGACTATAGTAAGGAATATATTGCATTTTTCGCAATACTCCAAAAATATATTTTTGGCCTATCATCCTCTCTAAACATGTTCGATTAGATGAAATTCCATCTATAATCGATGGGTGACTTTGTTAATGCCCTAATTCTATCAATTTTTGAATAACTATGGATATTTGATTTTACCCTCTTCATTGGATACTCCAAGTTTGACGCACTCTACTTCTGAATCGCATCATTTTAGTGCACTCCCGATTTTTTATATCATAGATTGGACCTTTGACGATACTTTCTCAGAAAATTGAATGAATACTTCCATTATTTTGGTCTGTACTATTTTTTATATGAAGGCATGTTTTCTTTTAACTTAAATGCTCTCCTAATATTTGAAACATTTATCTTATCGAAAAATGGACAACACCAGTCGATTTGTTGTATCAAGGAACCCTTATTCTCATAATTTCAGTATTTTTTGAGAGGAAAAACATTTTTCGTCAAATATGTAGCTGGACTATAGTAAGGAAAATATTGCATTTTTCGCAATACTCCCAAAATATATTTTTGGCCTATCATCCTCTCGAAACATGTTCCATTAGATGAAAATTCATCTAAAATCGATAGGTGACTTTGTTAATGCACTAATTCTATCAATTTTTGAATAACTATGGATATTTGATTTTACCCTTTTCATTGGATACTCCAAGTTTGACGCACTCTACTTCTGAATCGCATCATTTTAGAGCACTCTTGATTTTTTATATCATAGATTGGACCTTTGACGATACTTTCTCTGAAAATTGAATGAATACTTCCATTATTTTGGTCTGTACTATTTTTTATATGAAGGCATGTTTTCTTTTAACTTAAATGCTCTCCTAATATTTGAAACATTTATCTTATCGAAAAATGGACAACACCAGTCGATTTGTCGTATCAAAGAACCCGTATTCTCATAATTTCAGTATTTTTTGAGAGGAAAAACATTTTTCGTCAAATATGTAGCTGGACTATATATAGTAAGGAAAATATCGCATTTTTCGCAATACTCCCAAAATATATTTTTGGCCTATCATCCTCTCGAAACATGTTCCATTAGATGAAATTTCATCTAAAATCGATAGGTGACTTTGTTAATGCACTAATTCTATCAATTTTTGAATAACTATGGATATTTGATTTTACCCTCTTCATTGGATACTACAAGTTTGACGCACTCTACTTCTGAATCGCATCATTTTAGAGCACTCCCAATTTTTTATATCATAGATTGGACCTTTGACGATACTTTCTCAGAAAATTGAATGAATACTCCCATTATTTTGGTCTGGACTATTTTTTATATGAAGGCATGTTTTCTTTTAACTAAAATGCTCTCCTAATATTTGAAACATTTATCTCATCGAAAAATGGACAACACCAGTCGATTTGTCGTATCAAGGAACCCGTATTCTCATAATTTCAGTATTTTTTGAGAGGAACAACATTTTTGGTCAAATATGTAGCTGGACTATAGTAAGGAATATATTGCATTTTTCGCAATACTCCAAAAATATATTTTTGGCCTATCATCCTCTCTAAACATGTTCGATTAGATGAAATTCCATCTATAATCGATGGGTGACTTTGTTAATGCCCTAATTCTATCAATTTTTGAATAACTATGGATATTTGATTTTACCCTCTTCATTGGATACTCCAAGTTTGACGCACTCTACTTCTGAATCGCATCATTTTAGTGCACTCCCGATTTTTTATATCATAGATTGGACCTTTGACGATACTTTCTCAGAAAATTGAATGAATACTTCCATTATTTTGGTCTGTACTATTTTTTATATGAAGGCATGTTTTCTTTTAACTTAAATGCTCTCCTAATATTTGAAACATTTATCTTATCGAAAAATGGACAACACCAGTCGATTTGTTGTATCAAGGAACCCTTATTCTCATAATTTCAGTATTTTTTGAGAGGAAAAACATTTTTCGTCAAATATGTAGCTGGACTATAGTAAGGAAAATATTGCATTTTTCGCAATACTCCCAAAATATATTTTTGGCCTATCATCCTCTCGAAACATGTTCCATTAGATGAAAATTCATCTAAAATCGATAGGTGACTTTGTTAATGCACTAATTCTATCAATTTTTGAATAACTATGGATATTTGATTTTACCCTTTTCATTGGATACTCCAAGTTTGACGCACTCTACTTCTGAATCGCATCATTTTAGAGCACTCTTGATTTTTTATATCATAGATTGGACCTTTGACGATACTTTCTCTGAAAATTGAATGAATACTTCCATTATTTTGGTCTGGACTATTTTTTATATGAAGGCATGTTTTCTTTTAACTAAAATGCTCTCCTAATATTTGAAACATTTATCTCATCGAAAAACGGACAACACCAGTCGATTTGTCGTATCAAGGAACCCGAATTCTCATAATTTCAGTATTTTTTGAGAGGAACAACATTTTTGGTCAAATATGTAGCTGGACTATAGTAAGGAATATATTGCATTTTTCGCAATACTCCAAAAATATATTTTTGGCCTATCATCCTCTCTAAACATGTTCTATTAGATGAAATTCCATCTATAATCGATGGGTGACTTTGTTAATGCCCTAATTCTATCAATTTTTGAATAACTATGGATATTTGATTTTACCCTCTTCATTGGATACTCCAAGTTTGACGCACTCTACTTCTGAATCGCATCATTTTAGAGCACTCCCGATTTTTTATATCATAGATTGGACCTTTGACGATACTTTCTCAGAAAATTAAATGAATACTTCCATTATTTTGGTCTGTACAATTTTTTATATGAAGGCATGTTTTCTTTTAACTTAAATGCTCTCCTAATATTTGAAACATTTATCTTATCGAAAAATTGACAACACCAGTCGATTTATCGTATCAAAGAACCCTTATTCTCATAATTTCAGTATTTTTTGAGAGGAAATACATTTTATGTCAAATATGTATCTGGACGTAAGGAAAATATTGCATATTTCGCAATACTCCAAAAATATATTTTTGGCCTATCATCCTCTCGAAACATGTTCGATTAGATGAAATTCCATCTAAAATTGATAGGTGACTTTGTTAATGCCCTAATTCTATCAATTTTTGAATAACTATGGATATTTGATTTTTCCCTCTTCATTGGATTCTCCAAGTTTAACGCACTCTACTTCTGAATCGCATCATTTTAGAGCACTCCCGAGTTTTTATATCATAGAATGGACCTTTGTCGTTACTTTCTTAGAAAATTTAATGAATACTTCCATTATATTGGTCGGTACTATTTTCTGTATGAAGGCATGTTTTCTTTTAACTTAAATGCTCTTCTTATATTTGAAACATTTATCTTGTCGAAAAATGGACAACACCAGTCGATTTGTCGTATCAAAGAACCCTTATTCTCATAATTTCAGTATTTTTTGAGAGGAACAACATTTTTGGTCAAATATGTAGCTGGATATATTGCATTTTTCGCAATACTCCAAAAATATATTTTTGGCCTATCATCCTCTCTAAACATGTTCGATTAGATGAAATTCCATCTATAATCGATGGGTGACTTTGTTAATGCCCTAATTCTATCAATTTTTGAATAACTATGGATATTTGATTTTACCCTCTTCATTGGATACTCCAAGTTTGACGCACTCTACTTCTGAATCGCATCATTTTAGAGCACTCCCGATTTTTTATATCATAGATTGGACCTTTGACGATACTTTCTCAGAAAATTTAATGAATACTTCCATTATTTTGGTCGGTACTATTTTTTATATGAAGGCATGTTTTCTTTTAACTTAAATGCTCTTCTTATATTTGAAACATTTATCTTATCGTAAAATGGACAACACCAGTCGCTTTGTCGTATCAAAGAACCCTTATTCTCATAATTTCAGTATTTTTTGAGAGGAACAACATTTTTGGTCGAATATGTAGCTGGACTATAGTAAGGAAAATATTGCATTTTTCGCAATACTCCCAAAATATATTTTTGGCCTATCATTCTCTCGAAACATGTTTGATTAGATGAAATTTCATCTTAAATTGATAGGTGACTTTGTTAATGCCCTAATTCTATCAATTTTTGAATAACTATGGATATTTGATTTTACCCTCCTCATTGGATACTCCAAATTTGACGCACACTACTTCTAAATCGCATCATTTTAGAGCACTCCCGATTTTTTAAATCATAGATTGGACCTTTGACGATACTTTCTCAGAAAATTGAATGAATACTTCCATTATTTTGGTCTGTACTATTTTTTATATGAAGGCGTGTTTTCTTTTAACTTAAATGCTCTCCTATTATTTGAAACATTTATCTTATCGAAAAATGGACAATACCAGTCGATTTGTCGTATCAAGGAACCCGTATTCACATAATTTCAGTATTTTTTGAGAGGCACAACATTTTTGGTCAAATATGTAGCTGGACTGTAAGGAATATATCGCATTTTTCGCAATACTCCAAAAATATATTTTTGGCCTATCATCCTCTCGAAACATGTTCGATTAGATGAAATTCCATCTATAATCGATAGGTGACTTTGTTAATGCCCTAATTCTATCAATTTTTGAATAACTATGGATATTTTATTTTACCCTCTTCATTGGATACTCCAAGTTTGACGCACTCTACTTCTGAATCGCATCATTTTAGAACACTCCCGATTCTTTATATCATAGATTGGACCTTTGACGATACTTTCTCAGAAAATTGAATGAATACTTCCATTATTTTGGTCTGTACTATTTTTTATATGAAGGCGTGTTTTCTTTTAACTTAAATGCTCTCCTATTATTTGAAACATTTATCTTATCGAAAAATGGACAATACCAGTCGATTTGTCGTATCAAAGAACCCTTATTCTCATAATTTCAGTATTTTTTGAGAGGAAAAACATTTTTCGTCAAATATGTAGCTGGACTATAAAAGTAAGGAAAATATTGCATTTTTCGCAATACTCCAAAAATATATTTTTGGCCTATCATCCTCTCGGAACATGTTCGATTAGATGAAATTCCATCTAAAATCGATAGGTGACTTTGTTAATGCCCTAATTCTATCAATTTTTGAATAACTATGGATATTTGATTTTACCCTCTTCATTGGATACTCCAAGTTTGAGGCACTCTACTTCTGAATCGCATTATTTTAGAGCACTCCCGATTTTTCATATCATAGATTGGACCTTTGACGATACTTTCTCAGAAAATTGAATAAATACTTCCATAATTTTCGTCTGTACTATTTTTTATATGAAGGCATGTTTTCTTTTAACTTAAATGCTCTCTTAATATTTGAAACATTTATCTCATCGAAAAATGGACAACACCAGTCGATTTGTCGTATCAAGGAACCCGTATTTTCTTAATTTCAGTATTTTTTGAGAGGAACAACATTTTTGGTCAAATATGTAGCTGGACTATAGTAAGGAATATATTGCATTTTTCGCAATACTCCAAAAATATATTTTTGGCCTATCATCCTCTCGAAACATGTTCGATTAGATGAAATTCCATCTATAATCGATAGGTGACTTTGTTAATGCCCTAATTCTATCAATTTTTGAATAACTATGGATATTTGATTTTACCCTCTTCATTGGATACTCCAAGTTTGACGCACTCTACTTCTGAATCGCATCATTTTAGACACTCCCGATTTTTTATATCATAGAATGGATCTTTGACGATACTTTCTCAGAAAATTCAATGAATACTTCCATTATTTTGGTCGGTACTATTTTTTATATGAAGGCATGTTTTCTTTTAACTTAAATGCCCTTCTTATATTTGAAACATTTATCTTATCGAAAAATGGACAACACCAGTCGCTTTGTCGTATCAAAGAACCCTTATTCTCATAATTTCAGTATTTTTTGAGAGGAAAAACATTTTTCGTCAAATATGTAGTAGTAAGGAAAATATTGCATTTTTCGCAATACTCCCAAAATATATTTTTGGCCTATCATCCTCTCGAAACATGTTCCATTAGATGAAATTTTATCTAAAATCGATAGGTGACTTTGTTAATGCACTAATTCTATCAATTTTTGAATAACTATGGATATTTGATTTTACCCTCTTCATTGGATACTACAAGTTTGACGCACTCTACTTCTGAATCGCATCATTTTAGAGCTCTCCCGATTTTTTATATCATAGATTGGACCTTTGACGATACTTTCTCAGAAAATTGAATGAATACTTCCATTATTTTGGTCTGGACTATTTTTTAAATGAAGGCATGTTTTCTTTTAACTAAAATGCTCTCCTAATATTTGAAACATTTATCTCATCGAAAAATGGACAACACCAGTCGATTTGTCGTATTAAGGAACCCGTATTCTCATAATTTCAGTATTTTTTGAGAGGAACAACATTTTTGGTCAAATATGTAGCTGGACTGGTAAGGAATGTACTGCATTTTTCGCAATACTCCAAAAATATATTTTTGGCCTATCATCCTTTCTAAACATGTTCGATTAGATGAAATTCCATCTAAAATTGATAGGTGACTTTGTTAATGCCCTAATTCTATCAATTTTTGAATAGCTATGGATATTTGATTTTACCCTCTTCATTGGATACTACAAGTTTGACGCACTCTACTTCTGAATCGCATCATTTTAGAGCACTCCCGATTTTTTATATCATAGATTGGACCTTTGACGATACTTTCTCAGAAAATTGAATGAATACTTCCATTATTTTGGTCTGGACTATTTTTTAAATAAAGGCATGTTTTCTTTTAACTAAAATGCTCTCCTAATATTTGAAACATTTATCTCATCGACAAATTGAAAACACCAGTCGATTTGTCGTATCAAAGAACCCTTATTCTCATAATTTCAGTATTTTTTGAGAGGAAATACATTTTTCGTCAAATATGTAGCTGGACTATAGTAAGGAAAATATTGCATTTTTCGCAATACTCCAAAAATATATTTTTGGCCTATCATCCTCTCGAAACATGTTCGATTAGATGAAATTCCATCTAAAATTGATAGGTGACTTTGTTAATGCCCTAATTCTATCAATTTTTGAATAGCTATGGATATTTGATTTTACCCTCTTCATTGGATACTACAAGTTTGACGCACTCTACTTCTGAATCGCATCATTTTAGAACACTCCCGATTCTTTATATCATAGATTGGACCTTTGACGATACTTTCTCAGAAAATTGAATGAATACTTCCATTATTTTGGTCTGGACTATTTTTTAAATGAAGGCATGTTTTCTTTTAACTAAAATGCTCTCCTAATATTTGAAACATTTATCTCATCGAAAAATGGACAACACCAGTCGATTTGTCGTATCAAGGAACCCGTATTCTCATAATTTCAGTATTTTTTGAGAGGAACAACATTTTTGGTCAAATATGTAGCTGGACTGGTAAGGAATGTACTGCATTTTTCGCAATACTCCAAAAATATATTTTTGGCCTATCATCCTTTCTAAACATGTTCGATTAGATGAAATTCCATCTATAATCGATGGGTGACTTTGTTAATGCCCTAATTCTATCAATTTTTGAATAACTATGGATATTTGATTTTACCCTCTTCATTGGATACTCCAAGTTTGATGCACTCTACTTCTGAATCGCATCATTTTAGAACACTCCCGATTTTTTATATCATAGATTGGACCTTTGACGATACTTTCTCAGAAAATTGAATGAATACTTCCATTATTTTGGTCTGGACTATTTTTTAAATGAAGGCATGTTTTCTTTTAACTAAAATGCTCTCCTAATATTTGAAACATTTATCTCATCAAAAAATGGACAACACCAGTCGATTTGTCGTATCAAGGAACCCGTATTCTCATAATTTCAGTATTTTTTGAGAGGAACAACATTTTTGGTCAAATATGTAGCTGGACTTTAGTAAGGAAAATATTGCATTTTGCGCAATACTCCAAAAATATATTTTTGGCCTATCATCCTCTCGGAACATGTTCGATTAGATGAAATTCCATCTAAAATCGATAGGTGACTTTGTTAATGCCCTAATTCTATCAAGTTTTGAATAACTATGGATATTTGATTTCACCCTCTTCATTGGATACTCCAAGTTTGAGGCACTCTACTTCTGAATCGCATCATTTTAGAGCACTCCTGATTTTTTAAATCATAGAATGGACCTTTGACGATACTTTCTCAGGAAATTTAATGAATACTTCCATTATTTTGGTCGGTACTATTTTTTATATGAAGGCATGTTTTCTTTTAACTTAAATGCCCTTCTTATATTTGAAACATTTATCTTATCGAAAAATGGACAACACCAGTCGCTTTGTCGTATCAAAGAACCCTTATTCACATAATTTCAGTATTTTTTGAGAGGAAAAACATTTTTCGTCAAATATGTAGCTGGACTATAGTAAGGAAAATATTGCATTTTTCGCAATACTCCCAAAATATATTTTTGGCCTATCATCCTCTCGAAACATGTTCCATTAGATGAAATTTCATCTAAAATCGATAGGTGACTTTGTTAATGCACTAATTCTATCAATTTTTGAATAACTATGGATATTTGATTTTACCCTCTTCATTGGATACTACAAGTTTGACGCACTCTACTTCTGAATCGCATCATTTTAGAGCACTCCCGATTTTTTATATCATAGATTGGACCTTTGACGATACTTTCTCAGAAAATTGAATGAATACTTCCATTATTTTGGTCTGGACTATTTTTTAAATGAAGGCATGTTTTCTTTTAACTAAAATGCTCTCCTAATATTTGAAACATTTATCTCATCGAAAAATGGACAACACCAGTCGATTTGTCGTATCAAGGAACCTGTATTCTCATAATTTCAGTATTTTTTGAGAGGAACAACATTTTTGGTCAAATATGTAGCTGGACTATATATAGTAAGGAAAATATTGCATTTTTCGCAATACTCCCAAAATATATTTTTGGCCTATCATCCTCTCGAAACATGTTCCATTAGATGAAATTTCATCTAAAATCGATAGGTGACTTTGTTAATGCACTAATTCTATCAATTTTTGAATAACTATGGATATTTGATTTTACCCTCTTCATTGGATACTACAAGTTTGACGCACTCTACTTCTGAATCGCATCATTTTAGAGCACTCCCGATTTTTTATATCATAGATTGGACCTTTGACGATACTTTCTCAGAAAATTGAATGAATACTTCCATTATTTTGGTCTGGACTATTTTTTAAATAAAGGCATGTTTTCTTTTAACTAAAATGCTCTCCTAATATTTGAAACATTTATCTCATCGACAAATTGAAAACACCAGTCGATTTGTCGTATCAAAGAACCCTTATTCTCATAATTTCAGTATTTTTTGAGAGGAAATACATTTTTCGTCAAATATGTAGCTGGACTATAGTAAGGAAAATATTGCATTTTTCGCAATACTCCAAAAATATATTTTTGGCCTATCATCCTCTCGAAACATGTTCGATTAGATGAAATTCCATCTAAAATTGATAGGTGACTTTGTTAATGCCCTAATTCTATCAATTTTTGAATAGCTATGGATAGTTGATTTTACCCTCTTCATTGGATTCTCCAAGTTTAACGCACTCTACTTCTGAATCGCATCATTTTAGAGCACTCCCGATTTTTCATATCATAGATTGGACCTTTGACGATACTTTCTCAGAAAATTGAATAAATACTTCCATTATTTTCGTCTGTACTATTTTTTATATGAAGGCATGTTTTCTTTTAACTTAAATGCTCTCCTAATATTTGAAACATTTATCTCATCGAAAAATGGACAACACCAGTCGATTTGTCGTATCAAGGAACCCGTTTTTTCTTAATTTCAGTATTTTTTGAGAGGAACAACATTTTTGGTCAAATATGTAGCTGGACTATAGTAAGGAAAATATTGCATTTTTCGCAATACTCCCAAAATATATTTTTGGCCTATCATTCTCTCGAAACATGTCCAATTAGATGGAATTCCATCTTAAATTGATAGGTGACTTTGTTAATGCCCTAATTCTATCAATTTTTGAATAACTATGGATATTTGATTTTACCCTCTTCATTGGATACTCCAAATTTGACGCACACTACTTCTAAATCGCATCATTTTAGAGCACTCCCGATTTTTTATATCATAGATTGGACCCTTGACGATACTTTCTCAGAAAATTGAATAAATACTTCCATTATTTTGGTCTGTACTATTTTTTATATGAGGGCATGTTTTCTTTTAACTTAAATGCTCTCCTAATATTTGAAACATTTATCTCATCGAAAAATGGACAACACTAGTCGATTTGTCGTATCAAAGATCCCTTATTCTCATAATTTCAGTATTTTTTGAGAGGAACAACATTTTTGGTCAAATATGTAGCTGGACTATAGTAAGGAATATATCGCATTTTTCGCAATACTCCAAAAATATATTTTTGGCCTATCATCCTCTCGAAACATGTTCGATTAAATGAAATTCCATCTATAATCGATAGGTGACTTTGTTAATGCCCTAATTCTATCAATTTTTGAATAACTATGGATATTTTATTTTACCCTCTTCATCGGATACTCCAAGTTTGACGCACTCTACTTCTGAATCGCATCATTTTAGAGCACTCCCGAGTTTTTATATCATAGAATGGACCTTTGTCGTTACTTTCTTAGAAAATTTAATGAATACTTCCATTATTTTGGTCTGTACTATTTTTTATATGAGGGCATGTTTTCTTTTAACTTAAATGCTCTCCTAATATTTGAAACATTTATCTCATCGAAAAATGGACAACACCAGTCGATTTGTCGTATCAAAGATCCCTTATTCTCATAATTTCAGTATTTTTTGAGAGGAACAACATTTTTGGTCAAATATGTAGCTGGACTATAGTAAGGAATATATCGCATTTTTCGCAATACTCCAAAAATATATTTTTGGCCTATCATCCTCTCGAAACATGTTCGATTAGATGAAATTCCATCTATAATCGATAGGTGACTTTGTTAATGCCCTAATTCTATCAATTTTTGAATAACTATGGATATTTGATTTTACCCTCTTCATTGGATACTCCAAGTTTGACGCACTCTACTTCTGAATCGCATCATTTTAGACACTCCCGATTTTTTATATCATAGAATGGATCTTTGACGATACTTTCTCAGAAAATTTAATGAATACTTCCATTATTTTGGTCGGTACTATTTTTTATATGAAGGCATGTTTTCTTTTAACTTAAATGCCCTTCTTATATTTGAAACATTTATCTTATCGAAAAATGGACAACACCAGTCGCTTTGTCGTATCAAAGAACCCTTATTCTCATAATTTCAGTATTTTTTGAGAGGAAAAACATTTTTCGTCAAATATGTAGCTGGACTATAGTAAGGAAAATATTGCATTTTTCGCAATACTCCCAAAATATATTTTTGGCTTATCATCCTCTCGAAACATGTTCCATTAGATGAAATTTTATCTAAAATCGATAGGTGACTTTGTTAATGCACTAATTCTATCAATTTTTGAATAACTATGGATATTTGATTTTACCCTCTTCATTGGATACTACAAGTTTGACGCACTCTACTTCTGAATCGCATCATTTTAGAGCTCTCCCGATTTTTTATATCATAGATTGGACCTTTGACGATACTTTCTCAGAAAATTGAATGAATACTTTCATTATTTTGGTCTGGACTATTTTTTAAATGAAGGCATGTTTTCTTTTAACTAAAATGCTCTCCTAATATTTGAAACATTTATCTCATCGAAAAATGGACAACACCAGTCGATTTGTCGTATTAAGGAACCCGTATTCTCATAATTTCAGTATTTTTTGAGAGGAACAACATTTTTGGTCAAATATGTAGCTGGACTGGTAAGGAATGTACTGCATTTTTCGCAATACTCCAAAAATATATTTTTGGCCTATCATCCTTTCTAAACATGTTCGATTAGATGAAATTCCATCTATAATCGATGGGTGACTTTGTTAATGCCCTAATTCTATCAATTTTTGAATAACTATGGATATTTGATTTTACCCTCTTCATTGGATACTCCAAGTTTGATGCACTCTACTTCTGAATCGCATCATTTTAGAACACTCCCGATTTTTTATATCATAGATTGGACCTTTGACGATACTTTCTCAGAAAATTGAATGAATACTTCCATTATTTTGGTCTGGACTATTTTTTAAATGAAGGCATGTTTTCTTTTAACTAAAATGCTCTCCTAATATTTGAAACATTTATCTCATCAAAAAATGGACAACACCAGTCGATTTGTCGTATCAAGGAACCCGTATTCTCATAATTTCAGTATTTTTTGAGAGGAACAACATTTTTGGTCAAATATGTAGCTGGACTATAGTAAGGAAAATATTGCATTTTGCGCAATACTCCAAAAATATATTTTTGGCCTATCATCCTCTCGGAACATGTTCGATTAGATGAAATTCCATCTAAAATCGATAGGTGACTTTGTTAATGCCCTAATTCTATCAATTTTTGAATAACTATGGATATTTGATTTTACCCTCTTCATTGGATACTCCAAGTTTGAGGCACTCTACTTCTGAATCGCATCATTTTAGAGCACTCCTGATTTTTTAAATCATAGAATGGACCTTTGACGATACTTTCTCAGGAAATTTAATGAATACTTCCATTATTTTGGTCGGTACTATTTTTTAAATGAAGGCATGTTTTCTTTTAACTAAAATGCTCTCCTAATATTTGAAACATTTATCTCATCAAAAAATGGACAACACCAGTCGATTTGTCGTATCAAGGAACCCGTATTCTCATAATTTCAGTATTTTTTGAGAGGAAAAACATTTTTCGTCAAATATGTAGCTGGACTATAGTAAGGAAAATATTGCATTTTTCGCAATACTCCAAAAATATATTTTTGGCCTATCATCCTCTCGAAACATGTTCGATTAGATGAAATTCCATCTAAAATTGATAGGTGACTTTGTTAATGCCCTAATTCTATCAATTTTTGAATAGCTATGGATAGTTGATTTTACCCTCTTCATTGGATTCTCCAACTTTAACGCACTCTACTTCTGAATCGCATCATTTTAGAGCACTCCCGATTTTTCATATCATAGATTGGACCTTTGACGATACTTTCTCAGAAAATTGAATAAATACTTCCATTATTTTCGTCTGTACTATTTTTTAAATGAAGGCATGTTTTCTTTTAACTAAAATGCTCTCCTAATATTTGAAACATTTATCTCATCGAAAAATGGACAACACCAGTCGATTTGTCGTATCAAGGAACCTGTATTCTCATAATTTCAGTATTTTTTGAGAGGAACAACATTTTTGGTCAAATATGTAGCTGGACTATATATAGTAAGGAAAATATTGCATTTTTCGCAATACTCCCAAAATATATTTTTGGCCTATCATCCTCTCGAAACATGTTCCATTAGATGAAATTTCATCTAAAATCGATAGGTGACTTTGTTAATGCACTAATTCTATCAATTTTTGAATAACTATGGATATTTGATTTTACCCTCTTCATTGGATACTACAAGTTTGACGCACTCTACTTCTGAATCGCATCATTTTAGAGCACTCCCGATTTTTTATATCATAGATTGGACCTTTGACGATACTTTCTCAGAAAATTGAATGAATACTTCCATTATTTTGGTCTGGACTATTTTTTAAATAAAGGCATGTTTTCTTTTAACTAAAATGCTCTCCTAATATTTGAAACATTTATCTCATCGACAAATTGAAAACACCAGTCGATTTGTCGTATCAAAGAACCCTTATTCTCATAATTTCAGTATTTTTTGAGAGGAAATACATTTTTCGTCAAATATGTAGCTGGACTATAGTAAGGAAAATATTGCATTTTTCGCAATACTCCAAAAATATATTTTTGGCCTATCATCCTCTCGAAACATGTTCGATTAGATGAAATTCCATCTAAAATTGATAGGTGACTTTGTTAATGCCCTAATTCTATCAATTTTTGAATAGCTATGGATAGTTGATTTTACCCTCTTCATTGGATTCTCCAAGTTTAACGCACTCTACTTCTGAATCGCATCATTTTAGAGCACTCCCGATTTTTCATATCATAGATTGGACCTTTGACGATACTTTCTCAGAAAATTGAATAAATACTTCCATTATTTTCGTCTGTACTATTTTTTATATGAAGGCATGTTTTCTTTTAACTTAAATGCTCTCCTAATATTTGAAACATTTATCTCATCGAAAAATGGACAACACCAGTCGATTTGTCGTATCAAGGAACCCGTTTTTTCTTAATTTCAGTATTTTTTGAGAGGAACAACATTTTTGGTCAAATATGTAGCTGGACTATAGTAAGGAAAATATTGCATTTTTCGCAATACTCCCAAAATATATTTTTGGCCTATCATTCTCTCGAAACATGTCCAATTAGATGGAATTCCATCTTAAATTGATAGGTGACTTTGTTAATGCCCTAATTCTATCAATTTTTGAATAACTATGGATATTTGATTTTACCCTCTTCATTGGATACTCCAAATTTGACGCACACTACTTCTAAATCGCATCATTTTAGAGCACTCCCGATTTTTTATATCATAGATTGGACCCTTGACGATACTTTCTCAGAAAATTGAATAAATACTTCCATTATTTTGGTCTGTACTATTTTTTATATGAGGGCATGTTTTCTTTTAACTTAAATGCTCTCCTAATATTTGAAACATTTATCTCATCGAAAAATGGACAACACTAGTCGATTTGTCGTATCAAAGATCCCTTATTCTCATAATTTCAGTATTTTTTGAGAGGAACAACATTTTTGGTCAAATATGTAGCTGGACTATAGTAAGGAATATATCGCATTTTTCGCAATACTCCAAAAATATATTTTTGGCCTATCATCCTCTCGAAACATGTTCGATTAAATGAAATTCCATCTATAATCGATAGGTGACTTTGTTAATGCCCTAATTCTATCAATTTTTGAATAACTATGGATATTTTATTTTACCCTCTTCATCGGATACTCCAAGTTTGACGCACTCTACTTCTGAATCGCATCATTTTAGAGCACTCCCGAGTTTTTATATCATAGAATGGACCTTTGTCGTTACTTTCTTAGAAAATTTAATGAATACTTCCATTATTTTGGTCTGTACTATTTTTTATATGAGGGCATGTTTTCTTTTAACTTAAATGCTCTCCTAATATTTGAAACATTTATCTCATCGAAAAATGGACAACACCAGTCGATTTGTCGTATCAAAGATCCCTTATTCTCATAATTTCAGTATTTTTTGAGAGGAACAACATTTTTGGTCAAATATGTAGCTGGACTATAGTAAGGAATATATCGCATTTTTCGCAATACTCCAAAAATATATTTTTGGCCTATCATCCTCTCGAAACATGTTCGATTAGATGAAATTCCATCTATAATCGATAGGTGACTTTGTTAATGCCCTAATTCTATCAATTTTTGAATAACTATGGATATTTGATTTTACCCTCTTCATTGGATACTCCAAGTTTGACGCACTCTACTTCTGAATCGCATCATTTTAGACACTCCCGATTTTTTATATCATAGAATGGATCTTTGACGATACTTTCTCAGAAAATTTAATGAATACTTCCATTATTTTGGTCGGTACTATTTTTTATATGAAGGCATGTTTTCTTTTAACTTAAATGCCCTTCTTATATTTGAAACATTTATCTTATCGAAAAATGGACAACACCAGTCGCTTTGTCGTATCAAAGAACCCTTATTCTCATAATTTCAGTATTTTTTGAGAGGAAAAACATTTTTCGTCAAATATGTAGCTGGACTATAGTAAGGAAAATATTGCATTTTTCGCAATACTCCCAAAATATATTTTTGGCTTATCATCCTCTCGAAACATGTTCCATTAGATGAAATTTTATCTAAAATCGATAGGTGACTTTGTTAATGCACTAATTCTATCAATTTTTGAATAACTATGGATATTTGATTTTACCCTCTTCATTGGATACTACAAGTTTGACGCACTCTACTTCTGAATCGCATCATTTTAGAGCTCTCCCGATTTTTTATATCATAGATTGGACCTTTGACGATACTTTCTCAGAAAATTGAATGAATACTTTCATTATTTTGGTCTGGACTATTTTTTAAATGAAGGCATGTTTTCTTTTAACTAAAATGCTCTCCTAATATTTGAAACATTTATCTCATCGAAAAATGGACAACACCAGTCGATTTGTCGTATTAAGGAACCCGTATTCTCATAATTTCAGTATTTTTTGAGAGGAACAACATTTTTGGTCAAATATGTAGCTGGACTGGTAAGGAATGTACTGCATTTTTCGCAATACTCCAAAAATATATTTTTGGCCTATCATCCTTTCTAAACATGTTCGATTAGATGAAATTCCATCTATAATCGATGGGTGACTTTGTTAATGCCCTAATTCTATCAATTTTTGAATAACTATGGATATTTGATTTTACCCTCTTCATTGGATACTCCAAGTTTGATGCACTCTACTTCTGAATCGCATCATTTTAGAACACTCCCGATTTTTTATATCATAGATTGGACCTTTGACGATACTTTCTCAGAAAATTGAATGAATACTTCCATTATTTTGGTCTGGACTATTTTTTAAATGAAGGCATGTTTTCTTTTAACTAAAATGCTCTCCTAATATTTGAAACATTTATCTCATCAAAAAATGGACAACACCAGTCGATTTGTCGTATCAAGGAACCCGTATTCTCATAATTTCAGTATTTTTTGAGAGGAACAACATTTTTGGTCAAATATGTAGCTGGACTATAGTAAGGAAAATATTGCATTTTGCGCAATACTCCAAAAATATATTTTTGGCCTATCATCCTCTCGGAACATGTTCGATTAGATGAAATTCCATCTAAAATCGATAGGTGACTTTGTTAATGCCCTAATTCTATCAATTTTTGAATAACTATGGATATTTGATTTTACCCTCTTCATTGGATACTCCAAGTTTGAGGCACTCTACTTCTGAATCGCATCATTTTAGAGCACTCCTGATTTTTTAAATCATAGAATGGACCTTTGACGATACTTTCTCAGGAAATTTAATGAATACTTCCATTATTTTGGTCGGTACTATTTTTTAAATGAAGGCATGTTTTCTTTTAACTAAAATGCTCTCCTAATATTTGAAACATTTATCTCATCAAAAAATGGACAACACCAGTCGATTTGTCGTATCAAGGAACCCGTATTCTCATAATTTCAGTATTTTTTGAGAGGAAAAACATTTTTCGTCAAATATGTAGCTGGACTATAGTAAGGAAAATATTGCATTTTTCGCAATACTCCAAAAATATATTTTTGGCCTATCATCCTCTCGAAACATGTTCGATTAGATGAAATTCCATCTAAAATTGATAGGTGACTTTGTTAATGCCCTAATTCTATCAATTTTTGAATAGCTATGGATAGTTGATTTTACCCTCTTCATTGGATTCTCCAACTTTAACGCACTCTACTTCTGAATCGCATCATTTTAGAGCACTCCCGATTTTTCATATCATAGATTGGACCTTTGACGATACTTTCTCAGAAAATTGAATAAATACTTCCATTATTTTCGTCTGTACTATTTTTTATATGAAGGCATGTTTTCTTTTAACTTAAATGCTCTCCTAATATTTGAAACATTTATCTCATCGAAAAATGGACAACACCAGTCGATTTGTCGTATCAAGGAACCTGTATTCTCATAATTTCAGTATTTTTTGAGAGGAACAACATTTTTGGTCAAATATGTAGCTGGACTATATATAGTAAGGAAAATATTGCATTTTTCGCAATACTCCCAAAATATATTTTTGGCCTATCATCCTTTCGAAACATGTTCCATTAGATGAAATTTCATCTAAAATCGATAGGTGACTTTGTTAATGCACTAATTCTATCAATTTTTGAATAACTATGGATATTTGATTTTACCCTCTTCATTGGATACTACAAGTTTGACGCACTCTACTTCTGAATCGCATCATTTTAGAGCACTCCCGATTTTTTATATCATAGATTGGACCTTTGACGATACTTTCTCAGAAAATTGAATGAATACTTCCATTATTTTGGTCTGGACTATTTTTTAAATAAAGGCATGTTTTCTTTTAACTAAAATGCTCTCCTAATATTTGAAACATTTATCTCATCGACAAATTGAAAACACCAGTCGATTTGTCGTATCAAAGAACCCTTATTCTCATAATTTCAGTATTTTTTGAGAGGAAATACATTTTTCGTCAAATATGTAGCTGGACTATAGTAAGGAAAATATTGCATTTTTCGCAATACTCCAAAAATATATTTTTGGCCTATCATCCTCTCGAAACATGTTCGATTAGATGAAATTCCATCTAAAATTGATAGGTGACTTTGTTAATGCCCTAATTCTATCAATTTTTGAATAGCTATGGATAGTTGATTTTACCCTCTTCATTGGATTCTCCAAGTTTAACGCACTCTACTTCTGAATCGCATCATTTTAGAGCACTCCCGATTTTTCATATCATAGATTGGACCTTTGACGATACTTTCTCAGAAAATTGAATAAATACTTCCATTATTTTCGTCTGTACTATTTTTTATATGAAGGCATGTTTTCTTTTAACTTAAATGCTCTCCTAATATTTGAAACATTTATCTCATCGAAAAATGGACAACACCAGTCGATTTGTCGTATCAAGGAACCCGTTTTTTCTTAATTTCAGTATTTTTTGAGAGGAACAACATTTTTGGTCAAATATGTAGCTGGACTATAGTAAGGAATATATTGCATTTTTCGCAATACTCCAAAAATATATTTTTGGCCTATCATCCTCTCGAAACATGTTCGATTAGATGAAATTCCATCTAAAATCGATAGGTGACTTTGTTAATGCCCTAATTCTATCAATTTTTGAATAACTATGGATATTTGATCTTACCCTCTTCATTGGATACTCCAAGTTTGACGCACTCTACTTTTGAATCGCATCATTTTAGAGCACTCCCGATTTTTTATATCATAGAATGGACCTTTGACGATACTTTCGCAGAAAATTTAATGAATACTTCCATTATTTTGGTCGGTACTATTTTTCATATGAAGGCATGTTTTCTTTTAACTTAAATGCTCTTCTTATATTTGAAACATTTATCTTATCGTAAAATGGACAACACCAGTCGCTTTGTCGTATCAAAGAACCCTTATTCTCATAATTTCAGTATTTTTTGAGAGGAACAACATTTTTGGTCAAATATGTAGCTGGACTATAGTAAGGAAAATATTGCATTTTTCGCAATACTCCCAAAATATATTTTTGGCCTATCATTCTCTCGAAACATGTCCAATTAGATGGAATTCCATCTTAAATTGATAGGTGACTTTGTTAATGCCCTAATTCTATCAATTTTTGAATAACTATGGATATTTGATTTTACCCTCTTCATTGGATACTCCAAATTTGACGCACACTACTTCTAAATCGCATCATTTTAGAGCACTCCCTATTTTTTATATCATAGATTGGACCCTTGACGATACTTTCTCAGAAAATTGAATAAATACTTCCATTATTTTGGTCTGTACTATTTTTTATATGAGGGCATGTTTTCTTTTAACTTAAATGCTCTCCTAATATTTGAAACATTTATCTCATCGAAAAATGGACAACACTAGTCGATTTGTCGTATCAAAGATCCCTTATTCTCATAATTTCAGTATTTTTTGAGAGGAACAACATTTTTGGTCAAATATGTAGCTGGACTATAGTAAGGAATATATCGCATTTTTCGCAATACTCCAAAAATATATTTTTGGCCTATCATCCTCTCGAAACATGTTCGATTAAATGAAATTCCATCTATAATCGATAGGTGACTTTGTTAATGCCCTAATTCTATCAATTTTTGAATAACTATGGATATTTTATTTTACCCTCTTCATCGGATACTCCAAGTTTGACGCACTCTATTTCTGAATCGCATCATTTTAGAGCACTCCCGAGTTTTTATATCATAGAATGGACCTTTGTCGTTACTTTCTTAGAAAATTTAATGAATACTTCCATTATTTTGGTCTGTACTATTTTTTATATGAGGGCATGTTTTCTTTTAACTTAAATGCTCTCCTAATATTTGAAACATTTATCTCATCGAAAAATGGACAACACCAGTCGATTTGTCGTATCAAAGATCCCTTATTCTCATAATTTCAGTATTTTTTGAGAGGAACAACATTTTTGGTCAAATATGTAGCTGGACTATAGTAAGGAATATATCGCATTTTTCGCAATACTCCAAAAATATATTTTTGGCCTATCATCCTCTCGAAACATGTTCGATTAGATGAAATTCCATCTAAAATCGATAGGTGACTTTGTTAATGCCCTAATTCTATCAATTTTTGAATTACTATGGATATTTGATTTTACCCTCTTAATTGGATACTCCAAGTTTGACGCACTCTACTTCTGAATCGCATCATTTTAGAGCACTCCCGATTTTTTAAATCATAAAATGGACCTTTGACGATACTTTCTCAGAAAATTTAATGAATACTTCCATTATTTTGGTCGGTACTATTTTTTATATGAAGGCATGTTTTCTTCTAACTTAAATGCTCTTCTTATATTTGAAACATTTATCTTATCGAAAAATGGACAACATCAGTCGATTTGTCGTATCAAAGAACCCTTATTCTCATAATTTCAGTATTTTTTGAGAGGAAAAACATTTTTCGTCAAATATGTAGCTGGACTATAGTAAGGAATATATTGCATTTTTCGCAATACTCCAAAAATATATTTTTGGCCTATCATCCTCTCGAAACATGTTCGATTAGATGAAATTCCATCTAAAATCGATAGGTGACTTTGTTAATGCCCTAATTCTATCAATTTTTGAATAACTATGGATATTTGATCTTACCCTCTTCATTGGATACTCCAAGTTTGACGCACTCTACTTTTGAATCGCATCATTTTAGAGCACTCCCGATTTTTTATATCATAGAATGGACCTTTGACGATACTTTCTCAGAAAATTTAATGAATACTTCCATTATTTTGGTCGGTACTATTTTTTATATGAAGGCATGTTTTCTTTTAACTTAAATGCTCTTCTTATATTTGAAACATTTATCTTATCGTAAAATGGACAACACCAGTCGCTTTGTCGTATCAAAGAACCCTTATTCTCATAATTTCAGTATTTTTTGAGAGGAACAACATTTTTGGTCAAATATGTAGCTGGACTATAGCAAGGAAAATATTGCATTTTTCGCAATACTCCCAAAATATATTTTTGGCCTATCATTCTCTCGAAACATGTCCAATTAGATGGAATTCCATCTTAAATTGATAGGTGACTTTGTTAATGCCCTAATTGTATCAATTTTTGAATAACTATGGATATTTGATTTTACCCTCTTCATTGGATACTCCAAATTTGACGCACACTACTTCTAAATCGCATCATTTTAGAGCACTCCCGATTTTATATATCATAGATTGGACCCTTGACGATACTTTCTCAGAAAATTGAATAAATACTTCCATTATTTTGGTCTGTACTATTTTTTATATGAGGGCATGTTTTCTTTTAACTTAAATGCTCTCCTAATATTTGAAACATTTATCTCATCGAAAAATGGACAACACCAGTCGATTTGTCGTATCAAAGATCCCTTATTCTCATAATTTCAGTATTTTTTGAGAGGAACAACATTTTTGGTCAAATATGTAGCTGGACTATAGTAAGGAATATATCGCATTTTTCGCAATACTCCAAAAATATATTTTTGGCCTATCATCCTCTCGAAACATGTTCGATTAGATGAAATTCCATCTATAATCGATAGGTGACTTTGTTAATGCCCTAATTATATCAATTTTTGAATAACTATGGATATTTTATTTTACCCTCTTCATCGGATACTCCAAGTTTGACGCACTCTACTTCTGAATCGCATCATTTTAGAACACTCCCAATTTTTTATATCATAGATTGGACCTTTGACGATACTTTCTCAGAAAATTGAATGAATACTTCCATTATTTTGGTCTGTACTATTTTTTATATGAAGGCATGTTTTCTTTTAACTTAAATGCTCTCCTATTATTTGAAACATTTATCTTATCGAAAAATGGACAATACCAGTCGATTTGTCGTATCAAAGAACCCTTATTCTCATAATTTCAGTATTTTTTGAGAGGAAAAACATTTTTCGTCAAATATGTAGCTGGACTAGGAAAATATAGCATTTTTCGCAATACTCCAAAAATATATTTTTGGCCTATCATCCTCTCGGAACATGTTCGATTAGATGAAATTTCATCTTAAATCGATAGGTGACTTTGTTAATGCCCTAATTCTATCAATTATTGAATAACTATGGATATTTGATTTTACCCTCTTCATTGGATACTCCAAGTTTAACGCACTCTACTTCTGAATCGCATCATTTTAGAGCACTCCCGATTTTTCATATCATAGATTGGACCTTTGACGATACTTTCTCAGAAAATTGAATAAATACTTCCATTATTTTCGTCTGTACTATTTTTTATATGAAGGCATGTTTTCTTCTAACTTAAATGCTCTCCTAATATTTGAAACATTTATCTCATCGAAAAATGGACAACACCAGTCGATTTGTCGTATCAAAGAACCCTTATTCTCATAATTTCAGTATTTTTTGAGAGGAAAAACATTTTTCGTCAAATATGTAGCTGGACTATAGTAAGGAATATATTGCATTTTTCGCAATACTCCAAAAATATATTTTTGGCCTATCATCCTCTCGAAACATGTTCGATTAAATGAAATTCCATCTAAAATCGATAGGTGACTTTGTTAATGCCCTAATTCTATCAATTTTTGAATAACTATGGATATTTGATCTTACCCTCTTCATTGGATACTCCAAGTTTGACGCACTCTACTTCTGAATCGCATCATTTTAGAGCACTCCCGATTTTTTAAATCATAAAATGGACCTTTGACGATACTTTCTCAGAAAATTTAATGAATACTTACATTATTTTGGTCGGTACTAATTTTTATATGAAGGCATGTTTTCTTCTAACTTAAATGCTCTTCTTATATTTGAAACATTTATCTTATCGAAAAATGGACAACACCAGTCGATTTGTCGTATCAAAGAACCCTTATTCTCATAATTTCAGTATTTTTTGAGAGGAAAAACATTTTTCGTCAAATATGTAGCTTGACTATAGTAAGGAAAATATTGCATTTTTCGCAATACTCCCAAAATATATTTTTGGCCTATCATTCTCTCGAAACATGTTCGATTAGATGAAATTTCATCTTAAATCGATAGGTGACTTTGTTAATGCCCTAATTCTATCAATTTTTGAATAACTATGGATATTTGATTTTACCCTCTTCATTGGATACTCCAAGTTTAACGCACTCTACTTCTGAATCGCATCATTTTAGAGCACTCCCGATTTTTCATATCATAGATTGGACCTTTGACGATACTTTCTCAGAAAATTGAATAAATACTTCCATTATTTTCGTCTGTACTATTTTTTATATGAAGGCATGTTTTCTTTTAACTTAAATGCTCTCCTAATATTTGAAACATTTATCTCATCGAAAAATGGACAACACCAGTCGATTTGTCGTATCAAAGAACCCTTATTCTCATAATTTCAGTATTTTTTGAGAGGAAAAACATTTTTCGTCAAATATGTAGCTGGACTATAGTAAGGAATATATTGCATTTTTCGCAATACTCCAAAAATATATTTTTGGCCTATCATCCTCTCGAAACATGTTCGATTAGATGAAATTCCATCTAAAATCGATAGGTGACTTTGTTAATGCCCTAATTCTATCAATTTTTGAATAACTATGGATATTTGATCTTACCCTCTTCACTGGATACTCCAAGTTTGACGCACTCTACTTTTGAATCGCATCATTTTAGAGCACTCCCGATTTTTTATATCATAGAATGGACCTTTGACGATACTTTCTCAGAAAATTTATTGAATACTTCCATTATTTTGGTCTGTACTATTTTTTATATGAGGGCATGTTTTCTTTTAACTTAAATGCTCTCCTAATATTTGAAACATTTATCTCATCGAAAAATGGACAACACCAGTCGATTTGTCGTATCAAAGATCCCTTATTCTCATAATTTCAGTATTTTTTGAGAGGAACAACATTTTTGGTCAAATATGTAGCTGGACTATAGTAAGGAATATATCGCATTTTTCGCAATACTCCAAAAATATATTTTTGGCCTATCATCCTCTCGAAACATGTTCGATTAGATGAAATTCCATCTATAATCGATAGGTGACTTTGTTAATGCCCTAATTATATCAATTTTTGAATAACTATGGATATTTTATTTTACCCTCTTCATCGGATACTCCAAGTTTGACGCACTCTACTTCTGAATCGCATCATTTTAGAACACTCCCGATTTTTTATATCATAGATTGGACCTTTGACGATACTTTCTCAGAAAATTGAATGAATACTTCCATTATTTTGGTCTGTACAATTTTTTATATGAAGGCATGTTTTCTTTTAACATAAATGCTCTCCTATTATTTGAAACATTTATCTTATCGAAAAATGGACAATACCAGTCGATTTGTCGTATCAAAGAACCCTTATTCTCATAATTTCAGTATTTTTTGAGAGGAAAAACATTTTTCGTCAAATATGTAGCTGGACTAGGAAAATATAGCATTTTTCGCAATACTCCAAAAATATATTTTTGGCCTATCATCCTCTCGGAACATGTTCGATTAGATGAAATTCCATCTAAAATCGATAGGTGACTTTGTTAATGCCCTAATTCTATCAATTTTTGAATAACTATGGATATTTGATTTTACCCTCTTCATTGGATACTCCAAGTTTGAGGCACTCTACTTCTGAATCGCATCATTTTAGAGCACTCCCGATTTTTTAAATCATAAAATGGACCTTTGACGATACTTTCTCAGAAAATTTAATGAATACTTCCATTATTTTGGTCGGTACTATTTTTTATATGAAGGCATGTTTTCTTCTAACTTAAATGCTCTTCTTATATTTGAAACATTTATCTTATCGAAAAATGGACAACACCAGTCGATTTGTCGTATCAAAGAACCCTTATTCTCATAATTTCAGTATTTTTTGAGAGGAAAAACATTTTTCGTCAAATATGTAGCTGGACTATAGTAAGGAAAATATTGCATTTTTCGCAATACTCCCAAAATATATTTTTGGCCTATCATTCTCTCGAAACATGTTCGATTAGATGAAATTTCATCTTAAATCGATAGGTGACTTTGTTAATGCCCTAATTCTATCAATTTTTGAATAACTATGGATATTTGATTTTACCCTCTTCATTGGATACTCCAAGTTTAACGCACTCTACTTCTGAATCGCATCATTTTAGAGCACTCCCGATTTTTCATATCATAGATTGGACCTTTGACGATACTTTCTCAGAAAATTGAATAAATACTTCCATTATTTTCGTCTGTACTATTTTTTATATGAAGGCATGTTTTCTTTTAACTTAAATGCTCTCCTAATATTTGAAACATTTATCTCATCGAAAAATGGACAACACCAGTCGATTTGTCGTATCAAAGAACCCTTATTCTCATAATTTCAGTATTTTTTGAGAGGAAAAACATTTTTCGTCAAATATGTAGCTGGACTATAGTAAGGAAAATATTGCATTTTTCGCAATACCTCCAAAATCTATTTTTGGCCTATCATTCTCTCGAAACATGTTCGATTAGATGAAATTTCATCTTAAATCGATAGGTGACTTTGTTAATGCCCTAATTCTATCAATTTTTGAATAACTATGGATATTTGATTTTACCCTCTTCATTGGATACTCCAAGTTTGACGCTCTCTACTTCTGAATCGCATCATTTTAGAGCACTCCCGATTTTTCATATCATAGATTGGACCTTTGACGATACTTTCTCAGAAAATTGAATAAATACTTCCATTATTTTCGTCTGTACTATTTTTTATATGAAGGCATGTTTTCTTTTAACTTAAATGCTCTCCTAATATTTGAAACATTTATCTCATCGAAAAATGGACAACACCAGTCGATTTGTCGTATCAAGGAACCCGTATTTTCTTAATTTCAGTATTTTTTGAGAGGAACAACATTTTTGGTCAAATATGTAGCTGGACTATAGTAAGGAATATATTGCATTTTTCGCAATACTCCAAAAATATATTTTTGGCCTATCATCCTCTCGAAACATGTTCGATTAGATGAAATTCCATCTATAATCGATAGGTGACTTTGTTAATGCCCTAATTCTATCAATTTTTGAATAACTATGGATATTTGATTTTACCCTCTTCATTGGATACTCCAAGTTTGACGCACTCTACTTCTGAATCGCATCATTTTAGAGCACTCCCGATTTTTTATATCATAGAATGGATCTTTGACGATACTTTCTCAGAAAATTTAATGAATACTTCCATTATTTTGGTCGGTACTATTTTTTATATGAAGGCATGTTTTCTTTTAACTTAAATGCCCTTCTTATATTTGAAACATTTATCTTATCGAAAAATGGACAACACCAGTCGCTTTGTCGTATCAAAGAACCCTTATTCTCATAATTTCAGTATTTTTTGAGAGGAAAAACATTTTTCGTCAAATATGTAGCTGGACTATAGTAAGGAAAATATTGCATTTTTCGCAATACTCCCAAAATATATTTTTGGCCTATCATCCTCTCGAAACATGTTCCATTAGATGAAATTTCATCTAAAATCGATAGGTGACTTTGTTAATGCACTAATTCTATCAATTTTTGAATGACTATGGATATTTGATTTTACCCTCTTCATTGGATACTACAAGTTTGACGCACTCTACTTCTGAATCGCATCATTTTAGAGCACTCCCGATTTTTTATATCAAAGATTGGACTTGAGGATACTTTCTCAGAAAATTGAATGAATACTTCCATTATTTTGGTCTGGACTATTTTTTAAATGAAGGCATGTTTTCTTTTAACTAAAATGCTCTCCTAATATTTGAAACATTTATCTCATCGAAAAATGGACAACACCAGTCGATTTGTCGTATCAAGGAACCCGTATTCTCATAATTTCAGTATTTTTTGAGAGGAACAACATTTTTGGTCAAATATGTAGCTGGACTATAGTAAGGAATATATTGCATTTTTCGCAATACTCCAAAAATATATTTTTGGCCTATCATCCTCTCTAAACATGTTCGATTAGATGAAATTCCATCTATAATCGATGGGTGACTTTGTTAATGCCCTAATTCTATCAATTTTTGAATAACTATAGATATTTGATTTTACCCTCTTCATTGGATACTCCAAGCTTGACGCACTCTACTTCTGAATCGCATCATTTTAGAACACTCCCGATTTTTGATATCATAGATTGGACCTTTGACGATACTTTCTCAGAAAATTGAATGAATACTTCAATTATTTTGGTCTGGACTATTTTTTAAATGAAGGCATGTTTTCTTTCAACTAAAATGCTCTCCTAATATTTGAAACATTTATCTCATCGAAAAATGGACAACACCAGTCGATTTGTCGTATCAAGGAACCCGTATTCTCATATTTTCAGTATTTTTTGAGAGGAACAACATTTTTGGTCAAATATGTAGCTGGACTATAGTAAGGAAAATATTGCATTTTTCGCAATACTCCAAAAATATATTTTTGGCCTATCATCCTCTCGGAACATGTTCGATTAGATGAAATTCCATCTAAAATCGATAGGTGACTTTGTTAATGCCCTAGTTCTATCAATTTTTGAATAACTATGGATATTTGATTTTACCCTCTTCATTGGATACTCCAAGTTTGAGGCACTCTACTTCTGAATCGCATCATTTTAGAGCACTCCCGATTTTTTAAATCATAGAATGGACCTTTGACGATACTTTCTCAGAAAATTTAATGAATACTTCCATTATTTTGGTCGGTACTATTTTTTATATGAAGGCATGTTTTCTTTTAACTTAAATGCCCTTCTTATATTTGAAACATTTATCTTATCGAAAAATGGACAACACCAGTCGCTTTGTCGTATCAAAGAACCCTTATTCTCATAATTTCAGTATTTTTTGAGAGGAAAAACATTTTTCGTCAAATATGTAGCTGGACTATAGTAAGGAAAATATTGCATTTTTCGCAATACTCCCAAAATATATAATTGGCCTATCATCCTCTCGAAACATGTTCCATTAGATGAAATTTCATCTAAAATCGATAGGTGACTTTGTTAATGCACTAATTCTATCAATTTTTGAATAACTATGGATATTTGATCTTACCCTCTTCATTGGATACTCCAAGTTTGACGCACTTTACTTCTGAATCGCATCATTTTAGAGCACTCCCGATTTTTTATATCATAGAATGGACCTTTGACGATACTTTCTCAGAAAATTTAATGAATACTCCCATTATTTTGGTCGGTACTATTTTTTATATGAAGGCATGTTTTCTTTTAACTTAAATGCTCTTCTTATATTTGAAACATTTATCTTATCGTAAAATGGACAACACCAGTCGCTTTGTCGTATCAAAGAACCCTTATTCTCATAATTTCAGTATTTTTTGAGAGGAACAACATTTTTGGTCAAATATGTAGCTGGACTATAGCAAGGAAAATATTGCATTTTTCGCAATACTCCAAAAATATATTTTTGGCCTATCATCCTCTCGAAACATGTTCGATTAGATGAAATTCCATCTAAAATCGATAGGTGACTTTGTTAATGCCCTAATTCTATCAATTTTTGAATTACTATGGATATTTGATTTTACCCTCTTAATTGGATACTCCAAGTTTGACGCACTCTACTTCTGAATCGCATCATTTTAGAGCACTCCCGATTTTTTAAATCATAAAATGGACCTTTGACGATACTTTCTCAGAAAATTTAATGAATACTTCCATTATTTTGGTCGGTACTATTTTTTATATGAAGGCATGTTTTCTTCTAACTTAAATGCTCTTCTTATATTTGAAACATTTATCTTATCGAAAAATGGACAACATCAGTCGATTTGTCGTATCAAAGAACCCTTATTCTCATAATTTCAGTATTTTTTGAGAGGAAAAACATTTTTCGTCAAATATGTAGCTGGACTATAGTAAGGAATATATTGCATTTTTCGCAATACTCCAAAAATATATTTTTGGCCTATCATCCTCTCGAAACATGTTCGATTAGATGAAATTCCATCTAAAATCGATAGGTGACTTTGTTAATGCCCTAATTCTATCAATTTTTGAATAACTATGGATATTTGATCTTACCCTCTTCATTGGATACTCCAAGTTTGACGCACTCTACTTTTGAATCGCATCATTTTAGAGCACTCCCGATTTTTTATATCATAGAATGGACCTTTGACGATACTTTCTCAGAAAATTTAATGAATACTTCCATTATTTTGGTCGGTACTATTTTTTATATGAAGGCATGTTTTCTTTTAACTTAAATGCTCTTCTTATATTTGAAACATTTATCTTATCGTAAAATGGACAACACCAGTCGCTTTGTCGTATCAAAGAACCCTTATTCTCATAATTTCAGTATTTTTTGAGAGGAACAACATTTTTGGTCAAATATGTAGCTGGACTATAGCAAGGAAAATATTGCATTTTTCGCAATACTCCCAAAATATATTTTTGGCCTATCATTCTCTCGAAACATGTCCAATTAGATGGAATTCCATCTTAAATTGATAGGTGACTTTGTTAATGCCCTAATTCTATCAATTTTTGAATAACTATGGATATTTGATTTTACCCTCTTCATTGGATACTCCAAATTTGACGCACACTACTTCTAAATCGCATCATTTTAGAGCACTCCCGATTTTATATATCATAGATTGGACCCTTGACGATACTTTCTCAGAAAATTGAATAAATACTTCCATTATTTTGAACTGTACTATTTTTTATATGAGGGCATGTTTTCTTTTAACTTAAATGCTCTCCTAATATTTGAAACATTTATCTCATCGAAAAATGGACAACACCAGTCGATTTGTCGTATCAAAGATCCCTTATTCTCATAATTTCAGTATTTTTTGAGAGGAACAACATTTTTGGTCAAATATGTAGCTGGACTATAGTAAGGAATATATCGCATTTTTCGCAATACTCCAAAAATATATTTTTGGCCTATCATCCTCTCGAAACATGTTCGATTAGATGAAATTCCATCTATAATCGATAGGTGACTTTGTTAATGCCCTAATTATATCAATTTTTGAATAACTATGGATATTTTATTTTACCCTCTTCATCGGATACTCCAAGTTTGACGCACTCTACTTCTGAATCGCATCATTTTAGAACACTCCCAATTTTTTATATCATAGATTGGACCTTTGACGATACTTTCTCAGAAAATTGAATGAATACTTCCATTATTTTGGTCTGTACTATTTTTTATATGAAGGCATGTTTTCTTTTAACTTAAATGCTCTCCTATTATTTGAAACATTTATCTTATCGAAAAATGGACAATACCAGTCGATTTGTCGTATCAAAGAACCCTTATTCTCATAATTTCAGTATTTTTTGAGAGGAAAAACATTTTTCGTCAAATATGTAGCTGGACTAGGAAAATATAGCATTTTTCGCAATACTCCAAAAATATATTTTTGGCCTATCATCCTCTCGGAACATGTTCGATTAGATGAAATTTCATCTTAAATCGATAGGTGACTTTGTTAATGCCCTAATTCTATCAATTATTGAATAACTATGGATATTTGATTTTACCCTCTTCATTGGATACTCCAAGTTTAACGCACTCTACTTCTGAATCGCATCATTTTAGAGCACTCCCGATTTTTCATATCATAGATTGGACCTTTGACGATACTTTCTCAGAAAATTGAATAAATACTTCCATTATTTTCGTCTGTACTATTTTTTATATGAAGGCATGTTTTCTTTTAACTTAAATGCTCTCCTAATATTTGAAACATTTATCTCATCGAAAAATGGACAACACCAGTCGATTTGTCGTATCAAAGAACCCTTATTCTCATAATTTCAGTATTTTTTGAGAGGAAAAACATTTTTCGTCAAATATGTAGCTGGACTATAGTAAGGAATATATTGCATTTTTCGCAATACTCCAAAAATATATTTTTGGCCTATCATCCTCTCGAAACATGTTCGATTAAATGAAATTCCATCTAAAATCGATAGGTGACTTTGTTAATGCCCTAATTCTATCAATTTTTGAATAACTATGGATATTTGATCTTACCCTCTTCATTGGATACTCCAAGTTTGACGCACTCTACTTCTGAATCGCATCATTTTAGAGCACTCCCGATTTTTTAAATCATAAAATGGACCTTTGACGATACTTTCTCAGAAAATTTAATGAATACTTACATTATTTTGGTCGGTACTATTTTTTATATGAAGGCATGTTTTCTTCTAACTTAAATGCTCTTCTTATATTTGAAACATTTATCTTATCGAAAAATGGACAACACCAGTCGATTTGTCGTATCAAAGAACCCTTATTCTCATAATTTCAGTATTTTTTGAGAGGAAAAACATTTTTCGTCAAATATGTAGCTGGACTATAGTAAGGAAAATATTGCATTTTTCGCAATACTCCCAAAATATATTTTTGGCCTATCATTCTCTCGAAACATGTTCGATTAGATGAAATTTCATCTTAAATCGATAGGTGACTTTGTTAATGCCCTAATTCTATCAATTTTTGAATAACTATGGATATTTGATTTTACCCTCTTCATTGGATACTCCAAGTTTAACGCACTCTACTTCTGAATCGCATCATTTTAGAGCACTCCCGATTTTTCATATCATAGATTGGACCTTTGACGATACTTTCTCAGAAAATTGAATAAATACTTCCATTATTTTCGTCTGTACTATTTTTTATATGAAGGCATGTTTTCTTTTAACTTAAATGCTCTCCTAATATTTGAAACATTTATCTCATCGAAAAATGGACAACACCAGTCGATTTGTCGTATCAAAGAACCCTTATTCTCATAATTTCAGTATTTTTTGAGAGGAAAAACATTTTTCGTCAAATATGTAGCTGGACAGTAAGGAATATATTGCATTTTTCGCAATACTCCAAAAATATATTTTTGGCCTATCATCCTCTCGAAACATGTTCGATTAGATGAAATTCCATCTAAAATCGATAGGTGACTTTGTTAATGCCCTAATTCTATCAATTTTTGAATAACTATGGATATTTGATCTTACCCTCTTCACTGGATACTCCAAGTTTGACGCACTCTACTTTTGAATCGCATCATTTTAGAGCACTCCCGATTTTTTATATCATAGAATGGACCTTTGACGATACTTTCTCAGAAAATTTATTGAATACTTCCATTATTTTGGTCTGTACTATTTTTTATATGAGGGCATGTTTTCTTTTAACTTAAATGCTCTCCTAATATTTGAAACATTTATCTCATCGAAAAATGGACAACACCAGTCGATTTGTCGTATCAAAGATCCCTTATTCTCATAATTTCAGTATTTTTTGAGAGGAACAACATTTTTGGTCAAATATGTAGCTGGACTATAGTAAGGAATATATCGCATTTTTCGCAATACTCCAAAAATATATTTTTGGCCTATCATCCTCTCGAAACATGTTCGATTAGATGAAATTCCATCTATAATCGATAGGTGACTTTGTTAATGCCCTAATTATATCAATTTTTGAATAACTATGGATATTTTATTTTACCCTCTTCATCGGATACTCCAAGTTTGACGCACTCTACTTCTGAATCGCATCATTTTAGAACACTCCCGATTTTTTATATCATAGATTGGACCTTTGACGATACTTTCTCAGAAAATTGAATGAATACTTCCATTATTTTGGTCTGTACAATTTTTTATATGAAGGCATGTTTTCTTTTAACATAAATGCTCTCCTATTATTTGAAACATTTATCTTATCGAAAAATGGACAATACCAGTCGATTTGTCGTATCAAAGAACCCTTATTCTCATAATTTCAGTATTTTTTGAGAGGAAAAACATTTTTCGTCAAATATGTAGCTGGACTAGGAAAATATAGCATTTTTCGCAATACTCCAAAAATATATTTTTGGCCTATCATCCTCTCGGAACATGTTCGATTAGATGAAATTCCATCTAAAATCGATAGGTGACTTTGTTAATGCCCTAATTCTATCAATTTTTGAATAACTATGGATATTTGATTTTACCCTCTTCATTGGATACTCCAAGTTTGAGGCACTCTACTTCTGAATCGCATCATTTTAGAGCACTCCCGATTTTTTAAATCATAAAATGGACCTTTGACGATACTTTCTCAGAAAATTTAATGAATACTTCCATTATTTTGGTCGGTACTATTTTTTATATGAAGGCATGTTTTCTTCTAACTTAAATGCTCTTCTTATATTTGAAACATTTATCTTATCGAAAAATGGACAACACCAGTCGATTTGTCGTATCAAAGAACCCTTATTCTCATAATTTCAGTATTTTTTGAGAGGAAAAACATTTTTCGTCAAATATGTAGCTGGACTATAGTAAGGAAAATATTGCATTTTTCGCAATACTCCCAAAATATATTTTTGGCCTATCATTCTCTCGAAACATGTTCGATTAGATGAAATTTCATCTTAAATCGATAGGTGACTTTGTTAATGCCCTAATTCTATCAATTTTTGAATAACTATGGATATTTGATTTTACCCTCTTCATTGGATACTCCAAGTTTAACGCACTCTACTTCTGAATCGCATCATTTTAGAGCACTCCCGATTTTTCATATCATAGATTGGACCTTTGACGATACTTTCTCAGAAAATTGAATAAATACTTCCATTATTTTCGTCTGTACTATTTTTTATATGAAGGCATGTTTTCTTTTAACTTAAATGCTCTCCTAATATTTGAAACATTTATCTCATCGAAAAATGGACAACACCAGTCGATTTGTCGTATCAAAGAACCCTTATTCTCATAATTTCAGTATTTTTTGAGAGGAAAAACATTTTTCGTCAAATATGTAGCTGGACTATAGTAAGGAAAATATTGCATTTTTCGCAATACCTCCAAAATCTATTTTTGGCCTATCATTCTCTCGAAACATGTTCGATTAGATGAAATTTCATCTTAAATCGATAGGTGACTTTGTTAATGCCCTAATTCTATCAATTTTTGAATAACTATGGATATTTGATTTTACCCTCTTCATTGGATACTCCAAGTTTGACGCTCTCTACTTCTGAATCGCATCATTTTAGAGCACTCCCGATTTTTCATATCATAGATTGGACCTTTGACGATACTTTCTCAGAAAATTGAATAAATACTTCCATTATTTTCGTCTGTACTATTTTTTATATGAAGGCATGTTTTCTTTTAACTTAAATGCTCTCCTAATATTTGAAACATTTATCTCATCGAAAAATGGACAACACCAGTCGATTTGTCGTATCAAGGAACCCGTATTTTCTTAATTTCAGTATTTTTTGAGAGGAACAACATTTTTGGTCAAATATGTAGCTGGACTATAGTAAGGAATATATTGCATTTTTCGCAATACTCCAAAAATATATTTTTGGCCTATCATCCTCTCGAAACATGTTCGATTAGATGAAATTCCATCTATAATCGATAGGTGACTTTGTTAATGCCCTAATTCTATCAATTTTTGAATAACTATGGATATTTGATTTTACCCTCTTCATTGGATACTCCAAGTTTGACGCACTCTACTTCTGAATCGCATCATTTTAGAGCACTCCCGATTTTTTATATCATAGAATGGATCTTTGACGATACTTTCTCAGAAAATTTAATGAATACTTCCATTATTTTGGTCGGTACTATTTTTTATATGAAGGCATGTTTTCTTTTAACTTAAATGCCCTTCTTATATTTGAAACATTTATCTTATCGAAAAATGGACAACACCAGTCGCTTTGTCGTATCAAAGAACCCTTATTCTCATAATTTCAGTATTTTTTGAGAGGAAAAACATTTTTCGTCAAATATGTAGCTGGACTATAGTAAGGAAAATATTGCATTTTTCGCAATACTCCCAAAATATATTTTTGGCCTATCATCCTCTCGAAACATGTTCCATTAGATGAAATTTCATCTAAAATCGATAGGTGACTTTGTTAATGCACTAATTCTATCAATTTTTGAATGACTATGGATATTTGATTTTACCCTCTTCATTGGATACTACAAGTTTGACGCACTCTACTTCTGAATCGCATCATTTTAGAGCACTCCCGATTTTTTATATCAAAGATTGGACTTGAGGATACTTTCTCAGAAAATTGAATGAATACTTCCATTATTTTGGTCTGGACTATTTTTTAAATGAAGGCATGTTTTCTTTTAACTAAAATGCTCTCCTAATATTTGAAACATTTATCTCATCGAAAAATGGACAACACCAGTCGATTTGTCGTATCAAGGAACCCGTATTCTCATAATTTCAGTATTTTTTGAGAGGAACAACATTTTTGGTCAAATATGTAGCTGGACTATAGTAAGGAATATATTGCATTTTTCGCAATACTCCAAAAATATATTTTTGGCCTATCATCCTCTCTAAACATGTTCGATTAGATGAAATTCCATCTATAATCGATGGGTGACTTTGTTAATGCCCTAATTCTATCAATTTTTGAATAACTATAGATATTTGATTTTACCCTCTTCATTGGATACTCCAAGCTTGACGCACTCTACTTCTGAATCGCATCATTTTAGAACACTCCCGATTTTTGATATCATAGATTGGACCTTTGACGATACTTTCTCAGAAAATTGAATGAATACTTCAATTATTTTGGTCTGGACTATTTTTTAAATGAAGGCATGTTTTCTTTCAACTAAAATGCTCTCCTAATATTTGAAACATTTATCTCATCGAAAAATGGACAACACCAGTCGATTTGTCGTATCAAGGAACCCGTATTCTCATATTTTCAGTATTTTTTGAGAGGAACAACATTTTTGGTCAAATATGTAGCTGGACTATAGTAAGGAAAATATTGCATTTTTCGCAATACTCCAAAAATATATTTTTGGCCTATCATCCTCTCGGAACATGTTCGATTAGATGAAATTCCATCTAAAATCGATAGGTGACTTTGTTAATGCCCTAGTTCTATCAATTTTTGAATAACTATGGATATTTGATTTTACCCTCTTCATTGGATACTCCAAGTTTGAGGCACTCTACTTCTGAATCGCATCATTTTAGAGAACTCCCGATTTTTTAAATCATAGAATGGACCTTTGACGATACTTTCTCAGAAAATTTAATGAATACTTCCATTATTTTGGTCGGTACTATTTTTTATATGAAGGCATGTTTTCTTTTAACTTAAATGCCCTTCTTATATTTGAAACATTTATCTTATCGAAAAATGGACAACACCAGTCGCTTTGTCGTATCAAAGAACCCTTATTCTCATAATTTCAGTATTTTTTGAGAGGAAAAACATTTTTCGTCAAATATGTAGCTGGACTATAGTAAGGAAAATATTGCATTTTTCGCAATACTCCCAAAATATATAATTGGCCTATCATCCTCTCGAAACATGTTCCATTAGATGAAATTTCATCTAAAATCGATAGGTGACTTTGTTAATGCACTAATTCTTTCAATTTTTGAATAACTATGGATATTTGATTTTACCCTCTTCATTGGATACTACAAGTTTGACGCACTCTACTTCTGAATCGCATCATTTTAGAGCACTCCCGATTTTTTATATCATAGATTGGACCTTTGACGATACTTTCTCAGAAAATTGAATGAATACTTCCATTATTTTGGTCTGGACTATTTTTTAAATGAAGGCATGTTTTCTTTTAACTAAAATGCTCTCCTAATATTTGAAACATTTATCTCATCGAAAAATGGACAACACCAGTCGATTTGTCGTATCAAAGAACCCTTATTCTCATAATTTCAGTATTTTTTGAGAGGAAATACATTTTTCGTCAAATATGTAGCTGGACTATAGTAAGGAAAATATTGCATTTTTCGCAATACTCAAAAAATATATTTTTGGCCTATCATCCTCTCGAAACATGTTCGATTAGATGAAATTCCATCTAAAATTGATAGGTGACTAATTCTATCAATTTTTGAATAACTATGGATATTTGATTTTACCCTCTTCATTGGATACTACAAGTTTGACGCACTCTACTTCTGAATCGCATCATTTTAGAGCACTCCCGATTTTTTATATCATAGATTGGACCTTTGACGATACTTTCTCAGAAAATTGAATGAATACTTCCATTATTTTGGTCTGGACTATTTTTTAAATGAAGGCATGTTTTCTTTTAACTAAAATGCTCTCCTGATATTTGAAACATTTATCTCATCGAAAAATGGACAACACCAGTCGATTTGTCGTATCAAGGAACCCGTATTCTCATAATTTCAGTATTTTTTGAGAGGAACAACATTTTTGGTCAAATATGTAGCTGGACTATAGTAAGGAATATATTGCATTTTTCGCAATACTCCAAAAATATATTTTTGGCCTCTCATCCTCTCTAAACATGTTCGATTAGATGAAATTCCATCTATAATCGATGGGTGACTTTGTTAATGCCCTAATTCTATCAATTTTTGAATAACTATGGATATTTGATTTTACCCTCTTCATTGGATACTCCAAGCTTGACGCACTCTACTTCTGAATCGCATCATTTTAGAACACTCCCGATTTTTTATATCATAGATTGGACCTTTGACGATACTTTCTCAGAAAATTGAATGAATACTTCCATTATTTTGGTCTGGACTATTTTTTAAATGAAGGCATGTTTTCTTTTAACTAAAATGCTCTCCTAATATTTGAAACATTTATCTCATCGAAAAATGGACAACACCAGTCGATTTGTCGTACCAAGGAACCCGTATTCTCATAATTTCAGTATTTTTTGAGAGGAACAACATTTTTGGTCAAATATGTAGCTGGACTATAGTAAGGAAAATATTGCATTTTTCGCAATACTCCAAAAATATATTTTTGGCCTATCATCCTCTCGAAACATGTTCGATTAGATGAAATTCCATCTAGAATCGATAGGTGACTTTGTTAATGCACTAATTCTATCAATTTTTGAATAACTATGGATATTTGATTTTACCCTCTTCATTGGATACTACAAGTTTGACGCACTCTACTTCTGAATCGCATCATTTTAGAGCACTCCCGATTTTTCATATCATAGATTGGACCTTTGACGATACTTTCTCAAAAAATTGAATGAATACTTCCATTATTTTGGTCTGGACTATTTTTTAAATGAAGGCATGTATTCGTTTAACTAAAATGCTCTCCTAATATTTGAAACATTTATCTCATCGAAAAATGGACAACACCAGTCGATTTGTCGTATCAAGGAACCCGTATTCTCATAATTTCAGTATTTTTTGAGAGGAACAACATTTTTGGTCAAATATGTAGCTGGACTATAGTAAGGAAAATATTGCATTTTTCGCAATACTCCAAAAATATATTTTTGGCCTATCATCCTCTCGGAACATGTTCGATTAGAGAAAATTCCATCTAAAATCGATAGGTGACTTTGTTAATGCCCTAATTCTATCAATTTTTGAATAACTATGGATATTTGATTTCACCCTCTTCATTGGATTCTCCAAGTTTAACGCACTCTACTTCTGAATCGCATCATTTTAGAGCACTCCCGATTTTTTATATCATAGATTGGACCTTTGACGATACTTTCTCAGAAAATTGAATGAATACTTCCATTATTTTGGTCTGGACTATTTTTTAAATGAAGGCATGTTTTCTTTTAACTAAAATGCTCTCCTAATATTTGAAACATTTATCTCATCGAAATATGGACAACACCAGTCGATTTGTCGTATCAAGGAACCCGTATTCTCATAATTTCAGTATTTTTTGAGAGGAACAACATTTTTGGTCAAATATGTAGCTGGACTATAGTAAGGAATATATTGCCTTTTTCGCAATACTCCAAAAATATATTTTTGGCCTATCATCCTCTCTAAACATGTTCGATTAGATGAAATTCCATCTATAATCGATGGGTGACTTTGTTAATGCCCTAATTCTATCAATTTTTGAATAACTATGGATATTTGATTTTACCCTCTTCATTGGATACTCCAAGCTTGACGCACTCTACTTCTGAATCGCATCATTTTAGAACACTCCCGATTTTTTATATCATAGATTGGACCTTTGACGATACATTCTCAGAAAATTGAATGAATACTTCCATTATTTTGGTCTGGACTATTTTTTAAATGAAGGCATGTTTTCTTTTAACTAAAATGCTCTCCTAATATTTGAAACATTTATCTCATCGAAAAATGGACAACACCAGTCGATTTGTCGTATCAAGGAACCCGTCTTCTCATAATTTCAGTATTTTTTGAGAGGAACAACATTTTTGGTCAAATATGTAGCTGGACTATAGTAAGGAAAATATTGCATTTTTCGCAATACTCCAAAAATATATTTTTGGCCTATCATCCTCTCGGAACATGTTCGATTAGAGGAAATTCCATCTAAAATCGATAGGTGACTTTGTTAATGCCCTAATTCTATCAATTTTTGAATAACTATGGATATTTGATTTCACCCTCTTCATTGGATACTCCAAGTTTGGGGCACTCTACTTCTGAATCGCATCATTTTAGAGCACTCCCGATTTTTTAAATCATAGAATGGACCTTTGACGATACTTTCTCAGAAAATTTAATGAATACTTCCATTATTTTGGTCGAAACTATTTTTTATATGAAGGCATGTTTTCTTTTATCTGAAATGCTCTCCTAATATTTGAAACATTTATCTCATCGAAAAATGGACAACACCAGTCGATTTGTCGTATCAAGGAACCCGTCTTCTCATAATTTCAGTATTTTTTGAGAGGAACAACATTTTTGGTCAAATATGTAGCTGGACTATAGTAAGGAAAATATTGCATTTTTCGCAATACTCCAAAAATATATTTTTGGCCTATCATCCTCTCGGAACATGTTCGATTAGAGGAAATTCCATCTAAAATCGATAGGTGACTTTGTTAATGCCCTAATTCTATCAATTTTTGAATAACTATGGATATTTGATTTCACCCTCTTCATTGGATACTCCAAGTTTGGGACACTCTACTTCTGAATCGCATCATTTTAGAGCACTCCCGATTTTTTAAATCATAGAATGGACCTTTGACGATACTTTCTCAGAAAATTTAATGAATACTTCCATTATTTTGGTCGGTACTATTTTTTAAATGAAGGCATGTATTCGTTTAACTAAAATGCTCTCCTAATATTTGAAACATTTATCTCATCGAAAAATGGACAACACCAGTCGATTTGTCGTATCAAGGAACCCGTATTCTCATAATTTCAGTATTTTTTGAGAGGAACAACATTTTTGGTCAAATATGTAGCTGGACTATAGTAAGGAAAATATTGCATTTTTCGCAATACTCCAAAAATATATTTTTGGCCTATCATCCTCTCGGAACATGTTCGATTAGAGGAAATTCCATCTAAAATCGATAGGTGACTTTGTTAATGCCCTAATTCTATCAATTTTTGAATAACTATGGATATTTGATTTCACCCTCTTCATTGGATTCTCCAAGTTTAACGCACTCTACTTCTGAATCGCATCATTTTAGAGCACTCCCGATTTTTTATATCATAGATTGGACCTTTGACGATACTTTCTCAGAAAATTGAATGAATACTTCCATTATTTTGGTCTGGACTATTTTTTAAATGAAGGCATGTTTTCTTTTAACTAAAATGCTCTCCTAATATTTGAAACATTTATCTCATCGAAATATGGACAACACCAGTCGATTTGTCGTATCAAGGAACCCGTATTCTCATAATTTCAGTATTTTTTGAGAGGAACAACATTTTTGGTCAAATATGTAGCTGGACTATAGTAAGGAATATATTGCCTTTTTCGCAATACTCCAAAAATATATTTTTGGCCTATCATCCTCTCTAAACATGTTCGATTAGATGAAATTCCATCTATAATCGATGGGTGACTTTGTTAATGCCCTAATTCTATCAATTTTTGAATAACTATGGATATTTGATTTTACCCTCTTCATTGGATACTCCAAGCTTGACGCACTCTACTTCTGAATCGCATCATTTTAGAACACTCCCGATTTTTTATATCATAGATTGGACCTTTGACGATACATTCTCAGAAAATTGAATGAATACTTCCATTATTTTGGTCTGGACTATTTTTTAAATGAAGGCATGTTTTCTTTTAACTAAAATGCTCTCCTAATATTTGAAACATTTATCTCATCGAAAAATGGACAACACCAGTCGATTTGTCGTATCAAGGAACCCGTCTTCTCATAATTTCAGTATTTTTTGAGAGGAACAACATTTTTGGTCAAATATGTAGCTGGACTATAGTAAGGAAAATATTGCATTTTTCGCAATACTCCAAAAATATATTTTTGGCCTATCATCCTCTCGGAACATGTTCGATTAGAGGAAATTCCATCTAAAATCGATAGGTGACTTTGTTAATGCCCTAATTCTATCAATTTTTGAATAACTATGGATATTTGATTTCACCCTCTTCATTGGATACTCCAAGTTTGGGGCACTCTACTTCTGAATCGCATCATTTTAGAGCACTCCCGATTTTTTAAATCATAGAATGGACCTTTGACGATACTTTCTCAGAAAATTTAATGAATACTTCCATTATTTTGGTCGAAACTATTTTTTATATGAAGGCATGTTTTCTTTTATCTGAAATGCTCTCCTAATATTTGAAACATTTATCTCATCGAAAAATGGACAACACCAGTCGATTTGTCGTATCAAGGAACCCGTCTTCTCATAATTTCAGTATTTTTTGAGAGGAACAACATTTTTGGTCAAATATGTAGCTGGACTATAGTAAGGAAAATATTGCATTTTTCGCAATACTCCAAAAATATATTTTTGGCCTATCATCCTCTCGGAACATGTTCGATTAGAGGAAATTCCATCTAAAATCGATAGGTGACTTTGTTAATGCCCTAATTCTATCAATTTTTGAATAACTATGGATATTTGATTTCACCCTCTTCATTGGATACTCCAAGTTTGGGACACTCTACTTCTGAATCGCATCATTTTAGAGCACTCCCGATTTTTTAAATCATAGAATGGACCTTTGACGATACTTTCTCAGAAAATTTAATGAATACTTCCATTATTTTGGTCGGTACTATTTTTTAAATGAAGGCATGTATTCGTTTAACTAAAATGCTCTCCTAATATTTGAAACATTTATCTCATCGAAAAATGGACAACACCAGTCGATTTGTCGTATCAAGGAACCCGTATTCTCATAATTTCAGTATTTTTTGAGAGGAACAACATTTTTGGTCAAATATGTAGCTGGACTATAGTAAGGAAAATATTGCATTTTTCGCAATACTCCAAAAATATATTTTTGGCCTATCATCCTCTCGGAACATGTTCGATTAGAGGAAATTCCATCTAAAATCGATAGGTGACTTTGTTAATGCCCTAATTCTATCAATTTTTGAATAACTATGGATATTTGATTTCACCCTCTTCATTGGATTCTCCAAGTTTAACGCACTCTACTTCTGAATCGCATCATTTTAGAGCACTCCCGATTTTTTATATCATAGATTGGACCTTTGACGATACTTTCTCAGAAAATTGAATGAATACTTCCATTATTTTGGTCTGGACTATTTTTTAAATGAAGGCATGTTTTCTTTTAACTAAAATGCTCTCCTAATATTTGAAACATTTATCTCATCGAAATATGGACAACACCAGTCGATTTGTCGTATCAAGGAACCCGTATTCTCATAATTTCAGTATTTTTTGAGAGGAACAACATTTTTGGTCAAATATGTAGCTGGACTATAGTAAGGAATATATTGCATTTTTCGCAATACTCCAAAAATATATTTTTGGCCTATCATCCTCTCTAAACATGTTCGATTAGATGAAATTCCATCTATAATCGATGGGTGACTTTGTTAATGCCCTAATTCTATCAATTTTTGAATAACTATGGATATTTGATTTTACCCTCTTCATTGGATACTCCAAGCTTGACGCACTCTACTTCTGAATCGCATCATTTTAGAACACTCCCGATTTTTTATATCATAGATTGGACCTTTGACGATACATTCTCAGAAAATTGAATGAATACTCCCATTATTTTGGTCTGGACTATTTTTTAAATGAAGGCATGTTTTCTTTTAACTAAAATGCTCTCCTAATATTTGAAACATTTATCTCATCGAAAAATGGACAACACCAGTCGATTTGTCGTATCAAGGAACCCGTCTTCTCATAATTTCAGTATTTTTTGAGAGGAACAACATTTTTGGTCAAATATGTAGCTGGACTATAGTAAGGAAAATATTGCATTTTTCGCAATACTCCAAAAATATATTTTTGGCCTATCATCCTCTCGGAACATGTTCGATTAGAGGAAATTCCATCTAAAATCGATAGGTGACTTTGTTAATGCCCTAATTCTATCAATTTTTGAATAACTATGGATATTTGATTTCACCCTCTTCATTGGATACTCCAAGTTTGGGGCACTCTACTTCTGAATCGCATCATTTTAGAGCACTCCCGATTTTTTAAATCATAGAATGGACCTTTGACGATACTTTCTCAGAAAATTTAATGAATACTTCCATTATTTTGGTCGGTACTATTTTTTATATGAAGGCATGTTTTCTTTTATCTGAAATGCTCTCCTAATATTTGAAACATTTATCTCATCGAAAAATGGACAACACCAGTCGATTTGTCGTATCAAAGAACCCTTATTCCCATAATTTCAGTATTTTTTGAGAGGAAATACATTTTTCGTCAAATATGTAGCTTGACTATATAGTAAGGAAAATATTGCATTTTTCGCAATACTCCAAAAATATATTTTTGGCCTATCATCCTCTCGAAACATGTTCGATTAGATGAAATTCCATCTAAAATTGATAAGTGACTTTGTTAATGCCCTAATTCTATCAATTTTTGAATAACTATGGATATTTGATTTTACCCTCTTCATTGGATTCTCCAAGTTTAACGCACTCTACTTCTGAATCGCATCATTTTAGAGCACTCCCGATTTTTTATATCATAGATTGGACCTTTGACGATACTTTCTCAGAAAATTGAATGAATACTTCCATTATTTTGGTCTGGACTATTTTTTAAATGAAGGCATGTTTTCTTTTAACTAAAATGCTCTCCTAATATTTGAAACATTTATCTCATCGAAAAATGGACAACACCAGTCGATTTGTCGTATCAAGGAACCCGTATTCTCATAATTTCAGTATTTTTTGAGAGGAACAACATTTTTGGTCAAATATGTAGCTGGACTATAGTAAGGAATATATTGCATTTTTCGCAATACTCCAAAAATATATTTTTGGCCTATCATCCTCTCTAAACATGTTCGATTAGATGAAATTCCATCTATAATCGATGGGTGACTTTGTTATTGCCCTAATTCTATCAATTTTTGAATAACTATGGATATTTGATTTTACCCTCTTCATTGGATACTCCAAGCTTGACGCACTCTACTTCTGAATCGCATCATTTTAGAACACTTCCGATTTTTTATATCATAGATTGGACCTTTGACGATAGTTTCTCAGAAAATTGAATAAATACTTCCATTATTTTGGTCTGGACTATATTTTAAATGAAGGCATGTTTTCTTTTAACTAAAATGCTCTCCTAATATTTGAAACATTTATCTCATTGAAAAATGGACAACACCAGTCGATTTGTCGTATCAAGGAACCCGTATTCTCATAATTTCAGTATTTTTTGAGAGGAACAACATTTTTGGTCAAATATGTAGCTGGACTATAGTAAGGAAAATATTGCATTTTTCGCAATACTCCAAAAATATATTTTTGGCCTATTATCCTCTCGGAACATGTTCGATTAGATGAAATTCCATCTAAAATCGATAGGTGACTTTGTTAATGCCCTAATTCTATCAATTTTTGAATAACTATGGATATTTGATTTTACCCTCTTCATTGGATACTCCAAGTTTGAGGCACTCTACTTCTGAATCGCATCATTTTAGAGCACTCCCGATTTTTTAAATCATAGAATGGACCTTTGACGATACTTTCTCAGAAAATTTAATGAATACTTCCATTATTTTGGTCGGTACTATTTTTTATATGGAGGCATGTTTTCTTTTAACTTAAATGCCCTTCTTATATTTGAAACATTTATCTTATCGAAAAATGGACAACACCAGTCGCTTTGTCGTATCAAAGAACCCTTATTCTCATAATTTCAGTATTTTTTGAGAGGAAAAACATTTTTCGTCAAATATGTAGCTGGAGGAAGGAAAATATTGCATTTTTAGCAATACTCCCAAAATATATAATTGGCCTATCATCCTCTCGAAACATGTTCCATTAGATGAAATTTAATCTAAAATCGATAGGTGACTTTGTTAATGCACTAATTCTATCAATTTTTGAATAACTATGGATATTTGATTTTACCCTCTTCATTGGATACTACAAGTTTGACGCACTCTACTTCTGAATCGCATCATTTTAGAGCACTCCCGATTTTTTATTTCATAGATTGGACCTTTGACGATACTTTCTCAAAAAATTGAATGAATACTTCCATTATTTTGGTCTGAACTATTTTTTAAATGAAGGCATGTATTCGTTTAACTAAAATGCTCTCCTAATATTTGAAACATTTATCTCATCGAAGAATGGACAACACCAGTCGATTTGTCGTATCAAGGAACCCGTATTCTCATAATTTCAGTATTTTTTGAGAGGAACAACATTTTTGGTCAAATATGTAGCTGGACTATAGTAAGGAAAATATTGCATTTTTCGCAATACTCCAAAAATATATTTTTGGCCTATCATCCTCTCGAAACATGTTCGATTAGATGAAATTCCATCTATAATAGATAGGTGACTTTGTTAATGCCCTAATTCTATCAATTTTTGAATAACTATGAATATTTGATTTTACCCTCTTCATTGGATACTCCAAGTTTGACGCACTCTACTTCTGAATCGCATCATTTTAGAGCACTCCCGATTTTTTATATCATAGATTGGACCATTGACGATACTTTTTAGAAAATTGAATAAATACTTCCATTATTTTGGTCTGTACTATTTTTTATATGGGGGCATGTTTTCTTTCAACTTAAATGCTCTCCTAATATTTGAAACATTTATCTCATCGAAAAATGGACAACACCAGTCGATTTGTCGTATCAAAGAACCCTTATTCTCATAATTTCAGTATTTTTTGAGAGGAAATACATTTTTCGTCAAATATGTAGCTGGAAAATATTGCATTTTTCGCAATACTCCAAAAATATATTTTTGGCCTATCATCCTCTCGAAACATGTTCGATTAGATGAAATTCCATCTAAAATTGATAAGTGACTTTGTTAATGCCCTAATTCTATCAATTTTTGAATAACTATGGATATTTGATTTTACCCTCTTCATTGGATTCTCCAAGTTTAACGCACTCTACTTCTGAATCGCATCATTTTAGAGCACTCCCGATTTTTTATATCATAGATTGGACATTTGACGATACTTTCTCAGAAAATTGAATGAATACTTCCATTATTTTGGTCTGGACTATTTTTTAAATGAAGGCATGTTTTCTTTTAACTAAAATGCTCCCCTAATATTTGAAACATTTATCTCATCGAAAAATGGACAACACCAGTCGATTTGTCGTATCAAGGAACCCGTATTCTCATAATTTCAGTATTTTTTGAGAGGAACAACATTTTTGGTCAAATATGTAGCTGGACTATAGTAAGGAAAATATTGCATTTTCCGCAATACTCCAAAAATATACTTTTGGCCTATCATCCTCTCGGAACATGTTCGATTAGAGGAAATTCCATCTAAAATCGATAGGTGACTTTGTTAATGCCCTAATTCTATCAATTTTTGAATAACTATGGATATTTGATTTCACCCTCTTCATTGGATACTCCAAGTTTGGGGCACTCTACTTCTGAATCGCATCATTTTAGAGCACTCCCGATTTTTTAAATCATAGAATGGACCTTTGACGATACTTTTTAGAAAATTGAATAAATACTTCCATTATTTTGGTCTGTACTATTTTTTAAATGAAGGCATGTTTTCTTTTAACTAAAATGCTCTCCTAATATTTGAAACATTTATCTCATCGAAAAATGGACAACACCAGTCGATTTGTCGTATCAAAGAACCCTTATTCTCATAATTTCAGTATTTTTTGAGAGGAAATACATTTTCCGTCAAATATGTAGCTGGACTATAGTAAGGAATATATTGCATTTTTCGCAATACTCCAAAAATATATTTTTGGCCTATCATCCTCTCTAAACATGTTCGATTAGATGAAATTCCATCTATAATCGATGGGTGACTTTGTTAATGCCCTAATTCTATCAATTTTTGAATAACTATGGATATTTGATTTTACCCTCTTCATTGGATACTCCAAGCTTGACGCACTCTACTTCTGAATCGCATCATTTTAGAACACTCTCGATTTTTTATATCATAGATTGGACCTTTGACGATACTTTCTCAGAAAATTGAATAAATACTTCCATTATTTTGGTCTGGACTATTTTTTAAATGAAGGCATGTTTTCTTTTAACTAAAATGCTCTCCTAATATTTGAAACATTTATCTCATCGAAAAATGGACAACACCAGTCGATTTGTCGTATCAAGGAACCCGTATTCTCATAATTTCAGTATTTTTTGAGAGGAACAACATTTTTGGTCAAATATGTAGCTGGACTATAGTAAGGAAAATATTGCATTTTTCGCAATACTCCAAAAATATATTTTTGGCCTATCATCCTCTCGGAACATGTTCGATTAGAGGAAATTCCATCTAAAATCGATAGGTGACTTTGTTAATGCCCTAATTCTATCAATTTTTGAATAACTATGGATATTTGATTTTACCCTCTCCATTGGATACTCCAAGTTTGGGGCACTCTACTTCTGACTCGCATCATTTTAGAGCACTCCCGATTTTTTATATCATAGAATGGACCTTTGACGATACTTTCTCAGAAAATTTAATGAATACTTCCATTATTTTGGTCGGTACTATTTTTTATATGAAGGCATGTTTTCTTTTAACTAAAATGCTCTCCTAATATTTGAAACATTTATCTCATCGAAAAATGGACAACGCCAGTCGATTTGTCGTATCAAAGAACCCTTATTCTCATAATTTCAGTATTTTTTGAGAGGAAATACATTTTTCGTCAAATATGTAGCTGGACTATAGTAAGGAAAATATTGCATTCTTCGCAATACTCCAAAAATATATTTTTGGCCTATCATCCTCTCGAAACATGTTCGATTAGATGAAATTCCATCTAAAATTGATAGGTGACTAATTCTATCAATTTTTGAATAACTATGGATATTTGATTTTACCCTCTTCATTGGATACTACAAGTTTGACGCACTCTACTTCTGAATCGCATCATTTTAGAGCACTCCCGTTTTTTTATATCATAGATTGGACCTTCGACGATACTTTCCCAGAAAATTGAATGAATACTTCCATTATTTTGGTCTGGACTATTTTTTAAATGAAGGCATGTTTTCTTTTAACTAAAATGCTCTCCTAATATTTGAAACATTTATCTCATCGAAAAATGGACAACACCAGTCGATTTGTCGTATCAAGGAACCCGTATTCTCATAATTTCAGTATTTTTTGAGAGGAACAACATTTTTGGTCAAATATGTAGCTGGACTATAGTAAGGAATATATTGCATTTTTCGCAATACTCCAAAAATATATTTTTGGCCTCTCATCCTCTCTAAACATGTTCGATTAGATGAAATTCCATCTATAATCGATGGGTGACTTTGGTAATGCCCTAATTCTATCAATTTTTGAATAACTATCGATATTTGATTTTACCCTCTTCATTGGATACTCCAAGCTTGACGCACTCTACTTCTGAATCGCATCATTTTAGAACACTCCCGATTTTTTATATCATAGATTGGACCTTTGACGATACTTTTTCAGAAAATTGAATGAATACTTCCATTATTTTGGTCTGGACTATTTTTTAAATGAAGGCATGTTTTCTTTTAACTAAAATGCTCTCCTAATATTTGAAACATTTATCTCATCGAAAAATGGACAACACCAGTCGATTTGTCGTATCAAGGAACCCGTATTCTCATAATTTCAGTATTTTTTTAGAGGAACAACATTTTTGGTCAAATATGTAGCTGGATTAAGGAAAATATTGCATTTTTCCATCTAAAATTGATAGGTGACTAATTCTATCAATTTTTGAATAACTATGGATATTTGATTTTACCCTCTTCATTGGATACTACAAGTTTGACGCACTCTACTTCTGAATCGCATCATTTTAGAGCACTCCCGATTTTTTATATCATAGATTGGACCTTTGACGATACTTTCTCAGAAAATTGAATGAATACTTCCATTATTTTGGTCTGGACTATTTTTTAAATGAAGGCATGTTTTCTTTTAACTAAAATGCTCTCCTAATATTTGAAACATTTATCTCATCGAAAAATGGACAACACCAGTCGATTTGTCGTATCAAGGAACCCGTATTCTCATAATTTCAGTATTTTTTGAGAGGAACAACATTTTTGGTCAAATATGTAGCTGGACTATAGTAAGGAATATATTGCATTTTTCGCAATACTCCAAAAATATATTTTTGGCCTCTCATCCTCTCTAAACATGTTCGATTAGATGAAATTCCATCTATAATCGATGGGTGACTTTGGTAATGCCCTAATTCTATCAATTTTTGAATAACTATCGATATTTGATTTTACCCTCTTCATTGGATACTCCAAGCTTGACGCACTCTACTTCTGAATCGCATCATTTTAGAACACTCCCGATTTTTTATATCATAGATTGGACCTTTGACGATACTTTTTCAGAAAATTGAATGAATACTTCCATTATTTTGGTCTGGACTATTTTTTAAATGAAGGCATGTTTTCTTTTAACTAAAATGCTCTCCTAATATTTGAAACATTTATCTCATCGAAAAATGGACAACACCAGTCGATTTTTCGTATCAAGGAACCCGTATTCTTATAATTTCAGTATTTTTTTAGAGGAACAACATTTTTGATCAAATATGTAGCTGGACTATAGTAAGGAAAATATTGCATTTTTCGCAATACTCCAAAAATATATTTTTGGCCTCTCATCCTCTCTAAACATGTTCGATTAGATGAAATTCCATCTATAATCGATGGGTGACTTTGGTAATGCCCTAATTCTATCAATTTTTGAATAACTATCGATATTTGATTTTACCCTCTTCATTGGATACTCCAAGCTTGACGCACTCTACTTCTGAATCGCATCATTTTAGAACACTCCCGATTTTTTATATCATAGATTGGACCTTTGACGATACTTTTTCAGAAAATTGAATGAATACTTCCATTATTTTGGTCTGGACTATTTTTTAAATGAAGGCATGTTTTCTTTTAACTAAAATGCTCTCCTAATATTTGAAACATTTATCTCATCGAAAAATGGACAACACCAGTCGATTTTTCGTATCAAGGAACCCGTATTCTTATAATTTCAGTATTTTTTTAGAGGAACAACATTTTTGATCAAATATGTAGCTGGACTATAGTAAGGAAAATATTGCATTTTTCGCAATACTCCAAAAATATATTTTTGGCCTATCATCCTCTCGGAACATGTTCGATTAGATGAAATTCCATCTAAAATCGATAGGTGACTTTGTTAATGCCTTAATTCTATCAATTTTTGCATAACTATGGATATTTGATTTTACCCTCTTCATTGGATACTCCAAGTTTGAGGCACTCTACTTCTGAATCGCATCATTTTAGAGCACTCCCGATTTTTTAAATCATAGAATGGACCTTTGACGATACTTTCTCAGAAAATTTAATGAATACTTCCATTATTTTGGTCGGTACTATTTTTTATATGAAGGCATGTTTTCTTTTAACTAAAATGCTCTCCTAATATTTGAAACATTTATCTCATCGAAAAATGGACAACACCAGTCGATTTGTCGTATCAAAGAACCCTTATTCTCATAATTTCAGTATTTTTTGAGAGGAAATACATTTTTCGTCAAATATGTAGCTGGACTATAGTAAGGAAAATATTGCATTTTTCGCAATATTCCAAAAATATATTTTTGGCCTATCATCCTCTCGAAACATGTTCGATTAGATGAAATTCCATCTAAAATTGATAAGTGACTTTGTTAATGCCCTATTTCTATCAATTTTTGAATAACTATGGATATTTGATTTTACCCTCTTCATTGGATTCTCCAAGTTTAACGCACTCTACTTCTGAACCGCATCATTTTAGAGCACTCCCGATTTTTTATATCATAGATTGGACCTTTGACGATACTTTCTCAGAAAATTGAATGAATACTTCCATTATTTTGGTCTGGAATATTTTTTAAATGAAGGCATGTTTTCTTTTAACTAAAATGCTCTCCTAATATTTGAAACATTTATCTCATCGAAAAATGGACAACACCAGTCGATTTGTCGTATCAAGGAACCCGTATTCTCATAATTTCAGTATTTTTTGAGAGGAACAACATTTTTGGTCAAATACGTAGCTGGACTATAGTAAGGAATATATTGCATTTTTCGCAATACTCCAAAAATATATTTTTGGCCTATCATCCTCTCTAAACATGTTCGATTAGATGAAATTCCATCTTTAATCGATGGGTGACTTTGTTAATGCCCTAATTCTATCAATTTTTGAATAACTATGGATATTTGATTTTACCCTCTTCATTGGATACACCAAACTTGACGCACTCTACTTCTGAAGCGCATCATTTTAGAACACTCCCGATTTTTCATATCGTAGATTGGACCTTTGACGATACTTTCTCAGAAAATTGAATGAATACTTCCATTATTTTGGTCTGGACTATTTTTTAAATGAAGGCATGTTTTCTTTTAACTAAAATGCTCTCCTAATATTTGAAACATTTATCTCATCGAAAAATGGACAACACCAGTCGATTTGTCGTATCAAGGAACCCGTATTCTCATAATTTCAGTATTTTTTGAGAGGAACAACATTTTTGGTCAAATATGTAGCTGGACAATAGTAAGGAAAATATTGCATTTTTCGCAATACTCCAAAAATATATTTTTGGCCTATCATCCTCTCGGAACATGTTCGATTAGATGAAATTCCATCTAAAATCGATAGGTGACTTTGTTAATGCCCTAATTCTATCAATTTTTGAATAACTATGGATATTTGATTTTACCCTCTTCATTGGATACTCCAAGTTTGAGGCACTCTAATTCTGAATCGCATCATTTTAGAGCACTCCCAATTTTTTAAATCATAGAATGGACCTTTGACGATACTTTCTCAGAAAATTTAATGAATACTTCCATTATTTTGGTCGGTACTATTTTTTATATGAAGGCATGTTTTCTTTTAACTTAAATGCCCTTCTTATATTTGAAACATTTATCTTATCGAAAAATGGACAACACCAGTCGCTTTGTCGTATCAAGGAACCCGTATTCTCATAATTTCAGTATTTTTTGAGAGGAACAACATTTTTGGTCAAATATGTAGCTGGACTATAGTAAGGAAAATATTGCATTTTTCGCAATACTCCAAAAATATATTTTTGGCCTATCATCCTCTCGGAACATGTTCGATTAGATGAAATTCCATCTAAAATCGATAGGTGACTTTGTTAATGCCTTAATTCTATCAATTTTTGAATAACTATGGATATTTGATTTTACCCTCTTCATTGGATACTCCAAGTTTGAGGCACTCTACTTCTGAATCGCATCATTTTAGAGCACTCCCGATTTTTTAAATCATAGAATGGACCTTTGACGATACTTTCTCAGAAAATTTAATGAATACTTCCATTATTTTGGTCGGTACTATTTTTTATATGAAGGCATGTTTTCTTTTAACTAAAATGCTCTCCTAATATTTGAAACATTTATCTCATCGAAAAATGGACAACACCAGTCGATTTGTCGTATCAAAAAACCCTTATTCTCATAATTTCAGTATTTTTTGAGAGGAAATACATTTTTCGTCAAATATGTAGCTGGACTATAGTAAGGAAAATATTGCATTTTTCGCAATACTCCAAAAATATATTTTTGGCCTATCATCCTCTCGAAACATGTTCGATTAGATGAAATTCCATCTAAAATTGATAAGTTACTTTGTTAATGCCCTAATTCTATCAATTTTTGAATAACTATGGATATTTGATTTTACCCTCTTCATTGGATTCTCCAAGTTTAACGCACTCTACTTCTGAATCGCATCATTTTAGAGCACTCTTGATTTTTTATATCATAGATTGGACCTTTGACGATACTTTCTCAGAAAATTGAATGAATACTTCCATTATTTTGGTCTGGAATATTTTTTAAATGAAGGCATGTTTTCTTTTAACTAAAATGCTCTCCTAATATTTGAAACATTTATCTCATCGAAAAATGGACAACACCAGTCGATTTGTCGTATCAAGGAACCCGTATTCTCATAATTTCAGTATTTTTTGAGAGGAACAACATTTTTGGTCAAATACGTAGCTGGACTATAGTAAGGAATATATTGCATTTTTCGCAATACTCCAAAAATATATTTTTAGCCTATCATCCTCTCTAAACATGTTCGATTAGATGAAATTCCATCTATAATCGATGGGTGACTTTGTTAATGCCCTAATTCTATCAATTTTTGAATAACTATGGATATTTGATTTTACCCTCTTCATTGGATACACCAAACTTGACGCACTCTACTTCTGAATCGCATCATTTTAGAACACTCCCGATTTTTTATATCGTAGATTGGACCTTTGACGATACTTTCTCAGAAAATTGAATGAATACTTCCATTATTTTGGTCTGGACTATTTTTTAAATGAAGGCATGTTTTCTTTTAACTAAAATGCTCTCCTAATATTTGAAACATTTATCTCATCGAAAAATGGACAACACCAGTCGATTTGTCGTATCAAGGAACCCGTATTCTCATAATTTCAGTATTTTTTGAGAGGAACAACATTTTTGGTCAAATATGTAGCTGGACAATAGTAAGGAAAATATTGCATTTTTCGCAATACTCCAAAAATATATTTTTGGCCTATCATCCTCTCGGAACATGTTCGATTAGATGAAATTCCATCTAAAATCGATAGGTGACTTTGTTAATGCCCTAATTCTATCAATTTTTGAATAACTATGGATATTTGATTTTACCCTCTTCATTGGATACTCCAAGTTTGAGGCACTCTAATTCTGAATCGCATCATTTTAGAGCACTCCCAATTTTTTAAATCATAGAATGGACCTTTGACGATACTTTCTCAGAAAATTTAATGAATACTTCCATTATTTTGGTCGGTACTATTTTTTATATGAAGGCATGTTTTCTTTTAACTTAAATGCCCTTCTTATATTTGAAACATTTATCTTATCGAAAAATGGACAACACCAGTCGCTTTGTCGTATCAAGGAACCCGTATTCTCATAATTTCAGTATTTTTTGAGAGGAACAACATTTTTGGTCAAATATGTAGCTGGACTATAGTAAGGAAAATATTGCATTTTTCGCAATACTCCAAAAATATATTTTTGGCCTATCATCCTCTCGGAACATGTTCGATTAGATGAAATTCCATCTAAAATCGATAGGTGACTTTGTTAATGCCTTAATTCTATCAATTTTTGAATAACTATGGATATTTGATTTTACCCTCTTCATTGGATACTCCAAGTTTGAGGCACTCTACTTCTGAATCGCATCATTTTAGAGCACTCCCGATTTTTTAAATCATAGAATGGACCTTTGACGATACTTTCTCAGAAAATTTAATGAATACTTCCATTATTTTGGTCGGTACTATTTTTTATATGAAGGCATGTTTTCTTTTAACTAAAATGCTCTCCTAATATTTGAAACATTTATCTCATCGAAAAATGGACAACACCAGTCGATTTGTCGTATCAAAAAACCCTTATTCTCATAATTTCAGTATTTTTTGAGAGGAAATACATTTTTCGTCAAATATGTAGCTGGACTATAGTAAGGAAAATATTGCATTTTTCGCAATACTCCAAAAATATATTTTTGGCCTATCATCCTCTCGAAACATGTTCGATTAGATGAAATTCCATCTAAAATTGATAAGTGACTTTGTTAATGCCCTAATTCTATCAATTTTTGAATAACTATGGATATTTGATTTTACCCTCTTCATTGGATTCTCCAAGTTTAACGCACTCTACTTCTGAATCGCATCATTTTAGAGCACTCCCGATTTTTTATATCATAGATTGGACCTTTGACGATACTTTCTCAGAAAATTGAATGAATACTTCCATTATTTTGGTCTGGAATATTTTTTAAATGAAGGCATGTTTTCTTTTAACTAAAATGCTCTCCTAATATTTGAAACATTTATCTCATCGAAAAATGGACAACACCAGTCGATTTGTCGTATCAAGGAACCCGTATTCTCATAATTTCAGTATTTTTTGAGAGGAACAACATTTTTGGTCAAATACGTAGCTGGACTATAGTAAGGAATATATTGCATTTTTCGCAATACTCCAAAAATATATTTTTGGCCTATCATCCTCTCTAAACATGTTCGATTAGATGAAATTCCATCTATAATCGATGGGTGACTTTGTTAATGCCCTAATTCTATCAATTTTTGAATAACTATGGATATTTGATTTTACCCTCTTCATTGGATACACCAAACTTGACGCACTCTACTTCTGAATCGCATCATTTTAGAACACTCCCGATTTTTTATATCGTAGATTGGACCTTTGACGATACTTTCTCAGAAAATTGAATGAATACTTCCATTATTTTGGTCTGGACTATTTTTTAAATGAAGGCATGTTTTCTTTTAACTAAAATGCTCTCCTAATATTTGAAACATTTATCTCATCGAAAAATGGACAACACCAGTCGATTTGTCGTATCAAGGAACCCGTATTCTCATAATTTCAGTATTTTTTGAGAGGAAATACATTTTTCGTCAAATATGTAGCTTGACTATAGTAAGGAAAATATTGCATTTTTCGCAATACTCCAAAAATATATTTTTGGCCTATCATCCTCTCGAAACATGTTCGATTAGATGAAATTCCATCTAAAATTGATAAGTGACTTTGTTAATGCCCTAATTCTATCAATTTTTGAATAACTATGGATATTTGATTTTACCCTCTTCATTGGATTCTCCAAGTTTAACGCACTCTACTTCTGAATCGCATCATTTTAGAGCACTCCCGATTTTTTATATCATAGATTGGACCTTTGACGATACTTTCTCAGAAAATTGAATGAATACTTCCATTATTTTGGTCTGGACTATTTTTTAAATGAAGGCATGTTTTCTTTTAACTAAAATGCTCTCCTAATATTTGAAACATTTATCTCATCGAAAAATGGACAACACCAGTCGATTTGTCGTATCAAGGAACCCGTATTCTCATAATTTCAGTATTTTTTGAGAGGAACAACATTTTTGGTCAAATATGTAGCTGGACTATAGTAAGGAATATATTGCATTTTTCGCAATACTCCAAAAATATATTTTTGGCCTATCATCCTCTCTAAACATGTTCGATTAGATGAAATTCCATCTATAATCGATGGGTGACTTTGTTATTGCCCTAATTCTATCAATTTTTGAATAACTATGGATATTTGATTTTACCCTCTTCATTGGATACTCCAAGCTTGACGCACTCTACTTCTGAATCGCATCATTTTAGAACACTCCCGATTTTTTATATCATAGATTGGACCTTTGACGATAGTTTCTCAGAAAATTGAATGAATACTTCCATTATTTTGGTCTGGACTATATTTTAAATGAAGGCATGTTTTCTTTTAACTAAAATGCTCTCCTAATATTTGAAACATTTATCTCATTGAAAAATGGACAACACCAGTCGATTTGTCGTATCAAGGAACCCGTATTCTCATAATTTCAGTATTTTTTGAGAGGAACAACATTTTTGGTCAAATATGTAGCTGGACTATAGTAAGGAAAATATTGCATTTTTCGCAATACTCCAAAAATATATTTTTGGCCTATTATCCTCTCGGAACATGTTCGATTAGATGAAATTCCATCTAAAATCGATAGGTGACTTTGTTAATGCCCTAATTCTATCAATTTTTGAATAACTATGGATATTTCATTTTACCCTCTTCATTGGATACTCCAAGTTTGAGGCACTCTACTTCTGAATCGCATCATTTTAGAGCACTCCCGATTTTTTAAATCATAGAATGGACCTTTGACGATACTTTCTCAGAAAATTTAATGAATACTTCCATTATTTTGGTCGGTACTATTTTTTATATGGAGGCATGTTTTCTTTTAACTTAAATGCCCTTCTTATATTTGAAACATTTATCTTATCGAAAAATGGACAACACCAGTCGCTTTGTCGTATCAAAGAACCCTTATTCTCATAATTTCAGTATTTTTTGAGAGGAAAAACATTTTTCGTCAAATATGTAGCTGGACTATAGTAAGGAAAATATTGCATTTTTCGCAATACTCCCAAAATATATAATTGGCCTATCATCCTCTCGAAACATGTTCCATTAGATGAAATTCAATCTAAAATCGATAGGTGACTTTGTTAATGCACTAATTCTATCAATTTTTGAATAACTATGGATATTTGATTTTACCCTCTTCATTGGATACTACAAGTTTGACGCACTCTACTTCTGAATCGCATCATTTTAGAGCACTCCCGATTTTTTATTTCATAGATTGGACCTTTGACGATACTTTCTCAAAAAATTGAATGAATACTTCCATTATTTTGGTCTGAACTATTTTTTAAATGAAGGCATGTATTCGTTTAACTAAAATGCTCTCCTAATATTTGAAACATTTATCTCATCGAAAAATGGACAACACCAGTCGATTTGTCGTATCAAGGAACTCGTATTCTCATAATTACAGTATTTTTTGAGAGGAACAACATTTTTGGTCAAATATGTAGCTGGACTATAGTAAGGAAAATATTGCATTTTTCGCAATACTCCAAAAATATATTTTTGGCCTATCATCCTCTCGAAGCATGTTCGATTAGATGAAATTCCATCTATAATCGATAGGTGACTTTGTTAATGCCCTAATTCTATCAATTTTTGAATAACTATGAATATTTGATTTTACCCTCTTCATTGGATACTCCAAGTTTGACGCACTCTACTTCTGAATCGCATCATTTTAGAGCACTCCCGATTTTTTATATCATAGATTGGACCATTGACGATACTTTTTAGAAAATTGAATAAATACTTCCATTATTTCGGTCTGTACTATTTTTTATATGGGGGCATGTTTTCTTTTAACTTAAATGCTCTCCTAATATTTGAAACATTTATCTCATCGAAAAATGGACAACACCAGTCGATTTGTCGTATCAAAGAACACTTATTCTCGTAATTTCAGTATTTTTTGAGAGGAAATACATTTTTCGTCAAATATGTAGCTGGAAAATATTGCATTTTTCGCAATACTCCAAAAATATATTTTTGGCCTATCATCCTCTCGAAACATGTTCGATTAGATGAAATTCCATCTAAAATTGATAAGTGACTTTGTTAATGCCCTAATTCTATCAATTTTTGAATAACTATGGATATTTGATTTTACCCTCTTCATTGGATTCTCCAAGTTTAACGCACTCTACTTCTGAATCGCATCATTTTAGAGCACTCCCGATTTTTTATATCATAGATTGGACCTTTGACGATACTTTCTCAGAAAATGGAATGAATACTTCCATTATTTTGGTCTGGACTATTTTTTAAATGAAGGCATGTTTTCTTTTAACTAAAATGCTCTCCTAATATTTGAAACATTTATCTCATCGAAATATGGACAACACCAGTCGATTTGTCGTATCAAGGAACCCGTATTCTCATAATTTCAGTATTTTTTGAGAGGAACAACATTTTTGGTCAAATATGTAGCTGGACTATAGTAAGGAATATATTGCATTTTTCGCAATACTCCAAAAATATATTTTTGGCCTATCATCCTCTCTAAACATGTTCGATTAGATGAAATTCCATCTATAATCGATGGGTGACTTTGTTAATGCCCTAATTCTATCAATTTTTGAATAACTATGGATATTTGATTTTACCCTCTTCATTGGATACTCCAAGCTTGACGCACTCTACTTCTGAATCGCATCATTTTAGAACACTCCCGATTTTTTATATCATAGATTGGACCTTTGACGATACTTTCTCAGAAAATTGAATGAATACTTCCATTATTTTGGTCTGGACTATTTTTTAAATGAAGGCATGTTTTCTTTTAACTAAAATGCTCTCCTAATATTTGAAACATTTATCTCATCGAAAAATGGACAACACCAGTCGATTTGTCGTATCAAGGAACCCGTATTCTCATAATTTCAGTATTTTTTGAGAGGAACAACATTTTTGGTCTAATATGTAGCTGGACTATAGTAAGGAAAATATTGCATTTTTCGCAATACTCCAAAAATATATTTTTGGCCTATCATCCTCTCGGAACATGTTCGATTAGAGGAAATTCCATCTAAAATCGATAGGTGACTTTGTTAATGCCCTAATTCTATCAATTTTTGAATAACTATGGATATTTGATTTTACCCTCTCCATTGGATACTCCAAGTTTGGGGCACTCTACTTCTGACTCGCATCATTTTAGAGCACTCCCGATTTTTTATATCATAGAATGGACCTTTGACGATACTTTCTCAGAAAATTTAATGAATACTTCCATTATTTTGGTCGGTACTATTTTTTATATGAAGGCATGTTTTCTTTTAACTAAAATGCTCTCCTAATATTTGAAACATTTATCTCATCGAAAAATGGACAACACCAGTCGATTTGTCGTATCAAAGAACCCTTATTCTCATAATTTCAGTATTTTTTGAGAGGAAATACATTTTTCGTCAAATATGTAGCTGGACTATAGTAAGGAAAATATTGCATTCTTCGCAATACTCCAAAAATATATTTTTGGCCTATCATCCTCTCGAAACATGTTCGATTAGATGAAATTCCATCTAAAATTGATAGGTGACTAATTCTATCAATTTTTGAATAACTATGGATATTTGATTTTACCCTCTTCATTGGATACTACAAGTTTGACGCACTCTACTTCTGAATCCCATCATTTTAGAGCACTCCCGTTTTTTTATATCATAGATTGGACCTTTGACGATACTTTCCCAGAAAATTGAATGAATACTTCCATTATTTTGGTCTGGACTATTTTTTAAATGAAGGCATGTTTTCTTTTAACTAAAATGCTCTCCTAATATTTGAAACATTTATCTCATCGAAAAATGGACAACACCAGTCGATTTGTCGTATCAAGGAACCCGTATTCTCATAATTTCAGTATTTTTTGAGAGGAACAACATTTTTGGTCAAATATGTAGCTGGACTATAGTAAGGAATATATTGCATTTTTCGCAATACTCCAAAAATATATTTTTGGCCTCTCATCCTCTCTAAACATGTTCGATTAGATGAAATTCCATCTATAATCGATGGGTGACTTTGGTAATGCCCTAATTCTATCAATTTTTGAATAACTATCGATATTTGATTTTACCCTCTTCATTGGATACTCCAAGCTTGACGCACTCTACTTCTGAATCGCATCATTTTAGAACACTCCCGATTTTTTATATCATAGATTGGACCTTTGACGATACTTTTTCAGAAAATTGAATGAATACTTCCATTATTTTGGTCTGGACTATTTTTTAAATGAAGGCATGTTTTCTTTTAACTAAAATGCTCTCCTAATATTTGAAACATTTATCTCATCGAAAAATGGACAACACCAGTCGATTTGTCGTATCAAGGAACCCGTATTCTCATAATTTCAGTATTATTTGAGAGGAACAACATTTTTGGTCAAATATGTAGCTGGACTGTAAGGAATATATTGCATTTTTCGCAATACTCCAAAAATATATTTTTGGCCTATCATCCTCTCTAAACATGTTCGATTAGATGAAATTCCATCTATAATCGATGGGTGACTTTGTTAATGCCCTAATTCTATCAATTTTTGAATAACTATGGATATTTGATTTTACCCTCTTCATTGGATACTCCAAGCTTGACGCACTCTACTTCTGAATCGCATCATTTTAGAACACTCCCGATTTTTTATATCATAGATTGGACCTTTGACGATACTTTCTCAGAAAATTGAATGAATACTTCCATTATTTTGGTCTGGACTATTTTTTAAATGAAGGCATGTTTTCTTTTAACTAAAATGCTCTCCTAATATTTGAAACATTTATCTCATCGAAAAATGGACAACACCAGTCGATTTGTCGTATCAAGGAACCCGTATTCTCATAATTTCAGTATTTTTTGAGAGGAACAACATTTTTGGTCAAATATGTAGCTGGACTATAGTAAGGAAAATATTGCATTTTTCGCAATACTCCAAAAATATATTTTTGGCCTATCATCCTCTCGAAACATGTTCGATTAGATGAAATTCCATCTAAAATTGATAGGTGACTAATTCTATCAATTTTTGAATAACTATGGATATTTGATTTTACCCTCTTCATTGGATACTACAAGTTTGACGCACTCTTCTTCTGAATCGCATCATTTTAGAGCACTCCCGATTTTTTATATCATAGATTGGACCTTTGACGATACTTTCTCAGAAAATTGAATGAATACTTCCATTATTCTGGTCTGGACTATTTTTTAAATGAAGGCATGTTTTCTTTTAACTAAAATGCTCTCCTAATATTTGAAACATTTATCTCATCGAAAAATGGACAACACCAGTCGATTTGTCGTATCAAGGAACCCGTATTCTCATAATTTCAGTATTTTTTGAGAGGAACAACATTTTTGGTCAAATATGTAGCTGGACTATAGTAAGGAATATATTGCATTTTTCGCAATACTCCAAAAATATATTTTTGGCCTCTCATCCTCTCTAAACATGTTCGATTAGATGAAATTCCATCTATAATCGATGGGTGACTTTGGTAATGCCCTAATTCTATCAATTTTTGAATAACTATCGATATTTGATTTTACCCTCTCCATTGGATACTCCAAGCTTGACGCACTCTACTTCTGAATCGCATCATTTTAGAACACTCCCGATTTTTTATATCATCGATTGGACCTTTGACGATACTTTTTCAGAAAATTGAATGAATACTTCCATTATTTTGGTCTGGACTATTTTTTAAATGAAGGCATGTTTTCTTTTAACTAAAATGCTCTCCTAATATTTGAAACATTTATCTCATCGAAAAATGGACAACACCAGTCGATTTGTCGTATCAAGGAACCCGTATTCTCATAATTTCAGTATTTTTTTAGAGGAACAACATTTTTGGTCAAATATGTAGCTGGACTATAGTAAGGAAAATATTGCATTTTTCGCAATACTCCAAAAATATATTTTTGGCCTATCATCCTCTCGGAACATGTTCGATTAGATGAAATTCCATCTAAAATCGATAGGTGACTTTGTTAATGCCTTAATTCTATCAATTTTTGAATAACTATGGATATTTGATTTTACCCTCTTCATTGGATACTCCAAGTTTGAGGCACTCTACTTCTGAATCGCATCATTTTAGAGCACTCCCGATTTTTTAAATCATAGAATGGACCTTTGACGATACTTTCTCAGAAAATTTAATGAATACTTCCATTATTTTGGTCGGTACTATTTTTTATATGAAGGCATGTTTTCTTTTAACTAAAATGCTCTCCTAATATTTGAAACATTTATCTCATCGAAAAATGGACAACACCAGTCGATTTGTCATATCAAAGAACCCTTTTTCTCATAATTTCAGTATTTTTTGAGAGGAAATACATTTTTCGTCAAATATGTAGCTGGACTATAGTAAGGAAAATATTGCATTTTTCGCAATACTCCAAAAATATATTTTTGGCCTATCATCCTCTCGAAACATGTTCGATTAGATGAAATTCCATCTAAAATTGATAAGTGACTTTGTTAATGCCCTAATTCTATCAATTTTTGAATAACTATGGATATTTGATTTTACCCTCTTCATTGGATTCTCCAAGTTTAACGCACTCTACTTCTGAATCGCATAATTTTAGAGCACTCCCGATTTTTTATATCATAGATTGGACCTTTGACGATACTTTCTCAGAAAATTGAATGAATACTTCCATTATTTTGGTCTGGAATATTTTTTAAATGAAGGCATGTTTTCTTTTAACTAAAATGCTCTCCTAATATTTGAAACATTTATCTCATCGAAAAATGGACAACACTAGTCGATTTGTCGTATCAAGGAACCCGTATTCTCATAATTTCAGTATTTTTTAGAGGAACAACATTTTTGGTCAAATACGTAGCTGGACTATAGTAAGGAATATATTGCATTTTTCGCAATACTCCAAAAATATATTTTTGGCCTATCATCCTCTCTTAACATGTTCGATTAGATGAAATTCCATCTATAATCGATGGGTGACTTTGTTAATGCCCTAATTCTATCAATTTTTGAATAACTATGGATATTTGATTTTACCCTCTTCCTTGGATACTCCAAGCTTGACGCACTCTACTTCTGAATCGCATCATTTTAGAACACTCCCGATTTTTTATATCGTAGATTGGACCTTTGACGATACTTTCTCAGAAAATTGAATGAATACTTCCATTATTTTGGTCTGGACTATTTTTTAAATGAAGGCATGTTTTCTTTTAACTTAAATGCCCTTCTTATATTTGAAACATTTATCTTATCGAAAAATGGACAACACCAGTCGCTTTGTCGTATCAAGGAACCCGTATTCTCATAATTTCAGTATTTTTTGAGAGGAACAACATTTTTGGTCAAATATGTAGCTGGACAATAGTAAGGAAAATATTGCATTTTTCGCAATACTCCAAAAATATATTTTTGGCCTATCATCCTCTCGGAACATGTTCGATTAGATGAAACTCCATCTAAAATCGATAGGTGACTTTGTTAATGCCCTAATTCTATCAATTTTTGAATAACTATGGATATTTGATTTTACCCTCTTCATTGGATACTCCAAGTTTGAGGCACTCTAATTCTGAATCGCATCATTTTAGAGCACTCCCAATTTTTTAAATCATAGAATGGACCTTTGACGATACTTTCTCAGAAAATTTAATGAATACTTCCATTATTTTGGTCGGTACTATTTTTTATATGAAGGCATGTTTTCTTTTAACTTAAATGCCCTTCTTATATTTGAAACATTTATCTTATCGAAAAATGGACAACACCAGTCGCTTTGTCGTATCAAGGAACCCGTATTCTCATAATTTCAGTATTTTTTGAGAGGAACAACATTTTTGGTCAAATATGTAGCTGGAAGGAATATATTGCATTTTTCGCAATACTCCAAAAATATATTTTTGGCCTCTCATCCTCTCTAAACATGTTCGATTAAATGAAATTCCATCTATAATCGATGGGTGACTTTGTTAATGCCCTAATTCTATCAATTTTTGAATAACTATGGATATTTGATTTTACCCTCTTCATTGGATACTTCAAGCTTGACGCACTCTAATTCTGAATCGCATCATTTTAGAGCACTCCCGATTTTTTGAATCATAGAATGGACCTTTGACGATACTTTCTCAGAAAATTTAATGAATACTTCCATTATTTTGGTCGGTACTATTTTTTATATGAAGGCATGTTTTCTTTTAACTAAAATGCTCTCCTAATATTTGAAACATTTATCTCATCGAAAAATGGACAACACCAGTCGATTTGTCGTATCAAAGAACCCTTATTCTCATAATTTCAGTATTTTTTGAGAGGAAATACATTTTTCGTCAAATATGTAGCTGGACTATAAGGAAAATATTGCATTTTTCGCAATACTCCAAAAATATATTTTTGGCCTATCATCCTCTCGAAACATGTTCGATTAGATGAAATTCCATCTAAAATTGATAAGTGACTTTGTTAATGCCCTAATTCTATCAATTTTTGAATAACTATGGATATTTGATTTTACCCTCTTCATTGGATTCTCCAAATTTAACGCACTCTACTTCTGAATCGCATCATTTTAGAGCACTCCCGATTTTTATATCATAGATTGGACCTTTGACGATACTTTTTTAGAAAATTGAATGAATACTTCCATTATTTTGGTCTGGACTATTTTTTAAATGAAGGCATGTTTTCTTTTAACTAAAATGCTCTCCTAATATTTGAAACATTTATCTCATCGAAAAATGGACAACACCAGTCGATTTGTCGTATCAAGGAACCCGTATTCTCATAATTTCAGTATTTTTTGAGAGGAACAACATTTTTGGTCAAATATGTAGCTGGACTATAGTAAGGAATATATTGCATTTTTCGCAATACTCCAAAAATATATTTTTGGCCTATCATCCTCTCTAAACATGTTCGATTAGATGAAATTCAATCTATAATCGATGGGTGACTTTGTTAATGCCCTAATTCTATCAATTTTTGAATAATTATGGATATTTGATTTTACCCTCTTCATTGGATACTCCAAGTTTGAGGCACTCTACTTCTGAATCACATCATTTTAGAGCACTCCCGATTTTTTAAATCATAGAATGGACCTTTGACGATACTTTCTCAGAAAATTTAATGAATACTTCCATTATTTTGGTCGGTACTATTTTTTATATGAAGGCATGTTTTCTTTTAACTAAAATGCTCTCCTAATATTTGAAACATTTATCTCATCGAAAAATGGACAACACCAGTCGATTTGTCGTATCAAAGAACCCTTATTCTCATAATTTCAGTATTTTTTGAGAGGAAATACATTTTTCGTCAAATATGTAGCTGGACTATAGTAAGGAAAATATTGCATTTTTCGCAATACTCCAAAAATATATTTTTGGCCTATCATCCTCTCGAAACATGTTCGATTAGATGAAATTCCATCTAAAATTGATAAGTGACTTTGTTAATGCCCTAATTCTATCAATTTTTGAATAACTATGGATATTTGATTTTACCCTCTTCATTGGATACTCCAAGCTTGACGCACTCTACTTCTGAATCGCATCATTTTAGAACACTCCCGATTTTTTATATCATAGATTGGACCTTTGACGATACTTTCTCAGAAAATTGAATGAATACTTCCATTATTTTGGTCTGGACTATTTTTTAAATGAAGGCATGTTTTCTTTTAACTAAAATGCTTTCCTAATATTTGAAACATTTATCTCATCGAAAAATGGACAACACCAGTCGATTTGTCGTATCAAGGAACCCGTATTCTCATAATTTCAGTATTTTTTGAGATGAAAAACATTTTTCGTCAAATATGTAGCTGGACTATAGTAAGGAAAATATTGCATTTTTCGCAATACTCCCAAAATATATTTTTGGCCTATCATCCTCTCGAAACATGTTCGATTATATGGAATTTAATCTAAAATCGATAGGTGAATTTGTTAATGCCCTAATTCTATCAATTTTTCAATAACTATGGATATTTGATTTTACCCTCTTCATTGGATACTCCAAGTTTGACGCACTCTACTTCTGAATCGCATAATTATAGAGAACTCCCGATTTTTTATATCATAGATTGGACCTTTGACGATACTTTCTCAGAAAATTGAATGAATACTTCCATTATTTTGGTCTGTACTATTTTTTATATGAAGGCATGTTTTCTTTTAACTTAAATGCTCTTCTTATATCTGAAACATTTATCTTATCGAAAAATGGACAACACCAGTCGATTTGTCGTATCAAAGAACCCTTATTCTCATAATTTCAGTATTTTTTGAGAGGAAAAACATTTTTCGTCAAATATGTAGCTGGACTATAGTAAGGAAAATATTGCATTTTTCGCAATACTCCCAAAATATATTTTTGGCTTATCATCCTCTCGAAACATGTTCCATTAGATGAAATTTCATCTAAAAACGATAGGTGACTTTGTTAATGCAACTAATTCTTTCAATTTTTCAATAACAATGGATATTTGATTTTACCCTCTTCATTGGATACTCCAAGTTTGACGCACTCTACTTCTGAATCGCATCATTTTAGAGCACTCCCGATTTTTTATATCATAGAATGGACCTTTGACGATACTTTCTCAGAAAATTCAATGAATACTTCCATTATTTTGGTCGGTACTATTTTTTATATGAAGGCATGTTTTCTTTTAACTTAAATGCCCTTCTTAAATTTGAAACATTCATCTTATCGAAAAATAGACAACACCAGTCGCTTTGTCGTATCAAAGAACCCTTATTCTCATAATTTCAGTATTTTTTGAGAGGAAAAACATTTTTCGTCAAATATGTAGCTGGACTATAGTAAGGAAAATATTGCATTTTTCGCAATACTCCCAAAATATATAATTGGCCTATCATCCTCTCGAAACATGTTCCATTATATGAAATTTCATCTAAAATCGATAGGTGACTTTGTTAATGCACTAATTCTATCAATTTTTGAATAACTATGGATATTTGATTTTACCCTCTTCATTGGATACTCCAAGCTTGACGCACTCTACTTCTGAATCGCATCATTTTAGAACACTCCCGATTTTTTATATCATAGATTGGACCTTTGACGATACTTTCTCAGAAAATTGAATGAATACTTCCATTATTTTGGTCTGGACTATTTTTTAAATGAAGGCATGTTTTCTTTTAACTAAAATGCTCTCCTAATATTTGAAACATTTATCTCATCGAAAAATGGACAACACCAGTCGATTTGTCGTATCAAGGAACCCGTATTTTCATAATTTCAGTATTTTTTGAGAGGAACAACATTTTTGGTCAAATATGTAGCTGGACTATAGTAAGGAAAATATTGCATTTTTCGCAATACTCCAAAAATATATTTTTGGCCTATCATCCTCTCGGAACATGTTCGATTGGATGAAATTCCATCTAAAATCGATAGGTGACTTTATTAATGCCCTAATTCTATCAATTTTTGAATAATTATGGATATTTGATTTTACCCTCTTCATTGGATACTCCAAGTTTGAGGCACTCTACTTCTGAATCACATCATTTAAGAGCACACCCGATTTTTTAAATCATAGAATGGACCTTTGACGATACTTTCTCAGAAAATTTAATGAATACTTCCATTATTTTGGTCGGTACTATTTTTTATATGAAGGCATGTTTTCTTTTAACTAAAATGCTCTCCTAATATTTGAGACATTTATCTCATCGAAAAATGGACAACACCAGTCGATTTGTCGTATCAAAGAACCCTTATTCTCATAATTTCAGTATTTTTTGAGAGGAAATACATTTTTCGTCAAATATGTAGCTGGACTATAGTAAGGAAAATATTGCATTTTTCGCAATACTCCAAAAATATATTTTTGGCCTATCATCCTCTCGAAACATGTTCGATTAGATGAAATTCCATCTAAAATTGATAAGTGACTTTGTTAATGCCCTAATTCTATCAATTTTTGAATAACTATGGATATTTGATTTTACCCTCTTCATTGGATTCTCCAAGTTTAACGCACTCTACTTCTGAATCGCATCATTTTAGAGCACTCCCGATTTTTTATATCATAGATTGGACCTTTGACGATACTTTTTTAGAAAATTGAATGAATACTTCCATTATTTTGGTCTGGACTATTTTTTAAATGAAGGCATGTTTTCTTTTAACTAAAATGCTCTCCTAATATTTGAAACATTTATCTCATCGAAAAATGGACAACACCAGTCGATTTGTCGTATCTAGGAACCCGTATTCTCATAATTTCAGTATTTTTTGAGAGGAACAACATTTTTGGTCAAATATGTAGCTGGACTATAGTAAGGAATATATTGCATTTTTCGCAATACTCCAAAAATATATTTTTGGCCTATCATCCTCTCTAAACATGTTCGATTAGATGAAATTCAATCTATAATCGATGGGTGACTTTGTTAATGCCCTAATTCTATCAATTTTTGAATAATTATGGATATTTGATTTTACCCTCTTCATTGGATACTCCAAGTTTGAGGCACTCTACTTCTGAATCACATCATTTTAGAGCACTCCCGATTTTTTAAATCATAGAATGGACCTTTGACGATACTTTCTCAGAAAATTTAATGAATACTTCCATTATTTTGGTCGGTACTATTTTTTATATGAAGGCATGTTTTCTTTTAACTAAAATGCTCTCCTACTATTTGAAACATTTATCTCATCGAAAAATGGACAACACCAGTCGATTTGTCGTATCAAAGAACCCTTATTCTCATAATTTCAGTATTTTTTGAGAGGAAATACATTTTTCGTCAAATATGTAGCTGGACTATAGTAAGGAAAATATTGCATTTTTCGCAATACTCCAAAAATATATTTTTGGCCTATCATCCTCTCGAAACATGTTCGATTAGATGGAATTCCATCTAAAATTGATAAGTGACTTTGTTAATGCCCTAATTCTATCAATTTTTGAATAACTATGGATATTTGATTTTACCCTCTTCATTGGATACTCCAAGCTTGACGCACTCTACTTCTGAATCGCATCATTTTAGAACACTCCCGATTTTTTATATCATAGATTGGACCTTTGACGATACTTTCTCAGAAAATTGAATGAATACTTCCATTATTTTGGTCTGGACTATTTTTTAAATGAAGGCATGTTTTCTTTTAACTAAAATGCTTTCCTAATATTTGAAACATTTATCTCATCGAAAAATGGACAACACCAGTCGATTTGTCGTATCAAGGAACCCGTATTCTCATAATTTCAGTATTTTTTGAGATGAAAAACATTTTTCGTCAAATATGTAGCTGGACTATAGTAAGGAAAATATTGCATTTTTCGCAATACTCCCAAAATATATTTTTGGCCTATCATCCTCTCGAAACATGTTCGATTATATGGAATTTAATCTAAAATCGATAGGTGAATTTGTTAATGCCCTAATTCTATCAATTTTTCAATAACTATGGATATTTGATTTTACCCTCTTCATTGGATACTCCAAGTTTGACGCACTCTACTTCTGAATCGCATAATTATAGAGAACTCCCGATTTTTTATATCATAGATTGGACCTTTGACGATACTTTCTCAGAAAAATGAATGAATACTTCCATTATTTTGGTCTGTACTATTTTTTATATGAAGGCATGTTTTCTTTTAACTTAAATGCTCTTCTTATATCTGAAACATTTATCTTATCGAAAAATGGACAACACCAGTCGATTTGTCGTATCAAAGAACCCTTATTCTCATAATTTCAGTATTTTTTGAGAGGAAAAACATTTTTCGTCAAATATGTAGCTGGACTATAGTAAGGAAAATATTGCATTTTTCGCAATACTCCCAAAATATATTTTTGGCTTATCATCCTCTCGAAACATGTTCCATTAGATGAAATTTCATCTAAAAACGATAGGTGACTTTGTTAATGCAACTAATTCTTTCAATTTTTCAATAACAATGGATATTTGATTTTACCCTCTTCATTGGATACTCCAAGTTTGACGCACTCTACTTCTGAATCGCATCATTTTAGAGCACTCCCGATTTTTTATATCATAGGATGGACCTTTGACGATACTTTCTCAGAAAATTCAATGAATACTTCCATTCTTTTGGTCGGTACTATTTTTTATATGAAGGCATGTTTTCTTTTAACTTAAATGCCCTTCTTAAATTTGAAACATTCATCTTATCGAAAAATAGACAACACCAGTCGCTTTGTCGTATCAAAGAACCCTTATTCTCATAATTTCAGTATTTTTTGAGAGGAAAAACATTTTTCGTCAAATATGTAGCTGGACTATAGTAAGGAAAATATTGCATTTTTCGCAATACTCCCAAAATATATAATTGGCCTATCATCCTCTCGAAACATGTTCCATTAGATGAAATTTCATCTAAAATCGATAGGTGACTTTGTTAATGCACTAATTCTATCAATTTTTGAATAACTATGGATATTTGATTTTACCCTCTTCATTGGATACTCCAAGCTTGACGCACTCTACTTCTGAATCGCATCATTTTAGAACACTCCCGATTTTTTATATCATAGATTGGACCTTTGACGATACTTTCTCAGAAAATTGAATGAATACTTCCATTATTTTGGTCTGGACTATTTTTTAAATGAAGGCATGTTTTCTTTTAACTAAAATGCTCTCCTAATATTTGAAACATTTATCTCATCGAAAAATGGACAACACCAGTCGATTTGTCGTATCAAGGAACCCGTATTTTCATAATTTCAGTATTTTTTGAGAGGAACAACATTTTTGGTCAAATATGTAGCTGGACTATAGTAAGGAAAATATTGCATTTTTCGCAATACTCCAAAAATATATTTTTGGCCTATCATCCTCTCGGAACATGTTCGATTGGATGAAATTCCATCTAAAATCGATAGGTGACTTTATTAATGCCCTAATTCTATCAATTTTTGAATAATTATGGATATTTGATTTTACCCTCTTCATTGGATACTCCAAGTTTGAGGCACTCTACTTCTGAATCACATCATTTAAGAGCACACCCGATTTTTTAAATCATAGAATGGACCTTTGACGATACTTTCTCAGAAAATTTAATGAATACTTCCATTATTTTGGTCGGTACTATTTTTTATATGAAGGCATGTTTTCTTTTAACTAAAATGCTCTCCTAATATTTGAGACATTTATCTCATCGAAAAATGGACAACACCAGTCGATTTGTCGTATCAAAGAACCCTTATTCTCATAATTTCAGTATTTTTTGAGAGGAAATACATTTTTCGTCAAATATGTAGCTGGACTATAGTAAGGAAAATATTGCATTTTTCGCAATACTCCAAAAATATATTTTTGGCCTATCATCCTCTCGAAACATGTTCGATTAGATGAAATTCCATCTAAAATTGATAAGTGACTTTGTTAATGCCCTAATTCTATCAATTTTTGAATAACTATGGATATTTGATTTTACCCTCTTCATTGGATTCTCCAAGTTTAACGCACTCTACTTCTGAATCGCATCATTTTAGAGCACTCCCGATTTTTTATATTATAGATTGGACCTTTGACGATACTTTTTTAGAAAATTGAATGAATACTTCCATTATTTTGGTCTGGACTATTTTTTAAATGAAGGCATGTTTTCTTTTAACTAAAATGCTCTCCTAATATTTGAAACATTTATCTCATCGAAAAATGGACAACACCAGTCGATTTGTCGTATCTAGGAACCCGTATTCTCATAATTTCAGTATTTTTTGAGAGGAACAACATTTTTGGTCAAATATGTAGCTGGACTATAGTAAGGAATATATTGCATTTTTCGCAATACTCCAAAAATATATTTTTGGCCTATCATCCTCTCTAAACATGTTCGATTAGATGAAATTCAATCTATAATCGATGGGTGACTTTGTTAATGCCCTAATTCTATCAATTTTTGAATAATTATGGATATTTGATTTTACCCTCTTCATTGGATACTCCAAGTTTGAGGCACTCTACTTCTGAATCACATCATTTTAGAGCACTCCCGATTTTTTAAATCATAGAATGGACCTTTGACGATACTTTCTCAGAAAATTTAATGAATACTTCCATTATTTTGGTCGGTACTATTTTTTATATGAAGGCATGTTTTCTTTTAACTAAAATGCTCTCCTAATATTTGAAACATTTATCTCATCGAAAAATGGACAACACCAGTCGATTTGTCGTATCAAAGAACCCTTATTCTCATAATTTCAGTATTTTTTGAGAGGAAATACATTTTTCGTCAAATATGTAGCTGGACTATAGTAAGGAAAATATTGCATTTTTCGCAATACTCTAAAAATATATTTTTGGCCTATCATCCTCTCGAAACATGTTCGATTAGATGAAATTCCATCTAAAATTGATAAGTGACTTTGTTAATGCCCTAATTCTATCAATTTTTGAATAACTATGGATATTTGATTTTACCCTCTTCATTGGATTCTCCAAGTTTAATGCACTCTACTTCTGAATCGCATCATTTTAGAGCACTCCCGATTTTTTATATCATACATTGGACCTTTGACGATACTTTTTTAGAAAATTGAATGAATACTTCCATTATTTTGGTCTGGACTATTTTTTAAATGAAGGCATGTTTTCTTTTAACTAAAATGCTCTCCTAATATTTGAAACATTTATCTCATCGAAAAATGGACAACACCAGTCGATTTGTCGTATCAAGGAACCCGTATTCTCATAATTTCAGTATTTTTTGAGAGGAACAACATTTTTGGTCAAATATGTAGCTGTATATATGTAAGGAAAATATTGCATTTTTGGCAATACTCCAAAAATATATTTTTGGCCTATCATCCTCTCGAAACATGTTCGATTAGATGAAATTCCATCTAAAATTGATAAGTGACTTTGTTAATGCCCTAATTCTATCAATTTTTGAATAACTATCGATATTTGATTTTACCCTCTTCATTGGATACTCCAAGCTTGACGCACTCTACTTCTGAATCGCATCATTTTAGAACACTCCCGATTTTTTATATCATAGATTGGACCTTTGACAATACTTTCTCAGAAAATTGAATGAATACTTCCATTATTTTGGTCTGGACTATTTTTTAAATGAAGGCATGTTTTCTTTTAACTAAAATGCTCTCCTAATATTTGAAACATTTATCTTATCGAAAAATGGACAACACCAGTCGATTTGTCGTATCAAAGAACCCTTATTCTCATAATTTCAGTATTTTTTGAGATGAAAAACATTTTTCGTCAAATATGTAGCTGGACTATATATAGTAAGGAAAATATTGCATTTTTCGCAATACTCCCAAAATATATTTTTGGCCTATCATCCTCTCGAAACATGTTCGATTATATGGAATTTCATCTAAAATCGATAGGTGAATTTGTTAATGCCCTAATTCTATCAATTTTTCAATAACTATGGATATTTGATTTTACCCTCTTCATTGGATACTCCAAGTTTGACGCACTCTACTTCTGAATCGCATCATTTTAGAGCACTCCCGATTTTTTATATCATAGAATGGACCTTTGACGATACTTTCTCAGAAAATTTAATGAATACTTCCATTATTTTGGTCGGTACTATTTTTATATGAAGGCATGTTTTCTTTTAACTAAAATGCTCTCCTAATATTTGAAACATTTATCTCATCGAAAAATGGACAACACCAGTCGATTTGTCGTATCAAGGAACCCGTATTCTCATAATTTCAGTATTTTTTGAGAGGAACCACATTTTTGGTCAAATATGTAGCTGGACTATAGTAAGGAAAATATTGCATTTTTCGCAATACTCCCAAAATATATTTTTGGCCTATCATCCTCTCGAAACATGTTCCATTAGATGAAATTTCATCTTAAATCGTTAGGTGACTTTGTTAATGCACTAATTCTATCAATTTTTGAATAATTATGGATATTTGATTTTACCCTCTTCATTGGATACTACAAGTTTGACGCACTCTACTTCTGAATCGCATCATTTTAGAGCACTCCCGATTTTTTATATCATAGATTGGAACTTTGACGATACTTTCTCAGAAAATTGAATGAATACTTCCATTATATTGGTCTGGACTATTTTTTAAATGAAGGCATGTTTTCTTTTAACTAAAATGCTCTCCTAATATTTGAAACATTTATCTCATCGAAAAATGGACAACACCAGTCGATTTGTCGTATTGAAGAACCCTTATTCTCATAATTTTAAAATTTTTTGAGAGGAAATACATTTTTCGTCAAATATGTATCTGGACTATAGTAAGGAAAATATTGCATTTTTCGCAATACTCCAAAAATATATTTTTGGCCTATCATCCTCTCGAAACATGTTCGATTAGATGAAATTCCATCTAAAATCGATAGGTGACTTTGTTAATGCCCTAATTCTATCAATTTTTGAATAACTATGGATATTTGATTTTACCCTCTTCATTGGATTCACAAGTTTAACGCACTCTACTTCTGAATCGCATCATTTTAGAGCACTCCCGAGTTTTCATATCATAGAATGGACCTTTGTCGTTACTTTCTTAGAAAATTTAATGAATACTTCCATTATTTTGGTCGGTACTATTTTCTGTATGAAGGCATGTTTTCTTTTAACTTAAATGCTCTTCTTATATTTGAAACATTTATCTTATCGAAAAATGGACAACACCAGTCGATTTGTCGTATCAAAGAACCCTTATTCTCATAATTTCAGTATTTTTTGAGAGGAAAAACATTTTTCGTCAAATATGTAGCTGGACTATAGTAAGGAAAATATTGCATTTTTCGCAATACTCCCAAAATATATTTTTGGCCTATCATTCTCTCGAAACATGTTCGATTAGATGAAATTTCATCTTAAATCGATAGGTGACTTTGTTAATGCCCTAATTCTATCAATTTTTGAATAACTATGGACATGAACATAATATTTGAAACATTTATCTCATCGAAAAATGGACAACACCAGTCGATTTGTCGTATCAAGGAACCCGTATTCTCATAATTTCAGTATTTTTTGAAAGGAACAACATTTTTGGTCAAATATGTAGCTGGACTATAGTAAGGAAAATATTGCATTTTTCGCAATACTCCAAAAATATATTTTTGGCCTATCATCCTCTCGAAACATGTTCGATTAGATGAAATTCCATCTATAATCGATAGGTGACTTTGTTAATGCCCTAATTCTATCAATTTTTGAATAACTATGAATATTTGATTTTACCCTCTTCATTGGATACTCCAAGTTTGACGCACTCTACTTCTGAATCGCATCATTTTAGAGCACTCCCGATTTTTTATATCATAGATTGGACCATTGACGATACTTTTTAGAAAATTGAATAAATACTTCCATTATTTTGGTCTGTACTATTTTTTATATGGGGGCATGTTTTCTTTTAACTTAAATGCTCTCCTAATATTTGAAACATTTATCTCATCGAAAAATGGACAACACCAGTCGCTTTGTCGTATGAAAGAACCCTTATTCTCATAATTTCAGTATTTTTTGAGAGGAAAAACATTTTTCGTCAAATATGTAGCTGGACTATAGTAAGGAAAATATTGCATTTTTCGCAATACTCCAAAAATATATTTTTGGCCTATCATCCTCTCGAAACATGTTCGATTAGATGAAATTCCATCTAAAATCGATAGGTGACTTTGTTAATGCCCTAATTCTATCAATTTTTGAATAACTATGGATATTTGATTTTACCCTCTTCATTGGATACTCCAAGTTTGACGCACTCTACTTCTGAATCGCATCATTTTAGAGCACTGCCGATATCTAATATCATAGATTGGACCTTTGACGATACTTTCTCAGAAAATTGAATAAATACTTCCATTATTTTGGTCTGTACTATTTTTTATATGGGGGAATGTTTTCTTTTAACTTAAATGCTCTCCTAATATTTGAAACATTTATCTCATCGAAAAATGGACAACACCAGTCGATTTGTCGTATCAAGGAACCCGTATTCTCATAATTTCAGTATTTTTTGAGAGGAACAACATTTTTGGTCAAATATGTAGCTGGAATATAGTAAGGAATATATTGCATTTTTCGCAATACTCCAAAAATATATTTTTGGCCTATCATCCTCTCGAAACTTGTTCGATTAGATGAAATTCCATCTATAATCGATAGGTGACTTTGTTAATGCCCTAATTCTATCAATTTTTGAATAACTATGGACATTTGATTTTACCCTCTTCATTGGATACTCCAAGTTTGACGCACTCTACTTCTGAATCGCATCATTTTAGAGCACTCCCGATTATTTTTATCATAGATTGGACCTTTGACGATACTTTCTCAGAAAATTGAATAAATACTTCCATTATTTTGGTCTGTACTATTTTTTATATGGGGGAATGTTTTCTTTTAACTTAAATGCTCTCCTAATATTTGAAACATTTATCTCATCGAAAAATGGACAACACCAGTCGATTTGTCGTATCAAGGAACCCGTATTCTCATAATTTCAGTATTTTTTGAGAGGAGCAACATTTTTGGTCAAATATGTAGCTGGACTATAGTAAGGAATATATTGCATTTTTCGCAATACTCCAAAAATATATTTTTGGCCTATCATCCTCTCGAAACATGTTCGATTAGATGAAATTCCATCTATAATCGATAGGTGACTTTGTTAATGCCCAAATTCTATCAATTTTTGAATAACTATGAATATTTGATTTTACCCTCTTCATTGGATACTCCAAGTTCGACGCACTCTACTTCTGAATCGCATCATTTTAGAGCACTCCCGATTTTTTATATCATAGATTGGACCTTTGACGATACTTTTTCAGAAAATTGAATGAATACTTCCATTATTTTGGTCTGTACTATTTTTTATATAAAGGCATGTTTTCTTTTAACTTAAATGCTCTTCTTATATTTGAAACATTTATCTTATCGAAAAATGGACAACACCAGTCGATTTGTCGTATCAAAGAACCCTTATTCTCATAATTTCAGTATTTTTTGAGAGGAAAAACATTTTTCGTCAAATATGTAGCTGGACTATAGTAAGGAAAATATTGCATTTTTCGCAATACTCCCAAAATATATTTTTGGCCTATCATTCTCTCGAAACATGTTCGATTAGATGAAATTTCATCTTAAATCGATAGGTGACTTTGTTAATGCCCTAATTCTATCAATTTTTGAATAACTATGGATATTTGATTTTACCCTCTTCATTGGATACTCCAAGTTTGACGCACTCTACTTCTAAATCGCATCATTTTAGAGCACTCCCGATTTTTTATATCATAGAATGGATCTTTGACGATACTTTCTCAGAAAATTTAATGAATACTTCCATTATTTTGGTCGGTACTATTTTTCATATGAAGGCATGTTTTCTTTTAACTTAAATGCCCTTCTTATATTTGAAACATTTATCTTATCGAAAAATGGACAACACCAGTCGCTTTGTCGTATCAAAGAACCCTTATTCTCATAATTTCAGTATTTTTTGAGAGGAAAAACATTTTTCGTCAAATATGTAGCTGGTAAGGAAAATATTGCATTTTTCGCAATACTCCCAAAATATATTTTTGGCCTATCATCCTCTCGAAACATGTTCCATTAGATGAAATTTCATCTAAAATCGATAGGTGACTTTGTTAATGCACTAATTCTATCAATTTTTGAATAACTATGGATATTTGATTTTACCCTCTTCATTGGATACTACAAGTTTGACGCACTCTACTTCTGAATCGCATCATTTTAGAGCACTTCCGATTTTTTATATCATAGATTGGACCTTTGACGATACTTTCTCAGAAAATTGAATGAATACTTCCATTATTTTGGTCTGGACTATTTTTTAAATGAAGGCATGTTTTCTTTTAACTAAAATGCTCTCCTAATATTTGAAACATTTATCTCATCGAAAAATGGACAACACCAGTCGATTTGTCGTATCAAGGAACCCGTATTCTCATAATTTCAGTATATTTTGAGAGGAACAACATTTTTGGTCAAATATGTAGCTGGACTATAGTAAGGAATATATTGCATTTTTCGCAATACTCCAAAAATATATTTTTGGCCTATCATCCTCTCTAAACATGTTCGATTAGATGAAATTCCATCTATAATCGATGGGTGACTTTGTTAATGCCCTAATTCTATCAATTTTTGAATAACTATGGATATTTGATTTTACCCTCTTCATTGGATACTCCAAGTTTGACGCACTCTACTTCTGAATCGCATCATTTTAGAGCACTCCCGATTTTTTAAATCATAAAATGGACCTTTGACGATACTTTCTCAGAAAATTTAATGAATACTTCCATTATTTTGGTCGGTACTATTTTTTATATGAAGGGATGTTTTCTTCTAACTTAAATGCTCTTCTTATATTTGAAACATTTATCTTATCGAAAAATGGACAACACCAGTCGATTTGTCGTATCAAAGAACCCTTATTCTCATAATTTCAGTATTTTTTGAGAGAAAAAACATTTTTCGTCAAATATGTAGCTGGACTATATATAGTAAGGAAAATATTGCATTTTTCGCAAACTCCCAAAATATATTTTTGGCCTATCATTCTCTCGAAACATGTTCGATTAGATGAAATTTCATCTTAAATCGATAGGTGACTTTGTTAATGCCCTAATTCTATCAATTTTTGAATAACTATGGATATTTGATTTTACCCTCTTCATTGGATACTCCAAGTTTGACGCACTCTACTTCTAAATCGCATCATTTTAGAGCACTCCCGATTTTTTATATCATAGAATGGATCTTTGACGATACTTTCTCAGAAAATTTAATGAATACTTCCATTATTTTGGTCGGTACTATTTTTTATATGAAGGCATGTTTTCTTTTAACTTAAATGCCCTTCTTATATTTGAAACATTTATCTTATCGAAAAATGGACAACACCAGTCGCTTTGTCGTATCAAAGAACCCTTATTCTCATAATTTCAGTATTTTTTGAGAGGAAAAACATTTTTCGTCAAATATGTAGCTGGTAAGGAAAATATTGCATTTTTCGCAATACTCCCAAAATATATTTTTGGCCTATCATTCTCTCGAAACATGTTCCATTAGATGAAATTTCATCTAAAATCGATAGGTGACTTTGTTAATGCACTAATTCTATCAATTTTTGAATAACTATGGATATTTGATTTTACCCTCTTCATTGGATACTACAAGTTTGACGCACTCTACTTCTGAATCGCATCATTTTAGAGCACTTCCGATTTTTTATATCATAGATTGGACCTTTGACGATACTTTCTCAGAAAATTGAATGAATACTTCCATTATTTTGGTCTGGACTATTTTTTAAATGAAGGCATGTTTTCTTTTAACTAAAATGCTCTCCTAATATTTGAAACATTTATCTCATCGAAAAATGGACAACACCAGTCGATTTGTCGTATCAAGGAACCCGTATTCTCATAATTTCAGTATATTTTGAGAGGAACAACATTTTTGGTCAAATATGTAGCTGGACTATAGTAAGGAATATATTGCATTTTTCGCAATACTCCAAAAATATATTTTTGGCCTATCATCCTCTCTAAACATGTTCGATTAGATGAAATTCCATCTATAATCGATGGGTGACTTTGATAATGCCCTAATTCTATCAATTTTTGAATAACTATGGATATTTGATTTTACCCTCTTCATTGGATACTCCAAGTTTGACGCACTCTACTTCTGAATCGCATCATTTTAGAGCACTCCCGATTTTTTAAATCATAAAATGGACCTTTGACGATACTTTCTCAGAAAATTTAATGAATACTTCCATTATTTTGGTCGGTACTATTTTTTATATGAAGGCATGTTTTCTTTTAACTTAAATGCTCTTCTTATATTTGAAACATTTATCTTATCGAAAAATGGACAACACCAGTCGATTTGTCGTATCAAAGAACCCTTATTCTCATAATTTCAGTATTTTTTGAGAGGAAAAACATTTTTCGTCAAATATGTAGCTGGACTATATATAGTAAGGAAAATATTGCATTTTTCGCAAACTCCCAAAATATATTTTTGGCCTATCATTCTCTCGAAACATGTTCGATTAGATGAAATTTCATCTTAAATCGATAGGTGACTTTGTTAATGCCCTAATTCTATCAATTTTTGAATAACTATGGATATTTGATTTTACCCTCTTCATTGGATACTCCAAGTTTGACGCACTCTACTTCTGAATCGCATCATTTTAGAGCACTCCCGATTTTTCATATCATAGATTGGACCTTTGACGATACTTTCTCAGAAAATTGAATAAATACTTCCATTATTCTCGTCTGTACTATTTTTTATATGAAGGCATGTTTTCTTTTAACTTAAATGCTCTCCTAATATTTGAAACATTTATCTCATCGATAAATGGACAACACCAGTCGATTTGTCGTATCAAGGAACCCGTATTTTCTTAATTCCAGTATTTTTTGAGAGGAACAACATTTTTGGTCAAATATGTAGCTGGACTATAGTAAGGAATATATTGCATTTTTCGCAATACTCCAAAAATATATTTTTGGCCTATCATCCTCTCGAAACATGTTCGATTAGATGAAATTCCATCTATAATCGATAGGTGACTTTGTTAATGCCCTAATTCTATCAATTTTTGAATAACTATGGATATTTGATTTTACCCTCTTCATTGGATACTCCAAGTTTGACGCACTCTACTTCTGAATCGCATCATTTTAGAGCACTCCCGATTTTTTATATCATAGAATGGATCTTTGACGATACTTTCTCAGAAAATTTAATGAATACTTCCATTATTTTGGTCGGTCCTATTTTTTATATGAAGGCATGTTTTCTTTTAACTTAAATGCCCTTCTTATATTTGAAACATTTATCTTATCGAAAAATGGACAACACCAGTCGCTTTGTCGTATCAAAGAACCCTTATTCTCATAATTTCAGTATTTTTTGAGAGGAAAAACATTTTTCGTCAAATATGTAGCTGGACTATATATAGTAAGGAAAATATTGCATTTTTCGCAATACTCCAAAAATATATTTTTGGCCTATCATCTTTTCGAAACATGTTCCATTAGATGAAATTTCATCTAAAATCGATAGGTGACTTTGTTAATGCACTAATTCTATCAATTTTTGAATAACTATGGATATTTGATTTTACCCTCTTCATTGGATACTTCAAGTTTGACGCACTCTACTTCTGAATCGCATCATTTTAGAGCACTCCCGATTTTTTATATCATAGATTGGACCTTTGACGATACTTTCTCAGAAAATTGAATGAATACTTCTATTATTTTGGTCTGGACTATTTTTTAAATGAAGGCATGTTTTCTTTTAACTAAAATGCTCTCCTAATATTTGAAACATTTATCTCATCGAAAAATGGACAACACCAGTCGATTTGTCGTATCAAGGAACCCGTATTCTCATAATTTCAGTATTTTTTGAGAGGAACAACATTTTTGGTCAAATATGTAGCTGGACTATAGTAAGGAAAATATTGCATTTTTCGCAATACTCCCAAAATATATTTTTGGCCTATCATCCTCTCGAAACATGTTCCATTAGATGAAATTTCATCTAAAATCGATAGGTGACTTTGTTAATGCACTAATTCTATCAATTTTTGAATAACTATGGATATTTGATTTTACCCTCTTCATTGGATACTTCAAGTTTGACGCACTCTACTTCTGAATCGCATAATTTTAGAGCACTCCCGATTTTTTATATCATAGATTGGACCTTTGACGATACTTTCTCAGAAAATTGAATGAATACTTCCATTATTTTGGTCGGTCCTATTTTTTATATGAAGGCATGTTTTCTTTTAACTTAAATGCCCTTCTTATATTTGAAACATTTATCTTATCGAAAAATGGACAACACCAGTCGCTTTGTCGTATCAAAGAACCCTTATTCTCATAATTTCAGTATTTTTTGAGAGGAAAAACATTTTTGGTCAAATATGTAGCTGGACTATATATAGTAAGGAAAATATTGCATTTTTCGCAAACTCCCAAAATATATTTTTGGCCTATCATTCTCTCGAAACATGTTCGATTAGATGAAATTTCATCTTAAATCGATAGGTGACTTTGTTAATGCACTAATTCTATCAATTTTTGAATAACTATGGATATTTGATTTTACCCTCTTCATTGGATACTCCAAGTTTGACGCACTCTACTTCTAAATCGCATCATTTTAGAGCACTCCCGATTTTTTATATCATAGAATGGATCTTTGACGATACTTTCTCAGAAAATTTAATGAATACTTCCATTATTTTGGTCGGTACTATTTTTTATATGAAGGCATGTTTTCTTTTAACTTAAATGCCCTTCTTATATTTGAAACATTTATCTTATCGAAAAATGGACAACACCAGTCGCTTTGTCGTATCAAAGAACCCTTATTCTCATAATTTCAGTATTTTTTGAGAGGAAAAACATTTTTCGTCAAATATGTAGCTGGTAAGGAAAATATTGCATTTTTCGCAATACTCCCAAAATATATTTTTGGCCTATCATCCTCTCGAAACATGTTCCATTAGATGAAATTTCATCTAAAATCGATAGGTGACTTTGTTAATGCACTAATTCTATCAATTTTTGAATAACTATGGATATTTGATTTTACCCTCTTCATTGGATACTACAAGTTTGACGCACTCTACTTCTGAATCGCATCATTTTAGAGCACTTCCGATTTTTTATATCATAGATTGGACCTTTGACGATACTTTCTCAGAAAATTGAATGAATACTTCCATTATTTTGGTCTGGACTATTTTTTAAATGAAGGCATGTTTTCTTTTAACTAAAATGCTCTCCTAATATTTGAAACATTTATCTCATCGAAAAATGGACAACACCAGTCGATTTGTCGTATCAAGGAACCCGTATTCTCATAATTTCAGTATATTTTGAGAGGAACAACATTTTTGGTCAAATATGTAGCTGGACTATAGTAAGGAATATATTGCATTTTTCGCAATACTCCAAAAATATATTTTTGGCCTATCATCCTCTCTAAACATGTTCGATTAGATGAAATTCCATCTATAATCGATGGGTGACTTTGATAATGCCCTAATTCTATCAATTTTTGAATAACTATGGATATTTGATTTTACCCTCTTCATTGGATACTCCAAGTTTGACGCACTCTACTTCTGAATCGCATCATTTTAGAGCACTCCCGATTTTTTAAATCATAAAATGGACCTTTGACGATACTTTCTCAGAAAATTTAATGAATACTTCCATTATTTTGGTCGGTACTATTTTTTATATGAAGGCATGTTTTCTTCTAACTTAAATGCTCTTCTTATATTTGAAACATTTATCTTATCGAAAAATGGACAACACCAGTCGATTTGTCGTATCAAAGAACCCTTATTCTCATAATTTCAGTATTTTTTGAGAGGAAAAACATTTTTCGTCAAATATGTAGCTGGACTATATATAGTAAGGAAAATATTGCATTTTTCGCAAACTCCCAAAATATATTTTTGGCCTATCATTCTCTCGAAACATGTTCGATTAGATGAAATTTCATCTTAAATCGATAGGTGACTTTGTTAATGCCCTAATTCTATCAATTTTTGAATAACTATGGATATTTGATTTTACCCTCTTCATTGGATACTCCAAGTTTGACGCACTCTACTTCTGAATCGCATCATTTTAGAGCACTCCCGATTTTTCATATCATAGATTGGACCTTTGACGATACTTTCTCAGAAAATTGAATAAATAATTCCATTATTCTCGTCTGTACTATTTTTTATATGAAGGCATGTTTTCTTTTAACTTAAATGCTCTCCTAATATTTGAAACATTTATCTCATCGATAAATGGACAACACCAGTCGATTTGTCGTATCAAGGAACCCGTATTTTCTTAATTCCAGTATTTTTTGAGAGGAACAACATTTTTGGTCAAATATGTAGCTGGACTATAGTAAGGAATATATTGCATTTTTCGCAATACTCCAAAAATATATTTTTGGCCTATCATCCTCTCGAAACATGTTCGATTAGATGAAATTTCATCTATAATCGATAGGTGACTTTGTTAATGCCCTAATTCTATCAATTTTTGAATAACTATGGATATTTGATTTTACCCTCTTCATTGGATACTCCAAGTTTGACGCACTCTACTTCTGAATCGCATCATTTTAGAGCACTCCCGATTTTTTATATCATCGAATGGATCTTTGACGATACTTTCTCAGAAAATTTAATGAATACTTCCATTATTTTGGTCGGTCCTATTTTTTATATGAAGGCATGTTTTCTTTTAACTTAAATGCCCTTCTTATATTTGAAACATTTATCTTATCGAAAAATGGACAACACCAGTCGCTTTGTCGTATCAAAGAACCCTTATTCTCATAATTTCAGTATTTTTTGAGAGGAAAAACATTTTTCGTCAAATATGTAGCTGGACTATATATAGTAAGGAAAATATTGCATTTTTCGCAATACTCCAAAAATATATTTTTGGCCTATCATCTTTTCGAAACATGTTCCATTAGATGAAATTTCATCTTAAATCGATAGGTGACTTTGTTAATGCACTAATTCTATCAATTTTTGAATAACTATGGATATTTGATTTTACCCTCTTCATTGGATACTTCAAGTTTGACGCACTCTACTTCTGAATCGCATCATTTTAGAGCACTCCCGATTTTTTATATCATAGATTGGACCTTTGACGATACTTTCTCAGAAAATTGAATGAATACTTCTATTATTTTGGTCTGGACTATTTTTTAAATGAAGGCATGTTTTCTTTTAACTAAAATGCTCTCCTAATATTTGAAACATTTATCTCATCGAAAAATGGACAACACCAGTCGATTTGTCGTATCAAGGAACCCGTATTCTCATAATTTCAGTATTTTTTGAGAGGAGCAACATTTTTGGTCAAATATGTAGCTGGACTATAGTAAGGAAAATATTGCATTTTTCGCAATACTCCCAAAATATATTTTTGGCCTATCATCCTCTCGAAACATGTTCCATTAGATGAAATTTCATCTAAAATCGATAGGTGACTTTGTTAATGCACTAATTCTATCAATTTTTGAATAACTATGGATATTTGATTTTACCCTCTTCATTGGATACTTCAAGTTTGACGCACTCTACTTCTGAATCGCATAATTTTAGAGCACTCCCGATTTTTTATATCATAGATTGGACCTTTGACGATACTTTCTCAGAAAATTGAATGAATACTTCCATTATTTTGGTCTGGACTATTTTTTAAATGAAGGCATGTTTTCTTTTAACTAAAATGCTCTCCTAATATTTGAAACATTTATCTCATCGAAAAATGGACAACACCAGTCGATTTGTCGTATCAAGGAACCCGTATTCTCATAATTTCAGTATTTTTTGAGAGGAACAACATTTTTGGTCAAATATGTAGCTGGACTATAGTAAGGAAAATATTGCATTTTTCGCAATACTCCCAAAATATATTTTTGGCCTATCATCCTCTCGAAACATGTTCCATTAGATGAAATTTCATCTAAAATCGATAGGTGACTTTGTTAATGCACTAATTCTATCAATTTTTGAATAACTATGGATATTTGATTTTACCCTCTTCATTGGATACTACCAGTTTGACGCACTCTACTTCTGAATCGCATCATTTTAGAGCACTCCCGATTTTTTATATCATAGACTGGACCTTTGACGATACTTTCTCAGAAAATTGAATGAATACTTCCATTATTTTGGTCTGGACTATTTTTTAAATGAAGGCATGTTTTCTTTTAACTAAAATGCTCTCCTAATATTTGAAACATTTATCTCATCGAAAAATGGACAACACCAGTCGCTTTGTCGTATCAAAGAACCCTTATTCTCATAATTTCAGTATTTTTTGAGAGGAAAAACATTTTTCGTCAAATATGTAGCTGGACTATAATAAGGAAAATATTGCATTTTTCGCAATACTCCCAAAATATATAATTGGCCTATCATCCTCTCGAAACATGTTCCATTGGATGAAATTTCATCTAAAATCGATAGGTGACTTTGTTAATGCACTAATTCTATCAATTTTTGAATAACTATGGATATTTGATTTTACCCTCTTGATTGGATACTACAAGTTTGACGCACTCTACTTCTGAATCGCATCATTTTAGAGCACTCCCGATTTTTTATATCATAGAATGGACCTTTGACGATACTTTCTCAGAAAATTCAATGAATACTCCCATTATTTTGGTCGGTACTATTTTTTATATGAAGGCATGTTTTCTTTTAACTAAAATGCTCTCCTAATATATGAAACATTTATCTCATCGAAAAATGGACAACACCAGTCGATTTGTCGTATCAAGGAACCCGTATTCTCATAATTTCAGTATTTTTTGAGAGGAACAACATTTTTGGTCAAATATGTAGCTGGACTATAGTAAGGAAAATATTGCATTTTTCGCAATACTCCCAAAATATATTTTTGGCCTATCATCCTCTCGAAACATGTTCCATTAGATGAAATTTCATCTAAAATCGATAGGTGACTTTGTTAATGCACTAATTCTATCAATTTTTGAATAACTATGGATATTTGATTTTACCCTCTTCATTGGATACTACAAGTTTGACGCACTCTACTTCTGAATCGCATCATTTTAGAGCACTCCCGATTTTTTACATCATAGACTGGACCTTTGACGATACTTTCTCAGAAAATTGAATGTATACTTTCATTATTTTGGTCTGTACTATTTTTTATATGAAGGCATGTTTTCTTTTAACTTAAATGCTCTCCTATTATTCGAAACATTTATCTTATCGAAAAATGGACAACACCAGTCGATTCGTCGTATCAAAGAATTCTTATTCTCATAATTTCAGTATTTTTTGAGAGATTTTTCGTCAAATATGTAGCTGGACTATATAGTAAGGAAAATATTGCATTTTTCGCAATACTCCCAAAAAATATTTTTGGCCTATCATTCTCTCGAAACATGTTCGATTAGATGAAATTTCATTTAAAATCGATAGGTGACTTTGTTAATGCCCTAATTCTATCAATTTTTGAATAACTATGGATATTTGATTTTACCCTCTCCATTGGATACTCCAAGTTTGACGTACTCTACTTCTGAATCGCATCATTTTAGAGCAGTCCCGATATTTTATATCATAGAATGGACCTTTGACGATACTTTCTCAGAAAATTTATTGAATACTTCCATTATTTTGGTCGGTACTATTTTCTGTATGAAGGCATGTTTTCTTTTAACTTAAATGCTCTTCTTATATTTGAAACATTTATCTTATCGAAAAATGGACAACACCTGTCGATTTGTCGTATCAAAGAACCCTTATTCTCATAATTTCAGTATTTTTTGAGAGGAAAAACATTTTTCGTCAAATATGTAGCTGGACTATAGTAAGGAAAATATTGCATTTTTCGCAATACTCCAAAAATATATTTTTGGCCTATCATTCTCTCGAAACATGTTCGATTAGATGAAATTTCATCTTAAATCGATAGGTGACTTTGTTAATGCCCTAATTCTATCAATTTTTGAATAACTATGGACATGAACATAATATTTGAAACATTTATCTCATCGAAAAATGGACAACACCAGTCGATTTGTCGTATCAAGGAACCCGTATTCTCATAATTTCAGTATTTTTTGAAAGGAACAACATTTTTGGTCAAATATGTAGCTGGACTATAGTAAGGAAAATATTGCATTTTTCGCAATACTCCAAAAATATATTTTTGGCCTATCATCCTCTCGAAACATGTTCGATTAGATGAAATTCCATCTATAATCGATAGGTGACTTTGTTAATGCCCTAATTCTATCAATTTTTGGATAACTATGAATATTTGATTTTACCCTCTTCATTGGATACTCCAAGTTTGACGCACTCTACTTCTGGATCGCATCATTTTAGAGCACTCCCTATTTTGTATATCATAGATTGGACCTTTGACGATACTTTTTAGAAAATTGAATGAATACTTCCATTATTTTGGTCTGTACTATTTTTTATATGAAGGCATGTTTTCTTTTAACTTAAATGCTCTCCTATTATTTGAAACATTAATCTTATCGGAAAATGGACAACACCAGTCGATTTGTCGTATCAAAGAACCCTTATTCTCATAATTTCAGTATTTTTTTAGAGGAAAAACATTTTTCGTCAAATATGTAGCTGGACTATAGTAAGGAAAATATTGCATTTTTCGCAATACTCCAAAAATGTATTTTTGGCCTATTATCCTCTCGAAACATGTTCGATTAGATGAAATTCCATCTAAAATCGATAGGTGACTTTGTTAATGCCCTAATTCTATCAATTTTTGAATAACTATGGATATTTGATTTTACCCTCTTCATTGGATACTCCAAGTTTGACGCACTCTACTTCTGAATCGCATCATTTTAGAGCACTCCCGATTTTTTATATCATAGAATGGACCTTTGACGATACTTTCTCAGAAAATTCAATGAATACTCCCATTATTTTGGTCGGTACTATTTTTTATATGAAGGCATGTTTTCTTTTAACTTGAATGCTCTTCTTATATTTGAAACATTTATCTTATCGAAAAATGGACAACACCAGTCGATTTGTCGTATCAAAGAACCCTTATTCTCATAATTTCAGTATTTTTTGAAAGGAGAAACATTTTTCGTCAAATATGTAGCTGTAAGGAAAATATTGCATTTTTCGCAATACTCCCAAAATATTTTTTTGGCCTATCATTCTCTCGAAACATGTTCGATCAGATGAAATTTCATTTAAAATCGATAGGTGACTTTGTTAATGCCCTAATTCTATCAATTTTTGAATAACTATGGATATTTGATTCTACCCTCTTCATTGGATACTCCAAGTTTTACGCACTCTTCTTCTGAATCGCATAATTTTAGAGCACTCCCGATTTTTTATATCATAGAATGGACCTTTGACGATACTTTCTCAGAAAATTCAATGAATACTCCCATTATTTTGGTCGGTACTATTTTTTATATGAAGGCATGTTTTCTTTTAACTAAAATGCTCTCCTAATATTTGAAACATTTATCTCATCGAAAAATGGACAACACCAGTCGCTTTGTCGTATCAAAGAACCCTTATTCTCATAATTTCAGTATTTTTTGAGAGGAAAAACATTTTTCGTCAAATATGTAGCTGGACTATAATAAGGAAAATATTGCATTTTTCGCAATACTCCCAAAATATATAATTGGCCTATCATCCTCTCGAAACATGTTCCATTGGATGAAATTTCATCTAAAATCGATAGGTGACTTTGTTAATGCACTAATTCTATCAATTTTTGAATAACTATGGATATTTGATTTTACCCTCTTGATTGGATACTACAAGTTTGACGCACTCTACTTCTGAATCGCATCATTTTAGAGCACTCCCGATTTTTTATATCATAGAATGGACCTTTGACGATACTTTCTCAGAAAATTCAATGAATACTCCCATTATTTTGGTCGGTACTATTTTTTATATGAAGGCATGTTTTCTTTTAACTAAAATGCTCTCCTAATATATGAAACATTTATCTCATCGAAAAATGGACAACACCAGTCGATTTGTCGTATCAAGGAACCCGTATTCTCATAATTTCAGTATTTTTTGAGAGGAACAACATTTTTGGTCAAATATGTAGCTGGACTATAGTAAGGAAAATATTGCATTTTTCGCAATACTCCCAAAATATATTTTTGGCCTATCATCCTCTCGAAACATGTTCCATTAGATGAAATTTCATCTAAAATCGATAGGTGACTTTGTTAATGCACTAATTCTATCAATTTTTGAATAACTATGGATATTTGATTTTACCCTCTTCATTGGATACTACAAGTTTGACGCACTCTACTTCTGAATCGCATCATTTTAGAGCACTCCCGATTTTTTACATCATAGACTGGACCTTTGACGATACTTTCTCAGAAAATTGAATGTATACTTTCATTATTTTGGTCTGTACTATTTTTTATATGAAGGCATGTTTTCTTTTAACTTAAATGCTCTCCTATTATTCGAAACATTTATCTTATCGAAAAATGGACAACACCAGTCGATTCGTCGTATCAAAGAATTCTTATTCTCATAATTTCAGTATTTTTTGAGAGATTTTTCGTCAAATATGTAGCTGGACTATATAGTAAGGAAAATATTGCATTTTTCGCAATACTCCCAAAAAATATTTTTGGCCTATCATTCTCTCGAAACATGTTCGATTAGATGAAATTTCATTTAAAATCGATAGGTGACTTTGTTAATGCCCTAATTCTATCAATTTTTGAATAACTATGGATATTTGATTTTACCCTCTCCATTGGATACTCCAAGTTTGACGTACTCTACTTCTGAATCGCATCATTTTAGAGCAGTCCCGATATTTTATATCATAGAATGGACCTTTGACGATACTTTCTCAGAAAATTTATTGAATACTTCCATTATTTTGGTCGGTACTATTTTCTGTATGAAGGCATGTTTTCTTTTAACTTAAATGCTCTTCTTATATTTGAAACATTTATCTTATCGAAAAATGGACAACACCTGTCGATTTGTCGTATCAAAGAACCCTTATTCTCATAATTTCAGTATTTTTTGAGAGGAAAAACATTTTTCGTCAAATATGTAGCTGGACTATAGTAAGGAAAATATTGCATTTTTCGCAATACTCCAAAAATATATTTTTGGCCTATCATTCTCTCGAAACATGTTCGATTAGATGAAATTTCATCTTAAATCGATAGGTGACTTTGTTAATGCCCTAATTCTATCAATTTTTGAATAACTATGGACATGAACATAATATTTGAAACATTTATCTCATCGAAAAATGGACAACACCAGTCGATTTGTCGTATCAAGGAACCCGTATTCTCATAATTTCAGTATTTTTTGAAAGGAACAACATTTTTGGTCAAATATGTAGCTGGACTATAGTAAGGAAAATATTGCATTTTTCGCAATACTCCAAAAATATATTTTTGGCCTATCATCCTCTCGAAACATGTTCGATTAGATGAAATTCCATCTATAATCGATAGGTGACTTTGTTAATGCCCTAATTCTATCAATTTTTGGATAACTATGAATATTTGATTTTACCCTCTTCATTGGATACTCCAAGTTTGACGCACTCTACTTCTGGATCGCATCATTTTAGAGCACTCCCTATTTTGTATATCATAGATTGGACCTTTGACGATACTTTTTAGAAAATTGAATGAATACTTCCATTATTTTGGTCTGTACTATTTTTTATATGAAGGCATGTTTTCTTTTAACTTAAATGCTCTCCTATTATTTGAAACATTAATCTTATCGGAAAATGGACAACACCAGTCGATTTGTCGTATCAAAGAACCCTTATTCTCATAATTTCAGTATTTTTTGAGAGGAGAAACATTTTTCGTCAAATATGTAGCTGGACTATAGTAAGGAAAATATTGCATTTTTCGCAATACTCCCAAAATATTTTTTTGGCCTATCATTCTCTCGAAACATGTTCGATCAGATGAAATTTCATTTAAAATCGATAGGTGACTTTGTTAATGCCCTAATTCTATCAATTTTTGAATAACTATGGATATTTGATTTTACCCTCTTCATTGAATACTCCAAGTTTGACGCACTCTACTTCTGAATCGCATCATTTTAGAGCACATCCGATTTTTTATATCATAGAATGGACCTTTGACGATATTTTCTCAGAAAATTTATTGAATACTTCCATTATTTTGGTCGGTACTATTTTTTATATGAAGGCATGTTTTCTTTTAACGTAAATGCTCTTCTTATATTTGAAACATTTATCTTATCGAAAAATGGACAACACCAGTCGCTTTGTCGTATTAAAGAACCCTCATTCTCATAATTTCAGTATTTTTTGAGAGTAAAAACATTTTTCGTCAAATATGTAGCTGGACTATAGTAAGGAAAATATTGCATTTTTCGCAATACTCCAAAAATATATTTTTGGCCTATCATCCTCTCGAAACATGTTCGATTAGATGAAATTCCATCTAAAATCGATAGGTGACTTTGTTAATGCCCTAATTCTATCAATTTTTGAATAACTATGGATATTTGATTTTACCCTCTTCATTGGATACTCCAAGTTTGACGCACTCTACTTCTGAATCGCATCATTTCAGAGCACTCCCGATTTTTTATATCATAGAATAGACCCTTGACGATACTTTCTCAAAAAAGGTAATGAATACTTCCATTATTTTGGTCGGTACTATTTTTTATATGAAGGCATGTTTTCTTTCAACTTAAATGCTCTTCTTATATTTGAAACATTTATCTTATCGAAAAATGGACAACATCAGTCGCTTTGTCGTATCAAACAACCCTTATTCTCATAATTTCAGTATTTTTTGAGAGGAAAAACATTTTTCGTCAAATATGTAGCTGGACTATAGACTAAGGAAAATATTGCATTTTTCGCAATACTCCCAAAATATATTTTTGGCCTATCATTCTCTCGAAACATGTTCGATTAGATGAAATTTCATCTTAAATCGATAGGTGACTTTGTTAATGCCCTAATTCTATCAATTTTTGAATAACTATGGACATTTGATTTTACCCTCTTCATTGGATACTCCAAGTTTGACGCACTCTATTTCTGAATCGCATCATTTTAGAGCACTCCCGATTTTTTATATCATAGATTGGACCTTTGACGATACTTTCTCAGAAAATTGAATAACTACTTCCATTATATTGGTCTGTACTATTTTTGATATGAGGGCATGTTTTCTTTTAACTTAAATGCTCTCCTAATATTTGAAACATTTATCTCATCGAAAAATGGACAACACCAGTCGATTTGTCGTATCAAACAACCCTTATTCTCATAATTTCAGTATTTTTTGAGAGTAAAAACATTTTTCGTCAAATATGTAGCTGGACTATAGTAAGGAAAATATTGCATTTTTCGCAATACTCCAAAAATATATTTTTGGCCTATCATCCTCTCGAAACATGTTCGATTAGATGAAATTTCATCTTAAATCGATAGGTGACTTTGTTAATGCCCTAATTCTATCAATTTTTGAATAACTATGGACATTTGATTTTACCCTCTTCATTGGATACTCCAAGTTTGACGCACTCTATTTCTGAATCGCATCATTTTAGAGCACTCCCGATTTTTTATATCATAGATTGGACCTTTGACGATACTTTCTCAGAAAATTGAATAACTACTTCCATTATATTGGTCTGTACTATTTTTGATATGAGGGCATGTTTTCTTTTAACTTAAATGCTCTCCTAATATTTGAAACATTTATCTCATCGAAAAATGGACAACACCAGTCGATTTGTCGTATCAAGGAACCCGTATTCTCATAATTTCAGTATTTTTTGAGAGGAACAACATTTTTGGTCAAATATGTAGCTGGACTATAGTAAGGAATATATTGCATTTTTCGCAATACTCCAAAAATATATTTTTGGCGTATCATCCTCTCGAAACATGTTCGATTAGATGAAATTCCATCTATAATCGATAGGTGACCTTGTTAATGCTCTAATTCTATCAATTTTTGAATAACTATGAATATTTGATTTTACCCTCTTCATTGGATACTCCAAGTTTGACGCACTCTACTTCTGAATCGCATCATTTTAGAGCACTCCCGATTCTATATATCATAGATTGGACCTTTGACGATACTTTCTTAGAAAATTGAATGAATACTTCCATTATTTTGGTCTGTACTATTTTTTATATGAAGGCATGTTTTCTTTTAACTTAAATGCTCTCCTATTATTTGAAACATTTATCTTATCGGAAAATGGACAACACCAGTCGATTTGTCGTATCAAAGAACCCTTATTCTCATAATTTCAGTATTTTTTGAGAGGAAAAACATTTTTTGTCAAATATGTAGCTGGACTATAGTAAGGAAAATATTGCATTTTTCGCAATACTCCAAAAATGTATTTTTGGCCTATCATCCTCTCGAAACATGTTCGATTAGATGAAATTCCATCTAAAATCAATAGGTGACTTTGTTAATGCCCTTATTTTATCAATTTTTGAATAACTATGGATATTTGATTTTACCCTCTTCATTGAATACTCCAAGTTTGACGCACTCTACTTCTGAATCGCATCATTTTAGAGCAGTCCCGATATTTTATATCATAGAATGGACCTTTGACGATACTTTCTCAGAAAATTTATTGAATCCTTCCATTATTTTGGTCGGTACTATTTTTTATATGAAGGCATGTTTTCTTTTAACATAAATGCTCTTCTTATATTTGAAACATTTATCTTATCGAAAAATGGACAACACCAGTCGCTTTGTCGTATTAAAGAACCCCCATTCTCATAATTTCAGTATTTTTTGAGAGGAAAAACATTTTTCGTCAAATATGTAGCTGGACTATATATAGTAAGGAAAATATTGCATTTTTCGCAATACTCCAAAAATATATTTTTGGCCTATCATCCTCTCGAAACATGTTCGATTAGATGAAATTCCATCTAAAATCGATAGGTGACTTTGTTAATGCCCTAATTCTATCAATTTTTGAATAACTATGGATATTTGATTTTACCCTCTCCATTGGATACTCCAAGTTTGACGTACTCTACTTCTGAATCGCATCATTTTAGAGCACTCCCGATTTTTTGTATCATAGATTGGACCTTTGACGATACTTTCTCAGAAAATTGAATGTATACTTTCATTATTTTGGTCTGTACTATTTTTTATATGAAGGCATGTTTTCTTTTAACTTAAATGCTCTCCTATTATTCGAAACATTTATCTTATCGAAAAATGGACAACACCAGTCGATTCGTCGTATCAAAGAATTCTTATTCTCATAATTTCAGTATTTTTTGAGAGATTTTTCGTCAAATATGTAGCTGGACTATATAGTAAGGAAAATATTGCATTTTTCGCAATACTCCCAAAAAATATTTTTGGCCTATCATTCTCTCGAAACATGTTCGATTAGATGAAATTTCATTTAAAATCGATAGGTGACTTTGTTAATGCCCTAATTCTATCAATTTTTGAATAACTATGGATATTTGATTTTACCCTCTCCATTGGATACTCCAAGTTTGACGTACTCTACTTCTGAATCGCATCATTTTAGAGCAGTCCCGATATTTTATATCATAGAATGGACCTTTGACGATACTTTCTCAGAAAATTTATTGAATACTTCCATTATTTTGGTCGGTACTATTTTTTATATGAAGGCATGTTTTCTTTTAACATAAATGCTCTTCTTATATTTGAAACATTTATCTTATCGAAAAATGAACAACACCAGTCGATTCGTCGTATCAAAGAATTCTTATTCTCATAATTTCAGTATTTTTTGAGAGATTTTTCGTCAAATATGTAGCTGGACTATAGTAAGGAAAATATTGCATTTTTCGCAATACTCCCAAAAAATATTTTTGGCCTATCATTCTCTCGAAACATGTTCGATTAGATGAAATTTCATTTAAAATCGATAGGTGACTTTGTTAATGCCCTTATTCTATCAATTTTTGAATAACTATGGATATTTGATTTTACCCTCTTCATTGGATACTCCAAGTTTGACGCACTCTACTTCTGAATCGCATCATTTTAGAGCACTCCCGATTTTTTATATCATAGATTGGACCTTTGACGATACTTTCTCAGAAAATTGAATGTATACTTTCATTATTTTGGTCTGTACTATTTTTTATATGAAGGCATGTTTTCTTTTAACTTAAATGCTCTCCTATTATTCGAAACATTTATCTTATCGAAAAATGGACAACACCAGTCGATTCGTCGTATCAAAGAATTCTTATTCTCATAATTTCAGTATTTTTTGAGAGATTTTTCGTCAAATATGTAGCTGGACTATAGTAAGGAAAATATTGCATTTTTCGCAATACTCCCAAAAAATATTTTTGGCCTATCATTCTCTCGAAACATGTTCGATTAGATGAAATTTCATCTAAAATCGATAGGTGACTTTGTTAATGCCCTAATTCTATCAATTTTTGAATAACTATGGATATTTGATTTTACCCTCTTCATTGAATACTCCAAGTTTGACGCACTCTACTTCTGAATCGCATCATTTTAGAGCAGTCCCGATATTTTATATCATAGAATGGACCTTTGACGATACTTTCTCAGAAAATATATTGAATCCTTCCATTATTTTGGTCGGTACTATTTTTTATATGAAGGCATGTTTTCTTTTAACATAAATGCTCTTCTTATATTTGAAACATTTATCTTATCGAAAAATGGACAACACCAGTCGCTTTGTCGTATTAAAGAACCCTCATTCTCATAATTTCAGTATTTTTTGAGAGGAAAAACATTTTTCGTCAAATATGTAGCTGGACTATATATAGTAAGGAAAATATTGCATTTTTCGCAATACTCCAAAAATATATTTTTGGCCTATCATCCTCTCGAAACATGTTCGATTAGATGAAATTCCATCTAAAATCGATAGGTGACTTTGTTAATGCCCTAATTCTATCAATTTTTGAATAACTATGGATATTTGATTTTACCCTCTCCATTGGATACTCCAAGTTTGACGTACTCTACTTCTGAATCGCATCATTTTAGAGCACTCCCGATTTTTTATATCATAGATTGGACCTTTGACGATACTTTCTCAGAAAATTGAATGTATACTTTCATTATTTTGGTCTGTACTATTTTTTATATGAAGGCATGTTTTCTTTTAACTTAAATGCTCTCCTATTATTCGAAACATTTATCTTATCGAAAAATGGACAACACCAGTCGATTCGTCGTATCAAAGAATTCTTATTCTCATAATTTCAGTATTTTTTGAGAGATTTTTCGTCAAATATGTAGCTGGACTATAGTAAGGGAAATATTGCATTTTTCGCAATACTCCCAAAAAATATTTTTGGCCTATCATTCTCCCGAAACATGCTCGATTAGATGAAATTTCATTTAAAATCGATAGGTGACTTTGTTAATGCCCTAATTCTATCAATTTTTGAATAACTATGGATATTTGATTTTACCCTCTCCATTGGATACTCCAAGTTTGACGTACTCTACTTCTGAATTGCATCATTTTAGAGCAGTCCCGATATTTTATATCATAGAATGGACCTTTGACGATACTTTCTCAGAAAATTTATTGAATACTTCCATTATTTTGGTCGGTACTATTTTTTATATGAAGGCATGTTTTCTTTTAACATAAATGCTCTTCTTATATTTGAAACATTTATCTTATCGAAAAATGAACAACACCAGTCGATTCGTCGTATCAAAGAATTCTTATTCTCATAATTTCAGTATTTTTTGAGAGATTTTTCGTCAAATATGTAGCTGGACTATAGTAAGGAAAATATTGCATTTTTCGCAATACTCCCAAAAAATATTTTTGGCCTATCATTCTCTCGAAACATGTTCGATTAGATGAAATTTCATTTAAAATCGATAGGTGACTTTGTTAATGCCCTTATTCTATCAATGTTTGAATAACTATGGATATTTGATTTTACCCTCTTCATTGGATACTCCAAGTTTCACGCACTCTACTTCTGAATCGCATCATTTTAGAGCACTCCCGATTTTTTATATCATAGATTGGACCTTTGACGATACTTTCTCAGAAAATTGAATGTTTACTTTCATTATTTTGGTCTGTACTATTTTTTATATGAAGGCATGTTTTCTTTTAACTTAAATGCTCTCCTATTATTCGAAACATTCATCTTATCGAAAAATGGACAACACCAGTCGATTCGTCGTATCAAAGAATTCTTATTCTCATAATTTCAGTATTTTTTGAGAGATTTTTCGTCAAATATGTAGCTGGACTATAGTAAGGAAAACATTGCATTTTTCGCAATACTCCCAAAAAATATTTTTGGCCTATCATTCTCTCGAAACATGTTCGATTAGATGAAATTTCATTTAAAATCGATAGGTGACTTTGTTAATGCCCTAATTCTATCAATTTTTGAATAACTATGGATATTTGATTTTACCCTCTTCATTGAATACTCCAAGTTTGACGCACTCTACTTCTGAATCGCATCATTTTAGAGCAGTCCCGATATTTTATATCATAGAATGGACCTTTGACGATACTTTCTCAGAAAATTTATTGAATACTTCCATTATTTTGGTCGGTACTATTTTTTATATGAAGGCATGTTTTCTTTTAACATAAATGCTCTTCTTATATTTGAAACATTTATCTTATCGAAAAATGGACAACACCAGTCGCTTTGTCGTATCAAAGGACCCTCATTCTCATAATTTCAGTATTTTTTGAGAGGAAAAACATTTTTCGTCAAATATGTAGCTGGTAAGGAAAATATTGCATTTTTCGCAATACTACCAAAATATATTTTTGGCCTATCATATTCTCGAAACATGTTCGATTAGATGGAATTTCATCTAAAATCGATAGGTGACTTTGTTAATGCCCTAATTCTATCAATTTTTGAATAACTATGGATATTTGATTTTACCCTCTTCATTGGATACTCCAAGTTTGACGCACTCTACTTCTGAATCGCATCATTTTAGAGCACTCCCGATTTTTTATATCATAGATTGGACCTTTGACGATACTTTCTCAGAAAATTGAATGAATACTTCCATTATTTTGGTCTGTACTATTTTTAATATGAAGGCATGTTTTCTTTTAACTTAAATGTTCTCCTATTATTTGAAACATTTATCTTATCTAAAAATGGATAACACCAGTCGATTTGTCGTATCAAAGAACCCTTATTTTCATAATTTCAGTATTTTTTGAGAGGAAAAACATTTTTCGTCAAATATGTAACTGGACTATAGTAAGGAAAATATTGCATTTTTCGCAATACTCCAAAAATATATTTTTGGCCTATCATCCTCTCGAAACATGTTCGATTAGATGAAATTCCATCTAAAATCGATAGGTGACTTTGTTAATGCCCTAATTCTATCAATTTTTGAATAACTATGGATATTTGATTTTACCCTCTTCATCGGATTCTCCAAGTTTGACGCACTCTACTTCTGAATCGCATAATTATAGAGAACTCCCGATTTTTTATATCATAGAATGGACCTTTGACGATACTTTCTCAGATAATTTAATGAATACTTCCATTATTTTGGTCGGTACTATTTTTTATATGAAGGCATGTTTTCCTTTAACTTAAATGCTCTCCTAATATTTGAAACATTTATCTTATCGAAAAATGGACAACACCAGTCGATTTGTCGTATCAAAGAACCCTTATTCTCATAATTTCAGTATTTTTTGAGATGAAAAACATTTTTCGTCAAATATGTAGCTGGACTATAGTAAGGAAAATATTGCATTTTTCGCAATACTCCCAAAATATATTTTTGGCTTATCATATTCTCGAAACATGTTCGATTAGATGGAATATCATCTAAAATCGATAAGTGACTTTGTTAATGCCCTAATTCTATCAATTTTTGAATAACTATGGATATTTGATTTTACCCTCTCCATTGGATACTCCAAGTTTGACGCACTCTACTTCTGAATCGCATAATTATAGAGCACTCCCGATTTTTTATATCATAGATTGGACCTTCGACAAAAGTTTCTCAGAAAATTGAATGAATACTTCCAATATTTTGGTCTGTACTATTTTTTATATGAAGGCATGTTTTCCTTTAACTTAAATGCTCTCCTAATATTTGAAACATTTATCTTATCGAAAAATGGACAACACCAGTCGATTTGTCGTATCAAAGAACCCTTATTCTCATGATTTCAGTATTTTTTGAGATGAAAAACATTTTTCGTCAAATATGTAGCTGGACTATAGTAAGGAAAATATTGCATTTTTCGCAATACTCCCAAAATATATTTTTGGCCTATCATCCTCTCGAAACATGTTCGATTAGATGGAATATCATCTAAAATCGATAGGTGACTTTGTTAATGCCCTAATTCTATCAATTTTTGAATAACTATGGATATTTGATTTTACCCTCTTCATTGGATACTCCAAGTTTGACGCACTCTACTTCTGAATCGCATAATTATAGAGAACTCCTGATTTTTTATATCATAGATTGGACCTTTGACGATACTTTCTCAGAAAATTGAATGAACACTTCCATTATTTTGGTCTGTACTATTTTTCATATGAAGGCATGTTTTCTTTTAACTTAAATGCTCTCCTATTATTTGAAACATTTATCTTATCGAAAAATGGACAATACCAGTCGATTTGTCGTATCAAAGAACCCTTATTCTCATAATTTCAGTATTTTTTGAAAGGAAAAACATTTTTCGTCAAATATGTAGCTGGACTATAATAGTAAGGAAAATATTGCATTTTTCGCAATACTCCAAAAATATATTTTTGGCCTATCATCCTCTCGGAACATGTTCGATTAGATGAAATTCCATCTAAAATCGATAGGTGACTTTGTTAATGCCCTAATTCTATCAATTTTTGAATAACTATGGATATTTGATTTTACCCTCTTCATTGGATACTCCAAGTTTGAGGCACTCTACTTCTGAATCGCATCATTTTAGAGCACTCCCGATTTTTCAAATCATAGAATGGACCTTTGACGATACTTTCTCAGAAAATTTAATGAATACTTCTATTATTTTGGTCGGTACTATTTTTTATATGAAGGCATGTTTTCTTCTAACTTAAATGCTCTTCTTATATTTGAAACATTTATCTTATCGAAAAATGGACAACACCAGTCGATTTGTCGTATCAAACAACCCTTATTCTCATAATTTCAGTATTTTTTGAGAGGAAAAACATTTTTCGTCAAATATGTAGCTGGACTATAGTAAGGAAAATATTGCATTTTTCGCAATACTCCCAAAATATATTTTTGGCCTATCATTCTCTCGAAACATGTTCGATTAGATGGAATTTCATCTTAAATTGATAGGTGACTTTGTTAATGCCCTAATTCTATCAATTTTTGAATAACTATGGATATTTGATTTTACCCTCTTCATTGGATACTCCAAGTTTGACGCACTCTACTTCTGAATCGCATCATTTTAGAGCACTCCCGACTTTTTATATCATAGAATGGACCTTTGACGATACTTTCTCAGAAAATTTAATGAATACTTCCATTATTTTGGTCTGTACTATTTTTTATATGAAGGTATGTTTTCTTTTAACTTAAATGCTCTTCTTATATTTGAAACATTTATCTTATCGAAAAATGGACAACACCAGTCGCTTTCTCGTATCAAACAACCCTTATTCTCATAATTTCAGTATTTTTTGAGAGGAAAAACATTTTTCGTCAAATATATAGCTGGACTATAATAAGGAAAATATTGCATTTTTCGCAATACTCCCAAAATATATTTTTGGCCTATCATTCTCTCGAAACATGTTCGATTAGATGAAATTTCATCTTAAATCGATAGGTGACTTTGTTAATGCCCTAAGTCTATCAATTTTTGAATAACTATGAATATTTGATTTTACCCTCTTCATTGGATACTCCAAGTTTGACGCACTCTACTTCTGAATCGCATCATTTTAGAGCACTCCCGATTTTTTATATCATAGATTGGACCTTTGACGATACTTTCTCAGAAAATTGAATGAATACTTCCATTATTTTGGTCTGTACTATTTTTTATATGAAGGTATGTTTTCTTTTAACTTAAATGCTCTTCTTATATTTGAAACGTTTATCTTATCGAAAAATGGACAACACCAGTCGCTTTCTCGTATCAAACAACCCTTATTCTCATAATTTCAGTATTTTTTGAGAGGAAAAACATTTTTCGTCAAATATATAGCTGGACTATAATAAGGAAAATATTGCATTTTTCGCAATACTCCCAAAATATATTTTTGGCCTATCATTCTCTCGAAACATGTTCGATTAGATGAAATTTCATCTTAAATCGATAGGTGACTTTGTTAATGCCCTAATTCTATCAATTTCTGAATAACTATAGACATTTGATTTTACCCTCTTCATTGGATACTCCAAGTTTGACGCACTCTACTTCTGAATCGCATCATTTTAGAGCACTCCCGATTTTTAATATCATAGATTGGACCTTTGACGATACCTTCTCCGAAAATTGAATAAATACTTCCATTATTTTGGTCTGTACTATTTTTTATATGGGGGAATGTTTTCTTTTAACTTAAATGCTCTCCTAATATTTGAAACATTTATCTCATCGAAAAATGGACAACACCAGTCGATTTGTCGTATCAAGGAACCCGTATTCTCATAATTTCAGTATTTTTTGAGAGGAACAACATTTTTGGTCAAATATGTAGCTGGACTATAGTAAGGAATATATTGCATTTTTCGCAATACTCCAAAAATATATTTTTGGCCTATCATCCTCTCGAAACATGTTCGATTAGATGAAATTCCATCTATAATCGATAGGTGACTTTGTTAATGCCCTAATTCTATCAATTTTTGAATAACTATGAATATTTGATTTTACCCTCTTCATTGGATACTCCAAGTTTGACGCACTCTACTTCTGAATCGCATCATTTTAGAGCACTCCCGATTTTTTATATCATAGATTGGACCTTTGACGATACTTTCTCAGAAAATTGAATGAATACTTCCATTATTTTGGTCTGTACTATTTTTTATATGAAGGCATGTTTTCTTTTAACTTAAATGCTCTTCTTATATTTGAAACATTTATCTTATCGAAAAATGGACAACACCAGTCGCTTTGTCGTATTAAAGAACCCTCATTCTCACAATTTCAGTATTTTTTGAGAGTAAAAACATTTTTCGTCAAATATGTAGCTGGACTATAGTAAGGAAAATATTGCATTTTTCGCAATACTCCAAAAATATATTTTTGGCCTATCATCCTCTCGAAACATGTTCGATTAGATGAAATTCCATCTAAAATCGATAGGTGACTTTGTTAATGCCCTAATTCTATCAATTTTTGAATAACTATGGATATTTGATTTTACCCTCTTCATTGGATACTCCAAGTTTGACGCACTCTACTTCTGAATCGCATCATTTCAGAGCACTCCCGATATTTTATATCATAGAATGGACCCTTGACGATACTTTCTCAAAAAATGTAATGAATACTTCCATTATTTTGGTCGGTACTATTTTTTATATGAAGGCATGTTTTCTTTTAACTTAAATGCTCTTCTTATATTTGAAACATTTATCTTATCCAAAAATGGACAACACCAGTAGCTTTGTCGTATCAAACAACCCTTATTCTCATAATTTCAGTATTTTTTGAGAGGAAAAACATTTTTCGTAAATATGTAGGGAAAATATTGCATTTTTCGCAATACTCCCAAAATATATTTTTGGCCTATCATTCTCTCGAAACATGTTCGATTGTATGAAATTTCATCTTAAATCGATAGGTGACTTTGTTAATGCCCTAATTCTATCAATTTTTGGATAACTATGGACATTTGATTTTACCCTCTTTATTGGATACTCCAAGTTTGACGCACTCTACTTCTGAATCGCATCATTTTAGAGCACTCTCGATTCTTTATATCATAGATTGGACCTTGGACGATACTTTCTCAGAAAATTGAATAACTACTTCCATTATATTGGTCTGTACTATTTTTTATATGGGGGCATGTTTTCTTTTAACTTAAATGCTCTCCTAATATTTGAAACATTTATCTCATCGTAAAATGGACAACACCAGTCGATTTGTCGTATCAAGGAACCCGTATTCTCATAATTTCAGTATTTTTTGAGAGGAACAACATTTTTGGTCAAATATGTAGCTGGACTATAGTAAGGAATATATTGCATTTTTCGCAATACTCCAAAAACATATTTTTGGCGTATCATCCTCTCGAAACATGTTCGATTAGATGAAATTCCATCTATAATCGATAGGTGACTTTGTTAATGCCCTAATTCTATCAATTTTTGAATAACTATGGACATTGGATTTTACCCTCTTCATTGGATACTCCAAGTTTGACGCACTCTACTTCTGAATCGCATCATTTTAGAGCACTCCCGATTTTTTATATCATAGATTGGACCTTTGACGATACTTTCTCAGAAAATTGAATAAATACTTCCATTATTTTGGTCTGTACTCTTTTTTATATGGGGAAATGTTTTCTTTTTACTTAAATGCTCTCCTAATATTTGAAACATTTATCTCATCGAAAAATGGACAACACCAGTCGATTTGTCGTATCAAGGAACCCGTATTCTCATAATTTCAGTATTTTTTGAGAGGAACAACATTTTTGGTCAAATATGTAGCTGGACTATAGTAAGGAATATATTGCATTTTTCGCAATACTCCAAAAATATATTTTTGGCCTATCATCCTCTCGAAACATGTTCGATTAGATGAAATTCCATCTATAATCGATAGGTGACTTTGTTAATGCCCTAATTCTATCAATTTTTGAATAACTATGAATATTTGACTTTACCCTCTTCATTGGATACTCCAAGTTTGACGCACTCTACTTCTGAATCGCATCATTTTAGAACACTCCCGATTTTTTATATCATAGATTGGACCTTTGACGATACTTTCTCAGAAAATTGAATGAATACTTCCATTATTTTGGTCTGTACTATTTTTTATATGAAGGCATGTTTTCTTTTAACTTAAATGCTCTCCTATTATTTGAAACATTTATCTTATCGAAAAATGGACAATACCAGTCGATTTGTCGTATCAAAGAACCCTTATTCTCATAATTTCAGTATTTTTTGAGAGGAAAAACATTTTTCGTCAAATATGTAGCTGGACTATAATAGTAAGGAAAATATTGCATTTTTCGCAATACTCCAAAAATATATTTTTGGCCTATCATCCTCTCGGAACATGTTCGATTAGATGAAATTCCATCTAAAATCGATAGGTGACTTTGTTAATGCCCTAATTCTATCAATTTTTGAATAACTATGGATATTTGATTTTACCCTCTTCATTGGATACTCCAAGTTTGAGGCACTCTACTTCTGAATCGCATCATTTTAGAGCACTCCCGATTTTTTAAATCATAGAATGGACCTTTGACGATACTTTCTCAGAAAATTTAATGAATACTTCTATTATTTTGGTCGGTACTATTTTTTATATGAAGGCATGTTTTCTTCTAACTTAAATGCTCTTCTTATATTTGAAACATTTATCTTATCGAAAAATGGACAACACCAGTCGATTTGTCGTATCAAAGAACCCTTATTCTCATAATTTCAGTATTTTTTGAGAGGAAAAACATTTTTCGTCAAATATGTAGCTGGACTATAGTAAGGAAAATATTGCATTTTTCGCAATACTCCCAAAATATATTTTTGGCCTATCATTCTCTCGAAACATGTTCGATTAGATGAAATTTCATCTTAAATTGATAGGTGACTTTGTTAATGCCCTAATTCTATCAATTTTTGAATAACTATGGATATTTGATTTTACCCTCTTCATTGGATACTCCAAGTTTGACGCACTCTACTTCTGAATCGCATAATTTTAGAGCACTCCCGATTTTTTATATCATAGATTGGACCTTTGACGATACTTTCTCAGAAAATTGAATGAATACTTCCATTATTTTGGTCTGTACTATTTTTTATATGAAGGCATGTTTTCTTTTAACTTAAATGCTCTTCTTATATTTGAAACATTTATCTTATCGAAAAATGGACAACACCAGTCGCTTTCTCGTATCAAACAACCCTTATTCTCATAATTTCAGTATTTTTTGAGAGGAAAAACATTTTTCGTCAAATATATAGCTGGACTATAGTAAGGAAAATATTGCATTTTTCGCAATACTCCAAAAATATATTTTTGGCCTATCATCCTCTCGAAACATGTTCGATTAGATGAAATTCCATCTATAATCGATAGGTGACTTTGTCAATGCCCTAATTCTATCAATTTTTGAATAACTATGGATATTTGATTTTACCCTCTTCATTGGATACTCCAAGTTTGACGCACTCTACTTCTGAATCGCATCATTTTAGAGCACTCCCGATTTTTTATATCATAGAATGGACCTTTGACGATACTTTCTCAGAAAATTCAATGAATACTTCCATTATTTTGGTCGGTACTATTTTTTATATGAAGGCATGTTTTCTTTTAACTTAAATGCTCTTCTTATATTTGAAACATTTATCTTATCGAAAAATGGACAACACCAGTCGATTTGTCGTATCAAAGAACCCTTATTCTCATAATTTCAGTATTTTTTGAGAGGAGAAACATTTTTCGTCAAATATGTAGCTGGACTATAGTAAGGAAAATATTGCATTTTTCGCAATACTCCCAAAATATATTTTTGGCCTATCATTCTCTCGAAACATGTTCGATCAGATGAAATTTCATTTAAAATCGATAGGTGACTTTGTTAATGCCCTAATTCTATCAATTTTTGAATAACTATGGATATTTGATTTTACCCTCTTCATTGGATACTCCAAGTTTTACGCACTCTACTTCTGAATCGCATCATTTTAGAGCACTCCCGATTTTTCATATCATAGAATGGACCTTTGACGATACTTTCTCAGAAAATTTAATGAATACTTCCATTATTTTGGTCTGTACTATTTTTTATATGAAGGCATGTTTTCTTTTAACTTAAATGCTCTCCTATTATTTGAAACATTTATCTTATCGGAAAATGGACAACACCAGTCGATTTGTCGTATCAAAGAACTCTTATTCTCATAATTTCAGTATTTTTTGAGAGGAAAAACATTTTTCGTCAAATATGTAGCTGGACTATAGTAAGGAAAATATTGCATTTTTCGCAATACTCCAAAAATGTATTTTTGGCCTATTATCCTCTCGAAACATGTTCGATTAGATGTAATTCCATCTAAAATCGATAGGTGACTTTGTTAATGCCCTAATTCTATCAATTTTTGAATAACTATGGATATTTGATTTTACCCTCTTCATTGGATACTCCAAGTTTGACGCACTCTACTTCTGAATCGCATCATTTTAGAGCACTCCCGATTTTTTATATCATAGAATGGACCTTTGACGATACTTTCTCAGAAAATTCAATGAATACTTCCATTATTTTGGTCGGTACTATTTTTTATATGAAGGCATGTTTTCTTTTAACTTAAATGCTCTTCTTATATTTGAAACATTTATCTTATCGAAAAATGGACAACACCAGTCGATTTGTCGTATCAAAGAACCCTTATTCTCATAATTTCAGTATTTTTTGAGAGGAGAAACATTTTTCGTCAAATATGTAGCTGGACTATAGTAAGGAAAATATTGCATTTTTCGCAATACTCCCAAAATATATTTTTGGCCTATCATTCTCTCGAAACATGTTCGATCAGATGAAATTTCATTTAAAATCGATAGGTGACTTTGTTAATGCCCTAATTCTATCAATTTTTGAATAACTATGGATATTTGATTTTACCCTCTTCATTGGATACTCCAAGTTTTACGCACTCTACTTCTGAATCGCATCATTTTAGAGCACTCCCGATTTTTCATATCATAGAATGGACCTTTGACGATACTTTCTCAGAAAATTTAATGAATACTTCCATTATTTTGGTCTGTACTATTTTTTATATGAAGGCATGTTTTCTTTTAACTTAAATGCTCTCCTATTATTTGAAACATTTATCTTATCGAGAAATGGACAACACCAGTCAATTTGTCGTATCAAAGAACCCTTATTCTCATAATTTCAGTATTTTTTAAGAGGAGAAACATTTTTCGTCAAATATGTAGCTGGAAATATTGCATTTTTCGCAATAATCCCAAAATATATTTTTGGCCTATCATCCTCTCGAAACATGTTCGATTAGATGAAATTCCATCTAAAATCGATAGGTGACTTTGTTAATGCCCTAATTCTATCAATTTTTGAATAACTATGGATATTTGATTTTACCCTCTTCATTGAATACTCCAAGTTTGACGCACTCTACTTCTGAATCGCATCATTTTAGTGCACTCCCGATTTTTTATATCATAGAATGGACCTTTGACGATACTTTCTCAGAAAATTTATTGAATACTTCCATTATTTTGGTCGGTACTATTTTTTATATGAAGGCATGTTTTCTTTTAACATAAATGCTCTTCTTGTATTTGGAACATTTATCTTATCGAAAAATGGACAACACCAGTCGCTTTGTCGTATTAAAGAACCCTCATTCTCATAATTTCAGTATTTTTTGAGAGTAAAAACATTTTTCGTCCAATATGTAGCTGGACTATAGTAAGGAAAATATTGCATTTTTCGCAATACTCCAAAAATATATTTTTGGCCTATCATCCTCTCGAAACATGTTCGATTAGATGAAATTCCATCTAAAATCGATAGGTGACTTTGTTAATGCCCTAATTCTATCAATTTTTGAATAACTATGGATATTTGATTTTACCCTCTTCATTGGATACTCCAAGTTTGCCGCACTCTACTTCTGAATCGCATCATTTCAGAGCACTCCCGATATTTTATATCATAGAATGGACCCTTGACGATACTTTCTCAAAAAATGTAATGAATACTTCCATTATTTTGGTCGGTACTATTTTTTATATGAAGGCATGTTTTCTTTTAACTTAAATGCTCTTCTTATATTTGAAACATTTATCTTATCGAAAAATGGACAACACCAGTAGCTTTGTCGTATCAAACAACCCTTATTCTCATAATTTCAGTATTTTTTGAGAGGAAAAACATTTTTCGTAAATATGTAGCTGGACTATAGTAAGGAAAATATTGCATTTTTCGCAATACTCCCAAAATATATTTTTGGCCTATCATTCTCTCGAAACATGTTCGATTAGATGAAATTTCATCTTAAATCGATAGGTGACTTTGTTAATGCCCTAATTCTATCAATTTTTGGATAACTATGGACATTTGATTTTACCCTCTTCATTGGATACTCCAAGTTTGACGCACTCTACTTCTGAATCGCATCATTTTAGAGCACTCTCGATTTTTTATATCATAGATTGGACCTTTGACGATACTTTCTCAGAAAATTGAATAACTACTTCCATTATATTGGTCTGTACTATTTTTTATATGGGGGCATGTTTTCTTTTAACTTAAATGCTCTCCTAATATTTGAAACATTTATCTCATCGTGAAATGGACAACACCAGTCGATTTGTCGTATCACGGAACCCGTATTCTCATAATTTCAGTATTTTTTGAGAGGAACAACATTTTTGGTCAAATATGTAGCTGGACTATAGTAAGGAATATATTGCATTTTTCGCAATACTCCAAAAATATATTTTTGGCCTATCATCCTCTCGAAACATGTTCGATTAGATGAAATTCCATCTATAATCGATAGGTGACTTTGTTAATGCCCTAATTCTATCAATTTTTGAATAACTATGAATATTTGATTTTACCCTCTTCATTGGATACTCCAAGTTTGACGCACTCTACTTCTGAATCGCATCATTTTAGAGCACTCCCGATTTTTTATATCATAGATTGGACCTTTGACGATACTTTCTCAGAAAATTGAATGAATACTTCCATTATTTTGGTCTGTACTATTTTTTATATGAAGGCATGTTTTCTTTTAACTTAAATGCTCTTCTTATATTTGAAACATTCATCTTATCGAAAAATGGACAACACCAGTCGCTTTCTCGTATCAAACAACCCTCATTCTCATAATTTCAGTATTTTTTGAGAGGAAAAACATTTTTTGTCAAATATATAGCTGGACTATAGTAAGGAAAATATTGCATTTTTCGCAATACTCCAAAAATATATTTTTGGCCTATCATCCTCTCGAAACATGTTCGATTAGATGAAATTCCATCTATAATCGATAGGTGACTTTGTCAATGCCCTAATTCTATCAATTTTTGAATAACTATGAATATTTGATTTTACCCTCTTCATTGGATACTCCAAGTTTGACGCACTCTACTTCTGAATCGCATCATTTTAGAGCACTCTCGATTTTTTATATCATAGATTGGACCTTTGACGATACTTTCTCAGAAAATTGAATGAATACTTCCATTATTTTGGTCTGTACTATTTTTTATATGAAGGCATGTTTTCTTTTAACTCAAATGCTCTCCTATTATTTGAAACATTTATCTTATCGGAAAATGGACAACACCAGTAGCTTTGTCGTATCAAACAACCCTTATTCTCATAATTTCAGTATTTTTTGAGAGGAAAAACATTTTTCGTAAATATGTAGCTGGACTATAGTAAGGAAAATATTGCATTTTTCGCAATACTCCCAAAATATATTTTTGGCCTATCATTCTCTCGAAACATGTTCGATTAGATGAAATTTCATCTTAAATCGATAGGTGACATTGTTAATGCCCTAATTCTATCAATTTTTGGATAACTATGGACATTTGATTTTACCCTCTTCATTGGATACTCCAAGTTTGACGCACTCTACTTCTGAATCGCATCATTTTAGAGCACTCTCGATTTTTTATATCATAGATTGGACCTTTGACGATACTTTCTCAGAAAATTGAATAACTACTTCCATTATATTGGTCTGTACTATTTTTTATATGGGGGCATGTTTTCTTTTAACTTAAATGCTCTCCTAATATTTGAAACATTTATCTCATCGTAAAATGGACAACACCAGTCGATTTGTCGTATCAAGGAACCCGTATTCTCATAATTTCAGTATTTTTTGAGAGGAACAACATTTTTGGTCAAATATGTAGCTGGACTATAGTAAGGAATATATTGCATTTTTCGCAATACTCCAAAAACATATTTTTGGCGTATCATCCTCTCGAAACATGTTCGATTAGATGAAATTCCATCTATAATCGATAGGTGACTTTGTTAATGCCCTAATTCTATCAATTTTTGAATAACTATGGACATTTGATTTTACCCTCTTCATTGGATACTCCAAGTTTGACGCACTCTACTTCTGAATCGCATCATTTTAGAGCACTCCTGATTTTTTATATCATAGATTGGACCTTTGACGATACTTTCTCAGAAAATTGAATAAATACTTCCATTATTTTGGTCTGTACTATTTTTTATAAGGGGAAATGTTTTCTTTTAACTTAAATGCTCTCCTAATATTTGAAACATTTATCTCATCGAAAAATGGACAACACCAGTCGATTTGTCGTATCAAGGAACCCGTTATCTCATAATTTCAGTATTTTTTGAGAGGAACAACATTTTTGGTCAAATATGTAGCTGGACTATAGTAAGGAATATATTGCATTTTTCGCAATACTCCAAAAATATATTTTTGGCCTATCATCCTCTCGAAACATGTTCGATTAGATGAAATTCCATCTATAATCGATAGGTGACTTTGTTAAGGCCCTAATTCTATCAATTTTTGAATAACTATGAATATTTGATTTTACCCTCTTCATTGGATACTCCAAGTTTGACGCACTCTACTTCTGAATCGCATCATTTTAGAGCACTCCCGATTTTTTATATCATAGATTGGACCTTTGACGATACTTTCTCAGAAAATTGAATGAATACTTCCATTATTTTGGTCTGTACTATTTTTTATATGAAGGCATGTTTTCTTTTAACTTAAATGCTCTTCTTATATTTGAAACATTCATCTTATCGAAAAATGGACAACACCAGTCGCTTTCTCGTATCAAACAACCCTTATTCTCATAATTTCAGTATTTTTTGAGAGGAAAAACATTTTTCGTCAAATATATAGCTGGACTATAGTAAGGAAAATATTGCATTTTTCGCAATACTCCAAAAATATATTTTTGGCCTATCATCCTCTCGAAACATGTTCGATTAGATGAAATTCCATCTATAATCGATAGGTGACTTTGTCAATGCCCTAATTCTATCAATTTTTGAATAACTATGAATATTTGATTTTACCCTCTTCATTGGATACTCCAAGTTTGACGCACTCTACTTCTGAATCGCATCATTTTAGAGCACTCCCGATTTTTCATATCATAGAATGGACCTTTGACGATACTTTCTCAGAAAATTCAATGAATACTTCCATTATTTTGGTCGGTACTATTTTTTATATGAAGGCATGTTTTCTTTTAACTTAAATGCTCTTCTTATATTTGAAACATTTATCTTATCGAAAAATGGACAACACCAGTCGATTTGTCGTATCAAAGAACCCTTATTTTCATAATTTCAGTATTTTTTGAGAGGAGAAACATTTTTCGTCAAATATGTAGCTGGACTATAGTAAGGAAAATATTGCATTTTTCGCAATACTCCCAAAATATATTTTTGGCCTATGATTCTCTCGAAACATGTTCGATCAGATGAAATTTCATTTAAAATCGATAGGTGACTTTGTTAATGCGCTAATTCTATCAATTTTTGAATAACTATGGATATTTGATTTTACCCTCTTCATTGGATACTCCAAGTTTTACGCACTCTACTTCTGAATCGCATCATTTTAGAGCACTCCCGATTTTTTATATCATAGAATGGACCTTTGACGATACTTTCTCAGAAAATTTAATGAATACTTCCATTATTTTGGTCTGTACTATTTTTTATATGAAGGCATGTTTTCTTTTAACTTAAATGCTCTCCTATTATTTGAAACATTTATCTTATCGAAAAATGGACAACACCAGTCAATTTGTCGTATCAAAGAACCCTTATTCTCATAATTTCAGTATTTTTTGAGAGGAAAAACATTTTTCGTCAAATATGTAGCTGGACTATAGTAAGGAAAATATTGCATTTTTCGCAATACTCCAAAAATATATTTTTGGCCTATCATCCTCTCGAAACATGTTCGATTAGATGAAATTCCATCTAAAATCGATAGGTGACTTTGTTAATGCCCTAATTCTATCAATTTTTGGATAACTATGGATATTTGATTTTACCCTCTTCATTGAATACTCCAAGTTTGACGCACTCTACTTCTGAATCGCATCATTTTAGTGCACTCCCGATTTTTTATATCATAGAATGGACCTTTGACGATACTCTCTCAGAAAATTTATTGAATACTTCCATTATTTTGGTCGGTACTATTTTTTATATGAAGGCATGTTTTCTTTTAACATAAATGCTCTTCTTATATTTGAAACATTTATCTTATTGAAAAATGGACAACACCAGTCGCTTTGTCGTATTAAAGAACCCTCAATCTCATAATTTCAGTATTTTTTGAGAGTAAAAACATTTTTCGTCAAATATGTAGCTGGACTATAGTGAGGAAAATATTGCATTTTTCGCAATACTCCAAAAATATATTTTTGGCCTATCATCCTCTCGAAACATGTTCGATTAGATGAAATTCCATCTAAAATCGATAGGTGACTTTGTTAATGCCCTAATTCTATCAATATTTGAATAACTATGGATATTTGATTTTACCCTCTTCATTGGATACTCCAAGTTTGACGCACTCTACTTCTGAATCGCATCATTTCAGAGCACTCCCGATTTTTTATATCATAGAATGGACCCTTGACGATACTTTCTCAGAAAATTGAATAACTACTTCCATTATATTGGTCTGTACTATTTTTTATATGGGGGCATGTTTTCTTTTAACTTAAATGCTCTCCTAATATTTGAAACATTTATCTCATCGTAAAATGGACAACACCAGTCGATTTGTCGTATCAAGGAACCCGTATTCTCATAATTTCAGTATTTTTTGAGAGGAACAACATTTTTGGTTAAATATGTAGCTGGACTATAGTAAGGAATAAATTTCATTTTTCGCAATACTCCGAAAAACATATTTTTGGCGTATCATCCTCTCGAAACATGTTCGATTAGATGAAATTCCATCTATAATCGATAGGTGACTTTGTTAACGCCCTAATTCTATCAATTTTTGAATAACTATGAATATTTGATTTTACCCTCTTCATTGGATACTCCAAGTTTGACGCACTCTACTTCTGAATCGCATCATTTTAGAGCACTCCCGATTTTATATATCATAGATTGGACCTTTGACGATACTTTCTTAGAAAATTGAATGAATACTTCCATTATTTTGGTCTGTACTATTTTTTATATGAAGGCATGTTTTCTTTTAACTTAAATGCTCTCCTATTATTTGAAACATTTATCTTATCGGAAAATGGACAACACCAGTCGATTTGTCGTATCAAAGAACCCTTATTCTCATAATTTCAGTATTTTTTGAGAGGAAAAACATTTTTTGTCAAATATGTAGCTGGACTATAGTAAGGAAAATATTGCATTTTTCGCAATACTCCAAAAATTTATTTTTGGTCTATCATTCTCTCGAAACATGTTCGATTAGATGAAATTCCATCTAAAATCGATAGGTGACTTATTCTATCAATTTTTGAATAACTATGGATATTTGATTTTACCCTCTTCATTGGATACTCCAAGTTTGACGCACTCTACTTCTAAATCGCATCATTTTAGAGCACTCCCGATTTTTTATATCATAAAATGGACCTTTGACGATACTTTCTCAGAAAATTTAATGAATACTTCCATTATTTTGGTCGGTACTATTTTTTATATGAAGGAATGTTTTCTTTTAAATTAAATGCTCTTCTTATATTTGAAACATTTATCTTATCGAAAAATGGACAACCCCAGTCGATTTGTCGTATCAAAGAACCCTTATTCTCATAATTTCAGTATTTTTTGAGAGGAAAAACATTTTTCGTCAAATATGTAGCTGGACTATATATAGTAAGGAAAATATTGCATTTTTCGCTATACTCCCAAAATATATTTTTAGCCTATCATTCTCTCGAAACATGTTCGATTAGATGAAATTTCATTTAAAATCGATAGGTGACTTTGTTAATGCCCTAATTCTATCAATTTTTGAATAACTATGGATATTTGATTTTACCCTCTTCATTGGATACTCCAAGGTTGACGCACTCTACTTCTGAATCGCATCATTTTAGAGCACTCCCGATTTTTTATATCCTATAATGGACCTTTGACGATACTTTCTCAGAAAATTTAATGAATACTTCCATTATTTTGGTCTGTACTATTTTTTATATGAAGGCATGTTTTCTTTTAACTTAAATGCTCTCCTAATATTTGAAACATTTATCTCATCGAAAAATGGACAACACCAGTCGATTTGTCGTATCAAGGAACCCGTATTCTCATAATTTCAGTATTTTTTGAGAGAAACAACATTTTTGGTCAAATATGTAGCTGGAATATATTGCATTTTTCGCAATACTCCAAAAATATATTTTTGGCCTATCATCCTCTCGAAACATGTTCGAATAGATGAAATTCCATCTATAATCGATAGGTGACTTTGTTAATGCCCTAATTCTATCAATTTTTGAATAACTATGGATATTTGATTGTACCCTCTCCATTGGATACTCCAAGTTTGACGCACTCTACTTCTGAATCGCATCATTTTAGAGCACTCCCGATTTCTAATATCATAGATTGGACCTTTGACGATACTTTCTCAGAAAATTGAATGAATACTTCCATTATTTTGGTCTGTACTATTTTTTATATGAAGGCATGTTTTCTTTCAACTTAAATGCTCTCCTATTATTTGAAACATTTATCTTATCGAAAAATGGACAACACCAGTCGATTTGTCGTATCAAAGAACCCTTATTCTAATAATTTCAGTATTTTTTGAGAGGAAAAACATTTTTCGTCAAATATGTAGCTGGACTATAGTAAGGAAAATATTGCATTTTTCGCAATACTCCAAAAATATATTTTTGGCCTATCATCCTCTCGAAATATGTTCGATTAGATGAAATTCCATCTAACATCGATAGGTGACTTTGTTAATGCCCTAATTCTATCAATTTTTGAATAACTATGGATATTTTATTTTACCCTCTTCATTGGATACTCCAAGTTTGACGCAGTCTACTTCTGAATCGCATCATTTTAGAGCACTCCCGATTTTTTATATCATAGAATGGAGCTTTGGCGATACTTTCTAAGAAAATTTAATAAATACTTCCATTATTTTGGTCGGTACTATTTTTTATATGAAGGCATGTTTTCTTTTAACTTAAATGCTCTTCTTATATTTGAAACATTTATCTTATCGAAAAATGGACAACACCAGTCGCTTTGTCGTATCAAAGAACCCTTAATCTCATAATTTCAGTATTTTTTGAGAGGAAGAACATTTTTCGTCAAATATGTAGCTGGACTATAGTAAGGAAAATATTGCATTTTTCGCAATACTCCCAAAATATATTTTAGGCCTATCATTCTCTCGAAACATGTTCGATTAGATGAAATTTCATCTTAAATCGATAGGTGACTTTGTTAATGCCCTAATTCTATCAATTTTTGAATACCTATGGATATTTGATTTTACCCTCTTGATTGGATACTCCAAGTTTGACGCCCTCTACTTCTGAATCGCATCATTTTAGAGCACTCTCAGAAAACTTTCTCAGAAAATTGAATGAATACTTCCATTATTTTGGTCTGTACTATTTTTTATATGAAGGCATATTTTCTTTTAACTTAAATGCAACACCAGCCGATTTGTCGTATCAAAGAATTCTTATTCTCATAATTTCAGTATTTTTTGAGAGATTTTTCGTCAAATATGTAGCTGGACTATAGTAAGGAAAATATTGCATTTTTCGCAATACTCCCAAAATATATTTTTGGCCTATCATCCTCTCGAAACATGTTCGATTAGATGAAATTCCATCTAAAATCGATAGGTGACTTTGCTAATGCCCTAATTCTATCAATTTTTGAATAACTATGGATATTTGATTTTACCCTCTTCATTGGATACTCCAAGTTTGACGCAGTCTACTTCTGAATCGCATCATTTTAAAGCACTCCCGATTTTTTATATCATAGAATGGACCTTTGGCGATACTTTCTCAGAAAATTTAATAAATACTTCCATTATTTTGGTCGGTACTATTTTTTATATGGAGGCATGTTTTCCTTTAACTTAAATGCTCTCCTAGTATTTGAAACATTTATCTTATCGAAAAATGGACAACACCAGTCGATTTGTCGTATCAAAGAACCCTTATTCTCATAATTTCAGTATTTTTTGAGAGATTTTTCGTCAAATATGTAGCTGGACTATAGTAAGGAAAATATTGCATTTTTCGCAATACTCCCAAAATATATTTTTGGCCTATCATCCTCTCGAAACATGTTCGATTAGATGAAATTCCATCTAAAATCGATAGGTGACTTTGTTAATGCCCTAATTCTATCAATTTTTGAATAACTATGGATATTTGATTTTACCCTCTTCATTGGATACTCCAAGTTTGACGCACTCTACTTCTGAATCGCATCATTTTAGAGCACTCCCGATTTCTAATATCATAGATTGGACCTTTGACGATACTTTCTCAGAAAATTGAATGAATACTTCCATTATTTTGGTCTGTACTATTTTTTATATGAAGGCATGTTTTCATTCAACTTAAATGCTCTCCTAATATTTGAAACATTTATCTCATCGAAAAATGGACAACGCCAGTCGATTTGTCGTATCAAGGAACCCGTATTCTCATAATTTCAGTATTTTTTGAGAGGAACAACATTTTTGGTCAAATATGTAGCTGGACTATAGTAAGGAATATATTGCATTTTTCGCAATACTCCAAAAATATATTTTTGGCCTATCATCCTCTCGAAACATGTTCGATTAGATGAAATTCCATCTATAATCGATAGGTGACTTTGTTAATGCCCTAATTCTATCAATTTTTGAATAACTATGGATATTTTATTTTACCCTCTCCATTGGATACTCCAAGTTTGACGCACTCTACTTCTGAATCGCATCATTTTAGAGCACTCCCGATTTCTAATATCATAGATTGGACCTTTGACGATACTTTCTCAGAAAATTGAATGAATACTTCCATTATTTTGGTCTGTACTATTTTTTATATGAAGGCATGTTTTCTTTCAACTTAAATGCTCTCCTATTATTTGAAACATTTATCTTATCGAAAAATTGACAACACCAGTCGATTTGTCGTATCAAAGAACCCTTATTCTAATAATTTCAGTATTTTTTGAGAGGAACAACATTTTTGGTCAAATATATAGCTGGACTATAGTAAGGAATATATTGCATTTTTCGCAATACTCCAAAAATATATTTTTGGCCTATCATCCTCTCGAAATATGTTCGATTGGATGAAATTCCATCTAAAATCGATAGGTGACTTTGTTAATGCCCTAAATCTATAAATTTTTGAATAACTATGGATATTTGATTTTACCCTCTTCATTGGATACTCCAAGTTTGACGCAGTCTACTTCTGAATCGCATCATTTTAGAGCACTCCCGATTTTTTATATCATAGAATGGAGCTTTGGCGATACTTTCTAAGAAAATTTAATAAATACTTCCATTATTTTGGTCGGTACTATTTTTTATATGAAGGCATGTTTTCTTTTAACTTAAATTCTCTTCTTATATTTGAAACATTTATCTTATCGAAAAATGGACAACACCAGTCGCTTTGTCGTATCAACGAACCCTTAATCTCATAATTTCAGTATTTTTTGAGAGGAAGAACATTTTTCGTCAAATATGTAGCTGGACTATAAGTAAGGAAAATATTGCATTTTTCGCAATACTCCCAAAATATATTTTTGGCCTATCATTCTCTCGAAACATGTTCGATTAGATGAAATTTCATCTTAAATCGATAGGTGACTTTGTTAATGCCCTAATTCTATCAATTTTTGAATACCTATGGATATTTGATTTTACCCTCTTCATTGGATACTCCAAGTTTGACGCCCTCTACTTCTGAATCGCATCATTTTAGAGCACTCTCAGAAAACTTTCTCAGAAAATTGAATGAATACTTTCATTATTTTGGTCTGTACTATTTTTTATATGAAGGCATGTTTTCTTTTAACTTAAATGCAACACCAGTCGATTTGTCGTATCAAAGAATTCTTATTCTCATAATTTCAGTATTCTTTGAGAGATTTTTCGTCAAATATGTAGCTGGACTATAGTAAGGAAAATATTGCATTTTTCGCAATACTCCCAAAATATATTTTTGGCCTATCATTCTCTCGAAACATGTTCGATTAGAAGAAATTTCATTTGAAATCGATAGGTGACTTTGTTAATGCCCTAATTCTATCAATTTTTGAATAACTATGGATATTTGATTTTACCCTCTTCATTGGATACTCCAAGTTTGACGCAACCTACTTCTGAATCGTATCATTCTAGAGCACTTCCAATTTTTTATATCATAGAATGGACCTTTGACGATACTTTCTCAGAAAATTTAATAAATACTTCCATTATTTTGGTCGGTACTATTTTTTATATGAAGGCATGTTTTCTTTTAACTTAAATGCTCTTCTTATATTTGAAACATTTATCTTATCGAAAAATGGACAACACCAGTCGCTTTGTCGTATCACAGAACCCTTATTCTCATAATTTCATCATTTTTTGAGAGGAAAAACATTTTTCGTCCAATATGTAGCTGGACTATAGTAAGGAATATATTGCATTTTTCGCAATACTCCAAAAATATATTTTTGGCCTATCATCCTCTCGAAACATGTTCGATTAGATGAAATTCCATCTATAATCGATAGGTGACTTTGTTAATGCCCTAATTCTATCAATTTTTGAATAACTATGGATATTTGATTTTACCCTCTTCATTGGTTACTCCAAGTTTGACGCACTCTACTTCTGAATCGCATCATTTTAGAGCACTCCCGATTTTTTATATCATAGATTGGGCCTTTGACGATACTTTCTCAGAAAATTGAATGAATACTTCCATTATTTTGGTCTGTACTATTTTTTATATGAAGGCATGTTTTCTTTTAACTTAAATGCTCTCCTATTATTTGAAACATTTATCTTATCGAAAAATGGACAACACCAGTCCATTTGTCGTATCAAAGAATCCTCATTCTCATAATTTCAGTATTTTTTGAGAGGAAAAACATTTTTGGTCAAATATGTAGCTGGACTATAGTAAGGAATATATTGCATTTTTCGCAATACTCCAAAAATATATTTTTGGCCTATCATCCTCTCGAAACATGTTCGATTAGATGAAATTCCATCTATAATCGATAGGTGACTTTGTTAATGCCCTAATTCTATCAATTTTTGAATAACTATGGATATTTGATTTTACCCTCTTCATTGGATACTCCAAGTTTGACGCACTCTACTTCTGAATCGCATTATTTTAGAGCACTCCCGATTTCTAATATCATAGATTGGACCTTTGACGATACTTTCTCAGAAAATTGAATGAATACTTCCATTATTATGGTCTGTACTATTTTTTATATGAAGGCATGTTTTCTTTTAACTTAAATGCTCTCCTATTATTTGAAACATTTATCTTATCGAAAAATGGACAACACCAGTCGATTTGTCGTATCAAAGAACCCTTATTCTCATAATTTCAGTATTTTTTGAGAGGAAAAACATTTTTCGTCAAATATGTAGCTGGACTATATATAGTAAGGAAAATATTGCATTTTTCGCAATACTCCAAAAATATATTTTTGGCCTATCATCCTCTCGAAACATGTTCGATTAGATCAAATTCCATCTAAAATCGATAGGTGACTTTGTTATTGCCCTAATTCTATCAATTTTTGAATAACTATGGATATTTGATTTTACCCTCTCCATTGGATACTCCAAGTTTGACGCACTTTACTTCTGAATCGCATCATTTTAGAGCACTCCCGATTTTTTATATCATAGATTGGACCTTTGACGATACTGTCTCAGAAAATTGAATGAATACTTTCATTATTTTGGTCTGTACTATTTTTCATATGAAGGCATGTTTTCTTTTAACTTAAATGCTCTCCTATTATTCGAAACATTTATCTTATCGAAAAATGGACAACACCAGTCGATTTGTCGTATTAAAGAATTCTTATTCTCATAATTTCAGTATTTTTTGAGAGATTTTTCGTCAAATATGTAGCTGGACTATAGTAAGGAAAATATTGCATTTTTCGCAATACTCCCAAAAAATATTTTTGGCCTATCATTCTCTCGAAACATGTTCGATTAGATGAAATTTCATTTAAAATCGATAGGTGACTTTGTTAATGCCCTAATTCTATCAATTTTTGAATAACTATGGATATTTGATTTTACCCTCTCCATTGGATACTCCAAGTTTGACGCACTCTACTTCTGAATCGCATCATTTTAGAGTACTCCCGATTTTTTTTATCATAGAATGGACCTTTGACGATACTTTCTCAGAAAATTGAATGAACACTTCCATTATTTTGGTCTGTACTATTTTTTATATGAAGGCATGTTTTCCTTTAACTTAAATGCTCTCCTAATATTTGTAACATTTATCTTATCGAAAAATGGACAACACCAGTCGATTTGTCGTATCAAAGAACCCTTATTCTCATAATTTCAGTATTTTTTGAGATGAAAAACATTTTTCGTCAAATATGTAGCTGGACTATAATAGTAAGGAAAATATTGCATTTTTCGCAATACTACCAAAATATATTTTTGGCCTATCATATTCTCGAAACATGTTCGATTAGATGGAATTTCATCTAAAATCGATAGGTGACTTTGTTAATGCCCTAATTCTATCAATTTTTGAATAACTATGGATATTTGATTTTACCCTCTTCATTGGATACTCCAAGTTTGACGCACTCTACTTCTGAATCGCATAATTATAGAGAACTCCTGATTTTTTATTTATTTATTGAATAAAGATCCAAACAGGCCTAATAGCCTTATTACATGGATAGTATATTATAAAAAAAATATTTTTACATGTGATCTAAGGGAATACCTTATTTTATTCTAACTGCAGAGGAGAGACACATTAAATGGTAGAATAATTCAAATTTATCTTTTATGAAATGTTTTAAATTCTTATCAGAAACTCATACCCGTGTTTTAATCATAGAAGTATTAAATCTCAAACGTTTCAAAATATGATACTATTAATCTTTTCAACTGCCCTAAAGGTAGAGACCAGTCCAAGTTTATCAGTGCATTAATTGTGTTGGTCAATCGACAAATAGACTGAAGTGGAGAACCAGCAGAATTTTGTATACTAAACATTACGGAGTTTCTCGTGCGCTTTGGAGGGACATGAATCGGTAAATAATATAAAAGAGTGCTACAATTTATTTTGTTTTTCATCACTTTCGATATCAAGTTCATCATTGCAATTTTGCGTGTCGTACTTAGTGAAAGGATTGCAAATTCTTCCCGTAACATTTGCGTTCTTACACAATTATAGTCTGGCCAGTTATGATATTTTTTATGATACAAATGACGCAGCAGTTTATTTTGAATTTTTTCTATTGAATCTAAATATATTTGTGATTGTTGATTCCAAATTACACATGCAAAATCTAGTTTTGGTCTGACTAATGTTTTATATAGTAGAATAATTGTCTTCAAATTGTGAAATAAAGCAGTCTGTCTTAAAACAAACCCTAATATACGATTGGCGTTCTGAACAGTAAATCTAATATGTGAAGCAAATGATAACTGATAATCATACGTGACCCCTAGGTCTTTCGTTTCCTCTACTCGTTTTAAATTTTGTTCATTCATTATATAATTGAAGATAATAGGGTCTTTTCTCCGAGTAATTGACATTACACAACATTTACCTTCATTAAAATTTAGTTTATTATCAACACTCCATGAATGAACGTTATCTATATCTCTCTGTATCATCACACAATCCCTCACCGTTTGTACTTTTAACTTAAATGCTCTCCTAATATTTGAAACATTTATGTTATCGAAAAATGGACAACACCAGTCGATTTGTCGTATCAAAGAACCCTTATTCTCATAATTTCAGTATTTTTTTAGAGGAAAAACATTTTTCGTCAAATATGTAGCTGGACGCCTTCATATTAAAAATAGTACAGACCAAAATAATGGAAGTGTTCATTCAATTTTCTGAGAAAGTATCGTCAAAGGTCCAATCTATGATATAAAGAATCGAGAGTGCTCTAAAATGATGCGATTCAGAAGTAGAGTGCGTCAAACTTGGAGTATCCAATGAAGAGGGTAAAATCAAATATCCATAGTTATTCAAAAATTGATAGAATTAGGGCATTAACAAAGTCACCTATCGATTTTAGATTAAATTTCATCTAATCGAACATGTTTCGAGATGATGATAGGCCAAAAATATATTTTTGGAGTATTGCGAAAAATGCAATATTTTCCTTTCTATATATAGTCCAGCTACATATTTGACGAAAAATGTTTTTCCTCTCAAAAAATACTGAAATTATGAGAATAAGGGTTCTTTGATACGACAAATCGACTGGTGTTGTCAAACTTGGAGTATCCAATGAAGAGGGTAAAATCAAGTATCCATAGTTATTCAAAAATTGATAGAATTAGGGCATTAACAAACTCACCTATCGATTTAAGATGAAATTTCATCTAATCGAACATGTTTCGAGAGGATGATAGGCCAAAAATATATTTTGGGAGTATTGCGAAAAATACAATATTTTCCTAACAGTCTAGCTACATATTTGACGAAAAATGTTTTTTCTCTCAAAAAATACTGAAATTATGAGAATAAGGGTTCTTTGATACGACAAATCGACTGGTGTTGTCCATTTTTCGATAATATAAATGTTTCAAATATTAGGAGAGCATTCAGGTTAAAAGAAAACATGCCTTCATATAGAAAATAGTACAGACCAAAATAATGGAGGTATTCATTCAATTTTCTAAGCAAGTATCCTCAAAGGTCCAATCTATGATATAAAAAATCGGGAGTGCTCTAAAATGATGCGATTCAGAAGTAGAGTGCGTCAATTTTGGAGTATCCAATGAAAAGGGTTAAATCAAATATCCATAGTTATTCAAAAATTGATAGAATTAGGGCATTAACAAAGTCACCTATCGATTTTAGATGAAGTTTCATCTAATCGAACATGTATCGAGAGGATGATAGGCCAAAAATATATTTTGGGAGTATTGCGAAAAATGCAATATTTTCCTTACTTAGTCCAGCTACATATTTGACGAAAAATGTTTTTTATTCTGAAAAAGTACTGAAATTATGAGAATAAGGCTTCTCTGATACGACAAATCGACTGGTGTTGTCCATTTTTCGATAAGATAAATGTTTTAAATATTAGGAGAGCATTTAAGTTAAAAGAAAACATGCCTTCATATAAAAAATAGTACAGACCAAAATAATGGAAGTATTCATTCAATTTTCTAAGCAAGTATCGTCAAAGGTCCAATCTATGATATAAAAAATCGGGAGTGCTCTAAAATGATGCGATTCAGAAGTAGAGTGCGTCAATTTTGGAGTATCCAATGAAAAGGGTTAAATCAAATATCCATAGTTATTCAAAAATTGATAGAATTAGGGCATTAACAAAGTCACCTATCGATTTTAGATGGAATTTCATCTAATCGAACATATTTCGAGAGGATGATAGGCCAAAAATATATTTTTGGAGTATTGCGAAAAATGCAATATTTTCCTTACTTAGTCCAGCTACATATTTGACGAAAAATGTTTTTTATTCTGAAAAAGTACTGAAATTATGAGAATAAGGCTTCTTTGATACGACAAATCGACTGGTGTTGTCCATTTTTCGATAAGATAAATGTTTTAAATATTAGGAGAGCATTTAAGTTAAAAGAAAACATGCCTTCATATAAAAAATAGTACAGACCAAAATAATGGAAGTATTCATTCAATTTTCTAAGCAAGTATCGTCAAAGGTCCAATCTATGATATAAAAAATCGGGAGTGCTCTAAAATGATGCGACTCAGAAGTAGAGTGCGTCAAACTTGGAGTATCCCATGAAGAGGGTAAAATCAAGTATCCATAGTTATTCAAAAATTGATAGAATTAGGGCATTAACAAAGTCACCTATCGATTCTAGATGAAATTTCATCTAATCGAACATGTTTCGAGAGGATGATAGGCCAAAAATATATTTTGGGAGTATTGCGAAAAATGCAATATTTTCCAGCTACATATTTGACGAAAAATGTTTTTTCTCTCAGAAAATACTGAAATTATGAGAATAAGGGTTCTTTGATACGACAAATCGACTGGTGTTGTCCATTTTTCGATAAGATAAATGTTTCAAATATTAGGAGAGCATTCAGGTTAAAAGAAAACATGCCTTCATATAAAAAATAGTACAGACCAAAATAATGGAAGTATTCATTCAATTTTCTAAGCAAGTATCGTCAAAGGTCCAATCTATGATATAAAAAATCGGGAATGCTCTAAAATGATGCGATTCAGAAGTAGAGTGCGTCAATTTTGGAGTATCCAATGAAAAGGGTTAAATCAAATATCCATAGTTATTCAAAAATTTATAGAATTAGGGCATTAACAAAGTCACCTATCGATTTTAGATGAAATTTCATCTAATCGAACATGTATCGAGAGGATGATAAGCCAAAAATATATTTTGGGAGTATTGCGAAAAATGCAATATTTTCCTTACTTAGTCCAGCTACATATTTGACGAAAAATGTTTTTTCTCTGAAAAAGTACTGAAATTATCAGAATAAGGCTTCTTTGATACGACAAATCGACTGGTGTTGTCCATTTTTCGATAAGATAAATGTTTCGAATATTAGGAGAGCATTTAAGTTAAAAGAAAATATGCCTTCCAGCTACATATTTGACGAAAAATGTTTTTCCTCTCAAAAAATACTGAAATTATGAGAATACGGGTTCTTTGATACGACTAATCGACTGGTGTTGTCCATTTCTCGATAAGATAAATGTTTCAAATATTAGGAGAGCTTTTAAGTTGAAAGAAAACATGCCTTCATAACAAAAATAGTACAGACCAAAATAATGGAAGTAATCATTCAATTTTCTGAGAAAGTATCGTCAAATATCCAATCTATGACATAAAAAATCGGGAGTGCTCTAAAATCATGCGATTCAGAAGTAGAGTGCGTCAAACTTGGAGTATCCAATGAAGGGGGTAAAATCAAATATCCATAGTTATTCAAAAACTGATAGAATTAGGGGATTAACAAAGTCACCTATCGATTTTAGATGAAATTTCATCTAATCTAATCTAATCGAACATGTTTCGAGAGGATGATAGGCCAAAAATATATTTTGGGAGTATTGCGAAAAATGCAATATTTTCCTTACTATAGTCCAGCTACATATTTGACGAAAAATGTTTTTCCTCTCAAAAAATACTGAAATTATGAGAATAAGGGTTCTTTGATACGACAAATCGACTGGTGTTGTCCATTTTTCGATAACATAAATGTTTCAAATATTAGGAGAGCATTTAAGTTACAAGAAAACATGCCTTCATATAAAAAATAGTACAGACCAAAATAATGGCAGTATTTATTCAATTTTCTGAGAAAGTATCGTCAAAGGTCCAATCTATGATATAAAAAATCGGGAGTGCTCTAAAATGATGCGATTCAGAAGTAGATTGCGTCAAACTTGGAGTATCCAATGAAGAGGGTAAAATCAAATATCCATAGTTATTCAAAAATTGATAGAATTAGGGCATTAACAAAGTCACCTATCGATTTTAGATGAAATTTCATCTAATCGAAAATGTTTCGAGATGATGATAGGCCAAAAATATATTTTTGGAGTATTGCGAAAAATGCAATATATTTCTTACTATAGTCCAGCTACATATTTGACGAAAAATGTTTTTCCTCTCAAAAAATACTGAAATTATAAGAATAAGGGTTCTTTGATACGACAAATCGACTGGTGTTGTCCATTTTTCGATAAGATAAATGTTTCAAATATTAGGAGAGCTTTTAAGTTGAAAGAAAACATGCCTTCATAACAAAAATAGTACAGACCAAAATAATGGAAGTATTCATTCAATTTTCTGAGAAAGTATCGTCAAAAATCCAATCTATGATATAAAAAATCGGGAGTGCTCTAAAAGGATGCGACTCAGAAGTAGAGTGCGTCAAACTTGGAGTATCCAATGAAGAGGGTAAAATCAAATATCCATAGTTATTCAAAAATTGATAGAATTAGGGCATTAACGAAGCCACCTATCGATTTTACATGAAATTTCATCTAATCGAACATGTTTCATGAGGATGATAGGCCAAAAATATATTTTGGGAGTATTGCGAAAAATGCAATATTTTCCTTATTATTTACATATTTGACGAAAAATGTTTTTCCTCTCAAAAAATACTGAAATTATGAGAATAAGGGTTCTTTGATACGACAAATCGACTGGTGTTGTCCATTTTTCGATAAGATTGATGTTTCAAATATTAGGAGAGCATTTAAGTTGAAAGAAAACATGCCTTCATATAAAAAATAGTACAGACCAAAATAATGGAAGTATTCATTCAATTTTCTGAGAAAGTATCGTCAAAGGTCCAATCTATGATATAAAAAAACGGGAGTGCTCTAAAATGATGCGATTCAGAAGTAGAGTGCGTCAAACTTGGAGTATCCAATGAAGAGGGTAAAATCAAATATCCATAGTTATTCAAAAATTGATAGAATTAGGGCATTAACAAAGTCACCTATCGATTTAAGATGAAATTCCATCTAATCGAACATGTGTCGAGGGGATGATAGGCCAAAAATATATTTTTGGAGTATTGCGAAAAATGCAATATATTCCTTACTATAGTCCAGCTACATATTTGACGAAAAATGTTTTTCCTCTCAAAAAATACTGAAATTATAAGAATAAGGCTTCTTTGATACGACAAATCGACTGGTGTTGTCCATTTTTCGATAAGATAAATGTTTTAAATATTAGGAGAGCATTTAAGTTAAAAGAAAACATGCCTTCATATAAAAAATAGTACAGACCAAAATAATGGAAGTATTCATTCAATTTTCTAAGCTAGTATCGTTTAAGGTCCAATCTATGATATAAAAAATCGGGAATGCTCTAAAATGATGCGATTCAGAAGTAGAGTGCGTCAATTTTGGAGTATCCAATGAAAAGGGTTAAATCAAATATCCATAGTTATTCAAAAATTGATAGAATTAGGGCATTAACAAAGTCACCTATCGATTTTAGATGAAATTTCATCTAATCGAACATGTATCGAGAGGATGATAAGCCAAAAATATATTTTGGGAGTATTGCGAAAAATGCAATATTTTCCTTACTTAGTCCAGCTACATATTTGACGAAAAATGTTTTTTCTCTGAAAAAGTACTGAAATTATGAGAATAAGGCTTCTTTGATACGACAAATCGACTGGTGTTGTCCATTTTTCGATAAGATAAATGTTTCGAATATTAGGAGAGCATTTAAGTTAAAAGAAAATATGCCTTCCAGCTACATATTTGACGAAAAATGTTTTTCCTCTCAAAAAATACTGAAATTATGAGAATACGGGTTCTTTGATACGACAAATCGACTGGTGTTGTCCATTTCTCGATAAGATAAATGTTTCAAATATTAGGAGAGCTTTTAAGTTGAAAGAAAACATGCCTTCATAACAAAAATAGTACAGACCAAAATAATGGAAGTAATCATTCAATTTTCTGAGAAAGTATCGTCAAATATCCAATCTATGACATAAAAAATCGGGAGTGCTCTAAAATCATGCGATTCAGAAGTAGAGTGCGTCAAACTTGGAGTATCCAATGAAGGGGGTAAAATCAAATATCCATAGTTATTCAAAAACTGATAGAATTAGGGGATTAACAAAGTCACCTATCGATTTTAGATGAAATTTCATCTAATCTAATCTAATCGAACATGTTTCGAGAGGATGATAGGCCAAAAATATATTTTGGGAGTATTGCGAAAAATGCAATATTTTCCTTACTATAGTCCAGCTACATATTTGACGAAAAATGTTTTTCCTCTCAAAAAATACTGAAATTATGAGAATAAGGGTTCTTTGATACGACAAATCGACTGGTGTTGTCCATTTTTCGATAACATAAATGTTTCAAATATTAGGAGAGCATTTAAGTTACAAGAAAACATGCCTTCATATAAAAAATAGTACAGACCCAAATAATGGCAGTATTCATTCAATTTTCTGAGAAAGTATCGTCAAAGGTCCAATCTATGATATAAAAAATCGGGAGTGCTCTAAAATGATGCGATTCAGAAGTAGATTGCGTCAAACTTGGAGTATCCAATGAAGAGGGTAAAATCAAATATCCATAGTTATTCAAAAATTGATAGAATTAGGGCATTAACAAAGTCACCTATCGATTTTAGATGAAATTTCATCTAATCGAAAATGTTTCGAGATGATGATAGGCCAAAAATATATTTTTGGAGTATTGCGAAAAATGCAATATATTTCTTACTATAGTCCAGCTACATATTTGACGAAAAATGTTTTTCCTCTCAAAAAATACTGAAATTATAAGAATAAGGGTTCTTTGATACGACAAATCGACTGGTGTTGTCCATTTTTCGATAAGATAAATGTTTCAAATATTAGGAGAGCTTTTAAGTTGAAAGAAAACATGCCTTCATAACAAAAATAGTACAGACCAAAATAATGGAAGTATTCATTCAATTTTCTGAGAAAGTATCGTCAAAAATCCAATCTATGATATAAAAAATCGGGAGTGCTCTAAAAGGATGCGACTCAGAAGTAGAGTGCGTCAAACTTGGAGTATCCAATGAAGAGGGTAAAATCAAATATCCATAGTTATTCAAAAATTGATAGAATTAGGGCATTAACGAAGCCACCTATCGATTTTACATGAAATTTCATCTAATCGAACATGTTTCATGAGGATGATAGGCCAAAAATATATTTTGGGAGTATTGCGAAAAATGCAATATTTTCCTTATTATTTACATATTTGACGAAAAATGTTTTTCCTCTCAAAAAATACTGAAATTATGAGAATAAGGGTTCTTTGATACGACAAATCGACTGGTGTTGTCCATTTTTCGATAAGATTGATGTCTCAAATATTAGGAGAGCATTTAAGTTGAAAGAAAACATGCCTTCATATAAAAAATAGTACAGACCAAAATAATGGAAGTATTCATTCAATTTTCTGAGAAAGTATCGTCAAAGGTCCAATCTATGATATAAAAAAACGGGAGTGCTCTAGAATGATGCGATTCAGAAGTAGAGTGCGTCAAACTTGGAGTATCCAATGAAGAGGGTAAAATCAAATATCCATAGTTATTCAAAAATTGATAGAATTAGGGCATTAACAAAGTCACCTATCGATTTAAGATGAAATTCCATCTAATCGAACATGTGTCGAGGGGATGATAGGCCAAAAATATATTTTTGGAGTATTGCGAAAAATGCAATATATTCCTTACTATAGTCCAGCTACATATTTGACGAAAAATGTTTTTCCTCTCAAAAAATACTGAAATTATAAGAATAAGGGTTCATTGATACGACAAATCGACTGGTGTTGTCCATTTTTCGATAAGATAAATGTTTCAAATATTAGGAGAGCTTTTAAGTTGAAAGAAAACATGCCTTCATAATAAAAATAGTACAGACCAAAATAAGGGAAGTATTCATTCAATTTTCTGAGAAAGTATCGTCAAAAATCCAATCTATGATATAAAAAATCGGGAGTGCTCTAAAAGGATGCGACTCAGAAGTAGAGTGCGTCAAACTTGGAGTATCCAATGAAGGGGGTAAAATCAAATATCCATAGTTATTCAAAAATTGATAGAATTAGGGCATTAACAAAGTCACCTATCGATTTTAGATGAAATTTCATCTAATCGAACATGTTTCTAGAGGATGATAGGCCAAAAATATATTTTGGGAGTATTGCGAAAAATGCAATATTTTCCTTACTATAGTCCAGCTACATATTTGACGAAAAATGTTTTTTCTCTGAAAAAGTACTGAAATTATGAGAATAAGGCTTCTTTGATACGACAAATCGACTGGTGTTGTCCATTTTTCGATAAGATAAATGTTTTAAATATTAGGAGAGCATTTAAGTTAAAAGAAAACATGCCTTCATATAAAAAATAGTACAGACCAAAATAATGGAAGTATTCATTCAATTTTCTAAGCAAGTATCGTCAAAGGTCCAATCTATGATATAAAAAATCGGGAGTGCTCTAAAATGATGCGATTCAGAAGTAGAGTGCGTCAAACTTGGAGTATCCAATGAAGAGGGTAAAATCAAATATCCATAGTTATTCAAAAATTGATAGAATTAGGGCATTAACAAAGTCACTTATCGATTTTAGATGGAATTTCATCTAATCGAACATGTTTCGAGATGATGATAGGCCAAAAATATATTTTTGGAGTATTGCGAAAAATGCAATATTTTCCTTACTATATATAGTCCAGCTACATATTTGACGAAAAATGTTTTTCCTCTCAAAAAATACTGAAATTATGAGAATAAGGGTTCTTAGATACGACAAATCGACTGGTGTTGTCCATTTTTCGATAAGATAAATGTTTCAAATATTAGGAGAGTATTTAAGTTAAAAGAAAACATACCTTCATATAAAAAATAGTACAGACCAAAATAATGGAAGTATTCATTCAATTTTCTGAGAAAGTATCGTCAAAGGTCCAATCTATGATATAAAAAATCGGGAGTGCTCTGAAATGATGCGATCCAAAAGTAGAGTGCGTCAAACTTGGAGTATCCAATGAAGAGGGTTAAATCAAATATCCATAGTTATTCAAAAATTGATAGAATTAGGGCATTAACAAAGTCACCTATCGATTTTAGATGGAATTTCATCTAATCGAACATGTTTCGAGATGATGATAGGCCAAAAATATATTTTTGGAGTATTGCGAAAAATGCAATATATTTCTTACTATAGTCCAGCTACATATTTGACGAAAAATGTTTTTCCTCTCAAAAAATACTGAAATTATAAGAATAAGGGTTCTTTGATACGACAAATCGACTGGTGTTGTCCATTTTTCGATGAGATAAATGTTTCAAATATTAGGAGAGCTTTTAAGTTGAAAGAAAACATGCCTTCATAACAAAAATAGTACAGACCAAAATAATGGAAGTATTCATTCAATTTTCTGAGAAAGTATCGTCAAAAATCCAATCTATGATATAAAAAATCGGGAGTGCTCTAAAAGGATGCGACTCAGAAGTAGAGTGCGTCAAACTTGGAGTATCCAATGAAGAGGGTAAAATCAAATATCCATAGTTATTCAAAAATTGATAGAATTAGGGCATTAACGAAGCCACCTATCGATTTTACATGAAATTTCATCTAATCGAACATGTTTCATGAGGATGATAGGCCAAAAATATATTTTGGGAGTATTGCGAAAAATGCAATATTTTCCTTATTATTCACATATTTGACGAAAAATGTTTTTCCTCTAAAAAAATACTGAAATTATGAGAATAAGGGTTCTTTGATACGACAAATCGACTGGTGTTGTCCATTTTTCGATAAGATAAATGTTTCAAATATTAGGAGAGCATTTAAGTTAAAAGAAAACATGCCTTCATATAAAAAATAGTACAGACCAAAATAATGGAAGTATTCATTCAATTTTCTGAGAAAGTATCGTCAAAGGTCCAATCTATGATATAAAAAAACGGGAGTGCTCTAAAATGATGCGATTCAGAAGTAGAGTGCGTCAAACTTGGAGTATCCAATGAAGAGGGTAAAATCAAATATCCATAGTTATTCAAAAATTGATAGAATTAGGGTATTAACAAAGTCACCTATCGATTTAAGATGAAATTCCATCTAATCGAACATGTGTCGAGGGGATGATAGGCCAAAAATATATTTTTGGAGTATTGCGAAAAATGCAATATATTCCTTACTATAGTCCAGCTACATATTTGACGAAAAATGTTTTTCCTCTCAAAAAATACTGGAATTATAAGAATAAGGGTTCATTGATACGACAAATCGACTGGTGTTGTCCATTTTTCGATAAGATAAATGTTTCAAATATTAGGAGAGCTTTTAAGTTGAAAGAAAACATGCCTTCATAATAAAAATAGTACAGACCAAAATAAGGGAAGTATTCATTCAATTTTCTGAGAAAGTATCGTCAAAAATCCAATCTATGATATAAAAAATCGGGAGTGCTCTAAAAGGATGCGACTCAGAAGTAGAGTGCGTCAAACTTGGAGTATCCAATGAAGGGGGTAAAATCAAATATCCATAGTTATTCAAAAATTGATAGAATTAGGGCATTAACAAAGTCACCTATCGATTTGAGATGAAATTTCATCTAATCGAACATGTTTCGAGAGGATGATAGGCCAAAAATATATTTTGGGAGTATTGCGAAAAATACAATATTTTCCTTACAGTCCAGCTACATATTTGACGAAAAATGTTTTTTCTCTGAAAAAGTACTGAAATTATGAGAATAAGGCTTCTTTGATACGACAAATCGACTGGTGTTGTCCATTTTTCGATAAGATAAATGTTTTAAATATTAGGAGAGCATTTAAGTTAAAAGAAAACATGCCTTCATATAAAAAATAGTACAGACCAAAATAATGGAAGTATTCATTCAATTTTCTAAGCAAGTATCGTCAAAGGTCCAATCTATGATATAAAAAATCGGGAGTGCTCTAAAATGATGCGATTCAGAAGTAGAGTGCGTCAAACTTGGAGTATCCAATGAAGAGGGTAAAATCAAATATCCATAGTTATTCAAAAATTGATAGAATTAGGGCATTAACAAAGTCACTTATCGATTTTAGATGGAATTTCATCTAATCGAACATGTTTCGAGATGATGATAGGCCAAAAATATATTTTTGGAGTATTGCGAAAAATGCAATATTTTCCTTACTATATATAGTCCAGCTACATATTTGACGAAAAATGTTTTTCCTCTCAAAAAATACTGAAATTATGAGAATAAGGGTTCTTAGATACGACAAATCGACTGGTGTTGTCCATTTTTCGATAAGATAAATGTTTCAAATATTAGGAGAGTATTTAAGTTAAAAGAAAACATACCTTCATATAAAAAATAGTACAGACCAAAATAATGGAAGTATTCATTCAATTTTCTGAGAAAGTATCGTCAAAGGTCCAATCTATGATATAAAAAATCGGGAGTGCTCTGAAATGATGCGATCCAAAAGTAGAGTGCGTCAAACTTGGAGTATCCAATGAAGAGGGTTAAATCAAATATCCATAGTTATTCAAAAATTGATAGAATTAGGGCATTAACAAAGTCACCTATCGATTTTAGATGGAATTTCATCTAATCGAACATGTTTCGAGATGATGATAGGCCAAAAATATATTTTTGGAGTATTGCGAAAAATGCAATATATTTCTTACTATAGTCCAGCTACATATTTGACGAAAAATGTTTTTCCTCTCAAAAAATACTGAAATTATAAGAATAAGGGTTCTTTGATACGACAAATCGACTGGTGTTGTCCATTTTTCGATGAGATAAATGTTTCAAATATTAGGAGAGCTTTTAAGTTGAAAGAAAACATGCCTTCATAACAAAAATAGTACAGACCAAAATAATGGAAGTATTCATTCAATTTTCTGAGAAAGTATCGTCAAAAATCCAATCTATGATATAAAAAATCGGGAGTGCTCTAAAAGGATGCGACTCAGAAGTAGAGTGCGTCAAACTTGGAGTATCCAATGAAGAGGGTAAAATCAAATATCCATAGTTATTCAAAAATTGATAGAATTAGGGCATTAACGAAGCCACCTATCGATTTTACATGAAATTTCATCTAATCGAACATGTTTCATGAGGATGATAGGCCAAAAATATATTTTGGGAGTATTGCGAAAAATGCAATATTTTCCTTATTATTTACATATTTGACGAAAAATGTTTTTCCTCTAAAAAAATACTGAAATTATGAGAATAAGGGTTCTTTGATACGACAAATCGACTGGTGTTGTCCATTTTTCGATAAGATAAATGTTTCAAATATTAGGAGAGCATTTAAGTTAAAAGAAAACATGCCTTCATATAAAAAATAGTACAGACCAAAATAATGGAAGTATTCATTCAATTTTCTGAGAAAGTATCGTCAAAGGTCCAATCTATGATATAAAAAAACGGGAGTGCTCTAAAATGATGCGATTCAGAAGTAGAGTGCGTCAAACTTGGAGTATCCAATGAAGAGGGTAAAATCAAATATCCATAGTTATTCAAAAATTGATAGAATTAGGGCATTAACAAAGTCACCTATCGATTTAAGATGAAATTCCATCTAATCGAACATGTGTCGAGGGGATGATAGGCCAAAAATATATTTTTGGAGTATTGCGAAAAATGCAATATATTCCTTACTATAGTCCAGCTACATATTTGACGAAAAATGTTTTTCCTCTCAAAAAATACTGGAATTATAAGAATAAGGGTTCATTGATACGACAAATCGACTGGTGTTGTCCATTTTTCGATAAGATAAATGTTTCAAATATTAGGAGAGCTTTTAAGTTGAAAGAAAACATGCCTTCATAATAAAAATAGTACAGACCAAAATAAGGGAAGTATTCATTCAATTTTCTGAGAAAGTATCGTCAAAAATCCAATCTATGATATAAAAAATCGGGAGTGCTCTAAAAGGATGCGACTCAGAAGTAGAGTGCGTCAAACTTGGAGTATCCAATGAAGGGGGTAAAATCAAATATCCATAGTTATTCAAAAATTGATAGAATTAGGGCATTAACAAAGTCACCTATCGATTTTAGATGAAATTTCATCTAATCGAACATGTTTCGAGAGGATGATAGGCCAAAAATATATTTTGGGAGTATTGCGAAAAATGCAATATTTTCCTTACTATAGTCCAGCTACATATTTGACGAAAAATGTTTTTTCTCTGAAAAAGTACTGAAATTATGAGAATAAGGCTTCTTTGATACGACAAATCGACTGGTGTTGTCCATTTTTCGATAAGATAAATGTTTTAAATATTAGGAGAGCATTTAAGTTAAAAGAAAACATGCCTTCATATAAAAAATAGTACAGACCAAAATAATGGAATAATTCATTCAATTTTCTAAGCAAGTATCGTCAAAGGTCCAATCTATGATATAAAAAATCGGGAGTGCTCTAAAATGATGCGATTCAGAAGTAGAGTGCGTCAAACTTGGAGTATCCAATGAAGAGGGTAAAATCAAATATCCATAGTTATTCAAAAATTGATAGAATTAGGGCATTAACAAAGTCACCTATCGATTTTAGATGGAATTTCATCTAATCGAACATGTTTCGAGATGATGATAGGCCAAAAATATATTTTTGGAGTATTGCGAAAAATGCAATATTTTCCTACATATTTGACGAAAAATGTTTTTCCTCTCAAAAAATACTGAAATTATGAGAATAAGGGTTCTTTGATAAGACAAATCGACTGGTGTTGTCCATTTTCTGATAAGATAAATGTTTCAAATATTAGGAGAGCATTTAAGTTAAAAGAAAACATGCCTTCATATAAAAAATAGTACAGACCAAAATAATGGAAGCATTCATTCAATTTTCTGAGAAAGTATCGTCAAAGGTCCAATCTATGATATAAAAAATCATGAGTGCTCTAAAATGATGCTATTCAGAGGTAGAGTGCGTCAAACTTGGAGTATCCAATGAAGGGGGTAAAATCAAATATCCATAGTTATTCAAAAATTGATAGAATTAGGGCATTAACAAAGTCACCCATCGATTTCAGATAAAATTTCATCTAATCGAACATGTTTCGAGATGATGATAGGCCAAAAATATATTTTTGGAGTATTGCGAAAAATGCAATATTTTCCTTACAGTCCAGCTACATATTTGACGAAAAATATTTTTCCTCTCAAAAAATACTGAAATTATGAGAATAAGGGTTCTTTGATACGACAAATCGACTGGTGTTGTCCATTTTTCGATAACATAAATGTTTCAAATATTAGGAGAGCATTTAAGTTACAAGAAAACATGCCTTCATATATAAAATAGTACAGACCAAAATAATGGCAGTATTCATTCAATTTTCTGAGAAAGTATCGTCAAAGGTCCAATCTATGATATAAAAAATCGGGAGTGCTCTAAAATGATGCGATTCAGAAGTAGATTGTGTCAAACTTGGAGTATCCAATGAAGAGGGTAAAATCAAATATCCATAGTTATTCAAAAATTGATAGAATTAGGGCATTAACAAAGTCACCTATCGATTTTAGATGAAATTTCATCTAATCGAAAATGTTTCGAGATGATGATAGGCCAAAAATATATTTTTGGAGTATTGCGAAAAATGCAATATATTCCTTACTATAGTCCAGCTACATATTTGACGAAAAATGTTTTTCCTCTCAAAAAATACTGAAATTATAAGAATAAGGGTTCTTTGATACGACAAATCGACTGGTGTTGTCCATTTTTCGATAATATAAATGTTTCAAATATTAGGAGAGCTTTTAAGTTGAAAGAAAACATGCCTTCATAACAAAAATAGTACAGACCAAAATAATGGAAGTATTCATTCAATTTTCTGAGAAAGTATCGTCAAAAATCCAATCTATGATATAAAAAATCGTGAGTGCTCTAAAAGGATGCGACTCAGAAGTAGAGTGCGTCAAACTTGGAGTATCCAATGAAGGGGGTAAAATCAAATATCCATAGTTATTCAAAAATTGATAGAATTAGGGCATTAACAAAGTCACCTATCGATTTTAGATGAAATTTCATCTAATCGAACATGTTTCGAGAGGATGATAGGTCAAAAATATATTTTGGGAGTATTGTGAAAAATGCAATATTTTCCTTACTATAGTCCAGCTACATATTTGACGAAAAATGTTTTTTCTCTGAAAAAGTACTGAAATTATGAGAATAAGGCTTCTTTGATACGACAAATCGACTGGTGTTGTCCATTTTTCGATAAGATAAATGTTTCAAATATTAGGAGAGCATTTAAGTTAAAAGAAAACATGCCTTCATATAAAAAATAGTACAGACCAAAATAATGGAAGTATTCATTCAATTTTCTAAGCAAGTATCGTTTAAGGTCCAATCTATGATATAAAAAATCGGGAGTGCTCTAAAATGATGCGATTCAGAAGTAGAGTGCGTCAAACTTGGAGTATCCAATGAAGAGGGTAAAATCAAATATCCATAGTTATTCAAAAATTGATAGAATTAGGGCATTAACAAAGTCACTTATCGATTTTAGATGGAATTTCATCTAATCGAACATGTTTCGAGATGATGATAGGCCAAAAATATATTTTTGGAGTATTGCGAAAAATGCAATATTTTCCTTACTATATATAGTCCAGCTACATATTTGACGAAAAATGTTTTTCCTCTCAAAAAATACTGAAATTATGAGAATAAGGGTTCTTAGATACGACAAATCGACTGGTGTTGTCCATTTTTCGATAAGATAAATGTTTCAAATATTAGGAGAGTATTTAAGTTAAAAGAAAACATACCTTCATATAAAAAATAGTACAGACCAAAATAATGGAAGTATTCATTCAATTTTCTGAGAAAGTATCGTCAAAGGTCCAATCTATGATATAAAAAATCGGGAGTGCTCTAAAATGATGCGATCCAAAAGTAGAGTGCGTCAAACTTGGAGTATCCAATGAAGAGGGTTAAATCAAATATCCATAGTTATTCAAAAATTGATAGAATTAGGGCATTAACAAAGTCACCTATCGATTTTAGATGGAATTTCATCTAATCGAACATGCTTCGAGATGATGATAGGCCAAAAATATATTTTTGGAGTATTGCGAAAAATGCAATATTTTCCTACATATTTGACGAAAAATGTTTTTCCTCTCAAAAAATACTGAAATTATGAGAATAAGGGTTCTTTGATAAGACAAATCGACTGGTGTTGTCCATTTTCTGATAAGATAAATGTTTCAAATATTAGGAGAGCATTTAAGTTAAAAGAAAACATGCCTTCATATAAAAAATAGTACAGACCAAAATAATGGAAGCATTCATTCAATTTTCTGAGAAAGTATCGTCAAAGGTCCAATCTATGATATAAAAAATCATGAGTGCTCTAAAATGATGCTATTCAGAGGTAGAGTGCGTCAAACTTGGAGTATCCAATGAAGGGGGTAAAATCAAATATCCATAGTTATTCAAAAATTGATAGAATTAGGGCATTAACAAAGTCACCCATCGATTTCAGATAAAATTTCATCTAATCGAACATGTTTCGAGATGATGATAGGCCAAAAATATATTTTTGGAGTATTGCGAAAAATGCAATATTTTACTTACAGTCCAGCTACATATTTGACGAAAAATATTTTTCCTCTCAAAAAATACTGAAATTATGAGAATAAGGGTTCTTTGATACGACAAATCGACTGGTGTTGTCCATTTTTCGATAACATAAATGTTTCAAATATTAGGAGAGCATTTAAGTTACAAGAAAACATGCCTTCATATATAAAATAGTACAGACCAAAATAATGGCAGTATTCATTCAATTTTCTGAGAAAGTATCGTCAAAGGTCCAATCTATGATATAAAAAATCGGGAGTGCTCTAAAATGATGCGATTCAGAAGTAGATTGTGTCAAACTTGGAGTATCCAATGAAGAGGGTAAAATCAAATATCCATAGTTATTCAAAAATTGATAGAATTAGGGCATTAACAAAGTCACCTATCGATTTTAGATGAAATTTCATCTAATCGAAAATGTTTCGAGATGATGATAGGCCAAAAATATATTTTTGGAGTATTGCGAAAAATGCAATATATTCCTTACTATAGTCCAGCTACATATTTGACGAAAAATGTTTTTCCTCTCAAAAAATACTGAAATTATAAGAATAAGGGTTCTTTGATACGACAAATCGACTGGTGTTGTCCATTTTTCGATAAGATAAATGTTTCAAATATTAGGAGAGCTTTTAAGTTGAAAGAAAACATGCCTTCATAACAAAAATAGAACAGACCAAAATAATGGAAGTATTCATTCAATTTTCTGAGAAAGTATCGTCAAAAATCCAATCTTTGATATAAAAAATCGGGAGTGCTCTAAAAGGATGCGACTCAGAAGTAGAGTGCGTCAAACTTGGAGTATCCAATGAAGGGGGTAAAATCAAATATCCATAGTTATTCAAAAATTGATAGAATTAGGGCATTAACAAAGTCACCTATCGATTTTAGATGAAATTTCATCTAATCGAACATGTTTCGAGAGGATGATAGGCCAAAAATATATTTTGGGAGTATTGCGAAAAATGCAATATTTTCCTTACTATAGTCCAGCTACATATTTGACGAAAAATGTTTTTCCTCTCAAAAAATACTGAAACTATGAGAATAAGGGTTCTTTGATACGACAAATCGACTGGTGTTGTCCATTTTTCGATAGCATAAATGTTTCAGATATTAGGAGAGCATTTAAGTTAAAAGAAAACATGCCTTCATATAAAAAATAGTACAGATCAAAATAATGGAAGTATTCATTCAATTTTCTGAGAAAGTATCGTCAAAGGTCCAATCTATGATATAAAAAATCGGGAGTGCTCTAAAATGATGCGATTCAAAAGTAGAGTGCGTCAAACTTGGAGTATCCAATGAAGAGGGTAAAATCAAATATCCATAGATATTCAAAAATTGATAGAATTAGGGCATTGACAAAGTCACCTATCGATTTTAGATGGAATTTCATTTAATCGAACATGTTTCGAGAGGATGATAGGCCCAAAATATATTTTTGGAGAATTGCGAAAAATGCAATATTTTCCTTACTATAGTCCAGCTACATATTTGACGAAAAATGTTTTTCCACTCAAAAAATACTGAAATTATGAAAATAAGGGTTCTTTGGTACGACAAATCGACTGGTGTTGTCCATTTTTCGATAACATAAATGTTTCAAATATTAGGAGAGCATTTAAGTTACAAGAAAACATGCCTTCATATATAAAATAGTACAGACCAAAATAATGGCAGTATTCATTCAATTTTCTGAGAAAGTATCGTCAAAGGTCCAATCTATGATATAAAAAATCGGGAGTGCTCTAAAATGATGCGATTCAGAAGTAGATTGTGTCAAACTTGGAGTATCCAATGAAGAGGGTAAAATCAAATATCCATAGTTATTCAAAAATTGATAGAATTAGGGCATTAACAAAGTCACCTATCGATTTTAGATGAAATTTCATCTAATCGAAAATGTTTCGAGATGATGATAGGCCAAAAATATATTTTTGGAGTATTGCGAAAAATGCAATATATTCCTTACTATAGTCCAGCTACATATTTGACGAAAAATGTTTTTCCTCTCAAAAAATACTGAAATTATAAGAATAAGGGTTCTTTGATACGACAAATCGACTGGTGTTGTCAATTTTTCGATAAGATAAATGTTTCAAATATTAGGAGAGCATTTAAGTTAAAAGAAAACATGCCTTCATAACAAAAATAGTACAGACCAAAATAATGGAAGTATTCATTCAATTTTCTGAGAAAGTATCGTCAAAAATCCAATCTATGATATAAAAAATCGAGAGTGCTCTAAAAGGATGCGACTCAGAAGTAGAGTGCGTCAAACTTGGAGTATCCAATGAAGGGGGTAAAATCAAATATCCATAGTTATTCAAAAATTGATAGAATTAGGGCATTAACAAAGTCACCTATCGATTCTAGATGAAATTTCATCTAATCGAACATGTTTCGAGAGGATGATAGGCCAAAAATATATTTTGGGAGTATTGCGAAAAATGCAATATTTTCCTTACTATAGTCCAGCTACATATTTGACGAAAAATGTTTTTCCTCTCAAAAAATACTGAAATTATGAGAATAAGGGTTCTTTGATACGACAAATCGACTGGTGTTGTCCATTTTTCGATAACATAAATGTTTCAAATATTAGGAGAGCATTTAAGTTAAAAGAAAACATGCCTTCATATAAAAAGTAGTACAGATCAAAATAATGGAAGTATTCATTCAATTTTCTGAGAAAGTATCGTCAAAGGTCCAATCTATGATATAAAAAATCGGGAGTGCTCTAAAATGATGCGATTCAAAAGTAGAGTGCGTCAAACTTGGAGTATCCAATGAAGAGGGTAAAATCAAATATCCATAGTTATTCAAAAATTGATAGAATTAGGGCATTGACAAAGTCACCTATCGATTTTAGATGGAATTTCATTTAATCGAACATGTTTCGAGAGGATGATAGGCCCAAAATATATTTTTGGAGAATTGCGAAAAATGCAATATTTTCCTTACTATAGTCCAGCTACATATTTGACGAAAAATGTTTTTCCTCTCAAAAAATACTGAAATTATGAGAATAAGGGTTCTTTGATACGACAAATCGACTGGTGTTGTCCATTTTTCGATAACATAAATGTTTCAAATATTAGGAGAGCATTTAAGTTAAAAGAAAACATGCCTTCATATAAAAAATAGTACAGATCAAAATAATGGAAGTATTCATTCAATTTTCTGAGAAAGTATCGTCAAAGGTCCAATCTATGATATAAAAAATCGGGAGTGCTCTAAAATGATGTGATTCAAAAGTAGAGTGCGTCAAACTTGGAGTATCCAATGAAGAGGGTAAAATCAAATATCCATAGTTATTCAAAAATTGATAGAATTAGGGCATTAACAAAGTCACCTATCGATTTTAGATGAAATTTCATCTAATCGAAAATGTTTCGAGATGATGATAGGCCAAAAATATATTTTTGGAGTATTGCGAAAAATGCAATATATTCCTTACTATAGTCCAGCTACATATTTGACGAAAAATGTTTTTCCTCTCAAAAAATACTGAAATTATAAGAATAAGGGTTCTTTGATACGACAAATCGACTGGTGTTGTCCATTTTTCGATAAGATAAATGTTTCAAATATTAGGAGAGCTTTTAAGTTGAAAGAAAACATGCCTTCATAACAAAAATAGTACAGACCAAAATAATGGAAGTATTCATTCAATTTTCTGAGAAAGTATCGTCAAAAATCCAATCTATGATTTAAAAAATCGGGAGTGCTCTAAAAGGATGCGACTCAGAAGTAGAGTGCGTCAAACTTGGAGTATCCAATGAAGGGGGTAAAATCAAATATCCATAGTTATTCAAAAATTGATAGAATTAGGGCATTAACAAAGTCACCTATCGATTCTAGATGAAATTTCATCTAATCGAACATGTTTCGAGAGGATGATAGGCCAAAAATATATTTTGGGAGTATTGCGAAAAATGCAATATTTTCCTTACTATAGTCCAGCTACATATTTGACGAAAAATGTTTTTCCTCTCAAAAAATACTGAAATTATGAGAATAAGGGTTCTTTGATACGACAAATCGACTGGTGTTGTCCATTTTTCGATAACATAAATGTTTCAAATATTAGGAGAGCATTTAAGTTAAAAGAAAACATGCCTTCATATAAAAAATAGTACAGATCAAAATAATGGAAGTATTCATTCAATTTTCTGAGAAAGTATCGTCAAAGGTCCAATCTATGATATAAAAAATCGGGAGTGCTCTAAAATGATGCGATTCAAAAGAAGAGTGCGTCAAACTTGGAGTATCCAATGAAGAGGGTAAAATCAAATATCCATAGTTATTCAAAAATTGATAGAATTAGGGCATTAACAAAGTCACCTATCGATTTTAGATGGGATTTCATCTAATAGAAAATGTTTCGAGATGATGATAGGCCAAAAATATATTTTTGGAATATTGCGAAAAATGCAATATATTCCTTACTATAGTCCAGCTACATATTTGACGAAAAATGTTATTCCTCTCAAAAAATACTGAAATTATAAGAATAAGGGTTCTTTAATACGACAAATCGACTGGTGTTGTCCATTTTTCGATAATATAATGTTTCAAATATTAGGAGAGCATTTAAGTTAAAAGAAAATATGCCTTCCAGCTACATATTTGACGAAAAATGTTTTTCCTCTCAAAAAATACTGAATTTATGAGAATACGGGTTCTTTGATACGACAAATCGACTGGTGTTGTCCATTTTTCGATAACATAAATGTTTCAAATATTAGGAGAGCATTTAAGTTAAAAGAAAACATACCTTCATATGAAAAATAGTACAGATCAAAATAATGGAAGTATTCATTCAATTTTCTGAGAAAGTATCGTCAAAGGTCCAATCTATGATATAAAAAATCGGGAGTGCTCTAAAATGATGCGATTCAAAAGTAGAGTGCGTCAAACTTGGAGTATCCAATGAAGAGGGTAAAATCAAATATCCATAGTTATTCAAAAATTGATAGAATTAGGGCATTAACAAAGTCACCTATCGATTTTAGATGGAATTCCATCTAATCGAAAATGTTTCGAGATGATGATAGGCCAAAAATATATTTTTGGAGTATTGCGAAAAATGCAATATATTCCTTACTATAGTCCAGCTACATATTTGACGGAAAATGTTTTTCCTCTCAAAAAATACTGAAATTATAAGAATAAGGGTTCTTTGATACGACAAATCGACTGGTGTTGTCCATTTTTCGATAATATAATGTTTCAAATATTAGGAGAGCATTTAAGTTAAAAGAAAATATGCCTTCCAGCTACATATTTGACGAAAAATGTTTTTCCTCTCAAAAAATACTGAATTTATGAGAATACGTGTTCTTTGATACGACAAATCGACTGGTGTTGTCCATTTTTCGATAAGATAAATGTTTCAAATATTAGGAGAGCTTTTAAGTTGAAAGAAAACATGCCTTCATAACAAAAATAGTACAGACCAAAATAATGGAAGTATTCATTCAATTTTCTGAGAAAGTATCGTCAAAAATCCAATCTATGATATGAAAAATCGGGAGTGCTCTAAAAGAATGCGACTCAGAAGTAGAGTGCGTCAAACTTGGAGTATCCAATGAAGGGGGTAAAATCAAATATCCATAGTTATTCAAAAATTGATAGAATTAGGGCATTAACAAAGTCACTTATTGATTTTAGATGGAATTTCATCTAATCGAACATGTTTCGAGAGGATGATAGGCCAAAAATATATTTTGGGAGTATTGCGAAAAATGCAATATTTTCCTTACTATAGTCCAGCTACATATTTGACGAAAAATGTTTTTTCTCTGAAAAAGTACTGAAATTATGAGAATAAGGCTTCTTTGATACGACAAATCGACTGGTGTTGTCCATTTTTCGATAAGATAAATGTTTTAATTATTAGGAGAGCATTTAAGTTAAAAGAAAACATGCCTTCATATAAAAAATAGTACAGACCAAAATAATGGAAGTATTCATTCAATTTTCTAAGCAAGTATCGTCAAAGGTCCAATCTATGATATAAAAAATCGGGAGTGCTCTAAAATGATGCGATTCAGAAGTAGAGTGCGTCAAACTTGGAGTATCCAATGAAGAGGGTAAAATCAAATATCCATAGTTATTCAAAAATTGATAGAATTAGGGCATTAACAAAGTCACTTATCGATTTTAGATGGAATTTCATCTAATCGAACATGTTTCGAGATGATGATAGGCCAAAAATATATTTTTGGAGTATTGCGAAAAATGCAATATTTTCCTTACTATATATAGTCCAGCTACATATTTGACGAAAAATGTTTTTTCTCTGAAAAAGTACTGAAATTATGAGAATAAGGCTTCTTTGATACGACAAATCGACTGGTGTTGTCCATTTTTCGATAAGATAAATGTTTTAATTATTAGGAGAGCATTTAAGTTAAAAGAAAACATGCCTTCATATAAAAAATAGTACAGACCAAAATAATGGAAGTATTCATTCAATTTTCTAAGCAAGTATCGTCAAAGGTCCAATCTATGATATAAAAAATCGGGAGTGCTCTAAAATGATGCGATTCAGAAGTAGAGTGCGTCAAACTTGGAGTATCCAATGAAGAGGGTAAAATCAAATATCCATAGTTATTCAAAAATTGATAGAATTAGGGCATTAACAAAGTCACTTATCGATTTTAGATGGAATTTCATCTAATCGAACATGTTTCGAGATGATGATAGGCCAAAAATATATTTTTGGAGTATTGCGAAAAATGCAATATTTTCCTTACTATATATAGTCCAGCTACATATTTGACGAAAAATGTTTTTCCTCTCAAAAAATACTGAAATTATGAGAATAAGGGTTCTTAGATACGACAAATCGACTGGTGTTGTCCATTTTTCGATAAGATAAATGTTTCAAATATTAGGAGAGTATTTAAGTTAAAAGAAAACATACCTTCATATAAAAAATAGTACAGACCAAAATAATGGAAGTATTCATTCAATTTTCTAAGCAAGTATCGTCAAAGGTCCAATCTATGATTTAAAAAATCGGGAGTGCTCTAAAATGATGCGATTCAGAAGTAGAGTGCGTCAAACTTGGAGTATCCAATGAAGAGGGTAAAATCAAATATCCATAGTTATTCAAAAATTGATAGAATTAGGGCATTAACAAAGTCACTTATCGATTTTAGATGGAATTTCATCTAATCGAACATGTTTCGAGATGATGATAGGCCAAAAATATATTTTTGGAGTATTGCGAAAAATGCAATATTTTCCTTACTATATATAGTCCAGCTACATATTTGACGAAAAATGTTTTTCCTCTCAAAAAATACTGAAATTATGAGAATAAGGGTTCTTTGATACGACAAATCGACTGGTGTTGTCCATTTTTTGATAAGATAAATGTTTCAAATATTAGGAGAGCATTTAAGTTAAAAGAAAACATGCCTCCATATAAAAAATAGTACAGACAAAAATAATGGAAGCATTCATTCAATTTTCTGAGAAAGTATCGCCAAAGGTCCAATCTATGATATAAAAAATCATGAGTGCTCTAAAATGATGCTATTCAGAGGTAGAGTGCGTCAAACTTGGAGTATCCAATGAAGAGGGTAAAATCAAATATCCATTGTTATTCAAAAATTGATAGAATTAGGGCATTAACAAAGTCACCTATCGATTTCAGATAAAATTTCATTTAATCGAACATGTTTCGAGAGGATGATAGGCCAAAAATATATTTTGGGAGTATTGCGAAAAATGCAATATTTTCCTTACTATATATAGTCCAGCTACATATTTGACGAAAAATGTTTTTCCTCTCAAAAAATACTGAAACTATGAGAATAAGGGTTCTTTGATACGACAAATCGACTGGTGTTGTCCATTTTTCGATAGCATAAATGTTTCAAATATTAGGAGAGCATTTAAGTTAAAAGAAAACATGCCTTCATATAAAAAATAGTACAGATCAAAATAATGGAAGTATTCATTCAATTTTCTGAGAAAGTATCGTCAAAGGTCCAATCTATGATATAAAAAATCGGGAGTGCTCTAAAATGGTGCGATTCAAAAGAAGAGTGCGTCAAACTTGGAGTATCCAATGGAGAGGGTAAAATCAAATATCCATAGTTATTCAAAAATTGATAGAATTAGGGCATTAACAAAGTCACCTATCGATTTTAGATGGAATTTCATCTAATCGAAAATGTTTCGAGATGATGATAGGCCAAAAATATATTTTTGGAGTATTGCGATAAATGCAATATATTCCTTACATATTTGACGAAAAATGTTTTTCCTCTCAAAAAATACTGAAATTATAAGAATAAGGGTTCTTTGATACGACAAATCGACTGGTGTTGTCCATTTTTCGATAATATAATGTTTCAAATATTAGGAGAGCTTTTAAGTTGAAAGAAAACATGCCTTCATAACAAAAATAGTACAGACCAAAATAATGGAAGTATTCATTCAATTTTCTGAGAAAGTATCGTCAAAACTCCAATCTATGATATAAAAAATCGGGAGTGCTCTAAAAGGATGCGACTCAGAAGTAGAGTGCGTCAAACTTGGAGTATCCAATGAAGGGGGTAAAATCAAATATCCATAGTTATTCAAAAATTGATAGAATTAGGGCATTAACAAAGTCACCTATCGATTCTAGATGAAATTTCATCTAATCGAACATGTTTCGAGACGATGATAGGCCAAAAATATATTTTGGGAGTATTGCGAAAAATGCAATATTTTCCAGCTACATATTTGACGAAAAATGTTTTTCCTCTCAAAAAATACTGAAATTATGAGAATAAGGGTTCTTTGATACGACAAATCGACTGGTGTTGTCCATTTTTCGATAACATAAATGTTTCAAATATTAGGAGAGCATTTAAGTTAAAAGAAAACATGCCTTCATATAAAAAATAGTACAGATCAAAATAATGGAAGTATTCATTCAATTTTCTGAGAAAGTATCGTCAAAGGTCCAATATATGATATAAAAAATCGGGAGTGCTCTAAAATGATGCGATTCAAAAGTAGAGTGCGTCAAACTTGGAGTATCCAATGAAGAGGGTAAAATCAAATATCCATAGTTATTCTAAAATTGATAGAATTAGGGCATTGACAAAGTCACCTATCGATTTTAGATGGAATTTCATTTAATCGAACATGTTTCGAGAGGATGATAGGCCCAAAATATATTTTTGGAGAATTGCGAAAAATGCAATATTTTCCTTACATATTTGACGAAAAATGTTTTTCCTCTCAAAAAATACTGAAATTATAAGAATAAGGGTTCTTTGATACGACAAATCGACTGGTGTTGTCCATTTTTCGATAATATAATGTTTCAAATATTAGGAGAGCATTTAAGTTAAAAGAAAATATGCCTTCCAGCTACATATTTGACGAAAAATGTTTTTCCTCTCAAAAAATACTGAATGTATGAGAATACGGGTTCTTTGATACGACAAATCGACTGGTGTTGTCCATTTTTCGATAAGATAAATGTTTCAAATATTAGGAGAGCTTTTAAGTTGAAAGAAAACATGCCTTCATAACAAAAATAGTACAGACCAAAATAATGGAAGTATTCATTCAATTTTCTGAGAAAGTATCGTCAAAAATCCAATCTATGATATAAAAAATCGGGAGTGCTCTAAAAGGATGCGACTCAGAAGTAGAGTGCGTCAAACTTGGAGTATCCAATGAAGAGGGTAAAATCAAATATCCATAGTTATTCAAAAATTGATAGAATTAGGGCATTAACAAAGTCACCTATCGATTTTAGATGGAATTTCATCTAATAGAAAATGTTTCGAGATGATGATAGGCCAAAAATATATTTTTGGAGTATTGCGAAAAATGCAATATATTCCTTCCAGCTACATATTTGACGAAAAATGTTTTTCCTCTCAAAAAATACTGAAATCATAAGAATAAGGGTTCTTTAATACGACAAATCGACTGGTGTTGTCCATTTTTCGATAATATAATGTTTCAAATATTAGGAGAGCATTTAAGTTAAAAGAAAATATGCCTTCCAGCTACATATTTGACGAAAAATGTTTTTCCTCTCAAAAAATACTGAATTTATGAGAATACGGGTTCTTTGATACGACAAATCGACTGGTGTTGTCCATTTTTCGATAACATAAATGTTTCAAATATTAGGAGAGCATTTAAGTTAAAAGAAAACATGCCTTCATATAAAAAATAGTACAGATCAAAATAATGGAAGTATTCATTCAATTTTCTGAGAAAGTATCGTCAAAGGTCCAATCTATGATATGAAAAATCGGGAGTGCTCTAAAATGATGCGATTCAAAAGTAGAGTGCGTCAAACTTGGAGTATCCAATGAAGAGGGTAAAATCAAATATCCATAGTTATTCAAAAATTGATAGAATTAGGGCATTAACAAAGTCACCTATCGATTTTAGATGGAATTTCATCTAATCGAAAATGTTTCGAGATGATGATAGGCCAAAAATATATTTTTGGAGTATTGCGAAAAATGCAATATATTCCTTACTATAGTCCAGCTACATATTTGACGAAAAATGTTTTTCCTCTCAAAAAATACTGAAATTATAAGAATAAGGGTTCTTTGATACGACAAATCGACTGGTGTTGTCCATTTTTCGATAATATAATGTTTCAAATATTAGGAGAGCATTTAAGTTAAAAGAAAATATGCCTTCCAGCTACATATTTGACGAAAAATGTTTTTCCTCTCAAAAAATACTGAATTTATGAGAATACGGGTTTTTTGATACGACAAATCGACTGGTGTTGTCCATTTTTCGATAAGATAAATGTTTCAAATATTAGGAGAGCTTTTAAGTTGAAAGAAAACATGCCTTCATAACAAAAATAGTACAGACCAAAATAATGGAAGTATTCATTCAATTTTCTGAGAAAGTATCGTCAAAAATCCAATCTATGATATGAAAAATCGGGAGTGCTCTAAAAGAATGCGACTCAGAAGTAGAGTGCGTCAAACTTGGAGTATCCAATGAAGGGGGTAAAATCAAATATCCATAGTTATTCAAAAATTGATAGAATTAGGGCATTAACAAAGTCACTTATCGATTTTAGATGGAATTTCATCTAATCGAACATGTTTCGAGAGGATGATAGGCCAAAAATATATTTTGGGAGTATTGCGAAAAATGCAATATTTTCCTTACTATAGTCCAGCTACATATTTGACGAAAAATGTTTTTTCTCTGAAAAAGTACTGAAATTATGAGAATAAGGCTTCTTTGATACGACAAATCGACTGGTGTTGTCCATTTTTCGATAAGATAAATGTTTTAATTATTAGGAGAGCATTTAAGTTAAAAGAAAACATGCCTTCATATAAAAAATAGTACAGACCAAAATAATGGAAGTATTCATTCAATTTTCTAAGCAAGTATCGTCAAAGGTCCAATCTATGATATAAAAAATCGGGAGTGCTCTAAAATGATGCGATTCAGAAGTAGAGTGCGTCAAACTTGTAGTATCCAATGAAGAGGGTAAAATCAAATATCCATAGTTATTCAAAAATTGATAGAATTAGGGCATTAACAAAGTCACTTATCGATTTTAGATGGAATTTCATCTAATCGAACATGTTTCGAGATGATGATAGGCCAAAAATATATTTTTGGAGTATTGCGAAAAATGCAATATTTTCCTTACTATATATAGTCCAGCTACATATTTGACGAAAAATGTTTTTCCTCTCAAAAAATACTGAAATTATGAGAATAAGGGTTCTTAGATACGACAAATCGACTGGTGTTGTCCATTTTTCGATAAGATAAATGTTTCAAATATTAGGAGAGTATTTAAGTTAAAAGAAAACATACCTTCATATAAAAAATAGTACAGACCAAAATAATGGAAGTATTCATTCAATTTTCTGAGAAAGTATCGTCAAAGGTCCAATCTATGATATAAAAAATCGGGAGTGCTCTAAAATGATGCGATTCAAAAGTAGAGTGCGTCAAACTTGTAGTATCCAATGAAGAGGGTAAAATCAAATATCCATAGTTATTCAAAAATTGATAGAATTAGGGCATTAACAAAGTCACTTATCGATTTTAGATGGAATTTCATCTAATCGAACATGTTTCGAGATGATGATAGGCCAAAAATATATTTTTGGAGTATTGCGAAAAATGCAATATTTTCCTTACTATATATAGTCCAGCTACATATTTGACGAAAAATGTTTTTCCTCTCAAAAAATACTGAAATTATGAGAATAAGGGTTCTTTGATACGACCAATCGACAGGTGTTGTCCATTTTTTGATAAGATAAATGTTTCAAATATTAGGAGAGCATTTAAGTTAAAAGAAAACATGCCTCCATATAAAAAATAGTACAGACCAAAATAATGGAAGCATTCATTCAATTTTCTGAGAAAGTATCGTCAAAGGTCCAATCTATGATATAAAAAATCATGAGTGCTCTAAAATGATGCTATTCAGAGGTAGAGTGCGTCAAACTTGGAGTATCCAATGAAGAGGGTAAAATCAAATATCCATTGTTATTCAAAAATTGATAGAATTAGGGCATTAACAAAGTCACCTATCGATTTCAGATAAAATTTCATTTAATCGAACATGTTTCGAGATGATGATAGGCCAAAAATATATTTTTGGAGTATTGCGAAAAATGCAATATTTTCCTTACTATAGTCCAGCTACATATTTGACGAAAAATGTTTTTCCTCTCAAAAAATACTGAAATTATGAGAATAAGGGTTCTTTGATACGACAAATCGACTGGTGTTGTCCATTTTTCGATAACATAAATGTTTCAAATATTAGGAGAGCATTTAAGTTACAAGAAAACATGCCTTCATATATAAAATAGTACAGACCAAAATAATGGCAGTATTCATTCATTTTTGTGAGAAAGTATCGTCAAAGGTCCAATCTATGATATAAAAAATCGGGAGTGCTCTAAAATGATGCGATTCAGAAGTAGATTGTGTCAAACTTGGAGTATCCAATGAAGAGGGTAAAATCAAACATCCATAGTTATTCAAAAATTGATAGAATTAGGGCATTAACAAAGTCACCTATCGATTTTAGATGAAATTTCATCTAATCGAAAATGTTTCGAGATGATGATAGGCCAAAAATATATTTTTGGAGTATTGCGAAAAATGCAATATATTCCTTACTATAGTCTAGCTACATATTTGACGAAAAATGTTTTTCCTCTCAAAAAATACTGAAATTATAAGAATAAGGGTTCTTTGATACGACAAATCGACTGGTGTTGTCCATTATTCGATAAGATAAATGTTTCAAATATTAGGAGAGCTTTTAAGTTGAAAGAAAACATGCCTTCATAACAAAAATAGTACAGACCAAAATAATGGAAGTATTCATTCAATTTTCTGAGAAAGTATCGTCAAAAATCCAATCTATGATATAAAAAATCGGGAGTGCTCTAAAAGGATGCGACTCAGAAGTAGAGTGCGTCAAACTTGGAGTATCCAATGAAGGGGGTAAAATCAAATATCCATATTTATTCAAAAATTGATAGAATTAGGGCATTAACAAAGTCACCTATCGATTTTAGATGAAATTTCATCTAATCGAACATGTTTCGAGAGGATGATAGGCCAAAAATATATTTTGGGAGTATTGCGAAAAATGCAATATTTTCCTTACTATAGTCCAGCTACATATTTGACGAAAAATGTTTTTCCTCTCAAAAAATACTGAAATTATGAGAATAAGGGTTCATTGATACGACAAATCGACTGGTGCTGTCCATTTTTCGATAACATAAATGTTTCAAATATTAGGAGAGCATTTAAGTTAAAAGAAAACATGCCTTCATATAAAAAATAGTACAGATCAAAATAATAGAAGTATTCATTCAATTTTCTGAGAAAGTATCGTCAAAGGTCCAATCTATGATATAAAAAATCGGGAGTGCTCTAAAATGATGCGATTCAAAAGTAGAGTGCGTCAAACTTGGAGTATCCAATGAAGAGGGTAAAATCAAATATCCATAGTTATTCAAAAATTGATAGAATTAGGGCATTGACAAAGTCACCTATCGATTTTAGATGGAATTTCATTTAATCGAACATGTTTCGAGAGGATGATAGGCCCAAAATATATTCTTGGAGAATTGCGAAAAATGCAATATTTTCCTTACTATAGTCCAGCTACATATTTGACGAAAAATGTTTTCCTCTCAAAAAATACTGAAATTATGAGAATAAGGGTTCTTTGATACGACAAATCGACTGGTGTTGTCCATTTTTCGATAACATAAATGTTTCAAATATTAGGAGAGCATTTAAGTTAGAAGAAAACATGCCTTCATATAAAAAATAGTACAGATCAAAATAATGGAAGTATTCATTCAATTTTCTGAGAAAGTATCGTCAAAGGTCCAATCTATGATATAAAAAATCGGGAGTGCTCTAAAATGATGCGATTCAAAAGAAGAGTGCGTCAAACTTGGAGTATCCAATGAAGAGGGTAAAATCAAATATCCATAATTATTCAAAAATTGATAGAATTAGGGCATTAACAAAGTCACCTATCGATTTTAGATGGAATTTCATCTAATAGAAAATGTTTCGAGATGATGATAGGCCAAAAATATATTTTTGGAGTATTGCGAAAAATGCAATATATTCCTTACTATAGTCCAGCTACATATTTGACGAAAAATGTTTTTCCTCTCAAAAAATACTGAAATTATAAGAATAAGGGTTCTTTAATACGACAAATCGACTGGTGTTGTCCATTTTTCGATAATATAATGTTTCAAATATTAGGAGAGCATTTAAGTTAAAAGAAAATATGCCTTCCAGCTACATATTTGACGAAAAATGTTTTTCCTCTCAAAAAATACTGAATTTATGAGAATACGGGTTCTTTGATACGACAAATCGACTGGTGTTGTCCATTTTTCGATAACATAAATGTTTCAAATATTAGGAGAGCATTTAAGTTAAAAGAAAACATGCCTTCATATAAAAAATAGTACAGATCAAAATAATGGAAGTATTCATTCAATTTTCTGAGAAAGTATCGTCAAAGGTCCAATCTATGATATAAAAAATCGGGAGTGCTCTAAAATGATGCGATTCAAAAGTAGAGTGCGTCAAACTTGGAGTATCCAATGAAGAGGGTAAAATCAAATATCCATAGTTATTCAAAAATTGATAGAATTAGGGCATTAACAAAGTCACCTATCGATTTTAGATGGAATTTCATCTAATCGAAAATGTTTCGAGATGATGATAGGCCAAAAATATATTTTTGGAGTATTGCGAAAAATGCAATATATTCCTTACTATAGTCCAGCTACATATTTGACGAAAAATGTTTTTCCTCTCAAAAAATACTGAAATTATAAGAATAAGGGTTCTTTGATACGACAAATCGACTGGTGTTGTCCATTTTTCGATAATATAATGTTTCAAATATTAGGAGAGCATTTAAGTTAAAAGAAAATATGCCTTCCAGCTACATATTTGACGAAAAATGTTTTTCCTCTCAAAAAATACTGAATTTATGAGAATACGGGTTCTTTGATACGACAAATCGACTGGTGTTGTCCATTTTTCGATAAGATAAATGTTTCAAATATTAGGAGAGCTTTTAAGTTGAAAGAAAACATGCCTTCATAACAAAAATAGTACAGACCAAAATAATGGAAGTATTCATTCAATTTTCTGAGAAAGTATCGTCAAAAATCCAATCTATGATATGAAAAATCGGGAGTGCTCTAAAAGAATGCGACTCAGAAGTAGAGTGCGTCAAACTTGGAGTATCCAATGAAGGGGGTAAAATCAAATATCCATAGTTATTCAAAAATTGATAGAATTAGGGCATTAACAAAGTCACTTATCGATTTTAGATGGAATTTCATCTAATCGAACATGTTTCGAGAGGATGATAGGCCAAAAATATATTTTGGGAGTATTTCGAAAAATGCAATATTTTCCTTACTATAGTCCAGCTACATATTTGACGAAAAATGTTTTTTCTCTGAAAAAGTACTGAAATTATGAGAATAAGGCTTCTTTGATACGACAAATCGACTGGTGTTGTCCATTTTTCGATAAGATAAATGTTTTAATTATTAGGAGAGCATTTAAGTTAAAAGAAAACATGCCTTCATATAAAAAATAGTACAGACCAAAATAATGGAAGTATTCATTCAATTTTCTAAGCAAGTATCGTCAAAGGTCCAATCTATGATATAAAAAATCGGGAGTGCTCTAAAATGATGCGATTCAGAAGTAGAGTGCGTCAAACTTGGAGTATCCAATGAAGAGGGTAAAATCAAATATCCATAGTTATTCAAAAATTGATAGAATTAGGGCATTAACAAAGTCACTTATCGATTTTAGATGGAATTTCATCTAATCGAACATGTTTCGAGATGATGATAGGCCAAAAATATATTTTTGGAGTATTGCGAAAAATGCAATATTTTCCTTACTATATATAGTCCAGCTACATATTTGACGAAAAATGTTTTTCCTCTCAAAAAATACTGAAATTATGAGAATAAGGGTTCTTAGATACGACAAATCGACTGGTGTTGTCCATTTTTCGATAAGATAAATGTTTCAAATATTAGGAGAGTATTTAAGTTAAAAGAAAACATACCTTCATATAAAAAATAGTACAGACCAAAATAATGGAAGTATTCATTCAATTTTCTGAGAAAGTATCGTCAAAGGTCCAATCTATGATATAAAAAATCGGGAGTGCTCTAAAATGATGCGATTCAAAAGTAGAGTGCGTCAAACTTGGAGTATCCAATGAAGAGGGTTAAATCAAATATCCATAGTTATTCAAAAATTGATAGAATTAGGGCATTAACAAAGTCACCTATCGATTTTAGATGGAATTTCATCTAATCGAACATGTTTCGAGATGATGATAGGCCAAAAATATATTTTTGGAGTATTGCGAAAAATGTAATATTTTCCTTCCTTCCAGCTACATATTTGACGAAAAATGTTTTTCCTCTCAAAAAATACTGAAATTATGAGAATAAGGGTTCTTTGATACGACAAATCGACTGGTGTTGTCCATTTTTTGATAAGATAAATGTTTCAAATATTAGGAGAGCATTTAAGTTAAAAGAAAACATGCCTCCATATAAAAAATAGTACAGACCAAAATAATGGAAGCATTCATTCAATTTTCTGAGAAAGTATCGCCAAAGGTCCAATCTATGTTATAAAAAATCATGAGTGCTCTAAAATGATGCTATTCAGAGGTAGAGTGCGTCAAACTTGGAGTATCCAATGAAGAGGGTAAAATCAAATATCCATTGTTATTCAAAAATTGATAGAATTAGGGCATTAACAAAGTCACCTATCGATTTCAGATAAAATTTCATTTAATCGAACATGTTTCGAGAGGATGATAGGCCAAAAATATATTTTGGGAGTATTGCGAAAAATGCAATATTTTCCTTACTATATATAGTCCAGCTACATATTTGACGAAAAATGTTTTTCCTCTCAAAAAATACTGAAACTATGAGAATAAGGGTTCTTTGATACGACAAATCGACTGGTGTTGTCCATTTTCCGATAGCATAAATGTTTCAAATATTAGGAGAGCATTTAAGTTAAAAGAAAACATGCCTTCATATAAAAAATAGTACAGATCAAAATAATGGAAGTATACATTCAATTTTCTGAGAAAGTATCGTCAAAGGTCCAATCTATGATATAAAAAATCGGGAGTGCTCTAAAATGATGCGATTCAAAAGTAGAGTGCGTCAAACTTGGAGTATCCAATGAAGAGGGTAAAATCAAATATCCATAGTTATTCAAAAATTGATAGAATTAGGGCATTGACAAAGTCACCTATCGATTTTAGATGGAATTTCATTTAATCGAACATGTTTCGAGAGGATGATAGGCCCAAAATATATTTTTGGAGAATTGCGAAAAATGCAATATTTTCCTTACTATAGTCCAGCTACATATTTGACGAAAAATGTTTTTCCTCTCAAAAAATACTGAAATTATAAGAATAAGGGTTCTTTGATACGACAAATCGACTGGTGTTGTCCATTTTTCGATAAGATAAATGTTTCAAATATTAGGAGAGCTTTTAAGTTGAAAGAAAACATGCCTTCATAACAAAAATAGTACAGACCAAAATAATGGAAGTATTCATTCAATTTTCTGAGAAAGTATCGTCAAAAATCCAATCTATGATATAAAAAATCGGGAGTGCTCTAAAAGGATGCGACTCAGAAGTAGAGTGCGTCAAACTTGGAGTATCCAATGAAGGGGGTAAAATCAAATATCCATAGTTATTCAAAAATTGATAGAATTAGGGCATTAACAAAGTCACCTATCGATTCTAGATGAAATTTCATCTAATCGAACATGTTTCGAGAGGATGATAGGCCAAAAATATATTTTGGGAGTATTGCGAAAAATGCAATATTTTCCTTACTATAGTCCAGCTACATATTTGACGAAAAATGTTTTTCCTCTCAAAAAATACTGAAATTATAAGAATAAGGGTTCTTTAATACGACAAATCGACTGGTGTTGTCCATTTTTCGATAATATAATGTTTCAAATATTAGGAGAGCATTTAAGTTAAAAGAAAATATGCCTTCCAGCTACATATTTGACGAAAAATGTTTTTCCTCTCAAAAAATACTGAATTTATGAGAATACGGGTTCTTTGATACGACAAATCGACTGGTGTTGTCCATTTTTCGATAACATAAATGTTTCAAATATTAGGAGAGCATTTAAGTTAAAAGAAAACATGCCTTCATATAAAAAATAGTACAGATCAAAATAATGGAAGTATTCATTCAATTTTCTGAGAAAATATCGTCAAAGGTCCAATCTATGATATGAAAAATCGGGACTGCTCTAAAATGATGCGATTCAAAAGTAGAGTGCGTCAAACTTGGAGTATCCAATGAAGAGGGTAAAATCAAATATCCATAGTTATTCAAAAATTGATAGAATTAGGGCATTAACAAAGTCACCTATCGATTTTAGATGGAATTTCATCTAATCGAAAATGTTTCGAGATGATGATAGGCCAAAAATATATTTTTGGAGTATTGCGAAAAATGCAATATATTCCTTACTATAGTCCAGCTACATATTTGACGAAAAATGTTTTTCCTCTCAAAAAATACTGAAATTATAAGTGTTGTCCATTTTTCGATAATATAATGTTTCAAATATTAGGAGAGCATTTAAGTTAAAAGAAAATATGCCTTCCAGCTACATATTTGACGAAAAATGTTTTTCCTCTCAAAAAATACTGAATTTATGAGAATACGGGTTCTTTGATACGACAAATCGACTGGTGTTGTCCATTTTTCGATAAGATAAATGTTTCAAATATTAGGAGAGCTTTTAAGTTGAAAGAAAACATGCCTTCATAACAAAAATAGTACAGACCAAAATAATGGAAGTATTCATTCAATTTTCTGAGAAAGTATCGTCAAAAATCCAATCTATGATATGAAAAATCGGGAGTGCTCTAAAAGAATGCGACTCAGAAGTAGAGTGCGTCAAACTTGGAGTATCCAATGAAGGGGGTAAAATCAAATATCCATAGTTATTCAAAAATTGATAGAATTAGGGCATTAACAAAGTCACTTATCGATTTTAGATGGAATTTCATCTAATCGAACATGTTTCGAGAGGATGATAGGCCAAAAATATATTTTGGGAGTATTTCGAAAAATGCAATATTTTCCTTACTATAGTCCAGCTACATATTTGACGAAAAATGTTTTTTCTCTGAAAAAGTACTGAAATTATGAGAATAAGGCTTCTTTGATACGACAAATCGACTGGTGTTGTCCATTTTTCGATAAGATAAATGTTTTAATTATTAGGAGAGCATTTAAGTTAAAAGAAAACATGCCTTCATATAAAAAATAGTACAGACCAAAATAATGGAAGTATTCATTCAATTTTCTAAGCAAGTATCGTCAAAGGTCCAATCTATGATATAAAAAATCGGGAGTGCTCTAAAATGATGCGATTCAGAAGTAGAGTGCGTCAAACTTGGAGTATCCAATGAAGAGGGTAAAATCAAATATCCATAGTTATTCAAAAATTGATAGAATTAGGGCATTAACAAAGTCACTTATCGATTTTAGATGGAATTTCATCTAATCGAACATGTTTCGAGATGATGATAGGCCAAAAATATATTTTTGGAGTATTGCGAAAAATGCAATATTTTCCTTACTATATATAGTCCAGCTACATATTTGACGAAAAATGTTTTTCCTCTCAAAAAATACTGAAATTATGAGAATAAGGGTTCTTAGATACGACAAATCGACTGGTGTTGTCCATTTTTCGATAAGATAAATGTTTCAAATATTAGGAGAGTATTTAAGTTAAAAGAAAACATACCTTCATATAAAAAATAGTACAGACCAAAATAATGGAAGTATTCATTCAATTTTCTGAGAAAGTATCGTCAAAGGTCCAATCTATGATATAAAAAATCGGGAGTGCTCTAAAATGATGCGATTCAAAAGTAGAGTGCGTCAAACTTGGAGTATCCAATGAAGAGGGTTAAATCAAATATCCATAGTTATTCAAAAATTGATAGAATTAGGGCATTAACAAAGTCACCTATCGATTTTAGATGGAATTTCATCTAATCGAACATGTTTCGAGATGATGATAGGCCAAAAATATATTTTTGGAGTATTGCGAAAAATGTAATATTTTCCTTCCTTCCAGCTACATATTTGACGAAAAATGTTTTTCCTCTCAAAAAATACTGAAATTATGAGAATAAGGGTTCTTTGATACGACAAATCGACTGGTGTTGTCCATTTTTTGATAAGATAAATGTTTCAAATATTAGGAGAGCATTTAAGTTAAAAGAAAACATGCCTCCATATAAAAAATAGTACAGACCAAAATAATGGAAGCATTCATTCAATTTTCTGAGAAAGTATCGCCAAAGGTCCAATCTATGTTATAAAAAATCATGAGTGCTCTAAAATGATGCTATTCAGAGGTAGAGTGCGTCAAACTTGGAGTATCCAATGAAGAGGGTAAAATCAAATATCCATTGTTATTCAAAAATTGATAGAATTAGGGCATTAACAAAGTCACCTATCGATTTCAGATAAAATTTCATTTAATCGAACATGTTTCGAGAGGATGATAGGCCAAAAATATATTTTGGGAGTATTGCGAAAAATGCAATATTTTCCTTACTATATATAGTCCAGCTACATATTTGACGAAAAATGTTTTTCCTCTCAAAAAATACTGAAACTATGAGAATAAGGGTTCTTTGATACGACAAATCGACTGGTGTTGTCCATTTTCCGATAGCATAAATGTTTCAAATATTAGGAGAGCATTTAAGTTAAAAGAAAACATGCCTTCATATAAAAAATAGTACAGATCAAAATAATGGAAGTATACATTCAATTTTCTGAGAAAGTATCGTCAAAGGTCCAATCTATGATATAAAAAATCGGGAGTGCTCTAAAATGATGCGATTCAAAAGTAGAGTGCGTCAAACTTGGAGTATCCAATGAAGAGGGTAAAATCAAATATCCATAGTTATTCAAAAATTGATAGAATTAGGGCATTGACAAAGTCACCTATCGATTTTAGATGGAATTTCATTTAATCGAACATGTTTCGAGAGGATGATAGGCCCAAAATATATTTTTGGAGAATTGCGAAAAATGCAATATTTTCCTTACTATAGTCCAGCTACATATTTGACGAAAAATGTTTTTCCTCTCAAAAAATACTGAAATTATAAGAATAAGGGTTCTTTGATACGACAAATCGACTGGTGTTGTCCATTTTTCGATAAGATAAATGTTTCAAATATTAGGAGAGCTTTTAAGTTGAAAGAAAACATGCCTTCATAACAAAAATAGTACAGACCAAAATAATGGAAGTATTCATTCAATTTTCTGAGAAAGTATCGTCAAAAATCCAATCTATGATATAAAAAATCGGGAGTGCTCTAAAAGGATGCGACTCAGAAGTAGAGTGCGTCAAACTTGGAGTATCCAATGAAGGGGGTAAAATCAAATATCCATAGTTATTCAAAAATTGATAGAATTAGGGCATTAACAAAGTCACCTATCGATTCTAGATGAAATTTCATCTAATCGAACATGTTTCGAGAGGATGATAGGCCAAAAATATATTTTGGGAGTATTGCGAAAAATGCAATATTTTCCTTACTATAGTCCAGCTACATATTTGACGAAAAATGTTTTTCCTCTCAAAAAATACTGAAATTATAAGAATAAGGGTTCTTTAATACGACAAATCGACTGGTGTTGTCCATTTTTCGATAATATAATGTTTCAAATATTAGGAGAGCATTTAAGTTAAAAGAAAATATGCCTTCCAGCTACATATTTGACGAAAAATGTTTTTCCTCTCAAAAAATACTGAATTTATGAGAATACGGGTTCTTTGATACGACAAATCGACTGGTGTTGTCCATTTTTCGATAACATAAATGTTTCAAATATTAGGAGAGCATTTAAGTTAAAAGAAAACATGCCTTCATATAAAAAATAGTACAGATCAAAATAATGGAAGTATTCATTCAATTTTCTGAGAAAATATCGTCAAAGGTCCAATCTATGATATGAAAAATCGGGACTGCTCTAAAATGATGCGATTCAAAAGTAGAGTGCGTCAAACTTGGAGTATCCAATGAAGAGGGTAAAATCAAATATCCATAGTTATTCAAAAATTGATAGAATTAGGGCATTAACAAAGTCACCTATCGATTTTAGATGGAATTTCATCTAATCGAAAATGTTTCGAGATGATGATAGGCCAAAAATATATTTTTGGAGTATTGCGAAAAATGCAATATATTCCTTACTATAGTCCAGCTACATATTTGACGAAAAATGTTTTTCCTCTCAAAAAATACTGAAATTATAAGTGTTGTCCATTTTTCGATAATATAATGTTTCAAATATTAGGAGAGCATTTAAGTTAAAAGAAAATATGCCTTCCAGCTACATATTTGACGAAAAATGTTTTTCCTCTCAAAAAATACTGAATTTATGAGAATACGGGTTCTTTGATACGACAAATCGACTGGTGTTGTCCATTTTTCGATAAGATAAATGTTTCAAATATTAGGAGAGCTTTTAAGTTGAAAGAAAACATGCCTTCATAACAAAAATAGTACAGACCAAAATAATGGAAGTATTCATTCAATTTTCTGAGAAAGTATCGTCAAAAATCCAATCTATGATATGAAAAATCGGGAGTGCTCTAAAAGAATGCGACTCAGAAGTAGAGTGCGTCAAACTTGGAGTATCCAATGAAGGGGGTAAAATCAAATATCCATAGTTATTCAAAAATTGATAGAATTAGGGCATTAACAAAGTCACTTATCGATTTTAGATGGAATTTCATCTAATCGAACATGTTTCGAGAGGATGATAGGCCAAAAATATATTTTGGGAGTATTTCGAAAAATGCAATATTTTCCTTACTATAGTCCAGCTACATATTTGACGAAAAATGTTTTTTCTCTGAAAAAGTACTGAAATTATGAGAATAAGGCTTCTTTGATACGACAAATCGACTGGTGTTGTCCATTTTTCGATAAGATAAATGTTTTAATTATTAGGAGAGCATTTAAGTTAAAAGAAAACATGCCTTCATATAAAAAATAGTACAGACCAAAATAATGGAAGTATTCATTCAATTTTCTAAGCAAGTATCGTCAAAGGTCCAATCTATGATATAAAAAATCGGGAGTGCTCTAAAATGATGCGATTCAGAAGTAGAGTGCGTCAAACTTGGAGTATCCAATGAAGAGGGTAAAATCAAATATCCATAGTTATTCAAAAATTGATAGAATTAGGGCATTAACAAAGTCACTTATCGATTTTAGATGGAATTTCATCTAATCGAACATGTTTTGAGATGATGATAGGCCAAAAATATATTTTTGGAGTATTGCGAAAAATGCAATATTTTCCTTACTATATATAGTCCAGCTACATATTTGACGAAAAATGTTTTTCCTCTCAAAAAATACTGAAATTATGAGAATAAGGGTTCTTAGATACGACAAATCGACTGGTGTTGTCCATTTTTCGATAAGATAAATGTTTCAAATATTAGGAGAGTATTTAAGTTAAAAGAAAACATACCTTCATATAAAAAATAGTACAGACCAAAATAATGGAAGTATTCATTCAATTTTCTGAGAAAGTATCGTCAAAGGTCCAATCTATGATATAAAAAATCGGGAGTGCTCTAAAATGATGCGATTCAAAAGTAGAGTGCGTCAAACTTGGAGTATCCAATGAAGAGGGTTAAATCAAATATCCATAGTTATTCAAAAATTGATAGAATTAGGGCATTAACAAAGTCACCTATCGATTTTAGATGGAATTTCATCTAATCGAACATGTTTCGAGATGATGATAGGCCAAAAATATATTTTTGGAGTATTGCGAAAAATGTAATATTTTCCTTACTATAGTCCAGCTACATATTTGACGAAAAATGTTTTTCCTCTCAAAAAATACTGAAATTATGAGAATAAGGGTTCTTTGATACGACAAATCGACTGGTGTTGTCCATTTTTTGATAAGATAAATGTTTCAAATATTAGGAGAGCATTTAAGTTAAAAGAAAACATGCCTCCATATAAAAAATAGTACAGACCAAAATAATGGAAGCATTCATTCAATTTTCTGAGAAAGTATCGCCAAAGGTCCAATCTATGATATAAAAAATCATGAGTGCTCTAAAATGATGCTATTCAGAGGTAGAGTGCGTCAAACTTGGAGTATCCAATGAAGAGGGTAAAATCAAATATCCATTGTTATTCAAAAATTGATAGAATTAGGGCATTAACAAAGTCACCTATCGATTTCAGATAAAATTTCATTTAATCGAACATGTTTCGAGAGGATGATAGGCCAAAAATATATTTTGGGAGTATTGCGAAAAATGCAATATTTTCTTACTATATATAGTCCAGCTACATATTTGACGAAAAATGTTTTTCCTCTCAAAAAATACTGAAACTATGAGAATAAGGGTTCTTTGATACGACAAATCGACTGGTGTTGTCCATTTTCCGATAGCATAAATGTTTCAAATATTAGGAGAGCATTTAAGTTAAAATAAAACATGCCTTCATATAAAAAATAGTACAGATCAAAATAATGGAAGTATACATTCAATTTTCTGAGAAAGTATCGTCAAAGGTCCAATCTATGATATAAAAAATCGGGAGTGCTCTAAAATGATGCGATTCAAAAGTAGAGTGCGTCAAACTTGGAGTATCCAATGAAGAGGGTAAAATCAAATATCCATAGTTATTCAAAAATTGATAGAATTAGGGCATTGACAAAGTCACCTATCGATTTTAGATGGAATTTCATTTAATCGAACATGTTTCGAGAGGATGATAGGCCCAAAATATATTTTTGGAGAATTGCGAAAAATGCAATATTTTCCTTACTATAGTCCAGCTACATATTTGACGAAAAATGTTTTTCCTCTCAAAAAATACTGAAATTATAAGAATAAGGGTTCTTTGATACGACAAATCGACTGGTGTTGTCCATTTTTCGATAAGATAAATGTTTCAAATATTAGGAGAGCTTTTAAGTAGAAAGAAAACATGCCTTCATAACAAAAATAGTACAGACCAAAATAATGGAAGTATTCATTCAATTTTCTGAGAAAGAATCGTCAAAAATCCAATCTATGATATAAAAAATCGGGAGTGCTCTAAAAGGATGCGACTCAGAAGTAGAGTGCGTCAAACTTGGAGTATCCAATGAAGGGGGTAAAATCAAATATCCATAGTTATTCAAAAATTGATAGAATTAGGGCATTAACAAAGTCACCTATCGATTCTAGATGAAATTTCATCTAATCGAACATGTTTCGAGAGGATGATAGGCCAAAAATATATTTTGGGAGTATTGCGAAAAATGCAATATTTTCCTTACTATAGTCCAGCTACATATTTGACGAAAAATGTTTTTCCTCTCAAAAAATACTGAAATTATAAGAATAAGGGTTCTTTAATACGACAAATCGACTGGTGTTGTCCATTTTTCGATAATATAATGTTTCAAATATTAGGAGAGCATTTAAGTTAAAAGAAAATATGCCTTCCAGCTACATATTTGACGAAAAATGTTTTTCCTCTCAAAAAATACTGAATTCATGAGAATACGGGTTCTTTGATACGACAAATCGACTGGTGTTGTCCATTTTTCGATAACATAAATGTTTCAAATATTAGGAGAGCATTTAAGTTAAAAGAAAACATGCCTTCATATAAAAAATAGTACAGATCAAAATAATGGAAGTATTCATTCAATTTTCTGAGAAAGTATCGTCAAAGGTCCAATCTATGATATGAAAAATCGGGACTGCTCTAAAATGATGCGATTCAAAAGTAGAGTGCGTCAAACTTGGAGTATCCAATGAAGAGGGTAAAATCAAATATCCATAGTTATTCAAAAATTGATAGAATTAGGGCATTAACAAAGTCACCTATCGATTTTAGATGGAATTTCATCTAATCGAAAATGTTTCGAGATGATGATAGGCCAAAAATATATTTTTGGAGTATTGCGAAAAATGCAATATATTCCTTACTATAGTCCAGCTACATATTTGACGAAAAATGTTTTTCCTCTCAAAAAATACTGAAATTATAAGTGTTGTCCATTTTTCGATAATATAAAGTTTCAAATATTAGGAGAGCATTTAAGTTAAAAGAAAATATGCCTTCCAGCTACATATTTGACGAAAAATGTTTTTCCTCTCAAAAAATACTGAATTTATGAGAATACGGGTTCTTTGATACGACAAATCGACTGGTGTTGTCCATTTTTCGATAAGATAAATGTTTCAAATATTAGGAGAGCTTTTAAGTTGAAAGAAAACATGCCTTCATAACAAAAATAGTACAGACCAAAATAATGGAAGTATTCATTCAATTTTCTGAGAAAGAATCGTCAAAAATCCAATCTATGATATAAAAAATCGGGAGTGCTCTAAAAGGATGCGACTCAGAAGTAGAGTGCGTCAAACTTGGAGTATCCAATGAAGGGGGTAAAATCAAATATCCATAGTTATTCAAAAATTGATAGAATTAGGGCATTAACAAAGTCACTTATCGATTTTAGATGGAATTTCATCTAATCGAACATGTTTCGAGATGATGATAGGCCAAAAATATATTTTTGGAGTATTGCGAAAAATGCAATATTTTCCTTACTATATATAGTCCAGCTACATATTTGACGAAAAATGTTTTTCCTCTCAAAAAATACTGAAATTATGAGAATAAGGGTTCTTAGATACGACAAATCGACTGGTGTTGTCCATTTTTCGATAACATAAATGTTTCAAATATTAGGAGAGCATTTAAGTTAAAAGAAAACATGCCTTCATATAAAAAATAGTACAGATCAAAATAATGGAAGTATTCATTCAATTTTCTGAGAAAGTATCGTCAAAGGTCCAATCTATGATATAAAAAATCGGGAGTGCTCTAAAATGATGCGATTCAAAAGAAGAGTGCGTCAAACTTGGAGTATCCAATGAAGAGGGTAAAATCAAATATCCATAGTTATTCAAAAATTGATAGAATTAGGGCATTAACAAAGTCACCTATCGATTTTAGATGGAATTTCATCTAATCGAAAATGTTTCGAGATGATGATAGGCCAAAAATATATTTTTGGAGTATTGCGATAAATGCAATATATTCCTTACATATTTGACGAAAAATGTTTTTCCTCTCAAAAAATACTGAAATTATAAGAATAAGGGTTCTTTGATACGACAAATCGACTGGTGTTGTCCATTTTTCGATAATATAATGTTTCAAATATTAGGAGAGCATTTAAGTTAAAAGAAAATATGCCTTCCAGCTACATATTTGACGAAAAATGTTTTTCCTCTCAAAAAATACTGAATGTATGAGAATACGGGTTCTTTGATACGACAAATCGACTGGTGTTGTCCATTTTTCGATAAGATAAATGTTTCAAATATTAGGAGAGCTTTTAAGTTGAAAGAAAACATGCCTTCATAACAAAAATAGTACAGACCAAAATAATGGAAGTATTCATTCAATTTTCTGAGAAAGTATCGTCAAAAATCCAATCTATGATATAAAAAATCGGGAGTGCTCTAAAAGGATGCGACTCAGAAGTAGAGTGCGTCAAACTTGGAGTATCCAATGAAGAGGGTAAAATCAAATATCCATAGTTATTCAAAAATTGATAGAATTAGGGCATTAACAAAGTCACCTATCGATTTTAGATGGAATTTCATCTAATAGAAAATGTTTCGAGATTATGATAGGCCAAAAATATATTTTTGGAGTATTGCGAGAAATGCAATATATTCCTTACTATAGTCCAGCTACATATTTGACGAAAAATGTTTTTCCTCTCAAAAAATACTGAAATTATAAGAATAAGGGTTCTTTAATACGACAAATCGACTGGTGTTGTCCATTTTTCGATAATATAATGTTTCAAATATTAGGAGAGCATTTAAGTTAAAAGAAAATATGCCTTCCAGCTACATATTTGACGAAAAATGTTTTTCCTCTCAAAAAATACTGAATTTATGAGAATACGGGTTCTTTGATACGACAAATCGACTGGTGTTGTCCATTTTTCGATAACATAAATGTTTCAAATATTAGGAGAGCATTTAAGTTAAAAGAAAACATGCCTTCATATAAAAAATAGTACAGATCAAAATAATGGAAGTATTCATTCAATTTTCTGAGAAAGTCTCGTCAAAGGTCCAATCTATGATATGAAAAATCGGGAGTGCTCTAAAATGATGCGATTCAAAAGTATAGTGCTTCAAACTTGGAGTATCCAATGAAGAGGGTAAAATCAAATATCCATAGTTATTCAAAAATTGATAGAATTAGGGCATTAACAAAGTCACCTATCGATTTTAGATGGAATTTCATCTAATCGAAAATGTTTCGAGATGATGATAGGCCAAAAATATATTTTTGGAGTATTGCGAAAAATGCAATATATTCCTTACTATAGTCCAGCTACATATTTGACGAAAAATGTTTTTCCTCTCAAAAAATACTGAAATTATAAGAATAAGGGTTCTTTGATACGACAAATCGACTGGTGTTGTCCATTTTTCGATAATATAATGTTTCAAATATTAGGAGAGCATTTAAGTTAAAAGAAAATATGCCTTCCAGCTACATATTTGACGAAAAATGTTTTTCCTCTCAAAAAATACTGAATATATGAGAATACGGGTTCTTTGATACGACAAATCGACTGGTGTTGTCCATTTTTCGATAAGATAAATGTTTCAAATATTAGGAGAGCTTTTAAGTTGAAAGAAAACATGCCTTCATAACAAAAATAGTACAGACCAAAATAATGGAAGTATTCATTCAATTTTCTGAGAAAGTATCGTCAAAAATCCAATCTATGATATGAAAAATCGGGAGTGCTCTAAAAGAATGCGACTCAGAAGTAGAGTGCGTCAAATTTGGAGTATCCAATGAAGGGGGTAAAATCAAATATCCATAGTTATTCAAAAATTGATAGAATTAGGGCATTAACAAAGTCACTTATCGATTTTAGATGGAATTTCATCTAATCGAACATGTTTCGAGAGGATGATAGGCCAAAAATATATTTTGGGAGTATTGCGAAAAATGCAATATTTTCCTTACTATAGTCCAGCTACATATTTGACGAAAAATGTTTTTTCTCTGAAAAAGTACTGAAATTATGAGAATAAGGCTTCTTTGATACGACAAATCGACTGGTGTTGACCATTTTTCGATAAGATAAATGTTTCAAATATTAGGAGAGTATTTAAGTTAAAAGAAAACATACCTTCATATAAAAAATAGTACAGACCAAAATAATGGAAGTATTCATTCAATTTTCTAAGCAAGTATCGTCAAAGGTCCAATCTATGATATAAAAAATCGGGAGTGCTCTAAAATGATGCGATTCAGAAGTAGAGTGCGTCAAACTTGGAGTATCCAATGAAGAGGGTAAAATCAAATATCCATAGTTATTCAAAAATTGATAGAATTAGGGTATTAACAAAGTCACTTATCGATTTTAGATGGAATTTCATCTAATCGAACATGTTTCGAGATGATGATAGGCCAAAAATATATTTTTGGAGTATTGCGAAAAATGCAATATTTTCCTTACTATATATAGTCCAGCTACATATTTGACGAAAAATGTTTTTCCTCTCAAAAAATACTGAAATTATGAGAATAAGGGTTCTTAGATACGACAAATCGACTGGTGTTGTCCATTTTTCGATAAGATAAATGTTTCAAATATTAGGAGAGTATTTAAGTTAAAAGAAAACATACCTTCATATAAAAAATAGTACAGACCAAAATAATGGAAGTATCCATTCAATTTTCTGAGAAAGTATCGTCAAAGGTCCAATCTATGATATAAAAAATCGGGAGTGCTCTAAAATGATGCGATTCAAAAGTAGAGTGCGTCAAACTTGGAGTATCCAATGAAGAGGGTTAAATCAAATATCCATAGTTATTCAAAAATTGATAGAATTAGGGCATTAACAAAGTCACCTATCGATTTTAGATGGAATTTCATCTAATCGAACATGTTTCGAGATGATGATAGGCCAAAAATATATTTTTGGAGTATTGCGAAAAATGTAATATTTTCCTTACTATAGTCCAGCTACATATTTGACGAAAAATGTTTTTCCTCTCAAAAAATACTGAAATTATGAGAATAAGGGTTCTTTGATACGACCAATCGACAGGTGTTGTCCATTTTTTGATAAGATAAATGTTTCAAATATTAGGAGAGCATTTAAGTTAAAAGAAAACATGCCTCCATATAAAAAATAGTACAGACCAAAATAATGGAAGCATTCATTCAATTTTCTGAGAAAGTATCGTCAAAGGTCCAATCTATGATATAAAAAATCATGAGTGCTCTAAAATGATGCTATTCAGAGGTAGAGTGCGTCAAACTTGGAGTATCCAATGAAGAGGGTAAAATCAAATATCCATTGTTATTCAAAAATTGATAGAATTAGGGCATTAACAAAGTAACCTATCGATTTCAGATAAAATTTCATTTAATCGAACATGTTTCGAGATGATGATAGGCCAAAAATATATTTTTGGAGTATTGCGAAAAATGCAATATTTTCCTTACTATAGTCCAGCTACATATTTGACGAAAAATGTTTTTCCTCTCAAAAAATACTGAAATTATAAGAATAAGGGTTCTTTGATACGACAAATCGACTGGTGTTGTCCATTTTTCGATAACATAAATGTTTCAAATATTAGGAGAGCATTTAAGTTACAAGAAAACATGCCTTCATATATAAAATAGTACAGACCAAAATAATGGCAGTATTCATTCAATTTTCTGAGAAAGTATCGTCAAAGGTCCAATCTATGATATAAAAAATCGGGAGTGCTCTAAAATGATGCGATTCAGAAGTAGATTGTGTCAAACTTGGAGTATCCAATGAAGAGGGTAAAATCAAATATCCATAGTTATTCAAAAATTGATAGAATTAGGGCATTAACAAAGTCACCTATCGATTTTAGATGAAATTTCATCTAATCGAAAATGTTTCGAGATGATGATAGGCCAAAAATATATTTTTGGAGTATTGCGAAAAATGCAATATATTCCAGCTACATATTTGACGAAAAATGTTTTTCCTCTCAAAAAATACTGAAATTATAAGAATAAGGGTTCTTTGATACGACAAATCGACTGGTGTTGTCCATTTTTCGATAAGATAAATGTTTCAAATATTAGGAGAGCTTTTAAGTTGAAAGAAAACATGCCTTCATAACAAAAATAGTACAGACCAAAATAATGGAAGTATTCATTCAATTTTCTGAGAAAGTATCGTCAAAAATCCAATCTATGATATAAAAAATCGGGAGTGCTCTAAAAGGATGCGACTCAGAAGTAGAGTGCGTCAAACTTGGAGTATCCAATGAAGGGGGTAAAATCAAATATCCATAGTTATTCAAAAATTGATAGAATTAGGGCATTAACAAAGTCACCTATCGATTTTAGATGAAATTTCATCTAATCGAAAATGTTTCGAGAGGATAATAGGCCAAAAATATATTTTGGGAGTATTGCGAAAAATGCAATATTTTCCTTACTATAGTCCAGCTACATATTTGACGAAAAATGTTTTTCCTCTCAAAAAATACTGAAATTATGAGAATAAGGGTTCTTTGATACGACAAATCGACTGGTGTTGTCCATTTTTCGATAACATAAATGTTTCAAATATTAGGAGAGCATTTAAGTTAAAAGAAAACATGCCTTCATATAAAAAATAATACAGATCAAAATAATGGAAGTATTCATTCAATTTTCTGAGAAAGTATCGTCAAAGGTCCTATCTATGATATAAAAAATCGGGAGTGCTCTAAAATGATGCGATTCAAAAGTAGAGTGCGTCAAACTTGGAGTATCCAATGAAGAGGGTAAAATCAAATATCCATAGTTATTCAAAAATTGATAGAATAAGGGAATTGACAAAGTCACCTATCGATTTAAGATGGAATTTCATCTAATCGAACATGTTTCGAGAGGATGATAGGCCCAAAATATATTTTTGGAGAATTGCGAAAAATGCAATATTTTCCTTACTATAGTCCAGCTACATATTTGACGAAAAATGTTTTTCCTCTCAAAAAATACTGAAATTATGAGAATAAGGGTTCTTTGATACGACAAATCGACTGGTGTTGTCCATTTTTCGATAACATAAATGTTTCAAATATTAGGAGAGCATTTAAGTTAAAAGAAAACATGCCTTCATATAAAAAATAGTACAGATCAAAATAATGGAAGTATTCATTCAATTTTCTGAGAAAGTATCGTCAAAGGTCCAATCTATGATATAAAAAATCGGGAGTGCTCTAAAATGATGCGATTCAACAGTAGAGTGCGTCAAACTTGGAGTATCCAATGAAGAGGGTAAAATCAAATATCCATAGTTATTCAAAAATTGATAGAATTAGGGCATTAACAAAGTCACCTATCGATATTAGATGAAATTTCATCTAAACGAAAATGTTTCGAGATGATGATAGGCCAAAAATATATTTTTGGAGTATTGCGAAAAATGCAATATATTCCTTACAGCTACATCCAGCTACATATTTGACGAAAAATGTTTTTCCTCTCAAAAAATACTGAAGTTATAAGAATAAGGGTTCTTTGATACGACAAATCGACTGGTGTTGTCCATTTTTTGATAAGATAAAGGTTTCAAATATTAGGAGAGCATTTAAGTTAAAAGAAAATATGCCTTCCAGCTACATATTTGACGAAAAATGTTTTTCCTCTCAAAAAATACTGAAATTATGAGAATACGGGTTCTTTGATACGACAAATCGACTGGTGTTGTCCATTTTTCGATAAGATAAATGTTTCAAATATAAGAAGGGCATTTAAGTTAAAACAAAACATGCCTTCATATAAAAAATAGTACAGACCAAAATAATGGAAGTATTCATTCAATTTTCTGAGAAAGTATAGTCGAAGGTCCAATCTATGATATAAAGAATCGGGAGTGCTCTAAAATGATGCGATTCAGAAGTAGAGTGCGTCAAACTTGGAGTATCCAATGAAGAGGGTAAAATCAAATATCCATAGTTATTCAAAAATTGATAGAATTAGGGCATTAACAAAATCACCTATCGATTTTAGATGAAATTTCATCTAATCGAACATGTTTCATGAGGATGATAGGCCAAAAATATATTTTGGGAGTATTGCGAAAAATGCAATATTTTCCTTACTATAGTCCAGCTACATTAGGGTGGGCCGAAAAAAATTTTTATTTTTTTTTAAAGTTGTAATACCGCGGAAAACTTGCGAATCATAATTAGAAACAAAATACAAAAAAAATTTTCAGAATCGGTTAATATCTTCCGGTCCCGCATTAGCCTTAAAGTTTGACTATTTAAAAAAAAAACTTAATTTTTCTTATTTTTCGAAAAACATTTTTTCATATTTATTTTTTAACGTAATAGTTATTTATGCGTTGAGATAGACCCTAAGAACATTGTGTTTTAATTTTATTGTGATTACTGGATATCTTCCGGTCCCGCATAAGCGTTAAAATATGCCAAAATATTGAAATTTCAACATGTTTTGGTATTTTTGGAATATGATAATTAATTATTTTTTTAAAGTAATAGTCATCGTTTATATTCACACAAACCTATTGTAGGGAATTTAAGAATACTGCCAAGTTCAGTCATCATTTCCCGGTTGCGTAACAGATTAATACAACTAACCCGCCAGGGAGATTAGAGCAGCTACCCGGCGGACTGTGCTTGGTGGGTGAATCATCGTTCCCGCCATGCGTCCCCGCCCCCTCCGTCACAAGCCTTCCCCCTCTACCAGCTTCCATGAATCACGCAACCTGCCGCGACTTGAGTGTCAGTTTTGATGTGTCAGAAGTGGTCGCTAGACGTATTATTTGTTTACTCCATTTTCGTTTGCTGTAAAAGTTGACGTTTTGTGATGTGGTGTGTTTGTTGACTGTTATTGTTTGATCGAGGCGGTGATTAGATCATGGCTGTGTCAAGGAAAGCTGTAATTACTAGACAGGTATTTGATTGCCCGATTTTTGGTTCGCCTAAAGACCTTCCCAATAACAAACTGCCTACAGGCGAGGAAGTACTTAGGTCTTGCTTTCAAGAAAGATATAATTTAGCACTTGACATAAATAATATTTCCGTCAGTTTTAAGCAAGTCGCTCAAATAGTCACAAACAAATTAATCGGCTTGTATCAAAGGTCGTCAATCCCTACTGTGACGGACAAGCGAATTACACAGCTCGTAACAGCGTTGTATGATAAATACTCCAACTTTAAAAGGTCCTACAATCGTGACAAAAATAAGGAATCGTTTAAAAAGAAGGTCAATGATTTCAAGCAAAATTGCTCACTTATTTTTGATATTTCCGCTTGTAAATGCACTATAACTGTTGACTGTACTTGCCGCAAAACACCGGAATTGTGCCAGTGCGACATAAAAATTGATTGCAGCTGTGAGAGATCCAAAAAAATACCTCTTATTGAACTAAGATTTCTTTACCTAAGTAGGGTACACGGAATAGGAAAAATAGGTAGCCTTGACCGAAATGAAACAAAAAAGCGTACAAAGTCCATGGAAAGGAAGGTACGTGACAATCACTTAAATTTGCCAGACCTTTCTGTTTCTAAGCCGACATGCTCACATTCAGGCACTATTCTAGTCGATGCAGATGATGATTACCATTGCAGTATGGATTCAGATAATAATAGTGACTCTGATTTTAACGATGGGGAAATTAAATCTGGAAAGCCTGGTTGGCAGATGAGAATGAAATTAAAATCTACTGCCCTATTAAGTGACCGCTTTGGGGTTTCCGATCGCGCTACTGCGGCGATCGCATCAAGTGTTTTGCATGACTTAGGTGTTGTTACCGATTCCGATTCCTCCCACGTTGTTGATAAGAACAAAATAAGAAGGGAGAAGCAAACTGTTAATATCGAACTGTGTAGCAAGTCCGCTGCTACACCTCCTCTGTTGGGTCTCTATTTTGACGGAAGAAAAGACGACACACTGTTCATAGAGCAGGCTCACTCAAAGCGGTTTCGTAGAGTAATTAAAGAAGAGCATTACTCGCTAATACAAGAGCCCAGCTCAGAATACGTTGGCCACGTTACTCCTAAATCGGGAAGCTCTGAGGATATTGTTAAATCAGTAATAACGTATTTGGGAGATCGAAGCATTTCTACTGAAAGTTTAACTGTCATCGGATGTGACGGCACTAATGTCAATACAGGGTTGAAAAGTGGGATAATTCGAAGAATTGAATTATTTTTAAGGAGGCCCGTCCAATGGGCAATTTGCCTGCTCCACTTTAATGAGCTGCCGTTCCGGCACCTCTTTGAACATCTAGATGGCAAAACAACCGGGCCTAGTACTTCAAGAGGACCAATCGGTGAAAAACTTGTTGCTTGTCAAAAACTCCCGGTAATTAACTTCCAGTCTATAGATTGTCAGATACCGGAGGTAGACAGAAAGGTTCTCAGCAAGGATCAACAGTACTTACTTGATATCTCCATGGCAATAAAATCTGGGACATGTAAAGGGGATTTGTCTGTACGAGATCCCGGACACTTATCACACTCGAGGTGGTTAACCAAAGCAAATAGAACTTTGCGACTTTACATAAGTGAAGAAAACCCCTCACCTGAACTTCAAGAGCTAGTTTTGTTTATCTTGAAATCGTATATGCCAATGTGGTTTGCTATCAAAAAAAGCAAAAACTTTACAGATGGTCCAAAGCTTGTTTACCAAGCAATTGAATCAACAAGATATTTGCCCGAGCCTTTGCTTGCTGTTGTAAACCCAGTGATTGAGCGAAATGGTTATTTTTCCCACCCCGAACATTTGATGTTGGCGATGATTGAGGATGACAATAAACTGATAAGACAGCTCGGACTTCGTCGAATCCTAAAGGCAAGGCAAATAGATTCAAAAAGGAAGAAAGTAAGGACATTCACACCGCCAAAAATCAACTTTGATGCTCAAGAGTACTCAGATATTGTCAACTGGATGACCTGCGACTTATCTTCTCCCCCACTTTTGGCCAAGGTCAGTGATGAAGAGATCAAATCGTACATCAACAGTGACTCCATCCCTAACTGGAACATCAATTACAAGAAATTCCCAGTTCACACACAGGCAGTTGAGCGTTGTGTGAAACTAGTGACGGAAGCTTCGGGCAGAGTTTGTGGCGCTGAAGCAAGGGACGGATTCATCAGAAGTACTCTACTGTCACGATCAGCCATGCCCGACTTCGCCAGTAAATCAAATTTCAAAGTACCTTCTTCAGCTACCAAAAAATAGAGACAATGATGCAGACAATCAACTAATAATTGTTAATTGTACTTTTTTATAATAATACAGGTATAAGTTGAAAGGTTCTATGTTCGTTGTTATTTATAATCCCTATTGTGTCACTCAGTCTTAGCTAAAAAAATTCTGCTTGTATAATCAGGCTTATTTAGCAACCAGAAGTGGTTTTAAAATAAATATCGCAAGTGGAACGATTCAAAACTAATTAAACATAAGAAAACAAATTTCGTAAAAACTGTAAATTTTCAATATTTTGGCATATTTTAGAGCTTATGCGGGACCGGAAGATATCCAGTAATCACAATAAAATTAAAACACAATGTTCTTAGGGTCTATCTCAACGCATAAATAACTATTACGTTAAAAAATAAATATGAAAAAATGTTTTTCGAAAAATAAGAAAAATTAAGTTTTTTTTTTAAATAGTCAAACTTTAAGGCTAATGCGGGACCGGAAGATATTAACCGATTCTGAAAATTTTTTTTGTATTTTGTTTCTAATTATGATTCGCAAGTTTTCCGCGGTATTACAACTTTAAAAAAAAATAAAAATTTTTTTCGGCCCACCCTAAGCTACATATTTGACGAAAAATGTTTTTCCTCTCAAAAAATACTGAAATTAAGAGAATACGGGTTCTTTGATACGACAAATCGACTGGTGTTGTCCATTTTTCGATAAGATAAATGTTTCAAATATTAGGAGAGCATTTAAGTTAAAAGAAAACATGCCTTCATATAAAAAATGGTACAGACCAAAATAATGGAAGTATTCATTCAATTTTCTGAGAAAGTATCGCCAAAGGTCCAATCTATGATATAAAAAATCGGGAGTGCTCTAAAATGATGCAATTCAGAAGTAGAGTGCGTCAAACTTGGAGTATCCAATGAAGAGGGTGAAATCAAATATCCATAGTTATTCAAAAATTGATAGAATGAGGGCATTAACAAAGTCACCTATCGATTTTAGATGGAATTTCATCTAATCGAACATGTTTCGAGATGATGATAGGCCAAAAATATATTTTTGGAGTATTGCGAAAAATGCAATATTTTCCTTACTATAGTCCAGCTACATATTTGACGAAAAATGTTTTTCCTCTCAAAAAATACTGAAATTATGAGAATAAGGGTTCTTTGATACGACAAATCGACTGGTGTTGTCCATTTTTCGATAACATAAATGTTTCAAATATTAGGAGAGCATTTAAGTTACAAGAAAACATGCCTTCATATATAAAATAGTACAGACCAAAATAATGGCAGTATTCATTCAATTTTCTGAGAAAGTATCGTCAAAGGTCCAATCTATGATATAAAAAATCGGGAGTGCTCTAAAATGATGCGATTCAGAAGTAGATTGTGTCAAACTTGGAGTATCCAATGAAGAGGGTAAAATCAAATATCCATAGTTATTCAAAAATTGATAGAATTAGGGCATTAACAAAGTCACCTATCGATTTTAGATGAAATTTCATTTAATCGAACATGTTCCGAGAGGATGATAGGCCAAAAATATATTTTGGGAGTATTGCGAAAAATGCAATGTTTTCCTTACTATATAGTCCAGCTACATATTTGACGAAAAATGTTTTTCCTCGCAAAAAATACTGAAATTATGAGAATAAGGGTTCTTTGATACGACAAATCGACTGGTGTTGTCCATTTTTTGATAAAATAAATGTTTCAAATATTAGGAGAGCATTTGAGTTAAAAGAAAACATGTCTTCATATAAAAAATAGTACAGACCAAAATAATGGAAGTATTCATTCAATTTTCTGAGAAAAAATCGTCAAAGGTCCAATCTATGATATCAAAAATCGCGAGTGCTCTAAAATGATGCGATTCAGAAGTAGAGTGCGTCAAACTTGGAGTATCCAATGAAGAGGGTAAAATCAAATATCCATAGTTATTCAAAAATTGATAGAATTAGGGCATTAACAAAGTCACCTATCGATTTTAGATAAAATTTCATCTAATGGAACATTTTTCGAGAGGATGATTAGCCAAAAATATATTTTGGGAGTATTGCGAAAAATGCAATATTTTCCTTACTATAGTCCAGCTACATATTTGACGAAAAATGTTTTTCCTCTCAAAAAATACTGAAATTATGAGAGTAAGGGTTCTTTGATACGACAAATCGACTGGTGTTGTCCATTTTTCGATAAGATAAATGTTTCAAATATTAGGAGAGCATTTAAGTTAAAAGAAAACATGCCTTCATATAAAAAATAGTACAGACCAAAATAAAGGAAGTATTCATTCAATTTTCTGAGCAAGTATCGTCAAAGGACCAATCTATGATATCAAAAATCGCGAGTGCTCTAAAATGATGTGATTCAGAAGTAGAGGGCGTCAAACTTGGAGTATCCAATGAAGAGGGTAAAATCAAATATCCATATTTATTCAAAAATTGATAGAATTAGGGCATTAACAAAGTCACCTATCGATTTTAGATGGAATTTCATCTAATCGAACATGTTTCGAGATGATGATAGGCCAAAAATATATTTTTGGAGTATTGCGAAAAATGCAATATTTTCCTTACTATAGTCCAGCTACATATTTGACGAAAAATGTTTTTCCTCTCAAAAAATACTGAAATTATGAGAATAAGGGTTCTTTGATACGACAAATCGACTGGTGTTGTCCATTTTTCGATAACATAAATGTTTCAAATATTAGGAGAGCATTTAAGTTACAAGAAAACATGCCTTCATATATAAAATAGTACAGACCAAAATAATGGCAGTATTCATTCAATTTTCTGAGAAAGTATCGTCAAAGGTCCAATCTATGATATAAAAAATCGGGAGTGCTCTAAAATGATGCGATTCAGAAGTAGATTGTGTCAAACTTGGAGTATCCAATGAAGAGGGTAAAATCAAATATCCATAGTTATTCAAAAATTGATAGAATTAGGGCATTAACAAAGTCACCTATCGATTTTAGATGAAATTTCATCTAATCGAAAATGTTTCGAGATGATGATAGGCCAAAAATATATTTTTGGAGTATTGCGAAAAATGCAATATATTCCTTACTATAGTCCAGCTACATATTCGACGAAAAATGTTTTTCCTCTCAAAAAATACTGAAATTATAAGAATAAGGGTTCTTTGATACGACAAATCGACTGGTGTTGTCCATTTTTCGATAAGATAAATGTTTCAAATATTAGGAGAGCTTTTAAGTTGAAAGAAAACATGCCTTCATAACAAAAATAGTACAGACCAAAATAATGGAAGTATTCATTCAATTTTCTGAGAAAGTATCGTCAAAAATCCAATCTATGATATAAAAAATCGGGAGTGCTCTAAAAGGATGCGACTCAGAAGTAGAGTGCGTCAAACTTGGAGTATCCAATGAAGGGGGTAAAATCAAATATCCATAGTTATTCAAAAATTGATAGAATTAGGGCATTAACAAAGTCACCTATCGATTTTAGATGAAATTTCATCTAATAGAAAATGTTTCGAGAGGATAATAGGCCAAAAATATATTTTGGGAGTATTGCGAAAAATGCAATATTTTCCTTACAATAGTACAGCTACATATTTGACGAAAAATGTTTTTCCTCTCAAAAAATACTGAAATTATGAGAATAAGGGTTCTTTGATACGACAAATCGACTGGTGTTGTCCATTTTTCGATAACATAAATGTTTCAAATATTAGGAGAGCATTTAAGTTAAAAGAAAACATGCCTTCATATAAAAAATAATACAGATCAAAATAATGGAAGTATTCATTCAATTTTCTGAGAAAGTATCGTCAAAGGTCCTATCTATGATATAAAAAATCGGGAGTGCTCTAAAATGATGCGATTCAAAAGTAGAGTGCGTCAAACTTGGAGTATCCAATGAAGAGGGTAAAATCAAATATCCATAGTTATTCAAAAATTGATAGAATAAGGGAATTGACAAAGTCACCTATCGATTTAAGATGGAATTTCATCTAATCGAACATGTTTCGAGAGGATGATAGGCCCAAAATATATTTTTGGAGAATTGCGAAAAATGCAATATTTTCCTTACTATAGTCCAGCTACATATTTGACGAAAAATGTTTTTCCTCTCAAAAAATACTGAAATTATGAGAATAAGGGTTCTTTGATACGACAAATCGACTGGTGTTGTCCATTTTTCGATAACATAAATGTTTCAAATATTAGGAGAGCATTTAAGTTAAAAGAAAACATGCCTTCATATAAAAAATAGTACAGATCATAATAATGGAAGTATTCATTCAATTTTCTGAGAAAGTATCGTCAAAGGTCCAATCTATGATATAAAAAATCGGGAGTGCTCTAAAATGATGCGATTCAACAGTAGAGTGCGTCAAACTTGGAGTATCCAATGAAGAGGGTAAAATCAAATATCCATAGTTATTCAAAAATTGATAGAATTAGGGCATTAACAAAGTCACCTATCGATATTAGATGAAATTTCATCTAAACGAAAATGTTTCGAGATGATGATAGGCCAAAAATATATTTTTGGAGTATTGCGAAAAATGCAATATATTCCTTACAGCTACATCCAGCTACATATTTGACGAAAAATGTTTTTCCTCTCAAAAAATACTGAAGTTATAAGAATAAGGGTTCTTTGATACGACAAATCGACTGGTGTTGTCCATTTTTTGATAAGATAAAGGTTTCAAATATTAGGAGAGCATTTAAGTTAAAAGAAAATATGCCTTCCAGCTACATATTCGACGAAAAATGTTTTTCCTCTCAAAAAATACTGAAATTATGAGAATACGGGTTCTTTGATACGACAAATCGACTGGTGTTGTCCATTTTTCGATAAGATAAATGTTTCAAATATAAGAAGGGCATTTAAGTTAAAACAAAACATGCCTTCATATAAAAAATAGTACAGACCAAAATAATGGAAGTATTCATTCAATTTTCTGAGAAAGTATAGTCGAAGGTCCAATCTATGATATAAAGAATCGGGAGTGCTCTAAAATGATGCGATTCAGAAGTAGAGTGCGTCAAACTTGGAGTATCCAATGAAGAGGGTAAAATCAAATATCCATAGTTATTCAAAAATTGATAGAATTAGGGCATTAACAAAATCACCTATCGATTTTAGATGAAATTTCATCTAATCGAACATGTTTCATGAGGATGATAGGCCAAAAATATATTTTGGGAGTATTGCGAAAAATGCAATATTTTCCTTACTATAGTCCAGCTACATATTTGACGAAAAATGTTTTTCCTCTCAAAAAATACTGAAATTAAGAGAATACGGGTTCTTTGATACGACAAATCGACTGGTGTTGTCCATTTTTCGATAAGATAAATGTTTCAAATATTAGGAGAGCATTTAAGTTAAAAGAAAACATGCCTTCATATAAAAAATGGTACAGACCAAAATAATGGAAGTATTCATTCAATTTTCTGAGAAAGTATCGCCAAAGGTCCAATCTATGATATAAAAAATCGGGAGTGCTCTAAAATGATGCAATTCAGAAGTAGAGTGCGTCAAACTTGGAGTATCCATAGAAGAGGGTGAAATCAAATATCCATAGTTATTCAAAAATTGATAGAATGAGGGCATTAACAAAGTCACCTATCTATTTTAGATGAAATTTCATTTAATCGAACATGTTCCGAGAGGATGATAGGCCAAAAATATATTTTGGGAGTATTGCGAAAAATGCAATGTTTTCCTTACTATATAGTCCAGCTACATATTTGACGAAAAATGTTTTTCCTCGCAAAAAATACTGAAATTATGAGAATAAGGGTTCTTTGATACGACAAATCGACTGGTGTTGTCCATTTTTTGATAAAATAAATGTTTCAAATATTAGGAGAGCATTTAAGTTAAAAGAAAACATGTCTTCATATAAAAAATAGTACAGACCAAAATAATGGAAGTATTCATTCAATTTTCTGAGAAAAAATCGTCAAAGGTCCAATCTATGATATCAAAAATCGCGAGTGCTCTAAAATGATGCGATTCAGAAGTAGAGTGCGTCAAACTTGGAGTATCCAATGAAGAGGGTAAAATCAAATATCCATAGTTATTCAAAAATTGATAGAATTAGGGCATTAACAAAGTCACCTATCGATTTTAGATAAAATTTCATCTAATGGAACATTTTTCGAGAGGATGATTAGCCAAAAATATATTTTGGGAGTATTGCGAAAAATGCAATATTTTCCTTACTATAGTCCAGCTACATATTTGACGAAAAATGTTTTTCCTCTCAAAAAATACTGAAATTATGAGAGTAAGGGTTCTTTGATACGACAAATCGACTGGTGTTGTCCATTTTTCGATAAGATAAATGTTTCAAATATTAGGAGAGCATTTAAGTTAAAAGAAAACATGCCTTCATATAAAAAATAGTACAGACCAAAATAATGGAAGTATTCATTCAATTTTCTGAGCAAGTATCGTCAAAGGACCAATCTATGATATCAAAAATCGCGAGTGCTCTAAAATGATGTGATTCAGAAGTAGAGGGCGTCAAACTTGGAGTATCCATAGAAGAGGGTGAAATCAAATATCCATAGTTATTCAAAAATTGATAGAATGAGGGCATTAACAAAGTCACCTATCTATTTTAGATGAAATTTCATTTAATCGAACATGTTCCGAGAGGATGATAGGCCAAAAATATATTTTGGGAGTATTGCGAAAAATGCAATGTTTTCCTTACTATATAGTCCAGCTACATATTTGACGAAAAATGTTTTTCCTCGCAAAAAATACTGAAATTATGAGAATAAGGGTTCTTTGATACGACAAATCGACTGGTGTTGTCCATTTTTTGATAAAATAAATGTTTCAAATATTAGGAGAGCATTTGAGTTAAAAGAAAACATGTCTTCATATAAAAAATAGTACAGACCAAAATAATGGAAGTATTCATTCAATTTTCTGAGAAAAAATCGTCAAAGGTCCAATCTATGATATCAAAAATCGCGAGTGCTCTAAAATGATGCGATTCAGAAGTAGAGTGCGTCAAACTTGGAGTATCCAATGAAGAGGGTAAAATCAAATATCCATAGTTATTCAAAAATTGATAGAATTAGGGCATTAACAAAGTCACCTATCGATTTTAGATAAAATTTCATCTAATGGAACATTTTTCGAGAGGATGATTAGCCAAAAATATATTTTGGGAGTATTGCGAAAAATGCAATATTTTCCTTACTATAGTCCAGCTACATATTTGACGAAAAATGTTTTTCCTCTCAAAAAATACTGAAATTATGAGAGTAAGGGTTCTTTGATACGACAAATCGACTGGTGTTGTCCATTTTTCGATAAGATAAATGTTTCAAATATTAGGAGAGCATTTAAGTTAAAAGAAAACATGCCTTCATATAAAAAATAGTACAGACCAAAATAATGGAAGTATTCATTCAATTTTCTGAGCAAGTATCGTCAAAGGACCAATCTATGATATCAAAAATCGCGAGTGCTCTAAAATGATGTGATTCAGAAGTAGAGGGCGTCAAACTTGGAGTATCCAATGAAGAGGGTAAAATCAAATATCCATATTTATTCAAAAATTGATAGAATTAGGGCATTAACAAAGTCACCTATCGATTTTAGATGGAATTTCATCTAATCGAACATGTTTCGAGATGATGATAGGCCAAAAATATATTTTTGGAGTATTGCGAAAAATGCAATATTTTCCTTACTATAGTCCAGCTACATATTTGACGAAAAAGGTTTTTCCTCTCAAAAAATACTGAAATTATGAGAATACGGGTTCTTTGATACGACAAATCGACTGGTGTTGTCCATTTTTCGATAAGATAAATGTTTCAAATATAAGAAGGGCATTTAAGTTAAAACAAAACATGCCTTCATATAAAAAATAGTACAGACCAAAATAATGGAAGTATTCATTCAATTTTCTGAGAAAGTATAGTCGAAGGTCCAATCTATGATATAAAGAATCGGGAGTGCTCTAAAATGATGCGATTCAGAAGTAGAGTGCGTCAAACTTGGAGTATCCAATGAAGAGGGTAAAATCAAATATCCATAGTTATTCAAAAATTGATAGAATTAGGGCATTAACAAAATCACCTATCGATTTTAGATGAAATTTCATCTAATCGAACATGTTTCATGAGGATGATAGGCCAAAAATATATTTTGGGAGTATTGCGAAAAATGCAATATTTTCCTTACTATAGTCCAGCTACATATTTGACGAAAAATGTTTTTCCTCTCAAAAAATACTGAAATTAAGAGAATACGGGTTCTTTGATACGACAAATCGACTGGTGTTGTCCATTTTTCGATAAGATAAATGTTTCAAATATTAGGAGAGCATTTAAGTTAAAAGAAAACATGCCTTCATATAAAAAATGGTACAGACCAAAATAATGGAAGTATTCATTCAATTTTCTGAGAAAGTATCGCCAAAGGTCCAATCTATGATATAAAAAATCGGGAGTGCTCTAAAATGATGCAATTCAGAAGTAGAGTGCGTCAAACTTGGAGTATCCATAGAAGAGGGTGAAATCAAATATCCATAGTTATTCAAAAATTGATAGAATGAGGGCATTAACAAAGTCACCTATCTATTTTAGATGAAATTTCATTTAATCGAACATGTTCCGAGAGGATGATAGGCCAAAAATATATTTTGGGAGTATTGCGAAAAATGCAATGTTTTCCTTACTATATAGTCCAGCTACATATTTGACGAAAAATGTTTTTCCTCGCAAAAAATACTGAAATTATGAGAATAAGGGTTCTTTGATACGACAAATCGACTGGTGTTGTCCATTTTTTGATAAAATAAATGTTTCAAATATTAGGAGAGCATTTGAGTTAAAAGAAAACATGTCTTCATATAAAAAATAGTACAGACCAAAATAATGGAAGTATTCATTCAATTTTCTGAGAAAAAATCGTCAAAGGTCCAATCTATGATATCAAAAATCGCGAGTGCTCTAAAATGATGCGATTCAGAAGTAGAGTGCGTCAAACTTGGAGTATCCAATGGAGAGGGTAAAATCAAATATCCATAGTTATTCAAAAATTGATAGAATTAGGGCATTAACAAAGTCACCTATCGATTTTAGATAAAATTTCATCTAATGGAACATTTTTCGAGAGGATGATTAGCCAAAAATATATTTTGGGAGTATTGCGAAAAATGCAATATTTTCCTTACTATAGTCCAGCTACATATTTGACGAAAAATGTTTTTCCTCTCAAAAAATACTGAAATTATGAGAGTAAGGGTTCTTTGATACGACAAATCGACTGGTGTTGTCCATTTTTCGATAAGATAAATGTTTCAAATATTAGGAGAGCATTTAAGTTAAAAGAAAACATGCCTTCATATAAAAAATAGTACAGACCAAAATAATGGAAGTATTCATTCAATTTTCTGAGCAAGTATCGTCAAAGGACCAATCTATGATATCAAAAATCGCGAGTGCTCTAAAATGATGTGATTCAGAAGTAGAGGGCGTCAAACTTGGAGTATCCAATGAAGAGGGTAAAATCAAATATCCATATTTATTCAAAAATTGATAGAATTAGGGCATTAACAAAGTCACCTATCGATTTTAGATGGAATTTCATCTAATCGAACATGTTTCGAGATGATGATAGGCCAAAAATATATTTTTGGAGTATTGCGAAAAATGCAATATTTTCCTTACTATAGTCCAGCTACATATTTGACGAAAAATGTTTTTCCTCTCAAAAAATACTGAAATTATGAGAATAAGGGTTCTTTGATACGACAAATCGACTGGTGTTGTCCATTTTTTGATAAGATAAATGTTTCAAATACTAGGAGAGCATTTAAGTTAAAAAAAACATGCCTTCATATAAAAAATAGTACAGACCAAAATAATGGAAGTATTCATTCAATTTCATGAGAAAGTATCGTCAAACTTGGAGTATCCAATGAAGAGGGTAAATCAAATATCCATAGTTATTCAAAAATTGATAGAATTAGGGCATTAACAAAGTCACCTATCGATTTTAGATAAAATTTCATCTAATGGAACATGATTCGAGAGGATGATTGGCCAAAAATATATTTTGGGAGTATTGCGAAAAATGCAATATTTTCCTTACTATAGTCCAGCTACATATTTGACGAAAAATGTTTTTCCTCTCAAAAAATACTGAAATTATGAGAATAAGGGTTCTTTGATACGACAAATCGACTGGTGTTGTCCATTTTTCGATAAGATAGATGTTTCAAATACTAGGAGAGCATTTAAGTTAAAAAAAAAACATGCCTTCATATAAAAAATAGTACAGACCAAAATAATGGAAGTATTCATTCAATTTCATGAGAAAGTATCGTCAAACTTGGAGTATCCAATGAAAAGGGTAAAATCAAATATCCATAGTTATTCAAAAATTGATAGAATTAGGGCATTAACAAAGTCACCTATCGATTTTAGATAGAATTTCATCTAATCGAACATGTTCCGAGAGGATGATAGGCCAAAAATATATTTTGGGAGTATTGCGAAAAATGCAATATTTTCCTTACTATAGTCCAGCTACTTATTTGACGAAAAATGTTTTTCCTCTCAAAAAATACTGAAATTATGAGAATAAGGGTTCTTTGATACGACAAATCGACTGGTGTTGTCCATTTTTCGATAAGATAAATGTTTCAAATATTAGGAGAGCATTTAAGTTAAAAGAAAACATGCCTTCATATAAAAAACAGTACAGACCAAAATAATGGAAATATTCATTCAATTTTCTGAGAAAGTATCGTCAAAGGTCCAATCTATGATATAAAAAATCGGGAGCGCTCTAAAATGATGCGATTCAGAAGTACAGTGCGTCAAACTTGGAGTATCCAATGAAGGTGAAATCAAACATCCATAGTTATTCAAAAATTGATAGAATGAGGGCATTAACAAAGTCACCTATCTATTTTAGATGAAATTTCATCTAATCGAACATGTTTCGAGAGGATGATAGGCCAAAAATATATTTTGGGAGTATTGCGAAAAATGCAATGTTTTCCTTACTATACACTCCAGCTACATATTTGACGAAAAATGTTTTTCCTCGCAAAAAATACTGAAATTATGAGAATAAGGGTTCTTTGATACGATAAATCGACTGGTGTTCTCCATTTTTCGATAAGATGAATGTTTCAAATATTAGGAGAGCATTTAAGTTAAAATAAAACATGCCTTCATATAAAAAATGGTACAGACCAAAATAATGGAAGTATTCATTCAATTTTCTGAGCAAGTATCGTCAAAGGTCCAATCTATGATATAAAAAATCGGGAGTGCTCTAAAATGATGTGATTCAGAAGTAGAGGGCGTCAAACTTGGAGTATCCAATGAAGAGGGTAAAATCAAATATCCATATTTATTCAAAAATTTATAGAATTAGGGCATTAACAAAGTCACCTATCGATTTTAGATGGAATTTCATCTGATCGAACATGTTTCGAGATGATGATAGGCCAAAAATATAGTTTTGGGGTATTGCGAAAAATGCAATATTTTCCTTACTATAGTCCAGCTACACATTTGACGAAAAATGTTTTTCCTCTCAAAAAATACTGAAATTATGAGAATAAGGGTTCTTTGATACGACAAATCGACTGGTGTTGTCCATTTTTTGATAAGATAAATGTTTCAAATACTAGGCGAGCATTTAAGTTAAAAAAAAACATGCCTTCATATAAAAAATAGTACAGACCAAAATAATGGAAGTATTCATTCAATTTCATGAGAAAGTATCGTCAAACTTGGAGTATCCAATGAAGAGGGTAAATCAAATATCCATAGTTATTCAAAAATTGATAGAATTAGGGCATTAACAAAGTCACCTATCGATTTTAGATAAAATTTCATCTAATGGAACATGTTTCGAGAGGATGATTGGCCAAAAATATATTTTGGGAGTATTGCGAAAAATGCAATATTTTCCTTACTATAGTCCAGCTACATATTTGACGAAAAATGTTTTTCCTCTCAAAAAATACTGAAATTATGAGAATAAGGGTTCTTTGATACGACAAATCGACTGGTGTTGTCCATTTTTCGATAAGATAAATGTTTCAAATATTAGGAGAGCATTTAAGTTAAAAGAAAACATGCCTTCATATAAAAAATGGTACAGACCAAAATAATGGAAGTATTCATTCAATTTTCTGAGCAAGCATCGTCAAAGGTCCAATCTATGATATAAAAAATCGGGAGTGCTCTAAAATGATGTGATTCAGAAGTAGAGGGCGTCAAACTTGGAGTATCCAATGAAGAGGGTAAAATCAAATATCCATATTTATTCAAAAATTGATAGAATTAGGGCATTAACAAAGTCACCTATCGATTTTAGATGGAATTTCATCTAATCGAACATGTTTCGATATGATGATAGGCCAAAAATATATTTTTGGAGTATTGCGAAAAATGCAATATTTTCCTTACTATAGTCCAGCTACATATTTGACGAAAAATGTTTTTCCCTTTAAAAAAATACTGAAATTATGAGAATAAGGGTTCTTTGATACGACAAATCGACTGGTGTTGTCCATTTTTTGATAAGATAAATGTTTCAAATACTAGGAGAGCATTTAAGTTAAAAAAAAACATGCCTTCATATAAAAAATAGTACAGACCAAAATAATGGAAGTATTCATTCAATTTCATGAGAAAGTATCGTCAAACTTGGAGTATCCAATGAAGAGGGTAAATCAAATATCCATAGTTATTCAAAAATTGATAGAATTAGGGCATTAACAAAGTCACCTATCGATTTTAGATAAAATTTCATCTAATGGAACATGTTTCGAGAGGATGATTGGCCAAAAATATATTTTGGGAGTATTGCGAAAAATGCAATATTTTCCTTACTATAGTCCAGCTACATATTTGACGAAAAATGTTTTTCCTCTAAAAAAATACTGAAATTATGAGAATAAGGGTTCTTTGATACGACAAATCGACTGGTGTTGTCCATTTTTCGATAAGATAGATGTTTCAAATACTAGGAGAGCATTTAAGTTAAAAAAAACATGCCTTCATATAAAAAACAGTACAGACCAAAATAATGGAAGTATTCATTCAATTTTCTGAGAAAGTATCGTCAAAGGTCCAATCTATGATATAAAAAATCGGGAGCGCTCTAAAATGATGCGATTCAGAAGTACAGTGCGTCAAACTTGGAGTATCCAATGAAGAGGGTGAAATCAAATATCCATAGTTATTCAAAACTTGATAGAATGAGGGCATTAACAAAGTCACCTATCTATTTTAGATGAAATTTCATCTAATCGAACATGTTTCGAGAGGATGATAGGCCAAAAATATATTTTGGGAGTATTGCGAAAAATGCAATGTTTTCCTTACTATACACTCCAGCTACATATTTGACGAAAAATGTTTTTCCTCGCAAAAAATACTGAAATTATGAGAATAAGGGTTCTTTGATACGATAAATCGACTGGTGTTCTCCATTTTTCGATAAGATGAATGTTTCAAATATTAGGAGAGCATTTAAGTTAAAATAAAACATGCCTTCATATAAAAAATAGTACAGACCAAAATAATGGAAGTATTCATTCAATTTTCTGAGAAAGGATAGTCGAAGGTCCAATCTATGATATAAAAAATCGGGATTGCTCTAAAATGATGCGATTCAGAAGTAGAGTGCGTCAAACTTGGAGTATCCAATGAAGAGGGTAAAATCAAATATCCATAGTTATTCAAAAATTGATAGAATTAGGGCATTAACAAAGTCACCTATCGATTTTAGATGAAATTTCATCTAATCGAACATGTATCATGAGGATGATAGGCCAAAAATATATTTTGGGAGTATTGCGAAAAATGCAATATTTTCCTTACTATAGTCCAGCTAAATATTTGACGAAAAATGTTTTTCCTCTGAAAAAATACGGAAATTGAGAGAATACGGGTTCTTTGATACGACAAATCGACTGGTGTTGTCCATTTTTCGATAAGATAAATGTTTCAAATATTAGGAGAGCATTTAAGTTAAAAGAAAACATGCCTCCATATAAAAAATAGTACAGACCAAAATAATGGAAGTATTCATTCAATTCTCTGAGAAAGTATCGTCAACGGTCCAATCTATGATATAAAAAATCGAGAGTGCTCTAAAATGATGCGATTCAGAAGTAGTGTGCGTCAAACTTGGAGTATCCAATGAAGAGGGTGAAATCAAATATCCATAGTTATTTAAAAATTGATAGAATTAGGGCATTAACAAAGTCACCTATCGATTTTAGATGAAATTTCATCTAATCGAACATGTTTCGAGAGGATGATGGGCCAAAAATATATTTTTGGAGTATTGCGAAAAATACAATATATTCCTTACTATAGTCCAGCTACATATTTGACGAAAAATGTTTTTCCTCTCAAAAAATACTGAAATTAAGAGAATACGGGTTCTTTGATACGACAAATCGACTGGTGTTGTCCATTTTTCGATAAGATAAATGTTTAATATTAGGAGTGCATTTAAGTTAAAAGAAAACATGCCTTCATATAAAAAATGGTACAGACCAAAATAATGGAAGTATTTATTCAATTTTCTGAGAAAGTATCGCCAAAGGTCCAATCTATGATATGAAAAATCGGGAGTGCTCTAAAATGATGCAATTCAGAAGTAGAGTGCGTCAAACTTGGAGTATCCAATGAAGAGGGTGAAATCAAATATCCATAGTTATTCAAAAATTGATAGAATGAGGGCATTAACAAAGTCACCTATCGATTTTAGATGAAATTTCATCTAATCGAACATGTTTCGAGATGATGATAGGCCAAAAATATATTTTTGGAGTATTGCGAAAAATGCAATATTTTCCTTACTATAGTCCAGCTACATATTTGACGAAAAATGTTTTTCCTCTCAAAAAATACTGAAATTATGAGAGTAAGGGTTCTTTGATACGACAAATCGACTGGTGTTGTCCATTTTTCGATAAGATAAATGTTTCAAATATTAGGAGAGCATTTAAGTTAAAAGAAAACATGCCTTCATATAAAAAATAGTACAGACCAAAATAATGGAAGTATTCATTCAATTTTCTGAGCAAGTATCGTCAAAGGACCAATCTATGATATCAAAAATCGCGAGTGCTCTAAAATGATGTGATTCAGAAGTAGAGTGCGTCAAACTTGGAGTATCCAATGGAGAGGGTAAAATCAAATATCCATAGTTATTCAAAAATTGATAGAATTAGGGCATTAACAAAGTCACCTATCGATTTTAGATAAAATTTCATCTAATGGAACATTTTTCGAGAGGATGATTAGCCAAAAATATATTTTGGGAGTATTGCGAAAAATGCAATATTTTCCTTACTATAGTCCAGCTACATATTTGACGAAAAATGTTTTTCCTCTCAAAAAATACTGAAATTATGAGAGTAAGGGTTCTTTGATACGACAAATCGACTGGTGTTGTCCATTTTTCGATAAGATAAATGTTTCAAATATTAGGAGAGCATTTAAGTTAAAAGAAAACATGCCTTCATATAAAAAATAGTACAGACCAAAATAATGGAAGTATTCATTCAATTTTCTGAGCAAGTATCGTCAAAGGACCAATCTATGATATCAAAAATCGCGAGTGCTCTAAAATGATGTGATTCAGAAGTAGAGGGCGTCAAACTTGGAGTATCCAATGAAGAGGGTAAAATCAAATATCCATATTTATTCAAAAATTGATAGAATTAGGGCATTAACAAAGTCACCTATCGATTTTAGATGGAATTTCATCTAATCGAACATGTTTCGAGATGATGATAGGCCAAAAATATATTTTTGGAGTATTGCGAAAAATGCAATATTTTCCTTACTATAGTCCAGCTACATATTTGACGAAAAATGTTTTTCCTCTCAAAAAATACTGAAATTATGAGAATAAGGGTTCTTTGATACGACAAATCGACTGGTGTTGTCCATTTTTTGATAAGATAAATGTTTCAAATACTAGGAGAGCATTTAAGTTAAAAAAAACATGCCTTCATATAAAAAATAGTACAGACCAAAATAATGGAAGTATTCATTCAATTTCATGAGAAAGTATCGTCAAACTTGGAGTATCCAATGAAGAGGGTAAATCAAATATCCATAGTTATTCAAAAATTGATAGAATTAGGGCATTAACAAAGTCACCTATCGATTTTAGATAAAATTTCATCTAATGGAACATGATTCGAGAGGATGATTGGCCAAAAATATATTTTGGGAGTATTGCGAAAAATGCAATATTTTCCTTACTATAGTCCAGCTACATATTTGACGAAAAATGTTTTTCCTCTCAAAAAATACTGAAATTATGAGAATAAGGGTTCTTTGATACGACAAATCGACTGGTGTTGTCCATTTTTCGATAAGATAGATGTTTCAAATACTAGGAGAGCATTTAAGTTAAAAAAAAAACATGCCTTCATATAAAAAATAGTACAGACCAAAATAATGGAAGTATTCATTCAATTTCATGAGAAAGTATCGTCAAACTTGGAGTATCCAATGAAAAGGGTAAAATCAAATATCCATAGTTATTCAAAAATTGATAGAATTAGGGCATTAACAAAGTCACCTATCGATTTTAGATAGAATTTCATCTAATCGAACATGTTCCGAGAGGATGATAGGCCAAAAATATATTTTGGGAGTATTGCGAAAAATGCAATATTTTCCTTACTATAGTCCAGCTACTTATTTGACGAAAAATGTTTTTCCTCTCAAAAAATACTGAAATTATGAGAATAAGGGTTCTTTGATACGACAAATCGACTGGTGTTGTCCATTTTTCGATAAGATAAATGTTTCAAATATTAGGAGAGCATTTAAGTTAAAAGAAAACATGCCTTCATATAAAAAACAGTACAGACCAAAATAATGGAAATATTCATTCAATTTTCTGAGAAAGTATCGTCAAAGGTCCAATCTATGATATAAAAAATCGGGAGCGCTCTAAAATGATGCGATTCAGAAGTACAGTGCGTCAAACTTGGAGTATCCAATGAAGGTGAAATCAAACATCCATAGTTATTCAAAAATTGATAGAATGAGGGCATTAACAAAGTCACCTATCTATTTTAGATGAAATTTCATCTAATCGAACATGTTTCGAGAGGATGATAGGCCAAAAATATATTTTGGGAGTATTGCGAAAAATGCAATGTTTTCCTTACTATACACTCCAGCTACATATTTGACGAAAAATGTTTTTCCTCGCAAAAAATACTGAAATTATGAGAATAAGGGTTCTTTGATACGATAAATCGACTGGTGTTCTCCATTTTTCGATAAGATGAATGTTTCAAATATTAGGAGAGCATTTAAGTTAAAATAAAACATGCCTTCATATAAAAAATGGTACAGACCAAAATAATGGAAGTATTCATTCAATTTTCTGAGCAAGTATCGTCAAAGGTCCAATCTATGATATAAAAAATCGGGAGTGCTCTAAAATGATGTGATTCAGAAGTAGAGGGCGTCAAACTTGGAGTATCCAATGAAGAGGGTAAAATCAAATATCCATATTTATTCAAAAATTTATAGAATTAGGGCATTAACAAAGTCACCTATCGATTTTAGATGGAATTTCATCTGATCGAACATGTTTCGAGATGATGATAGGCCAAAAATATAGTTTTGGGGTATTGCGAAAAATGCAATATTTTCCTTACTATAGTCCAGCTACACATTTGACGAAAAATGTTTTTCCTCTCAAAAAATACTGAAATTATGAGAATAAGGGTTCTTTGATACGACAAATCGACTGGTGTTGTCCATTTTTTGATAAGATAAATGTTTCAAATACTAGGCGAGCATTTAAGTTAAAAAAAAACATGCCTTCATATAAAAAATAGTACAGACCAAAATAATGGAAGTATTCATTCAATTTCATGAGAAAGTATCGTCAAACTTGGAGTATCCAATGAAGAGGGTAAATCAAATATCCATAGTTATTCAAAAATTGATAGAATTAGGGCATTAACAAAGTCACCTATCGATTTTAGATAAAATTTCATCTAATGGAACATGTTTCGAGAGGATGATTGGCCAAAAATATATTTTGGGAGTATTGCGAAAAATGCAATATTTTCCTTACTATAGTCCAGCTACATATTTGACGAAAAATGTTTTTCCTCTCAAAAAATACTGAAATTATGAGAATAAGGGTTCTTTGATACGACAAATCGACTGGTGTTGTCCATTTTTCGATAAGATAAATGTTTCAAATATTAGGAGAGCATTTAAGTTAAAAGAAAACATGCCTTCATATAAAAAATGGTACAGACCAAAATAATGGAAGTATTCATTCAATTTTCTGAGCAAGCATCGTCAAAGGTCCAATCTATGATATAAAAAATCGGGAGTGCTCTAAAATGATGTGATTCAGAAGTAGAGGGCGTCAAACTTGGAGTATCCAATGAAGAGGGTAAAATCAAATATCCATATTTATTCAAAAATTGATAGAATTAGGGCATTAACAAAGTCACCTATCGATTTTAGATGGAATTTCATCTAATCGAACATGTTTCGATATGATGATAGGCCAAAAATATATTTTTGGAGTATTGCGAAAAATGCAATATTTTCCTTACTATAGTCCAGCTACATATTTGACGAAAAATGTTTTTCCCTTTAAAAAAATACTGAAATTATGAGAATAAGGGTTCTTTGATACGACAAATCGACTGGTGTTGTCCATTTTTTGATAAGATAAATGTTTCAAATACTAGGAGAGCATTTAAGTTAAAAAAAAACATGCCTTCATATAAAAAATAGTACAGACCAAAATAATGGAAGTATTCATTCAATTTCATGAGAAAGTATCGTCAAACTTGGAGTATCCAATGAAGAGGGTAAATCAAATATCCATAGTTATTCAAAAATTGATAGAATTAGGGCATTAACAAAGTCACCTATCGATTTTAGATAAAATTTCATCTAATGGAACATGTTTCGAGAGGATGATTGGCCAAAAATATATTTTGGGAGTATTGCGAAAAATGCAATATTTTCCTTACTATAGTCCAGCTACATATTTGACGAAAAATGTTTTTCCTCTAAAAAAATACTGAAATTATGAGAATAAGGGTTCTTTGATACGACAAATCGACTGGTGTTGTCCATTTTTCGATAAGATAGATGTTTCAAATACTAGGAGAGCATTTAAGTTAAAAAAAACATGCCTTCATATAAAAAACAGTACAGACCAAAATAATGGAAGTATTCATTCAATTTTCTGAGAAAGTATCGTCAAAGGTCCAATCTATGATATAAAAAATCGGGAGCGCTCTAAAATGATGCGATTCAGAAGTACAGTGCGTCAAACTTGGAGTATCCAATGAAGAGGGTGAAATCAAATATCCATAGTTATTCAAAACTTGATAGAATGAGGGCATTAACAAAGTCACCTATCTATTTTAGATGAAATTTCATCTAATCGAACATGTTTCGAGAGGATGATAGGCCAAAAATATATTTTGGGAGTATTGCGAAAAATGCAATGTTTTCCTTACTATACACTCCAGCTACATATTTGACGAAAAATGTTTTTCCTCGCAAAAAATACTGAAATTATGAGAATAAGGGTTCTTTGATACGATAAATCGACTGGTGTTCTCCATTTTTCGATAAGATGAATGTTTCAAATATTAGGAGAGCATTTAAGTTAAAATAAAACATGCCTTCATATAAAAAATAGTACAGACCAAAATAATGGAAGTATTCATTCAATTTTCTGAGAAAGGATAGTCGAAGGTCCAATCTATGATATAAAAAATCGGGATTGCTCTAAAATGATGCGATTCAGAAGTAGAGTGCGTCAAACTTGGAGTATCCAATGAAGAGGGTAAAATCAAATATCCATAGTTATTCAAAAATTGATAGAATTAGGGCATTAACAAAGTCACCTATCGATTTTAGATGAAATTTCATCTAATCGAACATGTATCATGAGGATGATAGGCCAAAAATATATTTTGGGAGTATTGCGAAAAATGCAATATTTTCCTTACTATAGTCCAGCTAAATATTTGACGAAAAATGTTTTTCCTCTGAAAAAATACGGAAATTGAGAGAATACGGGTTCTTTGATACGACAAATCGACTGGTGTTGTCCATTTTTCGATAAGATAAATGTTTCAAATATTAGGAGAGCATTTAAGTTAAAAGAAAACATGCCTCCATATAAAAAATAGTACAGACCAAAATAATGGAAGTATTCATTCAATTCTCTGAGAAAGTATCGTCAACGGTCCAATCTATGATATAAAAAATCGAGAGTGCTCTAAAATGATGCGATTCAGAAGTAGTGTGCGTCAAACTTGGAGTATCCAATGAAGAGGGTGAAATCAAATATCCATAGTTATTTAAAAATTGATAGAATTAGGGCATTAACAAAGTCACCTATCGATTTTAGATGAAATTTCATCTAATCGAACATGTTTCGAGAGGATGATGGGCCAAAAATATATTTTTGGAGTATTGCGAAAAATACAATATATTCCTTACTATAGTCCAGCTACATATTTGACGAAAAATGTTTTTCCTCTCAAAAAATACTGAAATTAAGAGAATACGGGTTCTTTGATACGACAAATCGACTGGTGTTGTCCATTTTTCGATAAGATAAATGTTTAATATTAGGAGTGCATTTAAGTTAAAAGAAAACATGCCTTCATATAAAAAATGGTACAGACCAAAATAATGGAAGTATTTATTCAATTTTCTGAGAAAGTATCGCCAAAGGTCCAATCTATGATATGAAAAATCGGGAGTGCTCTAAAATGATGCAATTCAGAAGTAGAGTGCGTCAAACTTGGAGTATCCAATGAAGAGGGTGAAATCAAATATCCATAGTTATTCAAAAATTGATAGAATGAGGGCATTAACAAAGTCACCTATCGATTTTAGATGAAATTTCATCTAATCGAACATGTTTCGAGATGATGATAGGCCAAAAATATATTTTTGGAGTATTGCGAAAAATGCAATATTTTCCTTACTATAGTCCAGCTACATATTTGACGAAAAATGTTTTTCCTCTCAAAAAATACTGAAATTATGAGAATAAGGGTTCTTTGATACGACAAATCGATTGGTGTTGTCCATTTTTCGATAAGATAAATGTTTGAAATATTAGGAGAGCATTTAAGTTAAAATAAAACATTCCTTCATATAAAAAATGGTACAGACCGAAATAATGGAAGTATTCATTCAATTTTCTGAGCAAGTATCGTCAAACGTCCAATCTATGATATAAAAAAACGGGAGTGCTCTAAAATGATGCGATTCAGAAGTAGAGTGCGTCAAACTTGGAGCATCCAATGAAGAGGGTAAAATCAAATATCCATAGTTATTCAAAAATTGATAGAATTAGGGCATTAACAAAGTCACCTATCGATTTAAGATGAAATTCCATCTAATCGAAGATGTGTCGAGGGGATGATAGGCCAAAAATATATTTTTGGAGTATTGCGAAAAATGCAATATTTTCCTCACTATAGTCCAGCTACATATTTGACGAAAAATGTTTTTCCTCTCAAAAAATACTGAAATTACGAGAATACGGGTTCTTTGATACGACAAATCGACTGGTGTTGTCCATTTTTCGATAAGATAAATGTTTCAAATATTAGGAGAGCATTTAAGTTAAAAGAAAACATGCCTTCATATAAAAAATGGTACAGACCAAAATAATGGAAGTATTCATTCAATTTTCTGAGCAAGTATCGTCAAAGGTCCAATCTATGATATAAAAAATCGGGAGTGCTCTAAAATGATGCGATTCAGAAGTAGAGTGCGTCAAACTTAGAGTATCCAATGAAGAGGGTGAAATCAAATATCCATAGTTATTCAAAAATTGATAGAATGAGGGCATTAACAAAATCACCTATCTATTTTAGATGAAATTTTATCTAATCGAACATGTTTCATGAGGATGATAGGCCAAAAATATATTTTTGGAGTATTGCGAAAAATGCAATAATTTCCTTACTAGTCCAGCTACATATTTGACGAAAAATGTTTTTCCTCTCAAAAAATACTGAAATTATGAGAATAAGGGTTCTTTGATACGACAAATCGACTGGTGTTGTCCATTTTTCGATAAGAATGTTTCAAATATTAGGAGAGCATTTAAGTTAAAATAAAACATTCCTTCATATAAAAAATGGTACAGACCGAAAAAATGGAAGTATTCATTCAATTTTCTGAGCAAGTATCGTCAAAGGTCCAATCTATGATATAAAAAATCGGGAGTGCTCTAAAATGATGCGATTCAGAAGTAGAGTGCGTCAAACTTGGAGTATCCAATGAATATGGTAAAATCAAATATCCATAGTTATTCAAAAATTGATAGAATTAGGGCATTAACAAAGTCACCTATCGATTTTACATGAAATTTCATCTAATCGAACATGTTTCGAGAGGATGATAGGCCAAAAATATATTTTGGGAGTATTGCGAAAAATGAAATATTTTCCTTACTATAGTCCAGCTACATATTTGACGAAAAATGTTTTTCCTCTCAAAAAATACTGAAATTATGAGAATAAGGGTTCTTTGATACGACAAATCGACTGGTGTTGTCCATTTTTCGATAAGATAAATGTTTGAAATATTAGGAGAGCATTTAAGTTAAAATAAAACATTCCTTCATATGAAAAATGGTACAGACCGAAATAATGGAAGTATTCATTCAATTTTCTGAGCAAGTATCGTCAAACGTCCAATCTATGATATAAAAAAACGGGAGTGCTCTAAAATGATGCGATTCAGAAGTAGAGTGCGTCAAACTTGGAGCATCCAATGAAGAGGGTAAAATCAAATATCCATAGTTATTCAAAAATTGATAGAATTAGGGCATTAACAAAGTCACCTATCGATTTAAGAAAAAATTTCATCTAATCGAACATGTTTCGAGAGGATGATAGGCCAAAAATATATTTTTGGAGTATTGCGAAAAATGCAATATTTTCCTTACTATAGTCCAGCTACATATTTGACGAAAAATGTTTTTCCTCTCAAAAAATACTGAAATTACGAGAATACGGGTTCTTTGATACGACAAATCGACTGGTGTTGTCCATTTTTCGATAAGATAAATGTTTCAAATATTAGGAGAGCATTTAAGTTAAAAGAAAACATGCCTTCATATAAAAAATGGTACAGACCAAAATAATGGAAGTATTCATTCAATTTTCTGAGCAAGTATCGTCAAAGGTCCAATCTATGATATAAAAAATCGGGAGTGCTCTAAAATGATGCGATTCAGAAGTAGAGTGCGTCAAACTTAGAGTATCCAATGAAGAGGGTGAAATCAAATATTCATAGTTATTCAAAAATTGATAGAATGAGGGCATTAACAAAATCACCTATCTATTTTAGATGAAATTTTATCTAATCGAACATGTTTCATGAGGATGATAGGCCAAAAATATATTTTTGGAGTATTGCGAAAAATGCAATAATTTCCTTACTAGTCCAGCTACATATTTGACGAAAAATGTTTTTCCTCTCAAAAAATACTGAAATTATGAGAATAAGGGTTCTTTGATACGACAAATCGACTGGTGTTGTCCATTTTTCGATAAGAATGTTTCAAATATTAGGAGAGCATTTAAGTTAAAAGAAAACATGCCTTCATATAAAAAATGGTACAGACCAAAATAATGGAAGTATTCATTCAATTTTCTAAGCAAGTATCGTCAAAGGTCCAATCTATGATATAAAAAATCGGGAGTGCTCTAAAATGATGCGATTCAGAAGTAGAGTGCGTCAAACTTAGAGTATCCAATGAAGAGGGTGAAATCAAATATCCATAGTTATTCAAAAATTGATAGAATGAGGGCATTAACAAAATCACCTATCTATTTTAGATGAAATTTTATCTAATCGAACATGTTTCATGAGGATGATAGGCCAAAAATATATTTTTGGAGTATTGCGAAAAATGCAATAATTTCCTTACTAGTCCAGCTACATATTTGACGAAAAATGTTTTTCCTCTCAAAAAATACTGAAATTACGAGAATACGGGTTCTTTGATACGACAAATCGACTGGTGTTGTCCATTTTTCGATAAGATAAATGTTTCAAATATTAGGAGAGCATTTAAGTTAAAATAAAACATTCCTTCATATAAAAAATGGTACAGACCGAAATAATGGAAGTATTCATTCAATTTTCTGAGCAAGTATCGTCAAACGTCCAATCTATGATATAAAAAAACGGGAGTGCTCTAAAATGATGCGATTCAGAAGTAGAGTGCGTCAAACTTGGAGCATCCAATGAAGAGGGTAAAATCAAATATTCATAGTTATTCAAAAATTGATAGAATTAGGGCATTAACAAAGTCACCTATCGATTTAAGATGAAATTCCATCTAATCGAAGATGTGTCGAGGGGATGATAGGCCAAAAATATATTTTTGGAGTATTGCGAAAAATGCAATATTTTCCTCACTATAGTCCAGCTACATATTTGACGAAAAATGTTTTTCCTCTCAAAAAATACTGAAATTACGAGAATACGGGTTCTTTGATACGACAAATCGACAGGTGTTGTCCATTTTTCGATAAGATAAATGTTTCAAATATTAGGAGAGCATTTAAGTTAAAAGAAAACATGCCTTCATATAAAAAATGGTACAGACCAAAATAATGGAAGTATTCATTCAATTTTCTGAGCAAGTATCGTCAAAGGTCCAATCTATGATATAAAAAATCGGGAGTGCTCTAAAATGATGCGATTCAGAAGTAGAGTGCGTCAAACTTAGAGTATCCAATGAAGAGGGTGAAATCAAATATCCATAGTTATTCAAAAATTGATAGAATGAGGGCATTAACAAAATCACCTATCTATTTTAGATGAAATTTTATCTAATCGAACATGTTTCATGAGGATGATAGGCCAAAAATATATTTTTGGAGTATTGCGAAAAATGCAATAATTTCCTTACTAGTCCAGCTACATATTTGACGAAAAATGTTTTTCCTCTCAAAAAATACTGAAATTATGAGAATAAGGGTTCTTTGATACGACAAATCGACTGGTGTTGTCCATTTTTCGATAAGAATGTTTCAAATATTAGGAGAGCATTTAAGTTAAAATAAAACATTCCTTCATATAAAAAATGGTACAGACCGAAATAATGGAAGTATTCATTCAATTTTCTGAGCAAGTATCGTCAAAGGTCCAATCTATGATATAAAAAATCGGGAGTGCTCTAAAATGATGCGATTCAGAAGTAGAGTGCGTCAAACTTGGAGTATCCAATGAATATGGTAAAATCAAATATCCATAGTTATTCAAAAATTGATAGAATTAGGGCATTAACAAAGTCACCTATCGATTTTACATGAAATTTCATCTAATCGAACATGTTTCGAGAGGATGATAGGCCAAAAATATATTTTGGGAGTATTGCGAAAAATGAAATATTTTCCTTACTATAGTCCAGCTACATATTTGACGAAAAATGTTTTTCCTCTCAAAAAATACTGAAATTATGAGAATAAGGGTTCTTTGATACGACAAATCGACTGGTGTTGTCCATTTTTCGATAAGATAAATGTTTGAAATATTAGGAGAGCATTTAAGTTAAAATAAAACATTCCTTCATATGAAAAATGGTACAGACCGAAATAATGGAAGTATTCATTCAATTTTCTGAGCAAGTATCGTCAAACGTCCAATCTATGATATAAAAAAACGGGAGTGCTCTAAAATGATGCGATTCAGAAGTAGAGTGCGTCAAACTTGGAGCATCCAATGAAGAGGGTAAAATCAAATATCCATAGTTATTCAAAAATTGATAGAATTAGGGCATTAACAAAGTCACCTATCGATTTAAGAAAAAATTTCATCTAATCGAACATGTTTCGAGAGGATGATAGGCCAAAAATATATTTTTGGAGTATTGCGAAAAATGCAATATTTTCCTTACTATAGTCCAGCTACATATTTGACGAAAAATGTTTTTCCTCTCAAAAAATACTGAAATTACGAGAATACGGGTTCTTTGATACGACAAATCGACTGGTGTTGTCCATTTTTCGATAAGATAAATGTTTCAAATATTAGGAGAGCATTTAAGTTAAAAGAAAACATGCCTTCATATAAAAAATGGTACAGACCAAAATAATGGAAGTATTCATTCAATTTTCTGAGCAAGTATCGTCAAAGGTCCAATCTATGATATAAAAAATCGGGAGTGCTCTAAAATGATGCGATTCAGAAGTAGAGTGCGTCAAACTTAGAGTATCCAATGAAGAGGGTGAAATCAAATATCCATAGTTATTCAAAAATTGATAGAATGAGGGCATTAACAAAATCACCTATCTATTTTAGATGAAATTTTATCTAATCGAACATGTTTCATGAGGATGATAGGCCAAAAATATATTTTTGGAGTATTGCGAAAAATGCAATAATTTCCTTACTAGTCCAGCTACATATTTGACGAAAAATGTTTTTCCTCTCAAAAAATACTGAAATTATGAGAATAAGGGTTCTTTGATACGACAAATCGACTGGTGTTGTCCATTTTTCGATAAGAATGTTTCAAATATTAGGAGAGCATTTAAGTTAAAAGAAAACATGCCTTCATATAAAAAATGGTACAGACCAAAATAATGGAAGTATTCATTCAATTTTCTGAGCAAGTATCGTCAAAGGTCCAATCTATGATATAAAAAATCGGGAGTGCTCTAAAATGATGCGATTCAGAAGTAGAGTGCGTCAAACTTAGAGTATCCAATGAAGAGGGTGAAATCAAATATCCATAGTTATTCAAAAATTGATAGAATGAGGGCATTAACAAAATCACCTATCTATTTTAGATCAAATTTTATCTAATCGAACATGTTTCATGAGGATGATAGGCCAAAAATATATTTTTGGAGTATTGCGAAAAATGCAATAATTTCCTTACTAGTCCAGCTACATATTTGACGAAAAATGTTTTTCCTCTCAAAAAATACTGAAATTACGAGAATACGGGTTCTTTGATACGACAAATCGACTGGTGTTGTCCATTTTTCGATAAGATAAATGTTTCAAATATTAGGAGAGCATTTAAGTTAAAAGAAAACATGCCTTCATATAAAAAATGGTACAGACCAAAATAATGGAAGTATTCATTCAATTTTCTGAGCAAGTATCGTCAAAGGTCCAATCTATGATATAAAGAATCGGGAGTGCTCTAAAATGATGTGATGCAGAAGTAGAGGGCGTCAAACTTGGAGTATCCAATGAAGAGGGTAAAATCAAATATCCATATTTATTCAAAAATTGATAGAATTAGGGCATTAACAAAGTCACCTATCGATTTTAGATGGAATTTCATCTAATCGAACATGTTTCGATATGATGATAGGCCAAAAATATATTTTTGGAGTATTGCGAAAAATGCAATATTTTCCTTACTATAGTCCAGCTACATATTTGACGAAAAATGTTTTTCCTCTCAAAAAATACTGAAATTATGAGAATAAGGGTTCTTTGATACGACAAATCGACTGGTGTTGTCCATTTTTTGATAAGATAAATGTTTCAAATACTAGGAGAGCATTTAAGTTAAAAAAAAACATGCCTTCATATAAAAAATAGTACAGACCAAAATAATGGAAGTATTCATTCAATTTCATGAGAAAGTATCGTCAAACTTGGAGTATCCAATGAAGAGGGTAAATCAAATATCCATAGTTATTCAAAAATTGATAGAATTAGGGCATTAACAAAGTCACCTATCGATTTTAGATAAAATTTCATCTAATGGAACATGTTTCGAGAGGATGATTGGCCAAAAATATATTTTGGGAGTATTGCGAAAAATGCAATATTTTCCTTACTATAGTCCAGCTACATATTTGACGAAAAATGTTTTTCCTCTAAAAAAATACTGAAATTATGAGAATAAGGGTTCTTTGATACGACAAATCGACTGGTGTTGTCCATTTTTCGATAAGATAGATGTTTCGAATACTAGGAGAGCATTTAAGTTAAAAAAAACATGCCTTCATATAAAAAATAGTACAGACCAAAATAATGGAAGTATTCATTCAATTTCATGAGAAAGTATCGTCAAACTTGGAGTATCCAATGAAGAGGGTAAAATCAAATCTCCATAGTTATTCAAAAATTGATAGAATTAGGGCATTAACAAAGTCACCTATCGATTTTAGATGGAATTTCATCTAATCGAACATGTTTCGAGAGGATGATAGGCCAAAAATATATTTTGGGAGTATTGCGAAAAATGCAATATTTTCCTTACTATAGTCCAGCTACATATTTGACGAAAGATGTTTTTCCTCTCAAAAATTACTGAAATTATGAGAATAAGGGTTCTTTGATACGACAAATCGACTGGTGTTGTCCATTTTTCGATAAGATGAATGTTTCAAATATTAGGAGAGCATTTAAGTTAAAAGAAAACATGCCTTCATATAAAAAACAGTACAGACCAAAATAATGGAAGTATTCATTCAATTTTCTGAGAAAGTATCGTCAAAGGTCCAATCTATGATATAAAAAATCGGGAGCGCTCTAAAATGATGCGATTCAGAAGTACAGTGCGTCAAACTTGGAGTATCCAATGAAGAGGGTGAAATCAAATATCCATAGTTATTCAAAACTTGATAGAATGAGGGCATTAACAAAGTCACCTATCTATTTTAGATGAAATTTCATCTAATCGAACATGTTTCGAGAGAATGATAGGCCAAAAATATATTTTGGGAGTATTGCGAAAAATGCAATGTTTTCCTTACTATACACTCCAGCTACATATTTGACGAAAAATGTTTTTCCTCGCAAAAAATACTGAAATTATGAGAATAAGGGTTCTTTGATACGATAAATCGACTGGTGTTCTCCATTTTTCGATAAGATGAATGTTTCAAATATTAGGAGAGCATTTAAGTTAAAATAAAACATGCCTTCATATAAAAAATAGTACAGACCAAAATAATGGAAGTATTCATTCAATTTTCTGAGAAAGTATAGTCGAAGGTCCAATCTATGATATAAAAAATCGGGATTGCTCTAAAATGATGCGATTCAGAAGTAGAGTGCGTCAAACTTGGAGTATCCAATGAAGAGGGTAAAATCAAATATCCATAGTTATTCAAAAATTGATAGAATTAGGGCATTAACAAAGTCACCTATCGATTTTAGATGAAATTTCATCTAATCGAACATGTATCATGAGGATGATAGGCCAAAAATATATTTTGGGAGTATTGCGAAAAATGCAATATTTTCCTTACTATAGTCCAGCTAAATATTTGACGAAAAATGTTTTTCCTCTGAAAAAATACGGAAATTGAGAGAATACGGGTTCTTTGATACGACAAATCGACTGGTGTTGTCCATTTTTCGATAAGATAAATGTTTCAAATATTAGGAGAGCATTTAAGTTAAAAGAAAACATGCCTCCATATAAAAAATAGTACAGACCAAAATAATGGAAGTATTCATTCAATTCTCTGAGAAAGTATCGTCAACGGTCCAATCTATGATATAAAAAATCGAGAGTGCTCTAAAATGATGCGATTCAGAAGTAGTGTGCGTCAAACTTGGAGTATCCAATGAAGAGGGTGAAATCAAATATCCATAGTTATTTAAAAATTGATAGAATTAGGGCATTAACAAAGTCACCGATCGATTTTAGATGAAATTTCATCTAATCGAACATGTTTCGAGAGGATGATGGGCCAAAAATATATTTTTGGAGTATTGCGAAAAATACAATATATTCCTTACTATAGTCCAGCTACATATTTGACGAAAAATGTTTTTCCTCTCAAAAAATACTGAAATTAAGAGAATACGGGTTCTTTGATACGACAAATCGACTGGTGTTGTCCATTTTTCGATAAGATAAATGTTTAATATTAGGAGAGCATTTAAGTTAAAAGAAAACATGCCTTCATATAAAAAATGGTACAGACCAAAATAATGGAAGTATTTATTCAATTTTCTGAGAAAGTATCGCCAAAGGTCCAATCTATGATATGAAAAATCGGGAGTGCTCTAAAATGATGCAATTCAGAAGTAGAGTGCGTCAAACTTGGAGTATCCAATGAAGAGGGTGAAATCAAATATCCATAGTTATTCAAAAATTGATAGAATGAGGGCATTAACAAAGTCACCTATCGATTTTAGATGAAATTTCATCTAATCGAACATGTTTCGAGATGATGATAGGCCAAAAATATATTTTTGGAGTATTGCGAAAAATGCAATATTTTCCTTACTATAGTCCAGCTACATATTTGACGAAAAATGTTTTTCCTCTCGAAAAATACTGAAATTATGAGAATAAGGTTTCTTTGATACGACAAATCGACTGGTGTTGTCCATATTAGGAGAGCATTTAAGTTAAAAAAAAAATGCCTTCATATAAAAAATAGTACAGACCAAAATAATGGAAGTATTCATTCAATTTCATGAGAAAGTATCGTCAATGGTCCAATCTATGATATAAAAAATAATGAGTGCTCTAAAATGATGCGATTCAGAAGGAGAGTGCGTCAAACTTGGAGTATCCATTGAAGAGGGTAAAATCAAATATCCATAGTCATTCAAAAATTGATAGAATTAGGGCATTAACAAAGTCACCTATCGATTTAAGAAAAAATTTCATCTAATCGAACATGTTTCGAGAGGATGATAGGCCAAAAATATATTTTTGGAGTATTGCGAAAAATGCAATATTTTCCTTACTATAGTCCAGCTACATATTTGACGAAAAATGTTTTTCCTCTCAAAAAATACTGAAATTATGAGAATAAGGGTTCTTTGATACGACAAATCGATTGGTGTTGTCCATTTTTCGATAAGATAAATGTTTGAAATATTAGGAGAGCATTTAAGTTAAAATAAAACATTCCTACATATAAAAAATGGTACAGACCGAAATAATGGAAGTATTCATTCAATTTTCTGAGCAAGTATCGTCAAACGTCCAATCTATGATATAAAAAAACGGGAGTGCTCTAAAATGATGCGATTCAGAAGTAGAGTGCGTCAAACTTGGAGCATCCAATGAAGAGGGTAAAATCAAATATCCATAGTTATTCAAAAATTGATAGAATTAGGGCATTAACAAAGTCACCTATCGATTTAAGATGAAATTCCATCTAATCGAAGATGTGTCGAGGGGATGATAGGCCAAAAATATATTTTTGGAGTATTGCGAAAAATGCAATATTTTCCTCACTATAGTCCAGCTACATATTTGACGAAAAATGTTTTTCCTCTCAAAAAATACTGAAATTACGAGAATACGGGTTCTTTGATACGACAAATCGACTGGTGTTGTCCATTTTTCGATAAGATAAATGTTTCAAATATTAGGAGAGCATTTAAGTTAAAAGAAAACATGCCTTCATATAAAAAATGGTACAGACCAAAATAATGGAAGTATTCATTCAATTTTCTGAGCAAGTATCGTCAAAGGTCCAATCTATGATATAAAAAATCGGGAGTGCTCTAAAATGATGCGATTCAGAAGTAGAGTGCGTCAAACTTAGAGTATCCAATGAAGAGGGTGAAATCAAATATCCATAGTTATTCAAAAATTGATAGAATGAGGGCATTAACAAAATCACCTATCTATTTTAGATGAAATTTTATCTAATCGAACATGTTTCATGAGGATGATAGGCCAAAAATATATTTTTGGAGTATTGCGAAAAATGCAATAATTTCCTTACTAGTCCAGCTACATATTTGACGAAAAATGTTTTTCCTCTCAAAAAATACTGAAATTATGAGAATAAGGGTTCTTTGATACGACAAATCGACTGGTGTTGTCCATTTTTCGATAAGAATGTTTCAAATATTAGGAGAGCATTTAAGTTAAAATAAAACATTCCTTCATATAAAAAATGGTACAGACCGAAATAATGGAAGTATTCATTCAATTTTTTGAGCAAGTATCGTCAAAGGTCCAATCTATGATATAAAAAATCGGGAGTGCTCTAAAATGATGCGATTCAGAAGTAGAGTGCGTCAAACTTGGAGTATCCAATGAATATGGTAAAATCAAATATCCATAGTTATTCAAAAATTGATAGAATTAGGGCATTAACAAAGTCACCTATCGATTTTACATGAAATTTCATCTAATCGAACATGTTTCGAGAGGATGATAGGCCAAAAATATATTTTGGGAGTATTGCGAAAAATGAAATATTTTCCTTACTATAGTCCAGCTACATATTTGACGAAAAATGTTTTTCCTCTCAAAAAATACTGAAATTATGAGAATAAGGGTTCTTTGATACGACAAATCGACTGGTGTTGTCCATTTTTCGATAAGATAAATGTTTCAAATATTAGGAGAGCATTTAAGTTAAAAGAAAACATGCCTTCATATAAAAAATAGTACAGACCAAAATAATGGAAGTATTCATTCAATTTTCTGAGAAAGTATCGTCAAAGGTCTAATCTATGATATAAAAAATCGGGAGCGCTCTAAAATGATGCGATTCAGAAGTAGAGTGCGTCAAACTTGAAGTATCCAATGAAGTGGGTAAAATCAAATATCCATAGTTATTCAAAAATTGATATAATTAGGGCATTAACAAAGCCACCTATCGATTTTAGATGGAATTTCATCTAATCGAACATGTATCATGAGGATGATAGGCCAAAAATATATTTTGGGAGTATTGCGAAAAATGCAATATTTTCCTTATTATTTACATATTTGACGAAAAATGTTTTTCCTCTCAAAAAATACTGAAATTATGAGAATAAGGGTTCTTTGATACGACAAATCGACTGGTGTTGCCCATTTTTCGATAAGATAAATGTTTCAAATATTAGGAGAGCATTTAAGTTGAAAGAAAACATGCCTTCATATAAAAAATAGTACAGACCAAAATAATGGAAGTATTAATTCAATTTTCTGAGAAAGTATCGTCGAAGGTCCAATCTATGATATAAAAAATCGGAAGTGCTCTAAAATGATGCGATTCAGAAGTAGAGTGCGTCAAACTTGGAGTATCCAATGAAGAGGGTAAAATCAAATATCCATAGTTATTCAAAAATTGATAGAATTAGGGCATTAACAAAGTCACCTATCGATTTTAGATGAAATTTCATCTAATCGAACATGTTTCATGAGGATGATAGGCCAAAAATATATTTTTGGAGTATTGCGAAAAATGCAATAATTTCCTTACTAGTCCAGCTACATATTTGACGAAAAATGTTTTTCCTCTCAAAAAATACTGAAATTATGAGAATAAGGGTTCTTTGATACGACAAATCGACTGGTGTTGTCCATTTTTCGATAAGATAAATGTTTCAAATATTAGGAGAGCATTTAAGTTAAAAGAAAACATGCCTTCATATAAAAAATAGTACAGACCAAAATAATGGAAGTATTCATTCAATTTTCTGAGAAAGTATCGTCAAAGATCCAACCTATGATATAAAAAATCAAGAGTGCTCTAAAATGATGCGATTCAGTAGTAGAGTGCGTCAAACTTGGAGTATCCAATGAAGAGGGTAAAATCAAATATCCATAGTTATTCAAAAATTGATAGAATTAGGGCATTAACAAAGTCACCTATCGATTTTAGATGAAATTTCATCTAATCGAACATGTTTCGAGAGGATGATAGGCCAAAAATATATTTTTGGAGTATTGCGAAAAATGCAATATTTTCCTTACTAGTCCAGCTACATATTTGACGAAAAATGTTTTTCCTCTCAAAACATACTGAAATTATGAGAATAAGGGTTCTTTGATACGACAAATCGACTGGTGTTGTCCATTTTTCGATAAGATAAATGTTTCAAATATTAGGAGAGCATTTAAGTTAAAAGAAAACATGCCTTCATATAAAATATAGTACAGACCAAAATAATGGAAGTATTTATTCAATTTTCTGAGAAAGTATCGTCAAAGGACCAATCTATGATATAAAAAATCGGGAGCGCTCTAAAATGATGCGATTCAGAAGTAGAGTCCGTCAAACTTGGAGTATTCAATGAAGAGGATAAAATCAAATATCCATAGTTATTCAAAAATTGATAGAATTAGGGCATTAACAAAGTCACCTATCGATTTTAGATGAAATTTCATCTAATCGAACATGTTTCGAGAGGATGATAGGCCAAAAATATATTTTTGGAGTATTGCGAAAAATGCAATATTTTCCTTACTATAGTCCAGCTACATATTTGACGAAAAATGTTTTTCCTCTCAAAACATACTGAAATTATGAGAATAAGGGTTCTTTGATACGACAAATCGACTGGTGTTGTCCATTTTTCGATAAGATAAATGTTTCAAATATTAGGAGAGCATTTAAGTTGAAAGAAAACATGCCTTCATATAAAAAATAGTACAGACCAAAATAATGGAAGTATTCATTCAATTTTCTGAGAAAGTATCGTCGAAGGTCCAATCTATGATATAAAAAATCGGAAGTGCTCTAAAATGATGCGATTCAGAAGTAAAGTGCGTCAAACTTGGAGTATCCAATGAAGAGGGTAAAATCAAATATCCATAGTTATTCAAAAATTGATAGAATTAGGGCATTAACAAAGTCACCCATCGATTTTAGATGGAATTTCATCTAATCGAACATGTTTCGAGAGGATGATAGGCCAAAAATATATTTTTGGAGTATTGCGAAAAATGTAATATTTTCCTTACTATAGTCCAGCTACATATTTGACGAAAAATGTTTTTCCTCTCAAAAAATACTGAAATTATGAGAATAAGGGATCTTTGATACGACAAATCGACTGGTGTTGTCCATTTTTCGATAAGATAAATGTTTCAAATATTAGGAGAGCATTTAAGTTAAAAGAAAACATGCCTTCATATAAAAAATAGAACAGACCAAAATAATGGAAGTATTCATTCAATTTTCTGAGAAAGTATCGTCAAAGGTCCAATCTATGATATATAAAATCGGGAGCGCTCTAAAATGATGCGATTTAGAAGTAGAGTGCGTCAAACTTGGAGTATCCAATGAAGAGGGTAAAATCAAATATCCATAGTTATTCAAAAATTGATAGAATTAGGGCATTAACAAAGCCACCTATCGATTTTAGATGAAATTTCATCTAATCGAACATGTTTCATGAGGATGATAGGCCAAAAATATATTTTGGGAGTATTGCGAAAAATGTAATATTTTCCTTACTATAGTCCAGCTACATATTTGACGAAAAATGTTTTTCCTCTCAAAAAATACAGAAATTATGAGAATAAGGGTTCTTTGATACGACAAATCGACTGGTGTTGTCCATTTTTCGATAAGATAAATGTTTCAAATATTAGGAGAGCATTTAAGTTAAAAGAAAACATGCCTTCATATAAAAAATAGTACAGACCAAAATAATGGAAGTATTCATTCAATTTTCTGAGAAAGTATCGTCAAAGATCCAACCTATGATATAAAAAATCAAGAGTGCTCTAAAATGATGCGATTCAGTAGTAGAGTGCGTCAAACTTGGAGTATCCAATGAAGAGGGTAAAATCAAATATCCATAGTTATTCAAAAATTGATAGAATTAGGGCATTAACAAAGTCACCTATCGATTTTAGATGAAATTTCATCTAATCGAACATGTTTCGAGAGGATGATAGGCCAAAAATATATTTTTGGAGTATTGCGAAAAATGCAATATTTTCCTTACTAGTCCAGCTACATATTTGACGAAAAATGTTTTTCCTCTCAAAACATACTGAAATTATGAGAATAAGGGTTCTTTGATACGACAAATCGACTGGTGTTGTCCATTTTTCGATAAGATAAATGTTTCAAATATAAGGAGAGCATTTAAGTTAAAAGAAAACATGCCTTCATATAAAATATAGTACAGACCAAAATAATGGAAGTATTCATTCAATTTTCTGAGAAAGTATCGTCAAAGGTCCAATCTATGATATAAAAAATCGGGAGCGCTCTAAAATGATGCGATTCAGAAGTAGAGTGCGTCAAACTTGGAGTATCCAATGAAGAGGGTAAAATCAAATATCCATAGTTATTCAAAAATTGATAGAATTAGGGCATTAACAAAGTCACCTATCGATTTTAGATGGAATTTCATCTAATCGAACATGTTTCGAGAGGATGATAGGCCAAAAATATATTTTTGGAGTATTGCGAAAAATGTAATATTTTCCTTACTATATATAGTCCAGCTACATATTTGACGAAAAATGTTTTTCCTCTCAAAAAATACTGAAATTATGAGAATAAGGGATCTTTGATACGACAAATCGACTGGTGTTGTCCATTTTTCGATAAGATAAATGTTTCAAATATTAGGAGAGCATTTAAGTTAAAAGAAAACATGCCTTCATATAAAAAATAGTACAGACCAAAATAATGGAAGTATTCATTCAATTTTCTGAGAAAGTATCGTCAAAGGTCCAATCTATGATATAAAAAATCGGGAGCGCTCGAAAATGATGCGATTCAGAAGTAGAGTGCGTCAAACTTGGAGTATCCAATGAAGAGGGTAAAATCAAATATCCATAGTTATTCAAAAATTGATAGAATTAGGGCATTAACAAAGTCACCTATCGATTTTAGATGGAATTTCATCTAATCGAACATGTTTCGAGAGGATGATAGGCCAAAAATATATTTTTGGAGTATTGCGAAAAATGTAATATTTTCCTTACTATAGTCCAGCTACATATTTGACGAAAAATGTTTTTCCTCTCAAAAAATACTGAAATTATGAGAATAAGGGTTCTTTGATACGACAAATCGACTGGTGTTGTCCATTTTTCGATAAGATAAATGTTTCAAATATTAGGAGAGCATTTAAGTTAAAAGAAAACATGCCTTCATATAAAAAATAGTACAGACCAAAATAATGGAAGTATTCATTCAATTTTCTGAGAAAGTATCGTCAAAGGTCCAATCTATGATATAAAAAATCGGCAGCGCTCTAAAATGATGCGATTCAGAAGTAGAGTGCGTCAAACTTGGAGTATCCAATGAAGAGGGTAAAATCAAATATCCATAGTTATTCAAAAATTGATAGAATTAGGGCATTAACAAAGTCACCTATCGATTTTAGATGAAATTTCATCTAATCGAACATGTTTCGAGAGGATGATAGGCCAAAAATATATTTTGGGAGTATTGCGAAAAATGCAATATTTTCCTTCCAGCTACATATTCGACGAAAAATGTTTTTCCTCTCAAAAAATACTGAAATTATGAGAATAAGGGCTCTTTGATAAGACAAATCGACTGGTGTTGTCCATTTTTCGATAAGATAAATGTTTCAAATATTAGGAGAGCATTTAAGTTAAAAGAAAGCATGCCTTCATATAAAAAATAGTACAGACCAAAATAATGGAAGTATTCATTCAATTTTCTGAAAAAGTATCGTCAAAGGTCCAATCTATGATATAAAAAATCGGGAGTGCTCGAAAATGATGCGATTCAGAAGTAGAGTGCGTCAAACTTGGAGTATCCAATGGAGAGGGTAAAATCAAATATCCATAGTTATTCAAAAATTGATAGAATTAGGGCATTAACAAAGCCACCTATTGATTTTAGATGAAATTCCATCTAATCGAACATGTTTCATGAGGATGATAGGCCAAAAATATATTTTGGGAGTATTGCGAAAAATGCAATAGTTTCCTTACTATAGTCCAGCTACATATTTGACGAAAAATGTTTTTCCTCTCAAAAAATACTGAAATTATGAGAATAAGGGTTCTTTGATACGACAAATCGACTGGTGTTGTCCATTTTTTGATAAGATAAATGTTTCAAATATTAGGAGAGCATTTAAGTTAAAAGAAAACATGCCTTCATATAAAAAATAGTACAGACCAAAATAATGGAAGTAGTCATTCAATTTTATGAGAAAGTATCGTCAAAGGTCCAATCTATGATATAAAGAATCGGGAGCGCTCTAAAATGATGCGATTCAGAAGTAGAGTGCGTCAAACTTGGAGTATCCAATGAAGAGGATAAAATCAAATATCCATAGTTATTCAAAAATTGATAGAATTAGGGCATTAACAAAGTCACCTATCGATTTTAGATGAAATTTCATCTAATCGAACATGTTTCAAGAGGATGATAGGCCAAAAATATATTTTGGGAGTATTGCGAAAAATGTAATATTTTCCAGCTACATATTCGACGAAAAATGTTTTTCCTCTCAAAAAATACTGAAATTATGAGAATAAGGGTTCTTTGATAAGACAAATCGACTGGTGTTGTCCATTTTCCGATAAGATAAATGTTTCAAATATTAGGAGAGCATTTAAGTTAAAAGAAAACATGCCTTCATATAAAAAATAGTACAGACCAAAATAATGGAAGTATTCATTCAATTTTCTGAGAAAGTATCGTCAAAGGTCCAATCTATGATATAAAAAATCGGGAGCGCTCTAAAATGATGCGATTCAGAAGTAGAGTGCGTCAAACTTGGAGTATCCAATGAAGAGGGTAAAATCAAATATCCATAGTTATTCAAAAATTGATAGAATTAGGGCATTAACAAAGTCACCTATCGATTTTAGATGAAATTTCATCTAATCGAACATGTTTCGAGAGGATGATAGGCCAAAAATATATTTTGGGAGTATTGCGAAAAATGTAATATTTTCCTTACTATAGTCCAGCTACATATTTGACGAAAAATGTTTTTCCTCTCAAAAAATACTGAAATTATGAGAATAAGGGTTCTTTGATACGACAAATCGACTGGTGTTGTCCATTTTTCGATAAGATAAATGTTTCAAATATTAGGAGAGCATTTAAGTTAAAAGAAAACATGCCTTCATATAAAAAATAGTACAGACCAAAATAACGGAAGTATTCATTCAATTTTCTAAGAAAGTATCGTCAAAGGTGCAATCTTTGATATAAAAAAACGGGAGTGCTCTAAAATGATGCGATTCAGAAGTAGAGTGCGTCAAACTTGGAGTATCCAATGAAGAGGGTAAAATCAAATATCCATAGTTATTCAAAAATTGATAGAATTAGGGCATTAACAAAGTCACCTATCGATTTAAGATGAAATTCCATCTAATCGAACATGTGTCGAGGGGATGATAGGCCAAAAATATATTTTTGGAGTATTGCGAAAAATGCAATATTTTCCTTACTATAGTCCAGCTACATATTTGACGAAAAATGTTTTTCCTCTCAAAAAATACTGAAATTATGAGAATAAGGGTTCTGTGATACGACAAATCGACTGGTGTTGTCCATTTTTCGATAAGATAAATGTTTCAAATATTAGGAGAGCATTTAAGTTCAAAGAAAACATGCCTTCATATAAAAAATAGTACAGACCAAAATAATGGAAGTATTCATTCAATTTTCTGAGGAAGTATCGTCAAAGATCCAATCTATGATATAAAAAATCAAGAGTGCTCTAAAATGATGCGATTCAGTAGTAGAGTGCGTCAAACTTGGAGTATCCAATGAAGAGGGTAAAATCAAATATCCATAGTTATTCAAAAATTGATAATTAGGGCATTAACCAAGTCACCTATCGATTTTAGATGATATTTCATCTAATCGAACATGTTTCGAGAGGATGATAGGCCAAAAATATATTTTTGGAGTATTGCGAAAAATGCAATATTTTCCTTACTAGTCCAGCTACATATTTGACGAAAAATGTTTTTCCTCTCAAAAAATACTGAAATTATGAGAATAAGGGTTCTTTGATACGACAAATCGACTGGTGTTGTCCATTTTTCGATAAGATAAATGTTCCAAATATTAGGAGAGCATTTAAGTTAAAAGAAAACATGCCTTCATATAAAAAATAGTACAGACCAAAATAATGGAAGTATTCATTCAATTTTCTGAGAAAGTATCGTCAAAGGTCCAATCTATGATATAAAAAATCGGGAGTGCTCTAAAATGATGCGATTCAGAAGTAGAGTGCGTCAAACTTGGAGTATCCAATGAAGAGGGTAAAATCAAATATCCATAGTTATTCAAAAATTGATAGAATTAGGGCATTAACAAAGTCACCTATCGATTTTAGATGGAATTTCATCTAATCGAACATGTTTCGAGAGGATGATAGGCCAAAAATATATTTTTGGAGTATTGCGAAAAATGTAATATTTTCCTTACTATGTCCAGCTACATATTTGACGAAAAATGTTTTTCCTCTCAAAAAATACTGAAATTATGAGAATAAGGGTTCTTTGATACGACAAATCGACTGGTGTTGTCCATTTTTCGATAAGATAAATGTTCCAAATATTAGGAGAGCATTTAAGTTAAAAGAAAACATGCCTTCATATAAAAAATAGTACAGACCAAAATAATGGAAGTATTCATTCAATTTTCTAAGAAAGTATCGTCAAAGGTCCAATCTATGATATAAAAAATCGGGAGCGCTCTAAAATGATGCGATTCAGAAGTAGAGTGCGTCAAACTTGGAGTATCCAATAAAGAGGATAAAATCAAATATCCATAGTTATTCAAAAATTGATAGAATTAGGGCATTAACAAAGTCACCTATCGATTTTAGATGGAATTTCATCTAATCGAACATGTTTCGAGAGGATGATAGGCCAAAAATATATTTTTGGAGTATTGCGAAAAATGTAATATTTTCCTTACTATATATAGTCCAGCTACATATTTGACGAAAAATGTTTTTCCTCTCAAAAAATACTGAAATTATGAGAATAAGGGTTCTTTGATACGACAAATCGACTGGTGTTGTCCATTTTTCGATAAGATAAATGTTTCAAATATTAGGAAAGCATTTAAGTTAAAAGAAAACATGCCTTCATATAAAAAATAGTACAGACCAAAATAATGGAAGTATTCATTCAATTTTCTGAGAAAGTATCGTCAAAGGTCCAATCTATGATATAAAAAATCGGGAGCGCTCTAAAATGATGCGATTCAGAAGTAGAGTGCGTCAAACTTGGAGTATCCAATGAAGAGGGTAAAATCAAATATCCATAGTTATTCAAAAATTGATAGAATTAGGGCATTAACAAAGTCACCTATCGATTTTAGATGAAATTTCATCTAATCGAACATGTTTCGAGAGAATGATAGGCCAAAAATATATTTTGGGAGTATTGCGAAAAATGTAATATTTTCCTTACTATAGTCCAGCTACATATTTGACGAAAAATGTTTTTCCTCTCAAAAAATACTGAAATTATGAGAATAAGGGTTCTTTGATAAGACAAATCGACTGGTGTTGTCCATTTTTCGATAAGATAAATGTTTCAAATATTAGGAGAGCATTTAAGTTAAAAGAAAACATGCCTTCATATAAAAAATAGTACAGACCAAAATTATAGAAGTATTCATTCAATTTTCTGAGAAAGTATCGTCAAAGGTCCAATCTATGATATAAAAAATCGGGAGCGCTCGAAAATGATGCGATTCAGAAGTAGAGTGCGTCAAACTTGGAGTATCCAATGGAGAGGGTAAAATCAAATATCCATAGTTATTCAAAAATTGATAGAATTAGGGCATTAACAAAGCCACCTATCGATTTTAGATGAAATTTCATCTAATCGAACATGTTTCGAGAGGATGATAGGCCAAAAATATATTTTGGGAGTATTGCGAAAAATGCAATATTTTCCTTACTATAGTCCAGCTACATATTCGACGAAAAATGTTTTTCCTCTCAAAAAATACAGAAATTATGAGAATAAGGGTTCTTTGATAAGACAAATCGACTGGTGTTGTCCATTTTTCGATAAGATAAATGTTTCAAATATTAGGAGAGCATTTAAGTTAAAAGAAAACATGCCTTCATATAAAAAATAGTACAGACCAAAATAATGGAAGTATTCATTCAATTTTCTGAGAAAGTATCGTCAAAGGTCCAATCTATGATATAAAAAATCGGGAGTGCTCTAAAATGATGCGATTCAGAAGTAGAGTGCGTCAAACTTGGAGTATCCAATGAAGAGGGTAAAATCAAATATCCATAGTTATTCAAAAATTGATAGAATTAGGGCATTAACAAAGTCACCTATCGATTTTAGATGAAATTTCATCTAATCGAACATGTTTCGAGAGGATGATTGGCCAAAAATATATTTTGGGAGTATTGCGAAAAATGTAATATTTTCCTTACTATAGTCCAGCTACATATTTGACGAAAAATGTTTTTCCTCTCAAAAAATACTGAAATTATGAGAATAAGGGTTCTTTGATAAGACAAATCGACTGGTGTTGTCCATTTTTCGATAAGATAAATGTTTCCAATATTAGGAGAGCATTTAAGTTAAAAGAAAACATGCTTTCATATAAAAAATAGTACAGACCAAAATAATGGAAGTATTCATTCAATTTTCTGAGAAAGTATCGTCAAAGGTCCAATCTATGATATAAAAAATCGGGAGCGCTCTAAAATGATGCGATTCAGAAGTAGAGTGCGTCAAACTTGGAGTATCCAATGAAGAGGATAAAATCAAATATCCATAGTTATTCAAAAATTGATAGAATTAGGGCATTAACAAAGTCACCTATCGATTTTAGATGAAGTTTCATCTAATCGAACTTGTTTCGAGAGGATGATAGGCCAAAAATATATTTTGGGAGTATTGCGAAAAATGTAATATTTTCCTTACTATAGTCCAGCTACATATTTGACGATAAAATGTTTTTCCTCTCAAAAAATACTGAAATTATGAGAATAAGGGTTCTTTGATAAGACAAATCGACTGGTGTTGTCCATTTTTCGATAAGATAAATGTTTCAAATATTAGGAGAGCATTTAAGTTAAAAGAAAACATGCCTTCATATAAAAAATAGTACAGACCAAAATAATGGAAGTATTCATTCAATTTTCTGAGAAAGTATCGTCAAAGGTCCAATCTATGATATAAAAAATCGGGAGCGCTCGAAAATGATGCGATTCAGAAGTAGAGTGCGTCAAACTTGGAGTATCCAATGAAGAGGGTAAAATCAAATATCCATAGTTATTCAAAAATTGATAGAATTAGGGCATTAACAAAGTCACCTATCGATTTAAGATGGAATTTCATCTAATCGAACATGTTTCGAGAGGATGATAGGCCAAAAATATATTTTTGGAGTATTGCGAAAAATGTAATATTTTCCTTACTATAGTCCAGCTACATATTTGACGAAAAATGTTTTTCCTCTCAAAAAATACTGAAATTATGAGAATAAGGGTTCTTTGATACGACAAATCGACTGGTGTTGTCCATTTTTCGATAAGATAAATGTTTCAAATATTAGGAGAGCATTTAAGTTAAAAGAAAACATGCCTTCATATAAAAAATAGTACAGACCAAAATAATGGAAGTATTCATTCAATTTTCTGAGAAAGTATCGTCAAAGGTCCAATCTATGATATAAAAAATCGGGAGCGCTCTAAAATGATGCGATTCAGAAGTAGAGTGCGTCAAACTTGGAGTATCCAATGAAGAGGGTAAAATCAAATATCCATAGTTATTCAAAAATTGATAGAATTAGGGCATTAACAAAGTCACCTATCGATTTTAGATGAAATTTCATCTAATCGAACATGTTTCGAGAGAATGATAGGCCAAAAATATATTTTGGGAGTATTACGAAAAATGTAATATTTTCCTTACTATAGTCCAGCTACATATTTGACGAAAAATGTTTTTCCTCTCAAAAAATACTGAAATTATGAGAATAAAGGTTCTTTGATAAGACAAATCGACTGGTGTTGTCCATTTTTCGATAAGATAAATGTTTCAAATATTAGGAGAGCATTTAAGTTAAAAGAAAACATGCCTTCAAATGAAAAATAGTACAGACCAAAATTATAGAAGTATCCATTCAATTTTCTGAGAAAGTATCGTCAAAGGTCCAATCTATGATATAAAAAATCGGGAGCGCTCGAAAATGATGCGATTCAGAAGTAGAGTGCGTCAAACTTGGAGTATCCAATGGAGAGGGTAAAATCAAATATCCATAGTTATTCAAAAATTGATAGAATTAGGGCATTAACAAAGCCACCTATCGATTTTAGATGAAATTCCATCTAATCGAACATGTTTCATGAGGATGATAGGCCAAAAATATATTTTGGGAGTATTGCGAAAAATGCAATAGTTTCCTTACTATAGTCCAGCTACATATTTGACGAAAAATGTTTTTCCTCTCAAAAAATACTGAAATTATGAGAATAAGGGTTCTTTGATACAACAAATCGACTGGTGTTGTGCATTTTTCGATAAGATAAATGTTTCAAATATTAGGAGAGCATTTAAGTTAAAAGAAAACATGCCTTCATATAAAAAATAGTACAGACCAAAATAATGGAAGTATTCATTCAATTTTCTGAGAAAGTATCGTCAAAGGTCCAATCTATGATATAAAAAATCGGAAGCGCTCTAAAATGATGCGATTTAGAAGTAGAGTGCGTCAAACTTGGAGTATCCAATGAAGAGGATAAAATCAAATATCCATAGTTATTCAAAAATTGATAGAATTAGGGCATTAACAAAGTCACCTATCGATTTTAGATGAAATTTCATCTAATCGAACATGTTTCGAGAGGATGATAGGCCAAAAATATATTTTGGGAGTATTGCGAAAAATGTAATATTTTCCTTACTATAGTCCAGCTACATATTCGACGAAAAATGTTTTTCCTCTCAAAAAATACTGAAATTATGAGAATAAGGGTTCTTTGAAATGAAATTTCATCTAATCGAACATGTTTCGAGAGGATGATAGGCCAAAAATATATTTTGGGAGTATTGCGAAAAATGTAATATTTTCCTTACTATATATAGTCCAGCTACATATTCGACGAAAAATGTTTTTCCTCTCAAAAAATACTGAAATTATGAGAATAAGGGTTCTTTGATAAGACAAATCGACTGGTGTTGTCCATTTTTCGATAAGATAAATGTTTCAAATATTAGGAGAGCATTTAAGTTAAAAGAAAACATGCCTTCATATAAAAAATAGTACAGACCAAAATAATGGAAGTATTCATTCAATTTTCTGAGAAAGTATCGTCAAAGGTCCAATCTATGATATAAAAAATCGGGAGCGCTCGAAAATGATGCGATTCAGAAGTAGAGTGCGTCAAACTTGGAGTATCCAATGAAGAGGGTAAAATCAAATATCCATAGTTATTCAAAAATTGATAGAATTAGGGCATTAACAAAGTCACCTATCGATTTTAGATGGAATTTCATCTAATCGAACATGTTTCGAGAGGATGATAGGCCAAAAATATATTTTTGGAGTATTGCGAAAAATGTAATATTTTCCTTACTATAGTCCAGCTACATATTTGACGAAAAATGTTTTTCCTCTCAAAAAATACTGAAATTATGAGAATAAGGGTTCTTTGATAAGACAAATCGACTGGTGTTGTCAATTTTTCGATAAGATAAATGTTTCAAATATTAGGAGAGCATTTAAGTTAAAAGAAAACATGCCTTCATATAAAAAATAGTACAGACCAAAATAATGGAAGTATTCATTCAATTTTCTGAGAAAGTATCGTCAAAGGTCCAATCTATGATATAAAAATTCGGGAGCGCTCTAAAATGATGCGTATCAGAAGTAGAGTGCGTCAAACTTGGAGTATCCAATGAAGAGGGTAAAATCAAATATCCATAGTTATTCAAAATTTGATAGAATTAGGGCATTAACAAAGTCACCTATCGATTTTAGATAAAATTTCATCTAATCGAACATGTTTCGAGAGGATGATAGGCCAAAAATATATTTTGGGAGTATTGCGAAAAATGTAATATTTTCCTTACTATAGTCCAGCTACATATTTGACGAAAAATGTTTTTCCTCTCAAAAAATACTGAAATTATGAGAATAAGGGTTCTTTGATAAGACAAATCGACTGGTGTTGTCAATTTTTCGATAAGATAAATGTTTCAAATATTAGGAGAGCATTTAAGTTAAAAGAAAACATGCCTTCATATAAAAAATAGTACAGACCAAAATTATAGAAGTATTCATTCAATTTTCTGAGAAAGTATCGTCAAAGGTCCAATCTATGATATAAAAAATCGGGAGCGCTCGAAAATGATGCGATTCAGAAGTAGAGTGCGTCAAATTTGGAGTATCCAATGAAGAGGGTAAAATCAAATATCCATAGTTATTCAAAAATTGATAGAATTAGGGCATTAACAAAGCCACCTATCGATTTTAGAGGAAATTCCATCTAATCGAACATGTTTCATGAGGATGATAGGCCAAAAATATATTTTGGGAGTATTGCGAAAAATGCAATAGTTTCCTTACTATAGTCCAGCTACATATTTGACGAAAAATGTTTTTCATCTCAAAAAATACTGAAATTATGAGAATAAGGGTTCTTTGATACGACAAATCGACTGGTGTTGTCCATTTTTCGATAAGATAAATGTTTCAAATATTAGGAGAGCATTTAAGTTAAAAGAAAACATCCCTTCATATAAAAAATAGTACAGACCAAAATAATGGAAGTATTCATTCAATTTTCTGAGAAAGTATCGTCAAAGGTCCAATCTATGATATGAAAAATCGGGTGCGCTCTAAAATGATGCGATTCAGAAGTAGAGTGCGTCAAACTTGGAGTATCCAATGAAGAGGGTAAAATCAAATATCCATAGTTATTCAAAAATTGATAGAATTAGGGCATTAACAAAGCCACCTATCGATTTTAGATGAAATTTCATCTAATCGAACATGTTTCATGAGGATGATAGGCCAAAAATATATTTTGGGAGTATTGCGAAAAATGAAATATTTTCCTTACTATAGTCCAGCTACATATTTGACGAAAAATGTTTTTCCTCTCAAAAAATACTGAAATTATGAGAATAAGGGTTCTTTGAAACGACAAATCGACTGGTGTTGTCCATTTTTCGATAAGATAAATGTTTCAAATATTAGGAGAGCATTTAAGTTAAAAGAAAACATGCCTTCATTTAAAAAATAGTACAGACCAAAATAATGGAAGTATTCATTCAACTTTCTGAGAAAGTATCGTCAAAGATCCAATCTATGATATAAAAAATCAAGGGTGCTCTAAAATGATGCGATTCAGTAGTAGAGTGCGTCAAACTTGGAGTATCCAATGAAGAGGGTAAAATCAAATTTCCATAGTTATTCAAAAATTGATTGATTTAGGGCATTAACAAAGTCACCTATCGATTTTAGATGAAATTTCATCTAATCGAACATGTTTCGAGAGGATGATAGGCCAAAAATATATGTTTGGAGTATTGCGAAAAATGCAATATTTTCCTTACTAGTCCAGCTACATATTTGACGAAAAATGTTTTTCCTCTCAAAACATACTGAAATTATGAGAATAAGGGTTCTTTGATACGACAAATCGACTGGTGTTGTCCATTTTTCGATAAGATAAATGTTTCAAATATTAGGAGAGCATTTAAGTCAAAAGAAAACATGCCTACATATGAAAAATAGTACAGACCAAAATAATGGAAGTATTCATTCAATTCTCTGAGAAAGTATCGTCAAAGGTCCAATCTATGATATAAAAAATCGGGAGTGCTCTAAAATGATGCGATTCAGAAGTAGAGTGCGTCAAATTTGGAGTATCCAATGAAGAGGGTAAAATCAAATATCCATAGTTATTCAAAAATTGATAGAATTAGGGCATTAACAAAGTCACCTATCGATTTAAGATGAAATTTCATCTAATCGAACATGTGTCGAGGGGATGATAGGCCAAAAATATATTTTTGGAGTATTGCGAAAAAGGCAATATTTTCCTTACTATAGTCCAGCTACATATTTGACGAAAAATGTTTTTCCTCTCAAAAAATACTGAAATTATGAGAATAAGGGTTCTTTGATACGACAAATCGACTGGTGTTGTCCATTTTTCGATAAGATAAATGTTTCAAATATTAGGAGAGCATTTAAGTCAAAAGAAAACATGCCTTCATATAAAAATGGTACAGACCAAAATAATGGAAGTATTCATTCAATTTTCTGAGCAAGTATCGACAAAGGTCCAATCTATGATATAAAAAATCGGGAGTGCTCTAAAATGATGCGATTCAGAAGTAGAGTGCGTCAAACTTGGAGTATTCAATGAAGAGGGTAAAATCAAATATCCATAGTTATTCAAAAATTGATAGAATTAGGGCATTAACAAAGTCACCTATCGATTTAAGATGAAATTTCATCTAATCGAACATGTGTCGAGGGGATGATAGGCCAAAAATATATTTTTGGAGTATTGCGAAAAAGGCAATATTTTCCTTACTATAGTCCAGCTACATATTTGACGAAAAATGTTTTTCCTCTCAAAAAATACTGAAATTATGAGAATAAGGGTTCTTTGATACGACAAATCGACTGGTGTTGTCCATTTTTCGATAAGATAAATGTTTCAAATATTAGGAGAGCATTTAAGTCAAAAGAAAACATGCCTTCATATAAAAATGGTACAGACCAAAATAATGGAAGTATTCATTCAATTTTCTGAGCAAGTATCGACAAAGGTCCAATCTATGATATAAAAAATCGGGAGTGCTCTAAAATGATGCGATTCAGAAGTAGAGTGCGTCAAACTTGGAGTATTCAATGAAGAGGGTAAAATCAAATATCCATAGTTATTCAAAAATTGATAGAATTAGGGCATTAACAAAGTCATCTATCGATTTTAGATGAAATTTCATCTAATCGAACATGTTTCGAGAGGATGATAGGCCAAAAATATATTTTTGGAGTATTGCGAGAAATGCAATATTTTCCTTACAGTCCTCCAGCTACATATTTGACGAAAAATGTTCTTTCTCTCAAAAAATACTGAAATTATGAGAATAAGGCTTCTTTGTTACGACAAATCGACTGGTGTTGTCCATTTTTCGATAAGATAAATGTTTTAAATATTAGGAGAGCATTTAAGTTAAAAGAAACCATGCCTTCATATAAAAAATAGTACAGACCAAAATAATGGAAGTATTCATTCAATTTTCCAAGCAAATATCGTCAAAGGTCCAATATATGATATAAAAAATCGGGAGTGCTCTAAAATGATGCGATTCAGAAGTAGAGTGCGTCAAACTTGGAGTATCCAATGAAGAGGGTAAAATCAAATATCCATAGTTATTCAAAAATTGATAGAATTAGGGCATTGACAAAGTGACCTATCAATTTTAGATGAAATTTCATCTAATCGAACATGTTTCGAGAGGATGACAGGCCAATAATATATTTTGGGAGTATTGCGAAAAATGCAATATTTTCCTTACTAGTCCAGCTACATATTTGACGAAAAATGTTTTTCCTCTCAAAAAATACTGAAATTATGAGAATAAGGGTCCTTTGATACGACAAATCGACTGGTGTTGTCCATTTTTCGATAAGATAAATTTTTCAAATATTAGGAGAGCATTTAAGTTAAAAGAAAACATGCCTCCATATAAAAAATAGTACAGACCAAAATAATGGAAGTATTCATTCAATTTCATGAGGAAGTATCGTCAAATGTCCAATCTATGATATAAAAGATAATGAGTGCTCTAAAATGATGCGATTCAAAAGTAGAGTGCTCTAAAATGATGCGATTCAGAAGTAGAGTGCGTCAAACTTGGAGTATCCAATGAAGAGGGTAAAATCAAATATCCATAGTTATTCAAAAATTGATAGAATTAGGGCATTAACAAAGTCACCTATCGATTTTAGATGAAATTTCATCTAATCGAACATGTTTCATGAGGATGATAGGCCAAAAATATATTTTTGGAGTATTGCGAAAAATGGGCATTAACAAAGTCACCTATCGATTTCAGATGAAATTTCATCTAACCGAACATGTTTCGAGATGATGATAGGCCAAAAATATATTTTTGGAGTATTGCGAAAAATGCAATATTTTCCTTACTATAGTCCAGCTACATATTTGACGAAAAAAGTTTTTCCTCTCAAAAAATACTGAAATTATGAGAATAAGGGTTCTTTGATACGACAAATCGACTGGTGTTGTCCATTTTTCGATAAGATAAATGTTTCAAATATTAGGAGAGCATTTAAGTCAAAAGAAAACATGCCTTCATATAAAAATGGTACAGACCAAAATAATGAAAGTATTCATTCAATTTTCTGAGCAAGTATCGACAAAGGTCCAATCTATGATATAAAAAATCGGGAGTGCTCTACAATGATGCGATTCAGAAGTAGAGTGCGTCAAACTTGGAGTATTCAATGAAGAGGGTAAAATCAAATATCCATAGTTATTCAAAAATTGATAGAATTAGGGCATTAACAAAGTCATCTATCGATTTTAGATAAAATTTCATCTAATCGAACATGTTTCGAGAGGATGATAGGCCAAAAATATATTTTGGGAATATTGCGAAAAATGCAATATTTTCCTTACTATAGTCCAGCTACATATTTGACGAAAAATGTTTTTCCTCTCAAAAAATACTGAAATTATAAGAATAAGGGTTCTTTGATACGACAAATCGACTGGTGTTGCCCATTTTTCGATAAGATGAATGTTTCAAATATTAGGAGAGCATTTAAGTTAAAAGAAAACATGCCTTCATATAAAAAATAGTACAGACCAAAATAATGGAAGTATTCATTCAATTTTCTGAGCAAGTATCGTCAAAGGTCCAATCTATGATATAAAAAATCATCAGTGCTCTAAAATAATGCGATTCAGAAGTAGAGTGCGTCAAACTTGGAGTATCCACTGAAGAGGGTAAAATCAAATATCCATAGTTATTCAAAAATTGATAGAATTAGGGCATTAACAAAGTCACCTATCGATTTCAGATGAAATTTCATCTAACCGAACATGTTTCGAGATGATGATAGGCCAAAAATATATTTTTGGAGTATTGCGAAAAATACAATATATTACTTACTATAGTCCAGCTACATATTTGACGAAAAATGTTTTTCCTCTCAAAAAATACTGAAATTATGAGAATAAGGGTTCTTTGATACGACAAATCGACTGGTGTTGTCCATTTTTCGATAAGATAAATGTTTCAAATATTAGGAGAGCATTTAAGTCAAAAGAAAACATGCCTTCATATAAAAATGGTACAGACCAAAATAATGGAAGTATTCATTCAATTTTCTGAGCAAGTATCGACAAAGGTCCAATCTATGATATAAAAAATCGGGAGTGCTCTAAAATGATGCGATTCAGAAGTAGAGTGCGTCAAACTTGGAGTATCCAATGAAGAGGGTAAAATCAAATATCCATAGTTATTCAAAAATTGATAGAATTAGGGCATTAACAAAGTCATCTATCGATTTTAGATGAAATTTCATCTAATCGAACATGTTTCGAGAGGATGATAGGCCAAAAATATATTTTGGGAGTATTGCGAAAAATGCAATATTTTCCTTACATATTTGACGAAAAATGTTTTTCCTCTCAAAAAATACTGAAATTATGAGAATAAGGGTTCTTTGATACGACAAATCGACTGGTGTTGTCCATTTTTCGATAAGATAAATGTTTCAAATATTAGGAGAGCATTTAAGTTAAAAGAAAACATCCCTTCATATAAAAAATAGTACAGACCAAAATAATGGAAGTATTCATTCAATTTTCTAAGAAAGTATCGTCAAAGGTCCAATCTATGATATAAAAAATCGGGAGTGCTCTAAAATGATGCGATTCAGAAGTAGAGTGCGTCAAACTTGGAGTATCCAATGAAGAGGGTGAAATCAAATATCCATAGTTATTCAAAAATTGATAGAATTAGGGCATTAACAAAGTCACCTATCGATTTAAGATGAAATTCCATCTAATCGAACATGTGTCGAGGGGATGATAGGCCAAAAATATATTTTGGGAGTATTGCGAAAAATGCACTAGTTTCCTTACTATAGTCTAGCTACATATTTGACGAAAAATGTTTTTCCTCTCAAAAAATACTGAAATTATGAGAATAAGGGTTCTTTGATACGACAAATCGACTGGTGTTGTCCATTTTTCGATAAGATAAATGTTTCAAATATTAGGAGAGCATTTAAGTTAAAAGAAAACATCCCTTCATATAAAAAATAGTACAGACCAAAATAATGGAAGTATTCATTCAACTTTCTGAGAAAGTATCGTCAAAGATCCAATCTATGATATAAAAAATCAAGAGTGCTCTAAAATGATGCGATTCAGTAGTAGAGTGCGTCAAACTTGGAGTATCCAATGAAGAGGGTAAAATCAAATTTCCATAGTTATTCAAAAATTGATTGAATTAGGGCATTAACAAAGTCACCTATCGATTTTAGATGAAATTTCATCTAATCGAACATGTGTCGAGAGGATGATAGGCCAAAAATATATGTTTGGAGTATTGCGAAAAATGCAATATTTTCCTTACTAGTCCAGCTACATATTTGACGAAAAATGTTTTTCCTCTCAAAACATACTGAAATTATGAGAATAAGGGTTCTTTGATACGACAAATCGACTGGTGTTGTCCATTTTTCGATAAGATAAATGTTTCAAATATTAGGAGAGCATTTAAGTTCAAAGAAAACATGCCTTCATATAAAAAATGGTACAGACTAAAATTATAGAAGTATTCATTCAATTTTCTGAGAAAGTATCGTCAAAGGTCCAATCTATGATATAAAAAATCGGGAGCGCTCGAAAATGATGCGATTCAGAAGTAGAGTGCGTCAAATTTGGAGTATCCAATGAAGAGGGTAAAATCAAATATCCATAGTTATTCAAAAATTGATAGAATTAGGGCATTAACAAAGTCACCTATCGATTTAAGATGAAATTCCATCTAATCGAACATGTGTCGAGGGGATGATAGGCCAAAAATATATTTTTGGAGTATTGCGAAAAAGGCAATATTTTCCTTACTATACTCCAGCTACATATTTGACGAAAAATGTTTTTCCTCTCAAAAAATACTGAAATTATGAGAATAAGGGTTCTTTGATACGACAAATCGACTGGTGTTGTCCATTTTTCGATAAGATAAATGTTTCAAATATTCGGAGAGCATTTAAGTTAAAAGAAAACATCCCTTCATATAAAAAATAGTACAGACCAAAATAATGGAAGTATTCATTCAATTTTCTGAGAAAGTATCGTCAAAGGTCCAATCTATGATATAAAAAATCGGGAGTGCTCTAAAATGATGCGATTCAGAAGTAGAGTGCGTCAAACTTGGAGTATCCAATGAAGAGGGTAAAATCAAATATCCATAGGTATTCAAAAATTGATAGAATTAGGGCATTAACGAAGTCACCTATCGATTTAAGATGAAATTTCATCTAATCGAACATGTGTCGAGGGGATGATAGGCCAAAAATATATTTTTGGAGTATTGCGAAAAATGCAATATTTTCCTTACTATAGTCCAGCTACATATTTGACGAAAAATGTTTTTCCTCTCAAAAAATACTGAAATTATGAGAATAAGGTTTCTTTGATACGACAAATCGACTGGTGTTGTCCATTTTTCGATAAGATAAATGTTTCAAATATTAGGAGAGCATTTAAGTCAAAAGAAAACATGCCTTCATATAAAAATGGTACAGACCAATATAATGGAAGTATTCATTCAATTTTCTGAGCAAGTATCGACAAAGGTCCAATCTATGATATAAAAAATCGGGAGTGCTCTAAAATGATGCGATTCAGAAGTAGAGTGCGTCAAACTTGGAGTATTCAATGAAGAGGGTAAAATCAAATATCCATAGTTATTCAAAAATTGATAGAATTAGGGTATTAACAAAGTCATCTATCGTTTTTAGATGAAATTTCATCTAATCGAACATGTTTCGAGAGGATGATAGGCCAAAAATATATTTTTGGAGTATTGCGAAAAATGCAATATTTTCCTTACTATAGTCCAGCTACATATTTGACGAAAAATGTTTTTCCTCTCAAAAAATACTGAAATTATGAGAATAAGGGTACTTTGATACGACAAATCGACTGGTGTTGTCCAGTTTCGATAAGATAAATGTTTCAAATATTAGGAGAGCATTTAAGTCAAAAGAAAACATGCCTTCATATAAAAAATAGTACAGACCAAAATAATGGAAGTATTCATTCAATTTTCTGAGAAAGTATCGTCAAAGGTCCAATCTATGATATAAAAAATCATCAGTGCTCTAAAATGATGCGATTCAGAAGTAGTTTGCGTCAAACTTGGAGTATCCATTGAAGAGGGTAAAATCAAATATCCATAGTTATTCAAAAATTGATAGAATTAGGGCATTAACAAAGTCACCTACCGATTTTAGATGAAATTCCATCTAATCGAATATGTTTCGAGAGGATGATAGGCCAAAAATATATTTTTGGAGTATTGCGAAAAATACAATATATTCCTTACTATAGTCCAGCTACATATTTGACGAAAAATGTTTTTCCTCTCAAAAAATACTGAAATTAAGAGAATACAGGTTCTTTGATACGACGAATCGACTGGTGTTGTCCATTTTTCGATAAGATAAATGTTTCAAATATTAGGAGAGCTTTTAAGTTAAAAGAAAACATGCCTTCATATAAAAAATAGTACAGACCAAAATAATGGAAGTATTCATTCAATTCTCTGAGAAAGTATCGTCAAAGGTCCAATCTATGATATAAAAAATCGGGAGTGCTCTAAAATGATGCGATTCAGAAGTAGAGTGCGTCAAACTTGGAGTATCCAATGAAGAGGGTAAAATCAAATATCCATAGTTATTCAAAAATTGATAGAATTAGGGCATTGACAATGTCACCTATCAATTTTAGATGAAATTTCATTTAATCGAACATGTTTCGAGAGGATGACAGGCCAATAATATATTTTGGGAGTATTGCGAAAAATGCAATATTTTCCTTACAGTCCAGCTACATATTTGACGAAAAATGTTTTTTCTCTCAAAAAATACTGAAATTATGAGAATAAGGCTTCTTTGTTACGATAAATCGACTGGTGTTGTCCATTTTTCGATAAGATAAATGTTTTAAATATTAGGAGAGCATTTAAGTTAAAAGAAACCATGCCTTCATATAAAAAATAGTACAGACCAAAATAATGGAAGTATTCATTCAATTTTCTAAGCAAATATCGTCAAAGGTCCAATCTATGATATAAAAAATCGGGAGTGCTCTAAAATGATGCGATTCAGAAGTAGAGTGCGTCAAACTTGGAGTATCCAATGAAGAGGGTAAAATCAAATATCCATAGTTATTCAAAAATTGATAGAATTAGGGCATTAACAAAGTCACCTATCGATTTCAGATGAAATTTCATCTAACCGAACATGTTTCGAGATGATGATAGGCCAAAAATATATTTTTGCTACATATTTGACGAAAAATGTTTTTCCTCTCAAAAAATACTGAAATTATGAGAATAAGGGTTCTTTGACACGACAAATCGACTGGTGTTGTCCATTTTTCGATAAGATAAATGTTTCAAATATTAGGAGAGCATTTAAGTCAAAAGAAAACATGCCTTCATATAAAAATGGTACAGACCAAAATAATGGAAGTATTCATTCAATTTTCTGAACAAGTATCGACAAAGGTCCAATCTATGATATAAAAAATCGGGAGTGCTCTACAATGATGCGATTCAGAAGTAGAGTGCGTCAAACTTGGAGTATTCAATGAAGAGGGTAAAATCAAATATCCATAGTTATTCAAAAATTGATAGAATTAGGGCATTAACAAAGTCATCTATCGATTTTAGATAAAATTTCATCTAATCGAACATGTTTCGAGAGGATGATAGGCCAAAAATATATTTTGGGAATATTGCGAAAAATGCAATATTTTCCTTACTATAGTCCAGCTACATATTTGACGAAAAATGTTTTTCCTCTCAAAAAATACTGAAATTATGAGAATAAGGGTTCTTTGATACGACAAATCGACTGGTGTTGCCCATTTTTCGATAAGATGAATGTTTCAAATATTAGGAGAGCATTTAAGTTAAAAGAAAACATGCCTTCATATAAAAAATAGTACAGACCAAAATAATGGAAGTATTCATTCAATTTTCTGAGCAAGTATCGTCAAAGGTCCAATCTATGATATAAAAAATCGGGAGTGCTCTAAAATGATGCGATTCAGAAGTAGAGTGCGTCAAACTTGGAGTATCCAATGAAGAGGGTAAAATCAAATATCCATAGTTATTCAAAAATTGATAGAATTAGGGCATTAACAAAGTCACCTATCGATTTCAGATGAAATTTCATCTAACCGAACATGTTTCGAGATGATGATAGGCCAAAAATATATTTTTGGAGTATTGCGAAAAATACAATATATTCCTTACATATTTGACGAAAAATGTTTTTCCTCTCAAAAAATACTGAAATTATGAGAACAAGGGTTCTTTGATACGACAAATCGACTGGTGTTGTCCATTTTTCGATAAGATAAATGTTTCAAATATTAGGAGAGCAATTAAGTTAAAAGAAAACATCCCTTCATATAAAAAATAGTACAGACCAAAATAATGGAAGTATTCATTCAATTTTCTGAGCAAGTATCGTCAAAGGTCCAATCTATGATATAAAAAATCGGGAGTGCTCTAAAATGATGCGATTCAGAAGTAGAGTGCGTCAAACTTGGAGTATCCAATGAAGAGGGTGAAATCAAATATCCATAGTTATTCAAAAATTGATAGAATTAGGGCATTAACAAAGTCACCTATCGATTTTACATGGAATTTCATCTAATCGAACATGTTTCGAGATGATGATAGGCCAAAAATATATTTTTGGAGTATTGCGAAAAATGCAATATTTTCCTTACTATAGTCCAGCTACATATTTGACGAAAAATGTTTTTCCTCTCAAAAAATACTGAAATTATGAGAATAAGGGTTCTTTGATACGACAAATCGACTGGTGTTGCCCATTTTTCGATAAGATGAATGTTTCAAATATTAGGAGAGCATTTAAGTTAAAAGAAAACATGCCTTCATATAAAAAATAGTACAGACCAAAATAATGGAAGTATTCATTCAATTTTCTGAGCAAGTATCGTCAAAGGTCCAATCTATGATATAAAAAATCGGGAGTGCTCTAAAATGATGCGATTCAGAAGTAGAGTGCGTCAAACTTGGAGTATCCAATGAAGAGGGTGAAATCAAATATCCATAGTTATTCAAAAATTGATAGAATTAGGGCATTAACAAAGTCACCTATCGATTTTACATGGAATTTCATCTAATCGAACATGTTTCGAGATGATGATAGGCCAAAAATATATTTTTGGAGTATTGCGAAAAATGCAATATTTTCCTTACTATAGTCCAGCTACATATTTGACGAAAAATGTTTTTCCTCTCAAAAAATACTGAAATTATGAGAATAAGGGTTCTTTGATACGACAAATCGACTGGTGTTGCCCATTTTTCGATAAGATAAATGTTTCAAATATTAGGAGAGCATTTAACTTAAAAGAAAACATGCCTTCATATAAAAAATAGTACAGACCAAAATAATGGAAGTATTCATTCAATTTTCTGAGAAAGTATCGTCAAAGGTCCAATCTATGATATAAAAAATCGGGAGTGCTCTAAAATGATGCGATTCAGAAGTAGAGTGCGTCAAACTTGGAGTATCCAATGAAGAGGGTAACATCAAATATCCATAGTTATTCAAAAATTGATAGAATTAGGGCATTAACAAAGCCACCTATCGATTTAAGATGAAATTTCATCTAATCGAACATGTTTCATGAGGATGATAGGCCAAAAATATATTTTGGGAGTATTGCGAAAAATGCAATATTTTCCATACTATTGTCCAGCTACATATTTGACGAAAAATGTTTTTTCTCTCAAAAAATACTGAAATTATGAGAATAAGGGTTCTTTGATACGACAAATCGACTGGTGTTGTCCATTTTCCGATAAGATAAATGTTTCAAATATTAGGAGAGCATTTAAGTTAAAAGAAAACATGCCTTCATATAAAAAATAGTACAGACCAAAATAATGGAAGTATTCATTCAATTCTCTGAGAAAGTATCGTCAAAGGTCCAATCTATGATATAAAAAATCGGGAGTGCTCTAAAATGATGCGATTCAGAAGTAGAGTGCGTCAAACTTGGAGTATCCAATGAAGAGGGTAAAATCAAATATCCATAGTTATTCAAAAATTGATAGAATTAGGACATTAACAAAGCCACCTATCGATTTTAGATGAAATTTCATCTAATCGAACATGTTTCATGAGGATGATAGGCCAAAAATATATTTTGGGAGTATTGCGAAAAATGCAATATTTTCCATACTATTGTCCAGCTACATATTTGACGAAAAATGTTTTTCCTCTCAAAAAATACTGAAATTATGAGAATAAGGGTTCTTTGATACGACAAATCGACTGGTGTTGTCCATTTTTCGATAAGATAAATGTTTCAAATATTAGGAGAGCATTTAAGTTAAAAGAAAACATGCCTTCATATAAAAAATAGTACAGACCAAAATAATGGAAGTATTCATTCAATTTTCTGAGAAAGTATCGTCAAAGGTCCAATCTATGATATAAAAAATCGGGAGTGCTCTGAAATGATGCCATTCAGAAGTAGAGTGCGTCAAACTTGGAGTATCCAATGAAGGGGGTAAAATCAAATATCCATAGTTATTCAAAAATTGATAGAATTACAAAGCCACCTATCGATTTTAGATGAAATTTCATCTAATCGAACATGTTTCATGAGGATGATAGGCCAAAAATATATTTTGGGAGTATTGCGAAAAATGCAATATTTTCCATACTATAGTCCAGCTACATATTTGACGAAAAATATTTTTCCTCTCAAAAAATACTGAAATTATGAGAATACGGGTTCTTTGATACGACAAATCGACTGGTGTTGTCCATTTTTCTATAAGATAAATGTTTCAAATATTAGAAGAGCATTCAAGTTAAAAGAAAACATGCCTTCATATAAAAAATAGTACAGACCAAAATAATGGAAGTATTCATTCAATTCTCTGAGAAAGTATCGTCAAAGGTCCAATCTATGATATAAAGAATCGGGAGTGCTCTAAAATGATGCGATTCAGAAGTAGAGTGCGTAAAACTTGGAGTATCCAATGAAGAGGGTAAAATCAAATATCCATAGTTATTCAAAAATTGATAGAATTAGGGCATTGACAAAGTCACCTATCGATTTTAGATGAAATTTCATCTAATCGAACATGTTTCGAGAGGATGATAGGCCAAAAATATATTTTGGGAGTATTGCGAAAAATGCAATATTTTCCTTACTATATATAGTCCAGCTACATATTTGACGAAAAATGTTTTTCCTCTCAAAAAATACGGAAATTAAGAGAATACGGGTTCTTTGATACGACAAATCGACTGATGTTGTCCATTTTTCGATAAGATAAATGTTTTAAATATTAGGAGAGCATTTAAGTTGAAAGAAAACATGCCTTCATATGAAAAATAGTACAGACCAAAATAATGGAAGTATTCATTCAATTTTCTAAGCAAGTATCCTCAAAGGTCCAATCTATGATATAAAAAATCGGGAGTGCTCTAAAATGATGCGATTCAGAAGTAGAGTGCGTCAAACTTGGAGTATCCAATGAAGAGGGTGAAATCAAATATCCATAGTTATTCAAAAATTGATAGAATTAGGGCATTAACAAAGTCACCTATCGATTTCAGATGAAATTTCATCTAACCGAACATGTTTCGAGAGGATAATAGGCCAAAAATATATTTTTGGAGTATTGCGAAAAATACAATATTTTCCTTACTATAGTCCAGCTACATATTTGACGAAAAATGTTTTTCCTCTCAAAAAATACTGAAATTATGAGAATAAGGGTTCTTTGATACGACAAATCGACTGGTGTTGTCCATTTTCTGATAAGATAAATGTTTCAAATATTAGGATAGCATTTCAGTTAAAAGAAAACATGCCTTCATATAAAAAATAGTACAGACCAAAATAATGGAAGAATTCATTCAATTTTCTGAGAAAGTATCGTCAAAGGTCCAATCTATGATATAAAAAATCGGAAGTGCTCTAAAATGATGCGATTCAGAAGTAGAGTGCGTCAAACTTGGAGTATCCAATGAAGAGGGTAAAATCAAATATCCATAGTTATTCAAAAATTGATAGAATTAGGGCATTAACAAAGTCACCTATCGATTTCAGATGGAATTTCATCTAACCGAACATGTTTCGAGATGATGATAGGCCAAAAATATATTTTTGGAGTATTGCGAAAAATGCAATATTTTCCTTACTATATATAGTCCAGCTACATATTTGACGAAAAATGTTTTTCCTCTCAAAAAATACTGAAATCATGAGAATAAGGGTTCTTTGATACGACAAATCGACTGGTGTTGTCCATTTTTTGATAAGATAAATGTTTCAAATATTAGGAGAGCATTTAAGTTAAAAGAAAACATGCTTTCATATAAAAAATAGTACAGACCAAAATAATAGAAGCATTCATTCAATTTTCTGAGAAAGTATCGTCAAAGGTCCAATCCATGATATAAAAAATCATGAGTGCTCTAAAATGATGCGATTCAGAGGTAGAGTGCGTCAAACTTGGAGTATCCAATGAAGAGGGTAAAATCAAATATCCATAGTTATTCAAAAATTGATAGAATTAGGGCATTAACAAAGTCACCTATCGATTTTAGATGAAATTTCATCTAATCAAACATGTTTTGAGAGGATGATAGGCCAAAAATATATTTTTGGAGTATTGCGAAAAATACAATATATTCCTTACTATAGTCCAGCTACATATTTGACGAAAAATGTTTTTCCTCTCAAAAAGTACTGAAATTATGAGAATAAGGGTTCTTTGATACGACAAATCGACTGGTGTTGTCCATTTTTCTATAAGATGAATGTTTCAAATATTAGGAGAGCATTTAAGTTAAAAGAAAACATGCCTTCATATAAAAATGGTACAGACCAAAATAATGGAAGTATTCATTCAATTTTCTAAGCAAGTATCGTCAAAGGTCCAATCTATGATATTAAAAATCGGGAGTGCTCTAAAATGATGCGATTCAGAAGTAGAGTGCGTCAAACTTGGAGTATCCAATGAAGAGGGTAAAATCAAATATCCATAGTTATTCAAAAATTGATAGAATTAGGGCATTAACAAAGTCATCTATCGATTTTAGATGAGATTTCATCTAATCGAACATGTTTCGAGAGGATGATAGGCCAAAAATATATTTTGGGAGTATTGCGAGAAATGCAATATTTTCCAGCTACATATTTGACGAAAAATGTTTTTTCTCTCAAAAAATACTGAAATTATGAGAATAAGGCTTCATTGATACGACAAATCGACTGGTGTTGTCCATTTTTCGATAAGATAAATGTTTTAAATATTAGGAGAGCATTTAAGTTAAAAGAAAACATGCCTTCATATGAAAAATAGTACAGACCAAAATAATGGAAGTATCCATTCAATTTTCTAAGCAAGTATCCTCAAAGGTCCAATCTATGATATAAAAAATCGGGAGTGCTCTAAAATGATGCGATTCAGAAGTAGAGTGCGTCAAACTTGGAGTATCCAATGAAGAGGGTGAAATCAAATATCCATAGTTATTCAAAAATTGATAGAATTAGGGCATTAACAAAGTGAGTGAATGAAAACGACGAATACGAATATAGTGTGTACACCATATCCACAGGCATTTCTCATTAACAAAGTCACCTATCGATTTCAGATGAAATTTCATCTAACCGAACATGTTTCGAGATGATGATAGGCCAAAAATATATTTTTGGAGTATTGCGAAAAATGCAATATTTTCCTTACTATAGTCCAGCTACATATTTGACGAAAAATGTTTTTCCTCTCAAAAAATACTGAAATCATGAGAATAAGGGTTCTTTGATACGACAAATCGACTGGTGTTGTCCATTTTTTGATAAGATAAATGTTTCAAATATTAGGAGAGCATTTAAGTTAAAAAAAAACATGCCTTCATATAAAAAATAGTACAGACCAAAATAATAGAAGCATTCATTCAATTTTCTGAGAAAGTATCGTCAAAGGTCCAATCTATGATATAAAAAATCATGAGTGCTCTAAAATGATGCGATTCAGAGGTAGAGTGCGTCAAACTTGGAGTATCCAATGAAGAGGGTAAAATCAAATATCCATAGTTATTCAAAAATTGATAGAATTAGGGCATTAACAAAGTCACCTATCGATTTTAGATGAAATTTCATCTAATCAAACATGTTTTGAGAGGATGATAGGCCAAAAATATATTTTTGGAGTATTGCGAAAAATACAATATATTCCTTACTATAGTCCAGCTACATATTTGACGAAAAATGTTTTTCCTCTCAAAAAGTACTGAAATTATGAGAATAAGGGTTCTTTGATACGACAAATCGACTGGTGTTGTCCATTTTTCTATAAGATAAATGTTTCAAATATTAGGAGAGCATTTAAGTTAAAAGAAAACATGCCTTCATATAAAAATGGTACAGACCAAAATAATGGAAGTATTCATTCAATTTTCTGAGCAAGTATCGTCAAAGGTCCAATCTATGATATTAAAAATCGGGAGTGCTCTAAAATGATGCGATTCAGAAGTAGAGTGCGTCAAACTTGGAGTATCCAATGAAGAGGGTAAAATCAAATATCCATAGTTATTCAAAAATTGATAGAATTAGGGCATTAACAAAGTCATCTATCGATTTTAGATGACATTTCATCTAATCGAACATGTTTCGAGAGGATGATAGGCCAAAAATATATTTTGGGAGTATTGCGAGAAATGCAATATTTTCCAGCTACATATTTGACGAAAAATGTTTTTTCTCTCAAAAAATACTGAAATTATGAGAATGAGGGTTCTTTGATACTACAAATCGACTGGTGTTGTCCATTTTTCGATAAGATAAATGTTTCAAATATTAGGAGAGCATTTAAGTTAAAAGAAAACATGCCTTCATATAAAAAATAGTACAGACCAAAATAATGGAAGTATTCATTCAATTTTCTAAGCAAGTATCGTCAAAGGTCCAATCTATGATATAAAAAATCGGGAGTACTCTAAAATGATGCGATTCAGAAGTAGAGTGCGTCAAACTTGGAGTATCCAATGAAGAGGGTAAAATCAAATATCCATAGTTATTCAAAAATTGATAGAATTAGGGCATTGACAAAGTCACCTATCGATTTTAGATGAAATTTCATCTGATCGAACATGTTTCGAGGGGATGATAGGCCAAAAATATATTTTGGGAGTATTGCGAAAAATGCAATATTTTCCTTACTATAGTCCAGCTACATATTTGACGAAAAATGTTTTTTCTCACAAAAAATACTGAAATTATGAGAAAAAGGCTTCTTTGATACGACAAATCGACTGGTGGTGTCCATTTTTCGATAAGATAAATGTTTCAAATATTAGGAGAGCATTTAATTTAAAAGAAAACATACCTTCATATAAAAAATAGTACAGACCAAAATAATGGAAGTATTCATTCAATTTTCTAGGCAAGTATCGTCAAAGGTCCAATCTATGATATAAAAAATCGGGAGTACTCTAAAATGATGCGATTCAAAAGTAGAGTGCGTCAAACTTGGAGTATCCAATGAAGAGGTTAAAATCAAATATCCATAGTTATTCAAAAATTGATAGAATTAGGGCATTAACAAAGTCATCTATCGATTTTAGATGAAATTTCATCTAATCGAACATGTTTCGAGAGGATAATAGGCCAAAAATATATTTTGGGAGTATTGCGAAAAATGCAATATTTTCCTTACTATAGTCCAGCTACATATTTGACGAAAAATGTTTTTCCTCTCAAGAAATACTGAAATTATGAGAATAAGGGTTCTTTGATACGACAAATCGACTGGTGTTGTCCATTTTTCGATAAGATAAATGTTTCAAATATTAGGAGAGCATTTAAGTTAAAAGAAAACATGCCTTCATATAAAAAATAGTACAGACCAAAATAATGGAAGTATTCATTCAATTTCATGAGGAAGTATCGTCAAATGTCCAATCTATGATATAAAAGATAATGAGTGCTCTAAAATGATGCGATTCAGAAGTAGAGTGCGTCAAACTTGGAGTATCCATTGAAGAGGGTAAAATCAAATATCCATAGTTATTCAAAAATTGATAGAATTAGGGCATTAACAAAGTCACCTATCGATTTTAGATAAAATTTCATCTAATCGAACATGTTCCGAGAGGATGATAGGCCAAAAATATATTTTTGGAGTATTGCGAAAAATACAATATATTCCTTACTATAGTCCAGCTACATATTTGACGAAAAATGTTTTTCCTCTCAAAAAATACTGAAATTATGAGAATAAGGGTTCTTTGATACGACAAATCGACTGGTGTTGTCCATTTTTCGATAAGATGAATGTTTCAAATATTAGGAGAGCATTTAAGTTGAAATAAAACATGCCTTCATATAAAAAATAGTACAGACCAAAATAATGGAAGTATTCATTCAATTTCCTAAGAAAGTATCGTCAAAGGTCCAATCTATGATATAAAAAATCGGGAGTGCTCTAAAATGATGCGATTCAGAAGTAGAGTGCGTCAAACTTGGAGTATCCAATGAAGAGGGTAACATCAAATATCCATAGTTATTCAAAAATTGATAGAATTAGGGCATTAACAAAGTCACCTATCGATTTTAGATGAAATTTCATCTAATCGAAGATGTTTCGAGAGGATGATAGGCCAAAAATATATTTTGGGAGTATTGCGAAAAATGCAATATTTTCCAGCTACATATTTGACGAAAAATGTTTTTTCTCTCAAAAAATACTGAAATTATGAGCATGAGGGTTCTTTGATACTACAAATCGACTGGTGTTGTCCATTTTTCGATAAGATAAATGTTTCAAATATTAGGAGAGCATTTAAGTTAAAAGAAAACATGCCTTCATATAAAAAATAGTACAGACCAAAATAATGGAAGTATTCATTCAATTTTCTAAGCAAGTATCGTCATAGGTTCAATCTATGATATAAAAAATCGGGAGTTCTCTAAAATGATGCGATTCAGAAGTAGAGTGCGTCAAACTTGGAGTATCCAATGAAGAGGGTAAAATCAAATATCCATAGTTATTCAAAAATTGATAGAATTAGGGCATTGACAAAGTCACCTATCGATTTTAGATGAAATTTCATCTAATCGAACATGTTTCGAGGGGATGATAGGCCAAAAATATATTTTGGGAGTATTGCGAAAAATGCAATATTTTCCTTACTATAGTCCAGCTACATATTTGACGAAAAATGTTTTTCCTCTCAAGAAATACTGAAATTATGAGAATAAGGGTTCTTTGATACGACAAATCGACTGGTGGTGTCCATTTTTCGATAAGATAAATGTTTTAAATATTAGGAGAGCATTATTTAATTTAAAAGAAAACATGCCTTCATATAAAAAATAGTACAGACCAAAATAATAGAAGTATTCATTCAATTTTCTAAGCAAGTATCGTCAAAGGTCCAATCTATGATATAAAAAATCGGGAGTACTCTAAAATGATGCGATTCAAAAGTAGAGTGCGTCAAACTTGGAGTATCCAATGAAGAGGTTAAAATCAAATATCCATAGTTATTCAAAAATTGATAGAATTAGGGCATTAACAAAGTCATCTATCGATTTTAGATGAAATTTCATCTAATCGAACATGTTTCGAGAGGATAATAGGCCAAAAATATATTTTGGGAGTATTGCGAAAAATGCAATATTTTCCTTACTATAGTCCAGCTACATATTTGACGAAAAATGTTTTTCCTCTCAAGAAATACTGAAATTATGAGAATAAGGGTTCTTTGATACGACAAATCGACTGGTGGTGTCCATTTTTCGATAAGATAAATGTTTTAAATATTAGGAGAGCATTATTTAATTTAAAAGAAAACATGCCTTCATATAAAAAATAGTACAGACCAAAATAATAGAAGTATTCATTCAATTTTCTAAGCAAGTATCGTCAAAGGTCCAATCTATGATATAAAAAATCGGGAGTACTCTAAAATGATGCGATTCAAAAGTAGAGTGCGTCAAACTTGGAGTATCCAATGAAGAGGTTAAAATCAAATATCCATAGTTATTCAAAAATTGATAGAATTAGGGCATTAACAAAGTCATCTATCGATTTTAGATGAAATTTCATCTAATCGAACATGTTTCGAGAGGATAATAGGCCAAAAATATATTTTGGGAGTATTGCGAAAAATGCAATATTTTCCTTACTATAGTCCAGCTACATATTTGACGAAAAATGTTTTTCCTCTCAAGAAATACTGAAATTATGAGAATAAGGGTTCTTTGATACGACAAATCGACTGGTGTTGTCCATTTTTCGATAAGATGAATGTTTCAAATATTAGGAGAGCATTTAAGTTAAAATAAAACATGCCTTCATATAAAAAATAGTACAGACCAAAATAATGGAAGTATTCATTCAATTTTCTAAGAAAGTATCGTCAAAGGTCCAATCTATGATATAAAAAATCGGGAGCGCTCTAAAATGATGCGATTCAGAAGTAGAGTGCTTCAAACTTGGAGTATCCAATGAAGAGGGTAAAATCAAATATCCATAGTCATTCAAAAATTGATAGAATTAGGGCATTAACAAAGCCACCTATCGATTTTAGATGAAATTTCATCTAATCGAACATGTTTCATGAGGATGATAGGCCAAAAATATATTTTGGGAGTATTGCGAAAAATGCAATATTTTCCTTACAGCTACATATTTGACGAAAAATGTTTTTCCTCTCAAAAAATACTGAAATTATGAGAATAAGGGTTCTTTGATGCGACAAATCGACTGGTGTTGTCCATTTTTCGATAAGATGAATGTTTCAAATATTAGGAGAGCATTTAAGTTAAAATAAAACATGCCTTCATATAAAAAATAGTACAGACCAAAATAATGGAAGTATTCATTCAATTTTCTTAGAAAGTATGGTTAAAGGTCCAATCTATGATATAAAAAATCGGGAGCGCTCTAAAATGATGCGATTCAGAAGTAGAGTGCGTCAAACTTGGAGTATCCAATGAAGAGGGTGAAATCAAATATCCATAGTTATTCAAAAATTGATAGAATGGGGGCATTAACAAAGTCACCTATCTATTTTAGATGGAATTTCATCTAATCGAACATGTTTCGAGAGGATGATAGGCCAAAAATATATTTTGGGAGTATTGCGAAAAATGCAATGTTTTCCTTACTATATAGTCCAGCTACATATTTGACGAAAAATGTTTTTCCTCGCAAAAAATACTGAAATTATGAGAAAAAGGGTTCTTTGATACGACAAATCGACTGGTGTTGTCCATTTTTCGATAAAATAAATGTTTCAAATATTAGAAGAGCATTTAAGTTAAAACAAAACATGCCTTCATATAAAAAATAGTACAGACCAAAATAATGGAAGTATTGAAGTATTCATTCAATTTTCTGAGAAAGTATAGTCGAAGGTCCAATCTATGATATAAAAAATCGGGAGTGCTCTGAAATGATGCGATTCAGAAGTAGAGTGCGTCAAACTTGGAGTATCCAATGAAGAGGGTAGAATCAAATATCCATAGTTATTCAAAAATTGATAGAATTAGGGCATTAACAAAGTCACCTATCGATTTCAGATGAAATTTCATCTAATCGAACATGTTTCATGAGGATGATAGGCCAAAAATATATTTTGGGAATATTGCGAAAAATGCAATATTTTCCTTACTATAGTCCAGCTACATATTTGACGAAAAATGTTTTTCCTCTCAAAAAATACGGAAATTAAGAGAATACGGGTTCTTTGATACGACGAATCGACTGGTGTTGTCGATTTATCGATAAGATAAATGTTTCAAATATTAGGAGAGCATTTAAGTTAAAAGAAAACATGCCTTCATATAAAAAATAGTACAGACCAAAATAATGGAAGTATTCATTCAATTCTCTGAGAAAGTATCGTCAAAGGTCCAATCTATGATATAAAGAATCGGGAGTGCTCTAAAATGATGCGATTCAGAAGTAGAGTGCGTCAAACTTGGAGTATCCAATGAAGAGGGTAACATCAAATATCCATAATTATTCAAAAATTGATAGAATTAGGGCATTAACAAAGTCACCTATCGATTTTAGATGAAATTCCATCAAATCGAAGATGTTTCGAGAGGATGATAGGCCAAAAACATATTTTGGGAGTATTGCGAAAAATGCAATATTTTCCAGCTACATATTTGACGAAAAATGTTTTTTCTCTCAAAAAATACTGAAATTATGAGAATGAGGGTTCTTTGATACTACAAATCGACTGGTGTTGTCCATTTTTCGATAAGATAAATGTTTCAAATATTAGGAGAGCATTTAAGTTAAAAGAAAACATGCCTTCATATAAAAAATAGTACAGACCAAAATAATGGAAGTATTCATTCAATTTTCTAAGCAAGTATCGTCAAAGGTTCAATCTATGATATAAAAAATCGGAAGTTCTCTAAAATGATGCGATTCAGAAGTAGAGTGCGTCAAACTTGGAGTATCCAATGAAGAGGGTAAAATCAAATATCCATAGTTATTCAAAAATTGATAGAATTAGGGCATTGACAAAGTCACCTATCGATTTTAGATGAAATTTCATCTAATCGAACATGTTTCGAGGGGATGATAGGCCAAAAATATATTTTGGGAGTATTGCGAAAAATGCAATATTTTCCTTACTATAGTCCAGCTACATATTTGACGAAAAATGTTTTTTCTCACAAAAAATACTGAAATTATGAGAATAAGGCTTCTTTGATACGACAAATCGACTGGTGGTGTCCATTTTTCGATAAGATAAATGTTTTAAATATTAGGAGAGCATTTAATTTAAAAGAAAACATGCCTTCATATAAAAAATAGTACAGACCAAAATAATGGAAGTATTCATTCAATTTTCTAAGCAAGTATCGTCAAAGGTCCAATCTATGATATAAAAAATCGAGAGTACTCTAAAATGATGCGATTCAAAAGTAGAGTGCGTCAAACTTGGAGTATCCAATGAAGAGGGTAAAATCAAATATCAATAGTTATTCAAAAATTGATAGAATTAGGGCATTAACAAAGTCACCTATCGATTTAAGATGAAATTTCATCTAATCGAACATGTGTCGAGGGGATGATAGGCCAAAAATATATTTTTGGAGTATTGCGAAAAATGCAATATTTTCCTTACTATAGTCCAGCTACATATTTGACGAAAAATACTGAAATTATGAGAATAAGGGTTCTTTGATACGACAAATCGACTGGTGTTGCCCATTTTTCGATAAGATAAATGTTTCAAATATTAGGACAGCATTTAAGTTGAAAGAAAACATGCCTTCATATAAAAAATAGTACAGACCAAAATAATGGAAGTATTCATTCAATTTTCTGAGAAAGTATCGTCGAAGGTTCAATCTATGATATAAAAAATCGGAAGTGCTCTAAAATGATGCGATTCAGAAGTAGAGTGCGTCAAACTTGGAGTATCCAATGAAGAGGGTAAAATCAAATATCCATAGTTATTTAAAAATTGATAGAATTAGGGCATTAACAAAGTCACCTATCGATTTTAGATGAAATTTCATCTAATCGAACATGTTTTATGAGGATGATAGGCCAAAAATATATTTTTGGAGTATTGCGAAAAATGCAATATTTTCCTTACTAGTACAGCTACATATTTGACGAAAAATGTTTTTCCTCTCAAAAAATACTGAAATAATGAGAATAAGGGTTCTTTGATACGACAAATCGACTGGTGTTGTCCATTTTTCGATAAGATAAATGTTTCAAATATTAGGAGAGCATTTAAGTTAAAAGAAAACATGCCTTCATATAAAAAATAGTACAGACCAAAATAATGGAAGTATCCATTCAATTTTCTTAGAAAGTATCGTCAAAGGTCCAATCTATGATATAAAAAATCGGGAGTGCTCTAAAATGATGCGATTCAGAAGTAGAGTGCGTCAAACTTGGAGTATCCAATGAAAAGGGGAAAATCAAATATCCATAGTTATTCAAAAATTGATAGAATTAGGGCATTAACAAAGTCACCTATCGATTTTAGATGGAATTTCATCTAATCGAACATGTTTCGAGAGGATGATAGGCCAAAAATATATTTTTGGAGTATTGCGAAAAATGCAATATTTTCCTTACTAGTCCAGCTACATATTTGACGAAAAATGTTTTTCCTCTCAAAAAATACTGAAATTATGAGAATAAGGGTTCTCTGATACGACAAATCGACTGGTGTTGTCCATTTTTCAATAAGATAAATGTTTCAAATATTAGGAGAGCATTTAAGTTAAAAGATAACATGCCTTCATATAAAAAATAGTACAGACCAAAATAATGGAAGTATTCATTCAATTTTCTGAGAAAGTATCGTCAAAGGTCCAATCTATGATATAAAAAATCGGGAGTGCTCTAAAATGATGCGATTCAGAAGTAGAGTGCGTCAAACTTGGAGTATCCACTGAAGAGGGTAAAATCAAATATCCATAGTTATTCAAAAATTGATAGAATTAGGGCATTAACAAAGTCATCTATCGATTTTAGATGAAATTTCATCTAATCGAACATGTTTCGAGAGGATAATAGGCCAAAAATATATTTTGGGAGTATTGCGAAAAATGCAATATTTTCCTTACTATAGTCCAGCTACATATTTGACGAAAAATGTTTTTCCTCTCAAGAAATACTGAAATTATGAGAATGGGGGTTCTTTGATACGACAAATCGACTGGTGTTGTCCATTTTTCGATAAGATAAATTTTTCAAATATTAGGAGAGCATTTAAGTTAAAAGAAAACATGCCTCCATATAAAAAATAGTACAGACCAAAATAATGGAAGTATTCATTCAATTTCATGAGGAAGTATCGTCAAATGTCCAATCTATGATATAAAAGATAATGAGTGCTCTGAAATGATGCGATTCAAAAGTAGAGTGCTCTAAAATGATGCGATTCAGAAGTAGAGTGCGTCAAACTTGGAGTATCCAATGAAGAGGGTAAAATCAAATATCCATAGTTATTCAAAAATTGATAGAATTAGGGCATTAACAAAGTCACCTATCGATTTTAGATGAAATTTCATCTAATCGAACATGTTTCATGAGGATGATAGGCCAAAAATATATTTTTGGAGTATTGCGAAAAATGGGCATTAACAAAGTCACCTATCGATTTTAGATGAAATTTCATCTAATCGAACATGTTTCATGAGGATGATAGGCCAAAAATATATTTTTGGAGTATTGCGAAAAATGCAATATTTTCCTTACTAGTACAGCTACATATTTGACGAAAAATGTTTTTCCTCTCAAAAAATACTGAAATTATGAGAATAAGGGTTCTTTGATACGACAAATCGACTGGTGTTGTCCATTATTCGATAAGATGAATGTTTCAAATATTAGGAGAGCATTTAAGTTAAAATAAAACATGCCTTCATATAAAAAATAGTACAGACCAAAATAATGGAAGTATTCATTCAATTTTCTAAGAAAGTATCGTCAAAGGTCCGATCTATGATATAAAAAATCGGGAGCGCTCTAAAATGATGCGATTCAGAAGTAGAGTGCGTCAAACTTGGAGTATCCAATGAAGAGGGTAAAATCAAATATCCATAGTCATTCAAAAATTGATAGAATTAGGGCATTAACAAAGCCACCTATCGATTTTAGATGAAATTTCATCTAATCGAACTTGTTTCGAGAGGATGATAGGCCAAAAATATATTTTTGGAGTATTGCGAAAAATGCAATATTTTCCTTACAGCTACATATTTGACGAAAAATGTTTTTCCTCTCAAAAAATACTGAAATTTTGAGAATAAGGGTTCTCTGATACGACCAATCGACTGGTGTTGTCCATTTTTCGATAAGATAAATGTTTCAAATATTAGGAGAGCATTTAAGTTAAAAGAAAACATGCCTTCATATAAAAAATAGTACAGGCCAAAATAATGGAAGTATTCATTCAATTTTCTGAGAAAGTATCGTCAAAGGTCCAATCTATGATATAAAAAATCGGAAGTGCTCTGAAATGATGCGATTCAGAAGTAGAGTGCGTCAAACTTGAAGTATCCAATGAAGAGGGTAAAATCAAATATCAATAGTTATTCAAAAATTGATAGAATTAGGGCATTAACAAAGTCACCTATCGATTTAAGATGAAATTTCATCTAATCGAACATGTGTCGAGGGGATGATAGGCCAAAAATATATTTTTGGAGTATTGCGAAAAATGCAATATTTTCCTTACTATAGTCCAGCTACATATTTGACGAAAAATGTTTTTCCTCTCAAAAAATACTGAAATTATGAGAATAAGGGTTCTTTGATACGATAAATCGACTGGTGTTGCCCATTTTCCGATAAGATAAATGTTTCAAATATTAGGAGAGCATTTAAGTTGAAAGAAAACATGCCTTCATATAAAAAATAGTACAGACCAAAATAATGGAAGTATTCATTCAATTTTCTGAGAAAGTATCGACGAAGGTTCAATCTATGATATAAAAAATCGGAAGTGCTCTAAAATGATGCGATTCAGAAGTAGAGTGCGTCAAACTTGGAGTATCCAATGAAGAGGGTAAAATCAAATATCCATAGTTATTCAAAAATTGATAGAATTAGGGCATTAACAAAGTCACCTATCGATTTCAGATGAAATTTCATCTAACCGAACATGTTTCGAGATGATGATAGGCCAAAAATATATTTTTGCTACATATTTGACGAAAAATGTTTTTCCTCTCAAAAAATACTGAAATTATGAGAATAAGGGTTCTTTGACACGACAAATCGACTGGTGTTGTCCATTTTTCGATAAGATAAATGTTTCAAATATTAGGAGAGCAATTAAGTTAAAAGAAAACATCCCTTCATATAAAAAATAGTACAGACCAAAATAATGGAAGTATTCATTCAATTTTCTGAGAAAGTATCGTCAAAGGTCCAATCTATGATATAAAAAATCGGGAGTGCTCTAAAATGATGCGATTCAGAAGTAGAGTGCGTCAAACTTGGAGTATCCAATGAAGAGGGTGATATCAAATATCCATAGTTATTCAAAAATTGATAGAATTAGGGCATTAACAAAGTCACCTATCGATTTTACATGGAATTTCATCTAATCGAACATGTTTCGAGATGATGATAGGCCAAAAATATATTTTTGGAGTATTGTGAAAAATGCAATATTTTCCTTACTATAGTCCAGCTACATATTTGACGAAAAATGTTTTTCCTCTCAAAAAATACTGAAATTATGAGAATAAGGGTTCTTTGATACGACAAATCGACTGGTGTTGCCCATTTTTCGATAAGATAAATGTTTCAAATATTAGGAGAGCATTTAACTTAAAAGAAAACATGCCTTCATATAAAAAATAGTACAGACCAAAATAATGGAAGTATTCATTCAATTTTCTGAGAAAGTATCGTCAAAGGTCCAATCTATGATATAAAAAATCGGGAGTGCTCTAAAATGATGCGATTCAGAAGTAGAGTGCGTCAAACTTGGAGTATCCAATGAAGAGGGTAACATCAAATATCCATAGTTATTCAAAAATTGATAGAATTAGGGCATTAACAAAGCCACCTATCGATTTTAGATGAAATTTCATCTAATCGAACATGTTTCATGAGGATGATAGGCCAAAAATATATTTTGGGAGTATTGCGAAAAATGCAATATTTTCCATACTATTGTCCAGCTACATATTTGACGAAAAATGTTTTTTCTCTCAAAAAATACTGGAATTATGAGAATAAGGGTTCTTTGATACGACAAATCGACTGGTGTTGTCCATTTTTCGATAAGATAAATGTTTCAAATATTAGGAGAGCATTTAAGTTAAAAGAAAACATGCCTTCATATAAAAAATAGTACAGACCAAAATAATGGAAGTATTCATTCAATTCTCTGAGAAAGTATCGTCAAAGGTCCAATCTATGATATAAAAAATCGGGAGTGCTCTAAAATGATGCGATTCAGAAGTAGAGTGCGTCAAACTTGGAGTATCCAATGAAGAGGGTAAAATCAAATATCCATAGTTATTCAAAAATTGATAGAATTAGGGCATTAACAAAGCCACCTATCGATTTTAGATGAAATTTCATCTAATCGAACATGTTTCATGAGGATGATAGGCCAAAAATATATTTTGGGAGTATTGCGAAAAATGCAATATTTTCCATACTATTGTCCAGCTACATATTTGACGAAAAATGTTTTTCCTCTCAAAAAATACTGAAATTATGAGAATAAGGGTTCTTTGATACGACAAATCGACTGGTGTTGTCCATTTTTCGATAAGATAAATGTTTCAAATATTAGGAGAGCATTTAAGTTAAAAGAAAACATGCCTTCATATAAAAAATAGTACAGACCAAAATAATGGAAGTATTCATTCAATTTTCTGAGAAAGTATCGTCAAAGGTCCAATCTATGATATAAAAAATCGGGAGTGCTCTGAAATGATGCCATTCAGAAGTAGAGTGCGTCAAACTTGGAGTATCCAATGAAGGGGGTAAAATCAAATATCCATAGTTATTCAAAAATTGATAGAATTACAAAGCCACCTATCGATTTTAGATGAAATTTCATCTAATCGAACATGTTTCATGAGGATGATAGGCCAAAAATATATTTTGGGAGTATTGCGAAAAATGCAATATTTTCCATACTATAGTCCAGCTACATATTTGACGAAAAATGTTTTTCCTCTCAAAAAATACTGAAATTATGAGAATACGGGTTCTTTGATACGACAAATCGACTGGTGTTGTCCATTTTTCGATAAGATAAATGTTTCAAATATTAGAAGAGCATTCAAGTTAAAAGAAAACATGCCTTCATATAAAAAATAGTACAGACCAAAATAATGGAAGTATTCATTCAATTCTCTGAGAAAGTATCGTCAAAGGTCCAATCTATGATATAAAGAATCGGGAGTGCTCTAAAATGATGCGATTCAGAAGTAGAGTGCGTCAAACTTGGAGTGACCAATGAAGAGGGTAAAATCAAATATCCATAGTTATTCAAAAATTGATAGAATTAGGGCATTGACAAAGTCACCTATCGATTTTAGATGAAATTTCATCTAATCGAACATGTTTCGAGAGGATGATAGGCCAAAAATATATTTTGGGAGTATTGCGAAAAATGCAATATTTTCCTTACTATATATAGTCCAGCTACATATTTGACGAAAAATGTTTTTCCTCTCAAAAAATACGGAAATTAAGAGAATACGGGTTCTTTGATACGACAAATCGACTGGTGTTGTCCATTTTTCGATAAGATAAATGTTTTAAATATTAGGAGAGCATTTAAGTTAAAAGAAAACATGCCTTCATATGAAAAATAGTACAGACCAAAATAATGGAAGTATTCATTCAATTTTCTAAGCAAGTATCCTCAAAGGTCCAATCTATGATATAAAAAATCGGGAGTGCTCTAAAATGATGCGATTCAGAAGTAGAGTGCGTCAAACTTGGAGTATCCAATGAAGAGGGTGAAATCAAATATCCATAGTTATTCAAAAATTCATAGAATTAGGGCATTAACAAAGTCACCTATCGATTTCAGATGAAATTTCATCTAACCGAACATGTTTCGAGAGGATAATAGGCCAAAAATATATTTTTGGAGTATTGCGAAAAATACAATATTTTCCTTACTATAGTCCAGCTACATATTTGACGAAAAATGTTTTTCCTCTCAAAAAATACTGAAATTATGAGAATAAGGGTTCTTTGATACGACAAATCGACTGGTGTTGTCCATTTTCTGATAAGATAAATGTTTCAAATATTAGGAGAGCATTTCAGTTGAAAGAAAACATGCCTTCATATAAAAAATAGTACAGACCAAAATAATGGAAGAATTCATTCAATTTTCTGAGAAAGTATCGTCAAAGGTCCAATCTATGATATAAAAAATCGGAAGTGCTCTAAAATGATGCGATTCAGAAGTAGAGTGCGTCAAACTTGGAGTATCCAATGAAGAGGGTAAAATCAAATATCCATAGTTATTCAAAAATTGATAGAATTAGGGCATTAACAAAGTCACCTATCGATTTCAGATGGAATTTCATCTAACCGAACATGTTTCGAGATGATGATAGGCCAAAAATATATTTTTGGAGTATTGCGAAAAATGCAATATTTTCCTTACTATATATAGTCCAGCTACATATTTGACGAAAAATGTTTTTCCTCTCAAAAAATACTGAAATCATGAGAATAAGGGTTCTTTGATACGACAAATCGACTGGTGTTGTCCATTTTTTGATAATATAAATGTTTCAAATATTAGGAGAGCATTTAAGTTAAAAGAAAACATGCCTTCATATAAAAAATAGTACAGACCAAAATAATAGAAGCATTCATTCAATTTTCTGAGAAAGTATCGTCAAAGGTCCAATCTATGATATAAAAAATCATGAGTGCTCTAAAATGATGCGATTCAGAGGTAGAGTGCGTCAAACTTGGAGTATCCAATGAAGAGGGTAAAATCAAATATCCATAGTTATTCAAAAATTGATAGGATTAGGGCATTAACAAAGTCACCTATCGATTTTAGATGAAATTTCATCTAATCAAACATGTTTTGAGAGGATGATAGGCCAAAAATATATTTTTGGAGTATTGCGAAAAATACAATATATTCCTTACTATAGTCCAGCTACATATTTGACGAAAAATGTTTTTCCTCTCAAAAAGTACTGAAATTATGAGAATAAGGGTTCTTTGATACGACAAATCGACTGGTGTTGTCCATTTTTCTATAAGATAAATGTTTCAAATATTAGGAGAGCATTTAAGTTAAAAGAAAACATGCCTTCATATAAAAAATAGTACAGACCAAAATAATGGAAGTATTCATTCAATTCTCTGAGAAAGTATCGTCAAAGGTCCAATCTATGATATAAAAAATCGGGAGTACTCTAAAATGATGCGATTCAAAAGTAGAGTGCGTCAAACTTGGAGTATCCAATGAAGAGGTTAAAATCAAATATCCATAGTTATTCAAAAATTGATAGAATTAGGGCATTGACAAAAGTCACCTATCGATTTTAGATGAAATTTCATCTAATCGAACATGTTTCGAGAGGATAATAGGCCAAAAATATATTTTGGGAGTATTGCGAAAAATGCAATATTTTCCTTACATATTTGACGAAAAATGTTTTTCCTCTCAAGAAATACTGAAATTATGAGAATAAGGGTTCTTTGATACGACAAATCGACTGGTGTTGTCCATTTTTCGATAAGATGAATGTTTCAAATATTAGCAGAGCATTTAAGTTAAAAGAAAACATGCCTTCATATAAAAAATAGTACAGACCAGAATAATGGAAGTATTCATTCAATTTTCTAAGAAAGTATCGTCAAAGGTCCAATCTATGATATAAAAAATCGGGAGCGCTCTAAAATGATGCGATTCAGAAGTAGAGTGCTTCAAACTTGGAGTATCCAATGAAGAGGGTAAAATCAAATATCCATAGTCATTCAAAAATTGATAGAATTAGGACATTAACAAAGCCACCTATCGATTTTAGATGAAATTTCATCTAATCGAACATGTTTCATGAGGATGATAGGCCAAAAATATATTTTGGGAGTATTGCGAAAAATGCAATATTTTCCTTACAGCTACATATTTGACGAAAAATGTTTTTCCTCTCAAAAAATACTGAAATTATGAGAATAAGGGTTCTTTGATACGACAAATCGACTGGTGTTGTCCATTTTTCGATAAGATGAATGTTTCAAATATTAGGAGAGCATTTAAGTTAAAATAAAACATGCCTTCATATAAAAAATAGTACAGACCAAAATAATGGAAGTATTCATTCAATTTTCTTAGAAAGTATGGTTAAAGGTCCAATCTATGATATAAAAAATCGGGAGCGCTCTAAAATGATGCGATTCAGAAGTAGAGTGCGTCAAACTTGGAGTATCCAATGAAGAGGGTGAAATCAAATATCCATAGTTATTCAAAAATTGATAGAATGGGGGCATTAACAAAGTCACCTATCTATTTTAGATGGAATTTCATCTAATCGAACATGTTTCGAGAGGATGATAGGCCAAAAATATATTTTGGGAGTATTGCGAAAAATGCAATGTTTTCCTTACTATATAGTCCAGCTACATATTTGACGAAAAATGTTTTTCCTCTCAAAAAATACTGAAATTATGAGAAAAAGGGTTCTTTGATACGACAAATCGACTGGTGTTGTCCATTTTTCGATAAAATAAATGTTTCAAATATTAGAAGAGCATTTAAGTTAAAACAAAACATGCCTTCATATAAAAAATAGTACAGACCAAAATAATGGAAGTATTGAAGTATTCATTCAATTTTCTGAGAAAGTATAGTCGAAGGTCCAATCTATGATATAAAAAATCGGGAGTGCTCTGAAATGATGCGATTCAGAAGTAGAGTGCGTCAAACTTGGAGTATCCAATGAAGAGGGTAGAATCAAATATCCATAGTTATTCAAAAATTGATAGAATTAGGGCATTAACAAAGTCACCTATCGATTTTAGATGAAATTTCATCTAATCGAACATGTTTCATGAGGATGATAGGCCAAAAATATATTTTGGGAGTATTGCGAAAAATGCAATATTTTCCTTACTATAGTCCAGCTACATATTTGACGAAAAATGTTTTTCCTCTCAAAAAATACGGAAATTAAGAGAATACGGGTTCTTTGATACGACAAATCGACTGGTGTTGTCCATTTATCGATAAGATAAATGTTTCAAATATTAGGAGAGCATTTAAGTTAAAAGAAAACATGCCTTCATATAAAAAATAGTACAGACCAAAATAATGGAAGTATTCATTCAATTCTCTGAGAAAGTATCGTCAAAGGTCCAATCTATGATATAAAGGATCGGGCGTGCTCTAAAATGATGCGATTCAGAAGTAGAGTGCGTCAAACTTGGAGTATCCAATGAAGAGGGTAACATCAAATATCCATAATTATTCAAAAATTGATAGAATTAGGGCATTAACAAAGTCACCTATCGATTTTAGATGAAATTATATCTAATCGAAGATGTTTCGAGAGGATGATAGGCCAAAAATATATTTTGGGAGTATTGCGAAAAATGCAATATTTTCCAGCTACATATTTGACGAAAAATGTTTTTTCTCTCAAAAAATACTGAAATTATGAGAATGAGGGTTCTTTGATACTACAAATCGACTGGTGTTGTCCATTTTTCGATAAGATAAATGTTTCAAATATTAGGAGAGCATTTAAGTTAAAAGAAAACATGCCTTCATATAAAAAATAGTACAGACCAAAATAATGGAAGTATTCATTCAATTTTCTAAGCAAGTATCGTCAAAGGTTCAATCTATGATATAAAAAATCGGAAGTTCTCTAAAATGATGCGATTCAGAAGTAGAGTGCGTCAAACTTGGAGTATCCAATGAAGAGGGTAAAATCAAATATCCATAGTTATTCAAAAATTGATAGAATTAGGGCATTGACAAAGTCACCTATCGATTTTAGATGAAATTTCATCTAATCGAACATGTTTCGAGGGGATGATAGGCCAAAAATATATTTTGGGAGTATTGCGAAAAATGCAATATTTTCATTACTATAGTCCAGCTACATATTTGACGAAAAATGTTTTTTCTCACAAAAAATACTGAAATTATGAGAATAAGGCTTCTTTGATACGACAAATCGACTGGTGGTGTCCATTTTTCGATAAGATAAATGTTTTAAATATTAGGAGAGCATTTAATTTAAAAGAAAACATGCCTTCATATAAAAAATAGTACAGACCAAAATAATGGAAGTATTCATTCAATTTTCTAAGCAAGTATCGTCAAAGGTCCAATCTATGATATAAAAAATCGAGAGTACTCTAAAATGATGCGATTCAAAAGTAGAGTGCGTCAAACTTGGAGTATCCAATGAAGAGGGTAAAATCAAATATCAATAGTTATTCAAAAATTGATAGAATTAGGGCATTAACAAAGTCACCTATCGATTTAAGATGAAATTTCATCTAATCGAACATGTGTCGAGGGGATGATAGGCCAAAAATATATTTTTGGAGTATTGCGAAAAATGCAATATTTTCCTTACTATAGTCCAGCTACATATTTGACGAAAAATACTGAAATTATGAGAATAAGGGTTCTTTGATACGACAAATCGACTGGTGTTGCCCATTTTTCGATAAGATAAATGTTTCAAATATTAGGACAGCATTTAAGTTGAAAGAAAACATGCCTTCATATAAAAAATAGTACAGACCAAAATAATGGAAGTATTCATTCAATTTTCTGAGAAAGTATCGTCGAAGGTTCAATCTATGATATAAAAAATCGGAAGTGCTCTAAAATGATGCGATTCAGGAGTAGAGTGCGTCAAACTTGGAGTATCCAATGAAGAGGGTAAAATCAAATATCCATAGTTATTCAAAAATTGATAGAATTAGGGCATTAACAAAGTCACCTATCGATTTTAGATGAAATTTCATCTAATCGAACATGTTTTATGAGGATGATAGGCCAAAAATATATTTTTGGAGTATTGCGAAAAATGCAATATTTTCCTTACTAGTACAGCTACATATTTGACGAAAAATGTTTTTCCTCTCAAAAAATACTGAAATAATGAGAATAAGGGTTCTTTGATACGACAAATCGACTGGTGTTGTCCATTTTTCGATAAGATAAATGTTTCAAATATTAGGAGAGTATTTAAGTTAAAAGAAAACATGCCTTCATATAAAAAATAGTACAGACCAAAATAATGGAAGTATCCATTCAATTTTCTTAGAAAGTATCGTCAAAGGTCCAATCTATGATATAAAAAATCGGGAGTGCTCTAAAATGATGCGATTCAGAAGTAGAGTGCGTCAAACTTGGAGTATCCAATGAAAAGGGGAAAATCAAATATCCATAGTTATTCAAAAATTGATAGAATTAGGGCATTAACAAAGTCACCTATCGATTTTAGATGAAATTTCATCTAATCGAACATGGTTCGAGAGGATGATAGGCCAAAAATATATTTTTGGAGTATTGCGAAAAATGCAATATTTTCCTTACTAGTCCAGCTACATATTTGACGAAAAATGTTTTTCCTCTCAAAAAATACTGAAATTATGAGAATAAGGGTTCTCTGATACGACAAATCGACTGGTGTTGTCCATTTTTCAATAAGATAAATGTTTCAAATATTAGGAGAGCATTTAAGTTAAAAGATAACATGCCTTCATATAAAAAATAGTACAGACCAAAATAATGGAAGTATTCATTCAATTTTCTGAGAAAGTATCGTCAAAGGTCCAATCTATGATATAAAAAATCGGGAGTGCTCTAAAATGATGCGATTCAGAAGTAGAGTGCGTCAAACTTGGAGTATCCACTGAAGAGGGTAAAATCAAATATCCATAGTTATTCAAAAATTGATAGAATTAGGGCATTAACAAAGTCATCTATCGATTTTAGATGAAATTTCATCTAATCGAACATGTTTCGAGAGGATAATAGGCCAAAAATATATTTTGGGAGTATTGCGAAAAATGCAATATTTTCCTTACTATAGTCCAGCTACATATTTGACGAAAAATGTTTTTCCTCTCAAGAAATACTGAAATTATGAGAATGGGGGTTCTTTGATACGACAAATCGACTGGTGTTGTCCATTTTTCGATAAGATAAATGTTTCAAATATTAGGAGAGCATTTAAGTTAAAAGAAAACATGCCTTCATATAAAAAATAGTACAGACCAAAATAATGGAAGTATTCATTCAATTTTCTAAGCAAGTATCGTCATAGGTTCAATCTATGATATAAAAAATCGGGAGTTCTCTAAAATGATGCGATTCAGAAGTAGAGTGCGTCAAACTTGGAGTATCCAATGAAGAGGGTAAAATCAAATATCCATAGTTATTCAAAAATTGATAGAATTAGGGCATTGACAAAGTCACCTATCGATTTTAGATGAAATTTCATCTAATCGAACATGTTTCGAGGGGATGATAGGCCAAAAATATATTTTGGGAGTATTGCGAAAAATGCAATATTTTCCTTACTATAGTCCAGCTACATATTTGACGAAAAATGTTTTTCCTCTCAAGAAATACTGAAATTATGAGAATAAGGGTTCTTTGATACGACAAATCGACTGGTGGTGTCCATTTTTCGATAAGATAAATGTTTTAAATATTAGGAGAGCATTTAATTTAAAAGAAAACATGCCTTCATATAAAAAATAGTACAGACCAAAATAATAGAAGTATTCATTCAATTTTCTAAGCAAGTATCGTCAAAGGTCCAATCTATGATATAAAAAATCGGAAGTACTCTAAAATGATGCGATTCAAAAGTAGAGTGCGTCAAACTTGGAGTATCCAATGAAGAGGTTAAAATCAAATATCCATAGTTATTCAAAAATTGATAGAATTAGGGCATTAACAAAGTCATCTATCGATTTTAGATGAAATTTCATCTAATCGAACATGTTTCGAGAGGATAATAGGCCAAAAATATATTTTGGGAGTATTGCGAAAAATGCAATATTTTCCTTACTATAGTCCAGCTACATATTTGACGAAAAATGTTTTTCCTCTCAAGAAATACTGAAATTATGAGAATAAGGGTTCTTTGATACGACAAATCGACTGGTGTTGTCCATTTTTCGATAAGATGAATGTTTCAAATATTAGGAGAGCATTTAAGTTAAAATAAAACATGCCTTCATATAAAAAATAGTACAGACCAGAATAATGGAAGTATTCATTCAATTTTCTAAGAAAGTATCGTCAAAGGTCCAATCTATGATATAAAAAATCGGGAGCGCTCTAAAATGATGCGATTCAGAAGTAGAGTGCTTCAAACTTGGAGTATCCAATGAAGAGGGTAAAATCAAATATCCATAGTCATTCAAAAATTGATAGAATTAGGGCATTAACAAAGCCACCTATCGATTTTAGATGAAATTTCATCTAATCGAACATGTTTCATGAGGATGATAGGCCAAAAATATATTTTGGGAGTATTGCGAAAAATGCAATATTTTCCTTACAGCTACATATTTGACGAAAAATGTTTTTCCTCTCAAAAAATACTGAAATTATGAGAATAAGGGTTCTTTGATACGACAAATCGACTGGTGTTGTCCATTTTTCGATAAGATGAATGTTTCAAATATTAGGAGAGCATTTAAGTTGAAATAAAACATGCCTTCATATAAAAAATAGTACAGACCAAAATAATGGAAGTATTCATTCAATTTTCTCAGAAAGTATGGTTAAAGGTCCAATCTATGATATAAAAAATCGGGAGCGCTCTAAAATGATGCGATTCAGAAGTAGAGTGCGTCAAACTTGGAGTATCCAATGAAGAGGGTGAAATCAAATATCCATAGTTATTCAAAAATTGATAGAATGGGGGCATTAACAAAGTCACCTATCTATTTTAGATGGAATTTCATCTAATCGAACATGTTTCGAGAGGATGATAGGCCAAAAATATATTTTGGGAGTATTGCGAAAAATGCAATGTTTTCCTTACTATATAGTCCAGCTACATATTTGACGAAAAATGTTTTTCCTCTCAAGAAATACTGAAATTATGAGAATGGGGGTTCTTTGATACGACAAATCGACTGGTGTTGTCCATTTTTCGATAAGATAAATGTTTCAAATATTAGGAGAGCATTTAAGTTAAAAGAAAACATGCCTTCATATAAAAAATAGTACAGACCAAAATAATGGAAGTATTCATTCAATTTGCTAAGCAAGTATCGTCATAGGTTCAATCTATGATATAAAAAATCGGGAGTTCTCTAAAATGATGCGATTCAGAAGTAGAGTGCGTCAAACTTGGAGTATCCAATGAAGAGGGTAAAATCAAATATCCATAGTTATTCAAAAATTGATAGAATTAGGGCATTGACAAAGTCACCTATCGATTTTAGATGAAATTTCATCTAATCGAACATGTTTCGAGGGGATGATAGGCCAAAAATATATTTTGGGAGTATTGCGAAAAATGCAATATTTTCCTTACTATAGTCCAGCTACATATTTGACGAAAAATGTTTTTCCTCTCAAGAAATACTGAAATTATGAGAATAAGGGTTCTTTGATACGACAAATCGACTGGTGGTGTCCATTTTTCGATAAGATAAATGTTTTAAATATTAGGAGAGCATTTAATTTAAAAGAAAACATGCCTTCATATAAAAAATAGTACAGACCAAAATAATAGAAGTATTCATTCAATTTTCTAAGCAAGTATCGTCAAAGGTCCAATCTATGATATAAAAAATCGGGAGTACTCTAAAATGATGCGATTCAAAAGTAGAGTGCGTCAAACTTGGAGTATCCAATGAAGAGGTTTAAATCAAATATCCATAGTTATTCAAAAATTGATAGAATTAGGGCATTAACAAAGTCATCTATCGATTTTAGATGAAATTTCATCTAATCGAACATGTTTCGAGAGGATAATAGGCCAAAAATATATTTTGGGAGTATTGCGAAAAATGCAATATTTTCCTTACTATAGTCCAGCTACATATTTGACGAAAAATGTTTTTCCTCTCAAGAAATACTGAAATTATGAGAATAAGGGTTCTTTGATACGACAAATCGACTGGTGTTGTCCATTTTTCGATAAGATGAATGTTTCAAATATTAGGAGAGCATTTAAGTTAAAATAAAACATGCCTTCATATAAAAAATAGTACAGACCAGAATAATGGAAGTATTCATTCAATTTTCTAAGAAAGTATCGTCAAAGGTCCAATCTATGATATAAAAAATCGGGAGCGCTCTAAAATGATGCGATTCAGAAGTAGAGTGCTTCAAACTTGGAGTATCCAATGAAGAGGGTAAAATCAAATATCCATAGTCATTCAAAAATTGATAGAATTAGGGCATTAACAAAGCCACCTATCGATTTTAGATGAAATTTCATCTAATCGAACATGTTTCATGAGGATGATAGGCCAAAAATATATTTTGGGAGTATTGCGAAAAATGCAATATTTTCCTTACAGCTACATATTTGACGAAAAATGTTTTTCCTCTCAAAAAATACTGAAATTATGAGAATAAGGGTTCTTTGATACGACAAATCGACTGGTGTTGTCCATTTTTCGATAAGATGAATGTTTCAAATATTAGGAGAGCATTTAAGTTGAAATAAAACATGCCTTCATATAAAAAATAGTACAGACCAAAATAATGGAAGTATTCATTCAATTTTCTCAGAAAGTATGGTTAAAGGTCCAATCTATGATATAAAAAATCGGGAGCGCTCTAAAATGATGCGATTCAGAAGTAGAGTGCGTCAAACTTGGAGTATCCAATGAAGAGGGTGAAATCAAATATCCATAGTTATTCAAAAATTGATAGAATGGGGGCATTAACAAAGTCACCTATCTATTTTAGATGGAATTTCATCTAATCGAACATGTTTCGAGAGGATGATAGGCCAAAAATATATTTTGGGAGTATTGCGAAAAATGCAATGTTTTCCTTACTATATAGTCCAGCTACATATTTGACGAAAAATGTTTTTCCTCGCAAAAAATACTGAAATTATGAGAAAAAGGGTTCTTTGATACGACAAATCGACTGGTGTTGTCCATTTTTCGATAAAATAAATGTTTCAAATATTAGAAGAGCATTTAAGTTGAAACAAAACATGCCTTCATATAAAAAATAGTACAGACCAAAATAATGGAAGTATTGAAGTATTCATTCAATTTTCTGAGAAAGTATAGTCGAAGGTCCAATCTATGATATAAAAAATCGGGAGTGCTCTGAAATGATGCGATTCAGAAGTAGAGTGCGTCAAACTTGGAGTATCCAATGAAGAGGGTAGAATCAAATATCCATAGTTATTCAAAAATTGATAGAATTAGGGCATTAACAAAGTCACCTATCGATTTTAGATGAAATTTCATCTAATCGAACATGTTTCATGAGGATGATAGGCCAAAAATATATTTTGGGAGTATTGCGAAAAATGCAATATTTTCCTTACTATAGTCCAGCTACATATTTGACGAAAAATGTTTTTCCTCTCAAAAAATACGGAAATTAAGAGAATACGGGTTCTTTGATACGACAAATCGACTGGTGTTGTCCATTTATCGATAAGATAAATGTTTCAAATATTAGGAGAGCATTTAAGTTAAAAGAAAACATGCCTTCATATAAAAAATAGTACAGACCAAAATAATGGAAGTATTCATTCAATTCTCTGAGAAAGTATCGTCAAAGGTCCAATCTATGATATAAAGAATCGGGAGTGCTCTAAAATGATGCGATTCAGAAGTAGAGTGCGTCAAACTTGGAGTATCCAATGAAGAGGGTAACATCAAATATCCATAATTATTCAAAAATTGATAGAATTAGGGCATTAACAAAGTCACCTATCGATTTTAGATGAAATTCCATCTAATCGAAGATGTTTCGAGAGGATGATAGGCCAAAAATATATTTTGGGAGTATTGCGAAAAATGCAATATTTTCCAGCTACATATTTGACGAAAAATGTTTTTTCTCTCAAAAAATACTGAAATTATGAGAATGAGGGTTCTTCGATACTACAAATCGACTGGTGTTGTCCATTTTTCGATAAGATAAATGTTTCAAATATTAGGAGAGCATTTAAGTTAAAAGAAAACATGCCTTCATATAAAAAATAGTACAGACCAAAATAATGGAAGTATTCATTCAATTTTCTAAGCAAGTATCGTCAAAGGTTCAATCTATGATATAAAAAATCGGAAGTTCTCTAAAATGATGCGATTCAGAAGTAGAGTGCGTCAAACTTGGAGTATCCAATGAAGAGGGTAAAATCAAATATCCATAGTTATTCAAAAATTGATAGAATTAGGGCATTGACAAAGTCACCTATCGATTTTAGATGAAATTTCATCTAATCGAACATGTTTCGAGGGGATGATAGGCCAAAAATATATTTTGGGAGTATTGTGAAAAATGCAATATTTTCCTTACTATAGTCCAGCTACATATTTGACGAAAAATGTTTTTTCTCACAAAAAATACTGAAATTATGAGAATAAGGCTTCTTTGATACGAAAAATCGACTGGTGGTGTCCATTTTTCGATAAGATAAATGTTTTAAATATTAGGAGAGCATTTAATTTAAAAGAAAACATGCCTTCATATAAAAAATAGTACAGACCAAAATAATGGAAGTATTCATTCAATTTTCTAAGCAAGTATCGTCAAAGGTCCAATCTATGATATAAAAAATCGAGAGTACTCTAAAATGATGCGATTCAAAAGTAGAGTGCGTCAAACTTGGAGTATCCAATGAAGAGGGTAAAATCAAATATCAATAGTTATTCAAAATTTGATAGAATTAGGGCATTAACAAAGTCACCTATCGATTTAAGATGAAATTTCATCTAATCGAACATGTGTCGAGGGGATGATAGGCCAAAAATATATTTTTGGAGTATTGCGAAAAATGCAATATTTTCCTTACTATAGTCCAGCTACATATTTGACGAAAAATACTGAAATTATGAGAATAAGGGTTCTTTGATACGACAAATCGACTGGTGTTGCCCATTTTTCGATAAGATAAATGTTTCAAATATTAGGACAGCATTTAAGTTGAAAGAAAATATGCCTTCATATAAAAAATAGTACAGACCAAAATAATGGAAGTATTCATTCAATTTTCTGAGAAAGTATCGTCGAAGGTTCAATCTATGATATAAAAAATCGGAAGTGCTCTAAAATGATGCGATTCAGAAGTAGAGTGCGTCAAACTTGGAGTATCCAATGAAGAGGGTAAAATCAAATATCCATAGTTATTCAAAAATTGATAGAATTAGGGCATTAACAAAGTCACCTATCGATTTTAGATGAAATTTCATCTAATCGAACATGTTTTATGAGGATGATAGGCCAAAAATATATTTTTGGAGTATTGCGAAAAATGCAATATTTTCCTTACTAGTACAGCTACATATTTGACGAAAAATGTTTTTCCTCTCAAAAAATACTGAAATAATGAGAATAAGGGTTCTTTGATACGACAAATCGACTGGTGTTGTCCATTTTTCGATAAGATAAATGTTTCAAATATTAGGAGAGCATTTAAGTTAAAAGAAAACATGCCTTCATATAAAAAATAGTACAGACCAAAATAATGGAAGTATCCATTCAATTTTCTTAGAAAGTATCGTCAAAGGTCCAATCTATGATATAAAAAATCGGGAGTGCTCTAAAATGATGCGATTCAGAAGTAGAGTGCGTCAAACTTGGAGTATCCAATGAAAAGGGGAAAATCAAATATCCATAGTTATTCAAAAATTGATAGAATTAGGGCATTAACAAAGTCACCTATCGATTTTAGATGAAATTTCATCTAATCGAACATGTTTCGAGAGGATGATAGGCCAAAAATATATTTTTGGAGTATTGCGAAAAATGCAATATTTTCCTTACTAGTCCAGCTACATATTTGACGAAAAATGTTTTTCCTCTCAAAAAATACTGAAATTATGAGAATAAGGGTTCTCTGATACGACAAATCGACTGGTGTTGTCCATTTTTCAATAAGATAAATGTTTCAAATATTAGGAGAGCATTTAAGTTAAAAGATAACATGCCTTCATATAAAAAATAGTACAGACCAAAATAATGGAAGTATTCATTCAATTTTCTGAGAAAGTATCGTCAAAGGTCCAATCTATGATATAAAAAATCGGGAGTGCTCTAAAATGATGCGATTCAGAAGTAGAGTGCGTCAAACTTGGAGTATCCACTGAAGAGGGTAAAATCAAATATCCATAGTTATTCAAAAATTGATAGAATTAGGGCATTAACAAAGTCATCTATCGATTTTAGATGAAATTTCATCTAATCGAACATGTTTCGAGAGGATAATAGGCCAAAAATATATTTTGGGAGTATTGCGAAAAATGCAATATTTTCCTTACTATAGTCCAGCTACATATTTGACGAAAAATGTTTTTCCTCTCAAGAAATACTGAAATTATGAGAATGGGGGTTCTTTGATACGACAAATCGACTGGTGTTGTCCATTTTTCGATAAGATAAATTTTTCAAATATTAGGAGAGCATTTAAGTTAAAAGAAAACATGCCTCCATATAAAAAATAGTACAGACCAAAATAATGGAAGTATTCATTCAATTTCATGAGGAAGTATCGTCAAATGTCCAATCTATGATATAAAAGATAATGAGTGCTCTAAAATGATGCGATTTAAAAGTAGAGTGCTCTAAAATGATGCGATTCAGAAGTAGAGTGCGTCAAACTTGGAGTATCCAATGAAGAGGGTAAAATCAAATATCCATAGTTATTCAAAAATTGATAGAATTAGGGCATTAACAAAGTCACCTATCGATTTTAGATGAAATTTCATCTAATCGAACATGTTTCATGAGGATGATAGGCCAAAAATATATTTTTGGAGTATTGCGAAAAATGGGCATTAACAAAGTCACCTATCGATTTTAGATGAAATTTCATCTAATCGAACATGTTTCATGAGGATGATAGGCCAAAAATATATTTTTGGAGTATTGCGAAAAATGCAATATTTTCCTTACTAGTACAGCTACATATTTGACGAAAAATGTTTTTCCTCTCAAAAAATACTGAAATTATGAGAATAAGGGTTCTTTGATACGACAAATCGACTGGTGTTGTCCATTATTCGATAAGATGAATGTTTCAAATATTAGGAGAGCATTTAAGTTAAAATAAAACATGCCTTCATATAAAAAATAGTACAGACCAAAATAATGGATGTATTCATTCAATTTTCTAAGAAAGTATCGTCAAAGGTCCGATCTATGATATAAAAAATCGGGAGCGCTCTAAAATGATGCGATTCAGAAGTAGAGTGCGTCAAACTTGGAGTATCCAATGAAGAGGGTAAAATCAAATATCCATAGTCATTCAAAAATTGATAGAATTAGGGCATTAACAAAGCCACCTATCGATTTTAGATGAAATTTCATCTAATCGAACTTGTTTCGAGAGGATGATAGGCCAAAAATATATTTTTGGAGTATTGCGAAAAATGCAATATTTTCCTTACAGCTACATATTTGACGAAAAATGTTTTTCCTCTCAAAAAATACTGAAATTTTGAGAATAAGGGTTCTCTGATACGACAAATCGACTGGTGTTGTCCATTTTTCGATAAGATAAATGTTTCAAATATTAGGAGAGCATTTTAGTTAAAAGAAAACATGCCTTCATATAAAAAATAGTACAGGCCAAAATAATGGAAGTATTCATTCAATTTTCTGAGAAAGTATCGTCAAAGGTCCAATCTATGATATAAAAAATCGGGAGTGCTCTGAAATGATGCGATTCAGAAGTAGAGTGCGTCAAACTTGAAGTATCCAATGAAGAGGGTAAAATCAAATATCAATAGTTATTCAAAAATTGATAGAATTAGGGCATTAACAAAGTCACCTATCGATTTAAGATGAAATTTCATCTAATCGAACATGTGTCGAGGGGATGATAGGCCAAAAATATATTTTTGGAGTATTGCGAAAAATGCAATATTTTCCTTACTATAGTCCAGCTACATATTTGACGAAAAATGTTTTTCCTCTCAAAAAATACTGAAATTATGAGAATAAGGGTTCTTTGATACGATAAATCGACTGGTGTTGCCCATTTTCCGATAAGATAAATGTTTCAAATATTAGGAGAGCATTTAAGTTTAAAGAAAACATGCCTTCATATAAAAAATAGTACAGACCAAAATAATGGAAGTATTCATTCAATTTTCTGAGAAAGTATCGTCGAAGGTTCAATCTATGATATAAAAAATCGGAAGTGCTCTAAAATGATGCGATTCAGAAGTAGAGTGCGTCAAACTTGGAGTATCCAATGAAGAGGGTAAAATCAAATATCCATAGTTATTCAAAAATTGATAGAATTAGGGCATTAACAAAGTCACCTATCGATTTCAGATGAAATTTCATCTAATCGAACATGTTTCATGAGGATGATAGGCCAAAAATATATTTTTGGAGTATTGCGAAAAATGCAATATTTTCCTTACTAGTACAGCTACATATTTGACGAAAAATGTTTTTCCTCTCAAAAAATACTGAAATAATGAGAATAAGGGTTCTTTGATACGACAAATCGACTGGTGTTGTCCATTTTTCGATAAGATAAATGTTTCAAATATTAGGAGAGCATTTAAGTTAAAAGAAAACATGCCTTCATATAAAAAATAGTACAGACCAAAATAAAGGAAGTATCCATTCAATTTTCTTAGAAAGTATCGTCAAAGGTCCAATCTATGATATAAAAAATCGGGAGTGCTCTAAAATGATGCGATTCAGAAGTAGAGTGCGTCAAACTTGGAGTATCCAATGAAAAGGGGAAAATCAAATATCCATAGTTATTCAAAAATTGATAGAATTAGGGCATTAACGAAGTCACCTATCGATTTTAGATGAAATTTTATCTAATCGAACATGTTTCGAGAGGATGATAGGCCAAAAATATATTTTTGGAGTATTGCGAAAAATGCAATATTTTCCTTACTAGTCCAGCTACATATTTGACGAAAAATGTTTTTCCTCTCAAAAAATACTGAAATTATGAGAATAAGGGTTCTCTGATACGACAAATCGACTGGTGTTGTCCATTTTTCAATAAGATAAATGTTTCAAATATTAGGAGAGCATTTAAGTTAAAAGAAAACATGCCTTCATATAAAAAATAGTACAGACCAAAATAATGGAAGTATTCATTCAATTTTCTGAGAAAGTATCGTCAAAGGTCCAATCTATGATATAAAAAATCGGGAGTGCTCTAAAATGATGCGATTCAGAAGTAGAGTGCGTCAAACTTGGAGTATCCACTGAAGAGGGTAAAATCAAATATCCATAGTTATTCAAAAATTGATAGAATTAGGGCATTAACAAAGTCACCTATCGATTTTAGATGAAATTTCATCTAATCGAACATGTTTCGAGGGGATGATAGGCCAAAAATGTATTTTTGGAGTATTGCGAAAAATGCAATATTTTCCTTACTATAGTCCAGCTACATATTTGATGAAAAATGTTTTCCCTCTCAAAAAATACTGAAATTATGAGAATAAGGGTTCTTTGATACGACAAATCGACTGGTGTTGTCCATTTTTCGATAAGATAAATGTTTCAAATATTAGAAGAGCATTTAAGTTAAAAGAAAACATGCATTCATATAAAAAATAGTACAGACCAAAATATTGGAAGTTCGGGTGTCTGCTTCCACGTTAGCACCGCTGGTAATGGGAATGACAGGATCATTTTTGGTGCTGTTATTCTTTGACTGAATGACATCCCAAGGGTCTTTCGTCTTAATCCTAAGGTGTACGTATCCGTGCCGAGGGGATGCATGACAGTGAGCCTATCATCTGTTACTAACGGAACCTTCGGGATACTAGGCGCCCTCCCGTCGTAGGTCAGCCTTGTCATGGTAATGCAGGGCTCTGCCGTGATGTACCTCTTTTTTCCTAGCTACTTGTGGGACTTTTATGGAAGAAGTAACCAAAATAAACAAAAAAACTACAGAGTAGATGGAAGCCGACCTATCGACTCCAACTGACCTGCCTGTAACATCTGATCAGGAATGAGACCTACTCAGGTCTCCAACTCCTGAAAATAAACCTAGGAAGCTAGGTGGTGCAGCCAAGAAACGACTTAGTCGTCTCCTCAAGAGTGAGGTTCCTCACAAAACCGCCTTGCATCAAATTCTAGAGCAGCGGGATCGGGATCAACCGCAAGAGAGGAAACATTCTCCCTCTGTTGCTGGTATCAGCAAGCGCTTACGCTCTAACGATGACTCACCCGAACAAGAGGCAAAGAAGCCCTGCTCGGCTGAATCAATGGTAACGTCAGGTGTAACTGACTTACAAAAGCCCTCTTATGGGCACGCTGTATCCGGCTTCAAGGTGGGAATTTTACATCCGACAGCCTCGATCACGACCAAACAAATGGAGTCCCTTCAGTATGCCATTATGGCCGCTATAGAGGATATACCTGAAGGTGGTCCACAAGTATAGTTCCAGAGCAGTACTTTCCGGCCTGGATGGTTACAGGTCACCTGTATAAATCAGGAGAGTGTCTCGTGGTTGACTGGCGTAGTCAATACACTTCAACCATGGGACGGTGCCTCCCTGAAATGTGTTTCAAGAGACCAACTCCCAACATTTGTGTGGCTTACATACCTGACGAAGGCAGTCGTAGACTGACTTCAAAACAGGTCCTCACCAGACTGAGGAAAATGAACCACGGTCTGTTTACCTTGGAGTGGACTGTCCTACACAAGGAAATTACAGGCCCTGGTCAAACATGGACTTTCGTCATTGACGATCGATCCATAGCCACGTTGGAAAGGATTGGATTAAAACCATACCTGGTTTTTGGACAGGTTGTTTTCCGACCTAAAGCCCAGCCCTCCCAACTGGCATCAAAACCGGGTCCCTCGAAGAGATCCGAGAAAAGTCGTGGCCCGGGGCCGAGTGGAAAACTTCCTGTTGCAGTGAGGAGGACCGACCCTCCTCACAAGAACAGGGGAAGTGTACCGCTGGCACGTAGCCGGGGCACCAGCCATCCCAAAGGAAGCGCTGGCTTCCCCAAAAAGAAGACTAGTAACGTCTCTTTAGGGAAACTGGACCTGCTGTACTGAAATCGAAGACCAGTATGGCCTCAACTGAAGGACCAAAGCAATCAGCTGGATCTGCCGTGGCGAAAGGTGACCAAGCCTCGTCAATGGCACCAACTACAGTCTCACCCCTGGGAGGATCAGATGGTGGCGCCTCAATTGACCCACCGTGTGATCTCCCCTAGGGATCTGAGGAGACACAAGTTTGCATGCGGCTACCTGTATTCGCCACTTTCAACTGTTTACAGGCAAACTTACAGCATACCAAGGCCGCTTCATACATTCTTGATAAAAGGTTCAAGGACGAATCAATCGACCTTGCCTTCCTGCAAGAACCATGGACCGGAAACACAAATCGAGTAACTGGTCTCAGCAATATTCCTGGTGAGGTAGTAGTCTGTCCTGGGGTGAAACCCAGGGCTTGTCTCCTCATTAGGAAAAATTTCAATTATTTTTTGCTTACAGGCTTTTGCACTCCTGATGTAGTAGCCATCCAAGTGTCCCTACCGGAGAAGAATGGTATGACTAACATAGTCGCCTGCTCAGCATACTTCCCAGGGGACACGGATACTGTACCTCCCCTCGCTATACGTCGGCTAATCGACTATAGCACGAAGAACAGACTCTAGTTAGTCATGGGCTGTGACTCCAATTCACACCATACATCGTGGGGTAGCACGGATATAAATCATAGCGGTGAGTTACTTCTTGATTATATACTAGGGAAAGGGCTATCTGTTATTAATAAGAGCTCCGAACTAACTTTTGTAACTAGAAATAGATTAGAGGTGTTAGATTTAACAATAAGCTCAAACTTTTTGAGCAATAAGATACGGCACTGGGCAGTATCTACTGAGCCTTCGTGTTCAGATCACAGGCACATTCAATTCAACATTGAAATAGGTCCAAGGCCAGTAGTGGAATATCGCGACTCAAAAGCTACTGACTGGAGTGGATACAGAAATTCCCTCCAACGGTGGAAGGCTTCACTACAATAAACAGTTGTGATTGGATAGATACTGCGGCAGACAAGCTTCGGGAAGCAGTGATCTCCTCCTATCATGGAAAAGGTCCACTCAAGACAAAAAGAGATAATCGCAACTCTACTTGGTGAAACAAAAGCCTAGATAAGCGAAGAAAATAAGTTCGACGACTATTCAATAGATCTAAAGAGTCAGGCAACTGGGAACCTTATAGAACTGCTCTAAAAACTTATAACAGAGAAATTAAAAAGGCGAAACGGGAGTCTTGGAAGAAGTTCTGTGAGAGTATATCTGACATACCTCGCAGTACTAGAATACACAAGATTCTCTCTAAAGAGCCGATTGCCGAGATAGGGTCGATTAAACGACCAGATGGCACTTTTACGACCTCTAGAAAAGAAACGTTAGAGCTTTTGATTAAAAACCACTGTCCCGGAAGTTTAACTCTGGATAACAACCGACCTCTTTACTTTGAGGGCGCAAGGCGGCCCAAAAAGAATGATTGGGAGGTCGCCAAGAACGTTATCACAGCACCGGCGATTGAATGGACAATAACATTATTTCAGCCCTTCAAATCTCCCGGTGAGGATGGCATCTTTCGAGCTCCGCTACAAAACGGACTGGAATTACTTATACCCATCCTCATTAAATTGTATAGAGCTAGTCTGGCGTGGAATTATATACCACCCAGTTGGTTGGCGGCTAGGGTAGTATATATACCGAAAGTGGGCCGCACAGACCCACACCCTAAATCGGTCAGACCAATTAGCCTAACATCTTTCTTGCTTAAAGGACTTGAAAGAGTACTGGACTGCCATATCAGGCAGGTAGCTTTATACAGCTCTCATCTGAGCATCCATCAGTACGCTTATCAAACAGGCAAATCAACAGATTTAGCATTACATAACCTTGTTGAGAAAATCACACAATCCCTTAACAATAAGGAGATTGCGGTGGCCATTTTTCTCGACATCGAAGGAGCATTCGACAATGCACTACCAGCCTCCATTGGCTCAGCTTTGACTGAAAAGGGCATTCAACCAACGATTACCGGCTGGATATATGCCATGCTCACTAATAGAACAGCCACTACATCTATTCAAGACGAGGCCATCAGCTTTAAGGTTTCCAGGGGCTGCCCGCAGGGTGGAGTGTTATCTTCCCTTTTGTGGTCACTCCTGATGGATGACCTGCTTGGTACTCTCGTGGGAAGAGGGGTAGAACTGCAAGCGTATGCAGACGACCTTGTCATTATGGCAAGAACCAAGTCAGGACGGGTTGCACATAATACCTTCCAAAGGACTTTGGACGATGTCTACAGTTGGTGCCAGAGGGAACAGATATCTGTTAACCCTGGTAAAACTGTAATAGTTCCCTTCACTAGGAGAAGGAATTTGGCGGACTGTCCGCCACTTTCCTATAAGGGTGCGGTTATTTCATTTGCAGCAGAAGTAAAATATTTGGGGATCATCCTAGATAAAAACTTACTTGGAACGCACACTTGGAAAAAGTCATCCATAAGGCCAGATTTTCATTGTGGACATGTCACAGGATCTGCGGAAAATCTTGGGGCTTGGGTCCCAAACAAATCCATTGGATATACGTGATGATTGTTAGACCAATGATCACATACGGAGCCATTGCTTGGTGATCAAAAGCTTTACAGAAAACGGCCCAAGCCAAGCTCTCTGGCATACAGAGACGGGCTAGTTTGGCTATAACTGGTGCTACCAGCACAACACCGTCAGCATCCATTGAAATCATTATGGACCTTCCTCCTCTCCATAAACTTCTGGAAAAGGAGGCCAGATGGACAGCATATTGAATTGTGCATATTTCTAAATGCACAAAACAGGCTTATACAGAGCAAAGTATAATGCTAGCGGTCACCGAAAGTCATAGTGTTCTGGGAATGACCTCTGATATAATGTCCCCAACAGTAAACTATAATCTGCCTTATACCGTCCTATTTCCAAATAGAGATGAATGGGTCCTCCGCAAGGATGAACTCTCAAGAGCAGATATCTTTTGGTACACTGATAGATCAAAGACACCCTCAGGCTCTGGTGCGTGTGTATACGATCGAAGACCTAGGACAGAAATCTCAACATCTCTGGGATCCTATGCAACCGTATTTCAGGCGGAAATTTATGCCATTGCTTCATGTTTGGAGATTTTGGGGCACTTCAACCACACACACAGATCAATAAAAAAACTCACGGAGAGCCAAGCGGCCTTGAAAGCACTTAGCTCGTACCGTTTAACGTCGAAATTGGTTCTAGACTGCCAAAAAAGACTCGTCTCAATAGGAGAACGCAACAGAGTATCGCTGGTTTGGATCCCTGGCCACTCTGGTATGGATGGTAATGATAAGGCTGACTCTATTGCAAGAGAGGGTGCCGCTCATGACTTTATCGGACCTGAACCTACAATTGGCATAGCAACAAGTGTTGTCAAACAAACACTAAATACCTGGACTACAAGAAGAGTTTTAGACTTCTGGCATAATATACCAGGATTGGTTCATTCAAAGGCCTTCATACATCCTTCGAATAATGTATCCAAACAAATGTTAGGCTATAATAGACACGATCTACGGTGCCTAACAGGCCTTCTAACGGGCCACTGTCGTTTGAATCATCATATGCTGAAACTTGAACTGTCGGACGATCCGATTTGCCGTCTTTGTTTGGAAGATTATGAAACAGCAGGGCATATAGTTTGTGCCTGCCCCGCCGCGGCTCGAGTCAGGTATCTGAAGTTTGGCAGGGCCACTCTCTTGCCCTCGGACCTGAAATATCATTCACTGAACAAATTAATCGGTTTCGTTAAGAAGCTGAATTTGTTTGGTGAAATTTGAATAGGTACGAGCCACAATAGACTCTCGCGAGTCGCAGTGGAGGGCCTCATTGACCCACTCATTATAAACCTAACCTAACGCCAGAAATGGGGCACAATGACACAAAATTCATTTTTTGGAAAATGGCCGCTCACGGTCACATATTATTTCTATAATAACGGTTCATGCATTTCATTCATAGTTTAGATCCTTAGGTCAAAGGAAATAATTAAAATGCTGAAAAAAAAATTCACATGGGGAGCTATAGGCAAAACTAACTTTTGTATTCCATTGTGCCCTACCTTCCCCTACATCAACTACACTTTTTGATGGTTTGATCAGACCAGCTCTATTTGTCTTATTGAGAAGTTGGAAATTTTCTCCATCTATGGTGTGACCATTTATATGTTCCATTTCTATTAGACAGGTACTGCATTTAATAATTTTTTTAGTTGATTTGACCACAAATCCTGACATATATGTGACAACATTCTCTGTTAGTTCTGACAATTTTGGCAAAAAAGAAATAATCAAACTCAGTTCGTCATCTTCTATTAACATTTCATTAATGTCAATATTATATTTTTTCATCACACTACTATCATCTAAACTAATCTGCCGATATGTTCTGTCTTTTCTATCTTGTGTAGTTGTCAGAATATTTGTGTTATCAATTACAACACAATTTTCCTTCACAATACTTATGTCAGTCCTCAAAGTCATTCTTTTGAATGTGGAATAAAATTGAAATGCTGTTGGATTGTTATTCCAGCCATTTTTCCTCTGAAAAATATTCATGACTATCGTGTGAACAGATATTTATTAACAGAGAAATATATCACCTCAGACAGCAAAAGAATAACTCCAGGTGTCCTGACTGAATTTATATGCGAGGATATAGTTCAGTGGTAATCCATTTTGCTTCACATATTAGTAGTAGCCGATTTTATATTTCAATAATTCGCAGCATTATCATTAGAAATTTTGCAAAGAAACTTGATAGCACAACAAAATCAATAGTCCATAAATCAGATTTATTCACCTTTCTATATTTTTTTTAATTGGCATAAATAGACGAATTGTCAATTTTACCACAGGAACAGCACGTGTCCCAAATCTCCATGTATTTTTCTCAATAAACTCATCCTTATCAAGAAATGGTCCCCAAAAGGAAGCTTAAAGAATTCGATTCTGAAAATATGAAATCTCAAATCATTGTGTTTTTTGAGATTTGTTGCACGCAAATTTTTGCAAACGAACAAGTTTTTACTTTAGTTCAACCGTTCCACCGTCTTGATGCATGGCGCTGTATAGAACTTCAATGACAGAAGACGACGTTTAATTCATATACAAATAATATTATCACTTTCTCTATGGGTCAAATGCTGTTGTCATATGTTTTGTGTTCATAAAAATATCCCAAATTTATAGTTTAGTGTGTATTGTATTTGTAAGTGATTATAATTAAGTAATTTTCATGCTGAATAATTAAATTTGTGCTTCGTAAATGCTATTTATATTCACTCCACAAGATTGTGTTTAGTGTAGCCTAGACATAAAATAATCCACGAATATTTTTAGCTGTTGCTGGTGATTCCACAAGTGCATTATATTTATTGATCCCCATATCAGGTCCTTTTGGTTCCTCCAAGAACCTGTACCAGCCACAGATTGCATCTGCATACATACATCGGCCTTCTGACTTAGTGAAAAAGACTACATTTGTAATAGTATTAATTACTTTCTACTAATTTAACAAAATAGACATTTCGTATTCTAATCAATAAGTAACACAATATGCAATCTTCTATTTTCGAATATCTTCAATTTTTCCAGGTTTTGTATTGAAATGTTATACTCTTTGCATTTTCCTCCAGTTTGTAATAAACGGACATGTCTGTTTTTTCATTGACTCTTCTCATTTATTCAAGTAAATTATAGCAAAAGTGTTTTCATTTATTGAAAACAAAATCAAATCAATTATGCAATACGTTTGTTTAATTGTAATATTACAAATTTGAAGTACAGAGAAAGTGAGTAAGTAGTTTTTATATTTATTATAATACAGAATGTCTGCTTTTCCACTGACCCCTCTTAATAATTCAAATGAATGGTAGCAAAGAAATGTCAATTAATTAGGTTAACCATAAAATTGTTTATTATAGCAATAAACAGACATGTCCGCTTTTTCATTGACCCTTATTATTTATTCAAATAAATTGAAGGAAAAATTGGTGTATGTTTTTATTGAAAAGAAACAAATAAAAAATATTTTATAAAAATATCAATAAAATTATTATTACAAATTTAATCTCTTCATATTTATTAATACATGGCGACTGAAGTTCATCTTCCATTTTTCTCTATCGTTTCTCTTCATAACAAAAACAAAATAAAAATATCAACTTTTTACAATTCTATACTCACAAAGGGATGGTGACCCCCATCCACATTATTGAAGTCTGGATCCATGTCGTTATAAAGACTGAAAAAATATTATTTAAATATTTTCTCTAAGTAAATAATATTTTTACTCACAAAACTATTTTTCTAACTCTCAATTCAGCAAAAATATACAAATAATCCATTTTATCTTGGAATCCATATTACAAATTTGATATACATAGTACTGAATACATTTTCTTTATTTTTATGCATACATGGCAACGCAACTGCATCTTCTATTTTCTTAATCCTCAGACAAAAAAGAAGTTTATAAACTATCCCTTACAATTACATCACGCTACGTTTTAGTTTTAGTTTTTATTTACTGAATAGCTATAGCAAATACGAATATGAAAAGTATTTCGACCTATGTGGGCAGTTACATCAGGTTCCGTTTTACTGAAATTGTCAGTTCTGATAATGATAAGGAATATGATTTTTGTAAATAAGTCTTGTTAGTGTTTATACTTACAGAATGGTATTGAGAAACTATGTTTTATGAAATATTAATGGACCTGTGGGGCAGTTACATCAGACTTCGTTTTAGTTCAAAAATCAGAACTGTAAATGGAATGAGAAAATTAGATGCTCCTTCTAAGTAGGTTTTGCCATTTTTTTACTTACAGTATAGTTGTAGCGAAAACTGCTATATGAAAATTATTTGGACCTGTGCGGGCAGTTACATCAGGTTCCGTTTTAGTTGAATTGTCAGTTCTGAAAATGAATAGAAATTTGATTTTTGTAAATAAGTCTTGTTATATTTAATTTCTTAATGTCTGACAGCACAGTAGCCTCCTTAAATATTCAGATAGAAAATTATCTCTTACAGAGAGATCCTAAGAATTTTACAAGTAAATACTAAAATTCTAATGCAAAACAAGTAGGTGTCTGTATCGGTTATCTGTACATCCCTGTTTCAGCTCAAAATACAATATGGTAATAAAACTGAACAATGCCAGCAAAAGGATAAACAGTGCGGTAGTGGCGGAGATTACGATATTAGTTCATTTTGCTAATTTAATTAGATTCGGTCAACATTACAGTTGAAATAAAATTCATTCGTCTAGGCATATTAACAAGTTACATTCTCCTTTTTATTAAATTAAATTAATTAAAGATAATATAGTTTAATTCTCATAATTTAAATTTATTGACAATGCATTAATGTATATTAAGTAAAGTAAACATACCATTTATAGGAAATAGAAAATTCAATCTATAGTATCATCCTCTTCGCTGGCCATACAAGAATCATCCGAAGACTCGTCGAGAGATATCACTATCGGTTCTATAGTTTGTTCTATGAGGTTATCTAAAACCCACATTTTCTCTTCCTTTTTAATTACATGATTCACAGCATCTCTCCAGTTCTCTTCAGTTATTGTTGTCAATGTTTTATCATATCTAGCTACATAACCTTTCATTTTGGCCCATATTAACTCTATCGCATCTAATTCACAATGGTATGGGGGCAAACGAAGCACTGTTATCCCACGATTCTTGGCTATTTCATCAATATTGTAGCTTGTGATCTGAAGCAACCTTTAAAAGTTCTTTTTCCAACATATCATCTTCAAATAGTATATCTTTTACGATTAACCCGTTTCTAATATCAGCTTTCCTCCAAGAGGTAGATGGAAGATTTTCTCTTAATCGCGAATGATAAGTGGCATTGTCCATAACGATTACAGCATTATTTGGAATTAATTCGACCATTTGTGTAAAATACATCTGCAGTCATTTCTTCATGATAGTCTTTGGTTGATGTTGACTGAAACTCCAGTAAACCACCTTCAACGAACCCTTGATTGCATCCAATATGCGTTATTATTAGTCGGTGACCTTTACCGATAATCGTTTTCAATCCAGTAGATAAACATTCTATGAAAGCTTGACGACTGGTTTGAATACTTTTGTCCTGCCATATTTTTTTCACTGAATGTCCTTCATTGAGCCATGTCTCATCTAGATAATAGATTTTTCTTCCCTCCTGTCTGTATTTTCGCATATCTCGTAAATACTGGCGTCTCCAACATATTATTTCTTCGTTGTCGATTAGCACTGATTTGCGACTTTGCTTCTCCCAAGTAAAATTTAATTTGTGTAATATTTTCCACAAAGTTTTTCGCCCTATATCAGGCAAATTTTCGTCCTCCTCCACCAATCTTAGAATTCTGTCAAGGGTTGGGATCTCTTTTTTAAAATATAACTCATGTAGTTTTCGTCTTATTGTATTTTGCATATGTTCATCAAGGTCAAATGGTTTTCTTCCAGTTGACTTTTTAGGTGGAGATATATTTCCATTTTTCCTCTCTCTTAGAAGCCTGTAAATAGTAGATTCACTAACTCCTGTCATATTGGAACATGTCGAAACTATATTTCTAACACTAGCAGCCGGCATTTGATGTACAAGAGCATCATGCACATTCAACACTACAGTCTTCGTTTGTAAGTTAAGCACGTTCTTACATTTTACTGGAGTAAAACTTGAAGAATTTTTCACAACACAGTTAACACTTATGGAACATAGGCGACTCCAAGCAAAACAAATTATATAAATTTGGGCGAGACCAAGTTTCACCGTATATACCTGCAAATTTTCTAAGTAGTCATTGGGACCATCCCTAGTAGGACCCTATTGTAATGTTTCTTGGAAATGTTATTATCAACATTTCGAAAATCAGAAAGTAATTATCTGGAGAATGGATTGATAAATGGTTTGTTAATATGTCTCACAAGAATTGACCTGCTTCAAATTCTCAAGATAATTAATGAAATATTCAGTCAGAATAGTTGCCTTACAAGATTATTTCAAAAATAATTTATTGTTTTAACTGCATGTACTCTACAAATGTATGAAGGTCAGTTAGTTGTTTTAACTAACCGAATTTACATTTATATTACCTTTATATATCAGATCGAGTATAACATTCAATAGTAAATAAATTCCTTAGATGAACTGTGCCGCTTATGCTTTACTACCTGACTAGCATCTGTGACCTTTTCGCGTGCTGTCAGTCAATAAGAAACAGACTATAGTGTTTTTACTTACGGAATGGTATCAGGAAACTCTGTTTTATGATATATTAATGGATCTGCAGGACAGTTACATCGGGCTTAGTTTTAGTTACATAATCAGAACTGTAAATGAAATAAGAGAATTAGATGCTTCTTCTAAGTAGGTTTTGCCATTTTTTTACTTACAGTATAGTTGTAGCGAAAACTGCTATATGAAAATTATTTGGAACTGTGCGGGCAGTTACATCAGGTTCCGTTTTAGTGAAATTGTCAGTTCTGAAAATGAATAGAAATTTGATTGTTGTGTAATAAAATACGAATACCTAAAAGATAAGTTTGTTTTACCACCAATACGACTGGCGCTGACCATGGGCTGGATGATGTCCTGATTACTTTAGCTTCTAGTAGCCTATCTATTTCTTTTTGAAGTACTTCTCTTTGGTAATATGGTATTTTGTATGGAGCTTCGCATATTGGTTGACTTCCTGCTTCTATGGTTATGTGGTGTTCTACTTTTGTAGTGCTTGTTAGAATTTCATAGTCGTCTGTGAATAAGTGATGGTACTTTTGTATTAACTTAATTAGTTCTTCCTTGTACCTTGTATCTATATGGCCTAGTTCGAAATTTTTTCTGATCCATTCATCTGTTTTGATGTCAAATTTCCTGATCATGTCCTGTGTTTTTGTTTGTGGTACTATGTCCTCTGTACATTCGTATGCTTTTCCTAGTTTGGTTCCTTTTGTTAGGTGTATTTCTTGTGCTGATGTGTTTATTATTCTAATTGGAATCTTTTTCCCGTTATTAGCTATGCTATTTGCTAGTCTTATTGCTTCTGGTCCTTTGTGTTGTGTTTCACACGCAATCGTATTTCCTCTTATGGTATGTTTTAGTGTCCCAATTGTGTGAACTTCGGTTAGTGCCGGTATACTTATTCTATCTTCTATGTATACATCTGTGAAGTTTCTGTTAGTTATTGTTTCTTTTATTCCTTTGTTCTTCTCCCTGGTTTCTGTTTTTCCCTTTTTCCCTGTTTCTGATTCTGTACTATTCTGCTTTTGTTCTATGTGTCCGTATCTTTCTTCGTTAATTTTTGTTTCCTGCCTTTCTTCTTTCTTTGTGTCGATTTCTTTCTTCACTCTGTATAGTTCTATATTTTCGTCTCTGTAGCCGTTTTGTCTTTGTTTATCTGTTTGATTTGCTCTTGATTTATTTTCTCTTGTCATTGCCTTCTCATTTTTCTCCATTGTTCTGCGTTCTGTGTCCCTTCTTTTATACATTGTTTCCACTATTCTTAACCATTTCTTCCAATTGTTCATTTCTGTAGTGTCTGGTTTTTTCTTTATTGTTGCCACTTGGTCATTTGCCTCTGTGCTTCTACCGTTATCTATTGTGCTCTCAACTTGCCTTGCGTTTATCAATAGTATTCTTTTTTCCCATATTTCTAATGAAGGCTCTCCTTTGTATGATATGATTGCTTTTTGCTTTTCTAGGAAATCTCTTCCTAAAAGAACTGGTATTTTTCCCATTATTTCGTCTTCTGCTGCGATGGCTCTTGTGTGAATGTTGTGATTCATTCCGTTTGTGCTTATCGCCAATTCCGTCGATCCATACAGCTGTATTGTGTGTCCTGTTATCCCTTTTAGAGTTAATTCTTCTATGATTCTTGTGTCTAATTCCCAGTCTGCAATTATTGACTTATTTACTAATGAATACGCTCCTCCTGTATCTATCATACATGGTCTGTTTATACCATTCACCCTTAACATTACTATATATGGGGCATCCTCGTTTGTTATTGACGTTGCATCATTGTGATACATTGTTTTTTTTTCCTTTTTTTCCATTCTCGGTTTATCCTTATTCGTTGCTTCTTGGTTTGTTTTTTCCCATTGTGGTTTATTTAAATCTGTTTCCCCTGTTAAGTTTACTCGGCCACTTGTCCGGGGATTAACTGTGGTCCTCACTAGTTTAAATGTTTCGTCCATTCTTTGTTACTTGTGTGTCCTCTTTCTTCAGACTGTCCTCTTCTATCATCGTTCATTTGGCGTCTGTTTCTCTCGTAGTTCCCAAAATTATTCTGTTGAGACCTCCTCTGTGTTTCTTGTTTATAATACTCTTCCCTTTGGTTTCTGTGTCTGTTATATTCTCTGTAGTTTCCTTGTTGTGTTTCCTGGTTTTACCCGTGATATCTAGTTTTCTCCGTTTTCCATGGACTTACTTTCCCGTTGGTGTATCTGTCGTACTTCGTATTCCGTTTGTTTGCTTCGTCGAACATTTTCTTTCTACATTCTTTTGCCCAATGTCCTTGTTTTCCACAGTAATAGCATGTATTTGTTGGTTCGTTCCCTTTCTCTCTGCAATCCGGTGCCCAGTGTCCTTGTTTTTTGCAAATTTGGCATCTTGTCTCTCTTTTTGTTTCTTCTGCTTCCTTTGTCCTACAATTAGCCATCCAATGCCCCTGTCTGCCACAGAACAAACATTTCGTGTTCTGCCTACATTCTTCCGAAGTGTGATTCGACCTTCCGCACGTTGTGCACCTTAGTTGTTCACTCATAAATGCGACTTTCTGGCCACTGTTTCTGCCGCTTGTCATAGTTACCGCTGTTTCTTGACAACTAACTATTTCTTCTGCTTCTTCTAGTGTCATGTCGTCTTTGTGTAAAATGTAAAAACCTACCTCCCTTAATAAGTCTTTTCTCAACCCTACTTTGAATTGGTTTATTAATACCGAAATATGTTTTCTTTGTATGTTTGGTATTTGTTCCCTACTTGCGCCCTTTATATCCTCTTCTAGTATCTTGTCTCCGATTAATTTTAGTCTGGTGCAGAACGACGTTACGTCCTCATCGTGTCTTTGGTAGCATTGCACCAGTTGCATCCACCAATCCGCTATCGATTTTTTTGGTACAAATTTTCGTAGTAGTTTCTCCCTAAATTCCGAATATGACACTGTGTCCAACCTAGGATCCGCCTTGAAAAAATCGTATGCTACGCCCGCAAGCTTAAATTAAATTCGAGTTTCTCTATGTATCTAGCCGCATCTCTACCTGTGAAATCGGCTAAAGTCGCCGCTATGACCCCTAATGGTTGTGCCTGTGCTACCCTCCATGTGGGCGGCATGCTGCTTGTGTCTCCCGTGGTTTCTTGGTCTCCTTGACTGCCTGTACCTCACCTATTTTGTAAATCGAGTGGCATATCGCTGTCTGAACTTGGTTACTTTTTTATATTTAATAATTGAAAAAAAAATTTTTTTTAACTTTATAACCTTATATTACTCCTACCTTTCTGGCTTCTACGACGCCTGAAATGGATAGCTTTTGGTGCACGGATAGGATGTTTTAAGAATGGGTTAACTTCCCCCTTTGTAAAAGTGAAGCTCGCGTAGTTTCGGGAGTATGATGTATTCTAACAAATGGAACTTAAGACGAAAAGGAAAAAAATCAATTGTATGACTGAGTAGTAAACCAAAACTAATCTGTTTCAATGTTATTTGTCCCGTTAATTGATGACTTTTGTACCTGTGGGTAGCTGCGATGACGGTGGAAGAGTGTCGGCTAGCTCTCGATGTGTTCCAGCCTTCTCCCCTCCTGTATGCCCCGTTTACTGCCTATTGCAGCCTCTGGTTACCGACCGTACAGCTTCACCATTCCCTGTATTCTCTTATGCTGTAGCAAGATTGGCGTATAATCTTGGCCTGACAGGAGTATCTTGTGTGAAGATCCGGCGTCCCTGCTGACTTACAACCCTGTATTGTAAATTCGCGATTTGACGACTAGAACGACCAATCCTGTATCGGGGAACTGCTGTGACGACTTGAACGAACAACCCTGTATCGGGGAACCGCTGTGACGACTTGAACGAACAACCCTGTATCGGGGAACCGCTGTGACGACTTGAACGAACAACCCTGTATCGAGGAACCGCTGTCACCAGATTGTAATAACAAAAATTAATAATTGCTGTGATTACCATGTAAGTGTAATAAGATAGACCTTTAATAAAATCTAGACCCTTGTTCACTGTAATCTTTAATTTCAGATATGTAAGATAACCTGATCGAAATGCCGAAAAGTATCCCTACCTTCGATTCCACCAAATTCTGCCTCCAGTGCGCGGCTGAGCGTGTAAGGCAATCCCGTCCGATTGGATTTTGCTAGGTTCGCCTGGTCTTAAAACGGATGAATCTTCCTTTGCCAGGACAGGGTTTGTCCTTCTCGTTTCGGTCACACGTGCACGATTGTTACACTTCCAGATGGGGAAATTTTTGGAGTAGGGGTGATAGGAAAAATAATGTAGAACCTCCACGTTATACCAAAAATATATATAATAAAATAATCTCTCCAAATCCTCATATACAGCTATACATATATATTTAAAATTAAACTACAATCCCGTATGATTAAATTAATCCCAATTCCCTGGTATAACTCTACCTATACATATTTATCTAAAATTGGTTTATTATCAAACCTACTCCTGTATATCCTACAATTATAAAAACAAAATCAAACTTATGAACAGAGTTCTCGTTTGTTTGGTGGTGCGGAAAAACTAGCCCTCTTATCGGCTTGGTCTTTTTATTAAAAAAAATGCGTGAAAGGCGTATGTTTGCTATATTCGTTTCTCAATCCTTCTATCCTCCGGTGTCGAGAAAAATAAATAACTATCACGTGTAAATACCTTTATATTCAACAACGATTCATTTTACATCGTTCGGTCGTCATTGACCTTCAGGGAACGAAAGTGAAATTTTTGTTCTATAAAGAAAAATTCTGATGAGCTAAGGAAAACAATTTAAATTATTTATCGACACTGGCGTTACAAGTTGCGAAAGTCCCCAGTAATATAATTACCTACGATAAATTTATGCGTTTACGCTGGCAAAATAAGAAAGAGTTTTAATTTATAATTTACGGCTGAACAAAAGACTGATAAAAATATTTCTCTATAATGGATTGACTTATCAGCGCAATTCCGCTGAAACCCGCGAAAATATGGAAAACATACGCTCCGGCCTCTCGGCAAAATCTTAATTATTCCAGTACACACGGTAAATTATATATTTGTCAGGACGATAAACTTAATATGAGAGTGAACAGCTATGTCCCGTCTCTTTGAAAAAATCAACAATCAAATAAAAAAAAACTAATAAATATATTTGCTATCGCTACACCTTGTATATAGCAGTTGACCTATACACCCAAGTTCAGAATCCAGCTCGACCAATAACGAGTAAATATATCACTAGTAAAAATTATCCCAATCTGAATTTAATTCAAAAACTTACTGCTTGACAAACGTCCTCCGTCTTGCCGGGAATTTTCTTGATTTTTTTTACTATCTGCTTGTTCACCGCGAGTCGTGCCAATAAACGGAATCGTGCTATGTCGAAAGGCAATTAGCGTCGAGGGTAAGTTTTTACCACTCGTACCGCTAACAATAAAAAAAACACTAGTGCCGTTCACCGTGGCAGGGGAAAAAACCTTTCCCTTCGCGTGATCGACCCCCGGTACACACTCACTGCCGCTGCTGGTCTGTGTCCACTCCTTTTTTTGTTTTCCCTCGACTTCGGTTTTGGGGTTTTCGTCGAGTTGCAAAAAACAGCTTTTGTTTTTTGAATCGTGCTAGTTTTTTGTTATTGAAATAATTGTATTCAAAACAATTATTTCGCTTTGACCCAGTAAGATGTTTTTTATTTCTCTATTCTGTTTTGGCTTCGTATTGTTTTATTAAACATTATGTGTGTCGCGTTCCAGTTGTTATTAAATGAAAAATAAAATATGTTTTACCGTGTGTTCTGAAATTTTCTACCATGAAATTCTCTTTTAGGTATTCGTATTTATTACACAATCAATAAGAAGAGGCGCACTTGCACGTCAATAAACAGTTCGATGGATTTTATAAGAAATTAGGATGGTTATCCACTGTTTAGCTTGCCTTAGCCTATGGACCATAGATAATAGTAATTGTTGAATAAAATTAATGAATGAAGTATGTAACATTATATTTTAAAAATCTTTGAACCATCAATGTTTTGAAATTTTGTCTAGCCAATAGTCGAAATTTCCTTGCAAATTATTTGATTATATAAGCATTTCAAAAAATCAAAGACAATAAGAAACCAAATTATTATCAAAGGATGACTTAGTAATAGTGTTAATTGTTGATATTAAAAAAAATTGTAAAACAAAGGACATCTAAAAAATTAACTTTGTCTACCTACTGTAGAAATGGCAATAGTGCTTCTAAAAAGAATAGGACTCGTTATACTCGCTCTAGTGAGGTGAAAATTAATGGGGTTCAACTGTGAGACACTCTAAAAAATATCCAATTATAAAATTGGTCACTTGTGTACACTCCGGAAGCTATATCGTGCTAACAACCCGGAATTTCTCCAAGAATTGTTGCACTTCAGGTACCATAGCACCCGTTGTACTAGTTTTATTGAGCTGAAAATCAATAAGGTTTATCTATAAGATGCTTTGAATAATATCCAATCATAAAATTGATCATTTGCATACACTCTGGAGGCCGTATAGTGCTAACAAACTGAAATTTCTCCAAAAATGTGATACTTCAAGTACCATAGCACTTGTTCTACTGGCTCTGGTGAGCTGAAAATCAAAAGGGTTCATCTGTGAGATATCCTGAACAATATTCAATTATAAAATTGATGACTTGTTGCACTTAGGGGGCTGTATCGAGTTATACAGATAAGATTTTTTTCTAAAAACCATTTTTTTGTGTTGTTCTTGCTGAAAAACAACTCAAAAAAATCCAACATTCCAACTTTTTGTGGGGAAACCAATACTTTTCTCGCATATGAGATGGGTTGGATGGAAAAGTAATAATACCAATAATGTATTATATATAAACCAAAAAAAATATTTACCATTCAGGTGATCACACATATGTGTATCTGTCATTTAATAGATGGAAAAAAGAGAATGAACCAACTATTTTTTTGTATAATGAAGGAAAAATGTTTCAGTTCCAATCTCCACAACTCATATGATCAATCTTTGCAAACAAGGTAGAAGCAAACTTGTACATGTTGATTGTATGTTTGATTTTGTACTGTATATATCGATCTCCCCATAATATATACATTATTATTTGTCACTGCAGATCTATCGCTTTAAATTTTTTAGTAATTGTTATAGTTGTTCTGTAAGGTTTTTAAACTTTTGCTATTTTAAATTGAAATTCCTTACTGTGCCTTACTTTCCTCTTTCTATTAAATGTAAAGCATTTTATTACAATTCAATATTTCTTTGTATAATAAATGTGGAAACTCTTTGTTTGTAGATAAAACTGAATATATTTACCCATGTAGTTGAAAAAACAGCCTACATGTCAAATAAAATTTGAAAGCAACCAACAGAAACTCTGAAACTGATACAAATATGATTAGATTGAGGCAAATTTGTGACACGACGTTCTGTGTTTTCAGACTAAATAACCTATTTTCAATCATGTAAATTTGCAACTTCTCCGCAGTTTAATTTTCTTAGCATGAAACAAACAAAAATTTATAATCATGAAAACATTTTATTATGTTAATATAAATGGTACAAATTTTGAGAGGTAGAATGTTTTTAAAGTATCTATATTTTTCTTCCATTCTTGATTTCTAGCAATTCCCACAATGCTGTCAATTGGTATCCATATTATTAAATAGCACATGTCCTTTCATGCAATATGTAATGCACCTTGTATCAGGTGATAATAGTTATATTTTTCAATTATCACTATTATATTTTCATCAAAATGAGTTATGCAATTCTTGTCTTTTGAGAGCGGTTTTATTTTTTCTTCATTCAGATACTTCAAAGGTCACTTCACTTCAATTAAGCATGTTTCGCTTTTCGCTAGTAAACCCATATTATCATTAAAACAAGGTTTAGAAAAAAGGTTGAAAGGTGTTTTGATGATACTAGAACAAACAATCAGTATTATTTATCTCATATTTTCACATTAATCAAATAATCCAGTAAACATAACCTCAAACATAGCTTTTAAAATTAAAAAATACGGGTTGCGGGATAATTTACATTATCATAACTATAATTTTTGATATCGGGTCGATACGATTACTTACTTTTTAACAATTTATTCCTTTCAAAAACATTTATGAGACTCTTAAATAATCAAAAATCTACACTCGAATGGAAATACTTAATACTTATGTCAACAAATTTTAATTGGATCACAGCTGTTGCAGCTGTACTGTGGTTTGGATGCAACATAAATAACAGAGATAAGGTTTCTGTGCTCACAAAAAGTGGAAATATTTGAAATCAAAACATTCGAACAAAGATGCGTTTCTTTGAACCGTCAAGAGTGGAAAGACAGAGAGAGAAAATATGTTGAATAAGTAAAAGCCGATTCAGTACTACTATCGACATCTATCGTAAATATTTTGAACCAAATAATGAGTAGATAAGTAACTAGTATTGTGTAGGTTTTTAGGTTTATATACCTGTGAGGAGGCCCCTCTTAAGGTAACTGTATATTTTTATTTTTAACTGAACAAAATATCCTTAAATATGTCGTTAACATAACAAAATTAACCTAAACTAATAACTATGATAAAAGAACTTTTTCAAATTGCACTGCTAAAGGGGGAGTACGCTCAGTATTGTAGATGATTGAGGATCTAAAACGAAAGATACACTCATCGATGTAGATTGAGTATATGATGTCGACTGGTAACTCAAGGCACTGGTTGGTCTTCATTGAGTGTCACTTCGTGAGAACTGCCGACACTAGAAGGCCAAAGCTCTTTCCTGAATTACTACTATTATCGTCTAACAGTATTTTGTCTATAAGCTCCAACATTTCCCATTTGATTCTTCTCTTTTGATTAGCATTCATTAAGTTCATATCAGACAGCGGTCTGAGTAGGAATTTCTCATCCGCACTTCCATTTGACTTAAAAAGACGTGCCTTTTCTGCCTCAAGGTATTCCACCAGATATTTGTCTGCAGCTGTATCTGTATATTTCCTTTTTATAGCGATGGAAAGATTATCCTCTTTATTAATTAGTCGAGTAACTCTTGGTTCCTCAATTACGTCAGCTTCATCTAACTGCAGTTGAGTATTAGTAACTTGTTATTCTGGATCAAACTCTTGAATTTCTTGGACTCTGCTCCCTGCATCATTTTCGTCCCCATCGACAATGTTTTGTTCACAGTCTAGGCTTAAATTCCCTTTCTGCTTTCTGCTACTTTTGACGAGCAGTATTAGAAACTGGAGAGCATCTTCTAAGTAACACTTTTTCTTAATGCCTCCAGCTGAGCTACTCGGTGTTTTTTATGAATATGTCGTAAGAATAGAGTTCTTATATTTTTCCAGCTTTCTTTACACGTTTGCACTGAAAGAATATTTACATGTTTTAGATATGTTTTATTTATTCATGTTATAATCATAATAAGAACAAAATAATCAATAAGTTAACTCAACGCCATACGTAACCTCAGACATAACAAAAATATAAATGAATTTGAAATCAATCAACTTGACGAAATGCGTAACTTTAGACATGGCCAAAATTTAATAGTAATATGAAGGACATAATAATAAATTGAGACATCAACAAAAGCTATAATATCATATGAAAACCATTTAACCTTGAATAAAGAGAACAACTGTGAATTCGGTAATATAAGATTCAATATTATTTACACCTAATACATATGAGTTATAAAGATCTATTTCCTGAATAGTAAAATGCTAAAGAACCGTTAATGTCGTGTTATGTTGACATGCGTACCAACAGATATAATAGAATACGTGCTGAATAAATAAATAAAATTTTGAAAACTATTAAGATATTATGCTTAATAAATTAATGAACGACAAATAAAATAAAATGGAGTAATTACATATGTGATATAGAATTATTTGTGTTGCCAAAATTGTATAACTAGAAAATAAGTTACAACTAATCACAGGACTTTCAAAATTTGAAATAATCAAAAGGATAATGTTTAGTAATAATAATGAACTATTTAGAAAAAATAAACAATATAAAATGTAAATAACATGAAACAACGGAACGTTTATGTCAGAAATGAAGCGATTTCGGACTTAAAAGAAAGAAAATCAAACGCTATAAAAAGATATAAATTTAGTAGTTTGTGAATTTCCGCTTCAAGGAAGCTTGTTGATTTTAAAAACGATTGAGAGTGGCTAGAAAGGTGAATACAAGAACAGATTCATGTCGAACTTTTCAACAATTTTGTATAAAAAGTGATAAAATCAAGTATTTTCAATTATGCGACAAACTAATTTTCATCCAGAAACCCAACCGACAATTATAAAGAAATATTCCCGAACCAGAACAAGTTTTTCCTCAGCATATAAATAATTTGATAATCATCGACAGTGTGAAGTGACGCTAACAGTGTGGACATTTTGAGAAAAGGAATTCTCGAATAGAGGTTAGTGAATTTTTTTTCTTTGGATCCAAAGATGAACAAACAAAACAAAAATAATAATAAACAAATAAAATAATATAAAGACCATACATGAACAATAAAGAACAATTTCAATTGGTATCGTATAGTTTTTACATCCTATAACTGGAATGACTCACCTGTTTTTCAATTAATTCTTGTACATAGTAGTTTGTAGGAAATTTTAAAACACTTTCATAGTTCACAGATTATTGTTTCATATGTAATTCATCTATTTCATATTTATCACTATAGAATACGTTTATTTAAATTTAAATGAAAAGAACACTCCATGATATTTCACAAATAAATATATTTTAATATTTTTTAACATGTAACGTGTTCCAATATAAAAGGCGTACAACGGAAGTCTGCTCTGCGCAGGTGTTCATATGTATTCAAGGTTGAATGTTAATGTACGTATGCAAATGGAACACACCATAGGCGTCTCACAATGTATTTCAGTTAATTAAATCATAAAGGTATATTAAATAAATAGTCATTTGTAAGTTTTGGTTGCACAATTATCAATATTTTCTAATAAAAATAACTTTCATTAAATCAATTATAAAGCAATGATGATTTCTCAAGTTATTTGTTTTGCCCATGAACACTACTGTGATTACGAGCTATCATCTTCAAACACAATAATTAAGAGCAGCCGAGGTATAATAAATAAAAAGTAAATTAATAAATAGTGAAAGTAATAAATAAATAATAAATAAATATTTGCAACAATATAAATTTAACCCATACGTGGGGCTATCAATATTATATTCAATATATATATATATATATATATATATATATATATATATATATATACAGGGTGTCTCAAAATTGACGCATATATATTATTTAAATTTACTGTCTCGACCCTTACTCTGTGGAATCTACTCATATTACTGTTTCAAATGAGACTAACTGTTTCTAGATAATTCCCCAATATATTGAAAAAATGTTAAAGATTCTAAGAAATTTACAGTTGTTTCGTTATTAAACATCATCGTCAGAATGACAGAGGTAACATTTCATTTGATATCAAAAATTGTATTAAACATCAAGTAGGCATCAAATGAAATGTAAATTCTGTCATTCTGACAATGATATTTAATATCGAAACAATTGTCAATTTCATTGAATTTTTAACGCTTTTTCAATATACTGTGGAAGTATCTAGAAACAGTTAGTTCCATTTGAAACAATTATATATTATTTGTTTGGAACATTCATATATAATCATAGACTTCATATGGTAAGAATGGTCATTCTAATTCTTTCTCAGCTGGTTCATTTAGCCTTACTTGATTTGAAATTATATTCAACTCAAGTTCCTTTTTTTTCTCTTATCCTATTGTCAGTATCGGAATCTCTTCGAGTGGGATACCGTTATCCATATCCCTTCCTCTGATTCCAATTTATCTTGGCTTATTTTATATAATAATAAATACTTGCACTGCCAATGTTACCTTCATTTTCTGCCTAAAATAATTGAAATGGACTGTTATAAGTTTATTACCTGAATGAACTTCATTATTTTAAAGTTTATCTAATTTTTCTATAAATTCCCATTTTATATTTCCCTCATCTTGATCTATTAATATTTTTTTGTCACCATTTGTGTTTGTAATCAGTTTTAATATGTTGCCAGAATCATAAGATAATAGTAGATTCTGATTGCTTACGATAATTCGATAATTAAGAGCTACTCCCTAAAACATGTGACAATATTTGCAGGTGCTCCGTCAAATGTTAAGAGCAATACCTCTACACCTGCCTCAATCATTAATTTTATACATTCCATTTATAAAGAAAAACCTAGCGATTAAAACAAATGCATATTTAGCCTCCTCAGAAACTTCTTACCATCCCACCTTAGACTGTCTAAGCACGCCCTCTAACTGTTTTCGGATTGCCATCTCATCAACAATTAGTACCAATAAGGTTTTTTATCTGATGCATCTACAGGCTTTGTTAAAATATTAAAAGATTTTATTTTGAGCCCTGGTTCAGCATTAACACTTACAGTTAACATTTTAGATATTTGCCTGGAGAAAAAAACTTGACTTGCAAATTTTTTTAATTCTGAATATTTTTCTCCCAATTTTCGTTACTTCAATTCCTCATTCACATTAGGCATATTTTCAAACCATATAATTTTCAAATGATAAAAGATTTCTTAATTTCAATTCTTTTATGATCTACTTCATGGAAACAATTTTTTTCCTATACATTCGTACCTTTTGCTGTAAAACTCTTATTTTCTTTGTTTTAGTTTTATTCTTTAAATGATCTTCTACATAATTTCTTCTTATGTAGAGTCTGTCTTGTACATAAAGGCCGAACAAAATTAACCTCAGTCAAAAAAATGTTTATTAACACAATAATAATACGGAAATTAGCTCAATAACTTCTCTCGAAAAAAAAATACGCAAAGGACATGAACAAGCAAAAACAAATTTGACAGAACCATATCCTTAACCTATAGTTTCTGCTTCAAGAAGAGAAGAAAAGACCTACAGCAGAGCCACCTGAAGATTAGTATCGGTACTAAAAATTTGATTCAAGGTCATGTAACCTGCGAGAAATGTCTAAGGGTTTGTGGTTCGTTCTACTTTTACGACACTGTCCAATGCGTCTTTCATATCATCCAATTTCAACACATCGATTCCAAATACAATGGATGACAGAAGAAACATCAACAGTTTCTATGGGAAATAAGTTCAAGCCAGCATTTTGTCTTCCTCCTGAAGTTGTAAATTCATCAAATTTAGAAGAGAGAACCAAATTTTCAAACCCAAATTCAATTTTTCAGTTCTAGAATATAATACGTTAATCGAATATAAAAACTGAAATATCACAAATCTGTCTATTTATTCAATTGTGCTGTAACTGTTACAGCACTCAACATTTATAATTTTCGAAAATTTGTTAACTACAAGTGGGGAGCCACTGATTTATATGTATTAAACGTATTTGTTACGTTTCAGGCAACAAGTTGAGCAATTTTGTAGATAAATATTGACACAGTTTGATGTAAATAAATATTGAACTTAATTATTATAACATTGAATTTTATTAAATCGATTGCAGCTATTAGATTCACACAAACTATATTTGAATTTAAATGTTATCGTAGCACATTCCATTAATATAGACGGCAATCAGATGAAAGCAATGGTGTGTGTTAGAAATAGTGGAGTAGACAACATAACAAATGAATATTGTTTTTCTTTGAATGGCATTTCGGAAACAAATTAACGGTTTTAAAGATTGAAACAGTTCCGCACTTATTCACTCTGGAGGCTGTATCGTTCAAACAAACCGCAATTTCCCCAAAAATTACCAAAAATGTGGTAAATCTGGTTTTATTTGGATCGTTAGTGAGCTAAAAATCAATAAGGTTCATCTGTGAGACGTCCTGAATAATATGCAATAATAAAATTAGTGACTTATCTATGTATACTTCGGAGACTGTATTGTATTAACAAACCGAAATTTCTCCAAAAATGTGGTACTTCAAGTACCATAGCACCCATTGTACTGGCTCTGGTAGGATGAAAAGCCATAGTGTTCATCTGTCAGATGTCCTGACTAACACACCATCATAAAATTGGTGACTTGTTGCTCTCCAGATGCCGTAATCGTGCTAATAAGACATGTTACAAAAAATGGCCGACGACAACGACGACGACATGCACTCTGGATTTTTTCCTAAAAACGATTTTTTCTTGTTTTTCTCGAAAAAATAATCCTACAAATTTTTGAAAATTGCAACTTTTTCTGTGGTAAAACAATACTTTTCTCGCATATTAGCTAGAGTTGGGCGAACAATTAAAATTCCAATTCAATAAAACAAAGTCTAGTATTTTTAATACCTATTTGGAAGTACCAAACGTATTACTGACTAAAAGGATATCCTAGGGGTCTATTCTGTAACTTGTTAGTTAAAAATAACCAAAGGTTATAAATTGACAGCAGGTTATAATCACTGTCCGTATTCTGTATTAACAACTTTGGTTATAATTATAACTGACGGTGAAATTGACTGTCTCGACCCTTACTTCGTGGAATATGCTCATATTAGTGTTTTTAAATGAAACTCAAGGTCTCTAGTTAATTCCACAATATAATACAAGTTATTGAAAATTCTAAAAAATTGACAATTGTTTCGATAAATCAATATCATCGTCAGAATGACAGAAGTTACATTTCATTTTATGCCTACCTGATGTTTAGTAGTTATATTTTTGGCTAGACCAAGAAGTAACCTAACTTGTGATTGGCTTAATTTATGTTTATAGAAAAAAAGAAGAAGATGTGATATTACAAATATTGAAGCTTAGATATTATTGGCCCTATGGTGATATCCTGGATATCATTATTCCAATTAAGATCAGTATAACTGTGCAATGATATAGAAAACCAGGAAAACTATATCTGCTGATCTTTACAATTATCACTTAAGAAGACAGTTTATTAGTGGAGAATTCCCTAGATTTAACTGTTCATTGACAACTTCATATTGTGGGTTTCTTAAATGTCTTCTAATTTCCAGTTCTTCAAGGAAATCCAGTTCTTGTTTCTTTTCACAAATATGCAGCACTTCTAGTTCTGTGTTAGGTGTCAATGAATGATTGGTGTCAAGTAGATGTTTTGCGTAGTGAGATTTATCTGGTTGTTTTAATCTGTAAGCTCGTAAGTGCTCACTGTATCGTATTTCAAAATTCCTAAGGGTCTGACCCAAATAGACAGCATTACATTCTGGACATTTGAGTTTATATATACCTGACTTCTTTAATAGTGGTATTTTTGTTTTTACATTTAACAATTTTGTACTAACGTTACTTTCTGTTTTAAAAGAAATTGTTGCATTCGTTGCTGAAGATATTATCTTTGAAATATTATTAGAAATATTTCCTGCATATGTGATGGTTTTATAAGTTTTAATTTCATCAGCTTGTTTAGGATATATTAGTTGTAATGCCACTTTTTTCTCTTTTTTACTAATTAGTTTATTTATCATATCTAATGGATAACCGTTAGATGTTGCTATTTGTCTAATTGTATTAATCTCTCTATCAAAATTACATTTGTTCATAGGAACTGAAAAAGCTCTATGTATCATTGAATTATATGCTGCTAGTCTGTGTGAGACAGGGTGGTTAGAATTGAATGGAATTGTCACATCAGTCTGTGTTGGTTTTCGGTAAATTGAATAATCAAGTACATCATTAACTCTTTGAATTTTTAAATCAAGAAAATTGATTGAGCTATTTTCTTCAATTTCTAATGTAAATTTAATTTTCGGGTGTAAATTATTGATGTGGTTGAAAAACACATCTAATTGTCGCTCACTACCCATAAAACAAGCTAATATGTCATCCACATATCTATACCAAAATAAAATATTTTTCGAAATATTACTTTCAAAGATCTTTCTTTCTAAATTGTCCATAAAAATGTTTGCTAAAATAGGTGATATAGGGCTTCCCATTGGTAAACCTTCATTTTGAATATATATCTTATTGTCAAAAGTGAAATAATTCTGATTAATGCATACATCAAATAAATTAAGTATATCTGATATTATTCCTGGATTAATATTTTTATCTTCTAGTAATTTTCTTACAAGTATTAGACATTCTTTAGGAGGAATTTTAGTAAACATATTAGTTACATCGAACGATATGAGTTTATAGTTATCTTGCAAATGGATTGATTTCAACTTTTTGATTAGTTCTATTGAATTTCTAATTGAGTACTGAGATTCATATCCATAAGTATTGAGTATATTGTTGAGCTTTTTTGCCAATATAAACCACCTAAATTCACGAATAATATTAAACAAATTATAGCTACAGAGTCAGAAATAGCTTTAAAATCTAATTCAAATAATTTTCTTTATGAGAAATTAAAAATTGCCAATTTAATCAGAAATATTGAACCTTCAAAAGTTAAACGTCAAACAAAAAATGACATTTCAGTTTTAAACGCAATAAAACAGAAGATACAGAATCATAACCTAACAGTTACAAAATCCGATAAGGGGAATGCTACTGTCATTTTGACGACTGAAAATTACAATTCCAAAGTATATAACTTTATAGAATCCAGCGATGTAAAAGTTCTTAAAGCAGACCCAACAAAGAAGTTTTCTAATAATGTAAGGGATATTGTTAATAATTCAAATTATCTTTTAAATGATTACGAAAAGAGGTCTATCATACATAAGAATCCTCATTGTCCACAATTATATGGAACAGTTAAATTACATAAAATAACGAAACCAATTAGACCTGTAGTCTCTTATGTTAATGCTCCTAATAATATATTGGCAAAAAAGCTCAACAATATACTCAATACTTATGGATATGAATCTCAGTACTCAATTAGAAATTCAATAGAACTAATCAAAAAGTTGAAATCAATCCACTTGCAAGATAACTATAAACTCATATCGTTCGATGTAACTAATATGTTTACTAAAATTCCTCCTAAAGAATGTCTAATACTTGTAAGAAAATTACTAGAAGATAAAAATATTAATCCAGGAATAATATCAGATATACTTAATTTATTTGATGTATGCATTAATCAGAATTATTTCACTTTTGACAATAAGATATATATTCAAAATGAAGGTTTACCAATGGGAAGCCCTATATCACCTATTTTAGCAAACATTTTTATGGACAATTTAGAAAGAAAGATCTTTGAAAGTAATATTTCGAAAAATATTTTATTTTGGTATAGATATGTGGATGACATATTAGCTTGTTTTATGGGTAGTGAGCGACAATTAGATGTGTTTTTCAACCACATCAATAATTTACACCCGAAAATTAAATTTACATTAGAAATTGAAGAAAATAGCTCAATCAATTTTCTTGATTTAAAAATTCGAAGAGTTAATGATGTACTTGATTATTCAATTTACCGAAAACCAACACAGACTGATGTGACAATTCCATTCAATTCTAACCACCCTGTCTCACACAGACTAGCAGCATATAATTCAATGATACATAGAGCTTTTTCAGTTCCTATGAACAAATGTAATTTTGATAGAGAGATTAATACAATTAGACAAATAGCAACATCTAACGGTTATCCATTAGATATGATAAATAAACTAATTAGTAAAAAAGAGAAAAAAGTGGCATTACAACTAATATATCCTAAACAAGCTGATGAAATTAAAACTTATAAAACCATCACATATGCAGGAAATATTTCTAATAATATTTCAAAGATAATATCTTCAGCAACGAATGCAACAATTTCTTTTAAAACAGAAAGTAACGTTAGTACAAAAGTGTTAAATGTAAAAACAAAAATACCACTATTAAAGAAGTCAGGTATATATAAACTCAAATGTCCAGAATGTAATGCTGTCTATTTGGGTCAGACCCTTAGGAATTTTGAAATACGATACAGTGAGCACTTACGAGCTTACAGATTAAAACAACCAGATAAATCTCACTACGCAAAACATCTACTTGACACCAATCATTCATTGACACCTAACACAGAACTAGAAGTGCTGCATATTTGTGAAAAGAAACAAGAACTGGATTTCCTTGAAGAACTGGAAATTAGAAGACATTTAAGAAACCCACAATATGAAGTTGTCAATGAACAGTTAAATCTAGGGAATTCTCCACTAATAAACTGTCTTCTTAAGTGATAATTGTAAAGATCAGCAGATATAGTTTTCCTGGTTTTCTATATCATTGCACAGTTATACTGATCTTAATTGGAATAATGATATCCAGGATATCACCATAGGGCCAATAATATCTAAGCTTCAATATTTGTAATATCACATCTTCTTCTTTTTTTCTATAAACATAAATTAAGCCAATCACAAGTTAGGTTACTTCTTGGTCTAGCCAAAAATATAACTACTAAACATCAGGTAGGCATAAAATGAAATGTAACTTCTGTCATTCTGACGATGATATTGATTTATCGAAACAATTGTCAATTTTTTAGAATTTTCAATAACTTGTATTATATTGTGGAATTAACTAGAGACCTTGAGTTTCATTTAAAAACAATAACTGACGGTGGTTATTTTGTTGGTTATAATATTATCTATATCGTTAAGGTGTATATGTGTTGAAAAAATTTGATTTTTATTCAAATGGCAGCTGTGAACTTTGTGGCAGTTATGATTCACCAAGATGATAGAGAAAGAAGACGACGGTAAATAATGAATACATAAGCATATGTGAAAAACGCTTAGGTTTATTTTCCTCGTTCATATTTTAGGAAGGAGTCACGCCTTTTTCACAGAAATTTGCGAGATATTAGCGACGTTTTCCAACTTCCTGACTCAACATTTCTAAAACTATTTAGGTTAAATAAGGATGCCACGCATTTTCTTATACAAATCCTTTCACCGCATATATATGAAGAAGCAAGAATAACAGCTATTGCAATACATATAAAAGTTTTATGTACACTTAACTTCTTCGGACATGGAAGTTATCAAATGGACACAGGAACAACATCACATTTTCCCATGAGTCAGCCAACTGTAAGTCGTTGTATATCGGAGGTCTGCAATGCTATAAATAATGTCCTATTAAATAGGTGGATAGAATTCCCTACAACACCAGAAGCAATAAATAGAAATATTGAAAAGTTTTTTAATCGCTATGGATTCCCTGGAGTTATTGGGAGCATTGACAGCACCCACATAGCAATTATTTCACCACCAAATAATCATCCAATTTATCCAGCAGGTCCATATTAAAACAGAAAAGGTTATCATAGCATAAATGTTCAGTTGATTACAAATGCAGAATTGAAAATTCTGAATGTTAATGCTAGATTTCCTGGATCGGTACATGACACTGCAATTTGGCAAATGTCTAGAATAAATGCACATTTAGAAGAAATATATTTGCAAGGAAATTTGCATTATCATTTAATTGGAGATGAAGGATATTCCTTGTCACCTTGGTTATTGACACAATATCCAGGACAGTTACCTAATGATTCGCCAGAAGGAAGATTTAATTTACATTTAAGGCGAGCAAGAGTTACTATAGAACAAGTTAATGGCATTTTGAAAAGTAGATTTAGATGTTTATTAAAACATCAAACACTCAATTATAATAGTGTTTTTGAATGAAACTCAAGGTCTCTAGTTAATTCCACAATATAATACAAGTTATTGAAAATTCTAAAAAATTGACAATTGTTTCGATAAATCAATATCATCGTCAGAATGACAGAAGTTACATTTCATTTTATGCCTACCTGATGTTTAGTAGTTATATTTGGCTAGACCAAGAAGTAACCTAACTTGTGATTGGCTTAATATATGTTTATAGAAAAAAGAAGAAGATGTGATATTACAAATATTGAAGCTTAGATATTATTAGCCCTATGGTGATATCCTGGATATCATTTTTCCAATTAAGATCAGTATAACTGTGCAATGATATAGAAAACCAGGAAAATTATATCTGCTGATCTTTACAATTATCACTTAAGAAGACAGTTTATTAATGGAGAATTCCCTAGATTTAACTGTTCATTGACAACTTCATATTGTGGGTTTCTTAAATGTCTTCTAATTTCCAGTTCTTCAAGGAAATCCAGTTCTTGTTTCTTTTCACAAATATGCAGTACTTCTAGTTTTGTGTTAGGTGTCAATGAATGATTGGTGTCAAGTAGATGTTTTGCGTAGTGGGATTTATCTGGTTGTTTTAATCTGTATGCTCGTAAGTGCTCACTGTATCGTATTTCAAAATTCCTGAGGGTCTGACCCAAATAGACAGCATTACATTCTGGACATTTGAGTTTATATATACCTGACTTCTTTAATAGTGGTATTTTTGTTTTTACATTTAACAGTTTTGTACTAACGTTACTTTCTGTTTTGAAAGAAATTGTTGTATTCGTTGCTGAAGATATTATCTTTGAAATATTATTAGAAACATTTCCTGCATATGTGATGGTTTTATAAGTTTTAATTTCATCAGCTTGTTTAGGATATATTACTTGTAATGCCACTTTTTCCTCTTTTTTACTAATTAGCTTATTTATCATATCTAATGGATAACCGTTAGATGTTGCTATTTGTCTAATTGTATTAATCTCTCTATCAAAATTACATTTGTTCATAGGAACTGAAAAAGCTATATGTATCATTGAATTATATGCTGCTAGTCTGTGTGACACAGGGTGGTTAGAATTGAATGGAATTGTTACATCAGTTTGTGTTGGTTTTCGGTAAATTGAATAATCAAGTACATTATTAACTCTTTGAATTTTTAAATCAAGAAAACTGATTGAGCTATTTTCTTCAATTTCTAATGTCAATTTAATTTTCGGGTGTAAATTATTGATGTGGTTGAAAAATACATCTAATTGTCGTTCACTACCCATAAAACAAGCTAATATGTCATCTACATATCTATACCAAAATAAAATATTTTTCGAAATATTACTTTCAAAGATCTTTCTTTCTAAATTGTCCATAAAAATGTTTGCTAAAATAGGTGATATAGGGCTTCCCATTGGTAAACCTTCATTTTGAATATATATCTTATTGTCAAAAGTGAAATAATTCTGATTAATGCATACATCAAATAAATTAAGTATATCTGATATTATTCCTGGATTAATATTTTTATCTTCTAGTAATTTTCTTACAAGTATTAGACATTCTTTAGGAGGAATTTTAGTAAACATGTTAGTTACATCGAATGATATGAGTTTATAGTTATCTTGTAAGTGGATTGCTTTCAACTTTTTGATTAGTTCTATCGAATTTCTAATTTAGTACTGAGACTCATATCCGTAAGTATTGAGTATATTGTTGAGCTTCTTTGCCAATATATTATTGGGAGCATTAACATAAGAGACTACAGGTCTAATTACTATTAAAGAAGTGAGGTATATATAAACTCAAATGTCCAGAATGTAATGCTGTCTATTTGGGTCAGACCCTTAGGAATTTTGAAATACGATACAGTGAGCACTTACGAGCATACAGATTAAAACAACCAGATAAATCCCACTACGCAAAACATCTACTTGACACCAATCATTCATTGACACCCAACACAAAACTAGAAGTACTGCATATTTGTGAAAAGAAACAAGAACTGGATTTCCTTGAAGAACTGGAAATTAGAAGACATTTAAGAAACCCACAATATGAAGTTGTCAATGAACAGTTAAATCTAGGGAATTCTCCATTAATAAACTGTCTTCTTAAGTGATAATTGTAAAGATCAGCATATATAGTTTTCCTGGTTTTCTATATCATTGCACAGTTATACTGATCTTAATTGGAAAAATGATATCCAGGATATCACCATAGGGCTAATAATATCTAAGCTTCAATATTTGTAATATCACATCTTCTTCTTTTTTCTATAAACATATATTAAGCCAATCACAAGTTAGGTTACTTCTTGGTCTAGCCAAATATAACTACTAAACATCAGGTAGGCATAAAATGAAATGTAACTCCTGTCATTCTGACGATGATATTGATTTATCGAAACAATTGTCAATTTTTTAGAATTTTCTATAACTTGTATTATATTGTGGAATTAACTAGAGACCTTGAGTTTCATTTAAAAACACTAATATGAGCATATTCCACGAAGTAAGGGTCGAGACAGTCAATTTCACTCAATTATAATCCCATAAAAGCTGGAAAAATAGTTAATGCATGCGCTATTTTACATAATGTGGCATTACATTACAATGCTGCCCTTCCTGATGAAGAATTAATTGCTGAAGAAGAATTGGTTAGGCATGATGGTAATCTAGATCGAAATTTTTATGTACAAGGTACGAGAAAACGGGATTCAATATGTAATCAACAATTTGCGTGATTTTAATAAAAATAAATATTAATTATTGTATACTATAATATTTGATGGAAACAATATCTATCTGTCTCACTAAGACAATATCTTATTTATCAAAATATTTGATTTATTCATAAGGAAACTCCACTGCCATTATGGAAAATAATGAATACAAACTGCTTAGTGAAAAACTATATTACAGTTATGTAATTTTAAGAAACATTAATACTATCTTCTAAATTTCAAGCTTTTTGCAATATTATTCAAGGATTTTGCAATAGCGAAATTACTTGCAACAAGTTCTTTTAAAAATCTGTCACTGTTGTTGGTTTTTGGGGCTCTTGTAATTTTTCTTTTCCTGTGGATCCTTCTTATATTTGGAACACTTGGAGTTTCATTACATGAATGATCCTGTTCGATAACTGTTGAAGCTAAAAAAGTTTACCCTATTATCACAAACCTGACTAATCTAAAACATTTATGTATTTTTTCTTGAGCTTGTATTCTAAATATGTTCGCAAAAAGCTTTACATCACCTAAATATTAATATTATTAAGAACTAGTACCTTCATTAAACGGTTTTATTTAGCTCACCCCGTTTGTTTTATTTATTCTTGGGTCCAATTTAGTAATTCAAATTTCACCCTCTTCCTGTCAACCGATTAATCTGAAATTTTGTATACACTTTTGGTGACAATACAATTATGTTTAATCATTATCATTAAAAATCCAAGATGGCCGCCGCTACAAAATGGCGGATAATTTATGTTTTATTAATCCCATCAATATGGGTATCAAATGAAAGGGCTCAACAAGCAGAATACAATATACTATAAAAAATTGAAATCCAAGATGGCGGCCGCTACAAAATGGCGAATAACGTAGGTTTTATCAATCCCATCAATATGGTTATCAAATGAAAGTGCTCAACCAGTAGAATACAATATACTATGCAAAATTGAAATCTAAGATGGCCGCCGCTACCAAAGAGTTGGACTGCAATAAACTAACGGGCAAGAAACCTTGCAATAATGAAGCACTAAATGAATTGAACAGAATGCGAAATAAAAACTAAAAACCAAAAAATAAAAATAGGTAAAAAAACTTTTTAAGTTAAACGGTTTTATCTTAAACATACATTGCAATGTTTAAGATAAATGTACTAAAAACCAAAAAATAATAAAATAGATACAGTCGTGGGAATTATAAACATATGCATAGACTAGACTAAAATAAAACCGTGGGGCACGTCAATTGTCGGTTGAACAACTGCCTAATTATATTGTAACATTACAAAACAAAAATTTTAATCAACGATTGTAGACAATTGACGTGCCCCACGGTTTTATTTTAGTCTAGTCTATGCATATGTTTATAATTCCCACGACTGTATCTATTTCATTATTTTTTGGTTTTTAGTACATTTATCTTAAACATTGCAATGTATGTTTAACATAAAACCGTTTAAGTTAAAAAGTTTTTTTACCTATTTTTTACTTTGGTGAACAGGTTCAATAAATTGTTCACTACCCACAGTAAACTCAGCAATCAGGTCCGATTCAAGTGTAAGACCACCTTCTGGAATGTTTGACCCATCTATAACGATTGGGTTGAGCAGCTGAATTATTCTTTGATCCAGTTCGGATAATTTTGTATCTGAACAGGGCCCTCCTCCAGTTTTACTTTGATCTACTCTAATTTTCGCGTTAGATTTAAGATCATTAAACACCTAAAAAGTATAAAAAATGAAGCCTTATTTTTTTGTACTATAGTATAACTTACAGATTTCCAATTTTTTGTATTTTTTTAGGCCCCTCAATTGTATTTAACAGCTCTGTTAATCCATCCCAATTTTTTTTATATGCCTCATAAGAAGCCGCTTCGTTCGGGATAAACCATATCTGGACGATGCTCTATGTAGCTGACCTAGGGGGTCAATTGATTTTTTGTGGATCTATCTCTTTTTTTCTCCATCTTTCGATAAAAGTATTATCCAAAAATCAATCTATAAACTTGCTACCACGATATAAACACCTTGCTACTTAGGTTATATATTTCAATTTGACAGATGGCATGTATTTTGTATGCATAGAACACAACACTATTAGAGATTATTGGAATTTTGCGGTGTTGACAGACTTTTCTTGCTAACTTCACTACATAATAATAACCATACCAGTTAAAAAGTAAAATATAACCAACTAGTTAAAATAGCACATTACAGAATACTCAAATTGGTTAAAATTTTATCGATGTGGTTATAATTAAACTTATAACCCGAGCGTTATAAATAACCAAAAAGTTACAGAATAGACCCCCTATTGGTCTTAGCTCTTTGGACCGATTTGTAAATTTATTGTCTTCCTCAAGCGTAATATGACGATCCGCTGTAACGATTTCCATTAGACTATTGTATTTCAATTCTGTCGGACTGAGGATTCTAGATTAAAAAACTAATTCCACTTTAAAATGTTGTGTATTTAAAACGGTATCATACATAGGAAAATCTTTGAAGGAAATTTCAGGTGAATTCTTTTTTTCCCTTTTACTAACTTCATAGTTTTGCATTTTCTGCATATTTAGGGTTTTGTTTAAAAAACTAGATTCAGTTTTTCATGTGCTGGAGCATAAGCTTCCAATCTGTTCTATCTATTCCTTCGTTCCCAGTAATTCTCCTTTAACTTTTTCTCCTTCTTTTTCTCTCTCCGCAGCCCTACAGCTCTAAGTAACACCTAGAGGACATCGGTAGGACATAAAACAACAGGGAACCAGCCGGAATGGAAAATTAAGCACCACATCTCCATCTACTAGGATTGACTGAGAGCTGCTTATTCTAGGACCTCACCAAGTTAAGTCCTTTGTCTCATACTCAATTCCATGGAAATGAAGAATTGGTGATTTTTATTGTATAACTGCGTTCGTATTCGTCCTGCGTTTTGGATATGCAGTCAATGCGAATTATCCTATTAATTTTGAATAAATATAATTTGCTGAAACCTTTAGTATTTGATTTTCAGTAATTTATATTGACATGGACCATCACGTTAGGATATTTTCAGTATTTTGTTTTACGTAATGATGCTTCGTACCCGAATGAAAATTTGTAAAAGTTAGAGAAGAAGGGGATAAAAAAATATTACAGCCACCGACAAATCACGTTTAAACGCTGATGAAAAGACATCAGCCGTTCTAAACGTACCAGTAATCTCTCACGTTATGTCAGATGAATCGATCCAACGTGAGCAGATAAAGTAACCTGCTAACATCAAATTAGCAGAACCAGAGTTTCATCGACCTGCACCGGTCGACATCTTAGTAGGAACAGGCACTACACTGCCTGTAGAACAAATGGAATTAGTAGAAACAGAGTTTCATCGTCCTGCACAGGTCAATATATTAGTAGGAACAGACACTACACTGCCTGTAGAACAAATCAAAATAGTGGAACCAGAGTTTCATCGACCTGCACCGGTCGACATCTTAGTAGGAAGAGGCACTACACTGCCTGTAGAACAAATTAAATTAGTAGAAACAGAGTTTCATCGTCCTGCACAGGTCAACATATTAGTAGGAATAGACACTACACTGCCTGTAGAACAAATCAAAATAGTGGAATCAGAGTTTCATCGACCTACACCGGTCGACAAATTATTAGGAGCAGTGACTACTCTGTCTGTAGAACAAAGTAAATTAGCAGTTTCTGATAATCAAGAATCCAATAAACGTCACATGTCCTTTATCGTGGACAATCCGTTGATATTAAATGGTTATTATTTATCTCATCACTCAATCGGTAAGGAAACGAGTCCAACTACGAAAGTAAGTGTGGTATACGACGATTCTTTAGAGACTTCTACAGGCGTATCGTTGAATGACGCCCTGTAAAGCGGTCATAATAGTCAATCTGATTTTTTCACAACTGCTAGTCGAGTTCGCAAACAGCATACGGTGATTTCAGGTGATTTAAAGCGAATGTATCAACGATTTTTAGTTAAAAAGGAATACCGTAAATTTCAATGTCTCATTTGGAGAGATCAAATGAAAAACTTTTTTTAATTAAATATTGTCACGTTTGGTATTACCTGTGCTTCGTATCTAGCTATTCAATGTTTACATCAATTATGTAAAGATTAATGCAAAATATATACCGTGCGAATCGACACGAACATGTATATAGTGAATCTTATTGAAACTAGGGTTTCCAAACGGATAACACTATCCGGAGCTTTCAAACTGTTCGAACCGTTAGGATTATGTGCTTCCGTGATTGTACTCGGGAAAATAATCTTACAAAACTTGTGGAATTATAAACTCGATTGGAACGAAGCGTTACTTATAGAATTGTATAGTGAATTGCAAACATATTGCCAGCCATCGCCGTCAAACGATCTGTTATCATTTCGACGTATCGTAATGTGTTAAATCTCGGGTTGTACCTATCGAGACGATAACAAATCCGAGATTAGAGCTGTTCAGGGAACACATCTTGTCTACATTAATGGAAATTGTAAATACGGGCCTCCGAAAAGAAGTTCAAACGTTCTATTGGTCCAATTATAGGATTGAATTACGTTGGCCTCAAGCTTGTCCTCGACAATTGATAAATCCTTTTCGGGATAAAGATCGGAAGTAATCGCTTGATTGTGTCTAATTCAACATTTGACGCTAAACACTCCTTCATCTTGCTTAAGAATGGAGATGTGATCATTCTAAGTATGATGTATTTTCATAAAAACATTTGCAAGCTGTGATTCACCAAACTTTATACTCGATACGTCATAAATATGTGGTTATTGACGGACGTAGTCGAATGTATACACATATAAAACTATGTTGTTTCTCAGGCATCAAGCGTTGGTGGATTATAGGAAGCATCCTTGAAAGGCTTTAAAAAGCACGACAACGTCGCCGGTCGCGATCTGTTATTTACGTATGGACGATAAAAGGTATTAATTATCGAAAACGAAACTAGTATTTCCTCTGATCCTACCACCCTTATTCCTGGCCATTTGTTAATAGTTGATTTATTGACCAACTTGAGAAGTCGTGATTATCCCACGACTCCAAGTGAACGTATGTCTCACTTAAGGTTAAGCAGCATTTCTGGACGCGGTGGAGCAAGGAATACCCGACTGTTCATACCAAATAGGAAAAAAACCGGTCCTGATATTCATGAAAGGATTATCGTCTTACTACGAGAAGACAAGATTCCACACTCACAATGGGCACTGGGAAGTGGGAAGGGTGACGGTTGTAGTACGTACTGTTTTACTGAAAACCACGAAATCTTCAGTTGTCCGAAATGTGAAAAAGGTAGCGTTACTTTCGATTCTACCATCGAATTCTGAAGCTAAACTTTTACAAACATTATAATTGATCGTATTCTCTCAACGGGAGGAGTATATTCACGATTTGGAAATCTTGAATTGTATAGATTTGTACATAATAAACTATTAATTTCGACATTAACGTTGTCAGATTAAGATAACTAATATAGCTGAATGTCTACACCAGTAGACGAAGTTCAATTAAATTATAATCAGAAACAAAAGGGATTATAATAGGCTATCTCATCCTAGGAGAGTTAGAGGAAGACCCTTTTTTACGAGGCATATAATTTTTTCCGATGAGGCGACATTTTTGTCAAATGGAACTGTCTCTTCGCAACATTGTCGCTTGTGGTCTGAGAAAAATCCCAATTTTGTATTCAAGCCTCATGACCAATATTCGTTTAATACGAACGTGTGGTGTGGGTGACATTTATAATAACAAATATATAGCACCTTTTTTTCGCGAATCTATTATTGCCAAATGTTATTTACAGTTTCTACAAACTCATATCAATGAATTCATGGAAGAACTACCCTTAATAGAACGTCAATATATTTGGTACCAACAAGACGGTGCCGCATGCCACAGTACAATAAATGCTAGGAACTATCTAGAAAATTTGTTTGATGGAAAATTTATACACATATATTCTGAACTCTTTTGGCCTGCTAGATCCCCTGACTTAACCCCCTTTGATTACTTTTTATGGGGTTACCTGAAACAAAAAGTTTACTAGGAAGCGCCGTTTCTAGATATTGACCACTTGGAGAGGATAATTATAGAAACTTGTCAAGACATTTCTCAACAAATGATAAGGAATGTATTACGTGAATTTTCCAATAGAACGATTAAGTGTATTGAACGAGAGGCATAAGTATGAGTGAAAATTAATTTATTAATTTCTAATATTAATATGATGTTAATTTTATAACTTAGTATTTGAATGTATGTTATTATTTGCAAAATAAATGAATATGCACTTATGACGCGTTTTAATTGCAAAACTATTAGAAAACATCGAAAAACTAGAATGTTATCATTTGTTTCGTAATCACAAGAGATAAATGCCCATTCAAAATAGAAATACTAGTAAAACATATAACCTCCGTGTCTATGTTGGTTGTTGTCTCGAATATTCGAGATCTTCTAATATTACTGACACAAATGTTGTGTTTGACTATCCTGCTGAATTCTGTTATATTTTCTCATGTTTCATTCAACACCTTTGCTCCCATGTTTCACATCTTTTCTTGGTTGTACCGTACCGATGACAGCTAATGAGCCAGAAACATGCATGTCTGCGGTTACCACTCTTTTCAGTAGCCCCTTCTTCTATTTGCCTGCAATACCCACTGATCTATTCGTTGTTTATTGTTCATATGTCACGCACTATTCGTACATCTTGTTATATATATATATATATATATATATATATATATATATATATATATATATATACGTATATACATATGTATATTATATATATATAATGGAATTATTTTTCGGTTTTAAATTTCTTTCTTCTAATTCAATTTCTTCTTTCTTGCTTTTTTCTGAGCTTCTGTTCTTCTTTTTGTATCTTCTTATGAAACAAAATATTGTTATAGCTATACAAATAATTATTATGGTCGAAAATAAACCAACTGTTGTGTGTGTTTTTGGAGTTTCTACTTCTATAATTGGTTTTATATTTTTGGCAATTGTATTAATTTCGTGCAGTCCTTCAAAATCAATTCTACTTAAATTCGGTGAATTATATCTTTGAATTTTGCATCTAACTTTGGTAATATAATTGATTTTCCTTTTCGAATTTGCACATTAGTTGAAAATGTTTCTTCTCCTATCTGAACTTTACAATTTTCTGAAATTCTAATAATTCATGGATTACTTATTATTGGTCTGAAGTTTGACAATACGGTTACAACAGGATTTGGAATGATCAACGTATATTAGTTACTTGTTCAATAATAATTTCTTGAAGGTTTGCATCATTGGCGTAACAATACTTGGCAGAATGGCCGGCTAATAATTCCATGGTACAATTATCTCTTGATTGATTCTTTTATTAATGTTGGTTCATATGTAGCTTTGACCAAGTAGGGTTGAAAAAGAATAAATATTTTATGATTTTGGATAATAGGATATAAATGGTAAAATTCGGCAGGTTTGGATATGAGTATAGGAACATGTATAGAAAAAATTATTTTGGACTTGGAAAAAGTTACTTGTGAACCCAGAAGTAAATAATATGTTAAAATGTTATGAAATATCGGAATTTGTTCTTCTTTATAAATTGTTCGTAAATATTTTATCATTTCTATAATTTCCTGATTTGAGATTACTGAACGAATCGAATTTAATTTTGAAAAGGTATTTGCATTTTCAATATTATCAATTAATGTAATTAAGCTTTGACAATCTAGATTATTCTATGAAATTGTGCCATAAAATGTAATGAAGTTATTCAAAGTTATTATTTTATTCTCTATTGAAATATGAATTTTTTCCAGATTATCTTGAAGTTTTTGTTGATTTAACCACAAAGTTGTCAAACATTTTTTATAATGATCAATTTATTTTTTATTTAAAGATATTTACAAATTAACTTCATGAATTATTTCTTTTTGATTTGCCTACAGCGTTTATTAATCCTCTTTTCGATCTGATATGTGGGTGAATATTTCCTGATTTTTCATCTAATACGTTAATTAATATTTTGGTTCTTCCCATCATTTGTTATGATATAATATAGGATTAGTAGCATTACTTTCTATTAAACTATTTCTTAAATTATAAAATTGTCTTATAGTCTATTAATTTCTCTTAAATCTATATAATATATGTGTTTTGTATAAATACGTCTACAGGATCCTAGGTTTTTAGGTAAAAGTAAGTTATTCAATTTGGTTATTTGTATATCTTCTGCCTTACACCTAGTGTGAAGCTGAATAATTAGGATTACCATAACTTTCGTTGCCACTTTCATCTTTCTGTAACAATATTTTAGAATTATTTTTAGGTTTTCTGACTATTTTTTATGATACTTTCCTCTATTACACCTGAATCTTTAATAATCATTCCTTTTTTAAATTTCGGCAATTTTTTATCTCTAAATTTTGTTTGTATATAAGCAGTATCTTGATTTGAATATATTGGTGGTTTAGTTCAATTTTCGTTTCTTTTATTAATTATTTTTTGTTTAACTTGAGCATTTTAATTTTGAATTTTTTCATACAAAAGTTTAGAAGCTTCTTTATGATTTTGTACATAATGGGATAATATTAAATGATCATTCAAATCAAATGGATCAGGATTATTATTGTGTCCTTCAATTATTTCAAATGGTGTAAATTGAGTGACAGAATGAATAGAATTATTATAAGAAAAAATTGAGTTCATCAGGAGCTAAATTTCTATTAGTCTCTCGAAGACATCGAAAATGTTCAATTAGACTAGAATGAAAACGTTCTACAGGTGAATTAGAATTACTGTTTTTCGCTGTGGTATAGTGAAGTTCAATCTTTTGCAATTTACAAAAGTCTTGCAAGTCATTATTTTTAAATTCTTGTCCATAATCTGCTGTGATTGTATATGGTAGACCATGTGGTGGTTACTTAGTAAGGGTCCCTCGTATACTCGATGTTTACCATAAGGGCATATTATTATGGAAGAGACCCCTTACCTTGCAACCTGTGTTCGGGAACAGAATAAACAACGACACATTTATAAAATCAGTGGGTTCAAGTTTAATACATTAAAAATACACTACTATATCAAACGACTTATTCGAAGTATTAATAACAATAATAATAATCTCATCCTGGTTCGTTCACATCCATTATATAGGAAACATAGTTGTGTTTTTCTGCACAGCCGACCTCGATATGTAAACTATACATGTCTGTTCATAAAATAACAAAAACAATCTTTCTTTGGTGAATGACATTGAGTGTGGTCGGCCGATGCTCCTTAAATACTATAAATAATATTAGATTAAATATTATTATTTCTAAGGTAGTTTTGTCTTTAATGTCTTTTAGGGATCACTACAACCATGATGCGTTATATAACTTAATAAACTTTTAACAATAGAAACGCCTGTTATACTTTGAATTGGATATGCTTGTCCATAACGAAAAAATGTATCAATTATTGTTAAAAATGCCTTATTAGATATATTAAAAACATTAATATGTATGTAGTCCTGAAGGTTTTGCTGCTGTAGGGGTTAAATTGAATTTAATTACAGAAGGATTCCTATCATATTTATTTTTCTGACAATTATTTATGTAATTTTCTATGTCTTCCGACATTTTTGGCCAATAATATTTAGAGCTAAGTGAATTAATGCCTCTATGTCCTTTTTTATATTCATGATAATATTTCATTTTGGATTTTTGTTCTTTAGTTTCTACGTCTTCTAATACTTTTGTGCAAAGAACAAATTTAAACATTGCGTTTTTAAGTGTATTTTGAGCGGTTGCTACAAATATTTTCATTAAATATTCATTTTGAAAATATATCGCATAATTTCTTTTTGCATCAATCTATTTTTCAATAAATTTGATTATATTTGGTTCCATATTAAATTTAGGTAATGTTACACATAGTCTAAAATTTTCGAATATTTTCTCCCGTGTTATTTGGACATTCGTTATTTCTCCTAATGTAAAATAAATTTGATTTTTATAACAATTTAAAACTTTGTTTGTTATGGTTATTTCTAAAATTGGATTTTCTAATGACGTATGAACTGTTTCAAAATCGACATCTATTCCTATGCTTAATTATCTTATTGTTATTTATTTCTAGTTCTATAGTATGTACAAAAAGTACGAGGAGTAATAAACCCTAATTAAGTATGCAAAACCTTTACAGGGAGCACCATGAAATTTTTGATAAATCTCTTACTTTAAATTACATTTCTTCCGTAAATCTAAAAACCAGGTAGATCGACCCCGTATTTGTTTCAGTTGTAGCAAAGTTTAGGGTTATTCATTGATAAAGGATTAGCAGATAAGCAATAACGCAATGCAGTGGTGTGTATTTTGGGAGAAAAATACGTTTTAAATTATAATATAATAAAAAATGAAAAGAAATAATTATTGGAATACATTTATTACTTACATTTTATTCTATATCCGACTCGGAAGAGGAAGAATCGTTGTTGACATTAATAATAATAGGGTCGATTAAATCATCACAAATATTGTCAATTTTCCACATATTTGCCTCTACTTTGATAACATGCTCGATACAGTTTGTCCAATTTTCCTTACTCACATGACTTACAGCACTCTCAAACAATTTCACAACATCGTTAATTTTAAAAGTAGTATTTTTTTCCTACTTCCCCCTTTACCTGAGCTCATATTAATTCTATGGGATTAAGTTCACAATGATAAGGGGGAAGTCGAAGAACTGATATACCACGAGAAGAAGCCATTTCTTCTACAATGTAGGTTTTGTATTTATTCTTGTTCATTTTTGCAATTCTGTAAAGTTCTTTCCTTAGTGGATCTTTTGGAAACTCAATATTTTTCGAAATAAGCCACTCCAAAAGCTCTGCTTTACGCCAACGACTTGTGGGCAATGCTTCTCGTAACCGTGAATGGTAACTTGCGTTGTCCATAACAATAACAGCCCCTTTTGGAATCAGATCCAACATTTGAACAAACCATTCCTCGAAGACATCCCCATTCATATCTTCGTGATAGTCCCCCGTGCGTTTTGAAATAAAAGTTAATAATCCACCATCAACAAAACCTTCAGAACTTCCAACATGGACAATGATAAGTCTTTTTCCTTCTCCAGATGGTGGCTGCAAACCTAACGACAAACCTTCCACGAATGCCTGCCTTCCTCTTTCAATGTTTTCATCTTGCCAAGATTTGGAAACTGTATATCCAGCATTTATCCATGTTTCGACTAAGTAGAAGATTTTCAAATTTTGTTCTCTGGCATGTCGAATGCTTCTTAAATAGTCTCTTCTCCAAAAAACTATTTCCGGTTTATCTATCAAGAGAGATTTTCTATTATGTTTTGTATATCTGAAACCCACATCTTTCAAAAGTTTGCATGATGTCATTCTGGAGAATTTTGGATAGTCCGTATCTTCTTGCACTGATGTCATAATTTTGTCAAGTGTTGGAATTTCCTTTCGTAAGTAAAATCCATGGACTTCACGCCTTAGTCTTTGTTTTAATGACTCATCGATCTCAATTGGTTTTCGGCCTGAAGGAGTTTTAGGGGGTTGAAGAGTTCCATTCTTGTTTTCTTTTAGTAATCTATAAATTGTTGATTTAGCAACACACAACATAGCAGCCGTTAATTCCACAATATCATCAACACTTGCACTTGGATCCTTATTTTTCAATGATATATAACAATTCAATATCAGAGTTTTTTCATTTAAAGATAATGGACCTGTTTTTGGTCGATTAGATGGTCCTTGGCTTATCGACATTGTTTGGATGTTTGGTACTTGCACAATTAACATTCAACAAATGTTTTAAATATATTCCAACTGTTTACAATATTATGACAACCATACAACTTCATACAACTTTACTCAAAGAACTAATACTAAGTACTGATTTAATGTACCTACTTTCTTTTAAAATAATATTCCCGATAATGTTTCTAAGAAAACTGGGTTGTTTGGACAATCCCTCTCAATAATCGAATAATCTGTAAATAGGTGTAATCGTATTAAGTCGATTACAGTAGGCCACTTGCCATTTACAATTTCTGAGAAAAATTCCCCAAACACAACATATAGGAGTAATACAAATAAAAAATATTATGAATAAACGGGCATATCCGAACTCTGCCACAAAATAAAATTTTACCTGACTTGTATCAATTTGAGGATTACTGAAATGATCGAACTGTGCCGCAACCATTTAGTTTAATCCTATTAGAGTCATTAGGGTTTATAATAGATAAAATCGGACGAAGAATGATCGTGTGTCCAGAAACTGTCCGTACGTCACTGTAATAAAAAAACGTGTTGCACTCGGAGACTGCCGCGGTAAAGCGTTCACAATATTCAGAATATTTGTATAGAAAAGGTGTCAAAAACGTTAAAGAATTAGTGGAATTGACGTATCTCAAAAAAACGCAGTATATGAGACAATAAAAAGGATAAAAAGTGGGAGAGATATGAGACATGGACAGTTTCGGGAAGATAAAATACGCCCCTAGCGTTTCGAACATAGGCTAACAGATTTAAACATCAACAAACAATAAACGTGTGTCCAGAAACTCTCCGCAAGCCACTGTAGAAACAAGGCTACATATCAAGACAACCAAAGAAAGTCCCTGCAGTGAAGAATAGATTTTTGTCATTGCTTAAGAGAAGACAACTTTTGTAATGTTTTCATATTTTATTTTATTTATTTGGGATACAAACAGGACAAACCCATAGAAGTATCCACTAATAGTTACACATAATTTTATAAATTAGGTAAAAAAGAAAATATAGATACAATCATATAACTACATTAAATAAAAAATAAATACAAGTATACAAAGAAAAGAGAAAAAAGAGAGAACAAGAGTGGGTAATAAAACAAAATTAAATTTGCAAAAAATAGTCTTTCAGTAGTTTTTTAATCGAACCTGCACTGTGGTGAAAAATATCCATTTCAACAATACTGGACAATTTATTGTAAGTATTTGTTATTCTGTGAGCAGGAGAATTTAGAAAATAATTGGTGAGTGCCTGATGTGTGATAAAGGTATAATTGTTTCTAGTTGAGTGGCTGGGAATACGAAGTGTTATGAAATTTGTAAGTTCAAGGCAATCTATATTGTTATTGAGGATTTTGTGAATAAACAGTACATCCGCAATTTGCCTACCATGATTTAGTGAAATTATCTTCAAATTAGAACGAATACGTTGCCTATCCACACCGGGATAAAATTTTCTTTTACAATATGAAATAAACTTGTTCTGGACTGATTCTAATTTTGAAATATAGACTGAATAACGCGGGTTCCAAATAGTAGAACCAAACGTTAATATACTATTTACGTATGCCATATATAATGATCTAACGGTAAAAGGGTTTTGAAGCTCGAAGCATGTTCTATATATGAAGCCCAACTGCTGATTAGCTTTTCTAGTTATATTACAAATATGTCGATCGAAAAGTAATTTAGAGTCTAAAAGAATACCAAGATCCCTAACTGTATCTACAGCGTGTAATACGCTATTAGAAACTTCATATGTGTTGTAGTTCAAGTCTGAATTACAGCGAGAAAATTGTATATAATTACATTTTGAAACATTTAAAAACAAATTATTCCTCACACAGTAGTCGGATAAATTGTCTAAGTCTTCTTGCAATCGAACTCTGTCGTAAGTAGGTACATGAAATTGAGTGATATATTTTCAAATCATCGGCATACATAACAAACTTAGCAAATTGAAAGCAACTAGAGATGTCATTTATATATAAATTAAAAAGTAAAGGACCTAAATGGGACCCCTGAGGTACTCCTTAAGTAGTTACCACAGCCTTAGATTTAAGAGCACCTAAAATTACTTGTTGAGACCTATTTCTGACATATGAGTCGAACCATCTTAATAAATTACCATGTATACCTACTTCAGAAAGTTTTGAGACAAGGACGGAATGATTTATTTTGTCGAAGGCCTTACTGAAATCAGTATACACAGAATCAACGATTTGCCTATCATTTAGACTTTTAAGTATGTATTCAACGTATAGGAATAAATTTGTATCTACCGAACGTTTTTTCATGAAGCCATGCTGTTCAATGTTAAGTAGGTTTTTTACGTCATGATAAAGGAAATCAAAAATAATACTTTCAAACACTTTACTAAAGATGTTTAATTTAGAAGTAGGTCTATAATTTTCAACTTTATTCTTGCTTCCAGATTTATGAATTGGTGTAATAAAGGCTGTTTTCCATGTATCAGGAAATTGACCTGAATTGAGAGATTTATTAAATAGCAAAAGTAATGGCTCAATTAGCGATTCCTTACAATTTTTAATAAAATCAGTAGGTAATTCATCTGGCCCAGGACCTTTATTGGGTTAATTTTCAATTTTTTTATCAATAGTTTCACGAGTAATTGTGTAATTAGAAATATTCAGTGGTGTGTTAGTATACATATTACCAAAGTTACTAGCATCACTACTTACAAAAACAGAAGAAAAATAATCTGAAAATAAATCACAAATTTTCTGTAAGTCGGTTGTAGGGCCCTGAGCAGTGAGCAAGTTATTAGGGAAATTATTTGCTTTTCTTTTGCTTTTTACAAATTGCCAAAAATATTTAGAATTATGAATATTCGTTTCTACAGTAGTCAAGTATTTTTTATAATCTTCATTTATTAAAAATTTTGATCTGCCTCGTAAAATTTTGAATGTTAAGTAATCTAAATTATTATGGTATTTCTTCCATCGACAGTGAAATTTAATTTTTTCTTTAATCACTTTTATTGTAGAAGAAGAGAACCAATGAGGGTATTTTTTATAATAGCTGGGATATTGAGGTACATGTAAGTGAACGATCTGGTCAATAATATTGTAAAACAGATTAATTGCTTTATTTATGTCAATTGAATGAAATTTAGCTGCCCAGTTAACACTACCTAAAAGTCGGTTAATTTCGTGATAATTTGCCAACTTAAAATTCTAGCGATATTGATTAACAACTCTAGTACAAATATTGAAAGGAATATCCATATCGAATTCCAAGGTACGGAACTAATGGATTAGATGGAAGACGTAAATTTTTGATAGAAAAACCACTGCTAAATATGAGGTCTAGAGTGTTGCCAGATATATTCACATTTGGGTTATACTGAACCATATCAACCAGAGACATATTGTCTAGAGCTAGATCTAGGATTAATATAATTATTTGGCTTACAATGATCTCCCCCGCTCAATAACCATTCAATTTCAGGAATATTGAAATCTCCACATATGATGAAAGTATCGTTATTATTATTTAAATAAATATCAATAAGCTTAGTACAGAAAAAGTTTAATGCAGCCATGTTTCTGTGAGGTATGTAAACACACCCTATATGCACCTTACGAAGTCCACTAAGAGGAACGATGGTGACCCATACATCCTCTGCTTCTGACCGCCAAGAATCCTCAGCATAACTAGTTAACTCTTCGGAGACGGCTATGAGGACACCACCTCCTGTATGTTTTGTGGAAGAACTCGTTTCCCTGTCTCGTCGATACACTATGTATGATGAAAGAATTTCTTCACTTAATACGGATGCATTGAGCCACGTTTCCGTGAGACAGATGACATTTTGCTCACAATTTAGTATATTTTGAAATATAGTGGTAATTTTTGAATTTAGTCCACGGACATTTTGATATAAGAAAGACAGCGTAGAATCACCCGCCATATCAGTGATTAAAAATATATAAATTAGGGTGTGAGTACAAAGTTAATTGATGTTTGAGCTAATCGATCAATATCGCCATCACAAGATATTTTTATTATTCGAGACCTATCATCTTTGCACGCATATATGACTCCATTTCTTGTCCAAATATATTTAAATTGTTTGGATTTAGCGACTATTTTGGTTTCTCGAAGTAGTTTCTTATTTTTTGAGCTCAAGTGTTCATTGATATATAATTTTTCAGAGATATTTGCTACTTTCAATCCTGCAACACTTCCATATTGACGACGCTTAGCTTTTGCTGCAGCCAAAAATGCATCTCTTTTCATTTTCTTAGAGAATTTCAGAATAATTGGTCTGGGAAGGTCTGTTCTAGGAGTAAAGGAACGGTAAAAAGAATCAATATCGACGTCATATACTAGGAAAGTTGTTTCCAGCTTAGTGCAAATCACCTAAAAATCAAAAGAACAAGTTACTGTTCAAATGTTCCACTAAAATAATGTTTTGGGGAGTAATATCTGAGCGTGGTGCTACACCTCTTTGTATAGTTGATGGTACCATTAATAGTGAGAATATTGTGGAATTCTAGATCGTTTTCTTCTTGAAACGGCTCATGCTTTATATCCAGAGGACTGGCGGTTACAGCAGGATAATGCAAGATGCCATACTTCTTCATATACTGCAGCTTGGATGCAAGAACAAAACTTGACAACAATTCTTAGTCCCATTGAAAACATATGGGGACTAATGAAGATCGAAGTGGAACGAGCAGCGCCACGAAATAAAAAAGATTTGATTCGGTCAGTTTTACAGGCCTGGCCAACCATCACCGAACATTATTGCATTGACTTAGTTTCGGGTTTGCCTGATCGTTTAATTGAGTGTTTAGAGTAAGATGGAAGTTGTGTAAGTAAATGAGATGAATTATTTGTTATAATTGTATTAATTTAAGTAATAAAAATATATACCGAAAAATTATAATTATGCTTTATGATTTCCGGATACTTTCTAGACGGACTATAATTACATACGATTTCCACATATTTCAAAGCATTTAATTACTTCTTGTATTGAGAAACATTTTGATGCAAAATATTCCCAACTTTTTTCTTACGAAATCTTGCAATCCTTGAATGTTGGATGGTCCCATTATTTCACATTTACTTCTCAGAATTTTCTTGTTTACTGTTATATTACTTACTTCATTTCTCTTGTTACTTGCTTCTATCTCCCCATTTCTGTCAACAGTTTTGTTATTCCTATTCTTGATTATATGTTAATTAATTTTATTATTACTTTCTTCTTTTTTCTATCTTCATTTTTGTTGTGTATATCTCCAACTGCCTCGGAAATTCGGACGGATCAAAAAGTAAACGACATTGGCTACGAAAAAGGATAATGAACATTGGTACTTGGAATGTGAGAGGAATAAGGAACAAGATTGATGAAGTTATTCACGAAGTATCTGCTTTAGACATGGATATTGCAGACTTGACGGAGACCAAAAAGAAAGGCACCGGTACAGAAATACTAGACAAATATGTGCATATATTTAGTGGTGTCCCTAAATACCAAAGAGCAAGTCGAGGAGTTTCTATTTTGATTCATAAAAAACATCGCCACAAAACTACGGATTTCGAAGCCATAGATGAAAATATACTACGAGTAAACCTAGTTTTAAATCAAAAATCTGTTACAATCTTGGGAGTATATGGTATTTCCGATGACGAACCCAATAACATAAAGGAGGAATTTTTTGAAAAGATTAACGATGAAATTATCAAAATTGGAAACCTAAGAGAGATCATTTTAATGGGAGACCTAAATGGAAGAGTCGGAAGAGAACTACAGAGCAAAATAGTAGGCCCATATGGGGAACTGACTAGAAACAATAATGGAGAAAGAATAATAGTAATTTGCGAAAATAACAAACTAAAAATAGCAAACGGATTCTATAAACATAAGGACATTCATACATATTCATGGATACAAATTACAAGAAACTTAAGATCAGTCATAGACTACATTATTATTAGACAAGCCTCTACGATAAAAATAAATGATGTACGAGTGTGCAGAGGTGTAACATACGACTCAGATCATTATATAGTCAAGTCAAAAATATTCTTACCATACAGACGCACGAGAACAAAACCCAATATTGATGTCGAAACAGAGGACATAATAAAAATAACACCCAAACACTACAACTTAGACAGCCTAATAAATGAAAGTACTAAAATGCTGTACCAACGCAGACTAGATAGCAGACTATTGAGTTTAGCAGCTGACCAAACTGTAGAAATTGTTTATGATAATATAATTGCCAGTATGCATGAAGCAGCAGAGGAATCCCTAGTAGAAAGATATAAAACTAGTAGTAGTAAATTGTGGATAAATGAAGAGATAGAAACACTTGCAAAACAAAAGAAGGAAGCTTACGGGAAATAGTTAAGTACCAAACAACCAGATGACCGAGATAAATACCTAGAACTGAAGAGAACGACGAGAAGAACAGTAAATCAATCAAAAAGGGACATGTGGGACCAAAAATGCCAAGAAATAAATACCTATTTAGGAGGCAAAAAATGTACAGAAACATGGAAGTTTATAAACAGAGTGAAAACAACAGAAAAGAAAGACACAAATTTACAATTAATCTCTATCAACAAATGGAAACAACATTACGAGACGCTCCTGACAGAAAATAGAGACGAATATATGATAACCACACCGACGGATGTTGTTATTGAAGGCGAAATGATTAAAATCGATAATGATAGAGTGAAGGAAGCTATAAAACACTTGAAAAACAATAGAGCATCAGGACCAGGAGACATTCCGGCCGAGTTACTTAAGAACGGAACGAATGAACTTTTTAAAGCAATAGCATGGTGCATGAATCAATTTTTAAATGGCGCTCCTATACCAAAAGAATGGAAAATCGCCTACATTTCGTCTATTCATAAGAAGGGAAACAAACTTGACTGTGCAAACTATAGGGGTATATCTGTTACTAGTACCATGAGCCGCTTATATGCACAGACAACGTTTTTTGCTTAAAACAGATGATAGAAAAAAAATGGGTACCAATCAGGATGTACATCTCATGTTTATTGACCTCCAAAAAGCATATGATACGGTTCCTGTAAATAAGTTATGGAAAGTCCTACAAGAAACTAATATTAGTCATACCCTAATAAAAGCCTTGAAAAATCTCTACGACCAAACGATATCACAAGTAAAAGTATGCAATAAATTGTCACCAGAATTTATAGTAAATAAAGGACTACGCCAGGGATGCTGTGTCTCACCCACACTATTTAAAATCTACGTAGCCCGAGCACTAAACCTGTGGAAGAGAAAGTGTAAGGGAATGGGTGTTGACCTTGGCGGTGTCTGTCTATATACCTTACAGTTTGCGGATGATCAAGTCTTAATAGCAAATGACAAAGATGATTTAGAATATATGACACGTAAACTGCAGGAAGAATACGAAAAATGGGGTTTGCAACTTAATACCCAAAAAACTAAATATCTACCTATAGCACAAGAGAAGATGAACATAGAACTGGAAAAGGAGGAAATTGAGGCTTGCGATGAATATACATATTTAGGTGTAACTTTCGACATAACAGGGAAGGACGACAAAGAGATAAATAAACGTATCACACAAGCTAGACGGATAATTGGGTGTTTCAATGGGATATTTTGGAGTAAGGAAATCGGAAAACATTGAAAATATAATATCTACGAAACCCTCATAAAGAGCAGCCTATTATATGGGTCAGAAACGTGGCGAATAACAGAAAACAACAAAAGACGATTAGAAGCTGTAGAAATGGATGTATTCAGAAGATCGTTAGGAATCAGCAGAAGACAAAGAATACGAAATGAGGACGTACGTCTCCAAATGGGGATAGAAGGCTCCTTAATAACGGACATCGAGAGAAAACAATTAGTGTGGTACGGGCATGTTCAGAGGATGGAAGAGAAAAGACTTCCCAAGAAAGTAATGAACTGGATGCCGCCTAATCGTCGAAAACGCGGAAGACCTAGGAAAACATGGAAAGAAGGAATAGCGAAGGCGATGAGCTCACGAGACCTGAGAGAGGGCCAATGGGACGATAGGAAGAGATGGAAGTTAGACATCGGACAACGTCGAAAGACGTTTTAAAACCGATATATATATATATATATATATATATATATATATATATATATCCTTCTTTATATTTTCATTCATTTTCCCGTTCCTTTCTTCAATTTTCTTATTTATAGTTTCATTTATATTCTTGTTCCTTTCATTAATTCCATTATTCATAGTATATTTATTTTCCTTTATCTCTTTGTTAAACTTTTCTTTTTCCGAATCATTATCACTCATCTGACTTACTTTTTCTTTAAGAATATGTTTATTTCCATTTGTTTTCATTATTTCCCGATCCATTTTCCTTGTATTTCCTATTATTTTTAAGTCAGTATCATTCAATACAATACTTTTATTTCGCGATTTCATTTGAACTTCAGATATGTGAATTTTATTAATATTATTTTCATTATTCTCATTATCATTATTTTCTATAACATTTTCAATATTAAATAGATATGATAAAACAGTTATTGAATCTATTTCATTTACATTAAAATCGCACTTTGGTTTTATACTTGATATATAATGAATCGCAGGATTTGATTTGGGTAAATGTTTTTTAATAATTGAAAATTATCTATTTGCTTTCTTCTCAGGTATAGATTCTAATCATTTTTTAGTTGATCCTACATAAAATTCTAATTTTTTGTCCGCGAGTAGTCGAAATTTCATAGGAATATTAACATCATTACCAATTAATTGTTTATTGCAAAAATTTATATTCAATTTCATTTTCCTTATATCTTCTAAACCTAAAATTCCATCATAAAATTCATGGAAATCATATAATATAAAATTATTATTACCATTATAATTTAATACTGTGACAGCCAGAATTTTTGCTGGGAAATTTATCTTTTTACTTATAAATGATGTTCTAATTTCAACATTTGAATTATAAATATATTCGCATAATATTTTTTGCCAATTGAAGGTCGAAGTAAAGATTTTGTACTGCCAGTATCAACTAAGAGTTTTAATTTAGGTTGTTTTATTTCGACAAAGGATTATTTGATACTATATATCAAAGTTAGAGACTCCTTAGACAACTACATAAAAGTTGTACATTCAGGACTCACATTCCAATTACATCCAGTAGAGTTTGACTGTTTGGATGACAAAATTAGAGAAAATGTCAGCACGATGAAGCATATAAAATTTAAGAAACAAGAAAAGAAGCTACAGAATCTTGAACACACACAACATAAAATTCAATACTCAAAACATCATGAAACTGTAAGTACCTACATACCAACATACTTTGCACCACGATTTGAAAACCTTTCAGACACTAATTTTACAAACAGTGGAATAGAATTTCTAAATAAAGGTTTAAAGTACAGCATACCACCTAAATTTACGAATAATATTAAACAAATTATAGCTACAGAGTCAGAAATAGCTTTAAAATCTAATTCAAATAATTTTCTTTATGAGAAATTAAAAATTGCCAATTTAATCAAAAATATTGCACCTTCAATAGTTAAACGTCAAACAAAAAATGACATTTCAGTTTTAAACGCAATAAAGAAGAAGATTGAGAATAATAACCTAACAGTTACAAAATCTGATAAGGGGAACGCTACTGTCATTTTGACGACGGAAAATTACAATTCCAAAGTATATAACTTTATAGAATCCAGCGATGTAAAAGTTCTTAAAGCAGACCCAACAAAGAAGTTTTCTAATAATGTAAGGGATATTGTTAATAGTTCAAATTATCTTTTAAATGATTACGAAAAGAGGTCTATCATACATAAGAATCCTGATTGTCCACAATTATATGGAACAGTTAAATTACATAAAATAACGAAACCAATTAGACCTGTAGTCTCTTATGTTAATGCTCCTAATAATATATTGGCCAAGAAGCTTAACAATATACTCAAAACTTACAGATATGAATCTCAGTACTCAATTAGAAATTCAATAGAACTAATCAAAAAGTTGAAAGCAGTCCACTTACAAGATAACTATAAACTCATATCGTTCGATGTAACTAACATGTTTACTAAAATTCCTTCTAAAGAATGTCTAATACTTGTAAGAAAATTACTAGAAGATAAAAATATTAATCCAGGAATAATATCAGATATACTTAATTTATTTGATGTACGCATTAATCAGAATTATTTCACTTTTGACAATAAGATATATATTCAAAATGAAGGTTTACCAATGGGAAGCCCTATATCACCTATTATAGCAAACATTTTTATGGACAATTTAGAAAGAAAGATCTTTGAAAGTAATATTTCGAAAAATATTTTATTTTGGTATAGATATGTAGATGACATATTAGCTTGTTTTATGGGTAGTGAACGACAATTAGATGTATTTTTCAACCACATCAATAATTTACACCCGAAAATTAAATTTACATTAGAAATTGAAGAAAATAGCTCAATCAATTTTCTTGATTTAAAAATTCAAAGAGTTAATAATGTACTTGATTATTCAATTTACCGAAAACCAACACAAACTGATGTAACAATTCCATTCAATTCTAACCACCCTGTGTCACACAGACTAGCAGCATATAATTCAATGATACATAGAGCTTTTTCAGTTCCTATGAACAAATGTAATTTTGATAGAGAGATTAATACAATTAGACAAATAGCAACATCTAACGGTTATCCATTAGATATGATAAATAAGCTAATTAGTAAAAAAGAGGAAAAAGTGGCATTACAACTAATATATCCTAAACAAGCTGATGAAATTAAAACTTATAAAACCATCACATATGCAGGAAATATTTCTAATAATATTTCAAAGATAATATCTTCAGCAATGAATACAACAATTTCTTTCAAAACAGAAAGTAACGTTAGTACAAAATTGTTAAATGTAAAAACAAAAATACCACTATTAAAGAAGTCAGGTATATATAAACTCAAATGTCCAGAATGTAATGCTGTCTATTTGGGTCAGACACTTAGGAATTTTGAAATACGATACAGTGAGCACTTACGAGCATACAGATTAAAACAACCAGATAAATCCCACTACGCAAAACATCTACTTGACACCAATCATTCATTGACACCTAACACAAAACTAGAAGTACTGCATATTTGTGAAAAGAAACAAGAACTGGATTTCCTTGAAGAACTGGAAATTAGAAGACATTTAAGAAACCCACAATATGAAGTTGTCAATGAACAGTTAAATCTAGGGAATTCTCCACTAATTAACTGTCTTCTTAAGTGATAATTGTAAAGATCAGCAGATATAGTTTTCCTGGTTTTCTATATCATTGCACAGTTATACTGATCTTAATTGGAAAAATGATATCCAGGATATCACCATAGGGCTAATAATATCTAAGCTTCAATATTTGTAATATCACATCTTCTTCTTTTTTCTATAAACATATATTAAGCCAATCACAAGTTAGGTTACTTCTTGATCTAGCCAAATATAACTACTAAACATCAGGTAGGCATAAAATGGAATGTAACTTCTGTCATTCTGACGATGATATTGATTTGTCGAAACAATTGTCAATTTTTTAGAATTTTCAATAACTTGTATTATATTGTGGAATTAACTAGAGACCTGGAGTTTCATTTAAAAACACTAATATTAATTTCTACTACCTCCGATTTTTAATTTGAGGGGCTAACCGAAAATTTTGATTTTGTTCCGAATCATTTTCTTCAGAACGTTGCCTGTTTACAAAATCTTTCCTTATTTTTTCTTCTTTCATTTTATTTTCGTAATTACCAATATATAAATAATTTTCATAATTACTATTATATAGTCCTTCTGATGTAAAATTTGGTATTTTACCGTTATTGTGGAAATATTGCCTGTTATTTTGGAATCTATTATTATTATGATTTTGTGGTATAAAATTACTATGATTTTTGGATTTACTGCAAAGTTTCGCGATGTTGTAGACATCGGTTCTGGTTTTGTTAGTTTATTTGCAGGTATCTGGTGAGGTATTTTACTCACGAAAATACCTCTTCTACGCCTGTTACTTATTTGTTGTTTTTTGATCGTTTTTATGTTTTTTTACGCCTACGTCTGTGTTTTATAGATGTATTTTAAATATTTTTATACCCTTGTGACCTGGTTCGTATTTTTTGGTGAGTTTTTCCTCTATTGTTATACGTTTGTTCAAATTGTCTTTATTTCGCATTTTAATTGTCATCTGTAATTTTCAATTTAGTGTAAAAATATATTCGTATTTTTCGATATTATTTTTTGTAGCCCTGAAGAAGGTGACAAACTGCACCGAAACGGTGGCAAAAAATAAAAGAGTCAAACTAGTAATCATTTTTATACGCTTCCACTATACAAATTTTGTTTTATGTTAACGTAAATATATTAAGTTATACTTGAGTTACACTTAATATATTTATCCAGTTTTAACCTTTTAGTTTTTTTGCTTAAATAAAGTTATTATCGCTTAAAAAACTGGTGGCACCTAATTGTTCACCCTCTCCCAGTGTAAGCTATAAGAATACTAACTGAGGCCGAAGACCACTGAGAAAGAAGGTCTAGTCGTGATAGGTGAGGTAACTGAAACCCTCTCACAAAAAAGAGTTGTTGATAACGTATTGATTATTTGTAGGTATCAGCAACATCAAACTTATTATCTAACATCTAATTTATAAATAAATAAGCAAGGTTAAATTCTAATTTATGACTATATATTGTCAAAAAATATTATCTACACTGAAAGGAAGAGTGATAATAAAATATAATAAAATGGGTTAGAAATTCGACCTTCAATATGGTTTCTCTCTATGTTCCATGTCATTTTTTTACCGTGTCAAGGGAATCGGTCAATGGAATGTACAAGATGTATCTTTCATCCAAATATTTTGTACTATAAGTGAACCCTAGAAACAAGTATTTCAAATATTGAATTCCCGGCACTTTCTCTACTTTGTCTATAACTTCTAATAATTTCGTTTTCAACAACCTTATTGTATTTAAAAAAGTTGTTAACAACAGTATCGGGTATTTGACAAACTTCCCAATCCACCAAGAAACCAGTGACAATTCATGTTACTTGTACTCATTCTTCTTTTAATCTTCTCTCTCCAAACTATGTCCAATCTCATCACTTGTCAATCCGCTATCGGTTCTTTTCTCTAATCGTATGTTTTTCATAGATGCTCATATTTAAGTAATATGCGTTCTTGAAATGTATGAACGCTAAATGTATACCTCCATTGAGGTAAAAGTTTCAAATGTACAACAATATCTATATTATTTACAATATTGGTGATACCAGTGGGGAAAGTATTTGTAACAACAATAAATAGACATTTGAATACTAACATCATTTTTGAAGCATAATGAAAAAGAGACACTATTTAGATGAAAAATTCTGTATGTAAATAGTGCTGGAAAGGGAAAACAAAACCAATTAAAATAATTTAGATACAAATTATACAAAGAATTGGGTGCTTAGGAGATCATAATTATTGTAAAATTATTTGTAATGTACAGTTCCATACAATTTACAAAGTAACGGAAATAATCGATTTCTATTTCGTAACTCTCAACATCTATAACTTTTTCGTGGATGCATTTATTTGTATTAAGATAATGTTAGGCTCAATCGAACTCTGAATATCTAGTTTAATAGAATAAAATCTATGTTTTCCACACCCAGTATACTTGTTACATTATTTGCACCAACTTAAATACCTATTTCCGGTTGATTTTGTAATTTCAAGAGAGTGCCTGTAGTCAGTGGCGTAGCTACCTTTGGTGGCACCCGGTGCAGAAGTTGGTGGTGTCACCTCATTGAAAGTAAAAAGCAATACATTTTATATGATTTCTTCTTCCTAGCTTTGACAGCTGCAAACTCAGCAATAACTTCATCGAAATTTATATTTTGTATTCCATCGTGTTCGATGGCTAATATACCAGGATTGCTAAGCCGCGATTGGGTCATTGTTGCCCGCAAATAGTTGTTTATCAATTTTAATTTACTGAAACTCCTCTCACATGAAGCTACGGACACGCAAACCGTCATAAACAATTTCAGTGCAATCATAAGATTTGGAAGAGATTCTGTAAAATCCCATTCTACAATAAACATTAAAAAATCTAGAGACACCTAATCAGTAACCGTAACATTAGCGGCTTTCAAGTGTCTTCGCAGACTGGGTATCTCCAATAGTAATTCGGTTTCTGAGACCTCATCATAAAAATCGGTAAATTTAGATTTAGCTAATTTCAGTTCTTCAGTATTCGCTAAAAGCCAAGCATTAGTTTGTACGATCTCAAACAATGAAGCTACATCTTGAAGAGACTTCGATCTTGTTTGGAGTTCAACTCTGAATCGGTCAAGACATTCCAACATATTATTTTGAAGTTTCTCTTTCAGTGTGAGTTCTGCATCGCTGGCTATCTCACCAACCATCCGTTTTTTACGCCGAAGTCGTTGTTCTGTTGGAATATCGTAGTCTACTGATTTTTTTGTTGCATTGTCCACTGCCTCTTCCACAATGTGATCCCGTTTTTCTTCGATATAAAAACGGAGTGCCTCTATTTTTGTAGCAGTTTCGTTTTGCAATAGTCAAGCCTTTACTTTGCAATGCAATCTGTGCAGCATTTGTTTCCCGAAGAACATCATACCAGAAGAAAAGATAACATAAAAAAGTGTAATTGCACACAGCAGGCTTAAGGTTTTGTGCAGCACCTCTGGTGTCTACATTTTCTCGTCCATCACAGAACTCCTCAATTGCGTCTACAAGTCCTTCGAAATTCTCTGCTAGTGCTTTTACTGCACGGTAATAAGCACTCCAACGCGTTGTTGAGAGTCAGAACAGATAATTTGCTGTGTTTCATAAGCACTTCCCAACGGCTAGTGGAGGCGGAAAAAGAAGAAAAAATCGTTTCTACCGTTCTACAAAATGTAACGCACGATACATTTTGGGCAAATGAATGTTGACCACACAAATTAATTGCTCTATTGTTTTTTGTTTTAATAATTGACTGTAGTCCTCCGTGCACACCGCTCGTAATAGCAGCATTGTCATAGCCTTGGGAACGACACATCATAATTTCTAAATCGTCTGTCTAAAGTTTGTCAAGAATTTCATCGCTTAGATCAGCAGCTTTTTTTTCTTGCAAAGGAAAAAATCCAAGGAATGCTTCTTTGACTTCCACTTTCCTATTTTCTATTTTCACATTTTCACTTCAGACATTTGGTCAACATGTGAAATGTCAGGTGTGCTATCAAACATAATACCAAAATATTTCGCTGATTTAATTTCGTTGACAAGCTTAGTTTTCACATGGTTTGCTAGAACATTGATGAATTCATTCTGTATATCTGGCGACAAATATGATACTTTTGAAGTTTTATCTTCCTCCAATTTCATCACGTGTCATTTCAACACTACATCATACTTTGACAATAGTTTTACTAATTCCAAAAAATTGCCTTTATTTTTAGAGTCTTGTCTTTCACCATGTCCAAGAAACGCCAAGTTTTGTTTAGCCAGAAATAAAGCTTCAACTTTTACAAATCAGATAAAACATAAAATCCAACTAAAAAACGAATCTCCACTTTATACAAAGTCATATCGCTTTCCTGAAGTTCATAAAGACGAAGTTAGGTCACAAATTTCTAAATTGTTAGAGCAAGGTATAATACAGCCATATAATTCACCATTTTCGAGTCCAATTTGGTTTGTGCCCAAGGCCTTTAATCCCGTCACTGGCAAACGCTCTTGGAGAATGGTAATTGATTATCGGAAGCTAAATGAGCAAACAGTAGATGATAAGTATCCAATATCTCTCATTACAGATATTTTAGATAAATTAGGTAAAGCAAATAATTTTTCCACTATAGATCTTTGTTCAGGTTTTCATCAAATTCAAGTATGTGACGAAGATGTAGAAAAAACTACCTTCAGCACGGAATAAGGGCATTACGAATTTAAAAGAATGCCTTTCGGTTTGAAAAATGCTCCTTCCACATTTCAAAGAATAATGAATTCAGTTTTAAGAGGTTTACAAAATCAAATTTGTGTTGTTTATCTTGATGATATATTAATATATAGTACATCCTTACAAGAACATATAGAACGTTTAAAAACGGTATTTGAAAAACTTAGGCAAAGTAATTTAAAAGTACAATTAAATAAGTCAGAATTTCTGCAAAAATCTGTTAAGTGTTAGGTCACGTTATTACTCCAGATGGTGTCAAACTCAACCCTGAAAAAATTTCTGCAATTAAAAATTTCCCAATACCTCGAATTACGAAAGATATTAAAAGCTTTATAGGTCTTCTTGGTTATTACAGGCGATTTATTCGAGACTTTGCAAAAATAACTAAGCCGCTTACCAAGTGTCTTAAGAAAGGAGCTCAAATCATACATAACGACGATTTTATTAATTGTTCTAACGCTTGTAAAGAAATACTTACTAATGACCCTGTACTCATATACCCAGATTTTAATAAACCCTTTGTGCTAACTACTGATGCAAGCAATTTCGCTATCGGAGCTATTTTGTCACAAGGTGACGTACCCCGTGACCGACCAGTGGCATACGCCTCTAGAACACTTAATGAAACTGAAACCCGGTACTCTACTATCGAAAAAGAACTTTTAGCAATAGTATGGGCATGCAAACATTTCCGCCCTTATTTGTATGGCCGCCCTTTTCTGATCTACACAGATCACAAGCCTTTAACTTGGCTCTTTAGTCTCAAGGAGCCTAACTCAAAATTAGTTAGATAGCGCCTGCGTCTCAAAGAGTATGACTACAAAATCATATATAAAAAAGGTAAAGTCAATACCAACGCGGACTGTCTATCGCGCATAACGATAAACGCTTTAGAAGACGAATCGATGATCAATAATCCAAGAGATATCGATCTAGAAATATTAGACAACCTCACAGATTTAGCAGAATCTTTTGTTGGTGAAGATCACGAAGAACAACCTTCCACTAGTAAAACCGCGCCCAAAATCAATATATTAGAAAATAAACAAGTCAAACCTCCCGACAAAATACTAGAAAATATTAACGAACATGACAATGACCTTATGACACAACACTCTAATGCCGACGATTCAGGGAATAACGGAATTCCTATACTTGACGAAATAATTAATAGTAAACCACATCGAATCTTAGTATTTCCAAATTTGTATAAAAAACTAGACGTTGCGAACTCGACTTATTTTTACATTTTTATTAGAGTATACTGATAGCAAAACCACATCATATTTATTTCCACAAGGACAAATTTTACAAAGAGTTTTGTAATGTATATTCACAATATTTCAATGAAACCGGACCAAAACTAATAAAATGTACCAAACAGGGAAATACTATAACAAATGAAGAAGAACAGTTACTTTTAATAAGAAGTCATCACGAAGATAAAACAAACCACAGGGGAATTAACGAAACCGTAGAATACTAAAAAAGAAATTATTATTGGAAAAATTTAAAATCAACAGTAACTAATTTTATTAACGCTTGTAACATTTGTCAAAGATCTAAATATGCTAGAAAAACCCCTTACGTGCCGCTTATGTTATATTTAACACTCACAGATGCTTTCTCAAAATTCGCACAAGCAATTTTTATTGAAGGTAAGACCGCAGTTATCATAAGTAGAGCTTCAATTACAACTTTTGGTGTTCCACAAACTTTAGTTCTAGACAGAGGAACCGAATTTAATAATCAAACAATTAAAGATATACTGGCACTCCATAAAATTAATGTTCACTTCACTACCCCAGCTCACCATGAGTCCAACTCAATAGCAGAACGTTTACACTCGACGCTAATCGAACAATTACGCATATTACAGGAAATTTACCCCGACGAAAAAAGCAATTTAATGGACTATGCTATACTGGGCTACAATAATACTATACATAGCTCAACTAATTTTACGCCATTTGAACTTACTTTCGGACATACTGGCACACGAAATCCCAACGGAATATTTGACTCACATTCATTTTATAACGATTACGCCGAAAAATACAAGAAAAAACTCAATTGATAGTTTTGAGAACAATACGCGAATACTCGCCAACAACCAATTAATTTTGAAAGATCGTATAACAAGCATGCAGGAACTGATAAAGAATCTTAAGCTGGAAGATGTGGAAACTTATCATTATTTCGCAATTCAAACTATTGTATCCCAAATTACTACAATTTTTCCATTAATCTATGATCTACTCGAGAAAATAGAAGTTGCTATTTCATTCTCTAAATTAAATACCTTTCATAACTCCATAGCTGATCCAAACGATTTGCTTTCAGAAGTTTTAAGAATTAGCAAACAGTTAGAGGAAAATCAATTTCCATTTCAATCAATTCTGGAAAATATCCTATTATTTGAGAAGACTATTAAAATTAAGAGCTACGGCAGAGCAAACAAAATAATATTTATTTTAGAGATACCAATTGTTCAGTTAAACGATTATAATTACTATCATTTGTATTCTCTTCCAACACCCTCCTTTCATTCCTACAAAACAATAATCCCGCAATCAAAATACCTACTGTCCTCTGAGCACGAGTACGCATTTATGGATACTAGATGCCAATAAGTTCCCGCAGGAGAGTTCCTCTGCGAAGACATCCAGCCAATCCAAAATACCAACAATCCTTCTTGCGAGATCCAGTTGTTGAAATATTCAAAAAATACTACGAGGTGTCACCAAATTTCTGCCAAGATAACCGAACCTTAAGTTCAAAAAGTGAAGAAAAATCAGTGGATAATTATTCTACCCCATAGTATCGTGGCAACGGAAAAGTGCGGTAAAGTTATAAACAATATTCCTCTTCAAGGAAGCTATTTACTGGAACTGTGTAGTGCAGCTAGAAGGCATATTATTGAAAACTTTCGAGGATCAATCTAAATTAAAAAATGTTGAAATTCCGCTATTAGAACCACTTAGTGAATTTGCAACTCCGGAACATATAAACTTTCCAACAATTCAAATAGACTCAATCAAATTAGACGAATTAAAAACTGTTTATAGTGCTTCAGACTCTGAAAGAACTAAAATTGAAAATATAAAAACAGTTCCAGTGCATTTTCACAAAATTAGTATTCACACAATTTTACTTTTCATTTTTGGAATTTTAATAGTTGCCGATCCAATGCCGAACCGGACATAGAAGGAGAGGAAGCCATTCAAGAGAAACTCTTAGAAGTGGATATTGGACTTTCTTCGTCGAACTCTGGTTCATCCCCCATAGTTCTCCACTAAGGCCGGAGGTGTTGAGGCCCTGAATACGATGACATAGCGCCACGGAACCCGCTGACGCTGCACCGACAACGAAGTTATAAATACAAATGTTAATGTACTCTTTTACTCTTTATGTCAGATTAGTTGTTGAATAAAGGAGTCATTATAATGATTTTTGCTTTTTAAAAACATTCTTTTCAAAAACACAAACTTCACTTCATCTATTAATTTATTCAATTTAAGTCTCATTTCTAAAGTTTTCCATTTCTCAAGATTTTCTAGATGTTCATTTGAACATTCGTGGTCAGCTGTGTGTGTGTGTGTGTGTGTGTGTGTGTGTGTGTGTGTGAGGGTGTGTGTGTGTGTGAAAAGGAGGGTTGGCATTGGACAGAATCCGTTTGCCACAGAAATGGTGTTAAATTAGGTCCTAATATATTTTCCGTTTAAATTAATTTAGATATCAAGTTTGCTTCCTCTGAGAAAAGTGATTAACTGATCTAGGACATTTTTATTATTCATACTTAGCAGAGTGGTTAAATTAAAGGGTTGAGCTATATTACTGTTGGTGATGAAACGTAGAAAGTAAGAACGACTACTGCTATATTTTCCACATGAAAAAAGTATGTGGTTCAAGTCAGCAATGGATTCGTTGTCGCATGAACAGATGTTCGTTTCTGCTACACCAATTCTGTGAAGATGTGCTGGGAATTTAGCATGATTCAATTTTAACCTGGTAATAGTGACAGAGTACGCTCGGCTTACAGCATAGTCATCAATGTGTGGGACGCAATTCGGTAAGGTTGGATGTATTAAAGTGTAATGATTGTTAGATTTTTTGGTAAATTCTATCCAACTCTTTTCCCAACTTTTACGTGATTCAATTTTTCCTTTGTTAATTATGTCACTAAAATCGTATTTACCTATGACGTTCGGTAATTTAGTGGCTTCCTTGGCTAAAGAGTCAACTTTGACATTCCCCAAAATACCTGCATGACCTTTCACCCAGATGAAAATAACTATGTTCCCCTGTATGGACAGCTTGTGGAGAAGTTTCTTAATGTTACAAATGTTTAGAGATGTAGATAACTTTTTGTGGGATAGATTGCTAATAGCTTCAAGTACAGATTTGGAATCGGACATTATTAATGCATTTTGCGTAAGTTTTTGTTTGATTAACCACTGTAGTGCTTCTTCGATTGCAAAGATTTCGGCAGTGAAAATGGAACAAGTATCTGAGATTTTATATTGAAGTTTAGTACTGGTATCGGAGATATAAACGGCCGAACCAGTACCGCTTGTTGATTTTGAACCATCTGTGAAGATTTTAAAGAAGCTATCATATTTATTGATTATTTCGTTAAGGCGAGATTGGTTAACAGTGTGGATTTCGCTGTAAGTCGGAAATATGACTCTTGGTCCGAAGGTGATGTCTGAAAATTCAAGTTCAAATATGGGAAGTTTTTTATGAGGTGTGATCAGATGAATGCATTTATTGAAAATAACATATGCATCCGCCAAGGGTGGACTATTTTTTTTGTTCCAATATTTATTTGTTAAATTTTCTATAGACAGTTGAGGGACTAATTGATTAAGGGTATTGTTATAATTGAAAAACTTTAAGTAACATAGTTTTTTGAAAGCTAAATAATTTCGTCTGATACCTAAAGGGCGCTCTCTTGCCTCTGCAAGAATGGCTGGAGTGGGCGATAATTTTAAGGCTCCAATGCATATCCTTATAGCACTATATTGTACTCGATCAATTTTTTTTAAATGTACATTTGCAGCAGACCCATACAGGATACAGCCATAATCAAGTATCGACCGAATGTATGCCCGATAGAGCAGGAGAGCGATTTTAGGATCAGCTCCCCATTTAGTTTTTGTGACACATTTCAACATATTTATCCCCTTTTCAGCTTTACTCTTGAGAAGGTTTATGTGGCTACCCCACAGAAGTTTATTATCTAGTACAACGCCTAAATATTTGTATTCTGTTTTGATTGGTATTTTGAGACCACTCAGAGTGAGCGTATCAGTGAGGTGCAATCTGTGTCTAGTAAAAAACATAACAGCTGATTTTTCTGGAGAAATTGTTAAGGCGTGATCACTAAACCATGTCTTAAGGCAATATACAATATATTTCAGTACTTTGACACATTGATTATAGTTATCCTGTGTGGTGTAGAAACAAAAATCATCAACGTATTGTATGCATTTTACATCCGAATCAAAGATATTATGTAAACTATGAGTATATACATTAAATAGAAGAGGACTGAGAGCCGCTCCTTGAGGTAATCCGTGATTGGCAACCCTTGGTCCATGCAATACATTATTATTGTCTTTAATGTATATTTTACGATTGCGAAACAAGTTTACAATGTGGTATGAAATCTGAGGATGAACGTTTAATGAAATTAAACTTTCAGTGAGCATGTTCAGATCAACCGAGTCATATGCGCCTTTTAAGTCCACAAACAGACAACGGACGTACAAGTTTTCCGAGAATGAATATTGTACATCTGAGACTAATTGGGAGACAGCTTCCATCGTTCCCATTCCACGTCGACATCCATACTGCGAATGTGGTAGTTTTGAATTGTATTCTAAATACCATTCCAACCTAGCCTTTATCGTGCGTTCAAACGTTTTCATAATACAGGACATGAGCGAGATTGGGCGATAAGAAGATATATTATTTGGGTCCTTCTTAGGTTTTAAAATAAGAACAATGATAGTTTCTTTAAGCTCATCAAAGTTGTTGAATAAAGGAGTCATTATAATGATTTTTGCTTTTTAAAAACATTCTTTTCAAAAATACAAACTTCACTTCATCTATTAATTTATTCAATTTTAGTCTCATTTCTAAAGTTTTCCATTTCTCAAGATTTTCTAGATGTTCATTTGAACATTCGTGGTCAGCTAATTTCGGATTTGATTTCCACCACTTTTGAAATCCAGTCGTAAATGTTTCCGCATTGGTATTATTGGCCATAGCAAATGAACGACAGCAGAAACAGTACAGGTTTTTAGAGGCGAGGGAATAAACCATCCATGAGCGTAGGATTTTTTCACCATTAGGCATAATTTTATAAAACCAATCTTTTGAGAGATGACGAGGGTCACCTTTTATTTTGGTTCCGTGCCTAGAAACAGTGGCAAATGTCCCTTCTTTGTTTTGGAAATATTCACTTACTTTTATTATTTCAATGCGAACATTGTAAGGAACAGGAATACTCCATTCTGACACATAATTCGATTGAGGAAAATCAGTTTCTTCTGATGAACTTGGGCTGTCATCAGTTTTTGTAACATACTTAAAAATCGATCCAGACACTCTGAGCTACATCCAACCAAGCCTGTTTGGCTTTCTTTTGCTGAAATCCACTTTTTCCTTTGGCTGTATGCACTCCCCGGGGCATTTTTCACTTGATGTTTGTTTCTAACACTAAAACAAAAAGCCGGTTGTTATGGTCTATAATGTGAGAGTATTTTCTCATGAACTAGTTAAGCAATATGAAACGAATTTACTAAAAACTTTATTGAAGAATTTGAAATTAATTAATTAGACTAATTAGTAAAGTAAATCGAATAATAAGATTAGTAAATTACTAATTTCGCATTCGAATAAAGTTATTAGTAAATTTGGTTTCATTCGTTCGAATAACGAAATCAATCATAGTCGCGTACTTGACGAAGTATAAATTTAAATATAATATTGTGCAAAACGTGCGATTCACAACATAAAATGATATTAAAATATGAAAGTAGATAAAATCTCCTGACTTATATTATAATAATCTAAGCTTATAAGGAAATATATTAGGTATGTTATAATCAGATCAAAATTCCGTTGAAAGTATTATTACGTATTAGCCCAGGCTGACTTTATTGTGCCAGTCCATACGTACTCACGAAAAAATGACTGATATGACATTAGCCATTTTTGCATAACCCTATAGGTTTCCTCCATAGAAGTACTAGGAAATTAAATTAATTATAAAATTATCTTACCTGTAAAATATTCGAAATGAATCAATCAATCTTTTTAATCTTCACAGAACAGCATTTAAGTTTCTAAAATATAGTTTTTTTCTTTTTATTATCTATCACTATAGAATAATACACGTTTAACAATTCACGCCAAACAAACACAACACACTTCAGGAAACAAATGAGAAATGTGGCAACTGAGACGTCAAAGATCGCGAGTATGGGACGAGGAATCCCCCATGACAGCGTCAGGCTCTTTAGCGGAATCCCCAAATTATACATAGAGCTGAGCTAGTGCTAGTGGAGGACTCCCCGAAAAAGAAATTTGTGCTAGCAATTTTTTTTTTGTTTGTACATTGTTCATAAAGTTGAGAGACCGGGTGGGTGTCACCTCAAAAAAGGTGACACCCGGTGCAGCCCGCCTCCGCCGCCCCCCCTTTGCTACGCCACTGCCTGTAGTTTGTCTTGTTAGCGAGTTAGCCTTAACTAAAATCACTAATTGAAGAAGCGGATTATTTGGGGCGTCAAGTACAAAAGATTTGGAGCCGCTTACGTCAAGCAACGAGGTACCTTTCTTTGATACGTGCTAACCCTTAACCCTTAAACGGCTAGCGTTACTTATACGTAACGCTAAAGAAGTAATACAAAACGTGACAATACCGCATCATTGTTAATGTGAATGACGTGAATATTGGTTAGTTTGTCGTTGAAAGCCGACGAAACAACATAGTGAAGAGAGTTTACCAGTTGGTGCAACCAAATTATAGAAATTAGGTGCTAAACTTAACCTTATTTTTTGAGGCGGTGAAAAATGGACTTGCGACTAGAGTAAGTTTTGTCTACCTTTTGATTTTAGGTTATGATTTAATTTATTAATAAATTATACTAGTAAAATAGTCAGTCTTGCATGCCATGTTATATTTTTTATAAAATCTAACGTCAATTTTTTTACATAAGGCTGTAAAAATGGGTGTTACCTTTTGGTAACGCTAGCTGGCTATGGTATACAAAATATTGTAAATTTTTAAATCGATGTTTTCTTTTTAGACGTGGATTTACTTTGGAAGAAGCAATTCAAATAGCATACGATGATGATATTGATGTGCATGAAATATATATTAAGCCTCCTGATGCAAACATACTGACGGACGAAGATTCCGGCGAGGAGGATGGTGGCGGATTACTGGATAATCTTAGTGGGCGGCAATTATTACCAAAAGCTGAGTTAGTGCTTCGAAGCAAAGTTGCCGTTGATGAAGACGAACCGGAAGAAATGTTAGAGCGTCCAAATAATGGTACTAATCAAAACGATGTTATTTTGCGCCCAGGACTGGAAAAGATAACATGGATCCAGGGGGACTTTGTGGAAAGAACAAGATCATTTTCTAAACCAGATTATAGCAAATATGAAAACAAAAGTTATTTGGAAATATTTGAGGAATTTTTAGATGACGAAGTAATTGAATTGCTTGTCGAAGAGTCCAATAAATATGCTCTTTTCTGTAACCAACCAAATCCAAATATATCCAAAGAGGAAATGAAATGTGCAATCGGAATTTTGATTGTTACAGGCTATAATGAGTTGCCAGGGCGAGATTTCTACTGAGATTCTAAATTGGACATGAAAAACTCCATGGTCTGTGAGTCTATGAGAAGGGACAGATTTCGCCAAATCATAAGAAATTTGCACTGTGCTGATAACTTGCAGCCTAACCTTCAGGACAAAATGTGGAAGTTACGGCCGCTAATGGATTTGCTAAAATCTAAATTTATCAAAAATTGGATTCCAGAACAAGAATTGGACTACGACGAATCCATGATTAAATATTTTGGAAAGCATTCGTGCAAACAATTTATACGAGACAAGCCGATAAGATTCGGTTACAAAATGTGGTGCCTCAATTCTGCCTCCGGTTACTTGGTAAACTTCGATATGTACCAGGGAAAAAATCCAAAAGCAAACACTGTTTATGAAGACCATTTTGGAAAGTTTGCTGCTCCATTCATGTACATGATAGATGAGTTTCCTGAAGACATGAAGACGCTACCTTTTAAACTTTACTTTGACAATCTTTTCACTGATTTTAATTCACTTTTCAACCTAAAACAAAACGGTTACTACGGTACTGGAATGATGAGAGAAAATAGGATACCAAAAAGTTGTCAATTGTTGTAGAAGAGTCAGATTGCTAAAACCAAGAAACGGGGAGATGTGGTTTCAAATATTGATAAAGAGGATGGAATAATTTTAGTTAAATGGATGGACAATAACGTGGTGACGGTGGCGTCTACAATTCATGGTATTAATCCAACCATTCCTGTAAAACGTTACTCTAAGGCTGAAGAGAAAATTGTTCATGTACCGCAGCCCCGACTAATTTCCGAGTACAATCGCTGCATGGGTGGCACAGACTTGATGGATCAGCAAATATCGAGATATAGAATTTCTATCAGACGGAAAAAGTGGTGGTGGGCCATTTTCACTTGGCTTCTGGATGCTGCCATAACAAATGCGTGGTGCATTTCCAAAAGATGCAAGCATTTGTCACCTCTTACGCAATTAGAATTTCGAAGAGAAATTGCTCAATCATATCTCGCAAAATTCGCTGTTGCACCAAAAGGAACTGGGAAGCAAAGGACTGCCAAATCAAGTGTCACACTCGGTTTCGGGCAATCTAAGATATGATCGACTGGACCACTTGCTAACCAATATTCCAAATAATAAAAGACGTCGTTGTGCTGGAAAAGGATGCATTAGTAGTACCCGCACCATGTGCAGTAAATGTGATGTGGGATTATGTTTACAATGTAACATAATTTTTCACAAAAACTAGTTATGTTGCCCTCGTATTTTTTGTATGCCATAAACGGCTAGCGTTACTTATATGTAACGTTGGTTTTTGAAAAAACTTTTATTTTCTTTATAACAAAAAATTGTAAATTCTTTAATAATAAACCATTTTTGATAAATATATTGACTTTTTATAAGTTTTATCAAAAAAAAATCATTCTCGCCGTTGAAGGGTTAAGTAAGTAAACCTTGACCGTAATTGTTTCCTAACATCTACTAATAACGAGTAATTATATTTTCAAGTTATGCAGTCCGGGCCTGAATTATCTCATTTTTTTCTACTATTAATAGATAATCAACCAATTAACTTACTTCATATCTATTTCAATATTAGACAGTAAGTAGTCGGCAATAATGACAAATGTGTGCGTTTTAGTTCTGTTAACTGCTTACGTACCGTTATCATCATCAGATTATTGGTCCGAAAGGGAAAAACTGATTAACTATGATAAGAAGTTTTCATTAGGTTCAAAACTACATTTAACCGAAAGGGAAGAGCTAGTCAGTGATATTTTAATGACTTACAAATTTGAGGAGTATGATTCAGGTTTATTAGATCCTAATGATTTTCTGGCCGGACAACATTTTTTCAAAGTTAAGGACAAAATCGTTAAGTCCAAAGTGTTTCATATCATTCAACGGATACCGAAAGGGTCATCTTTACATTCGCACGATGAAGCTTTAGTGTCACAGGAATATTTGTACAAGTAAGTTGTTCAACTTCACAACATTTATATTTAAAAGTCATACGTTCGGAAATAATGAAAGTTTAATAATATACAGTTTCAAATGAAACTGTTTCTAGATAATTCCACAATATATTGAAAAAATGTTAAATATTCCAAGAAATTGACAATTGCTTCGATATTAAGTATGATCGTCAAAATGACAGAAGTTACATTTGATATGATGCCTACCTGATGTTTAATTATTTATTTTTGGATATAACTTGTGATTGACTTAATATATATTAATAGAAAAAAGAAGAAGATATGATATTACAAATATCAAAGCTTAGATATTATTAGCCTCACGAGGATATCCTGCATATATTTTTCCCACTTAAGATCAGTATAACTGTGCAATGATATAGAAAACGAGGAAAACTATATCTGATGATCTTTCACTTAAGAAGACATTTTAAAAGTGGAGACGTCCCTAGATTTATCTGTTCATTGACGACTTCATATTGTGGGTTTCTTAAGTGTCTTCTAACTCCCAAATCTTCAAGGAAATCCAGTTCTTGTTTCTTATCACAAATATGTAGTACTTCTAGTTCTGTATTACGGGTCAATGAATGATTGGTGTCAAGTAGATATTTTGCGTAGTGGGATTTATCTGGTTATTTTAATCCATATTCTCGAAAGTGTTCACTGTATCTTATTTCAAAATTTCTAAGGGTTTGAACCAAATAGATAGACAGACACTTAAGTTTACCCTCTATGCAAATAAATATTACAGTTATGTTAATTCAACATCACATTGTGATAATGTTCTTTCTTTTTTTACTCTTGTTTTCATCACATGCACATCTAAACAACCCCTTATGCCCAGCTTGGGGCTGTTAACTTTTGTGATGTTCCAACTTAACTTCTCAGCGATGTTAAAACGCTGTCTTTTTACATTACTGTGATGTTACTAGAACTTCCTCAGTCGTTATAAAACGAACTAAAAACAACATTTCTGTTACATTCTGAAATGTCTTTTAACATATTGTCGATGTTAATGCAATGTCTAAAAAATAACATCTTATCAATGATCTAAATGCATCATTTCAAAAACAAAACAGTGTATTCTCTTAGATGTTGTATTACTTAGATCTCTAAATAATATACCTCAAACATTCTAGATGACATCCTATAGATGTTTCGGTGCCTAATCAGCAAATACAGGGTCAACAACTAAGAACGCCGGCTGTCGGCCATATTTCAAAAAATAGTCGTGGTACAACTTTAAAAAAATTCCTTTAGGAAAATGACCCTGAAAAATCGCTGGAAAATATTTTTGAGTTCCTAAAATATCTGCTAGGGGGTGGAATGAACACTTAAAAACATAATACTGTGATTATCTCCAAAAAATACATACTAAAGGTATCCCAGGATTACAATTTTTGATATATTGATGAGATGATGAAAAAATGTAGTTAGGAACTTTTTGTCCTTATTCTTCAAATAAGGGGTGGAGAAAGGTTCAACCTAAAAAACAAATGTCATGAAACTTTTTTGTTTTTTAATCGATATCAATGTTTTTGGCGTCATTTAAAAGAATGTTTCCCCTTTAATAAGATATGCTTAACAAAAATTACAAAATTGAACAATTTTGTCAACGCTATGTGAAAAACTCGACAATTTTCCCATTTTTCTCGCAAATTTCAAATGTAATGAGGCATTTTTCAAATTCTTATGAAGAGGGATCTACGTTATTAGATATAAAAATTTGAAAAATGCTTCAATTTACATTTGAATCTAAGTGGATACAAAATTATCTAATTTCGTTATCCATCTTACTAAACAGAAAAACTCTTTTAAATGCAGCTAAAATCAATAATATCAGTTAAAATACGAAAAAGTTATACATTTGTTCATAAGTTTGAACCTTCCCCACCAATTATTTGGAGAATAATGGCAAAAATCTCCTTAATTAAATTTTTTCATAATCTCATCTAGATTTCAAAAATTGTATTTTTTGGACACCTTTAGTATGTTTTTTTGGAGTATTATGTGTTCGAGTGTTCATTTCACCCCTAGCGGATATTTTAGAGACTGCAAAATATTTTCCAGCAATTTTTCAGGATCACTTACATTTTTTTGAAAGTTGTACCATGATTCTTTTCTGAGATGTGGCCTACAGTCGTTCTTAGTTGTTCATCCTGTACATTTAAAATACAAAAGCAAAAAAAGCAATAAAGGATTTAAAACGTTTATTCACTATAAATGAACAGTACAGTAAATCTGAAAAAACAGGTACAAAATTAGAAAAAAAATATCCTGTCCAGGAATCCAACCTAAAGAAAAATAAAATTGTGTAAGCATATTACATAACAAGTGTGGAAAGTGGAAACTATTGAACGTATTCAGTGAAAGCAAGAAATAAAAAAGGGTATATTATTCTGTAGTTGCCATAACGTAACATACTTTGAAACTGAATCAATAAAGTTTAACGGATACACATACATTACAGCTAGTTTACAGAAAATTTATTAGAATAGTTTTTTAATAATATTAAAACGAATAAAAATTTTACACCATAAAGATTTTATGAAACATTACGTTAAATCAACAGAAATCCAATCTGATTAAAGAAAATTCAATTGTTTACTTTTGGTTACTTTTTCTCACGCAAGAGTCGCTGTTTCGAGTGCCTCAACCATTGCATAACGTACACTTCGAAATCCTTATCTGTGAAACATTTAAAGGTGTTCTGAACAGCAGCTAATAAAACAATTACTTCAGATCAAATTGTGCCCATGGAGACCTTTGACCGATCATCATAAACTACATCAAACTTGATTTTCAGCCAATTGACTGGGACCCATTTTCCACAAGATACATGCGGGGTTCTTCAAAGGAATAACAACATATTTTATTTCGAGAAGTGACTTTTCATGATTTACCTTCTATTACATGCCTCACTCCGTTTGGCAGGTAAATTCAGATGTGCCATGAAAATACATACTTCTTTTCTGTATGAAATAAAATACTATTCTCATCTTATTATCAGATGCTGGGAATGTTTATGATAATGTTTTATACGAACTAATGTGTTTTTGCAAATAAATGTATTGATATTTAATTAAATAATATTTTAAGCAATTTATAACAGAGTTCTAGTTTCAATTTTTCTTCAGCGAGATAGTAATGAGCAATACATTGGAATAAACTGACCTTTTCCAATCCAGCGAAGAGTTACCTGCAGTTTCTTGCTTACAGGTCTGAGTTTATAGATGATTTGATCGGTTGAATTTTTCTGATGGTACACTTGTTGATCTGTTCTTATCACTTTTTTGCATGCACTTTGTTTAGCGAGAGAGTTCCCTTCGATTTACGTGTATGATATTATGTTATTTTCGACGTGCACTGGTTTATATCCGGCTGGAAGGTCCAATCTAAAGGTTTATAATGAGCTAGATTACTTGAACACATTATGACGAAGATAGGATCCTAATAAACTGAGATTTTATTAAGTGGATAAAATATGAAGGAGCTAATCCTTTTGTTATGAGCGTTAAAACAGACTTCGATTATGTCTTCCATAAAATAGTGATTGTAGGGGATGGCGAGTTGCATTGGCTACCATGGAAAAATGTTCCAAGCCCTGACATGAACACAAAACGCCGATAAATTAGAAAGCTAACGGAAATCAGCAATGCCAAAAATTTTCCTGATTACTGCAAACCTTTTTAAAGGGACTTGACTGGTGACGCAAATGTTGAGAACGAGACGGTATTGCCGGATATAAATGACGAAAATCAGAATTTTTTTTAAAGACTTAAAGACTTAAAGCAATATTTGTCAGTTACTATTACAAACATTTCTGTAGACTATAACCGATATCTTGCTAAAAATCAAGTGATTAAAGTTATATTTACATTTTCTCGAAAACTATGATATTATACTTTTCCATTTTTGGAACAAGACTATCGATTTGCAAGAGTACACGAAGCACTGTTGTGATATCTTCTTCTTTTAGACCGAGAGTCAGGATCTACCAGACATACGGTTAAATATTATAGGCTAGAAAATGTTAGTGTGCATTCTCTCTACACTATGTAAGAATGTTCGGGGGTTACAAACCTTGACTAATTGTGACTTAGCCAAGTATTAGATTATAAAGGTGCGCAATAAATAGGTTCATTCGCGATAAAGTATAAAGTCTGACATTTAAAGAAGTTCTTTGAATAACGATTTTATTACAGTATTCATGCAGCCAGAACAATCAGAAGATTCAAACACACCTTCACACTCATTATAAGGACGAAAGAAACCCATAGATCGTTGTCCACGTGTATAAAAATTGTCACAGAGCATTAAGAATCTTAAATTAATTCGTAAAAATTGAAAATAATCCAATTTATATATTTTCATTATATAAATATTTTTTTATCACTTGAGCCTAATAACAATTGATTATTTAAATAGGTAATTAACCAATAATTCAAAAATATTTTTAAATCCGTACATATATTTCAATGTATTATTTAATGTATTTTCAGAGACTAATTTACATTATCCAAATATAGTATAGTAGAGTAAATGACTAAATAATATAAATTACTATAATAATTTAAACTCTACAATCAATCTAATCTAATCTACTAATTACTATAAGAGTACTAGTCCTCTATTACATACATTTATACACGTGGACAACGATCTCTTGAGATCTTTCGCACTTATACTGAGCTAGACCCTTCAATTCTCTCTCGGCTTATGAATAGGTACTATTATAAAATCGTATATATAAATAGAATTATCTGATTACGTTGTATACACCAGATAACAATTGAATGAGAGAAATAGCTAGTACTGAGTGTGTCGTTTATTTCATTCAATACATATATAAATGTCATACTTTTTAATTGAATGCGCCTATTCATTGCATACTTTTATCGCCGGATACCTGGCTTGCCGTTAGTCAAGGTTTGTAACCGAGCACTGTTACCTACCGGCGAAAATGTACACAAAAATTTCTTGTCTATATACTTTAACGTATATCTGGCAGATCCTGGCTTTCACTATAAAAGAAGATATTACAACAATTTTATAACTGTAACTAATGGTCCTTGGATTCAAAAATGAACTTTCACATCCGAATTTTTGGACGAGAGAAATTTCGTAAAACTAACAATTTTGTTAAGCTCTTTGTCCTAATTATTATTTACGTAAACTAAGTGAGACATGCGCAATGCTGTTCTTCCTCTTTTATCACTCATAGAATACAAGTGCATCACTAGACTCTAGTTCTTTTAAGAAGCGAAATAACGTAGTCGATAAAGTATTAGATTGAAGATCTAAAGGTCCCTGGCTCTATCCGGGTTGCATATACGTATACTGCAGACGCACAAGGGATGGGCAAACAATTCGTATATGTTCGGCTATGTTAGGCTACGATCGGTGTAGTAATCACGGCAGGCGCGTAAACTGGCGTCGTAATTGGATCTGGTTCAATCTTACACGTCTGCAATTTGCATTAGGTATTAAGTGTTACAAAAGTGATATAAACAATGGAGAATATAGTGCCAGAGGGTTACCCAGCAAACACAAAAACATATTGAATACATAAATGTTACATATTTTTTGAAATATAAAAGTCACAGTTATATAAAACTGAAGTCACAACTAGATAATATTTATGTATTGAATACTGACAAAGGCCGGCTCAGCTAGAGAACAATAATGATATAAGAAATACATATTATAAATTATATCTCAAATATTTCCAAATTACTATGTAATATATATGTAAAAATGAGATAATATCTAGACAATGTTTATGTATTATTAAATATTAAATAATATAGATGTAACAAAAGTTACCTAATTTTTCTTTTGCCTTACCCTTACTTAAAATATTTTATTTCATTGGATGTATGAAAAAATTCAGCGAAATTCTTAATTTATAATAAATTCAGAATAATCTTTAACAACATTATTTTTCATAGATGAAATGAAATACAATATTTTTAGTAGTATTGATGGCCAAAAGATTGAGGAACTATTGTTACTATATTATTCAATACCTACCTTATGAATATTTCAAACTTAAAGCAATTTAATACAATTTAATATTTGTATATTGTAAATGGTATTTATCTATCTAACAAAACACCTAATGAAAAAAAATATTGCAAAATTAAAAATATTCAAAAACTAAATGATAATAAAATATAAAAAGATAAAGCAAAACAAATGAATATTCGAAAACAAAACAATAATTAACCATGAAAAATATTCTGTTAAAAGACTGTTCGAGGTCCATTTGTAAGCGTGTGGGCAATATTAAGGGATATTATCCATTGTTTTGAAGGGTTACAGTTTCGCCCTTATTTTCCCCCTGGAGTCTCTTTATTTAGCCTTATCCACACCAAGGTGATTGGATCAAAATCAGTGCATGTCATATTAAACTGTTTCAGCAACGTTTCTAAAAATGTAGATAAATTAATTATATTAGATAAATAAATCATTTAGTAACAATACCTTGAAATAACTCAATTGATTTTAAGTTCCGTATTTTGTAGTTATTTCTATGTTGTAACCATGAGTGAGATGTCTCTATAGCATGTATTTCTGGTTCACCGTCATCATTGTAAGATTGTACTACGTATCGTTTTTCTGTCTTGTTGATAAATCACAGAAGTCTTTCAATTTTTTTCGTTTGAAACAGTTATTTCGCCTAAAATTCATAATTTATATTAATCTAAGTATTCGAATATAAATAACTTTCAATAGATAAGTGTTAATTAATCCATTTCAAGATATTTTGCCTTGACTTACTATCAGTGGTCAGAGGATTAAAGATGTGTATTTTATTTGATATTATCACAAAATCTACTTGAGCCCTAAGTGCATACCTGGGCGGCGGTATTTGTTTCGAAATAACGACTTCCTACACATGAAATTATTGTTAAACCATGTCTAAGGTGTAAGTTAAAACGAAAATATTATCTTGAAAATTACTTTAGTAAGATAGGTATAATGTGATTTGTAATTGTTTACTTCATTGCATATTTTAATATAGTTAACCTTTTTAATACGTTTGTTAAATAAGCTTTTGTAAACGACAGTTGAATGAACGGCTTCATTGGCGATGCCCCTTGCCTGTTGAAAATAATAATAATAATAATAATAATACTTACATGATGTGTTCTCCATTCCTCTATAAACAAAACTGAAAACAAACATACAGACAAAACTAACGAAAAACCTTTTACAACGTTATTATACTTGCAGGTATGTGGATACATCGACTCGTGACAATTTAAAGGTTATAATATTGAAGAGCTTTCTTCTTTCTCTTTAGAAAGACACTAGACGAGGTTCGTAAAAAATACATATGAAATATATAAAATATTTTATGTAACACATTATACGTAATAAATATATATAAAAAATTTCATATTTATGTAGCAGAAATTACATCTTGAATACATATAAAATTAGATATATCCAATATATAAAACATTTTATAATATAAATATTGAGAATATATAACAAAATTTATAAAGATTTTGTTACATAGATACTACATAAAAAATATATAAACGTTTTATATAAAAATCGTTCCTCCCCTGTTATATATTTTTTAGGTAACATATACATTTGTGTTTGCTGGGTATGAATATAATTATATAAATCCAAGCAGTCTTAGAACCAAACTACAATCTAAAGAAGAAGTAGAGGTTAGTATAATAATAATATTTTATTTGAAGAAATTAATGATAACGGTAAACAGATATGGGGCGTGTTAAGATTTGGTTTCGTTACTATACAATAGAAACGGTACTCAAATACTTAAATGAAAGATCTTTGAAACAACCCGTACTGCTGTATAGCTTTTTTACAAATTTATATTAAAGTCTTCTTTGTTATTATGTCAAAATTTGTTTTTCAAGTTGTTGATTAAGAAATGTCAAAACAGTTGTCATTATGTATGTCAGTTTGTGAAATATAAAAGTTACCTTGTCCGAATAAAGTCGTTTTTATTCATAACTAATGAAATACAGTCCATACAACGAACCAGTACATGCGTATTCAATTAAAAGGAATGTTTAGGTAAATAGTTATATACATTTTTTATGTCCTTCTAGCCGGATATCAAGATTATCAGTTACATTGCATTTTCCCTCGCAGAGGACGTTTTCAAGTGTATAACTACACAATTGTGTTAAAATCGAACAATTAGTTCATTTCTCTTGTTGAGAACGTTTCAAGTAGACCTAAGCAACTTCGTATTTCAAAACGTTTGAAATTCGTTTTCGTCGACAAACTGATTTGATACTCATCAGTTTCAAGGTAACCTAGCAAAATAAGTATATCTGTAAACATCTCAAACAGGGAGATACTGCAGCAGTTCATTCAAAGAATAAATTCCTTATATTTCCGTCCCTTTCTTGATATTAAAAACAAAACAAATCTCATTAATTTTTAATTTCATTTCTTAATAATAAATTAACTTTGTACAAGCAATCATGAGAAACCAACAAACTCTGAATAGAAAAAGAGCTAATATAAAATCAAGTGTCACACGTTTAATAAAATTCTTTGACAAATTAAAAATTCAAGACTCAGTTTCAAACATAGATTTGGAAGAATTGGGAATTAGGTTTAAAAAAGCTCAGTCAGAATCATTGCCAAATTTCTATGAATTACAAGAGGAGTTGCAGGAAATTGAGGGTGATGAATTTGATGAATTAGAAACGGAAACATTTGAATCTTCATGTTATAAACTTTTTGCTGAAATTAGCGTATTTTTGCAAAGTAATAAACTTTTTCCACAGAGCCCTCATACTCAACAGGTGGAACAGAGCACTGGTAGCGGAAGCTCAATCACAAATTCAGGTTATAAACAAATAGCTGTTAGGTTCGCAGACGTCAAGGTGCCGAAATTTGCCGGAGTATACGAGAAATGGCTTGAGTGGAAAGATCTTCCCTTATCACTAGTTCACAACTGCACAGAGATAACTACTATTGCTAAATTTCATCTTTTACATGGGGCCTTGGATGGACCTGCTGCTTAATGTATTCAGTCACTTTCTATTACTGAGAATAATTATCTTGAAGCATGGAAAACATTATGTACTCGTTTTGATAATAAAAAATTAATAGTGCATAAACATTTGAAAAGCATATTCAGTTTAGCTGAAATTAAAACAGAAAATCCTTCTTCTTATAGATCATTGGTTGATACAATAACAAATAACTTGAAATGTCTAGAAAACATCCAAGTAGACACTAGTTCTTGGGATCCCTTAATAATTTTTTTCGTGTCAAGTAAATTAGATCTTGCAACATTGCGTGATTGGGAACAGTATAAAATTGCTGGGGAACTTCCCACCTTACAAGAACTTAAAACATTTCTTACGAACCGAGCAAATTTTCTAGATAAGGTGCACATGCACAAAGATAAAGAAGGTTCGAAATCGAATCAAAATCAACAACTTCATTATCAAGGTTCTAGTTACAAACAAAACCAGAACAAAAACTCTTCCTTTAAAAAATCATTCATATCAACCATTGATGAAAACATTAAAGAAATCAATTCAAAAAATTATTCATGTTACTCTTGTTAGCAAAATCATTCAATTTTCTACTGTGCGGATTTCTTAGCCCTTTCAGCCAAAGGAAGATTTGAAAAAACAAAACAATTGAAACTTTGCACAAACTGCCTTTCTCGGCCAACACATCAGCTAGACAAGTGCCCAAGAGGTAATTGTAAATATTGTGGTGAAAAACATAATTCTATTTTACATCAGGGTAAAGGCGAAAGTACAGCGTTGCCAGTTGTAAGTTCAGAAACCAAATTTACAACGAATGATTCTGACGACTCCAGTAAACAATCTCCTTCTCAGAATTCTCAAATTTTTTCAGGCTCAAGTTCAGTAAGTGGTTCAAGTCAAGTATTGCTGGCAACAGCGCAAGTGACAATCTTTGACAGTCATGGAAAAAGGCACACATGCAAGGCTTTACTAGACAATGGTTCTATGTCAAACTTTATTTCGAAAGGTTTGGTTGACAAATTAGGCCTTCCACAGTATTCCACCAATTTGACAGTATTGGGTATTGGTCATAATTCGTCAGAACTAAGTAAATCCTGTGACATCAAAATAAAATCTTTGCACTCTCAATTTCATGCCTATCTTCACTGTTTAGTGATTTCAGAAATTACTGATCGACTTCCAACCTTCGACTTCAATCCCAACATTATAGACATTCCCTCGTATATAACATTATCTGATCCAACATTTTTTTAAAACAAGCAAAATAGAGCTTCTAATCGGAGCAGACACTTATTGGTCCCTTCTCTTAAGTGGGAATATTCAGCTTGGTCCTAACAAACCAATTCTGCAAGAGAGCAAACTAGGTTGGATAGTTACAGGTCCTTTAGGTTGTCCCCGTGAAGCATTCACGTCTTGCAATTTTTCTAAAACCATTGACATTCAGTCTCAACTCCAAAAATTTTGGGAATTAGAAGAATTACCGAGTAAACGTATATTGTCATGCGAAGAACAACAAGCTGAAGAACATTTTCGCGATCATTTCCAGCGGAGTCCAAACGGAAAGTTCGTAGTTTCATTTCCTTTAAAGGAACACACTTCAAAGCTAGGTAATTCTCAAGAACGGGCAAAAAATCAATTTTTGTATCTCGAGAGGAAATTAGCAAAAAACCATACACTGAAAAAATTGTATTGTGATTTCATGAATGAGTATAAAGCCCTCTCTCACATGTCATATTTCAAACCCTTATCTCATGATCAAATCACTTATTTCTCTCCTCATCATGGTGTCTTTCGAGAAGACAGTGTGACCACCAAATTGCGCGTAGTTTTCAACTGCTCAGCAGAATCTTCATCTGGATATTCTTACAACTCTATTCAGTTGGTAGGACCCACCGTTCAGGAGGATCTTTATTCAATTCTAATTCAATTTAGACAACACAAGTTTGTTGTGTCGGCTGACATTAGCAAAATGTATCGTCAAATTGAAATCACTGACGAATTCAAGCCTCTTCAGCTCGTATATTGGCGTGAAAATCCTGAATATGAACTTCACATTTATTCTTTAAACACTGTCACATATGGCACAGCCAGTGCCCCTTTTTTAGCAACTCGTTGCTTACTACAATTAGCCATTGATCACGAAAACTCTTATCCAGAAGCATCTCAGATAATAAAAAAGAACATGTATGTAGATGACTTACTTTGCGGAGCAGACTCAATTGATAAGTTGATATCATTGTGTCAACAAATCTCATTGATTTTACAATCAGCTTCTTTTCAACTGAGAAAATGGAAATCGAATAGCTCTGAGCTTCTCGAAAACCTAAAGAGTGAAAATACGTCAGAATTTTATTTTTTATCACCTTCCGAATCAGGAAAAACTCTAGGCTTGCTTTGGGCTTCTAAAGAAGATGTTTTTCTTTTCAAAATTAGTCAGCTATCATCTGTAAATTGTATTACAAAGAGAATAATTTTATCAGATATTGCAAAAATATTTGATCCATTGGGCCTCATTAGTCCAATTATTATTTTAGCCAAAATCATGCTACAGGACTTGTGGAAATTGTCCCTGGCGTGGGACCAAAGAGCTCCGCAAGAGGTTTCTGATAATTGGACTCGCTTCCGAGCAGAAATCCTTTGCCTTAACAAACTTCGAATTCATCGACACATATCTTGTCCCAATCCTGTAAATATACAACTACATGGGTTTGCTGATAGCTCTCAAAAGGCTTATGGCGCAGCATTATATTTGCGTGTGCAAAATACTAGCCATCAAGTTGTTGTTAATCTCATTTCGTCTAAAACCAAAGTAGCTCCTATTCAAACGGTAACGATTCCGAGATTGGAGCTGTGTGCTTGCGTACTGCTCGCTGAACTCTTTCATAAGATCAAGTCTTGTTTAACTATCGAAATTGATGAGTGTCATCTGTGGTCAGATTCCACAGTAGCTTTAGGATGGTTACGCACATCTCCTCATCTTCTACAAATGTTCGTTGGAAACAGAGTGTCACAAATTCAGAATTTAACAGAAATTGACAGATGGCGCTATGTTCCTACGAATTCCAATCCTGCCGACATTCTTTCAAGAGGAATTTCTCCCAAAGAGCTTCTTAACTCGAGTCTTTGGTTTCATGGCCCTGGGTGGTTAAAAAACAAAAGTAACTATTGGCCAGAAGATATCTCAAAGGTGCTTGTTTTACGTGATCTTCCAGAAACACGAAACGAGCCACAAACCTTCATTCATACAAAAAGGGAGCTTTTTCCTTTCCAAAACTTTTCTTCATTGAACCGTTTAAAACGTGTTTTTGCTCACATACTACGGTTTAGTTATAGTTTCAAGAAATTTAAGGGAAATAAACTTTACTCCACAGGTAACTTGAATTTCGAGGAACTTAGATTATCGTTAAACAGACTTTGCCAACTGGCACAGCAAGAATCATTTCCCCAAGAATATATTGATCTCAATCAAAACCATCAAGTTTCTAATCAAAGTAAAATTCTAAGTCTCAATCCATATATAAAGGATAATTTGATAAGAGTCGGAGGGCGACTAAGAAACTCTCCGTATCATTTTCACAAAAAACATCCTATCATTCTTTCTCCCAAACATCACCTGACACTTCTTATCTTTAGAGAAACCCATATCTTTCAATTGCATTGTGGTCCTCAAATGCTACTAGCATCAGTTAGAGATAAATATTGGCCTATTTCCGGTAGAAATTTAGCCAAACGTATAGTCAGAGAGTGTGTTCTTTGCTTTAAATTCAAACCCAGAGCTCAAATCCCGTTAATGGGAGATTTACCTGCGTCCAGAGTCTCTCCAAGGTTGCCATTTTCCGACACGGGCATTGATTACGCTGGCCCCTTCCTTTACAAAGATCGCAAAGGAAGAGGATATAAGACTCACAAATGTTATTTATCATTATTTGTTCGCATGACAACTAAATGCCTTCATTTGGAATTGGTAACTGAACTTACTACACTTGCTTTTCTAGAAACGTTTCAAAGATTCATTGCTCGTAGGGGTAAGCCAAATTGCGTATACTCTGACAACGGCACTAACTTCATTGGGGCAAATAACAAACTCAAAGAGTTAGGAAAATTCTTATTAGACAATCAAGTAGAAATCGAAGAAAAAACAGCCATAAACCATGACGTCAAATGGACATTTATACCTGCTTACTCCCCTCATCAGGGTGGGATATGGGAAGCTGGTGTGAAATCTAGTAAGCATCACCTTCTTAAAGTCATAGCTAACAATTTGCTTACATATGAGAGCTTGTACACAGTTATTACTCAAATCGAAGGAATTTTAAATTCAAGACCATTAACACCTCTTTCTACCGACCCAAACGATTTAGAAGCATTAACTCCTGCTCATTTTTTGATCGGAAGATCCCTCTACTCCTTATCCTATCCTGATGTTCAGCTTATTTCAACCACCAAGTTAAACCATTACGAACAACTTGAGAAGCTGAAACAACAGTTTTGGTCACGTTGGTCAAAGGAATATATCAGTCAACTTCAAGAACGTACGAAGTGGAAAACAAACCGATCAGACATTAGTGTTGGATCTGTGGTTCTAGTTCACGAAGACAAGTTACCACCGTATAAGTGGCGATTAGGTCGCGTAGTGAGTGTGCATCCAGGTGCCGACAAAATTATTCGTGTTGTCACCGTAAAAATCAACACGGGCTTAATTAAACGCGCAGTGACCAAATTATGTGCACTACCGTTATCCAAGTCGACAGAAGACAGTGAAAACTAGTTTCAAGGCCTAATAAGGCGTTATGTTAGTTGAGGTGGTTTTCGATAGCTGATGTACTTTAGAATTCATTTTGTGCAGAATCGAAACTTTGCTGTTTCGAAGCCGGGAATATGTTAAGATTTGGTTCCGTTACTATACAATAGAAACGGTACTCAAATACCTCAATGAAATATCTTTGAAACAACCCGTACTGCTGTATAGCTTTTTTACAAATTTATATTAAAGTCTTCTTTGTTATTATGTCAAAATTTGTTTTTCAAGTTGTTGATTAAGAAATGTCAAAACAGTTGTCATTATGTATGTCAGTTTGTGAAATATAAAAGTTACCTTGTCCGAATAAAGTCGTTTTTATTCATAACTAATGAAATACAGTCCATACAACGAACCAGTACATGCGTATTCAATTAAAAGGAATGTTTAGGTAAATAGTTATCTACAGGGCGGTTGACAAGTCGTTTTGTTTATACACAGGCCAGCCATTTTAAATTGTGGGTCGGTATTTAATAAGTTTGAATTTTAATCGCCTTAAAGGTTTTTAGCCATCCATACTAAAAACAATGTTTTTTTCATTTCCACTAAAAATGAGTTATTTGTGTCCACGCTTTTTTATCAAGCATTTGAGGTAAATTATATTATTTTATACATTTTAGCACAATAAAAGCGTGTTTTTTAGTTTTTTAAACTATAATTTATTACTTACTAATACTAAATATTCACTTACAAGTGATAAGCGGCAATGTTTTTTTAATGTTCATCAGTACTTAGAAAACATGCAGTGGCGTTGATGCTCTCCTTAGATTGATATCGATGTTTTTCACAGAAATTGGTTCACCATTTAGAAGAAAAAACTAGGGTTACTTACAGAATAACAAAACATTTCCAGTAGGTTCTGTAAAGCCAGTCAATATCTGTAAAACAATATATCACTGCCATTTTAACACTAGAACGGAAGAGACGCAATTATCCCGAAGCCAAAATACAAACTGTCCACACCAATTGTATGTTAAAATTGAACGCAAGCTTGTCAAATCAAAGTCGCCAGACCATAGTAATCTTGTTGGTAACTGGCCATGGGTAATAGAATTCAAGAATAATCATAACCATGCAATTCTATCGGCGGTTGCACTTCGCTATATGCCAATATGAGACACAGCCAAAAAAAGGATTTTTGAACTGTTCCAACATGGTCATAATGCTTCTAGTGCATATCACACTTACTGTGTCGAAATGATGGCACAATATGGTGACGAGTATCACAATTATGTTCAAGATAGACGCTTTTTTCCAACCAAGAATGACGTACAAAACCTATGAAAAGCTAACTTTAAAACAGCGTACGGAGAAAGATCAGGAAAAAATGTGCTGATTTATCTAGAAAAATATTTAGCTGAACAAAAAAAGTCAGGGGTTATTATATAAAATTTCCTACGTGAAAGAAAATTATTCAATTGCAATATACCTATCATGCAACGCGTAGCGCGATTATTACCTCAGGCAAATGAAATTATTTTCGTGGATTCGTCAGGCAACTGCGACGTGGGAAACCATAAAGTATACTTTTTTGTGACACAGTCTCCTGCAGGCGGACTGCCTGTGGGGTGCATTTTGACAAATAGTCAAAAATTAGAACTGTTTTCGGACGCTGTTCAATCGTTGTATGAGATTTTTCCTGTGAAAATTACACCTTCAGTAACTCTCACTGATGATGATCTCGGTGAAAAAAAAGCACTCCAGATGGTTTGGCATAATGCAAGTATGTTATTATGTACTTTTCATGTTTTAAAATCCTGTTGGAAATGGATTACAATGGTAAAAAATGGAATTTTGAAAGAAGATGCTCAACTTCATTATAGATTATTCAAAGACATTTTAATGTCAAGAAACATTGAAGATACTGAAACAGCTATGACTTTCTACGAAAAATGTTTGTATGAGAATTTTGCTCATTATGTAGAACATATGCTTGATCGGATTGAGTTGTGGTGTTTACTGTATAGAAATGATCTCATGGTACGAGGATCTGATACAAACAATTATACGGAGGTTATGATTTTAACTTTATATCATATTAATTACTATGATATTTCACCTTTTTTATAAAATGTTCATTAACTCATTACAGAAACATCTTACACACTTGGCTTCTCTTCACACACTCTCCCGCGTCTTCTTCTTGTCCATCCACCCTTTGTTGATAACCGGAAGTTCCTAATTTTCTAGATTTTTTTATTGTTAGCGTCTCAAATGTCATTTATAGTTTTTCAAAGTTTAATATATTTCTCACTTATAATTATTGAAACACATTGTTTTTCACGTATTATTCTAACTATCGTCACTAAATTGTTCATTAATATGTTTACAATTGTCTTTTTATCTATTTAATAATATTGCAGTCTTCTAATTGGTCGAAATAAAATATTAAATATTTCACTATTCACAGCATAAATGATTACATAATGCATATGTGAACGGGATGGGCTAACTTCCCAATCCAAGACATTATAGGAATTAAATCATATGCACTTGCATACCAATCCTTCAATATACATGGACGTAGACAACCAGCACTGGAACTGAAGTAATCCTTCCCAAATTCCTCAAGGTAGTGGAAATAAATTGTTGATGAATATTTTTTATAATTATATTTCAACAATAACAAAAAAATAACGTATGCGTCTGGTTGCTTTAACCCGTATTATCTCTCTTAATATAGAAAAAATTATTACCTTAATGGAACAGGTGACAATTCACTGAATTACTTGCATTTCTTAACTTTTTTTAATCGACAAAGGAATTCTTTTTATAAACGGATGACAGTTACAGTTGTTACCGAACTGACATATTTTTTTAAGCACACTCTCTGCGATCAAAAGAACACAGACACTACTGATAGAGATGAATGCGTTTAACTGGTATTGGTAATTGAATGAACTAAAATGTTATAAACTGTTTTATAACATACTCCCCCCGTTGAAGCAACTGAATTATAAAAAAACTCAAATTCAATACTGTGGTTAGGTATATTACCTGGAGCAAGTTACAGAAGCAGCGATTATCCAATCACTAAGGTACTTTACATTATAGAAGAAAGTGCATGGACAAAAACCAAAAGCAAACGAAGACTGTAAATAGTACTAACGTAAAACAAATTCTATACAACAAAAACAGAAATCATAACTCTGAAGTAAATCATACATGTTGCACAAAGATTAGCAAATATAGTTAGATTTAATCTATACTCGAATGATTAATCGGCAGAGGACAAATTTTGGTTATTGGTCTGGTGATGATTGAGTCAGATGTTCTGACTTTCACAGATCTCACCTTGTTATCTGAACCAAAGAAAATTTCTAATATTCGAGCACGAGGCCACTTAAGTGGTGAAACATTATCTTCTTTAAGAAGAGCTAGTTCATTAATTTGTAAGTTGCCATCTTTTCCAAAAATTTTTTTGGATTTGGGCAAACTTTTGCCAAAATGAAAGTCTATTTTCTGGTATGTCGGTCAGATCGACTTCAGGATAGGCAGTTATACTGGAGAAAGTGACCTGGAGTGAGACAGTTCATGTCTAAAGGATCATTAGACAAAGGACAGAGAGGCCTGGAATTTAAGACTGCCTCAATTTGGGCAAGAATAGTGCTTTATTCTTCATATGTTAATGTAGAATCTCCAATGACACGTCGAAGATGGGCCTTTGTGTTTTTTATAGCTCCCATAATCCTCCCCAATGAGGGCTATGCGGAGGTATAAATTTCCACTGAATGCGGGCTGAAACAGCAAAGGTAGGAATGTTTTTCTCAACATCGGGCTTTTAAAAAAAATTATATAATTCTTTTAAATGGTTGCTGGCTCCAATAAAATTAGTTCCTTGGTCACTGTATATCACACTGGGATTGCCTCTTCTAGCAATAAACCGTTTAAGGGTAATAAGAAATGCCTCGGCCGACAAGGCAGAAACTAATTCAATGTGTACGGCTTTTGTAGCCATGCACACAAATACAGGAATTCAGTACTTTGTTGTTGGGGCTTTTTTCAATCGAAAAGATTTAATTAAGTAGGGACCTCCGAAATCGATTCCTACCTTTTCGAAAGGTCGTGACTGAGAAACTTTGTCTCGTGAAAGGTTAGCCATTATCTGCTGTGCAGATTTGGCATTAGACCTGTGGCATATTATACAATTGTGTATCACTCTTTTGACTTGCTGTAAGCCATCAAAAGACCAATATTTCAATAGAAAATTTGACAAAACTGTGTGAGCTCCAGCATGACCAAGTCTTATGTGTTCATGTCGAAGCATTATAGTTACCACATGATTCTTGGATGGAAGCAAAATTGGATTTTTCTGAGAATCAGGAATAGGTGCATTTTTCAATCTTCCTCCTACGCATAGGATACCCTTTTCATTTAACCCTCCGGCGGGCGCGCCCGCGGCAAAATGCCGCATTTCTTAGATTTTTCTTTGTAAATACTGGGCATTAAGAACTGACGCCGCCGTCCTACCAGATATTCGTACGCGATATATTCGTCCCCCCACTCCTATATCGAACAGACCCTATTTCGGTCGGCATTGGTTGCAGTGTGGCGTTTAGTTACAGTGTGAAATTTTTGCGGCTGATTTACCGCGGCGCGCCTGGTTATGTAAGTATGATGATATGTTTATGAAATTTTTTCTTACGAATTGAACATGTGTTGATGCACATTTATTGTGTTTGATTCTTTATGTTTACGCATTGTGTATGTATGCTTTTACATATATGTCGTTTTAGCTAAACATTTTTTATATATATTTTCAATTTTTTGTTACAGGTCGAAAAATATATTGAGTCCGGACGAATTAGAAAAAGCGTTGCAAAAGGTGGTGAGTGAATTAGAAGAAGAGAGATCTACAATAGAACATCAACGTGAACAATATTGTAACGTGATTGATGATGATTTTGATAGCGACTCAGACCAGGAGCCAGAAATTATTGAAAGGAACCATTATAACAGTGATTCTGAACAATCAGCAGATGAAGGAGAAGCAGAATCTGAACCACGCCTACAAGATGAAGACTATCGGTTTTTTATTGGAAAAGACAATGAGACTCTTTGGATTAGTCAGCCTATTAGTTCTTCAGGTAAAATAAAAGCCAAAAACATTTTAAAAATTTTACCCGGTCCAAAAGAAAATGCCAAAAAGGCGAAAACCGAAATTGATGCATTTAGTTTGTACATTACTGATGAAATGGTTGATGATATCGTGACGTATACCAATATCTATATTGAAAATAAGAAATCGTCTATAATATATTCAAGGGAAAGAGACTGCAAAAGCACCACCAAATCTGAAATCAAAGCACTGCTAGGTGCATTAATTTTAATTGGCATAAAAAAAGGCAGTCATACAAATTGTTTGGAGCTCTGGGAGTCAGATGGAACGGGACTAATTCTTTTACGCGCACTCTTCAGTTATAAACGTTTCCTTTTCTTGCTTCGCTGTCTGAGATTTGACGACATATTTACTCGAGATGGACGGAAGTTACAGGATAAACTTGCTCCGATACGTCATTTTCATCAAAGATTTGTTACCAATTGTTTTACTTATTATAATCTAAGTGAATTTGGTACCATCGATGAAATGCTTCATTCTTTTCGAGGTCGATGCTCATTTGTCCAATATATACCTAATAAGCCTGCAAAATACGGAATAAAAATATATGGGCTCTGTGACGCAAAAACATTCTATACACTTAATTTTGAAATTTACTGCGGTAAGCAACCAGCAGGTCCTTATGCTACCTCTAACAAACCAGACGACATTGTGAAAAGATTGATTGTACCTATAGAGAACAAAAAAAGAAATATCACCACTGATAATTATTATAGCAGCTTTTCGCTGGCCGAGTATCTGTTGCAAAAAGGTATAACATTTTTGGGAACCATGAAGAAAAATAAGAGAGAAATACCAATCGAATTTCTGCCCAGTAAAACTAGATCTGTCAACTCTCATATTTTTGGATTCCAAGAAAATTTCTGTCTAACTTCTTCCGTCCCAAAGAAAAACAAAGCAGTTATATTTATCTCAACAATGCACAATACCTCAGATGTGGACGAAGATTCAAAGAAGTCGTTGGTGAATTTGGACTACAATTCCACAAAAGGGGGTGTTGATACAGTGGACCAGATGTGTGCTTCATACAGTGTATCCAGAATTACAAGAAGATGGCCTCTCGCTGTATTTTTTAGACATCTCGATATAGCTGGAATAAATGCTCGTGTCATACTTAAATTTAACAATTTGGACAACAAAGATAATAGACGTGTATTTTTGAAGAAACTGTCCCTTGAACTAATGAAAGATCACTTGAAAGGGAGGGCTCTGATACAATCGTTGCCTAAGGAGATTTATTTCTTTTTATCCGAATATAGAAATGAAGAAGGGTCTGAAAGAAGTGAAGAAGTGGAGGCTGGTATTTGTTTCATTTGTGGCACTCACAAGAACAATAGAACCAAACAAAAGTGTAATAAGTGTGAAAGAAATATTTGTAAAAAGCATAGTTCCATACATATTACATGCGCAAAATGTAAAGAAGAGGAAATGGAAGTAGAATAAAATGCTAATCGGAATATTTGTCCAATAAAACGTTCTTTTAAGTAGAAAGATTTCTTTGTGTTTAATTCATTTTCTTATTCGTTTTTTTGTAAGAATATGATTTGGTTATTTTTTTTAATTTTGTTAGCATTTTTTCAAGTATTATTTGTAGAAATACATTTGTTTTTGGTTATATGTTTCACTTTCACTCATTAAATACATGTCAAAGTATTAAATGCGTTTTTTTTAAGAAAAAACATTTCAGATATGTATTTGGAAAATACGGAAAGCTGGGTCTGTTTTAAAATGAATTCAAAAGCAGCTTCATTCTCAAGAACGCTCGAAGGACCAATGGAAACTACAGAACGATTTTTTGAATTTGTAATGAATTTGAACATGTAACATATAGAATTAATTAATCGATTAATGTTAGAAAATCTTTGAAAATAAGTTTGCCAAAACTGAATTTGGACATTAGAAATCAATGATGTATACATCACATTTTTTCTTTGTTCTGGGGGATCAACCACAATAGTCCTTGATGTATTTATGTAATTCCAATTAACATCGAGCAAGAAAGTTGGTCCATGCCACCAGAGTTTGGTATATTTGGCATGACCAAGGGCTATATATTCATCTATGAAAGACTTACATAAATGGAGTCTTTTTTCTAAAAACATGAATCTTTTCTTTGCCATGGAATAAAAATTTCCCAATTTTTCATACTCATTTGTAGTTTTTAAGGGAATGTTCACTTGAAAGTGACCATTTTCAAACGTTTATGATTTTTAATAAAATCCTGTTCAGCAAGTTCTTCCTCTGGAGATAAACGTGGCTTAACCTGGAGTTCTTCTGTCTCCCAAAACTTGGAAAAAGTTTCATTTAACGTAATGTCAAGATCGGATACTACTGCACATGATTGGAGAAAAAATGTTTTTACATTTTTTGAAGGATGTACCACCTACTGCCCAACCGAACTGCGTGTTTACTAATTTTGGGCTATTTCCTCCTAATGAAAGAATATTAGGAAGAAGAATATCGTAGTATTCATCTCCTCCAATTAGAATGTCAGCATATGATGGAGTGCTGAAATCTGGATCTGCCAAATGGAGTTGTTCTGGAAATTTCCAAGAACGTATCTTAACTGGGAACTGTGGAATTTTTGAAGTAATAGAAGGTAGAATACTACAATTTATTTTGACATTGAAATCAGTAGCATTGGAATGAAGAGTTATATCAGCCATTTGTTTTGAAAGAAATGTTATATCTTGGACACCTTGTCCTTGTAATGTTACACTGTGAGTTTGAAGTTTAAGCTTATCTGCAAGTTTCTCTGTCATGAATGACGCTTGACTGCCAGCTTCCAGAAGGATTCCAGCTTGGATAGGAAAATTTGTATTCGAATAAATAGTTACAACAGCAGTAGCCAACATTACATTTGTTTCAGATTTTGTTGACACTGTGTGAACCACGGGATTTAATAAGCTCTTAGATGTAATAGCATTCAACTGTTCAACTTGTAAACCTTGCACAGTTGTATATTTTGAATGTTCTCCTCTGGCACTTGAAACAGAAATGTTTTGTCCGGATGTTCCTTGACAAGCAGAACTGGAGTTATTTTCAATTGCCCTATGTGAAACAAAAGAGCAATCCTTATTCTCATTTTGAACCCTAGAATCAGTTAAAGAATTACGCGCTTGAACATTATCTCTATGGAGGGAAGTGTGATGTTTTTTGCCACACTCTGAACAACCTTTTGACCTACATCCGACAATTCTATGCTTACCGCTCATGCAATTAAAATAAAACAGTTGTGACTTCAGAAAATCGTACTTTTGATTACCAGACATTTTGGAGAAGTCGGGACAAGAATATAGATCATGGCTAGACATTTACTGAAAGCTTGTGTATGGAGAGAAACCCTTTCCACTGGCTTGGAATGAATTAATACTTAATGATTCTAACATACTTGAATATGAATCCAATATGGTAAAAAACTCATCTAAAGTAGGAAGAATATCTATGACTCTGTTCGACTGATAATATTTTTTTGTATTGAAGTCTAATTTACGAACTAAAATATTAATCAGAATTATATCCCAATGTTCTACTGGGCATTTCAAATTTTTTAAGGACTCTACATTTTTCTCTACTGTAACTTTAAAATATCTAATTGATTGAGCCGTTCCTTTTGTTAAAACAGGAAAATCAACTATGTCATTTAAATGCGAATTTATGATAATTAAATTATTGTCATATCTTTTTTGAAGAATATTTAATGCTAATTGAAAATTGTCATTGTTCAATGGTAAAGACTCTATCAACGCTAGAGATTCTCCGCGGAGATAAGACTTCAAATAGATAAGCTTTTGGATATCAGTCAAACTCCTATTGTCCCTAATCAAAGAGTAAAACAGCTGTGAAAAAGAAATCCATCAACTGGTAGTGGTAATTGAATGAACTAAAATGTTATAAACTGTTATAACAATATGTATACAATTCTTTTAACATTTTCTTTGTTTTTATTACATTGTTAATCATAATATTTCAATATTATCCTATTTTTCATTCTTATTACTTGCAATACATTAGATTGTAAGTTGGCATTCCTGTTGTCATATGTCAACTTTTTATTCATTGACATTACCTACACCAAATTACAGATTTCTACATTTTTTTACGTTTCCTTTTAAAATTAAACAAATCTTTCTTTGTGTCTAATATTACGCCTTGCGTCAAGTTAATTTTATTGAGCTTCAGTTCTTGTTAAATTCTGTCTCAGGTTACATATGGTGTTGAATTATTTATTTATGTTTATGCAATAAGTATTTACACGACATATTTGGTTTTTCTGTATCTTTCTTTCTTATTATTTCTATTAACTTAATTTGATATTTCTATATAGACTTAAAATTGATAAAATTTGCTAATAAAAATATAATTGATAGTTATCGTTATTTTATACTATACAACAAAATTTTTATACTCTTTATATGCTTGTTTTTTCTACAACAATATATATATATATATATATATATATATATATATATATTTCGGAAATATTTTTCTTGGGATTGTAAGGTTCTTAGTCAGAAATACAAGAAAAACAAGGGACAAAATCTTTCAAAATCTAATTTTAGCAAACTAAAATCAAAAATTCCCAAAGAAAAAAAAGGCACGTCATGTATGAGATTCCATGTAAAGATTATGAAGGTGTCTATATTGGGCAAACCAGTCAATATTTAAAAAACCGCCTAAATGGCCACAAATACGACAAAAAACATGACAGCCCTTACAAATCACATTTCTGAACAGAAACACACCGTTTTTTCTACAACAATATATATATATATATATATATATAATATATATATATATATATATTTCGGAAATATTTTTCTTGGGATTGTAAGGTTCTTAGTCAGAAATACAAGAAAAACAAGGGACAAAATCTTTCAAAATCTAATTTTAGCAAACTAAAATCAAAAATTCCCAAAGAAAAAAAAGGCACGTCATGTATGAGATTCCATGTAAAGATTATGAAGGTGTCTATATTGGGCAAACCAGTCAATATTTAAAAAACCGCCTAAATGGCCACAAATACGACAAAAAACATGACAGCCCTTACAAATCACATTTCTGAACAGAAACACACCTTCGACTAGGACAACACAAAAATACTACAAACTGAAAGCCATCAAAAAAAAGATAGTTCTACGAAATAATAGAAATCCAAAAAAACCAACATTCTATCAATGCCAAATCAGATACAAAAAATTTATCGGAAATTTATTTTAATGTAGTCAAATAAGTATCATTTTCAAAAGGTTGTCTATAAGTTGAAATTACATCCTGTAGCATAACTAACATCTTATACCAAAATAATACCAGTATGAATATTCAGGACAAAACTGAGTTTGTTTAATATCTCTTTTTCCATCATAATTAATGTATACGATACAAAAACCAGGTCTATTTACTATCAATAAATTTTGTTTCCTTAAAAAATCAGTTGTTGTTGTAATATAATATGTTGTACGGTCAATTGTTGTGAATGTGTTTGTTTTAGTACTAAATGTTTTTTAATAAAAATAGTTGTCTTCTTATAAATTGACATGCACTTGCAGGCTCTTGTTTTGTGGTGTTTTTTAAGAAATGTGTATGTATTGTATAATTTGTTAATTTTTACCGTCTAGTTGTGGAAAATTAAATAATCACTGCTGTCAGTATCAAACACGGAATGTAATTGCTATGAATTAAATAAAATTATATAAATTTACTTACTTTTTATGAAATATTAAACGATTTTGATTTAATAAAATAGGTAATTTGAATTTTGTTAGCTATATCAATTTGTCTTCGGCAACTTGAGATGAACTCCAACCACCATGTCGTTTTAAGTTTATGATATCAGCACCACCGTTAGCTAGCAAAGTCGCCGAACTACACCTAAAGCAATACCCTGTGTATTCCTTTGGGTTTGGCAATCTCAAAAATGTAGCTATTTTGGAGGGAGCATGACCTACAGTATGTATTCCTACAGGTTGTTTATTACATTTCCCTTTATTGTAATTAATAAAGAGACGTCGATGAGGAACGTTCGTTGGGCGTAGCGCTAAGCTCAACTTTTGTTTAGCTGAAATCAGTTATGGAAAAACTGTTGCTATGGCCGCCATTGACATGGTAACTCGTACACAAGAACCTAAATAATATGGTGAAGAAAAGCGCGGTTACCAAATCAACAACCTCAGCATGGCTGAAACTAGTTTTGCGTAAAATACGCTGTACTGGCAACCGTTTTGACGGTGAAGAAAGGGTGAAAACCTTAATTTTACAATGCTGATACGCGCGTTTACCAAGTTAACCACTTGTGCTCATCTGAAAGTATTTATTTTGAACAGGGGAGGGGAATATGATCATTGGATTCACCCTTCCCCTTCTTGAATAACCTGATGTGCGCGTTACAAAGTATTGGATATTTTTCAAGAAGGGGAAGGACGAATGCATTTATGCCGAATGCATTCATACATTCGCCCTCCCCCTTCTTGAAAAATATCCAATACTTTGTGACGCGCACATCAGGTTACTCAAGAAGGGGAAGGGTGAATCCAATGATTATATTTCCTTCCCCTGTTCAAAATAATTTCTTTTCATTGTTGTTGTTTTATTGTTGATATTAAAGAGTTGTTTACAACGAAAATAGTTGAAATATTTTGAATCATTACAGATTACACATGATTATCCACATTATTCAATACTATCAGGAATACGTACATACACAATAACCAAATGGAAAATGTTCATGAACAGCTATCAACAGACTGTGAAAAATGCGCGGCGGGTCGATGATTCGCAATTCACCATAGGATTTGGGTTTTAGTTTACTACTAATCACTACAATCGTTGCCATGACAACAGTTTTTCCATAACTGATTTCAGCTAAACGAAAGTTGACCCGGAATTTCAACCAAATGTATAGTTTGTTTTTCTTCTATGTCGTCAATTAATATATTAGTGATTTCTTCCCGTCGACACGCACCAGTATAACTCATAATCAACAACACTTTGGTCATTAGATATTGTTCGTCTAAAGCTCCTACTAAACACTCTTTATTAAGTACTCTAGACTTATTTGCTTCATACCCGTTTTTTCTTCATAAACACTGTTACATAATTTAAAATATTTGCTTATGTCGATATTTCTTCTGGTACGTAGCATGGCCTTCAGCATCGAATATAAACTCCACAACGAAGAAGATTTCAGCGTTTCGGATTTTTTTGACAAATATACCAATAACACAACCTCGCAAACGCTTATTACCTTCTTTTCCAGGCACCACTTTTCAAAAATTTGGTATGTTTGTTCATATCGTGTCCGGGACTTCGACGGTAATAAATAAAACATTGCTTGGGTGGCCGCCTTAACAATTTCATCTGGTATAATTTCATCTTCCAATAATTCACAATCAAATGCATCATTTTGAATATCCATTTTATAATAAATCTCACGTTTTTAACTAAACGTCAGAATATGTCAAGTTATTTTATAGTTTTAAATAATACAAAACTCGGTTACTATAGAAACCAATTCACCGCTATCTTGAACTAACTATTTTAATATTTGTTTCAATAAAGATAGGCCGGAAAGTGAATAAAAATGTGTCCGGTAAAAGCTTTTACTGGACTATCACAATAAATTTCTGCATCGGTCCGACAAAATGAGATTTTCTGACCTAAAAATAAACTGGAAAGTACTAATTTCTGGCCGGTTTTAAAAAAAGTACTTTATTTTACGGTAAAATAAAGTGTTTGTTTACTTCTGGATATCGATCTGATAATTACTGCTTTACTGACGGTTGACGATATAAAGTGTATTATTCATATTTATTTTTTTTTAAATTGCTACTAAAAAGGTGCTTCGTATTAGGGATGTTCGATGATTATCGATATTCGATGATTATCGATATTTAAAGTTAAAACATCGATGTTTCAACATCGATGTCAAATACTACTAATATCGAAGACATCGATAGTCTAATATCGCTAATAGAACATCGATAATGCAATATTTTATGGAAGGATAGGTAGGCAACAAACAACACGTTAATATGAATTGATAGTTGCCACTGTTACCAGCCTTATGCTTTTCTTTTTCTACTCATTATAAAGATAAGATTTCGTCAAGAGAAAAGAGGTTTAGAAGGTAGAAAGACACTAATCTCGATCTACTTAGAAATTTTGATTGCAGCTTTAATAAATAGATGGGGCACGACACCGTTTAAAAGTAGATTACTTTTTTTTATTCATAAATGTAATTCATTGAACAATCAATAGGTTGATTTTTTATTCGGGGAGTTTTTTGGTATTTCTGGGATTAACAGAAAACAGTAAAAATCTCAAATATAAGTAATGAAAAGCCAGTCGTCATCTTGAGTGATTGATATATCCAGGTTTTTGATAAGTAATAAGTTTTTTTGATTTAGTGCTGAAGCTTTTATTTAACCAATTTTTAAACGGTAAGAGAAATCAATAAAATTATTTTTCTTAATTAAATAACAAAAAATAGCCAAAATTATCATTTCTTACAAAATTTAAAAATAGAATACCAAACGATATAGGTCGGTAATACGATACTTTTTTTAGATAAATTAATAAGATGCCACCAAAAAGTAAATATTGGGAATATTTTGAAAAGATTGATAACTCTCAAGCAAGATGTCGTTACTGCTCAAAAATTTTAAAAACTTGCGGAAACACAACAAATTTAAGGCTACACATTGAAAAGATGCATCCTATATTATTAAAAAAAAGACAAAATGATGCAGAAACAGATGAAACCGGATCTAAGAAGCTCCGTGCTGGGAATGAAAGTCCTACAACAGAAGAAAAGCAAATGCAGCCGCAGCCTTCTACAATTTTCGCAACTTCGGCGCCAAGTTCAAGTTACATCGGTTCAGAAATCGAATCTGAATCTGAAAGTGTGAAAATTGATACTAGCGGCACTAGCGCTACTGCCTCTACTTCCAGAAATGTCTCTAAAATTAAAAGCTCATTCCAACCAACATTGACATCAACTTTTAGAAACATTCACGAGTATACTGAAACAGGTGCCAAAGGTGTTCGATTATCTGCTGCAATTCTCTATATGATTTGTAAAGACTCGCAACCTTTTCAAATTGTAGAAAATGAAGGCTTTCTTGAATTAATGAAAGTTGCTGCGCCTTTATACAAAGTGCCTTCAAGGTTTACATTTAAGAAGATGCTAGAAAATACATTTGAGGTAACTCAAAACTATTTTAAAAATAAATTGATGACAGTGAATAGTTGTACCCTTACTACAGACGTATGGACTGAGACTATGCAAACTCGAAGTTTTCTTGGTGTCACTGTACATTTTTTTGATAACGATAAGCTGGAATCTGCTACTCTTGGAGTGTACGAGTTATCAGAATATCATACTGGTGAGTACATTTCTCAGATGTTACTAACAACTACTGAAGAATGGGGAATTAACAATAGTAAAGTCTTGGCGGTAGTAACAGATGCATGAGCTAATATGATAAAAGCCGTTGATCTAGCATTTGGTAAAAAAAGTCACATACCCTGTTTTGCTCACATGTTAAATTTAGTTGCCCAAAAATCGCTTGAGAAGACACAAAACCTACCTCAATTAATTTCAGCAATTAAAAAAATTGTTACTTGGTTTAAGCATAGCGTGATCGCAAGTGACGAATTGCGAAAATATCACTTAAACTAATTCAAGAAGATTCCACTCGTTGGATTTCAACTTTCTACATGATAGAAAGATTTTTTGAGCTACGAGCCGCAATTAATAAAATTTTAATTTGTCATGCTACGGCTCCTGCAATGATAACGGCCAAAGACATAGAAGACTTTAAAGAAATTACGGAAATATTGCGTCCAATTGAATTGGCAACTCGCGAAATTTGTGGACAAAAATATGTAACAAGCAGTAAAGTAATTCCATTAACCAGGATGTTATCATTAAAAATATCTGGTTTAAAACCGAAAACAGCGGTTGGAATAAACCTCCAAAAAAACATAATGAATGAAATAAAAAAAAGATTACTTCCAGCAGAATCTATTAACATTCTGGCTGTATCAACCTTATTGGACCCCAGGTTGAAAAACATCCACTTTCAAGACGTTGTGGCATGTTCTAGAGCTATTAGAATTATAAAAGATTTAATGTTAATCCAAGAGACCGATAAATCTGAGCAAATAGACGTAACTAAAGAAACTTATTCGAAAGCTGACAAAGATGAATTTAATTTATGGAATGAACATTATAAAATTGTTGAAGAAAAACAAACGTTACCTCATCAAAGTGAAGTAGGTGATATGCCTTCAGAATTTAGCTTTTATTTAAAAAGCCCCCTAAGTGATTTGAAGCAGAAACCTTTAGAAATTTGGAGCCATGGAATTGGTTCCTCGTTTCCCAAAATGAAACCGGTTGCGATAAAATATTTATCTTGTATTGCAACTTCCACGCCATCGTAAAGACTGTTTTCCAAAGCAGGAATTACATTAACCCAGCAAAGAAACAGACTGAAAGGACAATTACTTTCAAAATTATCATTTATGCAGTCTGTTGATAAGAAATTTTGGGACTTGTAAATTGTATTATTTTTATTAAGTTTAGGCACAAACTTTTTTATTTTACTTTATAGTTTATAGTAGTTTTCTAGAAATGGTTTTTTTTATTTTTATTGGTTATTTTCATTTTTTATTTCTTTATTTCCTAGTCTATGCATATTTAAATAAACATTTTATAGTATTGTTATTTCAATTTCTTTTTACTTTTATCCATTCTTACAAAAACATCGATGTTGCTTAACATCGATAAATGAAGTTCGATGATAATCGGTTATCGATTTTTGCCTATCGATGTCAATATCGATATTAACATCGATTATTTTTCAATATCGCACATCCCTACTTCGTATCTGTAGTGTATCCTATTATATATATATATATATATATATATATATATATATATATATATATATAAATATATATATATATATTATTATAGAGTGAAACACCCTGTATATCAAACAATAAAGAATTAAGATTGTGCATTGTAATCTAGAAGAATTTTTTTTAAGTCAAAAATTTTTTTAACATTTGAATGAAGACAATCTGTACGATCCACTATTCGATAGAGAAGGCATACAGAAAGGACAGACTGTAAAATGTAGGGATAATTGCGAATAGGTGTAATAAACAATTTATGTGAAATAAATTAACCAAACTTTTATTAAAAAGATCAAGTATCAGAATTTGTTCATGATAAGAAACTAATAATGCTTTATTCTGTAAAGTCAAGCTAATCTCATAATATTTGTTGATTAAAACATTAAAGTAAGTTAGTGTAGCTGTTTAGACATAACAGAGCAGAAAAGTATATAATAATGTGAATTTCAGAGAACATGACTCATAAAAAAAACGAATTTTCATTTTGCATATATATTTAAAGGTAACAGCTGTCATCTATTAAAACATTAAGAATATTCATTTGACATACATACTTGGAGGTTAGGAAATGTCATTTTAACAATACTAGGAAATATTATTGAATGAAAATAATATAGGAAGTCTAAGCAATTAAAAAAACCTTAGAATACAATATCCTGATATAATGGATGAACATTTCACTGGTTGAAATGAAGAATTTGAGTGATAAAATAAATAGTCAAATTTGATTGGTAAATAAACATTTAAAAAAGATCATATCGGCGACAATTATGTCGGAATGTAAAAAGGTTGTTGATTATGGGGGCTATTGACTAGAGGTTTTTTTTTGGGAAGAAAAATTTGTAAGCAGCAAAACTCTTTGGTAAAGAAAATCATTTGAAATTATTTGGAAGATAAAAATTTGACTATAGAATTCAAGAACAAATACATTATACTTACAAGATATACATCAGTGTAAGTAGTTAAGTTTATATTAATAATAAAAAAAGGAATTGTCGAATGTTGTACAGTACTAACCATGATTTTTATTTTATAATATGGTGTCTTGTATCTTGTGGAAGTGAAATAGCCACAATAGCTTTTGGAAAACACTGAATAATGGAATTTATATAAACTGCTTGGACTTTGAATGAAGTACAGCATCGATTCCTGTTCTGGTAGAAACGGAATGCCAGCATGGAGTTTTTCCAAGGAGGAGAATCTGAAACAAAGAAAAGAAACGGATCATTCAGGTGAACAAACAAAACAGTGAAGTGAATAAGGTAGTACAAGTTAATTTATTAATATATTAAAAAGTCAAGCGTACTTACCAATTTATGCAAAGAACTAAAATTTTGTGACGCATAGACGCTTTTAGGAGTGTATTTCGCCATTTTCTAAAAATCATATGTTTATGAAGTTGTATAATTGTATTTCACTCTTATAATAATATCTCACCAGAGTGCGTGTATGTTGTATGAAAGAGTCATCCTTTTAGATAGTTGAATTTTTTCAAGAACACTTGTAAAAGTGTAATGTATTTATTTTCATTAAATTAAATATCGTTTTTTCCTTTGAAGAACGTTTTTAAACTATTTTTGAGTTATTCAGTTATTCATTTCATCTGGTGACTTGCGCACCATCTACTTACCATAGGCAGAAGCTCTGAATGACATCTATTGAATTATGCAGATTTGTTTTAAGCAGGACAGGACCGTGTTTAGTTTGGAACCATTGAACAAGTAACATATTCTGATTAACAAATTTATTTTTGAAATATAAAGCATTTATTAACTTTGGCGCTAATATATATAGAATTCTAAAATCATTTTATCCTAAATACTTGAACTCTACCCTGAGATGAGAAGTTTTCATGTTAGTAATATAAACTGTTTATCATATATATAAAATCATCAATATACCGGGCAAACAATAAACTTAAAGTAAATTTAAACTAAAATAAAATAAGTATAACATTCTTATTACACCATAGCCAATTCATATTAATATATATATATATATATATATATATATTATTGTGAAAAAATAGTGCTACACACTGTATATATCTAACACAAGTTAAAAACAACTTAAGATATTTACGAGTATAAAATTATTGAAGGAAAAACTATTTGAGAGTCAAATTTAAACTAAATTAAACTAAATCGAACTAAAGGAATTTATTTAGACTTTATAATGTACCTTGTACATATGTACATGACACCGATATAAGAATTCAAACTATTAAAGAGAAAAGTTTATAAAAATAACATCACCTGTTATGAAATGAATGAGTCCACTATTCGGGTGAAATCGTCAAATGTTTGTGCATATCTTAAATTCCCATTAGATGCCATCGGACTATTTGGAAGCCCTGGAGGTGTTTCTTGTAATATACCCAAAAGTTGAAATTCCAAATAAAAATATTAGGGTTATAAAATTTTTGACATCTGTTTGAAATATGTGTCAGTTGAGTAGAGCAAGGTCAACAGCTAAAAATTTTAAGAATTAATAATATATATGATATAGATATGAATTGTTTGTTTAAAATTGTAAGAAATTATGTTTCATAATTAAAAAGTTAATATCTTAAAACATATAATGAAATCCATGAATAAAGAACTATGAGTAGTTTTGATTGGTTACAAATATTTTTATGATTTCAATAAACAGAGGGCTAATGAAAAATAAGGTTTCTTGTTTAGAAAAAAGTGGTTGCTTAGGGAAATAAGGGAAGGTTGTTGATTTTTTTTTTGGAAAGAAAAAAGTAGTAGAGGGTTGGTGCTAAGAAAAGCCAAAAGAAACACATTATTTTTCTTTCATAATAATTATAAGACTTGTAAAATTTATAACCAATATTAAAAAGTGAATAGTGAAACTAATCTTCTAAAACGATTCCTGAACTAAATATTTGATATATACAGTGTAAATATCCTTTACATAATCATAGAAGAAAATACTGAAAGACTTTTCAGTAATGAAGTGATAAAAATGAACTGTGAATCCAGCTTCCCAAAAAGACTAGTGAAACTAACCTTATAAAACGATTCCTGAATTAAATATTCCATGTATACAGTGTAAATATCCTTTACACAATCCCAGAAGAAAACACTAAAAGGCTTTTCAGTAACAAGTTGATTCAAATGAACTGTGTATCCAGCTTCCCAAGAAATTTTCCAGAACTTCCTAAAAGGCAAGAAAAAATGAATATTCTTCTATAGAACATTAGTGGAAAACAAAAGGTATTTCATATTTTTTTTTAATTGAAAACTTACTTGTAAATATAAAGGAACATTAGGTATTGAATTATATCCGATATTCTTATGTACATATCACAATCGTTCATTTTGTATATGTATTTGTTTTTGTTGAGTACAATTACCAACAGAACTTAAACGCATAATAAGTTGCATACGTACATGTATAATTTCATTGGTATGAATTTTGTGTGAAAGACCATCATAGATAAGTTTTATTTTTCTTTATATATCGTATGCAAGGAAAAATAATGTATTTTTTGATTTTTTTTACGAGATAAAAAAATCTTTTCTCTCAAATAAATAGAATCATATATCTGTGAATCTTGATTCAGTGTTTTCTTTTGTAAGTTGGCAATACTGTTTAGACAGCATTCACCACTGAAGGTTTCCTTCCCCACGTTGGGCGCCATTTTATTGTGGATAGTATAAACGGTATAAGCGAATAGGTGAGAGAAATTTTAATATTTAAATTTGCATAAATATATATTTTTTTTAATTTGTCCTAAGTTGGGCCTACATTTTATAGTGGTTTACTATTTGTGTTTCAAAATCAATAAAATTTTAATTCAATTCGCCCGGTATATTTAAGAAATTATTTTGTTCAACAATAATGCCACACAGTGCACTTACCTTTATCTCTTCTTATTATTATTTTCTATATGAGAACTCAGCTTCTCAGGATCTGGGTTCATGGGCTTTTTATATATAATAAATCTTGTTATTATTATTTTATATGCGCCAAATATTTGATATTAAAAAAATTCTGTTAAATTAAATATTTTTTTCTATAAATCTCTGTAGTGCGGTCCTGTTTACTTTATCTCAAGGAAACCTTCAGTGGTGAATGCTGTCTAAACAGTATTGCCAACTTACAAAAGAAAACACTGAATCAAGATTCACAGATATATGATTCTATTTATTTGAGAGAAAAGAATTTTTTATCTCGTAAAAAAAATCAAAAAATACATTATTTTTCCTTGCATACGATATATAAAGAAAAATAAAACTTATCTATTATGGTCTTACACACAAAATTATACATGTACGTATGCAACTTATTATGCGTTTAAGTTGTGTTGGTAATTGTACTCAACAAAAACAAATACATATACAAAATGAACGATTGTGATATGTACATAAGAATATCGGATATAATTCAATACCTACTGTTCCTTTATATTTACAAGTAAGTTTTCATTTAAAAAAAAATTATGAAATACCTTTTGTTTTCCACTAATGTTCTATAGAAGAATATTCATTTTTTCTTGCCTTTTAGGAAGTTCTGGAAAATTTCTTGGGAAGCTGGATACACAGTTCATTTGAATCAACTCGTTACTGAAAAGCCTTTTAGTGTTTTCTTCTGGGATTGTGTAAAGGATATTTACACTGTATACATGGAATATTTAATTCAGGAATCGTTTTATAAGGTTAGTTTCACTAGTCTTTTTGGGAAGCTGGATTCACAGTTCATTTTTATCACTTCATTACTGAAAAGTCTTTCAGTATTTTCTTCTATGATTATGTAAAGGATATTTACACTGTATATATCAAATATTTAGTTCAGGAATCGTTTTAGAAGATTAGTTTCACTATTCACTTTTTAATATTGGTTATAAATTTTACAAGTCTTATAATTATTATGAAAGAAAAATAATGTGTTTCTTTTGGCTTTTCTTAGCACCAACCCTCTACTACTTTTTTCTTTCCAAAAAAAAATCAACAACCTTCCCTTATCTCCCTAAGCCACTTTTTTCTAAACAAGAAACCTTATTTTTCATTAGCCCTCTGTTTATTGAAATCATAAAAATATTTGTAACCAATCAAAACTACTCATAGTTCTTTATTCATGGATTTCATTATATGTTTTAAGATATTAACTTTTTAATTATGAAACATAATTTCTTACAATTTTAAACAAACAATTCATATCTATATCATACATATTATTAATTCTTAAAATTTTTAGCTGTTGACCTTGCTCTACTCAACTGACACATATTTCAAACAGATGTCAAAAATTTTATAACCCTAATATTTTTATTTGGAATTTCAACTTTTGGGTATATCACAAGAAACACCTCCAGGGCTTCCAAATAGTCCGATGGCATCTAATGGGAATTTAAGATATGCACAAACATTTGACGATTTCACCCGAAGAGTGGACTCATTCATTTCATAACTGGTGATGTTATTTTTATAAACTTTTCTCTTTAATAGTTTGAATTCTTATATCGGTGTCATGTACATATGTACAAGGTACATTATAAAGTCTAAATAAATTTCTTTAGTTCGATTTAGTTTAAATTTGACTCTCAAATAGTTTTTCTTTCAATAATTTTATACTCGTTAATATCTTAAGTTGTAATTAATTTGTGTTAGATATTTACAGTGTGTAGCACTATTTTTTCACAATAATATATATACATATATATATATATATATATATATATATATATATATATATATATATATATTATAAGTATTATAATAAATACTTAGTTACTTTTGATTATGAAATTTAAATGTTTTTGATTTATAATTTTTGTTTAGTTTGGCTAGCTCAGTTATTGTTTTTTATATAGTTGTTATATTTATTATATATTTATTAATTCGGGAGCATGAAATCCTTTTTCTCTTTGAGTCCTGGCATTTTATATTGTTGTAATTGTTTAAATAAAAAGAAAACACATTATTTTGAAATCAATTTAATTTTAAATTTAATATTTTATATATTTGATAAAAATAATATGAGACGCCACTGGTTGTATTGTATCTACTTATTTATTTTAATCATTTCATCAATACGCATGCGTGAAAAAAACTAGTCATGCGCTTTAGCATAAAACGAACAATTCTTATACATACGAAGCATCTATTCATATTATACCAAGTTTGTTGAAGATGCAGACAAATGAATGGTTCAAACACATAAAAAAATTTATATATAAATCATACATATATATGATACAAATTGCTGTGGGAAGAAAATAATTATAAACATAGATAGAAATATAGGTATTATATACAGATGGGCATAGTTATTACATTATGAAATTTCAATAACCAGATTTATGCAATTAAAAAATGGTGTAAGTACATATTTTAATCTATTTAAAATTCGGCCTTTTATTAATTTTAACGATTTATGCAATGAATTCACTATATAAAGTCTGTTTCTTTCTTTTTTAGATCGATCATATGTGCGAAAGTTTATCAATTTATGAAATTAAGTACTTAATTGAGTATTTGAGTTTTTACTCTGATTATTGGCCAATAATGATTTAAAAACACTGACCTGTTGCTCTTGAATTGGGATGAAAGTCTCTGGATCCCAGGAACACTCCGCTGAAGCTCCAAAAAAACCAAAATTGATGAAAATTTCGCAGATTCTTGCCGAAAAACTTGATACAATTGACTGTGAGTATTACTAAGATTGTATTTAAAAGTACTTTATAGGTTTAAATGTCTTAAACCGGCAATTTCTTGAAATTTCAGGAACACCATCACACACACTCCTCGCTTCTTGACACCAGCTTCCCTTATTCTTTTAAGCGTCCCCTCGATTCTCTACTTTTTTCAACAAACAGTCTTTTGTTCTTTTTCAGGTCACTATTTCAAAGTTTATTTGTTGATTCACAATTTGTTCTGTCATATTTTATAACCAATAAAATATTGTCTTTCGCAATCAGATTAATTGAAACTTCTTTCACTTATTAAAAAATTTCATACATACACTCTTTTACATTATTAGTTCATTAATAGAGTTCCTATGAGTTTTTTCATCATACAAATAAATTAAAATTGGTTATACATAGATACATTTACATGGTACAACATTCAATATTGTTATTGATAGTATATCCTTGTTACACTCATATTAATTATAAATATAAATTCTCTTATGTTATTTGTCTAAACTCTTTGCATTATATTATTTATAATAAACTTTAACAAATTACTATTTATTGATTCAATGTTCATTTTATTTACCATATATCATTTATCTATATGTCATTATTTGTTTATCTATGAAAATCTATTGAATTCTATTCTATTCAATATTTGTATTTGTTTTTTATTCTTAAATTAGTGATTATAATGAGTTATCTATAATAATATTTGTATTCTAATGTAACTACTTATATCTAAAATTCTCTTGACTTGACTATATAATTATATCTTTTTAGGTGAACAGCTGGTTATGGTATGGAAATTATTCTTCGTCTTAGGCAACTTTATTTACATCATTACATTGGTTAGGCAATCTCTATATTTTGTATTATTATTGAGGTAATTATTTATTTATTATATTGTTATAGGCTATTATTTATTATATCTTTATTTGATATGTTGTTTAAATTAAGAAAAGTGTTTCCTTTTTACTTGTTTTCTTAAATTATATTATTTTCATATATATTTCATACTAGCAACATATTTTTATAATACTAATTCTCTTATTATCTATGATATCTGGTTCAATATATATATATATATATATATATATATATATATATATATATATATATATATATATAAGATGTACGAATAGTGCGTGACATATGAACAATAAACAACGAATAGATCAGTGGGTATTGCACGCAAATAGAAGAAGGGGCTACTGAAAAGAGTGGTAACCGCAGACATGCATGTTTCTGGCTCATTAGCTGTCATCGTTACGGTACAACCAAGAAAAGATGTGAAACATGGGAGCAAAGGTGTTGAATGAAACATGAGAAAATATAACAGAATTCAGCAGGATAGTCAAACACAACATTTGTGTCAGTAATATTAGAAGATCTCGAATATTCGAGACAACAACCAACATAGACACGGAGGTGCATATAACACACCCGTCTGAAACTTCCGACCCAGATAAATGAAATAACAACAAGATGTACGAATAGTGCGTGACATATGAACAATCAACAACGAATAGATCAGTGGGTATTGCACGCAAATAGAAGAAGGGGCTACTGAAAAGAGTGGTAACCGCAGACATGCATGTTTCTGGCTCATTAGCTGTCATCGGTACGGTACAACCAAGAAAAGATGTGAAACATGGGAGCAAAGGTGTTGAATGAAACATGAGAAAATATAACAGAATTCAGCAGGATAGTCAAACACAACATTTGTGTCAGTAATATTAGAAGATCTCGAATATTCGAGACAACAACCAACATAGACACGGAGGTGCATATAACACACCCGTCTGAAACTTCCGACCCACATAAATGAAATAACAACAAGATGTACGAATAGTGCGTGACATATGAACAATAAACAACGAATAGATCAGTGGGTATTGCACGCAAATAGAAGAAGGGGCTACTGAAAAGAGTGGTAACCGCAGACATGCATGTTTCTGGCTCATTAGCTGTCATCGGTACGGTACAACCAAGAAAAGATGTGAAACATGGGAGCAAAGGTGTTGAATGAAACATGAGAAAATATAGCAGAATTCAGCAGGATAGTCAAACACAACATTTGTGTCAGTAATATTTGAAGATCTCGAATATTCGAGACAACAACCAACATAGACACGGAGGTGCATATAACACACCCGTCTGAAACTTCCGACCCAGATAAATGAAATAACAACAAGATGTACGAATAGTGCGTGACATATGAACAATAAACAACGAATAGATCAGTGGGTATTGCACGCAAATAGACCTTTGCTCCCATGTTTCACATCTTTTCTTGGTTGTACCGTACCGATGACAGCTAATGAGCCAGAAACATGCATGTCTGCGGTTACCACTCTTTTCAGTAGCCCCTTCTTCTATTTGCGTGCAATACCCACTGATCTATTCGTTGTTTATTGTTCATATGTCACGCACTATTCGTACATCTTGTTGTTATTTCATTTATCTGGGTCGGAAGTTTCAGGCGGGTGTGTTATATGCACCTCCGTGTCTATGTTGGTTGTTGTCTCGAATATTCGAGATCTTCTAATATTACTGACACAAATGTTGTGTTTGACTATCCTGCTGAATTCTGTTATATTTTCTCATGTTTCATTCAACACCTTTGCTCCCATGTTTCACATCTTTTCTTGGTTGTACCGTACCGATGACAGCTAATGAGCCAGAAACATGCATGTCTGCGGTTACCACTCTTTTCAGTAGCCCCTTCTTCTATTTGCGTGCAATACCCACTGATCTATTCGTTGTTTATTGTTCATATGTCACGCACTATTCGTACATCTTGTTGTTATTTCATTTATCTGGGTCGGAAGTTTCAGACGGGTGTGTTATATGCACCTCCGTGTCTATGTTGGTTGTTGTCTCGAATATTCGAGATCTTCTAATATTACTGACACAAATGTTGTGTTTGACTATCCTGCTGAATTCTGTTATATTTTCTCATGTTTCATTCAACACCTTTGCTCCCATGTTTCACATCTTTTCTTGGTTGTACCGTACCGATGACAGCTAATGAGCCAGAAACATGCATGTCTGCGGTTACCACTCTTTTCAGTAGCCCCTTCTTCTATTTGCGTGCAATACCCACTGATCTATTCGTTGTTTATTGTTCATATGTCACGCACTATTCGTACATCTTGTTGTTATTTCATTTATCTGGGTCGGAAGTTTCAGACGGGTGTGTTATATGCACCTCCGTGTCTATGTTGGTTGTTGTCTCGAATATTCGAGATCTTCTAATATTACTGACACAAATGTTGTGTTTGACTATTCTGCTGAATTCTGTTATATTTTCTCATGTTTCATTCAACACCTTTGCTCCCATGTTTCACATCTTTTCTTGGTTGTACCGTACCGATGACAGCTAATGAGCCAGAAACATGCATGTCTGCGGTTACCACTCTTTTCAGTAGCCCCTTCTTCTATTTGCGTGCAATACCCACTGATCTATTCGTTGTTTATTATATATATATATATATATATATATATATATATATATATATATATATATATATATATATATATATATATATATATATATTAAAACAAACTCAAGAAAACAGAAACTTAACTAACGTACTTACCTCATGTCGATACAATAGACAGAATGGGATATAGATCAGTATCGTTAAAATGAAGATAGGATTAAATCGGCTATATTTTATAGAATTCCATGATATATACAATCAACTTATCAATTTGATCAAGAAGGATTCAAAATAATATTGTATAATTTCAAAAAGTTACCTGAAACATCCATAGAATTTCAGTAGTAAATTTATTTATAATAACATCAGCGTTAATAGTTATATTCCATATCCATATATCCATCACAAGCTGTTAGTAATAATATTTACTCTTAGATCCATCTAAAAGAGAAACAAAACACACATTAGTTAAGTATAACTAGTGTTAAAAAAGACTATAGAAATGAACATCTTAATTTGACAATAATTGTGAATAGAAAATTGTTAAAAAAGAATGAGTTTCAAATATAGAATGGAATAAGAGTTTATATAATAGAAATAGTAATTTAGATAATAAAGTCAAGTTAGATTGTAGTTTAGTTTTAATTGTGTTTTCAATAAATACCTTTTGAAAGACTAAATATGAAGAAAAAGGGTAGAGTTTAGTGAAAGACTTTCAGAAAGAAGTTATACCTAACAATTAGAATTAGAACTCCTAATTATGAAATATGTGTGAATAATAAGGTGACTTCTCGACTTGAACAATATATCAACAAAATCGAGAAGTAGATGAAGGTTGTCAAGGAGAGTTTTTTGGAAAAAAAAACAACAAGCGTAGAGAGACAGATAAGAAATTTAAAAAGTGGATGCTGAGGTAAAATAAGCTCCGACTGCAAATGTGTAAATGTGTGAAAAATTATGGTAAACGTGACATACCGAATATGAAATAATAAGAATAATCCAGCTCCTAAAGGAATAGGGAAGTGTACACGAAATTTGACATCTGCGATTGGAACATCTCATCAAGCCAGGTCAGTGTTCAGTTTCAATTAATTTTGGTAGCAAATTAAAGAAACAATAAATATTTGCAAATTATAAACTGACAAGATGAAAATATAAAGGCCTAAATTAGTCAAAATTTACAAATGCTAGTTGAAATGATCGTACGATACTCAAAGACAATATTATAGACACTTACCTTTCATTCAATACATTATTTCTTCTACTTTCTTATAGATATAATTAGTTAAGTAACATTTGAACTTCCTGTGATTCATATTTGTACATCGTTGTGTAATTTCATTCCATTTACTATCATTAAATCATCTGGTTATAACGTTTTAAATCATTTTATTCTTATGATATTTCAATATATTAGAATTAGAATACAGGAATCAATCCCTTATCTCAAGGGTATGTGGTTGAAATGGAATGTCCAGTGGCTGAATACACTAATAGAAAGAGTCCTCTGTTATATGAAGGTTCTCTATCTATTTCATAGGCGCACCAAATTTTTTTTTATTCATTCATTTAAATTAAACATAAACATTATTTTGAATCCTTTATTAAATTTTATTATTATAAAATATTGTAATTCTATAAAATTAAAAAAATAATACAGTATATTTCCTGAACTCAAAGAGAGATAGAGTTTTCATGCCTCCGACAGGAACTATGAGCTTGCTAAGGTAAATATAAAATTAAATATAATAAATACTATAAAAAAATAAATAACAAAGATTAGAAAATTGAAAACTATACATTTGCATATATAATACTTGATATTTAGATTGTAAGTTTTATGTAAAATAATGTAAATCAAAATACCTTAAAAAATGATAACTAGCAATATAAGTGATTGTCAATAGTGAAAAAAGACATTTTATGAAACCCTTAAGACTATATACAATTAAACAAATAAGTGTTGATACCATCCAGGACAATTAAAAGAACTAATTTACATTTAGATCTAAAAAATTCCCAAACAAACAATTATTTTGAAAGAAAGTGTCAATAGAAGGCTATGAATTTTATGACAAGAAAGAGTTGTTGATTGCGACAAAAAAGTGAAGTGGCGTGGGTAGCTAAAAAGGGTTAGCATCTATGTAAGAGGCTTCCGAATAAATTTTAATAAAAATAAAAATAAGACATGTGAATTTGCAAAAAAGTTCAATAATAATAATTCTATAAGCTATTTAAACAGTTTGTGAGAACGGGAGTTTCTTCGAACGTGCATCTCTTTCGCTAAAGAGATCTTCAAGAAAAGAGGTGACGCCATCCAACAATATGGAGCTTTCTACAGTGGATATATTAAGGTCTGTGCTAATTTAATATTAATTTGGAATTCCAACATAAATAAAAATAAAAACATTCATATAGTGAACAATAAAATAATTTCGAAATTTCATTAAAAGGCCTGAGTATTTTATGATGCATAATAAGAACTTACGTACATGGATATCCATAAATCATAACTAATAAATAACTATGTACTTACTTTTAATAATTAATTTGTATCATTGTTGTTCACATTATATGTAAATTTGGTCTAGCTTCCATTTTCTTATCGCATACATTATCATCTTCTGTCTATCACTATACTAATTTCACATCACTCCTATTTATTTTTATATATATGTATATGCAATCGTATGGTTTTATTTTTGAATATTATCTTGATAGTTTCAACGTATACATACGAACATTCAATTTGTATAAACATTTCATAAGTGGGAAATAGACTGTAAACACAAATGTGTATCTTCGCTTTCAACGAAGCAAAATCGTATATTTTCGTCACGCCGACGCAGTAGAGATATGTTCAATAGCATTCCATGCGTCTGACTGTAAAGAGTACAGGGGTGGTATCAAGAAAATTTAGTGTTTAAAATTAATTACGATTTCAATCTCAACAATTTATTAAAATTATTTTTCTGTAAAGTGTTTTGCATTTTTATTTTATACACTATCCTTAATAAATTTAGAAATATCGACTCACCTCATTCATTCAAAATATCTGGAAACAGTAAATTAAGACACATATATGTTTTCAAAAATCATTTAATTTCTCAATATACAGTATATTTACAATTCAATAATTAATAAAACCACAGTTAAAATAGACTTATTTATATGCGCCATGAACCCAACGAGAAAAGGTCTACATGTCTCCGGCTATAAACAATTCAAATAATAAATAGACAAGTTCAAATAATATTAAAGAGCAGTCGAAGATAGAGGTCAACATGCTTTCGACTCTTCATAAAATAAAATTATAAATTAAAATTAAACCTATAAAGAGCGGCCGAAGGTAAGTCTCGACTTCATCTTATAAAATAATATAATAATAACAATTTATAAAAAAAAAATTATCAATAATAATAATTAATAATAATATATATATATATATATACACTTATAGATGTTACTTCGAAATAATAAATATTATTTATATTGTTGCAATTCATTTCTATTTATAATGTACATAAAATGTCTTTTCCGACGATCACTACCCAAAGTAGGCTTTTGCACACTCAAATCTAACCGCAAAGTTGATGTTTTCCGTGATCTGTCATAATTTGACATTATTTTCGCTCTAGAGCGTACTTTTCCGGTCACATGTTCTCATTTACAATAAACTAAAGAAAGTTAGTAAATAATAGGTATTGTTGCGGGTTCTGATGAGGGTAAAATAATAATGGGAGGTACTTTACCCAAACTAAATATATATTGCCCTATTTTAACAAAGTAAAAGTAATTAAAAGTAATAATATGTTAATTCTCGAACTGTGTATATATCGTTCTACCGCGCTGTCAGCCGTCACGCTTCACTCCCATAGGTAGGTGGTCTCATTAGTGAGAATTACCATCCAACAGTGGTTGATAGTGGCCTGGTCCAGGCGCAGGCGTTACAATCTCCCCCTTTGCTACACGTACCGTCCCGGGAGTAGGAGCAAAAGGTCTATAGGCAACAAGAGCACTTCGGTAGGGTTCTCCGCGGCCGTCGTGGAACTTCTCTGGTCTGGTTGGAAGATGTAGGATCCTCGTCATCAGAAAAAGTGGTTGGGTCCTTGGGGTCGTGGGACGGATCTGCGGTTACTTCCGAAACAGAGTCGTCTGGGAGATGGGTTAACTCGGAGGTAGATGTGCTAGATGCGGGTTTGGTTGGACGGCCTCGTTTTCGTAGCGGTAGTACTGGGACAGGATCGTCAGTAGTTTCTGCTTCTTGAAAGGGTGTCAAGGCCGAGACGTGGTATTTCCCTAGTGGCACTTCGGGTTTTTGTGGGGATGACACTTCGTAGGTAGTCGGGGTGACGACATTGGTAACTATGTATGGTCCGTCTCTTCTCGGGGCGAACTTTGAAGTGAAGGAATTTCCGGACTCACTTAAGGCATGCACGTCTACGAGCACGTTATCATTGACCTGAAAACTTATGTAGCGTCGCATTTTATCGGCAGATGCCTTATGTCGGTCTTGCTGCGATTCACTACTTTCGCGGGCCGCGTGCAGGGTGTCACTAAGAGTTTTTAAATAGGGGGTTATTTCCAGCACGAAATTATCATTCTCAAGGATTGTGCGGAAATCACGTTGTACATCATTCGGGGTGCGCAACTCGCGACCGAATGTGAGGTAGGCGGCACTATAACCGGTAGATTCTGATCGGGCAGAGTTCATAGCAAATCTAACCGCGGGGATACGATCTTTCCATGTAGTATGATCGGTACCAGTCAAAATGGCTAGTTGGGTTTTCAAGTCTCTGTTCTTCCGCTCAACGGGATTAGCAGCGGGCCAATATACAGACGTGAGAGATTGTTTAAAGCCGAGGCAATGAGCCACTTGTTGCATTACGGCGCTTACAAATTGAGTGCCGTTGTAGCTGATGACGCGTCGTGGCACACCGAAACGGAGGATGACCTCGTCAATCAGACAACGAGCACAGTTTACGGCTGTAGCTTGTTTTAAAGGATAGATTTCCACCCACCGGCTAGTGGTGTCTTCGACAATGAAAATCCACTTGTAACCGTCGGTTGTTTCAGGAAGGGATCCAAATAAGTCGATAGAGACAGTTTCAAAGCGTTGAGCTTGAACTGGGGTTTGGAGTAGTCCGGCTGGTTTTAGATTAGTAGCCTTGTAACGCTGGCAGTCAATGCATTTTGCGACGTAATCTGTCACTGTTTTCCGCATACCAGTCCAGTAATAGCGATTAGCTATTCTGTAGTAGCTCTTATCTGCAACGTAGTGTCCGGCTAAGGCAGAGTTATGGTATTCTGCTAGGATATTAGCTACTTGCGTTTTAGGTACTACTTGTTGGGCTTCCTCGCCATCCGAATCTGGATGATATTTGAATAGGACTCCTCTGATCATCAGGTATCCGCGCTCGGACCAGCGTTTGTAATCCACATTGTCCTGGTCGGGGTTTTCGAATGAATCTATGATTTTCTTAAGATCAGGGTCATCTAACTGTTCCTATCTTGTTTCGTTGAGGGGTACTCCTGGTAAGTCTACACGTACATATTGAACTTCTAGGTTACTGAGCGGCGGTCTCGACAACATATCGGCGACGACATTTAGTTTGCCAGGAGTAAATTCAATTCTGAGATCATATGCCTGGAGGGATAGGGCCCATCGGGCCAAACGGCCTGAGGGTGATTTTAGGGAAAGTAAATACTTTAAGGGTTAGTGATCACTCTGAACTATTATAGGTGATCCTTCAATGTAGCCACGAAATTTGTCCAGTGCCCATACGACCGCTAAAGCCAAGTTCGGTTGCACAGTAATTTTGTTCTGCCGGGGTAAGTAATCGACTCGCGTACTCGATGGGTCTTTCCTCGGGGTACTCCCCCTGCAGTAAACAAGCTCCGAGCACATAGGAGATAGCGTCAGTGCGAAGTAAAAAAGGTAAGTTAGGGTCAACTTGTCTAAGAACAGGACTTGAGCTTAAAAGAAATTTGAGTTGTTCAAACGCATGAGTTTGGGCTGTTCCCCATATCCAACTAGCGTTCTTTTTGAGGAGGCCAGATAGCGGTTTGCTGATTTCGGCGAACCTTTCAATGAAGCGCCTGAACCATGAACAGGTTTGAAGGAAATATGTCAATTGCTTTACATTTTTTGGAGGTGGTCTATCTAGAATAGAAGACACTTTGTCCGGGTCGGGCTTAATCCAACGTGGAGTGATGATATGACCGAGATATCTTACCGAGTCAGAGCAGAAAGCACACTTGGAGCGATTTAGATGAAGCTTGAATACTTTGAGACGACAGAAAACCTTTTCAATGTCTTGTAAGTGAGTTTGAAATGAAGGAGAGATAATGATTAGATCGTCCAAGTAGGCTAAAAGATAGACGTCTTGTAGGCCCGCACGGAATCTGTCAATGAGGCGCTGCAACGTCGCGGGACTATTTCTCATTCCGAACGGCATGCGCGTATATCTGAATGTACCGAATGGGCATATAAACGCTGTTTTATCTCTGTCTTTAGGGTGCACTGCAACTTGATGATAACCGGACTTCAGATCCAGTGTAGACATATACCTCGTTTCTTTTGTAGCGTAGAGAAGGTCGTCCATTCTGGGTAGAGGGTATCTATCAGCTCGCGTGACAGCGTTAAGCTTTCGGTAGTCAACCGTTAACCTAATACTGCCAACTTTCTTGGGTACACGAACCACTGGAGCTGCGTAGGGTGACTCATATTCCTCTATGGTACCGTCCGCAAGGAGTCTGTCTATTTCTTCTTTCATCTGCAGTTTTTTAATTTCGGGCACACGATATGGAGCAACTGAGATGGGGCTATCATTTGTTAAAACAATTGTGTGTTGAGCAAAAGGAGTTGGCTCTTTATTAGCGCAAAATACAACACGGTTTTGTTCGAGGAGTTTGTTAAGATCAAGTTTTTCAGCATGAGAGAGACTGACACCTTCGTCTTCTCTTAACTCAATTCGTGCCAAGTAAATAGAATTGAAACTAGATGTATCTTGTAAGGCTGGGTCTGGAGAAAAAGGATAACGAAAATCGGGTAAATCCCCATAATACCAACAATCGTGAGGGATGTCTAGCATTATATTAGCTGCCTTGAGGAAATCCGAACCGAGTAAAGTTCGGCTTTGGGCATGTTCAGGGACGGCAATTAGCGTGAGTGCATGTGCGCGGTTTCCTAGGACAATTTTTACATGGAAACATAGAGCATTGACAGTGCTTGATTTGCCATCTGCCAACGTCATTACCATAGACCTTGTGGTGTAGGGGATGTCCTCTTTCAACAAGATATTTCGTAGCGGTGCTTCAGCAATGCTAGTTTGGGCACCAGAATCAAGAAAAGATAATCCGCAATGACCTTCAATGTTAACCTGGGCGAGTGGACGCATAGGTGGATTTATATTGGATTGACATTCCTCCTGATATAGAGAAGTGCATAAAAACTCATTAACACTACTAACATGAGCACTGGATGTACTCACCTGAGCAATTTCAACCTGCTTGGAACAGTTGGGACAATTAGATTTAATATAACCTGGGGCTTTGCAGCCATAGCAAAAAATTACAGAATTTCCGGTTGAGTTGGCCACGCTGCAATCTCTTTGAGAGGTATTACTAGTGCTATTGCTACTGAATGATGCATATTTACGACATTCACCTTTAGTATGACCATAGTTTTTACAAAAAACACATTGAACTCTACTTTTACGATTGTTAAGATTACTGTTTACATTTGAACCATTTGGTTCGCATTTAATGTTAACTGCTTTTTGACTGGCACGACAATCGCTTTGATGTGAACTCTCATGGATAGATTGTTCAATAATTCGAGAATTCACAATAAGATCTTTAAATGTATCGACTTTATTTCGTGGCAGCTTCTCTCTAATACGTGGGTTTGGTAAACCATAAACCATATCTAACTGTACATATTCCGAAATTTCTCCTGATAGACGTGACAACAGCGCGCGAGCTTTGCTAATAAAGATATCAGTTTTTCCATTGCCCTGTTCACGCGGAAATAGTTCTCTATAAATCTGATACGCGGGTTTAGGATTACCGTATGCATGCCTTAAGGATTCCAAAGCTTCGTCGAAAGTTGTGATCGATGCTTTGATTCCCTGCCACCAAGTAGCTGCAGCATCATGAAGTAGCATGCTCAGGCCTTTTACTGCATGTTCATCTGATATATTAAGACATTCTTTATATACTGTGATTGCATCAATGAATGCTTCGATATCTTCATTCGCATTTCCGCAAAATCTATGTTTGCATGCTGAGTAATTAGAATTTGTACTTACAGTTGTTCCACTTGGTTGACTTTGAGGTGTACCTACTGTTTGTATACTAGTAATAAGGTTTTGTAGCATCTCAGTGGTCATTACCACCTGTTGAATTTGATTTACTGCTGGATCTGTGTCTGGCATTATTGTATATGTATTGGCACTAATGGGTACTGAAGTGATTCTTCCAGATCGTAGAAACATGCGAGTAACTTCCAATTTAATTCACCGTCGAGGAACTGAGGTAATCCAGTGTCCACCAGGTGTATGGTTTTCCTGCGTACTAACTAACTTTTACTTTAAAGCAACACGTTGGGAGCCATTTGTTGCGGTTTCTGATGAGGGTAAAATAATAATGGGAGGTACTTTACCCAAACTAAATATATATTGCCCTATTTTCACAAAGTAAAAGTAATTAAAAGTAATAATATGTTAATTCTCGAACTGTGTATATATCGTTCTACCGCGCTGTCAGTCGTCACGCTTCACTCCCATAGGTGGGTGGTCTCATTAGTGAGAATTACCATCCAACAGTGGTTGATAGTGGCCTGGTCCAGGCGCAGGCGTTACAGTATATTAATAGTACATTATACACCAAGCGACTAAAGTTACTCATTTAATCCCGCGGATGGGACCCATTTAATCTCAGACGGATTCAATCCATATACATTTTTAATAAAAATGAATTATACTTAGGATGGACTTTAACGAAACTTGGCTGAGCATCGAGAATGCACTTTTATGAAATGAAACTTGGCTGGGCATCGACTACGGACTTCCATTTTTTGTAATAAGTCAAAGTGCGCCAATGAAAAAAATAGCGTAAAGTATTCGTAGATAACTGATCCTTCAAACACGCGTGATTTTTCGAGCACGACGGCGCAGTGTTATAAGACCTTACAGATTAGACCGATTCAAACGTCATTTTAATTATTATTTTCTATCTTATAAACCCATCCAAAACACCTATGTTATAGTTGTAGTTAATATTTAAAAATATTCAAAGTGTATAAATAATTACTCCCAATATTTTTCCTCGATTTGTTTAACCTTGTAAATGTCTTAGTTTTAAATTGTCATTAGTTGCTTTTACGCCGTTTTTGATAGATTAAGTTATTTTTCTTCTCGAAACCTTGACTCAAAACATCAAATTGCAGGAGGTTATGGACACAGGACACGCGTGAGACACCATTCAAGCATCTGGAGTTTGTAATTTGTGTAATTTTTGTGTTAATAAGTGATATAATGAGCCAGCTTCCGCTGATCGAGCATCTAAAAGGGCACGAGAACTATGGTACGTGGAAATTCGCGGTACAGATTTATTTAGAACACGAAGAGCTTTGGGACGCAGTAAAACGCTTTTTCATGTTTTTTTTAATTATTTGTCTGAAAATAAGGTGATCGTACAAAAAATCTTGTGTGCAATTCGAGCAGAAAGTGCGTTGCCGCTTTCGGCAGATTTCCCGCGCCAATCGGCAAAGTATCACTTTCCGCTCTTAATACACAAATAGCTATTTCAAAACTGCGTATCATATACAATTACATAATTATAGTTTCTTCAAAATATGTATTTAACTTTTCTTTTCGAGACTACGATAATGTATTTGGTATATTTAATGTTTAGGTTATATATAAATGTTGCTTTTGAATAATCAACTAGGCAAAGTAAAGTGCACCTTCGGTTTTTCATTTTGCTTCCGATATAAAAGCCTGGCGACCAATTTATATGTCGTATTAATGGGGCAGGTATTCTTGGCGAGTTTATCACCGCCGTTATTGAGTGTATTAGTGCGTCAAATAACAGTGACAAGATTAGTTTCGTTTTTTCAAAGCGCGGAGCAAGAAAATTTGTCGACGAATAAAATTATATTTATGTTTTTTCGAAATACATGAGCGACAAAGAACACTCAATATGGATACGTTGAAAACGGAAAAGATGTAATGGTAAAGTTTGGACTATTGGCAACTCTATAACGTTGCAAAGAATGTTACTGGACATACACATAGAACACAAGCAGCACACGCAATTCGAGTTGTACCAGAAATAAAAAAAGCTCAGAAAAATTGAGAGAATCCACAACAGATAATGGCAAGTAATTTAGAAAATGTACATGTAAATGTGTCAACACTGCTACCAAAGAAATATTTACTTACAAAAGGTATAAAGAGAACACGGAAAGATGAAGGCATGGCCCAGTGCCTAGGGACTTGGAAAGCTTAATTATACCTCAGGTTATATTACTGAGCGTGTCTCACGGCCTATTTCTGTAATGTTTCTTCTTTCATTACAGACCATTACAGACGGATGGACACATAGAACAATTTCTTCTGTATGATTATGGACGCGAATTACTCCCTAGGAGAATTTTAATATTCTTGACGCAAGAAAATTTAAGCTTCCTGTCTGCCAGTGAAAACTGGTACGTTGATGGCACATTCAGCACATCGCCCAAGTATTTTCGAGCAATTATATACAATACATATAAGACAATTAAATACTGAGTTGCCTGCCGTATATGCCATGATTCCCAATGGAACAAAAGCGTCTTACAAAAAGGTATTGCAAGAAATCAAAAATCTTCGATCGGGACTGCGCCAAAGGACAGTTTTATTGGCATTCAAGCAGGCTGCAATATCAGCATTCCAGGAAGACTTTCCTGAGATACTGAGTATTTACCGTCATGTTCAACAAGAAGGTCTACAGGCTAGTTTAACATCATGAAGAAGCTTGTGGAGTATCATATTGGTTGTATATCAATAAAATTGTGATAATTCTCATTTAATTTTTCGTTCCCAAGTACGATATAATGAATTCGCTCTATGGATTCGAAGAATTGCTGCACTCGCTTTCATCCCGGTTGAATCAATAGCGAACCAATTTGACGTACTCGGTGAAAATTTTCCTCAAGGTGATGCACTATCTATTGCGGACTATTCTGAAGACAATTATATAGGACGAAGAAACAGAAGATAGAGGCGAGCTCCTCAATATTCCATTGAAATGTGGAATGTCCATGATAGAACTTTAAATTATCGTCACGGGAGAAATAACAACATAGAAGGCTGACATGGCGGTTTTCAAAGCACCTGTGGAAATTTATTTCCAAATATATTCCAATTTATAAATAGTTTGAAAAAGTAACAGGGTTTGCATAGATATAAAATATCCCAATTATTATTAGGCGTTAAGCCAAAAATAAACAAACAATACAACGTAATATCCACAAGAATAAAGAGTATTGTCGAAAGTTATGGTACAATCGATACCAAGGATTGCTTGCTAGGAATTGCTCACAATTTTGAATTTTAGACTTTTTGTATTGTATATATTTGTAATCAAATATTATTTTGAAAATTATCCGCCTTTTAATATTACTGTATTAATTTTTTCGGGGGCGAAACGGTGGGACAAAACGACAGGGCAAAACGTCCCATAACCGACTAGCAGTTGTGTTCCAAAATAAAGTTTTTAATTAGTTAATAGGAAACATTATACTGCCATTATTCCTATAAAGGTTAATGAGTTGGACAATATCTCCGCAAAATTATATTCGTATTATAATCTGAAAAAAAAATTTTGTCAGGGGACAAAGAAAGTACTGCATTTTTGGCGGAGGATTATATTTTTTCCTGTAATAAGGCAAGCACATTTGTTTTTTGTATCCTTAACAGAGAGTGAAAACCTAACTCAGGAGTAAAATGGCAGACCACAGACTCAGTGAAATGTGTTTGTTGAGCTTCCAGAGAGATTTTGTTAATGAAAATAGACATTGGATTGAAACAGTAGCTATGAACAAGTTTTTTTTTCGAACCCACGAAAAAGGATATTCATTTCCCACATATAATTAGAATAAAGCTCCAAATTTTTCCAGGAATTAATTGTTATAACTGGTGAAGCATTTCTATAGATATAGATAATTTTCCTACAATTTCATTTTCATGCACCTTTTTGAATATCATATTGTTACTACCTTAATTAATTGAATAATTGTATTAGGTGATTAATTGTATATTTTTATCATTCTATAGTATAGGACAAGCAAACATGATTCATATTCTAATATTTCTTCAATTTTAAAACGACAGAACAGAGTGATAGTTACTGGATGATCAGAACTTAACTTATCTAAGCATGTGTCAATCTTTTGTTTTTCAATTTCGATTTTTATTGTTATTAATAATAATCTTTATTTTCAGTTTAACGTATAGAGAAAACCTCTATGTATGCAATGAAGAGGATCAAATTTACCTACATTTTTTCCAAGAAAAAAATCTTAGTGATTCTTGCAATTGGACTTTGGTTAGCGATATGAGAAGATCTGATGAAAAGTTCGATGATTACTTAAAATCAAAAATATCAATAATATGTGATGATCCAGATACGACGTATCCTAATATAAATTTTGTTTGGAAGGCTTTTCGAACTATATTCAGGACAGTTGGAGGTATAGTACATCAATTTGAGTATACAAGTTATTATAGATAGCAATCGCCATATGTACTCAATGATCCAATGCGTGATGTATGAAATATATCTGTTATAAATATGTGTTTCTTTAAGAATCCATTGAAACGTACTATATAATTAATTAAATTAAATAATACATAGTAATCAGTTCAATTACAATAACAACAATATTAATCTACTTATCAATCAATTTATGAATATTTGAAAATATACCACTACTTATATCAATTTATGATTATTAGAGAATATAACATATAAAATATAATATATATATATATATATATATATATATATATATATATATATATATGTATAATAATTCGTATTAGCAGCTGTTTATTTCACAATTTAGAAATATTTGTGAGGATGCAGCAATTGGCTTGGAAATTAAACTCCTATTTTAATTTAGTGAAAGCTTTCGTAATAGTTTTATTACTTCGTCAGTCACGCTAAAATACAATGTATAACTAAAAATGAAAAATCAAAAAATGGGTACTTACATTAAACGAGTAAAATATATAAATTAAAATTCAGAAAAAACAGTGTAAAAATATTGATATATGCTTGAGACTTTTCAAAAATTATTGTCAATATGAAGTTGACAAATGGATGATATAACAGAAATGTTCGTAAAAATTATTGTAAAAGGTTGAACTAAGATATTGATGAAAAATTATTATTAGATCTGTGATTCTTTTTATTTAATTTTGTCTCAATGTCCAGAATATTAGAGTAAATAATGTTTAAATTTTGGAAATCACTTTTCTTGTTCAATCTATTTGGTTCATTTTTTATATAAACCATTTCTAAAAAACATCTTTTGAACAAATTATTTTCTTTGGTTAAAATAGAAACGTTATTGAAATCTATGGAATGTCCTGTTACACCAACGTGCTGTGACAAAGCACAAGCATTCGGTCTTAAAAGAATATCGCTCTTATGTGAAGTAATTCGTGATTTTAAATTTCTTGAGGTCTCACCAACATATTTTTTATCACATTCTTGACAACTGATTTTATAAACAACTCCAGTCTGATCAAGTATAGGTGTTCTATCTTTTAATTTTGTGAATAATGAGTTAACAGTTTTGATAGGTTTATTAGCCAGAACTATGTTTTTTTCTTCTTTCAGTACATTACTAATTTTGGGAGTGAGTTCTTTTATGTATGGGAATGATCGAAATTTTTTTATGATATTTTCTTGAGAGTTTTCATTATTATTTATAATATTATTTGTTGAAAATATTAATTTATAAAGTAGTCGTTTTGGGTAGGAATTTTCAATAAGTAAATTAAATAATTTCTTGAAATTTTTCATTTTCAAAGTTCCATGACATATTTTGTCTATTCTATTCTTCATCCCAAGTACTAAATTAATTTTGGTTTTTTCCGGATGATAGGAGAAATAGTTCATATATCTCCCAGAACTTGTAGGTTTAATATACCAGTCTAATATTATTTTATTTTCTGGTGTTCTTATGAGTTTTGTATCTAAAAATGGAACACTTCTTTCAGTTTCGGTTTCAATTGTAAATTGAATATATCTGTTATAATTATTAAAAGAATTAAGAATTTCACTTTCTTTACCTTCGGGTATCGCACAAATAATATCGTCTACATATTTTTTTAAAAAAGGAATTTCAAAAGGTAATTTAGGTATACAATAATTCAGTAAGTCATCCATAACATATTGAGCTAGAATAGGTGATATTTTTGATCCCATGGGAGTTCCGAAAATCTGTTTATAAAATTTTTCATTAAGTGAGAAAAAAGTATTATTAAAAATGAATTTAATTATCTTAATGAAATTATCTTTATCCAGAGAACAATGATCTTTGATAGAGTTCCAATTATTGATGACACTATTGATAACTAATTATATATATATATATATATATATCATCATCATCATCATCATATGCAGCTTATTCAACCATTTTGTTATGGTGTAGCCTCCCTTTACATATATATATATTCCACTTCCATGTGGGCCCATTGTTGTCTATTGCTAGCTATGCGGCCCCAAGTTGATCCTGCGAGTTTCTTTATGTCGTAGTCCCATCTTAAGTTGGGGCGTCTTCTTGGTCTTTTCACGCCTCGGGGATACCATTGCGTTATCTTTGTGGTCCATCTATCGTCTGTCCTTCTAGCGAGATGCCCCGCCCATTGCCACTTTAGGGATCTGATTCTATTTATGACATCTATCACTTGGGTCTTTTGTCTGATCCAATCAAGCCTTTTTCTATCTCTCCTTGTTATTCCAAGCATGCATCGTTCCATAGACCTCTGCGTTACCTGGAGTTTTCTAATGATATCAGTTTTCAGGGTCCAGGTTTCACAGCCGTATGTTAATACTGGTAGTACGCACTGATCAAACGCTTTCTTTTCCAAACGGAGTGACATTCTAGACTTGAAGATGATAGAGTTCTGTCCAAATGTTCTCCATGCTAATTTGATTCTTCTGTTTATTTCTAGAAGTAGAGAGCCTGATATGTGTATTAGTTGACCCAGGTATATGTATTCCTCTACTATTTCCAGGGCAGTGTCATTAATTGTTATTCCTTGTGCGTTTATCAGTTCGTTATACATTATCTTGGTCTTACTCAGATTTATTTTAAGGCCTACTTCGTTGCTTGCTGCATTCAATTCATTTATTTGTTGTTGCATTTCGCCAGAGTTACTCGCTATCAGGATGATGTCATCAGCGAATCTTAGATGGTTCAAGTATTCTCCATCTATATTCAGACCTGTGTTGTTCCAGCCCAGTTTTCTGAAGATGCTTTCTAGTGTTGCTGTAAATAACTTTAGTGATATTGCGTCTCCTTGTCTAACTCCTCTGCTGGTGGGGAATTCTGGTGTGCCCTCATATATCCTAACTCTCGCTTTGGCTTCCCTATATATATTTGCTAGGGTCTCAATATATGGCTTGTCGACCCCTTGTTCTGTTAGGGCATTTATTACTGCTCTGGGATATATAGAGTCGAATGCTTTCTCAAAGTCGATGAAGGCTAGTGCTAGTGGTTGGTTGTATTCTTTGGTTCGACTGATAACCTCTTTGAGGGTATGGATGTGATCTATTGTACTGAAGCCTTTGCGGAATCCAGCCTGTTCTCGTGGTTGGGCTGAGTCTAGTGTATTTTGTATTCTGTTGTGAATGATCTTTGTGAATACCTTGTACGTCACTGGTAGTAGACTTATTGGTCTGTAGTTCTTAATGTCTTCTTTGCTGCCTTCCTTGTGGATCAACACTATAAGGGCGCTGTTCCACTCTTTAGGTATGCTCCTGGACATCAGACAGTTCGTGTATAGTTTGGCATATTTGAGTATTTCGGTCGTGATGCCGTCATTTCCCGCTGCTTTGCCATTTTTCATGCTTTGCAGTGCCATTTCTACTTCCTCCACCAAAACTTCTGGTATGGCATCTTCTGAGTGTTCTATTATTTCTTCCAAATTTTCAGGGGCCTTGTATAGGTCTCCATAGAATTTGGCTACTTGGTCTATTATTTCATTCCTGTCTGTGGTTCTTGTGTTTCCATCAGTTAATGCAACTATCTGTCTTTTCCCTATTATTAGTGCCCTTTTTGCATTTTTGTAGCTTTTACGGTTTTCTATTGTTGTTTGTACCAGTTTCTCGTTGTAATTCCTGATATCTTCTGCGATTTTCTTTCGTATCGTCTTGCACAGTTCGGTGTATTCAATTCTTGGAATGTTTGTTGTCTTTTTCATTTCTCTTCGTTTTTGTAATAGTGCTTTTGTTTCCGGAGTTAGTTTTTTGTGTTCACCTCGTTGTTGCAGACCTCCCACTTCTACGGCGCAGTTTCGAATTGTGTCCATCAGTTCAGGGTTGTTATATTCCACTTTTTGTAGTCTTTCTTCTAGTAGTGCTTCATATTGGTGAGAGTTCTCTCTCAGCCTTTCGTTGTTTATGTTTTTCGTTGTGTTGGTTTTGATTAGTCTTGACCTTTCTAGTTTTATACCTAAGACCAGTCGAGCTCTAATTAGTCGATGGTCGCTTCCTGTAGTGAACTTGTTGAGCGTGCTTAGATCTTTTACTGTGTTAATTTTATTGGTGAGGATAAAGTCTATTTCGTTTCTGATAGTTGCACCGGGGCCTTCCCACGTCCATTTCCTGTTAGGGTTCTTCTTGAAGAAGGAGTTTGCCACATACATGTTCTGAAAGTGTGCGAACTGTATTAATCTCTCTCCTCTTTCATTCCTTTCTCCAAATCCATATTTCCCCATTCCTTTTTCTTGGTCTTTCCTGTGTCCTACTTTGGCATTAAAGTCTCCCATTATGTATTTGAAGTGACTATTGTCGTTGCTGAGCGCTTGGGTTATTTCATTATAGAATTCTTCTATTTCGTCGTCACTATGGCTGATTGTTGGGGCGTATACCTGAATAATCTGGATAGTATATCTTTTGGAGAGTCTTAGTGTTATGCTGGCTACTCTGTCTGAGGTGCTTGTTATCCTTATGATTCTATTTTTCCAGGTTTTCTTAATTAGGAATCCTACTCCGCTTGTTCTTCCTGTTCGTGTTCCTTGGTGGTATAGAAGATTCCCTGATTCAAGTTCTATGAGTTCTTCATTTTTTCGTCTTACTTCGCTAATGCCCATGATATCCCACTTTATTTTTGCTGCCTCTGTTTCCAGTTCCATAATCCTAGCTTGATTAGAGAGTGTACGGCAGTTATAAGTTGCTAGGTGTAATGTAGTCAATGGGTAGTGGTTTAGACTCCGCAGATTCTTAGCACCCTCTGCCCTCGTGGCTGGTTCCCAGGATCTACCCCTCCTAGGGCCCTTCGGGCTTACGGAGAATGAGGGCCATAACTTGTCCTTGTCTGTCATGCTGGGGTTGTGAGGCGTACCTTACCACGCTGCCTCAATGCGGGTTGGCAAGGGGCGAGGGATGTCGTCCGCCAGTTTTCGCCATTTACTGAAGGACCCTGTACCCCCAGATTTTTAGTGGAACTTTTTATTTATGAAAAAGCCCTTACTAGAGTGAGATTCGAACCCCGTCCTTCAGGTCAAGAAAACCCAATTTCCGGCGCTCCAACGCACTCCGCCATCTGGGGGTAAATATATATATATATATATATATATATATATATATATATATATATATATATATATATATATATACATATAGACCGATTTAAGAAAAATATTGAAAGACATATAGAAATGTAGACATATCAATATACATATACATATATACATATTCGGGAACTAAACATATGAGTACTTACAGTTTTCTCACACACTTAAAGTTGAACCTGGTGTCTTCAAGCTTCTTGTGATGTTCCTCTTCAACTGTCTTCTATGGGTCTTCCAAACGGACTATACCGATCTCAGAATCATAACGATAGTTATAATATAAACCAATATTGTCAATTGCATCATGTTGTATTAATCCTGAACTATAAAATTCTTGTTGACTGCACCGTTGTCCTGAACTTCTTTAGTCGTTTTTCCTCCCATTTTCGTTAGCCAGTTACCGCAATTCAATTGTAGAACCAATGTCTAAAACTACCAAATACATAATTCCGCACAATTACTTTCTTAGAGTTTACTTTCTTAGAGTCACATCTTCATCAGAAACCATCAGTCTGTTTTTAGCCTGTTTTTAGCCTGTTTTTAGCAGAAAGGATCGTCATGTGATATGGTGAATGTGCCCTGAAATGCTGACACCAATTCTCCACAAGAATAGATTCGTGTCACTACCATTGAGCCTCGTAGTAGGAACGGAATCAATAAAATGTCTTCATACAAAATCATTGGTTGGTTTATTATGACTAAAACTGGTACTTACATAGAGCGGAATACGTTACACTTACTAACACATGACTGTAAAGATTATTCGGGTTTTAAATTCTACATAACAAGCAACACTAACCTACGTCTACTATTGTTACTACTACATTACTATATTACTTCATATATCTGCACAATCAGCTCATCAAGGTTACGTGATCTCAGTCTTGGTGAATTCCCCAGCTAAACTATGTTTTGGTTTGTATATACATGTTATTGCGCGCTGTTTACAATGTGCTTGCTATAATTTTAAATTTAAAATATTAATCGTCTTATGACCTTCATGTTTCAATTCCTATAATGCTAAAATTAATTATATAGGGATTCACTACAAGAGAAACGAGGTGTTGACTAAAAATATACTTTGTAATTGACATTTAAACCTTAATTTTTTTGTGCCGTAATTATGTCAATTAACATATGACTTTGACGTGTTTGGATGCCAATTGTGATAGATATTATAAACAACTAATAAAGCGCTCAACTGATCACACTAGCTGATCCTGAGGGGAGAATGCGCGTACTTTCCGTCAGATGTTACGGCGCTTAGTGTTAACTTAAAATTAATCCATATGATTTAGTTCCTTGATTGCATCGTTAATTAGGCCATTCAAATATTTTTCCTTTTGTAGGTTTAATAACATATAAACCAGTTTTTGAAGAATATTTCTATGAATCACTATCAGAACTTTATCAAGACAACGTCAAGTATTTAGAATTCAGAGGATTTTTACCGGATGTGTATGATATTAATGGACATATTTATTCAAAGTTAGAAGTTCTTGGTATGTACGTGCATACATTGAAAAGATTTCAAGAAGATCATCCTGATTTTTTCGGAGCTAGATTTATTTATGCACCCAATAGAAATGTCGATAACGCTACTATGGACGACTATGTGGATACATTTAAAAAAATAAAAGAGAAGTATCCAGATTTTGTAGCCGGTTTTGACTTGGTTGGCCAAGAGGATGCAGGTATGTAAAATGTTATTAATTTAGAAAATATCTCAAATCAAAAGCCAAAAAACCCTCTAGGTAACTTGAAATGACAGTGAAATTTTCAATTGATATGATTCTAAAAAACGGCTGACTCATTCAATAAAAATATCTGATCTCTAAACTATATAATAATAATATATGTTTATTCACTATAAATTACAAAGTATAACAAATGTAGATCAAAAATCGTAAATAAACACAATGCCCCACAGAAGCTGTAAAAAACAGCTTGTAAGTGGTATCTAAATTAAGTACAGCGACAAAATTAGTTACACTCACAACAATAGTAAACTTAGAAACAATAATGATAGTAGTAATATCACAAATAATACACAGTACAATCAGAATATATCAACAAAATATGAATTTAAAAAAAATATAATATGAAAAATTATAATATGAAAAATTAAAGGAATAAAGGAAATGAACCTGTACAACTACAGAAAAAAAGTAAGTATATTAAACTATTTAAGTTATTGAACACCGTAAACTCCAACCATCAGCCAATGTAACCATGTGTAGGTGTAGATACTTCTCACGTTACGATTTTCATATCGCAGAATTCTCTTTTCTGCTCTAAAATGAAGTGTTTTAGTTTCTTTTTAAATAATCGAATATTTTGGATGCTTTTAATATAATCTGGAATACGGTTGTAAATCTTAACGGAATAGGAAGAATATGTTTTCTGACAACTAGTTTTTATCATCCTAGGGACTGTATGGAAATGTCTATTCCTAGTATTGTAATTATGGATTGGTAAGTTGTATGTATTCTTTGATCTATGATATTCCACTGAAACGCATAAAAAGTATAGTTGTTTCAGATCCAATATTCTGCTTTCAGAATACAAAAGATCTGAAGAATAAAGGTTCGGTTTAGACATTATGATTTTTAGAAATCTCCTTTGGATTATATTTAATGGCAGCAGGTGAGTTTCCAACGCACTTCCCCAAACCTGAATTCCATATCGAAGATGGCTTTCTACCAATCCAAAATATAAATTGCGAAGATGTTGGCTAGAAATATACTTTTTCAAGTGCCTAAATTTATGCAAAATAAACTGTAATTTTTTTATTATATATTTAATATGACAATCCCATTTTAAATTTGTATCCAATATAACCCCCAAATATTTTATTTTGTTTGTTGGTTCAATAAATAAATCCTGATCAAACTGTGATATTTTCAGTGGATAAAATCGGTTATTAGATGAGTTGGAGCTAAGAATAGGCAAGTAAAAAGTTTTTTCAAAATTTATGGTTAATAGTTTACTATCAAACCACGACTTAATTAGCTTTAGGTCAGATTCAACTTTTAGCTTTAAATCATACCAATTACTGTCCTCATAAACAATTGCAGTATCATCCGCGTAACCAATTATATGACCAGCGCTATTTAAATAAAATAGATCATTCATGTAGAGATTGAATAACACGGGGCCTAATATAGTACCCTGTGGTACTCCGTATGTTATATCGCGTTCTTCACTAATAAATCCATTGATTTTGACGACCTGTTGTCGATGTGAGAGATAACTCCTGAATAGCTTCAAACAAGTATCCCGTATCCCGTAGTTCTCCAGCGTTTTTAATAGACTACTGTGGCTGACAGTATCGAATGCCTTCGCTAAATCCAAAAAAATACATAGGCACGTTCTATTCCGATTTAGAGCATCAAACATTTTGGTTGTTAAATTCAATAAAGCATTGTGTGCGGAACTGTTTTGTTTAAATCCAAACTGGTGGGACGATATCAACCCATATTTGGTTATGTATGAATCCAATCTTATTTTCAATATTCTTTCAAATATTTTTGATATATGTGGTACTAGTGATATTGGTCGATAGTTAATAGGAAGGGATTTGTCTCCATTTTCATAAATAGATGTGATTACAGATTTTTTGAATGCTTTAGGCCATATTCCCACCTTCATACACATGTTTATTATGTGTTGCAGCGGATCAAGGATATATGATTGTATTGCCTTTAGACGCTCAGCACTAATTTCGTCTATACCAGTTGCTTTTTTGTTTTTCAATTCATTTATAATTGACTTCACCTCAAATGTATTTGTTGGTAGCAAAAACATTGAATTTGAGAAAGAAACTCTATCATATACCCGCTGTCGGTTTTTGTCTATTTTTTCGGCCAAATGTTTCCCTACTTCAGAAAAAGTTAAGTTAAACTCATTCGCTATTTGAAGAGGATGGGTTAATGTATTTCCTTTTTGATCTTTAATATTTCCTATGTTAACTCGTGAATTGCTTGATCCACAAATATCTTTCACTACATTCCACAGTTGTTTGATATTATAGGAATTTTCGATAATTTTTGTAATATAATAATTCTTTTTTGTAGTTTGAATTAGAGCATTTAACTTATTTCTGTATAGTCTGTAATGTGAAAGTATATTACGATCATTCGGGCTTTTTTTGGTTAACTGAAATAAACGTTTCTTTTCATTTATGGACCTCAGTAGAGCATTTGTTACCCATGGCACAATTTTGGTATTTTTCCGGTTGTGTCTATTATAATAAAGGCACTTATCAATATTTTCTTGAATTATTGAAATAAATTTCGCTGTAGCATCATCTGGATCATAGCAACTTCTTATCGAATCCCAGATTCCCAAAATACAGGATTCCTTAAGGTAAAATTTGATTTTCGAATTTTTTATGTTTCATTAGCTCCTGCTTGAAAATAGGAAGCTCAATGTGTTTGGACATGCATTGCGAATTTGTATTCTAACTGAACATTATAAAGTGCGTTATTTGGATTTTGTTGCATCAGTAAATCAATATATCTAGTAATAGTTGATGTTAATAAGAATAAGTGCATGATTACTGTTAACTCGGTTCATATTTAATTATCAGAAGGTGCCACACCATAATGAGATGTGCGATATAATTTTCTTTTTTCGCTAAAAAATTTAGTGGACTAATAGTCCAGTCAAGATGATGTACATCCGTACTTGCAAAAGGTCCAGTCATTGTGAATTTTTTATATATTGTTAGGACCTAAATCAATATTAAAAAACCTGATTTGCAATTTCCAAAGTGCTGTGCGAGCGTCGGTGTACCCAAAAAACCATGAAATTATCGGACTTTTTTCAGTTGTGCTCAATATCCTAGTGTAGGAAGGGTTTGGCCGGTATAGCCATTCTACATACTTTTTAGGTAGATTAAATTTCCTACATTTTGAGTCCAGTGCGAGCTCTATAGAGCCATTGGTTCTCGAGGTATCGTTCTTCGAAAATAGGCAATCTTTTTCAAAACGTGAAATTTTCTCGAAATGGTCACTCATTTTGTGAAATACCTTATTATTGTGAGAAAAGCCGAATATGCTACAAAACAAACACCAAAACAGTGGAGTAACTCCGGCGCTACGCAAGTCACTCCAGCTACTAATTAACGTTCGATAAATCCACAGTAATTCCATTTGCTCAAAAGCATGTGTTGGGCAATGAGAACAAGAAGAGACGCCTAATAACTCTTCACTGTGGCGTCTTTCAGAAGGCGGGAGTAAAAGTGGGTATTGCCCAAGAAGATGCATATAGAGAGATCATCATGACGGCGCTTTCAAAAAGAGCAGTAGTCGATCGGGTCATCATAGTGGTACAAGACGTCGACCTGCTAGTTTCTCTCAACGGCTTAGGCGCTGAAGAGGCACACGTCTACCTTCAGAAACGCACGAATGGCTGCTGTCACTAATCTACGACCTCTTAGAACCACCAGGACTCCCAGCAATCGCCAGGAACGGTACTCATCGAGCATAAACCTCGCCCGTTTGCCACCGACGGAAGATCCCGCATGCCACCATGCAAGGTGCTACCTCCAAGTGCAGAAGTGGCGGGGTCAACTTGAATCCTACTGATTGGGGGTTGAAGCTGTCTTCTCAGAGACTCACCCCCATCCTCATCACCATGGATCTCGCACCTCCTGACCTTCTGCAAAAATTTTCATGTAAATTTAAGAAATGGTATTCTGGGAGCTGTTCGTATAGAAAGGCTGGGCTGTACTCCTCAATCCTCTGCCAAATTGTGCATTAATGTCCAGAATATGGAGATGTCCTAATTGATCATTTTACAGAACAACTACGTTCCAGATATATCACAGGTGTTACTTTTTCTATCATAGATGCATCACGAGGAAAGCATAACAGAGATATATCTGTGATGCTCCTATGTTCTACCTAAAAAGGGAGCGAAATTCCAGTCCAGTCGGATTAGATTTTTTACAACAAAAAACGTTATGAGGCATTTTTCCTGCAAAAACTTCTTGGGGAGGGTACGAGGATATTATATTATATGAATGCGGCAACGAGTTCGGTCTCAGTCATTGTTTAAATAATGAGAGAAAGTACAAAAATTGGTTTTTGCATATAACTATTGAACCGTTGTTGCTACCGAAAATTTACAGGAATATCAACTTATAGGTATTCAAAGCACCTACATAATGAGCCCGGTTGGATTAAGTTTCGTTAATTTGTTTACTTGTAATAAACAAAAAACCGCCAATTTCAGCCATTTTTTGTATGTTACATAATTCAGTTATTTTTGCTTCTAAATAATCGTAGTGCAACTTTTAATGAAGGTCTTTGTGTACTTAATAAGTGGTAAAAATTTTGGCTTGAAATATTAATAACTTTTTGTTCAATTCTATTTGTTGTGTAAAAAGCTGTTTCACAAAAATCAAATTGCCCCAGTCTACAGGCGTCGTACAGACTTCACGTCTCATTTTACTCGTAAAGGGTTGTAGTATAACGTACAAAGTTGTTTTAAAATGACGTTAAAGATGAAGTACTTTAAACAATTAATTTTGTGCAATAATTTTTTTTTAAATTAAATACACAAATTGATTAGTTGATTGCTATGATTTTTCTGCAAATTTACAGCCCTTATTTATCGCTCTACGATGCTCTGAAGCGGAAAATCATTGCGGCTTTGTTCATTATTATTATGAGCTCAAATTTACAGGTAGTCTACAGTAAGAGTTGAACTACAGTGTCAAACATTTGCGCAAAGATAAACGTCTTATATTTGGAAAAATAGAAAAAATTCGTCATATCTCAAGAACTAATATAAACCAATATAAAAGAAGACCTGTAAAATAGCACAGAATACTGATTTTAGTTCGGATACCGATACGTTTATGTATACGGAGAAGGGACGTAACAATGCGTTCAACGCATCTGCTAAGTCGTAACGGTTCTACACATGCGCAGTTCGTTACGGATACGGATACGTGAGAAATTTAAGGCAAGCTAAAAGTACCTAATAACTTGATTATATACTTATCTGTTATCTGATTTGTTTCTTTTTTATTTTCATACCTACACAAGAAATGAGAAGGAATGCACTATTTAGCAGTTATCTTTTCAGTTTTATAAACAAACAAAAAATATAAATACTCATACAACTGTTTAATGCTAGCATTGCGTTGCTGACATAACCTCGAAATTATTTTCCTTTTTGTACTAATCAAATTTATAACTGGTCTATGTATGCGAAACGTAACAAGTATAAGGTAAAAAATCTACTTCAATGTTATCTACAAGAATTTATATAGTATCGATACGTTTGCAATAAATATAGAACATGTTTTGTCTTAGAAACGTAGCGTAGACATAGACAGCACTATATAGTAAGACTTAAATACTATATCACAGCGACATAGATGGTTACTTGGATACAGACTGGGCGCCTCTCCCAACGTCCATCACAGCCATAGAGACATCATATTCGTGCAATTCCAAGCCCGGGCCATCTAAGGTAAAAAGAAAGGCATGATTTGGCATTTTTTGTGAATGTAATTTGTCCGTATAGTAGGTACCATGATGTTTGTACATGCCTTTTAGTATGTAGGTGTATAAAACAATTTTTGATGATGACTTAATTCCCGATAGGTAAATTATCTTCAACTTTTTTCATCAAACAATTTTTTAACAGTAACAAAAATAAATAAATTGCAACTTCGGATAAATAAAACCACAAAAAGACGTGAGAATACTGTTGAATGTTGAATGGACTGTAGATATATTTTTTTTGTTCAATTAAATATATTTTATTTCAAACTCAATACATAGACATATTATATTTCAAAATTATATTTTTGACAGTTGTTGACAATTCACTTTTTTACTTTTTTGTTATTTCGTCGGGAGACGTAACATGCCGGCCACCTTGAAAGTTATCGCTTTCAATTGGAAGAAGACAAATTCTGGTTACTGAGCGTTTGATAATACCATCTTGGGTCTTGATACTAACCACTCTAACCACACCGTCATCACCTGGGTGAATCTGAATTATGCTTCCCAGTTGCCACTTCATTGGAGGTAGATTATTGTCTTTTATGACAACTAGGATACCATGTTTGATTATTTTGGAACTGGTTGTTTTCCATTTTATTCGCGTTTGAAGCCCTGATATATATATTCTTTATACCAGCGATTCCAAAAATGCTGGACCAGTTGCTGAATATGTTGATATTTAGTAAGTCTATTGGTCGAAATGTCTTTCCAATTATATTCTGGAAGGGCTAATAATGGTCGTCCAATTAAAAAATGTCCTGGAGTCAGTGGCGAAAGATCTTCAGGATCGGAGGATAGTGGGGAAATGGGTCGGGAGTTTAAAACAGCTTCAATTTGTTGTAAAAGAGTACTAAACTGCTCAAAATCAAATTTATTCACACCGATGACTCGCTTTAAATGATATTTTGTGATTTTAATTCCCGCCTCCCATAGACCGCCAAAACTGGGAGAATTGGCTGGTATGAAATGCCATTTAATAAGATCTTTACTTAATTTGTATTGGATATTATTTGATTCAGATTTTAAAAAATTGAACATTTTTAGAATTTCGTTATTAGCTCCAACAAAGTTTGATCCATTGTCGGAATAGATATTTTGAGGTTTTCCTCTTCGCGATATAAATCTTTTCAATGTGGCCATAAATGATTCAGTACTTAAATCGGAAACTAATTCCAAATGAACTGCGCGAGTAGACATACAAATAAAAAGGGATATGTAACATTTTATAATTTTAGGAGATCTAGTTTTCCTATCTTTAATTAAAAAAGGTCCCCCATAATCCAGACCAACATTGATAAAAGGAAAAAATTGATTGACTCTTACAGTAGGAAGATTTGCCATTAAATATTCTGTGCATGTAGGTTTGACCTTAAAACAAGTAATACACTTGCGAATAATTCCTTTTGCTACATTGCGTCCTGAAATTACCCAATAATTTTCGCGAACCGCATAATGTAATGTTTGTGATCCGCAATGTAATAATTTTTCATGAGTATTTTTGAAAATTAAATTGATTAGCTGATGTTTTTGTGGAAGCAACAATGGATGAGATTTTTCAAATTCAAGTTTGGATTTCTCAATTCTACCACCTACTCTTATCAGTCCCTTATCATCAAGAAATGGGTTTAGCATCGATATATGGCTTTTATTGTTTATCGGCCTTTTATTTTGTAAATTTTGATAATCTAATGAGAAACATTCTCTTTGGACTAATTTCACTAATAATAATAATGCAAACTTCATCTCCTCAATAGTTAAATTCTTTGTACTAGTGGTAGTCTCGAATTACAATAAAATCGATAAATAAATCCAGTAACGGCTTGTAATTTTAATAATGAGGAATATTGATTAAAAATATTTAAAGAATTCAATGATAACGAAATATGACATAACTTCATTTCGGGAGGATTATTTGTTGAAAGAAAATTATTAAGATTCCATGTAGATACTTCTTGTTTAAAAAATGAGGGTCCATGCCACCATAACTTGGAATTAAATAAATCATGACAGTATGTACCTCGGGATAATAAATCTGCGGGATTTTGAGTTGATGATACGTGATACCAATTATTAATATTGGTCAGCTGTTGGATTTGTCCAACTCGGTTGGCTACGAAGGTTTTAAATTTTCTTGGTTCGCCTCGTATCCAAGATAATGTTATAGTAGAATCCGACCAACAATATGTTTCATGAAATTTTATATTTATTGATTCGCTGACCCTTTGGATCAATTCTGCGAGCAAAACTGCAGCACATAACTCAAGCCTCGGCAAGGATATTTGTTTTATTGGGGCTACACGTGTTTTTGCACACAAAAGGTTAGATCTAATTAGATCATCTGATCCAACGCATCTAATAAAGACACATGCACCATATGCATATTCTGATGAGTCCGAAAAACCATGAAGTTCAATTATTTTTGAATTAGAAAACAAAATTTGTCTGGGAATTTTATTATTTTTAAAATGAATTAAATCATCCTTGAATTGGCACCTTTTAGTGTATATATCTTGTGGAACAGTTTCATCCCAAGTTATCTGTAATTTCCACATTTCTTGAATAATTAATTTAGCTCTAATTAATAAAGGTCCTAGGAGACCCAAAGGGTCGAAAACTTGACATATTGCTGAAAGTATTGATCTTTTAGTTATTTGATTTTCATTTAAAGACGTATTAGTCATTGTATATATTATGGAATCAGATTGTGGATTCCACTGAATATCAAGTGTTTTATTATTTTCATTTTCACCTATTTGTAAAATATTTTTATCTAGTTTTTCAATAACGTTAATTTGATTTAGTATTGTCTTATCATTACTTAACCATTTTCTTAATTCAAATCCTGCAGACTGTAAAATTAGTGAAATTTGCTTTTGAATATTAATTAATTCTTGTCTCGTATTTGCTCCTGTTATCAAATCGTCTACATCAAAATCATTAATTATTGTTTTACTGGCTACTGGATGTATAATTTTATTTTCACAAGCTAATTTTTGTAAATATTTTACGCTTAAATATGGAGCCGAAGTGGTTCCATAAGTTACTGTATTTAATTCGTAACAATCAATTTCAATGTCACTTGATTCACGCCATAGAATTCTTTGGTAACGTCGGTCATCTTTATGTATTAAAACTTGGCGATACATCTTTGATATATCTCCAGTAATTACAAAATTATAAATTCGAAAACGTAAAAGAATGTCTAGCAATTCATTTTGAAGTTTTGGACCACTAAACTGAATCTCATTTAAAGATATACCAGTATCTGTTTTAGCAGAACCGTCAAAAACTACACGTAGTTTAGTAGTTAAACTCGACATTTTTATTACTGCATGATGAGGAATATAAAAATAATTACCTTCAAACGGATTATAATCTTTGTTTATTTTAGTCATGTGCCCTAACTGGAGATATTCCTTCATAAAATTTGAATATTCCAATTTTAAATTGGGATTTGCATTTAATTTTTTCTCAAGGGTCAAAAGCCTCCTTTTTGCCATGTGATATGATTCACCTAACTGTTCCTTTAAATTGTTGAAGGGAATTCTAGTAATGAATCGGCCGTTATCGTTTCTAATAGTGGTTTTTTCAAAATAGTCTTCGCAATATTTTTCAGAGGCTGTTAAAGGAAATGATTTTAATTTTACCTCTTCTGAATTCCAAAATTTAGTAATTTGATCATTTATTAAATTATTTTGGGTAACATTTAAACACGAAATAGTTTTGTTTTTATTCAGAGAACAAATATTGCCAGCTATAATCCATCCAAAGTGAGTTTTTTGTAAAATGGGTAATTCTGGACCTAATTTAATTTGTCCTATACACAAAAGGGACCAAAACACTGAAGCACCAAGTAGTAAATCTATTTCTCTACTTTCATGGAACTTGGGATCTGCTAATTTTAAATGTTGAGGAATATTAAATTTATTAATATGAATTGATTCTAGTGGTAATTTTTCGGTTATTACCGGTAGTACTAGACAATTTATGTTTACATTAAAATTATTGTAACATGATTTTATGTTAATGTTAACTTGTTTATTGATATTTTTTAAATTTTGACCGACCCCTGTAATTGAAAAATTTACTTCTTTTTGAGTCAAATTTAATTTTTTACAAAATTTTTCGGTGATTAAATTACTCTGAGATCCATTATCTAATAAAGCTCTACAATAATGAACGTTATTTTTGTTATCCATTATGTGGATTAAAGCAGTTGACAAAAGTACATGAGATGGTACCTCGTCTTGTGTAGAAGCATGATTTGTAACTGTTGGATCTGCAACGTTGCCGGACGCAGAGTCATCAAAATTTAATTCATTGGTATCAGATGTAACTGCCAATATTTCACCAGCTACTTTGTCTGATTGAATTGGTCTGCGGTCAGAATTTGAGAAATCCAAATGTAATAATGTGTTATGAGGCTTGTTGCATTTTTTACATTTGTGAACATTACAGTTCCATGAAGCGTGGTTATCCTTTAAACAATTTAGGCATAATTTAAATTTTTTGATTTCCGCTATTATTTGATTTATTGATAATTTTAAAAACTGTTGACAAGTATAAATGACATGATCTTTACTGCTGCAGTAGAAACATTTATACTTATTTGATATCGATGTATAACTATTAAAATTTTTTCTTTTAAATTGATTATTTGGTTGAGAATTAATATTTTGTGGCTGTTTATAAGAATGCTTTTTTGAATCAACATTACTCAGAATTTTAATTCGTTCCTTTAAGAAATTATTTAAATCGTTTAATTCAGGTAACTCATTTTTATATTTATATGATTGCCATTCTCTATTAGTTATATTATCAAATTTATTGGAAATTATTTGAATTATAATTCTATCCCAATATTCGGTTTTTTCTCCTAAATTATTGAGTGAACGTGAATGTTTATTAAATTCCACATATAAACCTTTAATCTCTACATATGATTCTTTACTTAAATTGGAAATATCTAGTATAGCTTGAATATGGTCATGAATTAATTGAGCTTTACTTTCATAATTGTCAATTAATGCTTGCCAACCTACTTTATAATTGTCTTCCGTTACTTGTATGGCTTGTAAAATATCTGCTGCTTCATCTTTGCATGCCATTTTTAAATAATAAAAATTTTCATACTTAGAAAGTGAATCATCTGAATCGATTAAGGCCACAAATGCATCTCGGAACTCTAGCCAAGTACCTGGTTTTCCTTTAAAATTTGGCAACGTTATTTTAGGTAAAGCGATTCGACTACGCGCATTATTATTATTAGATCTTGAGCTGCTAATGCTACCTTCAGCAGGGTTTAATTCTTTGTTTGAATTAATATGATCGATATTAGTATTAAAATTTTGAATTAAAGATTGTGCATCTGCTAAATAATCATAATAATCATCTTCAAATTGGTTTCTTTCGTAAGCATTAGTAACTTCCCGCTGATCCTCTACACTGTCGGAACTTTCAATTTGGTTTTGAATTTCATTGAACTCTTCTAATATCAATTCAAATGTTCGTAATCTAGTTGTTAATCGTGAGATTACTTGTTCTGTTAAATTATCTTTATCTATCGCATCAAAATAATTTTTAAATCGAGTCAATTTTGATTTAATTTGACCACGGGCAATTATTAGATTCGCCATTTTACACAAATTGAACCTCGTTAATATGTTTAAGAAAGCTAATGATTTGTTGGATAGTAATAATAGGAATAATTGGGATAACTTACAGGAAGTTGAAGATCTTTCTTTTCTTGGCACTGAATCACTTTATTTATGATCGGTTGTAAATTTAATTGTTTATTTATATTTTATTTATTACTTCTGGACTGGAAATCCGGCTCGAAGGACCAATGTTGAATGTTGAATGGACTGTAGATATATTTTTTTTGTTCAATTAAATATATTTTATTTCAAACTCAATACATAGACATATTATATTTCAAAATTATATTTTTGACAGTTGTTGACAATTCACTTTTTTACTTTTTTGTTATTTCGTCGGGAGACGTAACAAATACTTTATTTGCATTTCTTCCCAGAACTCACTTATGAATGTTTTTGGTGATCTGTCGTTTTTGCTGGGCCTACAGATGGTCTCAAATAATTGAATTTACTACAACTTCATTTTTTATAATATTTGACGTGGGATGCGTGTTGTAGAAGATATTTCACAAAATAAATGATCATTTCGAAAACAATTCACTTTTTGGAAAAAATTGCCTATTTTTGATTTCCGGGCCATTTACAAGTACGACCCCCTTTTCATGTTTAACTTTATTGGACTATAGCTGCGGTTTACCACATCTACAAACTATTTGGAAATCTTCACAACCGCCTAGATTTGACGGTTCTTCACAGGGCTACAAAAACTATCACTGTCGATGGAGAAGAAGAAATTTAAATACGTCTTCCAGTAAATCTAAAGCACAGTACGTGTCAATTAAATTTGTCAATAGAGATGTACCAATCGTCCATTTTTAGAATGATGAAAAGAGAAAAACTATATCCACATCATCACTTCCGTTCATAATCTTGTTGGTAAAATTGAAGAGCCAAAGATCAGTAATCAAAAGAGTCCCAAAAGCTTCAAGGGCTCTATGTGCCTCAACGCTATCTAATCTGATTGAAGAATGCATAAGACAAAATTTTATTACTGCCTGGGAGAATCTATTGCTTTTTCCGTATAATGTTTTGAGTCTTCCTTCTAGAAATTCTAATAAAAAAGTATCTCTCTCTACTATAATCAAGAATGATATAAAAACTTTTGAATATATAAATCATCATTCAAATTTCTCTGATCAACAAAACAGAAATTTCTCAGTTCGGAAAAACATAAATTCATCAAAAAATAGTGAAATTAAAAATGTCATTAATAAAGTTTCTGACGGCGACTTGACATCCGCAATCAAAATCTTAGCTTCAGATGACAGTTTTGCTGATGTCAGTGCAGCCACATTAACAGATTTAAAATCGAAACATCCTGTAGAGAAACTTAATAGTACGTTCCCTACTCTGATTTCGGAACCTATTCCTTTTCTCATAACAGAAGAATTTGTGAGTAGCGCAATAAACTCTTTTAAAACAAGTTCTGCTGGTGGATTAGACTCTTTAAGACCTTCACATCTACATGATTTAATAAGTTACAGTGCTGGCCCTTCAGAAAAAAATCTCTTATCATCTTTGTGTAAATTATGTATTTTTATTTTAAATGGCACAGTAAACATCAATATTCGTCATATTTTATTCGTTGCGTCACTATTAGCTTTAACTAAAAAGCAGGAGGTATCAGACCAATTGCTATTGGTACAGTTTATCGTCGTTTAGAAGCGAAAATATTTTGTTCAAACATCAGAGACAAATTAGGATATTTACTTCATCCATTACAATTCGGTTTCGGGTCGAAAGGTGTTTGTGAAGCAGTTGCACATGCAGCAAGACGTTACGTCTCTAATCATCCAGACGTTAATAATAAAGTTTTTCTGAAAATTGATTTTAAAAATGCTTTCAATACAATTCATCGCGATCATTTATTAAAACTTGTAGCAGATATTCTACCTGAAATTTTTCCTTTCATCATTCAATGTTATCGATTCCCTTCATATCTTTTATTTGGCGAAAACATCATTTATTCGAAAAGAGGCGTCCAACAAGGGGACCCTTTGGCACCTCTCCTTTTTTGATTATCGATACACAAACTTATTAGCAACATTGACACATAATTCAATGCTTGGTACCTTGATGATGGTTCTTTAGGTGGTTATACTAATTCCGTGTTCAAGCCTCTTGTCTATATTATAAACAATTCCAAGGATATTGGTCTTGAACTCAATTTCAGCAAATGCGACTTATTTTTCTTAGAATCACCAAATAATCTAACCATTCATAAATTTAATTCTGTAGCACCAGGCATAACAATTACCAACAGACAAAATTTATTTCTATTAGGTGCTCCTTTATTATAACGAGAAAAACCTACAAACCCTCACAAGTGCTCGTTATAGGTATGCGGGTTGTCTCACGTGGTACAACCCGTGCTCGCCAGTCGACTAGCTTCGAGTGGAAGAAGGGGTGGATTCTTCAAATGATTATTAAGTATACAAAAAGGGCGCCAGAGAAGTTTTGGCAAGCACCCAAGACTTCCTAAGTTAGCCCACAACTCCTCAGTGGGTTAACCACACTCACTACACACTCCAAAGGTTAAACTGATAGGTAAATTATCATAAGTAAATAAAAGTCAGCAAGTACACCCTGATTGAAATTTTAATTAGTCTTGTTGGACCAAAGGTCTCTTTTCAAAATATTTGTTACAATGTCACTACAACAATATCGCAAATAATGTCTGAGCTCAGCTGAAGGCTGTAAACACAGGATGTAGATGGGCTGAAGGCCGAAATCTACATAAATCCAAAAAAATTCCTAACTACCTTGTCAGTTACAAACAAATAAATAACTGTCGAGCAGATTCTATAGTTCTAGGGAAACGACCAAATAGTTCATGTACAATATCTCAAAAATACCACGATAATATATATATATATATATATATATATATATATATATATATATATATATATATATATCAAAAATCAACAATGTACAATTACAAGGGTTCACCCTTCCGCAAATTATACCAATATCAATATAAATTATTGCATAAACCTAAAATTTAAATAGCAATCGCGTTTAGCGTTGCTAGCGAAAATACAATTCAAAATTATGAACGGTGCAAATTATCTTCACAAAATTTGTCAGAAATAGGCAAAAAAAAATAAAACCACTAAATAACGCAATACCAGGTACGTACCGTAGTGTCTTAGCGTGTTTTTAAACTATGAGCAAAGATTTCAAATTTTTAAATACAAAGTACCAGTGTAAGCAAGATTATAATAATTGTCGCAAAAAGAAATGAATCTTTAAATGTAAAATGGTAATATGTGACGCATAAAGGTGAATGTACTAATGAAAATGATGAATAAAAAGGAAAACTATTCACTTATCCTTTTCCGGAACCAGAACAGGAACTGATGTTGCTCCAGACTAATCCAGTCCTCCTGGAATCTGGTCACACTGACCCATTGAATTCTAATCAGTGAGTTACAAAAAAAAACCTAAAATAGAGAAACGAATTAGCCTCTACATAGGGTTTACATTTTACCCCGGTCAAATTTTCGACGTACCCCCGTAATATCCCATCATACTGACTATATTAACAATACCCGAAATTCGCAAATAATCATACCTCATGACTTTTAATTGTATAAAAGCCACCTACTCCGAGAATAAAAACTATATGACTGGTTTTTTTCCGCTTAGCAAAAAAACTACGATACCAATAAAAACCCATAATATAAAAACTACGTCGTTGGACACATCCCTGAATATTTATACAACCCCCGTGATATATTCTTATTTCAACAAAATATAAAGCAATGAAGAATATGAATTAATAGGAATTTATGAAATACAACGAAACTAACCCGCGGAATCCAGATTACATTCTCCAATAAATTACGAATCAAAGCAAAATTTCTACGTTAAATTACCTACAAAACTGATAATTCCGAGAAAGTATTTTTCAACCATTTACCTTGTTAATGAATCCTTCTAGCTAACGCCGTCTACGGAAAATTTACCACCAATATACAATTCCTGTAAATCCTTAAGGAACCCACAGTCATCGACCGTTTTTGGTTCATATACTTATCGGGTCAAAGCTACCAGCTGTTGGTTCCAGCCGTATTTTTCTTTCCCTACGACGAAATTGTCGGTTTTTCTTATCGACTTCTAATGGCTCCCAGAGCACATGCAAAATTTTTTAAAGTTAATAACGTGTGTGTACACTTCGACGGCAAATGGAGGACTGACCACGTCTCGCATACCGTGCTTAGGATTCTATGTCTCGACAAGCTTGCCAATCGTTAAATTTACGACGGCTCGGCGAATTTTTCGCGTTACAACAAATCCTATACATATTGCTTAATACCTTTTCAAGAATTGCCTATTGATTCCAAAATTAACATATATCTTAAGATGTAGTCCGACCTGGTTACATAATGATATCTTAATTAATTTTGACAATACCATTCGTCTTTCATTAGAGTCATTAATTAACATTAAATTAGAGGACCTTTCTTGGAAACAAGCTTCACTACCTGTTTCATATGGTGGTTTAGGAATTCGCTCAATCGTTTCAATAGCTCTTCCTTCTTTTTTGGCATCATTAAATAGTTCAAAAAATTTAATTAATTACATTCTGCCTATATTTTTCCACGCACAAGACCCTTTATTACTGGAGGCAGAAAATATTTGGTTATTAAAGTCTAACAAAGTTGTACTCGATGATTATGAATCCTTTCAAAAATCCTGGGATATTTCTTTATTGAACATTGAAAAAGAAAATCGGCTTCAGAAAGCTATCAATTTACCAGACAAGGCTCGTTTGAATGCAGCATTTTCAAAGGAATCAGGAGCATGGTTGAACGCTATACCGTCGGCCCCATTAGGTACGCTTTTAGATGACGAAAGTTTCCGTATTTCTATTGGTCTCCGTTTAGGTTGTCAAATTTGTGTAAAACATCGCTGTCGTTGTGGGGCTGATGTTGATGAATATGGTAGACACGGCCTAAGAAGCCAATTAAGTGCTGGCCGTTTTTCACGTCATTCTGCATTAAATGACCTAATCAAACGAGGCCTGTCATCTGCAAAGATTCCCTGGTCGTTGGAACCGTTAGGTACTTGCCGCGACGACGGTAAACGTCCAGATGGTATGACCCTCATTCCATGGCAACGCGGCAGACCAGTTATATGGGATTTCACTTGCACTGACACTTGGGCTCCGTCCTATGTCCGATACACATCTACTTCCGCGGGCGCTGCAGCTTTACAAGGCAAAACTTTTAAAATCTATACATACAAAAATTTGGAAAACATTTACATTTTTATTCCTGTGGCAACTGAAACCTGTGTTTTCGGTCATGAAGCTTTAAAATTCATTAATGAAATCGGTAAAAAAATATCAGTAGAAACCAATGATTCAAGAGCAACTATGTTCTTTATACAACAAATAAGTAATGCAATTCAAAGAGGAAACGCTTCTTCTTTTCTCGGTACGTTTCCCCGTTCTAAGCCTCTAGAAGAACTTTTTATGAAACCTAATTATAAGAAACCTAATTCTTCTACCACTGTCAAACTTTCTCACATTAACGACCCTAAAACATGTGATCTTTCCTTTTTCCGAAATTCTCATTTAACATCTTCATCCTCTTCTTCAGAGTGTGTGCCTTCTGATAATACATGCGTTGACAATTTAATAAATTATGTCTCCAACAAGCTTTTGGGCCTCAGTGTACTAAAAAATATAGATAACCACCAGCCAGATGATGTCCCATTCATAGGAATACCGAAGAAGATGACTATGTTAGAAAATGATGCGATTTCTATATGCAAAAAATTATCTTTGACCAAAACAAAATATAAAACTGATTCACCCCAAATAGAGTTGGAGACATCAAATAAAAAGGTGAACGATCAAATGGAAGTTATTTATACTAACAGTGTGGCATACTCTAACAATACTAATATAGACAATTTGTATGATGAAGATGATAACGGAAATCAAACATCAGTAGTCGATTTGAGTAAAAATTTTATTGACATACTCTCCAGAGCAGTAATAAATGGTACTAACCTCGCCAATAAGACAACTGAGGCTAGATCCAAAATATCTGATGTGACCATTAGAGTGAAACCAATAGTACAAAATATATATCAACCGAGTTAAAAAATCGAGTAATAATTTTCCGCTGACCAAAAAAATGTCATTGACTCCAACAAGTGTCAAAATAACTGCGATGCTTTGCAGTCAAATTCAAAATTCGAAGAGAATGAAGACGTAGAAAAAAGTAATGGTTCAGAAGTCGATAGGGTCGCAGTAACTGAGGAATCAATAAACATCAATTACCTTCCTAAAAATAATCCTAGTGTTAACAACTTCTCCTCATACATTACATTTTCGATTAAAGATTATCAGAAAGGGAATGATACTCAACAAGAACAATAGGACACGTCTGAAAATGATGTACATAACAAGGAGTATATTAACAAAGTGAACCAGACCAATGATCTATCGACATCATCCAAACTTTCAGTAGCAAACAACATTAATTCAAATTCCTTATCACGCCGATCAAGTGAGAAAGACAATAATAGAATCCGAGATTATTCGTACAATGATAGTAGTTGCGAAATAGCTTTTAACAATATTTCCACAATCAGATCCATAAAGGGTATTCCCCAAGAATCTTTGGGCCTCAAAGGCCTCAACAATATTGGTAACACATATTTCATGAATAGTATTATCCAATGCCTATCAAACACAAGGTGGCTATTAGAATATCTAAAGAAAGACGCATACACAACAGATATTAACATAAACATATCTATCATGAAAGGAGCACTAATCAAAGCATTCGCTGAAGTTAGTTATTCAATAGCTTTGGTCTGAAGACGGTTCAGACAAAGTGGTTAATACAGTATCATTGAAAAGTCAAATTCAGCGATTTACTTCAAGGTTCATGGAATACACTCAACATGATGCACAGGAGTTTCTTCGTTACCTATTAGCAGGACTTCACGAAGTTGTCAACAAGGTATATGAATAATCAAAGCCCATATTAACAGAAATTGATGAAAAATTTAGTGATATCGAGAAAGCACAAGAATTTTGGTTAAGATATACGAGAATGGACAACTCCAAGATTGTGAGTAACTTTGTCGGTCAATTAAAATCAAATGTCAAGTGCACACACTGTGGTCACTGTTCAGTTACCTACGATCCCTTTTGGGATTTATCCCTTTCGATACCACAAAGACCAGGTCAATTACGACTTTCACAATGTTACGATTCGTTTACAAGAGAAGAAACACTCGACGGTAATGAGAAACCAACTTGTTCGAAATATAAGGAACGAAGACGATGCATTAAATCATTCTCAATTCATAAATTTCCGATAATATTGGTTATTCACCTGAAGCGCTTTTCGCAAACAGAAAGATTTAGTGGAAAACTTAATGTTTGAATAGATTTTCCTATAGAAGGGCTTGATATGAGCCATTACGCGGCTGATAATGTGACACCTTGTATGTACAACCTCTACGCTATATCAAATCACTGTGGAACCACTTATAATGGTCACTAGACAGCATTTTACCGACATCCCTACACGGGACAGTGGCACGAATATAACGATTCAAGAGTGCTATTAATATCGTTGAAATCTTTAGTCAGTGGAGTGTGTGTGTGTATGAAAAGGAGGGTTGGCATTGGACAGAATCCGTTTGCCATAGAAATGGTGTTAAATTAGGTCCTAATATATTTTCCGTTTAAATAATTTAGATATCAAGTTTGCTTTCTCTGAGAAAAGTGATTAACTGATCTAGGACATTTTTATTATTCATACTTAGCAGAGTGGTTAAATTAAAGGGGTTGAGCTATATTTCTGTTGGTGATGAAACGTAGAAAGTTAGAACGACTACTGCTATATTTTCCACATGAAAAAAGTATGTGGTTCAAGTCAGCAATGGATTCGTTGTCGCATGAACAGATGTTCGTTTCTGCTACACCAATTCTGTGAAGATGTGCTGGGAATTTAGCATGATTCAATTTTAACCTGGGAATAGTGACAGAGTACGCTCGACTTACAGCATAGTCATCAATGTGTGGGACGCAATTCGGTAAGGTTGGATGTATTAAAGTGTAATGATTGTTAGATTTTTTGGTAAATTCTATCCAACTCTTTTCCCAACATTTACGTGATTCAATTTTTCCTTTGTTAATTATGTCACTAAAATCGTATTTACCTATGACGTTCGGTAATTTAGTGGCTTCCTTGGCTAAAGAGTCAACTTTGACATTCCCCAAAATACCTGCATGACCTTTCACCCAGATGAAAATAACTATGTTCCCCTATATGGACAGCTTGTGGAGAAGTTTCTTAATGTTACAAATGTTTAGAGATGTAGATAACTTTTTGTGGGATAGATTGCTAATAGCTTCAAGTACAGATTTGGAATCGGACATTATTAATGCATTTTGCGTAAGTTTTTGTTTGATTAACCACTGTAGTGCTTCTTCGATTGCAAAGATTTCGGCAGTGAAAATGGAACAAGTATCTGAGATTTTATATTGAAGTTTAGTACTGGTATCGGAGATATAAACGGCCGAACCAGTACCGCTTGTTGATTTTGAACCGTCTGTGAAGATTTTAAAGAAGCTATCATATTTATTGATTATTTCGTTAAGGCGAGATTGGATAACAGTGTGGATTTCGCTGTAAGTCGGAAATATGACTCTTGGTCCGAAGGTGATGTCTGAAAATTCAAGTTCAAATATGGGAAGTTTTTTATGAGGTGTGATCAGATCAATGCATTTATTGAAAATAACATATGCATCCGCCAAGGGTGGACTATTTTTTTTGTTCCAATATTTATTTGTTAAATTTCCTATAGACAGTTGAGGGACTAATTGATTAAGGATATTGTTATAATTGAAAAACTTTAAGTAACATAGTTTTTTAAAAGCTAAATAATTTCGTCTGATACCTAAAGGGGGCTCTCTTGCCTCTGCAAGAATGGCTGGAGTGGGCGATGATTTTAAGGCTCCAATGCATATCCTTATAGCACTATATTGTACTCGATCAATTTTTTTTAAATGTACATTTGCAGCAGACCCATACAGGATACAGCCATAATCAAGTATCGACCGAATGAACAGGAGAGCGATTTTAGGATCAGCTCCCCATTTAGTTTTTGTGACACATTTCAACATATTTATCCCCTTTTCAGCTTTACTCTTGAGATGGTTTATGTGGCTACCCCACAGAAGTTTATTATCTAGTACAACGCCTTAATATTTGTATTCTGTTTTGATTGGTATTTTGAGACCACTCAGAGTGAGCGTATCAGTGAGGTGCAATCTGTGTCTAGTAAAAAACATAACAGCTGATTTTTCTGGAGAAATTGTTAAGGCGTGATCACTAAACCATGTCTTGAGGCAATATACAATATATTTCAGTACTTTGACACATTGATTATAGTTATCCTGTGTGGTGTAGAAACAAAAATCATCAACGTATTGTATGCATTTTACATCCGAATCAAAGATATTATGTTAACTATAAGTATATACATTAAATAGGAGAGGACTGAGAGCCGCTCCTTGAGGTAATCCGTGATTGGCAACCCTTGGTCCATGCAATACATTATTATTGTCTTTAATGTATATTTTACGATTGCGAAACAAGTCTACAATGTGGTATGAAATCTGAGGATGAACGTTTAATGAAATTAAACTTTCAGTGAGAATGTTCAGATCAACCGAGTCATATGCGCCTTTTAAGTCCACAAACAGACAACCGACGTACAAGTTTTTCGAGAATGAATATTGTACATCTGAGACTAATTGGGAGACAGCTTCCATCGTTCCCATTCCACGTCGACATCCATACTGCGAATGTGGTAGTTTCGAATTGTATTCTAAATACCATTCCAACCTAGCCTTTATCATGCGTTCAAACGTTTTCATAATACAGGACATGAGCGAGATTGGGCGATAAGAAGATATATTATTTGGGTCCTTTTTGGGTTTTAAAATAAGAACAATGATAGTTTCTTTAAGCTCATCAAAGACGCGGCTATTAAGCCACCATTTATTAAAAATATCTCATAGTGCATTCTTAGCTATCGATGGTAAAAATGTGAGCATTTTATAGGTGATATTATCACTGCCGGGCGCCGTTCCACGGTGAGATAAGAGAGCAGATTCCAATTCTGATAAGCTGAAATGATTACAGGGAAAATTGCTAGAGTGAGTTATTTTTGTTGTGCTGGTTAATGTATTACTAGCAGTAGGAGGAGCAAAATAATCTAGTAACTTATCTATCATCTCTGTGGATGTATATGATTGCGAATTACAATATTTTTTGTTTGAATTTTTTTTGATAAAATTCCATATTTTATCGATAGGTGTATTTTTATTTAAATTGTTGAGAAAGTCCTTCCAACTGTTCATACTTTTGGTCTTAAAAAGAAGTTTAGTTTGGGATTCGATGTTTTTGTACTTGAGGTAGTTATCCCAGTTGGACAGATTTTTATATTCAAGTAGAGCTTTCTTTCTTTGTAAGACCTTAGCTGAACATTCTTCGTCCCACCTAAGGGGGTGAGGGGTTTTTATGCAGACTGGCTGGTTTATTTTCATTGATGATGAGGCCGAGTCAGAGATTATATTTATCAGTTTAGAGAGAGACATATCATTACCAGTTTGAACTAATAAGTGGTTTTTGATTAGGCTTGAAAATAGTGTCCAGTCTGCAGAAGCGACATTCCATCTGGTTGAAGGAGAGATGTTCTGGGGAGTATAATTAGTATTATATTGTAATAGAATTGGGAAGTGGTCTGATCCCAAGGGGTCAGGAAGTACTGACCATTTCAATTTACTTACTAAATTGGGTGATGAAACTGAGAGATCGATTGCAGATTTATTTTGTGTGGGCCTATTAATTTTGGTAGGTGATCCATCATTAAGTATTATGTAATTGGTGTTGTTTAAGGCGTCAACAAATCGTGTCCCACAGACTTGATCATCAGCAGAACCCCAGAGGGTGTGGTGGCAGTTGAAATCTCCACAGAATATGGTATAGCCATTGAACTGTGAACATAGGTTTTCCCAGTCCTTCACGCTAACATTATATTTTGGTGGTTTGTATAAAGATACCAAGGATAAGTTCATGTCTTCAATGAATACAGCGCATGTTTCGATATTATTACTAAAATTCTGTTTAATAGATTTGATTTTGAATCTTATATTTTTGGATATTAGAATGGCAACGCCCCCCTTGCCATCAATTCTGTTATTTTGTATACTGTTATAACCATATATATATTCATATTAACACCTGGTTTTAGCCAGGTTTCACAAAGTATAAGAATGTCAAAAGTTTCATGAGATAGCAGGTTCAATAAATTTGGTTTACGTTTATTTATAGAAGCTACATTCCATTGAAGTATTTTCAATTGCCTAGTAGCTTGACTCATCGCTAATACTGACGGTATCAATTGTATCGAATTCTAAGGCCGTAGCTATAAAATCCCTAGTATTTGAGTCTGTGAGTGGGTTGAGGTGAGTTGAAGTACTAGATTTTAGATCGAAATTAGTATGGATGAAGTTAATGATATTTTCTATGACTTTCTCTTTATATTGAACAAAATTATCCCTGTGAGGGTTTGGAATAATGGGAGTTGTTTTAGATGCCTTTGGTACATCTGTTTTTTTTAGGAAGTTGGGGGGGGGGGTGTTATGGGAGGGGTAGAGGCTTCACGTTTTTTTGAGGGTGCAGTTGGTTTATGTAGCATATATGCGGGGGGGATGTACTGTGACTGCGAAGTTACAGGTAGAGGAGGGAAATTTTGTGTATTATTAAAAACTGCAAATCTGTTATTCGTTGTGATTTTTGAATATGAAGGATTGTTAACTATGGTTTCGGCTTCTTTAAAAGAAATATTTTTAAACGCCATTTCTCTTTTGATGTTATGTTGTTTTGTATACATAGGGCATTCTTTGGATATCGTAGGGTGATTGTTGGTTTGGCAATATATGCAAAAACTGCCAGGATTTGGGCATTCTGAGTCCTTGGTATGTACTTCAGTACATATTTGACATCTTTTTGATTTTGATTTACACAATTTGGCTGTGTGGCCATATCTCAAACAGCTATAGTATTGCACAACCGGGTGAACATAAGGCTCCACGGAAAATGAGGTTAAATTAATTTTTTCTGGAATGAAGTTTCCTTCAAAAGTGACAATTATTAGTTGACGATCAACAAATTTGATTTCACCTTCACCATCCGTGACCCTTCTCTTCATACGTTGAACTTTGACCACCTTCATATTATCGCATTCAATGTTTTTGAGTAAACAATCTTCAGAAAAAAAAGTGTCTACCCATCTCACAAGACCTTTGCGGTGATTATAGAATGTGGGAATGTACGCAACCAACTGATTTTTTTCCATGATTTCATGGCCTACTAATGAATTCGCTATATCGTAGTTTTTAAAAATTACTTTTACTCTACTTACTCCTACCGATATTATATCTACTATGTTTTGTTTAAATTTGTCTTCAGTTAACAAAAAATATCCTATTTTCATTGGAAATAACCTGCCAAAGTTTTTGTTCAAATGCTCTACGAAAACATAAAACGGACCTTTATCTTTAATAGTGTATCTATTTGTTAAATTGAATAATTTTAAATCTTTATAGGAATCTTTGTTATTGATAGTGTCCATGTCGTCAGAATTATCGGGCGGCCCTGGGCCGCCCGTATTTGTGTTTATAATTAATTATTTAAACTTGTCTTTTCAAGAACTCGTTCCAGAACAAAAAATTGTAAATAAAAATAGAAAGAAAAAAGTTAATGTGATAGAATCACGAGGTATTTCAATTAAATTATGACTAACCGATAATGTACCTAATGTGAAAATTAACTAAAAATAGGTGTACTTATCTAGAAATGATGTCCTAGTCAGGCACACAAAACACGTGTAAACAGTTCGACTGCCAATACACAACTGTTTAGTCAGTGGAGAAGCATATGTTCTCTTCTATGAACAAGATGACACAAAATCCCACCTTTAAGTTTAATAATTTTTTTATTAGTGTTTAAATTGTATATTTTAATTGTGAATCAATGTCTTATTTGTTTTTTTTTTCTGCAAAATTTATTTATAAATTAATATATACATTGTATCCTTTTAAATATAAATAAAATGTGCTTGTTAGTTATTAAAAAAATTTATTATTAAAAATCCCCAGATTGTCTAAAATTTGCCCTATTTTGGCCAACAAAATGTTAGCATACATTTTCTTGATACGTCCACAGATGAGCCTACATTTACTAGACTAGGAAGTTTCAATCATTTGTAGACGTCTGGAAATCCACATAACACAAGAAGAAAACATTTTCAGCATGTTTTTAACGTTATCATTTGGTGTGGACTAATATCTCAAATTTATTTGGTTATTTAGATCAGCCACGTGAGTCAAATGGACCTCTCCATTTAGATGTCCTTTAAAAAGATTCAAGCGAATTACCAGAGTATATAACTACCACCCAACTTGTATAAAAATATATAGTCACCAACACATGCCAGCAAATACTCCTGATTATAATCCTTTGGATATTTCAATAAGATAGCAAATGTGAAGAATAGTTGACAAATAAAAATTGAAAATATAAAAAAGCCGCAAAAGCGAGGAAAAATAAACGGTTTTAAAGATTAAAAATAACTTTTCCGCATCTCTGAGATGCCCCGATTAATATTCTATCATAAAATTGTCACCTGTATACACTTCGGGGGATGTATCGTGTTATAGTCTATATAGAAAAGACAAGGAGTAATAAATCATTCATTTGAGTAGATTTCATAGACGTACCAAAATATATTTTAAGAGGGTATACCGTAAGGTACATTTTGTATTGAACGAATGAGTTGCAGCTGTGCTAAAGAATATACGATTTAGGTCAGAGGTAACATGATGTACTAATTTTAATAAAAAAAGTGTTAGAGGTAGAGGTCATTCGGAAGCAAAAAATGTAGTTCATTATAAAAAAATTGTACAACTTCCTTAGGACTAAGATACATAATACCGAAATGTACTTTTAAGTATTCGCCAATTACAGAACCTTTCTGTCTGTACTCTTGTACCAAATGAAACTCCTGAATCTTACGAAACCAAGCTTGACAGAGATAAAATTTACAACCAAAAAGAATTTGATCTCTGCCAAAACATTCATATATAGCGTTATGAATGCTTAGTTCAAAATCTACTACGACTTCTTTAGGTTGAAAATTTAAGCCTACTTCTTAACATTTTTGTCTTAAAATTAAAAACAAATTTGAATATGTTTGACTTGATTTGTCCGGCAGCAAACAAAAAACAAGAGGTACGTAATAGCAGTTTTTAAAACCATGAATGGTAAACATTTGGTAAAAAAAAGTTGAACAGTATTTAAAAGTCCCATCCATCAAAATACAATCCGAATTACATAAAAAATTAAGGTTGGAAAAACAGGAGAACACAATAATTTTAAATACCTGGTCTGCTGTTAATAGAAATTCCTCTTCTCGGTTCGTTCGTAATTGTAATTCACGAACACTATTAAATACTTCTTCCTGATTTTTAGGCAATAGTGTAAGTGCATCAACATCCTTCCCCTAATCCCCTAAATATCGATCAAAACAATCAAGATTTCTTCAAAATATTTAACTCAAGAAATCTTTGAAACCTTTCAGAAATATACATAATTCTATGGGCCTCCGATTTTATCTATTATAAACCCTGATGATTCTAATAGGATTAAACTAAATGGTTGCGGCACAGTTCGAACATTTCAGTAATCCTCAAATTGATACAAGTCAGGTAAAATTTTATTTTGTGGCAGAGTTCGGATATGCCCGTTTATTCATAATATTTTTTATTTGTATTACTCCTATATGTAGTGTTTGGGGAATTTTTCTCAGAAATTTTAAATGGCAAGTGGCCTACTGTAATCGGCTTAATACGATTACACCTATTTACAGATTATTCGATTATTGAGAGGGATTTTCCAAACAACCCAGTTTTCTTAGAAACATTATCGGGAATATTATTTTAAAAGAAAGTAGGTACATTAAATCAGTACTTAGTATTAGTTCTTTGAGTAAAGTTGTATGAAGTTGTATGGTTGTCATAATATTGTAAACAGTTGGAATATATTTAAAACATTTGTTGAATGTTAATTGTGCAAGTACCAAGCTATGTCGATAAGCCAAGGACCATCTAAACGACCAAAAACAGGTCCATTATCTTTAAATGAAAAAACTCTGATATTGAATTGTTATATATCATTGAAAAACAAGGATCCAAGTGCAAGTGTTGATGATATTGTGGAATTAACGGCTGCTATGTTGTGTGTTGCTAAATCAACAATTTATAGATTACTAAAAGAAAGCAAGAATGGAACTGTTCAACCCCCTAAAACTCCTTCAGGCCGAAAACCAATTGAGATCGATGAGTCATTAAAACAAAGACTAAGGCGTTAAGTCCATGGATTTTACTTACGAAAGGAAATTCCAACACTTGACAAAATTATGACATCAGTGCAAGAAGATACGGACTATCCAAAATTCTCCAGAATGACATTATGCAAACTTTTGAAAGATGTGGGTTTCAGATATACAAAACATAATAGAAAATCTCTCTTGATAGATAAACCGGAAATAGTTTTTTGGAGAAGAGACTATTTAAGAAACATTCGACATGCCAGAGAACAAAATTTGAAAATCTTCTACTTAGACGAAACATGGATAAATGCTGGATATACAGTTTCCAAATCTTGGCAAGATGAAAACATTAAAAGCGGAAGGCAGGCCTTCGTGGAAGGTTTGTCGTTAGGTTTGCAGCCACCATCTGGAAAAGGAAAAAGACTTATCATTGTCCATGTTGGAAGTTCTGAAGGTTTTGTTGATGGTGGATTATTAACTTTTATTTCAAAACGCACGGGGGACTATCACGAAGATATGAATGGGGATGTCTTCGAGGAATGGTTTGTTCAAATGTTGGATCTGATTCCAAAAGGGGCTGTTATTGTTATGGATAACGCAAGTTACCATTCACGGTTACGAGAAGCATTGCCCACAAGTCGTTGGCGTAAAGCAGAGCTTTTGGAGTGGCTTATTTCGAAAAATATTAAGTTTCCAAAAGATCCACTAAGGAAAGAACTTTACAGAATTGCCTAAATGAACAAGAATAAATACAAAACCTACATTGTAGAAGAAATGGCTTCTTCTCGTGGTATATCAGTTCTTCGACTTCCCCCTTATCATTGTGAACTTAATCCCATAGAATTAATATGGGCTCAGGTAAAGGGGGAAGTTGGAAAAAAAATACTACTTTTAAAATAAACGATGTTGTGAAATTGTTTGAGAGTGCTGTAAGTCATGTGAGTAAGGAAAATTGGACAAACTGTATCGAGCATGTTATCAAAGTAGAGGCAAATATGAGGAAAATTGACAATATTTGTGATGATTTAATCGACCCTATTATTATTAATGTCAACAACGATTCTTCCTCTTCCGAGTCGGATATATAATAAAATGTAAGTAATAAATGTATTCCAATAATTATTTCTTTTCATTTTTTATTATATTATAATTTAAAACGTATTTTTTTCCAATATACACACCACTGCATTGCGTTATTGCTTATCTGCTAATCCTTTAACAATGAATAAACCCTAAACTTTGCTACAACTGAAACAAATACGGGGTCGATCTACCTGGTTTTTAGATTTACGGAAGAAATGTAATTTAAAGTAAGAGATTTATCAAAAATTTCATGGTGCTCCCTGTAAAGGTTTTGCATACTTAATTAGGGTTTATTACTCCTCGTACTTTTTGTACATACTATAACAAACTGACATTTCTCCAAAAGTAACTGAATATGCAGTATATTAGGATTTATAAGACCCGCTGTACTGGCTATAGTCAGCTAAAAATCAATAGGGTATATCTGTGAGACACCTTGAAAAATATCCAATTATAAAATTTGCCACTTGTATACGCTCCGGAGACTGTATCGTACTAAACTCGTAATTTGTCCAAAAAGGACAAAAATGTGGCACTTCAGGTATCATAGCACCCGTTGTACTGGCTCTGGTGAGCTGAAAATCAATAGGGTTCATCTGTGACATGTCCTTAACAATATTCCATCATAAAATTGGTGACTTATTGCACTCCGGAGGCTGTATCGTGTTAACAAGACATGTAAGGAAAAGTGGCCGACGACGACATACACACAGGATTTTTTTCTAAAACCCGTTTTTCGTGGTCAGCTAAAAATCAGTAAGTTTCATCTATAAGACACCCTGAACAATATTCAATCATAAAATGGGTCACTTCTATACACGCTGGAGGCTGTATCGTGCTAACGAACTGAAAATTCTCCAAAAATGACAGAAATTTGGTACCTCAAGTACCATAGCACTCGTTGTACTGGCTTTAGTGTGCTGAATATCAATAGGGTTCATCTTTGAGAGGCCCTGAATAATATCCAATCATAAAATTGGTCACTTGTATATACTCCGGAGCTTAAAATCAATAGGGTTCATCAGTGAGATATCCTGAATGATATTTAATCATAAAATTGGTGACTTGTTGAAATCCGGAGGCTGTAACGTGCTAAGTTAAGGCCTTGAATACGATGACCCAGCGCCACGGAACCCGCTGACGCTGCACCGATAACGAAGTTATAAATACAAATGTTAATGTACTATTTTACTCTTTATGTCAGATTAGTTGTTGAATAAAGTAGTCATTATAATTATTTTTCGCTTTTTAAAAACATTCTTTTCGGAACTACAAACTTCACTGGCGCAGTCAGTAGGATTTTCCGGAAAATTACACGAGGTTCGCGAGTAGTTTGTTCGTTTCTACCATTAACCGGAAAAACCGAACTTTTTCCTGTAGTACAAAAGCCTAGATTCGAAGGTATATCGGGTCAAAAGTATTAGTTACTACAAGAACTGTGAAAGTGTTCCAAAGAAGAAGAAAAACGAAAAAGTCCAAGTCCTGGGTGAAGAACAAAAATCATCCGATCCTATAGGCAGTAGATGTAAGAAGTAAGAAAATTATGAAAATCGTCATTTTTGCGTAAGTGCTAATCCTTTTTAAACATTTATTCCTCATATATATTTTTTTATAATAGTATTTATAATCGAGAAAAATAAAATAATAAGAAATAATTCATATACACTAAAGAAATATAAGTTAACAAAGTTTTATTATTTCATGACAAAAGATTATAGAGATCTTAATTTGAGTAGTCTTTTCGAAGTAATAAATTCAATAGAATCAGAAATGGCTCAACCTAATTATCAATTATTAAAGTTATACTTAGATTCGATTCCACCATACGATGGTAATCCACATACTCTTACTATATTTTTAGGTAATTGCGAAAGTTTAATTGATACTTTTGCAAGTCAAACTGATAATGCTTTGAATAATTTTTTGTTAAGAGCGATTTTAGGCAAATTGACAGGCAGAGCACAAATACTAATAGGTTCACGAATTGAGCTAACTACCTGGCAATTAGTAAAAGCCGCGCTTACCCTCAGTTTTGGTGATCAGAGAGACATATATTGTTTGATACAAGACTTAATAGCGTTAAGACCTTCGAAAAATGAAGCACCGTATACATTTGGCATGCGTCGTCAAGACGCACGGAGCTTAATCGTTTCCAAATTAAATTCTTTAAATTTACCTGCAGCCGAGAGAACAGTGAGATTAAAAAGTTATGATGATTTATCGCTAAAAACGTTTATTAGAGGTTTACCGTTTTCAATTCAAACAAATGTTAGGTTAAGAAATCCAGACAGTTTGGAAAAAGCAATGAGTTTGGTTATAGAGGAATAAAATTTTCTTTACTCGACCCAGAGATCAAATAATTTAAATACTCAAAACAATTTTAAACCATCATCTAGATTCACTCCTGCGAGAAATAATCCAAACTTTGCTTATACAAACTCAAACATAAATTCAAATTTCAATCAATGCACATTTCCTTCGCAACCACGTCCGAATTTTCAATCAAATTTCTCACAGTCTCCAATAATGTTTCAAAACTCGATACCACGTCAGTCTCATCCTTCGTCTCTATTTAGACCACAAAATACGTTTACTAACAACTCCTCCAATAGAAATCCCAATAATCATTTTGTACCACGTCAACATAATTTCCAAAAATTTTATAATAATTCTGCAATCCAACAAAGAAATCATAACCAATCCTTTAATCGTCCTTTTTTTCTTCAAAATCAATATAAACCCGAACCGATGGACACTTCATCAGCAAATACTTCCTTAAAATCAAAACCCCAACCAAAATTCACCGCCAATGAATTATTTAACCAACAGGTTAACCAAGTTCAATTTGAAAATCCATTCGAAACAGATCAACTTGATTATTCTAATTATCAACATTTACACCCAGATGATTCCCCAGAAACTCAATACCCCTATCATGATAACAATTTTCAAGAAAACAATGTTAATGCTTATAAACAAGATAATATGTACACGGAAACATGTGCGAATATAGGGAAAAACGATGATGTAAATTTTTGTCTGGCGTCGACCTCCGACGGTCGGAGATAATACAAGTAAATGCATTAAAAGCAAATCTGTCGTATATTATAATTCCTGAAATAAATGCTAGATTCTTGATAGACACCGGTAGTACAAAAAGTTTAATAAACCCTGATTTAGCACATAAGTATTATAAAAAATTTATTTCCAAGGAGAAATTTAATATACAAACGGCGCATAATATTTCTTTTCACGACGAAGTAGCTAATATACCAGTTTTTAGTATTTTTAATGTAAAACAATATCATAAATTTTATCTTTTTAAGTTTAGCGAGAATTTTGAAGGAATAATAGGAGTAGATTTACTCGAACAATTAAAAGCAACTATAAATGTTAACACAAGAGAGATGTCTACCCCTTACGTCACTGTACCTATTATTTTCCAGCCAAATAATAATAATAAACAATATCATTCAATAAAAAATTATCGTATCGTTATACCAGGTAGAATACAACAGGTTGTGAAAGTACCTGTCACCCAAAGCAATGGAATAGGTATTTTAGAATACCAAAATTTTGGTAATGGTATTGAAATGCCCAAAGCTTTAGTCAACGTTCGTAATAATTATGCTATAACTACTATTACTAATGTCAATGAAAATTCTGTGAAGTTAGAAATTTCAGAACCATTTGATATAGAACCAATAGATTTAGTCCACGTTGACTGTATAGAAAAAATGGAAACTGATGAAATAATATCCGAACATTATGACAGATTGCTTAAAAATAATTTAAAAAATATAAGACTTGATCATTGTAACGCGGAAGAGAAAAACGCTATTAAAAACTTACTTTTTGAATATAGGGATATATTTTATTGCGAGGGTACTCCTTTAACCTTTGACAAATCAGATAAAACATAAAATCAAACTAAAAAACGAATCTTCAGTTTATACAAAGTCATATCGCTTTCCTGAAGTTCATAAAGACGAAGTTAGGTCACAAATTTCTAAATTGTTAGAGCAAGGTATAATACAGGATAGTAATTCGCCATTTTCGAGTCCAATCTGGATTGTACCCAAGGCCTTTAATCCCGCCACTGGCAAACACTCTTGGAGAATGATAATTGATTATCGGAAGCTAAATGAGCAAACAGTAGATGATAAGTATCCAATATCTCTCATTACAGATATTTTAGATAAATTAGGTAAAGCAAATAATTTTTCCACTATAGATCTTTGTTCAGGTTTTCATCAAATTCAAGTATGTGACGAAGATGTAGAAAAAACTACCTTCAGCACGGAAGAAGGGCATTACGAATTTAAAAGAATGCCTTTCGGTTTGAAAAATGCTCCTTCCACCTTTCAAAGAATAATGAATTCAGTTTTAAGAGGTTTACAAAATCAAATTTGTGTTGTTTATCTTGATGATATATTAATATATAGTACATCATAACAAGAACATATAGAACGTTTAAAAAAGGTATTTGAAAGACTTAGGCAAAGTAATTTAAAAGTACAATTAAATAAGTCGGAATTTTTGCAAAAATCTGTTGAATATTTAGGTCACGTTATTACTCAAACCCAACCCTGAAAAAATCTCGCAATTCAAACTATTGTATCCCAAATTACTACAAGTTTTCAATTAATCTATGATCTACTCGAGAAAATAGAAGTTGCTGTTACTTTTTCTAAATTAAATACATTTCATAACTCCATAGCTGATCCGAATGATTTGCTTTCAGAAATTTTAATAATTAGCAAACAGCTAAAGGAAAATAGATTCCCATTTGAACCAATTCTGGAAAATATCCTATTATTTGAGAAGACTATTCAAATTAAGAGCTACGGCAGAGCAAACAAAATAATATTTATTTTAGAGATACCAATTGTTCAGTTAAACGATTATAATTACTATCATCTGTATTCTCTTCCAACACCCTCTTTTCATTCCTACAAAACAATAATCCCGCAATCGAAATACCTACTATCCTCTGAGCACGAGTACGCATTTATGGATACTAGATGCCAAGAAGTTCCTGCAGGAGAGTTCCTCTGCGAAGACATCCAGCCAATCCAAAATACCAACAATCCTCCTTGCGAGATCCACTTGCTGAAATATTCAAAAAATACTACGAGGTGTCACCAAATTTCTACCGAGATCACCGAATCTCAAGTTCAGAAAGTGAAGAAGAATCAGTGGATAATTATTCTACCCCATAGTATCGTGGCAACGCAAAAGTGCGGTAAAGTTATAAACAATATTCCTCTTCAAGGAAGCTATTTACTGGAACTTAGTAATAACTGTGAAGTGCAGCTAGAAGGCATATTATTGAAAACTTTCGAGGATCAATCTAAATTAAAAAATGTTGAAATTCCGCGATTAGAACCACTTAGTGAATTTATATAAACTTTCCAACAATTCAAATAGACTCAATCAAATTAGACGAATTAAAAACTGTTTATAGTGCTTTAGACTCTGAAAGAACTAAAATGGAAAATATAAAAACAGTTCCTGTGCATTTTGACAAAATTAGTATTTACACAATTTTACTTTACATTTTTGGAATTTTAATAGTTATTTACATGAGTCTTAAGTACTGCCGATCCAATGCCGAACCGGACAGAGAAGGAGAGGAAGCCATTCAAGAGAAACCCTTAGAAGTGGATATTGGACTTTCTTCGTCGAACTCTGGTTCATCCCCCATAGTTCTCCACTACAGCCGGAGGAGTTAAGGCCCTGAATACGATGACCCAGCGCCACGGAACCCGCTGACGCTGCACCGATAACGAAGTTATAAATACAAATGTTAATGTACTCTTTTACTCTTTATGTCAGATTAGTTGTTGAATAAAGTAGTCATTATAATAATTTTTCGCTTTTTAAAAACATTCTTTTCGGAACTACAAACTTCACTACAAACTGAAATTTCTCCAAAATTGACGAAAATGTCGTACTTAAAGTACTATAGCACCTGTTGGACTGGCTGTGGTGAGCTGAAAATCAATAGGGTTCATCTGTGAGATGTTCTGAATTATATTAAATCATGAAATTGGTGACTTTTTCTACTCCCGAGGCTGTATCGTGCTAACAAACTGAAATTTCTCAAAAAAGGACAAAAATGTCGTTTTTCAACTACCATAGCATCCGTTGTACTGGCTATTGTGACCTGAATATCAATAGGGCTCATTTGTGAGATGGCCTGAACAATATTCAATCATAAAATAGGTGATTTGTTGCACTTCGAAGGCTGTATCGTGCTAACAAGACATGTAACGAAAAGTGGCCGACGCTAACGACGACGACTGTGTATGTACACACAGGATTTTTTTCTAAAAACCATTTTTTCGTGTTGTGGTTGATGAAAAGCGTAAAAATAACTCATAAAATATTTTCAAAATTCCAACTTTTTTGTGGGTAAACCAATACTTCTCTCGCATATTAGATAGGTTAGGCGGAAAAGTAATAATGGAGAATTGTTATTTATTGCAAATGAAAGCGAATTATAAATTTATTCCAAATAATTATCATTTTGAATACTTATTTAAGTTTTTATTGTCGTTTATTTGTTTGTTTTAAAGTTTTCCATTGTTAATATCGAATTTTTATTGTCACAAATTTGGATAATAAATCGTTTTTGATAAATTTCAAATTCGCCAAACTTAATGAAAAGAAAATAACTGATATAGCCCAAACAAATTGTTGGTTCTGACAAATACCTCCCTACAAAATTTTGAATCTCTCCACCTAATCTTTTTGTTCATACTCATCTACTTGAACTTGATTTGACCTTTTACGATAAGAATAATTTTTGCTTATTTTTGTTGTTTAATTCAACTTTGCAAATCATGTTATAATTATTTTGTAGGCAAGCCGTTGGTATCCTTTTTGACCCAACTACAAGAATTGCAGAGAATGGGAGCGAAATTCTTTTTCCATGCCGGTGAAACCAACTGGGAAGACCAATCAACAGATATGAATATACTAGACGCAATTTTACTCAATACTACAAGAATCGGACACAGTTACGCTATTTTAAAACATCCAGTTGCAGCCCAACTTGTCAAAGAAAAAGATATAGCGCTAGAGATCTGTCCAATTTCAAATCAGGTACTGAAATTAGTCACGGACTTAAGAAACCATCCTGGAGCTATTCTGATAGCAAACGGTTTCCCTGTTGTCATTTCCTCCGATGATCCTTCATTCTGGGGATCAAAAGGACTTAGCTATGATTGGTATATGTCATTTATGGCTTTGGCTGGTAGAAAAAGTGACTTGAGGTTTCTGAAGCAGTTAGCCATTAATTCCATCAAGTACAGTAGTCTGGACGAAAATAAAAAGACGTTAGCAATGATTGAGTGGGAAAATGATTGGAATGGATTTATTGAGGACGAAATAAAGAGACAATATTCTTATGATTTGCCAACTGTAATAAATATTGCTTAAATGAATAATTACTAATAAAGAGAAAAAAGTCGTATTTCTTCAGTTTTCTATCGTCAAATTAATGATCTGATTATTGAATATAAATGTTATTTATTGTAATGATTTTCTTATTTATTTAAATATTTTATCCTGATGGATGGGATCAATTTATACACACAGTATATTTACTCACATTTAATGTAAGTGTTTTAAATGAAACTCAACGTTCCTAGCTAATTCCACAATATAATGAAAAATATTAAAAATTCAAAAAAATTGATAATTGTTTCGATAACTGAATATCATCGTCAGAATGACAGAAGTTATTTCATTTTACGCCTACCTGATGTTTAGTAGTTATTTTTGGCTAGACCAAGAAGTGACCTACCTTGTGATTGACTTAATATATGTTAATAGAAAAAAGAAGAAGATGTGATATTACAAATATTGAAGCATAGATATTATTAGCCCTATGCTGATATCCTAGATATCATTTTTCCAATTAAGATCAGTATAACTGTGCAATGATATAGAAAACCAGGAAAACTATATCTGCTGATCTTTACAATTATCACTAAAGAAGACAGTTTATTAGAGGAGAACTCCCTAGATTTAACTGTTCATTGACAACTTCATATTATGGGTTTCTAAGGTGTCTTCTAATTTCCAACTCTTCAAGGAAATTCAGTTCTTGTTTCTTATCACAAATACGTAGTACTTCTAGTTCTGTGTTTGGTGTCAATGAATGGTTGGTCTCAAGTCTCAGCAATATATATATATATATATATATATATATATATATATATATATATATATATGTAGGTTTGTTTTCGTTTGTCTAGGTTGAATAATATTCCCAGAGGTGAATCTAACAATTTTATTCTAAAAATACCTAAATTTACAATCCAAGTCGATTTTTTGAAGTTTTGAAGTATATTAATAAAGGTAATTGTTCATCTTACCATATCTAGACGCTATCACCATTTTTTACACTTATTTATTTATATACGAGTGATACATTTTTGTTAGTTTATTGTTCAAAACTTTACTAAACACTTTAGTTAACTTTCTACTTGATATATCTTAAATTATTTCAGTTTTTATAAAAATTTTGAGGAAAGAAATTCAATACGTCCTCCATTTATTAAATTTACACCGCGTCTCTCAAGCTCAAAATCAATAACATTCCAATGTTTTTTAATTTTGTTTTCCATCGTTCATTTGTTGATAAGTAAACATCGTTGTTATTGAATCGAAATATCCGTTTCTGCGTTATAGTAGACAAATTCACTCTGTTTTTATGCACTTCCACTGTCACTCCGAAATACTCTATTCGAACTATTAACAGAACGTTGTTTTGCGTTGATATTTTGACCTTGAAGTTTTATACAAATAATTGAATAGTTTACGCAATATACAGGGTTTCTGAAAGTGTCTACAAAATATTAAATTATAATAATTGAATTTCATTTCAAAATTCATGTGATACCACATACAGTGATGATCATAGTTATGTATGAAATTTATGTTTGACGTAATTTACTAATTTTTACTGTTGTATTTTTAATATCTTGAAATATACTTTAAAGAAAAATAGTTACAAAATAAATAGTGATCTTTTATATCATTTTATCAATTGTATTCTATTTGTAAATATTTCTTGTCATATTTAAGCTATGTTTTTAATGGATTATTTCTTTTTATCGAATATTCACTACTACTATTACTTAGATTCACATTTCTGAGTGATGTTAATGATTCAACATAACCTAGTAGATATATTTCACTTTAATATATATATATATATATATATATATAGAGATAATTGAATTTTTAATGTATTTAGTTGGTGTTATTGTTGTGATTTTATTTTAACGTTTTATTGAAGTTTTACTTATTTACATTTAGAACACTTGATGAGAATCATCTTATGATCTTTAGAGTTTTTGGTTGCCGGGGATTCAATAAGGGAGAGACGAGAGAATATTGTGACGGACAACGTCAAAAAATCGACTTGGATTGTAAATTTAGGTATTTTTAGAATAAAATTGTTATATTCACCTCTGGGAATTTTATTCAACCTAGACAAACGAAAACAAACCTACATTTTTGGGGGCTCGTACGGGATGCAGATAAAATTATAGTCGAAGCGAAAACGAGTTGACATTTTCCTGACGTTTGAGATAACGGAAATATTATTGAGAAAAACTATTTTGAAGAAGTTATTTACGAAGGTGAACCTCATTTTGAAGGAGACGGAACTGAAGAAGACGGAAGTAAGAATACTTCGAGCAAAGTAGCATAAGACGTGAAAAGACGGGAGTAAGACGACTTCGAATACAGGCAGACGAAAAAGTAAAAAGACGGAAGTAAGAATACTCCGAACAAAGCAGCAAAAGACGTGAAAAGACGGGAGTAAGACGACTTCGAATACAAGCAGACAAATAAGTAACACTTGTGGAAGGGAGTAAGAAGACTTCAAAGAAATTCAATTATTTTGTAATAAACAAGGTACGATACATTTTTCCAATAGACGAGCTAGATAATCACATTACACCAGCTGTTAATAGAAGATATAATTGCTTTAATTATTTCGATTGGGTTACGTAATCAATTATTTTGTGTTAGTAATCCATTTTCGTTCCATATTTTGTAAACGTCACAATATTCAGGTTCATTTTGATAATTGCCGAATATTTCCTATTCTTTTACATTTCAAAATATTTGATTTAACACCTACTGTGTTATTAACCTTCTTCATTACATCTTCTGGTGTATTTTCTAGTTGTTCCTCATCTTCTTCGTTGCCTTCTTCTATACCATGTATTATCAAATTCTTCTCTCTAAAATTTTTCTGGGTCTGTGTCATGTTTCCTTGCAAAAATTCTGTTTTTTCCTTGAGTTCCATATTTTCCATCCTTAATTCCTAGTTTTCCTCCTTTCACTGTGCTATTTGTCTGCTAATTTCTTGAATTTTATCTTCTATCTTGCATATTCTTTCGTTATTATTAGTATGGTTATTGTAATTATTATTCCTGTTAAATTTCCTCTCCTTATTGTAATCTGCGAATCTGCTATAACCATTTCCTCCGTTGTATTATCTGAATGTCCTTCCTGGGGGGTTGCCGTTATACAATCCGCTGTTGTTTCCTCTGGCCGCTAGCAATATTTGAAATTAATATCTAATTAAATCCAATAATGTCTTTTGGGATCATCACAACCGCTTTCAAGGATTCCTTTTAATAGGCCTTTCTCCAAGACAAGGTAGTCCCGCTGAGCCCAATATGTCTTGAGTCTCAGTAAAAATATTGGCACTTCTTGCCTGGTAGGTCGTCGATTTTCTGCCATTACCGGATCATCTTTAAGTGATGATCATTCTCCTGATGGTGGGTGACCATTCTTCGTATACGGTGTATCTAACAATACCAACATAAAAGAAAAGGGTAAGACAAAAAGCTTCGTGGAACAGACTATATATTCATTATCACCAAAAATTCATTCGACCGTATTTTTATTTCTTGCTTTAATGGTTTATGTATACGAAGTGAAAGCCGGACGTAGAATTCGAAATTCCCAAATTAAAAAGGTCAGTTTATCAAAAATAAAATTTCACGACTGTTATATCAGTTTATTATCCATATGTAACGTTAAGACACACTTATAAACGACCAGTTGTAGAAAAAATGAAATGAAACTGAGAAGAGCCCACCACAAGTGAAATTACGGCGATTCCGTCGAATTTAGTTCATTGGCAAGTCAATTCTCTTGTAGCCGTGCTGTGATCAGTGTCAAGGTGAATATCGGACAGCAGTGTTAAAATTATATATGTAGTAAAGTGAAATTTAAATGGTGAGTGATTGTATAAAACAATTATTAAGTTTATAGAAAAAAATCGTGTTCTACTTTGAATAATTGTAATAGTATCACAATATGTCCTACAGGGTTTTCCAAAAGTTGGTAGGCTAACTGTATAGATGCGCTATAAAATCGTCAATAATGTGTATTTATTTTTAGGGAACGCAAACGAAAAGCACTCGAATTAGATGTATTATTTTTATAACAAGGGAACATTGTTGATAGCCTAACAATGTTTTTGATCTTTGATTTATTTGTTCACAAAATTGTGAGCTCTGATATTTCTCAAAACTGTTCCTGAAATGGGCAGTATGAGATACATTTTTGCCAGTGAGAATTACAAGAAAAGTATATATACGTTTAACATTCTCTAAAATCACCTGCATATTTCTTGATTTCACGAAGTTATTATACTAATATGATACATGCTACTTCAATCTAATTTGATACTGCTCAGAATAATTCAATAAAGTACTACAAGGTTCTGAGATTTTTCAACTATGAAATTCGTCTATTTTCAACACCTCGTTTACCCAATACTTTTTCTGTAGAACAGATCAAATCTCTGTTCATTTCTTATCACAAATTCAAGTATTGATGTTCTAAACTTTATAAGGTGCTAATCACTTCCTTATCTTTGTTCATTCTCCTAACCACTTCGATCTCGGCTATAAATAGTATTTTTATTGTTCTGCTGTACAACTACATATAGAATGCTTCTAATTTATTCGCTGTGGCTTCCGTAAGTATCCATGCTTCCACTCCATAGAAAAAAAACACATAACATCGCAAGAATTGTATCCTGACATCCAATGTTATGTCATGGCGTGTGAACAGATTTCTCATTATGTTAAATGTAGACAAAGCTTTTCCGATCTGATTCCGTATTTCCTGGAAGTGGTCCCATTATTAATTCACTATAGTTCACTAAATATTCAATATTATTAACTCAAACTCAACTGATTCACAGTATTGACCCTATTTTTCTGCCGTTGATTATTATTGATTATTCATAATTTTAATTCACAACTTTATCTATATTAGATGAGATTTATATGTAAGGGTGTTGCTCATCCAAACAAACAACGCAATTCTTATAAATCCATAAAAAGTTTTTAGGCTATTCTATTCTGTAGGTGCATAATTTTTCGTTTCTACCTATTTTGTTTTTGTTTCCATACAAGTTTTTGTTGGCAAAATATTTCCTCATTTTTCTTAACACTATCCTCACTATCCAAATTGCTCCTTTTTCATTGATTTTTGTCAAATGTCTACTTCTAATTCTCCAGAATGCACATTCTCAATTTTGTCATGTCTAAACCCCATTTTCACTTTTCTTGGGTATTTCATCTCTGCTACCTTAATTTTACTTTTGTTCCTTGCAATAAAAAACCGTGATTTTGCCAGTTCTACTAATTTTCCGAAGTCCACTTTCTATAGAGGTGGTTTTATTTAATCTCTCTTTGATGACCTGCTCAAACAATTTATCTGTGTACATACTTGAGATTTTGATCCATAATAAGGTTGATCTTTTTAATCACAATTAAAGTTGAATATTGTTTCTTCATTATTTCGCTCTGTTGATAGGTACTGTCTCTAACATATCTTGTATTATTAGCTTTTCATGTTGTTTTATCCCTTTTGCTCTTGTGATTCTCGCCACTTTCTTTTTGATCATCTATTCCGTTTCGTTTCTCTGAATTACCATTTTTTATGAAACCATATTTTCCAAATACTCCATTATATCTGCTTTGGTTGATAGTATATATTTCATCTACTGTGTTTTCAACTCTCTATCTTTTTTTGCTTATGTGAACTTCCAACACTGTATAGAAGAGATTCTGCTATCTAACTTTTCGCCAAGTTTTCCCATATTTCCGGTTTGGAGTGAATTTGTATAATAATTTAAAAAATCTGCAATGCCTTAACAACAACTCTGGAATCGATATTGAGAATTATCACCCACTAATGCGTGGTCTGAAATAAATTGGATGGAGTCTGATGGTGAGGTTTTTATAAAATGGGTTTAGAAAAGATGAGGCAGGGACAAGGTATTGTCTGCTGTAATAAGGAACTTGCGGTTGGTGAAAATAATAGGAAATGATACAGCCTCGCTCATTTAAAAAAATTAAGTAACTGATGGAAATTGACTGGATACATCAAGAGCTTTTATTTCAAATATAAATGTGAACGGAGTCCAGGATAAAGAGTTCTGAATAAAAACAACGTTTTTTACTGTTTCGACCCTTACTCTGTGGAATCTACACATATTACTTTTGTGAATGAAACTAACTGTTTCTAAATAATTCCACAATATATCGAGAAATTTCTAAAAATTTGACAATTGTTTCGTTATAACTATTATCATCAGTTTTGAATTCCATTAAAAAGAAAGTAGAAAATAATAACCTCACAATTACAAAATCTGACAAAGGAAATGCCACTGTTGTATTAAAAACTGGAATAATAAATCCAAAATAAACAGATTTATAGAATCTAGGGATATACAAATTCTTAAAGCAAACCCAACAATAACATTTTCTAATAATGTGTAAATACATCATAAATAAAATTCCTCAATCTGCACAATTATATGGAACCGTCAATTTACATAAAATATCGAAACCAATTAGACCTGTAGTTTCTTATGTTAATAACTCTCATAATAAGAGAGCTAAAAAACCTACCTATATACTTCATAATTACGGATATATATATACATATATATATATATATATATATATATATATATATATATATATATATATATATATATATATATATATATATATATTATAACGTATAAATAAAGATAGAAACACTGGTATAAACAGATTAGTTGGAAACTGATTAGAAATTAAAACATTAGACTATATTTTGTTAGAATCATAAATATGAGACATTAAAAGTGCTCATATTAACTAAATAAAGTAATACAACTTATGTTTATAATTAATAATTTGAGAAGAATCACATAGAATTGACAAAAGAAACATTACCTTGATCATATTTTCAAAAGCCATAGAGTAAATATCGTCCATCGTATTAAATACCTCATGTCAGAAATAATGATGAACATATAATCTAGAAAAGAAACATGAATTAATAAATATTCGAAATAAAAAAGGATATTGTTCAATATTATAACACATTGTTTACTAAAAACATATGGGTTAGAATATTTAACGATGTAATACCAATACGCTTAGCGCCATACGCTAGCGACACACGCTAGCGACAAAATATAGATGTCAATATGTATCAGCGACAAACGTTGAAAGTAGAGTAATTCCATAGATGACATGAATAGGAATTAATTAATGTATTTAATCCAATATAATGAACATTAAGAATTAGATTAAGGAATATTAATAAATGTTTTAAAAGAATTTATGTTGATGACTAAACACAATTGATAATTATAATAAGAAATTAAACTGAACATTGATATTAAAGACTATTGTATATCGCTTGAGAAAAACTATTCGTCACATACTAACAAGATGAACTTCAATATTGAATAAACAATTTTAGTGAGATTAATTTTTGTATGTAGGTAAAGATATTAGAATGTTAAGTGAAATCATAATTTTGAGTGCGTTAAAAAAAAAGAAAAACGGTGATTGGTTTATGTGACATGACAGAAGGAACTTTCAAACAACAACAAGTGTAACAAACATTTTTATGGAGATAGTGAGCTGAATTTAAACAAAAGACTAATTGTTGATTGTTGAAAAAAGTTGAAGAAAAAGGGTCGGTGGCTTGGCTTCGTTTTCTGGAAGGTTGGGTTTTTGGAAGTGCTCCAGAAATTTTAAGAAATTATCCTCAAAATGAGGATAAAAACATAACAAACCATTGATAAACATTCACATGTACTTACCCAATGATTGTAGCTGATTTTCCAGAGTGAAAATCATAATTTCACATAACTATTCAACTTTAAAACTTCGGAAGCTGTTTTTCCCGAATCCCGAGAGGCAGATCCTGGTTCCTGAACACAAGGTCAGTGTATTGTTGTACAACAAGAGTTATATAAATCTCAATAACTTCAATCAAATGTTTTCTTTAAAATCTCATGAGTAAAATAGACTTTTAAATAATGATCGATCTGAAAAAGAATTCAAATTAGAGACTCAATATAGCTATATTCTTAAATAATTTCTCAATGATTAATGGCCAATTTAAATAAATAAAATTTAATACTTACGCATTTTTCAAATAAGAAGCTTAAGAAAGATGCATCCAATTCTTTTATGTAATATTTAGACTCTATGTGTATAAATTTCATAACTATTTCTTGTACCATATTATTTGTGTTTCTGTATGTATAAAGTTCCAACATAAATTCTTTTAACTTGTATATAATTTGAAGTACGTTCTATCACATAGCATATAAGCTCGCTGTAAAACTGAACAGACCGACGCGTATAGCAAATGTTTACTCTAGCGCATCGTCACCTCATATTTTCAAGCATGCGTACAGAACGCCACACGAAAGAATAAATCAATAATTTCATTTGACCCATACATGGGCGGCGCATAAAATTTTTATAAATAAAATTAAATATTGTTTCCAAGTGAAATGTTTCTTTATTTATTTATCAACTGAATTTATTCACAACCTTAAGAACCCAAAATAACAAAAAGAATCTCATGCTCTACACATACATTAATTTCAAATGTTCAATCAATTATATTGTTATAACACTCAATTAATTATATATCATTATAATAAAGTCATAAATGGCATCCAAAACATGGGCAATTAGACAATTAATATCCAGTTATATCATTAAAAATTTAGGATTCAAATCATAGATAAAAACATATATGTTATAGACAAATTTATTCCAGTAAAACTTATATTTATTCACTAACAAAACAAAAACCTTAATAAAATATATTACGTAATAAATATACGTGATAATATATATATATATATATATATATATATTAATACATATCCTCTATCTAAATTCTAAAGAAAACATTGAAATAAAGAAAATATGCATATTTAGATGTAATACTAGTGATACACACTGTATTATCAATAATTTGAAAGGTTCAATATACCAATAAAATTTGACATTTCAATTTCATATGACATTACTGCAGAATAGACTTAATGACAGATAGATTTTAAAACGATTTGAAAAACCAGAATACGATGTCTCTATTAGCAAAATGCACTTATAAAAAATAATGAAAATCTCTCTTGGTATATAAAAACGTAAATTTGTATTTTTTAAAAAAAAAGAATTCTTGGTGACCAAAGGAGAAGAGAGTTATTTATAGAAACAGTTTAGTTAGTTGATTCATAATATCGCGAGAGACAACATCGAAATAAGAGTTGTCTCAGAATTTTTTAAATAGAGTTGAATTTTAATATCTCGAGTGACAACATCGGAATAAGAGTTGTCTCAAATTTATTTGAGAATATCAGAATAATTTGTAGCATTATTATCAAATTAACACGATTTACCTTTGAAAGCCTGTGCGTGTATTATTCGCAGAGAATTACAGCGGTAAAGGGCGAGTGTTGTTCCAGTTTCTAAATAAGTCATTTAGAAAATTGTTCCAGATATTCTAAAACGTTTTTAGAATACTAACAAGTCTATCTGTATCCAGTTTGGTGAGTCCAGTCTATATTATATATTATTTCTCGAGAACTAATAGACCTTTAGTAAAAAATATTTCGAAAGTAGATGCATCTGATGAATTAAATATTTGATCAAATTATAGTAACATTATTGATATATCATTCTACGTAAACTCAAGACAAATTTTGAAAAAGACAATTTACAAGAAAATTGGGGAATGTTACATTGACATATAAGTCATTTTGGACTTTTAGTTAAAGTATTTAGATAAGAATTTCTAATTTTAGATTGTTTATAATATTAAGGTTTTGATAGAAAATTCTATTTTTGCGAATTCGTTTGTGATATTTTTTGAAAAGTTTTAATTTTTGTAAGTGTTCATTTCATAATATAATATATAAATTTGAATTCTAATCACGTTTTGGCTCTCTTTTCATAATCATTCTCATTACATTTGATAATTTCATCCTATAGAAAATTTAGTACAAGAAGTGACATTTGGTTTAATTTCTGACAGTAATTTCATATGTGTCATAAGATAATTTAATTGTCCTATAGTGTATTGGACAAACAGTTACTTTCGATTTGAATAGTATAATACGTAATTTGGAAAATTATTCGGAAATTTATCAGTTTTGAATTATCCTTTGAAATCTTTGATCCCTCCCTGAGAAAAGAGTGAGTTGATTGATATTGTGTATTAATTTATCTTTCAGGATATAAAATTTAATATTTATTTAGCCGGGCATATTAATTTGACAACTGCTGTCATTAAAAATTTTATAGGTTATATTTCGCTAAAGGTGTTTTCATATTAGTGTAGTCACAGCTACAAATAAATTCAATGATAAAACAATATAGAAGATAATATATTATAATCGAAAACATAGTCGAATTATACTATAATTTGTCACTCGAACGTGGGGCAAATATTATTAAAGAATATGAATTATACTATAATATATATATATATATATATATATATATATATATATATATATATATATAGAAAATCGCTATTTAAGAATTAATAATCATTCCCAATATCGTGAAGGTCTTAAAGTCTTGATTGAGATATTGGGTCCTAATATCATGGATCCATTCTTGATTGAGGGGAAACTTAATGGAAACAAATGTTTAGACATTCTTTTGGAGGAATTTCAGCGAACATATTGGTAACATCAAATGAATGAGTTTAGAGTAATCTTGTAAGTTGAATGTTTTTAATTTTTTGATTAGGTCTATTCAATAAAATTAAAAACATTCAACTTACAAGATTACTCTAAACTCATTCATTTGATGTTACCAATATGTTCGCTGAAATTCCTCCAAAAGGGTGTCTAAACATTTGTTTCCATTAAGTTTCCCCTCAATCAAGAATGGATCCATGATATTAGGACCCAATATCTCAATCTAGACTTTAAGACCTTCACGATATTGGAAATGATTATTAATTCTTAAATAGCGATTTTCTTGGTGCCAATTTAAAAAAATTTACATATTTGCTTTCACATTTAAGCTGAATGTACTTTCATCGGAAAAACAAATGATCTTAATAAAATTTCGATCTGTGTGAACTCGATTCAAAATAGTTCCATAGAAAAACATTAGGTTGAATTTATCTTCTTCAAAAATTTCTTGATGTGCCGACAATTTATACAATTTGTATTTGTGTTCCATTAAGGACATGTGTATGGTGAGTAATGTAAAGTAGCCAGTTCATTTACCTTCTTTATTTTGTGAATTAACTTCTTTCCGTTCCTGCGGTTCTTCAGATAAATGTTTATAAGCAAGTCGAATTGACGACTTTCTTGACCAGCTTGGGGATATTCTTAATAAAGAAAGTAATCAACATTATTATAGCTTATTTGTAGGTGACATAAATATCGACTTGATGAAAATAACTGAAGATTCAAGAAATTATCTCGATATGATGAGTGAGCATGGCTTTCAATCAACTATTAATACTACAACAAGAGCGAGAAATGGATCTGAATCATGTCTTGATCATATATTCATTAAAACAAAACAACAAAACTTCAATAACATATTACCTCTCACTATATCAACATCAATTACGGACCACTACATAACGTTGTTACAAATTGTACTGAATGAAACTAAGGACAATTCAATAAACAAAAAATATTTTCAAAAAGTAGACGAACAATTATTACACAAAGCAATTAATAGTTTAAGTTGGAAAAATGAATTGTACCCAATGCATGATATCGAATCGACAACAGAAAAATTCATCAACATCATAAACACATGTGTACAAAAATCAACTCAATACTTCAGATTAAAAAATAGTCAACGTAAAAGGAAAAATTGGATAACAAAATCATTGATAAAACACATCAACCAAAAAAATCATTCATTTTTATTATGGAAAGAAAATCCAAATAATGTAAACTTGAAAAATGACTATTTAACGAAAAAAAAAGAAACGGGAAAGAAAATAAAGACTGCCAAAGAAAATTATTATAAAAAATTAGTTGAAAAGGAACAAAATGCAAGTAAAAAACTTTGGAACACTGTTAATGAAATTTTGAATATCAAGACAGGAAGAATAATAAATAATATTAGGAATGAAAAAAATGAGATCGTCACAGATCCAAAAGATGCTGCTGATATATTTAACAACTTCTTCGCGAATGTGGGGGAAACTTTGGCAAAGAACATACGACAAAATCCCAATTACAAAAGTAAAAAATATGTAAATAAAAATTCACTTTTTCTTACACCAACGAATACTACTGAGGTTGAAAATACAATAATTAGCTTAAAAAATAAAAAGGATCCCGGGCTTGATGGAATGAAAGCTGAAACTCTAAAGATTATTGCAAAATTCATATGTGAACCTTTGACGGACATCATAAATAAATCCTTCGAATCAGGCATATTTCCTTCGATTCTAAAGAAATCTCTTATAACTCCAATTTTCAAAAATGGGAATACAGAAAATATTTCGAATTATAGGCCTATTTCACTTCTATCTTCAATAAGCAAAGTCTTTGAAAAAATTATAAAAACGAGACTTACGACATACCTATCAAATTATAATCTGCTGTCGCCATCCCAGTATGGCTTTAGAGAAAAAAAAATCTACCAATGACGCAATCCATTCCTTGACAAAAACCATCTACGAATCCTTGGATTCAAGCACTCCATCTATTGGGGTTTTTTTGGATCTAAAAAAGGCCTTCGATACTGTCGAGCACTCCATACTTTTAGATACACTAGAAGATATGGGTGTAAGGGGTTTAGTTCATAATTTATTCAAAAGTTATCTAACAAGCAGAACACAAAAAACTAAATTCAAAAATCATGTGAGTGAAGAGATCAACATCAAATTTGGTGTACCTCAAGGAACAGTATTGGGGCCGGTGCTATTCGTAATTTACTTAAATAATCTATTTGAACAGGAAACAATCGGAAAAATAATCAGCTTCGCGGACGATACTGTGATTTATTACAAACATGATGACTGGTATAATCTCAAAATAAATATTGAAAATGATCTTGGAAAACTCAAAGACTTGTTCGACAGCAGATTACTCTCAATAAACTTTGACAAAACTGTATACTTACCCTTCAGTAGTCATGAAAAGTCTCTGCCAAAATACAATCTTAATATCCAACAAGATTTTTCAATTAAACCTGCAAAAAGAATTAAATACTTGGGTATTTACATTGACAATCACTTACGATGGAACCATCATATGGAACATTTAACTAAAAAGCTTCGGAGTATCCTATTTCGATTTAAGCAAGTAAGCCAATTTTTGAGCTGTAAATGTAAAACAATACTGTACCACAGTTTGGTTGAGTCACACCTCAATTATGGCATTATTGGCTGGGGAGGAGTTTCAAGGAACTATCTAAATGCCCTCGAGGTGTCTCAAAGGCGATTCCTCCGAATGATTGTCAACAAACCTAAAAGATATTCAAGCTCACTACTCTATACTGAAACACAAATATTAGATGTTAGACAATTATACATTATTCAGATAGGATGCCATCAATATAAAAATAAATACAAACTTACCACTCAAAATCATAGATACGCGACAAGATCGAATAATCAATACTGTATACCAACAGCTCTTAAAACAATAGGTCAAAAAGGTTACTCCTACTTGGCACCTAAATTATTCGGGCAACTACCACAGAGAATTATCGATGAAACTTCTTTTAAACGCTTCAAAACCCAACTAGTAACATTTGTTGAAAAAACAGACAAACAGAGAAGAGTAAACTCATATACGAAATGTATGTCGGAAATACAATCATGTAAAAATGGATTTATATTGTTTTTAACTGCATTTTTTGTTTTTTAAAAAATTTTTTTTTTAAATTTTGACACACTTGCCTACATTCACCACATACAAGTATGTACAATACTTCTGTGGATGTCTAGATGTTTATTCAATTTTAATTGTATTTTATCACTGTATTTGTAAATTTATGAATAAACGTTATTATTATTAAGTATAACACTTGCATGGAACAAATACCGAACCATATTTGTTTTGATTTGGAATAACTCTTTTTATAATTGTTTCCGAAGGGATGGGTTGCGATGCCACTTAAATTTAAAAAAATGAAATTGGCGCTGGCACTGCGCTATTAGCTGACTCTAACTGCAATTTTCAAATTCAAGTACATGAATCGCAGGCAATATTTTTAAATTTATTTTCCTAATTCTTGAACTTATTTGCTATGAAACAGTGTTTATTTTATGGCAGTATTGTCAGAAATAATGTAGTTCACGTCAATACAAAATTTCATACTGTTCTCTTTTGATGGGAAGCAAATATTCAGGATTTTCTGATTTCCCATCCTAAAATCCTATGGTCCTAGTACTAGCAATATTCTTTGGTTACATATTACATGTGCTTAAGCTACAATGTGTTAGAAAGAAACAAATATAAATTCAGTGTATTACTCTTTTTCTCTAACAGGATATCATAAAGTGAAAAACGTGCCAAAGTACACGTCCGTAAGCGACGATGATGTGTTACAAGTATAAATTGATTGTATGTATTAACAGGATATCATAATATCAGAAACTGTGAAATAATTATTCACTGAACGATTTGAAATAAACTTAATGTTGCCAGCTTCGATTATACATTTGTATTAATTGTAAAATGCATTATTCTAACACGAGAACAAATTTTAAGAAGCTTTCAATTATGAGGACTATTGTCCACACTGTACAGATTAAAATATCTCTTTTTCCTTTTTCGGTTGGGATATGACGATTTTGTCTATGCGGTCCATGTTTTGTAGGAGTGACAGATCCATGTTCTTCAAACATTTTTATAACCGTTACCACTTATTTCTTGCTAGTTGGTTGGGTATTTTCGAATGCTCCAATAAACAAATGCTCTGCAATTTTTAGGCTTATTTCAGAATGAAATAGGGCTATTGTAGAGATTAGCATGACGCGACTTCGGAAAAATTTCAATGCAGTTTTTCGTTTTGGTGTTCCTGGATGCCCAAATCACCCTGCGTTCCAAAGTCGCGTCATGCTAACTAATCAAGCTAGGATTATGGAACTGGAAACAGAGGCAGCAAAAATAAAGTGGGATATCATGGGCATTAGCGAAGTAAGACGAAAAAATGAAGAACTCATAGAACTTGAATCAGGGAATCTTCTATACCACAAAGGAACACCAACAGGAAGAACAAGCGGAGTAGGATTCCTAATTAAGAAAACCTGGAAAAATAGAATCATAAGGATAACAAGCACCTCAGACAGAGTAGCCAGCATAACACTAAGACTCTCCAAAAGATATACTATCCAGATTATTCAGGTATACGCCCCAACAATCAGCCATAGTGACGACGAAATAGAAGAATTCTATAATGAAATAACCCAAGCGCTCAGCAACGACAATAGTCACTTCAAATACATAATGGGAGACTTTAATGCCAAAGTAGGACACAGGAAAGACCAAGAAAAAGGAATGAGGAAATATGGATTCGGAGAAAGGAATGAAAGAGGAGAGAGACTAATACAGTTCGCACACTTTCAGAACATGTATGTGGCAAACTCCTTCTTCAAGAAGATCCCTAACAGGAAATGGACGTGGGAAGGCCCCGGTGCAACTATCAGAAACGAAATAGACTTTATCCTCACCAATAAAATTAACACAGTAAAAGATCTAAGCACGCTCAACAAGTTCACTACAGGAAGCGACCATCGACTAATTAGAGCTCGACTGGTCTTAGATATAAAACTAGAAAGGTCAAGACTAATCAAAACCAACACAACGAAAAACATAAACAACGAAAGGCTGAGAGAGAACTCTCACCAATATGAAGCACTACTAGAAGAAAGACTACAAAAAGTGGAATATAACAACCCTGAACTGATGGACACAATTCGAAACTGCGCCGTAGAAGTGGGAGTTCTGCAACAACGAGGTGAACACAAAAAACTAACTCCGGAAACAAAAGCACTATTACAAAAACGAAGAGAAATGAAAAAGACAACAAACATTCAAAGAATTGAATACACCGAACTGTGCAAGACGATACGAAAGAAAATCGCAGAAGATATCAGGAATTACAACGAGAAACTGGTACAAACAACAATAGAAAACCGTAAAAGCTACAAAAATGCAAAAAAGGCACTAATAATAGGGAAAAGACAGATAGTTGCATTAACTGATGGAAACACAAAAACCACAGACAGGAATGAAATAATAGACCTAGTAGCCAAATTCTATGGGGACCTATACAAGGCCCCTGAAAATTTGGAAGAAATAATAGAACACTCAGAAGATGCCATACCAGAAGTTTTGGTGGAGGAAGTAGAAATGGCACTGAAAAGCATGAAAAATGGCAAAGCAGCGGGAAATGACGGCATCCCGACCGAAATACTCAAATATGCAGGAGCTAAAACATGGAAGTACCTTGCCAAACTATACACGAACTGTCTGATGTCCAGGAGCATACCTAAAGAGTGGAACAGCGCCCTTATAGTATTGATCCACAAGAAAGGCAGCAAAGAAGACATTAAGAACTACAGACCAATAAGTCTACTACCAGTGACGTACAAGGTATTCACAAAGATCATTCACAACAGAATACTAAATACACTAGACTCGGCCAAACCACGAGAACAGGATGGATTCCGCAAAGGCTTCAGTACAATCGATCACATCCATACCCTCAAAGAGGTTATCAGTCGAACCAAAGAATACAACCAACCACTAGCACTAGCCTTCATCGACTTTGAGAAAGCATTCGACTCTATATATCCCAGAGCAGTAATAAATGCCCTAACAGAACAAGGGGTCGACAAGCCATATATTGAGATCCTAGCAAATATATATAGGGAAGCCAAAGTGAGAGTTAGGATATATGAGGGCACACCAGAATTCCCCACCAGCAGAGGAGTTAGACAAGGAGACGCAATATCACCAAAGTTATTTACAGCAACACTAGAAAGCATCTTCAGAAAACTGGGCTGGAACAACACAGGTCTGAATATAGATGGAGAATACTTGAACCATCTAAGATTCGCTGATGACATCATCCTGATAGCGAGTAACCCTGGCGAAATGCAACAACAAATAAATGAATTGAATGCAGCAAGCAACAAAGTAGGCCTTAAAATAAATCTGAGTAAGACCAAGATAATGTATAACGAACTGATAAACGCACAAGAAATAACAATTAATGACACTGCCCTGGAAATAGTAGAGGAATACATATACCTGGGTCAACTAATACACATATCAGGCTCCCTACTTCCAGAAATAAACAGAAGAATCAAATTAGCATGGAGAACATTTGGACAGAACTCTATCTTCAAGTCTAGAATGTCACTCCGTTTGAAAAAGAAAGCGTTTGATCAGTGCGTACTACCAGTATTAACATACGGCTGTGAAACCTGGACCCTGAAAACTGATATCATTAGAAAACTCCAGGTAACGCAGAGGTCTATGGAACGATGCATGCTTGGAATAACAAGGAGAGATAGAAAAAGGCTTGATTGGATCAGACAAAAGACCCAAGTGATAGATGTCATAAATAGAATCAGATCCCTAAAGTGGCAATGGGCGGGGCATCTCGCTAGAAGGACAGACGATAGATGGACCACAAAGATAACGCAATGGTATCCTCGAGGCGTGAAAAGACCAAGAAGACGCCCCAACTTAAGATGGGACTACGACATAAAGAAACTCACAGGATCAACTTGGGGCCGCATAGCTAGCAATAGACAACAATGGGCCCACATGGAAGTGGAATATATAAATATGTAAAGGGAGGCTACACCACAACAAAATGGTTGAATAAGCTGCATTTGATGATGATGATGATATATATATATATATATATATATATATATATATATATATATATATATTTAATTAGTTTTTGAAGTATCGGGATCCGGTTTGTGCATATAATGAATACAACTCTTTTCCTTTTAAATCTCTATATTTCGCAATTATTTTATTGCTTCATCAGGAGTTAAATATCAGAGTATAAACGCTATCAGCACACAGTTAAAATTAAAGGCAATCACCAGCATCTTACTTGAGGTACTCCACCAGCAAGTGAGGCATGTACTACTTTAAAACTTGAAATTCTTAATGAAAACTAGTTGTTGTATTTATTATATGCACAGACCGGATCCCGATACTCCAAAAACTAATTAAATAACGATAGACGGTCGAGAAAGAACTTACGTTGTTTTCGTATTTATATATATATATATATATATATATATATATATATATATATATATATATATATATATATATATAGTCGCGTCAACGGTCGCGGAAATGGATACCAATCTATCAATTTGGTGCCACAGGTCGGATCGGGATGCGGTTTTCTGCATTCTCTTCCAAAACGATTATCTCGGAATGTGTCTGGGTAGATTTTCCCCGGAGATCGAAAATTGCATCGCTGCAGGCCAAATTGCGCGCGAAAAATGCATTATCTGGGAGGCCTTTTGGAGGATTTTCAAATCTGATAAATAAGGGTCAGAACTCGCCCGGATCGGGTACGCGGGGGTTTTCGAGGCCGCTGATCACGAATATAATGTTCAAATTGACCTCCGAACACCTGGTGCACCAGAACCTGACCCTAAACGTCATCTCCGGGAGTTTTCCTGACACAATCAAAGAAGGTCAACCAAAAATAATTTCGGGGGGTTTTTTGGCCCGCTGAATCCAAATCTGGCATCGACGAGCACCCCACTGGCACCTGGTGCACCGAAACCCGGGCTAGAACGTCGTCTCCGAGAGTTTTCTTGAGAAGACTGCCAAAACCTACCCGAAAATCATAAGAGGGCAGTTCTGTGGGGCGGTGGTCCCTAATTTCGCGCCTAAAACAACTCCCCGAACACCCGGTGCACTAGAACCTGACCCTAAACGTCATCTCCGGGACTTTTCCTGACACAATCAAAGAAGGTCAACCAAAAATAATTTCGGGGGGTTTTTTGGCCCGCTGAATCCAAATCTGGCATCGGCGAGCACCCCACTGGCACCTGGTGCACCGAAACCCGGGCTAGAACGTCGTCTCCGAGAGTTTTCTTGAGAAGACTGCCAAAACCTACCCGAAAATCATAAGAGGGCAGTTCTGTGGGGCGGTGGTCCCGAATTTCACGCCGAAAACAACTCCCCGAATACCTGGTGCACCAGAACCTGACCCTAAACGTCATTTCCGGGAGTTTTCCTGACACAATCAAAGAAGGTCAATCAAGAATCATTCTGGGGGGTTTTTTGGCCCGCTGAATCCAAATCTGGCATCGGCGAGCACCTCACTGGCACCTGGTGCACCGAAACCCGGGCTAGAACGTCATCTCCGAGAGTTTTCTTGAGATGACTGCCAAAACACACATGAAAATCATAAGAGTGCAGTTCTGTGGGGCGGTGGTTCGGAATTTTCACGTCCAAATATTTATTCTGGAATCATTACAGGTTGTAAAAGTTTAATTATATCCAATTTATTAAACCAAATTTCCAGTAAATTGTAAAAGTTATGGAGAACTCATCCTGATTATCGATATGTTTCTATGATGAGACTACCACTGATAGATTACGTCTCTAATCAAGAGATATGCACAGCTACGAATTATCGTTGACTGAGATATAGATGATAAATAAATAAGCATTCACAGATATGCACGAAAAATGTCCGTCACTGATATGCACAGAAAATATCACTCACAGAACTATTTGTTATTAATATTAAATATATCTCGTGGCAACATGAATGCTCCAACGTGTTTCTCCTGACTGTGGATGCCGGCAGCTGCTCGATTTACGCTTCGTTAGAAGGTGAAAGGCCCGCTCGGCATGCTTCGGAGATCTTGGGGGGAGGGGGGGGAATTATTCTTGTTGTTCCTGCAGCACTGGAACAACTCTTTCGAGGGCCCTACGCCAGAGTTACATATTAATAAATGTGTCAAATCATGAGACGGTTTTTGGTGAGTTTGTTGGGGTCGTGTCTGTACAACTCTCGGAGATGACGTTTAGGGTCAGGTTCTGGTGCACCAGGTATTCGGGGAGTTGTTTTCGGCGGGAAATTCGGGACCACCGCCTAACAGAACTGCCCCCTTATGATTTTCGGATAGGTTTTGGCAGTCTTCTCAAGAAAACTCTCGGAGATGACGTTCTAGCCCGGGTTTCGGTGCACCAGGTGCCAGTGGGGTGCTCGCCGATGCCAGATTTGTGTTCATCGGGCCAAAAAACCCCCCAGAATGATTCTTGATTGACCTTCTTTGATTGTGTCAGGAAACTCCCGGAGATGACGTTTAGGGTCAGGTTCTGGTGCAACAGGTATTCGGGGAGTTGTTTTCGGCGTGAAACTCGGGACCACCGCCTCACAGAACTGCCCTCTTACGATTTTCGGGTAGGTTTTGGCAGTCTTCTCAAGAAAACTCTCGGAGACAACAGGTGTTCGGAGGTCAATTTGAACATTATATTCGTGATCAGCGGCCTCGAAAACCCCCGAGTACCCGATCCGGGCGAGTTCTGACCCTTATTTATCAGATTTGAAAATCCTCCAAAAGGCCTCCCAGATAATGCATTTTTCGCGCGCAATTTGGCCTGCAGCGATGCAATTTTCGATCTCCGGGGAAAATCTACCCAGACACATTCCGAGATTATCGTTTTTGGAGAAGAGAATGCAGAAAACCGCATCCCGATCCGACCTGTGGCACCAAATTGATAGGTGTTCGCAGGCGTTGACGCGACTAATATGTATATATATATATATATATATATATATATATATATATATATATATATATATATATATATACATATATACATATAAAACTTATGATTCTTGGGGATTCCGTCTATAGGTGATAATTAAAACTCTTTTTTACTACCCAACGTTTCGAAAATGTTTATTTTCTTTATCAAGGGCATCTCATAACATAAGTTTTGTCAAATCATTGTCTGTCACATTTCTTGTCAATTTTAATAATAAAGAATAATAACACACCTCAATTTCAATAGTTCAAAGGACAACGTTTTATCGTTTATTGGCACACCTCAACACCTGTACTAAAAGTTGTTGGATGGTCGCTTACTTTTATTCGATTTTGTCTAGATAAAAAACAGTGGTCGGTTTTTCTTGTACGTAGAAATTCCTGCTAGATTTTCAAAATTAAAATATAATGTATTATAACATACCTAATGTTAACTCATGGTTTATAAAGTTTTAAAGACATAACTCACTTTGCAGTAAGTACTAATTTTGTTTAACTATAACAGTGAATTATCCAAAATCATATTTTAGCCCTTGATAAAGAAAATAAACATTTTCGAAACGTTGGGTAGTAAAAAAGAGTTTTAATTATCACCTATAGACGGAATCCCCAAGAATCATAAGTTTTGTTTTCTAACTAGCCGTCGAGACTACCTTCTATATATACATATATATATATATATATATATATATATATATATATATATATATATATATATATGTATTTGTTATAACGGAATTTGTAAGCACGATAGAGGGCGTATTTTTTGACGGATCGAAACCAAACTCGCTACAAAAATCGGTTAGGCCAAAATCTTGGACGAGTTCGTTAATGAGCCAAATTGGCCGAGTAAAAACAAAATGGCGGCCTGTCAAAGTTGAAAAAAATCGTATTTCCTTCATTTTTCATTTGACACAAAAAAGTTCCTGCTTTTTCATAAACCTTAACACGTTCTACAACTTTTTTATTTAACATTTTTCTCTAAATCCAACATTGAAACATTTATTTAAGAAAATTCACAAATTTACCAGAATTTTTTTTTATTTTTTTGTTTTTGATTTGATGCAAAAATGTTACATTTGTTTTTTTGTGCATCTCAAAACATTCTATTATTTTGGTATCTAATTTTTTATTTTGGGTTTTATGCAAAAATGTTACTGAAATAAGCCTGTCCAATTGGTCCTATGCCATTGGGATCTTTTTTATATGAATTACCCTGGTAATACAGTTTTACAATTTACACTTTTTGATGTATGTGCATGCACATTTTATAAGATTTACAAAGATTGTTCATCAATCGAAAACAAACAGATAGTGACGTACGGTTAAACGTCTGAACTATAGACAGTAAGAGGTACCGCCCTCGAGAGGCGGACTCGCGATTCGTATTCGTATACGCTCATATCCTTATTTTAACTGTAATAATCTACGCTGACTTTAGATTGTCTGTCTCATCCTGCCTCTCTCTACCACACTGGTAATGACATGTGGCTCTTACATTTCCCGTTGATTATGAGGCAATTATTGTTTTACGTTAGAATTAAATGAGGCATTATTTCTGTTATTCTTAAAAAGGAATATTGTATGGACACTTATAGGGATACGGCTGTAATCGAAATCGGTTTATCAGGAGCGTAGAACAGGAGCACATTGTCGCTTATGTACTCTGTATTAAAACCATATGCCTAGCACCGTATATGTATGTGTTATAATAGAATTTATAAACACGATAGAGGGCACAATTTTTGACGGATCGAAACGAAAATCGCTACAAAAACCGGTTGGAAAAAAACCTTGGACGACTTCGTTAACGAGCCAAATGGGCCCAGTAGAAACAAAACCCAAAAAAGTGAGATTTTTTATAGACCTTAACACGTTTTACAACTTGTGTATTCAACACTTTTTTTTTCTAAAATGTACATGAAAACATTTATTTAGGAAAATTCACAAATTTAGCAAAAATTTTTTTTTTTCTATTTGATGCAAAAATGTTGAAATAAGCCTGTGCAATTGGTTTTGTGCCATTGGGATTTTTTTAACTCTTCTGTGCCAATGGTTAAACGCTTGATGTTTACAATTCCTTGCAAATGTATGAGCAACGTTTCATCACTTCAAATAATATGTAAGGTATGTAAGAGGGCGGCGACTAGTAGTCACGCGAAAAAATGAGCTCTGTAAAATAAGAGATGAAAACTTTACAGAAAAGCAATTTAAATGTTGCCAAACAAAATCAACGAAAAATCTAGTCTGCATCACATGCGGAAATATATTTCATTTATCCTGTGCTGTGAAAATAAAATTAGAGTGTACAAAAATATGTGATACCAGAATCATCTGCCAACAATGTGATAAAGATTTGTCCCTGAACAAGGAAAGTGAGCTGGTAATTGAAGTCCGTATAATAAAATCACTTTTAAGGGAAAAATGAAATCTTTTATTAGAAAACACCAATTTATTAAAAAGCAACAATATTTTACTAGACGAAAAACTGATAAAAATGGAATTGGAAGCAAAAACACAACTCCAAGAAATACCAATAGATAACGTGAGTAATTGTAATTACAAACAAGCTCTACAAAAACCAGCAGTAAACAAAATGTTGCCAGATCAACAAAACAAGATAATGGCAAAGGGAATTTCAACCGATCAAAAACCAACGTCGTTGCCGAATCAATTCGCGAGTCTTGGAAACACGGGAGCGGTACGAAAAAATTTCAATCAAGAACTCCAACAGGCACAAAAAGAAAAAATGTCACATAGTGCATTTAACGCAAGAAAAAGAAGATTCGGAGAATGACAATCTCAAGCATATCACATATAAGAAATGGAGGCCAGTGAAAAAATCTTTTGGGGAAAGTGATTTCTCGGACGATTTTGATGTCCCTAGGAAAATATGGCTGTACCTATACAGAGTAAGAAGGCATGTTACTCCTGAAAAAATAGAAAATCATATAAAAGCCCAAAATTCTTTTAAAGATGCCGAAATTACGGTGAAAGAACTTCCCACAGAAGAGAGTCAGAACAAATGTTTTATGTTTGGGATTGATTATAAATTCAAAGATAGTATTTACAACCCTTCAGTATGGCTCAAATCAGTAGCATTTCGTAGATTCAACTTTCGCAAATTCCATCAGTACAAAACTAGACCAGAGGATTTTTAATAAGAAAATCAAATATCGAAGAAAATTCCTCACAAAATAAAGTCAATTTTAGAGATATTGGTCTAATGCACCAAAACATGCAATCCATAGGGAACAGTGTGGAGGAAATAGAACATTTCTTGGCGAACAATAGTGACTGACATTTTTTATGTGTTACTGAGCTTTGGAAATCAACTACCCAACTGGAATGTATTGGAATAGAAAAATTCAATCTAGCAGCATCATTTTGTCGTACAGAAAACAAATATGGGGGAAGTGCAATATATTGTAAAAATGGGATAAAATATAAAAGTTTAAAGGATACAAACTGTCAGTTGCGGGGGATTTCGAATGTTCAGGTATTGAAGTTTCCCTTTCTGATAAAAAAATCATAATTGTATCTTTATATAGACCTTCAATGTGTATAGTTTTTGATAAATTTGAAAATTTGTTAACGAAAGTCACAAGTGACAATAAATTAGCTTTTATAGCAGGTGATTACAACATCGAACTGAAACAAAAATAATAACGACAAATCAAAACTACTAGCTCTAGCTAGTTCCTTTGATATGTATAGAGCTATTATTGAATATACACACATAATAAAAAATTCTAAAAGTTGTATTGACAATATCTTCACAAATTATAGGGGTACCTATATTACAAAAGTAATCGATACTTATGCTTCAGATCATACAGCCCAAATGATTACATGAAAACTCAATCTGCAAAACCCAATGAAAGGTACCCACAAAAGATGTTTTGAGGAAGCCATACAAAACTTTGTTGAAAAACTAAACAATGAGGATTGGGCAGAGGTCTATGAAATACAACATGGACAAGTAGACAAACAATGGGTGATGTTCATCAATAACTTTATGAATATTTTCAACGAATGTTTTCCAATCAAATACATACATTTTCGTAAAAACAAAAATTATTACTCAAATTCTAAAATTAAGGAATGCAAAAGTACGTTAGACACATTAGTATGTCTAACCAAAACGAATGAAAATATCAAATGTGAATACTTGAAAACAAAAACTGAGTATGACAAGTTGTTGATATCGTCAAAACAGGAAAATTATAAAGAGTGTATAAAAAATTCCGATAACAAAGCAAAATGTATGTGGAGTATCTGCAACGAAATTACTGGCAATATAAAGAGGCAAAGCTGTGACATATCCAATAGATATATCAAATAAATTAAATAATTATTTTAGCGAAATATCTTCAAAATTAGTAGCAACTCAAGCTTTCAGTTATACAACCATTATAGAAAAAAGGAGATACAGATTGTATTGTAATCTACAGGCCCATAAGCTTACTTCCAAGTTTCTCCAAATTATTTGAAACTGCAATGTGTAATAATGGTATACAGTTTTTCTACGAATGTAATATCTTCAGTGAGAATCAACATGGTTACTTACAAAAAAAATCAACAAAAACGGCAATCTTTCAATATACACTGAGCATAATTAGTCTGATGGAGAAACGGCAGCTAGCTCTGGGTATGTTTCTTGATCTGTCAAAAGCATACGACTGTCTGGATCATAATATCTTGTTAATTAAATTAGAGAAATATGGAATAAGAGGAAATGCTTTGAAATGGTTTCATTCATATTTAGCAGGCAGACAACAGAGCGTCAGTATTACTAAAGACTCGAAAAACTTCAAATCTGATATTATAAAAACATCTATAGGTATACCGCAAGGAAGTGTAGCGGGTTCGTTATATTTATGAATGATTTATTCAAATCTAAATTACCAGAGAATCAATTTATAACTATTCACGCTGATGATACAAGCCTTTTGGCAGGGGGAGACACATATCCGGAGATGATGGTGAACTGCTGTAACATTTTTCAGAATACAAAAAATTGGTTTAAAAAAATAAGTTAGTATTGAACGAGTCTGAAACTAAAGTGATAATGTTTGCAAACTATCTAACAGCGGGTGAAAAACCAAATGATATATCATTTACCAATATCACTTTTCAGTTATCGCATGATACGAAATTTTTGGGTGTTTACATTGATGAATGTATGAACTGGTCACAACATATAGAGGAAATCCCTTCGAAGCTTGGAAAAGTGTCATATGGACTAAGAATAATCTGTAAATATCTAGAGAAGCAAGCAGCTTTATCCCTTTATTTTGCAAATTTTGAATCGGTCATGAGATACGGAATAATTTTTTGGGGATCCAATAAGAACACAAATAGAATATTTGTTATTCAAAGAAGAGTAATGAGAATAATCAATTGCAAACATTATAAGGAGTCTTGTCGAACAGTTTTTAAGAATAATAACATCATGACTGTTTATGCTCTGTACATTTTTTAATGTTTGATGTATTTGTTAAAAAATAGAGCAATTTTTAATTTAATTGCCACAGAACACGAATATAATACCAGGAGGCATGACCTCATTTATCCGTATCATACATTGAGACTTACTGAAAAATCTCCGTTTTATGTGGCATTGAAATTTTACAACAAGTTACCAGTACTTGTAAGACGTTCTGCTAGTTGCAATCAATTCAAAAAAAAATCAAAAAGATACTTGTAGATCTAGAACCCTATTGTGTTGAGGATTTTTCAAAACATCAGTTTTGAAATATCATTGTGTTTAACGTCATTTTATTACATGTTGTAATGGTTTTTGTACAAATAATTGTAACATTTTTCAAAATAAACATTATTATCATTATTATTATTATTATTATTATTAATATTATTACTATTATTATTATTATTATTGTTGTTATTATTATTATTATTATTATCATTATTATTATTATTATTTTTTTTTCACGTTAACCGGATGTTTAGCGTGAGAACCGGCAAGGTTAGTTGCAAGGTTTCCAGCATTTCCTATTTATTTTTGTTCAACACTTTTCTGATTATATTGCACGTGCTCGAAATGACCGCTTTTTGTAGCTCGTAGAAAAGATTTTTCTGGAGTCCTAGGCTATCCAGGTTCTTTTTCAGGTCTTTCGGTATTTCTCCAGTGGCTCCAATAATAATTGGGATGGTTTTAACCGTTTTCGCCTGCCATGTCTCTTTCAGGTCCTCGCACAATGGTAAGAATTTTTCTATTTTTTCCATGCCCTTTTTTTGTATGTTAGCAGCCGCTGGAACCGAAACATCCACCAAGAGTATTTCTTTTTCAGTTTTATTGAAAACCAGTATGTCGGGTCTGTTGTGTTGTACAGTCCTGTCTGTTTGGATATCTCTGTCCCAGTATAGCAAAAACTTGTCGCTTTCTAACACATGTTGGGGTGTGTACTTGTAGTATGGCGTTTTCGCCTCAGTTAAATCTAGTTTGTGGGCAAGTTCTGTATGTATGATTTTAGCGACGTTATTATGTCGAGTAGTGTATTCTCTAGGAGCAAGTGTTTTGCAACCGCTAAGGAGGTGTTCAACATTTTCATGTTTGTCTCCACACATTCTGCACTGTGTTGGTATAATGCTTTGGTCTTTGACTATATATTTAAGATATGAACGAGTAGGGATGACCTGGTCTTGGATGGCGCACATGAATCCTTCTGTCTCTGGGAAAAGATTACCACTATTGAGTCATGCTATGGAAGCAGCTTTGTCTAAGGAAGTATTATTCAGTGTATTTGGATATCGTCCATGCAGCTCTTTTTCTTTCCATTGTGATTCCAGTGCTAAGACGGAGTGCTGCGGGTCGCATGCGTATTCTGTATCAGTTAGGTTTAGCGGGGTTATATTTTTATCGACATTTATGATTGCATGATGGAGGGGGGAATCTGTTGCTCGGTTGTAAAAGTAGTTGCGCACGAGTTCTATTTGTTTTTTGTGCATAATGCGCTTGTAAGCTATACCTCTGCCTCCTTTATTCCGAGGTAGATGGAACCTTTCCTTGCATGCTTTGGGGTGATGTTTTCGATGTCTAGTAAAGCATACTCTAGTTGCTCTATTTAGGTCTTCGAGTTCCGTAATAGTCCAGTTTATGACACCAAAGCTATATGTTACTACAGGAATAGCATAAGCATTTATTGCCATCGTGATGTTTTGTGCGGATAATTGTGTTTTGAGAATGTCTTTGGTTCGCTCTTTCAATTTATTTTTAAGTTGCTTTTTTACTTCCGGCTCTTGGATGCCTAACGATTGAGCAAATCCCAGATATTTGTAAGTATCACTTTTTTCCATGCGAGAGATGATTCCACCACCTGATGCTAGTGTGAGCGTGTAATTCTCTGTTTCGTGCCATTTTCCTTTCCGAATACTGTTGATCTTGCACTTCTCTAATCCAAATTTCATTCGTATATCATTCGAAAAGTTCTCAATGCATCGAAGCTCTTTTTGTAATCCATTTTGAGTTGCCGAGAATACTTTGATGTCATCCATGTACATTAAGTGTGAGAGTTGAACATGTTCATTTATCTCATAGCCATTTTTTAGATCATTAAGAGCAGTAGAGAGTGGGTTGATGGCTATGCAGAACCAGAGCGCACTTAGGGCGTCACCTTGAAAGATTCCACGCATGATTTTTATATTGATTTCATCGCTGTCTGCGGCTCCATCAATTAGTCTGGTTTCTCATTGTGCCATCATTGCTTTCAGAAGCTCAATTATGTCGGGGTTCACCCTGTACATAGATAAACATTCAATAAGCCAAGAGTGTGGAACGCTATCAAACGCTTTCTGGTAGTCGATGAATGCCATATACATATTGTTCTTTTTCTTTATTGCATGTTTTGTTACAGTGTTATCTATTATAAGTTGTTCCCGACATCCTTGCGCTTTCTTCCTGCATCCCTTCTGTTCCTCGGCTAGAAGTTTATGGTCTGTGAGGTGTTCGTAGATTTTGTTACATATAATACCACTTAGAATCTTATAGAGGGTGGGAAGGCAGGTGATTGGTCTGTATTTCGAAGGGTCTTCTGAAGGCTGATCTGTTTTGGGGATAAGGTATGTCACACCCTTCATCATAAAACTCGGTACTTTCTCTGGGTTGGCTATTAGGTCATTCAAAAGATCCAGAAGTTTTGATCTGATATTGGTAAATTTTTTGTACCAAAAGTTTTGAATTTTGTTAGGCCCCGGTGCTTTCCAGTTAGAGGTGTGGTTCAGTGCTTCAGTAAGGTCCTCCATGGTGATCTTTTGGGATATCATGATCGGTATTTTGTTTCTAATCTCCCCTTCCTTCTTTATCCAATTAGCGGAGGACTTGTGTCTTATAGAATTTTCCCATATTCCACCCCAGAATTTCTTTATGGCTACAGTTGTGGGGTATTTTGCATTACCATCGTTAGTTTGGTTGTTGCTTAATTTTCTATAAAAGTTTCTTTGGCTCTGGTTAAAAATCTTGTTGTCGGTTCTTCTTTTGTACGATTCTTTGTATCTGTTGAGCCTATTGGCAATGACTCTTAAGCGCTGTTTTAGGAGGTCCATTATTTCTATTTGCGATGGGTTGTTTTTATCTTTGTACCTTATTATTATTATTATTTTCCTTTTTGTGTCACCGGATTTACACCCGGCGTGTTTCAACGACAGTCGGCCTCAACAGCAAGACTTTCGTTGGGTGTCACTATTCTAGAAATGACCTAACAATGTTTGTCGCATCCAGGATTACAGATTATTATTATTATTATTATCATTATTATTATTATTATTATTATTATTATGGCAGAAACAATTTCCAGCTCTTTGCCGGCAGCAGTTTCTGATCCCCTTAACTTTGTCAGTGTTTTACCTAGCCCTTCTGCCTCTTTCTTCTTACCTCCAGTCGTTGAATGTGAGGTTCAAGCTGCTATATTACAGCTGAAAAACTCAACATGCACTGATTGTTATGGTCTAAATAGCCGTTTAATAAAGGCTGCTCTTGAACACGTTACTGGTCCTTTAACAGTTTTATTTTATGCTTGCTTGACCGAGGGTAACTGGCCTGGTGAGTTAAAGATTGCTAAGGTTTTGCCGTTGCATAAAAAAGGCGACTTGAACTGTGCCAATAATTTTAGACCGATTTCCATCGTTCCCATTATATCCAAAATTTTTGAAATTATCATCAACCACCGGCTTCTAGAATTTCTTGAGCTTCATTCCATCATTTCTCCTCATCAATTTGGTTTTAGAAAGAATGTCTCAACAATCGATGCTCTTGCAAAGGTGATTGGAACCGTGGTCGATGGCCTTGACGAACGTCATGGTACTTCTGCTGTTCTGTGCGATCTCGCCAAGGCGTTTGACTGCGTGGACCATTCTCTTTTGCTTGCCAAAATGGAGCATTACGGCATTCGTAGTTTACCATTGGTGCTCATTGGCTCTTACCTTGCCAATAGAACCCAGTATGTTAGCTTTGATGGGCATGAATCAGTTAATATGCCAATCCGATTTGGAGTTCCACAGGGTTCAGTCTTGGGACCCTTACTGTTTCTAATATTTATTAATGACTTGCCGTCAGCCGTTAACGGATGTACTCGTATTAAATATACTGACGACACGACACTACTTTATGATGAAGATGAGTCTGATGAATCTGAACATCTTTCATTAGCAAAAAATTGGTTTGTGGCTAATAGACTTCAATTGAATGAAAGCAAGACCGTCAAAATCACTTTCACCTCGGACAAGCTTGCTCATAAGTCACAACCAGTTAAGCTTCTTGGGTTAACACTTGACTCGAGTCTTACCTGGTCTGCTCAAATTGAAGCCTTGTGCTCTGCGGTGTCTTCGCAAATTTATGCACTGCGGCAGCTTCGGCATTGCTTGCAAACCAAGGCCCTTCGTACTGTGTATTTTGGCACCATTCACTCACTTCTCACTTACGGTATTAGATTTTGGGGAAACTCGAGTGGGGCTTATAAAGTTTTCGCTCTTCAGAAATCCGCCGTGAGGATTGTCGGGAATGCTCCTTATGGTTCGCACTGCCTTGCACTGTTTAGGGGGTGCAGGATTTTACCGGTTCCTTGTCTGTACATTTATGAAACATTAGTATTGATTCACAAAAATAGATCCAATTATAATTCGCACTATAATATTCATACCTACGGCACGAGGAATGCGGTAGATCTTGTGGCCCCTTTCTCTAGGCTTAGGACTACCCAGGCGAATAAACTAAATGTTGAGTATTACAATGTTTTTAATAGTTTTTATAGAGGTCTCGATCTCCAAAATAGGAGTCTTCGTGAATTTTGTAAATTCGCTAAGATGTTTTTATTGGAACATTGTTTTTATTCTATCGAAGATTTTTTTAAATTTGCGCCCAGAGACCGTCCTTGTTAATTTTATTTTTTAGTTGAGGTTTTATCACCTTTAACCCAGTTTTAAATTATTGTACTTTTCTTTTATTAATTGTTTCAAATATTGTTCTATTCCATTCATGATGACTGACTTCAAACATAATACATATGTACATGTTGTCAATAAACGTATATCAATCTATTATTATTATTATTATTAATCATATATTTCACTCAAAATTTTCAGACTATGAAAAAGAATGCGAATGGTATTACCTCAACGTCTCCGAGATGAAATTAGCGTTTATAGGAATAACATTAATAATATTACCTCTTTGGGTCCTATGCACTGACAATCTTAAACGTGAAATCACAGCAATTAACAAAACGGATAATCTATTAGTACCAATATCACCGAAAACCAATGAGATATTACTATATAGGGTAATACGCAATTTGAAGAATTTTTTTAATCAAAATAACGAAAACAACTTCACAGGTAAGTACTTTAGTATTTATATTCGGGATGTTTATTATTATATTTCACAAATAGTATGTTACGACCCTATGCCAGAAAGCTGGATTTCCCGGCGTATGTCATATAAAGGCCGAGGCCAACTTTCTGTCTTCGTGTCGTATACTATTTCTCTTCATCCCCTAGACGAAAGTACGGTCTCCCGACCGAATTTCGCTCCTGGAACAGCAGTTTTTGCAACCTATACGTTGCCGACCTTTGCGAAGCTTCGGTTTTGCAAGAGTTGACAAGGTACAGGTCGCAAAATCCGCTGTTCCCTGAGCGAAATGCGGCCGGGACCCGGGAAGACCGTAGGCTTGGGGATGAAGAAAATATATTTTGTTAAAAATTACAGTCATAAGAATCTTGTAGTAATCAATGCATACAACATTTTTCATGAAAACTCCTGTATCTGGAGAATAAGAAATATTGGTACATACAAATTACGTTATTTTTGTTCGTACTTTCATTTATCAGTATATTTGGTCACACGTTTAAAAAAAATGTAATCCTAGAGTAAATAAATATATGAGTAAACAAAATTGGGTTGCGGTCAATTATACATGAATATTTTTTCTGGAAACATGTTTAATAGAAATTTTAAATGTACTGTGGGTTTCTCAAATGTCTTCTAATTTCCAATTCTTCAAGGAAATCCAGTTCTTGTTTCTTATTACAAATATGTAGTACTTCTAGTTCTGTGTTAGGTGTAAATGAATGATTGGTGTCAAGTAGATGTTTTGCGTAGTGGGATTTATCTGGTTGTTTTAATCTGCATACTCATAAGTGTTCACTGTATCGGATTTAAAAATTTCTAAGGGTCCGACCCAAATAGACAGCATTACATTTTGGACATTTGAAATTATATATACCTGATTTCTTTAATGGTGGTGTTTTTGTTTCTACATTTAACAATTTGGTACTTACGTTACTTTCTGTTTTAAATATTTGTTGTAATGCCACTTTTTCCTGTTTTTTATTAATTAGCTTATTTATCATATGTAATGGATAACCGTTGAATGTTGCTATTTGTCTAATTGTATTAATCTCTCTATCAAAATTACATTTGTTCATAGGAACTGAAAATGCTCTATGTATCATTGAATTATATACCGCTAGTTTATGTGACATGGGGTGATTGGAACTATATGGAATTGTCACATCAGTATGTGTTGATTTTCGGTAAATTGAATAATCAAGTACATTATTAACTCTTGGAATTTTTAAATCAAGAAAATTGACTGAGCTATTATCTTCAATTCCTAATGTAAATTTAATTTTTGGTTGTAAATTAATAATGTGGTTGAAAAATACATCTAATTGTCGTTCACTACCCATGAAACAAGCTAATATGTCATCTACATATTTATACCAAAATAAAACATTTTTTGAAATATTACTTTGGTAAACCTTCACTTTGAATATATATCTTATTGTCAAAAGTGAAATAATTCTGATTAATACATACATCAAATAAATTAAATATATCTGATATTATTTCTGGATTAATATTTTTATCTTCTTGTAATTTTCTAACAAGTATTGGACATTCTTAAGGAGGAATTTTAGTGAACATATAAGCTTATTTCATCTGATGTTACTAATACGTTCACTAAAATTCCTCCTAAAGAATGTCTAATACTGTAAGAAAATTACTAGAAGATAAAATAATAATCCAGGAAAATATCAGATATACTTAATTAATTTGATGTATGTATTAATTAGAAGTATTTCACTTTTGACAATAAGATATATATATTCAAAATGAAGCTTTACCAATGGGAAGGCCTACATTACCTATTTTGGTAAACATTTTTATGAACAGTTTAGAAAGAAAGATCTTTGGAAGTAATATTCCAAAAAATATTTTATTTTGGTATAGATACGTAAATGACATATTAGCTTGTTTTATGGGTAGTGAACGACAATTAGATGTATTTTTCAGCCCCATTATTAATTTACACCCAAAAATTAAATGTGCATTAGAAATTGAAGAAAATAGCTCAATCAATTTACTTGATTTAAAAATTCAAAGAGTTAATAATGTAGTTGATTATTCAATTTACCGAAAATCAACACACGCTGATGTGACAATTCCATATAGTTCCAATCACCCCATGTCTCATAAACTAGCGGCATATAATTCAATGATACATAGAGCATTTTCAGTTCCTATGAACAAATGCAGTTTTGATAGAGAGATTAATACAATTAGACAAATAGCAACATCCAAAGGTTATCCATTACATATGATAAATAATCTAATTAATAAAAAAGAGGAAAAAGTGGCATTACAACTAATATTTCCTAAACAAACTGAAGAAATAAAAACTTATGAAACCATCACATATGCAGGAAATATTTCTAATAATATTTCAAAGATAATATCTTTATCAACGAATACAACAATTTCTTTTAAAACAGAAAGTAACGAAAGTAAAAAACTGTTAGATGTAAAAATAAAAATACCACCATTAAAGAAATCAGGTACATATAAACTCAAATGTCCAGAACGTAATGCTGTCTATTTGGCTCAGACCCTTAGAAATTTTGAAATCCGATACAGTGAACACTTACGAGCATACAGATTAAAACAATTAGATAAATCCTACTACGCAAAACATCTACTTGACACCAATCATTCATTGACCCCTAATACAGAACTAGAAGTACTACATATTTGTGATAAGAAACAAGAACTGGATTTCCTTGAAGAATTGGAAATTAGAAGATATTTAAGAAACCCATAATATGAAGTCGTCAATGAACAGATAAATCTAGGGAGTTCTCTGTTAAACATCAGGTAGGCATCAAATGAAACTCCTGTCATTCTGACAATGATATTTAGTTATCGAAACAATTGTCAATTTTTTAGAATTTTTATCCTTTTTCATCATATTGTGGAATTAGCTAGAAACAGTTAGTTTCATTCAAAACACTAATTCACTTAAATCACTTCCAGTTCACATTTTTGTTGTTGAAATATTTTAGTACATTATACTCGTTCATTTTCTCACTCTCATTTAAGTGGTACTTTTATTCTAAATGTAGTATAAGTTATAATCAATAAGTTCTAACCTATTCATTACTAATTATTACTGAATAAATGGCAAATTTCACTGATTTCAATCACTATTCCGTTGGATAAGCGAAATATTTATACTTTCCCTCAAAAAGTGTGCAGGATTTTCAATGTATAGAGGATTTCCTGACCGAGTTTTAATGCTAAAATATCTAGAAAGTGATATGCAATTTCTAATAGCTAGATAACGATCACCTATCTCTGAGGACGACCAATTAAAAAATTTACTCTGGAACTACCTATATGTTGGAGCTGCAAATACGTGATTGTTTCTATCTCTTGATTAACCACAATAGACACATGTTCTGGGAAGTATACTTTGAGAAATTATGTATTCGTTATGCGTAAATTAAATCGTTACACTCTAATTGATTCAAGTAAATATTACGGAAGTGGTTTAAAAAGAAATCTCAACATAATGTTTGGTGAGGTATTAGCCAATTATAAGTTTTTGCACATGTTTAAAAAGATATACCTATAATTTATTAGAATGGCCACTTTCACAACATTCTTTACTACAATGAGATTATTTATTCAAAAGTTTTAATCCAATTTATATTTACTGGAATGGAAAGCAAAAGTCTTTTTTCTGGCTCTCGAATCCATTAATTTTGTTTTTTGTAGTAGTCATTTTGTCTTCAATCAAATAAGTGATGTTGCGAGGTATTACAGAGGAAAATATGTATATAATACATTCTATGTGCAACCGAAGAAGTTACAGACATGTCATCTATAAATAAATAAGTAGTAGGTTCCAAATCTGTATTTCCTAATACATCTTTGTCTGTGCATAGTTTCATTCTTCTCTACACATGTCTTCAAATCACTATTCTCCAATTTTTGAGAGGGGATAGGGGACTTGGTGTATAGAGCACTTAACTTTTGAATCCAGAGGCTTTAGTTGGACCTTCAGCGTAAATATTCTCCAATTATTCAACTGGAAATTATTTTCAATGATCTAGGTGTGTGAATCGGTCATTCACTGTAAGATCTAGCTAACACCTTAGTTGTGTAGGCAAAATAGTAACAAAGCCGATGCAGAACAAATGAGGCAGAAACAGAAACATTCTCTTCGTCTTATCATGAGTTAAATATTGATTGAATGAAAGCAATATCTAAAAAAAGCATAACAGCATTCATATACATAAAAAATATTATGTTCGATGTTGTGAAGTTAATTGCTATTTTTGATCATACGATTTCATCAACTATGTGTGGCTCTAAGAATAATAGACAAAATATCAAGCATTAGTTATGATAACGAGACCCCAACGAACAAGGTAGTATCTCCTTTTAAGCAATTTTACAGGAGAGGCAAAAAACTAAAATTTTCATTTTCTGAACATTTTATGGATAGAAAAGTATAGCCAAAAAAAATCCATAAATGTATGTAATCAAAACATATATCGAGTGCACCAAAAACAAAAGTTCTAAACTGCTAGAAACAGCATTTAGGTTTAGTTCCGACCATCGAAAAGTAAGCAATATTTCGAAGAACAAGGTGGTAATGACATACAATACCTTGTTACTGCTCCAACAGTTGCATTTACCAATTGAATAATTTGTAATAACTGGGTAACTTTATTACTTTAAAATCCAAAGCGTTGACTCTTCTGTGAAAACTGAAACGAAATCTCTGGGAAGTATTTAAAAAATAAAATAAAATTTCATTTATGTAAAATAGTACATTTGAACCCAACACGGAAAGTTTTAATTAAATCACCTTTTTAAATGAAACTAACTACACAGAGTAAGGGTCGATACAATAAATTTCATTTTAATTAAATAATAATAATAATAAGGTTTTTAAATAAAACTCAAGGTCTCTAATTAATTCCACAATATAATACAAGTTATTGAAAATTCTAAAAAATTGACAATTGTTTCGATAAATCAATATCATCGTCAGAATGACAGAAGTTACATTTCATTTTATGCCTACCTGATGTTTAGTAGTTATATTTGGCTAGACCAAGAAGTAACCTAACTTGTGACTGGCTTAATATATGTTTATAGAAAAAAGAAGATGTGATATTACAAATATTGAAGCTTAGATATTATTAGCCCTATGGTGATATCCTGGATATATTTTTTCCAATTAAGATCAGTATAACTGTGCAATGATATAGAAAACCAGGAAAACTATATCTGCTAATCTTTACAATTATCACTTAAGAAGACAGTTTATTAGTGGAGAATTCCCTAGATTTAACTGTCCATTGACAACTTCATATTGTGGATTTCTCAAATGTCTTCTAATTTCCAGTTCTTCAAGGAAATCCAGTTCTTGTTTCTTTTCACAAAAATGCAGTACTTCTAGTTTTGTGTTGGGTGTCAATGAATGACTGGTGTCAAGTAGATGTTTTGCGTAGTGGGATTTATCTGGTTGTTTTAATCTGTATGCTCGTAAGTGCTCACTGTATCGTATTTCAAAATTCCTAAGGGTCTGACCCAAATAGACAGCATTACATTCTGGACATTTGAGTTTATATATACCTGACTTCTTTAATAGTGGTATTTCTGTTTTTACATTCAACAATTTTGTACTAACGTTACTTTTTGTTTTAAAAGAAATTGTTGTATTCGTTGCTAAAGATATTATCTTTGAAATATTATTAGAAATATTTCCTGCATATGTGATGGTTTTATAAGTTTTAATTTTATCAGCTTGTTTAGGATATATTAGTTGTAATGCCACTTTTTCCTCTTTTTTACTAATTAGCTTATTTATCATATCTAATGGATAACCGTTAGATGTTGCTATTTGTCTAATTGTATTAATCTCTCCATCAAAATTACATTTGTTCATAGGAACTGAAAAAGCTCTATGTATCATTGAATTATATGCTGCTAGTCTGTGTGACACAGGGTGGTTAGAATTGAATGGAATTGTTACATCAGTTTGTGTTGGTTTTCGGTAAATTGAATAATCAAGTACATTATTAACTCTTTGAATTTTTAAATCAAGAAAATTGATTGAGCTATTTCTTCAATTTCTAATTTAAATTTAATTTTCGGGTGTAAATTATTGATGTGGTTGAAAAATACATCTAATTGTCGTTCACTACCCATAAAACAAGCTAATATGTCATCTACATATCTATACCAAAAAAAAATATTTTTCGAAATATTACTTTCAAAGATCTTTCTTTCTAAATTGTCCATGAAAATGTTTGCTAAAATAGGTGATATAGGGCTTCCCATTGGTAAACCTTCATTTTGAATATATATCTTATTGTCAAAAGTGAAATAATTCTGATTAATGCATACATCAAATAAATTAAGTATATCTGATATTATTCCTGGATTAATATTTTTATCTTCTAGTAATTTTCTTACAAGTATTAGACATTCTTTAGGAGGAATTTTAGTAAACATGTTAGTTACATCGAACGATATGAGTTTATAGTTATCTTGTAAGTGGATTGCTTTCAACTTTTTGATTAGTTCTATTGAATTTCTAATTGAGTACTGAGATTCATATCCGTAAGTATTGAGTATATTGTTGAGCTTCTTTGACAATATATTATTAGGAGCATTAACATAAGAGACTACAGGTCTAATTGGTTTCGTTATTTTATGTAATTTAACTGTTCCATATAATTGTGGACAATGAGGATTCTTATGTATGATAGACCTCTTTTCGTAATCATTTAAAAGATAATTTGAATTATTAACAATATCCCTTACATTATTAGAAAACTTCTTTGTTGGGTCTGCTTTAAGAACTTTTACATCGCTGGATTCTATAAAGTTATATACTTTGGAATTGTAATTTTCACTCGTCAAAATGACAGTAGCGTTCCCCTTATCAGATTTTGTAACTGTTAGGTTATTACTCTCAATTTTCTTTTTATTGCGTTTAAAACTGAAATGTCATTTTTTGTTTGACGTTTAACTTTTGGAGGTCCAATATTTTTGATTAAATTGGCAATTTTTAATTTCTCATAAAGGAAATTATTTGAATTAGATTTTAAAGCTATTTCTGACTCTGTAGCTATAATTTGTTTAATATTATTCGTAAATTTAGGTGGTATGCTGTACTTTAAACCTTTATTTAAAAATTCTATTTCACTATTTGTAAAATTAGTGTCTGAAAGGTTTTCAAATCGTGGTGCAAAGTGTGTTGGTATGTAGGTACTTACAGTTTCATGATGTTTTGAGTGTTGAATTTTATGTTGTGTGTGTTCAAGTTTCTGTAGCTTCTTTTCTTGTTTCTTAAATTTCAAATGCTTCATCGTGCTGACATTTTCTCTAATTTTGTCATCCAAACAGTCAAATTCTACTGGATGTAATTGGAATGTGAGTTCTGAATGTACAACTTTTATGTAGTTGTCTAAGGAGTCTCTAACTTTGAACCATTTCTTACATTCTGATTTTATCCAAACTCGTTGAGCACATTTTATAGCTTTTTGTGCTTGTGGTGTTTTAGTGTGACATTTTATATTCACATAATTGGGTATTACCTTTTTTCTAAGGCATTCTTGGTTAAACCAAATGTTTTGTGATGATTTGTAACGTTTTTGTAGTAACTTCTGGTACAGTCGGGTCAAATCTTCTCTCGAAGATTTTTTAATGAAATTGACTGTCTCGACCCTTACTTCGTGGAATATGCTCATATTAGTGTTTTTAAATGAAACTCAAGGTCTCTAGTTAATTCCACAATATAATACAAGTTATTGAAAATTCTAAAAAATTGACAATTGTTTCGATAAATCAATATCATCGTCAGAATGAAAGAAGTTACATTTCATTTTATGCCTACCTGATGTACAGTAGTTATATTTGGCTAGACCAAGAAGTAACCTAACTTGTGATTGGCTTAATATATGTTTATAGAAAAAAGAAGAAGATGTGATATTACAAATATTGAAGCTTAGATATCCTGGATATCATTTTTCCAATTAGGATCAGTATAACTGTGCAATGATATAGAAAACCAGGAAAACTATATCTGCTGATCTTTACAATTATCACTTAAGAAGACAGTTTATTAGTGGAGAATTCCCTAGATTTAACTGTTCATTGACAACTTCATATTGTGGATTTCTTAAATGTCTTCTAATTTCCAGTTCTTCAAGGAAATCCAGTTCTTGTTTCTTTTCACAAATATGCAGTACTTCTAGTTTTGTGTTAGGTGTCAATGAATGATTGGTGTCAAGTAGATGTTTTGCGTAGTGGGATTTATCTGGTTGTTTTAATCTGTATGCTCGTGAGTGCTCACTGTATCGTATTTTAGACACTAATTTTACAAATAGTGAAATAGAATTTTTAAATAAAGGTTTAAATTACAGCATACCTCCTAAATTTACGAATAATATTAAACAAATTATAGCTACAGAGTCAGAAATAGCTTTAAAATCTAATTCAAATAATTTTCTTTATGAGAAATTAAAAACTGCCAATTTAATCAAAAATATTGAACCTTCAAAAGTTAAACGTCAAACAAAAAATGACATTTCAGTTTTAAACGCAATAAAAAAGAAGATTGAGAATAATAACCTAACAGTTACAAAATCTGATAAGGGGAACGCTACTGTCATTTTGACGACTGAAAATTCCAATTCCAATGTATATAACTTTATAGAATCCAGCGATGTAAAAGTTCTTAAAGCAGACCCAACAAAGAAGTTTTCTAATAATGTAAGGGATATTGTTAATAATTCAAATTATCTTTTAAATGATTACGAAAAGAGGTCTATCATACATAAGAATCCTCATTGTCCACAATTATATGGAACAGTTAAATTACATAAAATAACGAAACCAATTAGACCTGTAGTCTCTTATGTTAATGCTCCTAATAATATATTGGCAAAGAAGCTCAACAACATACTCAATACTTACGGATATGAATCTCAGTACTCAATTAGAAATTCAATAGAACTAATCAAAAAGTTGAAAGCAATCCACTTACAAGATAACTATAAACTCATATCGTTCGATGTAACTAACATGTTTACTAAAATTCCTCCTAAAGAATGTCTAATATTTGTAAGAAAATTACTAGAAGATAAAAATATAATTCCAGGAATAATATCAGATATACTCAATTTATTTGATGTATGCATTAATCAGAATTATTTCACTTTTGACAATAAGATATATATTCAAAATGAAAGTTTACCAATGGGAAGCCCTATATCACCTATTTTAGTAAACATTTTTATGGACAATTTAGAAAGGAAGATCTTTGAAAGTAATATTTCGAAAAATATTTTATTTTGGTATAGATATGTAGATGACATATTAGCTTGTTTTATGGGTAGTGAACGACAATTAGATGTATTTTTCAACCACATCAATAATTTACACCCGAAAATTAAATTTACATTAGAAATTGAAGAAAATAGCTCAATCAATTTTCTTGATTTAAAAATTCAAAGAGTTAATAATGTACTTGATTATTCAATTTACCGAAAACCAACACAAACTGATGTAACAATTCCATTCAATTCTAACCACCCTGTGTCACACAGACTAGCAGCATATAATTCAATGATACATAGAGCTTTTTCAGTTCCTATGAACAAATGTAATTTTGATAGAGAGATTAATACAATTAGACAAATAGCAACATCTAACGGTTATCCATTAGATATGATAAATAAGCTAATTAGTAAAAAAGAGGAAAAAGTGGCATTACAACTAATATATCCTAAACAAGCTGATGAAATTAAAACTTATAAAACCATCACATATGCAGGAAATATTTCTAATAATATTTCAAAGCAACGAATATAACAATTTTTTTTTAAAACAGAAAGTAACGTTAGTACAAAATTGTTAAATGTAAAAACAAAAATACCACTATTAAAGAAGTCAGGTATATATAAACTCAAATGTCCAGAATGTAATGCTGTCTATTTGGGTCAGACCCTTAGGAATTTTGAAATACGATACAGTGAGCACTTACGAGCATACAGATTAAAACAACCAGATAAATCCCACTACGCAAATCATCTACTTGACACCATTCATTCATTGACACCTAACACAAAACTAGAAGTACTGCATATTTGTGAAAAGAAACAAGAACTGGATTTCCTTGAAGAACTGGAAATTAGAAGACATTTAAGAAATCCACAATATGAAGTTGTCAATGAACAGTTAAATCTAGGGAATTCTCCACTAATAAACTGTCTTCTTAAGTGATAATTGTAAAGATCAGCAGATATAGTTTTCCTGGTTTTCTATATCATTGCACAGTTATACTGATCTTAATTGGAAAAATGATATCCAGGATATCACCATAGGGCTAATAATGTCTAAGCTTCAATATTTGTAATATCACATCTTCTTTTTTCTATAAACATATATTACGCCAATCACAAGTTAGGTTACTTCTTGGTCTAGCCAAATATAACTACTAAACATCAGGTAGGCATAAAATGAAATGTAACTTCTGTCATTCTGACGATGATATTGATTTATCGAAACAATTGTCAATTTTTTAGAATTTTCAATAACTTGTATTATATTGTGGAATTAACTAGAGACCTTGAGTTTCATTTAAAAACACTAATTACTCATAATCCTAATTGTTTGCCGGGATTTTACCGCATATGAGATTTTAATAGTAGTCATGATAAATTTGTGGGATAACTTTTGATGTACAAAGGCTGTTTAGTCTTTATATTTGTCCGTCGATATGGTTAGCGGTGCGCTATATGCGATGCATATACGCACTAAATCCGTTGAGTTTGAGCTACATATTTGGTTTTGTAGATTTGGTAGTTCTAGTTTTTCTTTTCGGTTTCTTCTCTGTGTTAATTTCACAATAAATTTCTAATATTAAGTCATATTGCAATCTTATAAGGTTTGAACTCTGTTTTAATTTTTTTACAAATTTTACTTTGTTTCAAGTTACCTTCTTATTATACTTCTTCTGTTCCATGAAACGCTTGAAGTTAAGTATGGATTCCTGGATTATTTTTGTCACGTTGGAAGGTTGCCAGTAGTTTTAGCACATCATACTAGCGTGGTCCATTGTTCAGGAACGTGAATTTGTTTTTCCTTTTTCATCCCCCTCATTGAATATGCCCAACTTCGAAGAAAACGCGTGTAATATCAATGTTAAAAATTGATGATGTGTAGGAATACATAGAAAATACTATACTATTACTATTATGTTCTCTGCAATCGTAGGAATAGAAACGGAAGTCCTTAAAACCTTGTTTGATTTTTGTTTCGATAAAGGAGTACAGTGAAATACTTCTATCATTTGAGCCTTTCCTAGCACTATTTTAATTCCACAGATACCAAAATCCTTCTTTTGCAACAATATCAAAAACTGTAAAAATTATACACACCGATACTTCGGGGCTGTGAAGTCGTAAAGATTTTTTGTAAGCCTTGCTACAACGATATTTTTAGAGTTCTCGGCGGTATCGGTCTTTATATCTATTGACTTTAATTTGAGAGAACTACATTTATTGCAAAAATGAATGGCATAATCTACACCTAAATCCTGTTTTCCTACTTCAGATACTCTCACATAGATATTGCATATTAAGTATTGGTCCTTTTTAGGCTTAAAAAAAGCTATACTGTACTCTGTATAAAAAATGTTTTGATATTGCCTCTCTGTAGCCTTCTGCATATTAGGGCGATTAATGTCCATCCACTGATTGTATAGTTTATGGAAATGTCACTTGTTCTACGAAATAATGTTTATTGGATCTAGTCTGTACTTAACGCGAATCGACAAATGCTAGGTGCTCTTACAGAATCTTACATAGTCAAGGATTTTGTCGGGTCTGGTAGAATGATGATCGCGCCGGCCATCTAAGTCAACGCAACTTATTTCACGACAATCAATTTTCTTACCGATGGTAGTTATTCATTTGTCACCAATACATAAGGTATCGATAAACATTGTTTTGCAAGTGTTTTTAAATGAAACTCAAGGTCTCTAGTTAATTCCACAATATAATACAAGTTATTGAAAATTCTAAGAAATTGACAATTGTTTCGATAAATCAATATCATCGTCAGAATGACAGAAGTTACATTTCATTTTATGCCTACCTGATGTTTAGTAGTTATATTTTTTTGGCTAGACCAAGAAGTAACCTAACTTGTGATTGGCTTAATATATGTTTATAGAAAAAAGAAGAAGATGTGATATTACAAATATTGAAGCTTAGATATTATTAGCCCTATGGTGATATCCTGGATATCATTTTTCCAATTAAGATCAGTATAAATAAACTAATTAGTAAAAAAAGAGAAAAAAGTGGCATTACAACTAATATATCCTAAACAAGCTGATGAAATTAAAACTTATAAAACCATCACATATGCAGGAAATATTTCTAATAATATTTCAAAGATAATATCTTCAGCAACGAATGCAACAATTTCTTTTAAAACAGACAGTAACGTTAGTACAAAATTGTTAAATGTAAAAACAAAAATACCACTATTAAAGAAGTCCGGTATATATAAACTCAAATGTCCAGAATGTAATGCTGTCTATTTGGGTCAGACCCTTAGGAATTTTGAAATACGATACAGTGAGCACTTACGAGCTTACAGATTAAAACAACCAGATAAATCCCACTACGCAAAACATCTACTTGACACCAATCATTCATTGACACCTAACACAGAACTAGAAGTGCTGCATATTTGTGAAAAGAAACAAGAACTGGATTTCCTTGAAGAACTGGAAATTAGAAGACATTTCAGAAACCCACAATATGAAGTTGTCAATGAACAGTTAAATCTAGGGAATTCTCCACTAATAAACTGTCTTCTTAAGTGATAATTGTAAAGATCAGCAGATATAGTTTTCCTGGTTTTCTATATCATTGCACAGTTATACTGATCTTAATTGGAAAAATGATATCCAGGATATCACCATAGGGCTAATAATATCTAAGCTTCAATATTTGTAATATCACATCTTCTTCTTTTTTCTATAAACATATATTAAGCCAATCACAAGTTAGGTTACTTCTTGGTCTAGCCAAAATTTACTACTAAACATCAGGTAGGCATAAAATGAAATGTAACTTCTGTCATTCTGACGATGATATTGATTTATCGAAACAATTGTCAATTTCTTAGAATTTTCAATAACTTGTATTATATTGTGGAATTAACTAGAGACCTTGAGTTTCATTTAAAAACACTAATATGAGCATATTCCACGAAGTAAGGGTCGAGACAGTCAATTTCATTGTTTTGCAAATATATAACTTTTCATTGTTGACTGTAAACGAATACTTGTACCGCCAGGCACGCCTTGATTCGGCATTCTTATTAGAAACGGTAGTATTTGTTCGTTTATTTATTTCAGAATGCCTGCGCATAAACTCCATTTGTTTTCTATGAACTCCCAGAGCCCAAAACTCATTCAAAATGGTAGATCTTGCTTCTACTGTTAACTTATTGTGGCATTTCCAAGCGCAGTTTAGTTTACATCCTGGTCTCATTTCTATTTTCTTGATATATTTTCTTCGCTTATTAGTAAATTATTCTCCTAAACTTTTCTTTCTTTTTAATTCTTTGTTTCCCCAATTTATTTCTTTGCTTGCTCTTTTTCTTCCCGGTTTAGTTTTTTTTGGATATTTCCCCTTTGTAGATTTTATATCTATTTATTCTGGTTTGCCGTTTTCTTGTATACTTCTTTCAACATTTATAGTATGGTGTCTGAAGCTGATACCAGCTTGAAAACCCCTCTATAAAAAATCTTGCTTATTTTGACCAATAATAATTGCAGAGCAAGTTGTATTTATTTTTTCATCAAACATGCTGGGAACGTTTTCAGATACTTCGGGGAAATACGGTTCCGGTTCATTGTTGAAAAATTCTGAACAATCACAAACGCTTTTATATTTCGCAGATTTTTTTATATTGGAATAACTGCATCCCATTCTCAATCAGCAATATTTCATCCGAAAGATTTCCTTCAATTGAATTGATGTCAATTTGGCGGAGTAGAATTCAATGAGACCACTGGCGGAATAAATGGTAATTGTCGCAATGCGAAAAATAATTCATTTTGTAGTAATAATTTTATTTAACAACAAACAAAAATATTACTAAATGAAAATAACATGAACTATTTAAGGTATATAATAATACGTAATCCGTGTTCGCTTCTATCCTTCACCATGCTACTATGTATAGGACTAGGTTACATCACTATCGGTGTGGTGTAAGGCGATTCGAGTGGCGCCATCTTACCATTTATAACAGAGTCTCAGACGTTGTGCGGGGCCTATCTACATGAAGGTGGTACTGTAGATAGAGCTGTATAGCCTGGTAGGGATCGTTCTGCTATAACCTCCCCCTCTAGCTTCGAGATCGTCCCGATGAGAGGCTAGCACACCAAGCAGGACGATTAAGGTTGTTGTTTCTTGGGTCTACCTCGTAATCCTTTCTTCCTTAGGGGTGGATTGGCAGGTGATGCTACTTCCTCCGTGGTCATATAGTTCCTCTCTGCACTCGTTAATAAGCGACTCGCATACTCAATAGGGTGTTCGGTTGCTCCCTCCCCCTGGACCAAAACTGCACCGATGACATAGCTACTGGCTTCGTTTGGTTGCAGGGAGACATCGAAACTAAATAACTCACGGATTTTTTCGCTTGGTGCCTGTTTTCTTTTGTGGCGAGTAAGTGAGAGGTAGGCTGTCACGAAAAATTTCATCTATGTCTTCCGGTGCATACGCATTACTCGTGTGCTTGTTTTCTTTAACATTTGAGAATCTGGAGTCTGGAGCTTCCCATAACTCATCCCGTAAGGGTGACGTGAAAAACTCTAAGAATGGAGATAAAACGTCATCATTCTCGTCAACGTCCGTGATGTTAAGTTGTATTCTAGGATCTGGTACCTTAGTTGGTTCGCTTTCGATATTTAGAGATTTCTTCGGCTTCTTCGATTCTGCTGAATGATCCCGTGATCTTTGTATTAGTCCTTGGTACTGTGGTTGAAACTCAAAACGTTCGAAAGGCCGGTCTGCGTAGTACCAGCACCGTTGTCCTAAGTCTAACACGATGCCAACTTTTCCTAGGAAATCTATACCTAATAAGGTCCTGTTGTCCACGGCGTTAGGCAGCACGACAAAGTTGATATTATGAGTTCTACCGCCTAACTCTATAGTAGTAAATGTTGTCAGTAACTCTGTTTGCATTTAAAGTCCATCAGCGAGTGTGACTCGGGCTGTGGTTTTGGTGAATACACAATTCTTGTCTTTTAAAAGTTTGTAGAGGGTGACGCCAGCTACGCTTGTTTTAGCCGCAGTATCTATATGTGCTTGGCCCTTAATACCACATATTCTTGCAGGAACTGTTGGGACTTCAGGTGTAGATCTTAAAAGCGTATTTATCGAATAGAAGTGGACAGCTTGGGCATCGACAACTTTGCCGACATTAGTGCAATTGGGACAATTGCTGCGGAAGTATCCAGCTCTGCCACATCCGTAGCACTGAAGGTGACCTTTGTCGGTTTTGGTAGCGGTTGATTGTGTAGGCTCCGTATGTGTCGCAGTCGTTTTAGGTTGGTCTTGCTTCTGCCGTTTACGACATTCTTGTATGCTGTGACCTTTAAAATTACAAAACGTGCATCTTAATTTGGTTTTCTTTACCGGTAGCGTATCGGTTGATTCATTGCGTCGTAAAGTAGACGTATCCTTGAGTTCAATTTCTAGATGCTCAACTTGTCTAGCTTTTGTCAGCAAGTCAGTAAACGTAGTGATTTTTCCTCTTGGGATTTTTTTCCTAAGTCTAATGTGCATAAGACCGTAGATTAGATCAATCTGTGTTTCTTCGGAATGTCTTCCTTGTGGAAGTTTGGAAAGGAGTGCTCGTTTTTGACAAATAAATTCGTCAGTAGGTGCCGAGATTCCTTGAGGGGACTTGAAGATATCTAGGTAAATTTGATATGCAGGAGTTGCCGGAGAGAAAGCGGCACGGATTAATCGAATAGCATTATTCCAGTCTGTTGCTTCTCCTTTTATGCCTTGCCACCAAGTAGCTGCAGTGTCAGTAAGTAGTAGTGGCAAGCCTTTAATTGCGTCTTGGTCTGTGATTTGTTCCATATCCTTATAGACTGCTATGGTGTTTAGGAAATTGTCGACTGTCTCATGACAACGTGTTCCGTCGATTCGGGCCGTGCATTTCCTCAAACTCCCTTTCTTCCGATTATCTGGTTCTGTCCTCATGCCGGCTACGGCTTGAAGAAGCTGTTGGAATTGCTCTGGAGACATCGCCATGGTTGTTTGGCTTGCAGCTATGCCTCTACTTCGACGCCGAACGTTTGGTGAAATCGGATTGGATAAAGTCAACAGCGAATATTCCTGTCGTTATAACTGGAAAAAGCCGGACTGACGAAATTCCAATCTGTCAAATGTGACAGTTTCGATTCTACAAGACAAAAAAATGTCGAAGTATTCACGAAACTCTCACTTGCAATCAGGAATCCTTAATTCGAGCTCCACGTCAGGGCGCCAGTGTAATAATAATTTTATTTAACAACAAACAAAAATATTACTAAATGAAAATAACATGAACTATTTAAAGTATATAATAATACGTAATCCGTGTTCGCTTGTACCCTTCACCATGCTACTATGTATAGGACTAGGTTACATCACTATCGGTGTGGTGTAAGGCGATTCGAGTGGCGCCATCTTACCATTTATAACAGAGTCTCAGACGTTGTGCGGGGCCTATCTACATGAAGGTGGTACTGTAGATAGAGCTGTATAGCCTGGTAGGGATCGTTCTGCTATAATTTTCCATTATTTTAGTATTAAAAAAGCAAATCAGCGTAATTACTGTAATTTCGTACTTTGTTTGTTTAATTTTGTGTCAGTGATAAACTTAAAACTGTGTTTTTCTATTCAACTCAATTCTCATCATTTCTGAGGTAATATCCCACTATGCAAATAAATATTACAGTTATGTTAATTCAACATCATATTGTGATGATGTTCTTCCTTTTTTTCCTCTTGTTTTCATCACATGCACATATATACAACCGCTTATGCCCAGCTTGTGGCTGTTAACTTTTGTGATGTTTCAACTTAACTTCTCGGCGATGTTAAAGCGCTGCCTTTTTACATTATTGAGATGTTACTATTACTCCCTCAAAAGGAAGTCTTTATAACGAACTAAAAACAACATTTCTGTTACACTCTGAAATGACTTTCAACATTTTGTCGATGTTAATGCAATGTCTAAAAAATAACATCTTATCAATTATCTAAATGCGACATTTCAAAAACAATACAATGTGTTCTCTTAGATGTTGTATGGACATTACTTAAACCTCTAAATAATATACCTCAAACATTCTAGATGACATCCTATAGATGTTTCTGTGCCTAATCAGCAAATACAGGGTGAACAACTAAGAACGCCGGCTGTCGGCCATATTTCAAAAAATAGTAATGGTACAATTTAAAAAAAATACCTTCAGCAAAATGACCCTGAAAAATAGCTGGAAAATATTTTTGAGTTCCTAAAATATCTGCTATGGGGTGGAATGAACACTTAAAAACATAATACTGTGATTATCTCCAAAAAAGACATACTAAAGGTATCCTAGAAATAGAATTTTTTATATATTGATGAGATTATGAAAAAATGTAGTAGAATAGGGACTTCTGTCCTCATTCTTCAAGTAAGGGGTGAGGGAAGGTTCAACCTAAAAAAACAAAAGTCGTAACACTTTTCTTGTTTTTTAATCGATATCAATGTTTTTGGCGTCATTTAAAAGAGTTTTTCCTCGTTAATAAGATATGCTTAACAAAGATAACAAAATTGAACAATTTTGTCAACGCTATGTGAAAAAGTCGACAATTTTCCCATTTTTTTCGGAAATTTCGAATGTAATGAAGCATTTTTCAAATTCTGATGAAAAGGGGTTAAAAAATAGGAATCTGTTCGAAGATATAAGATTTACGATATCAGATATAAAAATTAAAAAAATGCTTAAATTCACATTTGAAATTTCCGAGTGGATACAAAATTATCTAATTTTGTTATCAATCTTATTAAACAAAAAAACTCTTTCAAATGCAGCTAAAATCATTAATATCGGTTAAAAACCGAAGAAGTTATACATTTTTGTTCATAAGTTTGAACCTTCCCCACCCATTATTTGGAGAATAATGGCAACAAATCTCCTCAATTAAATTTTTTCATAATCTCATCAAGATTTCAAAACACCTTTATTATGTTTTTTTGGAGTATTATGTTTTCGAGTGTTCATTCCACCCCTAGCGGATATTTTAGAGACTGCAAAATATTTTCCAGCGATTTTTCAGGATCACTTACCTAAAGGTAATTTTTTTGAAAGTTATACCATGATTCTTTCCTGAGATGTGGCCTAGAGTCGTTCTTAGTTGTTCACCCTGTACATTTAAAATGGAATAGCAAAAAAAGCAATAAAGGATTTAAAACATTTATTGACTATTATTGAACAGTAGAGTAAATTTGAATAAAACAGGTACAAAATTAGAAAAAAAATATCTTGTCCAGGATTCCAACCTAAAAAAAATAGAATTGTGTAAGCATATTACACAACAAGTTTGGAAAGTGGAAACTATTGAAAGCATTCAGTGAAAGCAAGAAATAAAAAAGGGTATATTATTCTGTAGTTGCCATAACGTAACATACTTTGAAACTGAATCAATAAAGTTTAACGGATACACATACATTACAGCTAGCTTACAGAAAATGTATTAAAATAGTTTTTTAATAATATTAAAACTAATAAAAATTTTACACCATAAAGATTTTACGAAACATTACGTTAAATCAACAGAAATCCAATCTGAATAAAGAAAATTCTATCGTTTACTTACGGTTACTTTTTCTCACGCAAGAGTCGCTGTTTCGAGTGCCTCAACCATTCTGTAACAATTTTAGACCCTAATTTTACACTCTTATGGTGATCCTATTGTAATAATTTGACCCTCAACCGTGATAAATTTGACCCCTTCTATACCGGGTCCGCTGTCACCAGTCTAACAAATGCTGTCACCACTGTAATGAATCTTGACCTTGGGTCGCCACTTCTTTTCTTAAATATATATGCAGCCGAGCGTGTAAGGAAAATCCAGTCCGATTTAGGCTGGGAACGCCTGGTCTTAAAACGGTTTGATTTCCTTCGCCAGGACAGGATTGTTCTCTTAGTTCGTCCTCGAATCCACTATGTATACACACTCTAGGGAAAACTTGGGGTAGGATTATGAAGAAAGTATGGGGAAACCACAAAGTTGTATAAAAAAATATAATAAAACTTTCTCTGTATATATATATATATATATATATATATATATATATATATATATATATATATATATTGAAAATAATTCAAGAACACAGAAACTAAAATAATATAACTCATAACTCATATCAGCATACTACACAGAATTATATAAACCAGTATCGGTTCATGAAAATATTTCCAATATACAGAAGATTTCAATGCAGTATTTAAAAAAAACTGTATATGTCTTACATGTACAAAATATTCTAGAACATATATACATCATCTGTTAAGTGTTAGAGAATTATGAGCACCTATTTTGATCAGGATACATAATATCTATTACCTCATAAAAGTAAAAAAAACATATATATATATATATATATATATATATATATATATATAGAAGAGACAGTTCTTCACTACTTAGATGGAGGTATAACTGAAATTCTCACTCTCACAAATATATTGAAGTTTGGAACATTTGATTGAATATCTTTAATATGATACCAAAAGAATTTATTGATGAAATAATCTATTCATAATGGAATACAGTATATGAGCAATAGTAATAAGAAATTTGAATAAAAAGGATAAGACTTACCTTTAAACACAGTAGTTCATTTAAGAAGCATATCGACAATCCATTGTAAGTAATAAATAACAAGTTATAAATCAAAATTCCTTAATTAAAAGAAACATGTAATCCATATTCGAAAAATATTCATTGAACATTAATAATAGTTACAATAAATAAACATGTAATAACTTAATTATTTAACATTTAGAGAGTTTTGGTTATATATATAAAACAATGTCAGAAATGTCAAAAAAACATTTTATCAATGGACTGGAATAAGGTTATAAATTGAAAAAGAAGCAGAACCATAGAAATCTATATTTATTGAGTCAAGAAATATGTGAATTTTATGGATTGTAATTATATATTAGGAATTAGAAAATGAATCTGAAATCAACATATTTATGATTTCGGATAGTAACGGAAAATAAGAAAGGCGAGAGTTGTTTGTTGATTTTTGGAATAATGAAGGAAGGTGGAGATTTAAAAAACTTGAATAGTTGAAGAATTTAAAAAGAGAAAATTAAGTTATTGTACAAAGAAATGAGTTATTTGATCTCCATATTAAAAATACACACTTAAAAAAAATTATGAAAATTGAAGAAAATTCGATGGTATTAAATTATATTACTAAGAAGAGAATTGTAGATGAGGATATGTAGCAGAAAATGAACAAGGGTCGACATAAAAAAAAAGAATATAAGAAATTTTGATAAAAATAATAACAGAATAGGATAATAAGACCTCAATTAATTCGAAATAGCTAGTATAAGGCTATTAAAACAATAATTTCTACGAAGATATATACAATATATAAAAAATACATGTTATTGGAGGCTATGGTACAAATGAAAGATTCATTTCAAATTGAATAATCAGTTGATGTGGTGCGGAATCGTAGTGTAAAGTTCCTGAATAAGACATTAAGCATTGATTGGGAATTCGAAGTTGGAGAATAATAGTAATTACAAACACGTGTTACCTGTAACAAGAAATCTAGTAAAAAAAACATCTCCATCTGGATGACATATGTATGCATGACATGGTTTTTTAGCAGACAGAATTTCAAGAAAGGAATATTAGTGATTGAGAGGTTAATGCTTCTTTTTATTTTTGTTGGTACCAACATTCGGATTAGAGATGTACATTTATAATAAAAGTAATAAGAATTAGTATCTGAAACTATTAAACATATTAAAAGCATGAAACTAAAAAAGGTAATAACATAGACTTGAGTACTTACCATTTATATTTAACAAATATTTTATTGTTTGACATTTCAATATTATATTAGTATTTAAGATAGTTCATCACTTTGTTTAAATTTATAATACATAATTCTTGAAAAATATAATATAGTTGTTGTATTAAAGGTCTCCTTGTAACTATTGTTTATGTTCATATAAATATTACTTCAACTGATACTAGTGACAGATGGAATCGATTATTCTACTGATAATTTCTATCTATTTTAATTGTGAGACAAAATCGATTGCTATATTGAAAGTTTCTATACATAGGCGCACCAATTAATGAAAAAAAATATAAAATCAGTTATTTGAATGATTCATATATGTAAAATATTGTAGATATAGAGTTAAAATCACTTCCGGATCCCAAAGAGTAGTAGGAGTTTCTCATGCTCTCCACCTAAATAGATAAATACATAAAAAATTTTCTTTACTTCATTACTGAGCTAGCTATACTAGAGTTGAATATATTAAATTGATAATATAACAATTATAGTGGTATTGTCGGCAAAGTATACAACTATAACAATCCATCATAATATATATATATATATATATATATATATATATATATATATATATATATATATATATATTGAACCAGATATCATAGATCGTAAGAGAATTAGTACTATAAAAATATGTTGCTAGTATTAAAATATATGAAAATAATATAATTTAAGAAAACAAGTAAAAAGGAAACACTTTTCTTAATTTAAACAACATATCAAATAAAGATATATTAAATAATAGCCTATAACAGTATAATAAATAAGGAATTACCTCAATAATAACATAAAATATAGATATTGCCTAACCAATGTAATGATGTAAATAAAGTTGCCTAAGACGAAGAATAATTTCCATATCATAATCAGCTGTTCATCTGAAATGAAAACAAATATTATTATAGTTAATTCATTATAATCATTAATTTAAGAATGAAGAACAAACACAAATATTGAATAGAATATAATTCAATAGATTTCATAGATAAACAAATAATGACATATAGACAAATGATATATGGTAAATAAAATAAACATAGAATCAATAAATAGTAATTTGTTAAAGTTTATTATAAATAATATAATGCAAAGAGTTTAGACAAATAACATAAGAGATTTTATATTTATAATTAATATGAGTGTAACAGTGATATATTATCAATAATAATATTGAATGTTGTACCATATAAATGTATCTATGTATAACCAATTTTAATTTATTTGTATGATGAAAAAACTCATAGGAACTCTATAAATGAACTAATTATGTAAAAGAGTGTATGTATGAAATTTTTAATAAGTGATAGAAGTTTCAATTAATCTGATTGCAAAAGACAATATCTTATTGGTTATAAAATATGACAGAACAAATTGTGAATCAATAAATAAACTTTGGAATAGTGACCTGAAAAAGAACAAAAGACTGTTTGTTGAAAAAAGTAGAGAATCGAGGGGACGCTTAAAAAAAGATGGGAAGCTGGTGTTAAGAAGCGAGGAGTGTGTGTGATAGTGTTCCTGAAATTTCAAGATATTCCCGGTTTAAGACATTTAAACTTCTAAAGTACTATTAAATACAATATAAGTAATACTCACAGTCAATTGTAACAAGTTTTTCGGCAAGAATCTACGAAATTATCATCAATTTTGGTTTTTTGGAGCTTCAGCGGAGTGTTCCTGGGATCCAGAGACTTTCATCCCAATTCAAGAGCAACAGGTCAGTGTTTTTAAATCATTTATTGGCCAATAATCAGTGTAAAAACTCAAAATACCCAATTAAGTACTTAATTTCATAAATTGATAAACTTTCGCAAATATGATCGATCTGAAAAAGAAAGAAACAGACTTTGTATAGTGAATTCATTGCATAAATCGTTAAATTTAATAAAAGGCCGAATTTTCAATAAATTAAAATATGTACTTACGCCACTTACGCCATCTTGTAATCGCATAAATCTGGTGATTGAAATTTCATAATTTAATAACTATGTCCATCTGTATATAATTCCTATTTTTCTATCCATGTATATAACTAATTTCTTTCCACAGCAATTTGTATCATATATAACTATGATATATATATAAATTCTTTTATGTGTTTGAACCATTTACTTGTTTGCATCTTCAACAAACTTTGTATAATATGAACAGATGCTTCTTACGTATCAGAATTGTTCGTTTTATGTTAAAGCGCATGATTAGTTTTTCACGCATGCGCATTGATGAAATTATTAAAATAAATAAGTAGGTACAATATAACCATTGGCGTCGCATATTATTTTTATCAAATATAAAATATTGCATTGAAAATTAAATCTATTTCAAATAATGTGTTTTCTTTTTATTTAAACAATTATAACAATACAATAAGCCAGGACTCAAAGAGAAAAAGGATTTCATGCTCCCGAATTAATAAATATATAATAAAGGTTACTAAACGATATAATAATAAATAACTGAGCTAGCCAAACTAAACAAAAAATCTAAATTATAAACATTTACATTCTAAATATAAATAAAAGTAAATAAATAATTCAGCATAAATAGTTTAATTGGCGCCCAACGTGGGGCGGTTTATTAAAAATATAGGAAACAGTTGTAGATTTTAAACTCAATTAAAAATGGCAAAACGAATGACGTTGAGAGATGGAAGGCAGGTAGGAGCCGACAGTGGATCAGAAGAGGAAAGGGAAGAACGAAGTCATGGTATGGGAGATTACCAAGCGGTATATTTGGAACAAGGACAACAATTAGAAGGAGATGTACAGGAAGAAAGTATGACAGGAGATGGGGAAGCTGTAGGACAAGAAGATAGGACACAGGAGATGCAAAATAGAAGAAGTAGAGATGATCAGATGGACATGATGCAATTTTTGATCAGAATGAAGGATGAATTAAGAGGAGATATGAACAATATGAAGAAAGAGTTGAAAGGAGATATCAACACAGTAAATGAAAACATAAAAGAAATGAGAGAAGATATGAGAAAGTGGGATGACAAAAGAAGAAAAGATAGGAAAACTATGGTAAAAGATTTTAACCGAGTAGAGGGGAACATTGATGGTAAGATGGATAGTAACAAGGATAACATGAATGTGGAAACGATTGGTAAGGAGGACAAGATTAATGAAAATATGAACAATATGAGGGGAGATTTGAAAGCGACTATAAATAAAAATACTGATATGATGGAACCGAAAACAAGTAATAATTTGGAAAATAAAATTGATGATATGAAACCAGAAAATATTAAGGAACTCAAGGAGAACCAGGAAGAATTTGAGAATGAACAATTTAGAAGGCAAATAGATGAAGTTAACTTAGATATGGAGGATCAAAATAAAAACTTGAAAATAGAACCAAAAGAAAGCGGAATCAAAATGGAAGAAAATTTACCAGGAACTATACAAACGGAAATACCAAAACAAACTAGTAATATAACAGATAACTATGAACGGAATGACATTAGAAATGATGGAAATGGGAATTTTGAAAAAGAAGAAATTTCAATGGAAATTAAGAATATTGAGAAGAATAATCAGGAATTAACAAATATAACTGAGGGTACAGAAGAAAAGGAAACTGGAGAAGTAGGATACATAAATTTACAAGGACAAGTAAGTAAACAGGTAAATCAACATTCTTACGAAAAAGTGAATAAAGAAATTATAAATTTAGATGGCAGAGTAACAAAACCGACAGGAATATATGAAAAAAGGAGTCAAATCTTAGGTAGACAAATTAACAAGGAAATACAAGAGATGAATCGAAGATTAACAGACACAGTGGAAGAAATAGAAGATAGTATAAGAAGAAATGAAGGAGGTATAGGATGTTCAGGAAATTTATATAATAATGTAGTAACAGGAATAAAATGGGACAACATGATGACTATGATTCATACAAAAGCTTTCTCTAAAATAATAATAAGTGAGATGAATAATATGGAAGAATTGGAAACGCAAATTTTAATGGATTCATGGGAAGAAATGTATGAGATATGGGGCAACAAAGTTAAAAAGGATACAGTAGAGAATAGACAGACGCTTCAGCAAATTATCGAGCATCAAACCACAAGAGAAGAAAGCAAGAAAAAGGTTAGAAAAAGAGAAGCAAATTAAATAATAGAACAAGAGAATAGGAATGAAATATGGAGACGAAAATGCAATTCAATGAAAAAGGGAAAGGATACAGAAATGAAGTTGAAATTAAAATTTATTATTAATGAGTAACACAAGTATAAATAATGTACATAGAATTTATTATTAATGAGTAACCCAATTCTGAAGAATGTATATATGTTATGTTACGAATAATACTTGAAAAAAGGAAATGATAGTCATAAGGATAGATTTAAAATTTAATATTAAGTAGTGTACAAAGATAAAGTAGATATTAGACAGAGTTTTGTTTTCCATTTGGCAGCTGGTGATCCAATTAAATTCATCTCGTTTGTTTCTTCAGAACCTAAAAAATTAAATATAATATAATATAAAGAAAAATTTATTAGGTAAAACTTATAATTAAAACATTTTAAAAATTTGTGAGTATGGCAAAACAATATATATAGCAAATAAAGGAAACAATTTATAAGAGATACTGGTTTTACATAGAATGAAACTATTAAAGAATATAGGATTGAGGGGATAAAATAAGAATAACTCAAGTATCAAATAGAAGTTCACATTTTTAAATAAGGAAATAAGATGTAAGTAATAAAGGATAGGAAAGGATAATAATGAATGATATTGATTAAAAATATAGTAGGTGATGTTTAATGTCAATTAGAATCTTATAGATTACTTGAAAATACAGGAAGGAATAAGGAAGTTGATATTGATATATATATGAATTTAAGAAATAATTAATTATATTGAATAATGAATATTGAAAAGAAATATGATATGAGGAGTATATAGAAGTATAATGTAATTACAAAGAAATAAGTTGATATATAAGTGGATGTTAGGAAGAAATGATAATAGAGAAGTATTATATGAAGTAATATTAAAAATATAAATTGACATTGATCTTAATCAAGTGTATTTTAAGGAAAGAATTAGGAGACAGTTATTGAAAGAAATAGATTTTGTAGTAGGAAATATGTGAACAAATATTTGAGAAACAAAGTTAAAGAAAGTAAGATTATGCCATAAAATTGTTAAATTTTTTTTTGAATAAAATAAAATCAATCATTTATAATAAGAAAATTGAAATTTAAATAAATATCCAGGGTATGGATATCATTTAAATTTAAATTTGAGGGGAATTGAACCAGATATCATAGATCGTAAGAGAATTAGTACTATAAAAATATGTTGCTAGTATTAAAATATATGAAAATAATATAATTTAAGAAAACAAGTAGAAAGGAAACACTTTTCTTAATTTAAACAACATATCAAATAAAGATATATTAAATAATAGCCTATAACAATATAATAAATAAGGAATTACCTCAATAATAACATAAAATATAGATATTGCCTAACCAATGTAATGATGTAAATAAAGTTGCCTAAGACGAAGAATAATTTCCATATCATAATCAGCTGTTCATCTGAAATGAAAACAAATATTATTATAGTTATTTCATTATAATCATTAATTTAAGAATGAAGAACAAACACAAATATTGAATAGAATATAATTCAATAGATTTCATAGATAAACAAATAATGACATATAGACAAATGATATATGGTAAATAAAATAAACATAGAATCAATAAATAGTAATTTGTTAAAGTTTATTATAAATAATATAATGCAAAGAGTTTAGACAAATAACATAAGAGAATTTATATTTATAATTAATATGAGTGTAACAGTGATATATTATCAATAATAATATTGAATGTTGTACCATGTAAATGTATCTATGTATAACCAATTTTAATTTATTTGTATGATGAAAAAACTCATAGGAACTCTATAAATGAACTAATTATGTAAAAGAGTGTATGTATGAAATTTTTAATAAGTGATAGAAGTTTCAATTAATCTGATTGCAAAAGACAATATCTTATTGGTTATAAAATATGACAGAACAAATTGTGAATCAATAAATAAACTTTGGAATAGTGACCTGAAAAAGAACAAAAGACTGTTTGTTGAAAAAAGTAGAGAATCGAGGGGACGCTTAAAAAAAGATGGGAAGCTGGTGTTAAGAAGCGAGGAGTGTGTGTGATAGTGTTCCTGAAATTTCAAGATATTTCCGGTTTAAGACATTTAAACTTCTAAAGTACTATTAAATACAATACGAAATTATCATCAATTTTGGTTTTTTGGAGCTTCAGCGGAGTGTTCCTGGGATCCAGAGACTTTCATCCCAATTCAAGAGCAACAGGTCAGTGTTTTTAAATCATTTATTGGCCAATAATCAGTGTAAAAACTCAAAATACCCAATTAAGTACTCAATTTCATAAATTGATAAACTTTTGCAAATATGATCGATCTGAAAAAGAAAGAAACAGACTTTGTATAGTGAATTCATTGCATAAATCGTTAAATTTAATAAAAGGCCGAATTTTCAATAAATTAAAATATGTACTTACGCCACTTACGCCATCTTGTAATCGCATAAATCTGGTGATTGAAATTTCATAATGTAATAACTATGTCCATCTGTATATAATTCCTATTTTTCTATCCATGTATATAACTAATTTCTTTCCACAGCAATTTGTATCATATATAACTATGATATATATATATATATAAATTCTTTTATGTGTTTGAACCATTTACTTGTTTGCATCTTCAACAAACTTTGTATAATATGAATAGATGCTTCTTACGTATCAGAATTGTTCGTTTTATGTTAAAGCGCATGACTAGTTTTTCACGCATGCGCATTGATGAAATTATTAAAATAAATAAGTAGGTACAATATAACCATTGGCGTCGCATATTATTTTTATCAAATATAAAATATTGCATTGAAAATTAAATCTATTTCAAATAATGTGTTTTCTTTTTATTTAAACAATTATAACAATACAATAAGCCAGGACTCAAAGAGAAAAAGGATTTCATGCTCCCGAATTAATAAATATATAATAAAGGTTACTAAACGATATAATAATAAATAACTGAGCTAGCCAAACTAAACAAAAAATCTAAATTATAAACATTTACATAAATATAAATAAAAGTAAATAAATAATTCAGCATAAATGGTTTAATATATATATAAAATCCCAATATCAACACAAATTATTAAATTTCCTCACTATCAAAGTAACTATACACTTATCTATAAATCGTACATACTAAATCTTTCGCTGTATAACATATGACCAACAACAAATAAATATAATATCCCTCACCATGAAATAGAATGAAAATTTTATCCCACTTATCATTTAATATGTTTAACGTGTGCGAGGGGCGTATGATTTAACCCTTATTTTGAAGTTCCACTGCCTCGTTGTGAGAAACACTTATTTTGCTCTTAAAACAAATACTATACAAAACGACTGTATAAACAGAAAGTGAAATCAGAGTCGTTAAAAAGGAATTCTGCTGATCTATGAGTAATAAATGTTTATCGACAATCCCGTTCAGTGCGGGTGCAAATTTTCAGGTATTTGAATAACCTACAATGTTTATTTATTTTACTTAATATGAATGAAGTTACCTAACCACGTCTGAATTAATTAGCTTTTATTTATCTTAGCGAAATTTCACTGGAAATGGGACTTCAAGGAGACAAGATCATACGCTCCAGGCCCGTGTTACTTGGTACAAATAAATCTCGGTTTAACCTTCTGTTTATTTTCCATCTACGAGGTGGAAGCTAATTATGTGGCGTAAAACAATAATCAAACAAATAGTGCCCAACTCCTGTCGGTTATATGCACCCTAAAGAAAGTGAAATGTTCCTACAATTTTGGAGAAAACCTTACTCTGACATCACACACGATAAACCCATATCTTATATAGCGAGCGGTGCCCAAATTGTGAGCCTGGACCTGCAAAACCTAATTCAAACCTTCCAACTTGTCAAATCCCCCTGAAAGAATAAATAATAAAATAAATCTACTGTTATAGCTTCTACCTATGTATATAGTTACGTTATAGATACCAAGTTTAGAACCAGCGTACAATAATAAAACGAATGAATTTCCCCTCAAGACAAAACTTAAATCTCAACTTGTTTAAAAACTTACCGCGTGGAAAAACTCCCTTTCTCCGGTCTTCGAATTACTGCCTGCTTTCACTATTTTTCTAGAAACCGCGGATAACGCTAGTAACCGGTATCGGGCTATGTTGAAGTTTGCGTAGAGGGCGAGTTTTCCCGCTTTGTGTCACCGACGGGGGACAGTGTTCACCGTCAAGGATATCTAAGTATCCCTTTCACACCCTGACACAACGGAGAAAAACTTCTTCCTCTGAAGCCGCTAACACAAAGAAAACTGATACCCGTTACCGTGACAGGGAAAGGATTTTTCCCTTCGTGTTTGTCGCCCCGACACTGTCTGTCTGTCTGACTGCTGAGTACTTGGTTTTTTTTATCCCCCCGAATTAGGTTTGGGGCTTTTTTGTTGAATTGCAAAAATCCATTTTTTATTTTGAAGCGGCCTCGATTTTTCGTTATTAACTAGTTGTATACAAAACAATTATTTAGTTTTGACCTAGTAAAATGTTTTATTTGTTTCAAAGCTGTTATGGTTTTGTATCATTATTCTGAACAAAAAGTGGGTCGCATTCCACTTTTTAATTATATTTGAAATAAAATATGTTTTACCGTGTGTTCTGAAAGTTACTAATTAAAATTTTTCTATTTGGTATTCGCGTTGATTACATCACTTCCCCTTTGTAAAAGTATTGCGACCTTCCCTGGTCCAATACCTTTTCTTTAAAGTCCCTGTACATCTATATTTCGCCCCTAATTTATGTATGGCCGTCAGCTTACAATAGTGGCCTATAATTTTAAAATTAGTGTTACATTTTTTTATACATTTGACATATTTTTATTACATTTGCTCATTATTTATTGATCGGCACTGTTCTGGCAATTTCTACGCTATTACCATTTTATTCCTGACCTAGGCCGCGACTATTTACACTCGCGACACTGTTGCTCAGTAGATCGTTTATCTGGCGACTTCTGTCTGTCCAATGCTGTGACCTTGGGTGGCTCGTCTCTTGCTGTGCTATTTGGTCCATCTCTATTGCTTCCTCCTCTGGTTTCCTCGTCTGATGTGAGTGAATTATCCATGTCGTTAGGGAATCTCATATGCAGCCTATTAGTGCTATACTGCCTCCTATTGTTTGGTGGATACGAATTTCATTTAGTATGGTGCCTGCTATATATTTGATGGTGTGGAATGTGAAGTATATTCCAATTATTCGACTTATTACCGAACCTATTTCTGTGAACCATGTCCATGTGTGATTTAGGGTGGATTCTGCGAGGTTCTTGATTCCTTTCGTATCGAATATGTTTGATACGGTGTAGCCGTGACTGTTGGCGTTCATTCCCGCTGCTCTGCGAGTAATTATGTTTTCTACTGCTTTTCTCTCTGTCCCGAACGTGAGGGTTCTTCGTGCTGCATTGACTTCTTCTTGCGTGTACAGACCCTTCGCTCCTAGTGGCTGAATGGGGTCGAAATGGAGGTTCATATCTTCTTCTACTTTCAGTGTTTTTGGTTGGGTGGCTATTGTGAGATGCGGTGTTAGGCCTATCCATTGATCATCTATAAAATATAGTGGTGGTATCATGTTGTTGCAATCTATCTGTTCTGCATGGTTTTGTATTATTCTGGTTAGTGGAGCCATAAATTTTGTTTCATTGTTTACTTCTTTTGGTTGTTCGTTGTAGCATCTGTTTGTTCGTTCTTCTTATGTTGACTGTCACTGGTATGCATTTCATGATATAAAGTACTTCGCCTAATACTCTGCCTTTGTGTCCAGGTTCGTTTTACATTAGTTGGCTGACTGCATTAGGTCGTGTGCGTGCCATTAGCAGTTTATTTTTTGAGTATTTCTCGCTTTGTTAATCATCTTCGGTGTATTGTATCTGTGTAAAGCATATTTACATCTCGTTTATATGCTTGTTCAATATAGATTAGTTTACTATTTACGTAATTCATCAGGTCGACATTTTGTGTTAGTATTTGCATTGTCGGATGTAATTTTTGTGTTTTGTGTTATTTTGACAATTCGTGGAAACTATGTTTGCCATACTTCTAGAATTTTGTTACTTTTACTACTCATGACCATACTTTTTGCAGTTCAATCTCGTTCCGTTGAATAACTTGTATGTCCATTTTTTCACTCGCGTTTTTTCTGTTTCCGTGCACTGCGATATCACTCCTACGCGATTAGTTCGTCTCCTATATGTAGCCCGCACATGACGAATGTCACCCAGGTCAGGATAAAACTGTGTCGTGCCATTGATTCGGTTTATCTTTTCAAAATTTACAATTGTTTATACAACTTATTTTTCTTACAAACATTTCTAAACAATTCTTTGTTCCAATAATATTTTTCCTACAATTTTGTTATATTTATTTGACATTTCCTCACTTGACCGAGCCTTACAATTATTAGCACTGTTAATTGAGTTCTTTTCTTTGAAATTTTTTTTTCTTATGACCCGTGAACTTGTTTCCCATTATTTATTTCTACATGTAGGTACCTATGTATTCCCCTTGTATTTTTAAATTGAAGAAGAACTTACTTTTGTAAAATCACTCAATTAATCGTATTTCTAGTATCTTTTGCCTATTTACTTGTTTATAGTGATTTATTAATGTTTTATTCCTTCCTCTGTTACGTTTCGTAACTTAACTTAATTATTCCTATTTTCCCCAACTTTGAATTAACCTATGATTTGAACCCGTGAATCCTATTTTAAATAATAAGACAAAACTAACATATACATATACAATACATATACATTCTTTGTAGCCTGAAGATGGCCATTGAGGGCCAAAACTAGTAGCTCAGCACTTCAGTATAATAAAATAAATTTGTGACATTTTGACTTTGAGTTTTTCATTGTTGTAATACTAGTCACATTTGAGGTATGGATTAGATATTACTTTTATATACAATTTTATTGTGACGTCTAACTACGTCGTTTCAACTCATTGCTACCCATCTGGTACTTATTTTGGTCTTGTTTCTTTTATAGTTATTCGTCTGTCCCTGTCCTGTTTTTCGTGTATGTCGCTTTTCGGCCGAATAATTTTGTGTAACTGGATGCACTTTGTATCCTGTTTCTTACTCTGGCAGAGCGTCTTATCTCCGGTGGGGGTCGTAGTGAGAAGTGTGGTTTATGTTCCGTTCTATTTTTTTTCTTTCTGGTTTGGGATTATGATTTGTTTCTTAGTGGTTGTAGACTCTCGTCCGTTGACCATAATGGTAGTGCTGCTACTTTTGCTGGGTCTACTTCATTTTCCTCCTGATCGTATATTTCCTCTGCCTCTTCTATATGTTCCAAGTTATCTATATCTTGTAGTATCTTATGTTCCTTGTCATCTATTTTTCCGTGATATGTTTTTAATCTGTTGATATGTACTATTTGTGTCTTCTTCCCTTTTTTTGAAATGATTTGATACGTAACCGATCGTACCTTATCTTTTACTTCGAAAGGTCCTGTCCATTGGTTTTGTTATTTCATTGATCTTCCTACTTTCGTGCTTATGTCAAGTAGATATTCTAAATCTCCTGGTATAAATTCTCTTAATGCTGTTTTTTCGTTGTATCTGGCTTCTTTTGCTTTCTCTGTGTTTTTCAGTGCTGTCTTGTATCTTCTTCTTCTTTTAGTGCCGTGCAGATTCCTGCGTAGGCGTTCATCTTCTCTATTCCTATCATATGTTTCTATTAATTGCAGCATACTGCAGTGTTTGGAAGTCCTTTTTCCCTGTCCATTGACGAATATTTCTAAGCCATGATAATTTTTTCCTGCCTATTCCTCTTCCCCCTCCCTCTATTTTACCTTGAAGAATGAGGCGTTGAAAATGGTAGCGTTCTCCGCGCAGTATGTGTCCGAGATAACCTATTTTTCTTTTCTTGATATTTTCGAAAAGTTCTCGATCCGTTAGACCGGCTCTTCGGAGAATGTCCTCATTTCTCACATGGTCGACCCACGACACCTTCAACATTCGGCGCAGGGTCCACATCTCGAAGGCTTCTATTTTGTTGATGATTGCTGCTTTCATCGTCCATGCCTCAACCCCGTATAGGAGTACGGACCAAATATAACACTTTATCATCCTATACCTGAGGTTGAAGTCCAAGTTCTTGTCTGTAAGGAACTTACGAAGTCTTAGGAATGTTGTTCTAGCCTGCTCGATCCTGCACCTTATCTCTTGATCCGGATCCCATTCTTTATTGATCATGCATCCCAAGTATTTAAACTGTGTGACCTGTTCGATATTTTCTTCATTAATATGAATTCGAGTCTGTGGAGTATCGTTTCTACTGACAATCATAAACTTGGTTTTGCTGATGTTAATTTTCAAACCTAGTCTTTGGCTTTCTTCGTTAACCCGATCCAACAGACTTTGCAGATCTTGTGCGTTTTCTGCTATTATTACGGTATCGTCCGCATATCTGATATTGTTAAAGGGGATTCCGTTTACTTTAATACCAAAGGGGCTGTCCGAAATTGCCTCGGAGAATGCCCTTTCCACGTACAAATTGAATAACATTGGGGAGAGGACACATCCCTGGCGAACCCCTTTCCTAATTTCAAAATCTTCAGTTGTCTCAGTGTTGCCTACTCGAATTTCTGCTTTTTGGTGCCAATACAGATTACCAATCAGTCTCACGTCCTTTCCATCTAGTCCCAAATCTCTGAGGTACGTTATCAAAAGATTGTGTTTAACGTTGTCAAATGCCTTTTCGTAGTCAATGAACATGAAGACATATTTTCTTTGATCTTGGCAGTTTTGGACCAATGTCTGGAGACTGAATATGGCTTCTCTAGTTCCGAATCCGCTCTTAAATCCGAACTGGCTGACACCGCTTACTTCCTCGCATTTTTGATAGAGTCTTGTGTGTAGAACTCGAAGGAATAGTTTTAGAAAATGGCTCATTAGACTGATGAGACGATAGTCTTTACATGAAGTTGCGTTGTTTGATTTTGGTATTGTGATGAACGTGGAGCGGAGCCAATCTTCAGGAAAGTGTCCAGTGTCGTAGATGTTATTGAAGAGTCTTACGATTGTTTCTATATTTTGTTCGTTAATTAAGTGGAACGTTTTCGAGTACATATCATCCGGACCCGCAGCTTTTTTATCTTTCATTAGCTTGATGGCATGTATGATTTCACTTTTTAATATATTTGGTCCTGATGTAGTGGGTATTTCTGTTGCGGGGTTCCCTGGCCGGTCGTCATTGAAGAGACTGATTGTATATTCTCTCCAGATTTGCAGCAGTTCTTCGGTTGTCGCTAGTTCGTTGTTCTCCTTTCTAATAAAACCCAACGGTCTATTATTGTACAGTTCAGCTATTTCCTTGACTTTTTTATGAAGGTGAAAACTATCCCCAAGTCTGTTCAGATCTTCAGCCTCTTGGCATCTTTCGTGTAGCCACTTCTCTTTTGCCGCTCTAATTTCATTACGAATTCTTCTTTGGAGGGCTCTATACCCGTTGTGATCGTTCTGAACTTTACATTGTCTTCGCTCTTCCATTAACTCTAAAATATCTTTGGTCATCCACTTATTCTTAGTTGTTGTTTTTGTTTTTGAGAGAAATTTTTCGTTCGTGGTTTTAAACGCTTGTTTAAGATCAAGCCAGTGTTTGTTAGTATCGTTTGAAGTGATAATACTTTCTAGTTCTTTATTAAGTTGGTCTTCGTACAGTGTTCTTGTCTCTTCGTCTTTTAGTAGTTGTGGATCCAGTGTCTTCTTGAAGTTTTTTGTTTTGGGTCTGGCGAGGCGTAGAACAATGTTGGCACACACTGGGATGTGGTCTGATGCGATGTCGGCACCTGGCATTGTTGTAACCTTGCTAATAGAGTTTCTAAACCTGCGGTTAATTGTAATGTAATCTATTTGATTACGGATAATGTGTTGGTCATTGTCCGCTGGCGCTTTCCAGGTGTACAGTCGTCTTGGTGGCAGTTTGAACCACGTGTTCGCAATTATAAGATTGTTCTCCTCACAGTACTGAATCAGCCTTCCATCCCTGTCATTTCTCTCGCCCAAGCCCCAATCACCAACCACTGAGCCCATTCTGCCTTTGCCAACCTTGGCATTTAGATATCCAAGAATTATATTAATTTCATTCGGCTTTGTGAGTTTTAAGACCTGATCTAGTTGTTTATAGAAGTTTTCAACTTCTTCTTCTGGTTTATCCGCTGTTGGGGCATAGACCTGGATAATATTGATGTTAATGGGTCTACCAAGCAGTTGAACCATGACTACCCTTTCGGAGAGGGGGACAAAATTTTTCATTGATTTTTGTAAGTTTTGTCTTGTATACTTGGTTTAATCTAGCTTTAAGTTCTGAAACGTAATTGTTATCGATGTCGTATTTGATTCTTTTAGGTGTGATGAATTTTTCAAATGGTAATGATTGGTCTCTTCCGTGTAGTAAAAAGTATGGGCTGTATCCTGTTGAAGTGTGTACGCTTCCTCTGTATGCCATAAGTACGTATGGTATCCATTTGTCCCAATCTCGTTGATCTGGTGCTGTATAGTGTGCTAACATGTCTTTCAGTACTCTATGTAGTCTTTCTATTTGACCATTTGTAGTTGGTGCATAACTTGCCGTGTGTAGCCTTTTTATGTTTAGTAGCTTGCATGTTTCCTGCATTAGTTCTGACATGAAATTTGTTCCTTTTCTGTTAACAATTTCTGGGGTGTTCCGTGTCTGCATATTATTTGTTCTACAAATGCTCTTGCTACTGTATCTACTTTCTGATCTGGTAGCGGAATTGCTTCACAGTACTTTGTAAAGTGGTCTTGAAATGTTAGTAGATATTTGTTTCCTTCATTTGACGTGGTTAGTGGGCCTACTATATCCATAGAGATTATTTTCCATGGTTCTGTAACTTTTGTAAATTTTTGTAGTGGAGTCTTTATGAAGTGTGGTGAAGTCTTTCGCCTGTTGCATGCGTCGCAAGTCTTCTACCACTTTGGTGATATAGCTTCTAGGTATTACTAGTTGATCCCTATTTTGTTCCTGTTCTTGTCTGTATAAAATACTTTGTCGATGTAGTATTTTCTATTCGTTTCGTCATCCTTGTCCACTTGTTGTAAAGTGTTGTTGCAGAATTCATCTCGTTTTTGTGCTTTTTTCAGCATGTCTTTGTCCCATATTGGCTCCCAATCTTCTTCTATTTCTATCGCGCAAATTTTCCTTGTTTCCAATGTTTTGTCTGGTCGCAGAATGATTATTTTTGTGGGGTTTCCGTAAAATGTAAATTGGATCATTTTAGTAATTTCGTCCTGGGATTTGTTCGTTGCTTGCTATGAAGATTATACTTTCTCCTTTGTTTTCCTCGCATAGTGTCTTTAACTGTTGTATAATGTTCCACATAATTTCATAAGAAGTTTCTTCCTTTACCGCTGCCCTGTTTACCCCTATGTAGAATTTTTTGGCTATCGTTTCCCATTCTTTGATTTCTTCTTTTCGGTTCTGTGCGACGTCCGGTAAATTATATGTGGCTTCTATTTCCTTTATCAATGGATCTTGGTTTTGGCTGCAAATAGTACTATCGATTGTTCCTCTTGTATGGATACTAATTTTCCTTCTTTCTCTAGTATCGTGTTTCTACAATAATAAATAATTGAATTCTGTTTGTTGGCTGGAGCATTCAGTGTCATAAGTTACATATTCTACAACTAGATTAATATCAATGTATTTTCATATGGAAATGAGGTTTTTTACAGAAATTTCTGTTTTTAAAGTCTTGAACAGTCTCTAATTGTTCACAAGAATTGTTAATATTGTTAAAATTTTCTAAACCTGCAAAACTATATTGATGGCTATGACTACTACTACAAAAACTAGAACTAGATATATACTTGATTCAATATTTTTTGTACTGTTTTATACAATGTCTGTATCAGACTATCTGAAATAGTTACTGACTGTCTCGACCCTTACTTCGTGGAATATGCTCATATTACTGTTTTTAAATGAAACTCAAGGTCTCTAGTTAATTCCACAATATAATACAAGTTATTGAAAATTCTAAAAAATTGACAATTGTTTCGATAAATCAATATCATCGTCAGAATGACAGAAGTTACATTTCATTTTATGCCTACCTGATGTTTAGTAGTTATATTTGGCTAGACCAAGAAATAACCTAACTTGTGATTGGCTTAATATATGTTTATAGAAAAAATAAAAAGATGTGATATTACAAATATTGAAGCTTAGATATTATTAGCCCTATGGTGATATCCTGGATATCATTTTTCCAATTAAGATCAGTATAACTGTGCAATGATATAGAAAACCAGGAAAACTATATCTGCTGATCTTTACAATTATCACTTAAGAAGACAGTTTATTAGTGGAGAATTCCCTAGATTTAACTGTTCATTGACAACTTCATATTGTGGGTTTCTTAAATGTCTTCTAATTTCCAGTTCTTCAAGGAAATCCAGTTCTTGTTTCTTTTCACAAATATGCAGTACTTTTAGTTCTGTGTTAGGTGTCAATGAATGATTGGTGTCAAGTAGATGTTTTGCGTAGTGGGATTTATCTGGTTGTTTTAATCTGTAAGCTCGTAAGTGCTCACTGTATCGTATTTCAAAATTCCTAAGGGTCTGACCCAAATAGACAGCATTACATTCTGGACATTTGAGTTTATATATACCTGACTTCTTTAATAGTGGTATTTTTGTTTTAACATTTAACAATTTTGTACTAACGTTACTTTCTGTTTTAAAAGAAATTGTTGTATTCGTTGCTGAAGATATTATCTTTGAAATATTATTAGAAATATTTCCTGCATATGAGATGGTTTTATAAGTTTAAATTTCATCAGCTTGTTTAGGATATATTAGTTGTAATGCCACTTTTTTCTCTTTTTTACTAATTAGTTTATTTATCATATCTAATGGATAACCGTTAGATGTTGCTATTTGTCTAATTGTATTAATCTCTCTATCAAAATTACATTTGTTCATGAGAACTGAAAAAGCTCTATGTATCATTGAATTATATGCCGCTAGTCTGTGTGAGACAGGGTGATTAGAATTGAATGGAAATGTCACATCAGTCTGTGTTGGTTTTCGGTAAATTGAATAATCAAGTACATTATTAACTCTTTGAATTTTTAAATCAAGAAAATTGATTGAGCTATTTTCTTCAATTTCCAATGTAAATTTAATTTTCGGGTGTAAATTATTGATGTGGTTGAAAAACACATCTAATTGTCGCTCACTACCCATAAAACACACGTATCTATACCAAAATAAAATATTTTTCGAAATATTACTTTCAAAGATCTTTCTTTTTAAATTGTCCATAAAAATGTTTGCTAAAATAGGTGATATAGGGCTTCCCATTGGTAAACCTTCATTTTGAATATATATCTTATTGTCAAAAGTGAAATAATTCTGATTAATGCATACATCAAATAAATTAAGTATATCTGATATTATTTCTGGTATAATATTTTTATCTTCTAGTAATTTTCTTACAAGTATTAGACATTCTTTAGGAGGAATTTTAGTAAACATATTAGTTACATCGAACGATATGAGTTTATAGTTATCTTGCAAGTGGATTGATTCCAACTTTTTGATTAGTTCTATTGAATTTCTAATTGAGTACTGAGATTCATATCCGTAAGTATTGAGTATATTGTTGAGCTTTTTTGCCAATATATTATTAGGAGCATTAACATAAGAGACTACAGGTCTAATTGGTTTCGTTATTTTATGTAATTTAACTGTTCCATATAATTGAACCTTCAAAAGTTAAACGTCAAACAAAAAATGACATTTCAGTTTTAAACGCAATAAAAAAGAAGATAGAGAATAATAACCTAACAGTTACAAAATCCGATAAGGGAAATGCTACTGTCATTTTGACGACTGAAAATTACAATTCCAAAGTATATAACTTTATAGAATCCAGCGATGTAAAAGTTCTTAAAGCAGACCCAACAAAGAAGTTTTCTAATAATGTAAGGGATATTGTTAATAATTCAAATTATCTTTTAAATGATTACGAAAAGAGGTCTATCATACATAAGAATCCTCATTGTCCACAATTATATGGAACAGTTAAATTACATAAAATAACGAAACCAATTAGACCTGTAGTCTCTTATGTTAATGCTCCTAATAATATATTGGCAAAAAAGCTCAACAATATACTCAATACTTACGGATATGAATCTCAGTACTCAATTAGAAATTCAATAGAACTAATCAAAAAGTTGAAATCAATCCACTTGCAAGATAACTATAAACTCATATCGTTCGATGTAACTAATATGTTTACTAAAATTCCTCCTAAAGAATGTCTAATACTTGTAAGAAAATTACTAGAAGATAAAAATATTATACCAGAAATAATATCAGATATACTTAATTTATTTGATGTATGCATTAATCAGAATTATTTCACTTTTGACAATAAGATATATATTCAAAATGAAGGTTTACCAATGGGAAGCCCTATATCACCTATTTTAGCAAACATTTTTATGGACAATTTAGAAAGAAAGATATTTGAAAGTAATATTTCGAAAAATATTTTATTTTGGTATAGATATGTGGATGACATATTAGCTTGTTTTATGGGTAGTGAGCGACAATTAGATGTGTTTTTCAACCACATCAATAATTTACACCCGAAAATTGAATTCACATTAGAAATTGAAGAAAATAGCTCAATCAATTTTCTTAATTTAAAAATTCAAAGAGTTAATAATGTACTTGATTATTCAATTTACCGAAAACCAACACAGACTGATGTGACAATTCCATTCAATTCTAACCACCCTGTCTCACACAGACTAGCAGCATAAAATTCAATGATACATAGAGCTTTTTCAATTCCTATGAACAAATGTAATTTTGATAGAGAGATTAATACAATTAGACAAATAGCAACATCTAACGGTTATCCATTAGATATGATAAATAAACTAATTAGTAAAAAAGAGAAAAAAGTGGCATCACAACTAATATATCCTAAACAAGCTGATGAAATTAAAACTTATAAAACCATCACATATGCAGGAAATATTTCTAATAATATTTCAAAGATAATATCTTCAGCAACGAATACAACAATTTTTTTTTCAAAACAGAAAGTAACGTTAGTACAAAATTGTTAAATGTAAAAACAAAAATACCACTATTAAAGAAGTCAGGTATATATAAACTCAAATGTCCAGAATGTAATGCTGTCTATTTGGGTCAGACCCTTAGGAATTTTGAAATACGATACAGTGAGCACTTACGAAGCTTACAGATTAAAACAACCCGATAAATCCCACTACGCAAAACATCTACTTGACACCAATCATTCATTGACACCGAACACAGAACTAGAAGTACTGCATATTTGTGAAAAGAAACAAGAACTGGATTTCCTTGAAGAACTGGAAATTAGAAGACATTTAAGAAACCCACAATATGAAGTTGTCAATGAACAGTTAAATCTAGGGAATTCTCCACTAATAAACTGTCTTCTTAAGTGATAATTGTAAAGATCAGCAGATATAGTTTTCCTGGTTTTCTATATCATTGCACAGTTATACTGATCTTAATTGGAAACATGATATCCAGGATATCACCATAGGGCTAATAATATCTAAGCTTCAATATTTGTAATATCACATCTTCTTTTTTTTTCTATAAACATATATTAAGCCAATCACAAGTTAGGTTACTTCTTGGTCTAGCCAAAAATATAACTACTAAACATCAGGTAGGCATAAAATGAAATGTAACTTTTGTCATTCTGACGATGATATTGATTTATCGAAACAATTGTCAATTTTTTAGAATTTTCAATAACTTGTATTATGTTGTGGAATTAACTAGAGACCTTGAGTTTCATTTAAAAACACTGAAATAGTTACTCCCCTTTCTTTACATAATTACCAACTATTTGTTTTTTATTTTATTTATGTAAGTAGCTTCTGAAACATCTTGGACATTGAAAATATTTCCTTCTAGATTCAAATCTCTGCCAAAATATGAGCATGTTTCATTATTAATAATAATATCTACCCTATTGCAATATTAAGTTTTTTGTAGGGTATACTGCGTATCTAGGATTTGAAATATTGTGAATCGTTTTTAAAATATACTTACTAACTAAAATATTTTAAAAGTTGAAAAAAACCCTTATTTTGTGAACTCTTTTATATAATGTTAATGTATAATTCCGCCACCTGGAATTTCAATGCACCTACAATAGCCGATTAAAGTATTGAAAGAGTATTAAGTTTTAATAATTATGATTTTGGAATAGGTACTTACCGATAACAACTGTTGTTCGTCCATTTTAACAAGAATTATTACTAAGTATAGAAACTGAAGCTAAGTAGGAACTAACGAAAACGAAGACCACTTTATTCAAGTACTTCTTGCAAGAAATGTGCTTCCTGCATATAAAATATAACACAAAACTGAAAACCATCCGCCATTTCATGCCTGCCATTTATTTCCACAGATAACTACTGTTTGTTACGTTCGTCAGTTCCTCTTCTGTTTTCTTCTTTTGTTTATGTTACTGTGATGTTTAATATGAGATATTACTGAGAGTTTTATGAACTAACACCGTACAGACGTAATAGTAGGATGTTACTAAAAATTATTTCGAAAGATGTAAAAGTAACTGCAACACATGTGATCATCTTAGAAACATGTTAATTTGTCATATTGTAGTAGCGTTCTGTATGTGACATTAGCGAGAAATATACAAATTAACATCGTATGAATGTTTCCTATAGGAAGTTGCTAAAAAGAAGTTCATAGAATGGGTATGTAACTGCGAATTCAAGTATTATTGTGTACATCAAAAATATGTTTTATTTACATGACATGGATGTTTATAGAGTTGGTAATAGAATTAAGACATCTAGAAGATATCTTATTAACGTTTTAAATAAACATCACGAAAAGTCTCTAAAAAGAACATCACAAAAAAGTCTTGTTATGTTTCTTGTTTATTGGGATTCTTATATTATGGAAGGAGATATGTTATTCTATTGTTTGTTTTCATTACAGATATTAATGATTTAAAATATTACTCAATACAAACGTACCTTCCCTGCAACTTATGCAGTTAGGACTTTATCAAAAATAAAATAAAGACGCGAAATGAGACCTAAAACTAAACAGTTGATTGAACGCTTGTTATACTTTTCACAAACATCAACCATACCTTTTACTCCAAAAATAAAAATAGAAGTAAAAATATAGTTTTACAATACAGAATACTATGCATAATCAAAGAAAAAGGAAAAGTTTTAAAAAACACATGCCGAAAATAACTAAAACAGCAAAATAAAACCACTTAAATATCAAAGGGTTTATACGCCAGGTGATTTATTATACTCGTTGCTAAGATGACATTGTCATTTCAGAGCGCCATCTACCGAATTCTATTTTTCTCAATATCTGTTCATCAGACCGATTTTCTTCATTCGACTCATTTCCTCTATTTAAATCTGAAAGAGAAAGACGGTTTTGTTGAAATAACGGTTTCAAAAGTACACTTGAATAAATCCTAATTTAGAATTGTCATTGACTAAAACAACAAGGATAAGTTAAGTACTGTAAATAATGGAAATCGGACCCTGAATAATGTATACGTATTTTGTGGTTAGGTTATGTTATAAACAATTAATGTAGTCTTACCTGTATCGGTAGCTATAGGAGGTAAACCAATTTTTGGCAGTGCCAGTTCTAACAGTAGTCTTCCCCAATTCTCTTTTTCAAGTTCTTATTATCAGAAAACAGTATAATAACAACACAGATGATCAACAGAATATATGTGAACATAATCTAGACTAAGCAGCAAGTTTACGCCCGCCACTATACCATAACGGTATTGTTCTAAAAACAAAGACGTAACTTAAGTTACAACCATGTTCCACTCAATTCAAATAAAGTTGAAACTTTGTTTTACGTATACCAAGGAAGCAACTCCATTTGAAGCCAAAAATATATAGTCTTTGATTATGGAACAAAGACGTAATTTGAATTACTTCGATGTTATTCATGGATACAAAAGAAATTATAAAGTTTTATCCGACGAGCAATGTGGCATGTTGACTAATTGCTTTTTCCCTTGCCTGATATAAGAAAACGTATAATAATATAGACGTAAAATGAGATATCGCTGTGTTGAAGTTAAAATAGCGAGAGTTACTTCATATACGTCATGGTTCCTTTCGGATAACATTGTATCTATAGGTCTGAGAAATACTGGAAAATCCTCTTTTTTTGCTGAGTGCGTCTATGTGAATAATTCAAAACAGACGTATCTAGAATTACTGCCTTGTTCGTTTGGGGGTGTCGATAAATCCCTAACCTAAGTTTATTTTGTGTTTAAGAAGCTGCAATTGGTACTTCTAAATTGGTATTTAAAATATCATAATATTTTTATAATTTATTTAAATATCACGACGGGTGGAATAAATTTATACTCATGGCATATCTACTAACTTAATTTATTTATACACTCAACTATTCAATACTTAATTTATGTACATATTTAACTTCTAATTTATATTAAATACGCTGTTTACTATTTAACTAAGTAATTTATATTAAACAAAGATCACATTTATGTTCACTTGTTCTGCTCCCAACTTGATTGAAATGTGGACTGAACTCACGGTCCATAGGTTGTCACTTGTATATTAAAACTCTTTCTGGAACATTCAAATTCCTGAAATTTCTAGATTGCGGCTCCCAACAAACAATTGACCTTCTTAGAAATTCCTCTATAAAAACAATCACAAAAAGAAAAATTCCTTCCAAGACATTCGTGCCCTCTTGCCAAAATTTTAACTTTTATCAAATTAGTAAAGTAATTTTTACCTTTCGTTGTAAGGTGTTACAGAAATAGTGAAAACATGAATTTAAAAGACCGTTTATTATAATTTGAGGTTAATTTATTAGGTTGGAACTTATCAAGCCAGTAAATCTTATTAAATTAGGTATATTTGCGTGACCCATTTTTCCAATTTATTTTTAGGCTATGCTAATTTCATCTATTTTTTCAGGAAGATGTATCCAATTAGCCAAAAAAATACGATCTTTGATTCCAATTGCCATTTTCGGTGCGGGTATGATAATAACCTTATTAGGTTTCCTAACGGTGTTTTCCATAAAATCTCTTGGACTGTTAATACTTTTACTATTGATAAATACAAGCAGTGCCGTAGCTAAAATAACCGCTGCTTTTTTCCACAAAGGAGAAAAAAAACCATCGACTGTACATTACCACGTAAATAAGTATGATGATGATCACCATGGATATCACATAGGACACACCAGTTACGATCACGACTGGGACAGAAGAACGAGAATCAACGAAGAAATAATGGAATTAGATCGGCTGGAATCGTATAATTTGTATAATAAGTTATTAAATAATTTATCTTCTAAAAATTATCGAATTCGATAATAGTGTTTTTATGTAAATAGTAATTTATTTTGATAAAATAGAGTATAAAAACAAAACTACGGTTGTCTTTTATTTATTAATGCAGAAGGAACAAAAAAATATTGTATAAAGGTATATATATATATATAAAAAAAAAGAATTTGTCGAGTTTAACAAACCCAACTTTGAATTATCAGTCTCCAAATCAATTCAACAAAAATCAAAGTCAAACAGTTTTATTTTCACAAAAGCAGATAAAGGAAATACGGTAATAGCATTACCTAAAGAAGATTATATATTAAAAACCAACAATTTTATTCAGGTAAGCAATTTTGAGACCCTTAAAAAAGACCTAACTTATAAATTTCAGAAAGAAATAAAATTAGCAGTAGATAACGCTGAATCAATAATTAACGATAAAGAAAAATATAAATTATTTTTACCCAATCCGCAACACCCTGAACTTTATTCATTAATTAAACTCCATAAAGAGGGGTACCCAATCAGGACAGCTGTTTCTTATTTAACAGCACCTTCATTCAAAATTTCAAAGATTCTCATAGATGTCATCTCTAAATATTGTTCACTCATACCTCGATTTTCAGCTAAAAACTCAACGGAATTAATTAATAATATTCAAGATATAATACTACCCCATAATTCTAAATTCATATCGTTCGATGTAACAAATCTATTCCCTAGTATACCTCCTAAAGAAACTATAACTCTTGTTGATAAGTTGCTCACATACAATAATATTAATCCTATAATTCACTCTGATATCATTACTTTATTAAAAGTGTGTTTAGATCAAAATTATGTTCATATCAATGGAGAGGTTTATAGCAGTAAAGACGGTTTGATTATGGGCAACCCCCTCAGCCCCCTACTAAATTTTCATAAATAATATAGAAAAAATAATTCATGAACACCCCCTTGGTAAAAAATGTATGTACTGGCACCGATTTGTGGACGACATTTTAGCTAGCTTCATCAGTACAAATAGACAGCTATCTTCATTACTTACATAAACTCAATTCACAATAATATCAAATTTACCGTAGAGCTTGAACAAAATAAGTCTTTAAACTTTCTAGACCTTACAATTTCAAATATAAATAATAAACATCATTTTTCTATATTTCATAAACCATATCACATACAGATATTACAATTCGTAATAGTTCGGTCCACCCATTCAGTGATAAACTAGCAGCTTTCAATAGCATGATACACAGACTCTTAACAGTCCCAATAAATATTTATAATTATAACAAAGAATTGAATATCATAAAACAAATAGCAGTTAATAATATTTAGATCGAAATTTAAACAGACTTTAGAACAAGTATTCCCTTCAGATAAAAATAATAATAAACAATTTAAAAGCTTAACATACTTAAAAATTAAATCATTTTTAGAAACTTTAGACATGAATATTTCCTTTAAAACTAATTACAATTTATCCAAATTCATTAAAAATAATAAATCTAAATCTTCAAAATTAAACAAATCAGTTTATAAATTGAAATGTGGTAATGACAACTGTGATAAAATTTATATCGGTAGAAATTTTAGGAATTTTAAAACCAGTATTCCGGAACACAAATGTAGCTATGACAACAAAAAATTAGATTCTAACTATTCAAATCATTTATTAGAAAACCAACACGTTTTCGACCCAAATTTTGGAATTCCTCATGTAGTCGGTAAATCCTTTAGTTTAAATGTATTAGATGCCCTTGAGATTAACAAAAATAAGTATTCAGGTAATCTTCTTAACAACCAAATAGATATCAATCAGTCTCCTTTATTAAACCTTTTTACCTAGAAGATAGCTTAGGAATGTTTGTTGTGAAGGTAATTTCTTTCAATACCTTTGTTAACATTAGTAAATAAAATTCTGTATTTATTCACTGTATACATTAAGACATTTTTATATTATACCTTCATTCGTTTTGACAAAGCTACTGTGTTAGTGAAACGTTTAAATTGAACAACAATTGAACAATAGTTCAAATAAATGAAGATTTAAACAAATTATATTGTTTTATTTAATCGTTCATATATATATATATATATATATATATATATTGTTGTAAATAGAACATATACAGAATCCTGATAAAGGATATAAAATTAAAATTTTGTCAATAAAAATAATTTTTAAAAATGATGTATCACAATAATAAAATACCTCGTATAACAATATAACTAAGTACGACCAATGGTTATAATCAAAAAGATAGTAAATAAATATAAAAAGAAATCATAAACAAACATCAGAAAAACAGTTGTAAAAATTAATTCTTCAACTTAATAAAAACAACCTTAGACAGAACCTCACAAGTAAACGCAGATCAAGAAATAATATAACGCTGCATGGAATCTTAGACACCCAGAGCATCTGTTTATATTTTAAAAATAAATAGAAACTTCTAACAAATTTAACTAAAACTATAATGATTAAACAATAAAAAGACATTTAGAAGTAATAAAATATATAGAATAAGATATTTAGTTAATAATTAATCACAAAAGTAGGTATAGGAAATATTATAATAAGTAGGAATCTGTAATATGGGCAAGGTCAAATTTTATACCAAAATAAAACAGTCGAGACAAATTATACCAACATAAATTATTTTGAATGTGAAAAACAATAATGAAATAAATGATTACCGACATAGTTTATGTATATAGGTGTAATAATATCAAACATAATGAGAAATGAATTGTATATATGTATAATAAGTAAATATGTAGATTGTAGAAAACGTAGAATTAATGAAATTGTATTGACCAATCAAAACAGCGCAAATAAACAGTGATATGGAAAAAGACAATAATAATAAGGTGTGAGTGAATAAGTCAATGACAATAAGTATATTAGGTATAAAAAACTATAGTTTACAATAGGTTTAAGTCAGAAAAACAATAAAAACAACAATAAACAAAGTGACAGGTGAAATTTTCAATCGAACTTTCGAGAACAAAAACCACTTCCGGTGACAGACGATAAAAAGGGTTATGTTCGATGTAAAATGGGGGGAAATTGGTAGTTGAGAGTCAGTGGTCAGATAGGTAACACTAATAAAGTTATCCTAGTTTTAGTTAATGTAACAAATTTATAATTAGTCAAAGGAAAAGTATATAAATTAACATAAAATCTAATCAATTTTAAAATAAATCAAGTGTAACAAACGTTTGTGAGACTACAAGTAGCAGAGGAAGAAAATTATCACCCAGATAATGAAAAGCAAAGGTATTCAACATCAAAGGCGGGAAGATATATGGGAAGCGTCTCCTCCGATGTAGCATCATTTCAAGAAAAAGGAACAAAAGGTCGGTTGTGTGTTTATTAAATATATTTGGTACGAAATAAATGAAACTTTCAAACAAGAACGTATAAATAATAATTTTGAAATAATAATTTCAAGTGATATAAAAATTTTAAGTGCTCATATACCTGGTTTAAAGTTCTGTTATCTTTACATGAATATAATATACCAGAGAAAAGTAATATTAAAACTTACCATTATAAAGTGTAGATAAATGTATAATTTCTTTCATGTCGAACTAACTAACCTAACCAAAAATATATATAAAGAAATTTCCACTAGTAACAGACCACAACTAATTCCAGTTTATATCAATACACAATTATTACCATACAGTAAAATAATATTTAAAACGTAGATTTTGAATCGACAAAATATCAAATATGTTTCCAAGTTCACGTCCCGAAGAAAACTAAAATTTAACATTTTAAAATCATTTCATAAATCCTCTTAGTTAAAAGAAACGGAAACACTTTAAAAGTTTTTTTTTGTTTAACATAGAAGCAAAGTTAGAAAGAGCAGGTGTTTGCAAATTTCTAAGAATTTCAACGCTCACAAGATTTCGACCAAGTTATGCAAATGAGCCAGAAAAAAGTCGTGGTTAAAAGAAAGGTATAATTTTTTTGGAATATAAAGAAAGTCATATTCAAAGTGGAAATTTAGATATATATAAAATAACTCATTATTTATGTATAACGTAAGAATTGGTAGAACAAAAAGGTTAATCATTTATTTTATTAATAAATAGTTTCATCAGTCTAACTGTATAATAAGCTGTAACAAATAGTTTGTATATGAATCATTTTTTTTTATATGTGTTTTCAAAAGTTTTATTTTCACAAAATTTTTTTTATCAGTCACATAAATATATCACATTAATAAGCAAGGTTGATTTTATTATCATAATATGCCCAGAACCCTACTGATTTTGAGAGTCGTAAACGAATAAGAGCAGCCGAGGTAAGAATTAAATAAACTACATGTTCATAAATAGCATAATAAATAAAAGGAAGCATTGAATAAAAAATATGTAATTTGGCGAACCCAACAATAGTATAAAAGGTTTAAAATTTGCAATAAATATAATATCATTTCATATTCACATATCCATATATTCAAATCATACATTGATATATATTAATACTTAAAGTCCAATCATATTCAACTTGTATAAAGTATATTAATAAATATAGAGTACAAAAAAAAAATCAAATCATTACACACATATTTAACTGTACCACAACGTAAAAGACATATATATATAGAACGTAAAGGTAAAAGTTAAATCACATATAATTGCTCAACCCAAAAAGTGGGGCATTATTTAAAATAAAGTATTCAATTCCTAAATAACTGCAACCCCAAACGTGGGGCAATTAAAATAAAGCAACAAACATAATTAACTTGCTCCCAAACGTGGGGCATTATTTGAAATAAACAATTAGAAATAAAGCCAAAACATAATTAATATATATTTATATATTTAACGTTTCGGTCTTATAATGACCGTCATCAGGAATAAAATTTGTTAAAAATAAAAGGAATGGTAGAAGTTACAATAGAATTTCAAAGGCAAAACAACAAACACCACACAAAAAAACGCGAAGTTCTAGAAATCCAAAGAAAACCCAATTCCGTCAATTTAAAGACTGACACAAAAAAACTTAGTAAAAATTATAATAGTATTATAAAAACTTGGAAATTTAGAAAAACACAAGGCACATTTCAAATATAATGAATTTATTACCACTCCTATTATATATATATATATATATATATATATATATATATATATATAAAATTCATTTCAATACCAGTCAAAATAAAAAAAAGACAAATTAAAACCTCGTTACTGCTTTCATTATATAGAACAAATACTCGTATATTTGAATCCAAAATTTCTATCATCCTTTATCCACCTGACTGTCTGGATTGTTGGTTGCATACCTACGGTACAAAATTTTTGAGAGCCATTTAATAACTTTTTCGTTGGCAAAGCCGCCTCCTTTTTGTTTCAAAAAAGAATAGTGCTAATTTACAACAATTCATTTCATTCGTTTCTGGTACTATGAACAACAACACGTTTTAATGTTTTAAAAGTTTAAGAATTGAGTGGTTTTCTTGCAATGGTCGATATCTCCTTTGTGAAATTTTTTAAGGATTTACCCCGATTACTTGCAGTGGCGGATTTAGGGGAGGGCTGTAGGAGCAGCCCACGGCGGCAGATTTTTAAGGGCAGCAAATTTTAGTAGCATGTTTTTTAGTCTTATTTCAGAATGTAATAGGGCTATTGTAGAGAGTAGTATGACGCGACTTCGGATAAATTTCAATGCAGTTTTTCGTTTTGGTGTTCCTAGATGCCAAAATCACCCTCCGTTCAAAAGGTTATATATATATATATATATATATATATATATATATATATATATATATATATATATATATATATATATATATATATATATATGTGTGTTATAACGGAATTTGCAAGCACGATAGAGGGCGTATTTTTTGACGGATCGAAACCAAACTCGCTACAAAATCGGTTAGGCAAAAATCTTCGACGAGTTCGTTAATGAGCCAAATCGGCACAGAAAAAACAAAATGGCGGTCTGTCAAAGTTGAAAAAAAATCGTATTTCCTTTGTTTTTCATTTGACGCAAAAAAGTTACTGAGCTTTTTTATAGACCTTAACACGTTCTACAACTTTTGTATTTAAAATTTTTCTCTAAATCGTACATTAAAACATTTATTTAAGAAAATTCAAATTTACCAAAATTATTTTTTATTTTTTTGTTTTTGATTTGATGCCAGAATGTTACTTTGTTTTTTTGTACACCTCAGAGCATTCTATTACTTTTGTATCTAATTTTTTATTTTCGGTTCCATGCAAACATGTTACTGAAATAAGACTGTCCAATTGGTCCTGTGCCATTGGGATTTTTTAGTTTTAAATTAATAAATATATTGAGTTAAAATCCATAAATAAACTTGATAACTAGGACAGTCGAAGGTTAAAATAAAACCGAGAAGAAACTATTTAGTCCGACGTACTGTTAATGATCAAACCTTCCCACATTCCACCTCCACTAATAACACGCATCATTGCACCATCCCTCAACGAAGCTCCCATCCCCCGAAAACCGCAATGGATTCGTTCGAATCAGCGAAGTGGCATGATAACTCACGAGTTACTGTACTGATGAGCAACATTATACCATGATACAACAAATAGAAGATATGATCTCTAGCCTTTCGAAATATCGTTCGCCGCGCTCATGACGACACGCGGAGAGTAAAATTTAAAACCTTCAACGCGGGCTAATGCATTTGATGTAATAGAAATTGTTTATGATGAGTTGCTAATGCATTTTAAATGAAAATGAGGGTGGTTCAGGTTGAATGGGATATTATTAGTATTATAGAGGCAAAGAGAATTCATGTAAAAGTGTTATATGGAATCGGAGAGCCTACCAGAGCAAAACAATAATTCTAAGATCTGATTGAAATCTGTTTGCTCACTTCGTGAAGTAAATAATTACTGTACTGATACAAAAAAAAACATATTATTATACTTTTTGGATTTTTTGACATGATTTTATAAACATTTTAATTTGTAAATAAATATAAGGAATAAAACAATTAGCAAATTTTAATACTTAATCGGTTGTTTATTGCAAAATGAGTATACTATAGAACAACAATAAAGTACAACTCAGGTACTGTGGAACATTCTTCAAAATAATAATAATAATAATGAAATTATTATTGGTAATAACAAAATATCAAATTAAGATTCAAAAATATTATTTGTCAACTTGGATTTAAGAAAAGATTCATTTATTTATTTATTACGGGCAAACCCCTCTAACTGTTACAATACAACAATAAATAATACAATAAGGACAGGTATAAAGACTGATACAGCATAACCAATTAATTTGAAATACATAACACTTTCCATGTAGCTACAGGTAATAAACAATACTTATATAAAAAAAATTAAGAACACAACATACCTCAACAAATCACAGCCCTAAGCAATATTTGAACTGGCCCAAAGACGTATTGAAATTATCAAAATTAAAGCTATTCAAAAAGCACAGATATCTATTTATAGGACTCATAACACCATATGTTGTTCTATGAAAGGGCACATGAAAGGTAACTAGATGGCGAAGACCCTGACAAGAAATGCTAATCCCCATATGACTCAAAAGATCCGCACAATCAACCTGCCCATTTAAGAGTTTAAATATAACTATAGCCCCCAACATATCTTTTCGATTACCAATTCAGCATAATTATATGGTCTAATATTCTATGGTATTAAATTTATCTTCACGTTTAGACAAACGTATCCACTCCCGTATAATTTTTTTGTCTTATGGAAAGGTAAAAAAGCTGACATCGTGTGTAAAGCCTTTCACGTGATTGTTTGAATCACAACCATACACTACACATCTCATTTTGACTAATTTTTGCTAATTTTCAACAATAAAAATGTAGAATTAACCGACATAAACATATCCAATAATGTAAGTGCAAACTAATTCAAGGGGTTCACTCTCGGTTTGACGTCAGAGCACAGCTGCGCGAAATCATACCTTCTATTTAATTGTATCATAACATGAAATTGACTGTCTCGACCCTTACTTCGTGGAATATGCTCATATTAGTGTTTTTAAATGAAACTCAAGGTCTCTAGTTAATTCCACAATATAACACAAGTTATTGAAAATTCTAAAAAATTGACAATTGTTTCGATAAATCAATATCATCGTCAGAATGACAGAAGTTACATTTCATTTTATGCCTACCTGATGTTTAGTAGTTATATTTGGCTAGACCAAGAAGTAACCTAACTTGTGATTGGCTTAATATATGTTTATAGAAAAAAGAAGAAGATGTGATATTACAAATATTGAAGCTTAGATATTATTAGCCCTATGGTGATATCCTGGATATCATTTTTCCAATTAAGATCAGTATAACTGTGCAATGATATAGAAAACCAGGGAAACTATATCTGCTGATCTTTACAATTATCACTTAAGAAGACAGTTTATTAGTGGAGAATTCCCTAGATTTAACTGTTCATTGACAACTTCATATTGTGGGTTTCTTAAATGTCTTCTAATTTCCAGTTCTTCAAGGAAATCCAGTTCTTGTTTCTTTTCACAAATATGCAGTACTTCTAGTTTTGTGTTAGGTGTCAATGAATGATTGGTGTCAAGTAGATGTTTTGCGTAGTGGGATTTATCTGGTTGTTTTAATCTGTATGCTCGTAAGTGCTCACTGTATAGTATTTCAAAATTCCTCAGGGTCTGACCCAAATAGACAGCATTACATTCTGGACATTTGAGTTTATATATACCTGACTTCTTTAATAGTGGTATTTTTGTCTTCACATTTAACAATTTTGTACTAACGTTACTTTCTGTTTTAAAAAAAAATTGTTGTATTCGTTGCTGAAGATATTATCTTTGAAATATTATTAGAAATATTTCCTGCATATGTGATGGTTTTATAAGTTTTAATTTCATCAGCTTGTTTAGGATATATTAGTTGTAATGCCACTTTTTTCTCTTTTTTACTAATTAGTTTATTTATCATATCTAATGGATAACCGTTAGATGTTGCTATTTGTCTAATTGTATTAATCTCTCTATCAAAATTACATTTGTTCATAGGAATTGAAAAAGCTCTATGTATCATTGAATTATATGCTGCTAGTCTGTGTGAGACAGGGTGGTTAGAATTGAATGGAATTGTCACATCAGTCTGTGTTGGTTTTCGGTAAATTGAATAATCAAGTACATTATTAACTTTTCGAATTTTTAAATCAAGAAAATTGATTGAGCTATTTTCTTCAATTTCTAATGTGAATTTGATTTTCGGGTGTAAATTATTGATGTGGTTGAAAAACACATCTAATTGTCGCTCACTACCCATAAACTAAGCTAATATGTCATCCACATATCTATACCAAAATAAAATATTTTTCGAAATATTACTTTCAAAGATCTTTCTTTCTAAATTGTCCATAAAAATGTTTGCTAAAATAGGTGATATAGGGCTTCCCATTGGTAAACCTTCATTTTGAATATATATCTTATTGTCAAAAGTGAAATAATTCTGATTAATGCATACATCAAATAAATTAAGTATATCTGATATTATTCCTGGATTAATATTTTTATCTTCTAGTAATTTTCTTACAAGTATTAGACATTCTTTAGGAGGAATTTTAGTAAACATGTTAGTTACATCGAACGATATGAGTTTATATGAATCTCAGTACTCAATTAGAAATTCAATAGAACTAATCAAAAAGTTGAAAGCAATCCACTTACAAGATAACTATAAACTCATATCGTTCGATGTAACTAACATGTTTACTAAAAGTCCTCCTAAAGAATGTGTAATACTTGTAAGAGAATTACTAGAAGATAAAAATATTAATCCAGGAATAATATCGGATATACTTAATTTATTTGATGTATGCATTAATCAGAATTATTTCACTTTTGACAAGATATATATATATATATATATATATATATATATATATATATATTCAAAATGAAGGTTTACTAATGGGAAGCCCTATATCACCTATTTTAGCAAACATTTTTATGGACAATTTAGAAAGAAAGATCTTTGAAAGTAATATTTCGAAAAATATTTTATTTTGGTATAGATATGTAGATGACATATTAGCTTGTTTTATGGGTAGTGAACGACAATTAGATGTATTTTTCAACCACATCAATAATTTACACCCGAAAATTAAATTTACATTAGAAATTGAAGAAAATAGCTCAATCAATTTTCTTGATTTAAAAATTCAAAGAGTTAATAATGTACTTGATTATTCGATTTACCGAAAACCAACACAAACTGATGTAACAATTCCATTCAATTCTAACCACCCTGTGTCACACAGACTAGCAGCATATAATTCAATGATACATAGAGCTTTTTCAGTTCCTATGAACAAATGTAATTTTGATAGAGAGATTAATACAATAAGACAAATAGCAACATCTAACGGTTATCCATTAGATATGATAAATAAGCTAATTAGTAAAAAAGAGGAGAAAGTGGCATTACAACTAATATATCCTAAACAAGCTGATGAAATTAAAACTTATAAAACCATCACATATGCAGGAAATATTTCTAATAATATTTCAAAGATAATATCTTCAGCAACGAATACAACAATTTCTTTTAAAACAGAAAGTAACGTTAGTACAAAATTGTTAAATGTAAAAACAAAAATACCACTATTAAAGAAGTCAGGTATATATAAACTCAAATGTCCAGAATGTAATGCTGTCTATTTGGGTCAGACCCTTAGGAATTTTGAAATACGATACAGTGAGCACTTACGAGCATACAGATTAAAACAACCAGATAAATCCCACTACGCAAAACATCTACTTGACACCAATCATTCATTGACACCTAACACAAAACTAGAAGTACTGCATATTTGTGAAAAGAAACAAGAACTGGATTTCCTTGAAGAACTGGAAATTAGAAGACATTTAAGAAACCCACAATATGAAGTTGTCAATGAACAGTTAAATCTAGGGAATTCTCCACTGATAAACTGTCTTCCTAAGTGATAATTGTAAAGATCAGCAGATATAGTTTTCCTGGTTTTCTATATCATTGCACAGTTATACTGATCTTAATTGGAAAAATGATATCCAGGATATCACCATAGGGCTAATAATATCTAAGCTTCAATATTTGTAATATCACATCTTCTTCTTTTTTCTATAAACATATGTTAAGCCAATCACAAGTTAGGTTACTTTTTGGTCTAGCCAAAAATAACTACTAAACATCAGGTAGGCATAAAATGAAATGTAACTTCTGTCATTCTGACGATGATATTGATTTATCGAAACAATTGTCAATTTTTTAGAATTTTCAATAACTTGTATTATATTGTGGAATTAACTAGAGACCTTGAGTTCCATTTAAAAACACTAGTATCATAACATTATACGGTATCCAGTGTTTTGTTGACATGTTCATGTTGTCAGTGTTCTGAGGTGGAGTTTTATAGCCCTTATTAAGTCATCGTTCAGTTGTATACTCTATTCAAATTGCGTACGTTTTGCATTTATTTGCACATTATTGTCAGACGGTACGAGGAGTAGACAAAAGACAATATATTAGCATAGGCTAATTTGGTAATATTAGTAGGGCGTATTAGTATTTCTTGTGAGCCTGTTATATTTCCAGCATTAAAAAAGAAATTAAAAACGTAAACATTATATTATTTCACCATTTTACCTGGATGGAAATACAAGTGAAATTTTTAGTTCAGTAAAATAACATTGGCTGGAATAATATTTTTAATTGTATTTTTTCGATGACACGCTGAGTGCCCAAATAAATATTTGTTTATATATCTTTGATTTACTATTGTCAGTGATCTGAGTTTTATTGCCCTTAAGTTATCGTTCAGTTGTATACTTCATTAAAATTGTGTACATTTTGCATTTATTTGCTCAGCATTAGCAGATGGTAGACTGTTAATATATCATTCTTTCGTCTTTTTTAATAACGCTCACTAAGATCTAAGAATGTGCAAAATTTCAAGTTCCTAGACTATACAGTTTTCGAGTTGAAAAATCAAACAAACAGACTTAGCGTTTTACTGACATGATGATATTTTAATTCTACAACGATGTTTAATTTTCATTTCTTCGTTACGTTTTCAGGAATTTCAATGCAAAAATCATGAGTGACGGTAGAAAGCGTCTAAGCGGTATTGCTTACAGGAAAGCAAGATTATAAAAGAATAAAAAAGAACAGGAAGTAATAAATAAGGCCAGTAAGATATTTAATTTTTTCAAAAACCCGAATCTGAAAATGGATTGCCTTAAAGCAAAAATTTCGTGGGATCAGACCTGCCTTAACAAACAAAATTGCTCGAGAGTGAATTAGGCCCGAGCACCAGTTCTTTTCTTCAAACTCAGAAGAATTAGTGAGTAGCCATGAAACTGCAACACCAACAACAGAAGAACGGAGCAATTGTTTCAAATATTCTGAAATTGAGTGTACATCTGACAATGTTAAGCTGATCCTTAAATCAGTCCCCATACAAGTTCAAATATTACAGGACTTAACGATAATCAAGAGACAGATTTTGTATGTGAACCTGCTCTGTGGCCAGTAAATGATAACACTCGAGATAAAGTGTTAAGATGTTTCAACCTTAGATTTTAGCCGTTCCAAAAGATTAATCGGCGGCCAATATCGCTTCCTTACTCAAACTCTATTTAAAACTAACTCAATTAATGGACAGAAAGTCAAAAGATCATACCTAATGTACTCCGAAAGTTCTGGGAGACTTTTTGGAGGAATTTAGAAACTAGCAAAAGAGGGATTCGATGACTGGAAAACACGGAAGCGACTACTTAAAAAGCCATGAAAATTCATCAGACCACAAATCTTATGTCTTAGTAATGAAAAGAAGAATGACAACGGTCGGAAGAATTGACTCTCAGATTATGATCAACTTGAGGATGAAATGAGTTATTGGAGAAAGGTTTTGAAACGAGTAGTTGCAGTTGTGCGGTCCTTAGCTGCTGCTGGTTTACCTTTGAGAGGGCATTATGAGAAATTTGGGTCGACACATAATTGTGGAAATTTTATTATGTGTATTGAACTAATATCAGAATTTGACCCCTTCCTAGCGGCACACATTTCGAAGCAAGGAAATCCAGGCCAAGGGCACACTTCATACTTGATACCATGAGCGCAAAATGGTGTTTTAATCGTCCAAAGCGCCAACATATAATGTTGGTTATACTTCGACGTTTTGGTAAATTAAAACCATTATACAAAAAACGAGTTACACCATTTTACACTTATTGCATCAAATATATGGCGCCAATAAATTTAATTTTTGCAAGCAGTTAAAAGTAGAAATGAGATGCTTGAAAAAATTACTTTTGATAAATATAATGCTGTTAATAATATTTGAAGATCCGAATCTTCACACATTACATCTGATATTGAAACAAATATTTTGCATGTTTCACTGTTGCATTGGGGCAATGATTAATAGGATTAGGACAAAAACTAAAAAAAGTAAACGAAATTTATTATACACAACAATATTCTAGAATGCTAAAGTATTTTTCAGCTAAAAAGAGCCACTTCCCAAACTGACATTTTAACGAAAATGACAACATTTGATGACAATTTTCGATTTATTTTCAAAAATAAGGTGAATTACATCTATGAATAAAAAACGTTATTGCCAACATAGCAAAACACTAAAAGATCATTTTAAAGATTTAAAGAAATACTGCACCCACAATAATTAGAAAACGGCAGAAAATACATAAAAAGTTTTAAACTCGTTGTTTAACTGTATTAATTTTTTTATTTCTACCTTTTAAGACTAAGTGTATCTGCCATGCAATTTTTTTAAAATGTCATTATCTAACACATTATACTCTACCTGCTCTTTTAAAATTGAATTTATATTTTTAAAATATGTGAATATAAAAAAATTTAAAAAAAATTAATGTACAGTGAAAACATATCATGATGTTCACATAAAAAAGGGTTGAAAATATTACTTTCCATAAGCAATGACATTTTTCATTTAAATTTTACATCTAGAATGTATTTATGAGTATAGACCATAAAGAGTGACAACATGTTTGAAAACATTCGCCGGAATTGGGTCTTTGTCTTTACCAAATCAGCAGGCTTATATTCGAAATAGGTGTTACCTCCTCACAAGCAGGAGTTATGGCCACCATATTTGCTAAAAATTAATATATTAAGAAACAAAAATAATATTTGAGTTAGTTTCTTTAAGTAGTTGAAATTACAGATATACTTCCTTCTGTGTAAATGCATCTTCAATATTTTAGTTATTAGTATACTTACTTGGAATATTTAACGATGGTACAGAATTAAATTTTAAATTAGTTCGATTCTGATTGGTAATAAATTTCATATCTTCAGAGAAATGTAGATCACAAATCCTAAATGCGTGCCTTTGTTTAGTATTTACGTCAACAAGATCGTTTCTTCCTATAGCCAGGCACCATTGTCGTCTAATCTATAAATCAAAATATGTATAAATTCGTAATTACTTAATTAATTCAGAATAGCTTACCTCTGGATCTTTTGGTAAACAATGCAATATTTTTGTATTACTGCAACCAGGAATGGAACACATAAAACCCATTTTGATAATAATTATATTATAAGAGTAACTGTAAAATCACAAATATAAATTGAACAATATATTAACTGTCCACAGTTTGGTAAAAATATAACCACAGATTATGAATATAAAGGCGGGTTTATACAACATTTACATAGTCATAATCATAATCACAGTCACAATCATAAGAGTTAAACTAATTATTTCTTATAGCACTCTTTATACAACTGTCACAATCTTAGTCATAATCATAAGCATAATTTTACTGACCTTGAAGTTCCTAACTTTTAACTTTATGATTATGATTAAGACGAGAATTGAAATGCGCATGCGTTGTAACCAACAGGCGATGAGCGATGTTGACAAAAAGGCGTTTTGGTTGAAGAATGAATTTTATTGGCAGTTTTTTGGAGGTATATCAGTGCTCCATCAACCATTGTTTATATTATACTTCATTGATTTGACTGTTGGCTAATTTCATTTATATGAATTTTATGCTTATGACTGTGACTATTAAAATTGTATAAACGCCTTTTAGAATTATGATTGTGATTAAGTTCATGATTCTGACTGTGATTATGATTATGACTATGTAAATGTTGTATAAACCCACCTTAAGGCTATATGTTTTTTCTTCTGAATTAAGAATTTATGAAATACTAAATCTTCTTTTCCGTGATTTCTGGTCTGTGTCAGAGTTATTCTTTGTCCATGAGAACGACGCTCACGACACATGCGACATGAGAAATAACTACAAATAAAAAACTGTCAAGCAACGAGAGTGAGCACCCCATGGTCGGAACTAATAATTTTTTCATTGCAAGGGAAAAAATCTTATCTGTTTTAAGAGGAACACATAAAATTTGTAATTGAAAATGCAGCGCCAGCTATACTAGCCCCATCCTATCACCCTCCCATTACCTATACACTAACTTAAGTAGCTTCGTGTCGAGCATACGAAAAAAACATAGAACTGGTGCCATCTAGTGAAAATTGTCGCAACTAATAATTTTTTATTGAAAGGGAAAAATCTTGCCTGTTTTAAGAGGAACACATAAAATTTGTAATTGAAAGTACAGCGCCAGTTATACTAGCCCCATCCTACCAATCTCCCATTATCTAGACACTTACTTAAGTAGCTTCGTGTCGAGCATACGTGAAAAACTTAGAAATGGTGCAGTCTAGTGAAAATTGTAGGAATTAATAGTTTTGGAAAAAACTTATCTGTTTTAAGAGGAACACATAAAATTTGTAATTGAAAATACAGCGCCAGCTAAACGAAATTACGTAGTTTCATTTTTTATGTGAAGAAACAGGTAAAAAATCGATTTCAGAAAAGTTTCATATGGTTCAAACCTTAAAATCCACTTTTCCAAACGTCCTAACGCTTTTGCAAATTTTCATTTCTTTACCTGTATCCAACGCTAGTGAGGAGCGGTTCTTTTCGGCATTGAATGAGGTCAAAAATAGATATTGCGCTAGCTTAGGACAAGAGCAGTTAGTCCTTTATATTGGTAGTGAAGCTTTAAACGAGATTAATTGTGGAGAAATAATGAATAAAGGATCCCGCACATGTCTTATGCAAAATGGGCCCAGTCAAATCGGCTGAAAATTTAGTCCTGATCAAAAGTCTTCATTGGCCGAAAAATCTCCAATTGATAGTTTTTGAGATACAGGGTGTCAAACATGCGGAGAACGAATCAGTCCACTTAATGAGATAGTGAACAATATTGCTGTTATACTATTTCCAAGAGTTAAGTATAATCGTTATAATTATATATCAAGTTCGAATAAAAAGTTTCAACGATATTTATACAGGGTCATTCCTTTCTTCGAAGATATGTCAAGATTTTTATTTCATTATTTGTGAAAATAAATACTATGTGTAACACGTTTATCAATCTTAGTGAGTAATTGAAGGAATTGATTTTTATATTATACAGTGTTCTAAATAATATTAACAAAAGACATTTGAAACTTTAGTCAGTGGGATTGAATTCTACCAGTCTAGAGATATTTTATTTTGACTGATTATATTTATTACAAAAAAGGATCGTTAATGAGTCAATTTATATATACATAGATTAACATTGCCAATGCGCTAAGATCGGTACATTCATACTACCTTCAAAAAATACTGAAATTGTAATAATACCGAATTAATGATAACAATAATACTAAGAACACTGAATTATTGATAATTATAACAATAATACAAGTATGAATGAGAGGGAGTAAATAAAAGATAGAAGAATTGAAGTATATAGTTTTCAGCAGGTGTTTACCTTTGTGCACACAATGGGACTGCCGAAGGACACGAAAATTGCTACTCTTGTGAATGTAGATGTACATACTATTAATAAATATATTTGCTCGTGGTTGTTGTGGCTCTGGATTGTACATAATATTAGTAAAGTCCGGAACATGTCTTTCTATATAACTTTTTCTAACATTAGCACCAAATCCAATATTAGTGGACACAAAGCGTTGCATCAAAGACTTTCTACCAGTAGCAACTGTTATATTTATTGCCTGCTTACATGAATATCTCAACATGAAAAACAAAAATGGATCAGAAAACCCATGACGTATTTTACATGAAAACATCAAAACATATGTCTTAGTAACATAACTGTAACCAAGCTCACAAGGCACTGTATCGAAATAATTCGGAAAACTCCTGTTTGGTTACGGGGCATAAACATTCAAATTAATCGTCAGTTAAATTATTCTCATCGTATTTTCTCGTTGGACATATAACGCATTCCTTGTAAGAATGACGGACGATCAGCTCCTCCAATTACATATGGCCGATTAACGTAACGCAATCCAAGTAATAATGGTTGTAAAATAAATCCATCGACATATAAATGAGAGTTTAACACTTTCTGGAAGATAACCAAAGTAGATTTTCATCTCCGTTACATATCAGATACGTACTATTTCTTGTTTGCATTAATATGTTTAGGCTAAACCCTTTGAGGACCACTGGTTAGGAAGAGTAACCACCTTGTCAAAAAAATTTCATAAGTGCCTAGTGGTTTGTTGCATAAACCATGATGTATAATGTGTTGCCTACATCTAGTTCTAATAGCGGAAGCAACCTCTAATCATCAGACATTAGGTACCGTTGCACAATTGTCTGTTCGTCTATTGGTCAATTGACCGATAGTTCAGTAATATTATTTGTTCAGTTGGTAACAGATTATGTATAATGATCAGATTTATGGTTATTGACATTCAAAATCATAAAAAAGAAGAAATAGTATAAAATAAAATCATTTGTGGTAGACTAGTAGTAGTAGTTATATGATATGTGCTAGTAGTTGGTCATAATTGGTTCTTTGGCAAAAGTAATAATTTTAATTAATATGAATTCTTCGAAACGTCTAAATATTTCAAAAATAAAAGAAACCTTATTGCTATCTCTAGTTAATAAATATAAACATATAATAGAATCCAAACCATCAAATGCAATAACTCGGAAAGATAAAAATAAAAAATTGTCCAAAATAAATTACAGATAAACACGAGATATAACAGAGATGAATAATGTAATAAATGATATAGTAGCAGATAAAGCCATAGTTCTTCGAATTATTTTTGATAGTGACAAAGGTTAGTCAAGAAATATGATCTTCAATTTCTTCTAACATATGCCTGACGGCTTCTTTGGAATCTAAATATATAAAAGAAATCGAAGTTGTCATACTCATCGAAATAATCGTATCCCGGACTTATTATTTTGGGTCTTCTTGGTTCCTCATCACTTCTGAGGGTATATATTTACCCCATAATCATTCATTTTAAAGTATTGTAATAAAATACAACACTATCAAAAAAATAAACAAATGCAATCTACTTTAATTCAATTGTTAGGTTAGAATCTCCAGGTTATTCTTTTGCCACTAGATTTTCTGGTGGTTAAATATTCTGAGAGTTAACCATCACTTGAACTCTTGACGGGATAATGTGAAACACCTGTTTTGAGATAACCAAGGGTTATTTGTTAACTTCAGGATAACTTGACATTGTGAAACCGGCAGTAATGCCTTGTAACATGTCGCTGAGACATGTTACTATTTTCATCAATTATTTTGGAGCGTTACTTATTCGTCGGCTACTCCCACCTCTAATTCCAATTCCTATTATTTCAAATATTAGGAACACATCGGTAATCGTTTTTGCCATCGTTAAAATATCTACTTAAACTACGATTGAAGTGGAACTCGCTCTTTTGGTTCATTTCTTCACTGAGAAGTATTCAGTATTCTCCTTTTCAATCATATCATTTTATGTGTAATTTTTAATTTTCTTCGCTGGTAAGTTATGTATATATTTTCAAATTGTAATTGTGTGCTTACAAATGATTCTATTTCGATTTTTCTATTTAGTTAAATTATTTCGTTTTTAAAAAAAAAATAATGTTTTTGTTATGGCGTTTTCCTTTTTTTTTTCTTCGTCGGTATTATCTTTCTTTAAAAAAATCTGGTGGCGCCCTAAGTTATTTTATGAAGCGAATTTATAACAGATTCCTTATATGGTTGTTTTCCACCGATTTAAATTTGCGTTAAGAATGAACAGTTTTCTGTGGTTTTATTTTGAAAATTGAATTCAAATTTCTGTATGTATTAAAGTATAAGCTCCTACCTGTTCATTTTATTCCTCCTTTTCAATTTTCAATTTTTTACTGTTCCTCCTGTTTTTTTATTTCTTTCCCTACAGCTCTGCAGCCTGTACCGTTTACCATCGAAGTTGTCATACTCATCGAAATAATCGTATCCCGGACTTATTATTTTAGGTCTTCTCGGTTCCTCATCACTACTGAGGGTATATATTTACCCCATAATCATTCATTTTAAAGTATTGTAATAAAATACAACACTGTCAAAAAAATAAATAAACAAATGCAATCTACTTTAATTCAATTGTTAGGTTAGAATCTCCAGGTTATCCTTTTACCACTAGATTTTCTGGTGGTTAAATATTCTGAGAGTTAACCATAACTTGAACTCTTGACGGGATAATGTGAAACACTTGTTTTGAGATAACCAAGGGTTATTTGTTAACTTCAGGATAACTTGACATTGTGAAACCGGCAGTAATGCCTTGTAACATGTCGCTGAGACATATTACTATTTTCATCAATTATTTTGGAGCGTTACTTATTCGTCGGCTACTCCCACCTCTAATTCCATTTCCTATTATTTCAAATATTAGGAACACATCGGTAATCGTTTTTGCCATCGTTAAAATATCTACTTAAACTACGATTGAAGTGGAACTCGCTCTTTTGGTTCATTTCTTCGCTGAGAAGTATTCAGTATTCTCCTTTTAAATCATATCATTTTATGTGTAATTTTTAATTTTCTTCGCTGGTAAGTTATCTATATATTTTCAAATTGTAATTGTGTGCTTACAAATGCTTCTATTTCGATTTTTCTATTTAGTTAAATTATTTCGTTTTTAAAAAAAAACAATGTTTTTGTTATGGCGTTTTCCTTTTTTTTCTTCGTCGGTATTATCTTTCTTTGAAAAAATCTGGTGGCGCCCTAAGTTATTTTATGAAGCGAATTTATAACAGATTCCTTATATGGTTGTTTTCCACCGATTTAAATTTGCGTTTTCTGATTATTTTGGGAACAGGACGGATAAGAATGAACAGTTTTCTGTGGTTTTATTTTGAAAATTGAATTCAAATTTTTGTATGTATTAAAGTATAAGCTCCTACCTGTTCATTTTATTCCTCCTTTTCAATTTTCAATTTTTTACTGTTCCTCCTGTTTTTTTATTTCTTTCCCTACAGCTCTGCAGCCTGTACCGTTTACCATCGAAGTTGTCATACTCATCGAAATAATCGTATCCCGGACTTATTATTTTAGGTCTTCTCGGTTCCTCATCACTACTGAGGGTATATATTTACCCCATAATCATTCATTTTAAAATATTGTAATAAAATACAACACTCTCAAAAAAATAAATAAACAAATGCAATCTACTTTAATTCAATTGTTAGGTTAGAATCTCCAGGTTATCCTTTTACCACTAGATTATCTGGTGGTTAAATATTCTGAGAGTTAACCATAACTTGAACTCTTGACGGGATAATGTGAAACACCTGTTTTGAGATAACCAAGGGTTATTTGTTAACTTCAGGATAACTTGACATTGTGGAACCGGCAGTAATGCCTTGTAACATGTCGCTGAGACATATTACTATTTTCATCAATTATTTTGGAGCGTTACTTATTCGTCGGCTACTCCCACCTCTAATTCCATTTCCTATTATTTCGAATATTAGGAACACATCGGTAATCGTTTTTGCCATCGTTAAAATATCTACTTAAACTACGATTGAAGTGGAACTCGCTCTTTTGGTTCATTTCTTCGCTGAGAAGTATTCAGTATTCTCCTTTTTAATCATATCATTTTATGTGTAATTTTTAATTTTCTTCGCTGGTAAGTTATCTATATATTTTCAAATTGTAATTGTGTGCTTACAAATAATTCTATTTCGATTTTTCTATTTAGTTAAATTATTTCGTTTTTAAAAAAAAATAATGTTTTTGTTATGGCGTTTTCCTTTTTTTTTCTTCGTCGGTATTATCTTTCTTTAAAAAATCTGGTGGCGCCCTAAGTTATTTTATGAAGCGAATTTATAACAGATTCCTTATATGGTTGTTTTCCACCGATTTAAATTTGCGTTTTCTGATTATTTTGGGAACAGGACGGATAAGAATGAACAGTTTTCTGTGGTTTTATTTTGAAAATTGAATTCAAATTTTTGTATGTATTAAAGTATAAGCTCCTACCTGTTCATTTTATTCCTCCTTTTCAATTTTCAATTTTTTACTGTTCCTCCTGTTTTTTTATTTCTTTCCCTACAGCTCTGCAGCCTGTACCGTTTACCATCGAAGTTGTCATACTCATCGAAATAATCGTATCCCGGACTTATTATTTTAGGTCTTCTTGGTTCCTCATCACTACTGAGGGTATATATTCACCCCATAATCGTCCATTTCAAAGTATTGTAATAAAATACAACACTCTCAAAAAAATAAATAAACAAATGCAATCTACTTTAATTCAATTGTTAGGTTAGAATCTCCAGGTTATCCTTTTACCACTAGATTTTCTGGTGGTTAAATATTCTGAGAGTTAACCATAACTTGAACTCTTGACGGGATAATGTGAAACACTTGTTTTGAGATAACCAAGGGTTATTTGTTAACTTCAGGATAACTTGACATTGTGAAACCGGCAGTAATGCCTTGTAACATGTCGCTGAGACATATTACTATTTTCATCAATTATTTTGGAGCGTTACTTATTCGTCGGCTACTCCCACCTCTAATTCCATTTCCTATTATTTCAAATATTAGGAACACATCGGTAATCGCTTTTGCCATCGTTAAATTATCTACTTAAACTACGATTGAAGTGGAACTCGCTCTTTTGGTTCATTTCTTCGCTGAGAAGTATTCAGTATTCTCCTTTTTAATCATATCATTTTGTGTGTAATTTTTAATTTTCTTCGCTGGTAAGTTATCTATATATTTTCAAATTGTAATTGTGTGCTTACAAATGATTCTATTTCGATTTTTCTATTTAGTTAAATTATTTCCGATGACGACGTTCCATTGTCTATACGTCTTCAAAAGTTAAATGGCGATACAGTCCTCTGGACAGCTGACTCCAAGTTTATTACCGAGGTAGATCTTTTTATAGAGCAGACGAGACCTAATGTACCTGAAAGTGTGGAAAATCCAACTGATATGTTCCTTGATTTATTTCCAGAGAATCTCATTCAGCATATTGCGTACCAAACTAATTTGTATGATTTAATTGTGAAAAAACATTTCCTCAAACGAATAACTTGGAAATTAAAACTTTTCTAGGTGTCAATATGCAAATATTATACAAAAAAATGCCTTGCTATCGCAATTACTGGTCTTCTTGACCTGAACTTAGAGACTCGTATATTAGTACTACAATTTCAATAGATAGATTTTCATGGCTGCTGACTAATTTACATCTCAATGATAATTCTCTTCAATCTAAAAGGAACGAAGCAAGTTTTAGCAAACTATATAAAGTTCAACGCTTGTTCAAAAAATTGTCTTAAACATTTGTAGCATCACTAAATCCAAATGAGCATCAATAAATTGACGAATCATTTATTAAGTCCAAAGGACGTTGTAGCATCAAGCAATATATGCCCCAGAAACCGACAAAGCGTGGTTACAAAGTTTGGGTACGAGCCGATGCCACCGGTTACATGTTTCAGATATACACCGGCAAAGTGGATAAAGCAGAAAAAAAATTAGGTACCCCTGTTGTGTAAAAGAGCTGACAAGAAAACTGGTCGGCGAAAACCATAAAGTGTACTTTGATAAATAATTTCAATTGTCTGGAACTGCAACAATATCTTCTTCGAGAAAAAATTTATTCTTGAGGAACAACTCGCCGCGCCAGTGTAAACCTGCCAAATTTGCTACCTGATATGATCCTAAAAAGATTCTGACTGGAAAATTTCCACGGACGATTTGGCTGCACTGAAGTGGAAAAATAAGGGTTGCGTCCTATTTTTGGGAAATTATCATAACCCTTCAACAGCAGAAACAGCATCACGGAAAACAAAGACGGGAGCTGTAGAAGAAATACATTGGCCTTTGATGGTAAAGTAAACGGTTTTAAAGATTAAAACTAACTTTTCCGCATCTGTGGCACTGAACAATATTCTATCATAAAAGTGGTACTTGTATACACTTCAGGGGATGTAACATGCTAAAAAACCAAAATTTCTCCAAAAATAACCAAAAATTTAGTATATCTGGATTTATAGGACACGCTGTACTCGCTCTTGTCAACTGAAAATCAATAGGGTCCATCTGTGAGACACCTTAAACAATATTCAATCATAAAATTGATCAATCTTATACTCTATGGAGGCTGTATCGTGCTAACAAACTTGTATTATATTGTAAAATTAACTAGAGAGCTTGAGTTTCATTTAAAAACACTAATATTTAATCTAATATTATTTATAGTATTTAAGGAGCATCGGCCGACCACACTCAATGTCATTCACCAAAGAAAGAGCATATTCCACGAAGTGAGGGTCGAGACAGTCAATTTCATTAAAAAATCTTCGAGAGAAGATTTGACCCGACTGTACCAGAAGTTACTACAAAAACGTTACAAAGCATCACAAAACATTTGGTTTAACCAAGAATGCCTTAGAAAAAAGGTAATACCAAATTATGTGAATATAAAATGTCACACTAAAACACCACAAGCACAAAAAGCTATAAAACGTGCTCAACGAGTTTGGATAAAATCAGAATGTAAGAAATGGTTCAAAGTTAGAGACTCCTTAGACAACTACATAAAAGTTGTACATTCAGAACTCACATTCCAATTACATCCAGTAGAATTTGACTGTTTGGATGACAAAATTAAAGAAAATGTCAGCACGATGAAGCATATGAAATTTAAGAAACAAGAAAAGAAGCTACAGAATCTTGAACACACACAACATAAAATTCAATATTCAAAACATCATGAAACTGTAAGTACCTACATACCAACACACTTTGCACCACGATTTGAAAACCTTTCAGACACTAATTTTACAAATAGTGAAATAGAATTTTTGAATAAAGGTTTAAAGTACAGCATACCACCTAAATTTACGAATAATATTAAACAAATTATAGCTACAGAGTCAGAAATAGCTTTAAAATCTAATTCAAATAATTTTCTTTATGAGAAATTAAAAATGGCCAATTTAATCAAAAATATTGAACCTTCAAAAGTTAAACGTCAAACAAAAAATGACATTTCAGTTTTAAACGCAATAAAAAAGAAGATTGAGAATAATAACCTAACAGTTACAAAATCTGATAAGGGGAACGCTACTGTCATTTTGACGACTGAAAATTACAATTCCAAAGTATATAACTTTATAGAATCCAGCGATGTAAAAGTTCTTAAAGCAGACCCAACAAAGAAGTTTTCTAATAATGTAAAAGATATTGTTAATAATTCAAATTATCTTTTAAATGATTACGAAAAGAGGTCTATCATACATAAGAATCCTCATTGTCTACAATTATATGGAACAGTTAAATTACATAAAATAACGAAACCAATTAGACCTGTAGTCTCTTATGTTAATGCTCCTAATAATATATTGGCAAAGAAGCTCAACAATATACTCAATACTTACGGATATGAATTTCAGTACTCAATTAGAAATTCAATAGAACTAATCAAAAAGTTGAAAGCAATCCACTTACAAGATAACTATAAACTCATATCGTTCGATGTAACTAACATGTTTACTAAAATTCCTCCTAAAGAATGTCTAATACTTGTAATAAAATTACTAGAAGATAAAAATATTAATCCAGGAATAATATCAGATATACTTAATTTATTTGATGTATGCATTAATCAGAATTATTTCACTTTTGACAATAAGATATATATTCAAAATGAAGGTTTACCAATGGGAAGCCCTATATCACCTATTTTAGCAAACATTTTTATGGACAATTTAGAAAGAAAGATCTTTGAAAGTAATATTTCGAAAAATATTTTACTTTGGTATAGATATGTAGATGACATATTAGCTTGTTTTATGGGTAGTGAACGACAATTAAATGTATTTTTCAACCACATCAATAATTTACACCCGAAAATTAAATTTACATTAGAAATTGAAGAAAATAGCTCAATCAATTTTCTTGATTTAAAAATTCAAAGAGTTAATAATGTACTTGATTATTAAATTTACCGAAAACCAACACAAACTGATGTAACAATTCCATTCAATTCTAACCACCCTGTGTCACACAGACTAGCAGCATATAATTCAATGATACATAGAGCTTTTTCAGTTCCTATGAACAAATGTAATTTTGATAGAGAGATTAATACAATTAGACAAATAGCAACATCTAACGGTTATCCATTAGATATGATAAATAAGCTAATTAGTAAAAAAGAGGAAAAAGTGGCATTACAACTAATATATCCTAAACAAGCTGATGAAATTAAAACTTATAAAACCATCACATATGCAGGAAATATTTCTAATAATATTTCAAAGATAATATCTTCAGCAACGAATACAACAATTTCTTTTAAAACAGAAAGTAAAAACAAAAATACCACTATTAAAGAAGTCAGGTATATATAAACTCAAATGTCCAGAATGTAATGCTGTCTATTTGGGTCAGACCCTCAGGAATTTTGAAATACGATACAGTGAGCACTTACAAGCATACAGATTAAAACAACCAGATAAATCCCACTACGCAAAACATCTACTTGACACCAATCATTCATTGACACCTAACACAAAACTAGAAGTACTGCATATTTGTGAAAAGAAACAAGAACTGGATTTCCTTGAAGAACTGGAAATTAGAAGACATTTAAGAAACCCACAATATAAAGTTGTCAATGAACAGTTAAATCTAGGGAATTCTCTACTAATAAACTGTCTTCTTAAGTGATAATTGTAAAGATCAGCAGATATAGTTTTCCTGGTTTTCTATATCATTGCACAGTTATACTGATCTTAATTGGAAAAATGATATCCAGGATATCACCATAGGGCTAATATTATCTAAGCTTCAATATTTGTAATATCACATCTTCTTCTTTTTTCTATAAACATATATTAAGCCAATCACAAGTTAGGTTACTTCTTGGTCTAGCCAAATATAACTACTAAACATCAGGTAGGCATAAAATGAAATGTAACTTCTGTCATTCTGACGATGATATTGATTTATCGAAACAATTGTTAATTTTTTAGAATTTTCAATAACTTATATTATATTGTGGAATTAACTAGAGACCTTGAGTTTCATTTAAAAACACTAATATGAAAATACTCCAAAAATGACAAAAATTTGGTACTTCACATACCATAGCACCCGTTGTACTGGCTATAGTGAGCTGAATATCAATAGGGTTTATCTTTGAGACGCTCTGAATGATATGCAATCATGAAATTTGTCAGTTGTATATACTCCGGAAGCTGTATCGTGCTAACAAACTGGAACTTCTCCAAAAATGACAAAAATATCGTACTTAAAGTACTCTAGCACCCGTTGTACTGGCTCAGGTGAGCTAAATATCAATAGGGTTCACCTGTGTGATGTCCTGAATAATATTCTATCATAAAATTGGTGACTTGTTGAACTCCAGAGGCTGTATCGTGCTAACAAACTGAAATTTCTCATAAAATTACAAAAAAGTCGTACTTCAAGTACCATAGCACCCGTTGTACTGGCTCTGGTGAGCTTAAAATCAATAGGGTTCATCAGTGAGATATCCTGAACGATATTTAATCATAAAATTGGTGACTTGTTGAAATCCGGAGGCTGTATCGTGCTAACAAACTGAAATTTCTCAAAAAATGACAAAATGTCGTACTTCAAGTACCATAGCACCCGATGTACTGGCTCTAGAGAGCTGAAAAGCAATAGGGTTCATCTGTGACATGTCCTTAACAATATTCCATCATAAAATTGGTCACTTATTGCGTTCCGGTGGCTGTATCTTGCTAACAAGACATGTAAGGAAAAGTGGCCGACGACAACGACGACGACGACGACATACACACAGGATTTTTTTTCTAAAAACCGTTTTTTCGTGTTGTTGTTGATGGAAAACGTAAAAATAGCTCTTTTTTGGGTTAAATCAATACTTTTCTCGCATATTAGATAGGTTGGGCGGAAAAGTAACAATTATAATCGACACATGAGGTACGTCGACAAATTCAAATTCGATATGTTGAAATCACTGTATGAAATACACAGAAAATCACATAAATGGTGGCTCAGTATTTTATGTTACTTTGTCGATGCGTGTGTGGTCAACGTATATATATTATTCCAGCAGAGGATAAAAGGCGAGACGAAAACTATTCATTTAAAAACATTTCGTCTGTCGATTGCTTCCGGACGAATTGGCGCTGCGTCACGAAACTCGAAACGAAGTCGTAAATCTACAGAAAAACCGACAAATAAATTTAAAAAAATTATACCTTAGGAACTAAGATACGATAAATGTGCACTTTTACCTCAACGTTCGTCTTTACTAAGGTGTGCACACGGCATCACCACAAAATAAGTCCATCGAACAATTTGGAAACGTCCCACTTGTGATGTAGGACTGTGCCTAAACAAAAACAGAAATTGTTTTACATATTTTCACTCTCGGTAGATAAATGCCTGGTGGTTAGTAACGGAAGCCACATCCTGCAGGACGTAAGGACATTCATAATTTTATATTTGGCGAAAATATTGTTTAAACTACTTGTAATCAGTAAAAATTAAATGATGTTTGTTGATTTTTTTCCAGAAGGATAATTCTGTCTTCGAAGGGTTAAGCAAGTAGGGTCTTGTTCAATAGCAGCTATTTCATTGCGAGTTGATTGATTAAAGTTTGTACATATTTTTGTTACATGATTTATATAAAAAGGAGGTCTAAAAAATGTCTCCCTCCTCCGAATAGCAATTTCACATTTTGCTGCATTCTCGTTTCCATATATTCCAGTCATTAAGCGACGTTGAAATCTTGCATCACAAACGTAGCAAGTAAGAAGATTTACATTCCTCTTAAGACATCTTATTTTCAGCAGAATACTAAGGTAAGTGCAGTGAATATGCCCGTGCTAAGCAAAATCCTTGATAAAAATTAAAAATGCAAAATATTCAATTCAGTTTTTTATTTAAAGCGTACCTTTAAAACCGAAGAAGTGATGTTTGCACAGTAAAGGATATGATTTAATACTTGATATTTTTTCATACCATTTTTTTGAAACTCAGTCTTACTGGGTATATTACCAACTCTGTCGTTAATATGCTCATCTCATGTTCCTAATGTGCTCAATGAATTTTATCAAATGCAAAACAACTTCGTCGATTTTAACTACCTTTATCTATTTGGTACTGAGAGTACAAAAGTAAGTATCAACATAATAACATATACTATATTGAAATTTTATATCATTTTTAAACTAAGGAAACTGTTTAAAAAATAAAACAAAAAAAAGTTAAAATCTCTGAGAATTTCTACTAACAACAGTCTGAACAAATAAAAACTGTCTTATCAGCTTTGGTGAGTCCGACGCACTCTTCATGATAATAAAATAAACAAACTGAGCACAACCGCATATCTTTTTTTACGTCTTCTTGAAAAGTTTTACAGTACCACGATTCTTTGTGTTTTGTTCTTCCTCATTGTTCTTTGGCAATGATTACTTTTGCTTCGGTAGATTTTGTTGTTTTGGTGGGAAAAACTCCTTTTTTCACGATAAGTGCTTTGCTGTTGATTGCTTTTTTTCTTTCTAGATGTTTTTGGGAAATCTTTATATGGTATCTCCAACATTTCAGTGAAACTCGTGTTAAAGATAATTTTTTCTTCATAGTTTTTTGTGTTTGTGTTATTTTCTTTGGCTTTAGGTTGTTGTTCTTCTGATTTTTTATGCCCGTTATCTTTACTAAGTAATGTATGCAGAATATGCCTGTCTGAACTTTTTAATGTCTCTTGTTCTTTCACGTTTGACCTTGTAGCATCTTCGACATCCGATGGTGCCTCGTCTTCAGGAGAAAAATTTTCTGTTAAAGTCTCGCTGTATACAGACATGTTATCATCTGTTGATGAGGAGCTATTTGATGACGACCATTTTCTCTTACTTTTTGGTTTGATTGAGTACTTGGAGATCTTTAACGGGGGAGTTTTTTTTATGGACATTTGATTAGTTCTCTGTTGAAGTCCGGAAGGTCCAGGCTGGGGTGTGGTTTCCCTTCTAAAGTCTTGATTTTCTTTTAATCTGCTGCTTCCTTCCATATTATTGTCTTTCACAAGTTCTCGTTCTGTTAATATGCTAGGAGCAAAGGCCACTTTGGAAATAGCAAGTTGATTGTACGGATATATACCCGTAGCAGAGGAACCTGATATTATATTTTGTGGGGTTACTGCCTTGTCCCAAACGATAGTAAACAACTCTCCAAACCTCTGTTTAGTTATGGCTCGGTCTCTGTGTCGAGTCCAATATAATAGTACCTGTTCATCCCAATGGTGCTCGAATGATTTGAATACAGCCTTGTCCATTGGCTGTAGCTCGTGTGTTATATTACTAGGTGAGCATGAAAGGGTGATACCATAAGAATCGGCAGTTTCAACAAAAGAAGGATCCAAATGGCAAGATACGCCATCAAAAATCAAAGGACAATTTCCTGGAAGTTTATATTTTTCAAAGTGCTTAATCCATTCGTTAAATGTTTCATGCTTGCTTTCTTCGTCATAAGCGTCAGAGTGCCTGGTGGCAAGTTGTCACACCATTCGCGTTTCATTCTTTGATCTTTAAATAGAACTGCTGGGGGAATCCTTCCTCCGCTGGCGTTGCCATAAGCAACAACAGTAACATTCTCTGCATGTTCTGGTGCCACTAGGTAGACCCTTTTGGCTAGCTGGCTATGCAACGTTAACCTGCACTCCTTTTCATCCATATTAAAAATTCTTTCAGGTTTATGGTCAAGCTCTAAAAGCACATTTTGAAGCTTTTCAAAATAATCAGATACAATATGTTTGTTGAGCTTTTGTGCTCTTGCCAGGTTCATATTCTGTGCCTTTCTAGGAGTAATCTCTGGTTGTCTCTTTAAAAACGCTCTTAATCAATGACGACCACCTAGGCGTCTTTCTTGAGAAAACATGTTAGATAAACCATTCACCTGACAATAATTAAAAACAGATCTGCGAAGCATTCGTTTCGTAAGAGGGTAACTCACCTGGGCCAGTCTAATAATTCGGGACGCTAATTCTGTTTCTTGGTTTTCATTCAGAACACTTTTTCTACCAAGTCATTGTTTTACGGTGATGTTTTTCTTCATGTAACGATTAAGAGTACTTCGTGGTATTTTATACTGCTTTAAAGTTGGATTTTTCGACTCCCCATTTTGTATTGCTCTTATGGCGCGCTTAAGGTCTTCTTCCATCCACTGGGAGCGAATTCCTCTTGTTTAGTAAGGTGACATCTGTAAAACAAAAATTTGAATCAGTAATCATTCAATAAGTATGAACCAAAGGTGATATGTCCATAGGGCATATTAACTCCCAATAACGATGGGCGTATTGACGACAAAAGCAGAAAATGCATATTAACATTTTTCTTTTCCGCCCAACCTATCTATATGCGAGAAAAGTATTGGTTTACCCCAAAAAAAGGTGTAATTTTGAAATTTTTTTTGAGTTATTTCTACATTTTATATCAAGAACAACACGAAAAAATGGTTTTTAGAAAAAAAGTCCTGTGTGTATGTCGTCGTCGTCGTCGTTGTCGTCGGCCACTTTTCCTTGCAAGTCTTGTTAGCACAATACAGCCTCCGGAGTGCAATGTCACCAATTTTATGATGGAATATTGTTAAGGACATGTCACAGATGAACCCTATTGATTTTCAGCTCACCAGAGCCAGTACAACGGGTGCTATGGTACTTGAAGTACGATATTTTGTCGTTTTTCGAGAAATTTCAGTTTGTTAGCACGATACAGCCTCCGGAGTTCAACAAGTCACCAATTTTATGATTGAATATTGTTCAAAATATCTCACAGATGAACTCTATTGATTTTCAGCTCACCAGAGCCAGTAGAACGGGTGCTATGGTACTTGAAGTACGACATTTTTGTCATTTTTGAGAAATTTCAGTTTGTTAGCACGATACAGCCTTCGATGTGCAACAAGTCACCAATTTTTATGCTTGAATATTATTCATAACATCTAACAGATGAACTCTATTGATTTGCAGCTTACCAGAGCCAGTACAACAGGTGCTATAGTACTTTAAGTACGACATTTTTGTCATTTTTGGAGAAATGTCAGTTTGTTAACACGATACAGCCTCCACAGTGTATGAAGTTGACGAATTTTACGATCAAATATTGTTCAGGGCGTCTGACAGATGAACCTTATTGATTTTAAGCCCACCAGAGCTAGTACAACGGGTGCTATGGTACCTGAAATGCCACATTTTTGGTCCTTTATGGGAAAATTTCGAATTGTTAGCACGATACAGCCTCCGGAGCAATACAAGTGACCAATTTTATAATTGGATATTTCTCAAGGTATCTTACAGATGTTCCCTATTGATTTTCAGCCGACTACAGCGAGAACAGCGGGCCTATAAATCCTATACTACATTTTTGGTTATTTTTGGAGAAATTTTGGTTTGCTATAGTCTATATAGAAAGGACAAGGAGTAATAAATCATTCATTTAAGTAGATTTCATAGACGTACCAAAATATATTTTAAGAGGGTATACCGTAAGGTACATTTTGTATTGAACGAATGAGCTGCAGCTATGCTAAAGAATATACGATTTAGGTCAGAGGTAACGGGATGTACTAATTTTAATAAAAAAAAGTGATAGAGGTAGAGGTCATTCGGAAGCAAAAAATGTAGTTCATTATGAAAAAATTCTACAACTTCCTCAGGACTAAGATACATAATACCGAAATGTACTTTTAAGTATTCGCCAATTACAGAACCTTTCTGTCTGTACTCTTGTACCAAATGAAACTCCTCAATCTTACGAAACCAAGCTTGACAGAGATGAAATTTAGAACCAAAAAGAATTTGATCTCTGCCAAAACATTCATATACAGCGTTATGAATGCTTAGTTCAAAATCTACTACGACTTCTTTAGGTTGAAAATGTAAGCCTACTTCTTTACATTTTTGCTTTAAAATTAAAAACAAATTTGAATATGTTTGACTTGATTTGTCCGGCAGCAAACAAAAACCAAGAGGTACGTAATAGCCGTTTTTAAAACAATGAATGGTAAACATTTGGTAAAAAAAAGTTGAACAGTATTTAAAAGTCCCATCCATCAAAATACAATTCGAATTACATAAAAAATGAAGGTTGGAAAAACAGGAGAACACAATAATTTTAAATACCTGGTCTGCTGTTAATAGAAATTCCTCTTCTCGGTTAGTTCGTAATTGTAATTCACGAACACTATTAAATACTTCTTCCTGATTTTTAGGCAATAGTGTAAGTGCATCAACATCCTTCGCCTAATCCCCTAAATATCGATCAAAACAATCAAGATTTCTTCAAAATATTTAATTCAAGAAATCTTTGAAACCTTTCAGAAATATACATAATTCTATGGGCCTCCGATTTTATCTATTATAAACCCTAATGACTCTAATAGGATTAAACTAAATGGTTGCGGCACAGTTCGAACATTTCAGTAATCCTCAAATTGATACAAGTCAGGTAAAATTTTATTTTGTGGCAGAGTTCGGATATGCCCGTTTATTCATAATATTTTTTATTTGTATTACTCCTATATGTAGTGTTTGGGGAATTTTTCTCAGAAATTTTAAATGGCAAGTGGCCTACTGTAATCGGCTTAATACGATTACACCTATTTACAGATTATTCGATTATTGAGAGGGATTTTCCAAACAACCCAGTTTTCTTAGAAACATTATCGAGAATATTATTTTAAAAGAAAGTAGGTACATTAAATCAGTACTTAGTATTAGTTCTTTGAGTAAAGTTGTATGAAGTTGTATGGTTGTCATAATATTGTAAACAGTTGGAATATATTTAAAACATTTGTTGAATGTTAATTGTGCAAGTACCAAACAATGTCGATAAGCCAAGGACCATCTAAACGACCAAAAACAGGTCCATTATCTTTAAATGAAAAAACTCTGATATTGAATTGTTATATATCATTGAAAAACAAGGATCCAAGTGCAAGTGTTGATGATATTGTGGAATTAACGGCTGCTATGTTGTGTGTTGCTAAATCAACAATTTATAGATTACTAAAAGAAAGCAAGAATGGAACTATTCAACCCCCTAAAACTCCTTCAGGCCGAAAACCAATTGAGATCGATGAGTCATTGAAACAAAGACTAAGGCGTAAAGCCCATGGATTTTACTTACGAAAGGAAATTCCAACACTTGACAAAATTATGACATCAGTGCAAGAAGATACGGACTATCCAAAATTCTCCAGAATGACATTATGCAAACTTTTGGAAGATGTGGGTTTCAGATATACAAAACATAATAGAAAATCTCTCTTGATAGATAAACCGGAAATAGTTTTTTGGAGAAGAGACTATTTAAGAAGCATTCGACATGCCAGAGAACAAAATTTGAAAATCTTCTACTTAGACGAAACATGGATAAATGCTGGATATACAGTTTCCAAATCTTGGCAAGATGAAAACATTAAAAGCGGAAGGCAGGCATTCGTGGAAGGTTTGTCGTTAGGTTTGCAGCCACCATCTGGAAAAGGAAATAGACTTATCATTGTCCATGTTGGAAGTTCTGAAGGTTTTGTTGATGGTGGATTATTAACTTTTACTTCAAAACGCACGGGGGACTATCACGAAGATATGAATGGGGATGTCTTCGAGGAATGGTTTGTTCAAATGTTGGATCTGATTCCAAAAGGGGCTGTTATTGTTATGGACAACGCAAGTTACCATTCACGGTTACGAGAAGCATTGCCTACAAGTCGTTGGCGTAAAGCAGAGCTTTCGGAGTGGCTTATTTCGAAAAATATTAAGTTTTCAAAAGATCCACTAAGGAAAGAACTTTACAGAATTGCAAAAATGAACAAGAATAAATACAAAACCTACATTGTAGAAGAAATGGCTTCTTCTCGTGGTATATCAGTTCTTCGACTTCCCCTTATCATTGTGAACTTAATCCCATAGAATTAATATGGGCTCAGGTAGAGGGGGAAGTTGGAAAAAAAATACTTCTTTTAAAATGAACGATGTTGTGAAATTGTTTGAGAGTGCTGTAAGTCATGTGAGTAAGGAAAATTGGACAAACTGTATCGAGCATGTTATCAAAGTAGAGGCAAATATGTGGAAAATTGACAATATTTGTGATGATTTAATCGACCCTATTATTATTAATGTCAACAACGATTCTTCCTCTTCCGAGTCGGATATAGAATAAAATGTAAGTAATAAATGTATTCCAATAATTATTTCTTTTCATTTTTTATTATATTATAATTTAAAACGTATTTTTTTCCCAAAATACACACCACTGCATTGCGTTATTGCTTATCTGCTAATCCTTTAACAATGAATAAACCCTAAACTTTGCTACAACTGAAACAAATACGGGGTGGATCTACCTGGTTTTTAGATTTACGGAAGAAATGTAATTTAAAGTGAGAGATTTATCAAAAATTTCATGGTGCTCCCTGTAAAGGTTTTGCATACTTAATTAGGGTTTATTACTCCTCGTACTTTTTGTACATACTATAGCACGATACATCCCCTGAAGTGTATACAAGTGACAATTTTATAATAGAATATTGTTCAGGGCATCTCACAGACGCAAAAAAGTTAGTTTCATTCAGCGGAAATTCATTAAAATTTTTTTAAAGGTAGTATGCTAAAAGAATGGTAAAAAGGTGTATTTTAAAATGCTGTACTCACCGTAATTTTAAACAAACATACATTGAATCACGTCTTATTTTTATAATATATATCGCCGAAAACGTATGTCACCCCTTCAACCTCTCTGGAGGGACTAACAAACACAGATTTGGCTCGTAGTGCTGTAAGTACGAAATATTGAAAGTATTGACCGCCCTCTATTAGCAAGTGAGCTAAACTTTTTAAAATTGCAGCAGGTGAGCATATTACCAGCATGGGCATAATCACCGCACCTACCTTATTTAAAATTAAATATAAATGTAACTAACTAATAACGAATAAAAAAACTAAACAGGAACACAATTGAAAGATACTATAAATACATTCAACGTAAACTAACAAAAAATTAATTTAATGTCTATAAAAAAACTGTGAATATCTAATGGTGATTAGGTACTTTTTTTATATTATTTATTTACCATTTTTCAGTTTTCAATATCTTTACATTTTAAGTGGGTATATTTAAACTTAAAACCAACAAATATAGATACTTACATGGATAAGTAAATAATTTACAAATTACTTCTGCCTATATACTGAAGACACAAAACAGATTTTTTTATTATCATTTTTAGAAGCAATGAAATGGGCCAATTTCATTGATCTAATCATGTTATAACTAGCGTGTGAGTACCTTCTGCTTCGATCTTAGCGCCTTGACGATATATACAGGCTAGGGACACTGCAGACCGTGCCATATATAGAGCCAGTCGAGTAACTAAAATCGGTAGATAATAAATCAAAAGTATTAACAAAAGACCAATTTGATAATTTTTTTCAGGGTGCACCGAATAATGTTTATTTAGCAACAAAAGTACGTACTTTCTAATTTTTTTTTAATATTATTACACTTATTAAATCGTTGGCAATAATATCCTTTAGAAGATTAATATTCAAATTGTCAACAATCAACGTATTTCGAACTTAAAACATATATACCTCAATAGCTCAGCGATAGAGGTTTGGTGTTCCGTCTCGGAGGTATACGGTTCGAATCTCAACGCCGGTGAATTTTTTTTTTACTTATTTCAATGTCTGTTTTTAGGTTATATTAATATTTGGAGTCACAGGAGCCTGCAGATGCGATGAACTCGTTCATTTGAAGTACAGCGAAAACCAAGATTTAGGAAATTAAATTTTAGTAAATATCACAAACACAAAAAACAACGATCATTTACTATACTTGGCGATTTTTATTTGAGCTTGGTCAGACAGTATACGGCACTTCGTCCGAATGATATGGATCTGCAGCGATTTTTTATTAAATATCAGAATGGTAAATGTCACCGTGTAGTAATGGGTATACATAAAATTTCAAACGTTCCAAAAGACGTTGCTATGTTTTTGAAATTAGCAAATCCTCATGAATATACGTGACATTGCCTTCTTAGGACTTTAGCAACTATTTTAGTTGACAACGGAGGGGACATTACCGCTTTAAAATGACATGGTGGATGGAAATCCACGAGTGTTGCTGAAGGGTACTTAGAAGATTCTGTTTCCAGCAAGAAACAAACTGCACAAAAAATACTTCATTGGGAAGAGCAACCAAGTACGAGTTCTGGAATCAAGAGAGATTCACATTCAGGAAACCTTTCAAATGACAATTTTGGACAAACATCTTACTAATCATAACATGTACACATGACAAGATTGTGAATGTCGAAACCGAAAGCGGTGGCAGTGGCCTAAATTTAAATACCTGCAGTATACAAAACTGCATCTTCAATATTACACTTAATAAATAGGTAATGCTTATGCAAGCCATAACTGTTTTTTTTTCATATTTGTATTAATAGTTGAGATATAAACAATGTATTCATTTCTTTTCTATTTATGAATTGCATTATCTTCACACTTGAAGAAAAAATAGTATATGTCACTCGGAGCAGAAGACCCAGTATATGTTTCGCCCAGTTTGCACAGCCTCGGCTAACGCCTCGGCAGTGCAAGAATCTGGGCTCAACAATAATGGTAGCCTTCTACTCCTAGTAACATAATGTACTATTGTTCTAACATTCACAGTAATTATACTCAGATGTTTCCTTTCACAGAAAGTTGCCAAAAATAGTAGTTAACTAATCATTGCTAACACTTTTTTCGATTAAGTAAGTAGCAGTTATACTCCAGTAGTTTGTCCAGCTCTGTTTGTTTGTACGATTGTAATAATAAATGAATAAATTAAAATGAACTTATCATAAATAAAAAATTAACTGTGTCGACCCTTACTTCGTGGAATCTACTCATACTAGTGTTTTATCTAATTCCACAATATAATGAAAATTGTTGAAAATTCTAAAAAATTGACAATTATTTCGATAAATATCATCGTCATAATATAATTAGACAAATAGCAACATTCAAAGGTTATCCATTATATATGATAAATGAGCTAATTAATAAAAAAGAGGAAAAAGTGGCATTACAACAAATATTTCCTAAACAAGCTGATGAAATTAAAACTTATAAAACCATCACATTTGCAGGGAATATTTCAAATAATGTTTCAAAGATAATATCTTTAGCAACGAATACAACAATTTCTTTTAATTTAAAACAGAAAGGAACATTAGTACAAAATTGTTAAAGGTAAAAACAAAAATACCACCATTAAAGAAATCAGGTATATACAGGGTGGTCCTTAAGTAATTGTACATAGAAATATGGTAGATTCCTGACTTTAAAATATTACGATTTAAACCAACTTGCTTTAATAAAATGTTGCTAATAAGGAATATACAGGATGTTAAAGGTTAAATTTTAAAATTTCTTTTTTGCAATAACTTCAACGTTTTTGGATATGTATACATGAAAATTAGGAAATAGAGGTTTTTGGGCACGAAAAATCATAATCTGGTACCTACTGTGATGTAATTTGCAGAGGGCGCCACATAGGCCACCTTTGTGGCATCAATGTGCCCTAAATTTTTTTGCTGTTTAAGTTAGCGGTATTTTTGTAAAAGAATATTGAAGCCATGTTATTTTAATAGAAAAAAGGTATACTTGTGATTAACCTTAAAACTTAACGGTATATAATATAAATCGCATTTTAGGGATCAGCTCCATGATTATTATTGAAAACATTTAGAAAACAAATTTAAGAAAAACTAAGCTAAATAACATTATAACTTCAATTGTGTCACATTAAATGTTCGATATGTCCTCCATTCTCGTCGATGCATTTATCTACACGTTCCATAAAAGATCGTCTCATATTAAACAAGATCATTGGATCAAAAAATACCGCTGCTCTATTTATTTCTTCCCAAAGTTGGTCTCGGGTATTTATGGGATCCTTATAAACAAGTTGTTTCATTGCACCCCATACACCGAAATCGAGAGGATTCAAGTCTGGACTACGTGCTGGCCAAAGAAAATGGCTACCACGACCAATCCAGCGTTCAGGAAATTTGTTATTCAAATATGTTTTGACTGCTCTCGTATAATGCGGCGGTGCACCATCTTGCATGAACCACATATTTTTTCTTATATTCAGTGGCAATTCTTCCAATAGATTAATGAAATCATTTTGCAAAAAATGTAAGTAGTTCTCACCATTCAAATTACGATGTAACTCGTATGGTCCTAAGAAATTGTTACCAATGATACCACACCATACGTTTATTTTGAATTCATATTGGAAATGGCTTACTCGTTTATCATGGGGATTTTCAATAGCCCAAAGATGATTGTTCCTTAAATTAAAAATACCACGGCGGTTGAATGTAGCTTCGTCGGTAAATAATATTCTGTCAACGAAGGTGTGATTAAGATTTTGCCTGTTTCGGATAGCACTTGCAAATTGGTATCTTAACGGTAGATCTGCTGGCAATAAATTTTGTACCGGAGTAAAATGGTATGGGTGATACTTCTCGAGGTGTAGTCTTTTTAAAATAGAAGTTTTACTGATTTGTAAAGCAGCAGATAAACGCCGTGTACTAACTTGAGGATCATTCTTGGTCGGCCTAAGTTATCACGCTTAGGACGAAACGAACCACTATCGCCTAAATTCCTAAATAGATTCTGGAATGTTTGATGATTAGGTTGCTGCCTGTTTGGATACCTTCTCAAATATTCTCGTTTCGCTGCACGCCCATTAAAATTTTGCTGACAGTAAATAGCAACCATATCTCTCATATCTGTATTAGAATAATTATTATGCCTCGGCATTTTCTGCTTTTTTTAAATTAACTAATAAAATGCAAACTAAATATTACAAGACTGACATAATATTGAAACAAATCGAATGCTTCGCTGTCAAAATCATTCGTGACGTCAGCCTACTATGTTAATAGTTTCCGAAATGAATAATTATTACTTTGGGAAGAAATAAATAGAGCAGCGGGTGTTTTTGATCCAATGATGTTGTTTAATATGAGACGATCTTTTATGGAACGTGTAGATAAATGCATCGACGAGAATGGAGGAAATATCGATCATTTAATGTGACACAACTGAAGTTATAATGTTATTTAGTTTAGTTTTTTTTAATTTGTTTTCTAAATGTTTTTAATAATAATCAAGCAGCTGATCCATAAAATGCGATTATATCGAAAACCGTTATGTTTTAAGGTTAATAACAAGTATACCTTTTTTCTATTAAAATAACGTGGCATTAATATTCTTTTACAAAAATACCGCTAACTTAAACAGCAAAAAAATTTAGGGCACATTGATGCCACAAAGGTGGCCTATGTGGCGCCCTCTGCAAATTACATCGAAGTAGGTACCAGATTATGATTTTTCGTGCCCGAAAACCTCTATTTCCAAATTTTCATGTATACATATCCAAAAACGTTGAAGTTATTGCAAAAAAGAAATTTTGAAATTTAACCTTTAACATCCTGTATATTCCTTATTAGCAACATTTTATTAAAGCAAGTTGGTTTAAATCGTAATATTTTAAAGTCAGGAATCTACCATATTTCTATGTACAATTACTTAAGGAACACCCTGTATAAACTCAAATGTCCAGAATGTAATGCTGTCTATTTGGGTCAGACCCTTAGAAATTTTGAAATCCGATACAGTGAACACTTACGGGCATTTAGATTAAAACGACCAGATAAATCCCACTACGAAAAACATCTACTTGACACCAAGCATTCATTGACACCTAATACAGAACTAGAAGTGATGCATATTTGAAGAAACAAGAACTGGATTTCCTTGAAGAATTAGAAATTAGAAGACATTTAAGAAACCCACAATATGAACTTGTCAATGAACAGACAAATCTAGGGAGTTCTCCACTGATAAACTGTCTCCTTAAGTGATAATTATAAAGATCAGCAGATATAGTTTTCCTAGTTTTCTATATCATTGCACAGTTATAATGATCTTAATGGGAGAAATGATATCCAGGATATCACCATAGTGCTAATAATATCTAAGCTTCAATATTTGTAATATCACATCTTCTTCTTTTTTCTATTAACATATATTGAGTCAATCACAAGTTAGGTCACTTCTTGGTCTAGCCAAAAATAACTACTAAACATCAGGTAGGCATCAAATGAAATGTAACTTCTGTCATTCTGACGATGATATTGATTTATCGAAACAATTGTCAATTTTTTAGAATTTTCAACAATTTCCATTATATTGTGGAATTAGCTAGAAACAGTGAGTTTCATTTAAAACACTATTATCATAAATAATTTTCTACTTTTATTTTGATTTAACATCATTTAAAAATCTAATGATACTTCAATCTACAATGTATGTTACTCAAATTATTTTTTAATTATTGCATTGTTTTTACATTATAGTTTATTTGTTGTCATTCTGTTTGTTAATAAAAGTACTTTGTGAAAGATATTATTTGTTGTGTATTTTTATACCAAAATAAATAAACTGTTTATATGATCTGTTTTATTTTTTCCAATTTAATTAACCATTTATGGTCCATCATTTGATATTTCATTTAATTTAACTCAACATCTAATCATTATTGAGTTAAATTGAATGAAATGTCAAATGATGGACTATAAATGGTTATTTTGAAATAAAATAATTAAAATACAGTAGATTTGAATATACTGCCAAAACCTAAAATTACAGAAATCTTTTCAACATTACTCAATTGTTTAGTCGACAGGCTCTTTAGATTGCGCCACAATCAGTGTCTCATCTATCTGTGGGTTATCTGTGGATATATAGTTCTTTTATAAAGTCATAATAACCTCCCTTTGTCCTCCTTATTAATTTCGAAACGGGATGTGCTGATGAAATGCGATCGAGACAGCGTAAAACAACTATGTGAAAAATACTACATCTTATTTCAACGTCTTAACGATAGCGTCAGGACGTGTAGTTCAAAAAATTTAAATGGCGTTTAGAACTAAGTGATATATTGTTTTAATGTTCTGTGGATAATACAGGTGATCAACCAACCTTATTTTTCATCTCCCAGTAATAAATATTTATTCAGGTTATAGCATAGAACTTGAAAAACTATCATAGGAATAATCTTTTTTCAGATTATAGCATAGAACTTGAAAAGTTAGGATAGGAATATACGTAAGCGGTTTTAATCAATTTTCAGCTATCTGACTAATGCAGCCTCATAAATTTCATCCAGATATCTCTCCTAATAATGGAAATATAGAATATCGACGTTTTCATCCGCCTACTCCCGATAAAAAAATCGGTCGGGTCAAAAAATTTCAGATAAAAAGGTTTTATAATAATTAGAACATTAAAAAAGTATAATGATATAATTTGATATTTTCTAAACTAGAGGAGATATGACTTTTTTTAAATTTTAACCCCTACAGTTTTCGCCCGCTTGGGAGTATTGCAACCAAAAAAGGAAGGGCACAACTAAGTGTTATGAGACTTTTATATTCATTTATACATACGTCCATACGCACATACATACAGACGTCATGACGAAACTAATCAAAATGGATTCAGGGATAGTCAAAACGTGTATTTCCATTTAAATCTCAAAATTGAATTTTTTCGCGGCTACTATACTTCCTTTACTAGTGTAAAAGAAAGTAAAACGGTTATTTACTTATCCTAATAATTTTATATTAATACTTCGAAATTAAAAAACAAAACATGGATGTAGAGTTGCATATACATTCAAATCATGATGTCTTTTACTATTATACATTTTGAAGTTTCCAATTCCGTGCGCGTCCCAACGCCATCGTTAAGACGACGGGATTTTATGTAGTATTTTTGACACAGTTTCTTGGTCGTATTTCGTTAGCACACCACATGCAAAAGTTAATAGAGGGTGACAACTGTATCTTATATATAAAATGATTTATTAAACGTTTTAACGATCCTTATAGAGGGTAGGATGAATTTTGTAATAAATGACTTAATAGAATAGAATAGAATAGAATAGAATAGAATAGAATAGAATAGAATAGAATAGAATAGAATAGAATAGAATAGAATAGAATAGAATAGAATAGAATAGAATAGAATAGAATAGAATAGAATAGAATAGAATAGAATAGAATAGAATAGAATAGAATAGAATAGAATAGAATAGAATAGAATAGAATAGAATAGAATAGAATAGAATAGAAGAGAAAAGAATAGAATATAATAGTTTATTGGTCTTTTATACAAAGTACATGAACAAGGAGCCGGTTATATAGTAAATATAAATTACATGTATACTCCTAAACTAACATGATAAATAAAAGGTATTACAAGAAATAACGACATAAAATTTACATGTTTTTAAAGACAGCGCACAACACATAATAGTCCATCAATAGAGAAGGGAAAAAAATACAAGATAAACGGATAATTCCAATAACTAATCCTATACTATAAATTGTTTATGTATAGATACTGTGGATAGCTAATCATTAATAATGAATGACCTAATTTCCATTGCTCCGCTGATAAAACTATGCAATTGCTTCAATAGTAAGAGATCGTTTGAATTAATCTCGATCATCTGAATGCTTTCGTCTTCCTATGACTGTAATTCTTAATCCAGCATACATTGGGCAGTCAAATATGATATGCTCTAAGCATTCATTGGCCTGCTGGTTACATATTGTACACATCTGGTCAGTTTTTATTGTGTGAGAGGAGTTATTCACATATAGGTATAAATACTGTGAATTAGCTGTGCGCAGTTGGGCTGTTAATCTTTCAATATAAAGCGGTGACGGTCCACTTAAATAATTGTAATTATTATTATTTTGCAGAAAGAATTTATATGTAGGGTGGTGAATACTAAGTAATATTTTATTCCAATCATTTTGCATGTTTTAGCTAGATGTTCGGCTAATATATGTTTAAAATTTTCATTGATAGAGTCAGTGTTAAGACTAACATTATATGAACTATAAATACTGATAATATTTTTTAACTGAACAAACCAATTGTATTTGTGATGACCGTATCCAGAGTTATACAATTTTATTAATCGAAATAATGCTCTATAAGAGTACCTTGTGTGATTTTGAGATTTTACCCTGATGAAGTATTCAATTGCTTGTTTTATCAGATAATATTCTAGCCTGCATAGATTGGTTTCGACTCTTATTATATAAGCGGCAGTAGTTCTCTGGAGGAATAGGAGGTTTTTCCAAAAAGACGTCTGTATTTTCTCAGTTTGATGCAGATAACGCAGACCCCATATATTACTGGCATATGTGAAAGTGGGTATGACAACATTGTTATACAGAGTCTTAATAGACAGAAGAGAAGATAATTTTTGCGAGTTTATAGTTGAAAGTACAGTACCTTGAGTAATTCTTGCTTTTCGTTCTCGTGATTTAAAATTATTTAGAAACAGTCCATTGAAAGTAAAGACCACTCCCAAATATTCATAAGTGTTTGAGATTTCTATCGGGTTGTTAAGGTATGAAAACGTGGGTTGTTTTCCAAAATTGGGGCTCCTTCGGAATATAACTAGTTTTGTTTTTTCTGTGTTTACCTGAAGCTTGAATGTATTGCAGTATGATTCTAAAATCCTCAGATCGTCAGCGTATAACAACATCCGTATGTTATCCCCTCCATACAGAGTAACTCCCTCACTGCCTTGGTTCTGAAAATAACTATCAATATCGGAAATAAATATCGCGAATAGTAGTGGGCTGAGCGGGTCCTCTTGTAAAACACCTTGGGTTATTTGTACTCTCTCTAAACTGCTACCTTCTTGTTCTATAAACAGTGCTGCTTGGTTGTATATTATTTTTAGTACTCTAGTAATTTTTGCACCTATTCCGTTTGAATATAATTTTTCCCAGAGTATATGATGGTCTAACGAATCAAAAGCTTTTCTAAAATCTACAAATAGAGTATATAATTTTCTTGAGGGGAGACGAAGGTAATTGTTAATTATAGCGTAGAGCACAAATATGTTGTCTTCACAGTTACGTGTTCTGCGGAAGCCGCTTTGGCACTCTGGTAATATTTCATTATTCTCAACAAAGTAAGTTAGTCTTGTATTAATTAATTGGGTAAAGAGCTCAGTTTTGTGATTTAAAAGTGCTATGCTACGGTAATTGTTAGGGTTTTCAATATCGCCACTTTTGTGGAAGTGGATCAATTTAACATCTGCCCATGTGGGTGGTATTTGTTCTTCGTTTAAAATTTTGTTGAAGAATGTTTTCAGGTGTATTATAAAATCCAAAGGAAGGTTTTTGAAGAATTCGTTGCTAATGTTGTCTACACCGGGTGATTTATTATTTTTAGCTGAGTTTAAGACTCTAAAAATTTCATTAGTGGAAAAGTTTATATCTAGATAAGGGTGGATAACGCCAAAATATTGTGAATCTATATGTAAGTGCGTTCCATAAAACTTTTTGTAAAACTCAGTCATTGTGGCGGTATCAATTGTGGGACCTCTATTTTTAGTTCTTCTAGTTTTTAGAAGTTCCCAAAATTCGGAGGGGTTGCTGATATTATTAAATTTATTCATTGTAACGCTTTCGTAAGCTAATTTTTTAATTTTAATAAGTTGTTTATACTCTTTTTAATTTCACTATATGATATTAGTGCATTCTGTTCAAAGTTAGAGTTTTTTAATAGTTTTTTTGACATGTTTAACTTTTTCTTTGCATCCTTGCAAAAGTTATCAAACCATGGTTTTGAATTTGAGAACATATGATTAGTATTGTTACGGTTTTTTTTCCATACCTAAAAAATTTGCTGTTAGCTTGATTGCCTCATTTATTTGATTGTCCATTATATTAATAGAACTCGAGTCTGAATGTATTTCAAAGATAGATACTATATTTTTATATGGTTGTGTTTTGGCAGGATCCCACTTCATTATTGTTTCTTTATAGCTATTATATTCTGATTGTTTATTACACCCCACAAAATACGCATTTTCTATCTTTACAGTGCAACTCAGATGATGCGAAAACAGGTTTTTATTTATACAAAAACTGGAAATTTGGCCTACACTACTAACTCTTACCCAGACAAGATCTATTGTACTTCGTCCTGACCGCCCGATGCATGTATAAGCACCGTCATAATCCTCAAACCTACCGTTTAACAAGAGAAACCCTAGATCTTCCAAAGCTTCTACAAGTAATGTTCCTTTACTATTAACTAGGAAATCTTTTGACTGACGTGGTTTTAACGGAGGATTGATATGTATTATGTTTTCTGAATCAAAATCATTCAGATCACCTACTCTCGCATTAAAGTCTCCGTACAGAATCATCTCATCATTTGGGAATTTTACTGATATTTCTTTAAGATCATCCTCAAGCATCTCTACACATACATGACCATCTAAATCAGGTTTTAAGTAGACTACACCTAAAATAATAAAATTATTATTCACACCACCAAGGTTTTTTTTGATATAAGTATTAAGATACCCTCACTACCTCTACTCTTTTGCTTATCTTTTAAAGCTTGGCATGAGTAAGAATGATAATCATTTAAAATATTTGGTAAGCTATTTTGGGAAGAGGTAATCCAGGTCTCTACTAAGCCTATTATATCAGAGCTGCACAAATCATTAATTTCCTGTATTTCTAAATTATCTAAAGTGTTAATACCTTGGCAATTCCAAAATGTTATCTTAAAAGGGACAATTTCGTCCACAAACATTGACTTTTTTACCTCTGTGTTAATTAGTTTTTTGATGATGTCTCAAATTCTCTGTTCACTTTTGTTATTTTTTTTGTCGTTTCTTTAGCGCCTTCAGGAGATCTCTCACTGTATTTTCTTCCTTTCGCTGGAGTTTGTTCTGGTAGTCCTGTCTCTTCTTCAATCACGATTTGAGTTTCACTTTGTACTTCTAATTCTGATAAGGTGTATAGCTTATCGTTAATATATAATTTATTGTAGATGATCTTAGTTCTACATCCCTTGTCTCTTGCAGCTTTTGAGTATTTTATGAGCTGCTTTCTTTGCTCTATAATTTCTTTGGGAAAGTCTTCGTTAATATAGATATTTGTTCCCTTTAATCTATTTCTTCCTTTCAAGCCTAGAAGCCCTAGAGATTAACAAAAATAAATATTCAGGTAATCTCCTTAACGACCAAATATATATCAATCAGTCTCCTTTATTGAACCTCTTTACCTAGGAGATAGCTTAGGAATGTTTGTAGTGAATGAATTTCCAGGTAATATCTTTTAATACCATTGTTAACCTTAGTAAATAGATTTAGCACTGTATATATTAAGACATTTTTATATTTTACCTTCATTCGTTTTGACAAAGCTACTGTGTTAGTGAAACGCGTCAACAAGTTTAAATTGAACATTAGTTCAAATATATGAAGATTTAAACAAACTATATTGTTTCATTTCATCGTTCAGTATGGATCTTCATCAAGTAAAAGCCTCATCTATTCAACTATAGACCTATTTCGGTCATATCATCAATGGCAAAAATATTTGAGAAATGCCTCAGGAAAAGGTTGAACGATTTTTTTAACAAACATGATATAATAGCTGACCATCAATACAGGTTCAGAGAGGACCGCTCCACAAATAATGTAATTTCAAAAATAGTGGGTGATATCTATAAATTTGTAGACTCTGGAAAGCCGGCGCTCTGTGTATTTTTCGACCTGGCCAAGGCCTCTGATACAGTTGATCATTCACAGCTGCTGGAGGAATTGGCTAGAGCGGGGATCCGAGGTGTTGCGCTTGAACTTTTCTCCAGTTACCTAAAAGATCGGAAACAGGTCGTCAAAATCAAGGACAAAATAAGTCACGAAAACACAATCAACCATGGAATACCCCAGGGTACCGTTCTGGATCCTATATTATTTAACCTTTACATAAATAGCTTACTTACCATGCAAACAACCGGTAAAATTATAAGCTTTGCTGATGATACAGCTCTCCTATATTCATCAGACTCTTGGCAGAACCTAAAAAATGTCGTTGAAAATGACTTCAAGAACATAGCGGACTGGTTTAATTCCACATTATTAACCATAAATTTTGGTAAAACTCATTTCTTACATTTCTCTAGCTACAAAAATGGACTACCCGAATTTGATAAATTACTGATATCTAACCAAATTGAAATTAATATAACTGATAAAATTAAGTACCTTAGTGTTATAATCGATTCGCACCTAAGGTGGGGTCATCAAGTCTCTAACATATGCAAAATTATTAGATGTCTATTGCCAAAATTCAAATTTCTACGTACCATTATGAATTACACTCACCTGAGAACAATTTATTACTCATTAGTACAGTCACGGCTACAATATGGTATCTTGAGCTGGCTTGAAGTAACTTATAGTCATCTGAATCAACTGGACGTTCTACAACAAAAAAATATTGAAAATAATGACCTTCAAAAAATGTACTTACCCGTCAGATGAATAATTTGTAGAGACACGAGTTATGGATATGAGACAGATGTATACGTATAATATATTACTATATCTATACAAAAACAGGAAAATACTTGATCAAGTTGACCACAATTATCCGACACGTAACAAACTGGAAGATAATCTCAAAATACCGCCAGCCAACAAAACCATAGGATAGAAATATTATCTATATTTGTCATCAAGAGTATTTAATGTATTGCCTGATATATACAAAAAGTACCTGAAAACTATAAACTCAGATGACCTATTGAAAAAAATATTTAAAACTTATGTCCTTGATCTACCTAGAACCGACGTCAGAAAACTTGTTGAGTGAAGTATCTTTGCTTGAAGATTGGACTAAGTAAAATGAAATAAAGTTATCAATTTCGCAGTCACCTGCTCTGATGGATTGCTGTGCTTATTTACCTGATAGGTACCTATACTCTGATGTTCACACAATTGTAGGCCGCTGTGACAATGACATATATTTAAATAAATTCATGACATATTAATACCTACTGTCAGTGTGTTCATTTGATTTATTTAGTAATCAAATTAATACTCATTTGTATAAGTTGAATCTGCTGATATCTGTAACGAAAACATGGATTATTTATCGTATGGCACAGAAACACATGACATATATTAATTCAATAAAAATATAAAACATAAACATAAATATATAGGTATATGACACACGTATCAAATTACAGACAAACATCTAATTTACAAATATAATCAATCGCTTCTTTGGTAGCTATCAGGAAGTCGTTGAAATTGCCGTTGTAGGCTCTTTTCTGGCACTCTGTAACGATGTGGTGAACTGTTTGATTAGCCGCACCGCAGTCACATGCTGGAGATGGTGTTTTTCCCCACTTGTAGAGTGAGTCCCCGCACCTACCATGGCCAGTGCGTATTCGGTTAATGGAGGTCCATATTTTCCGTGGTTGCTCATAGGCAGGTGGCTTCTCTGTTATACAAGGAAGATCTCTACAGTGGGCTGGACAGGCGTCTCTCCATTCTCGTTCCCAAAAGTGTGCAGAATTAAACTCTAAGGCACCCAGTTCTTTGGCGGTTCTCCTGGGGGGTCTTCTGGAACGCAGTCTGTTCTTGTCCAAGTCGCTTACGTCGGCGTGTATAGGCAGTAACGGATTTTCTTGAATTTTTTCATACTCACGAAGGAGGGCAGTTTTACGTCGGAGGTCTGGTGGGGGTATGTGGCTTAGCACAGGAAGCCAGTGTATGGGAGTAGATTTCAGGGTGCCAGATACAATCCTCATGGTATTATTTAATTGGACATCAACTTTATGTGTTTGTACACTGTTTATCCAAACAGGAGCACTGTGTTCTGCAGCCGAATAAACAAGTCCAATTGCTGAGGTGCGTAAGGTGTTAGCAGAAGAACCCCATGTTGTGCCACAAAGTTTGTGAAGGAAGTTATTTCGCGTTCGCAGTTTGGCAGCTGTGTTTTCTAAATGTTTTCTGTAGGACAGCGTTCTATCCAAAGTAACTCCTAGATATTTTGGGTGAGTGTTGTGGTGGAAACATGGAATATTCGTCAGACGATGAAACGGTAGATTTTATTTCCATGGAAGTCCGTAATTTAGCAAGAAAAACGACAAAAGAATTGCTACCGGAAAAATAAAAACACAAGTATGATCTTGCCTATAATAATTTCATGACATGGAAAGAAAAAAATAATACGAAAAGCTTCTCCGAGGTTGTTTTATTGGCCTTCATAGGAGAATTGGGATATAATTACAAGCCAAGTACTGTCTGGTCAATATACTCTATGCTACGGACATTATTAATTGCTAAGAAAAACTACTATTAGGCACCATTTTTTCAATATGGCGGGGCCAACGGCAAAGGTGGCATAGTTGAAATTCAAAAAGAGCACGTCAAAATCTATAAAATTACCTACTTTCAAAACTCCCGTAAAACTTTCCTGGTAAAACTACCAAATTATTGTGAAATTAAGGGTACATAGTTTTTAAATGAACACCGTATAATATATGAAATTATAGATATTGTACTGTTCGAAGGTACTCACGGCCCCTAGCAACACCTTACATCTGTATCTTTATTTTCACATTATTAAAATCTTTGAAATGACATCAGAGGGGATTAAAGGAATTATATTATTTAAAGATACCGATGTAATAAACAAGTTTCTCAAGATAAAATTATCTTCTCATGCATTTTTACTTTGAGGAAATTTAAGATAAGTCACTTAAATGGAATTGGCTTGATATTGAAAAAAACAATCCGATACTCAAAATTGGTTCATTGGTATCTAAAATATCTAAAGAATTTGAACTGATACATGGAATTGCTAGTATGATTCAGAAGGCGATTAATATTTGTAAATTCTTCAGGAGACAAATAAATGAATATAAATTTGCGATTATCAATTTTTTTACATTGTATCGAGACAAAATAAGCCATTGTAGATTATGAATTTAATAAGGCGCTCTAGTGTGTAAGATAACTGAAGCTCGAATTATTGGCAAATCACCTGTTCTGTCTATTGTGGGTAGATATATTGAGGAAACTTTTCCAAAATCTCTTTTCCAACTAGAATAATAATTACAAGGTAGGAAATATAGCTTGCAATAGTTTTCTCTCACTTCCAGAAGCAATTCGAGAAGCATATAAGGGATGATCTCTCTGCTCCGCCCCTGACCTACTTACAATAAAAAATTTGCAAAGATATTTTTATTTTTCAATATAGTCTCGATCAAGGTTAACATATTTTTCACATCGATGTTATAGCATTTCTAATGCGTTTCGAAAGAAATATTGTTCAACCTCTGCAAACCACTGATTTGCCGCACATATGATTTCATTATCCGCAGAAAACCGTTTACCACGCAAGTGTTCTTGAAGTTTTGGAAACAGCCGGCAATCGCTAGGTGCTAAATCTGGAAAATATGAAGATGTAGAACATTAGGCATTTTACCCGAACATATTAAACACTCCACTTCACACATTGACAACCTCTTACTTAGACAGGACACAGCTTTCAGCAATGAATCAAGAAGACTTACCACAAGGTTAGGAACAAAACTGTTAAACTTTGAAATTGATTTAAATCACAAATTAATTCCTAAACTTGAAAAACAACTAGATTTTCTTAAGTCTGACATTATCAGATTTTCAAGTGAACATATCTTTGCAGAGTTTTCAGGTTATCAACTCATAACATTTAAAAAGATCTTTTTCAGAATAAGAAATAGTAATAGTATTAAAATCAATAACTTAATTACTAAGGAGAGGAATGTCATCCTGAATACACAACCAGGTTGGATTAAAAATTTATCTGATGTTCCTATTCCAGATGATATTCTTAAGTTCCTTTGTTTAGGTCCTAAGTTTAGTATCGAACCTACAATTGGTAAGCACCTTACTATGAAAAATCTATTAGCTGATGTTGATTCTGTAACATCAAGAATTACTGATTCTAACATGAAGAACGCTATTATTGCACGTTCTACGAATGTCATCACCAACTATGTTCAGTCGTCAAGATTTCGTGCATCCTTTTGTCAACAGTTGTATTCAAAAGCTAGACAATTTCTTAAACATAATCCTAACCTGCTCGTCACTAGGTCCGACAAGGGTAATGTCACTGTGATTATGAACAGAGATCAATATTTTGCGCTCTCTTCTGATCTTATTAATAGTTCTTCGTCATACGAATTGGTTCAGAGAGATCCCTCTCTCCAAATTCAAACAAAATGTAACTCATTAATAAAGAAACTTCTTAATTCTAGGCAGATCGATGCTTCTACAAAGAAAAAACTTACATCTTATACAGGGGTAATTCCAAAATTCTATGCATTACCTAAAATTCACAAACCTGTTTTATCAATGAGACCGATAGTTGCTTCTAATGACAATCCTTCAGAGTTTTTAGCTGCTTACTTGACTGACATACTGACGAGGGCTTATGATTGTGAAAATCAGTACTATATTAAAGACTCTTTTGACCTCTCTCTTAAATATAATAATTTTCAACTTCCTGAAGACTATGTTTTGGCCAGTTTCGATGTAGTGTCACTTATCAGTAATGTTTATCTTAATGCTTGTATTAGAGCTATCCATAATAATTGGTTCAATATTAGTAATTTTTGCAGTATTAGTGAGAGTAACTTTATCAACTTGTTGACTTTTCTTTTTGAGAATACATATTTCTCTTTCAACAACCAAATTTATAGACAAACTTTTGGTACCCCTATGGGAGCAAAAATAAGCCCAATTTTGGCATGTTACGTGATGGATGATGTGCTGGACAGTGTCTTGAATGTCCTTCCTTTCAACGTTCCCTTTATTAAAAAATATGTTGATAACATCATTCTTTCCCTTCCTCGTTCACAGTTAACAGAAACTTTGAATGTTTTCAACAGTTACGACCAATACATACAGTTTACTATTGAAAAAGAGGACGATAATTCTAGTGTTCCGTTTTTAGACACGAGATTTTATCGTACTTCTGGTAACACCATTATCATCGATTGGTATAGAAAACCCATGAGTTCGGGTAGATATATAAACTATTTGTCCTATCACGGGCAGTCTACAAAAATTAACTTAGTTACGCAAATGAAACATCGAGTTCTTCAAATCTCCGATCCTTCCTTCCACAATAAGAACCTAACCCAGACAGCACACAATATCCACTAGATATCCAGTGGATAGCCAAATATCCACTGAATATCTAGTCCATGTAAGATATCTAATGGGTATCCACTGAATGTATTTCATGGATATGGAAAAAAAATTATTTTCTATTTTACTGATCATCAATAATCACATAAAAAATGATTGAGAAGGAATAATACCTTCAATACATAAATGTCTTAATCTCCTGATATTATATCCATTGTATATCCATGGATATCTATTATTATTTTCTGTCGCATTTTTTGTCTGAGTTCAATGTATTGAAAAAAGATAGGTACACCTAAACTGTATCAGACTATAATGAGTTTAATCAACAATACGAATGCGGCATAATACGTGATGTTCTTAACACAACAAAAATATGCCATGACTTAACGTTTAATGCTATAATAGAAATAATGCATCATCAGTGGATTTCCATATTAATACCCGCAAAACTATGCTACCAACTATACACTGTTCTCTCATTGGTCGATGCCGCGTTTGACCGTTTGATGTAGCATCGTCCCCTCGTCATTTTGATTGTTAGGTTATCATAGTTCTATAAACGTGCAAAAGTGGTTAGTTATTTTTATCGGTAGTTTGGATTTGGGAAAAAATTAGGTATGTATATGTTTCTTACCTTAATTCTGAATATTGTTACGTCTCCTATATTTTATTGATATTTATGATTGATCACCTACATTAAAAGCGTTTGGTACATATATACAATGTGAAAGAGCATGGCGTAGAAATGTAAAATAGGTTTTACCTCGGCTTTTACTTTGTTTCATGATAAACTGAGCTGGTGGCTCGGCTGATTTGAGTAAAAATTCTTTTGAGCTAAATAATAATGATAGTGTTTAGGTGGTGAGAAATGTTCTTATTACAATTATGTGCTCGAATACAAGACGCAGGCCAATTTTCAAAATGTTATTTTACAAAAAAGGTGTATCTTTTATTCGGGCGTATACGGTATATAGTTGGCCTTGAAAATGGTCAATCTTTATTTTCTCGTTCTTACAGAAATCGCCGTGCAGAGTTGATGAGCTGGGTGATGAAGAAGAAGAATTATTGTTGTATATGCAAATATGTATATTATATAAAATAAATTATTTTCTATCATTCTATTCCATAGTATATCATTTCATTATCCATAGTATATCATTTCATTATATGTCAAATAATACTACTATTATAAAGAATTTAATTCCATTTGTACCTTCTTACTCACAGATGAATATCTGACTAGAACCTGCTGGTGGAAATACAAGACGGTCAACAAAAACAATGCTTATCAAAAGTTGTATATATCCACAGATCTGGAATAAAATTAACTGGAAATAATAGTTCTGGTCAATCAGTACAAAATATAACAGACATACGCGATGAGTATTTGAATCTTTTTCATTGGACCACAATATTCTACAGTTGTCCACTGAAATACTAGACTATCCATCCTGTGTATCTATTATATTTTGTACTGGTTGACTGGATTAACTATTTTCTCTTAATTTTATTCCATATCTGTAGACATAAAAAACTTTTGATTTGCGTTTTTTTGTTGGACCACCTTGTATTTCCATCAGTATATACTAGTCATAGATTTTCATGTTTGAGGAGGAAGGATATACCAAATGTGAATATAAAATATCCTATTAATATCCATGGGACGTTAATTGGATATACCAAATGTGAACATAGGATATCCATGGGATATTAACGAGATATCCAGTAGATATCTCCAAAGACATCCATAAGATATTACATATATCCTAGATATAGGCGGACCTATGGATATCCATTGTATGTCTATAGGCTATCCATCTATATCCAGTGGATATACTGGATATCCATGAAGGATATCTTGTGGATGTCTAATGGTTATTGTGTGCTGTCTGGGAAGGATTCTCCATGACATTTTTTGTCAAAACTCTTATCCTGTTCCCTTATTGAACAAGATTTTGTATGGCACACCAACTGTCAGTCTTTCTCAGGACAATAATTCTGTCCAAAACCATATTGTGGATTATATTTCTAATAATAACTTAAATAATAATAATGATTTTGATAATATTAATAATGTTGAGAATTTGGATGTTGGTTTTAACAATAATAATAATAATGATAACTTGGTTGATGTTGCTCCCACTGATCACTTGTTTTTCTCGTTACCTTATATTGCTGAGGTTACTCCCAAGCTCACTCGTATCTTCAGCAAGGTTGGTAATGTTAGGATTGCTCATAGTACAGTTCTGACTATTAATTCTTTGTTCACTAAAGTCAAAGACAAAACTCCACTTTTACATCTTTCCAAATTAGTTTACTGCATTCCTTGTGCTAACTGTAATCTTGAATATATTGGCCAGACCGTATCTCCTCACATAAGAGTGACAGTAGATTGCATCCAGAGAGGTGTGCACTGGGTGAACATGTTTTCAGGGAAGGTCATAACATGAACTACGAGGCATTGAGAGTATTGGCTAAGGAGGGTAAGCTATCTAAGCGTACATTCTTGGAAATGGCATTCATATTTCAATCTAATAATTGTATGAATAAGAAAACTGACCTTAATAATCTTAGTGAAATCTATTCATATTTACTGATGCTAGATAAGAATTACAAATCTGTACAGGAATGTTCATTCGATTCTGTTTAGATAGCATTCATTTGATAATTTTCTGAATTATAGCTGTTATTTAACAACTGATAAGCTTTTTATGGATTAGTGAGGTTGTTAGTCATCAACCTCTTGATCTGTTGATTGTCTTTGTATAATTGCTGTTAATTTTTGAATAATGATAATATTGATGTTAAAATGATTACAATAATAATTTTTAAATAATAACTTTTCATCTTAAATAATTAACATAATAGTAAAATATAAAAAAAATTTCGCTCACCCTATATAATGAGCAAATAATATGTTTATTTGTTGGAGTGGTAGAAATACAAACGTTTCTCGCAACTTTTCAGTTGGTAGTCATGATCGATCTTTTGACATGACAGTTCAGTTAACTTCCTTCTGTTAATGTGTAATATTGCTATGAATCACATGTTCGACCTTCAATTTGTCGGCATTTACATTTTCAAAAGTTTTAAATGATTTTAATTATATGTTTGTGGTTTTCATTTACGTATTTTGTGCTGTTATGGTTGATGAATATGCTTGAAGTTTTGGATATTTTCCATCAATACGTACAACCTCGCTAACATTGTAAGTAAGGTTAGGTTTTTTCATTTATTCAAAACTTTTAAGTATTTAATTATATTGTAGCTCCCTGATGATGACAATATTCATTGTCGAAATATTGGAAATATAATGTTATAAGAGTACACGTTCGTTTTGCTGCTTCTCCCATATATATATATATATATATATATATATATATATATATATATATATAGAAGAACCCTAACAGGAAATAGACGTGGGAAGGCCCCGGTGCAACTATCAGAAACGAAATAGACTTTATCCTCACCAATAAAATTAACACAGTAAAAGACCTAAGCACGCTCAACAAGTTCACTACAGGAAGCGACCATCGACTAATTAGAGCTCGACTGGTCTTAGATATAAAACTAGAAAGGTCAAGACTAATCAAAACCAACACAACGAAAAACATAAACAACGAAAGGCTGAAAGAGAACTCTCACCAATATGAAGCACTACTAGAAGAAAGACTACAAAAAGTGGAATATAACAACCCTGAACTGATGGACACAATTCGAAACTGCGCCGTAGAAGTGGGAGGTCTGCAACAACGAGGTGAACACAAAAAACTAACTCCGGAAACAAAAGCACTATTACAAAAACGAAGAGAAATGAAAAAGACAACAAACATTCAAAGAATTGAATACACCGAACTGTGCAAGACGATACGAAAGAAAATCGCAGAAGATATCAGGAATTACAACGAGAAACTGGTACAAACAACAATAGAAAACCGTAAAAGCTACAAAAATGCAAACAGGGCACTAATAATAGGGAAAAGACAGATAGTTGCATCACCTGATGGAAACACAAGAACCACAGACAGGAATGAAATAATAGACCTAGTAGCCAAATTCTATGGAGACCTATACAAGGCCCCTGAAAATTTGGAAGAAATAATAGAACACTCAGAAGATGCCATACCAGAAGTTTTGGTGGAGGAAGTAGAAATGGCACTGAAAAGCATGAAAAATGGCAAAGCAGCTGGAAATGACGGCATCACGACCGAAATACTCAAATATGCAGGAGCTAAAACATGGAAGTACCTTGCCAAACTATACACGAACTGTCTGATGTCCAGCAGCATACCTAAAGAGTGGAACAGCGCCCTTATAGTGTTGATCCACAAGAAAGGCAGCAAAGAAGACATTAAGAACTACAGACCAATAAGTCTACTACCAGTGACGTACAAGGTATTCACAAAGATCATTCACAACATAATACAAAATACACTAGACTCGGCCCAACCACGAGAACAGGCTGGATTCCGCGAAGGCTTCAGTACAATAGATCACATCCATACCCTCAAAGAGGTTATCAGTCGAACCAAAGAATACAACCAACCACTAGCACTAGCCTTCATCGACTTTGAGAAAGCATTCGACTCTATATATCCCAGAGCAGTAATAAATGCCCTAACAGACCAAGGGGTCGACAAGCCATATATTGAGACCCTAGCAAATATATATAGGGAAGCCAAAGCGAGAGTTAGGATATATGAGGGCACACCAGAATTCCCCACCAGCAGAGGAGTTATACAAGGAGACGCAATATCACCAAAGTTATTTACAGCAACACTAGAAAGCATCTTCAGAAAACTGGGCTGGAACAACACAGGTCTGAATATAGATGGAGAATACTTGAACCATCTAAGATTCGCTGATGACATCATCCTGATAGCGAGTAACCCTGGCGAAATGCAACAACAAATAAATGAATTGAATGCAGCAAGCAACGAAGTAGGCCTTAAAATAAATCTGAGTAAGACCAAGATAATGTATAACGAACGCACAAGAAATAACAATTAATGACACTGCCCTGGAAATAGTAGAGGAATACATATACCTGGGTCAACTAATACACATATCAGGCTCTCTACTTCCAGAAATAAACAGAAGAATCAAATTAGCATGGAGAACATTTGGACAGAACTCTATCATCTTCAAGTCTAGAATGTCCCTCCGTTTGAAAAAGAAAGCGTTTGATAAGTGCGTACTACCAGTATTAACATACGGCTGTGAAACCTGGACCCTGAAAACTGATATCATTAGAAAACTCCAGGTAACGCAGAGGTCTATGGAACGATGCATGCTTGGAATAACAAGGAGAGATAGAAAAAGGCTTGATTGGATCAGACAAAAGACCCAAGTGATAGATGTCATAAATAGAATCAGATCCCTAAAGTGGCAATGGGCGGGGCATCTCGCTAGAAGGACAGACGATAGATGGACCACAAAGATAACGCAATGGTATCCCCGAGGCTTGAAAAGACCAAGAAGACGCCCCAACTTAAGATGGGACTACGACATAAAGAAACTCGCAGGATCAACTTGGGGCCGCATAGCTAGCAATAGACAACAATGGGCCCACATGGAAGTGGAATATATAAATATGTAAAGGGAGGCTACACCATAACAAAATGGTTGAATAAGCTGCATATGATGATGATGATGATGATGATGATGATATATATATATATATATATATATATATATATATATATATATATATATATATATATATATTTCTACGATAAAGTAAGTCCTTAATTACCACAATATACTGTCCACCTACGGGCAGTGGGTTAGGTGACACCTCCCCCTTTAGAAGGAAGCTTCTCCGGGAAGCTGGGTCCCATCTTCCGTTGCCTGTTGATGACTCTCACTTGTCCTTCCTGAATGTTTCCTCTTATACATGATCCACAGGAAGGCCACTATCAATGCTGTATAAAGAAGAATAATCCAAATACTGGGAATGTGAAAATTATGGTTTTACGTGAATATTGGCGTTACCAGGTGATTTGGAATATCCTTTATTTTTGAACTTTTCAAATCAATCTTCATTGGAGAAACGTGTAATTGATTTGGTTCCCAATTTTATTCATTTATTACAAAAGGTTGTCCAAACGTTTTTTGTTGAAATATTAACTTTTGATTTCTAAATATAATCTTGAATTTTCAATTAAATAAATGCCTTTAAAAGTTTTCACTTCAGTTTCTGGCTTACATTTTATGACTAACTTTTCTTCTACTGGAAATATTGCCAAAAATTGATTTATCTCCGGAGTAATTTCAATATGATTCTTAATTATTTAAATTTTTGTATATTGGCAAAATGTAGAATTTCCTGCTAGCAATATGTTTTCTTCGCACCCATAATTATTATTGTCTTGCAAATGGTTAGGACATTGAAAAATATTGCAGCGAGTGCAAATGTCATTTAGAGGTTTAATGACATTATTTGATTTTAGTAAACATTTTGAATTAAGTAATAATGTTGTTACGTATTCTGATTCAATTTCTGTAGGTATAGGTAACATATAAAAAAGATTAAATAAAATATCATAATTAATAGGTATCGATAAAAAATATTGTATTTGAGTATTTTCTACTTTACAAACTATGTATATGACGGCTTCAAATTCTAAAATATTTTTATGTTTTAATTCGAAAGGTAATTCCGTTTGATAGTAATAATGCACTTTTTGCAACTCGGCAAATAAGTCGTGAGATTTTATTATACTAGGATGTAAGGTTCTAATTTTACAGAATGTTAAGGAGTTTTCAACCGTTTCTAAAACGTCTAAAATTACATTGAATGTGATAAGAAGTTCGTTGAATAGCTGTTTGCTTGAAAATCTAAAATATCTCTTATCTCAAATATTTTCGTTTTCAATATTTCTTCATTATACTGGATGTCCTGAATTGTCTTATTAAAATTATCAATTATTTGGTGACTAACAGAATATTGCATTTTAATTTGAGTTTGTAATTTTTCTTGATTTTGTCTTAAATGTTCCATAATTGAATTAATTCTTTCTCCATCTTCAGAGTCCAAGTTTCCCGTAATTGTTTTTACTATTGATACAAGACCTATAATTAACCCTCTCTTCGGTCTATCTAAGGTTGAATGAATATTAATGTTATCAAATTTATCATCTATACTATTCTTAGTGTACTCTATTATATTTACAATATTTTCTGTTTCAGTTAGAAAAAATGTATTATTAGATATATTATATTTAACGTGATTATATTGTATACTTAACTTATTATATTCTACTAGCAGTGGACTTAAATTATAAAAATGAACGAAAGTATGACTGGATTTCTGCAGCTTGGAATATCCAAGATTTATGGGAAGTATTCCCAAGTTATGAGTAACATCTGTTATTTTGACTGTTGCCTCTCCGACGGTGACGAACCTGAAATTAATTTATATGGAGTCTTTTTAGGACGTTTTATGTTTGAAAGATGAATATTTTCTGAAGTATTTTTGTGTCTAGCAGCAATTTTTGCTGTTTTTAGTCGGATATTTTTGCTTTTAATTTCTTCACTTTTATATTTATTTTTGGTTTTACCTTGTGACTGTTTATTATGTACATACCCTTTAGTGGGTATTGTATCTGGAAATTCTTCACGGCTTTTATTGGCTTTAGAGATTACTTTTGATTTGTTTTCCTGTAATTTTTGATTCAAAATCGAGTATAAAATTTTCATTTTATCTTTATGATTTTGTATATAATTATTAACTACTTGTCGATTTAATTCTATATTGAAGGGTGTATTACTATCTATGTGTCTGGTAATTATTTTGTTAGGTTCCAATTTTGTTGCATAATCAACGCTATTATTATAGGCTAATAATGCATAATAGTTATTTGTAAAACAAGTGTCACAATGACTCGTTTTGTAGTACGAGTGAAGTTTGTACAACGAACCGCGAAGCGGTGAGTTGTGCAAATCACGAGTACTACAGAAAGTCATTGTGGCACAAGTTTTACAGAATATTTTTTATAATTCGCATTTATTTAATTATTTAAATAAAATAGAATTTCATATAATCCCTGTTTTTAAACTAGGGGGAGTGGTTTGAATTCAAGTTGGCAATTCTGTAGATTCCTAATTGGTCAGATCACATATGGTTCTATTGAGCACTTCTGACTTTTGACATATTATAACCGAATAATTGTTTAAATTGTAAACAAACTTTCATTTAAGCAAAAAGAGGATGATTATGTTTAAAAAAGAGCTTCTTCGTATATGCTCTTGCGATCTATTCATATTATTTATTTATTTATTTACGGGCAAGCCCATTTTAGGTATAAATTACAATTTTAAAATTATAATTAAAATAAAATGAAAAGATATGGAATATTTACATGTCATACAATAAAGAATAAGTAAAAAGAGGTTAAAAATTCAAAAAGACAAAAGACAACAAACAATAAACTTCAATAAAGCATTAACATCAGAACATTAAAGCTCGGCACTCAGCAACTGAGTTTTAAAGTGATGAAAGGGGGTGCTAAACATCTCAAGATCATTATGAGTATTGGCTAATCTTAACATTCTTAGAATACAGCTATTGAAAGTATTGTTTAAACGATAAAAAGGTACATAAAATGTTTGTTGCTGTCGGGTTGATCGGGTTTGAACATGAAGATTAATTTTTGCTAGAAGTTCAGCACAACTTCATCTGCCATTGATAATGTTGAAAAGTAATGTCAGGTCTCTCTCTCTGTTTCCTCCTAGTTTCCAAAGAGGGGATGTTCAGAAAATGCTCTAACAATTCATAATCGCAAAAGATACCCAATTTATAGGCCATGTATCTAAGAAAATTGTGTTGGACATTTTAAATGTTCCTGCTGAGTGTTATGTAATGAGGAGACCAGACAGAAGAACAATAATCAAGATGGGGTCGGACAAGTGAACAATAAAGGACTTTAATTGCAGATGTGTCAGTAAAATCGTGGGTTAGCCTTTTGATAAAACCTAACATTTTCATGGATTTATGGATAGCTGTAGGTATGTGTTGATTGAAGCTTAAGGTGGGATCTAGAATAACTCCAAGGTCCTTGATTCGATTAACAGACTCCAAGACATGACCATTTAAGGTATAATCGAAAGTAGTAGAAGGTACATGAGATCGATAAAAGCGCATGACATGGCACTTAATAGCATTCAAGTCCATGCCATTTAAGGAGCACCAGTTTGATAGATTATCAAGATCAGACTGAAGCCTGAGAGCATCAAAATATGTTTGAATAGTTAGGAAAAGTTTTAAATCATCTGCAAATAGTAGTGCTTTGCCATACCTAAAACAATGAATAATGTCATTGATAAATAAGTTGAATAATAAGGGACCAAGGTGTGACCATTGATAAATGAACGTTAGTTCAATTTATTCATTAATATTTTTAATATATAAATTATTCTAATTTACCTTTAATATAATAATTTGCTAGCTAGAACAACGCTAGACCGTTTTATTTATAATTTGTGTCAAGGCTAAAGTCGAATGTCAAATAAAAATATAACTAAATTCAATAACCAACTGTACATTGAACATTATTAAAACAGTGTTCAAAGAGCTTCATTGTGACACTGTAAACAGTGTTATAATGAAGTCTCTTTTATACGCGAATTATAAAAAGTATTTTATTTTCATTAGTGTTTTAAATGAAACTCAATGTTTCTATCCAATTCAACAATATAATGAAAAATGCTGAAATTCTAAAAAAATGACAATTGTTCCGATAACTAAATATCATCGTCAGAATGACAGAAGTTACATTTCATTTGATGCCTACCTGATGTTTAGTAGTTATTTTTGGCTAGACCAAGAAGTGACCTAAACAGAAATATACAAAAAATAGAACAGGAAGAAAGGATACACGAAGATGAAGTATGCATAGAAAGATTTCAAAGTATAAGATTCAATAACAAAAAACAACAGGCAGTAGTTAACATGGAAGAATTAAATCAAACAAAAGCCATCCCCAAGTTTAATAATAATCCGGAACTACCAGCATTAGAGAAGAAAAGACTAGAAAAATTTTTAGAAACAGAATTAAAAAAATTTAACAACAGCCGGGGAGTAACACCATTGGCAGAACACACAATAAAACTAAAACACAACACTCCTATCAAACAGCGGCATAGACCGAGGAATCCAGCAATGGAAAAGATAATAAGCGACGAGATAGACAACATGTTGAAAGAAGGAATCATAGAGAAATCCAATAGTCCGTACAGCTCACCGATAGTCATAGTGCAAAAGAAAAACAAAAACTACAGATTCTGCATAGACTTTAGAAAAATAAACGGAATATCAGAAAAAGACGCATACCCACTACCATTCATAAATAATATTTTAGAGAAATTGAAATCAGCTAAGTACATATCAACGCTAGACCTTAAAAACGGATACTGGCAAATACCCCTAGCACGAGAGAGCAGACCAGTAACAGCTTTCACAGCACCAGGCAAAGGACTGTTCCACTTCAAAGTACTTCCATTCGGACTGCACTCGGCAGCACCAACATTTCAAAGACTCCTGGACTCAGTAATAGGTCCAGAAATGGAACCGCACGCCTTCGCATACCTAGACGATATAATAGTGGTAAGCAAAACATTCAACGAACACTTGAAACATTTGCACGAGGTATTAAAAAAACTGCAGAATGCAAACCTAAGATTAAACACCGAAAAATGTAACTTCGGAAAACATGAAATGAAATACTTAGGACACGTAATAAACAAAGAGGGTATTAAAACAGACGAAGACAAAGTCAAAGCAATAGTAGAGTACCCAGCACCAAAGACAGTAAGACAATTGAGGAAGTTCTTGGGTATCACATCTTGGTACAGAAGATTCATAAAAAATTATACCGAAACCACGGCACCATTGACAAACCTACTGAAGAAGAAACAAAAATGGGTATGGGACACCGACCAAGTAAAAGCATTCGAAAAGATTAAAAGAATGTTAACGCAAGCACCAATACTGGTATGCCCCGACTTTTCGAAAAGGTTTTTTTTGCAAACAGACGCCTCAAATGTCGGACTAGGAGTAGCCTTACTGCAGAAAGACGAAAATAACCACGAGAGAGCCATTGCATACGCCAGCAGAAGTCTAACCCCAGCGGAAAGAAACTACACAGTAACGGAAAAGGAATTACTAGCAATAATATACGGAGTAGAGAAAATGCGCCCTTACCTAGAGGGATACCCTTTTTCAATAATTACAGATCACCAAAGCCTCAAATACCTTCAGTCAATGAATAAACCTTCAGGTAGAATAGCAAGGTGGGCAATGACCTTACAGCAGTTTGACTACGATGTTATATACAGAAGGGGAACAGAGAATATTATAGCCGACCCCTTAACGAGAAATCCAATAGACTACATCAACGTAACACCGGAGAAAAGTAAAGTAGATTGGTACGAGAAAAAAAACAGAAGTAGGAACACAGCCGCAAAAACATTCGGATTTCATAATCACAGACGGCAAATTATATAGACACTTTTGGGATAAATATAATTTAAAGGAGACAGAAATGTCAAGCCCGTGGAAATTGTGCATCCCCACAAGTGAACAACAGAAAATAATAGAAGAGAACCACAGCAGTCATACATCAGGACACCTGGGAATAGCAAAAACAATAGCACGACTAGCCAGGAAATACTATTGGTCAGGAATGTTCAGAGACACAGCTAAGTTCGTAAGAGAGTGCCAAAGCTGCCAGAAATTTAAGCCGTCGCAACTACAAACACCAGGTCAAATGCAATCGACCAAGATCCCGCAAGAGCCATGGCACACAGTGAGCTCCGACGTCATAGGACCACTACCAACCTCCAGTAAAGGCAATAAATACTTAATAGTTTTTCAAGACACGTTTACCAAATGGGTAGAAATGAGTCCAGTCCGGAAGATAACCGCAAACGTAATCACTCAACAGTTTAAAGATAAAGTGATAATGAAGTTTGGCTCCCCACAGATAGTGATAACGGACAACGCCAAATCGTATGAAAATAGAATTTTCAAAAAATTACTAACCGATTTCAATATACAAAAGCAAGAAATACCGCCTTATTCACCGCAGAACAACCCCGTAGAAAGAGCAAACGGGGTAATTAAAACAATAACGTTTAAATAGACAGACACACACAGATCAAAGCTAATCCAAACGAAGCCGCAAAGATGGAAGACGTACTCGACCTATACGACGACGCCATATGGCAAATAGAAGAAAGAGAATTGGACCGACCTCAGACACCGGGAAAATCCATCGAGCAAGAATGGAACCAATTGGTGGAAAAGAGAAATCAGTCTCTACCAGTGAAAATTCCTCTAATCCAGCTCGTGCCAGAGCAAATAAGAAAGAAGCCGAAGACGGGAAGGAGAAGGTACCGATACAGACTAGCCAACGGAAAGAGTATTAACATAAAATACTAAACCGAGCAGCGAAAACCGATTACCATAGCGTCCCTCGCCACTGACGAGGAACCAAAATTTTGTCCCAAAATTTTTACGACCTGGGAGGGGTGTAACGACAGAGTCGTTCTGAACATAAAATAACCCCAATAAATAATCAGAAAACAGAACTCTACGCGAAGCAAACTAGACGGAGTTGGGCACCCAGCACCGAGAGGGCAGCACCTTCGCCTTTCTGCTAATAACTTGACCGATACTACCAAAGCATACGTTCTGCGATATACCAGGCAAGCTCTACCTTACGTAGTATAACGATAGGAAGCTTCAACTGAAAATAACCGAAGTGTTGCACTATATTCCGGAGCGTGTTGAGCTCGGAATTGTGAACACATAAATATCCCGCTTCTCGTTGACCCCTCGATGTGCGTTGAACTCGAGGCTGGACGCTGAGCGAACCTGAATATCGGACGAAGTCCTAAAGCGTGTTGAGATTAGGGCGGACGCCAACTACCCTAGATCAAGCCCTGCAGCGTGTTGAGCACAGGACCGAGGCCTTTCCCGATTAGCCGAAATTCCGGAGCGCGTTGAGCCCGGGACGAAAGCAAACTCCCGACCTCCGAGATCACGTTGTGCGTTGAACGCGGGATCTCGACCCTGACACACACACCCCTTCTGGTTATAGGAACCTGACGTCCCCGTGAGGAATTTGGACGGCCGAGAAATATATTCCGACGACCACCCTAGAGGGATTGCCAGTCTCCAGGACCAATAAACTTTGTGTATATATCTTTATTGTACAGAATTTTAGGTTTTAATTGTAGATCATTATTATAGGTTAATAAAGAAATACAGTATAATCTCACTAATCCGGCACTTCGATAGATCGGCACGTCCAATAATCCGGCACCCTTGGCCCACGCCTCCCTCACCTCTCTATACCTGTGCGCTTTGCGCTTTGGTGGTCACTTCATCGTCGACTAGCAGTCTAACCTCATAACTTATCACGTGCTAACGTATTTGTTTTTATAGTAAAAAATGTCAAATAAACGCAAACACAAAACACTAGATTTGAATGATAAAATGGAGATTTTAAAAAAGTTAGATAGTGGACAAAATATGTGTAAATTGGCAAAAGAATATTGTGTTGGGCGTGCTACTATACACGATCTTAAGAAGAAAAGGCAAAAGATAGTAGACCACGTTAAGACAATGGAATCAGGGCCAGGAAAGCGTAAAACACTAAAAGTTGGCGATTGTCCAAAGATGGAAAACGCTCTTTACTTATGGTTCATACAGCGGCGTTCTAAACACACTCCTATATCTGGAGAAATTCTGAAAGCCAAAGCAATCGAATTCTATAAAAAAATTACTTAGAAAGATGATTTTCGTGCGAGCGATGGATGGCTGGATAAATTTAAAAAACGATTTGGTATCCGTCTATTAACCATATCGGGTGAAAAATTATCAAGCAAAGAATCTGCAGTACAGACTTTTATCGAGCATTTTAAAAACAAAGTAGAAGAACTGGGTCTTCTTCCTCACCAAATCTATAACGCAGACGAGAGTGGTCTGTTCTGGAGACTGTTGCCCAATAAAACGTTCGTATCTTCTGAAGAAGCAACTGCACCAGGTCGTAAAGTGAGTAAAGATAGAATCACATTTATGCCGTGTTCAAATGCTATTGGAACACACAAATTGGATTTGTTAGTGATTGGCAAAGCAAAAAATCCCAGAGCTTTCAAGAACATTTGTCTGCCAGTCTGCTACAAGAATCAAATTAAAAGTTGGGTCACGAGAGAGGTATTTAGCGAATGGTTTCATAAAGACTTTGTCCCAGAAGTCAAGAAGTTTATGAAAAGATCAAACTTGCCCATAAAAGCTTTACTCGTACTTGACAATGCTCCAGGCCACCCAAATGAACGAGAACTTAAATCAAGTGATGGGAATATCCAAGCCATCTTCCTACCACCAAACTGCACACCTTTACTGCAGCCGATGGATCAAATTGTTATCCAAAAAATAAAGTCTTTGTAAAAAAATAAATTGCTGATACATATTATATCTGAGGATGGTGATGTAACGCAGAGCCTTAAAGGGTTGAATTTGAAGGATGTTGTATTCTCTCTCGCTCATGCTTGGAACTCTGTTTCTCCTAACTTAATCCAATCTTCATGGAAAAAGTTGTGGCCTACTATAAATGATGTATCAGAAACAGAAGAAACAAATGAATGGGATACTGAGGATAATGTGCCTATTGCCGATTGGGTTCAAAATCTATCAGAAAAAGGATTGGAGACAAGTGAAGAAAATTTGAATTCTTGGTTTGAAGGAATCGAAGAAACAGAGGAAATTATGACTGATGAAGAAATTGTACGTGAAGCAGTACAAGAAGAAAGCTCTTTAGAAATATTGGAGCCACCAACTGCTGTAAGAGTTAAACCAGATGATGCATTGATTTGTTTCAATACCTGCATAACATGGGCAGAAGAAAACGGCATATCTGCCAAAGATATTATAATTCTTCGCAACATGCGAGAAAAGGTTTTTAAGCAAGGAATACAAGTTGCACAAAAGCAGACCTCAATTAAGGATTATTTCAAATCTAGTTAATTACATATGTATGTACTTACATGTTAATTTAAAACATTACATACATTTATTCTCTCTATGAAATGCTTTATTTTATTTATTACCTATGACTTTTTCTGTACAACCCAGTAATCCGAACATTCCAATAATCCGGCACCCTCCGGTTTTCAATAGTGCCGGATTAGTGAGATTGCACTGTATATCTAACAACCCCTTTTATGCTCTACCAAACTGACGTACCCTCACAACTATATCTGATGTTAATATTTTTTTTCTAGATTGAAAACAGCACGTATAAAGTGCTGTTTGATCTTTAATATGTGAAAATTTCAAGTTTTTATATTTAATCCCATTTGAGATATCAGCTGTCAAAATCGGTGCATTATTGTAATTTTTGTTATAATTAGATTAGAAGGAAAAAAAGTCGGCATCATAATAATGAAAAATATATAAAATTATAATAATAATGCACAAAATCTTTTGCCTAAGCTAATAAAAATTGTTTCATAAAGATACAAGCAAAGAGCAAATGGCAATTTTGTAAAGGGCTGCAATTGAATTTTTTTACAAACGTTGCGAAAAAAAACGGCCGACAATTAAAAAAAAATTCATCAAAAATTAACAGCGAATATAACATATCTACATTATAAGCATCATTACACTGTAGTTTTGTTTTATTTGGTGCTGGTCGAGCAACTAATTTTCAAATTTTCGTACCATTTCTAATGTAATGACTCTGAAGTTTTAATTGAAAATTTAATTTTCTACTGAAATTATTTAACTTACCTTTTTGTAACCAATCTCTTATATCCATATTGTCTTTTCTGTCTCTTTATTCTGTGGTAAAATTATTGTTACGGATTTTCCCTCTTGTTTCTCGTGCCTCGGTTTCTATTCGCCGTATGCAACTTCGTATCCTGCACTACGTACTGTACTGTACTGTCTGTCTTCGCGCCGGATAGGTAACTAACTTTATATACCCTTTTGAGCCTAAAATTGCCAGAACATTCGCATCGCCGGTTCCCGTATATTCCTCACTTGTATCTCGATTTTCTAGAACTCGAATAAAACCAGTGGCGTTTCGTTCCACTATTAAATAGGGTCGCTAGACAAGAGCACTTACACACTAACTCAATAGTTGTTATAAGAGTATTTATTTCGAATTCTGATGTAGGATGATCTATTGAATGTTTCAATATAGTTCACACTAAAACTACTTATTGAGTGAATTTATTTGAAATAATTAATAGTATTAAAAAATGTAGTTGAATGAAAACAAAAAGAAAGTGACAATTTTTCTCAAAAATGTCCGACTGTTAAGTGGTTGAATCGAACACTAAAAATTGACGTATCCTGAGAGTAAATCGAACACTTCTTTTTATCCTATTCTGGTGTGGGACAATTCTGGTGTGCACCAATGCATAGATCGAAAACGCTATTAATATATATTAAGCACTATGTCAGTTTTTCAAACAGCTTTGTTTTTTGCTGATGAAATATATTTTAGTGACAAAGGACAGGCGAATAATTTTATTTATTAGAGCTTATTAATTAATTTTAAAATGTGCATGAAAGCAACCAAACGACCACAACAAACAAAATATATAAAAGGATAACAAAAAAAAATATGCAGAACAGAAAAATATGTATATTTTGCATTTAAGTTTTTGTTTATTAAAATTTAAAAAATATTTAATTTATTTTTGCTTCCAGAGGGAGGCAGTTGTCCCTCCCTGCCATTCGCTGACTACTCCTATGCTCCCCACTATTATGGACGATATTTATACGAGCAGTACCCTGTGGGATTATCTGAAAACAAAAGTTTATAGTACCTCAGTCGGCACCGTTGAAGATCTAAAACGATTCGTGAAGAATGCAGATCGATTTCTTCAGAGACCCTTGACGCGTTCTGGAAGAGTTTTTGTCTAGAATCTTTTATTGCCTTTAAATCAACGGTGGACATATTGAACATCTTAATTAAACTTGTTTATTTTAATTATTAATTATTTTGTATTATTATTCACTTCTGTATCTTAACGGCAGCTTATGTTAACTTGTAATGAGTGTTCTCATAGTTTTCCACACCTTAAGAAAAATATTTTTTGCAATTCTGGTAATTCTACATAGATTTTTAATAGAAAAAAGTTGAGAGGTCTCAAGGGACACCCGGATGGAACGAAGTTCCTTTCGATTAATTAGTGAAGGAATTGTAATAATTTTTTTTTTTTAAGTTATAATAATATTTTTTTATTATTAACAAATATAATGTTATTAAAACTTAATCAGTAGGCTCAATTTTCGTAATAATTGGCTTGTGGTAACTGAAGTAGGAAACATAGTTTTGGGATTCTATTTTATTTAAATGTCTTGAAAAAACTGCATCAATGGTAGTATTATATTTTGTTGTTGATTCTGCTGGATTATTGTTAATTCTTAAATCAAATTCTTCCTCTAGAAACTGTACCAATGGTTTTGATTTTTCATTACTGAAGTTGATGTTAAAATCACCGGCTAAAATGAGTGGAACTTTATCTAATTTAAATACAAAAGCATTTATTATTATCTGTATATAATCTCTACTTACCTAACTCCATCAGCAATATCCGGAACTTGTGCAGAAACACTGTCAGGATTCATTATTATTATTATTTTTTATTATTTATTATTTACAAAAAAACTGTATGCACTCAACAAAAATAATCGTCGCGACACCACACTGTTCAATGCGAAATAGAAATGAAAATATCTGGCTTGCTTTCTATAAGAGAGAGAGAGACAGACAGACAGACAGAGAAACATGCGCACGCCGCACAGCTTACAATAGCTTACAATAGCAAAAAGTGTCGTGACAACTTTTCGTAAGAATTTTTTCCGTCTAGCCCCCTTTCACTTCACTTCACTTCGTTCCAAAAAGCAAAAAAAAGAATTTTTCAGAAAATAAAAATTCCTCCCCGGCGGGGAATCCAACCCCGGTCTCCCGCGTGACAGGCGGGGATACTGACCACTATACTACCGAGAAATATGTTTAGGAGATTTCAAAAGTATTATTCATTATACAGCAAGCAACTGAAGTATATTATTTCAATTTTTGTTGTAGAGAATCTCAACAATAAATTAACATAATAAAGACAAAAAACTATACTAAGTAATATTAAAATATGATTTGTTTTTGAATTTATTAAAATTATGACGCGTACACTTGCTAAACACACAAAATGTGGAGATTATAAATCATATGACTTGGTTGGAGAAACATGCGCACGCCGCACAGCTTACAATAGCTTCAAAAAGTGTCGTGACAACTTTTCGTAAGAATTTTTTCCGTCTAGCCTCCTTTCACAACGCGCGATAAGGAACTTCGTTCCAATAAATACTAAGGATGGACTTTTACTTAACTTGGCTGGGCATCGAGGAGGGACTTTTACGAAACTTGGCTGGGCATCGAGGACGGACTTCTAAAATGCTTGGATATGCATCGCGGATATACGGTTTTATTTGTAATTTAAATCCCTTGCGATTTTAACTGTCACTTGGTCTAAAAGTGACACTTTAGTTTCTAATATGTGAGAGTAAAGTGACCACTTTAGTCTCGGAGCTGCAAAAAAATTAATAATCTAAAATTGGTAGCGATAGTGAGGATGATTTGATATTGACAAGCTGATCCCGATATGTAAACTAGCCATTGCTTTAGAAGGACTTCGCTCACTATCCTGGTAGATGCAGGAGGTGATATTACTTCTTTAAAGGGACACGATCGTTGATAACTTTTTCCGCAGGTGAATTATAACGATTTTTCTGCATAAAGTATTTTTATTTCCGAGTTACGAAAATTTGAAAATCTTGAACGTTATTTCTCACTAAGCAAGAAACGTCTTTGAGACGTTGAGTTACGTTATTTTCAAGTAACTTACAAGATGTTCTCCTTTAAATATCTAATTGACACAACAGGTACGATTTTGTGTGACGTTGAAATTGATTATGTTTTTGCAATGTTAAATGTAAGCATATGATTCTAACGTTTTCAACAAAACGTGTTAGAAACGTAGCATTCATGTTGGTTTAAAAAATGTTTTAAGTTTACATTGCCAACATGTTTTTGCGTCAACTTCTTTGTTAAATATAAATGAAATGTATCAGAAACATAACATTCTTGTTAATCTAAAAAACGTTAATTTTAATTATATCAGTTCCGTTGATTTATAAACTTGTTTGAATCACAAATATTATAAATACACCAAAATTTTCAAGTAAAGCATATGCCTTGTCAAATCTTTTTTTAAATATATTGTACAAGTTTTTTAACCTGACAAAACAACAACGTATTTCACTTTCATAACTGGAGCACACCCGGAATGCGCCGTATCATTGCGAATACGTGACAGGTGACGTCTAAGATCAAGAGTCGCCATTGCCAACTATAACCTATGATACCGAAGTATTAAGTATTCCCTCGCGTCTCTTTTAATTCTCTTTATATCATTCGTTCGTTTTAAAAAGCGTGTGTTTTAGGAAGATGAATCGTAAAGTAAGTACTAAATTCACTAGTTTACCCAATTATAGCATCTGCTGCTTTTACCTCTACTTATAATAAGGCTGCGATTATAAATAATAAATAGGTCAATGATCTAAAATGTATTTATGTTATATATAGTCCTTTTCAAACACTTTTTCGGCGCATATAAAACAAAACAAATATTCGCTTTCAAAATTTTGGAATAAATAGTCTCACTTTATAATCAAGTTCTAGTACAGTTGCATATGTATAACTTTTGATGTTGTAATCGTTACTTTACAATTACAGTTTTTATTAGTATATATGAATATTTACAATTTTTATTCAAAATTTATACTTAATCATTGATATTCATCTTTAGATGCAGCACAACACTGCCACACTGTAACTGATAAGGAATTCGAGATCATAACTATGGATTGGTTTCGACAAGCCAACCAACGGCTCAAGAGAGCAGAGCTGCAGCAGAGGAATTGGTAAATATAAATATTTTTGAACAATATAAGTAAACATTTACATGAATATTATTATAATTCTATTTGATTCATTTTTCAGAGGTACGTGCTTTACATAAATCTCTATATGAACATATTTATGTACATAAGTAAAATAGAATATATTTTTTATTTCAATCTACATAAGTTTATTATTAAAACTACGCAGAAATTATTTAAATTGATGTTTGGAGCATGTATTTGATTGGGGTGCGTTTAGGTTAGAGTGGTGAAAATAATAAAAACTCAATACTAATGAAACAAAATGAATAATTAGCAAAATATAAACGCCTCCATCACATAAATACATTGTTTGATAAATATGGTTACAGTTGCATTACTTGATGTATGCACCAAGCTATTCTGATACATAGACATATAAGATGTGAAGGAAGTCATATAATAACTACTGAATTTTTAGTGGGACGGCCAAATAAAAATAATTATACTTTCTTTTATCAAAAGTTCAATAGGAATTCAAATCAATAGAAAAACTGTTGCTACAGAGACAGTTCTTTCTGTCGGTATGAACTTGAACTTTTTGCTAGAGAAAGTATAATTTTTTTTACCGATTTCCCAATAAAAATAGGTTTGCCTTAGTTTCGATTAAGAAATGTTACATTAATGTAACATCTTAAAAACGAAACTAGTATCCCAGACAACATGGGATATTCATAGAATAATCTTTAAATACACCAAAAAGTATAAGAATATTCCGAATCAACTAAGAATATTCTTATAATATTAATATTATTTCTGAATATTCTATTAATATTCCTTAGTGAATATTCACAGAACAAGCCTCTGATGAATATTCTGAAAATATTCATTTTAGAATATTATCAAATTGAATATTCTTAAAATATTCATTTAAGAATATTACCAAACTGAATATTCCTAGCATATTCTTTTAAGCATATTTACTTATGATTAAAGAGAAGTAATATTTTTTTTCACATGGGACGAAAGTTATAGTTCAAACATTTATCCGGATATTCAACCCTACGCATAGGTGTAAATAGTTAAAATAACCTTCATACAAATAATAAATATAACATATCAAATTAAACCATGTATTAAACTCATTGAAGTTCAGATAGAGATTATAAGATAAGAAAAAGATATAAAAATATCCTCGATATGAACACTACATAAATGGTTGATACGGTGTGGATATAATGTTATTCGTCATATCGTCGTGTGATAGAAAGAGAACAAAGATATAAATGATAATTATAACATTCAGCGTAGAGACAAATCGAGACAGGTACCCAATCGCGTCAACAAAAAGCCGCCAGCCAATTAAAATGCAACTGGCGTTCTCTGTACACACGTTTATTGGTTAATTTCTAATATCATGTGTGATGGGGTTAAGTCTGGCATGCTCAAAGTCAAGTGTCAATAGGTTCCTTTCTTTTCCGTTTTATCCTCCCTAATCTATGGTTTTATCTAATATCAACCTATGAACTGGAGTGGATTGTGCTTTAGTTAAAGTTTATTTTGATTTTCTTTTCAACAATATCGTGACTAGAGGAACTCTTAGTGAGAAATTATTGTATTTGTTATGGGATGATTAACTTGTGAAGTTCGTGGATGTCACTCAAGAACAGGAGAAGGAATAATTATGTTTGGATTTCCCAAAGACCCTGTGAGGTAAGAGTAACTGTTTCTATATGCAATATATTATAGGTATATATTACTTTTTTAATATTTTACATGTACCTATGCATCGTAAGTTGTGTAGTTCTCTATGTTTTTGGTTTGTTAGCATTGATCTGTCCCTCTGCCTTTAATAACATGAAATAATAATATGTACTACAATAAGCTTTCTGCTGACGAGCCCTGTTCAGCTAAAAATATGTTGAATAATAAATTAATAGTCAATATAGACATGTGAATAACTACATTTATTTACTTTTTAGGGCACACTTATGGTTGGAAGATTGTAACTGTGCAGATTTGCTTGGAAAAGACTACAGATGCTTTACAATAGAATTATAGGTTGTGTGAACTTCACTGTCAGGAAAAATTTATTTCCAAAGGAGGATATCCCAAGCATTTGTTTCAGCTAGCTGTGCCTACCCTATTTCCATGGTTAAAATACAAAGGTCACATTTTATTGAATGATCCACTAACAAAAATAGTTACTCAGTCTGGTAAATATTAAATTTAAGTAGCAGCTGTTTTTGGTATTTATTTTTTGTCATCTGGCCGCATAATTAATTAATACTTTTTGAGGGGATTAATACCTTTTTGAAATTTGTATAAGGGAAAGTCCTGGTGTTAAGATAATGAAAACAAAAAAATTAAGACATTTATATCGGTTTATAAAACTTAGTCAACATTCATTTAAACAAGTAAATTATCTTGAGAACTTGAGGCTGGTAAAAACTTTCATGAGAAAAGAATACAATAATTAATCACCATATGCTTTGGTATTTAAGCGACAGTACAGAATACCAGTGTCAATGTAATGTATTCTGCATAGTGACAAATTTAAGAAAATATCGATATTTTTTATACTTATATTTGTAAAATTTCTGCAAATGATTACTACAATTACTTTTACAATTGCAGATACCACACCATTACAGCAACCGGCACATTCATCTCATGCCGTCGCAATACATTCTAGTGACTGTGATGATATAACGCAAGTTTATGAATCCACATGCTGTCAGCTTTTAACACCGCCTTACCCGAACGGGTAAATTGATATATCTGATTGCAAAACATCAACAATAAGGATGTTTTTCAGTTATACCTCAGTTATGTAGCCTTAACCGGACAGTTTATCCATTTGGGTATAGCTAAAAACTCGCAGTGTGTGGGCCCTATAAATATTTACAAATTTTAAAAGATTAACTCTATATTTTTTGATAGAAATAAGTATTTGGTCAATTTTGTTTTTTCTTTATTTTTCATTTCTCACAAGAGAATGTAAGTATCTATAAATATTTAATTTTACGAAACTGATGTTCAACAAATAGATTAATGCTTTATATATTTTGTGAAGTTCTGTCGTTTTGGTTTAAAAACAATAAAATGAAAGTTATAGTTGAATATTTATAAATTTTAAAAGTTTATAGAGAGTTATAAAGTTTATGTTTGTCTAATAAAAATTTGGACAATTTAATATTGAATTTTATTTTATTATGCTTAGGTAGTTAAAATATATTTTTTTCTTAGGTGTAACCAGAATTAAGCAATAATGTTATTGGACTCATGTTCTGAATCCAATTTGTACCTGTGCCACTTTATTCACTTTAGAAGCCACCATCCAGTGAATGGTCGGGTAGAGAATTCCATCAGTTATGAAAATTATTGATTTACAGAAATTTGAAAAAAGTGCATTTACATGAATCCTATATTAACCCTCCCCTCTCCCCCCATTAAATGTATGGTTCTGAACATTCTGAGGATATTTCTGCAATATTCTGAATATACAAAGAATATCCCCTGAATATACAATTTGAAATAATTCTACAAAATTCCAAATGAATCTACCATGAATATTTATAGTATATATTGAATATTCTGGAAACATTCATTGAAGAACATTCTTAGATAATGCTTTTCTGAATATTCTCGGAATAATCCTAGCTTATATATAATACGAAAAAGAATATTCATTTGGGAATATTCTAAGAATATTTAGGATATTCCCATTTTCACTTTCTAGGAATATTCCAAAAAGCATAAAGATATTCTTGGCATTTTTAGAGAATATTCCAATATGTCAAAATGAATATTCCACGGATATTTATAGAATATCTAATGTTGTCTGGGATGTTATAGCTTCGAAACGAAAATGTAACTTTAGTCACATTATCGTAACGTTAAAATTACGAGGTAACTGGAACATTCCAAGAACGGAAATAATATGTTATAGTTTTGTAACGAAAACGTTTATTTGTAAACGTGACTGGGATTTTGTCATGTTTGCGGACATTTTACGTAATTATGACCAAGAAAAGGTCGTAACAAATCCTTTTTGAATAACGTAACAATGTAACTTTCAACGTGTCAGTAACGAAACTGCGATTTGTTTTTGCTCAGTGGTAGGTTCATGTACAAAAAGAAAAAAATATACGGTTAGTTCAGCTTTAAGAATCCGACTTCATAATTTCAGAGAAAAAATTCTCTGAACCATTCAACAAAGACGGCAGTAAAATTAATAATAAAAATTATTATGAAAAATATTATAGATTTGTTTATGATTCAGATGGTCGTAGAAAAAGTATAGTGTACAATTTGCATGAAATGACCCATTTCCAACTCGTAGGTATATGAAATGTAGGAAATGTATGTCATTTCATGCTCATTGTACAATATACTAGTATACACCTCTCGACTAAAGTGACAGTAATCCCTTAGATGGATTAAATGGGTCACTTTAGTCGCTTGGTGTATAATATACTATCATAAACGAATTTTGTAAACACTGATGTGAAATGTCAAATTGGGTGTGTGTGTGTGTTGGGGGGACAGGGATGGCCTCAGTCGAAGACTATTGGCCACAGAATTTTTTTTTTATTTATTTTTTTTTGTCATATGAATATACTTACAGATCTATTCTTACTTCCTTAATGAAGTTTATTATTGCATCGAAAGTATCTTTATTTATACATGCCAGGAGAGAACTCATATTCAATGGAAAAGGAAAGTTATTGTTCCTTAAAGAGGTATATAAATTTGATATAGCCGCTTTGTTTTTCTTACACTCCAGAAATATATGATTGGTATCACCTATCGACACGTTGTCGCAGTTGCACGATGGAGACTGTAGAATACCCAATTTATGTAGGTGAGCAGGGAAACGGCCATGGTTTAGTTTTAGTCGCGTTATAATTGATGCGTATTTTTTTCTATAATCAAACATTGTTATATGAGGAATGTTATTTGGAAGATTTGGATGAAGCTGGAAATAGAAGCTTTTAGATATTTTGCTGTTGTTATTGTAAGCTTCTATCCATCTATTTCTAATGGATTTTTTATGCCTGTTAATTACGTCAGCCTGACAGGAAAAGTTTAATAACTCTTTTAATTTGCTAGCTTCTTTTGCCTGGTGGTCTACCTTCTCATTGCCTATAACGCCGCTATGGCCTTTTACCCATATGATAGCAATTTGTTTATTATTAATTTTTAATTGATACAATAAGTTTTTTATTTCTAAGATCAGTTCCTGATTATAAATGTTTATAGGAGATCCTTCGATAGCTTGTAAAACCGATTTCGAGTCTGTCATTATAGCAGCTGATTGCACAGGATTTGGTGTGCACCATATTAAGGAAATGTCAAATTATTAGACATACTTTAACAAACATGACTTGATCATATATATTATAATATAATGACAGTATACTAGCTCATGAAAGTCGTGGGAAATGAAACATTTCGATACAGCTAACCCGTGGGAAATGAAAATCTGTACTACAACGTGGTAGGTTTCTTAATCGAACACGCACTTGAAATGTACCAGGTGTCCCAATAAGAATGGCTCTCGGCCATATCTCGGAAACCGTTTATAGTACAGCTTCGGGAATAAAAAATTTATAACAATAGTGACCTCGAGAAGAACCTGGAAATTATTTACAGAGTTGTAGGTCCACCGCCAGATGGCGTAATTAAATACTAAAAATTATAAAATGAATAATTCACAAATTTTGCCTTATTAAGATGCATTTAAACTATGATTATCGTATTCTTCAAGAAATTCAACGTATATTCGATTGTACAAGTTTTAGTCTCTCTCTTCAAATAAGAAGTGGAGGGAAGCGGGAACTTTATTATATAAAAACGCCTGTAATTCCAGTTCTACTTAACCTATCAATGCAAACTTAGTCTTTTTGAAGAGAGCTCCTTTCTACCAATGTAAGAGTTATAATTTCGAAACAACCTAATGAGTAACGTATACGCTAGAGGGCGCTATTTATTTATTTTTTTAAATCTAGCTATCCTTGAAAAATGTTGAATGGAAACATGCAGTTTTAATTAAGTAATATAAAAGTAGACCAAATTAGCAACAGAATAGCGACAACCGCATGTCGATATCTTTTTCTTATTACGAGATATCCTAAGAAATGTGTAAATGTTAAACATTTTCCTTTAAACATAAATTACTCCGGTTTGACTGAACGGATTTTAACATTTTTAGACTCCTCAAAATTGTCTTTCCTTGTTCTATTAATAATAGTTCCAATTATTATGTCAATATTTTACTTATGCTGTTACCGGGAAACTGCGTTATGGAAATTAAAATGGAAATATAACTTAACGTACCTCGCTAGTGACGACCTAAATGTTCAAATTGTTGCTCATCATTTTCAATACAAGCGTTTATTCTTTGAAGAGTAGATTGAACAGCAGTCTCAATTTCTGCTCTCGAAATACTCTGAATGGCGTTTCGTATTCTTTCGATTATGTTAACTCTAGTAGTGGGTCTAATTGCACAAACAAGGTCTTTAATCCGGCCCCAGAGATAGAAATCTAAGACGGTTAAGTCTGGTGATCTGGCTGACCAAAAAAATAGGCCTCCACGTCCTATCCACCTATCAGGGTAAGCATCATCTAAAAATTCCCTAACTTGTCTGGAGAAATGCGCCGGGCACCCATCGTGCTGAAACAACATAGACCTACGAGTTGCTAGTGATATATCATCTAGAAGAAGTGGTAATTCATTCCTTATAAAATTTAGGTAGCGTTCCCCGTTAATTGCGTTGTCAAAAATAAAAGGTCCAATTATCTGACCATCTACAATACCACACCATACATTCACCGACCATCGCCCCTGATACTGAACTTCTTCCATCCAGCGTGGTTTATTCTGTGACCAATAGTGCATATGATGCCGGTTAACCGTACCATCACTACTAAATGTAGCTTCGTCTGACCACAAAATACGTGACAGTAATTGAGGGTCGTCATATACCATATGTAGTAACCAGTTGCAATAATCCAACCTTCTGTCGTAATCACGATCAACCAATTGTTGATGCAGTACCATATGATATGGATGAAATCTAAAAGAAATATAATGTCCTATTAAATATCTTTCCGGTATGATAAATAAATTATTATGTTAACATATAACCATGCTAACAATTATTATTATGCGGGTATATTTTGTTTAAGAAACATATCTTTTTACATCATAATTTACCTGTGTCCTGTCAAAATACGTTGAACGGTAGCTCTGCTTATTCCCAAGTCTCTACTTATTGCTCTAATACTTAAATGCGGATTAAATTGCACATATGCCAAAACATTTATTGTGTTTTCCTCTGAACGACCTCTGCCGCGTCTTCTAAATACAGGAAGATTCACATTTCCAGTCGTTCTTAAACGGTGGATGAGTCGACTAAAAACTCTGCTACCGGGATGACGTCTTTGGGGATATTGTATGGCATATACCCTAGCCGCAACAGTTGCATTTCTCATACATTCAAAGTAAATGCCTATCATATCAAATGCTTCTTCGTTTGTAAGAATCATCTTAGATATAACTTTTAAGTAAATTTTATATCTAATTTAATGCACACAAATCGCAATGACACGTGAATGAACAAATTACTAGGTTTATTAATTTGACACAAGACATATCTTTTTGTTTTGTTTTGTTCATGGCCCACTACTTGTTTTTATATATTTCCATTTTAACCTCCATAACGCAGTTTCCCGGTGACAGCATAAGTGATATTGACATAATAACTGGAACTATTATTAATGGAACAAGGAAAGACAATTTTGAGGAATCAAAAAATGTTAAAATCCGTTCAGTCAAACCGGAGTAATTTATGTTTAAAGGAAAATTCTTAACATTTACACATTTCTTAGGATATCTCATAATACGAAAAAGATATCGACATGCGGTTTTCGCTATTCTGTTGCTAATTTGGTCTTCTTTTATATTCCTTAATTAAAACTGCATGTTTCCATTCAACATTTTTCAAGGATAGCTAGATATAAAAAAATAAATAAATAGCGCCCTCTAGCGTATACGTTAATCATTAGGTTGTTTCGAAATTATAACTTTTACATTGGTAGACAGGAGCTCTCTTCAAAAAGACTAAGTTTGTATAGATAGGTTAAGTAGAACTGGAATTACAGGCGTTTTTATATAATAAAGTTCCCGCTTCCCCCCACCTCTTATTTGAAGAGAGAGACTAAAACTTGTAAAATCAAATATACGCTGAATTTCTTGAAGAATACGATAATCATAGTTTAAATGCATCTTAATTAGGCAAAATTTGTAAATTATTCATTTTATAATTTTTGGTATTTAATTACGCCCTCTGGCGGTGGACCTACAACTCTGTAAATAATTTCCAGGTTTTTCTCGAGTTCATTTTTGTTATAATTTTTTTTTCCTAAGCTGTACTATAAAGGGTTCCTGAGATATGGCCGAGAGCCATTCTTATTGGGACACCCGGAACCATTTTTCTTTATGGTCGTAGAAAAAGAATTTTGTGAATCAAGCAACGTAGTTTTACATTTTTTCACGATTTCCTTGTATGTAATTGTTTACGACTTGTTTCTGCTTATAAATAAGTCGCGTGTAATAATGAAAACATATTTTTCAATACAAAACCCCTTAGAAATGCAATCAATAAAATTGGATTAAAGATGTCAAGCTATTTACTTTTAATCTTTATTATTGATGTATTGAACTCTTAGATACTACTGCAAATTAGTAAACGTACGAAAATCGTTTGACGCATTCTTGATTTTCATATAATCAAATCGAATTATTAAATAAACAATTGTAATTTTTTTCATTATATCATTAAACAACGCCATCTTCATACAGATTGACGTATGTACCTATTGATAATAATATTCCGAATTTTTCATATATATATATATTATGTTTGACAAGTTTCTAGGCAGTTTCATGTGAACTAGTAAATCGTAACAGTACCGGGAGTTAGCGATAAAGCTATTTTTATTTCAGGAGCAGTGCGCCGTTTCAAAGCAAGGATTAACCATAAATTATTATCAATAAAAACTGAAATGCTTCATAAAATTTTGCTACTCACCATTATTATTGGGATTTGTTCATCCAAGAATGTTGCTGATCTTCCTGGCGACGATCTGGAATTTTTAAATGCGTGTTTTAAAAATATTCCTGAAAATGGTAAGTATTTCACTTTATTCTACTCGCAAGATAATTCAAAAATTCTTTGGTGCTCTCTTTTCAGTTACATTGTCTTGTACTACCCTTACTCTTAAAATTTAAGAGTTGCAGAATTCAGTTTTTTTTAAAGTTACAAGATATATCCCATTAACGTTACACCACTTTTTTCGAAGAAAACTTATAGCTGTTCTGTGCAAAATTTTATGTAAATTCACTAATCAGTTTTTTAATGAATTCTCGAAAATTAATGTTTTTAAATGAAACTCACTGTTTCTAGCTAATTCCACAATATAATAAAAATTGTTGAAAATTCTAAAAAATTGATAATTATTTCGATAAATCAATATCGAAACAATTGTCAATTTTTTAGAATTTTCAACAATTTTTATTATATTGTGAAATAAGCTAGAAACAGTGAGTTTCATTTAAAAACACTAATATAAGTAGTAGATTCTGCTAACTGAAAAGCAAGAGAACGATGGTCAAGCAATGTAATGCCAAAGAACCTGGTTTCCATATCCAGAATATAATTTTCCAATTCTTCCTCCTGTTGTTTGGTAAACACAGGTTTATAAAACCCCAAACCTTTTTCGTTGGGTAAAATTCTTTTATTTTGTTCCTTACATCGTCGAATTATTGTTGCTTTTGGAATATTAAAACATTTACTTGCCTTCAAATAGCCCATTTGTCCGCTTTTAACTGCTTTAATAGCATTTTCCATTGCAACAAGTGACCATGTTTGTTTCTCCGTTTGTCTTCTATAATTACGGATCATCTTGACTAGGCACCTGAAAACAAGGAAAATAAAATTAGATATATAAAAATGTACTTGGGGTAATGTGGACCAGTAACGGTTCAATTTGCCCCACATAGACAATAAATTGAACACGTGTAGTTTACATTCAATGTTTATAAAAAATCGTAACATTGCCGTTCGGCATATATTGAGCACACTCTAAACAACGTATGGAGACTAAAAAATAGATAAAAATACATTTACTTACCAAGTAATTCTGATATAAAGTCAACACTTTTGTTATATCGACGCTTCCGCAAATCACGTTTTGGCTCTAAATTCTGATAAACAATCCTCTACGGCTGCCAAGTTCTTACTGAGTATCGGTAGGACCCGTATGCACATAAGTAGAATCGAATCTGTTGCATTGCTGCCGCTGTTATGGAAAAAACCTAGGTGGTTTACATTGCCCCCGTAGTCCACATTGCCCCAACCTCCCCTAACGTCACACCACTTTTTTCGAAGAAAACTTATAGCTGTTCTGTGCAAAATTTCATGTAAATTCACCAATCAGTTTTTTAATGAATTCTCGAAAATTAATGTTTTTAAATGAAACTCACTGTTTCTAGCTAATTCCACAATATAATAAAAATTGTTGAAAATTCTAAAAAATTGATAATTATTTCGATAAATCAATATCGAAACAATTGTCAATTTTTTAGAATTTTCAACAATTTTTATTATATTGTGAAATAAGCTAGAAACAGTGAGTTTCATTTAAAAACACTAATATAAGTAGATTCTGCTAACTGAAAAGCAAGAGAACGAAGGTCAATCAATGTAATGCCAAAGAACCTGGTTTCCATATCCAGAATATAATTTTCCAATTCTTCCTCCTGTTGTTTGGTAAACACAGGTTTATAAAACCCCAAACCTTTTTCGTTGGGTAAAATTCTTTTATTTTGTTCCTTACATCGTCGAATTTTAATGTTGCTTTTGGAATATTAAAACATTTACTTGCCTTCAAATAGCCCATTTGTCCGCTTTTAACTGCTTTAATAGCATTTTCCATTGCAACAAGTGACCATGTTTGACTCTCCGTTTGTCTTCTATAATTACGGATCATCTTGACTAGGCACCTGAAAACAAGGAAAATAAAATTAGATATATAAAAATGTACTTGGGGTAATGTGGACCAGTAACGGTTCAATTTGCCCCACATAGACAATAAATTGAACACGTGTAGTTTATATTCAATGTTTATAAAAAATCGTAACATTGCCGTTCGGCATATATTAAGCACACTCTAAACAACGTATGGAGACTAAAAAATAGATAAAAATACATTTACTTACCAAGTAATTCTGATATAAAGTCAACACTTTTGTTATATCGACGCTTCCGCAAATCACGTTTTGGCTCTAAATTCTGATAAACAATCCTCTACGGCTGCCAAGTTCTTACTGAGTATCGGTAGGACCCGTATGCACATAAGTAGAATCGAATCTGTTGCATTGCTGCCGCTGTTATGGAAAAAACCTAGGTGGTTTACATTGCCCCCGTAGTCCACATTGCCCCATCCTCCCCTAACGTCACACCACTTTTTTCGAAGAAAACTCATAGCTGTTCTGTGCAAAATTTTATGTAAATTCACCAATCAGTTTTTTAATGAATTCTCGAAAATTAGTGTTTTTAAATGAAACTCACTGTTTCTAGTTAATTCCATAATATAATAAAAATTGTTGAAAACTCTATAAAATTGACAATTGTTTCGATAAACCAATATCGAAACAATTGTCAATTTTTTAGAATTTTTAACCATTTTTATTATATTGTGGAATTAGCTAGAAACAGTGAGTTTCATTTAAAAACACTAATATGAGTAGATTCCACGAAGTAAGGGTCGAAACAGTTAATTTAATTCTCGAAAAATTTATAATCTCTAGTTATAACTCAACGTTCACCAATTAGTTTAATATGGTATGTGACAAAAAATGGCCCTCTATTTTATCTTAAGGTAAAATTTTATTTAGATATGTCTATACTCGATCATTTTTTTACTTTCATTAAAAGTTCAATCCTTTTAAAAACACCCTTAAACCCAATGAGTTTAATAGTATGTGTGCTTTATTTATCTTCAAATAAAATTTTCGAATCTCTTAAAAGTGCGCCAATGAGTTTATTAGCGTGTGTGATACAGGGGGTGATTTTGCTTAGTTTATCTTCAAAATTTTATTTGAATGAATTTATTCGTTGATTTTTTACGGTTTCTTAAAGTTTTCAATCCTCTTAAAAAGCTCTTAAAGTAAACCAGTGCGAGTATATTATAGTGTTTGTGATATTAGGAGATTGTTTTACATTTGTACTCACTATTTCACTTTTTCCGGTTTATTCTTTTATTTTTCACGATTTTTTTTAAATTTTCAACTGTCTTAGAACCCCCTTTAAGTACGCCAATGGGTTTATTATTCTGGCAAATAAAAAACATTGATCTAATAAATATTTTTGCAAAAAACATTTAAATCCGCCTCATCTTTTTTTATGATTTTTTAAAAAATTTAAACCCCCTTCCTATGCCCCGATTTCTTGCAAAAAGTAAAAATTCTGTGGTCTGTGCTCAATCAAAAGGTGCTAGTTTATGACACTGTTTGCATTGACAATAGTTATAGTATGTACAAAAAGTACGAGGAGTAATAAACCCTAATTAAGTATGCAAAACCTTTACAGGGAGCACCATGAAATTTTTGATAAATCTCTTACTTTAAATTACATTTCTTCCGTAAATCTAAAAACCAGGTAGATCGACCCCGTATTTGTTTCAGTTGTAGCAAAGTTTAGGTTTTATTCATTGTTAAAGGATTAGCAGATAAGCAATAACGCAATGCAGTGGTGTGTATTTTGGAAAAAAAATACGTTTTAAATTATAATTTAATAAAAAATGAAAAGAAATAACTATTGGAATACATTTATTACTTACATTTTATTCTATATCCGACTCGGAAGAGGAAGAATCGTTGTTGACATTAATAATAATAGGGTCGATTAAATCATCACAAATATTGTCAATTTTCCACATATTTGCCTCTACTTTGATAACATGCTCGATACAGTTTGTCCAATTTTCCTTACTCACATGACTTACAGCACTCTCAAACAATTTCACAACATCGTTTATTTTAAAAGTAGTATTTTTTTTCCAACTTCCTCCTTTACCTGAGCCCATATTAATTCTATGGGATTAAGTTCACAATGATAAGGGGGAAGTCGAAGAACTGATATACCACGAGAAGAAGCCATTTCTTCTACAATGTAGGTTTTGTATTTATTCTTGTTCATTTTTGCAATTCTGTAAAGTTCTTTCCTTAGTGGATCTTTTGGAAACTTAATATTTTTCGAAATAAGCCACTCCAAAAGCTCTGCTTTACGCCAACGACTTGTGGGCAATGCTTCTCGTAACCGTGAATGGTAACTTGCGTTGTCCATAACAATAACAGCCCCTTTTGGAATCAGATCCAACATTTGAACAAACCATTCCTCGAAGACATCCCCATTCATATCTTCGTGATAGTCCCCCGTGCGTTTTGAAATAAAAGTTAATAATCCACCATCAACAAAACCTTCAGAACTTCCAACATGGACAATGATAAGTCTTTTTCCTTTTCCAGATGGTGGCTGCAAACCTAACGACAAACCTTCCACGAATGCCTGCCTTCCGCTTTTAATGTTTTCATCTTGCCAAGATTTGGAAACTGTATATCCAGCATTTATCCATGTTTCGTCTAAGTAGAAGATTTTCAAATTTTGTTCTCTGGCATGTCGAATGCTTCTTAAATAGTCTCTTCTTCAAAAAACTATTTCCGGTTTATCTATCAAGAGAGATTTTCTATTATGTTTTGTATATCTGAAACCCACATCTTTCAAAAGTTTGCATAATGTCATTCTGGAGAATTTTGGATAGTCCGTATCTTCTTGCACTGATGTCATAATTTTGTCAAGTGTTGGAATTTCCTTTCGTAAGTAAAATTCATGGACTTTACGCCTTAGTCTTTGTTTTAATGACTCATCGATCTCAATTGGTTTTCGGTCTGATGGAGTTTTAGGGGGTTGAAGAGTTCCATTCTTGCTTTCTTTTAGTAATCTATAAATTGTTGATTTAGCAACACACAACATAGCAGCCGTTAATTCCACAATATCATCAACACTTGCACTTGGATTCTTGTTTTTCAATGATATATAACAATTCAATATCAGAGTTTTTCATTTAAAGATAATGGACCTGTTTTTGGTCGTTTAGATGGTCATTGGCTTATCGACATTGTTTGGTACTTGCACAATTAACATTCAACAAATGTTTTAAATATATTCCAACTGTTTACAATATTATGACAACCATACAATTTCATACCACTTTACTCAAAGAACTAATACTAAGTACTGATTTAATGTACCTACTTTCTTTTAAAATAATATTCCCGATAATGTTTCTAAGAAAACTGGGTTGTTTGGAAAATCCCTCTCAATAATCGAATAATCTGTAAATAGGTGTAATCGTATTAAGCCGATTACAGTAGGCCACTTGCCATTTAAAATTTCTGAGAAAAATTCCCCAAACACTACATATAGGAGTAATACAAATAAAAAATATTATGAATAAATAGGCATATCCGAACTCTGCCACAAAATAAAATTTTACCTGACTTGTATCAATTTGAGGATTACTGAAATGTTCGAACTGTGCCGCAACCATTTAGTTTAATCCTATTAGAGTCATTAGGGTTTATAATAGATAAAATCGGAGGCCCATAGAATTATGTATATTTCTGAAAGGTTTCAAAGATTTCTTGAATTAAATATTTTGAAGAAATCTTGATTGTTTTGATCGATATTTAGGGGATTAGGGGAAGGATGTTGATGCACTTACACAATTGTCTAAAAATCAGGAAGAAGTATTTAATAGTGTTCGTGAATTACAATTACGAACGAACCGAGAAGAGGAATTTCTATTAACAGCAGACCAGGTATTTAAAATTATTGTGTTCTCCGGTTTCTCCAACCTCAATTTTTCATGTAATTCGGATTGTGTTTTGATGGATGGGACTTTTAAATACTGTTCAACTTTTTTTTACCAAATGTTTACCATTCATGGTTTTAAAAACGGCTATTACGTACCTCTTGTTTTTTGTTTGCTGCCGGACAAATTAAGTAAAACATATTCAAATTTGTTTTTAATTTTAAGACAAAAATGTAAAGAAGTAGGTTTAAATTTTCAACCTAAAGAAGTCGTAGTAGATTTTGAACTAAGCATTCATAACGCTATATATGAATGTTTTGGCAGATATCAAATTCTTTTTGGTTGTAAATTTCATCTCTGTCAAGCTTGGTTTCGTAAGATTCAGGAGTTTCATTTGGTACAAGAGTACAGACAGAAAGGTTCTGTAATTGGCGAATACTTAAAAGTACATTTCGGTATTATGTATCTTAGTCCTGAGGAAGTTGTAGAATTTTTTTATAATGAACTACATTTTTTGCTTCCGAATGACCTCTACCTCTATCACTTTTTTTTATTAAAATTAGTACATCCCGTTACCTCTGACCTAAATCGTATATTCTTTAGCATAGCTGCAACTCATTCGTTCAATACAAAATGTACCTTACGGTATACCCTCTTAAAATATATTTTGGTACGTCTATGAAATCTACTTAAATGAATGATTTATTACTCCTTGTCCTTTCTATATAGACTATAGTTGTGTGCAAAAAGTGCATATTTGTTGCACGATGCATGAAGTTTGCAACTCGAGACGAAGTCGAGAGCTGCAATTATGCTGAGTGCCACAAATATGCTTTTTGCATGTGTTGCACACATTTTTTCTACGATCGAATCATATTTATTTAAATTTTTATATTGAACCTGCTTAAGATAACTGACAGTTGGATTCTAGAAATTTTCAATGGCAAACCTGTGTCAAACACATTACATGACGTAATTTTACTTTTTGCACTCTAAAAGTTGTGTTTTGCACGAATGCAAAAGTAAATTCACTGCTTTTCGCATGATCGTAGAAAAAGTAGAAACTGTATACGCGAATTATAAAGTGCCTATAGTGCATGACCCTCTGACCTTTGAAGTAACTTGATGGACAATTCGAATTATATAAATAATTCGCATATTCGAATTATTTGCGCTATCTCGCTCGTATTAGGCAGAAATCATTCGAATTATTTTAGACCTTTCGTTTAAGGCAATTCAGCCACGGGATGTACTTAATGGCCATTTTAGACTACCCCATTTCTTGTACAAGTAACTGTTTCGTCTTTTTTTTAATTTGCAATGTAATTTAAATAAGAAAATAAAATAAAAAGTTAACGAAACTATTTTTTTTTACCAGAAATAGGGTAGTCTAAACCGGTATATTTCTCATTCATTAGTTCCTAACAGTGATTCTCTCCTTTTAACCCTTAAACGGCTAGCGTTACTTATATGTAACGCTAAAGAAGTAATACAAAACGTGACAACACCGCATCATTGTTATTGTGAATGACGTGAAAATTGGTTAGTTTGTCGTTGAAAGCCGACGAAACAACATAGTGAAGAGAGTTTACCAGTTGGTGCAACCAAATTATAGAAATTAGGTGCTAAACTTAACCTTATTTTTTAAGGCGGTGAAAAATGGACTTGCGACTAGAGTAAGTTATGTCTACCTTTTGATTTCAGGTTATTATTTAATTTATTAATAAATTATACTAGTAAAATAGTCAGTCTTGCATGCCATGTTATATTTTTTATAAAATCTTACGTCAATTTTTTTACATAAGGCTGTAAAAATGGGTGTCACCTTTTGGTAACGCTAGCTGGCTATGGTATACAAAATATTGTAAATTTTTAAATCGATGTTTTCTTTTTAGACGTGGATTTACTTTGGGAGAAGCAATTCATATCGCATACGATGATGATATTGATGTGCATGAAATATACATTGAGCCTCCTGATGCAAACATACTGACGGACGAAGATTCCGGCGAGGAGGATGGTGGCGGATTACTGGATAATCTTAGTGGGCGGCAATTATTACCAAAAGCTGAGTTAGTGCTTCGAAGCAAAGTTGCTGTTGATGAAGACGAACCGGAAGAAATGTTAGAGCGTCCAAATAATGGTACTAATCAAAACGATGTTATTTTGCTTGTCGAAGAGTCCAATAAATATGCTCTTTTCTGTAACCAACCAAATCCAAATATATCCAAAGAGGAAAGGAAATGTGCAATCGGAATTTTGATTGTTACAGGCTATAATGAGTTGCCAGGGCGAGATTTCTACTGGGATTCTAAATTGGACATGAAAAACTCCATGGTCTGTGAGTCTATGAGAAGGGACAGATTTCGCCAAATCATAAGAAATTTGCACTGTGCTGATAACTTGCAGCCTAACCTTCAGGACAAAATGTGGAAGTTACGGCCGTTAATGGATTTGCTAAAATCTAAATTTATCAAAAATTGGATTCCAGAACAAGAATTGGACTACGACGAATCCATGATTAAATATTTTGGAAAGCATTCGTGCAAAGAATTTATATGAGGCAAGCCGATAAGATTCGGTTACAAAATGTGGTGCCTCAATTCTGCCTCCGGTTACTTGGTAAACTTCGATATGTACCAGGGAAAAAATCCAAAAGCAAACACTGTTTATGAAGGCCATTTTGGAAAGTGTGCTGCTCCATTCATGTACATGATAGATGAGTTTCCTGAAGACATGAAGACGCTACCTTTTAAATTTTACTTTGACAATCTTTTCACTAATTTTAATTTACTTTTCAACCTAAAACAAAAGGGTTACTACGGTACTGGAACGATGAGAGAAAATAGGATACCAAAAAGTTGTCAATTGTTGCAGAAGAGTCAGATTGCTAAAACCAAGAAACGGGAAGATGTGGTTTCAAATATTGATAAAGAGGATGGAATAATTTTAGTTGAATGGATGGACAATATCGTGGTGACGGTGGCGTCTACAATTCATGGTATTAATCCAACCATTCCTGTAAAACGTTACTCTAAGGCTGAAAAGAAAATTGTTCATGTACCGAAGCCCCGACTAATTTCCAAGTACAATCGCTGCATGGGTGGCACAGACTTGATGGATCAGCAAATATCGAGATATAGAATTTCTATCAGACGGAAAAAGTGGTGGTGGGCCATTTTCACTTGGCTTCTGGATGCTGCCATAACAAATGCGTGGTGCATTTCCAAAAGATGCATTTGTCACCTCTTACGCAATTAGAATTTCGAAGAGAAATTTCTCAATCATATCTCGCAAAATTCGCTGTTGCACCAAAAGGAACTGGGAAGCAAAGGACTGCCAAATCAAGTGTCACACTCGGTTTCGGACAATCTAAGATATGATCGACTGGACCACTTGCTAACCAATATTCCAAATAATGAAAGACGTCGTTGTGCTGGAGAAGGATGCATTACTAGTACCTGCACCATGTGCAGTAAATGTGATGTGGGATTATGTTTACAATGTAACATAATTTTTCACAAAAACTAGTAATGTTGCCCTCGTATTTTTTGTATGCCATAAACGGCTAACGTTACTTATATGTAACATTGGTTTTTGAAAAAACTTTTATTTTTTTATAACAAAAAATTGTAAATTCTTTAATAATAAACCATTTTTGATAAATATATTGACTTTTTATAAGTTTTATCAAAAAAAAATCATTCTCGCCGTTGAAGGGTTAATTTCTATGAAACGAATTATAATGACTAGAATCAATTAGAATACGTGGAATACATCATCATTTAATTATTCTCTTCCTGTTTAATTCTTCTTTTAAATAGTAATTACTTATTTAGAGCCCGAAATACAATTATTGCAACAAGAAGAAAATAATTCGAATCATCATTCGATTATTAATATTATCTAAATAAAATACTTCTGCAAGAAAAGAAATAGTAACAACTTGGCGACGACAGCTTAGCGCCGGCCTTGGTCAAGTTGATGGTGTGTTTATGTTTTAAAGTGATGCAATAACCGAACCTTTATAAAACAAGTCAGTATTCCTACTGCACTGTACCGCAACTTTATGCGATTTAGGGCCGGTTTTACAAAAGAGGTTCATACTAGGTATAAATAACAGTATAGTTATTCTCAGAGTAAAGTTATGCTAGAATTTATTCCTGGTAGTTGGTTTCACAGATAACCCACAGATAGATGAGAGACTAATTGTGGCGCCATCTAAAGAGCTTGTCGACTAAACAATTGAGTGATGTCAAAAATATTTCTGTAATTTTAGGTTTTGGCGGTATATTAAAATCTACTGTATTTTAATTATTTTATCTCAAAATAACCATTTATAGTCCACCATTTGACATTTCATTCAATTTGACTCAATAATGATTAGATGTTAAGTTAAATTAAATGATGGACCATAAATGGTTAATTAAATTGGAAAAAATAAAACAGTAATCATATAAACAGTTTATTTATTTTCGTATAAAAATACACAACTGATAATTTCTTTCACAAAGTACTTTTCTTAACATACAGAATGACAATAAATAAACTATAATGTAGAAACAATGCAATAATTAAAAAATAATTTGAGTAACATATATTCTAGATTGGAGTATCATTAGATTTTTAAATGATGTTAAGTCAAGATAAATGTAGAAAATTATTTATGATAAGTTTATATTAATTTATTTATTTATTATTATACTCCAAAAACACACAGAGCTGGACAAACTACTGGAGTATAACTGCTACTTACTTAATCTAAAAAAGTGTTAGCAATGAGTAGTTAACTACTATTTTTGGCAACTTTTTGTGAAAGAAAACATTTGTGTATAATTACTGTGAATGTTATAACAAAAGGAATTAAAATACTTTTAAAAGAAAATTTGTTAAATACTGCCCAGCTCTGTAAATGCAAGGTGCCAAGTAATCACATATAAGAGTGCTAAACGGCACTTGTGACTGTACAAAATTTATAATAATATATCTAACATTTCATTTCCACTTGGAATACATCTTTATTTCTTTACTGGAAGTATTAAACATGTTTATATCACAAGATTAAACCTAGTACATTGCATATTTGTATATTTCTACATTTGAAAGCATTCCGTTCTTATGAAACCATCGCATAAGGCAGTTTTAGTTACTCTGCAGTTCCTGGCAGTCTATGATTGTTAAAATGTTTCTTAAGGGCTCTTAAAAATCCCACTGTCTCGTGGAAGTCCTTTCTCGTTTCTAGTTGAGGTTCTACAAGTAAACACACAAAATAACAACAATAAATAAGTAAATACACAAAAAATATGTTTGAAAACTTATATCAACAAAAGAAAAGAAAATGCGCTTACTATTGAAATAATAAGTTTACATATGTTCCTGTACTATGCCAAAAGTTTTCGATTTTTTTAGAAATTCTTGATTTTCTTTAGCTTTAACTATTTTATGATTTATTGTTTTTTTCTATTTTCTGTCTTTATTTAATTTTTGGTTACCTCTAGACCAAATTATCAATGACGTAATGCCTCAACAAAAGTTAATACTCACTTTCATTTCCCATAAATTGTCATACTATGGGCTATATATGAAAATCGGCAAGGCGTCAATACCTTCCATCCCATAGCTGATGGAGGGAATTGCTAACATAAAATAAAACCCAGATTATTATTTTTTCAATGGGTACATTTTAAAATGAAATTGTCTGAGTATGGTGAACACACTAGATATAAATTGAGTGAATGAAAAGACGAGTACTGAGTGTGTCATTATATTAAAATTCCATCTAAGCGCTTTCATCCATTAGGCCATTCTCAAAGCTGTCAACAAGAGAAAAACATACAACAGGTAGAATGTACACACAATGAAATAAAATGTTTGATGTTACATCATTACTTAAGTAAACATTGTTAAAATTACCCTCCGTAGGTATTACGCTATATTTAAAAGATATAGAATAGTTCATCAGAAATTGTTAGGAAGCAAATTACCTAAGCTCCATTTGAAGAAAATATTCAATAGAAGTTATCAGACAAAATATCAAAAACTTTTACTGAAATGAAAACGTTTTTTGAACCTTCAATATTGAGAACTAATTAACACAGAAGGGATATGTCTTCATATTTAATGTTTGATTTGTCCATTTCAATCAAATTTATTTTCTGTGTGTTTTCCGTCGATAGGTTGACTAACAAATTTGTACCAAGTCAATATAAAGCATTTATCAAATTATTACATCGAGAAGGAATTTAAATATATAGTTCAAGATCGATATATTTAATTACTAAATACTGTTTATTAAGTACGACGGAACCCAAAAATTGCTTGAGAAATACTGAAGAAGCCGCCTCAAAAACCGAACACATTCATAGACGGTCATGAAAGAGTAATAATTAGTAATTGTCTTCATTTGCCTATTCTAAAAAAAATGTGTTGTATCAAGGTCATCAGGGTCCATCAACCTAATCTGCCCAGGACACCTAATAGGTTAAAGACGACCCCGTTCATACAAAAAAACATTACAGGAAATGACACACAATATAGTTAGGTTCATGCCAAGATAAGTATGTTCAAGGTCATCGGGAACTTTACTGTTCAATGAATATTAATAAATAGAACAAAGTTTGTCATTACGTTACATTTGGTTAAATAATTGTTTGTTATAAATTATGTCTGTGGTTCTTACGTTTACCTACAGTATGCGAAGAGATTTGACTAAAACTAATTTCGGATAGTGCAATGTTAAAAATCTGTAATTATTAAGTAGGTACAGGGGACGATGCGTTCAAATAAGAAACCTCCGGTTATACTAGATATAGGCTCCATGTTGCTTATTTTAAATAGAAACTGGTATTTTTTATTTCATTTTCAAAGTTCTCATAACATTTTAAATCGAGTTTGTGTAAGATGTGCTATACCATAAACGAAGAATTTTCGAAATATTTTCAATTTATTAAAAATTTTACAGTCCACAATGGATAATATTTTTATTAATGAGGATGCCGGTAATTTGAAATTGTAACCAATAAACAGCAAGAGCTTCTTTTATTCGAGTCGTCGATAATTCATAAAGGGTGTTTTAAACTCAGCTGCCAACATGCACAATTTAAAACCACTTTTGAGATATTTCGTCATGTTTTTATGAATAACCACAATTAATTATTCCAACTTTAGTAAAGTGTAGGGTATGATTTTAAGTATTAAAGGTGATATTTAGTAATTTTTTTCAGAAGTTGTTAATTATGGAAAGTAACCAATAGCCTAAAAGTATTTTTAATGGTGGATAAAAATGTATGAATTCTTTTCGTTGAGTCTTGAATTTTGGTTGTATGCTAGGGAATTCAAACCATACTACTCTCTATGCCATATTTTCATTTGTCGCAGCGGGCTTGGAAAATACATGATTCTTTATGAAATATAAAGGAAGCCAAGGCAGTTTATCAATCATCAAACATATCGTGAAGATGTTGAACAACAAGCCTGAAGTTATGAGGTGGTGCAAAATACTACTGATACATGTATATTATGCTAGCGTAGCGATTTTACAGAGCACCCTTCGGACCAGGCTTATAATTGGTTGCTAATTTGGAACGCTGAGCTTGATTTTGTTGCTAATGCCGTTTCCAAGAAAACGCAAGCGTAATGTTAGGCTAGCGTAGACACGCGCTATAACTAAAAAAATAAGTAATATTAAAAAAATACTAAATGCACAGGAATTTTTTGCTAAAAGATAACACTAACCAATACTGCAAAAAATCATCTATTACCCCGATTTCCTCACCCCTCACTATTATTTGATATTAAGCTAGCGGAGCCACACGCTATAACTATAAAAATAAATAATATTGAAAAAAACTAAATACACAGGAGTTTGTTGCTAAAAGATGACACTAACCGATACTGCAAAAAAAATCATCTCTTACCTCATATTAATTGAAATTCATCGTGTTTCAGACGCCATGGCCTAGCAACAAATTGCCCGACTGATTTTAAAGCAATATGAGGTAAATGTCCCAAATGTCGACCGTTTAACAGGTCAAATGTCATTATTCTCTCATTAATTTGAATAAGATAATTTTTATGCATAAAAAAACTACTTTAGGAATGGGTACTGTCCTTTTTTTAAGAAAACTTGTAATTACAAACAAAATATGAGAGAAAAAAAGAATATTGATTCATTTTAAAAGTACTCAATGTGAACATAAATTCGACAGCCACATTTTTACAGTGTCCTTTAGTTCGTCAGACTGAATAATTTAATTTAGACACGTTTCCTAATATCGACACTAAATTGTCCCTAGTTCTGACACATATGATATAAGCAAATTAAATTAATAATTTAATATTACATTCTAGTTTTTGGAGATGAAATAAAAAATGTAAATAAAATATATTTCTATTTATTCGAACATTCAACAAAATCTGCTATTTCTTTAACATTAAACAGGTTTTTTTCTAATAATTCTGGTGGTTCGATTATATCCTCTATTTCTTCCACTCTGTACCATATTTCGTCCTTCTCTTGAGGCCATTTCCAATTATTTCCACACTTTTCCAATGCATTAATCATAGCTTCATTTTCTGTTACATGGGATATTATACCTGGATAAAGATCACCCTGGAAATTGATAATGACGTGGTATCCTACTTCTAGAATCTCTTTGCCGATTTTTAGTTTAGTCTATCTGTGTTCATAGTGACCTGAGTTTTTGTTCTCCTCTCCCATCTTCTTATTTTTTTAGTGTTGTAGTTTTTTGCAATTTTTTGTTACTTTCAAGGTCAAGTTTCTTTTGCTCTAGTTTCCGTTATCTTTCTTCTTTTTCATTGTTTATTGTTTCTTTTTCGGCAGTTTTCTTTTAATAATATTCACGATAGGCATTCGATGTAGTGACAGACCGAATTTTCTCCTTTTTTCTCTTTGTCTGATTTTGAGGAAACAAGGTATCTGGCCAAAATAGGGCCTTTTTAAATGGACTCGGTACGTCAACACCTAGCAGAACTTTGGAGCATCGTTCATTTGTATCAGGCCTATTCGTGTTTATGTCTACTTCTTTCCCGGTGTTCGTTCTTGACTTCTGATTTTGTCTACTATCAGTGCAAGAGGAATGTCTAATTCGCTATCGGTATCGATGATACCAATTTGATCTTCTACAATAGGATTGGTGCTTTTACTAGAAATATTATCGTCAACTGCAGAATGATTTTAATCTTTATCGAGTGTCTGACGTTTGATGTCGGTCAAATTACTCTCTTTACTTTCATTTATTTCTATATTTTCTAGTGATAACTATTCTTTCTTATCTTCTGATTTGTCCTCCCTATCATTTCCTGATAACAGTGGCACTATTACCGATACTATTTGATTATTTTTCCGTTGAAGATATTTCTCGTATTTTCATACTTATATCATCATCAACATCAATCTTGCCAGTCTTCATCAAGTACTAAGCCTTCTTCGAATTCTATAATTATATTATTCGGCTCATTTTCAATTGTATTCATAAGAACTTCCCTTGTTTCCTCGCTTGCCAGTTGTGGCTCTATTCAATCAAAAGATAGACCTGTTTTTTTCAAAATTTTCAACCAAAGCTGATACAACCCTCTATTTTCTGTGTCGGAGTGCCATTCCTTTTCCTTAAAGTTATAAAAATCTGCGAGTAATTGAGCTTCGATTTCATTCTCAATAATCGATTAATTTATTTTTGTCACTCTTTGGTGTTGACATCACAAGTTATTGTCAACTATTTTCCTATAATCTACATTCTCTGCATCAAATGGATATAGCCAGCACGCTCGAAATGCGGTGTTGAATATATCTTCTATATTTTTAATTTTTTCTATTCCAATTTTAAGTATTCCTGCGAAATGTGCTTTGTCTATTTTTCGTTTTATTTTCAGTTCTAAATGCTTCTGTCGCTTTTTCCAACTATTTTTCAGGGCTTTTAAAAACCCACATCAAGTGGCTGGAGAATATGAGTCGAGTTTGGGAGAAAACTAATTAAAATTATATTCTTTTCTCTACAAAAATCACTTAATGGAGACGTGATATGTGATTTGTGACCATCTACATACAAAATAACTGGAAATTTGATTTTCTGAGATATTAACTAGGGATAAAATATATTGGTGATGTACTCTTAAAATGACTCGGAAGTCATTCAACCATTTTTTGATCTTCCAATACCCCATCCAGTTGGCATACTTAAAGCTATATGTTTTGGGATCTTTTCATAGGAATACATCACCATTGGTGGTGCTAAATGTCCAGCAGCATTCCCTAGAACATAAAAAGAAGGGTCACTTTCTTCAAAAACAATAATAAATAATTACATCACCGCTTCTCCCGTAAACAGTTTTACTTCCTTTCTTAACTAATACTTCATTTCCTTTGGGATACAAGAAAAATGCGGACTTGTCGCTATCAAATATTCTTTCTGGCTCATTTATTTCAATTTCTTCTGAAACGAAATAATCTCTTCAAACCACCTCCTAACTCCCTGAACAGATACAGCTGCTCTAGATGCACAGAGATTCTACGTCATTCTTTCACCAATTTCGGCAGTCTACGAAGGAATCCTTCATACCAATGTCGTCCTGGACGTCCTTCAGAAGAAGGATTGGGCCTTTTCAATTGTTTCACCAAGAGTTCATCACTTTCCAGCAATTGATACTTGGTAACAGGAAAACCCATTTTACCCAAATTAATTACCCATTGCGATAGCAGCTTCTCCTCTTCTGATGATAAGACTAGTGAAGCACCACTTTTACATATTTCTGGCACTCGACCTTCTATTTTTCCTATTAATGTAGCTCGTGGCATATTATACATTTTGGCTGCCGTAGCGCAAGGTGTTCCATCTTTAATTGATTCGAGTCCCACTTTTAAATCTTCGGGTCGATAATTAAAATATGTTTTTCCTTCCATGCTGAAACTTCTTTTCAATGATCCTGAGAAAAATAAAATATTGTTGATAAGTAGGTAATAATATAGCAATGTCCAATTTAGAGGCTCAAGGTATCTAATTTCGACACCCATGTCGAATTTAGGACCGGTCGTTTCTATATCACTCTGGCTACAAATGAGATGCAATGCATGATATATATTTTACTTTAGAGAAGGATGGTACATTTTTAGGTCTACCGGAAAATGTCCGCAATTTCGACACCCGATGTCGAAATTTGGTTAGTAACTAGATTTAGTGTACCTAAATTCGACACTCCTAAAAACTATTATATTAACTACTATATATTCGAAACAACAGCTTTATATCTAACAATAATCTATCTCAACTGTGTGATAGATACATTTACTATCTTAAATATCATACGCTAACATGTCACTAAAAGAGAAAACTGATACGCGACATATTCAGAAATGTTCATAGATGTCACTAAGCGTATTATGAGACAGTAAAATTCTATTAATTTCTTAATTTCAAGTAATTAGAATGTGTCGAAATTATGGTCACTGTCGAATTAACGTACACTTACTTACCTTAGTCCATATTTGGGTTGTAATACACCAGCAACAAATTCCGGGAATGTTTTTTAATTGTTTTAGCAGCCGTAGACTAGCAACAAATTCACAGACTGATTTTAAAGCAATATAGCCATTTGGATGGTAGCAGCCCAGCAACCAATTGCCCTATTGATTTTAAAGTGATATAGTCCATATTTGGACAGTACTATACCGGTAAAAATTCCCCGAGAATTTTTTTATAGAGATTCATCGTGTTTTAGTAGTCATAGCCTAGCAACAAATTGCCCGAATGATTTCAAAGCGATATAGTTCCTATTTGGACAGTAATACACCAGCAACAAATTCCTCGAGTATTTTTTGATCGGAATTCGAAATAACGAGTTTATAGAAAAAACACAAGAGACAAAAGTTGTTTGGAATAAAAAAATACACAACTTTTGACGGAATCATTTTTTGAAAAAAATCAATAGTTTTCAAATCAGGCGAAATCTGGCCATTTAAGGATGTAGGCGTTGAAAATTCACAAATTTGATACTTTTTCGCATCCGATAACGTCTTTCATAGAATCGAATGCAACAAACCGCATCCTTCTAACTCATAGAGAAGGGGGTGAACATTTGTGTCACTCTCTCAATCATTACTCATGTAGGTTTATTATATAGGGATTTTACTTTTCCGTCCAACCTTTCTATATGCGAGAAAAGTATTGGTTTACCCCAAAAAAAGTTGGAATTTTGAAAAAAATTTTGAGTTATTTTTACGTTTTCCATCAACAACAACACGAAAAAACGGTTTTTAGAAAAACAATCCTGTGTGTATGTCGTCGTCGTTGTCGTCGGCCACTTTTCCTTACATGTCTTCTTAGCACGATACAGCCTCCGGAGTGCAATAAGTTAGCAATTTAATAACTGAATATTGTTAAGGACATATCACAGATGATCCCTATTGATTTTCAGTTCACCAGAGCCAGTACAACGGGTGCTATGGTACTTGAAGTACATTTCGTAATTATTTGAGAAATTTCAGTTTGCTAGCACGATACAGCCTCCGCAATTCAACCAGTCACCAATTTTATGATTGAATATTATTCAGGGCATCTCACTGATGAACCCTATTGATTTTCAGCTAACCCGAGCCATTACAACAGGTGCTACAGTACGATATTTTTGTCATTTTTGGAGAAGTTTCAGTTTGTTAGCACGATACAGCCTCCGGAGTATATACAAGTGACCAATTTTATGATCGGATATTATTCAGAGCGTCTCACAGATGAACCTTATTGATATTGAACTCAGTAAAGCCAGTACAACGGGTGCTATGGTACTTGAAGTACCAAATTTTCGTCATTTTTGGAGAATTTTCAGTTTGTTAGCACGATACAGCCTCCAGAGAGTATACGATTGATCAATTTTATGATTAAATATTGTTCAGGGTGTCTCACAGATGTACCTTATTGATTTTTCAGTAGACTAGAGCGAGTACAGCGGGTCCTATAAATCCAGATATACTGAATTTTTGGTTATTTTTGCAGAAATTTCGGTTTGTTAGCACGATACATCCCCCGAATTGTATACAAGTAACAATTTTATGATAGAATATTGTTCAGGGCCACAAATGCGGAAAAGTTAGTTTTAATCCTTGAAACCGTTTATTTTATTTGAATTAGATATATTTACATAATTTGAATGTAAGTAGTACATAAAATAATTGGTATATGTTTATCAAATATCACTTACCTTATTTGAGCGTATGAATTTCAATAATTTTTTAAAATTTAATTATCAATTATATGGTTTCGCATATTAACTTTTATGAAAATGTTACAAAAAACTTTTATAACCTGAAATTTCAGAGACTAAGCATTAATAAATATTTGTATTTGCGTCGTTCCACATCGATAATAATTGACAATTAATAAAATCCCTGAGTGACTTTTGTGTCAAATTGTTGACATTAGCGTGGTAAAAAACTATCAATTTATTCCATGGTTGTGAATCCATGGATAAAGTAAGACTCCATTGAATAAAAAGTAAAGGATGGAGCAATAAACACAAGTTTGGTTGATCAGGATGGTTGTTGCATATGGCGGACGGCAATATCCGTTTTACCATAGGCGCGCTATATTTATTAACAAAATTCGACAAAATTCGTCCACAATTTGCTTTTCTGACAATCTTTAGGAAAACTAAAAACATATTTTTATGCATCAAACTCTTATAATCAATATTTACACATTATAAATAAATCCAATTTGAAAAAATGCAAATAAATATTTCTTAAATGTATAGTGTTACAACAGTTAACTTACTATTTTTATTTCTATGTTACGCCTATGTCTTAACCTTGTCATTCATCAAAATATGAAATGTTTATTTTGCATCTTTTATATTATTTAAAAATGATATAAATTAAAGTATAAAAGAAAACAACTTACCTATGAAAAGTGATGCCTAAAGATTTATTTTTAGGGGTATTGGAGCAACCGCAGGCTGCACAACTAACCATTTTGTTTGTAGTCTAATTACTAATGTTTCAACACTTAAAACACTATTCTAATTAATCCTAATAAACACTTATTTAAATACAAAACAAAAATACAAGAAAAACTAATGAAAAACACTATAAAATTATTATAAAACTTCCAAAAGCAAAAACGCACTCTCCAACCAATGCAACAACAAAATAAAATGAGTCATACTTGGTTGTTCAAGATGGCTACTTCCGTCTTGCTTTCTCTCTATGAGTGTAGATAGTAGCTATCCTTCCTTTACTTTTTATTCAATGTAAGACTCGGTATTTTGGTAGTAATAGTCAAGCAACGAATTTCTATAAATAGTAAGGAAAAATTTATCGAATTTCAAATAAATCATAACATATTGATTTTTTCTCGTGTGACGGCTTCTGCGCGTGCAAAACGAATGAGAAAAGTCACACGAGGAAAAAATCAATTTATCACACAAGAATCGAACAGTATTTTGTTGCACAACGTGTGAGTAGCTCGTTTTAGACAACTGAATTTAAAGAAGCGTGCGTAAAAGGTTTCTTAAAATAAGATAATAAGTATATTATAGGTGCGTTATTTTTTACTGAGATCTCAGTTAATCTCAGCTCACATCATTAATGTGAGCGTTCTTTTTGTTTTACTCACTTTAAGTGAGCTGAGATTTTTCCTCCCCCTTCACCGATGCTGAATGTGTTGTAAGGGGGAATCAGTTGGACTTGAGTCGGAAATAAAGTGGAAGGGATGAACAAATATTTGATTTGCTTGGATTATTTCTAGTTTTAACCAAGGTTATCTATAGATTTAACCATTGACATATAAACACACATAATCTATTTTTCTTTTGTTACAAATTATGGATACAATAACATTATTATTATATGTTTTGTTTCTTATTCACGCATGCGTCGACAGATCGCGCGCTTCAATTGAGATGTCGTTCTTTTTGGTGCTTACTCACATCACTTTATCTCAGATCACCTTAACTGAAGTGATCTGAGATATCAGTCAAAAAGAACGCCCCTTGTGACACAAGTGCGATAAAATTGCACCCTCCTGTGAACGTTTTTGTTCAGACGAGGGTGAAATCATTTTACCACACTTTTGTCGTAAGATATCTTAGAGTACGACGAGTGTAAAACGCAATTTTCGCATGCGTTTTCTAAGTTAAAGGTCTAAAGGCTGAAATCGTGCCAATCGCCAACGATTTTGCTGATTTTTTACGCAAAGCGTAAAACGGCTAAGATTTTTTAAATAGTTTTTAGATTCTTAACCAATTATATAATTTTCTGGGGATGTCAAACAACGTTGTCAGTATCGAGGACAACCACCAAAATGTTTTCACTTGGTCGGAATCCCAGAATATTCTTTTTGATGACCATTGCGAAGGAGGTCGAAACTAGTCGTTAAAAACCATTTACTGATACTCCGACCGGGTGGAAATATCTAGATGGTTATCCGCGATACTGGCAATAGCTATTTGTATAACAAGGGAGGAAAGTGCTACTTTTCCTCCCGAGGATGAAGTTTACTGCCCGACGCGTAGCGGAGGGCAGTAATCATTCGAGGGAGGAAAAGGCACTTTACACCCATGTTATACATATGATTTTTCCGCCTGCCTCAAATAACAAGACATTTTCAATAATTTATTTATGAAACTAACAAACAAAATTAATAAATACTACTTATTTTACGAAACTTGGCTGGGCATCGAGGATGGACTTCTAAAATACTTGGCGGGGCATCGAGGATGTACTTTCATGAATCTTGGCTGGGCATCGAGGATGGACTTTTAAAATGCTTGGCTAGGCATCGGGGGTGTACGTTTTTATTTGTACTTAGAATCCCTTAGGATTTTAACTGTTCCTTTATATCCCTTGGGTCTAACATAGTTTCTAGCATGTGAGACTAAAGTCACTTTAGTCTCGAAATTGCAAAAATTATTTCATTGATGACCACTTTTACTTTTCCTCCCTAGGGAGGGAAAGTATGAGTTTCTTCCCTGATTTAATTAAAATAAATACAAGGAATGCAGTTTAATCTTGATGTGAACTTTTTATTCAGTAAATTAACATAACTATTCGCTTTTGACTGTCAAGTTAGAAAAATTGAAATTGAAAAATCAAATCATTTATTTGTAGTCAAGGTAACGACTACCGACTGTCTTTTAGAACAATTAACATATAAAGTACAATTTTACTTGAACACTTTCCCTTGTTAATTGTTGTAATAATAATGAAATAAACAAACAAAACATCTTAGTACCCACTATGTTACTTTAAACCCAATTTATCGCGTAATATTTGTAATCGTATTGCACCCAAAGGCTTCGTCATAATATCTGCCAGTTGATTCTCAGAAGATATTTGTTGAACTGCTAATTCGCCTTCGGTTACCCTCTCTCGAATAAAGAAGTGCTTGATGGCTATATGTTTTGTTCGTCGATGAAACTCTGGATTTTCGCTTAAACGCACTGCTGCTGTATTGTCGACCTCAATTATTGGAACTTGCTTTAAAGTTACAATATTTTTAAACAATCTTGAGAGCCAAATAATTTCTTTAGCTGCTTCACTTGCTGCAATAATTTCAGCTTCGGTAGTGGAAGTGGCTACCGTAGGTTGTCTTTGACTCATCCATGAAATAGCCCCTCCTGCATACTTAACTACGACACCAGAAGTAGAGCGACCAGTTTTCGTGCATCCTCCAAAATCAGCGTCACTGAAAGTCTCAAGAATACCCCTTTTTACCTTACGAGTATAGGTTATTCCTTTCGTCAATGTGCCTGCTACATAGCGGAAAACTCTTTTAACGCGAGCTGCATCTTCCAAAGATGGATTTTCCAGTGATCTTGATAAAAATCCAACGCTGTATGCTAAGTCAGGTCGAGTTCCTAGCATCAAATACATGAGAGCTCCGACCGCCTGTCTGTAAGGGAAATTATGTGCTTTGGAATTTTCTTTCCCTGATTGAGAAATCTCAGAAGCTTTCAACATTGGCGTAGAGACTGGTTTGCAATCTGAAAAATTGAAACGTTCTAGAATCTTTTTAGCAAAAGCTTGTTGATTAATTGTAATGTAATCTTTTGTTTGTTCAATTTCTAGCCCTAAAAAGTATGAAGCTTTCTGTGAAGTGATCTTGAATTCTTTGCTTAAATCTTGTAAGAAAATCTTCAAATCTTGAGGATCTGTTGCGGCAACTAATCCATCATCTACGTACAGAGCCATGATAATACTTTTGTCATTTTCTTTTCGCATGAACAAACATGGATCTGCATCACTAACTTTGAAGCCGAGACTGATAAGATACTTGCCAAAACGTTTGAACCAGCATCTTGGAGCCTGTTTCAAACCATACAAACTTTTTTGAAGTTGACATACCTGATCAGTACCGTTTTTGTAGCCTTCTGGTTGCTGCATGTAAATAACCTCTTCAAGTTCGCCGTATAAAAATGCTGTAGATACGTCAAACTGTGCTAGATGCATCTGCTCACTTGCAGCTATGCTTAAAATCGACCGAATAGTTGCCATTCTTGCTACTGGGCTGAAGGTCTGACTATAGTCAATGCCGTAGCGTTGACTGAAACCTTTTATAACTAGTCTTGCCTTGTATCGATTGACCGAACCATCTGGATTGGTTTTAACTCTGTAGGTCCATTTACATGGGATCGCTTTTGCTCCTTGTGGCAAAGTTGACAGCTTCCATGTGTGATTTTCATTGAGCGATTTCATCTCATCATCCATGGCTCGTTTCCACTGTAAACTTTCCCTACCTGAAACAGCTTCTTGGAATGATTGAGGAGTTACATACGTGTCAATAAAATCAGTGTTTTCAGCAATGTGTGCATATTCTTGTAGGTAACTTGGCTTTCTCAACTTCGAGCGATCTCTCAAAGTTCTTGCAGGTACTGGCGAGGGCGTCGCTGGCTCTTCCTCGTCATCGGTTGCCGATTCAGGTTCCGTGCTTTCCGACTCGTACTCAAGTGGTTCATCTTGTTGAACTGGTATCTCGGGGTACTCCAAAGGCTCTTCTAGTTCGACTGGAACCTCAGGATTTTCCTCGGTGATATCTTTCTGTAAATGAGAATCTTTGAGTGGTAACTGAACCTCATGATCGCAATCTCTCGTTAATTCGCGAAATTGAACGTCTCTTGAGACAATAACTTTGTGCTCTTCCTTGACATAAATTCTGTATCTTTCATCGTTATCGTAACCTATCAAATAACCCTTGATTGCTTTCTCGTCCATTTTTCTTCTCTTTTCTTTAGGTATATGAACGTAGCAAGTTGATGCAATGATGCGTAAGTGCTTAATTCTCGGCTTACTTCCAATCCACAGCTCGTAAGGACTCACACCGTCTACTGATGATTTGCCTGTTCTGTTCAATACGTACGTAGCAGTAGTGACTAATTCTGCCCAAATGGCTTCAGGAAATTTCACGTCGGGATTGGAGTACTTGAATGTTCTAGCCATTTCAACGATTGTGCGATTTTCTCGTTCAACGCAACCATTTTGCTGTGGTGTATACGGAGCTGTCAATCTGTGCGTAATTCCATTTTTCTCTAGAATAGCCTTGACCTCCACATTGTCGAACTCGCCGCCGTTGTCACTCAGCAGCGCCTTAATCGAATGACCTTGCTGTTTTGCGTGAGCAATCATTGACTGTAAAGCTGCTGTGACGTCAGACTTCTCTGCAATTATGTAGCAATATCTAAATTTAGTGAACATATCTTTGAATATGGCCATATACCTCTTCTTGCTAAATGATACATCAAAAGGACCACATAAATCTGTAGCAATCAGTTCTCCAGGTTGGCTTGCTTTTCTTCTAGTAACGAAAGCTAAACGATGGGCCTTACCGTAAACGCACGGTTCACAAATTTCTCTGTCTAACTTGACGTTAATACCCAATTCTTTTTGTAATAAGTTTTTCACGTGCTGCTTGTCCTGATGTCCCCACCTCTCGTGATACAGCTGTAATTGAGAACTATCAGTAACAGCAACATTGAAACTTACATTACCAGCGGGAAAAATCGGTTTGATAGCTGCTTTGAATAGTGTTCCGTGAACATTTCGGACTCCACTTAGCAGTATCTTGTTATTCACTTTGAGCGAGCACCACGTAGCTGTTGATTCAAACATACTGTTTAGGTTTCTGTCTTGAGCTGCTAGAACAGAAAACAAATTCTTCGATATGTCGGGAACGTACCAAACATCGTGCAAGGTTAGGATGTATCGCTCGTCGTTCACTGTTGATGCAACTTTTACGATGCCTTTCCCTACTGCTTGCAAAAGCTCTTTTCCTGCAGCTTTTATGCCACACGGATTCTTGAATTTTTCAAAATCTACAAAGAAATCGAAATTATTCGTTGCGTGCCTTGTAGCACCGTTGTCGATCCACCAGTCTGTAGTGTTGATCTCAGTATTGAAAATCTCTGGAAATGACAACACAAGACCTTCCTTAACCTCAACAGCATTGCTCTGAAATTTGTTTTGGTTATTTTTGTGGTTAGCTTGGTTTTGAGAGTCATTAACGGACTTATTTTTGGATGGTCGTCCATCTGCGATCCATTTTCTGCATTCACTGACCCAATGGTTTTTCTTACCACAATAATTACAGGTTGTACCTGCTCTCGACTTCTTTTTCGCGTCTTGTTTTTGCGTCTCGCCTTTTGCCACTAGAGCTTCTTGAGAAAATTTGTCGTTGTTGGTGCTTTTCTTGAAATTTCTTTCGAACATACACAACTGTGTAGTCAGCTCGTCAAAGGTTTTCTCTGTGTCTTTGGTGAGCAGCATCCAACTGGACCTAAATGTCTCAAATGCAGCAGGTAAAATATTGAGCGTTTTACACACAAGCATTAAGTCTGGTAACTTGTTTTCATTTCGAGCAGTGAGACCGTTGTTGAGATCACTCCAAAGACTTCTCAACTTAGCTAAATGTGTAGACACGTCCTCACCTAACATCCAACTAAAAGCGAAAAATGAATCACAAATTTGAAAAACTTGATCCTTGGATGTCGCTTCAAACTGCTCTTTAAGGGCCTTCTCATACACCGCATCTGTAACTGAGCTAGCAATCATAGACTTTGCGTAGCTATTTGCCTTTCGAAAGAAATCATACTTCTCTTTGAATTCTTTTTGTTTAGCCGCACTAGCGCCGTCAGCTAGAGGTTCTGGTTTTTTAATCTTGTTATCGATAACGTCTAATGCACCTTCATGATAATCGAGCAGATCACGAATCTTCCGCTTCCAGATCGGCCAGTCTGCCTCACCGGCCAAGGGTTTGATGTGCTTCGCCAAATCCATCTGTGGCTATTCAACGATACTTCACAGTCCAACCGTTTCTTATACGAATTTATTCTTTCTTGAATAAAAACGATTCTAGTACACAATTAAGCGTACTGGGCCCATAACCAATTAAAATAAATACAAGGAATGCAGTTTAATCTTGATGTGAACTTTTTATTCAGTAAATTAACATAACTATTCGCTTTTGACTGTCAAGTTAGAAAAATTGAAATTGAAAAATCAAATCATTTATTTGTAGTCAAGGTAACGACTACCGACTGTCTTTTAGAACAATTAACATATAAAGTACAATTTTACTTTAACAGATTTGAGGGAGGAAAGTGTGTACTTTCTATAGGGGTTTATTACTCTAAATTAATTATTTCAAGGATTTCGTTTCATTACAAATGTAAAGTGTATCAATCTTCGTCCATGTATGACTTTGTTTTGTTTTCAAATTATGTGATAGATTTCTATGTTTACATTAAGCATTGTTATAACATGAACCAAAAGGAAAATGTCTTTTTTATATAAATGAGAGAATATTTCTTTTTTCAGATAGAAAACAAGTACTGTTCCACCACTTATTTTTGGGATATATACTGAACAATCCAGAATTGAAACCAGAAGTAAGTAAATCCGTAAATTCACACATTCATTTCTATATGTGTTGAGAATATACTAGAAGAAAAGAAGAAAAGTTTTTAACAATGTCAATAAATTTTATATCATCAACATAATGAATAGTCTGATAGAAATAGACAGAGGGTAATAAAACCTAATTTAACATGCAAAACCCTTACCGGGTGGGCAACTGGAACTCCAGAATTTTAAAATAATTTAAAATTATAATTCACATCTTTAATCTTTAACTCAACCCTGTACAACGCCGGTATGCATTAGAAATTCTATCTTCAGGTCGCTTGGAATTGCAGGCATAGCCTTACCTTTAGGTAGGGCTGTCAGTAGGTATGAGATTGAAAAACATGATTGGGACCAAAACTAGCCATATAATACAATATCAATTAATAATAATACGGTAATTAAAGAGTCAATTATTTTTATATTATGATTTATTTATTAGAACTATAGAAATTATTTACAACACGGGGTTATTAATATTAATCGAACACGGAATATTAGTTATCGGAAAATGAAAAATCTGCTGAATTTTCATCTGGTCCGAACGTTATAACTATTGGCTCTATGGTTTGTTCCATTTTTCCGCACTTGCTGCTCTTCTTTGATTACATATTCTATGCATGTTCGTCTTCTCTCTTCATTAACTTGTTCTAGAGCTTCTTCAAAATGTGCACGTTTTATACTATTGCGGTTTTTTCCATTTCATCAATAGTGTGTGTGTGTGTGTGTTTTAGTTATTGGCCTTAGTCGTGGACTAATTGGCCAGCGCTATATTTTTTGTTAGTACTATATCTAATACAGTATAATATATTCATACATCTTTTTTTTTATACATACATATGTTTTTTTTAATAAACAACCATTTCTTATAATATAACTAAGTTAATCTATTATAGGGTGGGATACCATTTTTTTTCTCCTTTTTTTTTCTTTTTTTTCTTTTTTTTATTTCTTCTTTTTTTTCTTTTTTTTAGTTTTTTTTTTTATTTCTTTTTTTTACATATATATTTTTTATTATTATTTTTATTATTATTATTATTTTTTTATTTTCTCTTTTTCTTTTTTTTAGTTTTCTTCATATATCTATTTTCATTTTTTTCAAATGTTGGTAAACTACATAATATACATTGTTATTCCTTGTACTCAAAATACTGTCTAAATTGGTGGGTAGGTCTATCCCATTTAGTCGCAGTTGCTGTAGGAATTCTTCAATTTCTCGATGGAAGTTTGGGCAACCCAAAATTATGTGTTGCAATGTTCCAAGTTCCCCACATGAGCAATCTGGTGAATCCGACAATCCTATTTTGTACAAATGTTCTGGATATCGTCCATGTCCGCATCTAATTCTATTTAATGTTTTTATAAACTGCCGATTGGGAATATTGTGAAACCAGGTGTTTCTAAATATTTTTGGTTGTATATTTCTAAAACGAAAACTTTTATGTTCATTTATAAACAATTCTCTCCATTCTTCCATTTGTTTCGCTTTCATTAAAGGACGTAAGTCCGTAAATGATATTTTATTTTCACTTGATGTTTCTCCATCTGTTGTTGCTAGTTTGGCTAATTGATCTACTTTTTCATTGTTTTTTATTCCATGATGGCCTTTAATCCATACCAAACTTAAATTTTTCCCCTGTTCTTTTAGTGTTCTGGTCATTTCTAATATGCGAATAATGATTGGTGAAAGATTAGATGTCTATTTTAAATTTTTTATAGAATCTATAGAACTTTTGCTGTCAGTTAGAATTACGAAATTAGTTTTCTCATGATTATTTATGTATTTTAATGCTTCTAATATTGCTGTTAGTTCTGCTGAATAGATAGACATCTGGTTTGGGAGTTTTACTAATTTGGAAACATTATCGTTTGGATGGAAAAAAGCACATCCAGTGGCTTCTGTATTTTTTGACCCATCTGTGTATATGTAATCTGCATTTGGCCATTTGTTATGTAAGCTATTGTTGATATAAGTATTTATAGCAGTATTAATTGGCATATCTGTATGAAGGTAACATGTTGGCACATTAATTTCTAATAATGTGTAGTCCACATTGTAACAAGGAAGAACATCACTTTTATACATATTTTCTTCAAATTGCCTAAGGAACCGATAACTTGTTGTGAGGAGGGGTTGCTTTTTCTTTCTCCAATAGGGAACATTCAATAGTGAGGATAGTTCGTGCAACTGTTCATGTCTATTTTGCGCTATAAGTTTGGATACCATCACATCACTCAAGTATTTTCTTCGTAAGTGCAAAGGAGGCTCCGCAGCTTCAACTTCTAGAACATTTAGTGGTGTACTCTTTAAGACTCCCAGGCATAAACGTAGACATTTGTTTTTAATTAATTCCACTTTTCCCAATTTATTCATTGTTGAGTTTCCGTATAGAACCGAACCATAGTCCAAGATAGAACGTAATAGAGCTCTATAAAAAATTAAAGCAATATTTGGATCTGCTCCCCATTTTGTATTGCAGAAGACTCTAATAATATTTATGCTATTTTCACATCTTCCTGTCAAACTATTAATATGGTTTTTCCATGATAGTTTTTGGTCTAAAGTTATGCCCAGATACTTAACCGATGTCTTATAAGGAATGTTCAAAGGCCCTAGTGCAATGTTATTTTCTGGCTGATAACGTTTTCGGGTGAATGTGCAGAATATGGTTTTGTCTTGTGACATCCTGAATCCATGTGTATCTAACCATTTTTTTATTGCATCTCCAGCTTCTTTAAACCTTTGTATTGTTTGTTCTATTGTTTTCTCTTTGGCCAAGACACAAAAATCATCGGCATATTGTAGAACTCTAATGTTTGGTTCGAAGATATCTACAAAATCCAGAGTGTAAATGTTGAACAGTAATGGGCTTAATATGCTCCCTTGTGGAAGTCCCGTTGAGGATATTCTTACATGGCTCTTTTCACCATTTAATTGCACAGTTATTTCTCTGTTAATGTAAAGGTTTAATATTTTTTCAATTAGATTGTCGGGAATACCTATTGTCTTCATTTTGGTTACAAGGATTTTTAAATTCACTGTGTCATAAGCTCCCTTCAAATCCAAGAATAGGGCAGAAACTGAACTGTTACGGGAAAAGGCAGCTTGAATTTCGGATGTGACAAGAGCTGTGGCTTCTTGAATAGATCGACCACGTCTGAAACCATATTGTTCTTTAGGAAATACTTTGTTCTTCTCAATCCAGTGCTCGAGTCTATTTTTCAAAATTCTTTCAAAGGTCTTCATGACGCATGAGCTCAATGAGATAGGTCGGTAGCTTTCAGGAGATTCTTTGGGTTTGCCAGGTTTAAGGATTGGGACTATTACATATCTTTTCCATTGTTCTGCTACTGCTACTTTATTTGAATATATATTGTTGAAGATGTTTAACAGATGATTTTTTGCATTAATTGGGAGTTCGTAGAGCATGGGATAGTGAATATTATCCATACCTGGTGAAGTATTGGAGTTTTTCTTTAATGCCCTGTCCAATTAAGGAAGTGTGAATATGTTATTCAAAAAATGATTATTTTCCATATTTGGGTGTAATTCCATAGGCTCTTCATTTACCCAGTCGGGGGATGCATTTTTATGGAATTGTTCTGTCCATTCTCCCCATTCCAAAGGATTTGTGTTCGATTGTTTTCTGTTTTTATATTTATTTAGTTTTGACCAGACTACTTCAATTGGTGTGTTTTTATTTAAACTAGTACAGTAATCTCTCCAGCTTTGTCTTTTTGCTTGATTGGTAGTTAGTTTGACTAATGCATCTTGTTTTTGTAGATTTCTAAGATTTTCTATGTTGGGATTTTCTTTGTATTTTCGGAAGTACTCTTTACGCTCTGTAACAGCTTTCTGGCAATCTTCGTTCCACCAGGGCTTACATTTCTTTGGGTTATGCAGACCTGAATGGTTTAATTTTGGAATTGATATATTTGCTGCTTCGTTAATGTCTGAAATCAATTGATCGTAGCTATCTCTTTGCATATATTTTGATTTGTTGTCGATATAACTACTATAGGCAGACCAGTCTGCTCTTCTCACATTCCAAATTCTATTTGTTTTATTTTTAATTGTTTTTCCTTGTGCATTGCTTCTTAATAGGTTGGCAAATGGTTGGATCCCATGGGGTCTTGAACTACTGTCCATTCAAAAAGGTGACTTATGTTTTGGGAACAGAGGGTAATATCTATAGCACTTTTTCTTTGTTCGGGTCTAGTAACCAATGTAGCTTCTCCATTATTCAAAAAAATTAAGTTGGAAGAATTAATTGCCTCCAATAAGTTCCTCCCATCTGTATCTTCTGCTTCTGAGCCCCAAGCTGGGTGATGTGCATTGAAATCTCCACCAATTAGACAAGGCTTTGGAATGGAATTAAAAAAATGTACAAATTCATTCTTACTTATTCTAGATACAGGTTTAATATACAGAGATACAATATATACGTTTTCTATATGACCAAAACCCACACACACAAACTTAGCTTGAATTTTCTCTGTGTAAGGAAGTGGGACATCCTTATAAGAAATATTTGAATTTATTAATACTGCTACTCCCCCCTTGCCGTCATCTCTATCAACTCTTAGACAATTATACCCTGTAAAGTTGTAATAGATATTTTTGTTAAACCAAGTTTCAGATAATAAACCTATACTAATTTTTTTATCGTGTAAAAAATATTCTAGATTATTTTTATTTGCAACTGCAGATCTGCAGTTCCACTGTAGTATGTTGATATTTAACTCCCCGAATTTACCTCTAATTCACAACGTAGCCTATCCTTAACAATATTTATTAAATCTGATTTTTGAAATTGAAAATGATTGTTGTTTAAAGACCTTATAACATCTGTGATGATGTGTACTAGAGAATCTACAATGTCTTCATCAAATTCAGTTCTGATCCCTCCCATATTTTTTTTATATGAGCTCTGACTTAAAATTCCCCCACTTAAATCATGGTTTATGGGTTTAATTATTTCATTTCGTTCTGTTAATAAAGGATTGGGAGATGAAGGTCTAACCCGTTTAGCGGGAGTTTTATGGATAGTATATTTATTTTGTTTCGATGTAGATTGGGAGTTGTTAGTGAAGTTTTCTGGGTTGTAAGTAAGATTTGTTAATGCATTGAAAGAGTTAGCAAGGCTAACGATATTCTGAGAGTTATTTGTATTAACTACAGAATTAGTACCATTATTACTCTTAACCGCACTTGCGTAGGGGAGGGTGGGCCACCATGAGACACGTTCACCATGAGACAATCGTTATTATTTAAAAAAAACGCGGCACATTTTGTCGCTATTCACAGAAACATCAAGTGGCAGGCATGTTAGTCTTATTTCTGTTGCCGAAGAAGCCGCACGTGCGTTCCCGAATTTTTTACCGGCCTCGATTTATTTTCGCCATAGTGAAATTTTTTGTTGCTGTGAGTTCAGTACCTCATCAGTGGTTCCCAATATAGTTCTTTATTGGTCTGAGGTGTTCATTAGAACAGGTGAATATTAATTTCATTGTTTATGTGTATTACTAGTAGATTTTTTCACGTTTTACGAAAATATTGCTGTTTGTAACTAAGACCTACAATGGGCCACAATGAGACATGAATTTCGGGCCACCTTGAGACGTGTCTCATGGTGGCCCATTTGCAACGAGTTTTGTCGAAAAAAAATATTTTGTTCAAGGTATGTCACGAGGACGAAAGAGAAAATCTGAAAAAGGCCTTTTCAGTGCCGAATCAATGAAAAGGGCTGTCCAAGATGTTATTAAACACAAATTAAGCTTAAGGAAGGCAGCGGAGAAAAACAACGTGAAACATCAAACATTGGCGAGATACGTTAGGAAAACAAGAAATAGTGAAGGTAATGAAGAAAATGTATCCTACCGCCCTCATTACGATACCCGGAGAGTGTTTTCCGAAGAACAGGAAACTATTCTGAAGGGTTTCATTATTAAATGTAGCCAAATGTGCTACGGCAGATCTACAAAAGATGTGCGAAAGCTAGCTTATGAACTTGCCATCCATAATAAAATTCAGATCCCATATAGGTGGATAGAGAAGAAATCAGCAGGAGTGGATTGGTTACAGGGGTTTATAAAACGGCATCCAGAATTGAGCATTAGGCAACCTGAAGGCTGCAGCCTTTCTAGAGTTACCTCATTCAACCGCAATAACGTCGAGCAGTTTTTTCGCAATTTAGAAGATGTCATGAAGCGCTACAATGGGTTTGCAAGTGGAACGCGTATTTATAATTTGGACGAGACGGCGACAACCACTGTCCAAAAATCCTCAAGAATTTTAGCAAAAAAGGGAGTCAAGCAAATAAACAAGGTGACCAGTGGAGAACGTGGAATTTTGATTACCACATGCTGCATTATTAGCGCAGCAGGTGAGTAGTTTCATTTGAATAAATCGATTCTTTTTCCTAACCGTAGCTATGTCTCTTCTAGGAGTTTCGTTGCCCCCAGCAATGATTTTTCCGAGGGTCAACTTTAAGCCTCACATGTTACACGGAGCTCCATCAGGAACTTTAGGCCTTGCTACTCCATCGGGATGGATGAATTCTGAGCTTTTCGTATCTGTTATTGAACACTTCATTTTTCATTCTGGCAGTTCAACGTCAAATCCAACTTTATTATTGCTTGATAATCATGAAAGTCATCTTTCAGTTGAAACCCTAAACCTGGCCAAAGACAATGGGGTTGTTATTTTAACACTGCCTCCCCATTGTTCTAACAAATTACAGCCATTGGACGTATCAGTGTTTGGTCCATTTAAAACATATTATAACAGTGCGTTAGACTCCTGGATGATGACAAATCCTGGAATTCCAGTTACACTATTCCAGATTGCCGAATGCGTTGGACATGCCTTTGACAAATCCATGACCCCTAATAACATTAAAGCAGGTTTCAAAAAATGTGGCATTGTGCCATTTGATCGCCACGTTTTTGGAGATGACGATTTTTTAATGAGTAGCGTTACCGACAGAGAGGAGCCTTTAAGAGAAAGCCAACAGGAAGTAACTGTTGGAACACATGCAGGCAATCCAGACACTGGCGTTTTAGAAGCACATGCGAGCAATGCAGACACTGGACTTTCAAATGGAACAGCTGAAAAAAATATTTCAGCAACTACGAATTTTAAAACACCAGAAGAACTATTTGGGTATCCAAAAGCAAAGCCGAGAAAAACATCTAAACCAAGAAAGAGGGGTAAGAGTATGATCGCAACTGATACACCTGAGAAGTTAGAAATAGAAAAGAAGTTTATGGAGAAGAAGCGATCAGAGTCACTTAAAAAGGCCAAAGGAACGAAGAGAACAGTAACAGATTCGCCTGGAGTTAAACCAAATCAAAAAACTTTGTCGTCATCTGAAAGTGACAATAATTCATTTACTTCAGATTCTTCAGACGCAGAATCTTTCAATGATTTAGAAATGAATCAAAGTCAAGAAAATTTGAAACCTGTTGTCAACTCCTACGTTTTGATTGAGTTTCATGACAAAAAGTCTGTTTTCTTTGTGGGTAAAATTATTGAAAAAATTGAGGATGATTTTAAAGTTAGTTTTTTGAGGCATAGTATCAAACAAAAAAACTCCTTTATTTTTCCCGCTGTTGAGGATGTTGCGTATGTAAAGAAAACTGACATGAAATGTTTGCTTACAGCAAATAGTAAAGTGGGCAGCACAAAACGGCAGCAGTCTTTTATAAACTTTGGTGTATCTTTTGATGGCATCGATATCCGTTAGTACCTTTTGATGTTAGAACCTCAGATATATTTTATTTGATTGTTTTTTCCACATAATTGTGTAATATTTTTAGATAAACGTTTGTTTATTGCTTTTTTGTTTTGTTTTTATCTTGTCTCAATGTGGCCCACTTCGTGGGCTACCTTGAGACAAAATCAAATTTTTTAAATTCGACTATAACAGAAACAATTATAATATTGTGTTAATAATTTACTCAAAAAATGTGTGCATTAAGATGAAAGATTATGAAGCATACGTAACTGTAGCAAAAAAATTAAAGTTGCCAATTCTATTCCCAAAAAAGTAAAAATTGTCTCAATGTGGCCCACCCTCCCCTATGTGTTTTTTGGGAACAACTTTATTGCGTCACTATAGCTTATATTTTTCTCAGACATAACTTCTTTTATTCTTTTTTGTCTATCATATTCAGGGCATTTGTCGTATTCGGTTACCAAATGATTACCTCCGCATTGTAAACAATCTTTCAAAGGGATTTGACAAGTATCGGATTTGTGTTCTTGGTGACATTTGCAGCATCTTGGTTTACTACGGCATTGTTTCCCCGGATGTCCGAAGCGGTAACAATTATAACATAATATAACCCTCTGCTTATAAGTCTCCACGTGAGTGATAACTTCATTTAACACAACATATTTGGGTAATGTTTGAGATCTAAAATTTACAATAACACTTTTGGTAGGAACATATTTTACGGAATCATTTTCAATTATTTTTCTTTTTAATCTCGTTACGCTAATCACTGAAAATTTGCAGTGGAAATCGTGAGGTTGAATTCTGCTTTTTAAATAGTTTTCATCATGTTCAATTTCTATATTTCTCAAAATACCCTGACGGTATACCAAATATTTCGGAATATACACTTCCAACTGACTATTTTTAAAGACAGCTGGAGAATTTTCTATTAGATAATTAGCCCATTTTGCTTCTTTAAAATTCACCTTTACCCTATATCTACCTGCTAAATCTATAGTTTTGATTTTATTATCTAATTCCGGCCAATTTTTTAATATCAAGTCTCCAATTTTCATTGCATTTATTCTCGATTTCATATTTATATTTTCTATTATTACTTGATACGGACCTGTATCTGATAGCTCATCGTATTTAATTAGGATTCTTTCTTTTTGTATCGGATTGTTTTTCGGTGATTCGTTTTTATCCTTATTGTCGTTAATTACGATGTTTTTTACCGGACTGGTTTCGTTTGTTTCATTATTATCATTTCCGACATTAATTTTATTTTGTTGTAACTGATTGAAAAACGCTTTCATAGTAATTTCACTTACCTGGCTATTATTTATTTGAATTTTATTTTTATCTACATTACCGGACTGAATCTCAGAACCTGAAGCGCCAACCAAATCACGTTCCATAGCCGATTGATCCCGTTTTTCAAAACCTGTGAACCTGTTTTCACCCGGATCAGGTGGATCACCCTCCTGATGACCACTCATTACACCCTTATTTAGGTATTTTTTTTTAAAAACTACTCAAATTTGGATTTTATCGCACTTGAGTTTATAAACACGTCTTTCATCAATAGTGTATCTTAGGAAACTATGTTTATGTATATTTACAATTGCCAGCAGTTGTTTTTTTAGCATATCCTCTTTAAATGTAATTTATTTATCTAAAAGTTACTGAATTCTTTCCGCTTTTTTTCAATCGGTGGGATGTAATTTCTCACAACTCCTTGAATGATAAGGATTGTTGTCCAAAACAATGACCGAGTTGGGCGGAATTAGAGTTCTCAAAAACATCAGCTTTCATATCTTCGTGATAGTCTCCGGTGTGAATTGACTGAAATGCTAGCAAACCATCTTTCAAAACTACATATGTACTCTCAATATGCGTAATTATCAGTTGTTTTCCTTTTCCACAAGGTGATTTTATTTCTACCGATAAACCATCCAAAAACGCTTAACGGGAACGTATTTTTCCGATAGTGTAACCTTCCTTTAACAATGTCTCTTCCAAATATAGATTTTTCAATTTTCATCGTTTATTGATCGCAAATAATTCCGTCTACAACACACAATTTCATCTTTTTAAATTCAGAGCGACTTTTTGTTTACTTTTTCCCATCTCTTCCAATTTCAGAAATAGTTTTATCTTCTCTCTATGTACACAAAATTTTATCTAAGGTCGGAATTTCATTATTAAAGTAAAATTAATGTACTTTCCTTCTTATAACATGTTTTTCTTCCACGCCTATAGTTATTTTATGCTTTCCTGAGGATTGCTTTGAAGGTATTACTGTACCACAATTTTCCTCGCGTACGAGTCTGTAGGTGGATGGCTTTGCAATCCCGGTAATTTTGAGCACGTTTTATGTTTAAGCGAACTAAATACTTTTAATATAATTATCTCTTCGTTGATGGATAAAGCACATTTAGATATACGTTTAACTAGAGTAAAATCTGAAAGATTTTCCTTTTTCATTACGAAGAATGCAGTTTCTAAGATAATATAATCTGCTTCATATATTAAACAATGTTTCACGTCACAAATACAGGCATTGCCTGTTAACTATCATTGAGACCTGCCTTTTTCAAATAGAGTATAGTAGCTGGCCGTTTTTTTTTCAAATATTGTTCTCTTCTTCATTTAAGCACATTTTTTCACCAACAAGTATGTTAATATTTTTTTCGTAGAAGACTATTAGTAAAATGTATATATGCTACAAGTAAGCAGTATCACTCTTCATATGCATGATAATCAGAAATTGAAGTATTGAAAAGGGCCGCTATTAGGCTTATTTCAGAATGAAATAGGGCTATTGTAGAGAGTAGCATGACGCGACTTCGGAAAAATTTCAATGCAATTTTTCGTTTTGGTGTTCCTAGATGCCAAAATCACCCTCCGTTCCAAGGTTATATATATATATATATATATATATATATATATATATATATATATATATATATATATATATATATATATATATGTATGTATATATATCATCATCATCATCATATGCAGCTTATTCAACCATTTTGTTATGGTGTAGCCTCCCTTTACATATTAATATATTCCACTTCCATGTGGGCCCATTGTTGTCTATTGCTAGCTATGCGGCCCCAAGTTGATCCTGCGAGTTTCTTTATGTCGTAGTCCCATCTTAAGTTAGGGCGTCTTCTTGGTCTTTTCACGCCTCGGGGATATCATTGCGTTATCTTTGTGGTCCATCTATCGTCTGTCCTTCTAGCGAGATGCCCCGCCCATTGCCACTTTAGGGATCTGATTCTATTTATGACATCTATCACTTGGGTCTTTTGTCTGATCCAATCAAGCCTTTTTCTATCTCTCCTTGTTATTCCAAGCATGCATCGTTCCATAGACCTCTGCGTTACCTGGAGTTTTCTAATGATATCAGTTTTCAGGGTCCAGGTTTCACAGCCGTATGTTAATACTGGTAGTACGCACTGATCAAACGCTTTCTTTTTCAAACGGAGTGACATTCTAGACTTGAAGATGATAGAGTTCTGTCCAAATGTTCTCCATGCTAATTTGATTCTTCTGTTTATTTCTGGAAGTAGAGAGCCTGATATGTGTATTAGTTGACCCAGGTATATGTATTCCTCTACTATTTCCAGGGCAGTGTCATTAATTGTTATTTCTTGTGCGTTTATCAGTTCGTTATACATTATCTTGGTCTTACCCAGATTTATTTTAAGGCCTACTTCATTGCTTGCTGCATTCAATTCATTTATTTGTTGTTGCATTTCGCCAGGGTTACTCGCTATCAGGATGATGTCATCAGCAAATCTTAGATGGTTCAAGTATTCTCCATCTATATTCAGACCTGTGTTGTTCCAGCCCAGTTTTCTGAAGATGCTTTCTAGTGTTGCTGTAAATAACTTTGGTGATATTGCGTCTCCTTGTCTAACTCCTCTGCTGGTGGGGAATTCTGGTGTGCCCTCATATCCTAACTCTCGCTTTGGCTTCCCTATATATGTTTGCTAGGGTCTCAATATATGGCTTGTCGACCCCTTGTTCTGTTAGGGCATTTATTACTGCTCTGGGATATATAGAGTCGAATGCTTTCTCAAAGTCGATGAAGGCTAGTGCTAGTGGTTGGTTGTATTCTTTGGTTCGACTGATTACCTCTTTGAGGGTATGGATGTGATCTATTGTACTGAAACCTTTGCGGAATGCAGCCTGTTCTCGTGGTTGGGCCGAGTCTAGTGTATTTTGTATTCTGTTGTGAATGATCTTTGTGAATACCTTGTACGTCACTGGTAGTAGACTTATTGGTCTGTAGTTCTTAATGTCTTCTTTGCTGCCTTTCTTGTGGATCAACACTATAAGGGCGCTGTTCCACTCTTTAGGTATGCTCCTGGACATCAGACAGTTCGTGTATAGTTTGGCAAGGTACTTCCATGTTTTAGCTCCTGCATATTTGAGTATTTCGGTCGTGATGCCGTCATTTCCCCATATATATATATATATATATATATATATATATATATATATATATATATATATATATATATATATATATATATAAAGAAGATGTAGGAACAACAACAAAGAGATTCATGGGTAATTCACGCAAAATAAGGGCTACTGAAATAGAGTGGTAACCGTGGACATGCATGTTTCTGGCTCATTTTGCCTCTTCAGCACGGCATAACCAAATAAGGATGTGAAATTTGGGGGCAAAGATGTTAATAGAAACATGGGAAAACACAAAATAACGGATTTCAGCAGGGAAACCAAACGCTCATTTGTGTCTTCAATTGGAAGATCCCGAGTTTTCAGGACAACAACCAACATCGACACGGAGGCAATATTCCTACATCTTATTTGTTATTTACTATGGGTCGGAAGGTTCATGGCGGGGGAGGGGCTATATGCGCCTCCGTGTCGATGTTGGTTGTTGTCCTGAAAACTCGGGATCTTCCAATTGAAGACACAAATGAGCGTTTGGTTTCCCTGCTGAAATCCATTATTTTGTGTTTTCCCATGTTTCGATTAACATCTTTGCTCCCAAATTTCACACCCTTATTTGGTTATGCCGTGCTGAAGAGGCAAAATGAGCCAGAAACATGCATGTCCACGGTTACCACTCTATTTCAGTAGCCCTTATTTTGCGTGAATTACCCATGAATCTCTTTGTTGTTATATATATATATATATATATATATATGTATGTGTTATAACGGAATTTGTAAGCACGATAGAGGGCGTATTTTTTGCCGGATCGAAACCAAACTCGCTACAAAAATCGTTTGGGCCAAAATATTGGACGAGTTCGTTAATGAGCCAAATCAACCCAGTAAAAACAAAATGGCGGCCTGTCAAAGTTGAAAAAAAATCGTATTTCCTTTGTTTTCCATTTGACGCAAAAAAGTTACTGAGCTTTTTCATTGAACTTAACACGTTCTACAACTTTTGTATTTAACATTTTTCTCTAAATCGTACAATAATACATTTATTTAAGAAAATTCACAAATTATAACGGAATTTGTAAGCACGATAGAGGGCGTATTTTTGGACGGATCGAAACCAAACTCTCTACAAAAATCGGTTAGGCCATAATCTTGAACGAGTTCGTTAATGAGCCAAATCGGCCCAGTAAAAACAAAATGGCGTCCTGTCAAAGTTGAAAAAAAATCGTATTTCCTTTGTTTTTCATTTGACGCAAAAAAAGTTCTAAGCTTTTTTATAGTCCTACGTTTCTACAACTTTTGTATTTAACATTTTTCTCTAAATCGTACATTAAAACTTTTATTTAAGAAAATTCACAAATTTACTAGAAATTTTTTTTTATTTTTTTGTTTTTGATTTGATGCCAGAATGTTACTTTGGTTTTTTGTACATCTCAAAATATTCTACTACTTTTGTATCTAATTTTTTATTTTGGGTTTCATGCAAACATGTTTCTGAAATAAGCCTGTCCAATTGGTCCTGTGCCATTGGTATTTTTTAAAAATAATTTCTGTTGAAAAAATCAATACTCTTAAAAATATGATTGAAAAACTATTAATCATTTTGGATAACTGAGTCTTAATTGCAATATTGATGTAGATACTCTACCATCTTCTTATAAACAGTGGTTGGACTGGGGTATCTAAGTACCTATCTAATTTTCTACACAAATTTTACGCAGAACTACAAAGGTTTCAGCTTCTATCCATATTTGCTCGATTGGATTGAGCTCACAGTGCTAATTCTTCTGATATGGTTTCATATTCTGAATCAGAAATCTTCTGATAGCAGCATTTCTTGGTCACTAATTACTTTTAAATTTTTTTCACAACAGAGGCTTCACAACAGATGCTTTGATTTCTTGATCCACAATTGATACATATTTGTATTTTTGAGTGGCAACTGAAAAAAAATTGAGAATTTTTGTTGCAGGATCATCTATATTTCTTAAGTAAAGCTCTATTTCAGACAGCAAAACGTTTATTAAGAGTTTCATAATATTTTTGTTTTCAGGTATACAATCTGGACAAAAATGCAACTTTGAAAGTATACGAAATTTTCTTGAACGAATTTCGAAGTAATCAAGCATTTCCAACTATCTGCTTTGCTACTGGAACTTGTATAGATCCTTCTGACTCAGGAATATATCCATAGATATGTGAACCATTTAAATAATTATACAAAAGCATTATCAACAAAGATGATCTATTTGTAGATACCATTCAATTAAATTGTTTTTTATAGTCTTATTTATGACCGTTTTTCATTTCGCTTATCACACTGTTAGCTCTAATGTATCAATGTACTGTAGTGGTGATAATTATGCAGTTAGCGGATCTTCAACATATACAGTAAGCTTTAATTTAAATGTAGTTACCAAAGATGCCGATGTCTGCAACTCACTATCAGTTTCCACAATCGATTGTTTTAATTTCTAGTGGAAAGTCCTGGTCTTTATGACACTAAATAAAGTTGATTGCAATGTCTATATTTGCGAATAAATACAGTAAGAAAATATAACTAGACACGCGTCGCGGTTTTAACTCAATTTTGCGGTGTAACATCGATAGATTGATTTGAAGAGATATTTGAAACGGATTGTTCCTCAATGAAACAGTGGCGCACCCAGAGTGATGTTATGGGGGGGGGGGCACACATGACTGCATGCGGATCAAAAATTGTGCCGCAGAGGAATTTTTTTCTGGTCAAGGTCATGTGTATTTCAGAATAACGATAGAATGCTATAACCATACCAAACTTGAAGTTTCTTAAGAAAGGTTTTTTTCAATAAGTGGAGAAGAAGCATTTTAACGACTGAAAAGGATGATGGAGATGAAAAGAATGATGAAGGAGAGATGAGTAAAAATGAGTCAAATATAAAAATATATATATTCAACTTTAATTTTATATATATATATATATATATATATATATATATATATATATTTATAAAACAAAATCAAGCCTTCTTGGTCCATTCTCCTTTAGAACTGCCATCACCTCCTTTGGGTCAACGTGGATTTCCCTATGAACATTCAAATGTGCCAGTCCATTCAGCCTATGTTCACTGGTTGTATTCCTCAAATAGGATTTCAGTCGACGTAATGTCGAGAATGACCTTTCCGGAGAACTGGTCGATACCGGCAGAGTCGCGAATATTTTGAGTAGTATGAAAACATTTGGATATATATCTTGATTACATAAACTCAATGCATCAAGTGCATTTTTTGGTCTTTGTGGATGACTGGTTTTATTAAATTTCTGGTACCACAGACACAGTTCTGCCTCCAGAATATTTCTGCTGACGTCCTGGATATCATGACTATAAAACTCAGCAAGGTCCAAAAATTCCTTATTTTTTGATCCAGAAGGAAAACTTTCTGCAGGTAATAATATCATGAATTTTTTAAGAAGTGACTTATGTTGGGTGAATCGATCTTCTAAGCCAGATAAAAACGAATCAACCCATGGTATGAAAACTGATTTTCGATAATAATCTATAGCACTTTCAGCGGGTACGTTAGCCCGATTGGTTTGCTTCGAGGCCAATCTTGGGATTTTGATTTCAATGTCAAACATATCGGCGATCTGTTTTGCTTCATCGAAAATATTTTTGAACTGCTCTTCAGCATTGTCGCGCACGTATTTGACACTGGAGATTGTTTCTTCGGCATTATCCATCGCAAACGCAAGATCCGAGTTCTCAAGATGGACAATTTTAGATAAAGGAAGACTGTATCCGAGAAGCTTTTCTACAGAGAACAACGAAATGACGAACTGTGACTGCGCCAGAGCACTCAGCAAAACGAACGCACCTGAACTGGATTCCTTATCTTTCCATAAAGATATTTCCTGAAGTGCTGAATGCACGGGTTTTAACAATTGCACCATAACCATGACAGAATCATGCCTTTGAATCCATCTGGTTGGACACATCTGTTTCATCCGGTCTCTGCGAGATTCTGGAAATAATAATTGCACTTGATGTTGCAGCACTTGTTGCCTTTTAGGGGTATTGAAGAAAGTATACACTTTCTCAATAGTCCCCATACAGTTCCTGATAGGCGGTATTCCGGAAGCACTAGAAATGACCAGATTGAGATTATGTGCTGCACAATGTACATAGAGCGCTGTTGGATGATCTTTGGCAATACAAGCTTGGGTCCCCTTTAGATGCCCACTCATATTGGATGCTCCATCATATCCCTGTCCTCTCAAATTTGAAACATCAATATTGCATAATATCAGTCCATTTATGATTGCATCAGCAAGATCTTTTCCACAAGTTGACTTAATGGGCACAAAAGTAAGGAAATTTTCACATATAGTAAATTGATTGTGGCTCGTTCCAATATTTTTAACATAACGGACACAGATTGAACATTGTTCAATGGTTGATATGTCTGTTGTTTCATCGGCTAATATAGAGAAACATTTAGAACTATTCACTTCACTAGCAATTTTTCGTTTTATTATGATGTCACATGCCTCAATTATTTGGTTCTGTATGTTCCAGCTGATGTAAGTAGCATTTCGAGGACATGTTTCGAAACGTTTCTTTAAATTCACATCTCCAGAATCAATCCTAGCTCTCCACAAGGTACGAAAATTCCCCTCATTTTCTTCTGGTTCTACACTGACGTTGAACTCGCCATGGTCCCGGTGTCCCCATAAAGGGAGTCCCTGTCTGCCACACACTATGACAGTCTTTATAATCGGGGCCAATTTCTCCTGGTTTTCTTGGATCTGGCGTGTTCTTACGGAATCAACTTGAGAATCGATTGATTGACTTTCCCCCGCCATTACTGCCAAGAAGTTGTCAGCCTTAATACTTGCAGCACGATGGTATTGGGTTGTCTGGTGTTTCTGAAAACTCTCCAAAGCTTTTTTTCAATTTCGATAAGGATCACTAACAAGATGTCCAGTGATTTGACCTGAATTATGTCCAACTTCTTTTTGGGAAAAATGAAACAATATTTACAGTAAGCACCGTCTTCTGATTTCGAATATATCAGCCACTTATAATTTTCAAGCTAATCATATTGGAATTTCCTAGATTATTTCCAAAAGTTGTACTTGGAAACTCAAATTTTTTTTGTGGTGCCGATAACCCCTGCAGTATTTTTATTTTGTCACCATCATTCAGCTGTTTGTTTTTGTTTCTGAAGGAAGAAATATCAGATTGGTCTGCAACAGTAGTAACAACCACCCCAGAGGTTGATGGCTGAGAATCAATCACAGCATCAATATTTCCACCTTCATCTGAAGTATCCTCGTTTGTCTTTGTCTTTTTCTTTTGAAAAAAATCCAAAAGAGTTTGAGACCTCCGTTTTCCATTCATTTTGATTTTTGATTAACGTCTAGAAAAAATAAGTCAGTAAATGAACATAGAAAATATGACCCATTAAATAGTCTACTTACATTGTTTATGGGTTATACCTTCAAAGCACCGAGATCTTAAAAACAATGCGACGCCCAACAACAATTATTCAGAAACAAAATCGGATGTGCTCATTGTGCTCATAACCATAACGTAGCAGATGATGTAATAATGCCTCATTCCCTAGCGAGGTATCGCAGTCGTAAACTGCGCAAGGGCGGAGTTAAGACAAGATAATGTACAAGTACAGTACATCCCAAAAATATTTACTTAGAAGAAAAGATTTCACGGCTCACGGCAGACGACAGAACATTTATTTTCAATTCGGTTACAAACTGTGAGTACAAACTGTGAGAGAAATATTGGTTGGTCTATAGGAGTTCGGGGGGGACCTGTGCCCCCGTGCCCCCCCCCTGGGTGCGCCACTGCAATGAAAACGTTAGTGACCAAAATTAAAACTAGTCTTGTATCAAAATGTACAAAAAATCAGTATTGAAATTTAATGAAAATAATTTATGAGCGGCGCGCCGAATTTTATGGAAAATAAGAGGGTGGCGCGTATATACCGCCCACCAAAATTTGAATGGTTGTCCAATTTTAGTACTAGGGGAAAGCGAAACTTTTAGAAAATAGAGGAACTAATAAATAAAGTTACCCTGTGTGGTTACAAAACAAGATACAAAAAAAATTAAACAAACAACTAAAGATAAAGAGAAAGTGATTCCGGCAGGGGTATGAGCTTGATAACAGGACGTGTAGGAATGCCAATAGGAGTTTGAAGAACGACAACACGTGAAACATCGTCTTGACCGTACTTCGGTTCAGTAATGCGAGCCAAGAGCCAAGATAAAGGAGAGCTGTTCATACCCTTCAATATTACAATGCCGCCCCTTTTGAGCGGATAAGACAATGAAGTCAACTTACGTTGAATCAAGGTATTAAGGTATTCCCGAGACCAACGACGCCAAAATGATTGTGAAATCTGTGAGATGGTCTTCCAACGGGAGGTTAAAGAGAGTCCTCCGAGAAAGGGATTTAAGGACTTGATAAGAGAGGGACACCAATAAGAAAATAACCTGGACTGAGATACATGGATGCTTCATTGGGGTCTGAGGACAATGAGCATAGAGGTCGACTATTGAGAATAGCTTCGATTCGTGAAAAACAAAATGGAATACTCCTCCGCGGTAAAGGTTATTTTAGCACGCAAGCGATATAACAAATTCTTGACAGATTTGATGGCTGCTTCCCATAGCGTGCCAAAATTAGGAGCAGATGGAGGATTAAGAATCCACTTAATTTCACGCTGCGACAAAATACTCAAGATCGAGATCATGCTGAGTGTGGAGGAAATGATAAACTTCCTGGATGTGCCTGTTGGCACCAGTAAAATTCCGGCCTTGATCGGACAAGATGGAATGAGGAAGACCTCTACGAGCGATAAACCTATCGAGCGCTGCTAAGAAGACGTCAGTAGAAAGTTCGGAAGCAAACTCCGGATGTACAACCTTAGTCGCGGTACAAACAAAAACGCATAGGTAGCCTTTGGTCAGGGTGGTTTTACGGAGACGACAAGCACGAACTTGAAATGGTCCGGCATAATCAACACCTCTGGTAAGAAAGGGTCTACCTGGCTGAACTCGACAAGGGGGTAAATCGGCCATGATTGGCTGAATAGTGGAAGCTCGAAAGCGATGACAAGTGAGGCATTGGTGAATCACTTTACGTATAAGCTGACGTAATGAAAGAATCCAATACTGAACACGGATTAAAGGTTGACACGTGGTGGGTCCAGCGTGCAAAGCGGTTAAATGATAGGGCGTGCATATGAACTTAGAGAGGTGAGCTGGTCGGGACAATAATATTGGATGTTGAAAATTGTAATTTAGGTGAGAGTTTTTGAATCTGGGTGGGCCTGAGGACCCCATGGTCATAAAGAAAGGGGGTCAATTTGCAAAGAGAATTGACTGTCTTAGTGACTCGAAGTTCCTGCAGAACATCAGCAAAATGTTGTGACTGCGTACGCAAGATGATTGTACGTAATGCATCTTGTAATTCAATAACGCTCAAAGTACCTGCGGAGGGAGGTTTAGAATAATTAAGGGATCCACATTTGAAAACGAAACGTCGCATCCAAGCAACAACTCGTTGCATACGTGTGAACCAAGAGAATCGTAGAGAGAATTCTTCAAATTAGGGATCAGGTTGAACAGTGATGAGTGCTAGGGGACTCGGTTTAAACTCTAATAAAGATTCGGAGTTCAAATTGGTACTGCGAGAGAGAATAGGCCATTGCTGGTGGTAATCGGTCAATAGCGGTGGGCCTCGAGTCCATAAGTGAAATATCTTATCTTTAAAAAAATTAGAAGCAGATAACCTACGTGAAGCTATGTCAGCGGGATTGAGAGCAGAAGGATAGTGGGGCCACGTTAAATTAGGAAGTGAGCGACCTACAATATGAGCAACTGATGTGAAACAAAAGTTTTTAGAGTATGGGGGGGAATGTGTAACCATATAAGTACTATTTCAGAATCCGAAAAAAGTCTGATTTCAGATAACGGTTTCGGATACCGGATATGCAAAACCGAATTGATTAGATCAATTAAAAGTACTGCTGCGCAAAGATCAAGTCTAGGAATAGAGACTGCTTTTAATGGGGCAACACAAGTTTAGGCCTTCCACAGAAACGAATGACGCGTGCTAGCGGATTCGGAAAATATGTACACTACTGCAACATAAGCAAGAGACGAGGCATCCGCGAAACCTATCAGGTGTATTTGATCGAAATACCCGTTAGGAATCACGCAACGAGGAAGATTAAATTTGGCGATGCGATCAAGATTATTGATAAGTTGGTTCCAATGTAATGCAATTTCAGAGTTAACTGGTTGATCCCAATCAAGTTTAGCGAGCCATATCTTCTGGATAATAATTTTAAAGGAGATGTAGAGAGGAGACAAAAATCCATTCGTGTCAAAAATTTTAGCTAAAAAGGAAAGCACGTTACGCTTAGTACAAGCCACTTGAAAAGGTTGAACTCTGAATACAAAGCAGTCTTGTAGTGATCCCTAAAAAGACATTAAAGACAAAAGGACATTAACTTAGAAATAATATTTAAATTAAGGTTAATATTAATTATAGTATTTAGGGAGCATTGGTCGGCCACGGTCAATGTCAGTTATTGATGGAAGCACGTTCGTGTTTATATACAAGCATGTACAACTTATAGACGGAAGGTCAGGCATGTAGAAAATCATATCTATTTTGTATTATATTTCCTATAAATTTAGAGTTAACGAACCAGGATAGAAGAGTTGTTATTAATACTTTGAATAAGACGAGTGGTTTTATATTTATGTATTTTAAATGTATTAAACGTCATCCCAGTGATATTTACAGAAGTGATGTTGTTCATTTTATTCCCGCATACAGGTTGCTAGATAAGTGGTTTCCTCCAAGATATAATGCCTTTATGGTAAGCGTCGAGTATACGAGGGACCCTTACTAAGTAACCACCACAGTCTCGAGATGGTTCCCAATTCAAACCTAAAACTTTTAACGAATTGTCCTCATTATTAAAATGTAGAGGAGCTTCTAAACGGCTAGGAGGTAAGTCTCTAAGAAGCTGAGGGTGATTAGATGACCATTTGCGTAGTTCAAACCCTCCAGACGAAAGTAACTGTATTAATTGTAATCTAATGCGGATGCAATGTCGTCCGTACCGGAAATAACATCGCCAATGTAAGTCTGGTTTAATAAGGCTTGTGAAGCTAAAGGAAAACGATGTCCTTCATCTTGAACGAGTTGCTGGAGAACGCGCATGGCAAGAAAAGCGAAGGGAGCTAAGCCATAAGTTACGGTGTTGAGCTCAGCTTCTTGTTCAGGAAGATTGGCTTTGGGTTTCCAGAGGATATGCTGCATGTGACGACCTTGTTCATGTACCAGAATTTGTCGATATATTTGTCGAATGTCGCAGTAAAGACCAATTCGAGATAGTCGAAAATTGAGTAATATGTCCGATACAGCTGACTGTAACTTCGGTCCTTTGATTAGGCAATCATTGATGAAGGAAGAGTCGGGACTAGATGCATTGAAAACTACTCGGATTTTGTTGCCCTGATTTGTAAGTTTAGTTACTACATGATGGGGAATAATATACTGAGTGGATTGCAGAGACTTGGACATGTGTCCTAATTCTAAGTATTCTTGTACAAATTGTTCGTATTTCAATTTTGAGTGATGGAGTCTTATCAAGACGTTTGATAAGTTGAACAAGTGAATAACGAGCAACCTTCTGATTACTAGTTAAGGGGGCCACGATTAGTTTGATCGACAAAGAGACTGAATATCTGTCGTTTTCATTTCGTTTATGAGTGGCGATGAAATGTTGCTCTGCTAAAATGTGGATCTTGTGGTGGGAGATTCGAAATATTTTCAATTTCCCAAAATTTGCTGAGGTCGTGGGAAATCTGACAAGTAGATATCAATGAAGTGATTCGTTGACTTCGATCACGTGCTTGGATAGGACCAATAATTGTCCAACGAAATATGGTGCTGATAGCAACCGGGCCAAAAGAGCTGGGAACAAAAGGTTGAGGTAGTAATAACTGGGAGTAGACGTCAGCACCCAAAAGTTAGTCAATTTTGTATGCGCGATGAAATTCAAGATCAGCCAAAGTTAAATATCGAAAAGCACGAGCAACTTCGGTACTAATGTTAGAAGGAGGTAAATGATCAGTAATATGAGAAACCACTGATGGGTTTATGTCAATATGATTTGGAGAACGTCTGGAGAAAAGTTGGCATTGGATAGTACCGGGATAGGTAGAGAAGGGTCCGCCAATGCCTGACACGGAAACTGACAGATCATGTATCTTTTGACTCAACTGGTTAGATAAACGCTTTGAGATAAAGGAGAGTTGTGATCCGGGGTCAATAACTCCCCGTGCGGGAATGTAACCTTTGCGCTCATCTAAGATTGGTGCACGAAAGGTACCTAAGTGACGGCACAGGCGTTGTGGTCGCACAACTAAACGAGAGCGTAGAAGCAGATGCGGGTTGTTCGACAGAGGAAGTAGATAGTCCAGAAGGAATCGGCGCATGAGTACCGAAAATTATTCCACCTCATTTTTTTCATGCGATCCTCTTTGAATTTCCCTACTGATGATATAAATGCATGTTGCCATGGGGCAACCTAGTGCCATATTGTTTAAACCGAAATTGTTTAAACAATTGGAAGGAATTGTTATTTTTCAACCGGACAATTTTTTTTATATTCTTTATTGAAATACAAATAAAAAAGGTCCTATGACTTTTCACGATAGAGTTAATATTTTTAGAGATATGAATTTTTAAATGTTCGAAAAATCTCAAATTTGGGTACTTTTGACCCATGAAAAATATATTAAAAAAATAAAATATAAATAATAATTTTTTTGAATTCTTTATACAATAGTTAATAATATTCTTAATAGAGATTTAAGAAAATTTCATTGTTTATACCTGTTTTTTAATTGTTAATTTCGCGCGCTCACAAGTATGCGTCGCTACCTTTGAGTATCGCCGTCTCTCTCTGACTCATGCGCTGCATCGGCCTTTATGTGTCCTGAATCATTATTTATCTTAAAAACTATTAGCTTTATCAAGATTGTTAAAGAGAGCAATAGTCCAGGAGGAATCGGCGCATGAGTACCGAAAACTATTCCACCTCAATTTTTTTATGCGATCCTCTTTGAATTGCCCTACTGATGATATAAATGCATGTTGCCATGGGGCAACCTAGTGCCATATTATTTAAACCGAAATTGCTTAAACAATTGGAAGGAATTGTTATTTTTCAACCGGACAATTTTTTTATATTCTTTATTAAAACACAAATAAAAAAGGTCCTATGACGTTCTCCATGTAGGTTGAGTTGTTTGGATAACATGTGATGTAACACACATACACAAATTGCGTTACTCCAGAATTCCGAACTCGATTTAGTACCGGATCGCTTATTCTTCTTCTGAAATTAACTGTCTCGACCCTTACTTTGTGGAATTTACTGATATTAGTGTTTTAAATGCAACTTACTATTTCTAGTTAACTCCACAGTAATTGAAAAATGTTAAAAATTGTAAAAAATTGACAATTGTTTCGATATTATCTAAATATCATCGTCAGAATGATATTTTGATTTTGAATAGTTCAAATGTCCAATTCGGTGTATATCCTTTTTCAAAGACATGCTTCGACTTGCTTATACGTACAATATCGCCGAATTTGAATTTTCGCGGTCCTACAATCTTTAGATGATGAACATAGGTTTTCTTTAAAATAACTTTTTCGTTAGACTTATTGACTTTGGAAGGTTTATACTTGGTAGTTCAATGCTTTGTATTATTGTATTGTAAGTAATAAACATATTTGGTAAGGACTAAAACGACTCCGGGAAGAAACAGCAGAAGACATGCACGTGGCATTACGTCATATATCAAATATGACAGTAGAAAATCTCCAAACAAAAGTAACTATCTTCACCACTGAAAAATATAAAGCAGAAATGGGGAGCGAAACAAAATTTAAAAAAAAGAAAGACCCACATACGGCTTAATAATAAAAGGAGGTGGAAAGACTTACAATGACATATTGGGTCAAGTTTAAAAAATTATGGGAACTACCTGAGCTATCAACGCCGTCAGAACTGTTAGGAGTACCAAGGATAATCATATTCTCATAACTATGGACAAGGATGAAAAAGCGTTGGACAAAGTAGAAGAAGCTATTAAATACATCTCAGAGGGGATGAAGGTTAGAGAACTAGGTAGAAAGGATGAATATAAAACATTGCACGTGAAAGGTATGGACGCTGAAGCAACTAGAGAGAACCTACTGGAAGAACTAACCAATTTCCTTGGAACCTGTGATGAAGAATACAATAGGTTAAGCAAGCTACACCCTCAAGCAGAGACACTTACAGTTAAAAAAGAAGAAGTGGCATAACTTCTACGGGAGGGGCATATACGAGTTGGACTCGTCAGATGCAGAATAGAAAAGAGTCTAAGGATAAGCAGATGCACAAAATGTTGGGAGTATGACCATAAGGCAAATGACTGTAACGGGCCTAGCCACGTAGCACTATGCTATAAATACGGGAAAGAAAATAGTGTAGCTGATCAGTGTAAAAATGCAGAAACATGTCCACTATGTGATAAAACCGGCCACAAAGCAGGAACAACGAAATGTCCAGCCATCAAAAAGGCGCTTAATAGAGCTAGAGTAACGGAAAGAAGAGAAATAAAGTTACTCCGAAACGATACGGCCAAGCAAAATAAGGAAGAGTACGATATAAGAGAAAGCCTAGATGTGGACTACCCCTGTGAAGAATCTCATAGGCTTACTCAAGAAGCAGAACAGACGCAACATGCCATTGACAACACAAACTAAACAATTCGAATTCTACAGGGCAATATAGACAGAGGAAGGGCAGCCATGTACTTGATGTACAAAATAGCTGATGAAAGGCAAGCTGATGTTATACTAATAGCCGAACCTAACAAAAAAACCTCTTGCCGAACACTGGATCGTTGATGACAACATAGATGCGGCCATAAAACTTACAAGAAACGTTAAAGCCAATAACAAAGGTAAAGGTGCAGGTTTTGTATGGGTGGAGACATGTAATACGGTAACGCACAGCCGTTATATATCCCCAAATGTAGAAACAATAAAATTTGTAGATTTCCTAGCAGCCTTAGGAGGAGATACGAAAAGACATAAGAAGCAGATTATAGTAGGCGGCGATTTTAATGTCCTTCCTATGGAATTCAAACACTGAAAACAGGGCGGGGGGGAATTTTATCGGAATGGTTAGCAGAAGAGGATCTCGTCATACATAATCATGGAAATGTATCTACATTTAGAAGAGGAACTAGCGAATCATATATAGACATAACTTTTAGTACAAGTAAGGTTGCCAAACAGGTTGCTAACTGGAAGGTGCGTGAAGAAGAAAATCTGAGGCTGCATCCGTATAATTTGTACGGGCTGAAGGAAGATCGTCAAGAAGAACTCTGACAAAGGTTTCCATCAAGTAATGTATGGCAAATTACCTAAACTCTTAGAAGAATTTGGAAAAATTGTGGGCAATAGAGACAATAAATATATTGACAACTGAAGAGCTGACAAAGGCTATAAAAACCGCTTGCGATAAGACCTTCCACAAGAAACAGGGAAATCCAAAAAGAAGAGCAGTATACTGGTGGACCGAAGAGATAATCGAAAAACGGAAGAAATGCTTGCAAAAAAAGAAGGATGATGTTAAGGGCTAATAAAAGTACAAACGAAGACCAAAAATGCATGCCGAGATCACAGTGGCGGCGCCAGGGGTGGGCGCGGTTGGGCGAGCGGCCAACCTAAATAGTTCTCGCCCAACCTGTTAAATGGATAAAAATAATAGTAAGCCTCATGAATAGAATAAAAGAAAACTTAAAGCATCGCTTTCAATATTGGACCGTACTATAAGAAATATTATTTTGAGCTATACAAAAAATGAATAAGTAAAATATCTATATTATTTTATTTTACTTGTTGCTGTCTATTTGATTTATTGCATTTACGGCATGCTTTGTCTGAAGACGCCCGCTTATCAGTCGGAAGCCTTTTGATGTATCATAAAATAAACACCCGCTTTGTCGGTCCGGTCGGTAGTCAGGGTAGTCTGTACTATGTAGAACTTTTTTTGACACGTGCGGTCGCAATATTGTTGTTACAAATCTCTTGCAAGTGGAAGGGTGCCTAATAAAATAGATGTTATGTATTTCTTTACAATTTCATTTAATCTTTTCTTTTAAAAGAGGTTACTTGTTTTCTCTTTTACTTCCTTGGAATACATATAAATTTAATTTTTGAAAATTTAATTGTCGTTTAAAATGAGTGCTAAACGCATTATCAGTGACTTTTTTAAATCGAAACCAAGTGTTCATAGTGCAAATTTATTAGAAATAAGTGAAACGGTTGATGCTGGAGCAAATGAATGCGAAAGTGACAATATTGCAGAAGACAGCAACATTTATCCTAAAAGAAGGAAAGTACAGGAAGATGACACAGTTCAAGATGATGATTCCTCTTTATTAAGCGGTGATGAAAATGATAGTTCTAAGTCCGACACGTAAGTTTGTTATGTTAGAGAGATTATACTACTTAAGTCATTATTCTTTGATATAGGATGCACGTCAGCGACGCTGACAAAAATCCTACAACTATGAGTGATTTAGCCCAGTCTCTAGATGAACCTCCAAGACAACCGGATTTGCTCAATTTTCCAAAAACAAGATTTGGTCCGAATCTCCGATCTTTTAAATCAGACTTCTATAAAACCTATCCGTGGATTGAATACAGTGTTTTAAAAGATGCTGTATTTTGTTATCCATGTAGATTTTTTTCATTGCATACAAAAGGAACATTTTCATCCAAAACATTCATTTCTGAGGGTTATAAAAACTGGAAAAGAGCTTCAGAAACTAAAACTGGATTTAAATATCATAATAATAGCTTTCAGCACAAAAGTGCTATGTTAGCTTGGAATTCGTATAAAAATATTAAAAGTCAACAGTCAGTAGCAGCTCAAATAAGTACTGCGCATACTGAATTGATTCTACAAAACCGGGAGTACATTAAATCTATTTTACGGTGTATAATTAATTTATCTACCCAGGGTCTTGCTCTTAGAGGACACGACGAGTCCAATACTAGTCAAAATAGAGGTAATTTTTTGGAATTATAAGATTTGATGTCACGTGATAACACCACTATTTCAAAAAGACTACTTAAGGGCCCAAAAAATGCTCGGTATACGCATCACTCAATTCAAAATGACCTTATACATTGTTTAGCCGAACTATCTATAAAACATATTAGTAGCGAAATTAAAGAAGCCCGTTATTTTGCCCTTATGGCTGATGAAACCAAAAACTTAAGTAAAATTGAGCAGTTATCAATTATAGTAAGATATTATTTAAACGGTGTGTTGTACGAGCGGTTTTTGGGCTATGAAGCTGCAGACAAATTAGATGCAACGTCATTGTTCCAGTTTATTAAAAAACGATTAAGTGAATGTGAAATCGACTTAAGTTGTTGCGTGGCACAAACTTATGATGGAGCAAACGTTATGACTGGTAAGGTTAAGGGGGTACAAGCATTGTTAAAAAAAGAAATCCCCCAGGCTATTAACGTACACTGCTTTAATCATGCCTCAAATTTAGTAGTAGTAGATATATGTAAAAACTTGAAAGACTGCAATATTTTTTTTCTGTTCTTGAAAACCTTTATGTTTTTGTTAGTGGCTCTTCCATACATAATACATTTTTAAAAATCCAAAAAGACGTACATCCAGAAGATAAGCCTGTTGAACTAAAAAGACTTGGTGATACGAGGTGGACTTCACATATATCTAGCTGTTTGGCTGTAAAAAAACATTGCCAGCAATATTAATTTTATTAAACCAGTACATAACAGAAAATAATGTTCGCTCTCCAGATGCAAATGGACTTTTAAACAATATTAATTTTACTTTTTTATTCAATTTAGAGGTTTTCTGTGAATTCTTAACAAAAATAAAGAATGTTTCTGATTATCTACAAAGTTTAACATTAGTGGAATCACTAAAACAGTTCTTTGTATCATATAGGCAAGATTGTGAATTTGAAAAGTTATGGAGTGCGACAGTACAAAACGCCTCGGCTAATAATATTAACTTGGATGATGTAAATATTAAAAGATCAAGAACATTGCCTTCTAAATTTAATAATACTATAATTATTCAAAAAATTACCTCACTTAAAGAGGACAGATGTGTTACTGAAAAAAGTGAATTTCAAACTAAATTGTATTATCCTTTTATTGATCGAATCACTTCGGAACTTTGTCGGAGATTTGAAGAAAATAATAGTGTTCTAAAAGGATTTAGTGTTTTAAACCCATCAAGTAATATATTTTTAAATTTAGAGCAATTAACTCCATTAGCTATACATTACGGATGTGACTTGGCATCCGTCGAAACGGAATTAAAGTTACTACCAAGAACCATTGAAAGGTATGAAATTAATCATAATGTTAAAATAAAGACCGTCTCTAATCTTGCAGTTCTTCTGCAGGAATTTAAATTAGTTTTTCACGGACTCAATAAATTGTGTAGAATTACAATAACCGTACCCTCTTCAAGTGCCAGTTGTTAGAGATCGTTTAGTGGCTTAAAAAGAATTAAAGATTATTTAAGGACCACAATGTCACGAGGGAGGCTCACCGATTTAGGAATTTTGTATGTCGAAAAAAATATTATTAAAACATTGGATTTGGATGTAGTTGTAGATATGTTTGTCACTAAACATAACAATAGAAAGATAGCTCTTTTTAAATGTCTAACCGTCTAACGTTTTGCAAATAATGTGTTCCTGTGTAAAATAAACTTTAAAATAGTGCCAGAGTATTTTTTTTATCCCACTTATTAATACTAGTTGAAATTTTACAAATCTGAAATATTTTAATTAGGTACTGCCCACTCTCCAAATTTGTGCTATAATAGTCAACGCAGATATTTGGGGCAAAGGGTATCAAATCGTCACAAATAAGCTTAAGAAAAGCCGCCCTCTGATCATGACCAACGAGGAACAAATCAAGGTAGCGAAAACTCTTTTTCCGGATCAGCAAACGATAGAATGGAATAAAATGCCAGTAAATCCAGCGGAAATATCAAAATTCACAATAGAGGAACTACTACACGCAAACGAACGGTTGAAAGAGAAGAAAGCACCGGGTCCAGACAACATCTCTGTCGAAGTGAAAAAACCATAGTAAAGAGCTACCCAGAAAAGTTCTTGCTGATATTAAACGAGGCACTAGCGAAAGGCCAATTCTCCGAAGACTGGTGCCAATTGAAAAATCTAAAACAAGCCAAAATAGTATAAGTTACAGACCTATTTGACTAATGAACGTCCTGGCTAAACTAATGGAACATCTGATGCTCACAAGGCTCAAATCTGAAATAAAGAGATGGGGAGACCTGGATACCGAATAATATGGATTTAGAGAGCAAAGATCAATAATCGATGCACTAAAAAGGGTCCAGAACATTGCAGACGAAGCATGCCAAAAATAAAATATCGTAGAAAACTTTCCGTACTTATAACGATTGACGTTCAAAATATCTTTAACTCGGCACCGTGGCAAGGAATTATCGATGAACAACCCATCAAAGGGATAAAACCATATATCTATAATATGATAGCTAGCTATCTACACGAAAGGTCCCTATTCGTAGGAATGAACGGCCAGATTAATGTCACATGCGGAGTAACACAAGGTTCAGTAATAGGTCCTACGCTGTGAAACGTCTACTATGACGGAGTACTGAAAAATACCCGTTTCTTGTGGTGTACATCTTATGGGATATGCAGATGACATTGGAATAGTCCTAACGGTAAAAAATCCTGAATCTTTGATGGTAACAGCCAATCGGACTCTAAGAAAAATAAATAAATGAGTGTGTGAGAAAAAACTGAGGCGGGCACCACAAAAAACCGAAGCGGTGCTTCTGGTAGTGGGCAGAAAAGTTAGAAGTATCACAATCGAATTGGATGAAACAATAATTAACAGTCGGGAAAGTCTGAAATACTTAGGTATTTATCTGGATAGAAACATGAGGATGGCGAAACATATACACGAAGTAGCAAAGAAAGCAGAGAAGGATTTGGGCAATATCATCAGGCTGATGCCTAATATAAGCCCAGCGAGGGGAACAGACGTATTCTATGCTCGGTGCTGCAATCTATTATCTCGTATGAATCTTCTATTTGGAAAAGAGCTCTCAACAAAAAGATATATTTAAATAAGATAATCAGCATTCAAAGAAAAACGGCCATCAGAATAATAGGAGCATACAGAACTGCTTTCACAAGATCAGTTCAAACTCTTGCACAAATACCACCAGTCAACATCCTTGTGATGAAATTGGAAGATGAGCATGCTTTTGATAAGCAAAGAGCAGAATCCCTACTGTGCAAAGATGGCAAGAAGGGTGTCGCATGAAGATGCTAACACAGGGACCTGGACAAAGAAACTTATACCGAACATACAACCATGGGTTAACAGGAAACACGGAGAACTCAGTTAACCTGACACAAATGTTGACCGGTAATAGATGTTTCCAAGCATCCCGAAAGCGATTCCACCATACCGAACTACCAACGTGCATATATACTGTGGTGAAGAAGAAGAGACTGCAGAACACACTATATTTATCTGTAGTAGATGGCAGATCGAAAGGCTAAACATGGAAAAGAAAGCAGGAAATATAACGCCAGAGAATGTCATAAGCAAAATGCTAGAAGATCCAAAAAAGTGGGAAGCAGTACAAACATTTACAGCTACCGTATTAAAACAGAAAGAAAACGACGTAACGCAAAGATAAGGTAGAAGGTAATAATACAGAACGTATAGATGCAACAACAACATGATAGACAATGGCAAACATCACAGCCGTCGGAATTGAAGTAATGCTAAATGGCGGTTCCGAATCCGACTAACACTGGCTACCGAGGTGTGGTTTGGTGGCGTAGGCAGCGACTTGGACTACTTAGAACGAACCCTGAGTCCCACACTTCCGGTCGCATAAGAACCGTAGCGCAGGAGTTGAACATGAGTTTCCACACCCGTCAAAAAAAAGAACACGTTTATCTAGTCAAGTTATTCAATTTACAAATATATTTCTTAGCAAATGCGTACTACAAATTCAAAGCAAATTAAAGTAAGTGTTATTATTTCTAAATTTGTTACTGAGTGTTGGGTAAGGAATAATATTTTAATTGTGTAAATAAAACTGAGACGCTCTACTTCTGATTTCTATTCGACGTCAACGTCTACGATGACCTCGATTCGAAAACCAGTCACTTAGTGCCCGACTGGTAAAATAGGTACACTGATGACGAAAGACACGGGAATGTACCGGGTGTCCCAATAAGAATGGCTCTCGGCCATATCTCGGGAACCGTTTATAGTACAGCTTCGGGAAAAAAAATTATAAAAATAGGGACCTCGAGAAAAACCTGGAAAATATTTACAGATTTGTAGGTCCACCGCCAGAGGGCGTAATTAAATACCAAAAATTATAAAATGAATAATTTACAAATTTTCCCTAATTAAGATGCATTCAAACTATGATTATCGTATTCTTCAAGAAATTCAGCGTATTTTTGATTTTACAAGTTTTAGTCTATCTCTTCAAATAAGAGGTGGGGGGAAGCGGGAACTTTATTATGAAAAAACGCCTGTAATTCCAGTTCTACTTAACCTATCTATGCAAACTTAGTCTTTTTGAAGAGAGCTCCTTTTTACCAATGTAAGAGTTATAATTTCGAAACAACCGAATGAGTAACGTATACGCTAGAGGGCGCTATTTATTTATTTTTTTAAATCTAGCTATCCTTGAAAACTGTTGAATGGAAACATGCAGTTTTAATTAAGGAATATAAAAGTAGACCAAATTAGCAACAGAAAAGCGAAAACCGCATGTCGATATCTTTTTCGTATTACGAGATATCCCAAGAAATGTGTAAATTTTAAGCATTTTCCTTTAAACATCAATTACTCCGGTTTGACTGAACGGATTTTAACATTTTTTGTCTCCTCAAAATTGTCTTTCCTTGTTCTATTAATATTAGGTCCAATTATTATGTCAATATTACTTATGCTGTCAGCGGGAAACTGCGTTGTGGAAGTTAAAATGGAAATATATAGAAACAAGTAGTGGGCCATGAAAAAAACAAAACAAAAAGATATGTCTTGTGTCAAATTAATAAACCTAGTAATTTGTTCATTTACGTACCATTGCGATTTGTGTGCATTAAATTCGATATAAAATTTACTTAAAAGTTGTATCTAAGATGATTCTTACAAACGAAGAAGCATTTGATATGATACACATTTACTTTGAATGTATGAGAAATGCAACTGTTGCGGCTAGGATATATGCCATACAATATCCCCAAAGTCGTCATCCCGGTAGCAGAGTTTTTCGTCGACTCATAAACCGTTTAAGAACGACTGGAAATGTAAATCTTCCTGTATTTAGAAGACGCGGCAGAGGTCGTTCAGAGGAAAACACAATAAATGTTTTGGCATATGTGCAATTTAATCCGCATTTAAGTATTAGAGCAATACGTAGAGACTTGGGAATAAGCAGAACCACCGTTCAACGTATTTTGACAGGACACAGGTAAATTATGATGTAAAAAGATATGTTTGTTAAACAAAATATACCCGCATATTATTTGTGAGCATGGTTATATGTTAACATAATAATTTATTTATCATACCGGAAAGATATTTAATAGGACATTATATTTCTTTTAGATTTCATCCATAACATATAGTACTGCATCAACAATTGGTTGATCGTGATTACGACAGAAGGTTGGATTATTGCAACTGGTTACTACATATGGTATATGACGATGACCCTCAATTACTGTCACGTATTTTGTAGTCAGACGAAGCTATATTTAGTAGTGATGGTGTACGGTTAACCGGCATCATATGCACTATATTGGTCACAGAATAAACCACGCTGGATGGAAGAAGTTCAGTATCAGGGGCGATGGTCGGTGAATATATGGTGTGGTATTGTAGATGGTCACATAATTGGACCTTTTATTTTTGACAACGCAATTAACGGGGAACGATAATTTTATAAGGGATGAATTACCACTTCTTCTAGAAGATATATCACTAGCAACTCGTTGCTAGTGATACATCTTTTCAGCACGATGGGTGTCCGGCGCATTTCTCCAGACAAGCTAAAGAATTTTTAGATAATGCTTACCCTGATAGGTGGATAGGACGTGGACGCCTATTTTTTTGGCTAGCCAGGTCACCAGACTTAACCGTCTTAGATTTCTATCTCTGGGGCCGGATTTAAGACCTTGTTTGTGCAATTGGACCCGCTACTAGAGTTAACATGATCGAAAGAATACGAAACGCCATTAAGAGTATTTCGAGAGCAGAAATTGAGACTGCTGTTCAATCTACTCGTCAAAGAATAAACGCTTGTATCGAAATTGATGGGCGACAATTTGAACTTTTAGGTCGTCACTAGGGAGGTACCTTAAGTTATATTTCCATTTTAACTTCCACAACGCAGTTTCCCGCTGACAGCATAAGTAATATTGACATAATAATTGGACCTAATATTAATAGAACAAGGAAAGACAATTTTGATGAGTCAAAAAATGTTAAAATCCGTTCAGTCAAACCGGAGTAATTTATGTTTAAAGGAAAATGCTTAAAATTTACACATTTCTTAGGATATCTCGTAATACGAAAAAGATATCGACATGCGGTTTTCGCTATTCTGTTGCTAAATTGGTCTACTTTTATATCCCTTAATTAAAACTGCATGTTTCCATTCAACATTTTTCAAGGATAGCTAGATTTAAAAAAATAAATAAATAGCGCCCTCTAGCGTATACGTTACTCATTAGGTTGTTTCGAAATTATAACTCTTACATTGGTAGAAAGGAGCTCTCTTCAAAAAGACTAAGTTTGCATAGATAGGTTAAGTAGAACTGGAATTACAGGCGTTTTTTCATAATAAAGTTCCCGTTTCCTCCCACCTCTTATTTGAAGAGATATACTAAAACTTGTAAAATCAAACATACGCTGAATTTCTTGAAGAATACGATAATCATATTTTAAATACATCTTAATTAGGCAAAATTTGTAAATTATTGATTTTATAATTTTTGGTATTTAATTACGCCCTCTGGCGGTGGACCTAGAACTCTGTATATAATTTCCAGGTTTTTCTCGAGGTCACTTTTTTTATTAATTTTTTTTCCCGAAGCTGTACTATAAACGGTTCCCGAGATATGGCCGAGAGCCATTCTTATTGGGACACCCGGTACTAAGTCCCCTTCGAATCCGCACAACTAATGATTATCAAGTTCGGAACATTGAAAGTCTTCAAGATGTGGTCCTAGAAGAGTTTGCAGAGCAATTCGCTGAGGAAAAATAATCAATGAGGAGAATAGGGAACAGTAGATGAAGAGAAGAAGCTGAGTTACTTAAGGTCACATCAGCCGTGTCTCCAAATATGAAACTCTCCTTGTGATATGAGCAACTTCATAATAGTTCTTTGGATTTGGGATATAAAATTTGTTGGACGATTTCCAGATAAAAAACTTTTAAATGCTTGTTGTGTATTTAATTTGTATCCTAGGAATATTTTGAACATAAATAGGTTGGCATTAAATTTCAATAATATTATCGGGTTCAATTAATATTAATTTTAATCGAGAGATATGAGTAATCAATTTAATAATATACTTAGTATATGTACGAACCTCGTAATCTAGTATTTACATTTGAAATACAATAGAGTTGAATATAATGTTAGATACTCAATTTATTATCTAAACAAGATATAATTGTTTTAGTAAGTTTCTTATATAAAATAATCATCGAACAAATATTAAATCTGTCCCCAAAAGATTATTCTTTAGTTGAATATTTTTGATCTGTCCCCAGTTTCTTTTAAAGTCGAATTAAATTTGCCGCGAATTCGAGTCCATGCTAAATCCATGCGCTCATAGCAATCGAAAATATATTGAAAGGCAACCAAAAATACACTAATGTTGCAGAAGTAGCAAAGATCCGGCATTGTATCTGTCTGGTATTGTGACGTTTATTGGAAAAACACAATAAAATTCTTTAAATTTCCAAATAAAAGTGTGTTATGTGATTAAAATAATACTTTGTGAAATCGTTTCATTATTTATTGTGCTCCACCCATTCTAATCCGGTGAGTATCCTTTAAAATAATTTTGTCAATGGAGACTGCTGTCAAAACGGAATTTCTGGGAAAATTTAGTGCAATATTAAATAAAATGATGATGACATTAGATGCTAATTATTTTTACTTCATAAAGTAATTGTTGTGAATCAGAGCAAATTGTAGCGCAGGTACATCCCTTTTTTAGTTTTATATCAGTATAAGTACATGACCGCACATATTGATTTTTGTTAACAATGCACCTACCCATTTCTAAATGGCCCTACATCCTGTTTGATATTTAAGATACATTCTAGTAATTAATTTTAATATTCGAGTATTCATTTTTAATTATAAGAAATATAAGTTCTGTAGAAATTTTCAAATCCTACTAAGTTACTGGAGGCAGTAATGATCAATGTATATATTAGTCCATGGGAAAATCCCACTATTATCATCAGAAGTCTATAAAGAATATCTTAAACAAATTTGATGCACAATTTTCAGTTCTCATGTGATGTAATTAAAAATAAATAAATTGAAATCTTGATATTATGTGATCAGTTCACACACTTTGAAATGCCCTAGAAAAAACTAAAAACCAGTAAAATTATAATCATAGTGAATACTACATCAATATAACCTTAATTAAATTACTGATTTTGAATGTGTGCAATGATTTAAGTTTCCTATTCATACCACATGTTATTTTATTTTAATCTTGTTAACATTTCCAGTCCTTCATAATTTTGTTTCTTCATTTATGGATGTCAACTTGCCTACTTTCGAAAAGTTAGGGAGTACACCCACCTGAATAGAAAATTACTATATACCTATTTGTTACTTGTGTCTCTAAGTAGCTGTTCACTCATTTGGTGTGATTATGTGTTATTCAGTAAATAAATGTGAGGTGCTCAGTATATATTAGTTGTTCTTACAGATAATCTCCAAAATTTGTTTATTTAATATTGTTAATTGAAACACAGATATAGCAAGCACAACATTTAAAAATAAAAGAGAACCCAAGACAATGTGGATCATACCAGGAATAAATGATGGTAACCAAATAGACCACACACTTATCTAAAAAAAATAGCTCAAAATAGTACACGAAGTTAGATCATTCCGAGAAACGAATGCAGACACTGATCATATTGTTAGTAGCAAAAATAAATATGGAAGTGATTGAAAAGAAAACAAAGCAGAGGAGAAGGTGGAATATGGAGTGCATACAGGTTTCAGGATTTGCTTATATACTAGCAATATATTGTATATAGACAGAGTGGAATTTCGTCTAAGTATTCAATACATTTTTCAAAATTTGAGCCCTAATTCTTCTCTTTTCTTTTTGGCATGGGGTTTCCAGTGTAGCCCCACATCTAATGTAATACCTAACTATTTGGCTGTGTTGGCATAAGATACCTGAGCATTATTGAATCTAATTGGCACTGATTGGCCTCTTTTGTTAGTAAAAATCTTTTAGTCCAGATTTGAATCTGGTTCATGGTTGTTTGTAATTTGGCTGTAGCTTCGTCATGACTATTTCCGACTGCTAAGATGGCTGTGTCATCAGCGAAAGTGGCTATAGTGTTATGCTCTAAATCAGGGATGTCACTAGTATATAGAAGATATAGGACTGGTCCTAATACACTTCCCTGTGGCACTCCCGCTTTGATTTCTCTGAGTTCGGAATAAGCTTCTTCTGATATGTAAGAAATTAGAAGTTGTGAGTACTGTTTTGGCAGGAGATGTCTCATTTTGTACTCGAGTCCGTCGTGCCATACTTTGTCGAAAGCCTGTGCTACATCTAGGAAGATTGTAGAACAGACCTTTCTTTCTTTTAGCATTTTTTCTATGATGTTGGTTATTCTGTGGACCTGGTCTATCGTTGAATTGCTTTCACGAAATCCAAACTGGTGATCAGGTATTAGCTTCCTTTACTCTTTTATTGGTTTTAGTCTTTTCAGTAGAAGTTTTTCAAATAATTTTGATATTACCGGTAATAGTGAGATCGGTCGGTAAAATGAAGCTTCTTCAGGCTTTTTGCCTGGTTTGGGTATCATAATCACCTCTGCAACTTTCCACATCCTGGGTACATACTCTAGTCTAAAAGCAGCATTTATTAGGTGTGTCAGTTTTATTATGGTTTTCTGGGGTAATTGTTTCAGGATTTTTTCTGTTATCAAGTCAAATCCTTGGGCTTTCTTTGGATTTATATTTTCTTTAATCCTTAGCTGCTTCTTTTGTTGTGGCAGGTCTTATTGCTAACTCTTCTTGGTCATAATTCTCTCTTGCTATTTCTTCACCTTCGTTTGGTTGAAATATATTTTCTAAGTGATTCGCGAATCTTCTTGCTTTTTGTATGTTATCTCTTGCCCAGATGCCATCCTCGTTTCTGATTGGTGGGTTCTGCAGGAATATTCTCTGTTGCTGTCATTTGTCAATTCGCAGAGGTAAGCACTAATAGATTCATTTTTGATTTTTTGGATTTCTCTCTTAAGATTCTGTGGGGCATTATTCAGCATAGTTTTGTTGGCGGGTACTCAGATTGCTGCCATTTGCATCTTAGTTTTCTCTTTTCGGTAAGTAGTTTTCTAATTTCTCTTGGAATAATTATTTCCGTTTCTTCTCACTATTGTGCTCGAGGTGTTATTCCATGCAGCTTGCTGTATAATCTTGTTAAATTTTTGTACTTTTTCGCCTATCTATTTACTTGCCATTATAATTGAGGAAGAAATAAAACTATAATAAAAGTATTTTTTTACGTGGTGTACTAATTTTATTGTATTTTAATAAGGATTTTGTTATTTCCATTCCCATAATTTTTTTGAGATAGTGTACTGGCCTATGGTCTTTTCTGGGGGGTTTTAACAACAAGTAATCGAGAACTCGTACCTCGAGGCTCGGCCATTTTGATAATTAGCAGAATCACCAGGTGTGTGTAAGGAACTTTCGATTTCTTTTGGAATTTTGTATCCATCTGTAGTTCTTCTTGGTGTTGCAAGAGGCCATTGGCGTTCCATTCTAAGATTCTAAGGCTGTCTGTCATTATTAAGTCTTTTGGGGATAGCTCCTTTATTGCTATATTCATGAAATGATATGTGTTGCCAAATTAGGTTGACACAAAATATTTTAATGTTGATTTAATATCTATTTACTTGCCATTATAATTGAGGAAGAAATAAAACTATAATAAAAGTATTTTTTTACGTGGTGTACTAATTTTATTGTATTTTAATAAGGATTTTGTTATTTCCATTCCCATAATTTTTAGTTTGAGATAGTGTACTGGCCTATGTTCTTTTCTGGGGGGTTTTAAAAACAAGTAATCGAGAACTCGTACCTCGAGGCCCGGCCATTTTGATAATTAGCAGAATCACCAGGTGTGTGTAAGGAACTTTCGATTTCTTTTGGAATTTTGTATCCATCTGTAGTTCTTCTTGGTGTTGCACGAGGCCATTGGCATTCCATTCTAAGATTCTAAGGCTGTCTGTCATTATTAGGTCTTTTGGGGATAGCTCCTTTATTGCTATATTCATTAAATGATATGTGTTGCCAAATTAGGTTGACACAAAATATTTTAATGTTGATTTAATATCTATTTACTTGCCATTATAATTGAGGAAGAAATAAAACTATAATAAAAGTATTTTTTTACGTGGTGTACTAATTTTATTGTATTTTAATAAGGATTTTGTTATTTCCATTCCCATAATTTTTAGTTTGAGATAGTGTACTGGCCTATGTTCTTTTCTGGGGGGTTTTAAAAACAAGTAATCGAGAACTCGTACCTCGAGGCCCGGCCATTTTGATAATTAGCAGAATCACCAGGTGTGTGTAAGGAACTTTCGATTTCTTTTGGAATTTTGTATCCATCTGTAGTTCTTCTTGGTGTTGCACGAGGCCATTGGCATTCCATTCTAAGATTCTAAGGCTGTCTGTCATTATTAAGTCTTTTGGGGATAGCTCCTTTATTGCTATATTCATTAAATGATATGTGTTGCCAAATTAGGTTGACACAAAATATTTTAATGTTGATTTAATATCTATTTACTTGCCATTATAATTGAGGAAGAAATAAAACTATAATAAAAGTATTTTTTACGTGGTGTACTAATTTTATTGTATTTTAATAAGGATTTTGTTATTTCCATTCCCATAATTTTTAGTTTGAGATAGTGTACTGGCCTATGTTCTTTTCTGGGGAGTTTTAAAAACAAGTAATCGAGAACTCGTACCTCGAGGCTCGGCCATTTTGATAATTAGCAGAATCACCAGGTGTGTGTAAGGAACTTTCGATTTCTTTTGGAATTTTGTATCCATCTGTAGTTCTTCTTGGTGTTGCACGAAGCCATTGGCATTCCATTCTAAGATTCTAAGGCTGTCTGTCATTATTAAGTCTTTTGGGGATAGCTCCTTTATTGCTATATTCATTAAATGATATGTGTTGCCAAATTAGGTTGACACAAAATATTTTAATGTTGATTTAATATCTATTTACTTGCCATTATAATTGAGGAAGAAATAAAACTATAATAAAAGTATTTTTTACGTGGTGTACTAATTTTATTGTATTTTAATAAGGATTTTGTTATTTCCATTCCCATAATTTTTAGTTTGAGATAGTGTACTGGCCTATGTTCTTTTCTGGGGAGTTTTAAAAACAAGTAATCGAGAACTCGTACCTCGAGGCTCGGCCATTTTGATAATTAGCAGAATCACCAGGTGTGTGTAAGGAACTTTCGATTTCTTTTGGAATTTTGTATCCATCTGTAGTTCTTCTTGGTGTTGCAAGAGGCCATTGGCGTTCCATTCTAAGATTCTAAGGCTGTCTGTCATTATTAAGTCTTTTGGGGATAGCTCCTTTATTGCTATATTTCAGTCTGGTAATTCGTTCGTCCAGGATTGTTAGTTTCTCCAAGATTTGTTGGAGAGTTTGTTCAATAGTTGTACTGTTTTGAATTTTCTTTTCTTCAGTTTTGTTCTTTACTGCATTACTGAAAGGTTTTCTATTTTCTATATTATTTATTTCAATCCTGTTTTGGGGTTTTTCAGGTCCTACTGCTGGTGGCAGGTTTCTGTGATTTTCTCTTTGTGGCTGATTAGGTCTTTCTGCCTTTTTTAAATTTTTGTTTTTCAATTTTTGCATCTCTTTGGCTACCACGCACCCTCTATAATTGGCTGGGTGCCCTTCACCGCAGTGAATGCATTTTGGCTGAGCGTTTTTGGGTTGAGTACATTCACTCGTCAGGTGTTTGTTTACACATCTTACGCAGCATGGTTCTTGACAGCGTTTGCATTGAGGTACTAGTTTGGATTTTCTTAGGAGTAGAATTTGTACTTTTATTCCCATTATATCCCTTATTTCATATATTTTGTTTACATTTTCATCATGTCTGAAGACTAGCATTTTGTATTGTAATTTAGGGATGGCTTCAATAAGTTTGTACCCCCTCTTTCTTAAGTCCTTGACTATTTCTTCTGGCTTGCAAGTATGATGCATCTTATTAACAATTACCTATATTGGTCTATTTTGTTTATTTTCATATGAATGCCATGAGTAATTGCGTTCATTCAACATATTGCTAAGTCTCCTGTAGTTATCTATGCTTTCTACATTGATCTTAGCATTTTTATAGCTAATATTTTAATTTGGAACTTGTTGACAGTTGTTTCTACTAGTTGATGACAGCTTTGTTTTCAAGTTAAAACTTTACTTTTTTAAAAATTATTTAATTACAATAATTACACTTTATTAATATTTATTGAAGTTAACAATATGAAGTCTATAATTCCCACAATAATAATATAAGCAGTAATTGTATCTCTGATCACAGCTTGCCAAGACCAGGCATCAGTAACAAACTACATGAAAGCATTAATCATGAAAAATGGCAAAGCATATAAACCGGGGGTGCTCAAACGGTCGATCGCGAAAGCGTTTAGAGTCGATTTCGAGAAATATTGGCTGAAATCGATCGATTCACAATTTTGTTTAATGACGACATAATTGAAGTTAAATCACAGCTAAGCCAGAATAACCCCCTCATAACTTTATTTATCATATAGAAATAACCTCCCCTTAGCGGTCAAAGGCGGATTTATCAAAGGAACGCGCGGCATTTGTGAAAGAAAAAATATCAGATATCATGGAATGCACTCACTTTTTTGCAGTTCGGCGAATCCAGTGATATGACAGATACAGCTCAGCTGTGCATTTTAATTCAAATGGTATTTAATGCCATGTCTGCTAAAAAAATAATTTTTTACAATGTTTCCTCTGAAAGGCAAAACCTGTGGAGAAGATATATACGATGGTTTCTTAAATTTTGTGACAAGTTACAAGCTATCAATCTATAAACTAATCGCATTACAACAGATGCAGCACTTGCCATTACTGGAATCAAAAATGGTTTCATTGCATTGTGTCAAGTTAATCATGATTTCCCTTCGTTTTTTTCATTCCATTGCATCCATCAACAAGTTTTGTGTTCAAAAGTTCTAAACATGGAGGAGGTTATGAATTTGATCCGTGCACGAAGGCTCTTCAAATTGCAGTTGGAAGATAGTGATTCTGCTGAACACACTGATTTAGGTCTTTAACTTGGAGCTGTAAGGTAAACAAAAAACTACTATCAAGAAGATGAGCGCAATTTACGCATTCAAAAGTAAATTGCAACTATCGGTAGATCAACTGAAAAATAAGGATCAGAAATATTTTTCTTCTATTAAAGCGAGAATTTCTTAGTTGAATTTTGATATTTATTAGAGAGAATTAACAAATATTTTGAATGAATTTGAAGACGTTTTTATGATTTTAGTAAATTGACAAATTACACAATTTTTAAGAGTTCTCCTTTTTCTTGTAAAAACATTGAGAAAACTGCTACAGAAATAGAAAGTCAATTTTAATGGACTCATCTTTTGTTGAAAATGACGTGCAGATTATCTCAGATGTACATCTCAAAGCCATAGTGTCTGATACAAAATTTGGTCTTTTATATCTTGAGATATATATCCGAATTTACGGCAAAATACCCTTCAGTTCACAGCAATGTTTGCATCAACTTATTTGTGTGAAATGAAAATAATTAAGTCAAAATATAGCAATCGACTAACTATCGACTAATAATTATGTACCATCTTATGAAAAGTACTCTGAGGACATGTAGTGCCATGCATCAACTTCCAAAAATTGGTATCTGTTTAGTAACTAAAACATCATGTAAAAACCATTAAAACCGCATTTTTGCGTATGGGTTTTTTCACTACCTGTTTAAGAGTAGTCTGACTTACACTACACCTATGACCTACATGCGCTATGAAACACCCTACATACAGTAAAATCCTGCATTATACATTCTTGCAGTACCTACAGAGTCGATCGCTTATAGTCCAACTATATTGAGGTAGATCGCCAGCAGTTCAAGTCTGAGCACCCCTGATGTAGACTTTGTCATTTAGTATCTTGCTGTCCTATCTTGGCCAAAAAATCATACTTGGACAGACATAATATCGTGGCAAGAACATATGCAAGCACTTTAACATCGAAATGAAAGAGAAATGGTACGAGCATGAACTAAACCAGGTAATTGACTCATCACACGTAACTACTATATCATCATCATCACGTAGCGCTACAACCCTGGGTGGGTCTTGGCTGACTGTACAACTTTTTTCCAATTTGTTCGGTCTTCCATCAACCTAGGGTCAAATGGAATGTTCATTTTCCGGAGATCTGCTTGGATGTTATCTCTCCATCGCATTCTGGGACGTCCGAGTGGTCTTTTGCCTGTGGGAATCTCCTCCCATACCAGTTTTACAAGTCTTTCGTTATTCAGTCTGTGCACGTGGCCTGCCCATCTTAGTCGCTGTGATTTAATTTCTTGGACAATATCGGCATCGTTGTAGAGTGCTTTTAATTCGATATTGGTTCTGATCTTATACTGGTTTGTGGTGATGTCATGGTGAGGTCCGAAAATTTTTCTAAGTATTTTTCGTTCAAAGCGTCTGAGCTTTTCTTCGTTTGCTTTGGTCATGGTCCACGTTTCGCATCCGTATGTTATTACAGGTCTGACGATGGATTTATAGATTTTGATCTTTGAACTTCTTGTGAGATTTTTTGATTTTATGAGCTTATTCAGTGCAAATAGACAGCGGTTTGCAGATTGGATTCTGTCTTTTATTTCTTCGGTAACATCGTTGTCCGCTGTGATTACGGCCCCCAGATACTTAAAACGTTGTACTCTTTCGAAATTAAAGGTGTTGATCGTCACATTTTGTCCTATTCTGTCTCTTTGTGTCGTTCTATTTATACACATATATTTCGTCTTCTCTTCACTAATCTTCAGCCCTACTTCACTTGTTGCTCTTTCCACCTTGTTGAAAATGTCTTTCGTGGATAGGATGGAGTCTCCAACGAGATCTATGTCATCTGCATATGCAAGTAACAGCTTGGGACCTTGAACCGATAGCAATTCATCTATAAGATGCCCTGAACAATATTCAGTTATAGAATTGGTCACTTTTATAGACTCTGGAGGCTGCATCGTGCTAACAAACTGAAAATTCACGAAAAATGACAAAAAATTGGTACTTCAAGTACTATAGCTCAAGTTGTAGTTGCTTTAGTGAGCTGAATATAGAGTTTATCTTTGAGACGCTCTGAATAATATCCAATCATAAAATCGGTCACTTGTATATACTCCCGAGGCGGTGTTGTGCTAACAAACTGAAATTTCTCCAAAAATGACTAAAATGTCGCACTTAGTACTATTGCACCTGTTGTACTGGCTCTGGTAAGCTGAAAATCAATAGGGTTCATCTGTGAGATATCCTGAATAATATTCAATCATAAAATTGGTGACTTGTTGCACTCCGGAGGCTATATTGTGCTAACAAATTGAAATTTCTCAAAAAATTACAAAAATATCGTACTTCAAGTACCATAGCACCCGCTGTACTAGCTCTGGTTAGATAAAAATCAATAGGGATAATCTGTGAGATGTCCTGATCAATATTCAATCATAAAATTGGCGACTTGTTGCACTCCGGAGGCTGTATCATGCTAACAAGACATGTAACGAAAAGTGGCCGACGACGACGACATACAGGATTTTTTTATAAAAACCGATTATTCGTGTTGTTCTTGATGAAAAACGTGAAAATAACTCATACAAGTTTTCAAAATTCCAACTTTTTTGGGGTAAACCAATACTTTTCTTGCATATTAGATAGGTTGGGTGGAAAAGTAATAATCACACTAGCCCCAAAATTTATAGAACCAAAACAAGGATTTAAACAGAATACAGTTTATATTAAAAAATCAAACAAAATTAAAATACCTACATATACAGGGTGTCCCGGGACTAATGGGAAAAAAGTCAGGAGCGTATAATCTGAGCCAAAATAATGTTAGTACTTCATATAAACTTTTTCTATGGAGGCCCTTGTTTTCGAGTTATAGGCCTCCAAAGTATCAATTTTGAATTTGGTTTTTATTTTTATTTTTTGTACTAGTTATTTGATCTTTATCAAATTTACGGCAAAGCTATAATGTACGTGTATGTTTATTTTGGAAAGGTAAACAGATTTACAGTACTGCCTTGAAGCTAGGGACAGACTACTCGCAATGGTTAGTGATCCAAAAAATTTGCAGGGATGGCACACCCTGTATGAAATCATCGAAATTGACTTCCCCACACATCAAGCTAACGAAAAAGTACTCTTGTTAGAATTCGATAAAATAAGCCGTTTGGATAATATTTACAGTTTTATTAATGCACTACGTACAAATCTACCTGACTTTTAATCAAAATTACGAACATAACATTATTAAACCATTAAGAAAACCTCAAAAAACACAAGTTATAAAACATTAGACTAATACTAATTCCTAAACAACAACAAAAACTAACGTTATTCTAATAAATGTTCAAAATGAGCTCCTCCCACTTCCACGCACATTCTAAGTCTACGAAGGTTGTTTCTTTGCACTTGAATGAGCAATCCCACATTATTTCTAATAACATTGCAGTGTAACACAATTCTGTCTATTAAATCTTGTCTTGTTTGCACAGGTGTTGCGTATACCTTACTTTTGAGATAACCCTAGAGAAAGAAATCCATAGGATTAACGTCTCCTGATCGCGGTGGCCATTGAAAAGGGCCTCCACGACCAATCCATCTATTAGGAAACCTTGTGTGTAAATGCTGTCGTACATCTAAACTGAAATGAGGAGGGCCCCATCATGCATGAACCATAAATTCCTACGAGTTTGTAGTAGCACATCATCAAACAGGTTCCATAACTAATTTTGCAAAAACTCCAAATATCTCTGACCAGTCAAAGTACCGTCAATAAAGTATATGGCTCTATCAAATGATTGCCAACTATTCCTGCCCAAATATTAACCATGAATCTATGCTGGCTCCTAGTTTGGATAATGTCATGTGGATTCACATCATCCCATAAATGCATATTATGAGTTTTTAAATGAAACTCAAGGTCTCTAGTTAATTCCACAATATAATACAAGTTGTATTATATTGTGCAATTAACTAGAGACCTTGAGTTTCATTTAAAAACACTAATATGAGCATATTCCACGAAGTAAGGGTCGAGACAGTCAATTGCATATTATGAGAATTTATGATTCCATCTCTGGTGAAACTGGATTAGTTCGTAAAGAGAACGTTACTAATAAATGTATTGTCTGCTTGTTGTTGTCGCAGAAACCACTGGCTATACTCAAGCCGTGCAGGATAATCAACCACTGTCATACTGTGTACTTTTTTCATGTGAAAAGGATATAACAGCTGTTCTTTTAGGACGCGATGAGCAACTAATTTCGAGACGTTATGTTCTCTTGATACTTTTAGAAAACTCGTTGATGGTTCATTATCAACTGCATTTAATAAAGTCTTGTTCAACTGCCACAGTACGTATGCTTCGTACTGCACCTTCTCCACTTTTTTTTGGCAAAAATATTCCTAAAATTAAAAATTTTGTTTTGTATACATAGAAAATTACATTTACTTATTCATACCTGTTTCTCGTAACCTGAGATCAATACACTCAAACATTCGTCTGTCTGGCAATGCTCTGTTTGCAAAATGTTCTTCATAAAGCCTTCTGGCCTCTAAACAGTTTCGAGAAGCCAGTCCATACATTAGATGCATATCTGCGTACTCGATAAAAGCGAATTTTGCCATTGTAACTGTTAAATTAAGGACTTATGAATTATTGACAAGTACTGACTACGAACTATTCTACACAACGTTTGACAACTAATCCTATGGTAACTTGATAAACGGTAAAAACACTTATAAAAAGTTTTTACCAACTTTCGAATTAATAAGTCGTTAATGTTTTTCATCTTCTGCTATTATTTTTTTGTAGTACTGTAGGTAAATCTTGGACATCTATTAATAAGTTACGTTTACCTCGTTGTGTACTTATAAAAATGGCGAATGCGTAAATTGGTACGTAGTGCATGAATAAAACTGTAAATATTAGCCAAACGGCTTATTTTATCGAATTCCAACAAGAGTATCTTTTCGTTAGCTTAATGTGTGGGGAAGTGAAATTCGATAATTTCATACAGGGTGTGCCATCTCTGCAAAATTTTTGGATCACTAACCATTGCAAGTAGTTCGTCCCTGGCTTCAATGCACTACTGTAAATCTGTTTACCTTACCAAAATAAACATACACATACATTATATCTTTGCCGTAAATTTTATAAAGATCAAATAACTAGTACAAAAATTAAAAATAAAAACCAAATTCAAAATTAAAACTTTGGAGGCCTATAACTCGAAAACGAGGGCCTGCATAGAAAAAGTTTATATGAAGTACTAACATTATTTTAGCTCATATTATACGCTCCCGACTTTTTTCCCATTAGTCCCGGGACACCCTGTATTTATACAACTTGTCAGTGTTTAATAGATTTTTAATATGGAACATACAGTAATAGAACTGAGAAAAATGTATGCATATACACCAATTGAGGAAGGAAGAACCTAGGAGATATTTGGTTCTCTTCTGTCATTTATACAACTGATGACTCAATACAATGACTACAAAATGTTCCTCATAATATTTCTATAATTATTTCTACTTAATATCCCTAAGTGTTAAAGAGGGCTCAATATTCAATCTCATATTATATAGTATGTAGGTTACTTTGTGTACATGGAAAGTTCTAATCAATAATTTTTAAATTTTACACTAAAATGACAATTATGTGCAAACATTGTTTAATTAGTAAAAATCTACCAACCAACAATGAAACATTCACTGGAACTTTTGCAGACGATACCGCCGTCCTTGCAGCCCACGAAAACCCAGCTACAGCGTCTTCGATTCTTCAGGCACAACTAAATAACATTCAAACTTGGTTACATAAGTGGCGGATCAAAACGAATGAAACAAAGTCAGTCCAAGTGACCTTCACGTTGAGAAAAGAACAGTGACACTTAATAACATCCAACTTACACAATCCCCTAGCACCAAACTGGAAAGAACACATACTCAAGAAGCGGAAACAAATTGACCTAAGAATAAAAGACCTACAGTGGCTAATAGGCAGAAAATCGAAATTGAGCCTAGAGAACAAAATCCTCGTGTACAAAGCTGTCATCAAACCAATCTGGACGTACGGTATACAACTCTGGGGATGTGCGAGCAAGTCGAACATAACCATAATCCAAAGAAGCCAGTCTAAAATATTACGTATGATAACTGACGCACCCTGATACGTGTCAAATCTAACACTCCACGAAGACCTAAGAATACCATTTATATAGGATGTAATTACAGAACAAAGTAATAAGCACCACAAAAGACTAGAATCGCACAGCAACCCTCTACTCCATCCCCTAATAGAACCGCAAATTGACAGAAGACTCAAAAGAAACTGGCCAGCCGATCTGAAAAATGATTAAAGGGGTAGCCTCACTGGAGAAGACCTCACCACGCCAATAGGAACACACTGTTCCCGAGCCAATAAATTAGCCTATAGAACTGTTTGTTTTGATTGCTAAGAAATGTGATATAATAAAAAATAAATAAAAAATTAGTAAAACATTTTTTTTTTCATTTAGTAAATTTGGTATGTCTTTCTCAAAGTTGTGGCATGCTTTCAATAAATCACAAAATGTTTAGCTTCATTTCTTAGTAAACACAGGAAATAATTCGGTAAATGAATATTAAGTTTCCCGCCATTTTAATACAATTTGCTTGTACAACCTTCTGGACTGAACAAGTTGACAATGTAGTGAGTAGTTACTATAACGATATATGTTTTATCAATATTCTCCAAGAAATTAATCTCATATATTGCGTGAATTTTTCCTATTTAGAGTAAACTGAAAATTGTTATTAATGACAGAATTACTGTTTGAAATTTAAGCAGTACATGTTGGTTGCCCGAAAGGGTTAACATTGAAGAGCATAATATAATATAATAAAAAATATGAAATTTTAATGTGTAAATTAATTGTTAGGTACAGTACATAGAGTCACCCACTGAAAACAAATATATTAGCATGAGAATAAATTAGATATTTGAACATACCAGTTGAGGTGTAGCTAGAACTGGTTAATTTCTTGAAAGTACTTGATTCTCCATAACAATTAAAATTAGTACGTAGTATGGAAAATTTGTGATTTGGGCAGTTCAAACATTTTACTCAAAGACTGTTAAAAATTTGCAAAATTCGCTTAAAATTATTACTATTTTGTTATAAATTGCCAACCTAACATTTTTCTATTATTGTTATTAACTGTGATTTATTATAGCATTAATTCTATTCATCTTTTTCAGTAAAAATGCCAGCACCAGCCGCCTCTGAAAATGGAGCCCCTAGAACAGAACTACAAGAACTTCAGCTTAAAGCTGGTCAGGTCACAGATGAGGTAAATGAAAATACAACATTTTAATACAAAATTCACAGTTTGTTTCGGACCTTCCTAGAGAGCGGACGTACCGTAATTAAAAGCTAATTAGCAAAATCGGTGTTATCTCTATAGTCTAAACAAAAACTATTTACAATCAAAATACATTAAGTGATTTGTGAAATTTATTTCTCTGATTAAGTGAAAAATAGAATATAATCTATGAGTGGAACTAGCGGGGGAAGGCCCCCCGAAAATAAAGATATTGATATGGAATTAATTAATGCAGAAACTACAAACTTCCCGGTAGACGAATTTTTAGGATACGAGAAAAAAGGCCAGATAAGTATCATAAATAAACATTCTGAAATAACCCAAACATATACTCAAAAAAGTAAATAGTAATTACCTCAATTAATACTTCTGAAAAAGAGGTCGCAAAACATAAGGTAGATTATTTATATCAACAAAATGATTTAGGGCCGTTTCATGTTTATTTAGAAAACAATTCAAATTTATTCAAAGGTAGGTTAAATGCGCTAAGAATAGGAGACATTATATTATCTAATTTCCCGGAAATTGATGATAAAATTTCTAGCATCGACTCAATTGGCAGAAATAGAATAAGAATTAAGTTTAAAGATTACAAATCAGCTAACTATTATATTTTATTGAAAACAATTTGGAAATATACATACCTAAATTTATGGTTATTAGACAGGGCGTGGTCAGGGATATTTCAACGGAATTCTCGGAAGATTATATTAAAAATAAAATAAAAATGTTCGATTTGCATTGCAAGTTTGAAGTAGTGCAAGTTAAAAGACTAAATAGGAAACGCACTGATGAACAAGGTACACAATATGTTCCAACTAAAACAAGTATCATTCACTTTAAATCACAAATTTTACCGAAATATATTACAATCAATAAGGTACTGAAGGAAGTTGAACCATATAAGCAAAAAGTTCTGCTTTGTTTTAACTGCTTAAGATACGGGCATACTGGAAACCAGTGCAAGGGCAAGCCAAGGTGTGGCAAATGCAGAGAATCTCATAACACTAAAGATTGCAAAGATACTGAGCTTACACCAAAATGTTTCAATTGTTGGAGTGACCATTTTACAAGCAACTTAGAAGCGTGCCCGGAATTTAAAAGACAGAAGTTAATTAAAGAGTCTATGTCAACAAATAATATAGGTTACCATGATGCAAGCAAACAGATAGGTACAAATTCTTATGCAAGTGTTACAAACAGTAACTCAAATGTGACAAATTCACAAACTATGAATATACACTGCCCCAAATCCTCCCCCCCCCCTAAATTCCAGTCAACCTACAATCGATCCAACCCCATCCAATATCATCAATTTAACTCCAACAACAAATTTTAATACTACAAATGCAACCACAAACCTCTCCAACCCTCGAGCTCACAAAAGGCAAAGGCCAAACAGTCCTGACCCAATTTTAAAATTGCACAAAGAAATGATATCCTTCCCAATACACTCAATGCCTTGTGGTGGAATATTAGAAAATCCAAATTATACTAAAAATATCAATTCTCAATTGGAATCACCATCTGCAGATTTGAGCACAATAAATTCAATATTTCAATTAGTTATACAAATTGTTACGATTTTATTAGAATCAAAAAACATAAATGTAAATAAGAAAGAACTACAAAATTTAGTTAAATCAACACTAGATGTAAATATGTCGTCACTTTCTCAGCTCTAAGCCACATAAATATTTTGCAATGGAACTGCCGTTCGGCAGTCTCGAATAAAACAAACTTAGAATACCTACTAGATAAGGGTAACTACACTGTTGCCTTATTATCCGAGACATGGTACCGCCCAGGCAAGTACTATGGGTTCATTGGTTTTAACAATATCCGCTGTGACCGCAACGACGACTATGGTGGAGCAGCTATCTTGGTGAAGTCAAATATACGGTATCAAGAGATACCAATACATACCACAATTAGCTTTGAATATATATGTATATCAGCCGATATACCCGAAATTGGGAAAACAGTATATATAGTTTCTATATATGTTAAACCGGGATCTCGTATATCACTGCAACAGTGGATACAATTTTTCGACCAAATCCCAAAACCATTTTTAATTGGGGGCGACTTCAATGCCCATAACTTGGCATGGAATAATGAATGTGACGACATATACGGTAAGGTACTGTTGGAAGCCATAGAACACTGTAATTTAATTATATTAAATGATACATCTCCCACGCTAGTCAGCACTAGGAAATCAGTTATAGACCTAACCTTTAGCACCCAAGATCTAACTCAACTAATTACATAGTCTACCTTAGAAGAGCCATATGGTTCAGATCACTTTCCAATACATGTCAAACTAGAATGTAAAAATTCGCTACCAGAAAGCTCACCTACAACCCACAACTTATGGATACTCAAAGATGCATACTGGGAATTATACTCTTCTGTATTACAGTTGACAGAACCGAAAACAACGTATGATGGTGTCATTAAAAACATAAACAAAGCAGCAAGGACGCTATCCCAAAACACTTTTCAACAAACAAAAAACGCAATCACTGCTCAAAGCAATGGGGGAATGAAACTTGCAACTTAGCAGCTCTAGCAAGAAAAGAAGCATTTTCCCACTACAAACGATCGCCAAATCTTAACAACTTGATAGAATACACAAGACTAGATGCAGTGGCAAAAATGACTTTTAAAGAAACCAAAAGGAAGAGCTGGAGAAATTGTTGTCAGAGTCTTAATCCAGGAACACCAATTAAAGAAGTCTGGGATAAAGTAAATCGATTTAAAAATAGAAAACAATCAAATAAAACACCAATAGACCCTGAAGCGGACTGGGTAAATGAATTTCATACCAAAATCGCTCCCCTTGGGGTTGACAACAAATCTATACACCAAATAACTACAGTACAACGAAACAATACATTTCTACTCTCAACATTCAATATGTGGGAACTAGAACAAAGTTTGAAACAAACCAAAAATACCGCCCCCGGTAAGGACAATATTTCATATATAATGATTTATAAAATGCCGATAGAACATAAAAAAGCTCTGCTAGAACTGTTCAACTCTATCTGGACAAACAAGATACCTTTCCCCGAAAAATGGAAAGACTGCATCGTTTTACCCATCAAAAAACCAGGTAAAAGAGACGATACTTCAGAATCATATAGACCTATATCACTTTCATCATGCGTCTTTAAAACTTTGGAAAGAATGATTAAGAACAGACTCGAACATTGGTTAAAGAGTGAAAAAATTTTGCCTGACTCACAATATGCATTTAGAAAAGGTAGATCCACCCAAGAACCTCTAACAATATTAGTAAACGATATTTATCTGGGTTATTCACAAAAACACCACACTTTAGCTACATTTATCGATGTAACATCAGCTTTCGATAACGTCCAATTGAATTTACTGGAGGAAAAACTCATCAACATAGGATTACCAACTCATATGGCAAATTTCATTAAGAACGCATATTCAAATAGATCAGTCTCCTTAAAAATTAACCAACACATTTCAGATCCAAGAATCTCCAGAGACGGTTTACCACAAGGCAGCATTCTCAGTCCAATCCTATTCACCCTCTATACAATGGATATTGAAAAAATCATATCACCAAATCTAAAATAGTACAATACGCCGATGATATTGTGTTATACACCACAGAAAAATCAGTTGAAAGATGTACAAAAATTATTAATGCGGAATTTGGTCCAATCCAAAAATGGCTTGATAATATTGGGCTGTCTATATCAGAAACCAAGACCGAAGTATGTATCTTTTCCAGAACTAGAAGTTGTCCGCAAAATCAGATAACCCTAGGTAAATACACCTTTCCCATAAAAAATACCATCAAATACCTTGGATTACTGATAGACAAGAAACTTTTTATGGAAAGACTGTATACACCAAGTAATCAAAAGAACTGAAAATTCAATTCAAGAGAGCTTTCTGCAATACAAAGTGGGGAGCGGATCCAAACACGGCATTACTCTTTTATAAAACAATGGTAAGGTCAATTATAGATTATGGAAGTCATCTATATGGGACAGCAGCTGAAACACACTTAAACAAAATTGAAGCCCAACAGAATAAATGTTTGAGAATATGCCTAGTATATAACAGATCCACCCCTATAAATATCATGCAAGAGGAAGCAATAATACCACCTCTTAAACTAAAAAGACAATTACTCAGTAATATGTATTACTAAATTAATAGCAAAGGAAGCATCATACCTCAACAGGTTACAATCATTAACAGTTCAGGTCCTCACCTATAAATACTGGTACTCAAAAAAAAACCCAGTTATAGTGGAAAGTCTTATGGAAATATCTAGCTACCAACACAAATTACATACAAACGGGAAACTACCTAACTTTACATACCTACCTGAAAATCTCTATGCTCACAAAATACCAACATATTATTTCGAAATTCAAGACGAAATACCAAACCTGACTCAAACCAAATTCAATAAAGTCAAAAACAAATACTGGCCAAATTACGAATATATATTTACAGATGGTTCAAAAGCAAATAAACAAACAGGCTGTGCATTCTACCACATAAACAAAAAACATCATTCCAAATATACTTTACCAAAGGAGGCTTCTATATATACAGCAGAAATAACAGCAATTTTACAAGCAATGAAATACATATTAAATTCAGATAAAAATAGATATGTAATATTTACAGACAGTAAATGCGCAGTGGACAGATTAAAAAATATGAACATAAAGAGAACATTAAATCATATTGAAGCAAACATTTTGAACTTATACCACGAAATTCACACAAATAACAAAATAGTCATATATGTATGGATAAAAGCTCATGTTGGTATAACTGGTAACGAAACAGCTGATAAATTTACAAAGGAAGCCATAAAAACAGGAGAAAAACTCCAACTTAAATTACCACCCTCCGACGTATTCAAATCACAAAAACAGAAAATTAAAGAAAACTGGCAAAAACTCTATAATGAATCTACAATTGGATTAAACTTTAAAAAACATCAGGATAGGATCCCTAAACAAAGTTGGTTCTACAAAGAGGTGAACAGAAGTTACAATAAATCGAGTGCGTGCAAATCATGCACTTACTCCTGTATATAAACATCGGCTAAAAATGATTGATAACCCATATTGTTCCTGTGGAGATATAGGTACACTGACACACATCCTACTTGAGTGTCCGTTGCATACCCAAAATATTAGGAAATTATATAATCAACTAATAACTGCCAATATAACCTCCAATAGACCTTAATTGTATTATTTTTTCAGAAAGAATAAACACCCTTTACATACTGTACCAACACATAATAAACTGAAAACTTAAATTTGTAAGCAATTATGCAAACACAACATTGTATATGTAATTACTAACAATTATTAAAATCCAAAAAAAGTATTAAAAATAAAAATAAAAAATAAAATTTAAAAAAAAAACAAATGAGAGAAAAAATGATATAAACAAAATTAAAAAAAAACAAATTATGAAAAAAAGAGGTTTAAAAAATAAAAATAAATAAATTATGGGAAAAAATGATTATTAATAAAATATATATATAAACACAAGAAAATGAAAAAAAAATGTTGAATTAGAATAAAAAATACTAACACAAATAAACATATTTACTGTGCTCAATCCTGCAGAAAAATTAAACAAATTTTAAATAAAATAATCAGACACCTACATAGTCTGGCTAATTGGCCTCAGCCAGAGCCATTAACCTATTTAAAAAAAAATACAAAATTGCACGAATCAAAATATTATCACAGTATAATTGAACTTACTTATTAAAAGTAAACCAAAATTCTTTATGGTCAGTATTTTAAGTATCCAATTTTCAAGTCTTGATTTTAATATTGATATTCAAATTCAAAACTATTAATGTAATTGTCTTATCTTCAACAAAAATAGTTTCATGTAAACTTGAAATTGTCTGTACTGCTTATATTCAGATCTACAAAAGTTTTTATTCTTTTTTCAGTCACTGGAAAGCACAAGACGTATGCTGGCCCTATGCGAAGAGGTAATTATCAGTTCTTATAAATTTAGTTTCAATGTTAATTGTTTTAATCTGTAACTCTAATTCTTCAGCTCATTTTATAGGTGATACTTTCTAGAGGATTCAAATAAAGAAAGGTTATGCATATATTGTCGGTTTTTGTATGATCCTAATGCCAAATGGCATTTAACAAGCTGTCTAAATTGAAGTGATTTCTCTGTGTATTGAAATAGACAATGTGTCAAATTTTCTGCAACATTGTCATAAACCCTACAATATTTTGGAGATATGACGCTATTGCAGGAAATGAGCAGTATATTTAACTGTCTAGTTCAATTTATATAAATGTTCATGTTTAATTTCCTATTAGCTTTTCTTTATTTACTAAAGTATATCCTTAGAAAAAAATCTTCGTGCAGCTGATATATTTATGTGGGAAATAAGGAAGATAATAAAACAAAAACCTTTAGTTACTTGTAATTAACCCGTACTTTCGCTCTAAATGTTTCTAACATTTGTGCAAGTTTCATCATAAAGTGTCTAAAGAATATGGGTCAATTTTTTCAGTTTCACCTCTTGAGCATTCTTTAAACTCCTTTGAAAAATCAAATATTTGGTACATAAATTTTTTAAAATGCTTGTCTGCAGAAGACAAAAGCAAATTAAAACTAAAAGTATACTAGAAGGAAGTCCTTTGTCTTAGCTTCCTTCTTGATATATACGTGAGTAAACACAACTTGATTTGGATCAGTTCTAGCTATTCAAAAAGGTACCTAATCTTAAAACCAATTTTTTATTAAAATATTATAATTTGAATATTTTTCAATATATTGTCAGGAAAATTTGTGAGAACAGGTTTTTTGAAATAAGAAATCATAATATTTCATATATAAATATATTCATTATTGTTGGAAGTACATTATTCGCTAATATTATATTATACTTAATAATATACTTTAAACTATAAATTTTCACAATTATTATAAGTAGCTTAGTAAGTAAAGGGCTTATATTCCATATCATATATACTGAAATTTTTCTAGGTCCATTCATTTTCTATTAAATAAAGGAACTTAGTTACTAGAGGTTTATTATAATAATTGTTAATAACTAGATCAACACAAACGGAACTCCTTACTCCGTTCCTTATTATCTATCACTAGAGATTACCTCACCACACCTCACCATATGAATATGAGCCCACTGCTTTTGAACCAACCAATTAGCTTATTGAACAATTTGTTTTGATTGCTGACTAAAAAAATATTTTTTTAATAGATTGTCTTCCATTACTGTATACTATTGCTTTCTGCATTAACTATATGCTATAAGACAATCTTCTAAAAAACAGTGGCTTTGGTTGAGGAAGTTGAAGATATTCAACAATATGATTACTTACTGTGTTAATACTTACCTATTTTACGTTTTTTCCATTTCTTTATCGAACAAATAAATGAAGGATGCAAATTCACACTCTTTCTATAAGTATTATCAAGTGTTGCTCGTAATGCAAATGACATCACTTTTCAATTTCAGAATATCAGTTATCAAGGGTTTTCCCAAGCTCTCGATGTGATTCATTTTCATATTTCGCAGTTCCTGTTAAGAAAAAACTTTGCTTAATTCAATCAACAGTGTAACCTTTTTTATATTAAACTTGTAATTTAGATTCGCCTCTGATAGCCATAATCGTAAATATAATTTCTTGTAAGGTCTAATTCTTGTGTGATAATAATGGCACAATATTATTCACTTTTGACAGAAAATATTAGGGACATCTTACGGAAACTTACTTATATGTTCGATACTAAGAGTTATTGATTTTCTGTTTCTAAGTCCATCTGATTTCAACTTCAGTTGGATTTTTAGTTTTTGTAATATATGGCAATAAGAAATAACATTTTGAGGGAAAAATGACTTGACCTTTATTCCCCAATACATGACTTATATATGGAAATTGTATAATGTGTTGCCTTTATTTAAGGATGTCGCCCTTTCCATTCAACATTCTTCTGTATTTAAATATGTCGGTCAAGGTCTTTCAATAGATATAAATAATAAGTAGACTGAAATTTGATTAAAACATTAAATTCAAGCTTTCTTACAAGAACGCCAGTATATATTATTAGATTTCACTATGTTCATGTTATTGTACAATGTTATTCACACTGCCATTTTCAATGTTTGCCAACATTATCACAGAAAAAGTATATTACCAGTCCAATATAGATCAGAGGATTATTTATCAAAGGTTGGCAAAACATTTTATTTCTTTATAAACGCCGAATTTTATGAACCCCAAAATGAAATATGTATGGGATTTTATTCTACATATTAGCTACCTAACATATCCTTTCACAACGAACATCCATTTTAAATTGGTATTGAAAAGTGTATATTCATATTCCATTTCTATATTTGAAAAGTATGAGAATATAAGACTTTTAACACAAATACCTGTTTTTTCTAATTTTCATGACAATATGTATTTCGAACGCTATTAACGTTTTTATGTTTTTTTAATATTAGAATTTAACACAAGGAATTGTTAAACAAGACATCCTTAGTTCATTGATAAAAAAGGTCTACATTGAGTAGAATCAAATTAAATTAATGTGAAATTCTATAGTTAATCATCATATAATGTTTTTAAATGAAACTCAAAGTCTCTAGTTAATTCCACAATATAATACAAGTTATTGAAAATTCTAAAAAATTGACAATTGTTTCGATAAATCAATATCATCGTCAGAATGACAGAAAATACATTTCATTTTATGCCTACCTGATGTTTAGTAGTTATTTTTGGCTAGACCAAGAAGTAACCTAACTTGTGATTGGCTTAATATATGTTTATAGAAAAAAGAAGAAGATGTGATATTACAAATATTGAAGCTTAGATATTATTAGCCCTATGGTGATATCCTGGATATAATTTTTCCAATTAAGATCAGTATAACTGTGCAATGATATAGAAAACCAGGAAAACTATATCTGCTGATCTTTACAATTATCACTTAAGAAGACAGTTTATTAGTGGAGAATTCCCTAGATTTAACTGTTCATTGACAACTTCATATTGTGGGTTTCTTTAATGTCTTCTAATTTCCAGTTTTCTATATCATTGCACAGTTAAACTGATCTTAAAACTGGAAAAATGATATCCAGGATATCACCATAGGGCTAATAATATCTAAGCTTCAATATTTATAATATCACATCTTCTTCTTTTTTCTATAAACATATATTAAGCCAATCACAAGTTAGGTTACTTCTTGGTCTAGCCAAAAATAACTACTAAACATCAGGTAGGCATAAAATGAAATGTAACTTCTGTCATTCTGACGATGATATTGATTTATCGAAACAATTGTGAATTTTTTAGAATTTTCAATAACTTGTATTATATTGTGGAATTAACTAGAGACCTTGAGTTTCATTTAAAAACACTAATATGAGCATATTCCACGAAGTAAGGGTCGAGACAGTCAATTTCATCATATAATTTAGTTCTAAAACAACTGATAAATTTCTATGTAATTATGTATACAAAAGAGAAGTCCTGAAATAGGTTAATTTTTACTACACTACTTTTTGAATATTTACCTGCTCCTCTAACACACCAGGGGTAATAATTACCCATGTGTTTTTAAAACTCAATTCAGCAGTATAAGATTTTCTGACTTCTTAATTGCTCAATTTATAGAGATGCCACAGAATAAAATAAAGTTAGCATTTAATTCTACCCACTCCAACTAATATTAGATGGTCGATTCTTTGGGTCCTGGAAAGGCTTATTTAAAACAAAATAATGAACGTTTAGAAATGTAAAATGTAATGAATAATGACTAAAAATTAATAAAACCCTACTTCACTTATTTGACGAGAAAACAACCGATAGATAAGTCAACTTTGACAGGCATTTGACTCTTCTGCTGCCGATTTAAAACAATTTTTCTTGAGTATCAACTTCAATAATCAAATAGTTCTATATGGTTGGTATCATATGCTACCCCTTTTCATTTAAAAGTTAGTTATCAGTTTAAAGGGGTTGAAGGGTTAGGGAAATAATTTCATTCAAAAAATGTATTTAGTATAAAAATTGACACCTTTTAGGATTTGCCTTATTTATTCATAATTAAGTAGTTTTTAGGACTTCATTGTAGATTGATTAGAAGAACATTCCCCAAAAAAAATTTCATTGTTTGATGCATACATGTAATTAACTGTTATATGTATGGGAAACAATGAAATATTTTATAGGACATAATCAACATCTAAGTGTAATGTGTATTTATTAAAGACATTACTAGACAACTATTTCCATTCTATTTATTTAATAGAAAACATTTTCTTATGGTACTTACTTAAAAACATAATAGTATGAAACTTGCACAAATGCTGTTTAGAATGTTTCTCTGTGCTGCATGAACCGCACTTTACTTTCTCATTGTCCTGTCCCAATGAAATAACCCCTTTTCAACTAATTGAGCAGAGAGCAGGACTACCGCGTGTCCATGAGGGTGGTGTAATATTTTTACAGCTTCTGATTCAAATGTGTGCAATCTGGAATGTTATCAGTCCAATATACAGACATCTGCGATTTTTTTCTATCAATTCCTTAAGACAAAAGTGATGCAATATCCTTAATACAATATTTGAATTTGTAAAGTAAAATGGCGCCTATCCTAGATGAAAATATATCGAAACCAATTGTTAGATAATTCAGTATAAAGAATAATTTTTTTCAACAATAAATTTTATTAGAGCAGAACAATTTGGCATGATGATGGTTTTTTCCTATTAAAGCTATTTTTATATTCAATAATTAGTTTTTGTTTGTCAAATATATATTTCAGATCACGAACCATAATTTAGATGGTATACACTTGATTTTCATTATTTTTTTATGGGGGCTGGTAGTTCAGTAGATAGAGCCTGGTCTCTGGATCCTAGTTTTCGATTCCCTCCTGTAGCGAAAATATTTTCTTAGTATTATTCAACTAAAAATTATTTTGAAAGAACTAAGTGTGTTAAGTCTCACTCTAATATTCACTGTTGGGTTCTATTTACCAGTGATGTTCCTTAGTGGCACCGGAAAATCTAACAAAGCCTATACAGAACAACATACAAGGCTACATATCCCTCAAAAGAGCCTTAGTAGACGATACCAACAACACAAACATTCCTTCCTTCCTTATACTGTTTTTTGTTTTGTAATTTATATATTTTACGATAATATTGTTTTCACTGCATCTTTCCTCTTTAAGAAGATGCTATTATTGTGGAAATTTTACCAGTGTATTATGTTGCTTCATAAAACTTTATTTTCAAATTAAAAAAAAACATCTTAGACCACGCATACTAACTTGGATTCCTGGACAACAACTGAAATACATAGTTAAATTATACAAGCAATATTAAGATTCTTCCTAAAAAATTAGAACAATTAGATTATATTCGGAAAAAGGATCAGTAAACAGGAGGAATAAAGGAAGGCCACGGAAAACTTCGATGAACGAAATTAGCAAAGTGGCAGAGAACAAAAATAAGGAAGGTAATACCACTATTCAAAGACCGGAAGTAAAGAATGAAAAACATTGGAAAAGGCGCGAGACAAATTCGCAACTTTTATCCATAAAAGGTAGAGAAAGTAAGTAATAAATAACAAATTAAAACCAAAAAAAAATTGGAAATCAGGTTTGTAGATCAATATGAATTTTGGTTATTTCTATAAAGTATACATTAGACATACAGGTAAATGGTTTTAAAATAGATGATCATAGAGTTGTAATAAGAAAAAACATGAATCTCATTAACTTTTTTGGAGAAAATGTATTAAAAAACAAAATTAGAAAAGTCGATTTTCTGGTATCAATGGAAATAAATAAATTACTAAGCTATAGTTATACATTTTCAAAGTGAATTTCTTTCAGATATCGGCTAAAATTGTATTTTCTCTTTCGACATCGGTCGACAATAATAATAAAATTAAAACTAGTACTGAACGTTTTTTGATGAACCAGTTGACCTATTGTGTTATCGGTATTTCAGGAGTTTATAACTTTTGAAACATAAAACAAAGTGGCCAATTTTCTCTGAAATGTTGATACGTTTGAAAAAATCGCAGATATCTGTAAAAACTGAACATCCAATAATAATGCTCTTGCAAAGTGTGATTCAGTGGTAAGCGCTTTAGTGAATGGAGCCCCGCTATTTCGTGGCATTTTATTTGTCTACCGAATAGCCAAACGAATCAATAACGTGTGCTTTAATTATTTATAGGGTGGGTTTTTTTCTTTTGAATCACACCATTTATATATATCTTAAGTGATTACATACTTATTTTTCAGGTGAGATCACACTGTTTTTATAGTTTCAAACAAAAAAAGACTCTTCAATTATTAAATTAATTCATTTAAAGAATAACATGTAAAGAGCGATTCTGAACTCATGAGTGGAAATAAGTTGATTGCATGACATTATTTTAAGCATCCTCGGTATAACATAGAAAACTCCATGCGGCATTGTAGGATACCACCTTCAAAATGTACCAAGTAAAATTGAGTATTTAGTTTATTTCGTCCATAAGGAAACGTGCGCTTACAAAATGCAAAAGATATATTTTTCGAAATTGCACATTCTGGTGTTTGAAAGGAACATTTTCGAAATAACTGGTAAACTGGTAGAGATAATTCGAATTGATGTCCTTGGAGACGGGAGAAATGGATGTAATCCAATTCACCACAAAACTGAGTGGAAAAGTTATTAGCTATTTCGCTAGTGTCAATTTCAACAAGAGTCGCTCCATGTCGTAAGTGTTTCAGAACGACATTGTTGAATCAGTACCTTTGAAGTGTCCAGTCCGAGTATTATTCTGTATAAAAAAAATAAATTTCTTTATATAAGTATAGAGAAGAAATTTCTTTCTATTTCTTGAACCTATTCTGTACCATTCTTTCTATACCCGGTCGGCAATGCTCGGCTATAGAGAATTTTGGATGTCTTTTGATTAAGTTGGCAACACTGGCAACGTTTGTTTGTTTATTTCTCAGGAGGTTAAGCATTACCAGAATAATTATTTCATATTTCATTGTGAGTATTTGTTATTAGTATAACTTTTGTAGCTGTTATTATAGTCTGTGTTGTAAACAGTGGCGTAACTAAGGGGGGTACGAGAGGGATACAACCTTGATGAATATGTTAAAATTGCTATTATTAAAAAAATCATCGGTAGGGAGAATTTTAAAATTGATTAGAATTGCAAGTTTATTGTACAATTAGTTCCTTCGAAACGACAGTGTTCCATGGAGAAAAACTATCATTTTGTATTGCTTTTCGTACAAAAGATACGAATGACAGGTAATTACGATTACCTCCGAACGAATTAAATCAATGGTATAAGAGGGTGATCATCAATTATTTTGCTATCTTTATTCAAAATAAAGCAAACGGTTTTTAAACCCTATACTAAAAACATTCAACTAAGGCTTAGTTGAATGTTTTTGACCTATACCTAAAATATGATACTAGAAAGCATTCCACTCTGCTAAAATGAAACAAACTGATAAATGATATGTAATCACTTTTATTTTAAGATTATATTCTATATTTCCGGAACAAATAAAAAAGAAACCCATCCTTTTGTAAAAATATCTATGTTGTGGTAGCGGTAGCCCTGCAGTGTGGCTGTGTTTGTGCTGTGTCTTTATTATGATTTAGTGTATTACTCACACACATGCACTTTCGCACACACACACTAGCCTACTGAAAAATTTATACATTAAACAAACAGCCACTACCATGACATACAATATATATTTCTATAAATGTGCCAATAAAATAAAATAGCTGAACAATTGGATGAACATTTACTGCTAAAAGAGTTGACGAATTTTGAAATTATAACCGAAACTCTTGTTTAAAATGCTTGTGTACAAAATATTTGCGAAATATTTGACGAACTGGCAAACTGCTAGTTTTATAAAATATTCTGTTACTGCGATTCTGACACACTCCGTCCGTATCGATACAATTTTTTTTCATAATAACAAATTTCTGAGCTAAATATTAAGATTTTATCAGAATTAAAATGGTATTTCTATTTCACACTAGAGTAAATAGTGAAACTGAGTACGAATTTTCCGGATCGTTTCCGCGATATTTAAATCACTGACCTAGAAAAGTTTCAATCGATTTCAACGGCTTAATGTAGTTTTCGAATTATAGCGATCATTATGTGCGACCCCATCCTTTGCTGTTGCATGAAAATTGTCAGATTACAAATCTTCAAGATCTGGACGCTATTATTATAACGTTGATATTTCTTCATCTAGTTTTCTGTGATTTTATTATTATGCTTTCCATTTTTCGGAAAAAATCGACACACATTTTAAGTCATGAGTCTATAATTATAGCCTACTCATCATATGAAGATGGATTTAATTCGAGCAGATCGTTGTCCAAAGAAGAAAATGAAAAAAATTATTTAAAACTTATTCCTAATATCTTCAATACGATAGAATCCGACGTCCCATCACTTAGCTATCGGTAGCGCGACACGGTTGCGTATCGACGAGTCAAAGAGAAAAAACGAAATCAATTTATTTGGTTGCGTTGCTTAAGGGTGGATTACATTAAGCTAGTTTGCTAGCTATTAGCCGGCGAGTTTACACGCGGGCTAGCTAGCGAATGGAAACTACTTACCTACTACGTCTTCTCTCTATGTGTTGGGTGTTCTGTCGAAAAATGAAGTGGAACGTGAATAATATTGTGAAATTTTTCAATATCTACCAGCAGTATCCGGTGTTGTGGACTATAAAAGATAAATATTCCAAAATTAAATGAAGTTTTCCAACGTCATTTTTGTGAACTTAATGAAAAACAATTACGTGCGGACGTGGACGTGAAGCAAAACAAGATCAAGACTTAAGCTAAATAACACCGATATACTCGCATCTAGTTCACTAGCAACTATGATGACACAAGGCTTTTTTCTAGCCAACAAACCCACACGCCAGCGAGTAGAGAGCTTTCAACTTTACTCGCGGATTGTTAACTATCCCTTTTCATAGCTAGCCAACATGACACGGGGCGAGTTTACTATTATTTAGTAAACACGCCGACTAGTAGCTAGTAAACTCGCTTAATGAAATCGACTCTTTAGTAACGGTGTCGTTCTATCGCAGATGTTAAACACAGGCGGATGCACCGTCATTTTATGAAAACAAACATTCTTTATTTCGAAATAGTACATGCACATGTACTCCTGCAAACTTGGCACACCATATTTAAAAATCTTAATTTTCCTTAGAGATCTGGTATTCTATGGAATAGTTCTAGCGTTCTACGTAAGTATTAACAATAGTTCTGATGATTTAATACAAAAAAATCGAATTTGCTAATATGGTGCGCCAAGTTCACGCTGCGCACCGTATCATGAAAATAATATATTATTTCTTCAGAGTTCTAGTTTTTTCTCCAGTCGAAGAATAGTTCAAATATTTAGGTAATACCATGGATAACAAATTGACCTTTAACTCCCATCTGGAAAACAAAATCAATAAAGCTTGACTATTCCTCTAGAACAGGGGTTCCCAAACTTTTTTGTACCACGCCCCCTCTGGTTATTTGGAGACCCCCCACGCCCCCCTACACATATCAGCTTTCCATTTTTCAATACCCTATTTCCACGTTGCCGTACATACCAACTCCTGCTTGTACAAGTATGTGCCTACTTGATACGGTGAGTAGGTAGATTTTTCGATCACTGTTTAATGCGGTAACGCAGAATGGAAAGATTCAATAATTGTACGTATGGTGAAAATTAAAACAAGTATTACATGAAAAACGAATATAATTACTGATACAAAATTTAACATTGTAACACAGATACATTTTCAATTTAAGGGACGTGAAACAATAGGCCTACCTACTTACAAAAACGAAACATAAAATGTAATTTAGTGAGATGGGTGCGCTTGCATGTTCTGGATAAGTTGACAGATCCTGGGCTGAGTTTCAGACAAAGCACAGCGTAGGTCACTTTCGACATCAAGTTTGTTGCGGTACTTGATTTTGATCGCCACAAGAGTTGAAAACGCTTTTTCGCACATGTATGTTGTTGAAAAAGGCAAGTACATCCGAACTGCTTTCTCTGAAACACTGGGGTGAACTTTTGAGTGCTTTAACCAAAATGAGGGCTTGTCCATTTTGTCAAAATCGTATCTTGCAGCAGAGTCATTTTTTATTTCTATTCCCTCCTCTTGCAACTGTTCTGGCAGCAACTGTATGTCCATGTTGAACGGATCGGTTGATAGTTTGTAAAACTCCTCTGACAAGTTAGGAAAGTACCTGCTGAACTCCTCCTTGAGGTTCTTCAAATGGTCAATTATCAAGTTTTTCAAAAGCGGTCCTTCAAAAACGTCCTCAAAACATACTTCTTCTGAGACTGACACTACTTTGCTGAAACTTGAATAGTTGCTGGGGTTCATTGACACTTTACGTATCCAAAGTTGTAGTTTCTCAACGTACATCTTGATGGCATCCCGATGTGTTACTATATTTGAGTCTGCACCTTGCAGTCTCAAGTTTAGGTTATTTAACGTGTCAAAAAAGTCTGATAAATAGGCCAAAATCACTTGGTTACAGGGTTTTTTCAACTCTGCACTAAGCTCGTTTTGTTTCTGCTGTGCCAAAAACTTTATCACTTCATCACGGAGTTCAAATAGTCTTCCCAACATATTGCCTTTTGATAGCCATCGTACTTTTGTATGAAATAGCAGCGTTTTGTGATCACTTCCTAAATCTTCACACAGAATTTTAAACAGTCGAGTATTTAATGCACTGTTCTTAACGTAGTTGACTACTTTAATACAAAGCTTTAAAACAGCATTGAGTTCGTTAGGAAGAGTTTTTGCTGCCAAGGCTTGGCGGTGAATAAAACAATGAATCCCAACCACATTAGCATTCTTCTCTTTGACCAACTGCAAAAAGCCTGAACGAGAACCCAGCATTGAAGGAGCACCATCTGTGCATACACCAATAAGTTTTTGCCAAGAAAGTTCGTGTTTCTTAAAAAAGTCTGATACTGCTTCCATTACATCTACAGCTTTAGTAGTGGTCAACAGCGCAGTAGAAAACATCAGTTCATCCTTCATTCTTTCATTTTTAATGTAACGAACATATACAATCAAATGAGAGCATTGTGCTATGTCTGTACTCTCGTCAAGCTGGATAGCAAAAAACGGGGATTTTTTTATTGCATCAACCACCTGGTTTTTAACGTCCTCGGCCATATCATCAATGCGGCGTTTTACGGTGTTGTCTGAAAGTGGTATTTGTGATAGCTTTTGCCTACTATCAGTTCCAAGGACAACATCGGCTGCTTTTAAAAGTCACGGTTTAACAAGCGTTTTACCAATAGTGTGACTTTTCTTTTCCTTAGCAATAATAAGAGATAATTCATAGGAAGCTTCAAGCACTTTTAGAGGTGACTGAGCAGCAGATCCAGTGCTATCTAACTTCATGCGCTTTAAATTCTTAAATTTTGCAGCAAAAAACTCTTTAGGTTTGTCCTTTAAAGAGGCATGTTTGGTTGACAAATATCTCAGAAGACGATTAGGCCTCATCGCGTCATTGCTTAATACTTCATAGCAAATAACGCACTGAGGGTGATCAACATTATCTTTAAGCAAGGAAACAAACCCATATTGAATATAATCGTCAATATACTTGCGTTTCTTTGCCGTGTTCATCTTCTCTGATTCAGCTTCACACAGAACTCGCACAACACAAAAAAAATTACTCCAATTCAAACGTCACAGCAATTACAGAACACCCACAATACAGCAAACACGCTGACTGATAATTCACGGAAAGCACTGTTAGCACAACGGACTGGCGAACGGACTAGTTACAACGCAAGCACTGAACAAAGGTTATTGACATTGGATTGAAGATGCGGTGGGGGTGGGCGTGGTAGGGGTGGTGGGACACTCGCACTCACGCCAAGGCCAAACGGAGGTATCGGTACACACACCCGTTGCGTCTGACAGTAACTGCTATGGAGGGGGATGGTTTTGAGAATATTGAACTCATGTGTGTTTTGTAGTTTTAAAAACTGTAGCCTTCTTTGATAAAGTTTACAACTTTGCAACGGGGAAATTTACGCCTTTTGTAATGGAGGAATTTACGTTCTTTGAAATGGGCGGTTTGAGTTCGGCAACACTGTTCTCTAATTTGCAAATTAATTGTTTTTTAAACAAAGGATTTTTGATCTGTTTTATTTTAAACAATGGCTTTAATTTTTTACAAACACTTGACCATTATGTCAAGTGAATATTCTTTATGTGGAAGCGTGGAAATTGATAAAAAAACGTGGAAATTGAAACATCACAAAAACAATTTTGAAAACTTAGAAAGACTTTATTTCAAAAATCTGAGGAAATTATTTTTGTATTTTTTTTATTTATTTCATTTGGGTGTCACGCCCCCCCTGGACTTTCTCCACGCCCTCCCAGGGGGGCGCGCCCCCCAGCTTGGGAACCACTACTCTAGAACCTCAGAAGGATATGTGGTAAATACTGCGGCATACGCCCCAAGATGATATACTGGATACATCAAACGGTTATTAAACCAAATGGTATTGTATGACTAGGTCGTCTGGTGGCAAAAATGATTGCAAGGGATGTCCATAATGAGGCTGTCTTGTATACAGCTCCTCGCGTGCCTGTCCATTACGGGACCTTTGTCGACGACACCGACACTTGTCATGGAGACAACCTGCATATAGAGCATAACCCCTCTGCATATGGAGCTAGAAAGGAAAGCTAGGGTGATCACCTACAGACTTTTAACGGTCAAGTAGTCATGACAACAAGAAGCTACAAAGAGATCACACGGGTTTGCCGAGTGAAATTAGTAATCACCACATATTCGGAATGATACCAAACTTGAAGCTCGCCAGCTGCACATAGTAAAAGCCTACAACGTGACAACTTCTTTTTACCCTCAGACTATGTGCTGTTCACGGACGTAGGAGCGGGAGCTTATGGAATTCAGCTAAGAGTTGAAATCTCATTGAACCTTCGCAAGTTCACCACTATCTTCCAAGTAGAGATGATAGCTTTAGACCAGGGCGCCAGAGATCTGAGTAACAGGCATCCGATGAACAGGTCTATTAAAATCATTTCGGATAGCCAGACCGCTAAAAAAGCACTGAGCTCCAATCGAGTGAATTCGAAGCTCGTTTAGAACAGTATTCAGATCCTGGACCCCCCGTGTAAGCGGAACAAAGTGATCTGAGTCCCAAGGCACAGCGGCGTGGAAGGCAATAAAGAGGTCGTTGCGCTCGCCAGAAAAGGAACCGATTCTGCCTTCATAGGACCAGATCCCATCGTTGGAATTGCAATAAGTATCTCCTAAATCTGCATCTCAGATTTTGGCCAAGCGTAAAACGCTTAGGCCCCGGAGACACACCAGGGCTCACACACACAGGCGTTTATCGTAGTAAACCCCTCGAAGAAAGCCTCCCAACAGGTCCTAGAACGGCGTAGGTGTGATTTATGCATTCTGACTGGACTGTTGACAGGACACTGTCGTCTATGAACACACTTGAGAAGGATGGTTCTGCAACAAAAATCGGACTGTTGCTTCTGTTACGTGGAAGACGAAACTGCAGAACGCATTCTCTGTACCTGCTCACAACTGGAAAAACTCATATTGCAGACCTTCGGCTTCACCCGACTAGAAACCACGGACTTTAACCCCTTACCGCATGATTTTTTTTTTGCTTGAAAAAATATTAAGGACCGGAAATAATATATATAAAACAGGAAAAATAGAAAAAAAAATTATTTTGATTTTGAAAAGATATGGATATGAAATAAGGGTATGTGCCATTTATGGCACAACATGTGATTAAGAAATGGTAAATTACTAATCATTATGAAATGCAAAAAAACAATTTCGGTCTTTGTTTAGACAAAGAAAAGCTTGACATTTCCCGCATTGTATGAAACTTTTTCCAGTACATCCAGGGTATTTGCACCTTTGTCTCTGATTTTGCCAATGCCCCCAGTGGTCAAGCTTATCGGTTCTAACTTACTGAATTGGGAAATCTGTGGTTGGACCACGATGCTTTTTTGCCTGTAGCTCACCTTCAATCGGTAGTTTTGGTCGACCTCTTGGTTTAGTAAGGGATTTATTTGCTTTAGTTAGGCATTCAGCAAGAGCTAATTTAAAATCCTTCAAAGCCAACGGGACATTTGGATGTGTTCGCTTCCAAAGAATCCAAGCGTTGACACATGCCAGATCGATTAGGTGAAAAAATATTCGCATATACCACTTCTTTGATCGTAGTTTTATTCTATAATAACCCAACATTGAGTCAAGAAGGTCCACTCCTCCCATATATTGGTTATATATGGAAACTGCATTGGGACGTGGTATAGTTATATATGTCTTATCTTTTTTGCTAAATCGTTGCACCTCACTGACAGGAGTACTACCAACATAAGTCGACATCATAGTCACCACTTTGTTATCATACCAACAAGTGACGGATACTGGAACACCATCTACATCTGCAACCTTTTCAATTATAGCATCACGACCACTTTTCTTCATCACCGATTCCTTTGGTATTTTCAAGTTTGGTACTCGGTCCTTTCTTACTGTTCCTAAAAGAAGGCAACCTTCTTTATGGAGATAGGTCATAAGCGGGACACTGTTGAACCAGTTATCAGCAAATATTTTATAATTTTTATACCTTGGTACAGTCTTTGTAAGCCGAACAACTACATTCGAACTAACTCCTAAATCAGGAAAACTATTTTCTACTATATTACTTTGTGCTCCAGCGTAAATTTCATAGTCATATGAGAACCCACTAATACCACTAAGCACAAAAGCTTTATAACCCCATTTATGGGGTTTCTTCGGGTTATATTGTTTGATGTTGAATCTTGCTTTTGTTGAAATTATCTGTTCATCTACAGCAATAAATTCCTCTTTAGGAACTTTCAACAATCGTTCACGGAGTTTACTTAGTAGGGGCCTTATTTTGAACAATTTGTCATGTCCATTGTTACCAGCTGGTATAAAATCGTAATTGTTATTGAAATGTAAAAATCTCTTAATTTTTTCAAATTTATTACATGACATTACATCTGCGACTAACGTGTGCTTCAAAGCTGTACTCCAATACATCCTCGTAGCTGGTAAATGTGCAACAGACATATAAATAACGATACCAATAAACTGCTCTAAATCTTCCACTGTTAGAGCAAGTGGTTTTGTTGGGCATTGTTGGGTGGAGTATATACATGACTGGTCAACTATGTAGTCTAAATTTCATTTGTTATAAAAAACTCAAAAAATTGAATAGGAGAATCCAATTCAGTTATTTCTGGAGGCAGGTCCAAATTACCTAAAAATGCAGTGTCTGCATCAGAAAACTTTAGTTCTTCATGATGCCAATCTAATAATTTATTTTTCTTTTCCTTTAGTCTCTCTAGTCTTTCACTGAGAGGCATATCATCCTCACTATCACTATCACTCATTTCAGGAATAGGTATATCGGTAGTATTTTCATTTTCCTCAGTATAGTCGTCATGTGATTCAGTATCAGGAACTACTCCAAAAGTTTCATCATCAGAATCTGACATGTCATCCTCACTATTATCTGGAATATCACGAACGGTTGACTTATATCCGCCATAAAATAATTTTGGGTCCATTATGTACCTAAAAACCAAATAGAAAAAAATGTGTTGGTTCAGTCATATTCATGTTATAATTGCATACTGTGACATATATGGCACAGAGAAAATATTGGCAATAACTAGTATCTAATATATAAAAAAACACAAACTCACCTCAAGAATCGTATCACCAAAGCCACACTTTCAACTTACAATATTTTTTCAAACAATAAACTTCAATAATATTCACAATACACAACTTGTAATTGCCAATTTCTCAAACGATCATCAGCTGTTGTGCGCCATTAAAAAACTTTCGAATGTATCCACTAGATATCGCTACAAGGCTATTGTACCATGCCATAGTTTATCAAAGTAATATCTGTGCGTCACAGAGTGTGTTTATAAACACAGACATATTTATAAATAGACTAAACACGCTTTGTGCCATAAATGGGCCAGTATGCGGTAAGGGGTTAAAGAAGTCTCGTATAGTGCGACCATCTTCTTTATCAAAAGAAGGTTTTAGCCACAATAGTCAAATCTGGGTCGCAGTGGAAGGCGACCCAGATGGATTTATCCACTCATCTATAATCTTAAAACTAAAATTGCTTTAATTAGAAAAATAATTATTTTATGGGAAGTCATGAGTTTGTTATGTAGAACTTGGGGAATGCAACGTAGAACTGTTATTAGATCGGCTAGAACTCGCAAAAAACTTGCTTTTCGAAAAATGATTTTTAGCGTTTAATTGTTAGAACTATTGTGTAACTGCTTCCGACTAGAGTAGTGGAATTCAGGTAGTGGAATTCGGCCTCAGTTACATTATTTTTTATTACCTCAACTGAGATCAATAATTAATCAATAAAAAAAATTCGGGAAAAATGGGTTTATTAATCACAAAAATAAATTCACATAAACCATGTATTCACAATACAATACGAATAAAAATCACTCTACAATAAAAATGTCCAACTCGAGACCTTATTATCGAAAATAAGTTAAGGACTTAGTAGTCCTTAGTAAGGAAGTTGAACATCAAATGTTTCCCAGCGCCGATTTTTCATTTTTAAATGAAAATATATCGACCCAGCATCACTTTCTTAGATTATCTACTAATTTTCGCTGGAGCTTGCGACGCAGCTTGCAAGCACAGCTCGGACTACTTAAAATTCGAGTGATTTACGCTCATATCATCTCTGGATGTGTTCTTACAAAAAAATCGTAGAGATGAAAATTGCAGCAAATCTTATGCTCCTGAAGGTGACGTAAATAGTTTTTCCAAAAAAAATTTTTGGCTGGTAATTATAAATAAAATATTAATATCGAGGTCAAAGCATAGATAAACATAGAGGGCGAACTTCTAAAAATTTAAGTTTTTTCAGATTTGGAAAATTCAAAATGGCAGCTGCTCAAATTGGAAACAATTTTTTTTTCAATCGCGTTTAAATTTATGAATTATTTAGAACATTTACCGAAAAAAAAAATTTCCATCTAGTTTTTTCTCATTTTGGCGTTGAAAAATTTATTAAAAATATCTTTTCACGTTATAAATATGTTTTCGAAAGAGGAGTATTTTGAAAAAAAAATTTTCAGATGCGACTTTTACAAGCTGAGATAAACAAATTCAAAGTCTGCTAGATACTGTTATAATATTATTTAAAATTTTCAAATTTTGATCACTTCGCTAGGTTGTTTAATCCCAACTCAACTTAAACACATTTTTTCATTTTTCTACCGTCAATTGGTCCATTCAAAAGAAAACAGTAATCCTAGCTCGCTCGGCCAAACGGTGCGACGGCAGCTGCTTGGCGTTGTGGTGGGGGGTCAGCGCTCGTTCGCAGTTCAACGAAGCTCAAGCTTTTATTTTGGTTTTCTTTGTAAAAATTGTGCATTTATAGTATAGTATGGTTATTATTAATATGATTACATATTGCTAGAAATAAGGTACAAAGATATTTATAATTTATATCTATAAATCCATTTATTAAATATATTATACATAATTCGAAACATAGATACTAAGAATAATATTTATTTACAAATTTACATCTATTCTCCACAAATTCTCGCTTTTTTTGGTCTCCGAGGAAGTGGCTCTGTGCAATTTTCCTCGTCATTATCATTAGCAAATAAATCCTCATCGATATTATTGCTACTATCAATTGCAAGTTAACAATCAACTAATTGACTCATATCAAAATTTGGCTCATCACTCAGATATTCATTATCATCCTCGTCGTTGTCAAATACCGTACTTACAATTTCGATATTACAACAGTTTTTGCCTTCGCAATTTTTACATAATATCGTACAATGTATGCAAACTTTTTTACAACCACACCTGGTAGTAGAGCACTCTGTGGTACAAGAACACGAAATAATTTTCAATAATTCGTCGGGTACAAGTACGTCGTCAGTCATTTCCGGTGCGAGGCCATAATTATCAATGAATTTCCAACCCCAGTCGGTAGGCTTCATTTTTTCTACAATTGTTTTATCCTTATCCCACAATCGGAGTTGATTAAACACTCTAAAACAGGGGTGTCAAACTCAATTTACACGAGTGCCATTTTTTCTTCGAGGCATGCTTGGGGGGCCGGCTAAAAAAAAGTTTGTTTATATATCATAACGGAAATCTTTATTCAACGAAATATATAAAATAACATAAAATAAAAAAAAGTTATATCTATACAATAGATAAATAAAAGTTTAGTATAGTAACTATTTCGATGACCCAGATACTCGACATCGTGTCAGCTTCATTATGTCGTCGATGTTTGGTGTCAAATCAGATGTACTAATTTTCAGAATAGCTTGAAGATGTTCATCTGTCAGTCTCGAACGGTGTTTAGACTGGTTGATTTTCATTATTGAAAACATCTGTTCACATATATATGAACTTCCAAACATACGTAAAATACGAGCAGCGTGTATGCTCATGTTGGGATAGTTACCATGATTTTTAAAATATTTTGAGTAGAATGTCAAAATATCAACTTCCTTGAACTTGTCTTTTAAAACAGTGTCACATTGCAAGTCTATTAGTTCCATTTGCATATTTGTTGGCGCCTTGGCAACTTCAAAGGTGAATGGATTATTAAACAAAGGAAATTCACAGGAGTTCAATTCGCGAAAATCTGCGAAACGACCTTCAAACTCCGTTATAAGATCAAGTAGAAGAGTAGCAAACTCTGTTAGTTTCTCTGCACTGTACGTACCACGTGCTCGAATACTAGGAAAGTGGTGAAGTACTTGATCTCGCAATTGGGACTCCAACAACTTTAATTTTATCTCAAACGCCTGTATATTTGAGTACATTTGCGTGACAATCATGTTTTTGCCTTGAAGCTTAACGTTCAAGTTATTGAAATGCTCCGTCATATCCACCAGAAAAGCACAATCAAGCCACCATTCGTCGCTATGATTAATTGGTTTTCCCTTTTGATCCATAAAATTAACAATATGTTCACGCAATTCGAAAAATCGCTTTAACATTGAACCGCGACTAAGCCAACGAACTTCTGTAAAGTATATAATATCAGAATGTGCTTCATCGAGATCTTTTAAAAATTGTGTGAATTGACGGTGATTTAGGCCTTTGCTCCGAATGAAGTTTACAATTTTAATTATTGGCGTCATGACATGATCCATTTTAAGTATTTTAGATGCCAAGGACTCTTGATGAATCATACAGTGGATCCCCACAAATTCGTGTTCAGGTGTAGCTTCATCTGAAATTTTCTTACGTATTTTCGTTACAACACCAGCATTTTTTCCAACCATGGCTGGTGCATCATCAGTCGTAATACTGCATAATTTTCCCCAATCAAGTTCATTGTTTTGAATTAATTGTTCAATCGCCTGGTAAATATCTTGAGCTGTAGTAGTATCCTTCAAAGGTACACATTTCAATAGTTCTTCAGTAATGAAAAAGTTTTTATCGATTCCGCGAATAAACACAGCAAGCTGCGCTGTATCTTTGATATCGGTACTTTCATCGACAGCAATGGAATAAAAAATAAATTCTTTCACTTTTTCTCTAAGTTGCTTATGCAAATTATCCGCCAACTCAGCAATTGTATTTCTGGACAGGGGTATATCTTGAATAGATTGTTTCTGGGATGGGAATGAAATCTCAGCCACATCTAACATACATTCCTTAACAAATTCGCCGTCACTAAAAGGTTTCGATTTCTTTGCAATTTTTAGTGCAATTACATAACTCGCTCTCATAGCATTCTCACTATCAACTTTGGCCTTTGTAAAGAACGATTGCTGTCCCTTTAATTTACTTTTAAAACATTCTAGTTTTTCTAGTCTGATCTCGTCAGAGAATTTGTCAAACTTCTCTTTATGATGGGTTTCATAGTGTCTTTTCAAATTGAATTCTTTGCAAACAGCAATAGTTTGATTACAAATCAAGCAAAGTGGTTTGCCTTTCCATTCAATGAAAAAATACAATAGTTCCCACTTAGTTTGAAAAACTCGACACTCGCTATCAACTTTCCGTCGTTTATTAGAAGACATTGCAACAGACGCAAGGCGCACTCAAATAAATTACACACAACAAGCACAATCAACGCAAAAGAATAAATATTCTTGTGAACAACGTTTGTCTGGCTACTGACTGAGCTGACTGCTGCACTGTTCACAGCACACTCCCCCGCCCTGTTGTTCGTCTCTGGCATTGCATCGGCGACGTTGCCGTAGAGTACAGTAAAATGCTCGGGTTGGCCATGATTGGTTAGACACGTTTGGTTAATACACCCGTGGAGGATGTTCAATTATATCAATTAATTATAATATTTATAGAATATAAATATAAAATTACAAGATTTTAAAACATAATAACATTAATTTCTAACTATTGTTGGCATATTTTCAACCATTCACAGCAGGCCTATGTGATTGGTTGACTTCAGCAAAGCGGGCCGGATTAGAATGTCTTGAGGGCCGGTCGTGGCCCGCGGGCCGTATCTTTGACACCACTGCTCTAAAAGAATGAAATTTCATTGCAGCTTCCGTTGGTGGCAAAGTTGCTAAATTAAAAGTTTTTTTGCTGAGGATTTTTAAAAACATGTAAATAGTAGCATGTTTAACGATTCATTGTGATTTGGTTTCGACACATATGCATATTTTATAAATTCTGTGCCGGCTTTTTCGACTTCATCTTTCGTTGCTGTACTGTTGTAAAATATTTTTAGTTGGTCAAGCAGTTGTATGTTGTTTCTGAGAAGATCTACGAATTTGAGTTTACCTTGGTTATAAAAAGCAGACGTGGTATCACAGCCGCTAAAGGCATGTAATAGTGACACGTAATTTTGAAGCATTGGGTATTTGAAGCTGTCGCATCGATAAAAAAATTTTGCGTCTTTACCTTTGCCTAGTTGTAGAAAGTAAATATTAGTTTTTCCATGAGCCAGCTGACTTAATATAACTATAACATCTACATCCTCAGCTACGATGCAAGCAAATGGATAGTTATTGGAATAGTTTATAGCCGACCGAACAAGCTCCGCATCGACACCTTCTTCTGCTTTGTTTATCAAAAATCCAGCATTGGCAAGTTTTCTTTTCAATAACTGAATAAAATTGTTCTTATTCGTATCATTGCTTAAAAAATTGCGTTGGTTGATTGTTGGACTATCATCAGTAATAGCATATGCAGGTGATGTACACTTTTTTTTTCGACGGATTCGTTCTACATTTTTGGTTCCCCGGTCATTTACACTTTCGGGATAACCATCAAAATATATCATGCAAGTGTTACCATTTTTAGCATAATTTTTCTCGATATAATTGACTTACTGATCACCTACTTTTCCATACGTCAAATTCCTATTCCAAACCACTCGATGCAACTTTGAATTTGTTTATCTCAGCTTGTAAAAGTCGCATCTGAAATTTTTTTTTCTTCAAAATACTCGTCTTTCAAAAACAAACATATTTATAACGTGAAAAGATATTTTTAACAAATTTTTCAACGCCAAAATGAGAAAAAACTAGATGGAAATTTTTTTTTCGGTACATGTTCTAAAAAATTATGTAAAAAAATTTTAAAAATTTTGTTTGTTATTTATATAAATATAACTTTCACTGTCGATTGCAACCAACCGCTTCTCGATATCATTAATGTTCATAAATTTAAACGCGATTGAGGAAAAAAAATGTTTCCAATTTGAGCAGCCGCCATTTTGAATATTCCGAATCTGAAAAAACTTAAATTTTTGGAAGTTCGCCCTCTATGTTTAATTATGTTTTGACCTCGATATTAATATTTTATTTATAATAACCAGCCAAAAATATGATTTACGAAATTTTTTTCAAATTTTGGAAAATTTAACATCGGATTTTTTTTTTTGGAAAATCTATTTACGTCACCTTCACATAGAATTTGCTGCAATTTTCATCTCTACGATTTTTTGTAAGAACACATCCAAAAATGATACGAGCATAAATTGCTTGAATTTTATGTGGTCCGAGCTGTGCTTGCAAGCTCTACCGGAAATTATTGTGATGCTGGGTCGATATATTTTCATTTAAGAATGAAAAATCAGCGCTGGGAAACTTTTGATGTTTAACAGATTTTTCGCCCTTACTTTCCCGGACTATAGAGGGAATTAGGATGCACAGCTGTCAACTGTTCAATGTTTTATAAATGTTGTGCGTTGCCTCAGTGTGCGAGTACTAGAATAAAGCCATCTGAAAAGCTATTTATTCACATTCCACGTTCGGAAAATAAAAGGAAGTTTTGTTTCATTTCATAACCTCAAAAAATCATACGTTTTTTAAACTATTCAAAAACATTACTGATATTTATTATTGACTACAAAAATAACAATTATTTGTATGAACCTTACATGAAGATATTCACATTTCTGAATTCAGCAGAAGAGAAATTACTGTTTGTTGCGAAGAAATTTTCCACTGTAATACAGTGAATTGTCGGCAAATTCGAACTGTAATTTTGATTAAATTACATATAAACCAATAAAGACGTCAACCAAACAACGAATACTTTTGACAGCTTCGTATCATAGGGTCGTTCAGAAAACACAACTGTTGCACTACCATTGAGTGAATGTTCTGTGAACGCACTTTGATCAGTAATCGAAACAACATGTTGTTTGAGCGGACTCCGTTTTTCTGAGCGGTTTTCAAGTGCGCTAAATGAGGAGAACACGTTGCAGATTGTAATGTTTTTATATGAGTGCAATAATACATCATAAGTATTACAACATAATGAGTGATAAGTACGAACTGGTTTATACCTATAATAATGCTACATATAGTATAACGGATAATAAAAAAGTACAAGAATGATTAAAAAATGGTTTGTTTATATATAATATACGGGCCATAATATTTCTGTTCATATCAATTATATGACCATCATCTAAAAACGCAAGAATTAGATTGTCTATAGCCATAATTATTTTAATTTTTCAATATTTATACGTTCCAAAAAATGATTGTTCATAAGAAATATGTCAATCATTCGTTGCTCAGTGAGCCCTCACTCAACGGTTGAGTTATAAGTTATGTTTTCTAAACGCGAGAGAGAAATTCGTAATGAATTTTGTGTTGGATGGCTTGGTTTTTGGGTGGAGTGTTGTTTTCGAAAGTGGTGCCCTGGTGTAGGGTTAGTTTCCTCTTCAGGGCTGAGTTAGGGGTGTATTGGATGGTTTAGTGCGCGTTGACTGAGAAATTGAATTGGGGGTTGAAAAAGTGTCTAGTAATTTTTTTTTGAAAAAGTGACTAGGAAACGTTTTTTTAAAAAAGTGTATGCAATTGAGAGTATTTGGACGGGCTTTTCGCTAGAAAGTAACTGGAGGGTTGTTTTATGTTGGGGTGTATCGGGGGTTGATGTTTGGAAGCGGCGAAGCTCATAAGTGTGCGAAGAAGGTGTGACAAAAAGTGTCTGGGATGGAAGCGTAAATGTAGAAGACGAACCATGTATCGCTGCTGATAAATACATATATGCGTTGAGCTGGCTAGGTGTCAGAAATTATTTGATGAAAAATGGGTGTTATTTACTGAATTTGAAATCTCTCCGATATTTTAAGAGTGAAATATTGAAGATTTGAGATTTTATTGGTTTTTGGAATTTTAGCGGAAAACGTGTATAGGGGACATTTTTAAAACTGTATCGAATTGAGTGGTTTGTTGAAATTGGATGAAATGTTGCGGTGACGTGCCTTGGGGAGTTTGGGACGTTTACGATGGTTGGCGGTAATAAGAATAATCTTAAATATGGGCGGGTTCAGCTGAGGCCTGCATTATCCCCTGTCGACGATCGTCGGTCCATTTGGCTAGTGAATAAATTCACAGAGTATTCAGGAAAACCGTAGAAAAACCTGCAACACCGACGCGGGTGGTGTGGGGGCGGCTGAAAGTATAGGGTTTGTCCAAAGTGTTGAACGATTAATAGTTTTAGATTGAGAGATTTTAGAATTTATTAGAAATAGTTTAAAATATGAATGATTTTGGACTTTGTTGCGGTAAGTTGAGTGAATAGAGATTTATTAAAATTGAATCAGTGTGGGATTTATAGTGAAAATTTTAACGATTATCGAATGGAAATTGGGAGCTGTCCAGGTAGTCAATGTATTCGTCGGGGAGGTCGTCGTAGGCCGTGGCTAGCAAGCGTAACGAAGGAAATGGGAGCTTCCTCTTGGATATTCTACCGAGGGGTCGTCTATAAGCGATCCACGGTGTGAGTAGGGTGTTTTTGGAGATTTCACTGCCCGACTCGATAGTGTGACTAACGTATCGGGATTGTAAATTATTTAGACGTGATGGAATGGGCTCGATGTCGGTATTGACATATACGGTATTACTGGGAGAGCCTTGTATTGGCAATATCTGAGGATTGACTGCTCACAAGTTCGAAGTCTTTTGACAAGATGGTTGGGGAGGGTGCAATAGACGTTTGCTCTATAGTCGATTATGGGACGGATATATGTTTTATACGTATGAAGTAAGGTGGTAGGGTGAGTGCGTCCGAAGCTGTCGCCGAGCGCCTTGAGAAGATTCACTCGACGTCAGACTTTATTTAAAGTGTCCATGAGGTCGGTCATCAAGTTGAGAGTGTGAGTAAATCTCACTCCCAAATAAACGACTTCCCTGCGAATTTCGAGTCGATCTCCCCAGAGCACGAGGCGGAAGTTTGTAGGTAGAAGTCGTTCGCTCGTGGTATCAGGGTGTTTGAAAACGATGGCTTGGGTTTTTTGAGGGTTGGGAGTCACCCGCCATCTCCTGCACCAATTTGAAAATTGAGTCAGTAGATTTTGGGATCGAATGTTGAGAGAGCGAATGTCAGTGGCAGAAATGATTAGCGCGGTGTCGTCCGCATATAGTTGGATGTTATCCTGGGGATGTCGTGGAATTGGTGTATCATACGTATAAATTATGTATAGTAGAGGAGCAAGTATCGAGCCCTATGGAACGCCAGTTTGGAGTGTAAAAGAGTCGGATATGATATAACCAACTTTGACGCTGATCGATCGGTCGGTGAGATAGGAATATAATAATTTGACGATTTGGTTTGGCAATCGGATGCTCAGTAGCTGTCTCACTAGTTCAGCGTGCCAGACTTGATCGAAAGCTTTTTGAACGTCCATGAGGTTGGCGGCAGAACAGCGTCGTTGATTTAAAGCTCGGGTGACGATTGTTTGAAGGTTGGTGGTGGCGTTCTGACATGAGTGGCCCGGCCTGAATCCGAATTGAAATGCCGGAATTATGTTATTTTCAGTGCAGAAGTCCCAGATTCTCTCTTTTAACAAACGTTCAAAGATTTTACCAGGACGCTGATTAATGAAATTGGGCGGTAGGATTCAGGCTTTGTAGGGTATTTGCCGGGTTTGGGGATGAGAACTACGTTGGCTGATTTCCAACAACGAGGGAAGTATGAGAATGCCAGGCAGGCATTCAGCAGGGCGCAGAGCGGAGGGAAGATCTCTTCTGGTAGGTTTTTAAGTGCCTGCCTCGAGATTCCATCGTGTCCTGGGGTACTGTTTCTCCCGCTCGGCACGCCTGCTGAACTCCTTCGATTGTAAAAAGTGTAAGGAGCGGGGAGTTATCATTTAGTGGGATATGAACGTGTGGGCTTCGAGTAATGTTTCGAGTCAGGAGGTCGGTTTCTGATTAATCGAGGGTTATCGGGTGGTGAAAAGATAGTTTGTAGGTTATTTTTGAAGGCGGTGGCTTTGTCTTCGGATGTGTAGATCTTCTGTCCATGCACTTCCAGATGTTATTCTACCTTTCTCTTGAGGTCGACGAGGCGGTAGAATTTTTGCCAAAACACGCGCCCTTCTCTGAAGTCCAGTCCGGCTGTTTCGACCTTCCATCTTCTCTGCTTTTCAGCATTGATTTCGTATCGAACCTGGGCGTTGAGACGGTTTCATTGTGTTTTGACAGCGGGATCTCGAGTGCGAACGTATAACCTGTATAACTGTCTTTTCTGACGAATTTTTTGCAGAATTCTTTGAGGAAGGGCATGGAAGTTGGTGTTTACGGTGGTGAGAGGAACGGCGATGTCTTGTGCATCGATTAAGAGGGATTGGAATTTTTCTGTGTGATTATCTATGTCATCAGTGTTCTGATGAATGACGGGTTCTGGAAAATTGGTGGAAACGTGGTTTGCAAAGGAATTCCAATCGGCTTTTTTAAAATCGCGAAAAGTGAAATTAGTTGATGGTGGTGGTATTGGATTGTGTAACGCGGTTTTGACCAGGCGTGGAACGTGGTCTGATGTAATAGGGTCGCCTATAAAGCACTCGTCATCCATGAGGGTGAGTAATCTGTCAGTGCAAATTATATGATCGACTATGGAAGAGCCGAGGTGATTTATTAGGGTTGGATTATTGTTTCTAATCCGCGAGATGGGAAGTAAGACGAGTTGGTCGGCGAGTAGTCTGCCGTTGGGGTTGGTGTGTGTATCACCGAAAATAATGTTTCGTGGTAGAGAGGAGCATATTCGAGGAGGTCGATTGATAATGGTTGATTGGGATGTTTGTAGTATGGTATTATTCCACGATATGTCGATGGCTATGCAATCCAAGTTCTGTTGAGACAGAAGTGCAGGGAGTGGGTGTGGTGACGCGGGTAGTCCGTTTCGGACGAGAAGTCCGTTGCCGTGACAGTAGAAGTTCCTGTCTAGGTGGAAAGTGGTGTAGCCAGTGAAGCGAGGAGGGTTTTTTAAAAGAGCGTCTGTGATAGAAAGTACTTGTATGTTTTGGGAGTGCAGAAGGTGTTTGAGAAGATGTCGCTTCCTGGCAAGACATTGGCAATTCACGGTCCCGGTAAGAAAGTCCATGACTTAATTTTGTCGTTCGGTCGTGAAAGCGAAGTGGACGCGTTTGCCAGCGCCACTTGTTACGGTACAATTGTACCCGTAGGAGGGGACGAGATGTGTAAGCGTGTCGGCGACTAGGCCACGGCTTGTCGGGACGGCGTTCATGATGGTGGTAGCCAAAATCTCGATTAAGATTTTGGAGTCGGTAGTCAGGTCGTAGGGGGTCTGTGGTTTTTCAAGAGTCACGGGCGCGATCTCTTCTGCGGATTTCGGTCCTTCCAGCCGCTTGGTGCACCGAGGGTGGAAAGCGTGGTGTGGACCGCCGTAATTTTTGCAAGATGCCTTAGGGCAATTGGTGGATTTGTGGTCGGTCGCTCCGCAGGAGGGACAGACCGGCTTGGATCTGCAGGATTCTGCAAGGTGGCCTGTGCTGAAGCACCTGTTGCAGTATTTTGATACAGAGGGCTGGAGCGGTTGGAATCCTCGCATTGATGAGAGAGGCCGTGGAATCGGAGGCCCTTCGTTAGGGCCATGTGATATGCGTTTTCGGACTCGGTAAGAACCCGAAACATCGAGGTAATTTTGCCATGGCAGCGGGACATGATACGCCAGGACCTAGTACGGGGAATTTGATGTCGGCGAGGATGTCCTCGAATTCTTTGTCTGAAAGGGTGGTGTCTACATTTCTGCAGACCAAAGAAAAGGTGGGTTTGCGGGACCTGGAACGTTGGCGGTCTTGGCGGGTGGGGCTGAGACGGATGATGGTGACTTGGTCGTCACCGAGAGTGTGGCGAAGCTTCCTTGCGAAAGCTTCGTGTGGAATGTCGGACCTGATTTCTCCCCTCAACAGCTCATTGGTGTTGAGAAGATTAAAGAGTGCTCGCTGGGAGACGTATTTGGCTGGAAGGTTTCGGATGTTTAATGTCTGGAACGATGGGTCTGGTTGTGATTGTCGGGGTTGTCCGGTTTGTTGGGGTTGAGGTGGTTGTTGTCGTAGTTGCTGTTGTCGGGGTGGTTGCTGTTGTTAGGTGGTTGGGGGTGGTGGCGTGGGGATTCTTCGATCTCTCTTGGTTTTGGCTCCCAAGAGAGTGAAGTCCCCTTCTTGTTCTTGGCGGTTGGTGGATTGTCGGTTGGTGCGTGGTGAAGTTTGAGCGGAGATGTGGGAGGCGTGAGATTGCGCGGAATGAACGGATCTGGATCTGGAGGAGCTTCGAGAGTTGGCTTGTGATTTGAGTTGGTTGGTTGCGTCTTGTAGTCGTGTTTTAAGTAGTTGGTTTTCGGCCTTTACTTCGGCAAGCTCTGGCGTAAATTGTGCAAAGGCGGCTAAAACGTCGGTGGGTGAGGAAGGTACTATCGGTGGAAACTCTTCGTGAGATGGTACATTTTGGCTTCGGGTTTGGATCGGAGAGCGCGTTGAAGATGCCATTGTTGATTTGTGAGGTGGAAGAGGACGAAGCAGAAGGTTGCTTCGTTGTTAGTATCGGGGAATGCGGACAAAATCCGGACAGCGGACTCACTGCCGGAGGGAGTTTCCTCCCCGGTTAAAGGTTTCCTGACCCCTTTGTCTGCAGGTTAGTTTTTATATTAACCTGAATTTGTTTCCGTTGGCTGAATGGTAGTTGGCACTTCTCGTTGGTCTTCGTACACTATTTTATCGGTTCAAGCAATTTTCATAAATAAAATCGCTCTATAAGGAGCGGAGTTTCATAAATAAAAATGCTCTGTTAGAGCATATTTTCTCAAATAAAAACGTCCTATGAAGGACGAGTTGAGATGGACATCTCAATGTATTTGCCGAGTCCGGTGGCAAGCGCTGCTGGAAGTGCCTGGTTTGAATCAGTGACCAGGTTATTGGCTGGAGCTACTACTTGCTGGAGTCCTTTCCCGGTCGATGTATTCACTACACTGAGTTTCTAAACGCACCGATAGATAACCTTTATATACGGAGAGTGTCAAATTATGTTATGAATACGTGTCGTCATAATATCTGATTGGTGTTCAATGTCATGTGACTTGAGACTAATTTACTTAAGTTTTATTTATCAAATAATAAAATTTACTATCTGGATCCTTACTTTGTGGAATTAATACTCATATTACTGTTTTAAATGAAACTGAGTGTTTCTAGATAATTCCACAATATATTGAAAACATGTTAAAAATTCTAAGAAATTGACAATTGTTTCGATATTAAATATCAGTTTTTTTTATTGTTGAAAAAATATAACAATTTAGAATTTTCAAATGATTCTTTTTAGTTAACCCTAGAGTGGGCGCGTGATTTATTTTGGCAACAACAGGCGCATCCGTCTGACAGACCGTATTGACAAAAAAGTGTTTTATTTAGTTTAAATTTAATTATACTTGTATTTAAACGTGTTTAACTATATTTATTATCAGAAAAATACAATAATAACATTTAGAAAGTATTTTAACAAAGTTCTAATATTCCTTTGTCACTACAACACAACATAAAACTTATTATAATTTTAGATTTATACATAGTTAGTTTTCAAAACATTTTTTACAAATAACACTAATGTGTTCCAAGCACATATATTTATAACATTTGCGACAAAAAGCGCGTCTTTCTACTTTTTCTAGAGCTGCATATTGCACATCTCCCGGTTTGTTGGTTTGGTGGAGCAACTGCTTGAGCTGTGTCGGGGTTTCCAGAAATTTCTTGTAGTCTATTCCTTAAAGTTCTTGGAATAGTCTGCAGGTTTGATCGAACCGATAAGTGTGGTTTAATAAGTACTAATGCTAAAGTTCTCAAGAATCCGCGCCTCTTTTGAGTGGAATTTGGATTATTTGAACAAAATACTACAAATGAGTTTATGCCAGCCAAATTTAGAATTGAGTAAAATATAACCATTTGCCAGCGCCTTGTATTTCTCGCAACATTGTAATTGGCGCAAAGTCTGTCAACAACATCCACACCTCCTTTGGTATTATTGTAGTCAATAATAATTTCTGGCTTTCCAGATTGTTTGTCGATATTGTCGTCATGATGCAAAGATTAAATGAGTACAACATTTTTCTTTTTTTTTGGGATATTGGAAACAATGGTGCTGTTTTTCGTAAATCCAAACATACTTGCTCCAACTGGATGTGTCGGACTGGAAAACTCTACAGGTAGTTCCCTTTTATTCTTACGGATGGTCCCTATAACCCTAAGTTTAAAATCTTTCAACAGGGTTTCCACAAGGGGCACGCTGGTAAACCAATTATCTAACGTTAAGTTTCTTCCGGAATTTTTAATTACATCGCAGAGCCTTACTACAACTGCACCAGGACTATTGCGTTCCTTATATGTACCATCTGGTTGTAGTCCAACGTAAACTTCAAGATTACTTGTGTACAAAGTTTTGGCGTCAGAAAGAGCAAATATTTTGATACCGTATCGATTCGGTTTGGAAGGTATATATTGCCTGAAGCTGCATTTGCCTCTGAAACCTTCAAGCTTCTCATCAATGGTGACGTATTCAGATAGACTATAGCCAGTTTTGCACTTATTGACGAATAAATCGAATAGTTCTCGAATAGGAGCTAATTTATCCACATATTTTCTTGCCTCTCTAGTTTCTTTTCTGTCAAATCTTAAACAACGTAATAAAAATAAAAATCGCTTGATTGACATTGCTAACCTGAAAATTTCTACCCCGGATCCATCTGATCGCCATAATTCTTCAACATTCAAACGATTTGCTTTTATAACACCAGCATACAACAGCACTCCTAAACAGGCTTGCATTTCAATAGCATCGGTCGGTTTGGCGTCCCTGTCCCTCTCAAAATTAGAAGCTACTGACTCAATATACGCGTTTATGTTTTCAACAAGAATGTTCAACATTTCATCTTCTATAAAGAATTTAAAAATATCTTTGTGATTTTTCAAGGAACGCGTACCTAATCTCGAAATTGGAGGACACTTCATGTTCTAACTCTTTTAGGCGGTAAATGTTTTTCCCATTTAGTCTTCTTATCTTTTCCTATGAAAAAGGCAGAATTAGTAGCACCTGCCTGATGATCAGAGATATCTTCTTCCGATTCGCTTCCCCCTACTCTTTCTTCAACAAAATCGATTTCACCTTCTGACTCACCATCATCATACTTTTCATCCCGCTCTTCATCATCTGTAGATACCACTTCCATAAGGTGTTCAAGACGTGCTTGCTCCCGTTCATATAAATCCATATCTAAAACAACAAATAATGTCACTTACCATTTTTCTGTTGCAAGTCAAAAAAATTGGTTGATAAAATAAATTTAAAATTTATTCCCACATAATAATTCTAACTCACAAAAAACTCTCAAAATGAATTTTTTTATAATGATTTTATCATATAAAGTTGTTTACATATATATTAACCTACCTCTATTATTTAAAGAATTGTAAATCGCACAACAAAACTAGTACACCAATAGGCGCGTCCGTCTCATAGACCGAAATATCAATAACTTGACACACACTAAACGACTACGATTATCATTTAACACTGATGTGCAGATCAGTGTTGCCAATGGATGAGAATGAAAATATCCTCTTCTGAACTCGAAATTATCCGATTTTGTCCGAAATTATCCGATATGTTGAAAACAATCAAAAATAGTAAATCACTACTATATATTCAGGTTTCGTACCCAAATAGAAGGCAGGAATGGCTATTTTGTAGAAATAATGAAAAAAATTAGTTATTTCATATTTATTTATATAAAAAGGAACATTTTACCGAAAATATTTCTATTCAAACTAAAAAATCTTTGGTAGCATTAAAATACAAAAAAAAAGGTTTAAGAAACAAAAAAGTTACGTGTACCAATTTTGTAATTTCATATTTATACCTTAATAGAAAAAAGATACATTTTCTTGATATACTTCAATTAAAACTAAAAAATCTTTGATTAAAATACATTGAAAAATAATAACAGGAAAACACGAAAGTTACACGTACCTAATTTGTTTTTTTATATTTATTTTTTCATAGAAAAAAAGGAACATTTTACCTAAAATACTTATTTGTGTTCAAACTAAAAAAGCATCTGTAACTGTAATGAAAAAATAATATTAAGTCACCTACCAACTTGAAATGTTTTTCTTTCAACTATTGCTTATCTTGCCAAATCTTACACTCCAACATTTGTTTTGTTGGTTGAAATTTAACGCAACCCCCACTGTTATCTACTCCTTGTTTAGTAGCTAAAATTGCCCTTAGAGTAGAAGTGTTTAATAGGTTTATTTTGTCTGTTTTTATATTAAAAACATTACTGAAAATTCGTTCAACACTCGCGTTAGAAAATGCCAACACAAGCAGTAATGATAAGGTTTTTTTTAAATTAGGAAATAATAAAACGTCGGCATTATTTTTCAAGTTAAAAATTTCTGACCAATATTGCTCACAATCTTTTATGTTTATGTGGAGATCTTCAAAATGTAATAAAGCATGTTTTTTCCACTCATTGTCCAAAGCCTGAGGATCAACGTGGTCTTTCAAAACTGGAAATGAGTCAATGATATGTTTTAAAGACTTTGTCTTAAAAGATTGTGCAACTTTTGGATCTAATATATCTATAATATCGAAAATTGGTTCTTTAAAATTGAATTTTTCTTTTATATTTTTTGCAAGATCAGTATAAAACGATAAAATTGACGTTGAAAATTTAACAATATCGTTTCTTTGAATGTTGGGATTTTTACTTAAGTCTGCAAAGGATTCTGTTGCTGCCATCCCCAAATAAATATATTCTAAAGGTAGGAAAAAATCCGGATTTTCATGATTCAGTTTGAAAATATCTTTGGCTTTTTTTATATGTGATAGCTCAAGAAAATTAGCATATAACGTTTTTAATAATACTATCGTTTCTGGCTTAACTCTGTAAAGCAAAGGCTTTTCAGACTGAAACAGCATGTTAAAATCAGTCATAAGCCCCAAAGAATACGATATGAATTCCAGATAAACTCTGGTAAATGGATTCTTCATTGCTTCTAACATACTGTCAGTTGTGTGTGATGGGTCCTCAAGCACCGATTCCATTAAATAGTGTTTTAGTGGCTCATATTGTTCAAGCACTCTGTCAATACATGCTTTTATCGACAACCACCTTGTTACGGCTGGGGAGAGTATTTTATGTATTTCTACTTGAAAAAAATGTTGAAACTCTTCAAATTTTTTTCTACGCAAGGAGCTCCTGTTAAAATGACTGCCTACATTACGAAGTAGGTCTTCCACCTGCCTTGGTAGTTTTAAACAGGCTTTCGAAATTGCCAAATGTGCCATATGACAGGAGCACCTGATACATATTATTTGAGGCAACTCTTTTTTCAGAAGAGCAAAAACAGAATTGTGCTCTCCGACCATACCATTAGTGGTATCCGAAGAAAACCCTACCAAATTTTTTAATGGAATTTTCTTCGATATCAAGCAATTTTTTAAAATGTTGAATAAATCAACAGCTGTGGAACCATTAGCTTCAACCAGATCAAAAAAATTTGTTTTAATCATATTTACATTGTTATCGTAATATATGATTGAAAAAGCACACTGCTTTTTGACAGAAATATCTGTCGTTTCATCCATGATTAATGAGAAGAAGAATCCTGACTCTCTTAATTTATTGTGAAAATCTATTAGAAAATTGATTCCCAAACTATTGCATACAATAGCAGTGGCCTTGGTTCTTTTTACACTCAGTTTTTGTGCAATTATTGAATCATGAAAAATAGTTCTTAAAAGTGGGCACAAAGTATCCATCAACAAAAAAGGTAATTGATTTGTAGCTAACAGGGCACAAAGTTTTATTTCCGCGATTCTTACGGCAATGTCTTCACTCTTTTCTGTGAAAAGTTCTGTTATCTTGGTGCTAGTTGACACTTTTTGCCAATTTAATTTGTGTTTTTCACTATTCGAGTGTTTAATAAGGACAGTTTTATGAGCTACCACATCCATATTGCATACGTTACAAAAGGCAAACGCTGTTCCTCGACCTGCTGGTTTTGAAGACTTTTCCAACCAACCCTTGAATTTGGGATTATTGATCCAAGAAAGTACAAAGCCAGTCTTCTTTTCCCTTTTTCCAGGGTTCCAATTTTTTTCGTTTTTCTTTTCTGGTTGAGAAATTGCAGCCTAAAATAATCGAATGTAATACTGAATTATCTATTCCAAATTTGTTTGTTTTATTTAACAGTAGATTATTTGTACCTTTATGAGAAAATACTCACAAAATCATTTCCACAGGATTGTTCTGTCTCTGTCGCAAAGGACGTCGAAGGTTCCTTCCATTTATCGTCACCCCTAGGTGTATCACACGTTGTGGTAGCAATGTTACTGCAACCTGGTTTCTCTTGATCATTTGCTTTTGGCTTTCCTTTCCTAAGACGGCTTAATTATTACATCTGGTATCCGTTTTTCCTTTTTCTAAAATCCACAACAAAAAATAGTATATTAGCATATTATAATACCCTTGATACCAATTTTTTTTAATACTTCTCTGTTATCTGCGAACTTTTAAAGTTTTACCTTATAATCAATAAGCCACTTGTCCATTTTTTTATTTCTTTAGGATGTGCAAATTAAGCAACCAGCAATGCTTTTATTTAGAACAACTTATTTTTAAACTTATATTCACTATTCACTTCAAAACATTAAACAACCAAAACAATAATCAATTGCGTAGGTAAATATTATGAAAGTGGACTTCAATGTGGGGAGAACCGCTCTACTCGCGACATCTGATAGTGAATAGCGGAATCTCTCGCGTGACAGACACTGCGATGGGATAACATGTACTCATCATGTACTACAGAATTGTACTTTTCATGGAATAAAGGAAATTCGACAATAGAAATCTTCGTTACACAGAATATCAACCCTATGTTTCAACGCCTTCAACACGAAATATCGCTGCTGTCAAGTCTATAATGAAATCTTGCATTTCCAACTATTGCTCGTAATTTTAGCATTCAGTCGGATCCTAATTATCCGCAAATCGGATAATTATCCGCCAATCGGCAACACTGGTGCAGATCCATGAACCAGGAAGGTACAAGCATGATGGGGACTCAGAGTTCACGCGTAAGGAAAATATATTAAGTTTTAAATCTTGTCGGTCTCTCAGACGGCGCGCGCCAGCTCTAGGGTTAAATTAACGTGTCTCGACTGCTGAGGCCATTGACACAATATTTCATACATTTTTGGTAAAATAGTTACAAAAATCGATACATTTTAGGTAGAACATCTTAAATGGTTTATTAAATTTGTGTGTTAAATTTCAGGATATCGCCAAGTGGTTCTTTTATATTGTGTTTCCGCTAGTAGATTTGGTAGCGGGGACATTTCACTAGGATATGTTTTCTGGGTGTTAGTTGTAGCGAAATTATCGTGACCGTGGTTGTTTGAAAAAATACTTTCTCATACATTTTGTGGATCTCTTGTTTAGTGGATGTTCAGAGTAGGCTTTTTTAATTTCTTGAATTGATGAGAGAGAGTCTGTGCAGATAGCGACATTCTTATTTCGAAGGCTGAAGTATCTTCGTATAGGATATCGTTTAGTGAGGTGACCGCACATCTTACTCCTTTCCTGTTTTTGGAAGCGTCTGTATATATGATTTCCGTTGGTTGATTCGTTCTGTGAATGTTATTCTATAAGTGTATTTGGGGTTTCTTGATGTTTAAGTTCCATTAACGATGTGCCGATCTTTGGTATTGGCTTTTTCCATAGAGGAGACAAGGATATACGAAAAGGTAGTGTGGGGTTGTCGATGGGATTTAGAGTGTCGATGATAGTGCGTGTTGATTTTGACGGGTGATTTAATTCTTCGTTATGGACTGGGTTGTAGGGATTGGCGGATGTTGAAATGAAATATGTTTGTAGAAGTTATTGACGTCTCAGGTGAAGTGGAGGTTCGTTACCTTCAGCATATAAGCTGTCCGCTGGGCTGGATTTAAAGGCGCATAGGCATATGCGAAGGGCTGTGTTGTTGATGACATGACGTTAAGCGTGTTTAGATGGGATTTTGAAGAGGAGAGATAAAGTATGCTTCCGTAATTTATTATTTTTCCGCCCAACCTATCTAATATGCGAGAAAAGTATTTGTTTACCCCAAAAAAAGTTGGAAATTTGAATTTTTTTTTGAGTTATTTTTACGTTTTCCATCAAAATCCAAAAAAAATCCTGTGTGTACGATACAGCCTACGGAGTGCAATAGGTCACCAATTTTATGATTGAATATTGTTAAGGACATGTCACAGATGAACTCTATTGATTTTCAGCTCACCAGAGCCAGCACAACGGGTGCTATGGTAGTAGAAGTACGACATTTTAGTCATTTTTTGAGAAATTTCAGTTTGTTAGCACGATGCAGCCTCCGGAGTTCAACAAGTTACTAATTTTATGATTGAATATTATTCAAAACATCTCACAGATGAACCCTATTGATTTTCAGTTCACCACAGCCAGTACAACAGGTGCTATAGTACTTTAAGTACGATGTTTTTGTCATTTTTGGAGAAATTTCAGTTTGTTACCACGATACTGCCTCCGGAGTATATACAAGTGACCCATTTTTTGATTGGATATTATTCCGAGCATCTCAAAGGTGAATCCTATTGATATTCAGCTCACTAAATCCAGTACAACGGGTTCTATGTTACTTGAAGTACCAAATTTTGGTCATTTTTGGAGAATTTTCAGTTTGTTAGCAAGATACAGCCTCCAGACTGTATACAAGTGATCAATTTTATGATTGAATATTGTTCAAGGTGTCTCACAGATGTACCCTATTGATTTTCAGATGACTAGACCGAGTACAGCGGGTCCTATAAATCCAGATATACTACATTTTTGGTTATTTTTGGACAATTTTCGGTTTGTTAGCACGATACATCCCCCGAAGTGTATACAAGTGACAATTTTATGATAGAATGTTAATCAGGGCATCTCTCATAGATGTGGAAAAGTTAGTTTTAATCTTTAAGACCGTTTATTTTTGATCTGATTACAGATCTGTACTCTCTGAGAAGTACTGTTTCGTCACAATATTTTTCAGTATGTTAATCTTTTGATACAGTTTGCTTTCATTTCTGGAATGTGTTGTTTGAACTTGAGTTTGTTGTCAAACATTAAGACCAGAATATTATGGTGAGTTACTACAGGTAGGGTGTTTCCATTGAGTTTTGTGTGTGTGTGTGTGAGATTTTGGCCGTAGAAAACTTAGTTCTTAGCCACAAAAATTATTTAATTTCAATGTTCAACTTTATATTGAAATTTGTGCACTTTTAAATAGCTCAACTAAGGCGTCTAAAATAGGTTTTTCGTTTAAACTTAATAGGTGAGTTAAATTTGTCGGTAAAGAAATATTGTGATTAATGAGAAAATTTAGAAATATATTCATTTGATATTGGTGATTTCTACAGGAAAAAATTAAATGGTTAAGATCAGCTATTGAACTATTGTCGCATGAACATTTAGAAGAGCCTATAATTCCTATTTTAGCAAGGTGCGCAGGAAAGATACCATGATTCAGTTTCATTCTAGTTACTATCGTAGTGTAGTATTTATTTGTATTGTATTCTTGAATATGTGGTATTGTTGTGGGTATTTCTGGATGTATGAGTGTGTATGGGTTTTTAGACTCTTTTACGTATTCCTGCCACACACTATTCCAACTGTGAGTGATTTGTCTTCTAAATGACGGCAATAGGTCAAGTGTGTTATAAAAATCAAAAAACTTGTTTTCCAAAACTGCCTTTTTGGCAAGGCTATCTATAATTTCATTCCCTTTAATGCCAGCATGTCCTTTTACCCAGATGAACGTTATTTTAGTATCAGAATTACTTAATAGGTATAGATAGTTTTGAATATTCCATAAAAGGGAATTTTTTACCTGATTATATAATTTTTTAGTTCCTATAGTTTCCAATGCTGCTTTTGAATCGGTTATTATAAGACTATTGCCAATTTTGTTTTCAAATATATAAGTGAGGGATTGCCATATTGCATACATCTCCGCTGTGTAAATTGAACATGTATCATGTAAACGCATTTTAACAGAAAAACATTTATTCGAATGATAAAAGGCACATCCAGTTCCATTATTGGTTTTTGAGCTATCCGTGTAAATAGTTGAATAATTTGTATAGTTTGAAAGAATGGATATCATAATGTTTTTGTTAACTATGTCTGATAGTGAATATAAGGGGAATATGATGCTAGGTTCAAACATACATGAGTCATAGCTGAATTTAAACATTGGATATTTGTCGATAGTATGAATTAACTCATGAAATTTATTAGTAAAAATAAAAGCATCGACCAAAGGTGGATTGTTTTTAATCTTCCAATATTTGTTTGTTAAACATTGTGTTGTGAGATAAGCAAGATTATTGAGGTTATTGCAGCAATCTTTTTCTCTAATTTTGATTAAATATTTATTTGCCAGATATTCGCGTCTAATTGCTAATGGAGGTTCAAGAGATTCAACTAAGATTGCATCAGTTGGGGATGATCTCATTGCTCCTATACATATACGTAGAGCTTTAAATTGAATGCGATCTACAATTTGTAGATTTGTTTTGCTAGCAGAACCGTACAAAGTCGATCCATAATCCAGAATTGAGCGGATGTATGCTCTATAAAACATTAATGAAATGGCCACACCAACACCAAACTTTAACCTAGAAACACATCTTAACATGTTTATCCCTTTCTCACATCTACATTTGATATACTCAATATGTTTCGTCCACAACAACTTACTATCCAGAAATATGCCTAGGTATTTATAATTATTCACCACTGGAATTGTAAGTTCAGAGAGAAGCACTGTGGCGGGTGGCTGATATCGATGTCTCGTGAAAAAAAGGACAGAGCATTTTTCAGGCGATATGTTAAAACCTAAGTCATGTAAGGATCGTCTAATAGTATTCATCATGTTCTCGAGAACACACAAGCACTCTTGGTGTGAATTTTGGATCGTGTAATAGGCAAACTCATCAGCATACGGAACAAGAATCATCTATACGATGCAATTCTGTTGTATATAAATTAAAAAGAAAAGGGCTCAAAACAGATCCTTGCGGTAGACCTTGAGCCATTGAGTTTTAGATTGGGGATTTGTGTATTATTTGCCCTATTAAACTTGATGATGTTAGATTTAGTTGCAGAAAAGTTTAGTTCGATGTTAGAGGACCAGTTGCTGTCATGGTTTATTGTTGTTTGTAAGATGGCGTAGCTTGATTCTGGGTTTTTATCGTGGCTATAGATGATTGGAACGTCAGCATAGACAGCGTGTTCTACTGGTAAAATTGAAAGTTTTGAGAAAAATCGTTGATAGCTAAAATAAATAAAGTTGTGCTTAGAATAGAGCTTTGAGGTATTCCGCTATTATGAGCGAAATATTTAGAGGTGCATTCGTTTGTAATTATTTTAAAGGTCCGGGAAGTAAGAACATTTTGAATGAAGGAGTATATATTATTTGTCAATCCATTTTCTTTGAGTTTATTTCCTAATGTTATTGGGATAGGGTTTAGTTATGTTATGTGCGCAAAAAGACGAGGTTATCCATAGTAGATCGGTTACTTATAAAACCTGATTGGGTTTCGTTAATTGTGCAATGTTTTTGGAGGTACCAGAGGTTAGTCGGTTATTGAGTATGTCCTCCCTTAATTTACATTGGGTGCAGGTTAATGAAGTTCGCCGGTAGGATTTCATTTGAATGGGATGGTAATCGGGTTTTCTTATAGGTATTATAAGGGACTGACGCCAAATTTTGAGAATTTGACCGGCTGACCATATTTTATTGAAGATGTGATAGGTTTTTCAGTGATATAAAGGGGATTTGATCAGGTCCCGCGGCGGAGTTTTTACAGAATTTGAGAGCATTTAAGTTCATCTTTGGTGAGAGGTGAGTTAATGGCAGTGACATCTTTCTCATTTTTTGGCGAAGAACGAGATGGATTTATTTATCTGTGTATTCTATGGCTGAGCTTGTAAATTTATTTTCGAAATTTTTCCCGAGAAGTTCGACAATTTTCCATTATTGTTAACAATATGTCCTTCTGTAGTATGGTAGGTATTTATTGGTGTGTTTAATGGCCTTGTATTTGTTTGATTTTTGACCATATTTGTGTTGTGGGGGGGGTGTTTATTGTGAGTTATGATACATAATTTTGGCGGAGGCTTTTCTGCAGTTTTTAATTAAGAATTTAGCTCTGGTTTTCAGTTTTTTTAAGTTAATTGGGTTTTCGATATTTTTAGCTCGACGATATCTGTTTAGGGCGGTTTTCTTTTGACGGACTGCTGTTTCGCATTCGCTATTCCTCCTGGGAATTCTTTTATGATTTGAGGAAAGGTTAATTTATCCTATGTATTCTTTTGCAGCTGTTAAAGTTTCGAATGGCTTAGTCCATATTATTTGCTGGATTAAATTGGGAAAGTATAGTATCAGTACGGCGCGTAAATTGGGGCCAATCTGCTTGAGAGATTTTCCATTTTGTTATGTTGGGAGTTACATTTTCCATATTATTGGATATGAGTATAGGGAAATGATTGCTACCGTACAAGTCATCTAATGCTTGCCATGTTAGGGTGCGATATGATTTCGGATGACTAGCTGAGATCAATTGAACTGCATGTACAGGAGGAAATGTTAAAGTGTATGCTGGAACCAGTATTTAGGAAAGATACGTTGTTGTTATTAAATAAATTTTCTATAATTTTCCCACGTCCGAATGTATTGTTGGAACCCCAAGTAATTTATTTATTATATGTAATGGATAACCGTGGGATGCTGCTATTTGCTTACTTGTACTAACTTCTCTACCAGAATTATGTTTGTCCATAGTAACTGAAAATGCTCTAATTCGGTTAGATATTGCCTGAGGTAATATATACGGTGCAGATTGTTATTTTATTGGGCACCATACGTTAACTGCTGTGGCTTGGAGATATGTATTCATATGAAAATGTTCGAGTATAGTTCGTTTAAGAAGAAGATGGAAGAGCTGTAGCTAGCTCTGAGAGGGTCGGGTCAGAGAAAGTGATAGCCCAGGAAGTTTTTTATTGTCAGTAAAGTTAGTTCCTTGGAGACAGATTATATTAACTTTAGTGTCAGTGATTAGTTGTTGCAACCGTTCTAGGCGAGGATAAAATCCATCGCAATTCCACTGTAGTAAGGTGATAAGGTAGTGTGTTTAAGATAATGAGTTTTTGGAGCTATCTAATTGGTATGTCTCAGACATATCTTCGTTAGAGGATATTGAGGTTCTACTTTCTATGCTATCATGTTCGATTTTCAGTGCTTTTTTAAGTTTTCTGGATAATCGGGTGAATTTATTTTTTGTAGATACTGTCCTCCAGAGATGTTTTAACTAGATGTAAGTTGTCTAAAAGGTTGTTAATGTTTGCTGTGAATCGTTTTGCTTCTGCAAGAGGATTGCTGTTTCCAAAAGCGTTTGCAAGAAATGCGAGAAAACTTTCGTTTTTTATGTAGCAGTTTTGTACTATGGTTTTTGTGTTCTCAGAGAGTACAGCTGTGTTGGCTTCTGGGGATCTGTTTTTGATTTTTTCTGTGATAGGTTTGATATTTGGGGGTAGCATATCGGATGATTCTTCATTGATTACATTAGTAGTCCTGATGATTTAGATTCGCTTGTCGGGGCTTGTTGGGTTGGGACGTTATCAGAGGTTAGGTTTGTTGAGAGGAATGTTAGGGTGGTGCGTAACTGCTTTCTTGTGCGTGTTGCAATATGTTAGTATGTTCTGTAGTGTGGAAAGTTGATTGTATTGCTTCGAGTAGTTGGGGGAGTGGAATTTGAAGTTCAGGATATAATTGAATTTCATTGTTTTGGTTGTTGGGACAATTTTAGACTACATGACCGCTGAGTTTGCAAAGGGAGTATTCCATTCTATCTGCGGAGAGAAATGTTCTATACGATGTGCCATCAAAGGGTATTATCATTGAGGTTTGAATTTCGAAGTATGAGGTATAATGTGGGCTTGTCTTCTGAAACTTAGTACGTGTCAGTATTCATCGCATGGGATGCCGCCTTTTAAATTAGATATAGGTGAAGTTAGTTAATATCCTGCATCATGTATGAATTTTTACTTTTCCGCCAACCAATTTTATGATGGAATATTGTTAAGGACATTTCACAGATGAACCCTATTGATTTTCAGCTCACCAGAGCCAGTACAACGGGTGCTATGGTACTTGAAGTAAGACATTTTGTCGTTTTTCGAGAAATTTGGGTTTGTTAGCACGATACAGCCTCCGGAGTTCAACAAGTCACCAATTTTATGATTGAATATTATTCAGGGCATCTCACTGATGAACCCTATTGATTTTCAGCTCACAAGAGCCAATACAACCGGTGCTACAGTACTTTAAGTACGATATTTTTGTCATTTTTGAAGAAGTTTCAGTTTGTTAGCACGATACAGCCTCCGGAGTATATACAAGTGATGAATTTTATGATTGGATATTATTCAGAGCGTCTTAAAGATGAACCCTATTGATATTGAGCTCACTAAAGCCAGTACAACGGGTGCTGTGGTACTTAAAGTACCAAATTTTTGTCATTTTTGGAGAATTTTCAGTTTGTTAACACGATACAGCCTCCAGAGAGTATACGATTGATCAACTTTATGAATAAGTATTGTTCAAGGTGTCTCACAGATGTACCCTATTGATTTTCAGTTGACTAGAGCAAGTACAGCGGGTCCTATAAAACTAGATATACTAAATTTTTGGTTATTTTTGGAGAAATTTCGGTTTGTTAGCACGATACATCCCCCGAAGTGTATACAAGTAACAATTTTATGATAGAATATTCTTCAGGGCCATAGATGCGGAAAAGTTAGTTTTAATCTTTAAAACCGTTTATTTTATGATATTATGTGAAACATTTGATATTACAATTCGTTTTGCTGGTGTAACTAGTCTCCTTATTGAAAAGTTCGTAGAGTGGATTGATACAACTGGATGGTTAGTAGTTAATGATATCATCTATAAATTCGACTTTGGTTAGATGTAGAGGAGAGTTGCCATGATCGTACCGTATCCTTCATCGTACCAGCTCCTATTTTCCCACTAACAGTGATGTTAGAGCACTCAAGTGGAGAGCCAGTAGAAAAAGTTGCACGTGTTTGTTTGTAGTGGTTTATGTTTCATATTAGTTCATGTATTTTTGGCTGGTTCCATGTAATATTTCACCATCTTTCGTAAGCTCACATATCCTTTTACGGTAAGAGTAACTCATTTTAGTTCATATACTTATTTATTACATTTAATTTAGTAATGAAATATCAGCCGGTTTCCGCAGTAGTTTTATTTGTGGGTTATGATTTCTATATTCCCCGCTACGACGACGAGCTGCCTTCGTCGTACCACTTTCAGGTTCCTTCATCGTACCGCTATTTTAAGGTTCTCTTGATCGTACCGGTAACTTTTAAACGACACTTAATTTCTAATACACATGTATATGTGTGTTCTAGATGTCAAAAAGGAAATATAGAGCGCGGACCGAAGATTATTTGCATCGTGCTCTTATTTATTTTCGCAACGGAGATATGGGATTCAACGATTGCTGCCGCACATATAACAAGAACATCGGGAAGCAAACAACATTACCGGAAGATGTAGAAAAAGCATTGCTTGACCACGTCTTACGTCTTTAAAGCCTAATGTTTGGATTGACAATAACTGATGTGAGGAAATTAGCATTCCAGATAGCTGAACAAAATCATATATCCCATAATTTTAATAAGCAAACCCAATTAGCGAGGAAAAAATGGTATTATGGATTCAAGGCTCGCCATCCAGAACTCAGTTTGCGAGAACCCACTGTACGGGCTAAGGGATTCAATAAAGAGAATGTTCATGCTTTTTTTGACATCCTTAAGAAACTCGTGGATGAAAATCAGATTGACGCGACAAGAATCTTTAATGTAGATGAATCAGGTCTAGGTATTGTCCAAAATAAATGTCAAAAGGTACTTGGTCTGAAAGGGAAAAAACAAATTGGTTCAGTGTCTAGTGGCGAGCGTGGAGTGAACACTACGTTTGTCGCTTGCACCAGTGCATCTGGGAACTTTCTACCGCCCATGTTAATATATAAACGAATGCGAATGGCTAATAAGCTAAAAGTGGACGCTCCTCCTGGAAGTTTCGTCGAAATTTCTGAAACTGGCTACATAACAAGTGATCTATTTCAAAAGTGGATTAGGAATTTCATTGAAATAGTAAAACCAACCATTGACAAAAAAGTAACTCTAGTTTTGGATGGGCATACTACATATTCGAAGAATCTAGAGGCAATTGAAATGGCCAGGGAACATGGGGTAATAATGTTACAGCTGCCCGGTCATACTTCTCATCGACTACAACCCTTCGATAAAAGTTTCTGCAGTCCACTGAAAAGTAACTTTAACAAAGCTATACAGAGATGGCTAAGATCAAATCCCGGACTGTTACACAGTACCAGGTGGCTGGGTTGTGTACAGAGGCTTATTCGAAAGCGGCTACAATTGAGAACGCAATCAATGTATTTAGAGTTACTGGAGTTGGGCTGGTTGATCGTTCGCCGCTATTTAAAGACTCCGACTCTGCGGTAGCTGCAAATTTAATCCAACTGTGTATGCCTATGGACCCTGGGTGCTCAAAGAAGGAATACTATAACTTAATTTCGCAGCCAGAAATTTCAAACCTTATCACTCAGCAACTGAAATGATGGCATACAATAATAGCCAGAACTCCTTATATCTACAGATTTATATTAACTGTTCATGTTATGAAAAATAAAAATTAACTCTTTATAAGTCTATTATTTGTAATTTATTTCATACGCTAACCACATACGAATTGTACAGGGTACGATCAAGGAGCCACCTGGTACGATAAAGGCAACTAGTTTCTTTCATTGTACCGCTTGCAGGGCCTTAGTAATTTATTATTTTCAAGTACTAAATGAACTCGTATCACATTTAACAAAATATAAGGTGGGGAAAGAATGGATTTAATTATACAATAATTTTGGGCATAACAACTAGCAGTATGTGAGCTACATAAATTGAAAGACGAGAATTGATACGATCAAGGCAACTCTCCTCTATGCAAATTCTGTTGTTTGGAGATTCTCGAGGCGTAACAGATATAATTGGGGTTTACTATGTCACTAATTATTTTGACGTAGTCATGGAGAACGATATTGGTTTTTGAGTGGATTATTATAGCTTGTTCTCTTTTAGGGAATACTGGCTGACGTTTAGACTTGGCGATGGCAACGGAGGAAATATTACAATTTATTTGTTTATTGCTAATCGACATTTTTACCTGGTATATATCGTCAGTTAAGAATTAATACAGGTACAAAATCTTTTTCAAATTTTAATTGGTTCATTTTTCTACTACTTACGATTTTTTAAATGTAAAACTTCGCTAACTCATTTAATTTTGAAGAAAGAAAAACAAGTTAAGAAGACATTTTTTATGTATAATTATAAGCGCTACAATTTTTGTTGAGATTTTTTTTTCCATTTTGGAGTAATTGCGAAAAAATACTTTTGAAATTTCTTTTTCAACCCTTGCCGGGGGTTGCAGAAACTAAAGCCTTTACACATTGTGTGATCTTTGAAACTACTTTATATCAAAAATGCAAAGTTGTGTCAAACATTTTGATTTCAGCCCTTACGTTAAAATAATGTTTTTAATTGGAACAACCCTACTGATATAGAACTCTATAACTATTGTAAAACTACCAGAACTCTGAAGAAATTATTTATTTTCATGATACGGTGCGCTACGTGAACTTGGTGCACCATATTTTCAAATTCGATTTTTTTTGTATTAAATCATCGTAACTATTTAAACTACTTACATACAAATCTAGAACCATCCCATAGAATGCCAGAACTCAAACAAAAATCATTTTTGAATATGGTGTACCAAGTTCACAGGAGGTGATTTAGTAGAAATTTTTGAAGTGCTTTTTTATTAAATTGATAATTATTCCAAAAGTTAGGAAATACCAGGTAAATTCAAATATTTTATTTGAACATGAAATAAAATTCTGGCTTCATCGAATTGTCCATCTTTTTCATTTAATATCTGCTCTCATTTACAAATAATCTTTATCAATCTACTTCCATTCTCTCTCTAGTAATTGTCACAAATGTTGTTTGAATACGTAAAACCCAATTTATCAATCTTCCATCTAGTTCATTATAAACAAGTTAAATATGAGAAAGATCAGTGGAGTGTAAATAGTCTCTAGCTAGATTTACTAACATCTACCATGATTGTTCATTGTGGTCGAATAAATTCACTAAATATCGTTTCCTTTTCCCTTAAAAATGTCTCTCTGTTTGTGATGTTTAATCTTACTCAGACATATACGTATTATCCGATTTTTAACATTAACTAGGGCTTAAAATAATGGAATAGCACAGCAGTTCATCAAATATTTGTCATAATTTTGTGCACAATAACAAGATAAAACTAATCTGCCTTTAATAAACGTAAACAAGTATAACATTACTTAATCGTTCCTTAATTAAGGGATTAATCTTTCTCTTTAACATGCAGGGTGCGCCATTAGTGTGACAAAGTTCGATATATCCATTATTATAGAAGATATGGAATAAAGTTATATACGAAAATTGTAGACATCTGTAAACTTCACATTTCAAAATTATTTTCATTTGTACTGGGTGTTCCCTATCACCAGGGTGAAACAAACATACATTTTTTAAATGAGACACTATATATTATTTCAGATACAGATTGGGCTCACCTCCCCCATACTTACAAAGTAGAGTTTCATATAAGTATATAGGGCATTTCAGAAGTTATGCCCAATTGAACGTAAAAATCATTGTGCGCTCAACGCCTTGTATAGTTGAAACGAAACAATTTGACATCAATATGTTGCAGCCATAACATTTTGATATTGGTCTAGTTTCATGACACAGTGCCATTTTTTGGATATTGCAACATCTGAATACAGAGCGAGCCAAGAGTCGAACACATGATTTTTTCAAGTGAATCACCCTGTATTTCATTTCAAAAAGTGAAAATACACCTTATAAACTTTCATTTTTATCAAGCATTCCCTATACCTAAAATCATTAATTTCTGAGATATTGTCAATTTAATAACAAAGAGTTGAAAAAATAATTTATTGATGGAAGTAAGATATAGAAAAATGACAGCACGACAAATTCTTTTACAAAAATAACAAAACATCAGCTGTGTCGTTGGCGGTATTTGGTAAACACGGTTTTTTACATAACCCCACATGAAGAAGTCAATTTTAGTTTAGTTTAGTCTGTGTATGTGTGTGAAAGAAAATGGCTAGGAAGCAAGTCAATTAGCCACAGAATTTTTCAAGGAGTCTACCTAAATACTAATGTCTACATATTTGATGAAATTTACCAGTAGATCTAAAATATGACAGTTATCTGAGCTTAAAAGGTGAGTGAGGTTTAAAGGAAGGGAGTAGTTTTGTTCAACAAGTGACTTTATTAAACTGTTTGTTTTGTTAATGTAATTGCTGCAACCAAAGAAAATGTGATTAAGATCAGCATGAGAATTATCGTTGCAGGTACAGGATGATGACTGTATAATACCCAACTTGGCAAGATGGGCGAGATATCTTCCATGGCTAGTCTTCATTCTAAATATACTAGCTGAATAAAATTTAGGAGTTGTATAATCAAAAATATAGTTTGGAGGTGAGGGTAAGGTAGGATGAATTTGAAAATAGGTGTTATTTGAGGATTGTGAAACGTTTTCCTAGTGTTTTCGCCAGGATACATGCATTTTATTTTTTATTGAGCTAATCGCACATTACTAAAAACTCCATTCAGTACCGAATCTTTTGCTAATCGATCAGCTTTTTCATTCCCATATATTCCAATATGCCCCTTAACCCAAATAAATGTCTATACTCAAATTCAACAATATTGTTTTAATGTCACATAAAATAGGACTTTTCATTCTTTCGAGATGAGTCCCTTTTATAGCACACAATGCTGATCTAGAGTCAGATATAATCACACCGCCATCTTTTTTACTTGATTTCAGCCAGGAGAGGCCCTGTAAGATAGCATACAGCTCCGCAGTATATATGTACAGTGTTGGGAACATTACGAGGGAACATAGGGTTTACCTTAAATGTGTTAGAAAGAGACAAAATACATATAAATTCAGTGCATCATTCTTTTTCGCTAACAGGATATCATAAAGTGGAAAACGTCCAATACAAGAAGTTAAAAATACAGATGTGTAATGTGAACAGTTTAGTTTATTATTTGAGAAATAATAAGATTGTATGTACTATACTGATAGCTTAATGCAATGAACAATAAAAAAATCAACACTACTTTCGTGTATCCCTTCATGATTAATTTACAAAGAAATAATTCAGTAGTAATAAAATTCACTATATTAGTTCGGTTAGTATTGGAATAAATAACCGTAACATGCGAAATAAAATTTGTATTAATAATAATATGTGTTTCCAAATATCTCAATTCTCATTTTTCGCTAACAGAATCTCATAAGTGGAAAACCCACAACGCCAGCCTCTTATTATTTGTAGCTTCTGACAGTATTGCCAATTTTCATTGTATATTTATATTAATTGTAAAATGCATTGTTCTAACACGAGAACAAGTTATAAGAAGATTTTAATTATGATAATTCAAGAGGTTGTAACAGATCAAGATATAATTAATTCCATCTATTCGTTGAATATTTTATTGTAATGCTGGAAATTGTTCTAGTTTTCGAAAAAGTATAAAATGAATAAATTAGAGAATCGAGTATAGTTAGAAAAGTTTTAAAATTGCCAATAACTTTTTTATTATTGTAAAAATTATTTTCTGTCACCTTAAAATAATCTTCCATCAGATAATGATTTCGATTTGGCAATGCTGCTTCAATCGTCGACAATGTTATTCTTGTTAATTTCCATTGGTTAGGATCATCCGTGACCCTACAACTCACTAGGCGGTGCCTGGCATACAATTGATTTATCGAAACAATTGTCAATTTTTTAAAATTTTCAATAACTTTTATCATATTGTGGAATTAACTAGAGACCGTGAGTTTCATTTAAAAACCTTCATGATGAATTTCCAAAGAAATAATTCAGTAGTAAGAAACTAATTCACTATATCAGTTCGGGTAGTACACGCTAATATGATTTGAACAATAAATTAAAATCTACCTAATAGGTATTTGAAATAAGTACCACTAAAAAATCACTGGAAAATAGCTAAAAATTACATTCGTCGATATTGAGGGTACAATTAATGAATGTAAGCATAATAATTTTCATTACCATCATAAGGAATAGTTTTAAAGATCTCAATATAAACCGCCCGTTTCCTACGCTCCAGATAACATGATTTCGCTTACAGCTCAAATTCTACTTTTATCTGTCCCCTCTCTTCATTTTCAATCCACGCGTTAGATTGTAGAGTGCCTTTCAAAAATGCCTTTTTATTTGTGAGAGAAATCAGTCACATTTAATTTCAACGTAAAACGATATCCTCTCACGTCCAAAAAGAAATTATCATGGTCACATGGAGTTACCAGTGTGTTGGAGAAGGACAATCATAAGACAGAGAATTAAAAGCCAGCGTAGATTATTACACCAGACGAATACGAATCGCGCGTGCGCCTCTTGAAGATATTCAACTGTACAATCTTGGTACTTCACTAAACGTTTGTTTGCGAATGAGTAACGATCTTTTGCAAATCTTATTAAAATGAGTATGCAAGTACACCATAAAGTGCAAATTGTAAAATGGTACTACCAGGGTCATTCATATCGAAAAATAGCAGACAATTCGTTTATTGTGGCATTCGAAAATGCCCCACCAATTAGCAAAAAACAAGTGAGAACGGTTATAAAAAATTTTGAAGAGCATGGATGTGTCAATCCTACTAAACATGGACCCCGTACACAAAAACGTCAAACAAAACCCGAAAAAGAAGAAAGAGATATTTTAATTTGTGCCAGTGTGGAAAATAATCCCCTACAATCGTCCACTCATATAGCAAAGGATTTTGATGTTGATCCGAAAACGATTCGGACTGTATTAAAAAAAATGGTTATCGTAGTTTCAAACTGAAAAAGAGCCATTAAATTTTTCCAGACGATCAATTTCGTAGAATGGAATTTTGTGAAATAATTATGGAAATAATACAATTGGACGCAAACAATATTTTGTTCACAGATGAATCGACTTTTCCCATACACGGTGCACATAATTCATCCGTTATTCGATATTGGTCAAGGACAAATTTACACAAACATTATAATAATAGGACTCAATATCCCCAAAAGTTAAATGTTTGGGCTGGAATATTAGGTGACCATTTATTATTGACGGCAATTTAACCGGACAGAAATATTTGGACATGCTGGAAAATCAAATTACACCTGCCCTTATACAATTAGGTGTCAACTTCAATGATATCTGGTACCAACATGACGGTTGTGCATCACATAATTATCGACTGGCAATAAACTTTCTAAATACACAATTTCCCAATCGGATAATCTCCACGAATGGTAACATGAGATGGCTTGCGAGATTTCCAGATCTGGCTCCCAACGGTTTTTTTTTCTGGGGTTATATAAAATCGAGAATTTATGGGTTTCAAGAAAACAGAGCCTCTTCTCTAATTGAACTAAGGGAACAAATTTTACAAATTTGTATGCAAATAACACCTGAAATGCTCATACGTGTTCATCAAGAATTTTATAACCGTCTCGGCTACTACTTAGCGCAAAATGGGGATTTATTCGAACATTTAATTTAAGCTCATTGAAGAATTAAGTTTTATTTTTTAATTTATTACATATCATAATATTACTTTTATTTAAAAATTGTAGGTATTAGAATTCGATTTTAGTTTTATTTTCGTTTTTTTTTAATTTGCACTGTGTGTGTGTTTACATAGAGAATTCGTTCTCATTTGCATACAAACGATAAAGAAACCAATTTTTTTTTACTAACATTCGAAACACAGCAGATGTTTGGAGACCAATTTCACGTTGCCAAATCTGAAAAAAAGTAAAGGTTTCAACCGCTTTCAAACTGAAAACTAGAACAATTTCCAGCATTACAATAAAATATTTAACGAATAGATGGAATTAATTATATCTTGATCTGTTACAACCTCTTGAATTATCATAATTAAAATCTTCTTATAACTTGTTCTCGTGTTAGAACAATGCATTTTACAATTAATATAAATATACAATGAAAATTGGCAATACTGTCAGAAGCTACAAACAGTAAGAGGCTGGCGTTGTGGGTTTTCCACTTATGAGATCCTGTTAGCGAAAAATGAGAATTGAGATATTTGGAAACACATATTATTATTAATACAAATTTTATTTCGCATGTTACGGTTATTTAGGTTATTTATTCCAATACTAACCGAACTAATATAGTGAATTTTATTACTACCGAATTATTTCTTTGTAAATTAATCATGAAGGGATAAACGAAAGTAGTGTTGATTTTTTTATTGTTCATTGCATTAAGCTATCAGTATAGTACATACAATCTTATTATTTCTAAAATAATAAACTAAACTGTTCACATTACACATCTGTATTTTTAACTTCTTGTATTGGACGTTTTCCACTTTATGATATCCTGTTAGCGAAAAAGAATGATGCACTGAATTTATATGTATTTTGTCGCTTTCTAACACATTGAAGGTAAACCCTATGTTCCCTCGTAATGTTCCCAACACTGTATACTACATATATCAGGTAATCTGATTCGTAACGATTGATTTGTATTGTGAATGTACACAGCACATCCAACTCCATCCCTTGTCTTAGATCCATCAGTGTATATTATTGTCTCGTCAGCAAAATCTGCTAGTATGGATTTAAACAGGATTGTGTTAATGCGGTTAGATTCCGTATAATTCGGGATTATGACTTTGTGGACTTTAAATATAGCTTGATAAGGAATGTTATATTTACGTAATGTTTTGTTGATTCTGTATATTTTATTGAACTCATTGGTTTGAATGAAGGCTTCCGCAAGTGGAGGTGTGTTTTTAACTCCAATATCGATTTGTAAGATCTTCTATTGAAATACTATATAAATCATGTATCATGTCAGACCTGAGGGTGTCGATTTCATTGCGCCGACACAGGTTCTAAGGCATTTATACTGAATTCGATCTATTTTTAATAAGTTGGAATTACTACTTGATCCATATTAACAACGTTCATAATCTATAACTGATCTGACGTAAGACCTGTAAAACATTATAGCAATGGCGGTTTGTGAGACATTTTAGGAGATTATACCCTTTTTCACATTTGTTTTTTATATGTATGATGTGTTTGGACCATAATAATTTAGTATCTAGTTTAATACTCAAGTATTTATACTCGTTTACTACCGACAACGCTCGCCCACACAGAGTTAGGCTCTCCGGTGTGCGAAACCTATGTCTAGTAAAAAACATAATTGAGGATTTTTTAGTTGAGAGGGTCATACATGTTTCTTCAGTCCATTTGACTACAGTTTGCATAATATTTTCCAAGGTCTTAAGACAATCAGCGTATGTATCCTTTAGTTTAGTCTGGTGATCGAGGTGGCCATGCAGTGGGTTCTCCTCTTCCTACCCATCTGACAGCAAAATGGGTAATCAGATGATTGTGAATTGAAGCAGTGTGATGTACCGGATCTCCATCGTGTAAAATCCACATTATTTGCCGAATGTTGAGCGGAAAATTTTCCAACAGTAATGGTAAATGATTTTCTAGAAAGTCTAAATAAACTAGACCATTCCCTCTTCCATCGACAAAATGTGGTCCAATTACGTGGCCTCCAATTATACCACCACCCCAAACATTCAGAAACCACCTAGTTTGACTTTGAGTTGATGTAAGATAGGGATTATTTGGGGATTAGTAATGGAAATGATGTCTATCCATGGTACCATTCTTATGTTGCTTCATCTCCAAAAAGGACAAAATCAAAGAAATTTATCTAATTATGTATTTGTTGTTGAGCCCACTCGCAAAAAGGAACTCTGCACGGAAGTCATTGTTGAATCGGTAATTTGATGCGGTATGGATGCATCTTGTTTTTAAGCAGTATTCTTCGGACGGACGTTACACTGATATCCTGTTGGTGCGAAATTTTACGAGTACTAACATGAGGATTGGCCGCAACTACCAGCATACAATTAAATTCATTTTCCTCAGTAAATGCAGTTTTTGCCCTTTCATGTTTTCATGAAGTAAGGTTCAGTACTTACGATTCAGTTCAGTACGATTGAAACGATCCATCAACCTTTCCAACGCTCTTTTTGTGGGTTGTCTTCGTGCAGGATATCGCTCTTGGTAAATTCTTATTGATAATGAACAATTCCTACTACATTCTCCCAATGCCAAAATCATGTCTGTTAATTCTTGAACAGGAAAGTTTATTTCAAATAGTAGTAAACGAGTCTTTACACAATTTCAAAACTTTGTTGAATGGCATGCTACTAATCAATACTTGTCATTATTCCATAGCTAACTTGTTACAATTAAATGATTTTTAAAAACCTTTTTGTTATTAAATTGACAATATCTCAGAAATTAATGATTTTTGGTATAGGGAATGCCTGATAAAAATGAAAGTTTATAAGTTGTATTTTCACTTTTTGAAATGAAATACAGGGTGATTCATTTGAAAAAATCGAGAAAATCATGTGTTTGACTCTTGGCTCGCCCTGTATTCAGATGTTATAATATCCAAAAAATGGCACTGTGTCATGAAACTAGACCAATATAAAAATGTTATGGCTGCAAAATGTCGATGTCAACTTGTTTCGTTTGAATTATCCAAGGCATTGAACTCACAATGATTTTTACGTTCAATTGGATATAACATCCGAAATACCCTATATACTTATATGAAACCCTACTTTGTAAGTCAGCCCAATCTGAATCTGAAATAATATATAGGGTGTCTCATTTAAAAAAAGGTATGTTTGTTTCACCCTGGTGATATGGAACACCCAGTACAAATGAAAATAATTTTGAAATGTGAAATTTGCAGAAGTCTACAATTTTCGTATGTAACTTTATTCCATATCTTCTATTATAACGGATATATCGAACTTTGTCACGCTAATGGCGCACCCTGTATACTGATATACTAGGTGTTCCAGAAATAGAGTAAGAGTAAAATTTATGAATGTGGTACATTCTACCGTTAGATAAGCTCGACATTTCTGTAACCTTACAAAAGTAATATTTCTTTAAAAAGGCGTATTAAACTGTAATATAATATACAAATCTCAATACAATTGGAAGATCTAATAACAATTTATTTGCCTGCTTAACACGCTTAACCGGAATACAATAAATATAATTGGTTTTGTAAGTAATTAAATCATAAGGAGGTATTATAATAATTTTCTTGGTTATTAAATTCAATGAGATTGAAACTACCAATTGTTCTGCTTAAATTCATGAAAAATTAATCATTCATTTCCTTTCTTATAAATCTATGTCACTACGGTGTGCTCTTATAAACATTTATTAAACAGATTGTAACTAATTCACAGAATATGCCATTTTAACCAACTAGACAACATAATTTTTTTTAATGGTTACAGTTACTCCAGGAGTTGATTAAAAAATAATTAGAAAATGAAACAAACCCAACTTGCTAGTCTCAGGTGAAAATGTGATGTGACTATAGTGTGAATTAAGGAAAAATTATAATCCTAACTTTCAATCTCCTTCTAGTTTACTGTATGTACAAAGTATCGGAAGTACCAGTCAACTACCAATCGATTGAATTATTGCACAAATTCGAAAGATGTAACTACCCGTTTCTGAAATCAATGATTATATTAGAAAATGAATAATTACATCCCTATATGCTACTATCAAGCACCAATAGAGAGAAACGAATTGATATTAGTGAAAAACAGGTAGATCGTGACTTCTACTTACTTTCTAATTTTCTTTCGGTTTAGTCTATACACTGTGTTATTTATAAAATGCGACATAGGGTTTCCTGTACAAAACTGTCAATCAAACACCAGCTAACTTTTTTACCAAATAGCGTTCGTGAAAAATAATAACGGATTTGATAAGGTCGTTAAAAAATAAATTCAAATGCACTTTTAATTTTCTTAAATTCGGTCTGGTTTAATAAGAAAATGCATAGTTGTGTTTTTAAAAGTCGTACGCCATTTTTATATCACTTTCGAATACAAACAACAGGGACCGAGATGGCCGAGTTGGTATTTGGTACGCGAAATTTGAAAGTTGAATGTGGAGGATGACGGTTCGATCCCACGCTGTGACGAAGTTTTTTGTTTTTGGTTCTTTTTTTTTCAAATTTTTATCAAAAAAACATTAATTTTAAAATAAGCAAAGTTGAATAGATCAGGCGTTTACTTGAAGAAGATCCATACTGAACGATGAAATAAAACAATATAGTTTGTTTAAATCTTCATATATGAAGATTTAAACAAACTATATTGTTTTATTTCATCGATAAGCAAAGTTGTTTGTTCCAAAAATTTATTTATCTAAAGAAAAGTTCAGACAATTTAGTATCAATTTTAAAAAGCAAAATCTAGTAGGTAGCCTTCCAAATAATGTCATTTTCGTTTTTGACAATTTGTAATCTTTGGAGAGAATAAGTATTTTTGAAGCGATTAGATTTGTTATTTTAGTGTACTTGTGAGTATTTTCTTGTTTCGTTTGTCGATATTTTTGTAAGTTCATTTGTTGTTTTAGTTTAGATTCATTTTTTAATAATTTTTAATTTATTATAATAGTAGTGTTTTAAATGAAACTCACGGTTTCTAGTTATTTCCACAATATAATAAAAGTTATTGAAAATTCTAAAAAATTGACAATTGTTTCGATAAATCAATATCATCGTCAGAATGACAGAAGTTACATTTCATTTGATGCCTACCTGATGTTTAGTAGTTATTTTTGGCTAGACCAAGAAGTGGAATTAACTAGAAACCGTGAGTTTCATTTAAAACAATATGAGCAGATTCCACGAAGTAAGGGTCGAGACAGTTAATTTTATTATAATAGTTATAATTTCATTTAAAGTTGTTCGTGTTTTCCCATTATTTAATTTATGTTATTGTTTATATTTTTGGTAGTTATTAATTCTTATCAGTTAGTTATTATTTATTTTTCTTCTCGTTGTAAAATTATTAAACAATTTGAAACAACGTTGTGCCTAAAACCGGAACACCGACGAAGAAATCGAACAACATTAATGGAGATTGACCTGTCTATTTTGTTGTCTTTTGTCGAAAACCCTAGGACCACCATTTGACCGATGACACGAGATTCAAATGTTAGTATTTTAGAAGTACACAGTGTTCTAAGAAAAAACGGCTTCAAAGCGTACAAACTTCATGATGTGCAAGAACTTTTTGAGCAAGACAATTTTTTTGCGAAATTATAATAGACAAATCCAACCGAAATAGGAATTTTTTATAGTATGTACAAAAAGTACGAGGAGTAATAAACTCTAATTAAGTATGTAAAACCTTTACAGGGAGCACCATGAAATTTTTGATAAATCTCTTACTTTAAATTACATTTCTTCCGTAAATCTAAAAACCAGGTAGATCGACCCCGTATTTGTTTCAGTTGTAGCAAAGTTTAGAGTTTATTCATTGTTAAAGGATTAGCAGATAAGCAATAACGCAATGCAGTGGTGTGTATTTTGGGAAAAAAATACGTTTTAAATTATAATATAATAAAAAATGAAAAGAAATAATTATTGGAATACATTTATTACTTACATTTTATTCTGTATCCGACTCGGAAGAGGAAGAATCGTTGTTGACATTAATAATAATAGGGTCGATTAAATCATCACAAATATTGTCAATTTTTCACATATTTGCCTCTACTTTGATAACATGCTCGATACAGTTTGTCCAATTTTCCTTACTCACATGACTTACAGCACTCTCAAACAATTTCACAACATCGTTTATTTTAAAAGTAGTATTTTTTTTTCCAACTTCCCCCTTTACCTGAGCCCATATTAATTCTATGGGATTAAGTTCACAATGATAAGGGGGTAGTCGAAGAACTGATATACCACGAGAAGAAGCCATTTCTTCTACAATGTAGGTTTTGTATTTATTCTTGTTCATTTTTGCAATTCTGTAAAGTTCTTTCCTAGTGGATCTTTTGGAAACTTAATATTTTTCGAAATAAGCCACTCCAAAAGCTCTGCTTTACGCCAACGACTTGTGGGCAATGCTTCTCGTAACCGTGAATGGTAACTTGCGTTGTCCATAACAATAACAGCCCCTTTTGGAATCAGATCCAACATTTGAACAAACCATTCCTCGAAGACATCCCCATTCATATCTTCGTGATAGTCCCCCGTGCGTTTTGAAATAAAAGTTAATAATCCACCATCAACAAAACCTTCAGAACTTCCAACATGGACAATGATAAGTCTTTTTCCTTTTCCAGATGGTGGCTGCAAACCTAACGACAAACCTTCCACGAATGCCTGCCTTCCGCTTTTAATGTTTTCATCTTGCCAAGATTTGGAAACTGTATATCCAGCATTTATCCATGTTTCGTCTAAGTAGAAGATTTTCAAATTTTGTTCTCTGGCATGTCGAATGCTTCTTAAATGGTCTCTTCTCCAAAAAACTATTTCCGGTTTATCTATCAAGAGAGATTTTATATTATGTTTTGTATATCTGAAACCCACATCTTTCAAAAGTTTGCATAATGTCATTCTGGAGAATTTTGGATAGTCCGTATCTTCTTGCACTGATGTCATAATTTTGTCAAGTGTTGGAATTTCCTTTCGTAAGTAAAATCCATGGACTTTACGCCTTAGTCTTTGTTTTAATGACTCATCGATCTCAATTGGTTTTCGGCCTGAAGGAGTTTTAGGGGGTTGAAGAGTTACATTCTTGCTTTCTTTTAGTAATCTATAAATTGTTGATTTAGCAACACACAACATAGCAGCCGTTAATTCCACAATATCATCAACACTTGCACTTGGATCCTTGTTTTTCAATGATATATAACAATTCAATATCAGAGTTTTTTCATTTAAAGATAATGGACCTGTTTTTGGCCGTTTAGATGGTCCTTGGCTTATCAACATTGTTTGGTACTTGTACAATTAACATTCAACAAATGTTTTAAATATATTCCAACTGTTTACAATATTATGACAACCATACAACTTCATACAACTTTACTCAAAGATCTAATACTAAGTACTGATTTAATGTACCTACTTTCTTTTAAAATAATATTCCCGATAATGTTTCTAAGAAAACTGGGTTGTTTGGAAAATCCCTCTCAATAATCGAATAATCTGTAAATAGGTGTAATCGTATTAAGCCGATTACAGTAGGCCACTTGCCATTTAAAATTTCTGAGAAAAATTCCCCAAACACTACATATAGGAGTAATACAAATAAAAAATATTATGAATAAACGGGCATATCCGAACGGTTGCATGTAAAAATCTTCCACACGTTTAATTTTTTGTTTTTTTTATATGTTTATGTATATTGAATATATTTTATTGTAATGTAGATGTAATTTTTTAGAAGTGGCAAATATACGTTGAAAATATATGTATGTTATTAATATTTTCTTATATTGAATTTGAGTACCTAAAGTTCAAGGTAAATTGTTAAATCGGATTAGGCTATTAGACCCCTACTGGTTTGGTAGTTAATCTCCAAAATTTTAAACACTGGCAGAGTTCGAACAACCCGTAAAGACTACCTGCATTTTGTGGCAGAGTTCGGATACTCCGGAATAAACTGTGTTGCCTTTCTTTATCAAACTTACTAAAATTTATGTACCTCTATCACTTTTTTTTATTAAAATTAGTACATCCCGTTACCTCTGACCTAAATCGTATATTCTTTAGCATAGCTGCAACTCATTCGTTCAATACAAAATTTACCTTACGGTATACCCTCTTAAAATATATTTTGGTACGTCTATGAAATCTACTTAAATGAATGATTTATTACTCCTTGTCCTTTCTATATAGACTATAAGATACATCTGTTTTATCGACGAGTCTAGTTTTGTTTTAAAGAGAAAAACTAACAAACAAAATCAAATGTATTGGGATACAAAAAATCCATGTAAAATAAATGTGTCTCATACCCAATACAAGAAAAAAGTAGACGTATGGGACGCCATATTTTGTGATAAAATAATTGGTCCTTTCTTCCTAAGTAATAACTTGAATGGCCAAGAATATTTGAATCTTCTCCAAAATGAAATAGGACCCCAAATTGCAAATGCTGCACCTAGAAATGTTTCAGTATGGTATCAACATGATGGTTGCCCGACTCATTCCAGTAGGGAAGTACGGGAATACCTTGATACTGTTTTCCCAAATACGTGGATAGGGCGAGGGTGTACAATAAATTGACTGGCAAAATCTCCAGATTTAGCACCCCCCGATTTCTTTTTATGGGGTTTCCTAAAAAATAAGGTAGCAGAATATGAACCGGAGACAGAAGATTTATTGAAAAATATTATTATTAATGAATGTCGGAAAATTAGTAGAACTGTTATTAATAACGTACTGCGGAACTTTTATGATCGTTTGGGATACTGTTTAGCAGCAAATGGAAAACAATTTGAGCATTTAATTAAATTAATAAATTTGTAACCTAAAAAAATTGTCTTATTTTAAATATCTCTTCTTAAAATTTCTTTTTAGACAAAAATTATGAAAAAAAACATTTCGGACACACTGCGGGAGTGAACCGCGACCCTTTACGTTCAACTTTAAATTTTGAATACCAAGTACCAAATCGGCCACATCGGCACCGGTCCTTAGTATTCCAAAGTTTTATAAAAATGGCGTACGATTTTTAAAAACATAATTATGCATTTTCTTAGTAAACCAGACCGAATTTAAGAAAATTAAAAGTGCATTTGAATTTATCTTTTAACGACCTTTTCAAATCTGTTATTATTTTTCACGAACGCTATTTGGTAAAAAAGTTAGCTCGCGTTTGACAGGTTTGTACAGGAAACCCTATGTCGCATTTTATAAATAACACAGTGTATACTAGGCAATCTCAAAAAGTAAAGTACCAGCCTATTGAATTGTTATTAAGTGCATTCGAAGGATACATAGTGCCCGTGCTCACCAATAAGGGAATTGAATAATTGGAAAGTAGAACTGTACTTACCTACTACTATCAAACAATAATAGAAAAGTACGTGTTGATGTACGTAAAAAATATATATAGTGAGAGAAAACATGATCGGTAATCAAGGCTTTCAACCAATAGTCAATTTACTTTGTAAGATGTCAGTTTGTGTCCTCCATGTGAGTTACATTTATTTCATTCTGAATATGACACTAATTTTGGGAGCTACTTAGTTGAAGCGGCCGAACTCCAAAGTAAACACTTCTAAATGTTTTTAAGTGTACAATGTTTTGTTGAATACAGTTAATTGCCAAGTACTTTTTGTGATTTGTTCGAATACTTTAGTAGAAGTTGGTGATTTTAGAATAATCAGTTTTATGAATAACGAAGTGTGAGTTTATTCATTGATACAGCTACCCGCTCGAAGTATGGAAGGAGAAAAGCGATGCATAAAATTTAAATGAATTTACCATGATAAAAAGATGCTGTTGCAGTTTATCCAACTCAACGTTTATTACGAGACTTTTTCACATCTACTCTCACAATATTACTTTTATCTGGACTACAGCATCTTCTGAGGTAACAGCAATTCTAAAGTTCGCATGAAATTGCATATAGCGTAGTTATAAACTTTGCGAAATTTGTTTACAACTTTATGGTCTCACTGTAATTCCATTAAATTGTCATTTATGTTCACAGTTGGTTAACAAGGTTTACCGATATTGCATTTTTTTCTTATCTTCTTGATACTTAATAGTTTTTGTGATTGTTTCTTAATGATGCTTCATTTACTCATAGCGTTAATTTCCTAAACATACGTGAAACATATAAATATAAGTACGGTTTTATTACTAAATATAATACCGTTTGTCTGGAAATATTTTGCTTTATTCAATAAGTACGGTAACTAATGACAAATATGTATTTATAAAGATTTTATACTTACCTTGCGAAATTTTTTGCCGCACTTCGACTCTTACATACTTCTGATTCTTTTCTCATTTTTATGGTTTGTCTCCTCGTCTCTACACCTTATCATCTACTGTCTTCTCTCCTCCTCTGTCGATCCTCATATTTGTGTCACTTCATAATTATATAAAATCTTTGATCTTCCTCTCTATATCTGTTGGCGTTTGTTATACTGTGATATCTTGTAATTGCTAATGCAGATCGTTTCCCCCATTTTTGATTTCCTACATGTTTGCTACTACAATTTTTTTGTATTAAAAATATATTTTCTGCTCTACTTATTTCCATACTTGTGTTTTTATTATTATTCTATGTATAATAATTATGTACAATTATGTGTATTCTAAGTAAAATATCTCGTGTAACTTGGTTCACTACACAGATAGTGTTTACAGTTAATTTTACAAATCTAAATGCGTTTTGGTATGCCTCTAAAATTTTTAGTACATTATCAAGTCTACGAGGATATATTGAAAAATTCTTAGGCTACTATATATAGAACCAAACAAAATTTCAATGTCAAAATATTTTATTACTCAACATATTCTCCTCTTAATTGGATACATTTATTACAGCGAACCTGCAACGTCTCTAGACCTTTCAAAAAAAATGTTTCTTCTTGCTCTGTAAACCAGACCACCACAGCTTTTATCACCTCCTCGTTGGAAGAAAATTTACGACCTTTTAAAATTTTTTCAGTTGAGGAAAGAGATGATAGTTGTACGGTGCCAAATCTGGTGAATAAGGGGGGTGTTCTAGTAATTCAAACCCTAAATCTCGAATTTTTTGCATGGTAACATGAGATTTGTGTGCAAGGGCGTTGTCCTGCAAAAACAAAACACCTTTGGATAGCTTTCCGCGTCTTTTCTCTTTAATTTTTTCCCGTTCAGTAATATCGAATAGTAATCTACAGTTATTGTTCTACCCTTATCCAAAAAATCAATCATGATTACTCTATGGCAATCCCAAAAAACTGAAGCAAGAACTTTTCCAGCAGATTTTTGGACACGAAACTTCTTAGGTCTTGGAGAACCAGAGTGTCGCCATTCCATCGATTGTTGCTTTGTTTCTGGATCGTAGAAATGTACACAAGTCTCATCCATAGTAACAATTCGGTTTAAGAAGTCTACATCGTTTTCAAATCGAGCACAGATCGAACGCGATGCTTCTACCCTTGCACGCTTTTGGTCAACATTCAAACATTTGGGAATCCATTTTGCAGCAATTTTTCTCATGTCCAAATTGACGTGAACTATATGATGAACGCGTTCGTATGAAATATTCAGTGCTTCAGATATCCGTTTTAGCCCAATTCGACGGTCTGATAAAATCATGTCATGAACTGCATCGATATTTTCAGGGACTGACACAGAAACTGGCCTTCCCGATCGGTCATAATCTTCAATTGAAAATTTACCTCTTTTGAAGCTTGCAGTCCAATTTCCACGGTCGCATACGAAGGACATTGATCACCAAGGGTATTAAGTATATCTTCGTAAATCTGCTTACCTCTTAAATACAGGTACTTGATGATGACTCGATACTCCAAATTTTCGATTTTCACAATTTCGGTGGACATATTTTTTCTTTTAATTTATTGCGTAACTCTGGTTTACTTTTTTGACGTCAAACTTTACACTGACACTTCTAATAAGTTATTGTTCGTTGCTACGGTAACGCAATATTTTGCTTATGCATGGAACTAGTCTAGGCTAACTAGATATCAATACATCCTCGTATTTAATATCAATAGTATCAATATCTTATTCTTCTATTTTTTGAGCAGCCTGCTGGGGATTTGCCGCTTTGCGCTTTCTAAATCCTTTTTTTTGGGTGGATTAAACCCCGTTTTCCTCTTTAAGGTTGCTCTTCCAATTTTCTTCTTAGTTTCCTATTTTTAAATTTGACCTTCTTTTCTCCAATTCCGGCTCTATGCCATATCTTCCTTCAACTGTTCCAGGCATTTTATTCTAGGTCTACCCCTTCGTCTTATTCCCTTCGGTCCCCATTGTGTCATTTGAAGTGTTATTTATTGTTGTTCTGCTCTATATATGTGTGCCAGCCATTTCATTATTTGCCTTTTTATTTTCCTTAATATGTCCTCTCCTTCCAGTTCTTGCTCTTTTTTATAATTCATTCTTTGTCTGTATTCATTCTCTCTCAATTTGATTGGTCCTAATATTGTTCTCTTTATATTTTTTGCTGTTATTCTCAAGTCTCCTTCCTTTTTGTTCAGGAGCATACAACAGGACGGGTCTTATTAACAATTTATAAATTTTGATTTTGGTTTACCTTGAGAGTGGTTTGCTTTTAAAAAGTTTTTTATTTGCATGGTAAGCTCTGTTTGCAGTATTTGTTACTATGATACAAGTATTGGAATTTCTCCAGTTTTTCAAACTCGAAACCTCCGATTAGGCCAGACGTACTACTTTCGCAACAGGTAATTTGACGCATTAATTCCGAACAGGGCACACCCGTGCAGTGGCAAACATTCAGCTAGTGAATTTTTTAATATTCACTTCTTTTACCTATTCCCACTGAGTTTGCCCTATTCGGAATTTTTTCTTGAAATGGAAGTAGTACGCCTGGCTTAGATCTTTATTGTACTGTTTTGATTTTTTCATCAAAAATCTTCATTTTTGTTTTATATTCATTTATTTCTAAACCCATCTTACTTCCTTCGCTTGTGATTTCCCTTATTGTATTTTCCAGAATCTCTCTTGTCTTTGATATGATTACTATATCATCCGTATATGCAATTATATGTCGTCCGCTCGTCCTGAGATTACCTTTTTGTATTCGTCTCATTGCTTGTTCTAGGGTTAGTTTAAATAATGTTGCACATAGCGAATCTCCTTGTTTTACATACTTATTTATGTTTATTTCATCAGTTTTTCCTCTTTGCGTTTTTATCGTAGCTCTACATTAACATTAATGACTAGTTCTTTTAAAGCTGACACAAGTTTCCCTCCGTGTATTGTATCGAAATCTTGCCGAAAGTCTACAAATAACATTCCCAGCTCTGTTTGATGTTCATATGCTTCTTCCATGATCTGTTTTATAGTATGTATGGCATCCACCGCTGATCTTCCTTTTACGAATCCACACTTGTATCGTCCTATTGTATTTCCTGTAGTGTCTCTAAGCTTTCTTTGTATTGTAGGTGGCAGTATTTTGTAAGCAGTGTTCAGTAAAATAATACGTCTATAATTGTGGAACTCATGCTGATCACCTTTTTATTGATTGTAATTATCTGACCTATTTCCCGTTCTATAGGTATCTTTTCTTCTCTCCATATTTTTATTCAGTTGGTATATTATATCATGAAGCTTCTCTCCTCCATACTTCATCAGTTCCACATCTATGTTATCTTTTCCCGGTGCTTTTCCGTTTCGGTTGTTGTTAATAATTTCCATAATTTCTTCTCTTGTAGGTCCTTCCAATATTTTTTCTTTTGTTACCTCTTCATTATCTGAATCTTCTACTAGTAACGACCTAAAGTTGTCCATCCATACTTGTTTATATCCGTTTTTTTCCTCAATGATTTTACCATTTTGGTTTTTTATTACCTTCCGTTTTGCTCTTATAGGTTCCACTTTATTCATTTATATTTTTATAAAATTTCTTAATATTACTATTCTTTCCTTCTTGTTTCATTTCTTTTATGTTATGTATTCATTATCGCTTTGATTTTATCGTTTTGTTCATCATTTCTACTTTTTATGTATTCTTGCTTGTGCTCTATTCCATTTATCTTTTTTCCTTTTTTACTTTTCCGCCAACCTATCTAATATACGAGAAAAGTATTGGTTTACCCACAAAAAAGTTGGAAATTTAAAATTTTTTTTGAGTTATTTTTACGTTATCCATCAACAAAAACACGAAAAAACTGTTTTTAGAAAAAAAATCCTGTGTGTATGTCGTCGTTGTCGTCGGCCACTTTTCCTTGCAAGTCTTGTTAGCACGATACAGCCTCCGGAGTGCAATAAGTCACCAATTTTATGATGGAATATTGTTAAGGACATTTCACAGATGAAACCTATTGATTTTCAGCTCACCAGAGCCAGTACAACGGGTGCTATGGTACTTGAAGTACGATATTTTGTCGTTTTTCGAGAAATTTCAGTTTGTTAGCACGATACAGCCTCCGGAGTTCAACAAGTCACCAATTTTATGATTGAATATTATTCAGGGGATCTCACTGATGAACCCTATTGATTTTCAGCTCACCAGAGCCAATACAACCGGTGCTACAGTACTTTAAGTACGATATTTTTGTCATTTTTGGAGAAGTTTCAGTTTGTTAGCACGATACAGCCTCCGGAGTATACAGGGTGCGGCATTAGTGCGAGGAAGTCCAATTACTCACTTGTCGTGAGAGATACGAAAAAATTTTATTGAGATAAAAGTTGAGCCATATGTAGGACTATATTTTGAAAATATTTTCAAATATACAGGGCCACCCATATTGGCAGGATGAACCTAACTTATCTTTTTTTAAATGGAACACCCTGTATATTTCCACATTTTTTTGTTCCCCTCGATTTTCTTGTTTGTGTGATATGAGGTATTGTAATGTTATACGAGGTAATTTAAAAGATATAAGCACTTTTTTAGTAATTTCCTAGTAACATCAACACCCTGTACCTTTGTATACATTTGATATCAAGAAATCTATTTACGTTCAAACGATTTTTGATACAGTTTACTATTGTCCAAAATTATTAACATAGCGTAATATTCGTTATTTGTATACAGGATTGGTCATAAATCGTAATGATCTTTTACTGGGTTTTCTTAAATGGAACACCCTGTATTTTAATATCGTAATGAAATGGTATTGTATGGCACCTTATTATTTCTTAAGCATTCCCTATACCTAATTGCCTTAATTTGTGAGTTATTGATGATACTTTCAGCCAAACATTATTAGAAACGAATATTGGGTGACATTTTATTAGTTTGACGGTAGAAATATTAAACCAAAAATAATTTTTCAAACAAAAAATCAGAAAATAATCTAGTCTGATCCATAGTTGATTAATATTAGGCGAATTACCAAAATACATGAGTACTTAAGATCGTTGGTATATAAAACATTACTAAAATCACACAATATTTTAGTTGACTATGAAAATAATAGGTTATGGGTTATTGCATCACAAGCATAAGCATGATTATACAAAATCCAAATTACCAATATTCCCAAACTTGATACCCATTATGAAATAAACAAAAAAGGGAATTAACGTTTAATATAGTTACCTAACAAAAATAACAAGAACATCGTTGAATTTACAATAGATGTTCAAAATGACCTCCATCGACGTCGATACATAATTGCAAGCGATCTTCAAAGGAGCGACTCACATTTGTTAACACATTTCTGTTTAAGTTCATAAATTCATTTCTAATTCTTTCCTTCATATCTTCTTTAGTGGTAGGAGGTGTTTTATTCACCTTATCTTTTATATAGCCCCAGAAAAAAAAGTCTAGCTTGTTTAACTCTGGAGATCGTGGTGGCCACCTTATAGGTCCTCCCCTTCCAATCCATCTTCCAGGAAAATTATAATTTAGATGCTCACTCACTAAAAAATTGTGGTGGACTGGAGCGCCGTCATGTAATATCCACATTCTCTGACGCATGTTTAACGGTACTATTTCCAATAATTCCGGCAAATCGTTGTCCAGAAAATGTAGATACATTTCTCCGTTCAAGTGATCCTCGAAAAAGTAAGGTCCGATAACATAATTTCCAATAATTCCACCCCAAACATTCAATGACCATCTTATCTGACTGTGTGTGAAAATGTGGTGCGGATTGGAAGTTGAATAGTAGTGGAAATTATGTCTGTTCACAGTACCATTCTTATGGAAAGTTGCTTCATCTCCAAATAGAACATATTCAAAAAAAGATGCATCATTCTGAATTTGTTCCTGCGCCCACCGACAAAATTCTACTCTTTTATTATAATCATCCTCTTTAAGCTCTTGATGCAAATGTGCATGATATGGATACATCATATTATTTTTTTAAATTCTCCCTACACTGCGACCACTAATATCAAACGCATTTGCAATTTCCCTCGTACTAATATGTGGATTCTCAGTGACACTAAGAATTACATTTAATTCATTTTCTTCATTTACAACATTTTTTGTTCGTTCAGTTCTCTCGTAATTTACGTGTCCAGTCCGTTGAAATCGTTCTAATAAACTTTGAAATGCTTCTGTTCTTGGTTGTCGCCTATCAGGGAATTGCTGATGATAAATTCTTCTTGTTAGTAACACATTTCTGTTACATTCTCCTAACACAAATACCATATCAATCAACTCTTCCTGAGAAAAATTCATGTTGATAATAGTAAACAGGAACTAACCAAAGTAATCTAATGTCAAATTTCTAAACCAGTTTATTGTCAAAGTCATAGCCAACTAAAATATTGTGTGATTTTAGTAATGTTTTATATACCAACGATCTTAAGTACTCATGTATTTTGGTAATTCGCCTAATATTAATCAACTATGGATCAGACTAGATTATTTTCTGATTTTTTGTTTGAAAAATTATTTTTGGTTAAATATTTCTACCGTCAAACTAATAAAATGTCACCCAATATTCGTTCCTAATAATGTTTGGCTGAAAGTATCATCAATAACTCACAAATTAAGGCAATTAGGTTTAGGGAATGCTTAAGAAATAATAAAGTTCCATACAATACCATTTTATTACGATACTAAAATACAGGGTGTTCCATTTAAGAAAACCCAGTAAAAGATCATTACGATTTATGACCAATCCTGTATACAAAAAACGAATATTGCGCTATGTTGATAATTTTGGACAATAGTAAACTATATCGAAAATCTTTTGAACGTAAATAGATTTCTTGATATCAAATGTATACAAAGGTACAGGGTGTTGATGTTACTAGGAAATTACTAAAAAAGTGCTTATATCTTTTAAATTACCTCGTATAACATTACAATACCTCATATCACACAAACAAGAAAATCGAGGGGAATAAAAAAATGTGGAAATATACAGGGCGTTCCATTTAAAAAAGATAAGTTAGGTTCATCCTGCCAATATGGGTGGCCCTGTATATTTGAAAATATTTTCAAAATATAGTCCTACATATGGCTCAACTATTATCTCAATAAAATTTTTTCGTATCTCTCACGACAAGTGAGTAATTGGGCTTCCTCGCACTAATACCGCACCCTGTATACAAGTGATGAATTTTATGATTGGATATTATTCAGAGCGTCTTAAAGATGAACCCTATTGATATTGAGCTCACTAAAGCCAGTACAACGGGTGCTGTGGTACTTCAAGTACCAAATTTTTGTCATTTTTGGAGAATTTTCAGTTTGTTAGCACGATACAGCCTCCAGAGAGTATACGATTGATCAACTTTATGAATAAGTATTGTTCAAGGTGTCTCACAGATGTACCCTATTGATTTTCAGTTGACTAGAGCGGGTCTTATATAAAACTAGATATACTAAATTTTTGGTTATTTTTGGAGGAATTTCGGTTTGTTAGCACGATACATCCCCCGAAGTGTATACAAGTAACAATTTTATGATAGAATATTCTTCAGGGCCACAGATGCGGAAAAGTTAGTTTTAATCTTTAAAACCGTTTATATTTCTACTGCTATACGGTGACTATCATTGTACCAGTCCTTTTCTTTATCTCTGTCCATTTTGCCTGTGTTTTTCCGTTGTTATTTATATGGCATTTTTATAGTTTCCTATTGTGTGTTGTCTTCCTTTTTTACCGTGTTTTTTACTAATTTCTTTAGTAATTCTTCTACGTGTACTTCATATTATTTTCTTATTTTCTCTTTTCTTAGCTTTATTATGTTCCGTCTAACGCATTTCTGTCCCTTGTTTGTTTTATTTTGGCGATAACAAGAAAGTGGTCTGAGTCCGCACCTGCTCCTCTGTATGTTCTTACTTTTGGTTAAATAAAATATGATCTATATGGGATGTTGTTTTATTATCACGCGACAGCCATGTTATTTTATATTTTTTTGAATGTGGAAATTTTGTGCTACTTATATACATATTCGTGCTTGCTGCAAGGTTACACATTCGTTGCTCGTTGTTATTTGTTGTTTCGTGTATCGTTCTTTTTCTGCGCATTTTATGTAGTCTTTACCTATTTGGGCATTAAAAACTCCTAATATGATCATAGTATCTTCTTTTGGTATTATTTCTGATTCTCCCTCTACCTTTTCTTCATTGATGTCCTTCTCTGTGGGCACATACATATTTAATAAGGATATGTTGCACGGATTGCTTTCACTCCTAGGTATGCCATCCTTTTATTTGATTGTTTGAATTCAATAATTTGTTGTTTCATTGACTGGAATATCATAAATCCTATTCCACGGTTTCCTTGCTTTTTGTCTCCAGAATATATTATAAAACTATACAGATTCTTATCAATTGCCCCTTGACTCTTTTCCATCTTATTTCTTGTATAGCCGCTATGTATATATTATATATGTCATTAGTTCATTTCCTATTTCTTGTATTTTTCCAGGTATCTGCATTGCTCTTATATTCCAAGTTCAAATTTTTATTTCGTTTTTCTCTTATTTTTTGGCTTCCTTATTTCTTTTTCGTTGTTTATTTGTATAACCGTGTGTCCTTTTTAATTCCGGGTTCCTGCCCATTGTTTTTTCTTGTGAATCTAGTAATTTTTAGCTTGCCGTTTTTCGAGTGTTTCATTATTGTTGTTCCATTCTTCTATTATGATACAATTGTATCCTATCTTCACATTTTTTTCCTGAGCCGCGATTACTTTGATTTGTTTTTCTTTGTTCCTTGCTTCGATAAATATTTGCTGTGGGTGATTCCCAAATTTCGATTTATGTTTCATGACTTTGTACTTGTCCTCTTTACTTGCCATTTCAATTAGACATGTTTAAGAGGAAAGTTTTGCGCTATAATCTTCTAATGTGGTTTTCATTGTCTCAGTGTCACTTTTATCTATATCCAGTCCACTCATCACATTATTTTTCTTCTTATCTTTTTCCAACCACTCTTTTTCTTCAAGTCATTTAAGTCCTGTTTATCTTATATTCTCTTGTTTTATTATATTATTTTCTTCCCGTAAAAAGTAATTTTTTGGCAACTGTTTTGGCCTCTCTTATTTGTTATAAGGGCAATTATTATCTTTTGTGTTTCTCCGCGATTACTTTGATTGGTTTTTCTTTGTTCCTTGCTTCGATAAATATTTGCTGTGAGAGATTCCTATGTTTCGATTTATGTTTCATAACTTTGTACTTGTCCTCTTCATTTGCCATTTCAGTTAGACATGCTTAAGAGGAAAGTTTTGCGCTAAAATCTTCTAATGTGATTTTCATTGTCACAGTGTCAATTTTATCGATATCCAGTCCACTCATCACAACATTATTTTTCTTCTTATCTTTTTCCTACCACTCTTTTTCTTCAAGTCATTTATATTCTCTTGTTTTATTATATTATTTTATTTTTTTGACAACTTGTTTGGCCTCTCTTATTTGTTATGAGAACAATTATTCTCGTTTGTGTTTCACTCGTATTTTTTTCTCCAGCTTTGTACCAGTTCCTTGCCTAACCCTTGTTATTGACTTGGCTGATCTTCCACTCCTTTATTATCCTTTGTTTTCATCCTCGAAAATTTCTTCTTACTCTACTATGGTTCTCTTTCTCAATATTCGTGTCTTAGGTCCATTGTTCGTATGCTTTGTATGATATTTAGTTTTATACACTGTGTTATTTATAAAATGCGACATAGGGTTTCCTGTACAAAACTGTCAGTCAAACGCGAGCTAACTTTTTTACCAAATAGCGTTCGTGAAAAATAATAACGGATTTGATAAGGTCGTTAAAAAATAAATTCAAATGCACTTTTAATTTTCTTAAAATCGGTCTGGTTTTCTAAGAAAATTATGTTTTTAAAAGTCGTACGCCATTTTTATAAAACTTTGGAATACTAAGTAAAAGTGCCGATGTGGCCGAGTTGATACTTTGTACTCAAAATTTAAAATTGAACGTAAATGGTCGCGGTTCGCTTCCGCAGTGTGTTCGAAATATTTTTTTAATAATTTTTGCCCAAAAAGAAATTTTTAGTAAAGATATTTAAAATAAGACAATTTTTTTAGGTTACAAATTTATTTATTTAATTAAATGCTCAAATTGTTTTCCGTTTGCTGCTAAACAGTGTCCCAAACGTTCATAAAAGTTCCGCAGTACGTTATTAATAACAGTTCTACTAATTTTCCGACATTCATTAATAATAATATTTTTCAATTCATCTTCTGTCTCCGGTTCATATTCTGCTACCCTATTTTTTAGGAAACCACATAAGAAATCGGAGGGTGCTAAATCTGGAGATCTTGCCGGCCAATTGATTGTACCCCCTCGACCTGTCCACGTATTTGGGAAAACAGTATCAAGGTATTCCCGTACTTCCTTACTGGAATGAGCTGGGCAACCATCATGTTCATACCATACTGAAACATTTCTAGGTGCGGCATTTGCAATTTTGGGTCCTATTTCATTTTGGAGCAGATTCAAATATTCTTGGCCATTGAAGTTATTACTTAGGAAGAAAGGACCAATTATTTTATCACAAAATATGCTGGCCCATACGTTTACTTTTTTCTTGTATTGGGCATGAGACAGATTTATTTTACATGGATTTACTGTATCCCAATACCTTTAATTTTATTAGTTTTTCTCTTTAAAACAAAACTAGATTCGTCGGTAAAACAGATGTATCTTAAAAAATTCCTGTTTCGGTTGGCTTTGTCTATCATAATTTCGCAGAAAAATTGTCTATTAAAATAGTCTTGCTTAAAAAGTTCTTGCACATCATGAAGTTTGTAAGCTTTGAAGCGGTTTTTTTCTTAGAACATTGTACTTTAAAAATACTAACATTTAAATGTCGTGCCACGCGTCCAAGGGTGATCCTAGAGTTTTCGACAAAAGCCAACAAAATGGAGAGGTCAATCTCCATTAATGTTGTTCGATTTCTTCGTCGGTGTTCCGGTTTTAGGCCCAACGTTGTTTCAAATTGTTTAATAATTTGATATACCCTGTGATGCGGTACATCAGTCTGACCATTGGACATATTAAATAAAAATTGTTTAATATGGAGACTACTGTGACCGCCATAATACATACGAACAATTTGCACAGTTTCTTCACAAGTAAGCATTTTACAACGAGAAGAAAAATAAATAATATCTAACTGATAAGAATTAAAAACTACCAAAAATATAACCAATAAAATCAATTAAATAATGGGAAAATACGAACAATTTTAAATGAAATTATAATAAATTAAAAATTATTAAAAAATGAATCTAAACTTGAAACAACAAATGAACTTACAAAAATATGGACAAACGAAACAAGAAATTACTCACAAGTACACTAAAATAACAAATCTAATCGCTTCAAAAATACTTATTCTCTCCAAAGATTACAAATTGTCAAGAATGAAAATGACATTATTTGGAAGGCTATCTACAGATTTTCCTTTTTAATATTGATACTAAATTGTCTGAACTTTTCTTTAAATATATAAATTTTTGAAACAAATAATTTTGCTTTATTTTAAAATCAATGTTTTTTAGATAAAAATTGTAAAAAAGTACTAAAAACAAAAACTTCGCCACAGCGTGGGATCGAACCGTCATCCTCCACATTTAACTTTTAAATTTCGCGTACCAAATACCAACTCGGCCATCTCGGTCCCGGTTGTTGGTATTCGAAAGTGATATAAAAATGGCGTACGACTTTTAAAAACATAATTATGCATTTTCTTATTAAACCGGACCGAATTTAAGAAAAGTAAAAGAGCACTTGAATTCATTTTTCAACGACCTTTTCAAATTTGTTATTATTTTTCACGAACGCTATTTGGTAAAAAAGTTAGTTCGCGTTTGACAGTTTTGTACAGGAAACCCTATGTCGCATTTTATAAATAACACAGTGTATAAGACTCCTTTGACGAAATATCCTGCCATTTTACTTCTTAATTCCAGTTTTTCTTAATGTTTTTATCCCAGCTTGTTATCGACTTTGATGTCTATCGTATTTGTAAGTACTGTTTTTATGCAAATTTTGTAAATTTCATGCGATATGTCTGTTCTTCCGTGCAATGTCTCTCAATGCGACTGCAGCTGCTGATTTTGAAATATTTGGTCAACATTATTAGCTTCATAACTCCCCCTTCAATTTCCGGTTTCTCCTTCCTGGACGGACACAGAAAGGTAAAAAAAAGCATCAGTCTTGGAGTTGGAATGACACTTTATGCACGCTAGATTTCGTCGACGATTAGATAGTAACAAACGAAGATGACCTCGCATATATGGCCAGAAAACTAACGAAAGAATATGAAAAGCCCGGATTAACTTTGAATATATCAAAATGTGAATACCTAATAATGGGTTGCAGAGAAGTAGAATACTAAACTTTGTCGTGGGACAACAACATAACTAGAAACCATAAAAACACTAGTGTAGTTTAGAGTGGCATGTGGATCAACGACAAACATGATCAGACTATGGAGATTAAAGTTAGAATCGAAAAGGCGAGAAATGTTTTCTTCAAAATGAAACAACTATTCACTAATCCCCACTTAAATCTCCAACTCAGACTGAGAATGATTAAATGCTACGTAATCCCAGTGCTTCTGTATGGACTGGAATCATGGACAATCAACAAAATCGCAATGAAAAAGCTCCAGTCTTTTGAAATGTGGATCTTCCGGCGGGCACTAAGAATATCATGGACAAAAAAGATTGCCAATGAGGAAGTTCTACGCCGAGTAAAAAGAGAAAGAGAATTAGTGAACGTGATTAAAGCCCGAAAATTAGAATATCTCGGTCATATTATGCGTGGAGAGAGATACGGTATACTACGACTGATAATGGAGGGAAAGATCGCAGGAAAGAGATCGATAGGCAGAAGACGTATGTCCTGGCTAAGAAACCTCAGAGAATGGTTTGGATGCACATCCCTCCAACTCTTCAGAGCCGCGGTATCCAAAGTAAAAATAGCTGTAATGATAGCCAACCTCCATAAAGAGACGGCACCATAAGAAGAAGAAGTAGTTTAGAGTGTAAGATTTTAGTGGGCTTAATAAGGCAAATAAGAAAAAACTAATAGCAGCGGAAATGTAACCTGCAGGCAACTAATTGATCCGAACATAAATGGATATGAACCGATCAATAACTAAAGAAGTTGACTGGGTTTGGGCATGGAAAATACTAAAGTCGATGCACCATAGGAACGATTAAAAAGAGGCCGATCGTAGAGATACGATATAACGTAGGCAATAACGGTCAGCGAGTTTGCAGTTAATGTTTTTATTTTCTCTATTTTATCAATTACTAATTTGCACAGGTGCGTGCTTAGCTGTCTCTCTCTTGTATTATTCATGTCTTCTTCTTTTTCTTTTAAGTAGACCTATTGGTCTGTTGCTTGCTGAAGCCGTCTCTGGATGGTTTCTTGCGAGGTGGACTGCCAGCTTTCCTGCCACCTTTTTGGGGGTCTTCCTGGTGGGCGATTTCCGTGTGGCTTGCTTTCCATCATTATTCTCGGTAATCTGTTTCCGTCCATTCTTCGTACGTGCGCGTACCATTCTCTTCGTCTCTGTCTGCCCCATCTGACTATGTCTACTATGCTGCATTGAGCTCGTATGTCAGTGTTTCTTATCCTGTCCCGTCTGGTCTTCCCTAGGATAGTTCGTAGGATTTTCATTTCGGCCGAGCGCAGCATACTTTTTGTTTTATTTGTGTCTTCGCGTACTTCTATTCCGTAAGTCATAATAGGTCTGATGCAAGTCTTATAGGTCTTCATCTTGCTATCTGTTCCCATGTGCTGGTTTGACCATATCACATCTCTAAGACATCCTGACAGAGCTGCTGCTTTAGTTATGAGACTTCTTACTTCTTTCGCCGGATCGTGGTAGCTGCAGATGTCCATGCCTAGATATTTAAAGACATTGAGTTGCTCGATTGGCTTATCCTCTACAACCGCTTTACACCTGACAGGTTCTCTGGAGAATGTCATAGCTTTGGTTTTTGATGTTGAAATTGCCATGTTGAGTTGTTGGCTGACTTGATAGAATTTAAACAGCTGTCTCTGAAGATCGTTCTCCGTTTCTGCTATAATAGCTGCGTCGTCTGCATAGCAGACCATAGATATTTTTGAGTGGCCCATTCTGTACCCCAAATCTAAGGATGTGACTTGTTGTATTATTTCATCCATCAGGAGGTTGAAAAGGAACGGGCTCAGGCTGTCACCCTGCCTAATTCCGCCTGGTGTTTTTATGTTGGATGTAGTTTGTTCTCCTGACTTGATCTTTGTCACATTTCCAGTGTTTAAGTTTTTAATTAGTTTGGTGATTTGGGACGGGGACTGTCTTTTTGTTAGAATTTGTAGGACGTCTGTCAAGCGCACTTTGTCGAATGCCTTTGTTAAGTCTATGAAGCAGATGTAAGCAGGCTTGTTAAACTCTATTGATTTCTCCTTTAGTTGTTTCATTATGAAGAGAGCGTCCGTTGTTGACCTGTTTGTTCGAAAACCAAGCTGTTCCTCTCTATTCTTGATACGTGATTCCAATTTGTCTTTTAGGATGCTAGTGAGCAGTTTCATGGACGTACTTAGCAGGGTTATGCCCCTGTAGTTTTCAGGTGCTGTCTTTTGCCCCTTTTTGAAGATGGGAATAGTGATGCTGCTGCGCCAATCTTCGGGAATCTGTGATGTATTTAAAATTTTATTGAAAAGAGTTAGCAACTTCTCGATGAGTTTCTTTCCCCCATATTTTAGCAATTCATTCGGGATGTTGTCTGTACCCGCGGCTTTCCTGTTTTTCAGCTTTTGTATTCTTTTTCTCAGCTCTTCCTCTGTTATCAAAACATCATCGGGTGTTTCGTCTTCATTCACCCATGTATCAGTTGTTTCTTCATCTTGGTACAGCTCTGTAAAATATTTTTCCCAGATGTCCGGTGATATGTTTTTAGTTTGAACGTATTCATTTACTGGTTTTTTTCTGTTTTTCAGCATCTTCCAAACCTTTCTTTGGGCTCCATAAAGGTCGTGTTCCATTTCACTGGTGAATCGTCTCCAGTGTTCCCTTGTTCATGTAATTACCTTTTTTCACCAGGCAGATTCTCTTTGTGTTTTTTTTTAGTTTTGCAGTCAGTTGTCATGTATCTATTTAGCTATTATTTCTTTAAATTTTCATATATACGATTCTAGAAAATAATTCCTGTATGTAGGATGATATTTTGTCTGTCGATTTATGAAAACTCTGGCAATTTTTCAAATAACGAACAAAGTCGAGGGGGTACGACCAAGGCAACCATTTTTATTGATTAAACAATGCTTCAGACACTAATGATGGTTTCAGTTAATCGGACAAGGACTGTTTCCCTTACTATAAACAATAATAATGAATTTCAATTCAACTACTCAATATAATTCTGCAAATATTACTACTTTATATTTTTGTTTTTCTAAGTTGTTGTTTTTATTGCATGATTAATCTAAGCGGTTCATATTACTCCGCACTCGTTTGTTCACCACACCACTTTTTATGCTTATTTTTCGCTCCTATCTTCTGTATTTGGTAATAACTCGTTGTGTATCTTGACATATGTACTCCTATTTAAGGGAAAATGTTTCATAAAATCAAATAATTCATAACGTATCTTTTTTCTTGAATTTCTGAGAGTTCCATTTCTCTTGTATAATTTTTCTTCCGGAATGTTGAGAATACAGTTCATCCGATAAGTTCTGTTATTTTATGTTATAAATAATTTCATAATTTAGCCAAATTTACTACATTATTGAGTTTTTCGTAAATTTATTCCTTAACAATCACATTCAACAAAAAGTATCAAGTGCAAATACATATTAATGTACAAATAATACTCTTTCCGTTGCAATCGGTTTAAAATTAATTCAACATGTCGCATAATACCGGGTGTCCCACACATTTTGACGGTTTTTTACTCGAGAATGGAAAAATATATCGACGTGTAGTTTTCGCTAAACTTAGTTTTTATTGACATAGTTGCCAAATGTATATTTTTTCCTGAAAGCACTGATTAAAAATGACATTTTTTTAAGCGCAATTATCGGTTTATTTTAAATGCAGCACCCTATTTGTTTTAATACTATCTGAAAGTCCCTTTCTTCTCCTATCCAAAAATGTACACATTACCGGCATTTACTAAGTTTTTATGGAAAGATTTAATTTTTTATGAAACCGTGTCAATAACTTCGAAACGTACGTTACCACATTTTAACATCTTGGAATCGTTATAAATCGAAAATGAGACAAGGGATTAATGAGCAACTTTCACGGAAATTCTTAGAAATGCTTAAATTTTTTCTAACACCGTTACAAAGTCTCAAAAGTTGTCTAAAATTTTCGTAAGAAAGTTACTCTTGTTAATTTTTACGGAGAGGTGGCTGACATTAACAAACGTCAAAAAGTTATTTATGTGAAAACTCAGTCAAATGTATTAATCGAAAATGTATTATTTGATAGAAAAAGCGCGATGCGTCGTATTATATGCTGAGACAAAATCAATAACAGTAACATGAAGGAGATTGAGAAAACTAGAAAGGAAAACCAGAACACCTGAAAACGCTCAGGACAATATGCTCAAAGATATTCTAGAAGTAAATGAAATTCTAGCACCTAACATTAATAGAATATCCATCTCAGACGAGCCACCCCCTATATTTCTTATCCCATAGTGATTGGATAAATTTCCCGAAACAAGTCGGATGATTTTCTTTGGTGGACATCTTTTGACGTATATTTGAGCCTTGAACAAGCAACACTCTAAGAGGGGGCGCTTCAACCCCTCAAATTGATTAGGGAAGTGGGGTTGAGTGATACTTCATTTGTAAGGTCTTGGAAGCCTCTTTACAACGGTGTATGAAAAAATAACATTCTTAAAAAAATTAATCATGCTTACAATCAAAAAAATCAAAACTGCGTTTTTAAATCAAATGTCCAAGTTGATTTCCATACAATAATAAATTCTCTCGAACTAATAAAAAAAAATTTCTTATCTTGCCTTAATTTTTTGTTCTTAAAAGGTGTTTATCACGTTTCTTCGATCATTTCATGTATTAAAAATCAATCTGTTGAGTTACTACTTTGACGATTTGTTTACAATTTCAAAAATAATTATGTTGTACACATTGCAAGAACGTGTTGAGCAGGTTAGCCTGTATTACCAAAATCAAAATGGTGCCCGAGCGGCTGCAAGGATATTTAACCGAAACCATTCTGAACATAGCGTTCGCCATAAGTACGTAATGGAATTAATTTCAAAGTTTGTTGAGACGGGTTCAGTAATGGATATAAAAAGGGCACCCATTGGAATTGTGAATGATGAAGGAGTAGCTGTGGCGGTATTGGGCCATGTCCAACTTATGCCAAACACGCAATCTGTCCGACAACTTTCTGCTGTTTCCGGTATTAGCCAATCTGACGTTTTCAGAATTTTACATAAACACAAGTTCCATCCGTACAAAATTGAATTAATTCATGAATTCAATGATGATGATCTGGATCGAAGGCAAGAGTTTTGCGAAATTATGGCCGAGCGCATCAACAATAACCCACATTTTTTGTACAACGTTTGCGTTTATGACGAATGCGTTTTTTCACTTAATGGAGAGGTTAACCTGCATAACTGTAGAATTTGGAGCGATACAAATCCTCATGTATTTCGAGAAGTTCACACTCAATATCCGGAAAAACTAAACGTTTGGGTAGGAATTTTGGGAGACCACCTAATTGAACCTCTGTTTATTCCTCGTAATTTAAATGGAGAAATTTATCTTGAAATGCTGGAAAATTTGATTGATCCGTTAATAACAGAAAAATTAGAAAACGATCCTCTACTAATTGAACAACAATTGTATTTCCAACAAGACGGAGCTTCTTCTCACTGCGCCGCACCAGTTCGCCAATACCTCAATTTACAATACCCTGGTCGTTGGATTGGAAGAAGAGGTCCTGTGGAGTAGCCTGACCTGAACCCTCTGAACTTCTTCTTGGATAGACATCTTAAGTCCAATATTTTTATAACTCAGCCTGAAAATTTGGACGAACTAACTACGCCAACGAATTGTGAATGAGTGTCGTCAAATAACTCCAATTATGCTGGACCATGTTAGAGACAGTTTTCAGTCAAGATTGTATTATTGTATGGAAGTCAATGGAGGACAATTTGATTTAAAAAAGCAGTTTTGATTTTTTTTCATTGTAAGCATGATCAATTATTTTTTTTAAGAATGTGATTTTTTTCATACACCTTTGTAAAGAGGCTTCCAAGACCTTACAAATGAAGTATCACTCAACCCCACTTCCCTATTCAATTTTGAGGGGTTGAAGCGCCCCCTCCTAGGGGGTTGCTAGTTCAAGCCTCAAATATGCATCAAAAGATGTCCCCCAAAGAAAATCATCCGTCGTTTTCGGAAAAATTTTCCAATCACTATGAGATAAAACACCCTGTATGTAAGAACAATATCCGAAAGTACACAATTTTCGAGAAGGTTCACCGGCTCCTAAGAATTATTAAATTTGAAGCATATGAAATACAAACTTTCCACAAGATAGAGAATAATTCATTCGAACAAAGATTTTTCACCTCAGAAACATTCTTGGATTCAGCCTAATTTGAACCAAATGATGTCGGACGAAGCCTCATTTCACATTAATGGAAGAGTTAATGAGCTTAACTGCAGGATTTGGGGAGATGAAAATCCAAGAGCGTTCAACGAATTTGAAAGAGATGCTCTTAAAATGAATGTCTGGTTTGGTGTATCTAAAACTAAAATCTACAGAGTCAGAAATAGCTTTAAAATCTAATTCAAATAATTTTCTTTATGAGAAATTAAAAATTGTCAATTTAATCGAAAATATTGAACCTTCAAAAGTTAAACGTCAAACAAAAAATGATTTACAGTTTTAAATGCAATAAAAAAGAAGATAGAAGATAATAACCTAACAGTTAGTTACAAAATCTGATAAGGGGAACACAACTGTCATTTTGATGTAAAAGTTCTAAAAGCAGACCCAACAAAAAAGTTTTCTAATAATGTAAGGGATATTGTTAATAATTCAAATTATCTTTTAAGTGATTACGAAAAGAGGTCTATCATACATAAGAATCCTCATTGTCCACAATTATATGGAACAGTTAAATTACATAAAATAACGAAACCAATTAGACCTGTAGTTTCTTATGTTAATGCTCGGCAAAAAAGCTCAACAATATACTCAATACTTACGGATATGAATCTCAGTACTCAATTAGAAATTCAATAGAACTAATCAAAAAGTTGAAAGCAATCCACTTGCAGGATAACTATAAACTCATTTCGTTCGATGTAACTAATATGTTCACTAAAATTCCTCCTAAAGAATGTCTAATACTTCTAAGAAAATTACTAGAAGATAAAAATATTAATCCAGGAATAATATCAGATATACTTAATTTATTTGATGTATGCATTAATCAGAACTTTTGACAATAAGATATATATTCAAAATGAAGGTTTACCAATGGGAAGCCCTATATCACTCATTTTAGCAAACATTTTTATGGACAATTTAGAAAGAAAGATCTTTGAAAGTAATATTTCGAAAAATATTTTATTTTGGTATAGATATGTAGATGGCATATTAGCTTGTTTTATGGGTAGTGAACAACAATTAGATGTATTTTCCAACCACATCAATAATTTACACCTAAAAATTAAATTTACATTAGAAATTGAAGAAAATAGCTCAATCAATTTTCTTGATTTAAAAATTCAAAGAGTTAATAATGTACTTGATTATTCAATTTACCGAAAACCAACACAGACTGATGTGACATTTCCATTCAATTCTAATCACCCTGTCTCACACAGACTAGCGGCATATAATTCAATGATACATAGAGCTTTTTCAGTTCTCATGAACAAATGTAATTTTGATAGAGAGATTAATACAATTAGACAAATAGCAACATCTAACGGTTATCCATTAGATATGATAAATAAACTAATTAGTAAAAAAGAGAAAAAAGTGGCATTACAACTAATATATCCTAAACAAGCTGATGAAATTTAAACTTATAAAACCATCTCATATGCAGGAAATATTTCTAATAATATTTCAAAGATAATATCTTCAGCAACGAATACAACAATTTTTTTTTCAAAACAGAAAGTAACGTTAGTACAAAATTGTTAAATGTAAAAACAAAAATACCACTATTAAAGAAGTCAGGTATATATAAACTCAAATGTCCAGAATGTAATGCTGTCTATTTGGGTCAGACCCATCAAATGAAATGTAACTTGTCATTCTGACGAGGATATTGATTTATCGAAACAATTGTCATTTTTTTAGAATTTTCAATAACTTTCATTATATTGTGGAATTAACTAGAAACCGTGAGTTTCATTTAAAACACTCTTTAGTTGCTTGACATTCATTATCAGATCATTTCCGCAATAGTTGGATAGGTCGAGCTGGTCCCATCGATTGGCCTCCTATTCCCCGGACTTAACCATACCATACTTCTTCATATGGGGTTATGTTTTTATTACCATAACACCAGAAATGATGCAAAATGCGTTCAGTCATTTTTTGATGAGATTAAGATTATGTAACGATGCAGATGGAGGTCGCATACAACAACTATTCTATGATAAATTTTTTTTTTCGTGTTTTTATGTGTTTTATGAAGTTATATTTGGTTCCTTGTTATTATATCTAAATAAAAATGTTTCTGTTCCAAAGGTTTTCTTCCTTTCTAGTTTTCCCGATTCTGTAAATTGTTGTACCCAATTTAATATAGATTTTTTGTCAAAAATGGCTCTGAATTAATTTGATTCTGATCTGAATTAATAAATTTGACTATGTTCGTACTTATACTTGACATAAATAACTTATTAGACGTTTCTTAATGTCAGGTATATTTTTACCAAAGCACATTTTCGTAAAAAATTAACAAAAGTAACTTCTTACCAAAATTTTAGAAAACTTTTGAGACTTGGCAACGGTGTTAAATAAGTATGTCAGTGAAATCTGCTCATTAATCACTTGTCCCATTTTCGATTTATTACGTTTCCAAGCTGTTAAAATGTGATAATTTACGTTTGGAAGTTCTTGACTCAATTTCATAAAAAATTTAATCATTCCGTAAAAATTTGAGTATATGCCGATAATGTATACATTTTTGGAAAGGAGAAGAAAGGTATTTTCAGATGGTATTAAAAAATATAGGGTGTTGTATTTAAAATAAACCGATAATTTCGCTTCAAAAAAGGTCATTTTTTTCGGCGTGTTCTCGCAAAAATATACATTTGGTGATTATGTTAACAAAAACTTGAAGGAAATAAAAGCTGTTTAGCGAAAACTGCACGCCGATATCTTTCCATTCGCGAGTAATAAGACGTCAACATGTATTACTTTATAGTTTGGAAGATCGACAGAAGTTGAATCGTTATTTTGAGAAATGGAATTACCAAAAATCGATTCCACTTGTGTATTCTCGGCATAATTATACGAAACTTTTTCTACATAATCAGAATCAACACAAATAATAAAAATTTGCAAATCTAGTACTCCCTTATTACATACAATCTAAAAATTGAAGCTACCGATTTGAAAGCGTGTTGCTATTAAGTGAAGATGTCGATGTGTTGTTAACTTCCGGACAAATTTGCATATCAACTAAGCCAAAGACGATATTATGCTAAATAGTAGTACCTCTGCATCCTTCATAAGTTGTATATTAATCAAAAGCTTTTGATTTTTTCGATGCAGAGTATTTATTATTCTTATAGGAATATTTATCCTAAATTCAAGAGCAAGCAAGATGAAAAATTCTAATTTTTTAATTATTGCGCTAAGAAGAAATCGATTAAGAAAATTAATGAGTACCGGGAGGCCAGATAAGAATGCAAAGTACTGTATCTCGAAAACTATTAATCGTAGAGACTTGCGGTAGAAAAATTCATAAACAAAGTAGCCAAAATAAATGTGTGGGAAATATTCTTGAAATCCACCTAGTAAATGTACCAAAAAAATATATGTTTTTAAAAGCCAAGCTTAATTCGACGAATTTTTGTTCAACACGTTTTGACGTATCTATTAAATAAAGTGGTGGTGAGTTGATTCCATGTTGTTTTTAATAAGCAGTTGTAACACCTAAACAACTGAACTAGATCTCGTTGGAAAAAGCATCAAACCTCTCTACCTAATTCTTATTAATGCCGCTAGATGCGTTTTTTGAAATTATAACAAAAAATTGCAAAATTCTTTAGTGATGGAAAAGTTAATTTGAATAATACACATTATTGGCCTAACAATCCCCACAGGTTGCGCGTGGTCCAACATCAAGGTTATTGGAGTCTCAATACTATGGCATCCTTGGAGGGACTATTAGGCTTCATTCAGACGTTAACTCCGGGCATTTACATATGACGTGTTCCACAGTTTCCTCTTCTCGTTCACACTTTCTGCATGTTGGTGTGTCTATTAACCTCATAGTATGGAGGTGTTTCCGTAGTTGGCAGCGACCAGTCAGGAATCCCACAACCAATTGTAGGTTCGACCTGGACATCGCCAAGAATTTCTTAGGTGTGGACTCGTCAAGGCTTCCAAGGGTTTCCCTTGCATTTCTTCCCATCGTTTCACCAATTGGCTATGGGAGTGTCGTTTAACTTCTTCCGCGATTGCTGTTGTCGACAAGCCGAAATAGTCACCGGGTCCTAATATTCTTAGGCCGGCGATATTATTAGCCAGACTATCTGCAATGCGGTTGGCTTTGCATTAATTGTGCCCGTTTAACCCAACTTAAGATAATGTTATTTTTATCCGACCCGTAGGTTAATGATTGATGACTTATTGCTAGCCTTGATTTGACGCGAAGTATGCATAGGGTTAGCAGAGCTTGTCTGCTGTCCGTGCAGATTATTATGATTTTTCCAGATATGTCTTTCCTGGCTAGTTATTTAGCGACTATTGATATGCCAGCCAGTTCTGTTTGAACGACGCTAATGTATTTTTCCTCCGATACCTGCCAGTCTAGAATTTTATTTGAGATTTTAGCTGTTGCCTGCATGATGTCAATAACTGGCTACGTGCGTTAACGAAAGTTGGCTCCGTACCTTTATTAAAGATGCACAGATCTTTTTATAACGATATAGTCATAAAGGGACTTACCTCAGCTGTTGATATCTCTGCTGCCCCAGCCCAGATGGTGAGAGTTTGAGTCACCGCCTATAATAAGCTCCCCTTTCTGGTCGAGGGAGTGGTCAACTAGGTCTTCCATTTCTTTTATGGGTGGTAGACTGGCTGCGTCGGAGGGAAGGTAGACCGATGCTAGGATCATCTCCCTCCTGTTACCTCGTCCCAATCGGCATTCCACTTTAACCGCAGTTAAATCTGAGGTGCAAAATTGTGTCATCGTGGTGGCTTTAATTTTCCTGGGAACATACATTGCCGTTCTAGGTTGATGGTTGCTTGGTAAGCTAAAAAGTTGGCCGGTTAGAGAACAGAGTCCTAATATTTTGGTCTTGATTATCCAAGTTCCTTGGATTAGTGCTATTTCATCCTCCAGCACGTCAAGGCGATGATATAGTGTTGCCGTTGCCACATTTTTGTGTTGAACGTTGCATTGAATGATGTTTACCCTTTTGCAATGTCCTTGCCCCTGGATTGGATGTCATACGTTCATAGTTTTGCCTCCATCTCCTCCTCTGTCGGCCTCCATGGCTTCGTGGACGACCTCAGTGTTGGATGGTCCATCATCCGAGGTTCTTGGTACTGCAGAGGTGCCCCCAGTTTTTTGGCTGGAAGTCCTCACAGTCAATGAGGTGAACACGTAGCTCAACCTCATCGACCTCTTCTTTAGGACAGCCATGTCCTCATATGCAATGCCAAGGACGAACAGGTGTCCCAGGCGGCTCTTCTTAGTCTCTTGATGGAAGGTACACCACATGTCCATCGACACCTCCGGATTTTGCGCCTTCAGCCACCGTAGTACTCTCTCCGGATCATCAGAGCTGGATGCAGCACCATCCTCTGGGACCCAAAGAGAACCTTTTGTGAGCTGTATCCTACACTGGTTTGAGGCTTTTAGTTGCCTCTGTAGGCCAGTTTAGCGCCCCATCGTAGACTACCCTGATAATCTCATCAGAGCAAGTTCACGACTTGAATGTCGGCGCCATGCTTTGGCTGCTGGAGGTGGTCAAGATTAACGTGTCCAGCTCCACCATTAGGCTATTTTGATAAGGCTCGCCCGTTCGGCGCTAACTTTGCTGTATGGGTTGGCATTATGTATTATCGCTACCTGGAGATGTCTTGAGACGGCTTCAGCGAAGGTGCGGTGGCATTACTGCCAGCTTTGGTGTACCCTCCATGGAGATGCTTGACTGAAGGCGTTTTCCCGCAAAATCACCTGATTCCTTGCATGTTTTGGAGGAGGAATTTCTTCCATTCAGTTTCGAGGGTTCCTTCGCCCTTGGTTTTGAAGGGGCTGAAGAGGGAAAGGTAGCTCCTGCTGACGCTGCCTCCCTCGACTTCTTCTTCTTGTGGCCTCAGCGCCGCAGATCCGCTTGCGTCTTGGCTTTGTTTTGTCTTTTTTTTCTGAGGTAGGAAATCTTCCAAGTTCATCCTCAGGCTGCACCGGAGCCGCGGTTATATATTGAGGTGAACGAACATGACTGACCAGTCTCGGGGATTTGTTTTCTACTTATACTTGTTCCCATTTCCACGAGTAGCTATGAAATAGGTTGGTTGCCCCTGGCAGAGCCCCGCATTACCAGGGGAAGGCTGCTTACATTGGTGTTTCGCCCGGTTCCCCAAAGGGATCGTTCTTGACTGCATATTTCCCAGCGGCTATTCAGTCCTCAGCACGATCCCTTACACCGTGGCCTGGGTGGGTTGGTCCGCGGCGACAGCTTTCACAGAAGGGTAGGGGGATTTTGAGTACTCGTATCTACCACTGACCAAGTTCAAAGGTTTCCAGTTCCCCTGACCATTCTCCTATCCGCCACGTGGGGACGCGACTAGTTGGCGCCCAACCACCGGGAATTTGAAGCCTGTCAATATTATTTGTCGGTCAATGCCAAATGGGTGTAATGTGCGTACTTTAATTCATGTTCATACTGATACTGATTAACTAGGAATAAGATATCGAGAAATTTTTTGAAAAAAACTCATTACATTTAATGTTTTAGAGATTTCTGCAATTTTCAAAAAACGCGTTTTGTCTTGACGTCTTCAACGAGAATTCGACATATCACCGGTAATATGGGTTTGAAGAATAAATGCTTTTTCTCGCTAGTGCTAAAATCTGTTCAGTTGTTTAGGAGTTACAGTTGTTTATTTAAGAAAAAAAGTATGGAATCATCTCCCCATCACTTTATTTTAATAGGTACGTCAAAAATCATTTAACAAAAATTCCTCGAATAACGCTTGGCTTTAAGAATCATATTTTTTACTACATTTATTAGACAGGTTGCAGTGAAAATCACTTTCAAGGTTTAAGATGGTGGTTTCACCTCCTTCTTTTGGCACTTTAGTAATAAAATTTTCGATTGTTAGTACATCACTTTCCAACGATGTTTTGATTGAATTGAGTATATTTTTAATATAATATTAATTCAATATAGAGTTTCCACCAAAGCAAATGATACAATAAAAAAAGCAATTAGTCAACTTTCAAATTAGTCTTTTTTTCACCTGTAATGCTTCTTCACTAAACAAGTAAATTATTTTATTTCGGTAGCTTCAATTCTCAAATAATATTCTATATTCAGCTTATACTTAAAAAAAATCTCATCCCTCTGGACACAGTTACTGCTAAAAAACCAACTGCTCTACTATTGCGGGCGTGAACCACTCACCTAAAAACTAACATGACATTTTAACACTTGTTTTGTGCTGCTATAGAGTAAGGAGGCTGGAATCCGCACCTTGGTCGCTTTAGATGACCAGGGAGGTGAGTCTCTATAACTCGTTGTCATTTTAACTACTTAAATACTTTCTTTCATCATTATACCTGTCATCATGTGTCTTTATTCGCCATTTCAACTCTACCCGATTTTGTAGGACTACCTCAAGAATATTACAAAGAAAGTATCACACTTATCTATATTAATGATTATTACAACAAAATGTTCTAACACGTACTTAATTAACGAATATTCGTAGTATATAAATAAAGCGAATTTTTAAGACATTTAGCAACCAAACGGTTTCAACTAATCCGAAACTTCTTAATTTGTATCCAGAAAATTACCTCACTACACTTAATTGAGTTCCAATTCGTGAGTAATGAGCAGTTTAATCAAATTTACATCGTTCAGCAATTTTCTAATTTGCGATGCAATAAAAAATTCCTTCTTTCAAGTTCGCATCACTTAACTGGAAGAAAATTTTCCTAGATACCAAATCCATTACTCTTTTTTCAGTCTTTATTAAATTTTCTATACGTCCAGTTTAATTATCCGATACTGATTCATTCCATGTTGGCTAAATTTTGTTAAACATACTTTCTGGTACAAAGCTTGTTTCATACACTTTATCTACTAGTATAGAGCTCAAAGATTGAAAAGTCGTCAAAAAACTAATTCCCTGTGCAACTATTTTTTAAAGTGATTTGACATATTTATGTGATAGTGTATCCCTTCCTACGTCGAATGTACCGGCAGTATAAAAATCGTGACGGGGTAAGGAGGGGGGAAGCATTTTTATTAAAAAAATTCTTTAAGGCGAGATCTATCAACTGGTTAAAAACGAATCCTCTAGTATCAACGGAAACTGACAAAAAAAGTTTCTTTTTAAAAATCACATCAGTTTAAACACATCTCGTTTACCTTTTGTTTTTTAAACGTCAAATCAAGTGTATCTGTTCTATGTTAAATTTCATGTTTCGTGATAATTTTGTTGTTCTGTGTTACTTGATTTGTCAGTCAGCCGTCAGCCATCGTCCGTCATGTTATGAATATAATTAAAATATAATATAATTTTTTCCTTCCCGCGGGCGAAGAAAAAGTATAGTATAGTTTCACTAGTAAAACTAGTGTAGAAAGTAACCTTTTTGACACTTGGTACTTAATATACTATTATGTGATTTGTGACTAAACGGTAACAGTAGCGTCTGAAAGACACTTTTCAATTTTTATTCATCGCCATTGCGGCGAAACAAAAACTTCAATCAAAAAATACTCCGAAACAAAAATTTTTGCTTTTATTGGTTTTTGGTTTGCTAAAATTGGCTGCATAATAAGCGAGATACTTAATTTTGATTGGGAGGATGTCAATAAAAGATATGGGGTACTCAATGCAATTGCTACCCGGACAGCACTGCGAGCTGTCCGATATTTCCCAAATTTATGTAACTAATGTTTAATAAACAATGTCTATTTTACAGATTGCATCCCCTTTTAAAGAAAATAACTGCGCCGCTTATGATGGCTGCATCAGCATATGTTAGGTATTTTTCAAGTGGCGCTTTGAAAGGATATTTAATTCCCTTAACCTTGAGTAATATACAGAATTTCAAAAAGAAAGAACATCTGGTATTTGTCATTAGTCCATAGTGAACGAAAAGCAATTTTTTTCTCCTCTAGCCACCCCGCTTGTCTAAAAGAGGGCAGTAGAGCGAGAACCTTGTGAGACGAAGTACCGCTGACTTCTCTGTATAATTTTGAGGACTAGGTACTCGATTTTACCTTGCCTCCACCTACGTTCAATAAATTTAAGTAATTGCGATATTCTCTTTGTAAGCATCGGGTTACTGATAATACGGTTCTCTATAAACAGTTCAATATTATTTTTAAATAAAGTTAACGGTTTTTATATATCCTAACCAAGTGTCACTGAATAGATATAATTTTGTATTAAGTAATGTGAAATATTACTTCCTGTGAATAATTAATATAAGTGTTGAGTTTTCACACTAGTTTTATTTGGAGAAGGAGAACCAACTATCACAATTATGTTGATATTGGTTAACAGTTATTAATCAATATCGTACAACTAATACTCTTTTTAGATATTCTAATCATGATTTTTAGTTCTTTAGTCATAAAGGAACTCTTTTAATTTACCATAAAATATTAATAGTTAGTTAAAACATACATTAGTTACTATCATTATTGAAAATGTTTTTAATGTCTATTTTGGTTTTACGTAATACTTAAACAAAAATAAATTTTATTAAACAATTACATAAAGTTAATAATCCGCGTGTAAAGGAAACTCCAATAATGTTGTAAGTACTGGTTGTAATTCGTCGTTGTGCATCTCCCAACCATTTTGTAAATGTTTCAAAGCGGCGGGCGTAATTTCGGCCGGTAATCCCTTGGCCTATCTGCATAAATCAAAGGGTACCATTTATGACAGGGGTAATTTCGGCCGAGGGGTTGATGTTTACGATGAGATTAAAATATTGGTAATTACGCTTAATAGTTTCCTTTAAATGTATAAAATTCACAAATAACAGGTATAAAATTATTATAGCTATACTCGATAGTCGAAATTGTGTAAAGTGACGTCATCGGTTATCTACCGATTTAAAGTGAACTCCATGAGCGTATCATAGTTTAAGGGTGCGAATACTGAAATATCTGGAATTTCAATTTTTAACATTTGAAATAATAACTTATCACAAGTTGTTCATAAGTAAGTTAAAACAAAATAAAAAAATGTTTAAAAGTCAATTCCAACTTACTACTACTAAAACTAAAAAAAAGTTGTTTGTCAAGACCAAAATAAATTACCAATAAGTATAGGTATGTTGCGAGGTCACTTGTAAAATGTCTGACTAACTGGAAGCGGTATCACTCCCTGACGACTCCTCAGAATCATCGCTTTCTCCTCCTATATCGATAATGAGTGGTTCCGTCATTACTTCTACACGTATGTCTAAATCCCAAAACTTTATTTCTTCTTTTAATACGTGTTGAATACATTTACGCCAACTCTCAGCAGTAACGGTATGCAGCGCCTCGTCAAACAGTTTCTCAACGTCAGCCATTTTGAATGTACTGTTTTTTCTCGCAACATAATTTTTCACTTGGGCCCAAACCAGCTCGATGGGGTTTAACTCACAGTGGTAGGGAGGAAGTCTAACAACTGAGACGTTGAAATCTTTCGCCATTTCATCGACAACGTACTTAATATAACTGCTTTTATGTTTCCGTACGAGAGATAATAATTCAACTTTTAGCATTGCCTCGTTGTGCGGAATGCTTTTACTCTCTAACCAATCAATTATAACCCTCTTTCGGCTAGCTGAAGTAGGTATTTGCTCCAGTCGACGAGAGTGGTATGAAGCATTATCCATAACTATCACTGAACCAGGAGTTACCTTTGTTAACATTGATATAAACCATGTTTCAAACCGGTTACCATCCATCTCTTCATGGTAATCGACAGTTTTTTTGGACTGAAAACTTAGTAATCCACCTTCTACAAATCCTTCCTCGCTGCCAATGTGAGTGATAATCAGTCGACGTCCTTTCCCAGAGGGAGCTTTTAAACCGGAAGAGAAACCCTCCATAAAGGCTTGTCGATTGCTTCGTATATTCATGTCTTGCCACACTTTTGACACAGTGTGGCCTTCATTAACCATGTTTCGTCAAGATAATATATGTGCCGTCCTTCGTTACGAAACTGTCGTATCTGTTTTAAATAATTTCTCCTCCATTCCACAATGTCATTTCGTTCAATTAAGGCACTGTTTCTACTTCTTGTTTGGTAACGAAAATTCATTAATTTTAAAGTTCGTCTCAAAACTTTATCACTGATGTTTGGTAAAGTATCATCAGCTTCTATTACCTTGCTCAATTTAGCTACCGAGGAGATTTCATTCCTAAAATAAAAAGAATGTATTTCCCTACGTATAGCATTCCGTGTTTGGTCGTCCAAAACAATTTTCTTTCTTCCCCTACTTTCCGGTTTACAGTTTTCACCTCGTTCTCTTGTCAAAGATCCGTCCCGCGATTTCTTTAGAATATTGTATATAGTACTCTCAGAAACTTTAGTTAAATAACTGCACTTAATCACAGCGTCACTAACACCCAACTGTTTGTCCATGGCACGCAGTCCTTCGTACACATTTAATATGGGAACTTTTTCTTCCCGAATTAAATTGTTACGACGCCGTTTTTTATCGCCAACACCGCTACACTCCGCCATTATTGTCACTAAATATACCGATATAAATATTACAATAAATACCAATAATAACCGATTTATCACACAAAACCACAACACAAATACTGATGCTACGTTCATGAAGAGAATAAACACCTCACATAACTGTTTACTATCACTGTCTCATTCGCGTAGCTCGATCTATCTATCTCGTTCTCAAAGCCGGAACATTGAAGCGACTCTCCAACATTGTCAAATCGGCGAGTTTTTCACAACAAACTTTGCGTTCAAGAAATATACATAAACACTTTATTTCACATTTCAAGTAAACTAATTATTATTAGTCTGCTTGAAATTTGAAATACATATATTAAATTGGTATTGACTTAATTACATTGCATCTTTTGTACCTGAAATATTGACACAATGGATTTGAAGTGTATTTATAAAATACAGCATTTCTCTCTAGAATACATATGGCAACTGCGCTTTAACCAAAGTGTTGATTAGATAGCTCTGACTCACTTTACACAATTTCGACTATCGAGTATAGTCAGTATTATAACTTATCTTTAAGCTACTAGTCGATAGAAAGCATAAAATATATTATTTGTATACGATGGCATCAGTTTCAGTAATTAAGAGTTCACGCGGTTGTGACTTACTAGTTGTAGAAAAGTTTCAGTTTTGTAAACAGGACGTATTAAAAAGTGGTGAAGTACGTTGGAGGTGTATAAAGAAAAATTTAAGATGTTTAGCCAAACTGTACACTGTTGGTGCGGAATACACAGTTACTAGAAGTGAATTAATCCACAACCACGAGTCCGATGAAACTACGTTGGAGAGAAAAATAGTGACGACTTCATGCAAGCGCAAAGCTGAGGAAGACATATCGGAGAAACCTTCAAAAATTATTAAAAGCGTTCTTTCAAATCATTTGCCTGAGAATTTGTCATCGATAGATGTCAGTCTAATAAGAAGAAATTTGTACAACAGCCGCCGTAAGCTCTTACCAGCCCTGCCTAAGGATATTCACGATGTACATTCTGTACTCGATAGTTATGGACCGAAAACCACAACAGGTGAAAATTTTTTGTTTATTAACAGCACAGCTGATAATATCATTGTTTTTTCTTGCCATACAAATATAATAAGTTTATGTAAAATGAAAGATTTTTACATGGATGGCACATTTTCTTATTGTACAAAATATTTTTATCAGTTATTTACCATCCATGGACTGGAAAATGGGCATTATGTTCCTCTTTTGTATTGTCTGTTGCCCAATAAGACCAGTGACACATATATGAGACTTTTTCTGTTGGTAAAATCTAAAAATTTTGAACTTTATAATATTGTTTTTGAACCGAAGGAGGTATTTGTGGATTTTGAAATCGCAATTCATAACGCATTAAAAGTTGTCTTTCCCAAAACCAAACTAAATGGTTGTAGATTCCACTTGCACCAGGCGTGGTATAGGAAAATACAATCATTAGGGTTAACCCAAATGTATAAAGATAAAAACTGCGAGGAAAGCAAATGGCTTACTCATACTTTTGGGCAAACTTATTTAGACCCCTCTGAAGTTGAAGATTGTTTCATATTTGATCTCATGTCATACAAACCGGACCATAAACTTATAGATAAATACGCAGACTATTTATTAGAAAACTACATAGCGCCAGAATCTCATTTTCCACCAAATATATGGGCATATGAAAACCCATCAATTAAAAGAACCACAAATGCCTGCGAATCATTCCATTCGCACTTTAATTCTAGTTTTTATTCAAGTCACCCTTCTATATTTATTTTTATAGAAAAATTAAAAGATTGTCAGATCGATGCATATTTAAAAATAAAAAATTTAAATATTCCAGCAAAAATTAAAGACAAACAAGTAAAAAACAAACTAAAATTTATCGAAAACATGGTAAATATGCTTCGATCTGACAATATTTCTAGAATTAATTTCGTTAAATCTGTATCACATCAAAACGTTTTTTAAAAATTTATAGTTTACCTAAGTTATAGAAATAAGTTGATGTAATAATTTTATTGAAATAAAGAAATATTTTAATATAAAGCATTCTGTTATTTTATTTGATTTGCGGCCGAAAATACCTATGAGATAAGGAAGCAACTTAAAACCTCCGGCCGAATTTACTTACCGGCTTTTAGTACCTGCCCTTTTTCCGGCCGAAATTACATCCGCCCGTTTCAAAGTGGCAGGTTTAGATTTTAAACTACGTAACCAATTGAGTGTTATGCAGTCAACGGCATCTCTGTCTGTATAGAGTATTAGAACAAATTTATGCATTTGATTAAAGTTCATGCGTTTTTTAGAAATCCGTGATGGGTTAAAAATATTTTCCAACATAATTTTTTGCCCAGTCCAGCAAATGGGCTAGTGCTGACACATCCTGTTAGAGTATGGAAATCTTGTAAACTTTTTTAATAACTTCGACTGAATTTATTTTGTATGTGTACAGGAATAAACCGCTTAGCTTCTTTGATACCTGTCTTTATCCGTACTTCTTTAGTTACAAAGTTCTTAAAATGTTCTAAAAGAATTAGAACATCGCAATCGCTACAATCTATAATACATCTATTGAAGCCTGCTGATTTAGCTGATACTATGCGTAATAATATTCGTGTGTCTGCCTCTTCATGAGTTGAACAGAGTATTTCAGTATTGTCCAGAGAATTGTGTGCTTTGTGGTCAATAATATTTTCGAATTTGTTACAATTGTTACAAATTTTATGTTACATTTTAAAGAATGCTTGTATAAATTTTCGGACAAAAAATTAGTTAGTTGATGTTTATTTGAGGTTGAATGCACTGTCAATAACTCTATCTATATTACTTTGCGATCCTTTTATAATCCTTGTACAGTTTTTAATAGGAATTTTTATAATGGTTCATTACGTCAACTCTATGAGCAATATGAGTATTTTTAAATATTATTGACTTCAATATTTCAAAATAATCATCAAAAGTTTTTGCGTTAACTGGTTTTCCCAATTTTTGCACAGCAGACATTCCATCAAATATATATCATGTGTTCTGTATATCCGCAGATGATATTTCAGAAGTAACTGTATAAGTTTCGATAATCTTTCCCAATGCGCTTTTATTAGATGGTGTGTTCAATACTCCTTTGGCAGCAAGTGCCATTGGAGAGGAAATAAGTTCACGTTTAAAAATTTCCTTATAATTAATTGCACGACCCATTTCTTTTGCTGCTAATATTTTCTGAAGATACTCCTGACTTTGGTGCAATTTTCTCTTTGACTTTTTATCTGATTCTAAAGATTTAGGTTTTGTATTTTTTACTGTTAGTTATTTTAATTTTTTCCAAGGGTTATGAGAGTCTAATTTGTCCATTACTTTCATGAACTTTGGCAATGTATTTCACCAATGTTTTCTGCATTTAATAAAGCTTCTTCTGATGCCTTTGATGCAACTACATTACTAGAAATGTACATTAAATTGGAAGTTATTTTAGTAAATACTTAGTATGTATTAAACTCGTTCATCAGGAATATAACTCTGTCCATAAATTTGTATTCTATGTACCCCAATTTGAATATTTTGGCTCACAGAATCATACTTCATATTGATAGAGGATCTAAATGTATCAATCATACGGCCAATAACATTATAACTTAAGTAACACTCGTCCATTCTAGTGGAGTTTTTTGATAAACCTTTTATTCCACCTGCTTCCTTGAAAATTGTATTGATGTGTTCAAGAGACTAAAAACGTTTTACGACAAAGTTTCCATTACAAAATTCTTCGTATAATTCTTTAACTGAAGTAGGCAAATTGTACATATCCATTAAGTACACAGTTCCCCACCGAGAATAATTTGTATTATCAAAGGCTAAAAACCGCGGAAGCATCTTTCTGAATCAACTTAAATGTAAATCCGACTTTCCACTTCTTTCAGCAAAATTAAATTCTAATAGTATTTGTATAAGGTGCAAATATGAGTACCAGTATTGAACAGTTTGATTTTGAATTTGAACAAATTCCGTAAATTCTGTTGACTACTTACTACACTAACCACATTTTCGAATTGAGAAGTTAACTCCTTTTTACTCTTAACATTGACAATAAGCTCTGATGATAATAAACGAATATGATTGAGTGTATAGCTTGAGTCACTTTGACATTCATCAAGCCATTTTTATAATATTAGATGTTTCGTCAGAATTCATCCATTAAAGTTCCTTTGTAATATAATGCTTGATCTAGTGTTAGTACAGTAAACTTATTATATAATTTTTGAGCAGCTGATGAACATCGTTTAATTACAGTCCACATTGTGTCACATTTAGAAGCAAAGTAAGGCATAATAGGTAAATATCCATAAGTGGTAGCATTAAAGTTATTTTGATCAAGCATCTTATCAAAGCCAGACCATATTTCCTTCGTTATTTGAATCATGTTGTCTGCATAAAACCCATGCAAGATTTCTTGTTTGTTATTGAACTATTCTTTCTCTCACAATTTAAGAATGTTCTATACACATTAGGCGCAACTACTTTCATATCTTTATGAAAATGACTTCTATGTAGAGCAGGGGTGTCAAACTCAATTTACATGAGTGCCATTTTTTCTTCGAGGCATGCTTGGGGGGCCGGCTTAAAAAAAGTTTGTTTATATATCATAACGGAAATCTTTATTCAACGAAATATATAAAATAACATAAAATAAAAAAAAGTTATATCTATAGAATAGATAAATAAAAGTTTACTATAGTAACTATTTCGATGACCCAGATACTTGACATCGTTTCAGCTTCATTATGTCGTCGATGTTTGGTGTCAAATCAGATGTACTAATTTTCAGAATAGCTTGAAGATGTTCATCTGTCAGTCTCGAACGGTGTTTAGACTGGTTGATTTTCATTATTGAAAACATCTGTTCACATATATATGAACTTCCAAACATACATAAAATACGAGCAGCGTGTTTGCTCATGTTGGGATAGTTACCATGACTTTTAAAATATTTTGAGTAGAATGTCAAAATATCAACTTCCTTGAACTTGTCTTTTAAAACAGTGTCACATTGCAAGTCTATTAGTTCCATTTGCATATTTGTTGGCGCCTTGGCAACTTCAAAGGTGAATGGATTATTAAACAAAGGAAATTCACAGGAGTTCAATTCGCGAAAATCTGCGAAACGACCTTAAAACTCCGTTATAAGATCAAGTAGAAGAGTAGCAAACTCTGTTAGTTTCTCTGCACTGTACGTACCACGTGCTCGAATACTAGGAAAGTGGTGAAGTACTTGATCTCGCAATTGGGACTCCAACAACTTTAATTTTATCTCAAACGCCTGTATATTTGAGTACATTTGCGTGACAATCATGTTTTTGCCTTGAAGCTTAACGTTCAAGTTATTGAAATGCTCCGTCATATCCACCAGAAAAGCACAATCAAGCCACCATTCGTCGCTATGATTAATTGGTTTTCCCTTTTGATCCATAAAATTAACAATATGTTCATGCAATTCGAAAAATCGCTTTAACATTGAACCACGACTAAGCCTGTAAAGTATATAATATCAGAATGTGCTTCATCGAGATCTTTTAAAAATTGTGTGAATTGACGGTGATTTAGGCCTTTGCTCCGAGTGAAGTAAGATAATTTTAATTATTGGCTTCATGACATGATCCATTTTAAGTATTTTAGATGCCAAGGACTCTTGATGAATCATACAGTGGATCCCCACAAATTCGTGTTCAGGTGTAGCTTCATCTGAAATTTTCTTACGTATTTTCGTTACAACACCAGCATTTTTTCCAACCATGGCTGGTGCACCATCAGTCGTAATACTGCATAATTTTCCCCAATCAAGTTCATTATTTTGAATTAATTGTTCAATCGCCTGGTAAATATCTTGAGCTGTAGTAGTATCCTTCAAAGGTACACATTTCAATAGTTCTTCAGTAATGAAAAAGTTTTTATCGATTCCGCGAATAAACACAGCAAGCTGCGCTGTATATTTGATATCGGTACTTTCATCGACAGCAATGGAATAAAAAATAAATTCTTTCACTTTTTCTCTAAGTTGCTTATGCAAATTATCCGCCAACTCATTTACTCTGCCAGCAATTGTATTTCTGGACAGGGGGATATCTTGAATAGATTGTTTCTGGGATGGGAATGAAATCTCAGCCACATCTAACATACATTCCTTAACAAATTCGCCGTCACTAAAAGGTTTCGATTTCTTTGCAATTTTTAGTGCAATTACATAACTCGCTCTCATAGCATTCTCACTATCAACTTTGGCCTTTGTAAAGAACGATTGCTGTCCCTTTAATTTACTTTTAAAACATTCTAGTTTTTCTAGTCTGATCTCGTCAGAGAATTTGTCAAACTTCTCTTTATGATGGGTTTCATAGTGTCTTTTCAAGTTGAATTCTTTGCAAACAGCAATAGTTTGATTACAAATCAAGCAAAGTGGTTTGCCTTTCCATTCAATGAAAAAATACAATAGTTCCCACTTACTTTGAAAAACTCGACACTCGCTATCAACTTTCCGTCGTTTATTAGAAGACATTGCAACAGACGCAAGGCGCACTCAAATAAATTACACACAACAAGCACAATCAACGCAAAAGAATAAATATTCTTGTGAACAACGTTTGTCTGGCTACTGACTGAGCTGACTGCTGCACTGTTCACAGCACACTCCCCCGCCCTGTTGTTCGTCTCTGGCATTGCATCGGCGACGTTGCCGTAGAGTACAGTAAAATGCTCGGGTTGGCCATGATTGGTTAGACACGTTTGGTTAATACACCCGTGGAGGATGTTCAATTATATCAATTAATTATAATATTTATAGAATATAAATATAAAATTACAAGATTTTAAAACATAATAACATTAATTTCTAACTATTGTTGGCATATTTTCAACCATTCACAGCAGGCCTATGTGATTGGTTGACTCCAGCAAAGCGGGCCGGATTAGAATGTCTTGAGGGCCGGTCGTGGCCCGCGGGCCATATCTTTGACACCACTGATGTAGAGCATGAAGATCGTCAGGTATATTCAGTTTTTTTTTTGTATGGCAGTAACTTAAACCCATCTATTACTTCATTTGAAGGTCCCCTTTGAAATATAGCTACTTGTGGACCATGAAAAGTTGGACTTTTATCTCTAAAGTTTCTTCCAAATTATCGGCTATAAATTACACAAACCGACCAGGACTTAATAGCCTAGGAATAGAGATGTTATCATTTTTTAATAACAAATGTATTTATTCTTGAGCAATAGTGTTACGAATTCTTAAGACATCTTTGTAAGTTATACTATGACCACATTTATTTAAAATATCAATAATTTTTTTGATCTAGTTTTCTTATGTACCAATATTCCAATATCGATGTGTGGGACTATACATTGCGTTTTTAACGGGAGTGGCTAAACGGGACCCGTTCAGCCGGATTAATTTCATCGGGACATACATCCATCGTTTATCCCGCTAAAAACCGTACGACTGAGTCATTTCTTTGTAGCTTTCGGTAAAGTAGGTGGTTCGATAAAAATAATGTTATCGAATATTAAAAATGTTTGTGCCCTTGAAGCTACTGGCCTACTTAGAAAACCAATCGAAAGAAGATATAGCGTTCATCCCTTTCATGCTAATCGTGAAACAAGTGAAAGATTTTCAATATTTTATAACGACATACGAAAGTATGAAGTTAAGTTTTTGGGATATTACCGAATGTCAATTAACTCGTTTGATGAATTGTTAAATGCATTACGTCCTTATATCACAAAACAAGTAACTCATTGGAGGAACCCAATATGTGCAGAGGAAAGGTTGACAATAACACTCAGGTTAGTTGGAAGAGATTTTTTTATTTTTAGTTTTAATATTAACATTATAAAATTTTATATATCGAAGTTGAGGTATTCGGAAAGTTGAGATTGTACGGACGACTCTTTAGAATGAGGTGACAGTTGCGACGAAGAAGGGGTTGGAGATAACAGGGGTGTTGTTTGACCAGTGGGGCACCGTGAATGTGCAGAATGTAAGGAGTTATGTGTAGGACGTAAGGAGTTCTGTGGTGGTTGATGGCTTGTGTTAGGATAAGAACTTTGAAAATATTGATAGGGTTGTGAATAATTAAATAATGGGAAAGGAGTGGGAAGCTGCTGAATTGGTTGCTGCCTATTTTTGTCTCGTAGGTTCCTGAAGAATTGGAGGGTATGCAAACGAAAATCCAGTTTTTCATCCTCATTGAGCCTTTTCAAATTGGGGAGAAGAGACAGCAAAAATGCTCTGTCAGAGTCTTCTTCGGCGTTTGGGGAGACATCCAATTTTTGCAGCAATTGTGTCTGGAAAGACGTGCAGTCTGTCGACTTACGCGCTCTGTTTGATTTTTTTAGATTTATGTTCTTTTTTATGGATGTTGATGGAGTACTGCTTATTTCGTTGTTTGAAGCAGCACTGCCTATTTCGTTTGAAATAGAATTTGTAGCTGCTTCTTCCATTTCTTCTGTCTCATCATTATCTTCCTCGTCCACAATATTTCCAGAAGTTCTAAAAAAATTACAATTTACATTATCAAAGTCCTTATTAACATATAAATGCACATACCTTCTCTTTTCAATGCTTTGCTGTAAGAAGGACAGAGCATCGGCATAACCATATTTTTTCTTCTTACTGGGAGCAGGATCTCCAGAAGCTCCCTGGTTCACAAATTTCGCGAAACTGTCTCGAATGTGTCTCCACTTATTTTTCATTTCTTTCACTGTAAACAAACATTAAAAACAATCTCTTATACACGGTGTCTACTATAAAAACCGCCAAACTTCAGGGGGTGATTAAACAAGTAATTTCGAACAAAAAATGCCATATAACACTTTTTCGAAAAATTGATAATTTCTCTTTTAATTACTTGTATAATCACCTCCTGAAGTATGGCGGTTTTTATAGTAGACACCCTGCATAGGGTAATATCTAAACACTGTAAATTATTTATTTTTTAGGTTTTTGGCTACTGGTACCAACTTTGCTGCCTTACAATATGAATTTTATATAGCAAAAAGCACAATTGTTTGCGACCATTTCCTTTCCGACAGCTTAATCCTCGTCGAAGAGTTTATAATTACAGACACTCGAGATGTAGACGTTCTGTAGAATGCGCATTTGGAGTTCTAGCCAATACTCCTATACTTGTAGAGCCAGATTTCATTGACGACATCATAAAAGCATCTTGTATTCTGCATAATTTTGTTCGCAAAAGAGATGGTGTTAATTATGAAGAATCGGAAACTTATCCTTTCACAGAAGTAGATAATTGTGGACCAAGTGTACGGGATCAAGGATGTGAAGAAAGAGATTATTTTGCCGACTACTTCATGGACGCAGGAGCCGTACCTTTTCAGCAACATCACATGTTTTAAATTCAATAGATGATATATACAAATGTTTAATCAAGAAAGACCACTAATATTGAAAATACAGAGTTTTTTATTTTATTTAATAATTGTGTCAAATCCTATCCGATTTTCAAATACGAAACGCCAAAATATTCGCAAAGAAAAGGGCTTTCAAATGATGTATTGGAAGTAGGGTAGTTCCATTTGAAATTCTAAAGTCAGGGTGGCTGGGAGTTAGGGGGATGAACGTATCAAGTTGGCTTGACAGTCAAAAATGCTCCCCCTAAAAACAAAAATCGACGGGTCTCAGTGAATTTTGTAAAAAATTTCGGTTCTCTAGTTACAGGGAGGGGGGGAGTCAAGTTTTCGTTGGAAGACCCTGTATATAAAAAGGGAGTTAATAAATAAGTTTACTAACCTTTTTCTTGCTTTTCCAGATCTGTTTTTTCTTCCCAGTCGTCAAACATATTACCACCAATATTGAACCAGCTTTTTCTTTTATATTTCGATCACTATACTCCTTGCAACCCTTTTCCCATATTGCTGAGTATTCTTGGACATACTGAATAAACTTATCAGTGTCGAACATGACTATTGATGCAATAAAACGTCAAATTAAAAAGCCAATTAACTAGAAAATTTAATCCCGTTCAACCGCACTGTATAAACGCTACCGTTTGAAAGAATGTGTTCTTGTTGCTATGCGGTTCCCGCTAAACTGCAGCAAGACGCGGTTGAGTCCTGTCAGCGTTTCGGCACCGCACATGTATAGACGATCTAACTTAAAACAATACGTTCTATCTATCCCGCCAAACGGGTCCTGCTAAAACGCTCCCGTCAAAACGCAATGTATAGTCCCACACTATATGTTTTGGTGTCCGTTTTTTTACCATTGGAATTAGCAAATATAATATCCTGGCAGATACTTAATACATTATGGTCATCATCATTGTTGCGATTACTATTTGATACAAGAATGCTAATCAAAAAGTATAACTTGTTCGGCACCTATTTGTTATAGTCGGTAATATTCAAGTTGTTAAACTGATCACAGCTGGCTAGTGATCCAATTTCTTGTTTTATGTGTTAACAAATTTTAGGTAGAAAAGACATTTCTGAAGATGGTATTCCTATAGTTTCTCCTGGATATTCATCAGTTTGAACTACGTAGGAAGAAATAACCTGTTGTTTACTTAACGTTGGTATAATTATGTTCGGTCATTTGCTCATGCTGACTTAACGTACTCAGTTTCGTTTCGGAAATTCTCTAAAAGTTTTTGAATCAGCTCTCTACGATGGATGTTAGTATCACCACCTAATTCAAAAATCCATCTATACATTTCAGTGGTACTATATCCTTTACCTTTTTTTACCTTTTTGGAAACCCTTTGACATTTCATTTATTAGCGCGATAAATGAGAATCATTATTATGTAAAATAACTTTTTATTTACGTATGTAATCAGTTTGAACATGTTCTTTTGTAAGACAACCTGCATGATATTTAACTTCATATGCAATTAAGTCTCGTTCACCGATTCTAGATTTAATGTGGAAATTTTTATTAGCTATGGCTTTTATTTTTGATTCCGGCTTTTCTTTTGTGACAAAATACACATTTATTTTTGTCATAGTCAAATCGAGCCTGTTTTTGAATGGACGTTTTTTCTTTTACACTACTACTGCTTGTACTTGGCAAGTATTGAAATTTTTTGTTGTAAGCATCGATATTTACTTTACTAGTAACTGAAGAATAGCATTCCTTGTTGATCTTTAGATTCTAAATCACTATCTGAAGTTGTGTGGTGGTTACTTAGTAAGGGTCCCTCGTATACTCGACGCTTACCGAAAAGGCATTATATCTTGGAGGAAACCACTTACCTAGCAACATCACTTCTGTAAATATCACTGGGATGACGTTTAATACATTAAAAATACATAAATATAAAACAACTCGTCTTAGTCAAAGTATTAATAACGACTCTTCTATCCTGGTTCGTTAACTCTAAATTTATAGGAAATATAATACAAAATAGATATGATTTTCTACATGCCTGACCTTCCGTCTATAAGTTGTACATGCTTGTATATAAACACGAACGTGCTTCCATCAATAACTGACATTGACCGTGGCCGACCAATGCTCCCTAAATAGTATAATTAATATTAACCTAAATTTAAATATTATTTCTAAGTTAATGTCCTTTTGTCTTTAATGTCTTTTTAGGGATCACTACATCATCCCCTCTTGGAAGACAAAAATTATCATTTTAATTTTTCGATATCACTTAACTGTTTTTAATGAATGTTTTGCTTTGTCTTTGTTTACTAAACACTACTTGTTCGTTTATCAACACACTTCACTTATTTACAAATGTTTCCGTTCTTTGTATATAAACATACGATTCTTATGAACTATTTGTTGTTTATTGTCTGGAGATGTAATCTCGCAATTTACCCCCTTAATTCCCGTTATTTTAAACGGACCTTTATAATGTGGATCGAATTTATTTCTCCCTTCATTTTTTAAAATAATCAACTCCCCTATTTTAAAATCTACGGGTGAAGAATCATTTTCACTATTATTAACTCTACTTAATTTATTATTTACTAAAAACTATCTGGCCCTTTCATTAGCGTATTGTAATTTGTACTTTAGTTCTTTATCATATCTCTCAAAATTATAACACGGTTCAATTTTTACGTCTAAAAATTCTGGCAAATTGGGTTTTCTCCCATATAATAACTCAAAAGGAGTGTATTCGTGATACGTGTTTGGCGTTGTATTATAACAATATGCGAACATTCTTACAAACTCACACCAGTTATCCCTAGAATCTTTGATAAAGTTTCTTATACGCTGTTGAAAAATTATGTTTTATGTTTAATAGTTCCGCTAAATTCTTCAATATTTCGTTCTTATATTTTGTCCCTTGATCTGTTCTTATATCCTTCATTAATCCGTAATTTGGTATAAAATTGTCGAATATTGCTTTTGCTATTGTGTGTGCTTCTTTATTCTGAACCGGTATCATAACTGCGTATTTAGTTAATTCGCATAATATTGTAATGCAATAACGATTTCCGTTGTTACTTTCTACAAACGGACCTATTGTGTCTTTGTAAATAATATCAAACGGTTTTATAGATGTATCTGTTATAACAAATTTCTCTTTGTGATTATGCTTCGCTCTATTCACTTGGCATTTATGACAATTCTTCACATACTTTCTTACGTCTTTCTCCATGTTTTTCCACTTGAAATTCGCTCTTAGTTTCTTTAATAATCTATTATTTCCTACATGTCCCCCAAACATTGGATCATTGTATCTTTCTAATATCTTTTGGATCTCTTCTTTCTGCTGTACCGTTTTTGGTACTTCGCATATACATACTTGAATACTCTTTAACCTTTGATTTCCTACTTTTATAAATTCTTCTACTGTGCACTTTTTAAATATATCATCATTTGTATATATTTTCATTCTTTTTACTTCATTTCTTACCGATAGCTCTTCAAGCTTTTCCAACGTTCGTCCTAGGTCGAAGTTGTGTAAACCGGTATTTAAGGCTTCACTAAATTTCAATTTATTTTTGATCCGAATGCTCATCCTAAGTGAGATACGGTTATTTTCAAAGTGTAAAATTGGTAATCTATGTGCCTCAAGGTTATTTAAAACTTTTACTACTGCAGGTTTTTGTATTCTAACTTCTTTTGTTTCTACTTTATTCCTTTGATCCTTTCCTGTTTGTACGTTTTCTTTTTGCGTTCGTGCACTTGTGATTGCCAAGACATGTGAATTATTTATGTATAAATCCTTAAGTTCTTCAATGGATATTCTCGATATACTGTCTGCGTAATTCTCTATAACTTTCACATACTGTATTTCAAAATCGTATTCTTCCAAATCGATTCCTATTCTCGTTAGTTTCGACGTCGGGTCTTTCATTGCAAATAAATGCGTTAGTGGCTTATGATTGTTTTTACTATGAAATGTGGTGAACCATATAAATAACACTTAAATGATTGATTCCCCAATGAATTGCTAATAACTCTCTTATGATGGTGGGCTTGTTAAGCTCGCCTTTCTTGAAGCTGCGTGATGCGAATGCGATGGGTAGGTCAATCCCTTCGTAATTTTGACTTAAAATTGCCGAACATGCGCTATTCGAAGCGTCTGTAGTTAATATGAATTGTCTATTAAAATCTGGATATTTTAAAATTGGTGGATTGATTAATTCATTTTTTAAAACCTGAAATGAGTTTTCGCACTCTTGTGACCACTCGAATTTTACGTTTTTCCTCGCCAACTTATTTAAAGGAATACATATTTCTGCAAAATTTTGAATGAACCTTCGATAGTAATTGCAAAATGCAACAAATCTTTTGACTTCGTTTCAGGGTATCGATTGCATTGAGTGCGCCACATATGACACATGACATCCTCCCAATCAAAAGTTGCTCGCTTATTATGCAGCCAATTTAAGGAAACCAACAACCTTAAAAGCAGAAAGGAAAGGGCTATTGTTTTTGTTTCGGGCTATATTTTTTATTGGTGTTTTCATTTCGCTGCAATGGCGATGAATAACAATTGAAAAGTGTCAATCAAACGCTACTGTTACCGTTTAGCCACAAATCACAGAAATAAAATTTATTGTCCATGTACTAATGTAATTTTTAACAAGAAACTTTTTTTGTTAGTTTATATTGATACTAGAGGATCCGTTTTTAACCAATTGAGATAGAACTCGCCTTGGAGAACTTTTGTAATAAAAATGCTTCTCCCATCACGATTTTTATACTGCCGGGTACATTCGACTTAGGAAGGGATACACTATCACATACATATGTCAAATCATTTTAAATCAAAACTGCACACAAGTTGAACGATAGAAACTAAAGTGCACTATACTATGTATTAGAGGTATAAGACGCGCTGCCCAGTACAACGTACCTGCTCTGGTACTAGCTTACTTCATAAATTTTCTATTTTCGTAAATTATTCAAGACATACTGTATTTACTAACCAGTTAATACCATTGATTGGCATGGTAGGTACCCTGTCATAAACGCAGAATGAGCGGGTCTTTACCATGTGGTACTAACTATCGATTCCCACTTTTGAACAGAGTCGTTGCGTCGATCTCAAGTCAACGGGGTCTTCAAATTCAAAGTTTGAACAGTTGAGTTTTCTTTCTGGTGATATGGCAGCTGTTTAAAAGGGTCAACATAATATTCTTTATATCGCAAGAGAAATAAACTCATTTATTACTGTATTCATGTATCATACGCTTAGAGATTACTATCTATAAGCAATTAAGCGAATTTAAAATAAATTCACAGATAATTGATGATTTATAATTTTGAAAAAAGAAATTTTGACATAATATAGTTCCAAATGAATTATTAAATATTATTAAAATGATAAGATTTAATATATGAAAATGGATACCCAAAAATTGTCTATAATATTATTTCGGGTTATACATCTATGAAAAATATGTTTTTGACTTATTAGAGATGGAGTAAATTTCTTATTGTAATAGGTAAAAATAATTCAGGTAGTTCTACAAATATCTACATTTTGCATCTCATCCATTGCTGTATACCAATTATCTAATTGTTAATATATTTGTAAGTTACATGATACTTTTAATGTCAACATTATATTACTTTATTGACATTAGCAGATATACACTAGCACAAAAACACGTTTTTGTCTGTTTGCTTGGCTTTGTATCTTTCTGTATGCTTCTGATTTACTTTTATCGGTGTTCCAATAACATGGACATTGCTTTTCAAATAAGATCTTAATGATATTCAAAAACAATGAAACTAGATGACATTTTCTCTACCTTTGTTGTTTTGTGAGATACAGGTTGACCATTGGGGTAGATATTGCAATTCATAATATTTTCGTTGGATTGGATCACAAATTTACAATTCGATATACTCTTCATAATACATAATTCAGTGGAATAGTACGAAAAGTTCATAATTTTTTATCATGCAAATCCTTATAACATTCTGTATTTCGAGCTACATTTTTCCGATTTCCTACATTTCCTTGTTTAAACAATTTCAAAGATGTTTATTAGTAATACATATGTTACAAAAATATAGCATAATAAAGACATAATTGGGGTATTGAAACTTAACAAAATTAATGTATTGTGAAGATACTTTAATTTGCTGATCTATCCCGCTAAAAATTTGAACTTTATCAGTCTGTATCTTCTAAAAACATTCCTCTATTTTACGGTACTTATTATAGGACATCCTGTATATATTTGTAAGATACGTTTATTCACCACATTAAAACTGGAGTATTTATCATGTTTTGCTTATATTACAGAATTTCTTTGAAATTAACTAGCTTGCTTAACATGTTTGAGCAAAATATATAGGAATGTTTGTTGCTGAAGCATAAGAGAGGTTAATGTATTGTTTTATTATATGTAATTGTGAGGTTGAAACATGTCTTTTTTATTGTTTTTAATATCAATAAGAAATAAAACGTAGTGCAGGGGTGTTACTTATTCAGAGATAACCATAAGTGTGATTTAGACCATATTAAAGGTAAACAAATGTAGAACTTTTAAGCAGAGGCAAATACATCCATCATCTCTTAAAATATATAATGTATTGAGTACAAAAAATAAGTTAATGTTATGATGAACCCAAGTTTTACCATTTTACAATGACCAATATCTTGTTGCTCTAATTCTGATTCCGTCTGCTGCTAAAATTTAAAATCGAGTACAAAGATACTATCTTCTGAGGTAATTGCAAATAGAATATATGAAAGGTAGCGTATATTTTATTTCATGTAAGACTTAATGTTTGCTTTGAGTTTATGATCTGTGTCGTAAACTTTTTAGCGTGGTTTTTCAGAATTCAGTTTCTATACTCTGTATCCATTAATCCTTAATTAGTTTTGATGTGTTAGTAGAGATTTGTTATTTTGAGAATCTTTGGTTCACTTAGGATATCATAAACTACTAGGACATAACGGAAATCTTAGTCCCCTCTTTCTCTCTTGTAATTGTACATTCCCTCTGCTCTTCATACGTGCGATTTCAAAGAATGCAACTGCGCAACCGTTGGAGTCTTGAAGTCCACGGTTCAGTTTATGAGAAACATTTGTTTAACTTAAAAGTTCTTTTATATTACGATTGTATTATCGCATTCCGTAATTCGATTCTAGAATAAAAGAGTCCTTAAAAAGCTTCTTTTTAAATATATGTTGAGTCTATTTTTTAAAAGACTAGTATAATAAATCATACTCGACCAAATTTAATCCTTTAAGAAGCTTACAGAGTGAACAAACATTTTTATCTGAATCTGATTAGATTTCCGTATTTTTTGCGTGTAAAACAAAAACCCTTATATACCCTGTAGATGTACTTACACCCTAATTCACGTGTTCACTGCTCGATAACAATAGATTTTGCGATTCTTGGGCCGTAAACACAAGAGGAAAAAGCAAGAATAATAGTTTCACTCAGTTACCCCATTCACTGCTACATTTTTCTGGAAGACATGCCCAAAAGCGGCTATTAGTTTGTAAGTAAAAAATAAATTTCTTTATAGGAAAAGTCTTTTTTTCTATTGAGTAATGTAAATTTATTACTCAGTTGTCAATTTTGACATGTGTCACGGATTCGTGCTATGAGAATTGATCAACAAATTTTCTGTGTAGTGCTTGTCGACACCGATCCGTGACTAGTATATTTTTATGGGTTAGGTCCAAATTCATGTAAAAAAACTATAAATGATGCAAAGAAAATCTTTATTTCATTAATAGGCAACAAATAAAATATTTAAACTCCTAGACTAAAATGAAATTAGAAGAGCAACAAAATTAATTCACATTTTCCAATGAACATAAATCACAAAAAAGATCAAATACGTGTTATAAATACGAAAATAGTAAAAAAAATAATTGCGGGCAAAGTCGAAGCAGTCTCACAGGGATAATAAGCATTCATTTGGTCCTGGTGGTCTACTCCACCCAAAAATCGGCTCAGGTTTTTCTTTGGTGCTATGTCTTTTATCAACAAACTCGACCATTTCGTTGTCATGTTCATTAGATATATATAAAACTTATCTTTTGTCTTTCCATTTGCCGACCAAAATGTTGTGAGAATACACTGGATATGTTTCATCCTTCTTAAGTTTTTTTGACAGAAGTTTCGTGAGATTATTATTTTTGAATTTAGAGTTTCAGTACAATAAGTCTGGCGCATAGTTAGCTTGTCAGCTAGGTCGAAAGAGTTATAGAAATTGTCTAAATATACAGAATGGCCGGCGTCTAAGTAGTTTTTCAGAAGTTCCAAAACCACCTTAGTAGTATGACCTTTTCCTCCAATATGATCCAAATCCCCTGTGGATACCAAAGTTTTCAGAATTGTACCATACGGTGCTATTAACATATTTAGTCCGAGAAAGTAAGGAAGTTGAACATCAAATGTTTCCCATCGCTTTATTTTCATTTTTAAATGAAAATATATCGACCCAGCATCACTCTCCTAGATTGTCTAATAATTTCCGCTGGAGCTTGCGACGCAGCTTGCAAGCACAGCTTGGACCACCTAAAATTCAAGCAATTTATGCTCGTATCATTTCTGGATGTGTACTTACAAAAAAATCGTAGAGATGAAAATTGCAGCAAATTTTATGCTCTTGAAGGTGACGTAAATAATTTTTTCCAAAAAAAAAAATTTTTCCGATGTTAAATTTTCCAAAAATTGAAAAAAATTTCGTATATCATATTTTAACATAGATAAACATAGAGGGCGTTTTTTTCAGATTTGGAAAATTCAAAATAGCGGCTGCTCAAATTGGAAACAATTTTTTTTTCAATCGCGTTTAAATTTATGAACATTAATGATATCGAGAAGCGGTTGGTTGCAATCGACAGTGTGAAAGTTATATTTATATAAATAACATGAACAAAAATTTTTAAAATTTTTTTTCATAATTTTTTAGAACATTTACCGAAAAAAAAATTCCATCTAGTTTTTTCTCATGTTGGCGTTGAAAAATTTGTTAAAAATATGTTTGTTTTTGAAGGACGAGTATTTTGAAAAAAAAAATTTTCAGATACGACTTTACAAGCTGAGATAAACAAATTCAAAGTCTGCTAGATACTGTCATAATATTAATTAAAATTTTCAAATTTTGATCACTTCGCTAGGTTGTTGAATCCCAACTCAACTTAAACACAATTTTTCATTTTTCTACCATCAATCGGCCATTCAAAAGAGAACAGTAATCCTAGCTCGCTCGGCCAAACGTTGCGGCGGCAGCTGCTTGGCGTTGTGGTGGGGGGTCAGCGCTCGTTCGCAGTTCAACGAAGCTCAAGCTCTTTTTTGGTTTTCTTTGTAAAAATTGTGCATTTATAGTATGGTAATTATTAATATGATTACATATTGCTAGAAATAAGGTACAATGATATTTATAATTTATATTTATAAATCCATTTATTAAATATATTATACATAATTCGAAACATAGATTTAAATTACTAAGGTTTCTACATTTCTTTAAAAGTAGGAAACTTCGCTTTGATCAGTTTTGTAGTGAGTGGCGTACAAAGTACGCCAAGCAACAGTTGTGTGAAATAAAATGTTGCAACCAATTAAGGGTCAACTTTTTGAAGTGAAACTTTTTATGGGACACTATAGGACTTTTGGCATTGAAATAAACTAGTAAAGCTAACAATTCTGTTAAACCTTTGCCCTCTTCTAATTATTATTTACTTAAGCTGAGTGAGAGAGACGCAATGCTGTTCTCCCCTCGACTCGATTTTAATAATAAGCCGAAATAGCTAAGATGGAGGGGAGGGCGCTGGACTGAAGATCTAAAGATCCGTGGTTCGATTCCGGGTTTCCGCAGTCAACTTATATAATATCGTTAATATTGTAAAGAAATATATGTGATTTTTCTCTTAAATATTCATGCATTTACTTAAAGTAACATTAAAGTTTGGCCCAAAATGGTGGTTTGTTCGAACATTTCATAAAATCATTTCTTAAACAGAACATTTACTTTTCTTTGTCTTTTATTGTAAATAGTTTTTTATAATCTATCCGAAAAAGTATTGTTTTTCTTTTGGAAATAATTTTTTTGTTTTCAATTTTTTTAATGAATTATCCTTTTATTTTGTTGATATTTAAGAATTATTTTTATATACTCATTGACAGTTTTTGCGTAGCATAAAAAGTTTCACTTCTAAAGCAGTTAGTTTTCGACTGGCGCATACATTTTTTTCCCTCATATTCTCAATTAAATGTTTAACTATATTTTTAGATGTAGACAACCAGTTGCAGATATGAAATCCACCTTTTTCATGAATGGAAATGACTTCATTTATTAACTATGTTGCTACTGTTTCTTATTCGGAAGAGTCTAGATAGTCGTCTACTACATCATGTTTATTAAAAATGGCATGATATGCTTTCGGAAACTGAGACTGAATTTCACACTAATTTTTGTTTTCAACAAATTTTGCTAAAGATGGAGGACAAGTTGCACCAAAAGTCATAACCTGCATTTCGAGGATACCAGGTTCCTTCGATCGATCATAACCTCTCCATAGTATGCGTTGGGCAACTTGATCTTCTTTTATTTTAATTTGATGAAACATTTCTGCTATGTCAGCACAAAATGCCACCTTATACTGTCTGAAAGTGAGCAACACTGTGATCAAAGGCTTCAACAAGTCCGGTCCAGGTAGCAGCATATCCTTCAAAATGAGTCCATGGGATTCGGCAGCAGCATCCAAAACTAACCTCATTTTTTCTGGTTTATTGCACATGGCAAAATAAGGAAGATACCATGTTTTATTGGGTTCCCTATTGACATCTTCGCCGGTCACTTCGTTTAAATATTCTTGATTTTTTTCGCAATAAGCTTTAGCGAATCCTTAGTCACGATCCATTTTTCTTTACTGGCAAAATAATCTATTGAAAGCTACTGTCTTAATTTCTGGATTTATTATATTCTCACTTTTTCAATTCAAAACGATCGCTTTCTCTTCGAGTTACTTTTTCTATTATAGATAAGGCATATGGGTCTTTTTTTTGCCCGGAGTGCAATGCTGTGGATTTGTGTGGGACTTTCACTTCACTAAACCACCCTCCTCATTGTACCTTGGGACGATACATACGCTGGGAGGACAGCAAGCTATCATTACTTCAGCGTACCAACCCACTTAGGTTAATTACCAAGAACTACCCTATCCCTGAATTTCTCTATCCTCAGACTCCTTTCTTTTCATAATTTTCACGATATAGCTTGTATTTTCTCCCATTTCTCAGGACATTCCACCATCTCCTGGATAATACACTCAACCTCAGGTATTTTGCCAATTTAGCTGGTGATATCCCTGCGCTCCGCCTCCCATCTCACACACTCATACAGGACATGTCCCGGGTCGTCCCTCTTATCGCAAATGGCGCATAGATCGCTGTCCGTGTTTTTAGTCGCGTCAACGGTCGCGGAAATGGATACCAATCTATCAATTTGGTGCCACAGGTCGGATCGGGATGCGGTTTTCTGCATTCTCTTCCAAAACGATTATCTCGGAATGTGTCTGGGTAGATTTTCCCCGGAGATCGAAAATTGCATTGCTGCAGGCCAAATTGCGCGCGAAAAATGCATTATCTGGGAGGCCTTTTGGAGGATTTTCAAATCTGATAAATAAGGGTCAGAACTCGCCCGGATCGGGTACTCGGGGGTTTTCGAGGCCGCTGATCACGAATATAATGTTCAAATTGACCTCCGACCACCTGGTGCACCAGAACCTGACCCTAAACGTCATCTCCGGGAGTTTTCCTGACACAATCAAAGAAGGTCAACCAAAAATAATTTCGGGGGGTTTTTTGGCCCGCTGAATCCAAATCTGGCATCGGCGAGCACCCCACCGGCACCTGGTGCACCGAAACCCGGGCTAGAACGTCGTCTCCGAGAGTTTTCTTGAGAAGACTGCCAAAACCTACCCGAAAATCATAAGAGGGCAGTTCTGTGGGGCGGTGGTCCCGAATTTCGCGCCGAAAACAACTCCTCGAACACCTGGTGCACCAGAACCTGACCCTAAACGTCATCTCCGGGAGTTTTCCTGACACAATCAGAGAGGGTCAATCAAGAATCATTCTGGGGGGTTTTTGGCCCGCTGAATCCAAATCTGGCATCGGCGAGCACCCCACTGGCACCTGGTGCACCGAAACCTGGGCTAGAACGTCGTCTCCGAGAGTTTTCTTGAGAAGACTGCCAAAACCTACCCGAAAATCATAAGAGGGCAGTTCTTTTTGGATGTCCAAATGACTCAAATGATCCAAATATTTATTCTGGAATCATTACAGGTTGTAAAAGTTAAATTAAATTGTAAATTAATTAATTGTAAAAGTTATGGAGAACTCACCCTGATTATCGATATGTTTCTATGATGAGACTACCACTGATAGATTACCTCTCTGATCAAGAGATATGCACAGCTACGAATTATCGTTGACTGAGATATAGATGATAAATAAATAAGCATTCACATATATGCACGAAAAATGTCCGTCACTGATATGCACAAAAAATATCACTCACAGAACTATTTGTTATTAATATTAAATATATCTCGTGGCAACATGAATGCTCCAACGTGTTTCTCCTGACTGTGGATGCCGGCAGCTGCTCGATCTACGCTTCGTTAGAAAGTGAAAGGCCCGCTCGGCATGCTTCGGAGATCTTGGGGGGAGGGGGGGGATGATTCTTGTTGTTCCTGCAGCACTGGAACAACTCTTTCGAGGGCCCTACGCCAGAGTTACACATTAATAAATGTGTCAAATTATGAGACGGTTTTTGGTGAGTTTGTTGGGGTCGTGTCTGTACAACTCTCGGAGATGACGTTTAGGGTCAGGTTCTGGTGCACCAGGTGTTCGGAGGTCAGTTTGAACATTATATTCGTGATCAGCGGCCTCGAAAACCCCCGAGTACCCGATCCGGGCGAGTTCTGACCCTTATTTATCGAAATTTGAAAATCTTCCAAAAGGCCTCCCAGATAATGCATTTTTCGCGTGCCCTTTGGCCTGCAGCGATGCAATTTCCGATCTCCGGGGAAAATCTACCCAGACACATTCCGAGATAATCGTTTTGGAAGAGAATGCAGAAAACCGCATCCCGATCCGACCTGTGGCACCAAATTGATAGGTGTTCGCAGGCGTTGACGCGACTATTTGGATCTTATGGGTGAAAGTTCCGAACGAGGCATGTCCTGATAGAAATTGTGTGACATGGTAAGACGTGGTTTTGTGTTCACACGTTACCCAGCTTTTTATATCCCTTATTAGCGTCTTAGTCCATTGTGCCTTAGACGTCAGGTTGTCCCACCTGTCCTGCCATTTACGGTAGGTGCTATCCCTCGCCATTCTAAATCATGGTCTATGTCGTCTAAACTGTCTTCGTGAAATTTGCATGTTTCTTGTATGGATGTATGTAACATGTCATCATCTAAATTTCTTTCACAAATATGAACATTAAATTCGTTTTGTATGTTTCCCTTAAAAAATTGACAATTGAAGTACCAACGTAATTTCGTCAAAGTTGCCTGTGTATCATTGTATTTTCCATAAAATGTCTCGGCATAGTCAAGTCGTAATTGTCGAATCGAATCAGCATTTTTGGCTGAACATTTTCTAATAAACTGATGGGTACGTCTTTCAAATAAGGCCATTGTTGAGCGATCATTTTCATGTCAAGTCATTATGATGGTAAGTGTAAATTATTAATTGTTCAGACGTCTTTCAGATTATTAGTGTTTGATTATTTCTTGGAAGGTAAAATCTCATTTATCCTCACGATATTAGAATCAGGTCATTTAGTAATAACAGAAAAGGTTAATAGTTATTTCTAAAGATTTTCAAGTTGGTATGCCAATAAGCGATCCCCAATGAAGATGGTGTAACGGATTTATTATACCGTTCTTTTAAAAAATATACTGTCACAGCGCCACCGGAATCGGATTCCGGAATACGATACTAGAATCGTAATGTGAACTGACTGTCTAGTTTTCTTAGAACTTTACGATTATTCCATTTCAGCCCTAATTTAGTCTACTTTCAGTTCACCATGGAATGGATTCATAATCTCCACCTAAAAGATAGTCATATTGTTTTCAGGATAAAAGAGATTTCAATCCCATTAATCTTGAACCAGTTTCCGTATACCAGTAGTAATGAATCAGTACCGTGAAATAATATGTTTGGTAGGCTTGGGATTTCATATAATTAACTACAAGTTTTATTTACTTTATTGCTATAAAAATGTATGGATACATTTGCATGTAACATTAGTATTTGCAATTTTATTTGCCGTTTCTACATGCCATTAGTAACAATAGTATACTATTTTTTATGTATTATCAATGGTTTTCTTTGAAAGAGAATACTCCAACGTTATGTTTTTGCAAAGCTGTGTTCATAATGCTCTTATATAGTAGATTAGGAACCTGGCAATTACTTTAGTTGTAAATATTAGTTAACCCGTAGTTTTTTTATAACACCATAACTAGTTAAGTTTTATCAATGCTAGCAGGTATTTACAAAATGGATCTATTTTTGAATGTTTGTTACTTAATTTAATGCACAGTTCTCCAAATGGTAAACGTCTTGTATCATCTGTTCATGATTGTTATGAGAGGGAATTTTTTTTTGGAAATTTGACAGATTCTACGTTGTCTAATTCTTTTGTCTAATTAAACCTTTTAATTATGGGGGGTTTAAACAGCGAATATTATTTCTAAATTGTTTGAACTAGATTTTCAATCTGTATAGTTTACAAAAATTCCATTCATTCATTGAGACGCTATTATTATTATGTACACTAGAAAGTTCTCGTAATAAAACTGTCCAAGTAAAGTTCTGAAAATAATTCATTTTATCTATAAAGTTTGATCAAGTTTGGTTTTAACTAGAATTAGGTCTGAATTCTGTTGATTTTTCTTCTTCAAATTGCCAATTGCTCAATATAATTTGCCTAATTCTAAAGTTGAAATCCTTGAACTAAATAGGCAAGGGGTCTGTAACCTAACCAATAAATAAAGCGGTACAGATCACTTAACTTTGTAGAATGGAATAAAATACTATCGCTAACATAATACATCCGTTCATTGCAGACACCTGCTACAGTCTTATAACTAGACAGATTGATATTCTAGTCTTAAAAAAACTAATCAGTATGTAATACTATTAACCATTGCTCCGTCATACTATTTTATTTAGTAAAACATTGTGAACAGATATGAGATAGACAGTTTGCCAGTAAATATTTCATTTTTGCCACGTTTTTTTGTATATATTGAAATGTAGCCTATTCATATCTATTTGACAATTGTGGCTACGGCACTGTGCTGTTGTAGAGTACCGATGCAGGCACGAAGACATTGGACATGATGAGTCATCAAGGCGGTAAGCTCAACAAATGAGTTAAAAACAAAACTAATAAGGTTGTTGGTGTTTGCTGATGGAAGCTGTTTAACTATTTATTAATCGGTGTAGTCTTTTGTTTTATTGCATATTTACGTTGAGAAAAAATTATTTCGTAACGTGGTATTGAAACTGAAAAAAGAAAAGTTTCATCTTTCTCATGACAGTATGTTATTCTTACAGTTACTTTATACACAACGTTATCAACATAACACAAACTGCTACTCCTGTTCCGATTTTTAGAATTCTTTATATAAATATTTTTAACGAAATTCACTACTGCAATACATTTTTAGAGTAATTTCCTCAAATTCATTTGATTTTAAAGTCGGACTAAAAGGTACAAAATATTACCTCCAACATTTTTTATAACTTCAATTAAAAATTTTGTTGACACAACATGTTTATTTATTCAGTTCTATTCAGATCAAGTTGACCATTGAATAAATTTTCAAATCTATTTACTTTCGTTGCCACTATATTTTATAATATTTTTATTAGAAAACGTGTTCTTTAATCCTTTTTTGAACGATCTATTTGTTTGTCCAATATGTTTTTCAGAATCAGGATCACAATTTAGCTGATATACATGTTCTTTGCGTATTATTTGTTTTAATTTTTTAATGCAGCATCAACCACAAGGACGATTACAACGTAGATTTAAAAAAAATAAGTCTTGCAAATATTCTTTTCTTCAGAAAACAATGGGCAATGAACAATTAAGTTGACAACGGCATTGCACAATAATCACACTGTAGGCCTGATTTTTTCGGGAGTAGATATTGTGTTACCAATTATAAACCTGTTTATTTTCACTTTATCTCTTCTGGATTATAGTAATTTCAGGTTGGTATGTATGTCAAGTCTAGTTTTGTAGAATTTCAACTTTTTTTCCAATCTAGTTGGCAAACGTCTTGAATGGATTCATTGATTGTAGATTCATGATCACTGTATGGAATTTTTTTAACTCCATTAGCTTTCAATTTTATCTACTTTTTCGTTTTCATAGATATCTTATAAATTCTATCTATTCTATTTTTATTTCTTAAATGTTACCAAACTTCTTTAATGTTCTGAAAATATGAGTGTTGCGAATACATTTGAAAGATGTTTACTCTTTTTTAAGGTTGTGTTTGTTGTTTTTGATTTGAAATATATATTGGACAAGAAAGAAGATACTTTCAAAAAAAACTAATGAACATATAGTTTTAAGCAGAAAAAAAGCGAAATTCTTCTATGCCAAAGGTCTTTTAGATCAAAACTAAATTTTTAACGAAAATTTAAAATTTTCAAACATAGAGAATTACTTAAATTTTCTAGAATTAATGCAAATATATAAATTTAAAAATTATCATAACTTACTAGACTAGCTCCTATTGTTAAATCTTCATACGTTCTGTTAACAAGATTTCCAAGTGAGGTAAATTTTGATTAATTTGAAGTTTTCGTATTTCATTCCTTATTTATTTTCCTATAATAACTTTGAGTACTGAGTTTCGTTAAATATTTGTTGATGTTACAATATTCGGTTAATTTTTTATTTTTATTGAGAATTCTTCTATATTCAGGAAAAATGAGAACTCAAAAATAATCAGATTGTGGAAACTGGATTAATGTTACAATCATTTCCTCTAGATGACAGTTTCTATGAAATTTACGTTGAGATACGCAGTACATTCCATTAGAATATATTCCGAAACACTCTAGTATATTCCTACACAATTCGGACTTTGGATACCTCCTAAAACCATCGAGGAAAGACTCGGTCATCAATATTTCATGTACCTGCTGTGTAGAAGGAAATATTTAAATAAATGCGTGAACTCATTTTTCTTGAATTTTCAATGATTATACACCGAATATTACATGTTCAGGTTTAATATAGATAAGAATATTGTAGAACATATTCACCTTAATATATTATGAATGATAAAGTTTGTAAATATCCAAATTCAAATATAAAATTATAGTTGGAACAAATCAAAATGGGTATATATGATTCATCCATCGCAAAATTCCGGAAAACTTGGTTAAACATTCAGTAATACACCAACTTGGTTACTTACAAATCAGATAGGACACATTCTAGTCAGTCATCGTCTTCCTTAATCTTCATATGAAAGAACTTATGATAAAACGATTATGAATGGTAATATAAATTTGATTAACATTTTGTTTGCTATTTTTCATGATATTTTCTTGGTAATTTAGTTTTACCTAGCCTTTTATGCTTATTATATGTTATAAAGTGCACTTAAATCTACACAATTACATGTCTGCTCTTTCTATTGCCCTTTGAGTACGTCCCCACTCTCATTTTACATTGTTTACAAAATATATAATCCGACTAGGCGCGGCACTGTTAGTGACTCATTGCCTGATGTCCGCTTAAAACTATTTGTACTGCCGGGCCGCCACTTTTTTTTCTCAGTGATTGTTTTGTTTTTCCTTCAATATTTTCAGTAAAATCGACCTGAGGCGACGTTCATTTGTGACATTGTTATCGTAATGGGTGAAATAAAATGAATAAATCTGGTCATAAACAAAATTATATTGAGGATTCAGTCGATTGTTCCTCATTTATAATTGGTTCCTGTATTCCTTGTCGTGCATCTTTTCATATTCATGTTTTGTCCTATTTAAAAATTTTTTTTCGATAATGTTGTGATTTTATATTAGCCCTGAACTGGTAAGATGATTTCCAAGCAACACAACTGGTATTGCTGGGTCAATGTTGACCCAGCCCTAATAAAGGAGGGGTGGTAACAGTTTTTTTGACTAACTATACTTTAGTTTGTTAGTTTAGATTAAACAAACCTAAAAATGAAAAAAAAACTCAAATTTCTTAATACATAAACACAAAAATAAAATATAAACATGAAGAAAAACATCGGTCAATGTTGTTAGCAAAATAATTTTTCTTTGGCCATAAACACTATTAAAATATATCTCATCAGAAAAACCTTGACATATACAAACTAAGAAAATAAAAAAAAACCTTGCAGAAATTCCCAAACAAAGATCTAACAAGGGCTTATCAGGAACCAATACAGTGGCTAGAAAACGAATTATTTAAATCAATCAATGTAGGTGTAGCCTTAGACGATTTCGATGTTTTCTTATAGTTAACGCAGCGCGTGAGAATAATCTTTCCGCCTAGAATAGGAAATTCAGAAGTATGAGTTTTCCAGTATTGTAATATACACTGGCGAGCAAAAAATTGAGGTCACTTCAGAAAATGCGAATAATTTTAGCGTCAATATTGATAAGGACATAATAGTATTAGTAGGCGTTAAAGCAATTTTTTTCCAAAGACTTGACAGCTGTCCTCAGGTGTCATTCGATTTATTTGAGTACGACTTTTATGAAAAATGCGCTAATTGAACATTCACATTTCCCTTGCCTGTTTTCCAGTTTACTGTTGATTCTGTGTGTAAAACCTAACGATTGCGAAGTGTAGTGATTTAACATGCCCATAATGCCTTTAGATCCGATTGTTGTGGCAAGAATTGTTGCGCTGTTACAATATGGTCGGCGGCAACGTGAAACTGCAAGAATTGTTGGTGCTAGTCTTTGTGGTGTGCAAAGGGTGTACCAGCGTTTTCTGGAGACTGGCCTGATCACTAGAAGACCAGGATCTGGGCTAAAAAGAGTTACTACTCAACGAGATGACCGTTTTTTGGTGTCCACAAGTTTGCGGAATAGGGCAGCTACTGCAGTTTTACTGCGAAATCAGTTGGAAGAAGTGAGAAATGTCAACGTTAGTGAATGGACCGTTAGAAGAAGACTTCATGCTGCTGGACTGTCATGCAGAAGAATGGCTACAGGTCCCCGGTGCAACGCCAGCATCGGACTGCAAGATTGACGTTTGCCAGAGATCACGTTCGTTGGAATGTTGATGACTGGAGCTGCGTATTGTTCTCAGATGAGCCGCGTTTTTGCCTGACTGGGTCAGATGGACGTCGGCGAGTGTGGAGAAGACCCGTGGAAAGATATGATGAAGTTTGAATTGACGAGCGTCTTCCATTTGGCGGTGTGTCAGTTATGGTTTGGGCGGGAATCACTGCACAAGCTCGTACGGAGTTGGTCTTCATATAAAATTGCTCCCTAACCTCTCGCAGGTACATTACGGAGGTGCTGAAGACCATGTTATGCCTTTCATGGTGTCTATGGGGAACATGGCATTTTTATGCAAGATAATGCGAGACTACATACAGCCAGAATTTTCAGGGAGTATCTGGATGAGATAGAAATTAGGCGGTTTGACTGGCCAGCCCGCAGCCCAGGCATGAATCCCATATAACATGTCTGGGACGACTGATCCGCATACACACACCAGCACCAAGAACTGCCCAGGAGCTGAGAAGATTGCTGTTGCAGGAATGGGATAACATCGACCAGAATATGATCCGCAACTTAATTCAAAGTGTGCCGCGCCGACTTCAAGCAGTCGTCAATGCAAGAGGAGTAAATACACGTTATTAGTGTCAAGTTTTTTCATTTTGTTCCTTCCATATTTTCACTAACAAAAAAATGTTGAATTTCGCCCAAAATGTTAATTTGTTGCTTTTTCAGAATAAATCATGAAATTCAAGAAAAAATGCATTTATCTTTAGTATAAAGTATCACATTCATCTTACAAAAGCACATGCAATGATGTACAGTTTGCGAATACGATCTGAAAACGTAGAATTTTAAAGAACATAAAAATTTTAAGGCGACCTCAATTTTTTGCTCGCCAGTGTATTATGTGTCTTTAATACATCGAGGCATAGAATAATATTGGCCGTCTGCGTCCATTCTCATTTGGAAGGCGTAGGATTTACTGCATACAAATCATCAAAATCCATTTTTTCCGGTCCAGGATCTTCTCGTTCCTCCACCGTCGTTTTTTCGAAAGTTGTCCGTACGATTGGGCGCCAAATTTGTGACGCTCTTTCGTCGTTACTTGTCAGTTTGACGCCTTTAGTTCAGGTAACGGGATGCCTAGGGCGCCAATTTTTATCGTGGTATGCTCCACTTGCTCCGGGCATCGTCAGTGATGGTGTCACTTATGGTGGTGGCGAATGCGCTGTGGCCAGTCGGGCAGGTTTTACATGCCTTTCTGAATTGGAAACCTTGGTATTTGCTGCTCAAATTCCTTACTTTATACTTGTCAGTATATGGAGTTCTGAAAAGTAACCAAACGTCAATTATATACAATGAGCTTTTATTCGGTAAAAAAACAAAACAATCGGGTTATTAATTATATTGTCAGGCGAAAGCAAGAAGCGGCACAAAAGCACTAAAATTCATCTACAAGCTGGATCGTACAGAATCTAAAGGGTAACTACGGAAGCGGGGAACAAATGGTTGTCATGCGGATATCAACGGCTAAGATTCCAAAGCGGAAAGCAAACGGAAGCAAGTGCGTAGAAAGCGAACCACTACGGTGTCCAAACGACGTTCTCGATCGGTCAAAGCTCTACTCTACGGAGCTACGGTTCTCAGGTCTCGCGATAACAAAACCCCGTATGCATAACGGTCAATTTCGCACCCCAAGTGACATTTGTTCCCTTTATGGGTTTTTGGTGTCTTAAGGCCCAAACGCTACTACTACTGGAATGTGCGAAGCAGCTACCACAGTAGCAGTTTTCCTTCCTTTAGACGGTTGGCTTTGGTCCCAAACGCGAATACTACTGGGGCGTGCGAAGCAGCTCCCCAGTAGCAGCTGTTCTTCCCTTAGACGGTTGGCTTAAAGCCCAAATGCGACTATTCATAAAGCGTGCAAAGCAGCTCCTTCAGTAGCAGTGCTTCTCCCCTTGAACGGTTGGCTTAAGTCCCAAACGCGACTACTCCTGAAGCGTGTTAAGCAGCTCTTTCAGTAGCAGTATCCCTCCCCTTGAACGGTTGGCTAAGTCCCAAACGCGACTACCTCTGACGCGTGCGAAGCTGCTCTTTCCATGGCAGTATCCCTTCCCTTGAACGGTTGGCCTAAGGCCCAAACGCGACTACTCCTGAAGCGTGCGAAACAGCTCATTCAGTAGCAGTTCTCCCCCCTCGGACTGACTCAACTCACCGATACGGTTGAGAACGGTATGCCTCTTGGCTAATTTATTAACTCACCACGGATTTGGGCTCGGACGGTCTAGGAAGATCCTGTCTCGTCCTCCGGATTCAGCGGAGCGGGCTAGTGGTCATGAAACACAACAAAGTGCGGACAGACTTGCGTAGAATTCATTTGTCCTCGGCACGGTCGTATCCGAGCTATTTCTTAACGACGGCAGGTTTGGAACTGAACTCACTTTCAAAAATGTTTCTACTAGGTACCTAGGGTTAAGTACACTTCGTGTATTATTATTAACGCCACCCGACAGAAAGTAATCTAATTTAAGGTTAATTTATTTATATTATATTGATAGAAGGTCGTAACCTACCAATTTCCTCTTTAAAAAAAATTAACAGTTGGTGAGGTTCCTCGGTTGTCCCAGGTCTTCAACCTTTACGGCCTTCGGCTTCGCTCGAGTGGAGACGGTCGTGGATCGAGTCAAATGTTCCTGGGAATCCACAATATTATAAAGATGTACAAAAGAAAATGGCGCCAGCTAGATTTCCATTCTATGCCAGGTCTATAAGTACGCACAATCTCCAATCTAGCAAGAGAAAGATAAAATAAAAGGACTAACCTCGAACTTGCACTTGTTCACTACCCCTGGTATGAAATTTAGACTACAATATCATAAGCCTTAAAAATAAAACCAATCATAAACAATAGTAAATTATTAGGTATTATTATTACAGGTTTCCATTTCTTAAGAATAGTTACATAAGTAAGTGAAATCCATTTAAACCCAATCCCAATTAGTCATAAAAAAACAATAATAAATCTTTAGGTAAGAAATTACGTAAGCACTTTGAAGACTGTTGAAGTGCGCAGTCGGGGCGTTGGTACCAAAGCGAGCGACACGGGAGAGAAATCTGTCAACTTTAGATACCGTAGACAGTTAAACATATTATATGTGCAAGTAAAAAAATATATACAACCTAATTACTAACGATTAAATCTAACTTATCTTAGTACTGTTCCTCCAAATTGGCAGTTTAAACACATTGAAAAGCCCAAAGTCTAAGAATGTGTTTGAATGGCTATAGCTACCATACATTCAGCAAATCTTCCATCGGAGGACGAACCTTCCCCAAACGAACATAGCTTCCCCAAGGGAGCAGCTCCCACAAAAGAACCCTTCCAACTGAAGGGTCTTCACTAAAAACAAACGGCCTAAATGACCAGCAAACGTCCCATATATCCAGTATGGTCCTATCTTCAATACAGCTCCATACAATAAGAAAAATCCAAGCAAATTCACTATATGAATCCGCAATCTCGTAGCTTGGAGCAGGATAATATAGTTTAATCCCAAATTCACTGGGTGTCCTTGTGTAAAAGTACTAAATTCCAAAAATACCTCAAACTCCATAAAATGCCAGTACACAAGGAAGAATGTGAGCAGGAAATCTAATCCCCTAGACGGGATGTTCGATGAACACACAGATTCTACTGGATCACCCAATTCTCCCAATAAAAATTTAAAAACCACGTTGCGAGGTTTCACTTACTTTTTTTCAAAAAAAACGCCAGAGTGCTGACAAGACCTAGGTCAAAAATCAGATCTGCCATACATCTGTCACTAGTACCAATTCTATGGTACGCCCCAATCGAGTAAATAATAATCTGTAACCAAGTCCGGTAAATAAGTCTCAGTCAAGTCGACAAAGATAATTATTTTAGTTCCCAAAAGTCTATAATCCACCCTCAATCGCACAAAACGTAACGACATAGGCAACCGGTAACGAAAATACACACTATCAGCGCACTTGAATACAACAACCAAACGCGTCTCTGCAAATCAGTCGTTCCAATGCCTACGAACGTTAAACAGAAAAGAAGAAGCATAACCTCGATTGTCAAAATTAGAAGTAAACAAAACTTATTTATTATAAACCACTAGAGCCCTTTGAAAAGTATAGGGAAATCTATCAAACTTAAGACAATTAATTTTATGTATTCAGTAGCACATAAGCGAGACGTAACCTATTTATTCAGTTTAAAATACGAATGACCTGATCCTCAAAATAAATTGCAACTAATTTACATGTAAGTACTTAATAAATCGTTATAAACCTATTGTGAAATTTGGATCGTTATAAGATGCTTTCGCATGGCGGGACAAAGTAACTTCGTAACACACACTTCCCCCACATCAGGACAATATTTTTCCCCAAATCGCTAGGAAATTTTGACATTCCTGTCAAAATTTCTTGAAGAAAAAGTCAGGACTTCCTTACTGTAAGGAAATGATATTTCCGTACAGTTGTTATGTTCTACATAGATGATTGAAAACACATTGCTTATAAGGAATTAATTTATATTTGGAAAACATCAAGTCATTGCTGAATACATTTTTAAGATCAATTTGTTATATTTACAGTAATTTGACAGTTAGTACAATTATTGAACATTGAACTATGAGAAATATTTTGGACAACATGCAGGGTGGTAGGGTCATTTTGTTGAATATTTTGTACTGTGAAAATTTTATTTGCCACCTCAACCTTATTGTTAAGCGATTCTTCGATATATCCTTCAGCAACGTTTGATGACTTCCATCCGCCATGCCTCTTTAAACTAGTTATGTCGGCACCAGAATCAACCAATATTGTTGCAGAAGACCGACGAAAGCAGTGACCAGTATATTCTGTCGGATTTACCAAGTTCAAATAAGTAGCAACTATTTTGGGCATTTTTCTAAATTGATGAATTCCTACCACTTGTCTACAACCCTTTCCGCTTTGATATTTAAAGAAAAATCGGTCACTGTTTATATTTTCTGGTCTTAACGAAACATACTTTCGATAAACATTCAAGTAGATCTGATTTATTACAAATGATCTTGGTTTGTTGGTTTTCGAATCAGGTATGCTGATTAAAAGCTTAGATTCTAAGTCTTCTATATCGTGTACAGTCATTCGGACTAACTCATCCATTCTACAGGCCCCAGAAATACCAAATATTACAGCCACCTAAAAAATAAATAAAGGTATAATCTAAATAGAAATTAAAACCTTGTAAATTATCTTAATCATTAAATTTTCTTTATCTGGAGCTTCCTGGATAAATTTTTCAATTTCTTCCCTCGTTAAAATCTTAGATTTTTTTGCCCTATAACCTTGAGCTTGCCGTTTCAATAAAGAACGAAGTTTTGAGTATGTAGATATATCTACATTGTGTTAATTGCAAGGGTTGACTTCAGCATTGAATAATTGGCCAATAATGTTGAAGATTTCATCTTTAAACAAAGGTCTAGGAAGTATGCCATTACAACATTTTCTGAGAAAGAACTCGTATTTTTACTCATGCGATAATCCATAAAACGTCTGTATGCATTTTCGTACTTTTCTCTTGATTTCTTTGGCAATAATTCTAATGAAGCAGTATTCACTGCCTCAACCAGCTCTGGAGGAGTCCCAGGAATGGAAATTTCATCATCACTTATCATTTTACTTTCGAGAACACCAGCAATTAAATTTATAAGCGTCAAGTTTGACAATTCAACCTCAATACGTTTCCATAGTAACCCAAGTAATTTTATTAGGAATTTCAAAGCACCATTTATTTGGGAATAAAATTATCGCGTTTTTTTTAAAATCAATCAATATCTGTCGAATTTTAAACGATTTGCGGAAAAATAGTATGTTTACCTCGTAGGAAAAGCCACATTCCTGGACTCTGTGTTGCTAAGTCTCGGCTTGCGCCTCGACTTAGCAATCTTCACAGTCGTCCAGGAATGTTAAGCTTTTCCTACCCGGTAAACAATGTACTATTTTTCATAACATTCCCCCAAATTGCAAATAATTATGTACTTTCCTTATTACACACAAAAAAAACGTCTAGGCGCCTATCCCTTTTATGGTCTAAGCCTTTATTGGGTCTGTTACCTGTTACAAATCTTCGGCAACTACGGAAATAATGAAAAATATAAGCATTTAAAAAAATTATTAAGGCTCCTCTTGGTCCTTTGTCGGCGTCGTTTCGGGGCTGGTCTCCCTACTTCTAGTGAAGATTTCTTCGGAACAGGTATTGGCATTCACTGGCGAGGCATTCCACTTTACTATACAAATCTCAAAAAATACAGACAATTCAGATAGTTAGAACGAAAATGGAAGAGGGGACAAAAAAGAGAAAGAAAGAAAAAGAATAAATTAACTCACGGCCTAGAAAACGGAAAAGTAAGTCCCAGAAATGTCGGTATAGGCGGTCCTCTCGAATACGTAGGACTTCTTCCTTTTCTTGTACCAAGAGAATCCGCTCAACAGATCTACTGCTGTTATTTCTTCGATACTTTCCTCGGTATCGTCTCGGGGCTGGCTTACGAGAGCGGTCACGTTGCTTTATCCGGTCAGGATTTGAAAGACGGATCCTGTATTACACGTCGAATAACGGGAAATTTTGCTGTCGAAACCTTGGCAAACGGTTTTCTTCATCTTCGGTTGGTGTTAGCGGTGGTCTTGCCTCGGCGAGCCCATTGGCAAGGCATTGTCCACTTCCTAGGTCCAGATTAAATCGCCTTTTTCGGAGTATGTCCATTCTTAGTACCATATCGGAGGAAAGTCCACAAATATTTCCAAACGTTTCGCGGAAACGGTCCTTTCTAAGCTGTATCCTAATGCGGTATGTTTCGGGAACGGTAACGGTCTCTCGATTAGCAGGTGGGCGGATCTTGTCGGGACTGGAGTTTTCGGTACTCCTAGCGCATCCCATCCTGTCTGGCTAGTCTGTCTCCCACATAAGAGATCACGGCTCCGGTGTCGATCAGAGCTTCAGCGATTCGGAAATAGGGGGACGGGACCATAATGAATGAGACGCTATGGAGGCCACACGCCGTAACGGTGGGTGCGGCTTCCTGGGAGTCGTTACTTGACGGTATTACGGTGGGTGAGATCCAACGAAGACTGTTTCCTATGTCGGACGGGGTGGCGGAAGCTGATACGTCTTGAGGGCTTCGCGGCTGTTGCAGCTGTTTTCCGGCGTGGTCACGGAAAATACGGGGGGCTGCTTGACACTGAATACGAAAATGTCTATGCTGTCCACATTGGCAGCACTCTTGGTTCATGTTTGTTGGTCGACGGGTGAATGGGGTCATTGCTGCAATCCCAATTTCCGGCCGTAGACACAGACAATCTCGGGACATAATTCCATTCTTCTTACATCTTGAACAAAAGATTTGGGAAGCTGCTCGACACTGACTACGGAAATGTCCGCCAACATTCTCGGTTTGTGTCTATCGGGCGATTGTTGGAGACGGTCATTGCTACAGCCTCATGCGGGCCAGAACGGCGGCCTGTGTTCCGGGTTGTAGATGCGGGTCCTTGGTCGGCGGTCCTGATGGCTACTGTGGCGGTTTCTGCAGCATTCACGGTTGCGTAGAAGCGGTTGACGGTCCTGGTACAAATTGGTATGCGGGACGGGGGCGAGGTCGGTACTCGATTTCCGAGCGTAAGAGTTCGTAATCCCGGGCGCTCGTTGTAAATTCCTGTACATTCGAGAAGCCCGTTCTACGAATCTGACGTCGAATCTCCGTGTGGAGATTCCGGTAGATCCAATTTAGTTCCTGCTCCGGGGTGATATTCCCATGACGACGTATGGCGGTCTGCATATCGACTTAGTCTATATCTTGAGATAATTTAATCGAAGTCTCTTTTAATTCTTGCCTCATCTTGTCATATCAAACACTTCTAAATTGTGCCGTGGATCGAGAATTAAAACTGCAGCATAAATCGAAGTAGTTTTACGATAATGTTTTATTATTTTGTCACTCGCAGCCTGAAAATTAACAGTTAGCTGATCTTCGACAGGGGTTAGATCTGCCTTTCGGTTCGATTCAAATATTTTGCTCTCAATATTATCTATTAGTATATTGATACATACAACCACTATAGGTAATGTGTACTTCTCACGTCCGAGCTTTTTAGAACGTTTTTAACAGTTGACTAGTAATGTATGTACTTCTTCTAACAGTATCCATTCTTTGTCCTCAAGGGCATATGGTTTTAAATCAACAATATTTTGATACAATTCACCAAGTCCATTTCTAACTTCGAGAGCTACTTTCTCCATAAAATGTATGACAGTCGGTATAGGAATAAAGACGGGGGCGCGCTGCGGATAGACAAAGTAAAGTGAACAAAGTGATGACCACCATCCGATAACACTTTTTTATCAAAACAAGTTAAAAGTATAGTGGATACAATATCTTCCATAAAAACATTGTTTTATAGTTCTTAGTTGATTTTGAAAATATTATAAAAACGTGTTGTTTTTTAAGTTTTCTTATTTATATTTGTATTGGGATTTCAAGTCTGCACGTAGAAATATTCACCTCATACGAGATGCGAAACCTCATGCACGAGACTCGAGACGACCAATAAAAGTCTCGTCTTGTCCGAGTATCTTCTCGAAAACGAGACGATACCATCAGATACTCTCGTACGCACGTCTATATATTAGGCAAATTATTCATGTTCATAGGAGATCCATTTCTTTAAACTGCATTGCCTATTCTGTCTTTATCATCGGAACTGTTTCTTCATTTTGGCAGTTACGGTGTTAAGAGATAAATTTAATCAAATAAACTTCTATAGATAGAGGTGAGAGCATCTGTTTGTGGTTCCAATAGATAGAACCTAGACACTGGTTTGAGAGGTTCAATTCTCACTTAAGGTGCAAATATTTTCTAATTATCATTTACTTTGAAATTATTTTCTTTGATCTGAGTGAGTGAATCCCGACTCTGCCATGTTATGTTCTAATTAACTGTTCGTTAGTGACTCCGGGAAAACAGTAACAAAGCCAATACTGAACACCTAAAATTCTTTCTGAAATAGTCGCGTCAACGGTCGCGGAAATGGATACCAATCTATCAATTTGGTGCCACAGATCGGATCGGGATGCGGTTTTCTGCATTCTCTTCCAAAACGATTATCTCGGAATGTGTCTGGGTAGATTTTCCCCGGAGATCGAAAATTGCATCGCTGCAGGCCAAATTGCGCGCGAAAATTGCATTATCTGGGAGGCCTTTTGGAAGATTTTCAAATTTCGATAAATAAGGGTCAGAACTCGCCCGGATCGGGTACTCGGGGGTTTTCGAGGCCGCTGATCACGAATATAATGTTCAAACTGACCTCCGAACACCTGGTGCACCAGAACCTGACCCTAAACGTCATCTCTGGGAGTTTTCCTGCTACAATCAAAGAAGGTCAACCAAAAATAATTTCGGGGGGTTTTTTGGCCCGCTGAATCCAAATCTGGCATCGGCGAGCACCCCACTGGCACCTGGTGCACCGAAACCCGGGCTAGAACGTCGTCTCCGAGAGTTTTCTTGAGAAGACTGCCAAAACCTACCCGAAAATCATAAGAGGGTAGTTCTGTGAAGCGGTGGTCCCGAATTTCGCGCCGAAAACAACTCCCCGAACACCTGGTGCACTAGAACCTGACCCTAAACGTCATCTCCGGGAGTTTTCCTGACACAATCAGAGAAGGTCAATCTAGGATCATTCTGGGGGGTCTTTTGGCCCGCTGAATCCAAATCTGGCATCGGCGAGCACCCCACTGGCGCCTGGTGCACCGAAACCTGGGCTAGAACGTCGTCTCCGAGAGTTTTCTTGAGAAGACTGCCAAAACCTACCCGAAAATCATAAGAGGGCAGTTCTGTGGGGCGGTGGTCCCGAATTTCACGCCGAAATTAACTCCCCGAATACCTGGTGCACCAGAACCTGACCCCAAACGTCATCTCCGGGAGTTTTCCTGACACAATCAAAGAAGGTCAATCAAGAATCATTCTGGGGGGTTTTTTGGCCCGCTGAATCCAAATCTGGCATCGGCGAGCACCTCACTGGTACCTGGTGCACCGAAACCCGGTCTAGAACGTCATCTCCGAGAGTTTTCTTGAGATGACTGCCAAAACGCACCCGAAAATCATAAGAGGGCAGTTCTGTGGGGCGGTGGTTCGGAATGTTCACGTCCAAATCAACCTTCTCGGCCCCTGCCGCGCTGGGATTTTTATCTTTACACCGCTGGAATTATTGATTCTACTTACATAAGGCGAGGAGTAGAGAAATTAATGTAAAGTAAATAAAGAAGTCAGTATATATACAATTTTGGATTAAAAACTTTTTATTTAATTCAGATCAAATTCAACCCAACTCAAACTTTCTCTCCCTCATAAATTAATAACACCAAGAAAACTCTCGGAGACGACGTTATAGCCCGGGTTTCGGTGCACCAGGTGCCAGTGGGGTGCTCGCCGATGCCAGATTTGGATTCAGCGGGCCAAAAAACCCCCCGAAATTATTTTTGGTTGACCTTCTTTGATTTTGGCAGGAAAACTCCCAGAGATGACGTTTAGGGTCAGGTTCTGGTGCACCAGGTGATCGGGGAGTTGTTTTCGGCGCGAAATTCGGGACCACCGCCCCACAGAACTGCCCTCTTATGATTTTCGGGTAGGTTTTGGCAGTGTTCAAAAGAAAACTCTCGGAGAAGACGTTCTAGCCCGGGTTTCGGTGCACCAGGTGCCAGTGGGGTGCTCGCCGATGCCAGATTTGCATTCAGCGGGCCAAAAAAAAACCCCGAAATTATTTTTGGTTGACCTTCTTTGATTGTGGCAGGAAAACTCCCAGAGATGACGTTTAGGGTCAGGTTCTGGTGCACCAGGTGTTCGGGGAGTTGTTTTCGGCGCGAAATTCGGGACCACCGCCCCACAGAACTGCCCTCTTATGATTTTCGGGTAGGTTTTGGCAGTCTTCTCAAGAAAACTCTCGGAGACGACGTTCTAGCCCGGGTTTCGGTGCACCAGGTGCCAGTGGGGTGCTCGCCGATGTCAGATTTGGATTCAGCGGGCCAAAAAAACCCCCGAACTTATTTTTGGTTGATCTTCTTTGATTGTGGCAGGAAAACTCCCAGAGATGACGTTTAGGGTCAGGTTCTGGTGCACCAGGTGTTCGGAGGTCAGTTTGAACATTATATTCGTGATCAGCGGCCTCGAAAACCCCCGAGTACCCGATCCGGGCGAGTTCTGATCCTTATTTATCGAAATTTGAAAATCTTCCAAAATGCCTCCCAGATAATGCATTTTTCGCGTGCCCTTTGGCCTGCAGCGATGCTATTTTCGATCTCCGGGGAAAATCTACCCAGACACATTCCGAGATAATCGTTTTGGAAGAGAATGCAGAAAACCGCATCCCGATCCGACCTGTGGCACCAAATTGATAGGTGTTCGCAGGCGTTGACGCGACTAAGTCCGGACAGAAGATCCGTTTCTTCCTCGTTCTGCTTTCTTTTTTTCTATGGTTTTTCATTTCGTAAATTTTCCCTGTAAGAAAATATCTTGCCATTTTCCGATCGAAGTCACTATAACAGGAAAATATTTATCGTATACTTTAGAAGACTTACTGGACGTGCTACCAACAAATCATATCTCTTCAAAATTGGTCGTAGTGACAATCTATAGCGTCGATGATATTATTTACTGTTTTGTTAAGTTTTTTCAATTATCGTGTATATTCGACAGTTCCTAGAAAAATGTTATCATCATTCCAGCCGTTTCTTTTCTTCTGTCATCTCAAAGTCATTGTAGTAGCGGAAAAACAAATAAACATATAGTTCCATCATATGAGATAAAGAAAAACTGAAAGGAATATAGTGGTAAATGGTAATTTGTTTTTAGCTTGGAACTGACTAATGTGTTGTGGCTTCCTCTACATTCTTCATTGCGGCACTTATAATTTTCTACAGCTGTTTCCTTTTTTCGGCATTACATCTCAAAATTATAGAATCATGAAAGGAAAGCGAACAGATTCTGACAGAAGTCTACATCTTTAATTAGTTTCGTATTGTTTTCAGTATTTTAAAGTTTAGATTGTTTCATATATATATATATATATATATATATATATATATATATATATATATATATATATATATCAGTTCATAACGTTCTTCGCCGTTTTCTGATTTCCAGCTTCCACCTATCTCGATCGGTACATAGATTCTCCTCTATCTCTCTTGCTTGTATGTCCTTTTCTACTCCTTCTCTCCAACTCAACCTAGGTCTCCCTCTCTTCCTTCTGCCGTATGGCGTCCAATCCAGCACTTTTCTTGGTATTCTAGTTTGTTCCATCCTCTGTACGCGTCCATACCACCTAAGTTGATTAACTCGGATGTCTTCTGTTAAATTGTGTTTAGTCCCCATTATTTCTCGGATTTTCTCATTTCTGACTTTATCCAGCTTCGATTTTCCAGCAGCACGCCTCCAGTAATCCATTTCGGTGGCTTCTATCATTTTAAGTGCATTTTCCTTTAACGGCCATACCTCACTTCCATAGGAGACGATACTTTTAACTATACTGTTATAAATTTTATGTTTGTTATCCTTTGATATCGTTTTATCCCACAGTATATTGTTAAGTTTTCTAATCGCCTGTCCTCCCAGGTTATTTCGGTATCTAATTTCTTCGTCCATGCTACCTTCGCAGGTGATGTGAACTCCTAGGTATTTGTATTTTCTTGTGTGTTTAATCTGTTCTTGTTGTTCTAGAAGTAAATTCCTTTGTTCTCCCCCAACGCACATATACTCGGTTTTTTTTACCTTTACCTGCAGTCCTGCAGATTGTTTCAACTATATTTTATATTTGCTCAATTATCTTCGATTTTTATCAATCGATGAATAATTGTATATAAGTTCTACAATATACTTGCATATATTGAATTATTGGAGTAGTTTTTGTTGCCTGTTAAAAACATTTTTCGAGACCTCTGTTCAAATTACTCACATCTTGATTTTTATTTTCACTTGAACTATATCTATTTCTTCAACAATATATACCAACAAAACTTTGAAGACTACAACAAATTTTAACGCTGCTCTACCAATTAACTTCTGTGAGGGACATAACGAACTTTGACACTCAGTGTCGGACCAGAAGACGGTTATATTCCACCTTTTAGTAAAATTTGGTAATGGACAAATTAACGATTGGTGCTGGCTAACATTTTTTCGTTTATAGAGTCATGAAGTTGGCATGAAGACCCTGGTCATGCTGGATGAACAGGGCGGTAAGCATTACATTCATTTATTGTAAACCTCCTGGGACGAAATTATCGAAATATGTGGATTAGTGTCGTGCGTCAATGTTCTGAGCATGTTTATTAAAAATATCTGCTATTAATTATACTATTCATACGGTTGAAAAGGCGTTTTTGAATAAAGCCAAAAAACATATTCCTCTACAGATTTTCAATCGAAATTAGAAAATAAGATGATAATATTGATGTAACTAAATTTGTTTTCACTTTTTTTCTGTGTAATTTCATGTTAGCTTGTCATATGAAGGTACCGAAAACTCTACTTGTAGTTTTTGAATATGTTTGATCATGACCACTTAAATGTCGTTGAAGTCAGCAATCTAAATTATCCCATACAGCTTGTCAAATAGAAATCTGTTCCTTTTCCAAAATATCTGAATACAATGAATATAGGAATTTATAGCGGGAATTGTGTTAAATGATGAATTCATATTTAAGTTCAAGAAAACGGGAGACTACCTTGAAGAGATGAACGCACTGGTGTACGAGAAGTGGTTTGGACACATTACTGAAAATTTGTAACCAGGATCTGTCGTCGTTACGGATAATGCTCCTCACCACAGTCGATACTGCTGTAGATGAATTAACATTGAACCATGGAATTACTACTGTATTAAGGTTACCCCCGTATCATTGTGAGTTGAATCCAATTGAATGAATTTGGGCACAAGTTAATGGGGATGTGGCACGAAAAGATCGAACGGTTAAGTTAGCCGATGTGGAATGCCTTCTTAACAAATCATTGGAACGAGTGATACCAGAAAATGGAGCAAGTGTATTGGTCATGTTCAAATCGAAGGCAAGAAAATGTGGGATGTTGATAATATGGTTGATAAAGTTATCGATGATATTATTATCAATCTAGGTACTATTGATTATGATACTGATGATGAAAAATCGGAAAATGGCAAAGAGGAACATTGCTCTTCGTTGTCAAGAGTTTTATTTTTGTACCTAGGATTTCCTGTATTGAAAAAAATTCTTTTGTTTTCATTGAAGAATCTTCCTTATTTTATAAATGTTTCCCATGTCCAAAAAATAGTTCAGGAAAATGTAACAATGCTATTTTTGACACCTCCAAAAAACGTCCACGCTATTGTGCAAGACCTGTATCGGTACAGGTGTCATTGCACTTTTCTAACTTTATGGTTAGTCGAAATCTGTTGAATACTGACAATGTTAATATCATATAATGCTGCCAATATTCAAGTACGACTAAATACCACAATCGGTTAAAACCACTAACTATTTTCAATAAAATCAAACCATTGTATAAAAAAGAAAATCACACGTTTCTTTTTACCGAATATAGTCTATATTTTGTTTTGCTCAAAAACAGATTAGCCGACGTAAATTAGCAATACGAATGACATCTAGGGGAAATAATTTATAAAGTTTTTAAATTTTGGGTACAGATTCTTAATAGACATCCAAATATAGATCAAATGAGTTCCCATCTCTCAAGACGGTGCTCCATCCCCCTTTGCATCAGAAACCACTCTCTAATATTACCTCCAGTCAGTTTTTTTTCGAAAACTATTAACCTCGCGACGAAAATGATGGGAGTTATAAAATCATGTATGTCCTATATCCCATATAGAACTCTAATCTTGAAAATGATGTTTGGAAGCTAGTTAAGCCTGGCGATGAAAAGAGAACTTCCTTAAAATATCATATTTATCATTGATTGAAATAAGCAGATCATTTAATAATGTCATATTTAGGCTCCATGTTATGAACTTATGAACAACAGCGGACTGTCCGATTTGTGGTCTACAGTTTACGGAGCAGCATCAGTACCTATATGCTTTTTGGGCATGCTTATGCTCGAGCTATTAGAGCACATTTCCTAACATACTCAGCTCTATCTACGATAATGCTAAAAGAGATGCCTATAGACGAGGTTGACAAAAATTATCTGCAACAACTTGTTCGAAAATACATTTTCCTCTCTGATGATTTCTCTCTTTTGTATCAAATTTACAACCTTGTGCCACAAGAATAGCTATTATTTATTTATTCTTGTGCTTTCGTGCTGCAATGTTATTGTTAGCCAAACTCACTCAACGAATTATCCAAATTTTCGAACCAAAAATTCGATTTCAATCAATTAATTTATTGTCTGATTCTAAAATCGCTCTGTCCTGGGTAAAGGGACATCCCTCGCAGTGGAATGTGTTTGTTAGCAACAGTGTGTCACAGTTACAAGATATCTCTAGATCTAGCACCTTTCAATGGCACTACGTTCGGTCTGAACTTAATGGTGCAGACATGCTCTCACGTTGAAAATTCGACAATTTAAGATTAACGGTCCCTTGTTTCTACACGACTCAAATCTTGGTTTGAGTGACTTTGCTCAATTTTGTCCCATAGATAATCCTCATGAATAAAATAAAAAAAGTGTAAAACTACTTTAACTGAAGAAAAGTTTTGGCCCAAGCTCTCGTCAAAGTTCTCGACTTTCCCTAAGCTTCAGAGAACAGCATCATATATCCTACGAAATTGACTGTCTCGACCCTTACTTCGTGGAATATGCTCATATTAGTGTTTTTAAATGAAACTCACGGTCTCTAGTTAATTCCACAATATAATACAAGTTATTGAAAATTCTTAAAAATTGACAATTGTTTCGATAAATCAATATCATCGTCAGAATGATAGAAGTTACATTTCATTTTATGCCTACCTGATGTTTAGTAGTTATATTTGGCTAGACCAAGAAGTAACCTAACTTGTGATTGGCTTAATATATGTTTATAGAAAAAAGAAGAAGATGTGATATTACAAATATTGAAGCTTAGATATTATTAGCCCTATGGTGATATCCTGGATATCATTTTTCCAATTAAGATCAGTATAACTGTGCAATGATATAGAAAACCAGGAAAACTATATCTGCTGATATTTACAATTATCACTTAAGAAGACAGTTTATTAGTGGAGAATTCCCTAGATTTAACTGTTCATTGACAACTTCATATTGTGGGTTTCTTAAATGTCTTCTAATTTCCAGTTCTTCAAGGAAATCCAGTACTTGTTTCTTTTCACAAATATGCAGTACTTCTAGTTTTGTGTTAGGTGTCAATGAATGATTGGTGTCAAGTATATGTTTTGCGTAGTGGGATGTATCTGGTTGTTTTAATCTGTATGCTCGTAAGTGCTCACTGTATCGTATTTCAAAATTCCTAAGGGCCTGTCCCAAATAGACAGCATTCCATTCTGGACATTTGAGTTTATATATACCTGACTTCTTTAATAGTGGTATTTTTGTTTTTACATTTAACAATTTTGTACTAACGTTACTTTCTGTTTTAAAAGAAATTGTTGTATTCGTTGCTGAAGATATTATCTTTGAAATATTATTAGAAATATTTCCTGCATATGTGATGAAATAATATCAGATATACTTAATTTATTTGATGTATGCATTAATCAGAATTATTTCACTTTTGACAATAAGATATATATTCAAAATAAAGGTTTACCAATGGGAAGCCCTATATCACCTATTTTAGCAAACATTTTTATGGACAATTTAGAAAGAAAGATCTTTGAAAGTAATATTTCGAAAAATATTTTATTTTGGTATAGATATGTAGATGACATATTAGCTTGTTTTATGGGTAGTGAACGACAATTAGATGTATTTTTCAACCACATCAATAATTTACACTCGAAAATTAAATTTACATTAGAAATTGAAGAAAATAGCTCAATCAATTTTCTTGATTTAAAAATTCAAAGAGTTAATAATGTACTTGATTATTCAATTTACCGAAAACCAACACAGACTGATGTGACAATTCCATTCAATTCTAACCACCCTTTGTCACACAGACTAGCTGCATATAATTCAATGATACATAGAGCTTTTTCAGTTCCTATGAACAAATGTAATTTTGATAGAGAGATTAATACAATTAGACAAATAGCAACCTCTAACGGTTATCCATTAGATATGATAAATGAGCTAATTAGTAAAAAAGAGGAAAAAGTGGCATTACAACTAATATATCCTAAACAAGCTGATGAAATTAAAACTTATAAAACCATCACATATGCAGGAAATATTTCTAATAATATTTCAAAGATAATATCTTCAGCAACGAATACAACAATTTCTTTTAAAACAGAAAGTAACGTTAGTACAAAATTGTTAAATGTACAAACAAAAATACCACTATTAAAGAAGTCAGGTATATATAAACTCAAATGTCCAGAATGTAATGCTGTCTATTTGGGTCAGACCCTTAGGAATTTTGAAATACTATACAGTGATCACTTACGAGCATACAGATTAAAACAACCAGATAAATCCCACTACGCAAAACATCTACTTGACACCAATCATTCATTGACACCTAACACAGAACTAGAAGTACTGCATTTTTGTGAAAAGAAACAAGAACTGGATTTCCTTGAAGAACTGGAAATTAGAAGACATTTAAGAAACCCACAATATGAAGTTGTCAATGAACAGTTAAATCTAGGGAATTCTCCACTAATAAACTGTCTTCTTAAGTGATAATTGTAAAGATCAGCAGATATAGTTTTCCTGGTTTTCTATATCATTGCACAGTTATACTGATCTTAATTGGAAAAATGATATCCAGGATATCACCATAGGGCTAATCATATCTAAGCTTCAATATTTGTAATATCACATCTTCATCTTTTTTCTATAAACATATATTAAGCCAATCACAAGTTAGGTTACTTCTTGGTCTAGCCAAAAATAACTACTAAACATCAGGTAGGCATAAAATGTAATGTAACTTCTGTCATTCTGACGATGATATTGATTTATCGAAACAATTGTCAATTTTTTAGAACTTTCAATAACTTTTATTATATTGTGGAATTAACTAGAGACCTTGAGTTTCATTTAAAAACACTATTATAACGAATAATTTAGGTCCTATTAATTTTCTTCGTCGGGGTGAGAGTTTTCGAGAGAGCTGAATAAAAACTAGGAGGGGGTCACATTAGAGGGTGGTTTCTTAAGCTAAAGGGGATGACGCAACTTCCTGAGAGGTGGGAACTCTTTTAATCTATATATGGATCTATATTAAGAGTCTGTAGCGTCTGGACCTCTAAAATTCAATATTTGGAAGTATTATTTTTCTGGTGTTCCTCGACTTATTTCCTCAAGAAGAGGAGGCATTTCTTATCGAGGGGCAGAAACAATGTATAGTTTCCAAAGACTTTATTGTCTTTTCAAGTATTTTCCACTAAGATTCACGGAAACAGTTTTTTCCGGGTTTCGGCAGATGTTTACAACTTTTTTCATATGGAACCTTCAACTACGAAGTCTGCTCTTTATTTTCGAAGGATTGTCCACAAAGTCAATGTTTAATTTATCGCTTAAAAAATTTGTCTTTTTCATGTTTGAATACACAAAACAATTGGCTGGCGTTTACGTTCGTTTTTATATGAGTAATTGCACAATTAATCTCCACTAACATAAAATTCAATGTTGTCCAGGTACTTATTTACTAGTGCTGTCATTAACTCTGTTGTAATTATCAGATATTCCTGCTTAAAGCTAGCAGTTTTATTGCTTGCGACCCTCTTTTACATATTCGATGTCCTACAATTCTAGACGATATTGTCTCATAGATTTAGCATAGTTTTTCGTCGCTGCGAGGCAGGCAAGTTTACTCGTCTTGGCTGCCGTAACACTAGATCCTGACCTAGATTGGATTGCTTTAAGATGGTAATTCTTTGATATTGATCTGCGATTCTTACTTATATTCAAGAAATACTCTCCTTTTGTCATGTTCCTTTTACTTCTTCATTAAAATTAAGTATTATCACATTTATTTAGTGATTATTTATGAACAACGCGCCAATCTGGTTTTCTAGATTAGATGTCCACTAGGTTCTTTTTCAAATTTCATAATACACAATTAAAAAATATGGCGTAGAAATAATCATTCATTTTACGTAAAAACTCCCTTTAGTAAGTATTCAATGTAATTAAAATAATTTGGAATTCACATCTCAGGAAGAAAACGTCTTTTCCTCATCGGCTATTTAAAAAGTCAGCTTATTTTTTTTAAAACATGCTCAACATAAAATTCATGATTGTTCCACATATTTTGACAATTGGCCCCTGGATTGTAAGTATAATAAAAAGAGTGTATTCAAACTGTACATACTATAATGCTTTTTGTGAAATGATATAATGCGTTAGACCTAAATGTTTAAGAATTCTCGTCAATAAATTTTTTGACATTCTTGATAATAGTAAATCAGATAAACAATTGTACTAATGAATCGTTTTTTAATTTTAGTTTCAAACCTGCTTTAAATTTATATGCAAAAAAATGATTAATAAATCAATTTATACCTATTCATTCCCCAATTAATCATCAAATCTGTTTTTCGAAAGCAGATAATCATAATCAGTTAATTAAATTCTTGAAGTATAGGTTTTGATGCCAAACTCGTCAATATAATATGTTCTGCAACTAACTGCTTAATTCAATAATTATCTATGTTTTCTTCGATTGAAACCAAAACTCACAAAATTCTGTACGATAACATTTTATATTATAATATAAACTATTTCCTTTTTTTATAATAGTATCCAACTTTACCTCACTTTTAATTGGTTCTATACATTTTAGCATACCTTCCGTAGTACATTGTATACAATTTTTATTAAGAGTACAAAATATTTTAATTTCTTCTGTTCGAAATTCTTTTCTCTCTTGGCTGTTACAAATTAAATTCACTCAAAATATCAATATTTATAAAGAGTGTGGAAACCACTTGGGAACACAATATGTGTGTTCTTATTCCAGAAAATTATGAAAAGTTCTGGGGCATAACAAAGATAGAATTTATGTGTGCGCTGTTTAAATATCAGGTAAGCCTGGTTTAATCGGTATTCTTTATTTTCAATGAAACACCTTCTATATTTCTGAAAGCTCTTTAATGAACTGATTGTAACGAACTACACTTATGTTTTTTTATAAATAATTAAAGGAGAAATTTGAAAAAAATTATCATTTCCTTTGAGAAATTAAATAGTATTTGATTTTAATCAAATTAAAATAAATGTTCCGTCTATTTGTTGGTAGTATCACAATCACTTATAAAACTCGTCTCCAACTTTATTTAAAGTTTCCTCTGTAGTTATTATTTCTTCGAGATCTGCAATGCTATGCCGCTGGGCTGCAAATATTTTTGGTTTTGAAATAATCCCGCATATAAATAATCCGACCTAACATATTGCTGGACAGTGAATAACACCTCTACCATTTGATAATAGGTTGTTTAAGTAAGTTCTTGTCATTAAAGCATCATGCTGAAACCAAGCGTCAAAATTCGCTAGGGTCGGATCTATAGCGTTAAGATATAAGTTTGCCAACACAGAAACGGCTCAAAATCATACTTACATCTTTTTGGCTGCCAAATTTGCATTTATAAATATAAGATCAATAATATCCCTACCAAAAACTTCACCTTTCCCGGGAGGATTTTCGGCTGACCAATATCTACAGTTCTGGCAGTTTATCTCCCCATGTAATGTCAATGTTTTTTATGTCAAAAAAAGCATAGTACCTACCAAGAGCCAACATATCATTTCTGTTCAGCGTATTCATAATTATTTTGTAGAAATCCATTCTACGATCTGGATGGACTTCTGTTGGCTCTTGTTTAAAAGGCAATTCATATGGAGACACCGTAGAATAGTTGTATGATTCACATTATTTTGACGGGTAATTTGACGTTTTTCTCTACCTCGGGTTCTCGTTGACATTTTCACATCACTTTCAACGAAGTGAGGTTTTCTTTTTAATTTAACATGATCAAATTATCTCAATTGTACATGAAATTTATTTAAGACCCATTACCTTATGAAATATTAGGCCACTGAGGATAGATCTGATTAAATGCATTTGCCACTTCAACTTGACTTATGCCGTCATCCTCTTAACCGATCAACATAAAAATCTCAGTTCGCCAAATCTCATCCTTGTTTATATATAACGTAATGAAGAGTAATTCAAGGAGTTGGCTCATAGAGGGGGTTTTGGTTTTGAGGTGCCCATTCATAAAATCAATTCAAATTTTACTATAAATACGTTTCGCGCGAATCTAGAAAGATTACTCTTCATTGAACAACTATAGCGTAGCGGTATATATAAACAAGGATCTTATTTAACCCTATGCGGCATGCTAATTATCTAGTGTAACCACACCACAAATTATTAATTTTAACTCATCAGGCATGGCGGTTCTTACTGAAGATCACATTTAAATGCTCATCCAAAGCGCTCTCTGTCGACTTCCAATGAAACTTTTGCCTATGATCCATCGCAGTTTCCGGTATGCAATATTTCTTTCCAACCGTCTCACTTTTGCATGCGCGCTTTGATGTACAATTTTACAATCGTGTGGTGGTTACAGCATAGAGCCAGTATGTCATAACGATTTCTAATATTTTTCTGTATTGAAGAATTACTGCTCATTTTTATACGGAGAGGAACATAGTAGACTACTAAAATTACATGAACACGACGAGGAAGGTGATAATGAGAGCAATTATATCCGGTGAACATATGTCTTGGATGCAAATAACTACTTATTTCCAACAATTAATGATACCGAAGAACGTAATAACAATTAGAGTCAACTCAATAACAACGATGATACCTTCAGGAACAGACACATCAGGTACCAATAATGATAGACCTACCAAGAACTGACGATGATGATACAACACTTGCTATGCGACTTTATAGGCAATGTGTTGATTGGGATGAACAGTGTACAGTGTCCTCAGATTTAAAAAAAATACAATTTTGATGATTTCTGGGGTCCAAAAATAAAAGATGTAGAGAAACCGTTGGATATATTTTTGGCACTATTTTCAACACGTTTCAATGATAAACTTGTATTTGAAACAAACTTATAATGTACACAAAAGATGGGCGTCACAGTCCTGGGTAATCCTACTAATAGTGAGGAAATGAGGACTTTTCTCGGAATTAATCTCATGATGGAAATGAAGAAATTTCCATATTATTGATACTATTGGTCTTCATCATTAGAAATAAGAAATGAATATCATCAACTATGTTGGTAAATTGATTCTGATGGTTTTCTTCCGACTTAAATGTCAATGCCAATGACGCTACGCCACGACATGATTCTCCGGAATTTGACAATTTATACAAGGCAAGATCGCTTCTTCAAAAATTATCAGAAACATTTGAAAAATTCTTTGCGCCTTCTGAATTTCAAACAGTAGATGAATCATTGATACGTTTCAAAGGTAGAAGTTGTCTAAAGCAATACATGCCTGACAAACCAACCAAGCGTGGTTGTAAATTGAGGGTTCACGCTGACTCTTCTGGATATATCATGCAGATCCAAATTTATGAAGGCAAACGAAACAATATCACAGAGATGAACGTAGGAGCAAGAGTTGACATCGAAATTGGTTGGAAAAAAATATGCTGTTTGTTTTGACAACTACTTTAGCTTTGTAGATTTATTGATCTATACGCAACAAAATAAAATTAATGTCTGTTGAACTACTAGGACAAACCGAATTAATTTTCTGAAAGATTTTTCTACTAACCAAGATGTGAGTCGGGGAATTTCAAAGTGGAACTCTACTCGAACAGGTATTAATTTCCTTACAAATTTCCACGATCACAGTCAAGTGTCAACGGTTAATAAATAAACGGTTTTAAAGATTAAAATAACTTTTCCGCATCTATGGCCCTGAACAATATTCTATCATAAAATTGTTACTTGTATACACTTCGGGGGATGTATCGTGCTAACAAACCGAAATTTCTCCAAAAATAATCAAAAATTTAGTATATCTGGATTTATAGGACCCGCTGTACTCACTCTAGTCAACTGAAAATCAATAGGGTACATCTGTGAGACACCGTGAACAATATTCAATAATTAAATTGATCAATCGTAAACTCTCTAGAGGCTGTATCGTGCTAACAAACTGAACATTCTCCAAAAATGACAAAAATTTGGTACTTCAAGTACCATAGCACCTGTTGTATTGGCTCTGGTGAGCTGAAAATCAATAGGGTTTATCTGTGAGATGTCCTGAATAATATTCAATCATAAAATTGGTGACTTGTTGAACTCCGGAGGCTATATCGTGCTAACAAACTGAAATTTCTCAGAAAATAACAAAATGTCGTACTTCAAGTACCATAGCACCTGTTGTACTGACTCTGGTGAGCTGAAAATCAATAGGGTTCATCAGTGAGATGTTCTGAATAATATTAAAGCATAAAATTGGTGACTTGTTGAACTCCGGAGGCTGTATCGTGGTAACAAACTGAAATTTCTCAAAAAATGACAAAATGTCGTACTTCAAGTACCATAGCACCCGTTGTACTGGCTCTGGTGAGCTGAAAATCAATAGGGTTCATCTGTGACATGTCCTTAATAACATTCAATCATAAAATTGGTGACCTATTGGTGGCATCGCATTTTTTTTAAATGTTGGATGCCACAATAGTAATCTACTCTCACCTTACAGAAGTTAAAAATTATCTCTGAAGGAATTCTGAATAGCTATCGCTAGGCGCCTCATCGGCATTCCTCCTAAGGAACAACGAGTGCGAAAATCCACGCCAAAAATAAATCCCTTCAAGGTAAATGTACCTAAAGGAGTAAGGAGTATAACGTGATATTGTGCCTGAAAATAATAAAAACAAAAAAATATATATAAAGATTTTGTTTTACTTTTATGGCAATCTGGTTTTGATGTTTAAACACCCACGCCCACAAAAGCAAAACGTGCAGAAAATTTGTAAAAATTATGGGTCATCTTTAGAGCATTATAACTATTAAGCATTGTATTCCGCATTTTTAATAATATGTGCTGCAAAGGGTTAAACATTTCAGTATTACTTCCGCAAAAAATGAGTTTTTGTTGGCGATTTCAATGTGAAAAGTCAACACATTAACAACGATACGTAAGAATCCAAATTATTTTCCGATTTTCTTCAATTGTTATTGACAGAAAAAATGTTCATAAACGTATCATTTTTTATTCCTTGTACTGTTTCCAAAATACTGTAATACTTTGCTTGGAAATTTGTGTGTATTTAGCTAAATTAAAAAAATACCGTTATTAAAGAGTAATAATATATTATTCACAATAAAAGTGTCATAGTTCTGTTATAAAGAAATTTTCAGAAATATACAAACATATAGGGGTCTTAATTAAAAATAAGGAGTGCCATATGCATATTTTGAACACAACACATTTGAATTCTAAAGATTCCATAAGTGGCTTCCACAATGTATAACATATTTATCATATAAGTATACTGTGTTTGAAAAACATTTCGAATTTTTTTCTTCTTTTGTCCAATATTTTTCTGAAATTCTTCATTTATAAACCTTATACAGATGGAAAATTTGTCATTTCAGGTCTCAATCTTTTTGTTTTGAATTTTTGACGTATTCCATTCTTATTACTTTCCTAATATCAATTTTGTTGTATAATACATATTTTCTTAACAAAACATTTTTCTATATAAGACGTTTTTGATACATGTTCGTTTCGTCGCTGATGAGTGTTTTCAATTATTTCTTTAAACCACAATATCTGCCCACCATAATCTAGAATCTCATTAAATTCTTACTTGTATCATTATATTTCACTTTTATTGTTCCTCGACTACGTTTGAGAGTTTGCCATTAAAACCAACACATCTCAGTCAGAATGCTAAAATTTTTTGAATGTTGGCAAATTCTTGGCGAGAATCAACATGTATAAAAATAATTTACATAAACTAAAAGCTACGCAGGATTTCCACATTCTGAAAATATCGAACAATTTACATGAAAAGATCTTTGAATGACTGCTCTGTATATTTCAATTGGACGGATTAAAGTTGGGTTACCGTAAAATGGAAGTAAGTACATAAAGTTGAACACATCAAAAACGGTTGAAGTATTCAAAGTAATCCTGTGAAAGCAAAAACAGAGTCCACATAAAAAAAATAATTTATTTTACGAAAAGTAACTTCGTTACTGAATTTTCCTTTATGAACAATTCATTATTCGTAAATGATATATCTATCAGTCACCAAATAATCTGTTGTTCTAAATGACGTTCTTATTCTTCCTTCGAAGCAGGCTCGTATTTGTTCTTTATAATAAACTCATCAAAAGATGCTAAATTGAATTTTTCTGGCTATTTAATAAAGCAATCTATTGTAGTAGATTCAATAATTCCAGATAAATTCAACTGACCATCAATAACCCTTTCTTTCTAATGTTTTAGAGCCGAGTCAATAATATTTGGCTTAACGAATATTTTCGTGAATTCCTGCTAATATGTTTGAGGCTGTTATGTTTGATATTCCATGACCATGCCTTTCTAATGGTACAAGATTGACTATTTTAAAATATTGGATTAGGAACGTGATAGGAAGAGCGTTGACATTTGACTTTTTTTAATCTAATAGATTCTACCAAATATCATTGTGTTAAATTGTAGAGTAACTCGCCTCTCGTAGGTAGTCTCTTATATATTAAAACCACCTTCTCGAACATTCGGGTTCCTGAAATTTCTAGTATGTGGCTCCCAACACACAATGGACCTTCTTGGAAATCTATAAACAATCAAAAAAGATATAGTCCTTCCCAGAAATCAGTCCGGTCCAGCCAAAATTTTAACTTTAGATGTCGAACTAGAACAGGGTTGGCTTCAATGCATAATTTCGTAACATTACCCTTTTCTTAAAAGGAATTTCCTCCTGGGACTTCTGTGTAGCAGGAACTGGATGTTAAAATCGGCAATTGGACCCATTTCTACACTTTCCGGTCGTATGGAAATTAGAGGCTACCGTCTTCGTCGGCTACTGATAACGGGGAGTATAGCTGCAAATTAATATGTGGATATCGATATCTTGGAAGATCACCTCTACCATGTTTCTGATGACTCCCCCAATCCAACTGGTTGCTCTCTATCCTATGCATTGCTAGTTTCTCCTCATTGGCTCTCTATCCTAGGCATTGCTAGTTTCTCCGCATTGTATTCCAGCACATGATCTCGAAGACTTCGTAGCGCTTCCCACACATCCCGGTAACTCTAACGATCTTGAAATTCGTTTTTGGTTACCAGGTAGAAGACGTACCGCGAATTGTGTTTGACTCTCATTGTCTTGCCAGGGGCTGGAATATGATCTTCAAGTTTTTCTAATTTCCCAAACTTCTTTTTAAAAAGCGGTTGCCAACCCTCTTGCGTATTTGTTACTGGCGGAGATGTTGTGAGCCAGTGAATACTCTTCCGGGAGCGTGAACAAATCTTGTCTTTGTTCTGCAGTAACTCCGTATGTAGTTTTGTCGGTACCTCCATATACGCCCATAATTTCTTCAAAAGCTGGGTCAGACTCTTGTTGTATATGGTTCACTCCCTCCTCTTTGTCATGGCCTCCTTCGATGGGCGCTAGTCGGCTTTGATAGAATACCCTCGTTTTTTCATTGGGGATTTTGCTTATGCTATAGATGACATCGTTGATCCTCTTCTTGGTTAAGTACGGACCTTCCCATGATTTCTTTAATTTTGGAGAAAATCCTTTTCTCCTTGTCGGTTTGTGTAACCATACTTTGTCCGCTTTTTCGATAAGCCGACGCAAATAGGGAGAGATACTGGACAGGTATTTTCCATTGGTCTTGTTCATTCTCTCGACCATTCCATCCGACTGGATGTAACGCTGTTGTCTTGATATTCTTCATTCTCAGCTTGTCACAAATTTCCTTGAATACACGGCTCTCTACATTTCTTCCTTGATCGCTCTGTACTTCCAAGTGCACTCCGTATCGGCTGATAAATTTTTCTACCAGTACATCCCCGACAGTTGTGGCCTCTTGATTCGGCCACCCACTTTGTTAAATAATCCATTGCAGCCAGGATGTATGTACTACCATTTTCTGTCGTCGGAAATGGTCCATCGATATATAAAGCAATTCTTTTGAAATGGATTCCAACATTATATTGTTTCATGGGTGCATTTCTCTTGCGATGTGGTCCATTACTCATCGCACAAGTCGTACATTTCTTACACCAGTCCTTCACATCGTCGGAGCTGTTCATCCAATAAAACCTTTCACGCACTCGCTGAAGGGTTTCCTTTACTCCCAGATGACCTCCTGATGGACTATCGTATAACTTCATAAGTACCTTAGCTACTCTCGTTCTCAGGGTAACTAGCTGTCTTCTCATCTCGGAACTATCATCGTTTTCAAGGACTCTTTTCAACAGCCCTTCTTCCAAGACAAGGGAGTCTCACTGAGCCCAATATGCCTTGAGTGTCGGTGAAAATCTTGACACTTCTTGGCAGGTAGGTCGCCGATTTTCTACATTCTATTGCCGAATCATCTTTGTGTGAGGATCATTCTCCTGATCTTCTCTGACCTGATGGGTGACCATTTTTCGTCAACTACTGTAGTTCTTGAAACTGCAGCTTCCGTAGATTCCGTCTTGTTGCAGTGGGAACAGTCTACTGGGCACGGCCGTCTAGACAGGGAGTGGGCATTTCGGTGACTCACATCAGCTCGATGTTAGCCCATGTCTATGTTTCCCCGTAACTAGACGAACTGCGTACGTGCCCTAGCTCACGACACTTCCGGCATTTCATTTTCTTCGGCTTCTTGTCCTACCATTATCTTTAAGTTGACGATTTGATTCAGTCTGTCTTCGTCACCTTCTTCTTGCATGGTCCTAACTTTATTGACCCCGAAGCCTCCGAGACTGTTTCTTATTCAAGGGCAGCGGTCAATACATCTACCGTTGTTTTGGGATGAGCTAATCGAAGCGACCTCTCTATATCGTGGTCACATAAGCCATCAATAAAGGTATGGATGCCCAAACATTCCTTCGTGTTCTCTGGTTCTGATGGATAAGCAAATCGAACTAGGGCAATATCCAGTTCATACTCTTGAAGGGTTTCCGTGTTCGGTTCTTCAGCTGGAATCGACACAAATGTTCTGAATGTTCGTGACCATATCGCATGTCCAATCTCTTCTTCAGCTGCTTGAAGTCATCCGCTTCTTCCAGGGTTATCGTCTGAAGCACATCTATGGTCCCGAAGCGCGATGGTTAAGTTCAGTGCCTTCTCCTTATCGGACTAGTTATTGACTCTAGCGGCTGCTTCAAACTGTTTTACATAATTGGTCCACGACGTCTTCCCGTCGAAAGTTGGGGCCTTGACTCGGGTAAAACTGCAAACGTCTTCTACTTTGGGAAGTATTTCTGGCATGCAAGGTTTAATTTTTTCCACCTTCTTCTTTTCTGCTGCCGTGTCTTGTGTTCTTATCTGTCATCTTTTTCTGTAACTCCTTGATGTTCTCCTCCATCGTTGTCATTTTATCCTCAATATCCGATTTTAGAGACGAAATTTTATTTTAACGTCAGCAGCAATGTCATTTTTCATAGTTTACATTTTCTCGTTCATATTAGCAGAAATATTATGCACACGGTATATCAACTTACGGAATTTATTTATACATTTAACTATTCACTACTTATACTTAATTTATGTACCCACTTAATTTTTAATTTATATTAAATACACTGTATATTCACTTACAATTAATAATTCACTAATATTTATATTAACATATATTTGCTACGAGAATAAATTGTAGACTGACTCGTCGGTAGTCTCTTATATATTAAAACCACCTTCTCGAATCATCCGGTTCCTGAAATTCCTAGTATGCGGCTCCCAACAAACAATCGACCTTCTTCTTGGAAATCTCTATAAAAACAATCACAAAAAATATAGTCCTCAGAATCCAGTGCTCTCCCGCTAAAATTTTAACTTTAGATTTCGAACTAGAACAGGGTCGGCTTGAATGTGCAATTTCGTAACAATAAAATATACAGGCTTCATTCACAGATCTTGAAAAAATCATAAGGGCGTTAGAACATTTTGTTTAGCAAAAAAATAACAGCAATATAATTATTTTGCTACTAATAGAACTGTGTGTGATATCCTGTAAAATGCAAAATAAATAGATCCAGCTTTTTGCTACTAATAAAATTTCTTAAAAAAACAACAATAACAATCTCCGATAAAAAAAGTCAGCTATAAATTGGAAGCACACATAAAAAACTTGAACCCAGGATTTTACAGATTTTTTCAAAACAAGAAAGGCTTAAAACACTGTTTTAAACATGCAAAGAAAATTGTACAATATTTTCTCCTTGATGCAAGATTATTTGCCTCCCCATTTCCCTATCATGTTTACTAGATACCATGTTCATGTGATCAAGCATATGTAGGTGAAACTAGACTCCCAGTTGAAATTAGAGTTAAAGAACATCAGAGTAACATGAGAATGGCGTTTACCTCAAATTCAGCGGCAGCCGAACAATTAATCTTGACTAAAGTTCGATATTGTCACCACCAGTCTTGCGACCCGGTTACAGTAACAGGACTTTGCACTGTGACTAATCAATCAAAGTTGTTGACTAGTACCGAGGTATAAGTGACTATTCCAATATTATTGAGAGGCTTATGTTTGGTTGCTAGAGCTTGGTAACCGGTTCCCAAGTTAATGTCTTTACATAGACTACTTTCTTCTCATAAAAATGTTAATAATTGCTGGCTAATCTTGAGCATGCTACTCAGTGCAAAAGTTTTTTTTCATATTGAGTCTGACCTCTGTTTCTCTACAACCCAATTATCGTTTGCAGTATTTTCACATTTCGGAGTTCCATGTACTGAGCATCTGTCTTGGATTTTATACTATACTATAAATTAATTACAACCCACTTTTATGAATGATTCTGCTAAAATCCTGGTAAACAACAGATAATACACTTCACTAACTAAACTACCTACTTTATAAAACATCTTGAACAATGCTTCATATATATTCAACTACTAAAATATTCAACTAATGTTAGTGATATTGAACAAGTTGTAAGTTACAGCTACTAAGTCACACTGAATAAGCTTTAAACTATAATGATAAACATGTATAAGCTACGGCTAATATTAGTTGAAGTCATAATTCCAAATAAGCAAGTTATGGCTAATTATAATCACATCAAAGTTACAGCTAATATTGGTCATAATATCAAAAGTTTGAGTTACAACTAGCCGGTCGTTATGAAACTGTAAGTCAACACAAATTTTGATAATAACTAATGAATTTTCATCAAATAAAAGCTAGTATTAGTCGTGCTAAGAAGTCTATTAGCTATGATGAAGCTATAAGTTTATAACTATATAAGCTTAAGTCATAGTGAATAAGTTATAAGTAACAGCTAATAATAATTATATTAAATAATTTAACAGTTATAATAGATAAACTAATAGTTACAGAACTAGCTGTAAATTACAGCTAACACTATGTACCTATTATAAAGAAGCTATAATACTTTACGAACACTTTTCAAAAGTATCATTTTAGCGTATTTTTAATCAAAAATTGTAAATATGCAATAAGATATTTGACCTGTCTTCTGGTGTTATTGATGTACACAAAATTCTATAAAATTAGATAATAGAGGGGTATTATTTTTATGATAAGAGAACAAGTAAATTGTTTAATTTGGTATATGCTAGATGTAGTTTTATTTTATAGTTTGTTTACGTAGCTACAATGATATTTTACACTTATATTGTGTATTAAATGAAATTCGAGAAGTACTGGTGTTATTTATGTTAATCTTGGAAATTCACTTATTTTTACTTTTCTAACAATAAAATCTGGAGAATTTTATGGTTTTGGAATAATACGTTTAAGATTAAAACACTCCTCACTGATATATAATTTAACCAAAATATTAATTTGCGGAAGAAATAATTTCAAATCACTATTTTTTTTTTAATTAAATAACCTTAGAAATCAACCGTTAATTTATATCAGATGAACTAGGTTGGCACCTTAGTAATGTCCTCAGTATTTCTGAGTAATAAATCGAACATATTAACCCCGCGCTGTGCTCTTCTTACATAAAATACTATACGCGCTGCTCATATTGGTTGTTTCTCTTCAGTCTTCGGATATGATGTTGATTATCCAACAGCTAAAGAGTTACTTCATGGACGTAGAAGCGTAGAAGGAAAAACGCCGTTTTATGCTTCTTAGCTTCCCTTACAACAATTGATATTCAAAGATCTCTGTGGATATCTATATTTCTCAAATACCATGGAGCATTTAGATGGAATATAATATTTTCTTCTGAAATATTGTTATACTCTGACACATTTCCACAGTTGAACCAAAATGATTTAAACTTCTGCTTATACACTGTGTGCCGAAATAAAGGAGTACATTTTTTAATTGAAAATATTTTTTTGTTTTTTGGACGATTCAATTTCTTTTTGCAGGGCTAATAACCTAACATGACTGTAAATTTGAAAGGAAAAATAATGTACAGGGTCGGACTTATAAAAAAAATTATATAACAGTGCATTTGAGCTCGTTGCAAATGAAAACTGTATTAGCTAAAATTGTACTAATTTGCTTTTTCGGTAGATAAACTATCCAAAAAACTTCAGTAAAAAGGAAATTTTCCGAAATTACCGGATTCGCGAAATACCATTTTATATTAAATAACATTTTAACAAATAACACATTTATGGCCACCATTATTGATTACCACTTCTTGAAGTCGTCTGCGCCATAAATTGATAGTCCCATTTATTGCACCCTGTTCAAAATTATTCCAAACAAACTGCATTCTTTCTTTGAGCTGCTCGATTGTTTCAAATTGTTGTCCGTCATACAAATTTTGTTCGAAAATTCCCCAAATTGAATAATCAATCCGATTTAATTCTGGGCCACATTTCTGGCTCAATATAATCCGGGAAATTTTCGCTCAAGAACATCTTTGTACTGTGGGAAGTGTGCGAGGGAGCACCATCCTGTTGGAAAGTGTAATCGTAACAAACATCTTCAGTTTCTGGTAATAGGTGCTGCAAGATTTGTCCTTGATACGTTTCTGAATTGAGTTTTACCCCAGCATCAACAAAAATCAGACGAGATTTTCCCAATATGGATACTGCAACAGAGACCATTACACCTTTCGAGAAATGACTTTTTTCAATCAAAGCATGCTCTAAAGGAATTTCTTTCTTAAATTGTACGTCAGAATATACCCTATTATTTTGAGTATTTTTAGGTGGCCGTAAATAAAAAAAATTTTCATCTGAGTACCATATTTTTCTAATGTCTTCGCGAGAGCGGAATCTTCGTAGAAGCAAATTACATCTTTTCAATCGTTTTTCTCTTACATTGACCGTAAGTCTTTGACAGTAAACTTTTTTAAATATTTTAAGATGGCAGTCTTCTTTAATGATTCCTCGAACTGACGTACGGTTGCCAGGCCAGGTTGCAAATTTCCTAAAACAACCCTTACTCTACCAATATTTTCTTGAGTTCTCCTTCGCTTCCTTCCTCTTCCACGTTTATGTTCAATAGACCCATCGGTTTCCCTTACATGTCTTAAGAACTTTCCCATCGTTCCAATATGCCAATTTTTCTCAAGAAATTCATTTACAATTTTTCTTGCACCATAATTATATTTTTCACGGAAATATTTAATTAATATTCTGTCCTCTTTGCTGTAATAAACACGAGATATGATATAGGAAATTTTAAGAACGCCCTATATAGACAAATTTTTCTTAATTCGAAATAATTAATGAATGTTGACCTCCAGAAAAGAAATTGATACAAACAACTTTGTTATAATTAGCAAGGTCAATAAACATTACATCTGATGGTTTTGCCATGCTTTGTTTATCAATAAATATAATCAATACGTTGCAAATTGAAATAATGAAATATAAAATTAACCTTCACACAAGGGCATAGACGAGGTAATTTTAGAATAAATAACAGGAATTTTTGAGACTAGGCAGAGAGGTAGTAACTCTCCCTAAGTGGCCAGTCTAAGTACGGGCGGCCCCTTTACCGTCAACAGTAATATTGTGTAGTTGTGATTTGTGATATTCCAAAACGTAAGTTTTTAACGTATAATTAATTTTTATATACTGTATTGACATGTATTTTTTTTATTTAACTGTGTGTCTCAAAGGGTAAGGAAACCCATATTTTAGGTCATATTGAGTGTACTATTTACATCTGCGCCCCTCACCTACCAATCTAGTCTAAAATTATAGGCATACACGGGAGATATCGTATGTTCGAGGATCATCTCCCTATATATTTGTTTTCTGTATTTGTGCCAGGATATTATATTGTACAGGATATCATATTCTGATTTAATTCCAAAAAGTCTCGTCCGATGTTTTATTACCTTATTATTGTACAGGATATCCACATTCCCGAGATATCATAATTAATCTACTAGATTGCCAAAGTTTGTTGATAGATTATTGACTATATTGTACAGGTTATCAAATTTCACGAGAATCCTAATTATTTTATTCGATGTCAAAGTTTGTTGATAGATTATTTATTACATTGTACAGGTTATCAAATTTCACGAGGAATCATAATTATTTTATTCGATTCCAAAATTTTGTTGATATATATGATTTACTATAGTGTACAGGGTATCGTATTTATGCTGATTTAAAAAGTCTCGTCCGATATTTTATTACCGTATTATTGTACAGGATATCCACATACCCGAGAGATCATAATGATTGCCAAAGTTTGTTGAAATATTATTTACTATATTGTACAGGGTATCCAATTTCACGAGATATCGTAATTACTTTATTCGATTTCAAAATTCTGTTGTTATATATGAGTTTCTATAGTGTATAGGATATCGTATTTATTCTGATTTAATTCCAAAAGTCCTGTTCGATATTTTGTTATCTCATATTGTATAGGATATCCAAAATTCACGAGATAGCCTAATTATTATATTTTATTCGATTTCAAAAATTTGTTGTTATGTATGACACACTACTATTTTGTAATATATACTTGTACATACTTATCCTTCCAGTTTATTTCCTTTAACAACACTCTTTACCCTCGTACCAGCAAATAGAACGGGCCGATTCGACCTGCATTCGAACTCAGGCTTGGCACATTGTATAAGCCCAAGAGGCCCCACGAAGACCTTGACCGCTCGTGCCAGGAAAACCCCTCCCTCGACGTAGGCCGCAGGGAGATTCCTGGTTATAAATTTTGTGCCGTAAGGCACTGGTGACAGCACGCTGCAATGATTTTTAGGATATTAGTATATAGTAGGGCCCTTTTTGTGGCGAGAAACCAAGACTTCAACAATCCGTTCTACAACATTCTGCAAGCAGACATATTAGTGCGACTATAAGCAATAATTAAAGGACTTGAAAAGTCAGTGAACGTTTATTACTTAACAGATGTACATCTAAAAAAGAAAGTAAAGTTAACAATAAACAAAGAAAGATCGATCTACATTTTACAGACATTATATTATTAAAGACAATTACTCACCTCATCAATATAAAAACCCATGAACATTCATATAGTATAAGAAATCATTATTTTTAAACTATTGTAAATTAGCATATGTAATTCGTTTCATTAATATTTTACATTTATTCAGTTTGTATATAATCTTTGGTTTATTCAGTAAAAATTTCTTCTTCTTATCATTTTAATACAACTTTTATCATTTCAACTAACATAGAGATCGTTCCCATAGAAAAACATTCGATATTCAACTATACAGGCGAATATGAGACATGTTGACGAGACCACTTATAGGTATATTGGAAGGACAGAGGTGTAACGCACTATTTGCATTTAAACTAAACTAAAGTTTCAAAATTTTAACAAGACGATTAAAAATACAAATAAAAATATTCGACAGGATTGTGTAGTTATGATAAAATATTAAAATAAATGAAATTATGATATCACAATGAATTGCCAATAAAAATAAAGTTTAAACATACATAAAAATATCACAATAAGTGTCACCACTAATTTGGAGTGCAACAATATATTAGATATCATAATAAATGGCGCCCAACGTGAACCACTACAACCAGAATAAAAAAAACCAGAGAAATAATACCGTTCCGATACCAATTGGGATATACCAACGACCTATTAGTGTGGGGGCAGCGGTAACGGGATACAACCCCCAAAGGAGCAAGAGAAATTCATTAAATAAAGGTCAGAAGTATTAACCCATTTATTAGATTGCTTAAAAGTGGCATTATGAACTGACTAATTTACTTATTTAGCTGAAATGTCAAACAAATTCCATGGCAATTTGAGCAGTCATGGTCTGTTTTCATAAATGTTTCATTTGTTAAAATGTTATTTACTAAAAAAATGGTATTTCGGGAATCCGGTAATTTCGGAAAATTTCCTTTTCACTGAAGTGTTCTGGATAGTTTATCTACCGAAAAAGCATATTAATACAATTTTGGTTAAGACAATTTTCATTTGCAACGACCTCAAATGTACTGTTATATAATTTTTTAATAAGTCCGACCCTGTACATTATTTTTCCTTTCAAATTTACAGTCATGTTGAGGGCATGTTAGGTTATTAGCCCTGCAAAAAGAAATAAATTGCCCAAAAACAAAAAAAATATTTTCAATTAAAAAATGTACTCCGTTATTTCGGCCCACAGTGTAGTGTAGCATTTATTATCTAATGACAGACTAGTAGTCTAGTCAACATGTGCCTTTTAGGTCTAAGTTTTTAGCTCGCCTCGGAAAATTATGATCGAGATGTCATTCGATTCGTCATCGCATTTAGAAACTTTTCGAAAAATTTGAAGCTTTGATTGCAAAAATTACAAAAGTTATAAACAATTTAGTAAAAAAAAGGGTGGTTTTGTTTTTTGCGAATATCTCAAAAAGTATTCAAAATTTTCGAAATTTGAAAAAAGATCCATAAAGAGGAAGAAATTTCCTAAAAAAAAGTCCTACCTCCCGGAACTCTAGGACCTATATTTATAATTTTTCTAGAGGGTTGAAAATACGGCCGAAAACGGCAACTCTCGCTTGCGTAAGCTCCGCCCACTTTGGACCTTTAATGAATAAATATTATTTAAACTTACTAAATATGAAAATTAAGAAATGAAAAAATTCAGGCACCTATAGGATAGATCAATGAACAATAATCCGGCGATCAAAAATTTTTATCGCGATTTTTCAATTAATTATCCATTAATTAATTAACAATTTTTTGTAGCACGAACATCAACATTGAAAGTACGATAGTTGTTAAACTATTAACCTGGGATTTTTTTCCTTTTATGGAGCTATCATACAAAGGCTATAGAAAAGATTCCCGTTGGAAAAATTAAAAAATTATTAATTTTCATTTTGTTATTAACTATTTACTTATGTTAAAAATTATCAACCTCGATTAAACATTGAAAAAAATATTTTTTTTATAATAATGCTATTGGTCCGTTTTCTTATGATCATAAGCTACTTAAAAATGATTTTTACTAATTTTTATCCCATATTGTTTAAAAAATTGTTATAAACAAATGCGTTGTTTATAAAATAATCATAATCTTTCATGGAAATTATGATTTTTAAAAAAACCGTTCCTTAAAAAAATGTTTTTATTCCTTAAAAACGCATTTGTTAATTAACTATTTTTTTTAACCACTTGTTATGAAAATTAAGGAACGATTTTTTTTTAAAAATCATTATTTATCTTGTTCTTCGATATCTGAAAAATTTTTTTTATTTTTATTCAAATTTTAATTGTTTATACAATAAACAATTTGTTATAAACAATAAAATTTATTTTTTTAATTTTTTTTAACTCTAAAAAATACCGTAAAAACAGCCCAGTATCCGTTTTTGGGAAAAAATTTATTCATTAGCTAATGTAGAATAAAAAAGATTTTAATAACTTTTGTCGTATCTGTTATAGTTAACCAGATATTTCGATGTTAAAAGCAAAAAAAAATTTTTTCCTTTAATTTTTAAAAATAATCACTAAAAATTTATTGAAATAATAAAGTTTGAGCTCTAGTTTTCTTATAAATTTGTTGAGTAAGTAATTTAGAAAAAAAAAGTTTAGAAGAATTTGTTGTATCTGCAATAGTTTATAAGTAACATTAATAATAACTAAAGAAAAACAGGCGCGAAAAGTAAGTTTAAGTATACGAGAGAACTTGAAATTAAATAAAAAATCGAAAAATCAATTTTTTCCCAAAAACAGATACTGGGCTGTTTTTACGGTATTTTTTAGAGTTAAAAAAATTTTTTTTTTGCTTATAACAAATTGTTTATTGTATAAACAATTAAAATTTGAATAAAAATAAAAAAAAATTTTCAGATATCGAAGAACAAGATAAATAATGATTTTTAAAAAAAAGTCGTTCCTTAATTTTCATAACAAGTGGTTAAAAAAAATAGTTAATTAACAAATGCGTTTTTAAGCAATAAAAAAAATTTTTTAAGGAACGGTTTTTTTTTAAAAAATCATAATTTCCATCAAAGATTATGTTATCAAAAAAAATTTTATGATTATTTTATAAACAACGCATTTGTTTATAACAATTTTTTAAACAATATGGGATAAAAATTAGTAAAAATCATTTTTAAGTAGCTTATGATCATAAGAAAACGGACCAACAGCATTATTATAAAAAAAATATTTTTTTCAATGTTTAATCCAGGTTGATAATTTTTAACATAAGTAAATAGTTAATAACAAAATGAAAATTAACAATTTTTTAATTTTTCCAACGGGAATCTTTTCTATAGCCTTTGTATGATAGCTCCATAAAAGGAAAAAAATCCCAGGTTAATAGTTTAACAACTATCGTACTTTCAATGTTGATGTTCGTGCTACAAAAAATTGTTAATTAATTAATGGATAATTAATTGAAAAATCGCGATAAAAATTTTTGATCGCCGGATTATTGTTCATTGATCTATCCTATAGGTGCCTGAATTTTTTCATTTCTTAATTTTCATATTTAGTAAGTTTAAATAATATTTATTCATTAAAGGTCCAAAGTGGGCGGAGCTTACGCAAGCGAGAGTTGCCGTTTTCGGCCGTATTTTCAACCCTCTAGAAAAATTATAAATATAGGTCCTAGAGTTCCGGGAGGTAGGACTTTTTTTTAGGAAATTTCTTCCTCTTTATGGATCTTTTTTCAAATTTCGAAAATTTTGAATACTTTTTGAGATATTCGCAAAAAACAAAACCACCCTTTTTTTTACTAAATTGTTTATAACTTTTGTAATTTTTGCAATCAAAGCTTCAAATTTTTCGAAAAGTTTCTAAATGCGATGACGAATCGAATGACACCTCGATCATAATTTTCCGAGGCGAGCTAAAAACTTAGACCTAAAAGGTACATGTTGACTAGACTATAGAGTTTCTTTCAAGAATTCGTCTATATTTGTGAATTTCAAGTTAACTTTGATCTTTTCTCCTAGAAATGTTCTTTCCCTCTTAATTTGGTGTCTATGTTAAATTCAACTTACAAAGGCGACTCATGTAAACAAACACACATGTTGATCACGCAACAAGCACTGGATTTGTTAAATTCTGCCATAAATCCACGACGGATAAACTGACCAACTGCCGTCGAGGCTATTGCTGTCGACGAAAATGCGACCAATAGAAGCCCAGAATGTTTTGTGATTAAGCGACTCTGTAAATTGAGTTTGGTATTTCACACCTAGATATTTTCTGGGCGAGTGTTTGAGAATATCGCCTATTAGAAAATAAAAATCTGGAGATTTCTTTGGATTCAGGTTCGTTCTTATTTCTTCTATATTTTTTGTGTGTAAGGAATATAATCTATGAAATTGACTGTCTCGACCCTTACTTCGTGTAATATGCTCATATTAGTGTTTTTAAATGAAACTCACCGTCTCTAGTTAATTCCACAATATAATACAAGTTATTGAAAATTCTAAAAAATTGACAATTGTTTCGATAAATCAATATCATCGTCAGATATTGATTTATCGAAACAATTGTCAATTTTTTAGAATTTTCAATAACTTGTATTATATTGTGGAATTAACTAGAGACCGTGAGTTTCATTTAAAAACACTAATATAATCTATGGTTGTCTATTTCTTCTGTTGCGTTAATATTAGTTTGTATTATTGCGATGAGTGTGAATACTTCAGTTATATGTGCTGCAAATTGTTTCTCGCTCTTTGTTTTTCATTCGGTATAAGGTGTAGTGGGGTAAAAGTAATATAGTTTTGTCATAGATCAACTTTAGAAGCCTCTGTAGGTGCCTACAAATCTTTGAACTAAATTAAAAAAAATTGGTCTTCCGTCCCAAGGACATGTGTGAGTGTCAATTTTAATCACTTTTTTAAATTTAGAAAAAAAATTGTCACTATATTCAATTTGGTACTCTTTGACAGAGGAAGCTCTGTACGTTTTAATAAGAACACTTTTTGTGATAGACTTCTGAAATGCATATCTTGAAGTAAGATATATTATAATAACAACCCTTTGATTTGGTGCTAATATAATAGTCGTTTCAAATTTGAATATATATCAACAAATAGTGTACTTTAATGGGGATATTGTAAAAGTCCATGAAAAAAGTAACAAATTGGTTTTTATTTCATATCAAAAACAATGTTATAAACTTTTTAAATTATAAAAATTGGAACATTGAGTCTTAAAAATTGAGGCATATTCTAATAGAAATAATACTAATATTATTCTTTGCAAAATGTTGTCAATAATCATTATTTCAAGTTGTAAACATGGAATGAAATGTTAAAATGAAAACATCTTGTTACCTCAAGTTCTGGCAGAATCCTCAAAATATTACATTCTTCAACTGTTCGATAGCTCAATAAAATATTTTAGAAAATGGACTGTACAATATGTGAATATAAATGATTGGTTTTAAAAATTAACTTACCAATAAACTGTTCCTCTAAGATTCCATTTCTTGCTCATTAGGAAATGGGGATAAAGTGGAAAAAGGAAAATAGAGTACTTAAGTTCTTTGTCACACGTGAGAAATCGTAACGATATCGATTGATCGATTTTGTGTCACAATTATATAAAAATCGCCCCGCTGGCAACTAAAAATGTTCAACTGAATTTTTAATGTTCGTACCTCGATTGTACTAATTACTACTACTTTTAAATCCTTTCAACAATATTCGGACAGAAAACGAAAACTTTGTTGCCAAATTAAATAACGATTTCAGGAAAACTAAATAGGCGTAAACATCAACCGTGTCTGAGTCTTCAACTTTTGGCCATACAAATTGTTCTTTTGAGAATTTGGTAAAATTAGTTATCCAGCAATCTTCATGTTTGTTCACAACTTGTCCGACAAAATGCTTGGCAGTATATTTGACCTGAACCCAAGAAGTTAATTCAATTGTAAATGGGACAATTTCAGTTACATCTAGAGGTGGATTTATTAGATCCTCTAAATTCATATCGTCGTCAGTTTCTATGTATGTTGGGGTAATTTGAGGTTCTAAACCACTCTCACTATTACATGAAAATGGTTTCTGTTGTTTTTTTGGGGATTGATTTTTTTGACGTTTCTTTGTCCATCTCATAATTTTTCATTCGTTCAATAGCTCGTTACAAAGTAATAACTCTGACCCCGAACAAACTCTCCTTCTCTTCTGTTTTTCTGGCATATTTTTTTCCTGGACTTTGGTTATGAGCAAGTTTTCAACAGAAATAGAATCTGTGGAACAATGAAAGGTTTGAAGTGATAATGGACCAGCTCTGGAAGACATTGTTGTTTCAGGTGATTATTGATTAACGGTAACAGTAGATTTGGGAAACATAGCGGTTTCGTGTGATGCTGGACGAGGGAAGTCAATATCTTTTGGGAGATCCATACTTCCGGTTTGGTGTAATAAATTTCCTTTATTATCAAGACGGTCGTTGCATCTTTGCAAAATTCCAGGTGTAAACTGCGCTTCTGGAATAACATTTTTGTCCAGTGATACTGTTCCCGCTTTTCAAAATCTGTTCTGGATAACATGAGGAGACATTTGCAACCAAGTTTCACCTAGAAGTTTTGAAAATACTTTCTTTGGTAATTTATTACCAATATGTTGGAGCTGTTATGATATTAATTTTTGATCCCACTTTGTCTTTAATGATTTCAACACTGCATGGTCGAGTGTTTGAAATAAATGGCTTGTCTGAGGAGGCAGCTTAAGGATGGTGATGTTTTCCTGTCTAGCCTTTTCAATGACCGTATGCTCCAATAGTAGGTAAAATAGTTTTTTGAAAATGATTTGCAAAAATTTCTGTCTCCATCCACCCTTTCTTACTTGTAGCATATATTCCCTGGATATTCTTTACCTTCATCGGTCATCTACTGATACCAAAAATGTAATACTTTATATATATGATTAAAGAAGGGGGTTGGCCTCCAGCGGCGTTAGCCATTAACAATATTGTATTGTTTTCTTTGACTGGAGTACTTATTGCCCGAGATGCTGCTTTATTTACAACTCCAAACACTTTAGTTCTTCGGGGATCGATGCTTAAGCTGCTTTCGTCCAAATTCCATATCCTTTCAGATTTGTCTTGCAAATTAAGGTTCTTAAAGGTTTGTTCTAAAAGATTCTTATCTAAATACTTTAACTAAAAGTCCAAAATGACTTATATGTCAATGTAACATTCCCCAATTTCCTTGTAAATTGTCTTTTTCAAAATTTGTCTTGAGTTTACGTAGAATGATATATCAATAATGTTACTATAATTTGATCAAATATTCAATTCATCAGATGCATCTACTTTCGAAATATTTTTTTTACTAAAGGCCTATTAATTCTCGAGAAATAATATATAATATGGACTGGACTCACCAAACTGGATACAGATAGACTTGTTTGTATTCTAAAAACGTTTTAGAATATCTGGAACAATTTTCTAAATGACTTATTTAGAAACTGGAACAACACTCGCACTTTACCGCTGTAATTCTCTGCGAATAATACACGCACTGGCTTTCAAAGGCAAATTGTGTTAATTTGATAATAATGCTACAAATTATTCTGATATTCTCAAATAAATTTGAGACAACTCTTATTCCGATGTTGTCTCTCGAGATATTAAAATTCAACTCTATTTAAAAAATTCTGAGACAACTCTTATTTCGATGTTGTCTCTCGCGATGTTATGAATCAACTCACTAAACTGTTTCCATAAATAACTCTCTTCTCCTTTGGTTACCAAGAATTCTTTTTAAAAAAAAATACAAATTTATGTTTTTATATACCAAGAGAGATTTTCATTATTTTTCATGAGTGCCATTTTGCCAATAGAGACATCTGTATTCTGGTTTTTCAAATCATTTTAAAATCTATCTGTCATTAAGTCTATTCCGCAGTAATGTCATATGAAATTGAAATGTCAAATTTTATTGGTATATTGAACCTTTCAAATTATTGATAATACAGTGTGTATCACTAGTATTACATCTAAATATGCATATTTTCTTTATTTCAATGTTTTCTTTAGAATTTAGATAGAGGATATGTATTAATATATATATATATATATATATATATATATATATATATATATATATATATATATATATATATATATGTATATTTAAATTCTAAAACATTCATATATGAAATAAAATTCATAAAAAGTATGAATTCAAACGAATGAATATTTTTAGGTGTTTTCAGAATTATTTCGTTGAGTATGATGACATTAAACTTTTCGCGCCAATTACATCCTGTATATAAATAAAACTGTATTGCATGTTAAGTCCTTGTTGATACTGTACTCATTAATTTTATTACTATAAGTAAAGTTCATATATCCACGATAAATTTCTTTGTCTATTGTTATAAAAATGTACCCCTCTGTTATTGACCATTTAATACGCTACAATGAAAAAATATACAATTCTATACGTCAATATATATGTTTTAGAAGCCCAAAAGACTGCTCCACAAATCGAAAGGATTATGCTTCTTTAAATAACAATTTTCACATTCTATTTACTCGACAACATATCGATCACTATCACGAAATTTAAGTAGTTTAATTCACGTTCAATGTTCTTTATATTCAGACAGGATATTCAACAAATAATCTAATATACTTAAATAAGAATACGTTATTGGTGCTTGACAGCCGAAAACACCATTTTATGGGGCTTAGTGTTTTTGACAAGAATATTTTAATACTACTCACGAGTGTTTTGGTTAGAGGTCGTCTCAGTTCTGTTCTAGTGGAACATACCTGCTATTGTTACATTAGCGATGATGGGTTCATTGCAGCTATATTACACATTTCAATGTTGAGATCTTAACCTTGTTTTTATATGTTGAATAACTAAACAAAGATAGAGTATCCAAGGAAAAGCGATAGAACGTAACAAATGATATCGTCGTTTTGTTTAAAGTTTTAATTATTCCATACATCGTTCCCATCGTATATCTCCCGTCTGACTTCTAACTCTAATTTCTCTACCAAACAGGTTTCAATTCACATTGAAATCGTTTATGCTATCATTTTGGCAGGTTAGTTAATGTTACTGACAAAAAATGATGTGCTGGAATTTTGCAATTCATCGATAAAGTTCTCTAAAAAGTAATCGGTTCCTATGGTAACACGACATTCGGCAACATTTTAGCATTTTCGAAAATATTTTCCTCGGTAACGAAATAATGTCGTTTACCACATAAAAGTTCTCCCGTATAGTCTGAAGATATTTCTTTCCAAGTAAATGCCGAATCATTAGGTTTATCCGGATCCGTGCTTCTTAGAGAAAAATGAGCAATTTTCTCAGCCATTAAATCTGTTCTTTCGCCATTCTGCAACAAAGATGTTGTAAGCTTATGCAAATATGCCTTTCTCAGTTTTCTTTCGCTCAGCAGTTTTTGATTACGATAAAATTTGCCTATAAATGCTCAGAAATGATTATTTCCTATAATGTTCCAAAGATGAGCGCCAAACCCAAATTTTTTCTAACAATTGATGAACATCAGAACTCAACTTCCTTATTACCTAAGCTTTGGATTTCGTTGTGTAACACCTCAACCAGTGCACTGTCACAGTTCGCTGTATTTATTTGTCACGCTCGCTATCTATATTGGGACATATCCAGCTCCAGTTTATTATTGTTTGTTTCATGATATTATCCCGCATATATAACAGGATTATGTTAGAATGGACATAGTATCACGATTGTGAACTTGATTGCTGTAGCAAGTGCTTATTCATACACATACAGTATCGGAAAAAATATATCTAGAGTATAGACAGAAATCTGAAAGAGTAACAAGGAACAAAGTTATTATAATACCATATAATCGAGAGAGACGGAATGCTGTCCCCTCCTGTTACCCCACTAGACTCAAAAGTGCTGTGTAAAACCGGCTGTGATCTGACCAATCAGAAATCTTCAGTATTGTCAACTTAAATTCAATTAATTTCTGTTTTTTTATTTTCGAAATCATATTTTGCTAATCCTCAAAAATACTTTAGCACACTTATTTTTTCTGAAACTTGGATCGTGGAGTATTCGCTAATGCATAGAATCGTTTCAGTCTTGTCGGTGACTTCATACAGGCAACATGGCGCGCAAATATTTGTCGGACGATGAATTACGCAGTGGCGCACCCAGAGTGATGTTATGGGGGGGGGCACACATGACTGCATGCGGATCAAAAATTGCGCCGCAGAGGAATTTTTTTCTGGTCAAGGTCATGTGTATTTCAGAATAACGATAGAATGCTATAACCATACCAAACTTGAAGTTTCTTAAGAAAGGTTTTTTTCAATAAGTGGAGAATTTCTTTAATCTGCCTCTCACGCCTCTTCCTTTGATCTCATTTCAGTTACGCAATGGCGTGTTGCCCTCAACAATGGAAGAAGCATTTTAACGACTGAAAAGGATGATGGAGATGAAAAGAATGATGAAGGAGAGATGAGTAAAAATGAGTCAAATATAAAAATATATATATTCAACTTTAATTTTATATATATATATATATATATATATATATATATATATATATATATATATTTATAAAACAAAATCAAGCCTTCTTGGTCCATTCTCCTTTAGAACTGCCATCACCTCCTTTGGGTCAACGTGGATTTCCCTATGAGCATTCAAATGTGCCAGTCCATTCAGCCTATGTTCACTGGTTGTATTCCTCAAATAGGATTTCAGTCGACGTAATGTCGAGAATGACCTTTCCGGAGAACTGGTCGATACCGGCAGAGTCGCGAATATTTTGAGTAGTATGAAAACATTTGGATATATATCTTGATTACATAAATTCAATGCATCAAGTGCATTTTTTGGTCTTTGTGGATGACTGGCTTTATTAAATTTCTGGTACCACAGACACAGTTCTGCCTCCAGAATATTTCTGCTGGCGTCCTGGATATCATGACTATAAAACTCAGCAAGGTCCAAAAATTCCTTATTTTTTGATCCAGAAGGAAAACTTTCTGCAGGTAATAATACCATGAATTTTTTAAGAAGTGACTTATGTTGGGTGAATCGATCTTCTAAGCCAGATAAAAATGAATCAACCCATGGTATGAAAACTGATTTTCGATAATAATCTATAGCACTTTCAGCGGGTACGTTAGCCCGATTGGTTTGCTTCGAGGCCAATCTTGGGATTTTGATTTCAATGTCAAACATATCGGCGATCTGTTTTGCTCATCGAAAATATTTTTGAACTGCTTTCCAGCATTGTCGCGCACTTATTTGACACTGGAGATTGTTTCTTCGGCATTATCCATCGCAAACGCAAGATCCGAGTTCTCAAGTTGGAGAATTTTAGATAAAGGAAGACTGTATCCGAGAAGCTTTTCTACAGAGAACAACGAAATGACGAACTGTGACTGCGCCAGAGCACTCAGCAAAACGAACTCACCTGAACTGGATTCCTTATCTTTCCATAAAGATATTTCCTGAAGTGCTGAATGCACGGGTTTTAACAATTGCACCATAACCATGACAGAATCATGCCTTTGAATCCATCTGGTTGGACACATCTGTTTCATCCGGTCTCTGCGAGATTCTGGAAATAATAATTGCACTTGATGTTGCAGCACTTGTTGCCTTTTAAGGGTATTGAAGAAAGTATACACTTTCTCAATAGTCCCCATACAGTTCCTGATAGGCGGTATTCCGGAAGCACTAGAAATGGCCAGATTGAGATTATGTGCTGCACAATGTACATAGAGCGCTGTTGGATGATCTTTGGCAATACAAGCTTGAGTCCCCTTTAGATGCCCACTCATATTGGATGCTCCATCATATCCCTGTCCTCTCAAATTTGAAACATCAATATTGCATAATATCAGTCCATTTATGATTGCATCAGCAAGATCTTTTCCACAAGTTGACTTAATGGGCACAAAAGTAAGGAAATTTTCACATATAGTAAATTGATTGTGGCTTGTTCCAATATTTTTAACATAACGGACACAGATTGAACATTGTTCAATGGTTGATATGTCTGTTGTTTCATCGGCTAATATAGAGAAACATTTATAACTATTCACTTCACTAGCAATTTTTCGTTTTATTATGATGTCACATGCCTCAATTATTTGGTTCTGTATGTTCCAGCTGATGTAAGTAGCATTTCGAGGACATGTTTCGAAATGTTTCTTTAAATTCACATCTCCAGAATCAATCCTAGCTCTTAACAAGGCACGAAAATTCCCCTCATTTTCTTCTGGTTCTACACTCACGTTGAACTCGCCATGGTCCCGGTGTCCCCGTAAAGGGAGTCCCTGTCTGCCACACAATATGACAGTCTTTATAATCGGGGCCAATTTCTCCTGGTTTTCTTGGATCTGGCGTGTTCTTACGGAATCAACTTGAGAATCGATTGATTGACTTTCCCCCGCCATTACTGCCAAGAAGTTGTCAGCCTTAATACTTGCAGCACGATGGTATTGGATTGTCTGGTGTTTCTGAAAACTCTCCAAAGCTTTTTTCCAATTTCGATAAGGATCACTAACAAGATGTCCAGTGATTTGACCTGAATTATGTCCAACTTCTTTTTGGGAAAAATGAAACAATATTTACAGTAAGCACCGTCTTCTGATTTCGAATATATCAGCCACTTATAATTTTCAAGCCAATCATATTGGAATTTCCTAGATTTATTTCCAAAAGTTGTACTTGGAAACTCAAATTTTTTTTGTGGTGCCGATAACCCCTGCAGTATTTTTATTTTGTCACCATCATTCAGCTGTTTGTTTTTGTTTCTGAAGGAAGAAATATCAGATTGGTCTGCAACAGTAGTAACAACCACCCCAGAGGTTGATGGCTGAGAATCAATCACAGCATCAATATTTCCACCTTCATCTGAAGTATCCTCGTTTGTCTTTTTCTTTTGAAAAAAATCCAAAAGAGTTTGAGACCTCCGTTTTCCATTCATTTTGATTTTTGATTAACGTCTAGAAAAAATAAGTCAGTAAATGAACATAGAAAATATGACCCATTAAATAGTCTACTTACATTGTTTATGGGTTATACCTTCAAAGCACCGAGATCTTAAAAACAATGCGACGCCCAACAACAATTATTCAGAAACAAAATCGGATGTGCTCATTGTGCTCATAACCATAACGTAGCAGATGATGTAATAATGCCTCATTCCCTAGCGAGGTATCGCAGTCGTAAACTGCGCAAGGGCGGAGTTAAGACAAGATAATGTACAAGTACAGTACATCCCAAAAATATTTACTTAGAAGAAAAGATTTCACGGCTCACGACAGACGACAGAACATTTATTTTCAATTCGGTTACAAACTGTGAGTACAAACTGTGAGAGAAATATTGGTTGGTCTATAGGAGTTCGGGGAGGGGGGGCTGTGCCCCGGTGCCCCCCCCCCCTGGGTGCGCCACTGGAATTACGTGAAATTCTAGAAAACAGTGACAGTGATTGTGCGTATGAGGTAAGCGAGGAAGATGAAAGTGACGTAGAAGAACAAACAGAGATTGCTAATGAGTGCGATGTGGATTACTCTGCTGAAATTGAAACAAATTTAGAGCCTGAAACATTTTACTCCTCCAAATCAGGTTTTGAGTGGCGACAAGACAAGACATGCCCACAATTTTGTAAATTCGTGTATTGGTTTCAAAAACGCAAATAAATTGGAATTATGATTTACATATTGTATTTTAGTTTGCAGATTACTTCAATAATGGAAGCATTCAAACTCTTTGTATCTGACAATGTGCTGAGCGTTATATGTGAATATACAAATATGCGAGGAAAGGTATATATGGAAAAAAAATGACGGAAATCCGAATCCAGCTCAGTGGATAGATGTAACTGTCGACGAGTTGCAAGCATTTATTGGTATCATGATTGCCAGTGGCCGAAATCGTTCAAGGAAAAGAAAAATTAGTTCGCAAGACAATAAAATCAAACATTTCTATCAGGTTAGTTAATCTGTACAATTAATTTCAAGAAACATTAAGCTCCTTTTTAAACCATGTTGGTAACATCCTTCATCAATACCAATCAATATCCTTATTAAAAGCCTCTCTTAAATCAGATGAAATATTGATTCACGTCGATTTTAGCGAAAATTTTTCATGCAAGTACGGTGAAGAAGTTCAATCATTCCATTTTGGTGGTTCAAGAGCACAGATAAGTTTACATACAGGTATTATATATATGAGAGATGGTCAAGGAAATGTAAAGCCGCGTCCCTTTTGCACCATATCAAGCTCTCTTCGTCATGATTACGTAGCCATATGGGCACATTTAAAAATTATATTTGATTGGCTTGACGAAGTAAAAACTGAGGATATTTCAAAGGTTCACTTCCTTAGAGATGGGCCAGCAACACAGTACAGAAATCGTTTTATGTTTCAAATAATATCAAAATATTCAAAACACTTTTTACCATGTATTAAATACCTCACTTGGAACTATTCTGAAGCTGTCCACGGCAAAGGTGCTGCCGACGGTGTCGGGGGTACATTGAAAAGAACCGCAGACCAAGCAGTAGCTGAGGGAAAGGACATATCAAATATTTCAGAACTCTTAGCCATTTTAAAAGTAAGATGTTCAGGAATATACCTTCAAGAGCTGACAGATGAGGCTTCACAACAAATACAAATATTATTTTCTGATCTTTCAGCTCCTGCATTTTTGGGAACTACAAATGTCCATCAGATTATATTCCGAGAAGTAGATGATCGTATATTCCTTAATAGACTTAGCTGTTTCAGCTGCTATTTAGATAAAATGCCATGCGTTCATTTTCACTTAGTAAAGGGTTATCCAAAGAATAAAGCTTCAAAATTAAAAGAACAGTATGAAACCAATGAAATAAACAATTCAGAACCTTCAACAATTGACAACAATCAGTTAGCTGAATTGACTATAAATAATATAGTACCTTCAACAATCGACAATAATCAGTTAGTTGAGTTAGCTACAAATACAGAACCTTCAACAATTGACAGAAATCAGTTAGATGAATTAACTATAAATAATATAGTACCTTCAACAACCGACAATAATCAGTTAGTTGAGTTAGCTACAAATACAGAACCTTCAACAATTGACAGAAATCAGTTAGATGAATTAACTATAAATAATATAGTACCTTCAACAACCGACAATAATCAGTTAGTTGAGTTAGCTACAAATTATATAGTACCTCCAACAACCGAGAGCAATCCTGAGTTAGATATTAATCAGTGGGTTGCTGTAGTGTATGACGAACAATGGATACCGGGAATCGTCGAAAAAAAGGAACCGTTAGGAAAAATAAAAGTTAATTTTATGAAAGTTGTGGGGCCTAACAGATTTACTTGGCCTAATAAAAAGGATACTGATGTCATCTGCGCCGATAGTATTTTATGCACAGTCAACAAGTTTCCAGAACTACTCTCATTCAACAGGAGATCAATTCATTCTTTACCCGCTGATGAGTTTGCTCGTATAACAGACCTGTTTTTAAAAATATTTTGATTTAAAAAATTGATTTTTCGCTGTAATAACTATGTATCTTTAGTTTTAAGTTTTAGTTGTCATATTAAAAGCATACCTTAGTTCTTAAATAACTTACTATTATCAAACCGTTCATAATGTCACTCCCTCATATCTCATGTCACTCCCTCATTTTGAAATTTTGAGTTTTTTTTAAAAAACAACAAAAAAAAACAACAAATCATCGTGAAATAAAAAGTTTCACTTTTAATTTAACCTATTGAATTAATCTAGGAACAAAAATATTTGATTTGAAATGATTCAACAAACTGCCAAATGGAAAATAGAAATTGTTCAATTTACAGAGATATACCCATATGTGTATTTGTAATTACTTTATATACTTTTGATTACTTACCTTTGAAAGTGGCCCAGAAAATTGTGATTTTTATGCGATGAAAAAGAGTGCCTTCATAAAAAAGTTAGAATAAATATTGGTACACAAAATATTACGAACATTTATTTTAATAACTAACAACAATTGGGAACAGAACATCAGAAATAAAACTGTTTTTGTTACATAAATATTGCGATTCAGAATTAATTATTTATTTGAATCACTGTAAAAATTAAAAGTAAAATTATTATTAGTGCAATTTATAAATTGCAAGATGTAAACACACTTTATTTTTAAGAATAAATAAACTGTTGTGTATATGTTCTTAGCGCTATAAGTATCTTTGATAAGAACACAACGTAACAGCGATGGAATGGCATTTCAATTTGACAGCTTTTTTATCCGTACCCGTCCGGATAACTTTTTTTCCGTATGCGTATGAATAAAGGCCACTTTCCATAGAACTAGACAGTGCGATATATGTCACTTTCCTATGTGGTCGTAGGAAAAACCATTATTAATCTACACTACAATGCCATTAAAGGTGCTGCGGATGTTGGAGACAAAATGACGAGGGACTACTCTTGTGTTCGAGCTACGAAACGGTGGCCTCTAAGAATATTTTTTGAAGTTATTGATATGGCAGCGCTAAATGCCTTTTTAATATTTTCCCAAAAATTTCCTAACTGGTATAATGGTAACGAGAAACGCAGACATTTTCTACAGATGCTCTCTCAACAACGTGAAAAATAGAGAAAGAAATAGTCGAAACATGCAAAAGTCTGTTATTGATGCAATTCGACTATTTCTTACTGAAAACAAAGAATATCAAGAAGATTTTCACGAAAATGCCATGCCTGTTAGCACAAGAACACGATGTCAATTTTGTCCACGAAGAGTAGATCGGAAGTCGATGATTAAATGTTCCCAGTGTGCCAAAACCGTATGCAACATGCACAGGAGGGAAGTAAAAAAGTTTTTCTGTATCGACTGCTAAGACGGTGCTCAGTGAGTTGTGGATAACGAGTTCGTAGTTCAAGAAAACTTTTTTTATATTAGCTATTTTATTTATAATAATCATTGGATGTATAAGGAAGTTCTAAAATTCTATACCACTGTTCCCTTTGATGAATGTCAGATGGAAATTTCAAAAGTGCGAAGTGGCCAAAAATATTTACTATTAACAATTTTTTACAATACAACTATGATGAATTATACCCGATATACTGATCTTAATTGGAAAAATGATATCCAGGATATCACCATAGGGCTTGACCTTGACAAACACAAGCCAGACTCACACCAACCAATGGAAGACTTATTAACCTGTCTTGGGGGGCGAGTCTCTTCGTGACGTCGAGCGTATCCCCTCTCCGAGCTATTCGAGAGGAAGTTCTAATGCTATTTCGATCTTTAAGCAGGTCATCTTTTACGCTCTCATTAAAACGTAATACCCAAGATATATTCTTTCCGATACTGTAGAACCAATTAAATTAGATACATTGTCCTTTGGCCCACTTGGAACCTGAAAAAATCATATTGGGTACTACACCTATATATTACAGAGTTGTGCAAAAGTCCGGAATAAAATTATTATCTGTTCAACTAGTAAGTTGAAAAAACGCTCAAGGCGGCTACAGACGTTCATGCATACTTGACAAGTGGACTTGTGCAAGCGTACTTGTACAAGTTTGCATCGACTCCACACGATACAAGCGTACTTGAACAGTTTTAGTAGGCAAAAATGGACGAGGACGCGCTAGCTCTTGCGATGTTCGTTATTGTGTTTAAACAAAAAGAAAAAATATTTGTTCTTAAACTGTTTATTTTGTTCCTAAACTGTTTATTTTTTTTACAACCATATCGCGGTTTGCATTTTTATCAATTTCTTTCAATTTTGTAATTAAATTTTTATATGCAGCCTCTCTCTTGTTTTTGTTATGATAGTCCTTTGATTTTACCTGCCATAAACAAGGAGATTCTTTGTAAATATTAATAAACTCCTCTAAAACCTCGCGCATACTTTTTTCATGTTCACTAGCCATTTTAATCTATCTTCTAGTAACAAACAAATAAACAAGTTAATAAACATACTAGGATCAACTTCCAGTTTCATACACACGTTCATGCATACTTGCGCAAGTCACTGGGACATGAAGAAAATTCGTACAAGTCTATGCCACTTGCACAAGTCGATATACTTGTACAAGTTTGTTCCTACACACGCTCAAGTATACTTGTACAAGTACGCTTGCACAAGTCCACTTGTCAAGTATGCATGAACGTCTGTAGCCGCCTTCAAACACGTGAATTGATTTTACGTCGGACGTATTTGTTGCCAATAATTTTTTTCTTCGACCCCTTAGCTGCAACTCTGCCCAACTTTTTTTTTTCAAATTCAAAGATATGTCGTGTGTAGGGGATCATTGAAAAGCTCGTGGCAAATGGAATCTCACCATACTCTTTTTTTCTTTTACATATGCGGTGATTGGAAAGTGAGAAAAAATTCTTTTAAAAATAAAGACTTTCGACGGCTGAATTGATGTTGTAAATGTCCTCCACCCTCTACTTGGCAGGCACCTAGGCGATGATAAAACCCATCTATGGAATTCAGAATAGCCTTAGCCAGTATGTAATTTGATTCCAATCTAATTATTTCTTTTAATCTTCAATATTAGACGGCCTATTTTGATAAACGTTGTATATCAGATACTCCCAAAGAAAGTAATCTAATGGCAATAAGTCGGGGGATCTTGGTTGCCATTCAAATGTACCACGTCGTCCAATCCAGTGTCCTGCAAACATTTCATCGATATATTCTCCGACATTAATACCAAAATACGGGGAAACGCCGTCCTTTTTAAACCATGGTGTTTCACTGTGGATATCTGGATCTACTTCGTTGGGAAACATAACAGCTAGAGCAGGTACTAATTAAAATCTTGAAAAGTCTAAGTAGAGTTCAGCTGTAAGGTTTTCCTCAAAAAAGTATGAACCTAATATTCTGTTGTTGATGATACCTATTATTCTCGTCACATCGCCTCATTATTTCTTCACAAAATTGCATACGCCTGTCATAGTCATCTTCCAAAAGCTCTTGGACAAGATGTTCCTTATATTGGTGGTATTTTTCTGTTCAAAAACCTCTCAATCGTTCGTCTAGATGCAGCATGATTTTGGGCCAATGAAACCGTTGACACATAATGTTGATCTTCTTGCGGAGAGAAGGCAATGTCCAATTTGTTATCTTCGTCTAAAACACTTCTGGTCAAGTCCTTCACTGTACCATGTTTTTCAAATTTGTCGAATATCTTGCTAACAGTGCCCTTTAAAATGTGATTTTCCGGATATTTTGCATTAACCCTACGGAGGTGGCGTCCTACTTGATGACACGAGAAGTGGTGCTTTGTCTCACTGACTTTTCGAAAGAAAAAATTCCCGAATATTTTCTTTATTATGAAAACGGATCAAAATGTACATTGAATTCCATATTGTCTTTTCTCTCTCTTAATTTGGTGGTAAAACTATTGTTACGGATTTTCCCTCTTGTTTCTCGTGACTCGCTTTCTATTCGCCGTATGTAACTTCGTATCCTGCACTATGTACTGTACTGTCTGTCTTCGCGCCGGATAGGCAACTAACTTTATATACCCTTTTGAGCCTAGAAATTGCCAGAACATTCGCATTGCCGGTACCCGTATATTCCTCACTTGTATCTCGATTTTTTCGAACTCGAAGAAAACCAGTGGCATTTCTTTACACTATTAAATAGGACACTGTCGCTAGACAAGAGCACGTACACACTAACTCAATAGTTGTTATAAAGAGTATTTATTTCAGATTCTGATGTAGGATTGTGTATTGAATGTTTCAAAATATTTCACACTAAAACTACTTATTGAGTAAATTTATTTGAAATAATAAATAGTATTAAAAAATGTAGTTGAATGAAAACAAAAAGAAAGTGACAATTTTTTTACCATTTTCCTCAAAAATGTCCTACTGTTAAGGGGTTGAATCGAACACTGAAAATTGACGTATCCTGAGAGTAAATCGAACACTCCTTTTTATCGAATTCTGGTGTAGGACAATTCTGTTGTGCACCAATGCATAGATCGAAAACGCTATTAATATATTAGCACTTTGTCAGTTTTTCAAACAGCTTTGTTTTTTGCTGATGAAATATATTTTAGTGACACCGGACAACGGAAATAATTTTATTTATTAGAGCTTATTAATTAATTTCAAAATGTTCATAAAAGCAACTAAACGACCACAACAACAAACAAAATATATAAAACAGATAACAAAAAAAATATGCAGAACAGAAAAATATGTATATTTTAGATTTAATTTATTTTTGCTTTCAGGGGGGGGGGCAGTTGCAACTCCCTGCCCTTCGCTGGCTACGCCCATGAACTATATAGCGAAAAATAATGAACATAAAACAAATAAATAATAAATGTAAGCACTATGACAGAATTTTAGTGGTTTGTAGTGCCTTCATTAATTTATGTTCCATCACAAATTCCTATTAAATAAACAACATAAAGTTAAATTGATCTCTGTAATTTTTAAAACCATTTAGCAATGATCATTCGTTCTATGGTTTCAAAAAATTACTATGCAATTAATTATTCTCTAAGTGACATGTAAAGCTAGAAAAGAATACCTTATGATTAAAGTGTTGATGTAATAAAATGGTTTTTATTATACAGGGTGTCCCGGGACTAATGGGAAAAAAGTCAGGAGCGTATAATCTGAGCCAAAATAATGTGAGTACTTCATATACATTTTTTTATGCAGGCCCTCGTTTTCAAGTTATAGGCCTCCAAAGTTTTAATTTTGAATTTGGTTTTTATTTTTTGTACTAGTTATTTGATCTTTATACAATTTACGGCAAAGCTATAATGTACGTGTATGTTTATTTCGGAGAGGTAAGCAGATTTTCAGTAATGCCTTGAAGCCAGGGACGGACTACTCGCAATGGTTAATGATCCAAAAAATTTGCAGGGATGGCACACCCTGTATGAAATTATCGAAATTGACTTCCCCACACATTAAGCTAACGAAAAGGTACTCTTGCTGGAATTCGATAAAATAAGCCGTTTGGCTAATATTTACAGTTTTATTAATGCGCTACGTACACATTTACCTAACTAACTTATTAATACGATATCCAATATTTACTTACAGTACAAAAAAAAAAAATTTGATGAAAGCAGATGTTAAACTTGTTTAATGGGAATTAAATAGGTACGCAAACCACGTAATTAGTTTTTTTTTTTTTTAGTCACGGTGGGGTTAGGGTTCAGGTGCCCTAATTGTTGCCGCTCAGCCATTGATTGGCTTATTGTGCACCCCCACTCACAGGTATTAAGCAGAGTCCCATCCTAAATTCTTAGCGAACATTGAGATACGTCGGACTATGTTTTCCTGCATTCCCTCCTGATTTGTGCCTGGAGAAATATCTAGATAGGAGGCTCGCCTTCTGCACAGGGCAAGGCAATCGAAGACCACGTGCTTTGCGGTTTCCTCTGCTTCTCCACACATCCTACAATGGGGATTTGTTATTTCAATCCCCATTTTCTGTAGGTGTGCGTTGAATATCCAGTGGCCAGTTATGAATCCTACCACTTTTCGCAGTTCTTTCCTACCCATTCTAAAAGCATTTGCTGCGTAGGAACTCGATGGTCCTTTTAGCATTCTTTTGGATTGAGCATGCCCCGTGATTCTGTTCCAGCGCTTTTGGTGTTCAAGCGACACCCAGTTGGAAACAGTTTTTCGTACGGCGCTGTATGAAAAGCCGTATGCTGGTTCTGGTCCCATGAGGGTGAGATGAGCTCCTTTCTTGGCACACTCATCAGCTCCCTCATTTCCAGCTACCCCTATGTGGCTTGGCACCCAAGTGAGAATTACTCTGTTGTCTTTTGCCAAGGTATTCAAGGTATTGTGACAGTCCCACACTATCTTCGATGTATAGCTGTGGCTTGCTAGGGCCAAAAGGGCCGCCCGACTGTCCGTGTTCACATAGATGGTCTTTTTGTTGTATTTCCTGTCTATGCATGTTCTGCCGCATTCGATTAATGCAGCTATTTCTGCCTGAAATACGGTCGTCGTTTTGCCAAGGCAAACACTTATGCTTTGCCTGGGTCTGACGCCGTAAACGCCTGCTCCTGTACCCGTTAGAGTCTTTGACCCGTCGGTGTACCAGGTGATACTGTTCAACATGCGTTGAGGTTCTCCCTGGGCCCATTCGGATCTGCCACTTAAGTTGACACGATATGGTATCTCAGTTTCCACGACCTTGGACATTCTGTCAGGTGGCATTTCGATGATGTCGCACCTCATGTTGTCGTGTATTTTAGTATGTTTCATAGCATGGTGCTTGCACCAGTTGCCATTGCACTGCATTCTGTAAGCAGCCATTTTAGCCTCCCCCTGTATATAGAGATCTAATGGTGGGATGTTTAGCAATATTTCCAATGCTGCGGTTGGGGTGCCCTTCATGGCGCCTGTAATGCTCAGACGTAATTAGTTGCTTTTAATCAAAATTACTAACACAACATTATTAAACGATTAAGAAAACCTCAAAAAACACAAGTTATAAAACATTAGACTAAAATTAATTCTTAAACAACAACAAAAACTAACGTTATTCTAATGAATGTTCAATATGAGCTCCTATCACTTCCACGCACATTCTAAGTCTACGAAGGTTGTTTCTTTGCACTTGAAAGGGCAATCCCATATTATTTCTAATAACATTGCAGTGTAACACAATTCTGTCTAATAAATCTTGCCTTGTTTCCACAGGTGTTGCGTATACCTTACTTCTGAGATAACCCCAGAGAAAGAAATCCATAGGATTAACGTCTCCTGATCGCGGTGGCCATTGAAAAGGGCCTCCACGACCAATCCATCTATTAGGAAACCTTGTGTGTAAATGCTGTCGTACATCTAAACTGAAATGAGGAGGGGCCCCATCATGCATGAACCATAAATTCCTACGAGTTTGTACTAGCACATCATCAAACAGGTTCCTTAACTCATTTTGCAAAAACTCCAAATATCTCTGACCCGTCAAAGTACCGTCAATAAAGTATGGCCCTATCAAATGATTGCCAACTATTCCTGACCAAACATTAACCATGAATCTATGCTGGTTCCTAGTTTGGATAATGCCATGTGGTTTCACATCATCCCATAAATACATATCATGAGAATTAATGACTCCATCGTAATGATTCGTCCGTAAAGAGAACGTTACTAATAATTGTATTGTCTGCTTGTTGTCGCAGAAACCACTGGCTATACTCAATTTGTGCAGATTAATCAGCGATTGTCATACTGTGTACTTTTTTCATGTGAAAAGGATATAACAGCTATTCTTTTAGGACGCGATGAACAACTGATTTCGAGACGTTATGTTCTTTTGATAATTTTCGTAAATTCGTTGATGGTTCATTATCAACTATATTTAACAAATCTTGTTCAACTGCCACAGTACGTACGCTTCGTACTGGACCTTATCCACCATTTTTTTGGCAAACAACTTCCTAAAATTTAAAATTTTGTTTTGTATACATGTAAAATTACATTTACTTATTCATACCTGTTTCTCGTAACCTGAGATCAATACGCTCAAACATTCGTCTGTCTGGCAATGCTTTGTTTGCAAAATGTTCTGCATAAAGTCTTCTGGCCTCTAAACAGTTTCGAGAAGCCAGTCCATACATTAAATGCATATCTGCGTACTCAATAAAAGTGAATTCTGCCATTGTAACTGTTAAATTAAGGTAAACATATATATTTTTAATGACCGTTAATACTCAATATTTCTTATATTTTCATGGGTTTCGGTCAGAAATAAAATCAATTGCTTATAATGGTAACGTTTCGGTCTATTTTATTTAAACCATTTTCAAACCCTTTTATTGATTTGCCTCCGTAGAGGCTTGTCTACTACTGTCAACTACTAACAGTAGTAGACAAGCCTCTACAGAGGCAAAATCAATAAAAGGGTTTGAAAATGGTTTAAATAAAATAGATCGAAACGTTACCATTATAAGCAATTGATTTTATTTCTGACCGAAACCCATGAAAATATAAGAAATATTGTTAAATTAAGGACTTATGAATTATTGACAAGTACTGACTACGAACTATTCTACACAACGATTGACAACTAATCCTATGGTTACTTGATAAACGGTAAAAACACTTTTAAAAAGTTTTTACCAACTTTCAAATTAATAAGTCGTTAATGTTTTTTATCTTCTGCTATCGTTAAATTATTTTTTTTGTAGTACTGTAGGTAAATCTTGGACATCGTATTAATAAGTTAGTTATTGATACGTAGTGCATTAATAAAACTGTGAATATTAGCCAAACGGTTTATTTGATCGAATTCCAACAGGAGTACCTTTTCGTTAGATTAAAGTGTGGGGAAGTCAATATCGATAATTTCATATAGGGTGTGCCATCCCTGCAAAATTTTTGGATCACTAACCATTGCGAGTAGTCCGTCCCTGGCTTCGAGGCATCACTGTAAATCTGTTTACCTTTCCAAAATAAACATACACGTACATTATAGCTTTGCCGTAAATTTCATGAAGATCAAATAACTAGTACAAAAAATAAAAACCAAATTCAAAATTAAAACTTTGGAGGCCAATAACTCGAAAACGAGGGCCTGCATTGGAAAAATTTATATGAAGTACTAACATTATTTTGGCTCAGATTATACGCTTCTGACTTTTTTTCCCATTAGTCCCGAGACGACCTGTATGTGATTGTTTTTATCATTTGTGGATTTTGTGTCTTTTGATTTTAAATTATTAAACACTTGTAGAAGGAATTCTTGTCTTTATATTTACTTATGATGAACATACCTCATTGAAATTAAACATATCAAATGCTGAATGAGTGGCGAGTTCTAAATAATACGATCAAATGTACTTATGAATATATATTTTAAATAAAAATGAACTTAAGATGCGCAAACTAAGAGCTTTATTTGTTCCCAGACAAGATGGCCGACCTGTCAAAGCCATGTGACCTTTAATGGTGTATGCAATAACATATAGGTTATAAAAATTGAATAGATGAGGCTTTTACTTGATGAAGATCCATACTGAACGATGAAATAAAACAATTTAACTGTTAACGTTTGTTCAAATATAATGAAGTTTTAAACAGTTAAATTGTTTTATTTCATATAGGTTATAATAATATAAACACGAATGATATTGACGGAATACAATCAAGATTATTGGAAATTCAAGAATAAAAAATCGTACACATTTCATTAAAATTTTGTAATATACTGTTTAGAAAGTATTTCATTATTGTGCTATTCACATCAGAGTAATTGATTCTCAATATCATTCGATGCTCTCAATACAACGTACGAAAGGCGTTTATTTGTTTACTCTTTTCATGACGTCACGATCATAACAAATATCATTTTCGGCTGTTTAAATCTATGATTTAAAATTATTTTTTTAAACTAAATTTCTAGAGCCGTTGCCCCCTTTTATAAATTTACATTGATATATTTGGGTACATTTGGACAAATATTTTATGAATTAAACCTATTGTTGTGATACAATTTCTTAAAGATGAAAAGAAAAAGATATTATAACCTTCTTGAATACAACCAAACAGATAAAGTACATTGAATGTGAACAATAATTTTGTTGATAGGTGTGTCGATATGTCGAATTGTGATAGTATGTTTTAAAACAATTTGATAGGAATCAATATCGTCATATATACTACATTTTTTATTACGACTACTTGTTTTCGTAACGATAAACAGCAATCGGTATTCAGGTATAAAATATCGACACTAATCTCGATATATTTTTAAATTAATATTAAAACCGTGTTTGTATACATATGCACGCACGTAAAAGTTATAGTTATACTTCTTTGGTGCTCTCACTATTCAATTATACAGTGTTATTGAAAAGTCCCCTCCCCCTCGTATCTTTTGAACGGCTACACTTACATTAATAAAATTTGGAGGGTGAAAATAAAGTGTTGTAAACTTCTCTACGAATGGTAACAGGTGACGTAATAGTAATAGATGACGTCACAGTGCCACTCTGGCCAATAATTTTAAATAGGGCTTTATGGCTAGTGGTATCTCGTTTGACAGGCATTGACATTGGCTACATAGCCATAATAATTTTGTTTGGGTTTAAATTAATTTTGACGGATAAATTGAATAAATACCAAAATTATTTTTTTAAATTTAATTAATCAAATATCAACAATGGATTCTTATAGCAAGTGTTCGAAATGTGCTCCGTCTACTTCCTGGCAGTAATACATCGGCCGGCGAGGTCCTATAGAATGGCCACTTCGGTCACCAGATCTGACACCATTAGATTTTTTTCTATGGGGGTACTTGAAATCCAAGGTGTATACTACGGCACCATATAGCATTGGCGTTTTGAAAGAAAGAATTACTGAATAATGCAATGGTATTTCAGCTGACACATTCGAACGAGTACGACAAGAGTTTACTAATAGGATGTATTACTGTCAGGAAGTAGACGGAGCACATTTCGAACACTTGCTATAAGAATCCATTGTTGATATTTGATTAATTAAATTTAAAAAAATAATTTCAATAATTTTGGTATTTATTTAATTTATCCGTCAAAATTAATTTAAACCCAAACAAAATTAATATGGCTATGTAGCCAATGTCAATGCCTTTCAAACGAAATATCACTTGCCATAAGGCTCTATTTAAAATTATTGGCCAGAGTGGCACTGTGACGTCATCTATTACTATTACATCACCTGTTACCATTCGTAGAGAAGTTTACAACACTTTATTTTCACCCTCCAAATGTTATTAATGTAAGTGTAGCCGTTCAAAATATACGCGGGGGGAGGGGACTTTTGAATACCACTGTATATAGTACAGTACAAGTTTTTAGTACAAACAAATGTATAATGTAAATAAATAAAAAAAATACCTCAAATTGATAAATGTACTCAAAAAAGTTTCTAATTGAAACCACTTTTGTCACAATAAATTATCATTCACCACCGTGTATAACGTAAAATCTCACACATGCATATTTATGTATGAATTTTATTTTTACCTTTACTGACAAAAACGTATTATAGATTCATAAATATTTGAAAAAATTTCTTTTTGGGACATTGAAATGAAATAATCCTAATACGGCCAACTTTTTTGAATGGACCAATTCTGTCCCAATTTTCTTGATTTCATCATCGAAACATTGCAAATACATAATTATTTAAAGCACTTACCTTAAAACAAATAGAACAATTTTCGTTTTCTCTCCTGTCGAATTGCTCATTCATTTTACATCTATTTTCTAGATATAAAATTCCTGACGCTTGTTACCTTGATCACCAAACATGATACTGGTTTTTATCCGACATGAGTAAATGTTCTCGTGTTCATTTTTCAGTCGATATTGATACACTGTACAGTTTTTTTAGAATGCTCGATATACTACGATCTACAATAGTTCAATACAGTTTTATAATAATCCTTTACTTTTCCTAGCTTGGTCACCTTACTTGGATAAACAGTGATGTTAATTTGTATGAGATTTCCTGGTTTGTTGCTCAATCTATCCATTTTATTATTAACAATGAAAGCCTTCAATATTAATTTCTCCTAACTAAATGTTTCAGTTTCCTATTGTGTGGACCATATTTAGTCTATAATAGCTACACAAATAATTTAGTTAAGTTATGTACAAATTCTCTTCCAGGAGTGAGTTAAACAGCTTGGATTCAACTTTCGATTAGGCTATAATAGGTCCTCTATTTAAATGATTCCTACTTTCACATTGTGACTCATTCCTTACTGGTGTATTAGGTCTGTAGTGATTGTCAAACCTTTCTACCATAATCTTTATGCTCTTCTGGTTTGACTTTCAATTATTGAAATGAAACTTTTTATGGGACACTATAGAAGTTTTGGCATAACAAATTTGTTAAACTCCTTTTCCTTTTCTAGCTATTATTTACTTAAGCAGAGTTAGAGAGGCGGAAAAAGTATAAATCTAGAAGAGCAACAAGGAACGCAATTATATTATAATACCACAATCAAGAGAGACGCAATTCTGTTCTCCCCTCCTGTTACCCGACTCAACTCTTCAATTGACTTACGTCACTATGCCAGAGCATCATAGAAATCACGCTGGACATTGTGTAGTCGGCGAATCATTATGTGCCAGCCGTAGTTGCGAAAACATATAAAAATTAGATTAAAGTTTGTGCCAAACAGGTGGTTTGTTTGAACATTTAATAAAACAATTTCTTAAAAAGAATATTTGCTTTTGTTTGTCTTTTTTTGAAAATAGTTTTTTATAGTCTATCCGAAAAAGTATTGTTTTTCTTTTGGAAATAATTTTTTTTGTTTTAATTTTCTTAAAAGTATTATCGTTTTATTTTGTTGATGTTTAAGAATTCTCTTTATACGCTCATTGACAATTTTTGCGTAACGTAAACCTCTAACGCTGTTTTTCTTCCGACGCATACATTTTTTGGGAGTAACTGTGAAGATTTTTATAACTCCTGCAGTCTTTTATAGATTTCCTCGCATCAGTTTTTCCTTTTTTGGATGTCATGTCACCAAATTGTAGCTCCATACCGTTTCTCCTGACTATCACTAGTGACTCTGTTATTAACAACTTCCCTGTAGTTTTTCTTGCCCTCTGCTGTATGATTTTTAGTATTTCTAACTGTTATTTATCTTGATCCTTCTTCCTGAGATACACACATTTAACATTCACATGTTTTTGTTATGTAATTAAAACCATAGATTTTACAAAACTATTGAAAGTTGCGATAATAGGTACAGTAATACATTCAAGTAGGACATGAAGAAGTGTCTATGAACATAATGTGATGAATGATTTTTTATAATTTATGGAAATCAATTTGAGTACTATAAGAGAACATGCAAATTAAACTACTTCATTAAATGTTACTCCGTTGTCGATATTTTGTACATGGAAATCGAATCCTTCGTTTCATTCAAATTCAAAATATTATGTAAAGTGAATATAATTTACAAGATTTATAAAAAACACCCACAATACCTACCTTTGAAGGATATTAACACGATTCAAGTAAGTCTTAAAACACCAACTCCAAAACTTAAACGTTTATTTCACACCACTATTATTTCCGCTAATGCTGAATTTCAAATTCCATGTAATACTTTTGCATGCATTAGGTTGTAAGCTTTTGATGCAATGCTAAAACCGCCAAATATACTTAAAAATGGAAAGCGAAGGCTACTTAAAATAGTCAAAAGTTTAATTTCAGAAGAAGCCAGATTGAATTTGAATAGAATATTCCGTAATATAATAGTATTTTATCAAAAGTTTGAGCAATAACTGGTTCTAATATCATCCAATTAAGTTATGATTATCATTAGTTTGATACTGTATTTTATCTACGACTGTTTTTCATTACTATCCTCAAGTTTTTCATTTTGAAATATATATTTTATGTTTGTTATTTTCATTGATCAACTTGAACAGTTTACATTAATAATTAAATTGCATGTTGGCACATAAATGTCTAAATATCAATTTCAGTATACAACAGTCATAGATAAAGAAATGTACAAAATTTTGGAGAGGTAGTATAAAGGTAAAGTTAGCTAAAATTTTATTTGTAGTGGTAATTAACATTGGTTTAGAATATACTAACTTTGGTATGCCAATGGCATCTAACATCCTCTATTTTTTTAAACCGGCTTAGATTAGGATATATTTGAAATAGTCCCTATTATTCACAACACCTAAGCCAACGAAAACTATTATGAGTACTGGCCATGAGTATTTGTAAAAATGTTTTTGGTTTGCGATTATACTCTTTTTGTATTATTTAAAAAGTTTAAAACTAAACTTGTTCTTTTCAGGCAAACTTCGATATATGAAAAACAAAGCTGAAATAATCACGTGTTTGTTTCTATTTTGTCTTTGTTCTCATTAATATTTATTATTAGAATATTTGCAGTTTCTGAAACGTCATATATTGAGATATTACATGACTTCGTACGTCGATATAGTATGTACAAAAAGTACGAGGAGTAATAAACCCTAATTAAGTATGCAAAACCTTTACAGGGAGCACCATGAAATTTTTGATAAATCTCTTACTTTAAATTACATTTGTAGCAAAGTTTAGGGTTTATTCATTGTTAAAGGATTAGCAGATAAGCAATAACGCAATGCAGTGGTGTGTATTTTGGGAAAAAAATACGTTTTAAATTATAATATAATAAAAAATTAAAAGAAATAATTATTGGAATACATTTATTACTTACATTTTATTCTATATCCGACTCGGAAGAGGAAGAATCGTTCTTGACATTAATAATAATAGGGTCATCACAAATATTGTCAATTTTCCACATATTTGCCTCTACTTTGATAACATGCTCGATACAGTTTGTCCAATTTTCCTTACTCACATGACTTACAGCACTCTCAAACAATTTCACAACATCGTTTATTTTAAAAGTAGTATTTTTTTTCCAACTTCCCCCTTTACCTGAGCCCATATTAATTCTATGGGATTAAGTTCACAATGATAAGGGGGAAGTCGAAGAACTGATATACCACGAGAAGAAGCCATTTCTTCTACAATGTAGGTTTTGTATTTATTCTTGTTCATTTTTGCAATTCTCTAAAGTTCTTTCCTTAGTGGATCTTTTGGAAACTTAATATTTTTCGAAATAAGCCACTCCAAAAGCTCTGCTTTACGCCAACGACTTGTGGGCAATGCTTCTCGTAACCGTGAATGGTAACTTGCGTTGTCCATAACAATAACAGCCCCTTTTGGAATCAGATCCAACATTTGAACCAACCATTCATCGAAGACATCCCCATTCATATCTTCGTGATAGTCCCCCGTGCGTTTTGAAATAAAAGTTAATAATCCACCATCAACAAAACCTTCAGAACTTCCAACATGGACAATGATAAGTCTTTTTCCTTTTCCAGATGGTGGCTGCAAACCTAACGACAAACCTTCCACGAATGCCTGCCTTCCGCTTTTAATGTTTTCATCTTGCCAAGATTTGGAAACTGTATATCCAGCATTTATCCATGTTTCGTCTAAGTAGAAGATTTTCAAATTTTGTTCTCTGGCATGTCGAATGCTTCTTAAATAGTCTCTTCTCCAAAAAACTATTTCCGGTTTATCCATCAAGAGAGATTTTCTATTATGTTTTGTATATCTGAAACCCACATCTTTCAAAAGTTTGCATAATGTCATTCTGGAGAATTTTGGATAGTCCGTATCTTCTTGCACTGATGTCATAATTTTGTGAAGTGTGGGAATTTCCTTTCGTAAGTAAAATCCATGGACTTTACGCCTTAGTCTTTGTTGTAATGACTCATCGATCTCAATTGGTTTTCGGCCTGAAGGAGTTTTAGGGGGTTGAAGAGTTCCATTCTTGCTTTCTTTTAGTAATCTATAAATTGTTGATTTAGCAACACACAACATAGCAGCCGTTAATTCCACAATATCATCAACACTTGCACTTGGATCCTTGTTTTTCAATGATATATAACAATTCAATATCAGAGTTTTTTCATTTAAAGATAATGGACCTGTTTTTGGTCGTTTAGATGGTCCTTGGCTTATCGACATTGTTTGGTACTTGCACAATTAACATTCAACAAATGTTTTAAATATATTCCAACTGTTTACAATATTATGACAACCATACAACTTCATACAACTTTACTCAAAGAACTAATACTAAGTACTGATTTAATGTACCTACTTTCTTTTAAAATAATATTCCCGATAATGTTTCTAAGAAAACTGGGTTGTTTGGAAAATCCCTCTCAATAATCGAATAATCTGTAAATAGGTGTAATCGTATTAAGCCGATTACAGTAGGCCACTTGCCATTTAAAATTTCTGAGAAAAATTCCCCAAACACTACATATAGGAGTAATACAAATAAAAAATATTATAAATTAACGGGCATATCCGAACTCTGCCACAAAATAAAATTTTACCTGACTTGTATCAATTTGAGGATTACTGAAATATTCGAACTGAGCCACAACCATTTAGTTTAATCCTATTAGAGTCATTAGGGTTTATAATAGATAAAATCGGAGGCCCATAGAATTATGTATATTTTTGAAAGGTTTCAAAGATTTCTTGAATTAAATATTTTGAAGAAATCTTGATTGTTTTGATCGATATTTAGGGGATTAGGGGAAGGATGTTGATGCACTTACACTATTGCCTAAAAATCAGGAAGAAGTATTTAATAGTGTTCGTGAATTACAATTACGAACGAACCGAGAAGAGGAATTTCTATTAACAGCAGACCAGGTATTTAAAATTATTGTTTTCTCCTGTTTTTCCAACCTTAATTTTTTATGTAATTCGGATTGTATTTTGATGGATGGGACTTTTAAATACTGTTCAACTTTTTTTTACCAAATGTTTACCATTCATGGTTTTAAAAACGGCTATTACGTACTTCTTGTTTTATGTTTGCTGTCGGACAAATCAAGTCAAACATATTCAAATTTGTTTTTAATTTTAAGACAAAAATGTAAAGAAGTAGGCTTAAATTTTCAACCTAAAGAAGTCGTAGTAGATTTTGAACTAAGCATTCATAACGCTATATATGAATGTTTTGGCAGAGATCAAATTCTTTTTGGTTGTAAATTTCATCTCTGTCAAGCTTGGTTTCGTAAGATTCAGGAGTTTCATTTGGTACAAGAGTACGGACAGAAAGGTTCTGTAATTGGCGAATACTTAAAAGTACATTTCGGTATTATGTATCTTAGTCCTGAGGAAGTTGTAGAATGTTTTTATAATGAACTACATTTTTTGCTTCCGAATGACCTCTACCTCTATCACTTTTTTTATTAAAATTAGTACATCCCGTTACCTCTGACCTAAATCGTATATTCTTTAGCATAGCTGCAACTCATTCGTTCAATACAAAATAAATCTTACGGTATACCCTCTTAAAATATATTTTGGTACGTCTATGAAATCTACTTAAATGAATGATTTATTACTCCTTGTCCTTTCTATATAGACTATAGGCGTCAAAAATAGTCACAATTTTGAAAAAAAAATGTATGCCAAGATTCTCTAATTCTTGTGTTGGGCAATCACCAAGTTAGTCAGATGTACTGCCGTTAATTCTGCCGTCAGCAAGGTTTATAATTACTGACTCAATATTTTGTTCAATCCTGTTGTTTGCGTTCATACTACATGTTTTATGCATTTCTTCCAGTCTTTATCAATTATCTATTGTTGGATTTCCGCTTTTCTTCATGACGTTTTCGATAATAGCTATAAATGGTACATTATCCATAACGACAACAGATCCAGGTTTCAAAGGTGGAATGATAAATTCAAACCACTTGTCAAACACTTCCGCATTCATCTCCTCCTGGTCATTGCCAGTTTTTTCCGGTGTCATAACAGTTCATCGTTTCTTTTCCAGACGACTGTTTTAACCCAGATGATAAGCCTTCAGTAAAGGCTCATCGTTGTAATATTTTCATCGTGGCATACTTTTTTAACCGTATGTCTTTGATTAACTCACGTCTCATTCATGTAGTAAATTTTTTGTTAAGCTTTCCAAGTTTCTATGTCATGTAAAATTTTCCTCCAAAGTTTTTTTACTAATTTCATGGTGCCTAACAGCTTTCATACCTTTTTACAAAATGGGTAGCTAATTTCTGTGAAAACTTATGTGTATGTCGTTTTAGACATCTTCGTTAAATGGCTTTTGCGTCCCCTGCTGATTATTGGTGAATTTCGCTTTTCCTACAGATATATGATGTCGCTACACCTGCTTAACCATAGCGTACGTCAAGTAACTCGTTGTTTTTGATGTTTGGTTTGTTTGAGATGACGATGATCCCTTTCAAGTCAGTGAAATTCGCGATATGCAATTAATTTTTCAATTATTGTGATGTCTTCCATTTTTTGAACATCTTGAATCGTATATATTACTCGTACTTAATTCACTAACACTTATTAAATTTCTAAATAAAAAAATAATATAATGGAGCACTTCCTCCAAATTATTTTTCGTTGATACTTTTTAATAAGTGTCTCAATTATTAATGAAATAGGAGAGTGTGTATCGTAAACCAAAAAAAAATTAAAAGTTCTGTCTTTATACTGTATGTATTTAAAGCCTTGAAATATATATGGTGTACTCTCTATTAACCAAATCAATCAACAATTATTCTTTTTAAACTTTTGGCTTTAACTCCCTATATCTTTTAAATGTTAGCATGAGCATGATATTTAATTTGCAAACACATTAATTAGGAACATGGTTAAGTATGTTTAAATCAAAATTTAGCGTTATTTATTTTTGTTTTTAAATTTTAATATTTTTGTGTAGAACAATTGGACCGGATCGAGGATGGAATGGATCAAATTAACACCGATATGCGAGAAGCCGAAAAGAACTTAACTGGAATGGAAAAATGTTGTGGACTATGCGTATTACCGTGTCAAAAGTAAGTGAATTTCGATTATAATATGAATTCTGCAGAAATTTTCTTAATGGATCCTTTATGCTAATTGGTATATGCATTGGTTTTCCAATTTTTTGAGTTAGGTTAGGTTTATAACGAGTGGGTCAATGAGGCCCTCCACTGCGACTCGCGAGAGTCTATTGTGGCTCATACCTATTCAAATTTCACCAAACAAATTCAGCTTCTTGACGAAGCCGATTAATTTGTTCAGTGAATGATATTTCAGGACCGAGGGCAAGAGAGTGGCCCTGCCAAACTTCAGATACCTGATTTGCGCCGCGGCGGGGCAGGCACAAATTATATGCTCTGCTGTTTCATCATCTTCCAAACAAAGACGGTAAATCGGATCGTCCGATAGTCCAAGTTTCAGCATATGATGATTCAAACGACAGTGGCCTGTTAGGCACCGTAGATCGTGTCTATTATAGCCTAACATTTGTTTGGATACATTATTCGAAGGATGTATGAAGGCCTTTGAATGAACCAATCCTGGTATATTATGCCAGAAGTCTAAAATTCTTCTTGCAGTCCAAGTATTTAGTGTTTGTTTGACAACACTTGTTGCGATGCCAATTGTAGGCTCTGGTCCGATAAAGTCATGAGCGGCACCCTCTCTTGCAAGAGAGTCAGCCTTCTCATTACCATCCATACCAGAGTGGCCAGGGATCCAAACCAGCGATACCCTGTTGCATTCTCCTATTGAGGCGAGTCTTTTTTGGCAGTCTAGAACCAATTTCGACGTTAAACGGTACGAGCTAAGTGCTTTCAAGGCCGCTTGGCTGTCCGTGAAAATTTTTATTGATCTGTGTGTCAGGTTGGATTGCCCCAAACTCTCCACACATGAAGCAATGGCATAAATTTCCGCCTGAAATACGGTTGCATAGGACCCCAGAGATGTTGAGATTTCTGTCCTAGGTCTTCGACCGTATACACCCGCACCAGAGCCTGAGGGTGTCTTTGATCCATCAGTGTACCAACAGATGTCTGCTCTTGAGAGTTCATCCTTGCGGAGGACCCATTCATCTCTATTTGGAAATAGGACGGTATAAGGCAGATTATAGTTTACTGTTGGGGGCATTATATCAGAGGTCATTCCCAGAATACTATGACTTTCGGTGGCCGCTAGCATTCTACTTTGCTCTGTATAAGCCTGTTTCGTGCATTTAGAAATATGCACAATTCTATATGTTGTCCATCTGGCCTCCTTTTCCAGAAGTATGTGGAGAGGAGGAAGGTCCAGGAGGACTTCCATGGCTGCTGATGGTGTGGTGCTGATAGCACCAGTTATAGCCAAACTAGCCCGTCTCTGTATGCCAGAGAGCTTTGCTTGGGCCGTTTTCTGTAAAGATTTTGACCACCAAGCAATGGCTCCGTATGTGATCATTGGTCTAACAATCATCACATATATCCAATGGATTTGTTTGGGACCCAAGCCCCAAGATTTTTCGCAGATCCTGCGACATGTCCACAAGGAAAGTCTGGCCTTATGGATCACTTTTTCCAAGTGAGCGTTCCAAGTAAGTTTTTTATCTAGGATGATCCCCAAATATTTTACTTCCGCTGCAAATGGAATAACCTCACCATTATAGGAAAGTGGCGGAAGGTCCGCCAAATTCCTTCTCCTGGTGAAGGGAACTATTACAGTTTTACCAGGGTTAACAGATATCTGTTCCCTCTGGCACCAACTGTAGACATCGTCCAAAGTCCTTTGGAGGGTATTATGTGCAACCCGTCCTGACTTGGTTCTTGCCAAAATGACAAGGTCGTCTGCATACGCTTGCAGTTCTACCCCTCTACCCACGAGAGTACCAAGCAGGTCATCCATCAGGAGTGCCCACAAAAGGGGAGATAAAACTCCACCCTGCGGGCAGCCCCTGGAAACCTTAAAGCTGATGGCCTCGTCTTGAATAGATGTAGTGGCTGTTCTATTAGTGAGCATGGCATATATCCAGCCGGTAATCGTTGGTTTAATGCCCTTTTCAGTCAAAGCTGAACCAATGGAAGCTGGTAGTGCATTGTCGAATGCTCCTTCGATGTCGAGAAAAATGGCCACCGCAATCTCCTTATTGTTAAGGGATTGTGTGATTTTCTCAACAAGGTTATGTAATGCTAAATCTGTTGATTTTCCTGTTTGATAAGCGTACTGGTGGATGCTCAGAGGGGAGCTGTATAAAGCTACCTGCCTGATATGGCAGTCCAGTACTCTTTCAAGTCCTTTAAGCAGGAAAGATGTTAGGCTAATTGGTCTGACAGATTTAGGATGTGGGTCTGTGCGGCCCACTTTCGGTATATATACTACCCTAGCCGCCAACCAACTGGGTGGTATATAATTCCACGCCAGACTAGCTCTATACAATTTAATGAGGATGGGTATAAGTAATTCCAGTCCGTTTTGTAGCAGAACTGGAAAGATGCCATCCTCACCGGGACATTTGAAGGGCTGAAATGATTTTATTGCCCATTCAATCGCCGGTGCTGTGATAACGTTCTTGGCGACCTCCCAATCATTCTTTTTGGGCCGCCTTGCGCCCTCAAAGTGGGGAGGTCGGTTGTTATCCAGAGTCAAACTTCCGGGAAAGTGGTTTTTAATCAAAAGCTCTAACGTTTCTTTTCTAGAGGTCGTAAAAGTGCCATCTGGTCGTTTCATCGACCCTATCTCGGTAATCGGCTCTTTAGAGAGAATCTTGTGTATTCTAGTACTGCGAGGTATGTCGGATATACTCTCACAGAACTTCTTCCAAGACTCCCGTTTCGCCTTTCTAATTTCTTTGTTATAAGTTGTTAGAGCAGTTCTATAAGGTTCCCAGTTGCCTGACTCTTTAGATCGATTGAATAGTCGTCGAACTTCTTTTCTTCGCTTATCTAGGCTTTTGTTCCACCAAGTAGAGTTGCGATTGTCTCTTTTTGTCTTGAGTGGACAGTTTTCATGATAGGAGGAGATCACTGCTTCCCGAAGCTTGTCTGCCGCAGTATCTATCCCATCACAACTGTTTATTGTAGTGAAGCCTTCCTCAATGTACCGTTGGAGGGAATTTCTGTATCCACTCCAGTCAGTAGCTTTTGAGTCGCGATATTCCACTACTGGCCGTGGACCTATTTCAATGTTGAATTGAATGTGTCTGTGATCTGAACACGAAGGCTCAGTAGATACTGCCCAATGCCGTATCTTATTGCTCAAAAAGTTTGAGCTGATTGTTAAATCTAACACCTCTGATCTATTTCTAGTTACAAAAGTTGGTTCGGAGCCCTTATTAATAACAGATAGCCCTTCCCCTAGTATATAATCAAAAAGTAACTCACCTCTTTGATTTATATCCGTGCTACCCCACGATGTATGGTGTGAATTGGCGTCACAGCCCATGACTAACTGGAGTCTGTTCTTCTTGCTATAGTCGACTAGCCGACATATAGCGAGAGGAGGTACAGTATCCGTGTCCCCTGGGAAGTATGCTGAGCAGGCGACTATGTTAGTCATACCATTCTTCTCCGGTAGGGACACTTGGATGGCTACTACATCAGGAGTGCAAAAGCCTGTAAGCAAAAAATAATTAATATTTTTCCTAATGAGGAGACAAGCCCTGGGTTTCACCTTAGGACAGACTACTACCTCACCAGGAATATTTCTGAGACCAGTTACTCGGTCTGTGTTTCCTGTCCATGGTTCTTGCAGGAAGGCAAGGTCGATTGATTCGTCTTTGAACCTTTTGCCAAGAATGTATGAAGCGGCCTTGGCATGCTGTAAGTTTACCTGTAAACAGTTGAAAGTGACGAATACAGGTAGCCGCAGGCAAACTTGTGTCTCCTCAGATCCCTAGGGGAGATCACACGGTGGGTCAATTGAGGCGCCACCATCTGATCCTCCCAGGGGTGAGTCTGTAGTTGGTGCCATTGACGAGGCTTGGTCACCTTTCGCCACGGCAGATCCAGCTGATTGCTTTGGTCCTTTAGTCGAGGCCGTACTGGTCTTCGATTTCAGGACAGCAGGTCCAGTTCCTTTCTCCCGTTCCGTTGAAGAGACGTTACCCGTCTTCTTTTTGGGGAAGCCAGCTCTCCCTTTGGGATGGCTAGTGCCCCGGCTACGTGCCGGCGGTACACTCCCCCTGTTCTTGTGAGGAGGGTCGGTCCTCCTCACTGTAACAGGAGGTTTTCCACTCGGCCCCGGGCCGCGGCTTTTCTCGGATCTCTTCGAGGGACCCGGTTTTGATGCCAGTTGGGAGGGCCGGGCTTTGGGTCGGAAAACAACCTGTCCAAAACCGAAGTATGGTTTGAATCCGATCCTCTACAACGTGGCCATGGATCGATCGTCAATGGCAAAAGTCCATGTTTGACCAGGGCCTGTAATTTCCTTGTGTAGGACAGTCCACTCCAAGGTAAACAGGCCGTGGTTCATTTTCCTCAGTCTGGTGAGGACCTGTTCTGAAGTCAGTCTACGACTGCCTTCGTCAGGTATGTAAGTCACACAAATGTGTCGCTTCGGGAGTTGGTCACCTGAAACACATTTCAGGGAGGCACCGTCCCATGGTTGAAGTGTATTGACTACTCCAGTCAACCACGAGACACTCTCCTGATTTACACAGGTGACCTGTAACCATCCAGGCCGGAAAGTACAGCTCTGGAACTGTACTTGTGGACCACCTTCAGGTATATCCTCTACAGCGGCCATAATGGCATACTGAAGGGACTCCATTTGTTTGGTCGTAATCGAGGCTGTCGGATGTTCAAGATGTAAAATTCCCACCTTGATGCCGGATACAGCTTGCCCATAAGAGGGCTTTTGTAAGTCAGTTTCACCTGACGTTACCACTGATTCAGCCGAGCAGGGCTTATTTGCCTCTTGTTCGGGTGAGTCATCATTAGAGCGTAAGCGCTTGCTGGTACAAGCCACAGAGGGAGAATGTTTCCTCTCTTGCGGTTGATCCCGCTCTCGCTGCTCTAGTATTTGGTGCAAGGCGGATTCGTAAGGAACCCCACTCTTGAGGAGACGACTAAGTCGTTTCCTGGCTGCACCACCTAGTTTCCCAGGTTTATTTTCAGGGGTTGGAGACCTGAGTAGGTCTCGTTCCTGATTTGATGTTACAGGGAGGTCAGTTGGAGTCGATAGGTCGACTTCCATCTCCTCTGTAGTTTTTGTGTTTTTTTTTTGTTGTTACTACTTCCATAAAAAGTCCCACGAGTAGCTAGGGAAAAAAAAGGTCCATCACGGCAGAGCCCCGCCTTACCATGACAAGGCTGACTTACGACGGGAGGGCGCCTAGTATCCCGAAGGTTCCGTTAGTGACAGATGATAGGCTCACTGTCATGCATCCCCTCGGCACGGATACGCACACCTTAGGATCAAGCCGTAAAAAAACCGTTGGGATGTCATTTAGTCAAAGAATAACAGCACCATAAATGAACCTGTTATTCCAATTACCAGCGGTGCTAACGTGGAAGCAGACACCCGATAGCTGAATTTGTCCACCATCCCATAACACAAACTAACATACATGCAAAAGCAGCAAGCAGTAGTCAAAGCAGTGCAACAATGAGCAAAGACAACCAACCCCGCCAATTTTTTGAGTACACACGCCTCAAACATATATTAAAATGTTCAGATATTTTGCAGTGTTAGGATATGAAGTATATAGGCTAGACACCTTTTATAAATAAGGTTGATTGATCTATTATAACAAATGAATCTGGAGACATAAATCTGCAAAAAACATATATCTTATCAGTCAGTGCTTTGAATTTGAATGTGTAATTTTCAGTCGAACACCGAAAGGTCCAGTATACGTGTATACACTTTGTTCGGATCTTTCTTACCAAATTGTATTTAAAAAAAACTATTAACATATTTGAAAAGATTGTAGAAAATTGAGCAACGAATCGAATATTTAATCTAAATCGTTATTCTTCTATTAAAATACCAAGTTATGGGAAGTTTGACAAAACGCCTCAGTAAAGTAGAGATTCATCCGCGAGTCTGAAATCATTAGGTTCGAATCGTTACGTTAAAACGTGTTTTTGTCATCATTAAAATGTGATAAAAAAAGTTTGTAAAAGTGCCGTTTTTCTACAGAATTGGTAAATAAGTTTGAAATTTATTTACTTGCGTTGCAAATCAATAGGCCAGTCACAGACTGTCTTCTGAGCTAAGATATATTTATATATTTCTTTTTCTTTCTATTCCTATTTACTGTTTGTGATTTTCATTTCTAGGTTCGCATCAATATGTCAAACCCTCCCTCACAACAACTGTTCACAAAAACTATCACTTCTTCAACCTCTAATAAACAACCTATTTCTATAAACGCAAATATCCCTTCAACATCTATATCTTATGCTGCAGCTATCTCAGCAAGTTCATCTCCTCCCCAGGTACCATCCTGAGATCAAGCCATCATTATACCTTCTCTCCCCAACACTAAAATAATAATCATTTCATCAAGTACTTGCCTCCATTTAGATATTGTCAATTGTAAAGATGTTTCACATGAACGGCCTTCCCTAAATCCTGACTGATTTCCCACAAACAAACCATTGTTATCAAAGTATTCTAAAATTTGGTCACGAACCACGGTTTCTAATAATTTTTCAATTGTCGGGAGTGTATTGATAGGCCGTAAGTTGGATGCGTCTGTATCGTTTGCAATTTTTTGGACTGGAACTATCTTGCTAGCTCTTAGTCGATCAGGAAATGTTCCTGTTTTCAGCGATGTGTCTATAAAATTTAATACTGCAAAGCCAGTTGTATAAAAGGTCTCCTTCAAAAACTTGGCACTCAATATTTCGTCATCGCTTCCCTTATTTTTTAACGAAAAAACAGATTTTTTTTAGTTGATCTAATGCAATTAATTTAAAATCAGTCAATGTTGATTGAATATCACTTAGAAAATTTGGTGTCCAATCCTCAGTTGGAGGTATTGAATTTGCTATTTCACATACACTATTTGTAAAATAAGGATTTAATTTGTTGGCTGCTTCTTCTTCCGTTTTAGCGAAAGATACAGACCGCTGAACAGAAAACCTAACAAAGTCAAATTTAATTTCCCGATTGTTACCTTTAATTCGATTTTTTAATGTTTTCCACATTTCCTTAGAATCATTCCTGTGTTCATCTATTTTACGTTCATAAAATTGTTTTTTTCTACATTCATGCAAAAAACAACACTTTTGTGAAACACATTTATTGCAAAAAGTGGTTCTTTTTTGAACTAGTGCAACAAAATTTTTGTTGCACTCATCTGTCATTCTTGTCAGTTTTGTGATGATTTATGACAAACATAAACATTTAAATCCAGAGCAAGTGTCTGATCCTGCTCTAATACAGCAATAATAATAAATTGACCTATTTACAAGTGTAATGAATGGTAAATTTGGAAACCGCTCTCACCAGTATAATAAATGGTATTTCCTATGTACTAAATTTGCGTTCGGTTACCGCTGTCAGACGGTGTAGTGAATTCGTTTATTTCTTATATTTTTTTTTCACTCCTTCCAAGATCGTTGCAGCGTGCTGTCACCAGTGCCTTGCGGCACAAAAATTGTAGAACCAGGAATTCTCCCTGCGGGATTACCTCGAGGGAGGGGTTGTTCCAAGCTCGAGCGATCAAAGACGTCGTGGGGCCCCTTGGGCTTATACAGTTTGCCAAGCCCGAGTTCGTAGTGCAGGTTTAGCCGGTCCGTCCTATTTGACGGGTATGGGGGTGGTGAGGATTGAGGTTATGGAGATAAATTGAAAGGTTAAAATATATACAAACATATATTACAAAGAAAAAAAAACTGTATCAAGTAAAAATTCGGAAAAGAAAAAAATTAAGATAGGACTGTCTGTGACCCCTAATATAATATAAATGTCTGCGCGCTATTATCAAAATTTTTAACCTAGGATCAACTATAATCTCTAGTAAAATGTAAAATCTCTAAAATAGGATTAAATATAATCTCCAGTATAATGTTAAATCTCTACAATAGGATTAATTATAATCTCAAGTAAAATGGAAAATCTCTAAAATAGGATTAAATATAATCTCCAGTATAATGTAAAATCTCTACAATAGGATTAATTATAATCTCAAGTAAAATTGGAAAATCTCTAAAATAGGATTAAATATAATCTCCAGTATAATGTAAAATCTCTACAATAGGATTAATTATAATTTCAGGTAAAATGGAAAATCTCTAAAATAGGATTAATTATAATCTCTAAAATGTAAATACCTCTACGCAATTCTCAAATAGTCAAGAAAAACAAAACATATACATATGCAGGAAAATGGTCCCTGAATATAGCTAAACAAGATGCCTCTACAATTTGGCCTTACCAGTAGATGAGGGGCGCTGATATATAAGAAACACTAGATATGACTGAAAATTACTATGGGGTCCCTTAACTGTCTTGGGATACCCGGTTAAGTTAAAGGAGAATATAATATCACCGTTCAATATCCAATATAAAATAATTGTACTTTAAAAACTTACGTTTTGAAATCCCACTAGTCACATATTTGCACACTATTACTGCTTGAGGGTGAGGGTCCGTCAATACTTAGACTTGCCTCACCAGGGGAGAGATACTTCCTCTCTCTCTTTCACTGACTCCCCTGATTCCCCAATTTTTTTCGATATTTATTTCTAGAGTTCACCTTCAGTGAAGGTCCATTTTCAATATCGTGTTTATTATTATGGTAAACAAAACCTGACCTAATCATAATCTGATATATTTTGTTAACCTTGTCTTTACACCGTTTGTTTACGTAATTTCTTTTATTTGAGGTCGTCAATTTAATAATTATTTTGAATTAAAAAAGAAATTGTCTATATAGGGTGTTTTTAGAATTTGTGTCATATCTCGTGTTTATTACAATATGTATATCTTACTACTTACTCTCAACGAGTTACAATTATTGCAAAAATCTTTGATTATTTAAAATTTAAATGGTCAAAGCGAAAACCAGCTATGATTAAGTACTGACAAGGTGGAGGCCATAAAGATACAAAAAAAAGAAGAACGGTTTAAATACATTCTGAGTTCTGACACGGTTCTAATTTTCCAGTTTTTGCATGAATGTAGAAAAAATATTGTATGCAACTCTTTCAAAACGTGTTTTTTGCACTCGACGTGTTTCCAACTCGGCCTAAAGGCCTCGTTGGACAATTTCACGTCGCGTGCAAAAAACACTCACTTTTTGCACTTGTTGCACAAATAACTATTTCTTGTACTTCAATGAATTAACGACCATATTTCTTTTATTTTTTTTTTCATTCCACAATATATTTTTATCTGGACCTACTGCTCTTTGAAACTTTTTGTACACTTTATCCCTCTCTCTGGCTTGTACCTTTACCTCCTTATCATACCATGGAACATGATTTTTCTTTATCTGTATCTCAGTAATAGGTGCAATACTGTTTAAGACTCTACCACAATTACTTTCTAGTTGACTAAAAATGTCATTTACATTACCTGAATCAAATAATCAGTCACATGGTTTTAATTCTAAATTAATCTCATGAAATTTATCTATATATATAATCCACATTTTCCCAAAATTAATACTTATAATTGAATGATCTGTTATCTTGGGAAAATTATGAACATTTACAGAAATATTTTAATTCGTCAAAACATAATCGATCAATGTCGAGCTGTCCTTACTTATTCTGGTATAATAATTTACATGTTGTTCAATGCCATAAGTGTGAATCAAATTCCTTATCCTTTTGCTATAAAAACTATCTACAAAATAATCAATATTAACATCACCCACAATTAAAGCTTTGACGTTCTCCGATCAGAAATCCTCGCACCATTCTTCCATTTTATCTACAAAGACAGCATCACTGGAACTGGGCGAATGGTAAAAGCCACCAATCAACCATTTAGTTTAATGAAAGTCAATGCCAACAACTCTACACCAATAATTAGGCACAAGAACATCTTCCTTTTTCACACTAAAAGTAATGTTATTGTTCCGCAGATAAATAAGTACACCTCCCGTGTGTCGATTTAAAGAATTACATCTTACACATACATATCCATCTACTGCAATTTCAACCTCTTGGATATCATCTGTACATCGTGCTTCACTTGATATCACTATAGATGGTTGATGACAAAATACTCGCGGTGTGCCAAAAAACTCTGTACATTCATATAAATGATATCACTTCGAAAAGATATATTAGAACCATTTACTAGTTTTTTTGTTTGTTTTGGGTAGATGCATTGCTATCAACAATTGTTGGAATATTATTAATGTATTTGATAGTTTTGTTTTCACTGTTCTCTAAATATTCCTGCAGCTTCCTTTCTACATTAAAGAAATACTCTCTTTGTGCTTTAGTTTGGTCCGGAAAAATTTTAATCGTTGGAATTTTTAACTCCTTTTTCATTTTTAACACCTTATGAGCTTCTTGTGGACTGGGAAAACAAACTTTTAGGGGTCTATTTTTGCTTTGGTCTTTACCAAGTCTGAACACCTTTCTATTTGTAATATCAACATCAATTTCCTTTAGTAGCTCTGTTACTGAGTCTTTATCTTCTCTTATTCTGCTTGCAACTATTTTTTGTTTTGATTCATTTACATTTAATATAATAATGGTTGATGCCCTCTTCTGTCTTTCCACAACTTCCATCATGAGTTCTTCGCTGTTTATCTCAGCTACATTTGAAGTTGCATCCTTTTCATTATTGAAATCAGATGCATTATTTTTCATAAGTTTTTCAATGTTAACTTTTAATTGCTTCAATTCTTTAGTTAGTTCTGGGACTCTCCAAAAACCTGTTTCACATTCACTGCACAAAAAAATTAATTTTCGTTTATTCTTTAATTGTAAACATTTGATCTCTGACACTGTCAAGTCTGCACATTTAGCACATAAGTACTCCTTGCATGAATCACATGGAAAAACTAGATCAACTTCATCATCTTTACACCTTGAGCAGATTCTTGTACCCATCTCAAACTTCAAATAAAAAGTCACGAATTTTTAAATTTTAATCACACTTATAATGGTGCAGTAGCCACTTCCTATTTGTTTACTTCATCAAGTGATTATTTTTCCTGGGTTTTAACGGATATATAAAACTTGTTTTATTCAGCACATGGATCTCAGAATGCACTTTTGAGGTCTTCTTTAGCTTAAATTCATCTAAATATCATCAACATCAGAAAATACATACATTTAGCTTTTAATTTATACCAAATTAAAAATTAACTGATGGTGATTTCCATTATAAAAACTCTCACTTTTGTAGACAACGACATGGCGACTTTTAACAAACAATAAAACACGGACTATTTGAGTATATCAAAGCAATTGGAAACATTGTCTATCCCAAAAACACATACACATTTCGCTTCCAGAATCTCTCACGGTCGCATATGTACCAATTTATCATCTACCACTCAAGTCGACGCCCTTCTGAAATATAATCAAAACATCTTAGTTAATTCCAATGTTATTTCTCTGTCCCCACCAAAAGAATACTTATTTCCAATGTCAGTCCATCCATTCCAACTCCCATTATTGAAAAAGTCATTCATGACCTAGGATTAACACTTACCTCTCCTGTTTCATACGTCAAATGTGGCTCGCCTGATGATAAATACGCTCATGTCCTGAGCTTCCGCCATGTAACCTACGTTCTACCCACCAGTAACGATTTTTCACTACAAACTTCGATTCTTATTACCCTTGAAAATACATCACCCAGGATATTCATTTCTACATAGAAAGAAAGAAAGAAAGTAATTTATTTCACATAAAAAAACAGTTATAGTGAAACATGTCACAAAGTATAATAAAATGACTTAACTAAAGAACACAAAACACACACACACATATATATTCATATATATATACACATATATAATTGTTTACATCAAAGACCACAGACAACCCTTAAAAATAATGAAAACAGTTCCACAAAAACAAAACAATTTTTGGCAGATTCAAAGCAGGTAACAACAGAAAGACAATTTATCAATTAAAAAACTCCTCTATGGTGTAGTAGTTTTTCCCTAGTAAAAACTGCTCTAGTTTATTTTTTAAATTGTAGAAATTACTGTTTTTTATATCTTCTGGGAGGATATTATAAAATTTACACCCTAGATACTCTAGATTCTTTTCAAAAAGTGCAGTATGGTGTCTAGGCACCAATAATTGACTTTTATTTCTTGTTTTATAGTGATGAGAAGCACGCTCGGCCACATAAATCGATCTATTCCTATGAATGAAAGTACATGCTTCCAATATATATATATATATATATATATATATATATATATATATATATATATATATATATATATATATACACCAGCCAGGGTCAATATTTTGTATTTTTTAAAAAACTCCCTACAAGAATCTCTTATTCTGAGTTTTGCAATAATTCTTATAGCATACTTTTGAAGGACAAATACCCTTTGGCTGGTAGAACAGGTCCCCCAAATTTGTATGCCATATTTTAGATGGGAGTGAAAATTAGCATGATACACTGTTAAGAGTGTATTTTTACTACAATGACTGGCAAGAAATCTAAGGCTATAGCAGCTTTTCCTTAATTTGTTACACAAGTTGTCAATATGCGAATGCCAGGTAATGCCATAGTCGATAGTGACACCCAATAATTTAATATTTTCCTTAGATGTAATAGGAAATCCAGTGTTTTCAAACAATTGGCTCTGTCTAAATTGTCCATGATTATTAAACAGCACCGTATTTGTTTTAGTTTTGTTTAATTTTATGTTATTCCTCTCTGACCACATCACAACTTGATCATATGTTCTCTCTGTTGATATTTTCAGAGCATCCTCATTGTCTTCAATAATTACAATATTAATGTCGTCAGCATAACAAGTTGGATATATTCCAGGGACAGCATTTAATGTAGTGAATAAGTCATTAACAAAAACCAAAAATAAAAATGGACCCAAAATCGATCCCTGGGGAACACCTTGTGAGACTTCTAGTTCCAAACCACTTGAACAATTTGTTTTCTATTTGATAAGTATGACTCCAACAAATTGAGTGGTATACCTCTTATCCCATATTTAGACAGTTTAAGAAGTAAAAGTTTGTGGTCCACACAGTCAAAAGCGCTTGAAAAATCAATAAATAAACCCATTACATGCTTTTTAATATCAAGAGATCTAACAATTCTATAATGGAACTCTATCAATGCAGTACCTTTTTTGAAGTATAACCATGCTGTGAGGGCGATAATAGCTTAAATTTAGCAAAAAAATTGCATAACTGATTTTTAATATTCAATTCATACACTTTGGAGATAGTAGACAAGATACTAATTGGTCTATAGTTATTAATATCATTAGGATCTCCTTTTTTGTAAATGGGAACTACTCTAGCCAGTTTTAAAGATTCAGGGAAGATTCCCCTCTCAGTTGACAAATTCAATAAGAAACTCAATGGCTTTGTCAATAGAACGGCACACTTTTTAATTAATTTATTATTTAATCCATCAGTACCAACTGCAATAGTATTTTTTAAAGATAGTATTAATTCTAAAACCTCCTCCTCTGAAACAGGAGCCATATAGAAGGTTTTAATATTAGAAGAGATATTTTCATTGAAAAATTCTGCATCACAAACTAAACTATCAATAGGGGGTTTAGTAAAATTTATATTGAATTTATTTGCTAAAACAGAATCACTTATTTGGTTACCCTGATCAGATAATTTGAGTTGGCTACTTGATTTGTTAGTTTTTTGCAATACCCTAATTATTTCCCAGGTTTCTTTAGTCTTATTGTCCGAGTTTAAAATTCGATTATCATAGAATTGTTTAGAGGCCTGTTCCAACCTAAGCCTATATGTATTATTTAACACTTTACTAATTTCAATATATTGTCTATCGTGCTTAGCAAGAGTAGTATATAATGCCACATTATTTCTTAATTCCAACAAATCAGCACTCAACGTAAAGCCATTAGACTTCTTGTATTTAGTCTTCGGTCCTCGTGTAACTAGCTTTTTTGGAAAGGCAGTTTCAAAACAAGATAAGACAATCTCCGCAAATTAATCATAAGCTAAATTGGGACAGATCTGACCAACAACAGTAATCCAATCCTCAGCTCCCAGCAAATCATGAAATTGTTCCATGTTGTCTTCAGAATATGACCGCCTGAAAAATTTAACAGGTAATTTACAGCTTTTTTGAGCTGAATTACCAGTGTGGAAATCAATAAATTGAGCACAGTGATCATATAAACAAAGGTCAACTACTTTTACACTATACTGATTTGCTGTTCTAATAAATACATTATCAATGCAAGTTGCAGAGTCTTTTGTAACTCTAGTTGGAGTTCTCACGCATATTTCAAAATTAAAACTATACAATAAGTCTTCCAACAAAGAAAGTTGAGTAGTAGGTTTCATAAAATTTACATTGAAATCTCCTCCAATAATTATATTCCTGTTGTTTTCTGCGCATACATGGGTTAAAATTTCGTTGAAAACTAACATAAAATCATTAAAATTTCCTCCAGAGGGTCTGTAGATAACTAAACAAATAGTTTTATATTGAGGTAGTTGTATACCACAACATTCTAAAATGTTTTCCTTAGAAAACTTTTTGATACAATATTCATTCACTCTTCCAGAAAAATTGTCGTTTTTATATATGGCTACTCCACCATGTGTTGTTACAGTCCGACACATGTCCGCGACTAACGTAAACTGGGTTACTTTGTATGTTTCAATGGCATTCTTTATTTGCCAATGTTCAGAAATCATTAAAACATCACAACAAAATCCATCATCAAATCTATCATTCAGCGTCAAAATCTTATTACTAATACATTGTATATTCTGATGCACAAAAGTTAAATTGTTAATGGGACATATAGCTTTTTTTATCAGTCTATCATTGTGATTACTTGAGGTGTTTATAAAAAATTAGTAACTGTATTTTCTGTAGTTTGTATAAAAATTAGGTTTTTCTGGAATTGTTTAACTTTAGGTTTTGTTAAGTTGACAATATTTTGAGCTATTTCATATTTTTTCAAGTTAATCCCTTTATGGCTGTAAAGATCTAAAAAAGATATTTCACCCTTTGCAAATTGATTAATTTTAATAGTGTACTCATATAATTCTTTGTTGAATTCATATATAAATTGATTGACTTCATTTTGATTTACAATGTAAGGCACTGATGCGAGAATAATATTTGTATGCGTACACCTTTTAATTTTTTCATTAATATTTTTAAACAGTGGATATTTGCCTTTAACCATATCATTGAAACCTGCTATAATTATAACATGATCATTCAAAGTAAAATTTTTACTTAAATTCAGAACATCATCAATAACGCTATTATATAAGGCATTTGGCTTGATAATAGTTTGAACCTCAGTCCCAATCATTCTAAAATTCAGCTTACTTCCCAGATTACTGCCATTTTGATCACATAAGATTAATAATTTGGTTTTCACGTATTGGCACTTTTCTTCCCCTTTCACCGCTTGTTTGATGCTTTCTTCTCTTTGTGTTAGACATTTCTTTTCATTTCTTTTACTAATTTTGCTATCATTGTGTTTTCCTTTCTGTGTGTCATTTCCATTCATTGTTCTTTCATTTTGCTTATTAACTATATTTTCATTTTCGATTTGCTCTAAAGTTGTTTGTGGTTCATTAGAATGAATGCATAATTTTTTCTTTAGTTCAACTACTTCTGATGCATAGGCGTTATTGTCCATAGTTAATGTTTTAATCGTACTTAACATATCTACATTTATACTCTCAAGTACTTTAATTTTACTTTGTAAGTCCTCTAGTTGTAACAAACCTTCTTTAATATAAACTTGAATGCTTTCTTATATACAGAATGCTTTCTTTGCAAACAGACTGGACATACTGCTGAATCATATTCCAACACTTCCACTTCTCTCGACCATACCCCCTATTAAATACATCCGTCAATCTTGAACCCTCCTTTTCTGGTGATCCAGCCACTGATTCCATTTCATACATTCCTGAATTACCCGCGGAAGTGCCACTCACCCTGACCTCTCCTGTAACAGGCGAAACACGCCCCCGCTCAAATGACAGCAATCTTGACTCTCCGCAGTCTATATCACCTTCCATTACTCCTCTCGCAAATCCTAACCCGATGCCTCCATCAGAATTCGCAATATCCAATTTGAAAAAAATCTGCAAAAAATAACCAAAAAATTTTAACTGGCTGAAAATGATTGTCACAATATAAGCCTCGAATCACGTTCTTTTATACATAAACTCTTTGAAGAGTCTCCTGAATCTTTCTCCCTTAATAACAGCCAACTTATTGCGTTTCTAGAAAATACATTCAGCCTCAACGACCCTCTACCTGAAGCCAATAAATCTATCTCTGATACTGCCTGCCTACTGAAAGACTTGTCATTAATTTATTCTAACATCAATGAAACATGTTTAAAGAGTCGCATTACACGTCTGATTAATAAAATTAAATTTAAACTTCACCCTGAGCAAACAATTCTACTGAAGAACATGTCTCTGATGACTGTATCACCACTGACTCCTCCACATTATCACAATAAATAACTTCTTTCCCTGTGAAGCGCTATCCGTGGTTGCACTAAAGGCAAAGTTATAGAAAACGTCATAAACTCCTCCGGATCCTGCTTCTTGAATACTGGACTGAAAACTCACTTTAACATCTCCTCAGGTTCCTTTTCTGTCATTTACCTTAGCTTTTGTGACCTTAAAGCTGCACTTTCCCTTTCTTGGCAAATTTCCGATTACCTACATGATAGCAACTACTTTCCTATCATTATATCTAACTTTTTTAATAAGGAAACTATAACTAAAAGCTTTTGACACTTTAAAAACGCAAATTGGTCTGAGTTGAGTTCTTTCATTCGCCGAGACTCACATCGCTAAAACAGTCACTTCTTCGGCACTTGACTTGATGGAATGTCTAGGCATCCAGGCCTTTATTGGTGGCTTACAAGACCCTGATATGCAGAGGACGCTTCGTTTAGCCCATACCAAAACATTAGTTGACAGCTGCTCTTGAATATGAAGCAGCAACGAAGGCTTAGGGTTATAACAAAGTTAGGACTATTCGAGAAGACGGCGACAAGGACAGGTTTGACCAGATCGTCAGCTTGATAAAAAGTATGATGAACAAGTAGCCGAGAAAGATCAGATGCTGGAATTGTGGCGAGCTAGGGAATGTACGCAGTTCGTGTAAGCGCCCCAGGACCCCTGCAAACGCAGAACCCCAGTCACAGGAAAACTAGAACGTGTCGCCTACGAGGTATCAGCACCGAGCCATGATCATAGCTTCTCTTAGTTATCGCAATGATAGTGTCTATGTGGATGGCAAGAGATATACTCTGCTGGTAGACACTGGAGCAACTAGAACCATTATACCAACAGAGATAATAAACCCCAAGAAGAATATTCTACTAACGAGACTGCGACTGCGGACCGCCACAGGTAAGAGTGCCAACGTTCACGGGTAGACTCAAATCCAATTGGGAATTGGCGAAGAAAAGTTCACGCATACGGTAAACGTAGCTGACATTGAAAAAGGCGTGATTCTGGGAATGAACGTAATGAATCTACATGGTTTCCAATTGGACTTTAGAAACAGAACAATTTAAGTGAGTTCCGAGAAGGTATTTCTTAATTCATATGAAGAGCATTTTGCTAAATATTATGATGGGGAAGAAGTGATGTTGGAAACTGAGGAGTTTGAGCAAGAGAGTGAGTAAGAGTTGGAAGAAGGCCAAGAAGAAAATGATGAAACAAGGAATCCAACTTGACAATTCAGAATCGTAACCTTGCTCCTTTAACAGAAAATGATCGAATAGGAAATGGAAACCTGAGAAAAATCACCGAAGAAGAGGCTACTGAAATCAGTGATCACAATAATTCAAATTCATCAGTGCCCTAAATAATATTTGCAATTTCCCAAATTGGATCATTATATAAAACACACTGGTAAAATGCGAAAAAGGAATAATTGTGTTCATTGTTCCATAGTGTTTGAGAGTCATGAGTCTCTTAAAACCCATTTATTTTTTCATGTATATGAAACTTCGGAGGCTACGCCAAGTAAAGTCATCACTCTAGCTCCACACTTTTGTGACATTCGCAATACTATGTTTCCTTCATTCGAGAGTCTTCGATTACACATGAGGATGGACGAAACGTAAAGAAATTGCACCTGAATGTGATAATCCTCATGGTCGACCTGTGTCAACTTGCAATATTTGCGGGGAAACGTATGGCCTTTGAATTTAAAAAAATTCATATTGATTCCCATTCTGATAAAAACAATTCTCTTTGTACTACTTGTAACCGAAAATTTGATTCGCAAAAAAATCTGGATTTGCACAGGAAAGCTCATAATAATTGTAAAAAATGATTGAGTTCTTATTGTAAAAAAGCCTTTATCCCTTATGCTGCTCTACATCACCATGTGAGTAATCAGTGCCAAAACAGGCATTATGAATGCCAGTATTGTGGAAGGCGGTTTTGCTGACCCCATGAAAAAGTTAAACATGAAAAAATTCACAATGGTGAAAAACCACCTGTTTGCCAAATCTGTGAAAAAGCGTTTAGAGTGAGTTACTGTCTTAGTTTACATTTGAGGACTCATTTGAGCACAAGACCATATAAATCTCCACACTGTGATAATCGCTCCAAATATCACAGTGTATACTTCTTCTTCTTCTTTCGGTTCCGTCTTCACCTTAGTGAAGGTTGGCAACAATCTCGGCGAACTGGGTTCGGTTTTGAGCAGCTCGGAATAAGGAATGTGAGTCTTGTGGAATCCAGTTCATCTGAAAGTCCAAACATGCTCTTAACACAAGATATAGAACACAAGAAAACCTTCTTCTACATAAAAAGCTCAAAGCTTAATTCTTTATCAAGCAAAGCAAAAAATCCTCATAGCAAAGTTATATCTCCTCACTGGATCATAATATAAATCCCAGTCAAGTCTGGAAAAAAATTGCACAAATCCAAGCCAAGAAAATTAATATCAAAATTCCCTCATTAATATTTAATGACTCTGTTATCTCTTATTGCCAAGCAATTGCCGAGTCACTCACACAAAACTTTGAGGACAAATTTAATAATCGTAACCCTATTTCTGTTCCTCGCAATTCTCATATTCAGCCTTCCTCCACTCTTCAGTGGGATCATCATGACGTTGCGTCTGTCAACGCCCCTTTCGATTTAAATGAACTGAAATCAGCCCTGTCTACATATATTAATTCTGCCGCCGGTCCTGGCGTTGTCCCTTACATCTTTCTTCTTAAAAAACTATCCGATCCATCTTTTTCTAAGCTTCTTGAAATATATAACCTCATCTGGAGTATTCATTAGTTCCCTGACGCATGGCACAAATTTATAATTATTATTCCAATAAAAAAAGCAGATCACTCTATCATATCACCTAAGTCCTTCCGACCAATTTCACTAACTTGCACTACCTACAAACTCCTGGAAAAAATGATCGATAAAAGACTTCTTTGGTTTCTTGAAAAATACAAAATCATTCCCAATGCCCAGTTCGGCTTCCGGCGTTATCAATCCACTCGCGACAACACGGCTCTTCTCCAAACACTTATCTCTTCAGCAATAAATAATAATCAGGACCTCGTTGCAATTATCTTTGATATCGAAGGTGCCTTTGACTCGATATCTAGAAAGGCAATACTCTAATAAAACCTGTCACCACTCTAATTAAATCTTTAATTCCAGTTATGTAAGATAACTTGATCAAAATGCCAAAAAGTATCCCTACCTTCGATTCCACCAAATTCTGCCTCCAGTGCGCGGCTGAGCGTGTAAGGCAACCCAGTCCGATTGGTCTTTGTTAGGTTCGCCTGGTCTTAAAACGGATGAATCTTCCTTTGCCAGGACAGGGTTTGTCCTCCTCGTCTCGGTCACACGTCCACGATTGTTACACTTCCAGAGGGGGAAATTTTTGGAGTAGGGGTGATAGTAAAAAAAATAATGTAGAACCTCCACGTTATACAAAAAATATATATAATAAAATAATCTCTCCAAATCCTCCTATACAGCTATACATATATATTTAAAATTAAACTACAATCCCATATGATTGAATTAATCCCACTTCCCTGGTATAACTCTACCTATACATATTTATCTAAAATTGGTTTATTATCAAACCTACTCCTGTATATACTGCAATTATAAAAACAAAATCAAATTTATGAACAGAATTCTCGTTTGTTCGGTGGTGCGGCAAAACTAGCCCTTTTATCGGCTTGGTCTTTTTATTCAAAAAAAAATTGCGTGAAAGGCGTATGTTTTATATATTCGTTTCTCAATTCTTCTATTCTCCGGTGTCGAGAAAAATAAATAACTATTACGTGTAAATACCTTTATATGCAACAATGATTCATTTTGCGTCGTTCGGTCGTCATTGACCGTCAGGTAACGAAAGTGAAATTTTTGTTCTATAAAGAAAAATTCTGATGAGCTAAGTAAAACAATTTAAATTATTTATCGACACTGGCGTTACAAGTTGCGAAAGTCCCCAGTAATATAATTACCTACGTCAATTTTATGCATTTACGCTGGCAAAATAAGAAAGAGTTTTAATTTATAATTTACGGCTGAACAAAAGACTGGTAACAATATTTCTCTATAATAGATTGACTTATCAGCGCAATTCCGCTGAAACCCGCGAAAATATGGAAAACATACGCTCCGGCCTCTCGGCAAAATCTTAATTATTCCAGTACACACGGTAAATTATATATTTGTCAGGACGATAAACTCAATCTGAAGAGTGAACAGCTATGTCCCGTCTCTTTGAAAAAATCAACAATCAAACAAAAAAAAATCTAATAAATATATTTGCTATCGCTACACCTTGTATATAGCAATTGACCTATACACCCAAGTTCAGAATCCAGCTCGACCAATAACGAGTAAATATATCACTAGTAAAAAATTATCCCAATCTGAATTTAATTCAAAAACTTACTGCTTGACAAACGTCCTCCGTCTCGCCGGGAATTTTCTTGACTTTTCTTACTATCTGCTTGTTCACCGCGAGTCGTGCCAATAAACGGAATCGTGCTATGTCGAAAGGCAATTAGCGTAGAGGGTAAGTTTTTACCACTCGTGCCGCTAACACTAAAAAAACACTAGTACCGTTCACCGTGGCAGGGGAAAAAAACTTTCCCTTCGCGTGATCGACCCCCGGTACACACTCACTGCCGTTGCTGGTCTGTGTACACTCCTTTTTTTGTTTTCCCCCGACTTCGGTTTTGGGGTTTCCGTCGAGTTGCAAAAAACAGGTTTTGTTTTTTGAATCGTGCTAGTTTTTTGTTATCGAAATAATTGTATTCAAAACAATTATTTCGCTTTGACCCAGTAAGATGTTTTTTATTTCTCTATTCTGTTTTGGCTTCGTAGTTGTTTTATTAAACATTATGTGTGTCGCGTTCCAGTTATTATTAAATGCAAAATAAAATATGTTCTACCGTGTGTTCTGAAATTTTCTACCATAAAATTATCTTTTAGGTATTCGTATTTTATTACAATACTAAATAAAATTTCCTAATATTCATGGTAACATTCTATCGTTCATCCATAATTTCTTAACTAGTAGAACTTTCAGGGTTTGCTCTAATGGTAAACACACAATTAACGAGCAATGCTACAACTTTTCTGCTCCCATAAAGTAGGTCCAATATGCTGATGATATAATTGTTTATTGTCATGGTAAATGGATCCCATCCACATGCAAACTCCTTAAAAACGCAGTAAACCTTTTACAAGATAGATTCTTCCACTTGGAATTATCCTAACCTCTAAGTAAATCCAAACTAATTAAATTCTCAAGAAGAACATCTTCTCCTTCACCTAACATTTTATTTAATAACTCTCCTTTACCCATTGTAACACAATGTAAAATTCTCGGAATAACTTTCGACTCTCGACTTAATTAGAAACGCCATATCCATAATTAAAATCCACAGTCACCTTCATTGGGGATCCGATGAAATTGTACTATTAAGAGTTTACATATACCTCATCCGTTTGAAGCTTGACTATGGTTGTTTTATCTACAAGTCTGCCCTCAAATATGTTACAGACTTATTGAACTCCATTCACAATACCGTTCTCCACCTCTGCCATGGTGCCTTCCGGTCTAGCCCTGCTAATAGTCTCTATATTGAAGCTAATGAACCACCCCTCTCCTTAAGAAGACAATCCCTTCTCCTTTCTTATGGTGCCTCAGAATCCTCCTATTATCTCAATCCTGTTCGCTCGCTATTCACTACTAATCTCCGTACTAATTCTCGAACAACTATAAAATCTATTCCCCAATTGCTCACACCTTTACTCAAAGATACTGACCTCCCCTCTTTCTCTGCCTTCTCCTCCTTGGACCAAAAATATTCCTGTAATCGATACCTCACTCACCATTTATAATAAGCAGGAATCTCCCAGTGCACTTGTAACGAAAGCATTCCCGAAAATACTACAAAAAATTTTTTACGACTTAATACTCTATACCGATGCCTCCAAAACTGACTCCGGTGTTGCTTGTGCAGTTACCACGAAACATGAACTAATAGGCGAGATTTAAAGCATTCTTCAGGCTTTCAAATATATCTCCCTCCTCCACAAAAATATTGTCATGTGTACTGATTCCCTTTCGTCGATTCAGTCAATTGAAACCACCTTCACTGACCACCCAATAGTCCAAAACATACATGACATCTATCAAACTCTCTTGGTTCGTGATAAAACAGTCTCTCTCATCTGGCTTCTATCCCACATTGGTATCACTGATAACGAAACTGCAGATCGCCACACCGAAGAAGCTGCCTCTAGCAACAATCAAAAATACATAGTCCATCTTGCAACCGACCTAAAGTACCACTTCAAAAACTTTATGCAAAAATCTTGGCAACATCTATGGCACAGTAGTATGACAGCACTTTACAATATTCATCCATTCACTATTCCTTTCTCCCTGAACTTTTTAGCAAGGAGATAAGCTGCTATAATCAGAAGACTTGAAATTAGCCACACTAAACTCACACACGGTTATCTTATGTCTTCAGGAAGTCGTCCTGTTTGCCGTAGCTGTAATGCTACATTGACTGTTAAGCACATACTCTCTAACTGCAAACAATTTTCCGCTACGTATCAACGATATGACCTACAGCCTAACATCAAGGGAATGCTCCACTGCTCCAACGAGATCAAGAAAGTTTTACAGTTTCTCAAAGCAACAAACCTCTACCATAAAATATAATTTAAGTTAGTGATAGTTGTTAATTAATTAATTCATGTAAATATTTGTAATTATTATTATTTATTACATTTCGATTAATGCTCCTGCATTCATTAATACAGAATGTCAAGATCTTAACGGAGAAAAGTATGGAGCAAGAACTAAGATGTTACAAAACCCATCAGAGGAAAACAGGAATAAGTTCCATAACCTAAGAAACAGAATGCGAAAACTTACGAGAAAAAAGAAAAGAGAATGGCAAAATGAACAATTACAGGAATTGGAAACAAATAGAGCACATGGGAACATAAGAAAATTCTATAAACAAGTTAGCACGCATAAAAAAGGATTTCGCCCAAGAACCACTACAATGCTTATGAACAATGAAGGTGAACTTATGACTAGTAAACAAGAGATCCTCGACACCTGGAGAGAATACTTTAACAAATTACTTAATATAGAAGACCCGACATACCAAGAAGAGGATAAGCGACATATGGCTGAAGTTTGGGTTGATCCACCATCCATTGAAGAAACAACTCAAGCAATAAAACAACTAAAAAATAATAAAGCAGCAGGAAGAGATGGCATTCCCGCGGAATGCCTAAAGGAAGGTGGACATAGAATAGTGGAGACTATACATCAGCTAATACAAAAAATATGGGAACAGGAATCGATGCCAGACGAATGGAAGGAAGGAGTTATTATACCAATACATAAGAAGGGAAATAGATTGGCATGCAACAACTACCGAGGTATCACACTCCTTAACACATCATATAAAGTGTTGTCTAATATAATTAAAAAGCGAATAACACCGTATTCAGAAGAAATAGTTGGAGAATACCAAAGTGGATTCAGAAGGAAACGGTCAACAACAGACCAACTTTTTACGTTAAGACAACTGTTAGAAAAATGCTGGGAATTTAATAGAGACCTACACAATTTATTCGTAGACTTTAAACAAGCGTATGATAGCATCATCAGAGCAAGCTTATGGACAGCACTAGAAGAACTTGGAATACCTGGCAAACTTATAAGAATGATAAAAGTATGTGTTGAAGGATCATACAGTTCAATTAAAATAGAAAGTCACTACAGCGAAACCTTTGAAAAAACAACTGGACTTAAACAAGGGGATGCACTGTCGCCGGCTCTATTTAACATAGCCTTGGAGAAGGTAGTAAGACGAACCGAACTAACTACGAACATATTCGGCCATAATGGACCCTGTCTGATTCTAGCTTATGCAGATGATCTAGATGTTGTAGGAAGAAGTACAGTTAACGTGAAGGAAGCCTTTATAAAACTAGAAAAAGAGGCAAAGAAAATGGGACTGAAAGTCAATGAGGAAAAAACTAAGTATATGCATATGACACGAAACGTAGGACGAGATCGAATACGTCAAAATGTTACTATGGACGAATACAACTTCGAACATGTACAGACTTTTCAATATCTAGGAGCTCTAATAACATCAGATAATAACGTTAAAGTAGAAATTAAACAGCGTATACTTCAAGGAAATAAATGCTATTATGCAACCCAACAATTATTAAGATCAAGGACTCTGACAAGGCAAACAAAAATAAACATATATAAAACTATTATAAGACCAGTTGTAACATACGGCAGCGAAACATGGACCATGACTGTACAAGACATGCTACTACTCAATCGTTTCGAAAGAAAGATCCTTAGGAAAATATACGGAGGAGTCTGGGATCAACAAACAGTGCGGTATAGGAGGCGCACGAACAATGAGGTATATGAACTATATAATAGCCCAAGTATAGTACAAGAAATTAAATCCAACAGATTAAGATGGCTGGGACATGTCCAGAGGAGTAATGACTCAAGGCTAATTAAAATGGTCTGGGAAGAAGCCCGTAACAACAAAAGACCACTTGGGCGCCCAAAACTTCGATGGCGTGATAATATACACAAGGACCTGCAAACTTTGGGAGTCCTTAATTGGGAAGAAAGAACTCAGGATCGACATGAATGGAGGAGAATTGTTGAGGCGGCCAAGACCCACCCCGGGTTGTAGAGCCATGGATGGATGGACTCATTAATAATAATATTTTTCATTTCTTCCTCTGTTTTGAGTTCATATTCTTGAACTTAATTTTTTAGAAATCCCCATAAAAAATCGGGAGATCTCGCAGGCCAATGTATTGCATATTCACGACCTATTCACGTACCTAGGAAAACAGTGTCCAAGTATTCTCATACTTCACTACTGGAGTGATCCAAGCAGCCATCGTACTGATACCATATTGCTACATTTCATGGTGCAGCATTTACAAGTTGGGGTCCTATTTCATTTTGTAGTAGATCCAAATATTCTTCGCTATTAAAATTTTGGCTTATTAAGAAAGGATCAATTATTTTATTACAAAATATACCGGCTCATACGAATATTTTTTTGTTATATTGGGTATGGGACATATTTATTTTATGGGGGTTTACTGTATCCCAATATCTATGATTCTGCTAATTAGATTTTTCTTAAAACATAACTACATTCATCTCATCCCTAAAGCAGATGTATCACAAAAAATTGATATTTTGGTTGCCTTTATCAACAATCAGTCGACAAAAAACTATTATGGCCGCCTTAATACAATTTGTACAGTTTCTTCACGAGTGATCATTTTTATTAACAATGATCCGGAAATTAAATAAATAATGAAAAACTGAAACCTATTAAATTAAAAAGTATCAAAAAATAATTCTAAACTTAAAGCAACACAAGAACTATTAAAAATAAAATTAACGAACAGAACAAGAAATTAAGTACAACTACACTACGATTACTATTCTAATCAATCTAAAAAATACTTATTCGCTCACAATTACAAATTGTCAAGAATGAAAATGACATTAAGTAAGATCTTACTTTAATTCAAATTAACACTTAATTATTTGTACTGTCTGTATCTGTGAAGGTTTGAAGGGTGGGTGGCCCCACAGCACTTAGGCCACAATTGGCCCATTGCGCATCCTTCTGAGGTTCAAAACTTCCTTCTAGCTCGTCATCCAGCCTACTTCCTTGAAGTAGGCGATAACGTCGCCTGAATTTAGTTCCCTCATATTGGCGTATGTTAGCCTGTGCTCGCCGAATACTTGAAACCTAAATTGAGAGAGTGTCTGACATTCGCAAAGAATGTGTTCGACAGTCTCATCTTCTTGTTCACATCCTCTACAAAGTGGGGTGTTAGATAGCCCCAGTCTGTGAAGGTGTTTTCGTAGGTGGCAGTGACCAGTCAGAATTCCCATGGTTGTTCGTAGGTTCCGCCTGTTCATAGTCACGTATTTTTTGGCTACTTTGCTATCCGGATACTGTAGCAGCTCCTTGGTAAGCCTGCAGCCTTCTGCGTCGTCCCATCTACCCTTAAACTTATTAAAGGAGTGTTCCTTTAATAGGTCGGCCGTTGCTGACGCCGATAGACCAATGAAAGTGCCAGGTCCCAAGAGTTTTTGGGAGGCTGTCTTCCTGGCTAGCGAGTCTGCAATACGGCTTCCTTTCGATTTCTCATGGCCCTTGAACCAGCCTAAAGTGACCGTGTTGTTGTTACAGGCTTCGATTAAGGCCATGTGACATTCTAGTACTAGGCCTGATGTAATACGTGGTCTGTTCAGGGCTAGTAGTGTTTGTCTACTGTCCGTAAGGATGTATATATTATTACCTGTGGTTTTCCTTTTGGTAATCTCTTTAGCAGCGATGCAAATAGCAGTGAGCTCTGTTTGAGCAACACCTGCATTGCAGCCCATTGCCCATTTTATGTTTAGATTCAGGGATCTGGAAAAAATACCACATCCTGAGCCTACATTGGATTTAGACCCATCTGTGAAGATGCGGATTGCGCCTTCTTCCAATAGGTCTTGTGAGTTGTTTTTAAAGATTACCTTGTAGGGCCTGTTGAAGGCATATCGCGGTGGAATCGAGTCCGTATTGGCCTGCAGCAGTGGGATCTCCCTGAGGGCCTCATGCCACAAGTTACGTCTCAGTTTACCGGATCCTACATCAGGTTGTATACCAGTAGAGCGCAGACGTGCCATGGTCATCAAAACAACCTCCTTGATGTATATGTCAAGGGGAGTGAGACCGATGATTACCTCCATACCTCTTGTTGGTGTGCTTCTCATGCCTCCTGTTGTGTTGGGGCATGCTGTTCTTTGGATTTGGTCCAGTTTACGGACGACTGTCAGCTGGTTTGCCTTAGCTCCCCAGGCAATCGCACCGTACGTTAGCATAGGTCTGATGATGGCAGTGTAGATCCAGGCAGCAACCTTAGGTGACATTCCCCAGGTGCGGCCGATGGTTCTACGACACTACTCATAAGAAATATATGCTTTTTAACTCTGTTTTCTAAGTGGGAGTTCCATGTTAACTTATTGTCAAAGGTGACCCCTAAATATTTCACCTCTGAAGAGAAATTAAGTTTGGTATCTAGGAGCTTTGGGGCTTGATGTTTTGCAAGCTTCCTTTTTTTCGTGAAGAGGACCATCTCAGTATTTTTTGGATTTATTGACAGCGAATGGTCTCTGCACCATTGTTCTATGATATTGAGGGCCTCCTGCATTAAAGCGCAGAGTGTCTCCTCGAATCTTCCTGTTAGCAGAATCACTAGGTCATCTGCGTATGCTATTGTGTAGTAGTTGTTATCATTGAGGTGGCTGACCAAGGAGTCTAAGACCATGTTCCATAGTAGTGGTGAGAGCACCCCTCCCTGTGGACAACCTTTTACAACCAAGCCTCTGATGGTTACATCATCTACACTGATTTTGATTGCTCTTTTTGAGAGCATGTTATATATCCAGCCATTTATGGTTTGGGGGATATTCTTATTGGAAAGTGCATTTGTTATTTTAGGAAAAGTGGTTCTATCAAATGCGCCTTCTATGTCTATGAATACACCCAGGGTGGACTCCTTATTTTCCAACGATTTCTCGATGCGGCCCGCCACGAGATGAAGAGCCGAGTCGGTGGACCTCCCTGGAGTGTATGCATGTTGATTTGGATCCACCACATCTCTTATGTATCGTTCGCACAGCCTCTCTAAAGTCTTCATTGAAAACGATGTGAGGCTAATGGGTCGATATGCTTTTGGGATGGAATAGTCAATTCTTCCTGGTTTTGGTATGAACACGACTTTGACTTCTCTCCAACCTTTTGGAATATACCTCAGTGCCAGTGAGGATCTGAGGATTCCTACCAGGTGCGGCATTAGGTCATCCAGGCCCCACTGAAGTAGGGCTGGATAAATGCCGTCCGTTCCCGGGGATTTAAAGGGGGAGAAGCCTAAGATGGCCCACCTCAGTCTGTCCGCGTCGACGATCTGTCGTGATATACGCCAGTTATCGTCCGTCGGGTAGTGATTCTCTTCATCCTCCCAGGCTGCTGTATTTGTGGTTCTGGAGTCAGGGAAGTGAGTTGACATCAATAATTGAAGACTTTCCTTTAGGTTGGCAGTTTTAGTGCCATCCTCTCTGGTTAGTATACCGATATGACGGTGGGGATCTTTTGAGAGGGCTTTTTGGAGTCTAGCTGCTTGGGGGAAATCCTCGATTTCCTCGCAGTAGATTCTCCATGCCTCTCTGTGCTTTTGTCTGATGACTTTTTTATACTCTTTGAGGTGAGACTTGTATGAGTTCCAATCCTCTTTGAGTTTTGTTCTTTTAGCCTTATTGAAAGATTTCCTCGCCGTCCCCCTGAGCTGGCCAATCTCATGGCACCACCACGAAGTGGAGGCTCCATCGAGATCGATCCGCCTGAGTGGGCAAGACATCTTGTAGGCATTAATAATGGAGTTTTGAATTGTTTCATAATAACTTTCCAAATCTCCTTTATTGTTGGGCAACACATTCTCGACTCCTCGCAGATCCCCTTTCAAACAGTGGACATATTTTGTCCTATCCGTTTTCCTGGGGTCGCGAGTCATTGTGGAGGTTGTGAGCGCAAGTTTTATTTCGAATTTTATCCAGCGGTGGTCCGACATTGAAATATCGTCGGATACATGCCATCCGGAGATTTTATTCGAAGTATTAATAGTAGATAGGGTAATTTCTATTCGCGTTTGACTACGAGAGTTAAAAGTTGGTTCAGTACCTCTATTTAGAATGCAAAGATTCTTGTTAGTTATATAATCATAAAAAGACTTACCTCTAGTGTTAATATCTTTGCTGCCCCAGCTTACGCGGTGAGAGTTTGAATCGCAGCCTATTACCAGTTCAAGCTTCTGGGTGAGACAGTGTTCCACAAGGTCCTCCAGCTCCTTAGTTGGTGGTGGTTTAGCTGCGTCTGAGGGGAGGTATGCGGATGCCAGTATTAACACTTTCTTTTGACCTTTCTGTGCATATTCAACCTTCACTACCGTTAGGTCGGAGGACGAAAAATGCGTCAGTGGGTAGGTCTTAAAATTTCTAGGGACGTATATGGCCGTCCTAGGTTGCTGATTGCTTGGAAAGCTGAAAATTAAACCTTTTGGATTATTTAGACCCATGATTTTGGTTTGTCTTATCCAGGGTTCTTGGATAAGTGCTATTGTGTCCTGCATCACATCCAGGTGGCGGCAAAGTGTTGCCGAAGCCACCTTTTTGTGTTGAAGGTTGCACTGTATGAATCTTACCTTTTCATTGTCCATCTCGGCTTGATGGTGGTGAGATGGATATTTCTTTTAGGCCATCTCCACTTCCTCACTTGGAGGTGTGTTGACGTCGCCTGTGTCCTGGCTCAGAGCTGTTAGTTCTGCCAGGAGAGTGTCGGTCGCCATCTTGGAGGATGGTTCGACAGTCTCCGCAGAAGCAACAGCTTCTTGGAGTTCCTCGGGTGGGTGAGGGGGTCCGTGCTCGATACTTTCCGTTCCGGGTCCAGTTTCTTGGTTTTAACAATCAATGAGGTGAACGCGTAGCTCATCCTCATTGATCGTTTTTTTAGGGCACCCATTTCCTCGTCTCTTACGCCAAAGACGAATAGGTGTCCTTTGGCGTTGACCTTTGCTTCGTGGTGGAAGGAAAACCATGCATCCACCCGAAGGTCTGGGTTTTGTTTGTCCAGCCGGCGCAGCACATCCTCTTTGTCACCCAGGTCAGCGTGAGCTTCGCTGGGGACCCAGAGGGTGGCTTTTGTCAGCTGGGGGAGGTTGTCGACGTGCACCACGTCGAGCTTAGCCTCCTTCCACGGTTTCAGTTTTGAAACTGTATTCCTTAGCCACTCTAGCGTTTCGTCATTATCGCAGGTGACTCTGATTATTTCACCAGAGTGCGACCATGACCTGAAAGTAGGTGGCTATTTCAGACTGCTGGAGACGGACATAAGGGTTATGTCCAAAGCCTCCATTAGTTGTTTTTTGATAAGGTCTCCATTATCGGTAATTATTTTACCGTATGGATCGGCCTCATCTATAATGGCTACCCGTAAGTGGCTGGTAGCTGCTTCGCTGTAGCTTTTGTTTATGGTTTTAGCGTCCATTCGCGTCCTCTTTCCTCTTGAGGAGTTTTCCTCTGAGGTGTTGAAGCGGATGCGCTTCTTTACTTGGGGGGCGACGCGTTCCGGGCCTCTTTTGGAGGAGGAACTGCCTTCGCCACCCTTAAGTTTTTGGCCGCTGGTGCCAGGTTTAGAGAGGGAGGGGCGAGTGGCGCTAGTGGTGTCTGTAGAGACGCCAGCTTGCTGCCTCGCTTTCCTCCTTCTCTTTGCCTCAGCGCCGCAGATTCTTTTTCCTCGACGGTGCTTTGGTGGAGGTGAGCGTTCTCGCTCATCCTCCGGATTTTGTTTGTTTACTTGTTTTTGGTCCATTTTGGTCCCACGAGTAGCTAGGGAAATGTTCGTCATCCCTGGCAGAGCCCCGCATGCCAGGGAAAGGCTGTTTTGCAAGGGTGTGTCGCCTGGTACCCCCAGGGGGACGTTCGTGGTCGCATTCCTTGCGGCCATTCAGCCATCGGCACGTTCCTCACACCTTAGCTTGGGTTGTTGGAGTGTCATTTGGTTGGTCAACACTGCTGTCACTGATGACCAACAGTGCTAACGTATCCAGCGGTGCCACGAGGAGGCAGACACTCGATGGTTGCATTTCTCCATTGGGCTGCAGAAAGCTACCTACAAGCAGACAAGCAAAGCGCATGCAAGCAAATAAGCAAATGGCCAACTTACAACCAACCCCGCCAATTATTTGTACTTTTAATCAAATAAATAAATTAAGGAAACCTGTTTTAAAATTTTAAATACCAAATAAATTTTTTTAGAACAAAAAAATGACAAACGCAATAAAATTATGAAGAAAAATTAAACCATCGGGACTTGAACCAGAGTGTTAGCACAACAAAAAATTCGAAGACAAGCGCATTAACCTCTACTCTACCAATGCGTTTTGTCAAAACTCCCTATAATTTGGTATTTTAATTGAAGAATAACTATTTTGACAAATTAAACTGATTTTCGCTTATTTTTTTTACGATATTTTCAAATACGTTATTAGCTTCTTTAAATTAAATTTGGTAAGAAAGATAGTTTGTCATTCTGGATTTAACACATGTTTGCCTATGTCAAATTTTACAAATAAACACTGTGTTTACAGAAAATCGACCATAGTACATAGTGCTATAAATTCCACTCTATTACATTAATAAATACAAATTATTAAATAACTGAATAATGTCTCTTTTCCATGTTCTTCCTTCTAGTTCAGTGCTCACGAATAATTTATAAAAAGTTAGATAGCAACGCCATACTATCCTACCATATCCATACCTTCAGTGGTATATTACAGTATACTTTTAAATCGTTTGTTAATCGAAAAACAAAAAGGGGTCTAAGAATCTGTGTTAAAATAAAGACCGGATTGCTGCAAGTCAAGGCAATGCCAAAAAGCCCATTTAGGAAGTAGGTACTTCGAGGTTCGGAAAATATTAAAGTAGCTGCTAAAACAAATGTCAATAAAAGTTGTATATTTCACCTTAAAAAACTGTGGCAAGAGCAACCAAATGTCGATAAAGTTTTTTTATTTTACATTGAAAAACTGTCACAAGAGCAATTTCTTTTACTGTGTATGTTCACATACATCAGCTACGCTCCGGAAAACCTGCCGAAGCCAATCATTTTAAACTAATATTTCTTAGCTCATTGTCTCAATAAAAGAAACTGACTTGAATTGAGAGAAGATATGTTAAGAAAAAAGCCAAGGAAAGACGAAAGAGGGTTAGATCGGTATGGAATAATCAAGTAGGAGAATTAGATAAACAAAAACAAAAAATAAACAAATGTACTCAGTATACTAAATGGTGGAATGGATAGGTAAATGAACAATGAAAGTCAATAGACAAAATTAGATCATGTTGAATGCGGTAAGAAAATAATTGCTGCTCTTTCAAAAGTTGTCACACAAAGTTCAGTGTTTCCTACTTTCATGATTCGTGCCAGAATGGATTATTTATAAAGGCAAAATTTCCGTTGTATCGATGTATAATCAATTTGGATTCTCGGCCAGTTGATTCTGCTTACGTCTTACCACTTAACATGCATTCCCCACTTATTTATTCTAGCGTAAGTAAGCTAATGTATATAACAAAGGAGGTCCGTCAAGCTGCCCCCCCCTTCCCCCCGGTTGGAATTTTTCTACCAAAATGCTAGCACACATAAAGAGCACCTAGCACAACCATTTTTATAGCTAGCACACCAACAGGTCACAATAAAAATGCTTTTGAATTCGGGTGGGGCCAGGTTAACGCTAGCCCCCCCCCCCGGTTGGAATTTTTTCGCCAAAATGCTAGCACAGATAAAGGACACCTAGCACAACCTAGCACAACCATTTTTATAGCTAGCACACCAACAGGTCACAATAAAAATGCTTTTGAATTCGGGTGGAGCCAGGTTAACGCTAGCCCCCCCCTCGGTTGGAATTTTTTCGCCAAAATGCTAGAACAGATAAAGGACACCTAGCACAACCTAGCACAACCATTTTTATAGCTAGCACACCAACAGGTCACAATAAAAATGCTTTTGAATTCGTGTGGGGCCAGGTTAACGCTAGCCCCCCCCCCGGTTGGAATTTTTTCGCCAAAATGCTAGCACAGATAAAGGACACCTAACACAATCTAGCACACCATTTTTTATAGCAAGCACACTAACTACACTCTTGATGCTGGGGAGTGGGACGGAGGTCAGTGAAATAACGCTATACTTACTCGATGAATAAATGAATGGATAAATGAATAGGTTGAATATATATGTAAAACGGCTGGTTTAATTGTTTCTTACTGTAGTTACGAAAAATTTTCGGAGCATTCCAATCATATGATAAAAATTCCAAATTTAGCAGGATCTTTTCGGAGATGACTCTCCGGCAGGGCCGATAATTTCCCTTTTAAGTCCGTATCTAAGTAACGTCTAAGTAGCAATTGTTGTTATTATCATAATTTTAATTTAAAATATCATATAAATGTCACGGTTTGAAAACGATTCTTCAAGTTTAATCCAAAAATAAGTGATTGAAAATGAACCATGTAACGTTGTTTAAATACGTAATATAAATTTCGCATTAATACAGTTTTATGTCGTCTAATCGAGAAATATTCTATCGAATTACACTCGTGAAAATAGTTAGATCATTAGTTTTACTCATATAGTCCATGTTGCTTGTAATATTATTAGAAAGAATACATATTATTACAACCATCAGCCCTTCGGGGAAACCTTTTCTTAACCCAAGCATCTGAATAGGCCAGTTTCAATGTACCTGCAAGAATTTTATTTACTCTTAAGACCCATGAAAACGGCATTATAAAAATAATTCAAATTTTAACGATAGACTTGGTTTAACGACCCTTTTAAAAAGTCCGATGAAAACTTCAGATGGATTATACCTAGTTTTTCGAAAAATAAAAATACCTATGTCAACAATTTTGCTGCCTTCCATTTCATACACATATTGTAAGATAGCATAAAAAATTAGTCCACTTTCTTTATTCCGCCATCTTTGGTGATCCGCAATGTTGAATTTAAAATGACGTCACATACCTTATTATGGATTGGCATGCAAACTAGACGTATATATAGAATTTCAAATCAATCGTTTGAAGATATCTGCTTCAAAACGGAGTTGCAAGATTGCAACCGTAAAAACATACATTGCCAGTTACATACTAAAAACTTTGAAAAATACATAGTAGTGTTGGTGTCTTATGATATGCCACAGAAATATTTGAAGCTCTGATTAACCGGCTCTAAGAATTAAAAGCTGCACGTTCTAAGTTAACTTAGGAATTTCAAAAAAATCTGATAGTGAAATGCAATATTTATGTTATCATTACAGTGGTTAATTAACCATCAACTCCGGCAATAAATATTCTGGCAAATTTAAAAATAGAGTTGGAGTGTTTCTTTTAAATAAGGACTACAGTGAACCACGATCAATCTAAAACATGTATTCTCAATATATTGGAACATTTTTAGGGATCTCAGCCGCCCCTTCCCAGATTGCACAACTTTGTTCAAAGGACATATCCAACGGCTTCGCTTTTTTGGATATTTATTTATCCAACATGTCTGTACGCAAACGTTTGTCGTTGCCTTTTTTATAATGTGACGTAATTTGCAACTTATTTGTGCCGGATTGTTTCTGATTCCGTAACTAAATGGTTCAATTTAATTGAAGTGAAACTTTTTATGGGACACTAGCGTTTTCTCATGAGAGTTAACTCGTCGAGCTAACAAAACTGTTAAACTCCTTGTGAGAGAGGCGGAAAAAATTAACGAAGATCCGCACAAAGAGGAGACGCCGAGAATAGTCGCAGGGCATTGTTTATTGATGGCGATCATGTTATTCCGTTTATCAATCCCCACTTCGCTGCGCGAACGATAAAGTGAGAACGCATTCGGGGGGAAAAGGATACCAAAAGCGCTTAATAATTTCTGCCGATATTGGTATAACCCAGTGCGAAATTAATATAGAAATTGTTTACCTTTAAAATTAAGGCGATAAAAACTAGGAAATTTCTTTGCATTTTGTATTTATTTGTATTATTGGTTGGCTTAATCAGAAAAAGATAAGATTCCAATGATCTTAGCTGGAGATTTTAATGTAAATTTTAGTGACAAAAGTTCAGAACCACTCATTTCATTTTTATATGATAAATTACAATTAAAAATAAACAATGACATTCATATTTCAACAACAAAATATGGAACTTGCTTGGATGCTGTTTTTTCAAGACACTTGAATTCATTGAGATCTGAAGTATTTGCATCCTACTTTAGCTATCATCAGCCAATTATTTCTATTTTGCCAAATAAAAATGACAGTGCAGATAAAGATATTTGAATCTGTGATTCATTAACATAAGTCATATTAATTACTTATATAGTTCTTTTCTTAATGTAGAATGTTTATGTATATGTTATATATATATATATATATATATATATATATATATATATATATGTATATATATGTATATGTCTATTAAATTATTTCATATTAAAAAAATTTTAATATTGTTTTTATTCTCAGTTATTGTCAATGAAGATACAAAAAATGTATGCGTCAGTCCAAAACTAACAGCGTCAAAAGTGAAACTTTTCATGTAATTCAAAAACTGTCAATGAGTGTACAAAAAAATACATTGCAGCAAAGAAAAATTGACTGGAAATTATAATAAAAATGATTTATAATAAAAATCAAGAAAAATCTACAGACTATCCCGAATTAATTACTACGGAAGTTTCACTTGTACGTATATGTATATAGTTTTATGTATATGTAAATAATAGTACGTACAAGTGAAACTTCCGTAGTAATTAATTCGGGATAGTCTGTAGATTTTTCTTGATTTTTATTATAAATCATTTTTATTATAATTTCCAGTCAATTTTTCTTTGCTGCAATGTATTTTTTTGTACACTCATTGACAGTTTTTGAATTACATGAAAAGTTTCACTTTTGACGCTGTTAGTTTTGGACTGACGCATACATTTTTATTTGGTTTTATTAAAATTACTATGATTTCAACAAAATTATTTTTAAAAGTGAAGGTTTTTTGTATTCTTTCGTTTTTTAGCATTAATTGAAAATAAATAGATAATTATTAATTAAATAATAGTTAATTATTAATTAATTAAATACCCTGCTAGATGGGAAAATATAGATATCAAGCACAATCCGGCAACAGCTGATAACAATAATGCTGCTTAGGGGCCATTTTTTATAGGAATATGATGTTTAGGGACAAATACATCTAACATTTTCATTCATTCCTGTAACCATAGCGTTATTTTGCAGACACCCTCCATCACCTGAATTCAAAAGCATTGTTGATGTACTAGCTATAAAAAAATTTGTGCTAGGTGTCTTTTATTTGTGCTATCATTTTGGCGGAAAAAATCCAACCAGAGGGGGCTAGCGTTAAGCTGGCCCCACCCGAGCTCAAAAGCATTTTTATTGTGACCTGTTCGTGTGCTAGCTATAAAAATAGTTGTGCTAGGTGTCCTTTATCTGTGCTAGCATTTTGGCGAAAAAATTCCAACCGGGAGGGGGGGGGGGGCTAGCGTTAACCTGGCCCCACCCGAGTTCAAAAGCATTTTTATTGTGACCTGTTGGTGTGCTAGCTATAAAAATGGTTGTGCTAGGTGTCCTTTATCTGTGCTAGCATTTTGGCAAAAAAATTCCAACCGGGGGGGGGGGGGGGCTAGCGTTAACCTGGCCCCACCCGAATTCAAAAGCATTTTTATTGTGACCTGTTGGTGTGCTAGCTATAAAAATGGTTGTGCTAGGTGCCCTTTATGTGTGATAGCATTTTGGTAGAAAAATTCCAACCGGGGGGGGCAGCTTGACGGACCTTAATAAAGATATATTTTCATCTACTAATAAAAAGACCAAAAAACTTAACAATGATGTGTCTATAATATGTACCTATTCATAAATTTCTATTTGCACAGGGGTTCTTCGTTCAAAGAGGATGAGGGCACGTGGAAAGGTAATGACGACGGTAAAGTCGTTAATAACCAGCCGCAACGGATGATGGACGACCGCAACGGAATGGGACCACAAGGTGGATACATCGGCAGGATTACAAACGATGCAAGAGAGGATGAAATGGAAGAAAATGTAGGCCAAGTGAACACCATGATAGGTAATTTACGTAACATGGCGATCGATATGGGTTCAGAATTGGAAAATCAGAACAGGCAAATCGATCGTATCAATCTCAAGGTAATTTTGTTGTCCCGTTTTTTGAATTTTAACAATAAATTAATTAGGGTTTATGGTGGTAAGTTTAAATGTGCTTTTTACAGAGTTTCTTTCATTTTTTTCTTTTGGAGTAATTCAAAATTACTTGAATTAGGTGATCAAATGTTGCACTCATTTCTCATCACAGATTACATTGCCATTTTTTCAATTGATAAAAAATTCAATATTCAACATATTCGTAGAAGATGCTGCTTTAATAGCTTCCTCTGCGATCAAGATTGTAGCCTCAAGTCATTTGATCATGTGTTGTGTCGGTAAATGAAGATTTACCCCTGTAGGGTTTACTATATATATGACATATCTAATGACTGCAGCCAAACAGACTAGTGCCTGATGATGTATGTTGTTTGAGGAGTAATTGCTTATTTCGAGAAAAATTTCAATTTAAACTTTTTTAATATTTTGATAAAACTTTGATCAAGTATTCTGTGAATTGACGGAAACAAAGTGCAACATTTCCAGAAATGTCAAGAGCACCATACGATATAGATATTTATTGAAATTTTGTGCACTATTATTATAACAAAAAAACTGAATACATTCGTATGAATCGAGGAGACTAGCAAAATTATAAATCTTTTGAAAAATGTACAATTTTTAAAATGGTCAACTGATATTAAGAAGAGCGATATCTCGCTAGTAGATGTGATACTAACGCAATAGAATATTCGACATCCGCTAGATGATGACTGTGTCAAGTATCACTAATTGATCAAATTTGGCGCCACTCATTCAAATTTTTAAATGGTTTGGGGGCGGGGGAAAGATAGGAATGCGTAAAGTCTCTCAACTAAATGGTAACAATAGTGTAGTACAAGAAAGTTATGAGTGGAATAATTTAGGACCTAAACAATTGGATAGAATCAAAAGTAAAAATAGATAGAGAAATAATGTATATAAACATCTTGGTAGTTACAACTGGAATTCTATATTCAAATGAACACCAATTTTAGCAAATAATACATTCCACTAAAATAAAAATTTGATTAGTGGGCAAATAGCCGAGCAACTATGAAAAATATTGATAAAGACCTGTGACGGATAGAAAAATAGACTAAAGGTTATAGAAATGTGTATCAACAGTTATTTTATTTGGCTTCGTTCAGCAAGGTTATACACGTTCTCTGTAGGCTTATGGGGAACTATAAATTAAAAATAAATGATCAAGATTAAAACTAACGTTTCCTCTTGCTAACAAACCGAAATTTCTCCAAAATTGACCAAAAATGTATAGTACAGTCATTTGGTAGTTTTACCTGGAAAGTGTTCCGGGAGTTTTGAAAATTGGTGATTTTATAGATTTCGACGTGCTCTTTTCGAATTTTCACTTTGCCACCTCGTATCATTGCCGCTCGCGGCGCCATATTGGAAAAATGGCGCTCTAATACAGTTTTTTGAGAATAACTCCGTTCCAACTCATGTTACGATGAAAATAGTTATGCAATAAATTAAACTAGAGAAAGTTTCCTACAATTTATGTAGTAATGGTTTTTTTTTTGTAAAATCAATAGTTTCAGCGTACGAGAGCCGCAAAGTCCACTCCAGCACGCGTTTTGGCCAAATAACTCATTTCCACACCACCATGAGGTAGAGTAAGTGGCGCGTTTTTTTGTGGTATCCCCAGTAGGCCTAATCCACTTGTAATGCACTATTACAAAATTTAGCGCATTCTCCTTCGCTTCGCTATTTTTGATGGACCCGGTTCTGAAAGTTCATCGTCTTCGGTACTGAGCGAAATGTCACAAATAGAAATTTCTTCCACGTTATCCGCGATGAAATCATCAACTCTGTTGTAGTCCTTTTGTTCCTCGATTTTATCATACGTTTGCTCGAGAATAGAATCTGTTTCTTCCTCCTCATCGCTATCTTGTAGTGGAACGTGCGAATTAACACAGGTACCATTGCAATTGGTACATATAACGGAGCACTTTAATCCAGCCTTTCTGCATCCACAGCCTCCCCGACATCCCTTTTTGCATTTGCAAGAAATGAGTTTCAACAAGGTTTCCGGAGCTGGGGGCTCGAGCGTGGTAACAGGAATTAGCCCATTCTTGCTTTTTTTCCATCCCCATTGCTCTGCATTTTTTTCAACTCCATACCACTGCTGAACCTGGTGATAGGTTCGGAATGATCGTATATCTATAGTTGTTTAACGACGCCACTATAACCGTATAACGCAAGGAGGAAGCGCTCTCCAGCTTCAGCAATAATCTCCGGATCGAGAGCATTGCTCTGTTTCTTCCATTTCTCAAGCGACGAACGTTTGTTCTTCAGGATTACATTATTCAAGAAAACGCGTAAAGTTTCAGGTATATCTGACTCAATTTTTTTCAAAAAATTATCTGTTGGAGGATATTGTTTTGTCTCGTAGACCGTGGAGCGAATATCATCTAAAACGATTGCTGCTGCTGTTTTTACAATACGCAGACGTACGTCTGCCTTGTTATCTATTTTTTGATCGTACCAGACTTCTGTAAATAACTTGTACCCTGTGTTTCGGAAACAAACCACAGGAGCCTTATTGGCAGTGAAGGCAATCAAAATATCGTCACCATATTTTTTCAGGAGTTGCGCTTTATACCTGCGATGAACCTTATAGGCAGTAGCAGAGCGCGTTTTCAACACGTAGTGAAATATTTTTCGTTGCTAAATACGAACAACGCGTGTTGGTGTGGACGTGCCTTGGTTTGCGGCTCTCGTACGCTTAAACTATTGATTACAAAAAAAACGGTTACTACATAAATTGTAGGAAATTTTCTCTAGTTTAATTTATTACATAACTATTTTTATCGTAATGTAATGTTTTTTGTTATTTATTTAAACAATAAACGGGTGGGATAAATTTTAAACACTCGGTATTGCTACTTACTAATTTATTACTTAATTACTGTTTAACTCACTATGGCAAATTATAAACTGAACTCATCCGCTGATCGGTCCTGTATTTATATCAAAAACTTTCTTTACTAGAACATTCGGGATGGGACATGCCTTTCGCGATATTTCTTAAAATGCCTTTCGATAACATGTTTAAAAAGGACGGTCACAATAGATCCCAATAGACCTTCTCAGAATTCGGCGCGCTCGCCTTTTTCTTCACTCCGTTAACATAAGGTTACAGGGCCGTACTTAGTATCTGCTTCGGTGTGCGAGTTCGTAACATTACCCCCTCCTTAAATGAAAGTTCCTCCTGGAACTTTTGTGTAGCCGAGACTGGATGTTTGAATCGGCAACTAGCCCCATTTCTACACTTTCTGATCTTATGAAAATAGCAGGGCACCGTCTTCATCGGATACTGATAACGGGGGTTGTAGCTGCAAATCAATATCTGGACACCGGTATCTTGAAAGATAATCTCTACCATGTTCCTGATGATTCGCCAATCCAACTGGTTACTCGCTATCTTAGTCATAGCCAGTTTCTTCACGTTGGATTCCAACACGTGGTCTCGGAGGTTTCGAAGTGCTTCCCACACATCGCGGTAGGTAGATCGATCTTGGAATTCATTTTTAGTTACTACGTAGAAGACGTACCGCGAATTATGTTTCAGTTTCAGGGTCTTGCCAGGGGCTGGAATCTGGTCTTCAAGTTTTTCTAATTGCCCGAACTTCTTTCGAAAGACGGTTGCCAATCCTCGTGCGTTCTTGATACGGGCGGGGATGTTGTATGCCAGTGAATAATCTTATGGGAGAGTGAACAAATATTGTTGTTGTTCCGAAGTGACTCCATATCTAGCTTTCCCGGTACCTCCATACGCGCCCATAAATTCATCGAAGGTGGGGTCAGACACATCTCGAATAAGGTTTACTCCTTCCTCTATGTCATGGTCTCCTTCGAATGGCGCTAGTCGGTTTCGGTGAACTACTTTTGGTTTTCCGTTGGGGATCTTGCTTATGCGATATAAAACATCATTGATCCTTTTCTTGATCAAGTATGGACCTTCCCAGGATTTTTGTAATTTCGGAGAAAATCCTTTTCTCCTCGCCGGGTTGTGTAACCATACTTTGTCCCCTTCTTTAAAACCGCCCTCTGTGGCCTGCGTGTCGTACCGCCTTTTCATTCTGTCGCTGGCAACTTGAAGATTTGTTCGAACTAGTTCATGAAAATCGTCCAGCCTTCTTCTCAATTGGATCACGTAGTCTTCGCCTGCTATATCTTCTCCAGGCCGACAGCCAAATTCCAGGTCACAAGGAAACCTCATTTCACGTCCAAACAGGATTTTCGCAGGTGTTTCACCCGTGGACTCATTGACGGCAGATCGATAAGCCAATGCGAATAGGGAGAGATACTGGTCCCAATCTCTCTGATGGCTGGATACTACTTTGGACAGGTATTTTCCAATAGTCCTGTTCATTCTCTCGACCATTCCATCTGACTGTGGATGTAATGCTGTTGCTCTGGTCTTCTTCATTCCCAGCTTATCGCAAATCTCCTGGAATAGATGGCTTTCGAAATTTCTTCCCTGGTCACTGTGGACTTCCATGGGCACTCCATATCGGCTGATGAATTCTTTCACCAATACATCCGCGACAGTTGTGGCCTCTTGGTTCGGGATAGCGTAAATTTTCACCCACTTTGTAAAATAATCCATTACAACCAGTATGTACTCGTACTTGCTACCATTTTCTGTCGTCGGAAATGGTCCAGCGATATCTAAAGCGATCCTTTCGAAAGGGCTTCCAACATTGTACTGTTTCATGGGTGCCTTTCTCTTGCGATGTGGTCCTTTACTCGTAGCACAAGTCGTACATTTCTTACACCAGTCCTTAACATCGTCGGAGCTGTTCATCCAATAAAACCTTTCACGAACTCGCTGAAGGGTTTTCTTCACTCCACCTCCCGATGGACTGTCGTGTAACTTCTTCAGTACCTCAGCTACTCTTGTTCTCGGGATAACTAGCTGTCTCCTCATCTCAGAACCATTATCGTTTTCAAGGACTCTTTTCAACAGCCCTTCTTCCAGGACAAGGGAGTCCCACTGAGCCCAATACGCATTGAGTTTCGGTGAAAATCTTGACACTTCTTGCCAGGTAGGTCGCCGGTTTTCTTTCTTCCATTGCCGGATCATCTTCAGGTGAGGATCATTCTCCTGATCTTCTCTGATCCTGGTGGGTGACCATTCCTCGTTGACTACAGTAGTTCTTGAAACTGCAGCTTCCCTAGATTCCACCTTGTTGCAGTGGGAGCAGTCTGTTGGGCACGGCCGTCTGGACAGGGAGTCGGCATTTCGGTGACTCACACCAGCTCGATGTTCGATGTTGAAATCGTATTCTTGAAGTCGTTCAATCCATCCAGCGATCTGGCCCTCGGGATTCTTGAACTGCATCAACCACTTAAGTGCTGCATGATCAGTCCGGATTAAAAACTTCCTACCATAGAGATACTGGTAAAAGTGTTCCACGGACTTCACTACTGCCAAAAGTTCTCTTCTTGTGACGCAGTAGTTTCGTTCTGGTTTGGAGAGGACTTCACTGAAATATCCCAGCACTCTTTCTTGCCCTCCTTGGATCTGTGAGAGCACTCCACCAATTCCTACGTTGCTTGCGTCAGTGTCAAGAATAAAGTCTCCCTCTGGTAATGGATATCCTAATATCGGCGCCGAGGTTAAATGCCCCTTCAAAGTTTCAAAAGCCGTTTGACAGTCTTCGTCCAATTGGAAAGCTCTTGCTTCTTCTGTAAGTCGCGTTAGAGGCTTGGCAATATCTCCAAACTTCCTGATAAATCTTCTGTAATACGTGCAAAGTCCAAGGAAACTCCTAATTTGATGTTTGTCGGTTGGTTGCGGCCATTGCTGAATGGAAGCAACTTTCTCTGGATCCACCGCCACTCCTTCATTGCTCACTATATGACCTAGATAGTTGACTCGGTTTTGGAACAGCTGACATTTCTTCGGGTTTAACATGAGCTGGGCAGCTTGGAGTCGTTTGAATACGTCTTCCAAATTTTTCAGATGTTCGTCAAATGTCCTCCCCAGTACTACGATGGCGTCCAAATAGACCAGGCACGTGTTCCAAGACAACCCTCTCAAGACATTTTCCATAAGTCTTTCAAATGTCGCAGGCGCATTACAGAGCCCGAATGGCATGACGTTGAATTGCCATAATCCAGATCCGGTGGTAAAAGCAGTCTTCTCTTTATCTTCTGGGTCCATTTCTACTTGCCAATAACCAGACTTCAGGTCCAAGGTGGAAAACAGTTTGCTGCCGGCCAACGTGTCTAGCATATCGTCAATTCGGGGCAGAGGATAGCTGTCTTTCTTCGTCACGTTGTTAAGCTGGCGATAATCCACGCAGAATCTCGTAGTTCCATCCTTTTTCTTGACGAGCACTACTGGAGACACCCATGGACTAGTAGATGGTTCTATCACTTTTTCTTCTGCCATCTCTCGAATTATTCTTTCAGCTTCCTCTCTCTTCGCTCGTGGAAGTCTTCGAGCTGATTGCCTAATTGGCTTAGCATTACCAGTATCAATTTTGTGTTTGACGGCTGATGTTCTGCCAGTCTTTCCCCTTTTTGGTACGAATAAGTCTCGATACTGCAAGAGAAATTCTCTTATTCTCTTTTTTTGAGCTCGATCCAAAGATTGACCAGCTACTGATAACATCTGTTCGAATCTGGCATTAGAATTGTCAGTGGTCGTTGTTTGGCGAACTATAGACGTAACTGGTACGCAGGATCCAATCTTGGTTTCCTTCTTGATGGTAATTGGGTAATCGTTCACGTTTATCAATCGTACAGGAATCTCCTTCGCCGACGTAACCAATCCTTTCCCAATTAGTACTCCTTTGCCAACTTCCTCGTCGTGGTTCCTTGGTTCCATCATAACCGGTGTACCTTCCTCCATGATTCCCTGTAGCCGTGCTACTATCATGATTTCGCTTCGTGCAGGTAGAACGGTATCTTCCTGTACAGCTGCCAACACCGCGCTGCCTTCATATGGATGCAGGAATACCTCCTCGGAACCCACTTTAATGGTTCTGTTTCTAAAGACTAATTGGAAACCATGTACATTCATTACGTCCATTCCCAGAATCACGTCTTCTTCAATGTCAGCTACGATTACCTTATGCGTGAACTTTTCTGCGCCAATTCCCAATTGGATTTGTCTTTCCCCGTGAACGTTGGCACTCTCGCCTGTGGCGGTCCGCAGTCGCAGTCTCGTTGGTAGAAGTTTCTTCTTGGGGTTTATTATCTCTGGTCGTATAATGGTTCTAGTTGCCCCAGTGTCAACCAGCAGAGCATATCCCTTGCCATTTACTTCGCCATCCACATATACACTGTCGTTGCGACATCTGAGAGAAGCTATCAGTATGAGAGGGTCTTTGGAACGGTCATGGGTCGGTGCTGCCCCCTCGTAGTCGACCCGTTCTAGTTTTCCTGTGTCTGGGGTTCTTGGTTTGCAGGAGTCTTGGGGCGCCTACACGAACTACGTACATGCCCTAGCTCGCCACAATTCCAGCATCTGATTTTTCTCGGTTTCTTGTTCATCATACCTTTTATGAAACTGACGAACTGGTCAAATCTGTCTTCGTCACCTTCTTGGATGGTCCTAATTTTGTTATATCCTGAAGCCTTCGTTGCTGCTTCATATTCAAGAGCAGCTGTCAATGCATCAACTAATGTTTTGGGATGGGCTAAACGAAGCGTCCTCTGCATATCGGGGTCACGTAAGCCATCAATAAAGGACTGAATGCCCAGACATTCCATCATGTTCTCTGCTGCTGATGGTTAAGCAAATCGAACGAGTCGGGCAATATCCACTTCATATTCTTGAAGTGTTTCGTCACGTTTCTGCCTTCGGTTCTTCAGCTGGGACTGGTACAAATGTTCTAGATGTTCGTGACCGTACCGCATGTCCAACCTCTTCTTCAGCAGCTCGAAATCATCCGTTTCTTCCAGAGGTATCGTCTGAAGTATATCTAAGGCATCTCCCCGAAGCGCGATAGTTAGGTTCACTGCTTTCTCCTTATTGGACCAATTATTCACTCTAGCGGCTGCTTCGAACTGTTTTACGTAATTGGTCCACGACATCTTTCCATCGAACGTTGGGGCCTTGACTCGGGTAAAACTGCCAGTATCATCTGTCTTGGGTTGTGTTTGTGGCTTGCAGATCTCGATCTTCTTTTCTTCTGCTGAGGTGTCTTGTGTTCTTAACTCGGCAATCTTCGTCTCTAACTCCTTGATTTTTTCGTCCATCTGATTTTCCATCGTTGCCATCTTATTCTCCATGTCTGATTTTAGAGACGAAATTTTATTCTCGACTTCAGCAGCAATGTCATTTTTCAATGATAAAATATCTGCAGAAATATCATTCTTCATAGCAGAAATCTCGCTTTTCATTGTGGTAATCTTCTCGTCCATATTAGTAGAAATATCATTCTTCATAGTGGAAATTTTCTCGTCCATGGCAGAAAAATCGTTCTTTATATTAGCAGAAATATCGCTTTTCATTGTGGTAATCTTCTCGTCCATATCAGCAGAAATTGACGAGATTAAAGTGGAAGCCTCGTCATTGAATAAAAATGATTCTGGATCAAAGCCGTCATTTTCCAGTGCCACTTTAAGTCTTTCTACCAATTCACTTTTCTTACCGGACGTTTCCAACTCACGATCTTCCAATTCTGCTCTTAATTCCGCCATTTTCAGATCACACAGTCTCTTGGCCATTTTGATGTAGCTATTTATTTATATTATCCCACTTCTGACACCAATGTAATGTTTTTTTGTTATTTATTTAAACAATAAACGGGTGGGATAAATTTTAAACACTCGGTATTGCTACTTACTAATTTATTTAAACACTAACTCACTAACACTAATTTATATGTACTTAACTAGTCACCTAAATTTAATTTATATGCACACTAACTTATTAATTTATAACACTTTTATATTCACTTAATTACTGTTTAACTCACTATGGCAAATTATAAACTGAACTCATCCGCTGATCGGTCCTGTATTTATATCAAAAACTTTCTTTACTAGAACATTCGGGATGGGACATGCCTTTCGCGATATTTCTTAAAATGCCTTTCGATAACATGTTTAAAAAGGACGGTCACAATAGATCCCAATAGACCTTCTCAGAATTCGGCGCGCTCGCCTTTTTCTTAACTCCGTTAACATAAGGGTACAGGGCCGTACTTAGTATCTGCTTCGGTGTGCGAGTTCGTAACAGTAAAATGAGTTGGAACGGAGTTATTCTCAAAAAACTGTATTAGAGCGCCATTTTTCCAATATGGCGCCGCGAGCGGCAAAGATACGAGGTGGCAAAGTGAAAATTCGAAAAGAGCACGTCGAAATCTATAAAATTACCAATTTTCAAAACTCCCGGAAAACTTTCCAGGTAACCCCCTTTTTGAGCACCAAGTGACTGTAATAGTAGTATATCAGGATTTATAGGACCCGTTATACTGGCTCTGGTGCGCTGAAAACCAATAGGGTTTATCTGTGAGACGCTCTGAACAATATCCAATCATAAAATTGGTTAATTGATGCATTCCGGATACTGTATTGTGCTAAGAAACCGAAATTTCTTCAGAAATGACCAAATATGTAATATATCTAGATTTATAGGACCCGTTGTATTGGCTTTGGTGAGCTGAAAATCAATAGGGTTCATCTTTTAGACGCATTTTTTTCTAAAAACCAGTTTTTCGTGTTTTTCTCGATGATAAACGAAAAAATTATTTAAAAAATCAAAAGCTCCAACTTTTTTGGAGACAAACCAATACTTTTACATGCAATGAAGTAGATCCTATCAGGCTGATATTTTGAAGTTTTAATCAATCAGTAACGTCTCATCTAGCAGGGGTCAAACTTACTATTGTTAGAACTATTCTATTATGTATATGTATGGCATTTGGGATTTCAACGCAATAAAATCAATAGACTAAAGAATGTATTCAGTTTAAAGCACTTTCGTTAATGACAACAAAAAACTAACTTGAATGAATGTTATATTTGTTGATTAAGACTCCATTCAAATATATATTGATTTTCTTCTTCTCTTCTTCCGTAGCGTGTTAAATCCATTTTCGGATATACGCCTCTCCTAATTCTGTTCTCCACTTTTGATGATTCGTGGCTTCACGTGTACAGCGAAAGCCAGCTGTTAATTTTATATTATCGAACCACTGCATTGGCGGCCTCCCGCTGCTTCTCTAAAAATTGTAGGGTCTCCAAGTGAGTATTCTCCTGTGCCACCGATTTTATTCACCCCTCGCAATATGTCCCGCGAAACTCCATTTTAATTTTGCCGCTTTCTTCATTACATCAGTTACTTTTGTGGTTTGTCTAATCCACTGGTTTCTTATGTGTTCTCTTAAGGATATTGCTATCATCGCTCTTTCCATGGCGTGTCATTTAGTTATGTTATTCTTGTTGGTCATTGTCCGATTTTCAGCTCCATAGCACATTACCGGAAGGATGCACGTGTCGCCCATGATTGTTTTAGTCCTCTCTGTATTTCGGCAGTCCGGTTTTCGCTTCCCAGCACCATTCTATGACCCAGATATATATACTCTTCGACATTCTTTACTTGGTGGTTGTTGACCCGTATGATGGTGCATAACCTTTGTTTCATTGGTATTTATTTTGAGACATATTTGTAGTGATGCCTCATTGAGTTCGTTTAGCATTCATTCCAATTCGTTGGTATCTGTTGATATTAATACTATATCGTCCGCATATCGCAGATGACTTAAATATTGTCCGTTCACGTTGATGCCGTTTTTTGTCCATTCTAGTTTTTTAAATACGTCCTCAAGTGCCAACATGAACAATTTAAGGGACAACGTATCTCCCTGTCTGATTCCTCAATTTAATGGGACTGGATTGGTGTTTTCATGTAGGCTATATGAAGCAGTTGCTCCTTTATTCATTTCTTGTATTAACTCTATATACCTACTATCAATTCGACAATTTTCTAGTGCCTTCTTAATAGTCCAGCTTTCTACTGTGTTGAATGCTTTTTCGTAGCCTACAAATGCTAAACATAAGGGCAGATAATATGCATTACATTTTTCGATTAAGATCTGTAGAATCTAAACACAAAATCTTCTTGACCTCGTAATAAGTTTCCCAAAGTTAATTTCTTGACGGTATAAAATTGAATCCTATTATTGGAATCTTGTTATTGAAGAATGTAAAAATGTTTAGATTTAGAGATTCGATATTTTTCTCTAATAATAATTCGAATTCTAACTGTGCTTCCAATTTTCAGAAACACAGATAATTATGGTCAAACCTATGACTAATTATCATGAAAACCAATATCTTCTAATTTTAGTTATCAGTCTTTGTATTCATGGTGGGTAATTCAACTGTCTAACTACATTTTTAAATCTATTACATGCTCAAAGTTTATTTCGAGCTGTATCTTGAGCAAAAATATATTCGAGCTATGCTCCACCATCATATTCTCGTTCATTCAATATGCTTGACATAGTTTTCTGTTCTCCAATATTTCTTCTCCTTATCTGTAAATTTTCGTCTGTTCTACTTCCTTTCCAGCAACACCAAAATCCAAGGTTAGTTCTTAGGACTTTTATCTTATTATTATACAGTCTGTTTTGGAAGTAGGAGAGAGCTACATAAACTATTAGGATAATCCTCGTTAGTATAGAGTGCCCATTTCTCTTTTCCTTACCTACTTTTTATAACAACTTAGCTGAGTAGATACATTTGATGTTGATTAAAAATGTTTTAACATTCATAAACGTTTATTTTTTGTTGTAAAATTTTTAGCAAATGTGTTTTTCTTTAACTTAATGAGATCAGAAACATTGACTAGTCCTGAAAGTTACATTAACGAATAATTCAATTTTATTACAAGATTAAAAATTCTGAAATCATTAAGTACTGAGTTAGTTGCATATAGAATGTTTTTCTTAACTGTTGTTCAAATACTAATATTATGGAACCAAATGTTTTATTAACCTTAAGACATCAAATCAAATAAAAATTACAACTTTCTTTCAAATTGGGAAACTTTGCTTTTGCCGTTAATAAGAAGTAACATTAATTGTTACTGAACCTAGTATTCAAATTATTTGTATCTGTAGTATTGTAACTGAAACAAATTGAAAAATACTCTGAGGTTAGTTACAGTTTCCATCTCATTGCTATTGCAAATTCAAACGTGAACGATATAGTCAATTAGGAAAACGTCAACATAGTAGTTAGGTAATGAAGGAAGTGTTGTAAAAACTACGAATTTCTACTTAGATTTACAGAAAATAGTTTGTGGATGAGGTCATCAAGGAAGATACACATGTTGCATATTATCCTGAGAATCAATCATTGCTTTAGATTTCATATATACCAATTGTTTCAAGGTGAATTGTATGTATAAAATTAGGTTCCATACTTATTAAAAGTAGTCTGGTATTTAGAAGATTAAATGTGAATATATTTATATGCCCAGTGTATAAATAAAGTTAAGAAAAGTTAAAAGCAAACTTCTGTATGCAACTATAAATGTGAAAGTGCTTGTTTAATTTTTTCAAAATCTTGCTTGTTTTTTTTTATTAATCTCGATGTTTGTTTTTACATTGCTACTACGTTCACTCCACGACACATTATCCAACAACTCGTACACTGCGAACATGCAAATATGGTGAAATAAATCAGGCTGATTCCAACGCAACGAGGATAGAGGTGGCTAACCAGCGGGCACACGACCTTCTCAAGTAGACACATTACACAAAAAAACACTGAAAAGTTTATACTTACTCATCATTTTTTGCCTCTCCAACCCGTTCCTACTGGTTAATATCTGATTCAAATGTAATAATTACTGCTTTTCGCTGCTTAGTAGCATACAAAGAATGTTTAACAAATTTCATCAACAAATTAATTTTATATATTATAGTATTTAAGTGTCGTGGTGACATGAGAAACAATTTTATTTTTAAGTAAGATACCAAATATATCTGTATTGCAGAAATTGGTTTTTGACATAGTCATTCTCAAGAACAATTAGATAACAGAATAGCTTTTGTTTTTATTATTACTGCTGTCAAAGTCAACAAAGCAGAAACTAATCAACAATCATCAACATGATGCTTTCAAATCCACCACATTTGGTATATTTTTAAATTTTCATTAATTAGTTTCATCAACATAAAAATAACCATTTTTTACTGTCATCACCACGAATTGAACAGTATCTAATGTTATTTACATATATTTAAATTTATTTATTTTTAACATATATTCATGTAAGAAAGAGTATAAAATTTAGGGACCAGGCTCATAAGAGAATGTTTTGAGATTTTAAGTTTGTACATTATGTGTTAATATATTTTATTTGAGATTTAATTTTTATTTTTTCTTGAACACCAGGCATCATTAGGATTAGCTTTAATTAAGGTCTTAAAAACAAGATAACAGATGTGTCCTTTGAATCGTAAAATCTATATGTACGGGAGTACAGGATGTCTTAAAAACAGGCGTCAAGCAGAGTTTTTTATATAAATTTCAGTCAGAAAACTATGGGAATTTGTAACATTTATTAGAACATCAACATATCAGATAATTATGCAACAATAGTTATGAAAATTTGCAAGCTCAATTCAAAGCAACAATAGTTATGAGGATGTACCTAATCATCAAGAACCCACCTTGAAATACTCATAAATGATTGTGAGGATTTCTTTTATTACTATTATTACTCAGAAATTGTGAAAAATATAATCCAGAAGTCTTCTATTAGAGAATAGAATAGAAATAGCAATTTCATATATTATTAAAGGAAAACATGAATTCAAATATCTAATTTGAAGAACATATGAACTATTGGATTAGAGAAATTGAACAAAGACTGCAACTATATTGACAAAATGCGTTGGTTGATATTAAAAGAAAAGTGCAAAATGGTCTGACATCCCTTCCATGATAAAACAATCCCAATTCTCTCAAAATTGTAAAATAGGATATAAAGAAGTCCAAAACTAGGCAAATAAAAAGTTTTTCCTATAGAAGAACCAATAATTCTACCAATATGAAAAAGGGGGTACTAAATTAGAAATAGAGGATGTGCTTTTCTGCTTATAACTTGAATACTTTTTGTGAATTACCATGGCATTCAAAATAAAAATGGATAACTCAATAGCTTATTGAAAAAACAGCGAAATTTTACCATCTCCACAAAAACAATGAATAAAATCCTTTTACTCATTTGTCTATGCCTTGTTTAGATTGTAAATATAAAAGTACCGGGTGTCTGATTAAGAGCGGTACCCGCTATATCTCAGAATCTATTTATCATACATCTTAAAAAAATATATGTTTTATAAACTCGCATATGAGAAACTGCTGCAAATTATTTTCAAGTTTTTTACTCCACTGCTAGAGGGAGTAGTTCACAATAATAACACAAAAACATCATTTTTATATAATAAATGTACTGTTATAGTACCACAAAGTTTAAATATTCGTAATCATTAGATCATTTTATGTAAGTTTGCTCCAGTACTTTATCCTCTATTTTGTAAAATAAATAGTGGGAAATCTGACTTAATGAAAATGTTGCAACTTTTGTTCCACTTTATGGATTTTGACAAACTTAGTATCATTCGAAAGGGAATTCAATGGCCAATAAAATATTTTACATCGTTTCATTCCAGTGGTGTTAACGGTGATTGAACAATTGATATGATTTGAACTTTTTTTGAGTATCTTCCAATATGATGCTATATCATTTTTAATCATTTACTTGAAAGAGGATGGAATTTAAAAAAAATGGTAAAAACCACATCTCAATATCTAGTTTCTAAATGAGATACGATAAAAAATAGGTATACTATGAGATTCAGTTTTATTCTTAAATAAATTGAAAATTCTACATAATGTAGAAGGCGTCCACATGTCATAAATTGTTGACAACTTGTATATAAAATTACTGTAGAGTGAATTTATGAACCTGTATAGGTTAGTAATTTAAAAATACGTAATACCTTAAACAAATAGCAAAGCTTATGAAAACTGGCTTGAGAGCTAGGAATTTCTAGGTATTGTGTTCACTCTATTTTAAAAAGAAATTATTTTCACCGGTATCACTTCTTATCAAGTATTAAAAGCTATAGATTATGATAAAAGACTATATAATAATTGTAATTGGCTTAAGGATATGCAGAATGAATATCCAATGTGGTCCAATGAAACTACATTTTCCACAAATGGATCTGTAAATAGACATAACACACTATTGGTCTGATCAAAACCCACTCTGCATGCAACAAGATTTTAACCAGGGTTGCCAGTTAAGTTTTGGTGTGCGATTTTAGATGGTAAAATTGTAGGCCCTTTTGTTTTAGATGAACATTCAAATGGCGAGCGTTACTTAAGATATGAATTGCCTATATTGGTAGAAGATATTCCTTTAGCAGTACGGCAAAATATGCGGATACAAGAAGATGGTTACCCAGTCCATTTTACAAATTGAGTGATGCATTTTTTAAACCAACAATATGAGTATAGGTGGATAGGAACAGGTAGTATATTCCCGTGGCCGCCAAGATCTCCCGATCTTACTGTGTTAGATGTTTATCTATGGGGTCGAATTAAAGATGGAAAGCGTTTTGAGCAGTATCTTTAGGCTACTTTACTAGGTTAATGTAGTTTATTTTTGCTGTGTATTTAATTGTTAGTTATCATTATAATGATACTGAGTTTGTCAAAATCCTATTTTTTCTCGTACCTTCGCCTTGAAAATATATCTTGAGATTCGGTTTTTACAATTTGATTTCAAATTCCATCTTCTTTGAAGTAAATGATTAAAAAATACAGCATCGTATTTGAAGATTCCCAAAAAAAGTTGAAAAGAAAATAATTGTTCAATCATCGCCACCAAGCGACGGTTGAAACCACTGGAATGAAACGGTGATATAATATTTTATTAGGCATTCAATTCCCGTTCAAATGATCTTAAGTTTGTCAAAATCCATAAAGCCGAACAAAAGTTATAACAGTTTTATTGAGTCAGTTTTTCCATTCACCACTACCATTTATTTTACAAGATTGAGATAAAAGTACTGGAACAAACTTACGTAAAATGATCTAATGATTACGAATATTCAAATTTTGTGTTATTGCAACGGTTCATTTATTATAGAAATATTATGTTTTTGTGTTATTATTGTGAACTACTACGAGCGGTTGAGTAGAAAACTTCAAAATGGTTTCCAGCAGTTTCTCGTATGCGAGTTTGTATTACAGATTTTTTTTTCTCGAAGGTGTACAAATGGTTTCTAAGAAAAAGCGTGTTACCCCTCTTAATCAGACACCTGGTACATGCAATTAAAAAAAATGTGATATTCTATTCTTTTGGTGCTAATATTTGTAATGATAGTGCGTGAGCTCTGGCTTAGATTCTTGTTGTTTTATTTTCATTGGACCTGTTTATCAGGAAACTGAAATAGACAGTGAGATAACAACAATAGATTAAAATTAAGGGTTGCTACAAAGTGGGCCAACTAGTAAATGGGAAGAAAAGAGCAACAATATGAACACACACATTTCAATGGATCATCGCTCCTCCCCCGATATGCGATGTTCTATTGAAATATATGTTTGTAGTCGCTCTTCTCTTCTCATCTATAGTCAGTTGCATTGCCCCGCTCTACTATGGGTTATCAGAGGGGACGGAAATGTAAAATTGTATCTAATTTTTTAAGTACTTTCTTTATCTATTTTTGGTCCATAGCATAATTTACAGGGGTTTGACGAAAACATTTTATATAGTTTTATCTACAAAAAGTCATATGTAATTCTTTTATGTTGCTTCACGAAATTTTGTTTGGCAAACTTCATTCAGATCCGTATTACAAACTGAAAGCAATAGAACTACTTTACACCTTAAATATACACGAATTGACTGAACTTTGAACATGTTTTGTTTGTGAATTCCTCATTAAAAAAAATTAAATACAAAAGTTGATAACTCTTAAAAATTGTAAATATATGATCCTGTCACAAAGTGGCCATGGTTTACAAGACCTCAAGACGGAATAAAAAATACAATTTTCAATAAAAGGAGGAATTTATAACAATATTATAATTCAACACTTGTTATGATAGAAAACAAGATTGATATTTTTCTAGTAGGAACGTGTTGATATGTAGTAATGTTCATTATTTTTAAAAATGGCACCTGGTTATATGTTAATGTTGGTTAGGGTGAGAGCAACGAAACACGCATTGCAGTGGCCAACCAGCGTGCCAACAAACTTCTTAAGTCCTAAAGAGAGAGAGTGGTGGGGATGATTCAAGTCGCCTTTTATACTTCTTTCTCAATTCTAGATGTTAATCGGCTTGATCAAAAAATAGTTTGCACATATATTAATTTTACTATTGTATGTATATGCGAGTTGAGACAAAGGAATGTGGTAAAAATATATTGTGTATTCAACTGATTCGAAAATTTGTTATCGTTTCATATTGGGAATGGTAACTAGGAGCTTTATGCTGTAAGCTGTAGTATCAGTATCATGTTTTCCATTTATTGACTTTGTCGATTCAAATGACATATGACACATTTTTCAACAATTATGGTAACTCCTGCTTAGGTACAAATATGGAATTGCGATAAGATTGTTTTAATAATTTCAAAATGGTTAAATAAAATAATGTCACGCCACTGGATTTGCATGACCTATGTATTATTGATAATTTTAATTTTCGAAAATAGAATCTCACTGCACAAGATATTTTTGCTTCAAATGATTTTTCAATCACTACTGTTTTAGCATTTTCTTTTCAACAGTGGCGGCTTCTCCATTAGGTCATTGGGTCAATGACCTCCCATTAAAAAATAGTTTAAAAAGATATATAAAAAACTAAATTATACCTACTATACATATAATATAGTATTAAATACTAAGTATTTCTCTTAAATAAAAAATTAAATTTACCTAAAATGTTTCAAGACCCTGTGTAAACGTTTTTCAAGACAACCGTGTAAACGTTATTTCGCAGCAAGTACCTACATCTCTGCGAAATTCAATATAGCAAAACGGGCTGGTGTCCATCGTTGACCTCAACGATCCTCATCTTCGTAACGTGAAAGAAACACGCCCGAAGTTTACATGTGTTGGGTCAAAAGCCCGGGTTAATATGGATGATGAATCCTGGCCAACCTGGGGTTGGCAGGCTGCGTTATATTTTGATTTAAAGGAGATCATTTTGAAGTCAAATAAGATTTGTGTTTTGATGTAATAAGTTGTTATTGTTATTATTTTGATTCGTTTTTTTGAGGGTTCGTGTTTTAATTATTTGGTGTTATTGTATTCTACGCCTTTTATCATGTCTGTGATGCAAATGGTTCAAAATTTGAGAACTAAAAGTGAATTAAAATTTGAAAAACTATTAAAACTAAAGGAAGGTGGTCGTCCTCTTCCAGATTTAAAAATTAAACAGACTAGTAAGGACAAGAACAAAGAAGTTCATCGCAATTTTCGCAGGTCTATGTATGATTTGTCTGATTGGATTTTCGGATGTGAAGTAAGTGATGCATTTTACTGTTTCGTTTCTCTACTTTTTTCGAATAATTCTTTATGGTGTAAAAACGGTGTCCAAGACTTAAAACATTTAAAAGAGAAAATAACAAAACATAGTTTATCGGCAGACCATATGAAATGTGCCATGAGTTTTGCTACAATCGATACTGTGGATATTCGTTCACAATTAGACAATACTTATAGAGAATCGGTAAGAATTTTTAATTAAAATGTGTCGAAAAACAGATATATTATAAATAAAATAATTGACTGTGTGAAATTTTGTGGGGCGTTTGAACTTGCTTTGCGAGGGTACGACGAGACAGAATCTTCTGTAAACCCGGGAATATTTCGTGGATTTATAAATTTTGTTTCAGAGCTGGATCAAATATTCAAAGAATACTTGGATAAGGCTACGGTTTTTAAGGGTACTTCTAAAACTGTACAAAATGAATTACTTGATTCAATGTTATCGGTGGCTCAAGAACAACTTAAATTGGAGATTCAGTCAGCCGAATATATCGCAGTCCAGGTGGATGAAACTACTGATAGCTCGAACAGAACTCGAATGACTTATTATACGGTACATTTTATCCGGTGTCGTTCACGAAAGGTTTATAAAATTTGTAAATCCTACCGGCACCACAGCCGAACATTTATCGGAGATAATTTTTAAAGAATTAGAGGTACTAGAAATTAATAAAACACCGGAAAAGTTAATTGGACAGAGTTTTGACGGAGCTTCTACTATGAGTGGTCGATTAGGCGGAGTACAAAAAAAATTAAAGAACGATATCCTCAAGCAAATTTTATTCATTGTTATGCTCACCAATTAAATTTAATTCTGCAAAAAGCAGCAAGTCGGAATAGTCGATCTCCAAAACGTACAGCGATTCTCGATGAATTTGTTAAAGTACGTTTACCTAGAGCCGCACCGACAAGGTGGTATTTTAATACGCGTCGAGTGGAAACCGTATTTTTGTATCAAGCTGATATTCTGGCTTCAATAGAAAAGATAATTGAGGTTGAAGAAGACTCAAATACAATTAATAAAGCAATAGGATTAAAAACTTTTTTGCAAAGTGTTGATTTTCTTTATTGGCTAATTTTTTTCCATTTAATAATGCCTAATTGTGAAGTTCCTTTTAATCAACTTCAAAAACATGGTATTGACGTGATATTGGTGAAAAAAATATAGACTCATTTAAAATGTCAATTCAAAATGTCAGAGACCATATTTTATTAAATGAAATATTTCTCGAAGCACCTTCATCTTCTTCAACACTTGGTGCAAAAAGACCAAGGAAAAATGAAGACTCAAATCGCTAAGTTGCTTTGGAGGTTTGCGACATAATAATTTCTGAGATTAACCACCGCTTTAGTTTCAGTGATCATTTAGTGATTGCCCAGTTATTTTACAGCGACCAGTTCGAACAATATAAAATTAATTTTCCAGATCGTATTCTTAAGTCAATAAGAGACAACTTTTCTGGTATTAACTACCTAAAACTAAAAACTGAACTTCAAGTTATATATGAACGCGACGATTTTAATAAGAGTTCAGGAGCTGTGCCAATGCTGCAATTGTTTATTAATAACAATCTCTAGGAAACTGTGAAATTGTTGACTATTTTATGTACCTTACCAATGACAACTGTAGAAAGCGAAAGATTTTTTTCAACATTAAAGAGAATCAAGACATTTTTGCGTAATACTATGGGACAGGAGAGATTGTCGGCGTTAGCTATGTTAAGCATAGAAAAGCAATTTGTGAATAGTATTCATAATTTTAATGAAGGGGTTATTGATCACTTTGCAAATACAAAAGATCGAAGGCTTCACTTAAATTTTATAAAGATTTAGATTAATTATCATTTAATTTAAGTTTGTCATATTTAATATATAAAATGTGATTGTTTTTTAAGAGAGCATTATTTTTATATAAAACAAGCGTGGCGCAAAATTTTTTTTGCCTCTCTGGCTTTGGAAAAGAACTCCACAAATTTTGCGTTTTTAGCGATTTTAACGGCTTCTGGGCAGAAATTGGGCATGGTTTCTCGAAAAATTTCCGCCCACGGCGAATAGGCCTCCGGGGGACTGGTCAGTGTCGTTCTGTATTTTAAGATTTTGCTCACATCACTTATGGCCCCCCTATAAAATTAACAAACGAGCCGCCACTGCTTTTCAAGTATGATGTTCTCCATGTTAGGTGAAAATTTGTGTTCTACTATCATGAAAAAGTTTATTGTTTCTGAATATGGTGAGTTACAAGGATAAGCTGTGTTGCGTTTGACGTCAAAAGTAATTATTCCTTTCATTAAATAGAAAAGTATTATATTGTAATATTCTATACTAAATTCGTGGGGGAAAGAACATTCATATGTGTGGGGATTTAGTGACAAACACATAATTTCTATTAGTTTGATCTGTCTAGATTTCAGCTGGGTATTTGTCAAATGTGTGCTTCCTATTATAATTATGGCACAAAACATGCAGAATTAAGATATGGAATATACTAAAAAATCTCTTCCATAGCTATAATAAATAATGCACAAATATTAAGCAAGTAGATATCAATAAAAGATGTTATATATCTTAGTAGAAACCAGATATTACCACTCTTGAGAGACACATCAATGATTCTTGCAGAAAAAGAATGAATATTGCACATACAGTTGTAAGCTCAATGTGGTAGTAATTGGAGCTGATTGCTTGACCAAGTAATTGTTGGCACTAAAAGCTTCTTTGACGTATTCTCTTACAAATCTTCTTTTGTTGAGTGAGTGCATCTTTGTGCGGATGTGGAAATATTCAAAATGTTCAAATTCTCCAAGTTTTTGTGGAGTGAACATTTAGTATTTTGAAATTACCTCAAACAATTCAAATATACTCTCGGAATCATTCTGAATGTACGAAAATTCAGTGATATAGCCAGGTTCTTTTAGCACTGGTTTTATATAAAGTAATTTTGACATTGAAAACATATTTTTGAATAATCTGCATCGTCTAAAGTTGGAGTAATCACATTTTATTTTTAATTAGAAAATAAATCAATTCCATTTTAAATGTGACAAATCATACATAATCGAATAAAATCAGCTAAAATGCAGTGATTTTAAAATTAGGATTGAGTTCAATAGATAGATAGTCTACAATAAGTAAATTAACAAAAAAAACATGAACAGAAAATATAAAGATATTAATCAAGTAAAATCTAAAAAGCTCTACAATTACAAGAATTTATTAATAATAAATAGGTGAGAAACTTCATTTATCAACAAAATTTGTGGCTATTGGAAACAGTTTTAAGCAATTCCATATTAACATACATAATCTACATCTGCCTTTTGGAAGGTCTTGACACACTAAGGTCTAATGTGCGTTTTGCATTCTGCATAATCACTTTCTGTAGATCACAATTACTTATGTAGCTAAATACACTAGATGACATATAGCCAGAGTTTCAGTACTGCTATTAACTCTAGGAATATCAAATTATGATAAATACCATTTGAGTAACAATGGATTCCCTTTGGCTAGTAGAGTTTATTGTTATATAGCAGTGGATATCTCATTTGATCCCGAAACATGTATGTCATAAAAGTGTTTTTAAATCAAACTCAAGGTCTCTAGTTAATTCCACAATATAATACAAGTTATTGAAATTTCTAAAAAATTGACAATTGTTTCGATAAATCAGTATCATCGTCAGAATGACAGAAGTTACATTTCATTTTATGCCTACCTGATGTTTAGTAGTTATATTTGGCTAGACCAAGAAGTAACCTAACTTGTGATTGGCTTAATATATGTTTATAGAAAAAAGAAGAAGATGTGATATTACAAATATTGAAGCTTAGATATTATTAGCCCTATGGTGATATCCTGGATATCATTTTTCCAATTAAGATCAGTATAACTGTGCAATGATATAGAAAACCAGGAAAACTATATCTGCTGATCTTTACAATTATCACTTAAGAAGACAGTTTATTAGTGGAGAATTCCCTAGATTTACTTGTTCATTGACAACTTCATATTGTGGGTTTCTTAAATGTCTTCTAATTTCCAGTTCTTCAAGGAAATCCAGTTCTTGTTTCTTTTCACAAATATGCAGTACTTCTAGTTTTGTGTTAGGTGTCAATGAATGATTGGTGTCAAGTAGATGTTTTGCGTAGTGGGATTTATCTGGTTGTTTTAATCTGTATACTCGTAAGTGCTCACTGTATCGTATTTCAAAATTCCTAAGGGTCTGACCCAAATAGACAGCATTACATTCTGGACATTTGAGTTTATATATACCTGACTTCTTTAATAGTGGTATTTTTGTTTTTACATTTAACAATTTTGTACTAACGTTACTTCCTATTTTAAAAGAAATTGTTGTATTTGTTGCTGAAGATATTATCTTTGAAATATTATTAGAAATATTTCCTGCATATGTGATGGTTTTATAAGTTTTAATTTCATCAGCTTGTTTAGGATATATTAGTTGTAATGCCACGTTTTCCTCTTTTTTACTAATTAGCTTATTTATCATATCTAATGGATAACCGTTAGATGTTGCTATTTGTCTAATTGTATTAATCTCTCTATCAAAATTACATTTGTTCATAGGAACTGAAAAAGCTCTATGTATCATTGAATTATATGCTGCTAGTCTGTGTGAAACAGGGTGGTTAGAATTGAATGGAATTGTTACATCAGTTTGTGTTGGTTTTCGGTAAATTGAATAATCAAGTACATTATTAACTCTGAATTGTTAAATCAAGAAAATTGATGACATATTAGCTTGTTTTATGGGTATTGAACGACAATTAGATGTATTTTTCAACCACATCAATAATTTACACCCGAAAATTAAATTTACGTTAGAAATTGAAGAAAATAGCTCAATCAATTTTCTTGATTTACAAATTCAAAGAGTTAATAATGTACTTGATTATTCAATTTACCGAAAACCAACACAAACTGATGTAACAATTCCATTCAATTCTAACCACCCTGTGTCTCACAGACTAGCAGCATATAATTCAATGATACATAGAGCTTTTTCAGTTCCTATGAACAAATGTAATTTTGATAGAGAGATTAATACAATTAGACAAATAGCAACATCTAACGGTTATCCATTAGATATGATAAATAAGCTTATTAGTAGAAAAGAGGAAAAAGTGGCATTACAACTAATATATCCTAAACAAGCTGATGAAATTAAAACTTATAAAACCATCACATATGCAGGAAATATTTCTAAAAATATTTCAAAGATAATATCTTCAGCAACGAATACAACAATTTCTTCTACAACAGAAAGTAACGTAAGTACAAAATTGTTAAATGTAAAAACAAAAATACCACTATTAAAGAAGTCAGGTATATATAAACTCAAATGTCCAGAATGTAATGCTGTCTATTTGGGTCAGACCCTTAGGAATTTTGAAATACGATACAGTGAGCACTTACGAGCATACAGATTAAAACAACCAGATAAATCCCACTACGCAAAACATCTACTTGACACCAATCATTCATTGACACCTAACACAAAACTAGAAGTACTGCATATTTGTGAAAAGAAACAAGAACTGGATTTCCTTGAAGAACTGGAAATTAGAAGACATTTAAGAAACCCACAATATGAAGTTGTCAATGAACAGTTAAATCTAGGATTCTCCACTAATAAACTGTCTTCTTAAGTGATAATTGTAAAGATCAGCAGATATAGTTTTCCTGGTTTTCTATATCATTGCACAGTTATACTGATCTTAATTGGAAAAATGATATCCAGGATATCACCATAGGGCTAATAATATCTAAGCTTCAATATTTGTAATATCACATCTTCTTCTTTTTTCTATAAACATATATTAAGCCAATCACAAGTTAGGTTACTTCTTGGTCTAGCCAAATATAACTACTAAACATCAGGTAGGCATAAAATGAAATGTAACTTCTGTCATTCTGACGATGATATTGATTTATCGAAACAATTGTCAATTTTTTAGAATTTTCAATAACTTTTATTATATTGTGGAATTAACTAGAGACCTTGAGTTTCATTTAAAAACACTAATATGAGCATATTCCACGAAGTAAGGGTCGAGACAGTCAATTTCATTATGTCATAAAAAGTAAAAACTTTAAGGCTGTCATTTTTTTAATGATTTTAATACTAATTTCCAAAAAACAACTGCTTATGCTGTTAAAAATGTTGAACTTGATACTTAACATATGCGAATATCTTAATATGTAAATCATTTATCCATGTATCATTAACCAAGTTTTTCGTGGCAATGGGTTTCCCAATATGAAAAATAGTACATTCAAATAAAACAAGAAACACTTCAATATTCAATATCAAAAATCTGCCACATATCATGTTTCAGAGGTACTGGGATTAACTAGTTTTTAACTGTATTAAAGGAATGAAACAAGGACGAGTAGTGAGTGTGTAATTTAATGTAAAAATCCAGCTAAGCGCTTCCGACCACTAGACTATTTGCAAAGCTGTCGTGGAAAATAACAGGTGTCTAATGGCATAAACTTTAATGTAGAGACATGTTCATCGAAAAATTGTATTCACCAGGAGTTTTACTCTTTGTAGTTATTTTACAAGATGTTTTTATAAAGTTTCAACTTGGTAATGTTTACATTTTACGATGAACATGTGCCTACTTTAAAGTTTATCCCGTTAGACACCTGTTGTTTTTGATGACAGCATTGAAAATGGCCTAGTGACCGAAAACGCCCAGCTGGATTTTCACTTTAAATTACATGCTCAGTACCTGTCGTTGTTTCATTCATTTGATATCTAGTGTACCCATATTCAAATCATCTTGTTTAACAGTATTAGTAAGGGACGCGAATTTTTCAAAAAAGAGAGACCTTCTATCCCTTAAAACCTGGTATCGTAAGGCCGGTGGTAGTGGTACACAATAAGTATCGTTTTGAAAAATATTTAATAATAGAAGATGCTCTTAAAAATGCAGATTTTTTTGCATTCATACACATTACATTTTAATGGGTTATAAATATATATCGTGTCCACCATAATGTAAAAATACATTTTGACATCAGTCACGTGGCCACTGTCATAGCGGCAAACTCGAAAAATTGGATGTGAAAATGCGAAAAGTGGGGTTAAATGGCAAAATATCGAAAAAAGCTATTCGAAAAAACTGATCAGAATGATATTTTAGGGCCACTTGTGAAATTTGGACCGATAAAAACAAAAAGTAAAAAAAATCGTATTTTTCGCCATGGCCCTCTTCTGAAATGATATTGCAGCGATTTCATTGTTGAAGAAGTTCGGGTAACACAGTGTTTAATGTGTAAGGGTAAAACAGATCAGAAGTATTGATTTAGGTCATTCCTAGAGACTAAAATGAAAATATTCGTTAAGCGCATGAAACTTTTCTGTAGCAATACCTTGTTTCTTGTCAGTTTGTGCTGTTTCAAATAATTTAATTGTGACATTCCAATTAAAAAGAGCCGTTGTTAATGTTTTTATGTAATATTTCATCAGAGTTTCAAAACATTGACTACTTACAGTAATAATAATAATTGAATTATTATTTAATAATAAGCGTAATATTTCCTTTTTGAAATAATATTGACAAAAACCCAATGTGTTAATATTATTACAAGATACTTTACTATCTTTAAAATGTCTGTACGTTTCATAGCGACTCCTAGTTCCATACATTTCACCATCCTAGAGCCCATTTTTCTCTAGCAATTTTCTAGCAAATGAATACTCATGTAACATCATTGTGACAGTTGATCCGTAATTTTCCGTTTTCGTTGAGTTTAATTACTTCTCTTTACACATTCTGTAAAGATATTTTTACTGAAAATGCCTCCTATACTGTCACGTGAAGAAAATATAGAGTTGGTTCTAATTTGCGGAGAAAATTCGAAATGCTCAAGAGAAGCTGCTAATATTTTTACCAAAGATATCCTGGCCAAAACCTCCATTTTACAAATGTAGCAAGATTATTAAAGACGTTTGAGGAAACTGGTTCAGTTGAAAATAAATTTGAAGTGCCTCATGAAAAAACTGTGGTTAATGAAGAAAATAGTTTGGAAGTGCTTTTGACCGTTGCAGAAAATCCTGAAGTATCCATAGCGCAAGTTTATCAATACAATAATATTTCTTTAACCTGAATGGGTCGTATTTTGAGAAGTAATAAGTTTCTCCCGTTCAAGCCTAAATTTATTCAAGTTCTGAAGGATAGATATTATGACGCCCGGTTTGATTTTTGCGCTTGGTACAAAGGAATGATAGAAGATATACCAAATTTCACAGAAAATGGAACAGTAAGCTCACAAAACTATCGTTGATGGGCAAACACAAACCCCCATTTTTTTATAGCAAATAAAGACCAATACAGATTCAAGGTTAATGTATTGTGCGGAATTTGGAATTGTCCAATTATTAGCCCATTTTTCGTTAGAGAAAACCTTAATGCCAGACTTATTTAACTTTGTGTAAAACGAATTAACCCAATTTTTGGATGGTATCCCACTGACAAAGCGAGCCAATATGTATTTTCAATAGGACGGTGCATCAATTCATTCAACTCGAGAAGTTAAGAGGATGGGTAGATAACGAATTTGGTGAGCATTGGATAAGTCGCTATTCAGTAAATCATTGGCCCTCTGGACTTTTTCTTGAGGGGTATATAAAAACAAGGTTTATCGAGAAATATCCTTCAGAGACGTCGCACATTTAGAACAATGCATAAGGGGTTGCATATATGCTATTAACCAAAGTACGTTCCAAAATGTTCAAAGAGAAAGGAATTTCAGGACGGTGAAATGTATGGAACGAGATAGAGGGCATGTAGAATTTTGAATTTGTCTTTTTAAATAATAAGTTGTTTATTAATATTAAGTTAGTGGGTAATCTGTTAAATATTGTTTCAAAAAATAGTAATAAGTTGGTCAACTAATTCAACTTATTATTATTATGAGTAGGTAATGAGTTTTAATAATTTAATTAAATATTTCTTCAAAATATCAAAAACGGTTCTTTTCAATTGTGGTATCAGTACTAAATTATTTTAAACTTCACAAATTGACAAGATACAGGGTATTGCTACAGAAAAGTTACAATTGCTCAACTAATACTTCTATTTAATTCTTTAGGAACTATTTCAATAATTAATTTTGGAATAGTTTTACGTTTATACATTACATATTGTGTTACTTGAAGTCTTTCAACAATTAAATTGGGGCAATATCATTTCAGAAGACCGCATTAGGGAAAAATACGAAATTTCTTATTTTTTGTTGTTTTTGCTTCAAATTTCGTACTTACTCCTAAAATATCATTCTAATCACTTTTTTCGAGATTTTGACATCTAACCCTACTTTTCGCATTTTCCCATCGAATTTTTCTTAATTTTCGGCCATGGTAGTGGCCACGTGACTGATGTTAAGTTATCGACCATGCGGGATCGATCGCATATATTAAATTTTTCTATATACAACAACTAAAAAATTTTCCCATATGGTGTAAATAATCATTGACAGAGTTTTGTTGTAACATTAACATAATGACAGATAATAACGACAACTCTACAAAATAGCCATTAATTTACTAAGAAGGCTAGGTAAAAAGTGATTCAGTAATTAGAGAAAAAATGTTAGCAAAGTGAATCACATACAGCTATGCCTAGCCTAGTCCCAAGTATCTTATTTTTAAATAAGGCAGATTTTTGTAATTCATCACGGAAAGAATTTATATCCAAATACATACTTAGAAAAATGGAAGTAATAACATAGAATCTCAACTATGTTCTTGAGCATTATTATATTCTAATTTCTGGCGACATTTTTAGGGCAGTAAGAATTACTTGAAAAGTAATAATTTGGCCTTTTACAATTTAAACGTGAAAAAGAAATCACCGTTTTTGCAACAACCAGTTTTGTTTTAACTCGTGAAAATGAATGTGATTATTTGAGTGTACTATATAAGTGTTGAAAGTTGGCATGTTTCTTATAACTTCTTATTGTACCCAACCAGGATAATAAATCAATTTTATGCTCATTTGAACAAAAATGTAGCTCTTAGTACTGCTTTTACCACATTTCGTTATTTACAATGATCGAGACCGTATATAACTTATTGAGATATATTCCATTTAGCATATTATATCGATATTTTTTAAGAAAAACTCAATCAAGTGTATGAGAGAGGTTTTATGCGAACGTATTTTATTAAAGTAATCCCCGTTTAAATTTTTTCATAAAATATACTTCACTGTATAGATACTTTTATTGGTTACAGAAATCCGATCTCAAATTTAATCAGATAATTCCTTCTCCTAGATTATATTTATGTTAATGTACATCTAGAATACTTTTCATGAATATTAATCCATCCATGATGATAGTTAATTTATGTCAGTGGGATTTCAAGGCTGCACTAAAAACCTCCAAAAACATTGAATACAAATAATCTGAATAAATTTGAATTGGATCATATTAAAAATTCGTTTTCATTGACTAACACATTATTTAGCCAATTATACTGTCAGAATTAGAATGAAATTTAGCAACCATACCAAATTTGATCATTAAATCTATTTTCTCGTCTAATTTTAGCATAATCTCCAATTTGCAGAAGTAGTTGGATACAGTTACACATATAAAATAATTCTAAATATTTTGCATGTACAAAACATATTTCACTTTTAAAACCCCGATAATCACAATCTGACACTTTTACAATAATGTAGGTACAAATAAATTATCACTTCATAATATTTCGTATTGAAAATTTTAACTATGTTTATATTTATTCACAACATTTTAAAAACTTTAAATTATTCAATTTTTTTATAAATGATCACAATACTTCAAAAATATTGTCACTATTCATCTTTTAACCAGTACATTTAAAAATAATAAGGAAATACTTATTGATATATTTCAACTATTTTTGTACCTTTAACAAACTCTTTTATTCACTTGTGAAATAGTTTCTTTGACCAAATCAATGTGTGTAAGTTCAGGTTATGGGATTATGGTCAATAAAACAATGAAAATCTATTATTTTTTCAGCCTACGTTTCGACCTTTATTGGGTCATCTTCAGGGCGTCTACAAGAATATACAAAATATATAAAGATTTGTTAAAATCAAATAAAATTTGTACAATAGTATATGTAAAAAACGACAAAAAATTATAGTTAAAAAATATTAAAAGTTAATTTTTTAAAAGGTTAATTTATAAAAAAAAGACAGTTATGAAAACCAAAGGAAAACAGGTGAGATCCTTTAATGTCATTAATTGTGACAAGCAGCTAGAGTTTACTAATGAATTATATGATGTTTATTATCCTTCAACACTCAATATCCGCTAGTTTAAGGTTGTATATTGTTGCTATTATTTGTGTAAGTGCAATCCCCAGTGTAGTTGTAAAGGAAGAAGAAGACCAGAGAAAAAAAATTATAATAAAATCAAATGAAGAAAAGAACTCTTTTCTTCTCCCCACCCCTCAATTCATTGAGAGAACCAAAACCCTTACAGGAAAATTAATATTACGGTACAATTTCTGATCATGAATATGTTTAAAAATATATACTTTGATTGAATGTGAATCTATTGTTACTAATATTAAGAACAACTTTTTGTGATACTTAAATACCTCATAAAATGACGGAAACCAGATGAAAAAACCTGATCAAAACTATGTTAAACAAAAAAGACTTACCAAAATTGATTTTCTTCTTGTAAAAACTCTCTATCATATCAAGCCTTCCAAAAACTATTTTTTATCAAAAAAGGAAATAACATTTCAGTTTATTGTGTGTTCATGTTTGGATACGGTGGAAACTGAATGTAAAATGAATTTTATAGATATCAGGTAAGGAACGAGTTCAAAAACCAGTTTAATTGTTTTTCAACGACAAATCTTTGATTCTATTTATTAATGAAATATAGGATGTGTTTAAATTTTCGACGTCTTTTTTGAAGTTTACTGAAGGGTTATTGACAATATTAATCATTTCAGAAAATCTTCTTTTATAAAAGTTGGTTTGTTGGTCTAAAATTTTGACGTCATCAAAATTAAAAGTGTGGTTTTCTGAGAAAGAATGTTGAGCCAAAGATGAAACTAATGATTTCTTCCTTTCATCCCTTCGGTGTTCATTTATACATACAGATACATATCTTTTGGTTTCCCCCACGTAGCATTTGTCGCAGTTACTACATGGTATCTTATAAACAACATTTGATTGTGATTCAATTGGTGTTTTAGTTTTTACTTTAGAAAAAAACATTTTTTTAACAGTATTTTCGCCCTTTAGAGCTATTTGCTGTTCCTCGTTGTTTAGAATTTTACACAATTTCTCTGAGAGACCCTTTACGTATGTCATTTTATGGTAAATTACAGGGTGGTCTTTATTAGTACTAGAGGTATGGTTTGAATGAAATATTATTTTATTTAATAATTTGTTGGGAAAGTTATTTTTAATGAGATACGTTTTGAGTTTTTTCAAATTTTGGTTGATGCATTCATCACTACAAATATTTTCTATTCTAAATTTAAGATTTTTGACAATGTTTATTTTTTGACTCATGGGATGTTGAGAGTGGAAATTTAGGAATCTCTCTGAAAAAGTGGGTTCATGGTACCAATCAATGATAAGTTTGTCCTCAATGTTTCTTGTCACTAAAGTATCTAAAAATGCTAGTCTACTGGAGACTTCTTTTTCTAATGTAAACTGAAGTTTGGGGTGGTAAGAGTTAAAATTTAAAAGTATCTCCTCCTCTGTACCCTCAGGAGCAATCAAAAAAATGTCATCAACATAACGTTTGTATCTAAAAACTTCAAAAGATAGTTTCCTAAGACACACATCCTGCAATTCTGACATTATAATGTCTCCACATATAGGTGATAGACAGTTGCCCATCCCTAAACCCGAAATTTGTTCAAAAAATTGTTCGTTGAAATTAAAATAACTATTTTTAATACATAGGTTGAAAAGAGTCTCAAAATGGTCAAAAGTGATAGTAGAATTATTGTGAAATTTACTCCAGTTTCTTTCAATAATATTTAATGTTTCATTTACTGGAATATTAGTGAAGAGAGAAATGACATCCAAAGAAAGCAAAACATGATTTGAAGGAATTGTTGAATTCTTCATTTCATTAGAGAACTCAAAAGTATTCTTAACGTATCTTTCATCTTTGGTGAAGAAAGGTGATAAAAGTTCAGATAAAAATTTTGATAAGAAATAAAGGGGTGAACCCACATAACTGACTATTGGTCTTAAGGCCAAATCCTGCTTATGTATCTTTGGTAAAAGATACATCTTTGGAAAAACACCATTATTACATTTTAATTTTTTAGCCACATCTTTAGTTAAAATATTCCGTGTTGTCAAATTGTCAATTACTTTATTTACTTTATTTTGAACTTTTTTAGTAGGATCATCAGCAATTATACACAGTTTGATCATTAAGAAGAATGTTTGCTTTTTCTAAAAATGTAGCCTTCTCCAAGATGATACCTTTGTCTGCCTTTGTAATAACTATTTTGTCCTTATAATTTTTTAGAAACAATCTTGTTTCTCTTATAGCTTTCAGAATATCTTTAGTATTTTTGTTAATTTTAAATAAATTTTGATTTGTTGTGAAGTTAGTTATAATGTTAATAGCTTTGTTTCTGGTATCGTTCCTATCGTGCTCATTTTTATAACCCGATAAAACCGATTCCAGATCAATTAATATTTGTTGTAGAGGAAAGCCTTGTTCATCATAGGGTAAGTTGAACTTGTCGCCTAAACTTAAGATATATTCTACATTATAAGGAATATTTATGTTTGTCTTATTAACTAGCCATTTATTTTCGAAAGATTGATCATTTACTTCTAAAAAATGACTATGTTTCTGAGTGTAATTCAATTTTTGGAACTTTCCCTTCTGCCTTTTACAGATTCTTTGTGATTCTAATTCATGGAAGTTTTCCTGATTCATGCTAAAAGAGTTTATAATGTCGGTAGGTACCATATCTGCAAGAATGCGTTTAATTCTAATTATTTCACACTTTAGAGTCTTAGTCTTCCAAAATGCGAATTCAATTTACACAGATAAAAATTGAGATTGAAAACGTTTTAAAATATTACTCGCCTTATTTACAAACGGTCTATTGCTCGCTAACAAAAAATTTAAAAAGTTACCAGATTTAATGATATGGTTTGGTAAAAGGTGTTCCCTTCTGCATCTACACAAGAATTTGCTGTGGTTTTCATAGTTTACAAGTTTTTTATTGTAGTTCCCCCATGTTTTGAAATGTTGCATTGCTTCTTGTCCATACATGTCCTTGATATCGCTTAAAAATCCCATTTTTCACATATCCTCTCGCAGTCCAGAGGTCGTATTCAGTGTCCAAATAATAGCAACAATATACAACCTTAAACTAGCGGATATTGAGCGTTGAAGGATAATAAACATCATATAATTCATTAGTAAACTCTAGCTGCTTGTCACAATTAATGACATTAAAGGATCTCACCTGTTTTCCTGTGGTTTTCATAACTGTCTTTTTTTTTTAAAAAAATTAACCTTTTAAAAAATTAACTTTTAATATTTTTTAACTATAATTTTTTGTCGTTTTTTACATATACTATTGTACAAATTTTATTTGATTTTAACAAATTTTTATATATTTTGTATATTCTTGTAGACGCCCTGAAGATGACCCAATAAAGGTCGAAACGTAGGCTGAAAAAATAATAGATTTTCATTGTTTTATTGACCATAATCCCATAATCTTTTATTCACATTTCTACATTTTGACTTCCAATTCCTTTATGAACTTTTTTTAAATATACAAAATATGTAACATAATTCTTTCCATGAATTTGTGTGGACTAATTCATAAGCAATAGTAGCATCTTAAAGCTCCATGGAGTAAGTTGAAGGCTATCTCAACAGTGAAGTTGTTAATTTTTATCAGATGTTGGAAATACAGATAATTTTTTTAGCACAAAATTACTATTTCCGTTCAAGCGCTAGTTAATATAATAAAACTGTATTTTCATTATTGTTAGCAGACACTCAGCTAATTAAATTAAGCATTAATTTTATTTTTATTCAATTTAACGTGCTTGAAACAACTATGGCCATTAGCACAATGTACAGTAATTTACAATAGATTATAAATACATTATGTGGAAATAATTACAAACAATAATGAACTGTCTTTAAATTTTACTCAGTAGGTTCTCTTCTTTTAGAAACTGGATGGCTATGGTGATTTGGTGTGTACAAGTAAGGATATCCTTAATGTCGGTTTTCATTCCAAGCTGCTGACATCTTTCAGTGTAGTAGGGGCAGTCCACGAGAATTTGTTGAATGTCAAGTAGAGATTGGCAGTGTTGGCAGTTTGGCTGGGGGGAAGAGGTCATAAGGTGGCCATGAGTAAGTCGGGTGTGACCAATACGCAGTCTTCTTGCGACAACCTTCTCGTTTCTCAGTAGATCGGGGATATCAAACTGATTAATATTCGGATGTGTTTTCCTTAAGAATGTTGTAGAATGGTTCCAGTCGTTTAGCCATTTCTTCCGTATAAGTTTTTCCATGGCGAATTTTAGGTCTCTAGAAATTTGCAGAGTTGTGTAATGGTGGATGAGACAGCTTCTTTAGCAAGGCGATCGGCGTTTTCATTACCAGTTATACCAATGTGTGAGGGAATCCATATAATAGTGATAGTTACATCACGAGAAGGAAGGGTTTGATATTGTCGTGGATGCGTTGAACGAGGGGATGATTTGTGAATAAATTGTTGATAGATTGAATAGATGAGAGAGAGAGTCTGTACAAATAGCAACTTGTTAATGGGGAATTACGCAGAATTTGAAGGCTTGTAAAATGGCGAATAGTTCACCGGTGTGAACGCTACAAGAGGCTGGGATCCGGTAGGACTCCATAGCTGTTTGCGTAGTGGTAACAGCACATCCGACACCAGTCTCGTTTTTTGAGGCGTCAGTGAAGAGGATCCGGTCGTATTTCTTCGAAATTAGGATTTCTTCATGAGTTCGTGACTGGTATCTTCCTTGCTGAACATGGTGAGTGAGGTGTTACATCTTGGGAGTGTTTTGGCCCAGGGTAAGTTATGAGGGATGAGGATAGGGCTGGTTAATGATAATTGAGTGTCAGGTATTCATTTTTGAAGGAGGGGAATGATTTGTATGCGCGATTTGGGTGGTGTGGAGGCTGAGAGTGTGAGGTATTCTGGTTATTAAAGAGGAAACTGGATTAGAGGGGTTGGATGAAGTCGTGGCTGCATAAGAAAGGAGGAGATATTGACGTCTGAGCCAGAGTAGAGGTTCATTGGCTTCAAGGCCCAGGCTCTCGGCTGAACTAAAGCGAAATGCGCCTAAACAAAGTCGGATGGCAGTTTTGTGTACAGAGTTTAGTGTTTTCAGGACGTTTTTGGACGCTGACATATATGCTATACTGCCATAATCTAGTTTGGATCGAATGAGAGCCCGGTATACTTTCAGGAGGGTAAACTCGCTAGCTCCCCGCTGATAGTGGGAGAGTGTTTTGATGATACTCAAGAGTTTTAGGCAGAATCCTCTGGTATCTTGGATGTGGTGTTTCCAAGAAATTCGGGAGTCGAACTTATTGATATATTTCAACTATTTTTGTACCTTTAACAAACCCTCTTATTCGCATTTCTACATTTTGACTTCCAATTCCTTTATGAACTTTTTTTAAATGTTATAAACATATAACATACTTATTTCCATGAATTTGTGTGGACTAATTCATAAGCAATAGTAACATCTTAAAGCTCCATGGAGTAAGTTGAAGGCTATCTCAACAGTGAAGTTGTTAATATATATATATATATATATATATAACAAACCCTCTTATTCGCATTTCTACATTTTGACTTCCAATTCCTTTATGAACTTTTTTTAAATGTTATAAACATATAACATACTTATTTCCATGAATTTGTGTGGACTAATTCATAAGCAATAGTAACATCTTAAAGCTCCATGGAGTAAGTTGAAGGCTATCTCAACAGTGAAGTTGTTAATATATATATATATATATATATATATATATATATATATATATATATATATATATATATATATAAAACCCTGGGGGTCTGACCATGACAAAGATTACGAAATAATTTTTTTTAAATCTCATAAATGTTATTAATACCTATGTTAGCTTCTAAAAACTGAAGTGCTGATTTTAAAACACAAATTGATACCAGAATTCTAAAAAATAATTTTATTATTAATATTGTAATTACTAAAACTAAAAATTAAAGTCTACATTTTTTATTGGAAAAACAAGAGTTCGTGATTTCTAAAGACAAGTTATTTAATAGTCATATGAGAATTAAAATATAAATAATGTTCAAATTTTGAAAGCGTTTTTTAACCTATCAGTATCTGGAGAAGATAATGCAATTACAAATTCTTATAATTACATAGTTGTTATAATTTTGGAAGACTTTGTTCCATTTCTTAACTACAATTATCACAATTGCATATTACTAGATTCTGATATAAATACAGTATTATTATCTAAGTAAACATGGTATTTGAACGGAAATATTATGTACTAATCGGATTGGAAATATCAAAATATGAAACTCAGAGCAATGTGTGTTGTATTATATCAAATTTAACGAATGTAGTTATTTATATAACTTTAAAATTGCTATATTTATAAAAAATGCCTTGAAAATGTATAGTTTAATTTTAATGAGGAAAACTGAATGAAAATAACTTTCTTTCAGAAAATTGTTACTAAATTTAAGGTTATGAAAGAATTTTAGACTGTTCATAAATTTGTTGAGTGTTTAATATATTTTCATTAATTTATTGAAAGGTTAAAAAAATTTATAGTAAATAAATAATAATTTATAAGCAGATTTTGTATGGTTTGAAAAGAGGATAGAATATTTGTGACACAAAACAAATTAATGTTAAATAGGAATGGTTTCAAACGGAAATTATGAAAAATATACAGAACCATATGAATTGCGTTAGACGTAAAGATTACTTTAAGAAGTCTTTCGGGGTCACATATAAAGCTATTTGTATCCTTCGTTTAAAAAAGGAATCTATCTTTTTAATTTAGTTCCATTATTAACACTAAGATGTAGGCGAAACAAGTTTCACTTGTTAAATTCCACTAATATTAACTAATAAAGTTTAGTTACGTTTAGCTGCATCATAGCTTGTGGAGAACTTTTATATTTAATCTCATTGATCTGCCTTCAATATTGTGATATGTTGAACAATTATTGTTTTTTCAAATATTATGTTATATATTGTTAAAAATGTGATTTATTCCTGTAAAAATATTTTATGCGGCCAGTGTTATAATTTTAAGTTTACTCATAGGGTAATATTGAGATTTAATAATTTTACAAAAAGGGTATCAGACTAAGAAAATTATATATTTTCAGGGCTGCTCTTATAGGAGTTATTTGGTAACATTCTTGTAGTTCTCTACGTGTGTGAATATGTATGTATTTAAATATTTAAAGAGTTTTTTTGGACAAAAAAAGCATTTTACTACAAGTTGATATATTAGAACTAAGTATTATTCTATTAATATTTATTCTGTTTCTGTTTAAAATAAAGCAATAAAACTATTTGTCCAACAAAATTTTTTCAACGTTATTAATGTTACTAGTCCACGTTTTTTGGTAGGAAAAAGTCGATTGTTGTTTAAAAATGTTAACGTTTACAAAAAAAAGAATTGTTAAAAAGTGTTAAAATGCATATGAATTACGACTATGTAAATAGGTTGACCTGTAAGTAAATGTATATAGTATAGTAGTGTACTAGTAACATCTCAATCATCTTGAAAAGTTTTCTAGTTGATTGGGTGTCGATATACAAACGCCATACGGGCAGTGTCCAGAACACATTCACAGACTTCAACAAGTTCGAATCAAGAATTTTTTTATTAGTGAAGTTTTTAGTAGAAATATCACTAGGCATGTTTATTAAAAATACTAAACTGATTTAGCTCATCCTGCTGCAGCAAAATTGATAGTAATATATATATATATATATATATATATATATATATATATATATATATATATATATATATGAAGGTATTGAATGCCATAAAAATTACAGCTAAATCTACGGATTAAAATATACTTCATTCTGTCTAAATCCATTGGAATTTCCTAGAGAAAAATGAAGTTAGGTAAAATTCAATTATCTCGGTTGCTGTTCTAATATGATTGTGTTTCATTTGACAATACTTCATAGCCGGCTTGAAGCTTCAGATGCTTCACAAAATTTATGAAATCTTTTTTATACCTAATTACGCCAAGGTTACATATTTAGACCCAATTTGATTCGATTCTGTATAAAAGAATGGTTTTTAAACATCAACAATGTAAAAATCGCAATTTGTCCAGTACATATTTGTGTTTGTGGAATCTTCAGCATAGCTTTGTATTTAGTACTTTGGATTTTATTATACTTGCTTATTTTATTCGTGAAAATGACAGACTGATTTAATCTCTTTCAATTTTATTTTCACTTATAAGTAACTCTAATTGTAATTGAAACCGGGTCTCAGTACAGTTACATGGTAATTATACATTGTCATCAACAAAAGAGACTAAACTAATTGTTCAAGCTAGTGACTACACTGACTTAAAACTTCAATAATAAGACTGTGTTTTGTAAATGATGAAGCGCCAATAAAACAGAAAGGAGAAGAACTGACATCCAAGATAAAGGACAACAGACTAAACAAATTTAAGTATTCATAATAATGGAAATATATTTACTGTGATTAGTCATATCCAAATTAACGCTCATGAATTTTGGCATGACTTTAATTTTCCAAGTTTATTAGTAGCTTATTCATTGCGGTGTAATATCTTCAAATGTCTGATCAGTACCATATGGTAACAGTCTTCCGGTAGAAAAAAAAATGCAATTTTGTTCTTAAATAAGAAGTTTAGCTAATAAAAGATAGCTTTGTTAGACTGTAAGCTGCCAAGATAAATATGTATGTGATAAAAGATCTGTAATTAATGCAATTAGGCTGATATATCTTCCAAATGGTTTCTTACAGTAACGTTAAAATAATAAAAATTGTTTGGACAGCATAGTTTTCAGCGACTACATAGGTATTTTTCTCATGGAAGGTCCATGAATACTCAATCATTCAAAACCTATTGTGATATCGGACACTTTAGAGGTATACGGAAATACTACCTTCCTACACTATGGTCTTTATTTGTAACTACTAGTGTAATTATAAGAATACAATTTATGAGACATTTGTTTTTATACCTTAGATCTTATATCTAGGTTAGTAATATATATGGTTCTGACATATGATAGTTGACAAGCCAAGGTTATCTACGTGCAGGGGTTGACTCAATACATTACATTCCCTCCCTCGCTAGTTACGAATTTACAAATTTAGACGATCATGTGGCTTAATGACTCGTCGGGGTCTGGTACTTCCAAAACTTTCTGATTCCACTGCCTTTTCTTCTAGTTTCTTATTTTCCCTACTTACCTCATTCTCCTTCACCTCCCGCACTTCCGATTTTTCCTTAAGACCGTTCTGAAGAGATTTTTTGTTTATTTCCCTTGCCTGTTCTACATTGCCTTCATTGCCATTTTCAATGTCAACCAAATCTGGTGTATCCAACTCTATGCTAACATTATTATTTACAATATTAGACTGTTTTGCAAAATAATCGTTTGTAGACTCATAAAACTTACCAACTTGGACAATTTGATCAAGATGCCTTCGCCACTGTACATTTTGTTCAAGCATAGGTTTACAGAGATATGTTTCAAGCCCCAATTTTTTTACAACTACAGCTTTTGTCCAGGTTGGTTTGTTTGGGTTATAGCGATAGTCTCTAACATAAACAATCTCCCCTTCTTGTAAATTTATAAAACGATTACCTTGGTGGTACTTCATTTGTTTTTGTTTTGCTTTGTCAACAACTGATTTATTTAAAAAATTAAATCTAGTTTTAATTTTTCTCGAAAACATTAATTTAGAAGGAGTTTCATTAGTCACACAATGTGGAGTATTTCGGTAAGAAAATAGGTACTTACTAATCAAGGTCGATAATTCATCTGAAGCCGTTGTTGCATCTGCTAACATTTTACTTAAAGCTTGTTTAAATGACTTAACACTATTTTCAGCGGCTCCATTCGTTGAAGGATGATAAGGCACAGATGTTAAATGCACTATGCCATTATTTTTGCAGAATGTTTCAAATTCTGCGGACACAAAAGATAAGCCATTATCGGAAACTATTACATTGGGTAACCCATATCGGGCAAAACATTCCCTTAATTTATTTAATGTAGTACGAGTATCTACTCTAGGCATCTCATATACTTCAGGCCACTTCGAAAATGCATCCGTAATTATTAAAAAAGATTTTCCTTTAAATGGACCTAAAAAATCAATATGTATGCGATCAAAAACGTATTTTCCCGTTTCAAATGTAATTAAGATTGATTTATTGGGAGTTTTCGAATGTGTCATGCACGCATTACAACTTTTTACATAGTTCTCAATGTCTACATCTAAATTTGGCCACCAGAAGTATTGTCTAGCTAGAGCCTTCATTCGGACCACACCATTGTGTGAACCATGTATTTCTTCTAATAGTTGATTCCTAAATTTTGTAGGAATCAAAACCCTGTAACCCCACATCAATATGTTATTTTCTATACTTATTTCTAAAGACCTCCTGAAGTATGGTTTTATTTCTTCAGTTACTACTTCGGCCCAGCCTTCCCTGGCATATAAAAAAACTTTACTCAAAATGGGGTCTGTTCTAATCTCTTTTCTAATTAGATCCGCTGAAATTGGAATTTGATCAATTAAAAAATTTAAATAATCATAATCCTCTTCTATGCTTTCAGTTGAACTTACTGGCATTCTAGATAATCCATCTGCTCCCCCATTATCTGTCCCTCTAATAGATTGAAATGTGTAACTAAACCCACTCAAAAATAAGGCCCATCTCTGCAATCGACCTGCTGTCATTTGTGGAATACCCTTGTTCTCCCCAAAGAGTGCCTTTAAGGGCAAGTGATCTGAGCACAAAATAAATCTGTTACCCATCAAGTATTGGTAAAACTTCCTCACTCCCCAATATATAGCCAAGGCCTCTTTATGAATAACTGAATATCCTAATTCCGACTTATTTAAAACACGTGATGCAAAGCTGATTGGCTTTTCGGTGCCATCAGGATATAGATGTAATAATACTGCCCCTACTCCCACTTTCGAAGCATCACAACTTAATTTAATAGGAATGGATGGATTAAAATGAGCTACATTTTGTTCCGATAACATGATTTTTTTAGAATCTACGAAAGCCCTCTCACAATCTTTTGACCATATAAATTCTACATCTTTTCTTAATAGTTTATATAAGGGCTCTAAAATTGTTGATAATTTTGGCACAAACTTACCATAATAGTTAATCATACCTATATATGCCTTTACTTGACTAACATCTGATGGTCTTGGACACTCATTAATTGCTCTTGTTTTTTCTGGATCCTCATGTAATCCCGTTTTGTTTATAATATGGCCCAAATACTTTATTTCAGGTTGAAAGAACATATATTTTTTTAAATTCAACTGAAACCCTGCCTTTGACAATCTATCGAAAACTCTTTCCAAGTTTTTTAAATGTTCTACTTCATTCCCTCCTGTAACGACAATGTCGTCCATGAAGTTTATAACCCCATTTAGACCCTGTAATACTTTTTCAACTGTTTTCTGAAATATTGCACAAGCAGGTTTTGTACCATATGGAAGGCGATTACATTGGTAAATTCCTATATGTGTACTCCAACTTAATAATTTTTTGGTAGTATCAGTTAGTACAATTTGGTTGTATGCATTAGAGAAATCTAACTTACTATAACATTGTCCCCCTTCCAACGCTGCAAACAGTTCCTCGATGCGAGGCAGAGGGTGCCTCACATTCTGTAAATATTTATTTACTGTAGTTTTGTAGTCTGCACATAACCTTAACTTACGCTGGCCTTCAACATCCTTTACAACTGGAACTAATGGGGTACCCCACTGTGATGTTTCTACCAATGAAATTACTTTTAATTTTTCCAACTCATCCAGTTCCTTATTTATTGAGTCTCTAAATAAATAGGGAATTGGACGAGGCTTGCAAAAGATCGGCTTAGTTCCTGGGTCAACTTTTAACTCAACCTTCTCATACTTATAAAGCCCCAACTTTTTTTCAAATAAACTTTCATATTTCTTTAAAATCTCCTGTAAACTCCCATTATTGCTATTTTCGGTCAGATTATTTATGTTAGAGATAATACCCTGTATATTAAAATTAAAAAGTTTCATTAGATCCCTACCTACTAATGGAATAGAGCCATTCTTTATAACTACTAATCTACAATTTTCTATGCACAAATCTTTATACTTAATTTTAACATAAATTTCACCTTCAGGTGTAATGATACTGCCATCATATGTCTTTAAACGTACTCTAGTTTGTAATAATTTTGAATTATTTTGGAATAATTCCCTATATAGATTGTCAGGAATGACAGATATTCCTGCTCCAGAATCGAGTTCAAATGTCACTACCCTATCATTTACAGACATTTCAACTTTGACCGGTTTAACAATATTGTTTTCAGATATAAAATACATTTCGATAAAATCTAGTTGACTTTCTGCCATGTCCGGTTCTACATAATGATTGGACACATCATTTTTGTAAAAACAAACTTTAGCAATATGACCTACCTTCTTACAATTGTTACATTTAAAAGTTTTATATTTACAAGTACTAAAATTATGATTTGTCTCACCACAGCTGTTACATTTGGCTTCTTTTTTGTTGTTGACTGAACTTGAGCTGGCTCCATTTTTCTCTTTTCTATCCACTTGTGAATATTTGGGTTTGATGCTCAGTTTGTGGATTGGTGCATAAGATGTGACTATGGTGGCTTCTTTATTTAGTGCTACCTCTACTATATCATTTAAGTCTTTCGTATGATCTTCCTCAACTACTCTGTCCAAAATGGGGCCTCTGCTTAACCCCGATACGAACCGGTCTTTTAAAACTTCATTTAGTATGCTACCAAATTTGCAATCTATTGCTTTATTCTTTAATCTGACGTAGAATTTTTTTATGGATTCATTTTCAGCTTGTTTTATTTCGTAGAAATTAATTCTTTCTTTAAACACAGATACTTTTTTGGAAAACTGCTTCCTTAAAATTGTGCAAAGTTGTGTATAAGTCTTTAACTTGGGTAACTGGGGATCACATAATCCTCGTAAAATCTCATAAGCCTGCTCTCCTATTATTGTTAATAAAACCGGTACTTTTTTATTTTCTTCTACATAGTTGGCTGCAAAATATTGCTCCATCCTTTCTGCATAAACACACCAGTCATTCCCTATTCTGAATTCGTTTAATGACCCAATTGTGCCTCTCATGGTCATAACCGGTTGCATGCTTGCGGCTTCGTCCTGATTGTTTTCACTCATATCAGGAAATTATTAACCATATCTCGTCGCCAATTGTGATATCGGACACTTTAGAGGTATACGGAAACACTACCTTCCTACACTATGGTCTTTATTTGTAACTACTAGTGTAATTATAAGAATACAATTTATGAGACATGTGTTTTTATATCTTAGATCTTATATCTAGGTTAGTAATATATATGGTTCTGACATATGATAGTTGACAAGCCAAGGTTATCTACGTGCAGGGGTTGACTCAATACATTACACCTATCAATATACAAGAATGAAGCGGAAAAATTACATTATATCAGAACAAAGAAACGAAACACCTAATATGTAAATATTTTTAACAAATCTCGCATTGATGTCAATTCTAGTATTGGATCTTTACATTTGGAATAACATTCCACATCTGATATTTTAATATGAAAATAATAGAAACGACTGGTCATAGAAATATATTTTTCCAATATTTTTGTTTATCTGGAACAATAATTTATTGTATTATAATATAAATTTCTGACTGGTCTTGGTCCCATCAACCATTTTGGTTATACGCGATTGATTATTACTAATTTTTTAAAAGAGAATTGTAACAATAATCTATACACTTATCAGTCTAACATTCCTCTACTAATGTTTCCAAGTTACCCGAATAGTTGCAACTTTGACGTTCAGTTTTGTATAGTCTACAGTCTGATTATGAATGCCATAGTAAAATTTAAGCTTATCTGACTCAGTTATAAAGTAAATTTCGGCCGTGGTTTGACGCTATGTTTCGTTTCAATGGCTCCACCAGCTGGAGTAAATTGTATTTTTAATGAAAGCTTTCATATCAGTGTGAATAATACTATTTAATATATGTGCACTTTCATGGTAGTAGCATCTTTGACATATCTATTGACTTTTTCGTAGCCCTGCACTCCCATTGTTGATTACAAATATATTTATGAGAGAAGTTTTTCACAAATAATTTAGAACAAGCAGAATGGAGTACATTTTGCCTGTATGAATAGAGGTGACGGATGGTAAGTTGTACTGTAATGAGGAATATTCAGAAGTACCAACAGGAGCTCTAACATCATTGGTAGTTGTAGATGCATCTGTAAACAATTTCTGGTATGAACAAAAGGCTGTATCGTATTGCTGAATATTTCAGTTTTATTGAAGACAGTTGAGGTTTGACCAGTTTGTGTATATTTAATTGAACATGATGGTGGACATTTTATGAATGAAGCTGATGATAATGAGGAAAGTAACTGAATGTTTAGATTTTAAAGTATTGGTGGACTCTCAAGTAAAAAGGATGGCCTACTCTCTTCTTAGTTTGATAGATATTTTAATATTTTGAAGAAACTACTTTCCTAACTCACGTGATCTTTGTTATTGCTTTTAATAGACGAGGGATATAAAATTGTGCACTAGTTTTTATTGAATTGTTAAAAGTAAACATTTTCTTTTAAAAGATAGGTAACAACTCTTTTTATGAAATTAGAGTAGTGTAGAGTAAGTTATTGGTGAAAATAATTAATATCTTAAATATTTGATCCGGAGTATTCAAAATTCCTGGTAGGATGTTTAAAAGTTCTAATTGTCTTATTTTTTCTGAATCTCGGTAGCAATCAATGATTAGATGTTGGACAGAAAGAACAGTGTTGCAATGATTACGTGAAGGCGGATGGTCTGAACTCATTAGATGGCTGTAACCCCATGTTTACTAGTCTGAGGGCAAAACCAGAATCATCCAATTTACTATCTAACTTCTGACCAACCTTTTAGATCGGGAACTTGGTATGTTGGGTATTAATTTAGCGCATATTGGATATAGATCGCAAATAACCAAAAGGGTTGAATGTTATGCTATACAAGGCAAGGATACAAACTGAATAAGATACGACGTTAAAGTATAAGCATATAAAAGGATGTTAACATTTGCATGTCAGTTATTGAGAATTGTTTTACATAATGTCTATATTCGATTCAGTTGTGATTTTCGAAGTGTATTGAAATGAATAATAGATTATTACCTGCTACATGTCTCTCCACATATTTTCTTTGAAACAAATGTAGGAGTAATTACCAAATTGCAGGGTTATGAATGAAAATGTATTCTGCATTGATCAAAGGATCTGTCAAAGTCATGTGCGTTTTAGTACTATATTATTAGAAATATACCCAATTATATGTAGGGATATGTTTTCTGTTCAATGATTTGGGTTCTTCATACTGCAGCCAAATCCTCACATGTAAGAAAATGCCTGGAAAATTTTAATCAAATAATCACACCTCTGCTCAGCCTGATTTGAATTGAAAAAAAGAGAAGTGTTTCTGTTGGAATAAAATTGCATTTTTTTCAAAATAATTAATTGGATATCATTTGTCGGACGTTTGAATAATAATACCTTAGAATGTTGTGTTATGTACAGTGTCTAATTAGATCATTGGCTTTAACTTAGTAAGGATAAGAGGTCAGGTGATATTAAATTATTTATTATTCAAAAATATACTAAGAGTATAAGTATTGAATAAATTCACATTTTTAGTAGTAATTATATAGAAGTGCTTGTAAATTAGGTTTAGGTCAGCAACTGACCATAATAATATATTGAAAATATTTATGTTCCGATATTTTGTGCATTATTAGAGTTATAAAAGTAGTTGTTTGAAATAATAATAATAAAATATATTACTGATGGAAATGCTTTTTCATTAATGCACCTAGGTACTTCCGACTACCAACACTACCAATCTAAATTCGCATTATTCACAACTTAAATTCAAACATAATATACGGACATACATACAACTTGATTGTAAACAATATTCAAAACCCTGACGATCTTGATAATTCAATCACAAATACACAATATACCATAACATGGGATAGTATAACTAGAACAAAACAAACATGGAACACTCCTCTGAATCATATGATCATGTTGATCCAACAATATTGGAATTCGCAAGAGATGAGAAATTTTGAGAGAGAAAGGAGAAATACAACTACACAATAATTATCAAAACACCATAAACAAATCGTAAACGTTTTAGACGCCGTAAAGTTTACAGAATTCTTGAAAAACAAGACTTGATAATAATTAGTAAAAAATTGAAACAAAAACAGGACATTACTTATCTTTTCATCTTCTCCATAGCTACTACCCAAATTTCATAATTCTCAAATTATCTGTAACCTTATTGGGTAGAAACCATTTAATTACTAGGCATCCCCCATGATCGGGTGCCAACACTACTGTGTTGGACAACAAAGAGACCTTCAATAGCTGGGGCCAATAAAAGTCGCTGACTCTTTTTTTTTTTTTATATATCAATTGCATCAACCACGTAGGATTATTAGCGTGTTAAAATGATGGAAGTTCACTTATTGTAGCTTGGTTATAGTCACTATATTTTGCTACTTAATTTGCAGTCTTTTAGGTAGTTTAAAAGTTTTTTAGTTTCTTGCTTTTCTTGTAATAGTTTTTTTAGTGATAGGGGTAGTTGATTCTTTTTCCGTTCCTTGTCGTATTTCGCACATTCGATTACCAGGTGTTTCACGGTTAACTCACTGTTACACATTTCGCACATTGGTTTATTTTTTCCTGCTAGTAAGTAGTCGTGTGTGATGCGCGTATGACAGATTCGAATACGAGAAAGGATCACTTGTTCTCTTCTATTTATGTTTTTACAGTTCCAACCGTGAGAATTTGTAGTGACTTCATATGATTTGTGTTGGTTATGTGTTGCTTCTTCCTGCCATTTATCGCAGATTTTGCTCTTGTAGAACGCTTTCAAATCAGTATTTACGGTAAAATCGTTCCTTTCTGATTGTTGATTGGTGAATGCATTTTTTGCTATTTGATATACTCTCTCATTCCCTTCTATTCCAGTATGGGATGGGACCCACATGAATTTAATATGTATGCTGCTATTTCTGCAATTATGTAGCTCTTTCTTGATCAGTATGGCTATAGGGTGATTAGAGTACAGTTGACGAAGTGCTGTTAGTGAACTTTGAGAGTCAGATATTAAAAGGACATATTTTTGCTTGATTTTCTGGATTTTCTTGAGTGCTTCTAAGATGGCGAATAATTCAGCTGAATGAATAGATGTGAAGGGTGGGAGTATGTAGGATTTCGAAAAGTCCTCGGAGTAGAAGGCAGCCCCAATTTCATCTTGGTTTTTTGAAGCATCTGTGTATACCTTATAAATGCTACCGTATTTATTTAAGGCACTTAGGAATTCTTGTTTTATTCTGGCTGTTGGAGTCTCTGATTTATTAAGGTAGGCGAGGCTTAGGTCTAGGATAGGGAGTGTTATTGTCCATGGAGGAGGATAATTTATTGATGGGACGTCATAAATATTTGGGAAATGCGAATTTATTTTGTTTAAATATGTTTTGACTCTGTGATAGAAAGGAGGAGTAGTTGAGCTGGATAAAAATTTGGCTTTAAAACGATCAGATAAGACGTTGTGGGCTACTGGATTTCTTTTGTTTGATATTACAGAGACAGCATAAGAGATGCTTAGATATTCTCTTCGGTAAGAAAGCCAATGTAAGCTTTGGATAGGACTTGTACGATGGGCACCCAAACAGATGCGAAGAGCTGTGTTTTGTATAACTTCCACTGACTGAAGAAGGCTTTTGTTGGCAGAGTTATAGGTAATCGCTCCGTAGTCAAGTTTTGATCTGATCAATGATTTATAGATGTGCAGTAAACTTGACTCTTTAAGGACTTTATTAACATAGTAAAGTATGCTCATTAGGGACAATAAAAAATGTACTAAGAAACAAATACATAATACATGTAACTTAAAATACATGTAAATGCCATTGCAACAACCGGCATACGGAGACACTTCGTTTTTCTTTCTGACACTCTGATGACATTTTTCACTTCTGTCATCGAACTTATTATTTTCAGAGCTAGTGTGGATTACTTATAATTCAATTTTAATTCTCTCATGTGACGTTTCCTTTGAGGCAACTCTGCCTTTAGGCCCAAATCCCAACACTTATCAAGAAAGGTTACTCTTATAATCTACAGCGTTAAAGTTGGATAATTTTCTGATATGCTCAAAATAGCCAACTTCATTCTTATTATCAAATCCAGCAAGTTGCATATGTGTAATGTATTCTCTTATGTATCCGGGAGCGGAACAAGAACGACGGCCAAGTTCGTCTAAAAATGTGAGGTTAGAAAATGTATGAGGCAGCTTGTAAGAAATGTAATAAATAGTTTGGAATAAATTACGAGTCTTATTCCTAAAAATAATAAAGGGAAACATTAAACTGGCGACGAGGATGTTCGGATAAGTCCTACATAAAATTCAGTGGAAATTGAAGTAAAGACGCAAGAAAATACAGGTATTTCTTACACCTTATTATTATAAAAACTAAACAAAAGATTTCCTAAAAATGACGGAAATAGGCAGACTGAAGGAGTTTGATCCCAATAAGGAGTCGTTTGGGACTTATGTTAAACGGATGAAGTTGTATTTTACAGTAAATAATACTGAAGAAGATAAAAAGAAAAGCATTTTTTTGCTTTTAATCGGCTCAAAGGTTTATGATATTCTGACTAATCTTGCCATGCCTAATGATCCTGAAAACATTACCTTCGACGAAATCGAAAAACTGTTGTCTGGCTACTTTGAGCCTGCAAAGTTAGAAATAGTTGAGAGATTTCAGTTTTCAAAACGAGATCAAAAAGATCATGAATCTATTAATGAGTATGCTATTGAACTAAAAAGAATGGCTATATCTTGCAACTTTGGGAATTTTCTTCAAGAAGCTTTAAGAGACAGATTTGTAGCAGGAATAAGAAGTGAGAAAATTCAAAAAGAAATTTTAATTAAAAATCGGAATTTCTCAGAGGCATTAAAATTGGCAATAAGTTTGGAGCTTGTAGAAAAAGAGTCCAAAGAAATGCAAGCCAAAGAAGTTAATTTCGCCAGGAGAGAATCACAGTATAAGAGGAATAAAGAATATGGAAAATGGGGAAAGTGTAGCGAGTCAAATACTAAAGGAAGCTCTCGAGATTGCTGTAAGTGTTGTGGGAAAGAACATATTGGTAAATGTAAATACTGGGACTATTCATGCAAACGCTGTGGAAAAAAAGGACATTTACTCCAAGTATGCAAAATGAAGAAAGAAAATGTGAGGTATGTTGAAGAACAAGAAAATCAGGAAAATAGTGATGAAGAATCCAGTGATAATGAGCAAGAGGATAGTGTTAATGCTGACAAACTGTTTTACATATCCAACAAGGTCTTCAAGGTGACAAATCCATTTATTTTAAATGTTGAGGTAGATTGTAAAACTTTTGACTTTGAAGTAGACACAGGTGCTTCAGTATCTTTAATAAGTAAACATGATTATGATAAATATTTCTCTAAATATGAATTACATGAATGTAGTACTAAGCTATTTACATTTTCTGGAAATGACATCAGAGTTTTGGGTAAAATTTATGTACCTGTTTGTTTTAAAGAACATAAAAAAGAACTTGGGTTATTGGTTGTCAAAGTGGACTCCATAAGATCTTGTCCAATGTTACTGGGTCGAAACTGGTTAAAAGAGTTAGATATATCATTTCAAATTGTAAATAGTTTGACAACCTCTGACCTCAAGGACAATTCTGTTTGTATTAACAAAATCATAAGTGAATATAAAAATAAGTATTCAGTGTTTTCTCCAGGTAATGGAAAATATAATGGTAGTCAAGTTGATATTGTTTTAGAAGGTAATCCAATACCCATCTTTTGTAAAGCTCGATCGGTACCATATTCTCTTAGAGCAGTTGTATGTAATGAATTGAACAAACTAGAAGAGTTGGGTATTCTGGAAAGGGTTAGTCACAGCAAATGGGCTTCACCAATTGTCATAGTAGAAAGAGGTATTAGTAGTCAAAAAAAGGTAAGAATTTGCGGTGATTACAAAGTTTCAATAAATCCCGTCTCAAGAACTGAACATTATCCACTGCCGAACCCGAATGATATTTTGGCTATGTTAAGAAAAGGTAAAGTTTTTACTGTAATTGATTTAAAAAATGCTTATCAGCAGCTGGAATTGTCAGAAAGGGCTCAGGAGTTGCTTACTATTAATACTTTACAAGGATTATATAGATATAAAATGATGCCTTTTGGCATTACAAGTGCCCCAGCTATCTTTCAAGCCACTATGGATAAGATATTGTTCGGGTTGGACAACGTTTGTTGTTATATTGATGATATTCTTGTTTGGGATGACGATTTAAATAATTGTAGGCAAAAAGTTGAGACAGTTTTATGTAGGTTAAGTAATGCGGGTTTGAAAGTAAGTTTTGAAAAGTGTTCATTTTTGAAACCCAGTGTTGATTATCTTGGGTTTACCATTAGTGGTGAGGGAATTAAGCCTACTAAAAAGGGGGTTTTGGCGATAAGAAATGCTCCTAAACCACATGATTCGACATCTTTACGAGCTTTCTTAGGGTTAGTTAATTTTTATGGAAGGTTTATTCCAAATTTATCTGCTTTATTAAGGCCCTTGCATGAACTATTAGAGAAAGATAAACTTTGGAATTGGAGTAAAGAATGTGATGATTGTTTTAATAAATGCAAATCCTTAATAGAAGGTCCTAATATTTTAACTTATTATGACATTACTAAACCATTAATTCTTACTTGTGATGCTTCTCAATATGGAGTAGGTGCAGTGTTATCACATGAAATTGAGGGCGTTGAGAAACCGATTTGCTTTGCATCGCGCACATTGAACAAAGCTGAGAAGGGTTACTCTCAATTAGAAAAGGAAGCGTTAAGTATAATTTTTGGAATAAAACATTTTCACTTGTATCTATATGGTCGGAAATTTTTGATTTATTCTGATCATCGGCCGTTAGAGACTATTTTAGGTTCAAAAAAGGGAATTCCAACATTGGCGGCTGCTCGAATACAGCGGTGGGCCTTACTTTTATCATCATATAATTATGATATAAGATATAAACAGGGCATACAGATTGCACATGCAGATGCATTGTCGCGATTACCTTTAATAGATACTGATGATGCAACTGAGGCTGAAGTGAATTATTTTTCTGTTTTGAAAGAAAAGCCTCTTAGCACATTAGATATTGCAGCCCATTCGAGCAGGGACTCAGTTTTGTCACAAATTAAAGAATATGTTTTGTCTGGTTGGCCGGATTTTAATAAAAATAATGATCTGACTCCTTACTGGATTAGGTGAAATGAATTAACTATAGACAATGACTGTATTCTATGGGGGAGAAGGGTAATAATTCCAGACTCACTGCGCTCTGAAGTTTTAAAATTATTACATGAACAACATCCCGGTATTGTAAGAAGTAAAATGTTGGCAAGGAGTCTCGTATGGTGGCCTAAAATTGATGACAATTTAGAATCAACTGTAAGAGCATGTGAGGTTTGTCAAAAATCTGCTAATTATAAGTCAGAGCCAAATGTTAGTTGGCCAAAATCCACAAGAATTTTTGAACGCATTCATATTGATTTTGCTATGAAATATGGACATAATTTTCTAATATTAATTGATGCCTTTTCTAAGTGGGCTGACATCAAATATATGCCCTCCATTAACTCAAAGGCAACAATTAATGAATTGCGTACGATTTTTGCCAATTTTGGCATACCTGAAAAATTGGTCTCAGATAATGGACCACAGTTTATTTCTGAGGAATTTGAAATTTTTTGCTCCAAGAACGGTATTAACCATATAAAAACCCCTCCATACCATGCAAAATCAAATGGCGCGGCGGAAAGAACAGTTCAAATATTAAAACAAGCGTTGCTTAAGTTAGAATTAGAAAACAACAAAGAACCAATTCAGCACCAACTTGATAATATTTTGTTCGCTTACCGTAATACACCTCAAACAACAACTGGTAAAATTCCAGCAGAAGTGTTTCTTTGTCGTAAACCGCGTACTAGATTAGCTATGTTGAAAGAAAATTTGGAAACGTCGACAGGTAAATTCAAATCAATTAAAACTTTTGATAAAGACGAAACGATTTGCGTCAAAACTAAAAGGGGGGAAGACGAAAAATGGATTAAAGGTACTGTTATTGATAAAGTTAGTAATTATACGTATTTAATTGAATCTGCCAATAGGCATGAGTTGGTTCACATTGATGATTTAAAGAAATGTTCTTCTAAGGTATCTAATCTTGAGCAAACAACGAATTCTAAAAATCTAGATGTTTCTATAGTACCCAATTCTTCTTACGATTCAAATCTGTCTAGAATGAATGAGTTGATTAATAATAACCTAAATAGCGACTCATTGAGACATGGTCCCAATGTTGACGCTTCTCTACATAGTGACTGTGACGCACAATCTTCTGACATTATTGGAAACTCACAAAATACACAAATTCAAGAAAAGGAAAAGTCAGTCATTGAAACAGATCAAAATCAAAATTCAGAATTAAGGCGTTCCAGTCGCATTCGTAAACCAACAATAAAATTAGACTTGTAAACTAGCAACTACGTAGGGAATTTACTATCATGTAATAAGCGGGTTGAATGTTAACCTAAAGATTTTTTATTTTATTTTTATATAGCATTTTAATTATGGTATATATATTTGCATATTATAGCTAGAAGGAAGGAGTGTAATGTATTCTCTTATGTATCCGGGAGCGGAACAAGAACGACGGCCAAGTTCGTCTAAAAATGTGAGGTTAGAAAATGTATGAGGCAGCTTGTAAGAAATGTAATAAATAGTTTGGAATAAATTACGAGTCTTATTCCTAAAAATAATAAAGGGAAACATTAAAATATGTTTAAAAATATCAAACAAACTGACCATCTTTTAGAAAGGAAAAAAACTACTTTCCTGGCCATTTGTTTCAACGAATATTGAATTCGAAAAACGTGGTGGTGATCGACTTTATTGTTGATACACACATAATATGTGGACTATGGTTTCGTCAATATTGCAAGCCATTATCTATGTTGTGAATATCAACAATAGAGCCGATCATGGTCAAGTATTTCTGTTAGGTTCTGACTTTCGTACTGTTAACACGTAGTTGTGTGTGTATAGAACGAAGTATTTAATTTAAAGTTCATTTACACTACTTTGCACTAAAAACCTGTTAAACGGTGTTGCAAAAATAGTGAACATATACATAAAGTGCATATTTGATTGCAATTGTTTACCTATATCAATTCAATTTCTATCACATTGTAGTGATTCTCAAGTTGTGAATATACAAAAACGAACTGATAATACTTGTTTGGTGATTAAATATCGACAGCAATTAAGAGCTGAAAAAAAATTCAATACAAAATAATGGAATTTAATTTGAATATAGAATCCCAAATGCAAAAAATTATGAGTCAACTAACTGTGCTTACAAAAAGTGTTACAGAAAAATTGATTATCTTCAGAAAGACAACAAAAAAATTCACAGAAAAGTCTCTGAATTCGAAATAAAATTTCAGACAATTAATGCAGATTTGTATCATGAATATAATATGAGAGCAGAACGAGAGAAAAATGTTATCTTGCAAGGTATCCCTGAATGTAGTAACTATGAGGAAATTGTCACGGAGATTGTAAACACAGTAACAGCCCCAAAAGTTATTGGAATCATGAAAAAAATGAGACTGGGAAAGCTTAGAGATAACAAGCCGCGACTTATTAAAATTGTATTTAAGTCTCATGAAGATGCTTTACTTGTGCTGCGCAATAAATCCAAGTTGCCTGTAAATCAATATCCTCAAATAAAAATGAAAAATGACCTCACTCCGCTACAAATGCAAGAAAATGCTGCAATTTTTAAAGAATTTACTTCTAGAAAGGCTGATGGAGAATAAATTAGTATCAAATATATACAGGGTGTCCCAGGACTAATGGGAAAAAAATCGGGAGCGTATAATATGAGCTAAAATAATGTTAGTACTTCATATAAACTTTTTCTATGCAGGCCCTCGTTTTCGAGATATAGGCGTCCAAAGTTTTAATTTTGAATTCGGTTTTTATTTTTAATTTTTGTACTAGTTATTTGATCTTTATAAAATTTACGGCAAAGATATAATGTATGTGTATGTTTATTTTGGTAAGGTAAACAGATTTACAGTAGTGCATTGAAGCCAGGGACGAACTACTTGCAATGGTTAGTGATCCAAAAATTTTGCAGGGATTGCACACCCTGTATGAAATTATCGAAATTCACTTCCCCACACATTAAGCTAATGAAAAGATACTCTTGTTGGAATTCGATAAAATAAGCCGTTTGGCTAATACTTACAGTTTTATTCATGCACTACGTACCAATTTACGCATTCGCCATTTTTATAAGTACACAACGAGGTAAACGTAACTTATTAATAGATGTCCAAGATTTACCTACAGTACTCCAAAAAAATAATAGCAGAAGATGAAAAACATTAACGACTTATTAATTCGAAAGTTGGTAAAAACTTTTTATAAGTGTTTTTACCGTTTATCAAGTTACCATAGGATTAGTTGTCAAACGTTGTGTAGAATAGTTCGTAGTCAGTACTTGTCAATAATTCATAAGTCCTTAATTTAACAGTTACAATGGCAAAATTCGCTTTTATCGAGTACGCAGATATGCATCTAATGTATGGACCCGCTTCTCGAAACTGTTTAGAGGCCAGAAGGCTTTATGAAGAACATTTTGCAAACAGAGCATTGCCAGACAGACGAATGTTTGAGTGTATTGATCTCAGGTTACGAGAAACAGGTATGAATAAGTAAATGAAATTTTCTATGTATACATTTTAGGAATATTTTTGCCAAAAAAAATTGGAGAAGGTCCAGTACGAAGCATACGTACTGTGGCAGTTGAACAAGACTTGTTAAATGCAGTTGATAATGAACCATCAACGAGTTTTCTAAAAGTATCAAGAGAACATAACGTCTCGAAATTAGTTGTTCATCGCGTCCTAAAAGAACAGCTGTTATATACTTTTCACATGAAAAAAGTACACAGTATGACAGTGGCTGATTATCCTGCACGACTTGAGTATAGCCAGTGGTTTCTGCGACAACAATAAGCAGACAATACATTTATTAGTAACGTTCTCTTTACGAACTAATCCGGTTTCACCAGAGATGGAATCATAAACTCTCATAATATGCATTTATGGGATGATTTGAATCCACATGGCATTATCCAAACTAGGAGCCAGCATCGATTCATGGTTAATATTTGGGCAGGAATAGTTGGCAATCATTTGATAGAGCCATATACTTTATTGACGGTACTTTGACTGGTCAGAGATATTTGGAGTTTTTGCAAAATTAGTTATGGAACCTGTTTGATGATGTGCTACTACAAACTCGTAGGAATTTATGGTTCATGCATGATGGGGCCCCTCCTCATTTCAGTTTAGATGTACGACAGCATTTACACACAAGGTTTCCTAATAGATGGATTGGTCGTGGAGGCCCTTTTCAATGGCCACCGCGATCAGGAGACGTTAATCCTATGGATTTCTTTCTCTAGGGTTATCTCAAAAGTAAGGTATACGCAACACCTGTGCAAACAAGACAATATTTAATAGACAGAATTGTGTTACACTGCAATGTTATTAGAAATAATGTGGGATTGCTCATTCAAGTGCAAAGAAACAACCTTCGTAGACTTAGAATGTGCGTGGAAGTGGGAGGAGCTCATATTGAACATTTATTAGAATAACGTTAGTTTTTGTTGTTGTTTAGGAATTAGTATTAGTCTAATGTTTTATAACTTGTGTTTTTTGAGGTTTTCTTAATGGTTTAATAATGTTATGTTCGTAATTTTGATTAAAAGGAAGTGAATCCTGCACATCGTATTAATAAGTTAGTCAGGTAGATTTGTACGTAGTGCATTAATAAAACTGTAAATATTATCGAAACGGCTTATTTTATCGAATTCTAACAAGAGTACCTTTGCGTTAGCTTAATGAGCGGAGAAGTCAATTTCGATGATTTCATACAGGGTGTGCCATCCCTGCAAATTTTTTGGATCACTAACCATTCCGAGTAGTCCGTCCCTGGCTTCAAGGCAGTACTGTAAATCTGTTTTCGTACTTCCGGGCTTAAAGTGACAACTTCACTCCCTTGTGACAGGTACTAAAGTGTCACATTTAATCCCTCCGGGATTAAATATTGACGAAACTCCCGGAACGATTAAATCACAAACAAACGAATTTAAGGGATATTTTATTGAAAAATATAATTAATTAGAATGGTAATTAACGTTAATATTCAAATTTACAATGACACTAGTAATGACAATGTTTCTAAATTATAACTGTCACAACGCAATGTTACTATGGTAACTTATTTTAAAGACAGTTTATTAAATGAGTTGAAGAGAGAAAAAACTGATTGAAATTATTGAAATAATTAATAAAATCATACCGGAAGTACGAAAAGTATCGTATATACCTTGCGACTGAAGTACATTTAATCCTTCAGGTAAATTATGGCCCTCCCTGCGGTCGGGCCATAAACTTTACCTTCAGGATTAAATGTACTACTTCAGTCCCGCGGTATATAATATACTATTACCTTTCCAAAATAAACACACACGTACATTATAGCTTTGCCGAAAATTTGATAAAGATCAAATAACTAGTCCAAAAAATAAAAACCAAATTCAAAATTAATACTTTGGAGGCCTATAACTCGAAAACGAGGGCCTCCATAGAAAACGTTTATATGAAGTACTAACATTATTTTGGCTCAGATTATACGCTCCTGACTTTTTTCCCATTAGTCCCGGGACACCCTGTATATATAATCAACCACGAATTGTTCCAGTATCCAAACAACGACAAAATACATCTGATAGACCCAAAAGAGAAAGAGATCGCGATAGCAATTCATCTCCCGAACAGAATATCCCAAAACACAGTAAATTAAATTCTCCGCACCAAAAAAACTATTAGGAGTTTTGTTTTGGAATTGTCATGGCTTCGCTAATCTGCAAAATTTTATTGAGGATTCTGCGAATTCGAATTTCGATGTTATTTGCATGAGTGAAACGTGGTTGATTACAGAAAAGGTGCATGGTGCAGGTTTTTTGACTGATTACGAGGCTGTCTCATTTGGTGCTCTTAAGAATAAGGCAGTTGGGCGTGCCAGTGGCGGACTATGTGTTTTTCATAGAAAGTATTTAAATATAACTATTTTAGATAGAACACCGTGGTGGCTAATTTGTTTATTTTGTTTTGATATTTATAAATTTATTCTGTGTAGTGTATATTTTAATCCCTCCTTGGATCTTGATATCTTCCAGGATGTCCTTGATGACATCAGCAATAGTCATAATGATGTAATGATCATTATAGAGGCGACTTCAATTGCCGCGTTTCAAATGCTGGCATCACACCATCAGAAATCTTGGAAAATACCAACTTATACGAGGAGAGGTTGAGTTATGATTCAGAATTCAATACTAGAGGTCGAAAACTTATTGATTTTATGTATAATAATTCATTTACACTTCTGAATGGAAGAACTGTGGAAGACAGACCAGCTATATTCACATATGTAAGTAAAATGGGAAGTAGTGTGGTGGATTTGTTGTTGGTAAGTAATTTACATCTATCTGACATACAACAATTTTGTGTAGGGTTCAACGATTATTTGTCTGATCATTTCCCAATCCAAGTAACTCTTATCGCTCATTATCGCTTTAGTGAAAACACTGAAAAACATAGTAGTTCTTTCAGCAAATTTCTTGTTTGGAATGAGCAACAAAAAGAAAATTATAAACTTTCAATGCGCCTATCGAACCAAGCTTATTTTATTCCTGATGTGAAGTTGTCATATAATAATTTTTGTTCTGCTATTTTTAAATGCGCGGAAAGTCTCAATATGTTCAGATTCACAGACACCAGTGTGAAATCAAATTACTATGTTTAAAGTAAACCTTGGTTTGATAATGAGTGTGTGGATGCAAAAAAGCTCTTAAACGCTTCATTGAAATTATTTAAAAAATATCCCTCTGATGTTTCTCAAAAGCTGAACTACACGGAAGATAAGAAAAATTATAGAAAACTAACAAGGACAAAGAAAAAATCATATAAAGATACCTTTATATCCCGTTTAACAAGCTCACGTAATCCTAAAGACTTTTGGTCAGCAATTAAACAATTCCAAAATCACTCAAATCGAAATCTAATATCCGTGGAAATTTGGGAAAACTGTTATGATGGTATTTATTCGCAGAGAGTGTATGTTGACGTTCAATTCACAGACGTGAATCATCCTTTCCTTGATTCCGTAATAACATCCGAAGATATATACTATGTTCTTAACAAGTGCAAATCTAGGAAAGCACCGGGAAATGATTTAATTTCCTATGAGTTCTTAAAAAATGTTCCTCATAATTGGATACTTTACCTAAATGTTTTATTTAACAATATTTTTCAAACAGCTCTCATGCCTTTGCAATGGACTGAAATACTACTTATAATGGTACATAAGGGTGGACTAGCGTGTGAACCATCGAACTGTAGAGGGTTAGCATTAGCTAACTGTACTGGTAAAGTCTTTACCAGTATACTTCACAATAGACTCACACAATGGTCTGAGGAGTGCCACATTTTGCCTGAAGCTCAGGCGGATTTCCGTTCTGGACGAGGGTGCATAGATAATGTTTACACATTGAATTCCATTGTCAACTTACATATCAGGCTTAAGAAGCGAAAAATATTTGCTATTTTCGTAGACTTTAAACGAGGTTTTGATTCCATTGACCAGCAAATCCTATGGGCAAAACTTTTTCAGCTAGGTTTATCATCAAAAATGTTGCGTGTCATAAAACACTTATATGATAATCCCACTATTAAAATAAAAGCTGCTGATGGATTTACCAAAGCATTCGACGTAACTACAGGGATATTACAAGGCGAATCTTTGAGTCCACTACTATTTTCATTCTTCATCGCCGATATTGAAGATTTTTTCTGTAAGAATGGGGCTCGGGGTGTAAACATTGATGATAGGAATGAAATATTAACTCTTTTGTATGCAGACGATATTGTAAAACTGGCATTTTCTGAAGTTGACGTGGGAAAAAAATTGCAGATCCTTGAAAAATACTGCGCTAAAAATAATTTAACGGTTAACACTACAAAAACTAAGATCATGTCTTTTTCTAGAGGTGGGTTTCAACAAAAGTCTTATAAATTTTATTTTAACGAATGTTTAATCTCTATGACAAACCATTATAATTATCTAGGAGTACTATTTACATCATCAGGCGTATTTTGCGAGATGTCAAAAACAATAGCAAATAAGGCAAAGCAGGCTATAGGACCAGTGTTATATTTAATGGCAGAAATGAAAATAGATAATTTGTCGCCGCGGATAAAACTATTTGAATCTCTTATTGCTAGTATTATGTACAATGCATTGTCTATTTGGGGATTAAGGTATCCAGATATTATAGAGCTTGTTCAGGTATCTTTTCTAAAAAGAGTTTTGATGGTGCCCTTAAATACTCCTGACTATGCTCTACGACTTGATGCAGGTCGGGTAAACTTGTCGTATAATTTGTTCAAGATAACATTAAATTGGATTATTAAGATACTTCTAATGGATGATTGCTGATACCCTAAGTTGTGTTTCAAACGGCAGTTGAAATTATTGCCTGTATGTGATGAGAAATTTAATTGGGCAAAGCAAGTAAAGTCGTATTTTGATTTTATTGACGCATCTGATATTTGGGATAATATTAGCGCTGTTAAACTAAAAATTAATAGAAAGTCGTTGCTCTCACGGTATTATCAAAAGCTACATTTATTAGACGTTACACGAAAAGAAAACAGCTCATTCCTTACATTATATAAATCACTTTCTAGCTATTCGTTGCCCAGTTCTTATTTAATCCAGCTGCGTATAAAATTTACCTTGAATGGCTGCTCGTATATAATTGACCCATCAGAACGCTGCACTGTGTGTAACATGGAAGAACCGGAAACTATCTTCCATATGCTTTTTGAGTGTCCCATATACACCTCTATGAGATCACCGAATTATGACCCTCTCAGAAATATTGAATCTCTCATAGAAACTCTAAATAACCTGAATGTTAATGACACAAAATGTATTGCTGCTTACATATGGAATATTCTAAAGCTCCGAGCATTCGTGATTAACGAATGATGATTTTTGACCTCTTTCGTTGGTTTCGGATTAGTCCAATAAACAAAAAAATAATTTAGTTAGTTCCATGCGCCCATTATATGTGCTATTTTTTATTATTTTTTAATGCTTTGAATGTAGATCTTGATTTTTTGTTTGTTATTTTATTCTTTATGTATATTTGCCTTATATTATGTAGACCAAAGATGTAACTATAAATATTTAATTATTCATGCACTGTCAACCGAACCCTTGCTATGAATGTATATTCTATAAGCAATAAAGTTTATTATTATTATTATTATTATTATCCTTTTTGTGTCACCGGATTTACACCCGGTGTGTTTCAACGACAGTTGGCCTCAACAGCAAGACTTTCGTTGGGTGTCACTATTCTAGAAATGACCTAACAATGTTTGTCGCATCCAGGATTACAGATTTTTGCATTAATCGATAGGTTGACTCAGGAATATCAATGTCTTTGAGGGAAGTACTTAGTTTCTTGGGAATTAGCCCCATACAGGATAAAACAACTGGAATGATCTTGACTTCTTTAAGATTCCACAATTCTTTTATTTCGGTCCTTAGCTCGGCGTATTTGCTTAGTTTTTCATTGTATTTGCTTTCTGTGTTAGAATTATTTGGGATCGATATGTCAATAAGCAAAGCTTGCTTGGATTGTTCATTAATGACTGTGATGTCCGGCCTGTTGTGTCGTACTGTTACGTCCGTCATGATAGTTTTATCCCAGTAGATCTTAACATACATACTGATTTTCGATAACTGGAGGGGGCTTATATTTGTAATATGGCTCGTTGTTTTGTGGATTAAGGTTAAGTTTTTTCAGTACTTCTAGGTATACTACTGTGGCAACTTTGTTGTGTCGTTCCAGATATTTAGTTTCAGCTATGATTTGGCAACTAGAAAGAATGTGTTCAATCGTTTCTTGACTTCTGTTGCACTTCTGCACCTATCTGTTGGTATTTCTTCCTTCAAGATATACTTTTGGTAATTCCTCGTTGTTATAACCTGATCTTGTATACCAACCATGAAACCTTCAGTTTCTGGAAACAGCGTTCCAGTTTTAAGCCATTCAACCGATTTAGCTTGATCTATCGTGTCTTTCTGTAAATCATTAATGAATCTTCCGTGCAATTCTTTTGAACGCCAATTTTTAATTTTATCTTCCTCATTTCGTGTATTAAAGGGCGTAAAGTTTTCCATGCTTAGGTTTAAAGGTGTATAACCCGTATCTGTTTTCACTATGGCTTTATGAAGTTGACTATTTTGGTGGCGGAAAAAACTCCTCAAGCCTGCAATTTGCTGAGTGCAAGCTTCCACAACATCTTTTATTCCTCTACCTCCTTTTTCTCTAGGTAAATTTACCCTCTCGACGGACGCTTTTGGATGGTGTTTTCTATGATTTGTTAGCTCGGTTCTAATCTTTCTGTTTACTGCTTCCAGGTACGTTTGAGTCCATTTAATTATTCCGAAGGAGTACTGGAGAGCGGATATGGCGTAGCTATTTATGGCCGTGGTAAGGTTTCTTGACTTTAGCTTACTTTTTAAGAGGTTGTAAAGGCGTTTTTCGAATTCGGTGGTTAATATAGCTTTTATTTCTTTATGTTCTGTCTTGTGTGTCTGAAGGATTCCTAAGTACTTGTAGGGTTTGTCTGTCATGGCTTCAATATATTTGCCTGGCTCTAGTTATATAGGTTCTCCTTCTTTTAGCTTTCCCTTTTCAACCGATACAGTTTGGCATTTTTCCATACCAAACGACATTCCGACATCTGTGCTCCACTGGTGCATGAGTTTTAAGTTGGATTCTAGGTGTTTTTTGCACGCGGCATATAGTTTCAGATCATCCATAAAGAATAGATGACTTATGGTTGTTGAGTTTCGATCCGCTCTAATAGTTGCTCCGTATCCTGTGTGGTTTAGGCCTCGTGATAATGGGTTTAACCACAAGCAGAACCATAGAGCGGAATGTGTATCTCCTTGAAAGATTCCTCTTTTAATACTGATAGATCCAGTTTCTAGTTCTGTGTGGTTTAGGTTAATTTTGAGTTTTGTTTTGCAATTACTCATAGTACTTTTTAGAAACCTAACCACCACAGGGTGTATATTGTAAATTTCCAGAGTTTTTATTAACCAACTGCGGGGCACTGAGTCGAAAGCCTTCCGATAGTCTATATAAGCCATGTACAGATTTCTGTTCTTCCTTCTGATTTGTTCCAATATCACATCATATCGATTGTTATATGTTCCCATATATTTTCTTTTGCACCCTTTCTGCTCCTCAGTTAGAATATCATTAGTTTCTAGGTATGCGTACAGTTTATCACATAGTGCTGCAATGAAGATTTTGTACATTGTAGGAAGGCACGTGATGGGTCTATATTGAGAAGGATCTTGGGTTGGAACAGATTTTAGAAGAAGATAAGTTACACCATTTGTAAGGAAGTCTGGTAGTTGGTCAGGGTTTCTTAGAGCGATATTAAATTGGTTGGTCAGGTGATGATGGGTAGCCGTAAGTTTTTTGTACCAGAAATTTTGGATACCGTCGTTCCCTGGTGTTTTCCAGTTGGCCAAGTTTTTTATTACCTTTTTTAGATCTTGTAATGTAAATATTATTTCTTCCATGTGTAGGTGGTTGTTGTTCTGAATTTCTGTTTTGATCCAAGGTGTATTTTCCTGGTGTTCGATTTCCTTCGACCACGTTCCTTCCCAAAATGTCTGTAAATCCTCCTTCTTTGGCGGTTGTCCTTTAGAACCAGGTTGTTCGTTAAACGATCTATAGAAGCCCTTCTGATTTTTTGGAAAGGAGTTGTTTTGGATTTTGCGTTGGTAGCTCTCCTGATATCTTTTTAATCTTTTAGAAGCAACTGCAAGTTTTTGTTTCCAGGTATCTAAGGTATCATCTATAATTGTTTTTATTTCATTTGTTGTTTTTCCTTCCAGCTGTTGTTTAATCTGGACCGGGATTTTATTTAGCAGCTTTTTGGATTTTTGCCCATTTGCTATTTGTTGAAATCTACCAATTTCTTTTCTTAAATTTTCGATTTTGGTACTAAGTCTTTGTTCCCATCTCGGTTTTTGAGGCGTACGTGTCTTAGGTGCTTTTAGTATTGTTTGTGTGTTGGCTTTGATTGTTGCTAAAGCTGCGCAATACACGTGAAGATGTATTTCCTCGAGGTTCATATCTGCATCCAATTGACTTTCCAGAATTTGATTAGCAATTCCTAAGAGAGAGTGCGTGTTTGGAGTATAAATGAGTTTTGGTAGCGCCGGCCTGCTGGCAGGGTTGGATCCTCTGAATTCAGTAAGATGTTGTTGGTAGTTTTCTTCCCATAATGTTTGACGGTTGATTACTGAGGGTCGAAGACTTAATAGTGGTAGGTCAGCTTCAGGTCCTCTACTTTCTTGTTCCTGAGTCTCTGGGGTCTCATTTATAGGCTGTTGATTAATCTCCCTCTCCACCTCTGTCCTTATTTGTTCGATTGCAGGTAGAGGTATTAGGTTATTTCGTATGATAGCTCTACGTTGATCTGCTATTCGTTGTTCTGAGAGGTGATTTAGGTGTGGCATTTTCTCAATGAAGTGATTATGCAGTCGCATGCGGTACAACGTCATATCAGTCTCCAGTGCCGTAACTGTGAAAAACGATGGTATTACTTGTTTGTTGGTTTCATTGTCCCATTTCATACGTCGTCTTTCTGATTGTGCCTGATATGGTTCAGTGGGTGCGACAGGCTGTCGCACAACACGTCTCTGAGGCGCATAGGTTCAAGCGGTAGATGGGGTACGTTTCGATGAGCGGTGCCCCCACCATTCTCATCTACATGCTGGACATACTGACGGTTCCGATTGGAAGGACCAGCATCTAATCCTTCCCCGCCCGAGTAACGATTCCTTCGTGTGTTGAACGCACTTTTTTTTCACACCATACGGGATGCTACCCCGCGTGGTGGTGGTTCTCCCTCTCGCGTTAGCCCATCTGCTGCAGATCCGCCACCGGGGTTGGTTACCCGATCCTGAATCTCCAGAGATGGTTACCGGGGCTACCGACGTGGAGGTGCGAGCAGGAATTGGTAGGAGAGGCTATAAGAGACGCTTCACTACCATTTTAACCCCTTATTATTATTATTTCGATGGAGATGTAATTAAATATTCGTCTGGCATATAAACAAGAAATTTCATCCTTCGAAAAACGGTCAAAGTATGTTTCTTTCGTATTACATGCCGCTGTTGCATACACGTAACGCCACATTTTATATTTTTTGTGTAAGTGAAAATTCTTACCTAAAATATATTGTTTGTTGTTTTTGTGAATAGCAAAGTTAAATAAAACTAAAAAAATTAGGCATTTTTTATGTATTTAAATAATTAAAGTTAGGTAACTTTCTAATCAATATTATATTCCGAGTTACCTGCCATTATTTTTGATAAACAATTAAAAAAAGGTTGAAATAAAGAAATAGTTTACTCTATTTGTAGTAAACTACGTTTCAAACAGTCCCAGATAGCACAAATTGGTCCAATGTACTTACAATGGAAATCTACACGAGTACATTTAAATGTCCAGTGGACGTACACATAAAGTGCAATTGACGTCGAGGGAACGTACACTGGTCGTCCTGAGTTCACAAAGTTGGACGTTCATAAAACGTACACAACAAACGTCCAGTGGACGTGTTGGCAGTACTGACATTAACGTTTTATGTACGTCCACTGGAGGTATTATGTACGTCCACTGTAGGTTTTATGTACATCCACTGGATGTTTTGTGTTTGTCCACAGGAGGTACTTTCTCTACAGGCTGTCCAAAATTATTTTCTTGCAGAATTCTGCTTTTCTAGGAATTTTTAAAATGTCCAAATTATACAATGGCATAAGCAAACATTTTAATTAAACCTTGTAACTTTTGACCAAATTTTAAAATTATTTTTCAATTAATCACCATCCTTCGAGACCGGATTTTGCACTAACTGGTTTTGATTTTAAAGAACAATAGAAGGTTAAGATCAAAATGAAAAGAAAAGTAATCTCAATGAAATTATATTTTCAAATAAAGGAAAAATAAATAACAATTAACTTAAAAAATGTGTTCTCGAGATATATTTTCAAATATAAAGAAAAAATAAATAACAGTTAACTTAAAAAATGTTTTCTGGAGTTATATTTTCAAATAAAGCAAAAATAAATATCAATTAACTTAAAAATGTTTTCTGAAGTTATTTTCAAATGAAGAATAATTAACTTAAAGTGTTTTCTTTTTTTCTCGTTCCGTGCACCTCTTTAACCATTTTGCCATTTGCTTTTCCACACATTTTAGTGTTGTTTCAGGAAAAGCTTTTTGTGCTGCTTCTGGAAAAATATACATTTTTTTACCATAAGTACTTACAAAAATAGGAGAATATTGATTGTAAAGAACCAGTAGTACTTAAAGTTCAAATGTAATACAAAATTGAGCAATATATATACATAAATTTTATCAGTTAAAAAACAAAATTGTTATATATTTTAAGTACTTGTATCCTAAAATAATTGCCTTGAATATCTTGAGTATATGATACTTAATATTTCACTAAAGGCTTAATATTAGAAATGATACAAACATTGAGTAGTCATTATAAAAATTTTAGAAATTTAAGAGTCACACTATGACACACTACATAATTAAATATCTACTTGTAAGTAGTGCATAAGTATACAACTTCTACAAGTTTGCCGTACACTATCGTTAAAAATATTCAATAGACATATGCGTTAATAGTGAAAAACACTTACCCATAACCAACTGTGCCAATTTTAGATCTCGAAAACTCTTCTTCGTCTTCCTCCCCAAAAAGCTATACTCTGCTCCAGCAAATTTATTTGAAATTAATTTTACCCCAGTTCAGAATGCAAATTCATAAATTGTAGTTCCACCAATTTTTTACAATTCCATGGCCTAGAAAAATAATGAACAAGAAAATAAGTACGTATTTTTAAAATGTTTATGAGTAATTTAATATGAAAAGTTAAAATATTGTTATTACCGTTCTGTTCATATTTGCATCATATCCTATTGAATTCAGTAAATATTGATTGACTTGTTTCTTCATTTTGAATAGAACTCCTATTCAATTGCTTTTTCAGCAAACCCCTTTCAGACATCACATCTGACAGCATTCCTTGCAACAGGTTTTGCTTTTTCAAAATTTTTGTTAGGTATTCTAATATTAGGTTTACGTCCATTGCATCATTACCTAAAAACCATAGTTATGAAATTATTTACTTGAAAATAGATGTTTATAAGAACTCACCAGTAGAAGTTACAGATTTAGTATGGTTATCTAATCGTACAACGTTGGAACTCCCTGAATTTATCACTATATTTTGTACCAAATTCCTTGATGTAAGTGGCAACTGATTTCCTGGAAATAATATTGTGTTACATGTTGTATAATACCCTTATTAATTATGTTAATCTAATTCATTTGAATCACTTCATTTTTTATCTAGTTAACTATATAATTTATTCAGCATGATGTATTTGATTAATTATCAATAGCTAACTTATACAACAATAGAAATGGTAATGTTGATAAATATAATAATAAAATAAACTACATAGAATTGGATAAAACTGTTTACTACTTGATTTATACAGGGGCAAACCATCAATATTTATTGTTAGTTCTAAACAAGCTAAAGTTGAATAGATGGTTGTTCCTAAAGTATTTAACAAATTATTTAATGCTCTTGTAACTCCAAAATGAAAGTACTGTCCAGGATACACTTGTCTCACACATAAATCCCTTGGGAGTTTTTAAAAGAGTTCTACTATCAGAAGGTATATCAGGATGGGTATTTTTTAGTATAGTTAACAATGCATTTAATGTATTATGAGGAATGTGAAATGTACATGCCCATTTGGCTAGTGGGCGATTGATATTACTAGAGTTATTTCCTGTGTTATTACAGAATAATTCCACATTATTCTCATTAATAAATTCTCTAGAATCTGATTTACTGATATAACTAAGATTATCATCAGTTTTAATATCAGAATCTAGCCCTTCCTCTATGTTTCCCGTATTGAGTCTATGTGAATATTGTATATTATAATTATCTGAACTTTCTATTTCATATGTTGTAGAATCTCTTGTTGCATTTAATGAAAGTAATGTTTTTTCCTTGCATTTTTATAGAGTGCTCGTCTTAATTTATATTTAGGCATTTTAGTTGAAAACAAAAATAAATAAAATAACTACTACTGGTGTAAATTCTGAAAAAAGTGGTTATTTATGATAGCTTCTTCTCTCTTCTTTTGTTAAGTGATATAACTAATAAATATAATCAATCTGTAGAACAATAAGTCTAGTGTAGACATACAAATTTATGTAGTAGAGTGAACTTGTTCTATTAGTTTAGTTCATACTTTATCAAAAATATTATGGCCGGGTCCTATGAATAAAAATACATATTTCATTCTTCATGATCTACACTGAACTTAAACTGATCAAATTATATAATATATAGTGTACATGACTTACGAGTAAGACGAAATTGTAAAGTGTAATAATAAGAAAAAGTAAGTACTAAAAATAATCTTATAATTTACAAACTTATACAGAGTTATCTGGTTGGACAAAACAATAAAACGATGTAATTAAAATAACAATCAATATTATACCTTTATAACAATCATTCTTTTTGGTGTATCGTAAAAAAGTAGTGAGATAACAGTGAAAACATTATTAGTGCATACATAGAGGTAACCGTCTGTAAGTTGCATGAACTTTTTGCTTTTCGCAAATTAAAACAAATTAAACAAACATAATTAGCTTAGTCTAATAGACAAAATCAGTTTTTTACTGATTTATATATTAAAAATATTCAAGCAGACAGATCCGTCCTCAGAACGTATGAAATATCCCACAGAAAATTTATTAATTCAAACATGAATACAACCTCTGACGGGGTTTCTGACTACAGGGGCCCCTCTCAAAGTACAGTTACAAATCACCCACAGTCTCAAAGTACATCTTATGCCTCCGCTCTCACTCAACAAACATTTCCCAGTAAGGAGCAAGCGATTGTGTTTCCAACAGTTGATGGATTGTTCCTCCAGGATTACATATCCGCACTAGGGTTTCTGATTGGTCCAAAATCTATTATATTTTGCTCAATAATCGCCAATGGTAGAATATGTATATACCTAATAAACAAGCAAGCAGTGGACACTTTTATGAATAAACATAAATCTATTAAAATCGGAAACTCTATACTTGATGGTAGTAGACTCATTACTCCATCTCAACGATTGGTCTTATCAAATGTATGTCCATCTATACCCCATGATGTATTGGTAAATGACCTGAAACAGTTAGGTCTCACCACACTGTCGCCTATAACCTTTTTAAAAGTGAATGTGTCGAACCCTGAGTATAGTCATATTCTGGGTTTTCGCCGACAAGTCTACATAAAACCTTTCTCAACTCCTACAGATATACCTTCCTACATTACTTTATCTTTTGACGGCACACCTTATCGTATATACATATCACAAGACGGTCTTTCCTGTTACAAATGCAAAAAACATGGTCATATCGCCTCCCAGTGCCCTGATTTTTTACCAGCTGTTACTCAAAGTACAATGACAAATCAAAATCCGGAATCAAATATTCAAAATACAAATACTGACATTGAAACACAACCTCTCAGAGAAAGTACAAATCCATTACAAAAGATTCAAGCTGCAAAACCTCCACCAATACCTGCACCACAACTAGCCCCAATCGACATAAATACCGCGCATAGTGGAAGTAAAAGACGCATAGAACATATTATCTCTACGCCAGTTACACCCGAAGAAAATAAGTACTCAAAACCATTCATAAAACCCAAACAAAAAAATAAGCACTCAAAAACTGATGAATCTAAAAGCTGCAGAGAGTCACTACTACCAGCTCACTCGATTTTGATCAACTGGTGCTCTTGCTCTATAATACAATGGGAGACCCCGACCCTGTAAAAACCATTCTGGAATTCACCGATAATCTTGACAACTTGGCTTTGCAACTTTACCAAATCCGAACTTATCTCACAGAAAGAAGCATTAAATCTCGCTCTACACGACTCAGGACAAGCATCATGAAACACATTGGCACTCGATCTAAGGATACTGATAAACAAACTTATGAATATGTTGTAATGTTTTTGTTATTTATTTAAAAAATAAACGGGTGGGATAAATTTTAAACACTCGGTATGGCTACTTACTAAATTACTTAAACACTAACTCACTCCTCAATATCCGACTTAAGAGACGAAATTTTATTTTCCACATCAGCGGCAATGTCATTTTTTATTAATAAGATATCAGCAGAAAGTTTGTCCATGTTAGTAGAAATTTTGTCCATGTTAGCAGAAATATCGTTCTTCATAATTGAAATCTTCTCGTCCATATTATCAGAGATGTCGTTCTTCATAGCAGAAATCTTCTCGTCCATGGCAGAAATTAACGAGATTAAGGTGGAAGCCTCGTCATTGAATAAAAATAATTCTGGATTAAAGCCGTCATTTTCCAGTGCCACTTTAAGTCTTTCTACTAATTCACTTTTCTTACCGGACGTTTTCAACTCACGATCTTCCAATTCTGCTCTTAATTCCGTCACTTTTATATCACATAGTCTCTTGGCCATTTTTACGTAGCAATTTATTTATATTACCCCACACCTGACACCAATGTAATGTTTTTGTTATTTATTTAAACAATAAACGGGTGGGATAAATTTTAAACACTCGGTATGGCTACTTACTAATTTATTTAAAAACTAACTCACTAACACTTATTTTATATATACTTAACTAATCACTTAATTATTAATTTATATTAACCGTATATTCACTCAAACTAATTTATATAAACCTTTATATTCACTTATTTACTTGTTTATCTCACGATGTCAAATTATCAACTAAACTCATCCTCTGATCGGTCCATTATTTATATCAAAGCTTTCTTTACTAAAACATTCCGGACTGCGGCTTACAACACAAAACAAATGCCTTTCGCGATATATCTCGATTGCCGGCTTAATCCTTAAAAGACCTTCCGAGAACATGTTTATAAAAACGGTCACAATAAATCCCAATAGACCTTCTCATAATTCGGCGCGCTCGCCATTTTTTTAACTCCGTTAACATAACGTTACAGGACCGTACTTAGTATCTGCTTCGGTGTGCTAGTTCGTAACAATATCTACTACATCAACCTACATTCTTCAGTGGAACCTGAACGGGTTTCAAACGCAGTTACCTATGCTTCAACATTTGATAAGTCAATATAACCCATTCATTGTAGGACCACAGGAAACAAATTTTACTGAAAAGAAAATAACTGGATTAAAAAATTATACAGCTTTCTATAAAAACAGGGTAAACGCAAAGATAGCTAGTGGAGGAGTTGCAACTTACATAAAAAAGGACGCTGATGTCAACGAAATATCTCTAAAAACAAATTTAGAAGCTGTTGCAGTCTCTATCAACCTAGAAGAAAAAATTTCTATTTGCAATGTGTACATACCCCTCAATAAAGAAATTTCAAGTCAAGAACTAACAGATCTCTTCTCTCAAATAATATCTCCACGTATCATTATTGGAGATTTCAACTGCCACAACACCGAAAGCGGATGCAAAACGACTTCCAACAAAGGCCAACTGCTATCATCAACTACAGATCTCTGCGATATTTGCCTACTGAAGAGTGGGGAAGGCACTAGGCTCAACCCCTGCACTGGTGAGACAGCAGCTCTAGATCTTACCTTTTGTAGCCCAAATTTACTAACCGTACCAACTTGGGAGGAGTTCGGTCCTGCATCTAATGTGGAAAGAATACAGTTAAATCGAGGGAGCGATAATATCAAATTGTGATTAAAGTTAAAAACTGTAATTCACAAAAAGTACAAAAATATCTTGTGTAAGTGTGAACTATCACATATAATTGGTGAGTATTCTCCAAATATTTAGACAACAGGAAAATCTGTCAAAAAACAATCCAACATTGTTAAATTCGAAATCTAAATTGTGTTAATTACCAGCAAAAAGCAAAAGCGATAAGCGAAGATCGTTCACCAAAATACGAGTACTTGTTCAAAAATACAGTCCCGGACTGACTTCAAAAAGGAAATTAATTTATTATAACGCAGCGAGGCGAGTTCAGCCAGCCCGGATGAGTGTTGGAAGCTGAACTGAGTAGGTGACTGACGAAACTTGACGGGACGCGGAACTCGTTAAGGTGCGTTAAGAAATGAACATCGATAAATACGATATGGAAGAAATTAAAGTAATGTTCTCGCAGATAAAAGATAGTCTTCGGAATATGGAAGAAAAAATAGACAGAAATGCATGTATTATAATGGAATTGAAACAGGAAAATCATAAGCTGAAAGAAATAATCGCCGAGCAAGAAGAAAGATTAGACTACGTAGAAAGGGAAATAAGGCGCAATAACATAGTAATTCAAGGAATTGAAGATAAGGAGAATGAGAGCCAACAAGAAATAAAGGAAACAGTCCAAAAAATAATGAGAAAAATAGAGGTAGAAGTAGACCCAGAAAAAGATCTGATAGAATTCGGCAGGATCGGAACTTTTGGAAGAAACAAAAGTAGACCAATTATAGTTGAAATCAAAAATTGGAGTAAAAAATGAGAAATTATGAAACAAGGTAAAAAGCTAAAAGGTACCAATATTTGGATTTATGACGACCACTCGAAAAAAGTCCAAAGAGAAAGAAAAATTTTACTGCCTCAGGTAAAAATAGCCAGAGAACAAGGACACAACGCAGTACTTAAGTTTAATAAATTAATTATAAACAACAGAGTTTATGGAGCAGATGCATTTGGGGATAAAAAGCCAAAAGAAAATGATGATAAGAAAGGTACAGCAACCGATCGTTCGCCGGAACATGGAGGAGGCAACAAAGAGAAGAAGTAAAAAAACTAGTATCTAAAGAAAATACGTTATATACAATTGAAGACAATGCAATGAAATGGATAATGAGTAAGGGTGAAAATAAGAAAAGTTAACGCAAGAGTTTAGTGAGAATGGCAATATGGAATATCAGGACAATGCTGACAATGGGAAAAATGGAGGAAATTGCAAAAGAGATGTTGGAATATAAAATAGAGATATTGGCACTTCAAGAAATACGCTGGAAAGGTGAAGGACAAATAAACAAAGGAGAATATATATTGTTTTATGGAGGGGAAGACAGTCGAGGAAAGAACGGCACAGGATTTATGATAAGCAAAAGAATAAGAAATAATATACTAGATTGCACAGTTATAAGCGGTAGAATATCAAAATTAAGATTAAAAAACCACATGGCAAATATTGCAATAATTAATAGTTACGCACCGACGGAAGAAGCAAAAGATAAAGACAAAGATGAATTTTACGAGAAATTGGTAAAGGTATGTGAGGAAACCGCAAGACATGATACATTAAAAATTATTGGAGATATGAGTGCGAAAATAGGAAAAGAAGACTACTTAAATAAGGTTGCAGGGAAGTACACTATACATGAAACATCTAACGATAATGGACGGCGAATATGCAATTTAGCCGAGGAGCTCAACATGTATATTAGCAGCACTAGTTTCAAGCATAAGAAAGAACATAAAATTACATGGATTATACCTGGGACTACTACTGGGAACCAGATAGATCATGTTCTCATTGCAAAAAGAAGATCAAAGATGATACAGGATGTAAGATCATACAGAGGAACAAGTGTTGATACTGATCATCAATTAGTAATTGTCAAAATGCAAATGAGAATTGTAAATATAGTAAATAGGACAACAAAATGTAGGAAATGGAACGTGCAGAAATTGAAAAGTAGTAAAAATGAATATGGGGAAGAAGTAAATAAGCAACTACAAAAGAGCAGTGAACAAGATAATATCGATGAACAATGGAAGGAAATAAAAAGAAGTATAATAACGGCAGCAGAGGAAGTAGTTGGTACAAAAGATACAAGACAGAATAATAAATGGTTTGATCAAGAATGTAAAATAAAGAGAAAAAAGGAGCCAGACTAAAATGGCTGCGAACTAAGCAACAAAATTTTTATGATGAATACAGAAAAATAAGAAAAGAGAGCGCCAAGTTGATAAAAGCAAAAAGAATAAAATGGTTAAATGAAAGCATGGACATATTAGAGAATGATAATAAAAATAATGTAAAATTATATCAATATATAAAGAGAGACAAAGCAGAAAATCAACTGCAATAAATATCAAGGAAAAAGAGTGGAGTCAATATTTCAAGAATTTATTAACGGAAGAAGATGGGGAGTATGAAGAAGATGATATGACTGATAATGATACAGGGATAGAATACGAAGAAAAACCGACCGAAGAGGAATGCAACGACATAATTAATAAATTGAAACACAACAAAGCAGGAGGGTCAGACGAAATAATAAATGAGCTGATAAAATATGGAGGAGACATAAAATATTTAAAATCATGGAAAGAATATGGGAATCAGAAACAATGCCAAAAGAATGGTCTACTGGTATGATTATACCAATAATGAAGAAAGGAAATCGTAATATTTGTAGCAATTATAGGGGAATTAGTTTACTCAATACCGAATATAAAATACTAACAACGATAATAAATGAAAGGCTAAAAAAGGTAATGGAATCAAATATAGGGGAGTATCAAAAAGGTTTTCGGAAAGGAAAATCAACAGTAGATGCTATACATACTATAAATCAAGTAATTCAAAAATGTTATGAACACAATGTTGGAGTCCAAATGCTATTTATTGACTTCAAGCAAGCTTTCGACAGCTTGAAACGGAGGACAATCATAAAGGATATGAAACAACTAAATGTACCACAAAAGATCATACGGTTGGTGAAAATGACGATGAAAGATTCTAGGGCAAAAGTAATGACAAGGGAAGGTGTTGAAACCACAAACGTTCAATAATTTGTTATTTTTCACGTATTGTATTCAGAACACATCCAAACAATTATTTTAATTAAAATTAAATAGTCTGGGCTTGTTTCTACGCAACTTGTTTTAGATATGTAAAAAAATAAATGTCAGTGTCACTGTAAAACAATTTTTCCAACCAAAGCGGTCTCCCAGTTAAGACCTAAATGTTTAAGTATTTACAGAAAGTAATTCATTCCGTCCTTCCTACATAAGTGCATTTCTTTGTATAAAGTTAAAAGTTAAAAAAAGTTTGTTATTTTATAGTGTTTATAGTGTTTTGGAAACTAAAAGGAGAAAAAAGTAAGATCGTTCATTAATTATTAGTTCATACTGAAAGGCTTGTCCCTATTTATTGTTTCCTCTATATATTTCTGATGTCAGTTGTAGTTTATTAAATATTACTGGATTGTTGACGAGATTGCAGTGTATTTATTTTTGCCCAGAACCGGCTACTACGGAGACGCAGTCCGCTAATCGAAGGCGAATTTAACCAAATTGTGTTATGGTAAAACGGCCGTAACATCTGGTCCTTCGAGCCGGATATATATTTTGCATTAATAATAAAACATTGTATCGTTGAAATTCAGTTTGACAGCAAAAACTGCTGTTTTTTCTACACATTCCATAAGTTTCCAACCGGGAGCCGTTAGACGACGTTGCCGGATTCCAGTCATAAATTACAACAAGCAGTTGAGTTAGTTAGTCATAGTTGTATTCGTAGCATTTTAAATATTTTCTATTTATATTGAGACAAAACCTTTCAGAGTCGATTTAATTTAAAAGTCTTAACTCAAACCAAACGCCCAGTGCCGTATCGAAAAACATTCGTACGTACATTCTTCGCATAAAAGTCAGATTAGATTAAAATTTTATTTCCTGTATTCAAATTGAGACAAGTATTGAGATTTGAGTCACCTCTCCATGGGCGTACTTAAAAATTTTAACTTCTGATTTATTTTCGCGTTTTGTTATTTAACAAGAAAGGTTTTAAATGAAATCGACTTACATTTGGGCCGTAATTAAATAATTTCGGTCACATTCTAGACATATTTGATTTATTGTTGTGCATGTATATTTTATAATACCTTGAGGTATTTCTGATTGATTTAAATTTGACTTATTATTGTTTATGTTTTTCATGCGCATTATTGAGTGAATATTCCTATAGACATTTTATTGTCGTATTCAGCTTAAGTACAGTTTACGCGAGTGTTTCGATTTCAGTGCCACTAAATAATTTCGAGTGATTTGTGCTTTTCCAAGATCACTGCGTGATCTTTTCATGTTATAGTATAGTTGTAAAACATTTACTTTCATTCGAACCACCTTACTTTTTCATTCCAAAGCACAAAATGGCGGACATGAAAGCCTTAAAGAAAGCTCGAAAAAACGCTAAAGCGGCTATCACACGGATCCAAACTTGGATCACAGATAAGATAAATTCCGAAACCGAATTATTTGAAATTCAATCTAGATTTAATTCATTAAACACAGAGATGAGTAAATATAATGCTGCACAAGATGAAATTGAAGATTTAGATTCTAACAATACAGATTTAGAAGATAGAGATAACTTTGAAAATAATTTCTATAAATTAGGATCAATTTTCAATAGAAAAATTAGTAGCCTAAATAGACATGCACCTCTCACTTCAAATCCAAACAGTTTAGTTTCTGCCTCCAATGATCAGCGGGTAGGGGTAAAACTCCCCCAAATTTCAATTCCTCAATTTTCTGGCGATTACTCCAAGTGGGCATCGTTTTATCAGTTATTCAACGCGTTGATTAAAAATAATGATTCCTTATCCGATGTTCAGAGATTGATTGATTTACTTAAAGTCGTATTTACAGGGAGAGCCTTTATCTCTCATTGAGTCATTAGAAATTATTAATGATAACTTTCAAATTGCATTAGATATCTTAGAAAAAAGATACGAAAATAGTTTAGCCATTGTAAATTCTCATATAAATGCCATATTAGACTATCCAAACATAACTAAATGTACATCAACTTCACTCCGAGAATTTTTAGTGAATATACGAAAAAATTTAGAATCATTAAAAAATTTGAAGTGCCCGGTCGAGCATTGGGACTTAGTCATTCTCAACATAATTATGAGAAAGTTAGATTACGGGACTAAAAGGGAGTATCAATCAAATAGAGATTTAAGTTCAATTCCTACATTAAAAGAATTTTTCGAGATCATTGGAGATAGATGCAATGCGCTAGAATCTCTAAGCGGTCCTTCCTCATTCGTGACGTACGAAACTAAATCCCAAAAAGGTGTTGCTAAGGCAAATACCACCTTGCATGTAAATAATGATCCTCTTAGTTCACCAACAAACAAACAAAGAACTTGTTGGTACTGTAAAATCGCGAATCATGACATTTATAGATGTTAAAAATTTTCGAATCTAACTTCAGAAGATAAATATAATTTCCTTAGGTCACTTTCGTTATGCTTCAATTGTATGGGAGCAAAACATTTTCCATCAGAGTGTAAGTCAAAGGGTTGCACCATCATGTGGTAGAAAACACCACACTCTACTTCATAGGAATCCTGTCCAGAATCCTACTCTATGTCATTCCAATGACCAGGATTCCCAAAATCCCAGGCATGGACCGAGGACCGTTTCCAGGCCTCAAGTCAGCACTGGGGTCACTCCAACGGTAGTTTTAGATAATCGTAATTGTTCTAATAGGTATTCGAATGAAAACTGGAGGTCTTCTCAATCTTCTTCCAATCCGAATGCTAACTATGCACATTCGACAAGCGACCCCGTGCCAGAAACTCGAGTGAATCTTCCGGTACTTTCCATGCCGTCCTTTCTGTTAGTAGGCAAGGGAGATCCTGAGATTCTACTAGCAACTGCGGTAGTAAATGTTCTTTCCGACAATGGTCCTCCTGTCAAGGCCAGAATCATTTTTGACAATGGTAGTCAATGCTCATTCATCGCCGAAAAACTCGTAAGAAAATTAAATGCAAAAACTTACTATAATCCACCTCACTTTTCCGGCATTAAGTGCACTCCAACGATTTCTAACAAAATGTTAGATATAGTCATTCTTTCCAATGCACAAGAAGACTTCCAGTTTAAAGTGTCTTGCGCAGTACTTCCAGTAATCACTTCAAGATTGCCTAGAATTCGAATAAACAAACAATGTTTGAATATTCCTCCCGGGTACAATTTAGCCGACCCAGAATTCCATGTCCCTTCAGACGTAGACCTACTGTTAGGTGCTGGAGCATATTATGAACTTCTACTTCCACAGGTCCACAAGTTAGGCCCTAAACTTCCTACCCTCCAGTTAACAAGGCTGTGATGGGTGATCGGAGGGCAGTTGCCTCCACAAACTTCTTCTAATCGATCTCAAGTCTCTCTTTTCTGTCAAGACTTATCCGATCCCACTAATGCTTTAGATAAAGTCCTTGCCAAATTCTGGGAAGTCGAAGAACTCTCAGAAGTCAAGTCCTTGTCAGCTGACGAATTATTGGCTGAACAAAGTTTCATTCAAACACACATACGTTTGGAAGACGGAACTTTCCAAGTGAATTTTCCTTTCAAAGATCCCACCTGTAATAATCCACTCGGTGATTCCTTCCATATTGCAAAAAGGCGATTTTTTCATTTAGAATAACGTTTCCAAAATAACCCAGAGTTATTTTCAGATTATAAAAAATTCATTGATGAATATGTTTCTTTGAAACATGCAACCTACGTTCCATTTGATCCCAACGACAAACCCGTTGAGAACAAATACTTCCTTCCACATCACTGTGTGATCAAACATTCCAGTGAAACCACTAAACTCAGGGTAGACTTATGGAGTCACTTGTTCGTCATTCCTTGCTACAAGAAATCTAAAAGAACTCGCTTCCAATTCCAATGAATTTTCTTCAGCGCAAAGGGCCTTGTTACATCAAACGTACGTAGATGATGTACTTCATGGTGCTGGAAGGGTCCTATCACCAACTCAATACATTATTGAATTCTGCGGGTTTCCGACTACATAAATGGTCGTCCAATTGCTCGCAATTTCGACAAAAATATTGTGACTCCTCTAACCCAATTCCACTTGAAATAGAAATAGAAGACATTCCCAACAAGGTTTTGGGGTTATGTTGGAATCCGTCCTCGGACGAATTTGCCATCTCCTTACCTAAACTCATTCCTTCAGAAACTCCTTCTAAGCGCGAAGCGTTATTCCTCATAGCTCAGATGTTTGATCCAATCGGATACTTGAGCCCAGTCATAGTCGTAGGAAAGATTTTCATGCAAAAATTGTGGCTATCAAAGCTTTCCTGGGACGAACCACTAACTCCTGAACTAGCCCAAGAATGGAAAAAATTCATATACTCCATTGATTCCTTAAGACGTTTGAAAATTCCTAGATATCTGTTTTCCGATAAATCAATAATAAAGGTTCAAATTCATGGCTTTGCTGATAGCAGCGAGCGAGCTTATGGTTCCTGTTTATATTTCAGAACTATTTATTCCGACAACACCGTCTCCAACACTTTAGTAAGTTCCAAGTCGAGAGTTACGCCTCTCAAGACGGTTTCACTTCCGCGCCTTGAACTATGCGCAATGGTACTACTTTCTAAGTTAACCCAAAGGATTCTCAAGATATTCGAGAATTGTGTAGAATTCGAATCCATCAATCTGTGGACTGACTCCCAGATAGCCCTCTGCTGGATTCAATCACATCCTTCCCGCTGGTATACATTTGTAGTTTCCCAAATTCAAATTTCCATTCCGCAAGCTAATTGGAGGCATGTTCGCTCTTCTAAGAATCCTGCCGATTTGCTGTCCAGAGGAGTACTCGCTTCCGATATCTTAAATTCCGAGCCATGGTGGAATGGTCCTGATTTCCTGTCCGAATTAAATGTCGACTTTTCTAAATTCACGTTGAAACCTCCGAATGTCGTACCCGAACAAAAGGGCAACAAGCTTCAAGTGTTGGTGGCAACCACCAATTACGAATTCAAATTTTGGAGCCCCATATTTGAAAAGTTTTCTTCGTTCAATAAGTTGTTGCATAGTATAGCTTATATACACCGGTTTGTCTCCAATTCCAAGGGCAAGGAACCAAGGCTCCACGGCCCCTTGTCCATATCAGAAATAAATTCTGCCTTAGTGCTGGTCCTTTTTAACTTACAGTTCAAATACTTTTCCAAGGAGATTTCACAATTGAAATCCCTCAAACCCATTTCCGATAAATGCATATTAGCCCTCAATCCTTTTATCAATGATAAAGGACTCCTTTGCGTCGGAGGCCGTTTGCGACATGCAGACGTTCCTGAGCCTCATAAGCATCCCGTGCTCCTTCCTGCTAAAAACCACGTAGTTTCCCTCCTGCTCAAGAGAGAGCTTGTCAGATTGGGACACGCTGGTGCCCAATCCGTTCTTGCTAACGTCCGCCTGCAATATTGGCCCCTGAATGGAATCAGGGAAGTAAAAAGAGTGATTCATGAATGTATGACTTGTTTCCGTTTCCGAGCTGTTTCTGCTCAACAAATTATGTCCGACTTGCCAGCAGACAGAGTCAAGCCTTCGAGACCCTTTGAAAGGGTAGGCATCGACTATGGTGGCCCTTTCTTTATAAAATCTTCCCGCCTCCGAAAGGCTCCTATCACAAAGTGCTACATGGCGGTTTTCATATGCATGACCACAAAGACCATCCACTTAGAGCTAGTGTCCTCCTTATCCACTGAAACCTTTCTGCTCATCCTGAAGCGTTTCATTTCACGTAGGGGAATTCCTACCGTCATCTACAGTGACAACGCCACCAATTATGTAGGCGCCAGAAATCATTTGAAGGAATTGCGCGAATTCTTCTCTAATTCCGATTTATCCGATCACATCAAAACATTCGCTTCTGAAACCAGCTTCGAGTGGAAGTTCATTCCTCCTCGCAGTCCCCATTGGGGAGGTCTGTGGGAATCCGCTGGAAACGCTCAACTCACCTTCGAAGAGTTGAATACCGTTCTCACCCAAATTGAGGCAATCCTAAACTCTAGACCATTGTGTCCTATATCTAGTGATCCCAATGACTTCCAAGTCCTAACTCCCGGCCATTTCCTGATTGGCTGTCCTTTAACCTCCTATCCTGACCACAATGTCACACACCTGCCTGAAAACAGACTTGCATACTGGCAGAGATGTTCTCAAATGCAACAGTACTTCTGGAAAAGATGGACTACAGAGTACTTAAACCGTTTACAAAATCGGCCCAAATGGCTAGCCCCTTCTAAGAATCTCCAGGTCAATGACATGGTCTTGTTGAAGGAAGATGATACTCCTCCCCTCCACTGGCCTTTGGCAAGAATCGTCGAGGTTATTCCTGGCGTGGACCAAAGGGTCCGTGCTATAAAACTTCGTACCAAAGAAGGCACATTCGTCAGACCGATTACCAAGGTTTGTCCTCTGCCAGTGCAAACTCCAGTCCGTAATCAAGCGGACCAACCTGCACACAGTTGCGTCGTTGATTGCGTTCTCGGGTTGTCTTCCGATGGTAGTATCGTCGCGCCATTTCAATCGCGTTTCGTTCCACCTTTCCTTGCTTTTCCTTCATATTGAAATCAGAGATTTCAACGGGCGGGAGTATGTTGAAACCACAAACGTTCAATAATTTATTATTTTTCACGTATTGTATTCAGAACACATCCAAACAATTATTTTAATTAAAATTAAATAGGCTGGGCTTGTTTCTACGCAACTTGTTTTAGATATGTAAAAAAATAAATGTCAGTGTCACTGTAAAACAATTTTTCCAACCAAAGCGGTCTCCCAGTTAAGACCTAAATGTTTAAGTATTTACAGAAAGTAATTGATTCCGTCCTTCCTGCATAAGTGCATTTCTTTGTATAAGGTTAAAAGTTAAAAAAAGTTTGTTATTTTATAGTGTTTATAGTGTTTTGGAAACTAAAATGAGAAAAAAGTAAGATCGTTCATTAATTATTAGTTCATACTGAAAGGCTTGTCCCTATTTATTGTTTCCTCTATATATTTCTGATGTCAGTTGTAGTTTATTAAATATTATTGGATTGTTGACGAGATTGCAGTGTATTTATTTTTGCCCAGAACCGGCTACTACGGAGACGCAGTCCGCTAATCGAAGGCGAATTCAACTAAACTGTGTTATAGTAAAACGGCCGTAACAGAAGGTCCATCAGAGGAATTTGAGATAAATGCTGGAGTAAGGCAAGGAGATGGGCTGTCAGCGGTATTGTTTAACATAGCAGTGGATGGCATAATTAAGACTTGTAATATCAATGGAAGCATAATTAATAAATCAAAACAAATAATGGCATATGCTGATGATTTAACCATAATAGCGAGAAACCGAAAGAGCCTTGAAGAAACATTAGATAAAATTGTAAAGGAAGCGGGAAAAAGAGGATTAAAAATAAATCAGGAGAAAACAAAATATATGGAAATGAAAAGAAAGAAGGAAGTCTACCAACCAGAAGCAGTAAAGTTAAATGAATTCACTTTTGAAGTTGTTAACACCTTTAAGTATCTGGGAACAGTTATTAGTAACAAAAACGACCCAAAAATCGAGATTAGGCAAAGAATTCAAGCAGGGTATAGAGCATATAATAAATTTAAAAACATCATGCAGAGTAAGAGAATAAGCCGAGCAACAAAATTAAGAGTCTACAGGACGGCGATAAAACCGGTAGTTACATATGCGGCAGAAACTATGAGACTGACAAATGAGGACGAAGAGCAACTAAGGATATATGAAAGAAGAATAATTAGAAATATTTATGGACCGGTCAAACTAGGGTATAACGAGTACCGAAGACTTATGAATTATGAAATTAGAAATATATTAGAAAATGAGGACATAGTAAACACAATTAAATCAAAAAGGATTCGTTGGTACGGACATGTTAAAAGAATGGAAAAAGGACAGGAGGTGAGGAGAATTACAGAATGGAGACCGAATGAGGAAAGATTACCAGGAAGACCAGAAATTAGATGGGAAGATCAGGTTGGGAAAGATATAAAAATTTTGGGAGCACAAGGCGGGGAGAGACAGATGCAGGACAGAAAGGAGTGGAGAACAATTGTCGAAACTGCAAAAACTTCTAATAAATTGTAGATAAACAGCAAGAAAAATGTGGGCTGACCCCCCACAAGATACAGGGTCAAAAGAGCTCAATCTGAGCGGCTACAACTCCAACTGGGGTGTATAGCCTTGAATATATATACATATGTTATATACGAAAAAACGCTTATGTTTAAGTAATGTTACGCAGTGTCAAACATCAGATTACGATTTCCGTATTTTCATGAGAACGATGCTACGTTGCGTTTTTATAAAATAAACACATTAAGTAACACAAATATTATGTTACAGAAAAATAATGATTTCTGCACTTTCATGGGAGCGACGCTACATCGAATTCTCCATGAAAATAAACGTTGACGTTGATTTAACAAATTCTATAAATTCTTTGACTTTATGTAAAATAGTTAGTTACAATTATAATTTCAACCTATTAATTCCTTTTTATATAACATAAAACTGTGTAACTCAATAAAAATTGTTTTTAAAAAGTTTAATGTGAATTTGTGAATATAACAGTGGCGCAGTCAGTAGGATTCCTAAACACATTTAGAACAAGGATTGCCTAACTAAGTGTGGTGGTTCCTAAAGCTTTAAGGAATTTTCAAGTACCAGCTCCAGATCTTCAAGAAGCAGACGGTCTCTCCGGCACCAGGAACACGCAAACTGCTAACCAGGTGTAGCAAAGCTCACGGATAAGGATTTCAGCTGCCAAAGAAGGAATGAAAATATTTACGTAAGAATCATCTCGTTTTATTTTTATTGAATATTTTGCAATTTATTTTTTATTTTTACCAAGTTCTATTGTCATAATTTACTTTTATTTTGAATACAATCATTTTAATATAAAGCAAAATGCCTGAAACACGTAGTGCAACAAACGCTAATGCCAATGCTAATACTCCAGTTGCTCAAACTGATCAAGCGTCGAATCTAGAACCTTACAGATTATCCGAAATATTTTCAATAATTCCGGAATATGACGGTAATCAAATTTTTTTAAATACTTTTATAAATGCTTGTAAAACAGCTTACAGAATGGCCGGCAACGACCAAAAAGTACTTTTAACTCTTCATATTAAAAACAAACTTAAAGGAAGAGCCGCTGAATTAGTTAATTCACGCGACCCTTCAAATTGGGAAGAAATTAAAACATTATTAAATACTCACTTTGGAGATTCTCGCGACTTAAATTCATTAATTCAAGACCTTCAAAGAATGAAACAACTACCAAACGAATCGCCTTTAATTTTTGTTTCGAGATTACAAACTCTGGAAGCAAAAATGTATTCAGCTATAAGTAAACAACAGCATTTAACAACAGATCAAAAAGTAGCACAAACACGTCTTATAGAATCATTAACTTTAAATACTTTATTAACCGGTCTAGATCCAAAAATCGGTCAAATTGTTAGAGCTAGTAATCCAATAAGTGTTTTATCAGCTATTTCACGAATCAGAAGAGAACTTCAATTAACTTACTATGAAAACCACAAACCTCAGACTAATCGTAATACAAATAATATACCTACTCGTAGATTTAGCCAAAATTCACCAAAACAATGAAATTTTTGTCATAGAATAGGACATACTATAAATGAGTGTCTCACACGTCAAAGACAATCTCAAAATTTAGCTCAGGGTTCCTTTAGACCAAATCAAACTCCTAATTCACATAACTAAACAGGCCAAAATTTTCAACAAAGACCACAATTTCAAAATAACTAACAAAATCAAAATCGCCCATCTGTAATTAGACCAAATCCAAGTTTTAGACCTCAAGAACTACCGGGAAATCGACCCAACACAAATTTTAATCAACAAAGAACTTTTCATTTCAATCGAAATCGTGATTTTAACAAACACTCTCATAACAGTTATGACTATTATACAGATGATAGTCAAAATTATTATGAAAATCAAGAACAATACTCCGATAATTCACTTGATTATCAAGAATATTACCAAGAAATTAACCCCAGTGCTCCTGACTATTATACTGTTAATAGTGAAATAGAGGAAAACTATTATACTGCTGATAGTGATCCTAACTCTGATAATGGTGTACCAGTTTGCAATACGAATGAAGACGAAACTTTCGATTATAGCCATATCGAACAAGACAATTTAAATTATAATAATGAAAATGTTTATAACTTTGATTGTGATAACCTCCTAAATCCAAATCATGATTATTATCAGGATTTTCGACAAGGCCCTTTACAAACGAAACCCCCCGATCCGCTAAACGACCAAACTTCAAATTTGTCGATCCCAGACCTCAGTTCACAAATTCAAACCATGAGTTTGAACAGTCCAGAATCGGACTGCCTCGAACAGATGTTCATGTAAAAAATACCTTACCGGTAAATTCTAAAAACTTATACTATATTAAAGACAGAACAAACACTTATAAAATTCTAATTGATACAGGTGCTGGATTATAAATTTTCAAACCCAAAACTTGCGAAAATTATAGAAATCGATCCCCTGAAAATGTAATTATTCAAGGTATAACGAACCAAAAAGTAAGAGTTAACGAATCAACCCTTATTCCATTTAAACCTAACGATCCACACAGAGTATTCATTTGTAATTTAGATATTGATTTTGATGGATTATTAGGCATGGATTTTTTAGAACAATATAATTGTATAGTTGATCTAAAAAATAAACAACTTTTACTGATTTCAAAATTGTACCATTATTTAAAGTAACAGATAATGAAACTACCAATATTTCAATCGAAAACCAATTTCCACAAATTTACAAAAATACAATTTCCATTGAACCTAGGACTGAACAAATATTTAAACTAAAATGCGATTTAGTTAATACTGATGCTATACTGGTAGGTCAAGAAGTAGAGAAAGTTAAACTACCAAACGCATTAGTTAAAATAAATGAAAAAGGAGAATTTTTTGTTTCAGTATTAAATGTTAATTGTATACCTAAAACTGTAACATTTTCAAAACTTAACTTAGAACCATATGAAATCAATAATGTAAATAATATTCCACTAACCACCCAAGAAATGTGCACCGATAGAACATCGGAATTAAAAAATCAACTTGATCATCTTAATGAAGAAGAACGAGACTTAATTTCCCAACTTTGTCATGATTTTTCTGACATTTTTTATTTAGAAGGAGACATACTTACTTTCACCAACGAATTAAAACATTCCATAGATACGCAAAATTCTAAGCCCACTTATGTAAAATCATATCGCTATCCCCAAATTCATAAACAAGAGGTGAAAGATCAGATCAATAAAATGCTTTCACAAAACATTATACAACCCAGCAATTCTCCATGGTCGTCGCCCGTGTGGTTGTGCCCAAGAAGCTCGACGCATCAGGTAAACAAAAATGGCGTGTTGTCGTAGACTACAGAAAACTGAATGAGGTTACTGTAGACGACAAATACCCGTTACCAAACATTGGAGATTTATTGGACCAGCTTGGTAAGTGTCAATATTTCACGACACTAGATCTTACATCAGGCTTTCATCAAATTGAAATAATGCCTGAAGATATACCAAAGACCGCCTTCACAGTTGAAAACGGACATTTCGAATTCCTCAGAATGCCGTACGGTCTAAAAAATGCACCTTCAACATTCCAGAGGGTCATGGACAATGTCCTTGCTGGAATTCAAAACGAGCGATGTCTTGTCTATATGGACGACATCATCGTCTATTCACCGACAATTCAAGAACATATTACCCGCTTAACAGAAGTATTCAAGAGACTTCAAAAAGCTAACTTAAAACTTCAGCCAGACAAGTGCGAATTCTTGAGAAAAGAAGTCGCCTACCTTGGACATTTAATCACGGAAGATGGCGTTAAGCCATTTCCGGCAAAAATTGAATGCGTCCAAAAATTTCCTCAACCTACGAACCAAAAGGAAATAAAATCCTTTTTGGGACTCGCTGGTTACTACAGAAGATTTATACCGAACTTCGCTAAAATTTCCAAACCAATGACAAAACTTTTACAAAAAGATGTTCCATTTAATTTTGACTCCGAATGTCAAAAGTCATTCCAAGAATTAAAAAATGCTCTTACTTCTACTCCGATATTGATATACCCAAATTTTGAAGAACGATTTCTTTTAACTACCGATGCTAGCGCATTCGCAATCGGTGCGGTTTTGTCACAAGGCCCAATAGGTAAGGATTTACCGATAGCCTATGCGTCTAGGACATTGTGCAAAGCAGAAACAAAATACTCTACGATAGAGAGAGAACTTTTGGCAATTGTGTGGGCAGTTAAACACTTTAGACCCTATTTATATGGCCGAAAATTTACCCTTATAACTGACCACCGTCCACTTACTTGGTTATTCTCTATAAAAGACCCCGGTAGTCGTCTAGCACGATGGCGCCTCAAATTAGAGGAATACGACTATCAAATTGAATTCAAATCCGGCAAATCCAATAAAAATGCCGATGCCCTTTCTCGAATAAAAATTAACCACATAAATGACTTCATTTCGCTCAAAATTAGGAAACTTCAAATATTTACCTTACCCAATTTATCCCGCTCTTGAATATGCAGGACCATCCCAACAAACTGAAAATAAACCTGAAATTGACAGGGATGCCGCTGCAGAAGAATTTTTGTCTTTTGAGGAACTTTATAAAACAAAATCACTGATTGACTATTCTAAAATAGAATATTCCAATTATCATCTACTAGACAAACAAAATAAAAACATTTTAACCTTTTTTCAACAAAACAATTTACAAGATTTTCATGAAAAAATTATTGAGGATATATTTGAGGAAAACCCCGACTTTTCTTATGCAAAAATTGATGTACTTAGCAGTAGAACTGTCAAAAATAGAAAATACCTTATTATTGCTATACCATGGGATCCAGACAGTATTAGTGAATACTTATTTGCTGCAATTAACACAAATCGAGATTTATTCAAACCTTCAGAAAAATATTTTATCGAAAATTATCCTGACCTACCAATACTAGAAACACTATCATTTCTACTTTCGGAAGTTGACGTAAAATTCACTATTTGTCAAAATATTACTAAAGAGCCAGAACAAAATCAAATACCTATCATCTTAGATCAATTCCATAATGGCAAAAGCCACCTTCACCGCGGAATTAATGAAACTATTAGGCGAATACGACAAAAATATAATTGGACCGGCCTCAATCGAGATGTCGAAAATTATATTAAGTCATGCCGGGCATGCCAAGAGACAAAAATTTGTCGCAAAAATTTGGACAGTCCCCTCGTTATAACTGAAACGCCTAAAACACCTTTTGAACGTATTAATATTGATATTTTAGAGGTACCTCAAAAGAATTACGCTCTTGCAATAAGAGACGAACTAACAAAATTTTCTCAAGCATATCCGCTTGAAGATAAAAGTGCCAAATCCGTTGTCACTTCATTATTAGCTTATTTTCAGCATTTTGGTGCACCACTTCGCATTCATTGCGATGCCGGTCGCGAATTCAATAATGCGTTAATGAAAGACCTTTGTAATATGTTCGATATTAAGTTAACATATTCAAGTGTCGGTCATCCGCAAAGTAACGGATCTCTAGAAAGATTACATGCTACTCTGTTAGAAATGATTCGATTACATGTAGCAGACCACCCCAATGAACACCCCTTCAGTATTTTACCATTTGCTATTATCGCTTATAATAACTCTATAAACAAAACACACGGATTCACACCATACGAACTTGTATTTGGACACACGTCCAGTAGACCTCCCGAAAAATTATACAATGAACAAGAATTAATTACTAAATACATTAGAGATCTAAATAACCGCATATCCTATTATTATAAAATAGCGAGAGAAAAAACCATAAAGCAAAAAGAAAAAGCTAAAGACCGATTTGACAAACATGTCTCCGAAAACAAACCAAATTATGAAGTAGGTGACAAAGTTTACGTAAAAGAAATAACAAGTTAGAAAATAAGTTTAATGGCCCTTTTGAAATACTAGAGATACACAGAAATTCCGCAACAGTATTAAATTTAGAAACAAATAACAAATCAAAAATAAATTTCGATCTTATGAAACCCTATGTTGAAAATTAACTTATTTTCAGGTTTCTGCTGCTGATCGGAACAGCAACATGTCAATATAAAATCGAACCCATAAACAATACAGTTGGAATCTACTACCACGACGAAACCAAAATAATGGTTTCGAACGACGAATGGACTTTATTAGTGCATAAAAATATATCAGCTTTTAAACAAACTTTTGAAAGAAATAATAGAATTCTTGACACAATTCAAAATACCTTTACTTCAAACTACTCCAGTATGAAGTCCTTCCGATCCGAAGTAAAATCACATTTGGCATTATTGCAACAAATTACAAAATCTATTGGCGATAAATTTAGTGAAATATCTTTCGATGTTAAAAGACAAAAACGAGGGTTAATTAATGGTATTGGCACCATATTTAAATCAATAACCGGAAATCTCGATGCGTCTGACGGTGAATATTATATGGACTGCATTAATAAATTAAAAACTGATCAAAACCAGATAGAAAACTTATTAAAAAATCAAATGTCAATCACAAGCTCAGTCATAACAAATCTCAACAGTACTATAGGACAATTAAAATTAAATGAGAAAATATTTAACTCAGATATAGAAAAAATTGAAACCACCATTCGACAATCAACAAACGAAATTGCGCTTATCGAAGCCAAATTAAATTTCTTTGAAATTTGCGAACAACTAATGGAGAGTTATTCGTATCTTGAAAATACTATTAATGATATTCTAAACTCTATCACTTTTGCACAGCTTCAAATAATTCATACTTCTATTATTGAACCAGAAAATTTGATCACTGCTCTTAAGAAAATATCAGAAAATACAGTAAGAAAAGGTTTACAGCTACCAATAAAATATTCTGAAATTTCACAGTATTTGGAAATAATCGATCTCGAAGCATATCAAACAAATTCAGATCTTGTTTTCGTTCTTAAAATACCTTTGATTGAACCACAAGTATTTACTTTATTCCACCTATACCCAATACCAATTTATGATAATAGAACTGGATTTCACCACATTTTATCATTTTCACAAAAATATTTAGCGCGAGATGATGATTCTTTATCCTACATTCCAATCCACGATTTACAAAAGTGTAAACAGTTATCTATTACAGCTATACTCAGGATGTTCCGCTTTTGTTGGCATTACTAAAATACAAGCTAGTACCAGAAAAACTATAAACATTCCTCATGTACTTCATCCCGTAATGGTTGATTACAACTGTTGTCTAGACATTCCAAACGAAGTAGAAGTACCCAAAATAGAACCACTAGATCTTAATAACATTAACTTGAATGATCTGCAAGTGACAAAACACAAACTGGACCAATACTCAAAAAGTTTGGATGAACTCATAAACAAACCGTTTGTTGAGAAAAATATTTCGTGGTTCACATATACTACGATCTCACTCATCGTTGCTTTGATCGTCCTCTACACCTGTTATAAGTGTAGAAATATTAAATTCAACAAATCGCCAGGAAAGCCTGTCCCGGACCAACCAAATGATGTTTTTATCAAAATCCATAACATTCTGCCAAAAAGAAGACCCAAACTTGACACTGAAGCCTCTGAGGAAGTGGAAATCGAAAATTGACAATTTCATGGTTTAATGTATACCTTTATATTTTTATTTTTTGTATTTTGCGTATTTTCCTTTTAATCTTGAAATCTCTGTATATATTGTATTGTCTATTTTATATTTTATGTATTTTGGTTTTTATTCTCAAAATTGTTGTTTATTAAACAACAATTTTAATTAAGGGGGGAGTTGTTATATACGACAAAACGCTTATGTTTAAGTAATGTTACGCAATGTCAAACATCAGATTACGATTTCCGTATTTTCATGAGAACGATGCTACGTTGCGTTTTTATAAAATAAACACATTAAGTAACACAAATATTATGTTACAGAAAAATAATGATTTCTGCACTTTCATGGGAGCGACGCTACATCGAATTCTCCATGAAAATAAACGCTGACGTTGATTTAACAAATTCTATAAATTCTTTGACTTTATGTACAATTATAATTTACAATTATAATTTCAACCTATTACTTCTTTTTTATATAACATAAAACTGTGTAACTCAATAAAAATTGTTTTTAAAAAGTTTAACGTGAATTTGTGAATATAACATATATATATATATATATATATATATATATATATATATATACCAACTTGGGAAATTTTACCTTTCATTTATAATAGTGATCATGCTCCAATCACAGGAATATAACCAATACAACATTAGTATAAAATGGCAATATAAAAACGCAAATTGGGCACTGTATCAGCAAACAATCGAAGAAAATATAACAAACTTTGAAATAAAATCGGATATAGACGGAACAGTTGATAATTTTGCAAATACCATGTTAGAAGCAGCAAAAGAATCAGTAAAAAAACATCACTGATTAAAAATCGTCAACTCGTACCATGGTGGAATAAAAACTTCCAAGAAGCGATTAGAGCAAAGTAAACATGCTTACAATGTATGTAAAAAGCACAAAAATCAGGAAAACCTGATCGAATTTAAAAAACAAAAGGCAAGATGTAAATACATAATAAAAAAACGCAAAAAAGAATCGTGGCATGAATTCGTAGCCAGCATTAATGACAACACTTGACCCACAGAAATTTGGAACAAAATTCGACGAGTATCAGGGAAACGCACCATCACAGGAATACGAGCTCTTCAATATCAGAACAAGCTCACATCTGAAAATAAACTAATAGCCAATGTTTTAGCTGAAACTTATACGGAAAACACTCTAGCAACTCAAATTTTTGTGCACAATTTCTCGACTTGAAGCAACAAGAAAAAGACTTTGCCATAACTATAGATCCAAATGACGATTCTCTATTAAATGCTAAAATCTCTGAAACTGAACTTGAAGAAACATTTGCCTAGCTGTGCCAAAAGAGTTTTATTTGACATCTACAATGTTATTTGGACAGAAAAATTCCCGAAAAAATGGAGCCAAGCTACAATCATACCTCTATTAAAACAAAACAAAAACAAAACTGATTCAGAATCTTATCGGCCAATATCTCTAACATGCGTGATGTGTAATTTATTGGAAAAAATTATAAACCAGCGGTTGATGTGGTATCTAGAGTATCACAACTATATAGCAATGCAACAATGTGACTTCAGGCAACAAAGATCTGCGCAAGACAACATAGTCGAACTAGAATCTGAAGTACATGAAGCTTTTGTCACCAATCAATGATGCGTCATAATATTTTTTGACATCCAACGTGCATTTGATGCTGCCTGGCACTACAAAATATTAAAACAATTAACAGAGTGGGGGATACAAGGCCATATGCTTTCATTTATCTCCAGTTTTCTGCAAATCAGATTCTCCCGAATCAAAGTTAATGGAGAACTCTCAAAAAGCTTCTTCCATGAAAATGGTACTCCTCAAGGATCAGTAATTAGTACTACACTTTTCCTCACAGCTATTAATAACATCGTCGATACAGCTACATCGCCTGCCAAGTACAGATTATACGCAGACGACTTAGTACTTATTGCCAAAGGAAGGAACTTAGAATCAATTTCGAGAATAATTCAAAATCAATTAAATTCTATAGAAAACTGGTCAAAAGAAACTGGATTTATGTTCTCAACAGAGAAAAAGAAAGCTCTTATCTTTTCAAAACACAACAATAATTATCAACCTTGTCTCACACTATACGATAAAAATCGCAGTTTCGTCCAAAGTTACAAATTTCTAGGAGTAATATTTGATTCTAAATTAAATTGGAAACATCATATTCTAGAACTCGTGAGGACCTGCAAAAACAACTTAAATATAATCAAAACGTTGAGCAATACAAGTTGGGGATCTGACTCAAGTACTCTTCAGAGAATTTATTGAGCAATCATTAGATCTTAAAATGATTATGGAGCAATTGCCTATGGCTCGGCCACAAACACCACTCTCAAACAATTGAATACCATGCATAATACTGCCATTCGTTTAGCCATTGGAGCATTTTGTACCAGTCCTACTTCAAGTGTACTAAGTGAAGCAGGTGAACTACCTTTACACCATAGAAGACAACTACTCAGCATGTCTTATGCTGCTAATGTTGCAGCAAACCCACAACATCCAACATACGCCAACACCTTTTAAAATAATTATAGAAATCTGTATCAAAACAAAAAAAGGAAAGCTCCAGCATTCTATGAACTGGTTGCCTATTATTATAACGATTTAGCCATCACCACACCAGTTATATTCTTAGCTACCAACAAATCCAGCACTCCACCCTGGACTATTGCTAGTCCGAAATGCCACTTTGATCTTTGCAGCTTCAGTAAACAAAACACACATCCAGCCCTTATTAAGTCCAAATTCCAAAACATTCTTTATATTCACCCCTCCCACGTGCAAATCTATACGGATGCATGAAAAACATCGGAAGGAGTAGAAATAGCAGTGAAAGTCCAAAACTATACTCGAATGTACCAATCCCAAACTATCATCTCTGCAGAGTTGTTTGCAATACTTCAAGCCCTTATACTTATTCAAGGGAGGCCAGAACAAGACTACTTAATAATTTCCGAGTCTCTAACCTCGCTGAAAACTCTCAAAAATATATATAGCCATTGCCCTCTCTCAAAGATGATCAAGCAACAATTCCACTCAATTCGGCATAGCGGGAAAGAGGTTGTATTCATATGGGTAACCTCGCACATTGGAATTCTCGGAAACGAAGAAGCAGACAGGGCAGCACAAGAAGCAATTGCAAGTGATAGTGTAGTGCGCGAAAACAGAGTGCTTGTGTCAGACTACAAATGTCACATAAAATCATTAATTTATAACAAGTGGCAGGCCGAGTGGGATCAATCTAAAGATAAACTGACGCCAATTAAACCAACCCTCAAACCTAAAAAATTAACAACGTAATGAATAGGAAATGCCAAACTGTGTTAACACGCCTTAGAATTGGTCACATTCGGTTTACTCACTAACATTTAATCACAAAATTTGATCCGACAGTGTGTGATTTATGTAGAGTTAATTTAACTGTTGAACACTGTCTTGTAGAATGCCCAAAGTATAAACAAAATCGTCAAGCGCACGGACTACCGACCGATTTAAAAAGTATGTTGAATAACACCTTGTTGAATGTAATTCACTTCTTAAAGGAGATCAATCTTTACCATTTATTTTAAATTGCAAACATTTCTATAAATAACAGTACCGTTAAAGTGCTAATAACCCTGGTAGTTGATGCGCTTAAAAAATATCATTATTTTGAAATTTTGATACTGGATTTTTGATTTTCAGGGTATGCAGAAATTTTTGTTATGAACCATTTTTTTTGTAAACTTCTCATTTGTACAAATTTTTTGGGACACGCTATATGAAAAAACTTTCAAACACGCCAACACCTTACTGTGGTTAGCCTGCAAAAGTGTGAAGGAAAGTTTTTGTTTCTACAAATAATTAACAATTTATTTTGCTTAGTTTTTTTCTCTCACAAATTAATACGCGCGCCTTTTGTGTCTACGTCATAAACGATATTCAGCTCTCATTCATTTATGGTTTGACTATAACTTAATTATTTACATTCAACTTTACTGACATTCTGGCTGTGTGTCAAAATTGCCTATTGCCCAAAATAGAAATACCTAAAGCGTTCTATACCTCCGGACCATATTTTCTACTTTCATATTACTCCCACTCCTATTTGTGTAATTTGTATAGTATTTTTCACGATCTAAGAAAGTGACCAGCCTCCAGTTATGAAATGCGATAGAATACACTTTCTTAGATTATGAAAAATACCTACTATATCACTTTATTTAAAACCGTTACTTTGACGCTGTGTATCTTAGATATATGTCACTTCCTCACATAATTTATATAGTCCAGTCATTATTGTAAGTTCACCTGGGAACTCGAGATACCCAGCTGTAAGTCTGTAAATACTTGTATATTGACACCCTAAAAGTTGTCTCAAAACCTACATATGGTATGATGTACGCAACTATTAAATTTCAAGGTCAAAGTTCACAAAAATCGGTTTTTTGACCTTTTTTTGTAATTTTCTCATTTCCTGTGGGTTTCTTGCTATCTGTATTTATTATCAGTATTGTAGAATACAAAATTCTCTACAAATTTTGATTGGAAATTTTTTTTATACGGTGAACCGTTTTCGAGATAGAGTTCGGAGAGCGCGTGGTCACAGGATCACTTCAGGTCAACCAGTGCCTCCCGTCGGAAACGCTCCATATACAGGGTGTCCCGGGACTAATGGGAAAAAAGTCAGGAGAGTATAATATGAGCCAAAATAATGTTAGTACTTCATATAAACTTTTACAATGCAGGCCCTCGTTTTCGAGTTATAGGCCTCCAAAGTTTTAATTTTGATTTTGGTTTTTATTTTTATTTTTTGTACTAGTTATTTGATCTTCATAAAATTCACAGCAAAGCTATAATGTAAGTGTATGTTTATTTTGGTAAGGTAAACAGATTTACAGTAGTGCATTGAAGCCAGGGACGGACTACTCGCAATGGTTAGTGATCCAAAAATTTTGCAGGTATGGCACACCCTGTATGAAATTATCGAAATTCACTTCCCCACACATTAAGCTAACGAAAAGGTACTCTTGTTGAAATTCGATAAAATAAGCCGTTTGGCTAATATTTACAGTTTTATTAATGCACTACGTACCAATTTACCTAACTAACTTACTAATACGATGTCCAGAATTTACTTGCTTTTAATCAAAATTACGAACATAACATTATTAAATCATTAAGAAAACCTCAAAAAACACAAGTTATAAAACATTAGACTAAAACTAATTCCTAAACAACAACAAAAACTAACGTTATTCTAATAAATGTTCAATATGAGCTCCTCCCACTTCCACGCACATTCGAAGTCTACGAAGGTTGTTTCTTTGCACTTGAAAGAGCAATTTCACACTATTTCTAATAACATTGCAGTGTAACACAATTCTGTCTATTAAATCTTGCCTTGTTTGCACAGGTGTTGCGTATACCTTACTTTTGAGATAACCCTAGAGAAAGAAATCCATAGGATTAACGTCTCCTGATCGCGGTGGCCATTGAAAAGGGCCTCCACGACCAATCCATCTATTAGGAAGCCTTGTGTGTAAATGCTGTCGTACATCTAAACTGAAATGAGGAGGGGCCCCATCATGCATGAACCATAAATTCCTACGAGTTTGTAGTAGCACATCATCAAACAGGTTCCATAACTCATTTTGCAAAAAACTCCAAATATCTCTGACCGGTCAAAGTACCGTCAATAAAGTATGGCTGTATCAAATTATTGCCAACTATTCCTGCCAAACATTAACTATGAATCTATGCTGGATCCTAGTTTGGATAATGCCATGTGGATTCACATCATCCCATAAATGCATATTATGAGAATTTATGATTCCATCTCTGGTGAAACTCGGTTCGTTCGTGAAGAGAACGTTACTAATAAATGTGTTGTCTGCTTGTTGTTGTCGCAGAAACCACTGGCTATACTCAAGTCGAGCAGGATAATCAGCCACTGTCATACGGTGTACTTTTTTCATGTGAAAAGGATATAACAGCTGTTCTTTTAGGACGCGATGAACAACTGATTTCGAGACGTTATGTTCTCTTGATAATTTTCCAAAACTCGATGGTTCATTATCAACTGCATTTAACAAGTCTTGTTCAACTGCCACAGTACGTATGCTTCGTACTGGACCTTCTCCAGCTTTTACTGGCGAAAATCTTCCTAAAATTTAAAATTTTGTTTTGTATACATGGAAAATTACATTTACTTATTCATACCTGTTTCTCGTAACCTGAGATCAATACGCCCAAACATTCGTCTGTCTGGCAATGCTCTGTTTGCAAAATGTTCTTCATAAAGCCTTTTGGCCTCTAAACAGTTTCGAGAAGCCAGTCCATACATTAGATGTTTATCTACGTACTCAATAAAAGCGACTTCTGCTATTGTAACTGTTAAATTAAGGACTTATGAATTATTGACAAGTACTGACTACGAACTATTCTACACAACGTTTGACAACTAATCCTATGGTAACTTGATAAACGGTAAAAACACTTATAAAAAGTTTTTACCAACTTTCCAATTAATAAGTCGTTAATGTTTTTCATCTTCTGCTATCGTTAAATTATTTTTTTGTAGTACTCTAGGTAAATTTTGGACATCTATTAAAAGTTAGTTTTACCTCGTTGTGTACTTATAAAAATGGTGAATGCGTAAACTGGTACGTAGTGCATTAATAAAACTGTAAATATTAGCCAAACGGCTTATTTTATCGCATTCCAACAAAAGTACCTTTTCGTTAGCTTAATGTGTGGGGAAGTGATTTTCGATAATTTCATACAGGGTGTGCCATACCTGCAAAATTTTTGGATCACTAACCATAGCGAGTAGTCCGTCCCTGGCTTCAATGCACTACTGTAAATCTGTTTACCTTACCAAAATAAACATACACATACATTATAGCTTCGCCGTAAATTTTATAAAGATCAAATAACTAGTACAAAAAATACAAATAAAAACCAAATTCAAAATTAAAACTTTGGAGGCCTATAACTCGAAAACGAGGGCCGCATAGTAAAAGTTTATATGGAGTACTAACATTATTTTAGCTCAGATTATACGCTCCTGACTTTTTTCCCATTAGTCCCGGGACACCCTGTATAGTTGATAGCTATCGATAAATCAATGATCATAAATATTTGTCAATTTGTATTAACTGTTATATTATATTTTATCATTTTTCTCCTAACCTATACACTTTTTATTCAGTATTAATTTATTTAACAACACTTACCTGCCCATGTACCTTCAGAATTGTTAATGAAAATATAGGTATTATATTTGAATGTGAACCTAATTAATATTAATAACTTCTTACATGATGAAAAAAAACTATTCTGAACTGTGAATTAATCTCTTTATTAAAAAATATCATTCAATACATTTATTTTTATTAAAAGTAAAACAATGGAATAAAGGGTACAAAAACTACAATTTATAATTTTAATCATCATCTTCCTCTTCATCGTCGTCTTCCGGCTACTGGTAAATTTTAAACTGGTCTTCATTATCGTCTTCAATGACATTTGTCTCAAGTTCTTCCATGATTTCGGTGTCAAAGGTTCCACCTTCGTTAATGTCGCTCTGATATGGTAGAGCATTGAGACAAGCTTGCCCATTACATTGGCCACAAGCTAGAGAGCATTGCAAGCCCGCTTTCCTGCATCCACATCGCGAACCACAACTACTCATGCAGTTGCAGAAAATTGTATTTAGCAAATCTTCTGGAGCAGGTGGTAAAATTGTCATGATAGGCTCCAGAAAATCGTTTCGCATTGCCCAACCTCACACACCTGGGGTTCCATATCATGCCCTAACCAAGTTTGAACTTGATAATATACACGTTTAGAATGTTGCTGAGCAGCTGCACTTGTTGGTGGAATATTTGAAACCTGCATAGGTTTATTAAGTTTTGTAGACTTGACGTAATGCATATAACGACGATGATCGAGACTTTTCACAGATTTCGGAGCATTATAGATTGCCAATAAGGTTTGAGTTCCACTCTATAATAATCTCTGGGCCGAACAATTTTATTCCTCAAATGCTGCAGCTAGTTCATCCAAATTTTTCAGTGTCTCAAAAACTTTTAAAAATGATTTTTTCCCTTTTTAAAAAGCGCAGAAGTTGTGTCACAGCCACTTAATGCGTGCAGAAATAAAATATGTGTTTTGGAATGAGGATAATTATAAAAACTTTTACTCGAGTATATATCCGTTTTTACACACCTGTGGAAATTGGCGTACCTCAGGGGTCAATCTTAGGGCCTCTGATATTTTTATTATACATAAATGATGTTTCTAAATATGTTAGCACTAATCATTTAATACTATATGCAGATGACACCACATTGGCAATTGATTCTGAATCTCCGGATGAGCTGCTATTAAAGATGAATATTTTATCAAGAGAATTTATCAGTTGTTGTGAAAGAAATTCGTTGATAGTAAATTCGACAAAAACCATCCTCATGCATTTTTCTACAAGAACATATATTCCTGAAAATAGCTGTATCTCAGTTGGGGGGACTGATGTTTATTTTTCGAGTTCTACGAAATTTCTGGGAACCTACCTCGATAAGGATATGAGTTGGAATACCCATATCAACCACATTTGTGAAAAATTAAATAGTAGTTACTTTGCAATATTACAGCTAAAAAATATATTTACAACTAGTCAACTGATCAATGTTTATTATGCAATAGTATACTCCCATATTTCCTATAATCACATTCTATGGGGGGGGGGGGGGCGGTAAATGCCTCGAGGATTTTTATTCCTCAAAAAAGGATTGTCCGTCTAATTTTTAATTTAGATTATAGAGAAACATGCAGAAACCATTTTAAAGATTTCGGTGCACAAACTTTTTATTATATTTACATCTACAAGTGCATATTATATGCAAAAAGTAATTTCAGTGAATTTAGTCTTAATTCTGATTTCCATGATTACCCAACCAGATCTTGAAAACTTATACGGCCACCGAAACATGAAACCTCATTGTTTGAAGAAAGTCCTGTCTAGAAAGGAATTCAATTCCTTAATCATTTGCCCAGCTGTATAAGATGTGAGAGCGATTTCAATGTGTTCAAACAAAAACGTAAAATTTTTTTAATTGTCGAATGTTTCTATGATGTGTCAGAGTTTTTAAGCAAACGATTTTAATTTAAGTGTTTAATAAGTAAGTCGTATTCAATGTAATATCCTCTTCTCTGTTTGACCTGTCCTATATCATGTACTATGATCAAAAAGGATGAGTAAAGTATTATTATTATTATTATTATGGCGCGTTTTCGACCGGAGGCACCGGTTGACCTGAAGTGATGTTGTGACCGCGCGCTCTCCGCCCTCTATCTCGAAAACGGTTCACCGTATGAAAAAAATTTTCAAACGAAATTTTTAGAGAATTTTGTATTCTACAATATTGAAAAAACCCATATGAAATGAGATATTTACAAAAAAAGGAAAAAATCCGATTTTTGAGACCTATGACCTTGAAATTTATTAGTTGCGTACACCCTACCATATGTAGGTTTTGTGACAACTTTTAGGGTGTCAATATACAAGTATTTACAGACTTACAGCTGGGTATCTCGAATTCAGAGATTCTTACCTAATTTAAGCTTAAATGACTGGACTAATATGATATTTTTTAAAATTGTCAACCACCTATTTGAAGCAGAAACAAATCGCTAAATTCAAGAAATTGATTGTACCTATCAATATATCTCGCCCAAAACCGTAGAAAATAAGAATTGAGGCATAAAAGACACCGAAAATGAAATTTCTTGAGAAACAGGTACAAAATAATTTCATAACTGTATGAGACATTACTTAATTACATAAACATGTCTCGGTGCCTTGTTAAAATATGAAAATGTTCCCATGTAGTACTGACAATAAAAGAAGAATTTCGTAAAAATTCACATTAGTGGTCAACTAACATAGAATTAATTAACATCAGTCAGCAGTTTACAGCTTTTGAGAAATACCTTGAAACTTGAAAATATTTGAAAAATCCCGTTGATCTGTAGTTATCTTGAAAGAAGAATATCAATAGCATCTTCTTAGTTGCTGGCGGTGGTATGGGAATTAGTTGAATGCTGTGCTCATAGATAGCACGAGTTTTATTGTTCGATGTTGTATCTAATTTTTAGGTGGTTTGGGGCCAGTTTCACGGCCTGTTGATAACTGTCGGATGGCTTAAACGTAACTTTTTTCTTTTATTACTTTAGGTCAAGTGATAAAGGCAAAAGTTGTGAATAAGTTATTCGACACTTATCAGAAGGTGGTGAAACTGGCCCATATAGTCATTAATACTGTTGTTAGTTTCATGAAATCTCAATTCTATAACAGTATTATCCATTGCGTCTATAATGAACGAACTTATTATTAGCTAAATGAACAATGTTATTATTGAATATTACCAAAACAAGCAAATTTTTCCTAATTTATTGTTTTCTGGTATGGGATGATATGGATAATCTAATATACAAGGTGGCCTTGTTTCGATAATCAACGTTAAAAATGAGAATATACAAAATCAATCTTACATTGGTTGGTGTGAATCTGGCTGGCGTTTGTCAAATTCAAAGTGACAGTGTCAAAAATAACAATTGCAAAAATATGGCGTTACAGGGGTGAGTATTTTTTTAAATTTATTTAGGATCTAATTATAATAAAGTAAATAAAAGTAAATGAACTTTTAAAATATCATCATCAGGTAGAATTCTTCATATATAGTTGTATTGCAAGAGTAAATATTTTTGCCACTTTGAAATTTGGAGTTTCAGAACAAAACATTTTTCAAATTTTCTTCTGGCATTAATCAAATGGAACAGTGGTACAAAATTTCAGAACTTCCTTATACATCCAAACATCAAAGGTTGTGTGAAGATCATTGCGATGATGAGGCATTTACAAATTCATTACGCAAAAGTATTAATAAATTTTCTTTACAACCCTTACATCATACACCACCAAAAGCAGTAGAACATAATAATAATACCCAAGCTTTTGAAAGTACATGATTGACTGTGAAAAGAATAGTACATTGTTTACCGGGTAGGAAAAGCTTAACATTCCTGGACGACTGTGAAGATTGCTAAGTCGAGGCGCAAGCCGAGACTTAGCAACACAGAGTCCAGGAATGTGGCTTCTCCTACGAGGTAAACATACTATTTTTCCGCAAATCGTTTAAAATTCGACAGATATTGATTGATTTTAAAAAAAACGCGATAATTTTATTCCCAAATAAATGGTGCTTTGAAATTCCTAATAAAATTACTTGGGTTACTATGGAAACGTATTGAGGTTGAATTGTCAAACTTGACGCTTTTAAATTTAATTGCTGGTGTTCTCGAAAGTAAAATGATAAGTGATGATGAAATTTCCATTCCTGGGACTCCTCCAGAGCTGGTTGAGGCAGTGAATACTGCTTCATTAGAATTATTGCCAAAGAAATCAAGAGAAAAGTACGAAAATGCATACAGACGTTTTATGGATTATCGCATGAGTAAAAATACGAGTTCTTTCTCAGAAAATGTTGTAATGGCATACTTCCTAGACCTTTGTTTAAAGATGAAATCTTCAACATTATGGGCCAATTATTCAATGCTGAAGTCAACCCTTGCACTTAAACACAATGTAGATATATCTACATACTCAAAACTTCGTTCTTTATTGAAACGGCAAGCTCAAGGTTATAGGGCAAAGAAATCTAAGATTTTAACGAGGGAAGAAATTGAAAAATTTATCCAGGAAGCTCCAGATAAAGAAAATTTAATGATTAAGGTAATTTACAAGGTTTTAATTTCTATTTAGATTATACCTTTATTTATTTTTTAGGTGGCTGTAATATTTGGTATTTCTGGGGCCTGTAGAATGGATGAGTTAGTCCGAATAACTGTACACGATATAGAAGACTTAGAATCTAAGCTTTTAATCAGCATACCTGATTCGAAAACCAACAAACCAAGATCATTTGTAATTAATCAGATCTACTTGAATGTTTATCGAAAGTATGTTTCGTTAAGACCAGAAAATATGAACAGTGACCGATTTTTCTTTAAATATCAAAGCGGAAAGGGTTGTAGACAAGTGGTAGGAATTCATCAATTTAGAAAAATGCCCAAAATAGTTGCTACTTATTTGAACTTGGTAAATCCGACAGAATATACTGGTCACTGGATTCGTCGGTCTTCTGCAACAATATTGGTTGACTCTGGTGCCGACATAACTAGTTTAAAGAGGCATGGCGGATGGAAGTCATCAAACGTTGCTGAAGGATATATCGAAGAATCGCTTAACAATAAGGTTGAGGTGGCAAATAAAATTTTCACAGTACAAAATATTCAACAAAATGACCCTACCACCCTGCATGTTGTCCAAAATGTTTCTCATAGTTCTAAGAGTGTTCCTCCAATGTTCAATAATTGTACTAACTGTCAAATTACTGTAAATATAACAAATTGATCTTAAAAATGAATTCAGCAATGACTTGATGTTTTCAAAATATAAATTAATTCCTTATAAGCAATGTGTTTTCAATCATTTATGTAGAACACTAACAACTGTACGGAAATATCATTTCCTTACAGTAAGGAAATGACATTTCCTTACAGTAAGGATGTCCTGACTTTTTCTTCAAGAAATTTTGACAGGAATGTCAAAATTTCCTAGCGATTTGCGGAAAAGCTTATTTTTTGTAACAATAATGATAGTCTTGAAGAAACTCAATTTAAATCTCTGCCTAAAAAACTGTTTGGAATCTTATATTTTAAAGAAAATAAACGAAAGTAGAGTCAATTATTTATCTCCCAAGAAGAAGAAAATGTATTACATAAATAAAGATCATAGAAATAGAATTTGTAAATTAATAAAGCACTTATCAGTAATAATAACAAATTTAAAAATGCAGCTAAATTGTCTGAATCAAAGTTATTTCAAAATTGGATCCAGCAGACACGGATTTTTTTATAAAGTAGTACTGCTAACTCTAAGAAACATAAACCTTCATGACATTGTTCATTATTTTGTACCACTTTTAGATCATGTAGAGAATCGGCGGGCGTAATTTCGGCCGGTAATCCCTTGGCCTACCTGCATAAATCAAAGGGTACCATTTATGACAGGGGTAATTTCGGCCGAGGGGTTGATGTTTACGATGAGATTAAAATATTGGTAATTACGCTTAATAGTTTCCTTTAAATGTATAAAATTCACAAATAACAGGTATAAAATTATTATAGCTAGTCAGTATTATAACTTATCTTTAAGCTACTAGTCGATAGAAAGCATAAAATATATTATTTGTATACGATGGCATCAGTTTCAGTAATTAAGAGTTCACGCGGTTGTGACTTACTAGTTGTAGAAAAGTTTCAGTTTTGTAAACAGGACGTATTAAAAAGTGGTGAAGTACGTTGGAGGCGTATAAAGAAAAATTTAAGATGTTTAGCCAAACTGTACACTGTTGGTGCGGAATACACAGTTACTAGAAGTGAATTAATCCACAACCACGAGTCCGATGAAACTACGTTGGAGAGAAAAATAGTGACGACTTCATGCAAGCGCAAAGCTGAGGAAGACATATCGGAGAAACCTTCAAAAATTATTAAAAGCGTTCTTTCAAATCATTTGCCAGAGAATTTGTCATCGATAGATGTCAGTCTAATAAGAAGGAATTTGTACAACAGCCGCCGTAAGCTCTTACCAGCCCTGCCTAAGGATATTCACGATGTACATTCTGTACTCGATAGTTATGGACCGAAAACCACAACAGGTGAAAATTTTTTGTTTATTAACAGCACAGCTGATAATATCATTGTTTTTTCTTGCCATACAAATATAATAAGTTTATGTAAAATGAAAGATTTTTACATGGATGGCACATTTTCTTATTGTACAAAATATTTTTATCAGTTATTTACCATCCATGGACTGGAAAATGGGCATTATGTTCCTCTTTTGTATTGTCTGTTGCCCAATAAGACCAGTGACACATATATGAGACTTTTTCTGTTGGTAAAATCTAAAATTTTTGAACTTTATAATATTGTTTTTGAACCGAAGGAGGTATTTGTGGATTTTGAAATCGCAATTCATAACGCATTAAAAGTTGTCTTTCCCAAAACCAAACTAAATGGTTGTAGATTCCACTTGCACCAGGCGTGGTATAGGAAAATACAATCATTAGGGTTAACCCAAATGTATAAAGATAAAAACTGCGAGGAAAGCAAATGGCTTACTCATACTTTTGGGCTAACTTATTTAGACCCCTCTGAAGTTGAAGATTATTTCATATTTGATCTCATGTCATACAAACCGGACCATAAACTTATAGATAAATACGCAGACTATTTATTAGAAAACTACATAGCGCCAGAATCTCATTTTCCACCAAATATATGGGCATATGAAAACCCATCAATTAAAAGAACCACAAATGCCTGCGAATCATTCCATTCGCACTTTAATTCTAGTTTTTATTCAAGTCACCCTTCTATATTTATTTTTATAGAAAAATTAAGAGATTGTCAGATCGATGCATATTTAAAAATAAAAAATTTAAATATTCCAGCAAAAATTAAAGACAAACAAGTAAAAAACAAACTAAAATTTATCGAAAACATGGTAAATATGCTTCGATCTGACAATATTTCTAGAATTAATTTCGTTAAATCTGTATCACATCAAAACGTTTTTTAAAAATTTATAGTTTACCTAAGTTATAGAAATAAGTTGATGTAATAATTTTATTGAAATAAAGAAATATTTTAATATAAAGCATTCTGTTATTTTATTTTATTTGCGGCCGAAAATACCTATGAGATAAGGAAGCAACTTAAAACCTCCGGCCGAATTTACCTACCGGCTTTTAGTACCTGCCCTTTTTCCGGCCGAAATTACATCCGCCCTAGAGAATATTATAGAAAAAACTTTTTGCAAAAGGTCATATAAATTTTGATTGGTTCACTTGTCGAGAACATAACTCTCAACTCATAAAAGTTTGTGTCCCCTTATTAACTAAAAACTGTATTGATGGTAAGAGGACTAACAAACAAAAAGAATGTATTTTTTGGTAACTTAATTTACTGCGTTTAATTTTTTTTTGTTTTGCATCTGTTTCTGTCCTCATGGAAATGGGGAATCTAGTTAAGTCCTTATTATTAAAATATCTGTTGTTTTTATTGTCAATAATTTTAAAATAAATGATTGTGCATTTTGATGTGATATTGGATTAAATTTCTTAAGTATAATGTTATTTTAGAAGAAATATGTAATTTCGTGATTAACACCTTGAAGGATAGTGACGTTATACAGCGTCATTTATCAAAGCTACGATACGGCAGAACGTTGTTACGTTTTTTTTTCAAGAGCCATCGTAATTACAGTTAGAGTGTTGTGTAATATAATTATCTTCGAGTATGACCCTGTATTTGTTCGTTGTATTTTGGTTGCTATATTTGAAGCTGCCTATTACCTGGTACTTTGTTTTCGCCATATTGGAGTATGCTTAGATATAATAAATATTATTTTTATTTATGTTTGTTATTAAAAGTGACCCTTTTATTTGTTCTTTTGCAATAATAAGAATAAAAACGTTATTCGAAAATATTATGTGTATTGTCGTCTAGCGTCGTCTAGGGGACGAGTTTCAAAGTACGTATCTAGTATTGTCGTTAGGTTTTCTGTGATAATACAGTTGGAATAGATTGAAGGAAACTGTATAGTTAGTTTGGTATTGGTATGCCGGTATTCTCTTGATCAGCTGATGTTTTAAAAGGACATGATACCTGATGGCCATAATGGACTGTGGTGTACAATTGTGGTACTGGAAATTCTGACTTTTATTTAGTCATCCTTAAGCGGGATTATTCTGTACCACATATTGTTGGAATCCAGTCGTGTTGGTTAGTAGAAATAGATATTTTGGTGTTCTACTGGATTTCTGGACCTTATGGGATTTTTTAAATTGTACCCAGTCGCCATTTTCTTGTGTTGGAAATTTGCCTATTACCGGTTCCAATTAATAAGAATATTTACCAAGACGCTACCGAGACCCCTGTCATTTTTCCTTCTGGGTGGTTATTGGTTTATGCACCCCTTTCGATACGACGGGATCAGGCTATAAACCCGTACTAGCATAGGGGTTTTTCCATCTGTTTTTTTGCCTGCTGTATCGAAACTCGCCTTGGTTTTTTTGGTTATTCGTTGAAGTCTGCATATGGTCACTACTGGGAACACAATCTAGGGATCTGGGTTTGGTTGTCCCAGCACGTATACAGGGTGATTGATGCTGCGAGGCTTTAACGGTGACAATTATTTAATTTAATATTTTGCGACTCATATTTCTTATTTAAAACGTATTAATGAAATTGGTTTAATAGCAATTAATTTTGAGCTTTTGTGCAAAATATATGATACTCATTTCCTTGGTACTTGTTGAAAGGTTGAACAACCCGTAATTATACAGGGTAAATCATTAATATCCGAAACATATTTGAATTTAGTCGGTCCTCCTTACTCATACTTTTGAATACAATAGTAATTGTTATTTCACATAATATGAATAATTAGTACGATATTCAAATACTTAAAATATAGTCACATATTTGAGAATATTGTTGTTTTGGTCCATTGTAACGTTTGAAGTAGATTTCACCATACAGTGTTTGTTAATGGATAGCTATTGCGCTGCACTTAAACTATTTCTGACTATTCGCATTTTCTCTTGGTTACCTGCGCATGAGCTCAAGCCCGGAATACTAATAAGTTGATTTTAATTTTTTTTTATATGTATTTGAGATATATTCCCCACCATTCATTTGCAAGATACAATAGCGTTCCTTATTTATTTAGGTATTAATTATTTTTTTTTGTACTTATTAATAATAATTTCTGTGCTACATTCATTATTGGGTGTTATGGCTTACCACTGTGCTATTGAATAAATTTAATCTGTTTACACCTTCTTCACGTTGATGTGCTATTTGTTTATTAAAAAAAAGAACTGAATAGAATCGTTTCTTGAATATTCTGTTTTAATTCAGTACCATCCCTTTTGCGTTGGTAGGTCGCGTGATTGGTAGTTCTTTGAGATATTTGGGTATCGACTTGCCTGGCGCCCAATTAAGATCTTTCCGATGTTTATGAGGTCTTTATCGAACCTCCGCATCTTCACTGAGTAAACCGGCAAAAGGTACAATTCAGATTCGGTATTTAGTTTACACAAAAAAATGTACGTCACATTTTTGGCGCCCAACGTGGGGCCCGACTAAAAAAAATAATATATAAATATAAAACTTCAAATTCTTAGTGGTAAGCCTTATATTTAGGTCATATTATTGATACTTGAATATTTAAGCCGGCATATTTTATTATTATGATATACTATTTCTGATAAAACAAATTGGTTTATAAATTCTCTTATTTTAAGAATCGGTAGATTAGGTAATAGTGTTGTTTATTGTTTTATACCTTTTATTGAGTTTTGTGTCAATATGTCTTACGGTAAGATTGACTGGTACCGTCTTGAGAAAGATGAATTAACATGAGTGTAAGGTAAGAGGCATAGGTACGGGTACAGTGGACAAAATGAGAGCCAACCTGTCGACCGCAACGAAGCTGTTGCTAAGTGGTGATAGTTTTCCTTTCCCAACTTATCCTTATACTGTTGATGAGGATGTCGCTGCCGTAAAGGCAAAGTTGTCTGATTTAACGACTTTGATTGATAGTTTCAATGATGTAGTTAGTAGTAATTTGTTCAAGAAACTCCGTACAAAACTATCTCACGTATTGAACCGGATCGACCACATCCCCGAGGAGAATGCAGAACGACCCGATATTTTATCTAAATCTTTAACGCTTCTTGATAATCTCCAGAAGAAAGCGGATCTCTGCGGTAAAGTATCTTCTCCCCCTCCACTATTAAATCTCTCGAACCAGGGTACTTCCGGCGATGGTGTCACCTCTACTCCTATTAGGAACTATCCACCACGAACAGATGTCAAGCAGATTTTACCAAATAAATGGGATTGGAAGTTTTCTGGCGATAAAAGAGGGTTGTCATTGAGTGCTTTCTTGGAAAGAGTCGAAAAACTTAGGGTAGCACGTCATGTCTCTAAAGATATACTTCTTGAATCTGGTATTGATTTATTTGTTGGTAGGGCGTACCAGTTCTATTTGGCGTACAGGGATCAGGTGAATTCGTGGGATGAACTTGTCGTCTTGTTAAAGGAAGCAAGCAGTGCAGGATTACGTACCACCGTCAAGGAAAACCAACTGTTTGGAACCTGATCTAGCATATGTGGAAGCTGATAGTAACGTGGTAGGTGCTATCGAAGGTTGCCATCTCTCCAATCCAAGTCGAGGTAGTTCGTCACAAGAGGAGGCTAGAGAAGTTGTCTGTTTTCGTTGCGACAATCCTGGTCATAGGGCTGTTGGTTGTGCAGTTAAAGCAGGAAAGTTTTGTTATCGTTGTAAGAAGGAAGGGTGTACTATGAAAACCTGACCTCACTGCAGGAATCAGGGAAAAGCCAAGCGACATGCGTAGGGGGTCGAGGTAAGCATGTCGGTACTAATGTCTCGATCAACAAGTTACAGGTAATTTTAGACTACGTTTTGGAGCATGCGGTTAATGATGAGCGACCCTATCTCGAGGTTACTGTTTTAGGCAAGCCGATATTAGGTCTATTGGACTCGGGAGCATCTCGTACGATTATTGGCAGTAAGGGTTTACATATTCTCCACGAGCTAGGTCTTCAAGTCGATAAAACTCGGCATGTTTCATGTACAGTAGCAAATGGTAGTAGATATGAAAGTGTTGGTGTTGTTCCACTCCCCATTTCCCTTAGAGGTCAGTTTCGTTTAATAGAAGCACTTGTTATTCCTGACGTACCTCATTTACTTATTTTAGGGATCGATTTTTGGAACTCTATGGGCATAGTGCCTGATTTGAAGCAGAACGAGTGGTTATTTGCTAGTGAACCTGTAATGGTTAACACCGTGGAGCATGTTAATGGTCAGTCGGTTTTAGATAATTTGGGAAAGTCGCGCTTACAGGCAGTTCTTGATAGGAATTTGTCTTTAATGGGTACCACATTAGGGTGTACCACAAAGGCTGAACATGTGATAGTCACGAACCACCCCCCAATTAAGCAAAGGTTTTACAGGGTGAACCCTGTTGTCCAAAAGCAAATCAACGTAGAGCTAGACGAAATGCTTAAACAGGGTCTTCTCCTATTCTCCTAGTTAAGAAGAAGGATGGTTCTTATCGCTTCTGCGTTGATTTCAGGAAGCTAACTGCCGTTACTGTCCGGGACAGTTATCCACTCCCTTTGGTTTCTGACACTCTTGACAAGTTGCGGAATGCCAAATACTTGTCTAGCATTGTTTTGAAGTCAGCCTATTGGCAAGTTCGGATGAGGGAGGATTCGAAGAAGTACACCGCATTTTCTGTTCCGAATCGGGGGTTGTTTCAATTTAATAGGATGCCTTTCGGCCTACATAATGCCCCCGCGACATGGCAAAGGCTAATTGATAATGTATTGGGCCACGACCTTGAACCGTATGTCTTCGTCTATTCAGATGATATTGTTATAGTGACGCAGACATTTGAACAACACTTGGCTATACTCGAAGAAGTGTTTGGTCGACCTCGGGAGGCCAATATTACGGTTAGTGTCGATAAATGTCAGTTCTGCAGGCCCGAAATGAAGTATCTCGGTTATGTGGTGGACAAAAATGGTCTCCATGAAGATGCTGATAGGGTTAAAGCGATGTTAGAACTCCCTACCCCCTCTAATGTCTCTGAAGTCCGTCGAGTTATGGGAACATTCTCGTGGTACCGTCGCTTTGTGTCAGAATTTTCCACTATCGTTGCCCCTATCACAGCTCTTCTTAAAAAGAATTCGAAATTTAACTGGTCCGCCGAGTGTGACATTTAGGTATTTAAAGGAATGTTTGGTTGGAGCCCCCATTTTGAGCTGTCCAGACTATTCCCGTCCGTTTGTGGTCCAAACAGACGCTTCAGGCTATGGAATTGGTGCTTGTCTCTGGCAACCTTATCCCGAGGGGGATAAAGTCATCTGTTATTTAAGTCGTTCTCTTACCCGACAGGAAAGGAACTTCTCCACTACCGAAAGAGAGTCTTTGGCCGTTCTCTGGGCTGTAGAGAAGCTGCACCCTTATCTGGAAGGCGTATCCTTCACGGTTGTGACAGACCATTACAGCTTGCTCTGGTTGCATAATTTAAAGGATTTAACAGGTCGACTCAGTCGGTGGGCAGTTCGCTTGCAACAGTTTGACTTCAAAATTGTGCATAGGAAGGGTAAGGACAATGTTGTGCCAGATACTTTATCTAGGGCAGTACCAGCACTTGATGTAGTGCAGGTGGACAACGGAGCTCCTGATATTGTAAACTACGATCTGGATGATAAATGGTACCAAACCATGGTAGTTAGGGTTAGGGACACTCCCAATAAATTTAGTAAGAGGCGGGAAAATAATGGCCGTTTATGGAAACATATTTCCCCTGATTTTCCTCAACTATCTGCTTCTACTGAGTCTTGGAAGATAGTAGTTCCGAAGGCTAATCGGCGCGAGGTTATTGCAGCTGCCCACGAGCCGGCCACTGCTGGTCATCCTGGTGTATTCAAGACGTGCGCCCGTGTAGCTGAAAAATATTACTGGCCCAAGATGAGGGCTGACATTGCTAGTTTTTTTTAAGCGTTGTAAAATTTGTTGTCAGTATAAGGTTCCTCAAACTAAGCCTTGTGATAAAATTGCCTCCCACCCGGTCGCTAGTAGACCTTTCGAATTGTTGTCTATGGATTTAATGGGACCTCTTCCTAGGTCTAAGCAAGGTAACTGTTTCCTTTTGGTTATTGATGACTTCTTGAGTAAATATTCTCTTCTTTTTCCCTTAAGGACAGCATCCGCTGCTAATATCGTTAAAAAAATTGAAAATGACGTCTTCCTGGTGTATGGCGTTCCGCGTAAGATCATTTGCGACAACGGTCAACAATTTCATAGCAAAGAGTTCGTTAAGCTGGCGAATAAATATCGAAGTAGGATCCAATACTGTGGCTATTATAACCCTAGATCTAATCCTACCGAACGTTCGAACAGGGTGATTAAGACTATGATGTCGTTGTATGTGTCTGAAAACCAAAGGTGCTGGGACGAACGAATTAACGAAATTGGTTGTGCCCTTCGAACGGCTAAATATGAAGGGACGAACCTCACTCCCTACTTCATTAACTTTGGTCGTAACATTATTCTTTCGGGTGAGGATTATGATAATCAAGATCTTCTTGGCCTGGAAGATGGGACTCAATTTGGCGATTGTAGTAGAAATGAGTCGTTTAGGAGCATGTATGCCGTCGTCAAGGAGCGTTTGGAGACTGCCGCTGAGAAAAGTCGTGAGCGATATAATCTACGTCGTAGACAGGTGGAATATTTGCCTAATCAGTTGGTCTGGCGTAGAAATTATGTCTACCAGCGTCCTCAACAAAATCCGAAATATTGAACTGAACGGGAAGCAGCGTCGTTATTTACATATAGGTATCCCATAATTTAAAATTGGCTATATTGAAAATTATTACGTAATAATTATAAGTAAATAGTAATAGAAAGCAAAGTTATTTCATGAAGTATGGGATTAATAAAACATACTCCATAGAGTAAGGGCTGAAACAAGTGAATATTTCTTTGTAGATGGAAAACAACAATATAAACGATTCTTATGAAAAAAAACAGAGGAGGTTACGTAATTTATTTGAAGATGTGCCGTCAGATGAATACGAGGTGGATCCTTTTTATGATTCTAGCGGAGAGTATGGATCAGTCAGAGATTTCGTACCAACCAATTCTTCTAGCACAGAATCAGATCAAAGCAAAATGTCTGATTCAGAAGCAGGAACATCTTCAACTTTAAGAAAATTTAAATCAGAAAACATGCGTCAGGTTACTTCTGTTCAAGATACAGGTGGTACAAAATGCGAAAGAATGCGTATCGGAGCAAGAGGAAGAATTGGTTGAGGATATCATGCCACAAGCTTTAGAAATAATCCAATAGGACACGTCGATTCAAGGTACAAACCTGGAAGATTCGGAATGGGAAGAAGATACAACTAGTGATATCCCAGACTTTCATTATGATCAATCCACAAACTGTTTGAAAACTGATTTAAACCTCAATTCTACTCCTAGAGAGTTTTTCGAATGAATTTTTACAGAAAATATATTGTAATATATAGTGGATTGTTAAAATATTTACGGACAAGCTTTAACTGAAAAAATAGACTTAAGACTAAAAACTCTCGAAATGCGCAGTTTCGTTGCATCACTCCTGATGAAATGAAAACGTTTTTAGTTCTGTGTATGTTACAGGAGCAAATAAGCACTACAAATATGAGACGCTTCTTTTCTTACGCAAATGTACTCTATTTCCATCCGATATTTGGTTACGTAATGTCTGGGAGGAGATTCTAAAGTATACTGCGAGTTTTATATTGTTCAACTACTTTTTCGAAGGAGCAGGAAAAAGTTCAACCAATTCTGGATATTGCCCAAATTCAGTCTGTTTATGGTCCTTCTAAAGAACTTTATCTAGATGAGTACATGTTACATTTTCGAGGCCGGCTAAGTTTTAAGGTTTATAATAAAAATAAAAAATGGCATTAAATTTTACGAGCTTACAACTTCAGATGATTATCTAATAAGCATGGAAATGTATAATGGCCCAATAGAAGGTGAAAAGGATATCCCAAAATTAGAGCCTCTTGTACTAAGATTATTGCAATCGTACATCAATAAAGGACATGCATTGTTCATGGACAATTTCTACAACAGTTTGGCCTTTCTGAAAAATTACTTGGTTTAAAAACTCATACAACTGAAACTTAACAAGTTAACCGTAGGGGTATTCCGACTAAATTGGTGAAAAAAGGACAACACTTTTGGGTGCATAAAAAGAAGGTATATGTTTAAAAATGGCATGATAAACGTGACGTTTTTGTCATAACTACTAAAGTTCATCCCTGATTAGTGCAAACTACAAATAGATACGGCAAAGAATTTATAAAACCTGAAGAAGTTGTTTTGTATAACAGTTATATGTCAGGCATTGAGAGATGCGATGAGATGACGTCAACTTATTCAACGCCTAGAAAAACCATTCGATGGTACAAGAAGGTTATTTTTCATATGTTGGATGCTGCTGTCTGGAACGCTTTTTTTGTATAAAAAATATGGGAAAAACAATTCAAAATCCTACAGATTTCTTGCTTTTTGAGAAAGCCTTATAACATCTTATCTAAATCTACCAGATAAGATTGAAGGTAAACATTTAAAACGAAATAAAAAATATGGCAATAGAAGAGTCGAAAATGTCTTACATCAGCCAGAAGTAAGTCAACAATCGTTAGGGTATCACTGGCCTGAGAAAACTCCCGGCCAACCGTCGAGCAAATCCAATAAGAAAAAAATATTTTTGAGATGCAGAATGTGCACAAAAAATAATTTGCGCAAAGAAACAGCCTACAGATGTAAGGGTTGCTTGAATAAACCCTCCTTGTGACCAGACTGCTTTGAGGAATGGCACAAATCTAACACAAATAAGATTAGCTTATGTGGTAGATACTAATAGTTTGTATGTACATTTTTAATTATATTTAAATGAATATGAATAAATATAAGTTTAGGAAAAAACAGTTTTTAGTAAATTTAAAAAATGCAACAAATGACTTATTTACATTGGTGTATTTAATTAGACGTTTATCAGCGTTCCGTCATAACACTAGCACAAATAAATATGACGCACCACTGATCAGCGTCTTGATCGATTGACATATGAAGTGTACCGTATCAGTTAACAACCTCCAAAACGTTTACCGCATGCCCTGCGATCTTTTATAGCCACTGCTAAACTGCATTTTTAACGCCATCTATTCGCTTGGAAGGTTACTAATGACATCAAAATGTCAAGAGTAAAACAATATCAAATGGATCAGTATATTATGCTGGATCCACATGCATCCGTGATACGTATCCGTTGTATACCACGTGATCAATAACAACTAATAAAATTTTAGGGATCAAAATCACGCACGTTTCAAGGTCAGAACGGGTTGAAGTTGGTTAATTTGTCTTGTCCACATTGCTCTTTTTTGTGGGTTTTGTGTGATAAGCCTGTTGTTTTGCAAATACATTAGGTATGCTATTTTTATTTTTTTCTCTAAATTGCTTTGTGTCCAGGAAGGAGCATTCACTAATTGTCTGTTTAAACAGGAAATCATTAAAGTCCTATTATTTACACTAACACGACAAACACTCATAATGTAAGAAGATCGGTGTATCAGTCATGCGGTAATAACAAAAATATTGGAATATTTTGAGGTTGTTTTGACGTTTGGTACCATAAACAAATGCGTGAACGAATTGACACATGTGGATGATCATATTTTTGGCTATCCGGGAAACGCACACGTACGTCCGATTGCATGTGGTTCCAGCCTTAGAGACTTGACAGAGTTTTATTGTATTTGTCATTTTTTAAAGAGAAATAATTTTGTAACTTGTAGATGTCTTTACTGTAGCACAAAGAAAAGCCAAAAAGGCTTTAATTACAACAGACCTTTCGTCTAGTTCCGATATTTACAAAGGACGGGGATCAAGGACACGGAAAAAAATACAAGGTATATGTCCCATCACTCTAGTTCTGATTCAGACGAAAGTCCCTCATTAAATCGTAACATTTATACTGTTTTTAAACCTACACCACAAACAAATTGTAAGTATTTGAAGAAATTATTAAGAATATTTTGTGCAAACAATATATTTTTCAGTATTGTATAAAAAGTCGGGGAATTATAAATCGGGTAGTACTTCTCCAGAGATTCAAGTGGAATCTATTGCCGAAACTATGAGGTCTGAAGCTGAAGGAATTTCCCTTGAGAATACAGAATCAAATGATATGGCGAGATTTGCTGTTCCTAGAGGTAATTTGTTTCTTAAGTTGAATCATAATTTATAATAACCCAAAGTTTGCATATTAAATTTGACTTAGTAAAATACTTAAAATTTTATAATGAACCTTTTTTTAATTTTATTTAGAGTCAAAACCTTGTGGCAGTGGAATCAGATGAACGCTTCACAAAAGAGATAAATCATCACCACAAATAGATACACTTGATGATCAAGGTGACTAAACTAAATAATTTTAATTAATTTTTATATTTAATCATATTTTAAATTTATTTTAGAATTTAAAAGGTTGATGATAGATGAAATATCTCAATTAAATTTAAAAATCAACACTTTAATTGAAAGCGTTGGCACTCTCTTTAAAACACAAAGAATTCCGAGTAACCTACAAGTAACATCGTTTGAAAATAATGTGAAAACGTTATATGAAGAAATTCCAGTAATTCGACATTCGACGCATATTTTTAAAATCCAAATTCAACGTACTCGATCAAATACTGTCCCTAGTATTGCAAACCGACATTACAGATCATTTCTCAACAATACTACAGATAGTACTGGAAAAGACAAAATGCCCCAAGGAACGAGGAATAGTGAAATACATAGATGAAACAAAACTTAAAAATACAATCAGACAAAAATCTTGTGATTTCTTATACTTGAATCCAGATCCTAACTATGCAACAAATACTTTCATTGAAACACTTCAAAAATATATAGACGACTGTACATATACAAAAAATGTAAAAGGAAAAACACGAAAGTCGCTTCTTGGATGACAATGTACACAATGTATATCGGAAAAAAATTAGTATTTGAAAAACATTGGAATCCATTATATTGTATCATATGTGTAATATTTGTTAGCACATGCTATTATCAATAAATTATGCTTATCTTAAGTCTGAGAAGAAAATAAAGGAAATCACCTGTACTATTTTATAAACAAAATTTTATATTAAATTTTTGAAACTATTTGTCGACATTCGTCTTTTAATAAACTATCCTGGTTAATAAAAACGGATAAAAGTTTTAAACAGCTTTTTGGAACAACCTATCCTACTTTTAAGCCAAAATAAAATAACAGGTTGTTTCAAAAAGTGTTTAAACTTTGTGTGACTGTTTTTATTTGTTTATTTAAGAAAAAAACAATATAGGCATAATTTAAAAATCCTTGCCATCTAGTAGTAGCTAGTAAACTGTGACTAATCATGCAGGTCTCTTCCTTTATTTTTTCCCTATTGGTGAATAGTAACCTTCCACCACAATAGATGGCGCAGCACTCGACAAAACTTTGTGGCTTCGGACTTAGTACAGGAGATTCCATTCTTCCCCGTATTAAAAGTATTTATCTATGGTTTACCGTCCTTCAAGGTGTTGATAATAATATAGAATTGTTTGAAAAATTGATGATTTGAGTAGATATAAACAATTTTTTCATGTTTAGTGATACCAATTTAAAAATTCTAGTCGGGATAATATATATGTTAAACTGTTTTAACAGAGAAATAATAGAATAAGAATTTAACTATCCTACAATTTTTAGTGATATTATCCTTTATTAAATATCCAAAGATAGAATAGGAATTTCAAAGTTAATAATTGGTTTTATATTATGTGCAAGTTAATAGAAAATTTAAATGCCTGTTTTATTATTTACCTAAATTATTTGTCTCAAAATTGTTTATTATAATCCTTTCATTACAAAAAATGAAATATGATTTTATTTTTTGGACTGAAATAATTATATAAAATTTACGTACCCATAATCCAAAGTAGCAAATTTAAATATCCCGCCTGTAAGAATTAGTTCTGCCACCCGCAAGGGGTGAGCTCAGATCGACGCGATGCCAACTATTTATACGGGAACGAACATTCTTTTAATATATTACTTTCTCTATAGATATTATTGGATTTTCAAATTGAATATCCCATTTTTTCTCAATTTCTGGATTCTTTCTCCTAAAAATATGTTACCAAAAACGTATAAATTTAATTGATACTAAATATTTTGAGTACGTTTATAAATGAAACTAACTGTTTCTAACTAATTCCACAATATAAGGAAAAAATTATAGAAATTCTAAAAAATTGACAATTTCGTTATCATGATGATGATATTTCGTGGTATCGAAGCAATTTATTAGAATTTTTATCAGTTTTTAATAATATCGTGGAATTATTCAGAAACAGTTAGTTCCATTAATATATAACGTTAACATGAGTTGATTCCACACAGTAAGGCTTGAAACAGTAAATTTAATATTTTAATTCGCTACATTCAGTGCTATATAATGATCTAGCTGGGCGTTGAATTCGGGTTTCCTTTGCTTAACTGCAGCAGAGATTCGGAATTTGGAATTTATTGTCTGATTTTTCTTGGATCTCACAGGTATTGCCAGAACTTTCGGTACACTTTGAATTTCCAATATTTTCCTAAATAGAAGTGTAATAGGATCAGGTAATCTAAGGATCATTCCACTGAGTTATTTTTTGATTCCTTGAACTAATATGGATATCTATACACCAGTAGCGGATTTTTGGTCAATTCATTGTCCTTTTCAGGTATATTATTTTACATTCTTATGTTTGATACTGAAGGCTTCACAATTCATTACCTTCAGTGTTCCTTGCTTTGGTACTTCTCTTATTTGTTCTTATTCTCTCGATTTTAGGTCTATTCTCCTGACTAAATATTGTAAAATAGCTTCAAGATCTGCGTGTATTAATTGGATGAAATAATCTGTTGCTGCCTACAATGTACAAATTTTTAACTATCTGTAAAATATATATACAAAAAAAATCTGGATACGGGAAAAAATTAGTCGGTGAAAAGGTAGGTAACGTTGTATATTAGGTCGTTATTTTTACTTATTCACTTCCTTAATCCTAAAGTATCTCTGAGCTTTTAAGTGTAAGGAAATCCTTGTTTTTCTTGGTCCATTTTTCAGTTACCTTTTCACAGTTTATGTCTTGTATACTCCCCAACCTGCAAACTGCTCTAATTCAGTTCCGATCAATTATATTACATGTGGGTTCTTCTTGGTTTCTGCTTACAATCATTGTACTTGTTTGCCTCCTATCACACTTCTTGCTTTGTTCTCATTGTTTTTGTAACTCCGTGCCGTGTTTTTGTATAGCCTTTTGGTACCGGTTATAATTATTTCGTCCATTCTGCTATTTCTTGGACTCCTTCACATATCATTCCGGTCTATGTTATCAACTTTTTCCAGGTCTAAAGAACAAATATTCACCTCTTCTAATTTCCTCGTAAAATTTTCTGATAATTGTTTCATTATATAGTTCGGTACCTTCTATCGTTTCATCCTAACTTTTTTACCAGCCGCATTACGTAGTAAAAGGGGGGTTATGCATTGACCCCCCACTTTTTTGTGGAATTACGTGTTTTGAAGCATAAGGACTCCGAATCAAGTGTTATCTCGATTTTGTCTGCCTGTCCGGCTGTGCGGCCTAACCGCTGAACCGATTGTCGCCAAATTTGGATAATATATTCTTAGGCAATAAAGGAAGAATTGAAAAGTGTTTGGTAGAAATTAACCGATCTCTCTACAGGGGATGGATTTTAGGATGAAGAGTACATAAATAAAATTATTCAGCGGGCAAATATGCATATATTTTGTATGAAACATTTTTTCCATAAAATGATGCGTTTACATTTTCACACAGTGCGAATATTCAAAAAAATTGTTTGGGGGTCAATTTTTGGCAGACATGTAAATAAGTAAAATTACTCAGCGGGTTACAGTTCACTACTTTTGTTTCAAAAATCTTTGTCTAAAACTTCTCCTTCTTTCTCAGCCTCTTTTCATCCACTCCTGGACATAGGCCTTTCCTAAACCCTTCCATCCGTCCCTGTCTTGAGATTTATGCTACCAGTCCCACTACCGGCAAAATCCCTAATATCATCAACCCATCGCAGTGGGGGTCTACCTTTGCCTCGCTTGGTCTCTCGGGGTCGCCATTGGATAATCTTTAGTGTCCACCGCCATTTCAGCTCAGCTTGTTTCAGGTCCGTAGGTGGATACAGGCAAGATACAGGTGTCAAAAACTTTGCGTTTTAAGTTTATGGATATAGAGTTGTTCCTCAGGATATGGGATAGTTACCCAAAGGATGCCCATGAAAGTTGCACTCTTTTGCTAATTTCTCTCGACCTGTCCTAGATAGTTGTATTCTGTCACATTTTCGATATAGGTGCCATCTATTGCTATATATGTATTTTCCGGACTCATTATTGTAGTTTTCGCGTAGTTCATCCTTAGACCCGCCTTTCTTGATTCCCGATTGAAATGTTGGAGCATCTCTTCTATTTCGTGAATGTCTTCTGATAACAGCACTACGTCACCCGCAAATCTAAGACGGCTCAGTTATGTTCCATCGACTTTAATACCTATGTTTTCCCATAACAGTCTTTTAAATACGTCCTCTAGTACGAGAGTAAATAATTTTGGCGATATAGTATCTCCCTGCCGTACACCACGTTGGACCTTTATGGTGTTGGCTTTTGTCTCTTCATCAATTTTTATATGTAGGGAGGCGTTCTCCCAACACATAAGTGCGGAGTACCTGGAGTCAATGCGTGCGTTATCCATAGATATGAGAATATGCCATGTCTCGATGGAATCAAACGCCTTATGGAAATCGATAAACACCATGTGGATGCGTATGTTGTATTCTGTTGTTTTTTTGTATTGAATTACGGAGTATTTGTAAATGATCAATCGTACTGAAGCCCATTCTAGAACCGGCTTGTTCTATCGGTTGATCAAAATCGAATTTTCGCGTCAGTCCGTTAGTAGGGATCTTTGTAAAGAGTTTATAGAGATGGGACAGGAGGCTAATAGGTCTGTAATTTTCGACATTGGTTGTATCTCTCTACTTGAAAAGGATCACTTCTGTATCCAGCCAGTATTCTGGCACTATACTTTCATGCAGGCATTTGTTAAAAAGTGCGATAATAGATTTCTCCAATTTGCTACCTCCCAGCTTGAGCATTTCGGTCGTTATGTGGGCTACGCCCGGGCATTTTCCGTTCTCCATCTGTTTGAGAGCACTTCGTAGTTCTTCTGGTGTTATGTCAGGTAGATCTTCTGAGCCCAAATTAATCACAGGGTGTCTCACATCTTCATTTGCCAATGATGATGAGTGAAGAGATTTATAGAATTTTTCTATTGTCTTTAGTATCTCCCGTTTCTCTGTTACTATAGTACCGTTCTCATTTTTCATCTTATTTAATTTTGTTCTTCCGCGAGAGAGTTTTGTCGTAAGTACTCCCAGATTTGCGTTAGTTTCTTCCTTTATTAGTTTTGTGTTATGTGACCTTATATCTTTTCGAATTCCCTTGTTAAGGGTTTCATTTAGTTCGCTGGGCCTCGCTGTCCCCCTTTCTAGACTTCTTCGCTCTTTCATAAGATTTAACGTATTCGTGGTCAGTTTAGTGTTGTGTTCCGTTACTCTGGCAGATCTTTTTCACGCAGGTCTGAACACTTGTTGTTATATTTTTGGCCACTTGGTCTATACTTAGCTCATTGGTAACTACAAGTCTCTTGTTTAGTTCGTTTTGGTATTCATCCTTTTTCTTTTCTATTACTTCTATAGTAGGAAATCTAGGAATTTTAATAACTTTGTTTCTCTCTCTTTGGAGGTCAAGATAGAAAATCACCCGTACAAGTCTATGATCGCTGCTGGTATGTAATTTATTTATTACCGACACTTCTCTGCAGATTGATCTTTGGTTTTAGATTATGTAGTCTATTTCGTTCTTTGTTAGGCCATCGGGCCTTTGCCAGGTGCATTTTCTCTTTGTTTTTTTTTTAAAAAAGGTGATGAGGCAATACACACTTTCTTGTGTTAGAAAGTTTAGCAGCATTTCACCTCTAGTATTTTTTTTGCCCAATCGAAAATTACCAACGTATTCTTGATCCTCTTTCAAGCGTTGACCAATCTTTGCATTGAAGTCCACTGTACAGACTACACATTTAACTTTTGTGCTTTATCTGGCATTTGCAATATCTTCATACATCTGTTCAACCTCTGTGTCGTCTGAGGCGCTAATTGGTGCATATGTATGGATTATCTGCATAGTATACCTTCTGCTGACTTTGAGGGTCATAGAGGTGATGCGTCTTGCTATCGCTTGGCAGTTTGTGATTAGATACTACGCCTCCTAAGTGGTGATCTGTTTCGGAGTTATTTTGGTAGAGAATGTTTCCCGATTTTAAGGCTGTCATCTTCTCTTCAGGCAATCGACTTTCGCACAGGCCGATGATGTGCCATTTGATATGTTTTAGTTTTTCCTCTAAATCCGTAAGGTGGTCTTCGGTTCGCATTGTTTGGATATTGTATGTGGCAATAAACAGGTGTTTCTTGTTCATATTCTTAACTGGATCGTTGTTCCCCTCAGATCCTCTTGAGCTGACTGTTAGCATAGTGTGAGATTGTGTGCTTTGAGCACTACTCACCTGCGGACTATGCACATTTGTTTTAAGGTTCAGAATGGTAAATGTACGAAGGTTTGGCAGTTAAAACGCCGCGCGTGCCATACGTATGGGGAGTGGGATTATGAAAAGCTTTTCCTCAATTTCATGTTTAAACAGTTCTACCGCCGTGACTCGGTCGCCAGAGCCTCCTCTGTTTCCAGTAGGGTGCACCGGATGATTTGCATCATAACACGAGCAGGTGAGGTTGGCATTGATTTTTCCTTTTGAGCCATCACCCCTTACACCCGTCTAAAACGATGTGTTTCAAATAATAATTCTTCGTTGCGTACAGCTTGGCAAACGAAGGAAGACCCTTGAAATGCGCAGAAGATGAACAGGGTACTCAGCTGTGTAAAGGATATCAATAACTAACTATTTTGGGAAAGTACAGTCTGTGTAACAAGATGGCAACTATTGCTTAGATAATCAGTCAGATATCGTTGCTATTCAGAATTTTGATACCAATTTCATAATTTTTAAAATATGTTTATGACTTTTTGTTGTTGATATAATGGCAAGGTAAACTATTGTTCTATAATATAAAATCGACAAAAAAGTATCAGTATCAGTTATGCTTGTAATAGTACGATTTATGAGTCAAATAAAAAAGTTATTTATTTCTATGAAACAAACTTTGTACTTATATTTCTAACTTTTAAGAACTTTCTTCAATTAGTGCCTGAATTGCGACCCGAAAGATGCCTGTCTCGCTTTTGCTCATTCCTTAGATAAGGAAAGACGAATGGACGAGTAACAAAGTTCAGACCAAACCAGTTGAATAGTTACACCAGTGGCGGAACAATAATGTAAACTAAACTAAATTAGGATGTGAATAAAAGTATTAGGAACTTTCAAATATTGTATTTGTTCGATTGCATTATCTAAAATCTATCAAATATTGTTAAGGTTAGATTAGAGCATCTATCAAGAAATGAAATTCACACATTTTTAATACCAAAACAATATATATCATAATACTATGTACGTTACAAATAAAAATTAAACAAAGAATAGAAAAATATGAATACACGATTTTCTCATCTCCTATTGTCAGGAGAATAAAATCATTTTAGTTAAATGGATTCTAGTTGGCGTCTTAATTTCACTTTTCTTCTTAACAATAAAATGTATTCTGCTTTTTAGGTATTTTGTGCATATGGCTATTAAAAAGTTAATGTGATTAACATCATTTTCCAACACATGCTTATTCAAACCTTCAGACAAATCCACTGTTAGAGTTTTGTTCAGAACTGTGTTAGTTAACAATTCAAAGGACTTTTTTCTATACAGATTTTGTTCAGGAATACTTGAAACACTTCCAGAGATTTTACAAATGCGTATAACATCATTTGAAGAACAAGTTAATCCTTCTTTATTTTTATGGGCAATCAAAGAATTAAGCAAATTTGCTTGAGTCCAGTTAACGCTGCAACACATGCTTCACATTTCAAGGTGTTTCTCAATTGTCAAACACCAAATCAAGCTATATATGTGATTATTTTTTCCAAAATCTGACATTTTGGTGGTTTCAATCAATAGCAATACATTATTCTAGCCAATCATTCGGTATTATACTGATAAAACTGCTTCCTCATCGATAATACCTTGTTTACATTGAAACGTAAAAATTTTACTTTAAATTTGTCATTATTGACAACTAAAAGTTCTTCGAATTTTATTGAAAAGTGAACACAAACCGATTCAGTGCTATCACCAAAGAGAATATTGAACATTTAATACAAAATTCCACTCCACAAAACACAATAAAATCCAAAAAATGTATATGAAAACAGTTTGAAGCATTTTGCAGAATCAGAAACTATCAACTACAACAGAATACGAGTATTAAAGAAATTGTAAAAATTCTAGAAGAATGGGCAGGAAATATGCAAAAATGTAACTGCGAAGATTACAAAGAATATACTTTGAAAACCATATGGAATGTAACAGCCAAGTTGATACAGGAAAAATACTACCTAGAATTTAATATAAGCTTCAATCCGTTTCAAGATTTGGAATTTAAAAGAGCGAGAGATGTACGAAATGCCAAAAGAAAACAATTGCAAAGTTATATAGAAAAAAGAAAGCAAAGTGCAACAGCACTAGAAGAAGAAGAATATATGAGTGTGATCGGTTCGTGTGACGAAAATACGCCTTCGGGTCTCCAAATGAAGTTCTTTCATATTATTTCCCATGAATGACCATGGCGCAGAGTCGAAGGTGTTAATTGCATTATCAGGACGATTAGACTATAACCCTATATTTAGTAAAACTTGCCAGGGTGAGAATAAAAAATGCACCGACACAAAATGGTTGACACCTAACTCAGAGAATCCTGAACGGTGCCCTATAAGATTGTATAATAACCTTATGGATAAACGCGGTAAAATATCACCACTGATCGTTTCTTTCTTACTCCAAATCCTTATTGGAGAAATGCAAATGCTACTTGGTATAAAAATGTACCAGTGGGTAAGAATGAAATGGGCAAATGGTTAAAGAAATCAGCTGAAAAATGTGGACTTGACACTAAGAAAAGAAGAATAACTAATCACTCAGGCCGATCAACTTTGGTTACTCATTTAATGAAGAAAGGTATACAGGAACAAGAAGCCATTAAAATAACAGGTCACGCCACAGCAGCATCGTTGAAGTCATATTTACATATTGATGCCGAACACCATAAAGATATCATAGATAAAGTTAGAACGAATAAATCCGTATTTATTGCCAATATATCAACGACTGCGGCAACATTAACCAATACATGTTTTTAATAACTGTAATTTTTCAAATAATTAATTTTTTCTCTTGTTCAAACAGTTGATTATATTTCCAGTTAGCTTATGTATTCTTTGAATTCAATAAAATAATAAAATGAAAAAATAAAGCAAAATCCTTTTAAATAGTTGAAAAACATAATCTTCCCAAATACAACTCGTTCTTCAAATTTTATCACATAATTTTCTATTTTCATCACTCAAACTTGTTTCTTTGAGGCAAAAACATTCAAACAAACCGAATTTAGATAAAATCACTGGTCCTAACGGTTGGTTTGTTTTCATATTTTTGCCAAATAAACAAGTTTCCGTGGAAAAGAAAAAAATATCGATAAAATTTGAAGCACTCGTGGTATTACCTTTGATAATTTATTCACTACATGTTGACGAATTAAATGAATTCCTAATATAATCGTGATCATTAGAGATATTTTCAAGTAAGTTATAAATTGTGGTCCCCCTCTAATACTAGTGTTCAGAAAAACGGGATCTGTTTTTGCTGGTCTACTTGACACAACTGAAATGGGAATTTGTTCCAAAGGTGTACGATTACCAACGCCTCCACTTCTAACTTCTGATCTTATTAACTAATTCTTGTAAGATCACTTACACCGACCGTATTTGAAGAAGTAAAGGCACCAAAAGCGATCGGATAAAAATAGAAGTCGACGAAGATGTGAAATATGCTATACGAAGAACTGTCCATATGTGTTTTATGAAAAATGATGTACCAACATTGAAGAAAGTGTTGGAAGCTGTTAGTGAAAACGAGATCATCCCTAAAATGGGTTTAGGAAAATCTTACATGGTTTGAATTTTAGTTATGAGAAAATGAATAGGAAGAGTGTTCTTATTGAAAGATCTGAAATAGTATTGTGAAGAAAAGAGTATCTGAGGAAAATTAACCAGTTTCGGAAGCAAGGAAAAAAGATTTATTATACGGATGAAACATTGGTCAACGAGGGGCACACGGTGCAAAAAGTATGGCAAGAAGAAAATGTGAAAAATGCCACGGCAAGTAGCAATTTGAATGCTGTGAAGGATGGTCAACCGGTTTATAAATGCCATCTGGAAACGGCCGTTGTTTGATAATTACACGTATAGGAAGTGATAGCGGATTTGTGTCAAATGGTAAATGAATATTTAAGTTCAGGAAAACGGGAGTCTACCATGAAGAGATGAACGCAGAGGTGTACGAAAAGTGGTTTGGACGCATTACTAAAAATTTGGAACCCGGATCTGTCGTCGTTATGGGTAATGCTTCTTACCACAGTCGACACTGCGAAAAAACGTCAAAACAAGCATGGAGAAAAGCTCTAATTCAAGAATGGTTACGGGATAAAAGCATCTCTTACGATGAAGGCAGTGTAAAGTACGAATTGCGTGAAATTGTAAAGATACATACCTGTAAATATAAGAAACTTGGTGTAGATGAATTAGCCTTGAGCCATGGTATTACTATATTCAGGTTTCTCCCGTATCATTGTGTATCTAATTGAATTAATGTGGGAACAATAAAAATGGATTGTGGCACGGGAAAATCGAACGTTTAAGTTAGCCGATGTGGAACGTATTCTTAAGAAATCATTGACAACAGAAAACTGGAGCAAGTGTGTTGCTCATGTTCAAAAATGAGAAAAGAACATGTGGAATACAGATAATATGGATGATAAAGTTATCGATGGTGTTATCAATGTCGGTAATAGTATAGTTATATTGATAACGGAAAATCGGGTAATGACAAATGGTAAGTTCTAACATTCTTTTTCGGTGTTACGAGTTTTATTTTCGTAATTCTTATTTTTGTACGTATGATTTCCTTTATTGAAAAAACAATCATTCGGTTTTAATTGAAGAATTTTCTTTATTTTATAAATGTTTCTCACGTCCAAAAACTAGTTCAGGGAAATGTAACAATGCTATTTTTAACCCCGAAAAAAAACGTCCATGCCTCTATGCAAGATCTATACTGGTACAGGCGGAGGTCATAGCACTTTACAAACTTTTTGATTTTAGTTTAGTTCACAATATTTTCAGCGTTTATCTGGGTTACCTTATATGAGTTTTATTTTTATTCTATAAGGATGGGCTTTATTTTTCTCTGATATTTTTAAAACGACACAATTTTGAGCTACAGGTCTAGTTGTCGAAAATGGATAAACGATGAACTCACTTAAAACAGAAATCTGCTTATCCTCGGATAGAGTGTTTCTGCCAGTCCGTTTCGTATTTTGGATACCGCCAGTTTCAAAATATTGACCGATAATACGTTTAAAATAATGTCACTACTGACACGGTACAAAGATAACGATATTATGCTCATGGTTTCAGACTGTTCACTATCTGAATTCTTAGACCTTAAGTTATGATACGACGTTATATTGCTGTTTTCCTTCAAAATGTATAAACAAATGTCATCTGCCAATGATATTTCTCAAACTTGTGATTTCTATCACTGAATGAATTGTTCCCATCTATTTATATTCCATATTAATATTTTCTATAAAACGGCCTCCCCGACACCTTATTTTCTTGTTTTAATTGTCACCAAATCCATTCTAAATTCATTTTTCGAATATTATAACCCAAACTCAACGGAAGTACTTTTTTACTCAAAAAGCATCTCAATTTTATTGGCGAACCTAATAATATTTGAGAAGTGGCAACACCGTGGACCTTGGCGCAATGTAAGAAAAGACAATGCAGTCCTGTGGGAGCCATTAACAGGACCGACCTGTCCATAAATCCTTGTACACAACGTTCGAACACTGTTCGGCCTCTGACGCGACCAATTAAAGTCAGTAAACACATGGATTACAATTACGGTCATTAAGCAGGCGACCATTAGTTGTGAGATCAGATCGAACCGGCGGTGGTCTGCCCATAAACCAAACTGTATACCATCATTTGTCGATGTTACACAAGGGAACGTTTCTCTTTTCGGCTCAAGTGGAATTTACACGCCCTGTACAACAGTACTAGTACTACAACACAACTGCGGTTATGAAACTTGCTGGAGAATTTGTCGTATGTTTAAATTGGAAAAATAACTGACTTCTATTATGAGATTAGTACACTGAGGAAAGTATGTTCTTAACTATTTTTGAAACTAAATCAAATACTAGACAAAATTTATTGAATAATTAGTTACAAATTATTGTTGACATTGAGATATTCAAATAGAAAATCTTGTGGGATCTAATCTGGTAATTCAGGTAACAATATCATCTTTCATAATGAAAATATTTCCCTAAACACTGTTGCCGATTGCTAAATAACCTCTGACAACTACCTTCAACTGTTTTTAGCTGTAGTTGTACTCCTTTATTTTAGAGTAATTTTTCTTAACGGACAAGAGATTGTGGAGTGATTAGAATTAGATTGTGTGAAATTGGAATAATCCCAAGGCCCGGTGATGTCAATTCAAAAGGTGTGTTATCGGGGTATTCTTGAAAATCGTCCACAATTATAATAACCTTTGAATAACACTTGACAAAAAAATGTGGAAAAAATTATATTGGTTCAAGAGTTTTCCACATTTATCTATTGTATTTCAGGACAGAAAAAAGAAATGGTTTCCAATATCGAGGAAAAACAAGTACAAGTAGTGGAGTCCAGGAAATTAACAGATTCTTTGTAGCAGCATCATTTACCTTCGATCGCTGGTCCAATTCATGGAAGTACTCCTTCTATGGCTTCTGGAAGCTATAAAATAGCAGTAGAATCATTTTTTCGAATAAAGAGTTAGGGAATAGTCAGAATCAGGCTAGGTAATATCGATTAAGAAGATACTGAAATGTGATCCACAATTTATTTCGAATTTGTTGTTCTTCTTCTTCTCAGGTAAGAAGTACAAGAGTTTCACTTATCTAACTAAAAATTATTACTATCGTCGGCTTCCAAATGGTGAAATATCGAAACAAAAGTAGTTACTTTATTATCAACCAAAAAAATCAGTATATTGAGCAGATTGATGAAAGTACTAGAAGCAAAATATTAGGAAAGAAGAGCCAAAAAAAGGAAAGGAAAAAACAGCGTGTAAAGGTTCCATAGATTACTCCTCCGCAACGACCTCTAAGCAAGACACCAAAAACAGCTGCAACGGTAACCGGGCAAGCCACTGGTTACGCAGCAGCTGTCAAAATAGAGAAAGCTTTTATGGTGGGAATAATGCCCAAGGATTATCCAGGGGTCATCCTGAAAGCAGAGCAGCTCTACACACTGGAAGACACTCTGGTGGGAGAGCTGTGCCAGAGGAAAGAGAAGGGAATCCACTTCTCAGGTATCCATTTCCGAAATTGAACTCTTGGGAAGGACCCGAATTGGTGGCTCGAAGTAGAGACGGCATCCTTAAGTCGGTCACCATAACGGTGTTCTTCCCAAGAAGCCACGACATGAAATTGGAGAAGATCCTCCAACTTGTCGAGGTTCAGAACTCCAGCCTCAGTACTGCGGCTTGAAAGATTCTAAACTCTAAAAAAGAGGGACAGGGAACTATCCTCACGATTGGAATCGATCACCTATCTGGGGAGTCTCTGGAGGCAGGAAGTTACGCGCTAAACTTCCGTTTTGGGCGTATCTCTGTCTCGGGACTGGGAAGGAAAAAGAGCGCCGCGGAGGTTCCAGAGGACATGGAGATACCCTCCATATTCGGAGCCTCTGGAATAGGAGAAAAAGGCGGAAGCTTGACCTTGGGTCAGCCCGAGACCTCCTCCGGCTCTGCTGGGGTGACTGGGGATGCGGAGATTGCCTCTGCATACCGGGACACTGTGCGGAGCAGCTTGGGGGTCGAGAGTCTGACTCGAGATCAAGAAACCTGCTCGAACTCCGAGGAAGATATTGCCATAGTGGTCGAGGAGGAGTAACTCGGCCTCTTTCATCCATAATAATTCACTTTCACGTTCACAAATGTAGCTCAGATTAAGCTGCATCACGCGAAGGGAGCTTTAGCCGTGATTGTAAGGTTGTTCGCTAGACTACAACTGGATATTGTCCTGATCCAAGAACCATGGATCAACAAAGAAGGCCAAATCAAAGGATTGGCATGCAAGGATTCTAAATTGATTTATGATCAAAGGCAAGTATCTCCGCGTGTCTGTGTAATCATGAGAAATAACATAAAGTATATTTGTGCTTCAGAATACGTGTCACGGAGCCTTGTTCCAGTCTTGGTACACCTCAACATTGGGGGTATCGACCGAGACATCATCATTGCCTCTGCCTACTTCGCTGGAGACGGGCCTATGACACCGCCAAAAGAATTACAAGAACTAGTGAGACACTGCAATAGCAGACGGCTACCAATTATAACTAGTTGTAATGCCAACGCACACAATAGCGTGTGGGGAAGCACTAATAACAACGCAAAAGGTGAGTGTTTATTAGAATATCTCTTAGCAAATATCCTTGAGACCTTAAATGTGGGGACAACACCCACCTTTGTCACGAGAGCAAGAGAAGAGGTCCTAGACGTAACAATTGTTAATGTTGCTTCTAGGAAAAATGTAAAAGATTGGAGAGTGATGAGCGATCACTTTCCGACCATAGGATCATCAAATTTAGGATAGACGGAAGTGCCACCTCGATTCCTACAATCCGAAATCCTAGAAATACTGATTGGTCTCTCTACAAGACCAATCTGAAAGACAATTTGGAACAAGTCGAAGTGAATGGGGTAAATCACCCGCACTACGACCTAGAACAAAGAGTCGAACAGAACAGTGAGGCAATAATGGAAGCTTTTCATTCCAGTTGCCCACTGTCAAAAGCTCGTTCAGAAAAGGACGCTCCTTGGTGGAATGAGAACCTGTCAAACCTCAGAAAAGGGGTCTATCCGCTCTTTAATAGAGCCAAACGTGACGGTAATTGGCAAAGGTACACTGAGAAGCGTACAATAAAGAGATTAGGAAGGCCAAAAGGCTCAACTTTCAAGCCTTTTGCGAAAATATCACTTCCACTCGGACAGCGGCTAGACTACAAAAGGTCATGGCAAATAGGGGAACTAACCCCACAATGTCGCTGAAAAAGCCAAACGGATCATACACGGAAGGTGAAGAGGAACGATCGATTCTTCTTCTTAGAACCCACTTTCCAGGTACTGAACCGACAACAAGCATTGAAATAGCAATGAATTGAACCAAAAATCCCGCAAGGAAGATTGGGAAATTGCTAAGAAAATATTTACCACGGTTGAAATGGGCAATAAGTACCTTTCAACCATATAAATCACCAGGAGTGGATGGAATATTTCCAGCACTCCTGCAGCAAGGGATAGAGGGATTCTTCCTCACCTGCTGAAGATCACAAGAAGTGGGTATAATACCTAGAAAATGGAGAAGGGCAAGGGTAACCTTCATACCAAAAATAGGGAAAAAGATGGAACTGATCCCCGATCTTTTAGACCCATCTGCCTAACATCGTTCCTACTCAAAACGATGGAGAGAGTAGTGAATAACTACATAAGAACAGAGAATCTGGAGAATATACCACTTCATAAATGTCAGCATGCCTACAGAGCGGGTCGATAAACTGATACGGCTCTGTATCAGCTGACCGAAGTCATCCAGAGAACTCTGAACACCAAAGAAATCGCAATGTGTGCATTCCTGGATATATCTGGGGCCTTTGACAAGTCAACTCATGTGTCTGTCAAAGAAGCACTAAAAAGACGAGGACTAAATGAAACCATTGTAAAATATATCTATGAATTGTTCACGACGAGGATAGCTGAGACAGGTGGGGAATCAAACCACCTCAGTTAAAGCCACTCGGGAGACACCTCAAGGGGGAGTGATATCTCCCCTTCTATGGAGCCTCATAGTAGATGAGTTGCTCTACAGGCTAACGGAGATTGGCTTCGAATGTATGGGCTATGCTGATGACCTAGTTCTAATAGTCAGAGGCAAGTTCGAGAGCACCTTGTGTGATTTATTACAAAAGGGCCTCATAATCATTGAGCAATGGTGCTTGTCAGTGGGGCTAAACAAGACCATAGTAATTCCATTTACCCGGAAAAGAACACTTCTAGCCATGAAACCCATATCCTCAAACGGGGAAATCATAGAATGGAAATCAGAAGTTACATATCTAGGGATAACCCTAGACAGGTAGCTTCTGTGGTATGAGTATGTTGAAATAACTGCTAGTAAAGCAATAAGAGCTTTGATGGCGTGCAGAAATCTAGCTGGTAAGAGGTGGGACTGTAACCCAAAAAAACTTAAAAACTTTATATCATCTATTTTTGGATAATGGTTATCCAAATAAATTAGTTAAAAACATACTATTTAATTATTCTCCAACTATAGACATTGCAGACATTAATACCAGAAACGACCAATTAGATAATATAAATTATTATGTACCTTTACCATATATTAAGGAAATAACACCACAGTTGAGTAGGATTTTTAAACCTATGAACAACATTAGAATTGCCAATAAAACATGCTTAACCATAAAATCTATTTTCACTAATTTGAAAGACAAAACTTCAATTTTTAACCTTTCAAATGTAATATATTCTATTCCATGCAAAAATTGTGATAAAAAATATGTTGGTCACACTGGTCAGAAATTAAAGAACCGTGTAAGTCTCCATAAGAGCGATTGTAAGTTACTTCCTGAAAGATGTGCTGCATCTGAACATGTAATTGATAATGATCACTTTATGGATTTTGAATCTGTTAATATTTTGGACATACAATCAAATTCCAAAAAAGACTTACTTATCTTATAAATGGCTCATATATTTCAAGAACCTAATACTATCAACAAAAAAGTGACCATAATAATCTTAGTGATATTTATTATTATCTACTAACAATTGATAATAAAAATAACTAAATTTCAAATTCTTATACATAATTAAAGCTATATAAATAAAATTTGATGATTTTTAGAAATAATTTTGTTTTAGCTAAATGATTTTAATGTTTTCAATACTTTCAAATAAAATGTAATTATGAAGAAATTATTAAGATGACATGATGGCATCTATAATAATTTGAGGTTGCATTTTATATAATGAAACAAGAATATTCTAAAAACTATTAACCTATATTACAAATATAACTTATTTTCTTCTTTTGTTTTCAAAAACATTTTAGCATATAAAGAAAATGTTTACATTCATGAATCTGTCAAAATGATTTATGATTGAAAAAAATTTTTTTAAAAAAATCAAATATAATTATATTTACTAATTTATAACAATCTCAATTTACTTATCCTTGATAATGGAAATAAACGTTTCAGAAAGCTTGGAAGAAAAACAGTAACAAGAGTTTTCTCTAGTTAACTTGTCGTTACCCCAATATTCGTGGTTTTATACCTAATTAATCGGCAAAGACTATCTCCTATATAACTGTAGATAATGGGGTTTTAAAAGAACAAATATGAACAATATGGTAAATATGCAGTTCAATCATTAAAAAATTGGTCAAAAACTAAAATGTAACTAGCGAAAGAATATAATAGAAGATGTTTCTTACTTAAATGTAGAAGAGAAGGTATCACACCAAATCACATTCATGATGCCACTGTTCCATTGACTGACCTCCTACATCGACAAAATATCCATGCGAAGAAAAATCCAGTTTTTTATTAAGGTTAGGACATAAAATCATTAATATTGAAATATCCAATAATCAAAAAACTATTATAAATCTTGAACATAATTTGAATTTTTTAAAAACTGAAATCATACAATCAACTTCAGAGTATATTTTTAATAATTTTTCATTTCGTCAAACAAAAACCTATAATAAATTTTTTTACTCAATGAAAAATAAGAACATTAACAAATTAAATAAACTTAGAGAGAAAGAATTTGAAATAAAACTAAATACATGCCCTAAATGGATAAAACACCTTACTAACATTGATATTCCAAATGACATTTTATGTTTTTTATCATTAGGTACTAAATTTAGTATAGATCCAATTCTAGGAAAAGATATTCAAATAAAACATTTACTAGCAGATGTTGAATATCTCAAACTTCAGACGACCATTTGAAAAAAACATTAATAGCAAAATCAACAAATATAATTACAAATCAAATAAACCAAAAACCAAATAATTTATTCTTCCGTAATTTATACTATAAAACAAGAGAATTTTTGAAGATGAACTCAAATATAATTGTAACTAACAGTGATAAAGGTAACTGCACTGTTATTATGTTTAAAGAAAACTATATTGAGCTATCTACAGAAATTCTAGATAGTAATTCTTCTTATATCGTATTAAACAAAGATCCTACACTAACAATTCAGAATAAATGTAACACTATAATAAAAAAAATGTTTACTGCAAAACAAATAGATAAAATTACGAAAGATAAACTTACTTGTTATAATGGAATTCCTGCTAAATTCTATGGCCTTCCCAAAATTCATAAACCAATATTATCAATTAGACCCATTGTAGCTTCTATAGGTACACAAACTAATTTATTAGATTCATATATCACTGATATTTTAACAAAGGCATATAATTTAAATACAGAATATTACATTAAAGATTCATTTAAAGTTTTTAATCAATTTAACAAATATCAATTACCTGATATTCATGTAATTTGCAGTTTAGATGTTGTTTCCTTATTCAGTAATGTATATTTAGAATTTGCTTTAAGAGTAATTGATAAAAAATGGAATAAAATCAGTGAATATTGTAAAATATCTAAAAAATATTTCCAAGAAATTATTACATTCCTCTTTGAAAATACCTATTTTACATTTAACGATAAAATATATAAACAAACTTTTGGTACTCCAATGGGAGCTACAATTTCTCCCATTATAGCTTGTTATGCAATGGACAATTTATTAGATACAATTATACTATTGTTACCATTTAAAATAATTTTCTTAAAAAAATACGTTCTTTTAATATTCAATAACTATGATCCATATATAAAATTTACAATGGAAAAAGAAGACAGTAATCAAAGTTTACCATTTCTAGACACAAAATTTATAAGAAATAATGATAACCAATTAGTTCAGGAAGATTCATGAGCTATTGGCCTTACCGTAAATATTCAATGAAAATTGACTCAATTAAGAAATGAGAAATAGAATAACCAAAATATCATATCCTATTTTTCATGAAAAGAACTTAAAACCTTTATATCAAATATTTTTGGATAATGGTTATCCAAATAAATTAGTTAAAAACATACTATTTAATTATTCTCCAACTATAGAGATTGCAGACATTAATATTAGAAACGACCAATCAGATAATATGAATTATTATGTACCTTTAGCATATATTGAAGAAATAACACCACAGTTGAGTAGGATTTTTAAACCAATGAACAACATTAGAATTGCCAATAAAACATGCTTAACCATAAAATCTATTTTCACTAATTTGAGAGACAAAACTTCAATTCTTAATCTTTCAAATGTAATATATTCTATTCCATGCAAAAATTGTGATAAAAAATATGTTGGTCACACTGGTCAGAAATTAAAGAACCGTATAAGTCTCCATAAGAGCGATTGTAAGTTACATCCTGAAAGATGTGCTTTATCTGAACATGTAATTGATAATGATCACTTTATGGATTTTGAATCTGTTAATATTTTGGACATACAACCAAATACCAAAAAAGACTTTTCTTAGAAATGGCTCATATATTTCAAGAACCTAATACTATCAACAAAAAAAATGACCATAATAATCTGAGTGATATTTATTATTATCTACTAACAATTGATAATAAAAATAGCTAAAGTTCAAATTCTTATACATAATTAAAGCTATATAAATAAAATTTGATGATTTTCAGAAATAATTTTATTTTAGGTAAATGATTTTAATTTTTTCAATACTTTTAAATAACATGAAATTATTAAGATAACATGATGGCATCTATAATAATTTGAGGTTGAATTTTAAATAATAAAAGAAGATTATTCTAATAACTATTAACCTATATTACAAATATAACCTATTTTCTTCTTCTGTTTTCAAAAACATTTTAGCATATAAAGACAATGTTTACATTCATGAAGCTGTCAAAATGTCAAAATGATTTATGATTGAAAAACATTTTTTTAAAAAATTCAAATATAATTATATTTACCAATTTATAACAATCTCAATTTACTTATCCTTGATAATGGAAATAAACGTTTCCGAAAGCTTGGAAGAAACAGTAACAAGAGTTTTCTTTAATTAATAATAATAATAATAATTTATTCAATTATTTTCAAAAAAAATACATACACTATGATAACAATAACAATAAATCAATCACAAAATATGAGAGAAACGTATAACATATAGCGTAGTATATAAATGTACAGCTAATCATGAATAAATTAACCCGAAGGGTTCCGAGAGGTGTAATAATAACACCTGTTTCGGCATGTTCCTAAAACATATCAATAAAACTTTGCTTATTATAAGACTAAACTAAAAAATTAAAATTAAAATCAGCCTAACACAAAAAAACAATTCTATTTCCATTACTATTACTATGGACCAGTAGGAACAGCATACTGTCGATGATAAACAAGACACAAATCATTTAAGCCATATTTATCACAACTTAATACTATAAATAAACAATGAATATTATTTCAATTTTTATGACCACCTCGTATATTCCATTTTAATAATTAATATACACCTTATCTCTCTGCAATTGAAAAACTAAGAAACATAAACCAGAATACTTACTCAAAAAGAAAAAAACGAAAACAATAATAGAACCTTCATTCTTTCCATTCCTAATTTTACCATTAATATGTAAACATCGAGGTACGTACCATAATAAAACTCAATTTCAAAATTTTATTCCTGCATGTGAGCTAGAAAACCTTTTAATTTTTGACTTTTAATTTTTAATTGTTAATTGTGAATGTCTTCATTGTAAGCTACCAAATTTCATTTTAATTCTTTTCACTTGTAGGTATTGTTCCACAAAATAAAACAGAATTTGGTAAAGCCTACTATGATGGGCGAAACGTTATAAAATTTTCGTATTATTCACAAGAAACCTATACCCAAGAACAATCCAAAAAAGATATATATATATATATGTTATATATATATATATATATATATATATATATATATATATATATATATGTTATATATATATATATGTTATATATATATATATATATGTTATATATATATGTTATATATATATATATATATATATATATGTATATATTGTAAATAAGGAAAAAGCGGCAAAGAATATTCTTTGGTAAACAATAAAATCACATGACATTGACAGATAACTGACACTGACTCAGACATGCGCACTTAGAAAATGAATTCTAAAACAGCACAACCTACGTTTCTTATTGGGCTGGTGTATTCTGTGGTAGTAGCAGCACAGTCAAGGTACCCAATCTCACCCCACTACCCGGTCTTATTTTCCTTTCTCCTACTCTTGCGTATTTCTGTAAATTTAAAAAAATTTATTGCCAATAGGCAATGGAAATCAGGTCGTTGGAATATCTGCATGTGTTTTTGTTCCTACAATTTAGTATTATTCGCTACAATGGAGAAGGAGTAGAAACATAATTTATTTACATAAATTAAGAAAAAATAGAGTTGAAACAAGTGAAGAGTGGACATACAGAACAATAGAAAGCAAGTGTTAAACGAAAAAATAAGCGCAGTAGTTAAAGTTTATTACATATTAAATATAAATTTCCTGGGATGGAAAGAAATTACAAGCAATGCCAGAATGAACGTTTTTCGACCAGTCTTCACGCATGGTAGGGAAAGTTGGGTACTTACAAATACGCTTAAAAGTGAAATACAAGCAACATACATGAAATACTTACGCTGAGTCAAAGGTGTTACCAGAAAAGATCGAATACGAAATGAAGCAATTAGGAAAGACTTAGAACCTGTAGTAAAAAGAAATAGCAAAAAATAACTTAGATGGCTTGGATACCTTTATAGAATGGAGAACAATAGACCGGCAAAAAGGATTTGGCCAACTAGAGAAGTAGGTAAGAGGAAAAGAGGACGTTCAAAGAAATCATGGGATAACACTGTAGCCTAAATTTTTCGAGTGAAAGAGAGAGGCTGTGAAAAAACCTATAAATAAAAAGGAATGGCGGAGTATTTATGTCCTTTCTTCTTTGGTTTGATCAATGAGGTTATCTTACCTTTCAGTAGATAGTAGTCAAGTCTACAAAAAGTACCTCTCTGTATTCGTAATTTCAAAATTTCAATCAAAATGTTTGCCTCATTATTATGTAGTCAACACTTCTTGGGTTTCTTGTTGCTTGAGCTCACGTATATTCATGTATTTCCCGATGTTGGAAATGGTTCGTCAAATGATATTGTTCACATATTTTTTTGAACTGTTTTCCATTGACAATTTCCTCTCCATATTTTCCGACGACTCGGTAATTTTCCTTTTTCCTATATATTTCTAATGTAGTTACATTATTTCCCTATATTTCTCCAAAATACTTCCTGTTCAGCTCTATACATCTTGGACATTTCGCATTTCGTGAGTACAGTCTCCACAATTTTCAAAATATTTTTCTTTTTTCTTTCCTCTCATTAAAACGGCAACACCTGCTTCAAGATTTTTCAATTTATTCACTACCTCATTTATTGTTTTTATCCTATATATTCCAAGTATTGCAAATAGTTATCCTTTCTTTTCGTTTCTCCCATCATCATGTGCTTTCAATCCTATATCAATGCTTTTGATTGGGTTCTTAGCAGAGCTTTGTTTTTACATAGAGTAGGGTCCTGTTCTGAACCTTCTCTTTTACATAGACTTGTGCCAGGAACATCTATGAGGCTACTCAATTTATCCTACAGCTGTTCCAGGTTGAGATCCTTGCATAATCATGAAAATATATTGTTTTCAGCTGCTACATTATTGAAACGCGTGAATACTGAAAGTACAGCAAAGTTCGTGTAATTGGACAATAGGAACAGTGTACTTATATTAAATATTTTCAATAAATATATTCATAACACGCTAATAAAATGAATTAATTTTTTCATTAACACTCTCTGGAAGATCTATTTGCTTTCTTTTTAAGAGGACTTGACGTACAAAAAAGTGAGTATTTAGTAAATAAAAAACTATACATATAACAAAAATTGGTTCCTTTTCCACTGTTGGTATAAAAACTTAATAGAGACGGCCATCTACGTATTGTATTAACAAGAACGTCACTCAAGGCTGTGTACAATACATGTGTTTCGTCCCGAAGATGTGGCTCTTACGTATAGAATCAACAGAATCTCCGCTAATAACAAAGAAGAGATTGGTTCTTGAGGTAAAGCAAGTTATTTTATATTTCAACAAAACGAACCAGGCTATCATCATATATAATTAGCCGACGGCGATCCCATAAATTATGATGTTAACGTTTTGTAGGAAACGTAACTACAAGTTTTTGATTTATTTCATGGCATATTCATACACAGTAAAAATCGGTAGAGATGTAGACTTGGTAATAATTTGAATACGAAGGATCTCAAGAATGTTGATAAAATGATAACACTTTTGATAATTGCAAATACCGTTCGTTCCAAGATAACAGACAGTGAATAAATAACTTATTTAATAACATAATAACGTAGCTAAAAACTTTTTTCATAACCCTTTGGAAGTAACAACGGGAATTTTTTGAAATTGAGTACTATATTCAGTGAAGCTTCAAAATTAAATATATTGATTATTTCACTTATAAAGTAGATCAGTGGCAAAGCTACAAAGCCTATCAGTTCGACATCTCAGAAATCAACTAACTGATCTCAAGTCTTACTCATATCATTAAGCCGGGTAGTTTTATTTTAGTTTTATATACTCCCATAAGACCTCTTATCGACGACCAGGCAAACGTAATAGCCATTCAATCGATTCTCACGTTCCTATACATCAAGTTGTGAGTTATATTACTTTGCTTTAGTAAATGGTGCTGCTGCATTTTGTTGGAACTATGTCACATTAGCAGGCACTTGTGTAATATAAGTTTGCCAAGACTGGCACGGAATTTTTTTGGAGCAATGTCAAATAATTATCAATATACAAGCTGCTTTCCCCTCTCGGGGACTATCACCTTGTCGATGGTGAGAGGGGTCAGTACTCTCAAAGTCCAGGAAGCGATGCCGGTGGTAGCGTAGCTACTGGTAAGGCCACCCTTGCCGGAAAGGTTTCGAAGCGATAAAGATGAAGCTAAGATAGTCCACAACAGGATAGCGTCTGACCCAGAGTGGGCGGCTGCAAAATAAAAGTCACCAAGACTCCCGGCCCGCGTGGTGTTTAAATGGCCAAATCCTCTCATATGGAAACAAAACTTAGGAAAATGCGCCTAGTCCCCAGCAGTTTGAGTAACCCCAACCAAGGCAGCGGCTGGAATAGAGCTCGAACAGGGGGTGCTAAGAATCCCTGGGTTAGATCAGGCTGTCATCTTAATATAACGACTTACAACGCAAGGTATTTAGGAACTGATGAGCGCTTTGCTGAGTTCGAATATGAATTAGACAAAATCAAATGGGATATCATAGCCGAGACAAGACGAAAGGGAGATAAGTGTATCAAATTAAACTCCGGATATGTTTTGTTCTGTAAAGGAGATGACAATACTGGTATATGAGGGGCTGGAATTTTAGTTAATAAAAGATTAACCCCAAACATAAAGATACTGAAAGCTCTGTTAGACCGAGTTAGCTATGTCACACTCAACATAAATAAAACAACAACCATGAAATACATTTAAGTTTATGCCCCAACCTGCTCACATGAAGACGACGAAGTGGAACTGGTATACCAGGATATAACAAGAGCACTCAATGAAAGCAAAACAACACATGTCATTATAGGACGTGACTTCAACGCCAGAATTGGAAAAACTACAGATCCCTCACAAAGATATATAGGGCATTATGGTTTAGGAGCCAGAAACGATAGAGGTACAATGTTGCCCAATTTCCTAGAAAGGGAAAAGCTCTACCTAATGAACACGTTCTTTCAGAAGAACGAAAAGTGGAAATGGACTTGGAGAAGTCCAGATGGAAAAACCAAGAACGAGATTGATTTTATCATCTCAAAACATAAACATATAATCCAGGACGTAGACGTGATAAATCAATTTACTACTGGAAGCGACCATAGAATGATCAGATGCAAGGTGTTCATAAATGTCAAAATGAAAAGAGCGAGAAAAATGAAACAAAGGACACCTAAAATAAATATAGAATCACTGAAGGAAGAAAATGAAGGCTATAAAAGACAACTTAACGAAAAATTCTCTAAAAAACCAAATGAAACTATAAACGAAGCTAACAGAAGAATAACAAAAGCAATAAAAGAAGCTGCAGAACTCATAACCAAGCCTTCGAAAAAACGTGATAATGAATTGACCGACAAAACTAAAACACTATTAGAAAAAAGAAGAAAACTGATAAGAAGTGGAAAGAGAGACACAATAGAATATGTAGAAACCAATGAAACAGCAAGAAAAATGGCAAAGTAAGACATCCTGAGCCACAAAGCCAAACAGGTACAATTCTTGATAGAAAAGGGTCTGAAGATATTTAGAAGACAAAACACGCAGAAAAAGGAAATAACGAGAATAAAAGACAAAGCGAATAAATAATATAATAGAAGATAGAAGATAGAACACAAATACTGAGAGAAGTTGAATTGTTTTACAAAATCAAAACTACTAAACGAAGCTGTGAAGGAAGAGGATGAGAACACACACAATAAAATTATTAATATTAATTCAGAGGAAATGCCAGAAATAGACATCGAAGAACTGGAAAAGGCTCTATTGCAAATAAAAAATGGACGGGCGGCAGGAGAAGATAGCATATTACCGGAAATGTTGAAGGAAAGCGATAGAAAAACTAAAGAAGAACTAGTGAAACTATTTAATACCTGCTTGACGCAAGAATGCATTCCTCATGACTGGGGGAATGCAGTGGTTGTTCTCATCTATGAGAAAGGGAATCCGTCGGACCTCGAAAACTACAGACCAATCAGTCTGCTATTTCAGGTGTACAAATTGTTTATCAAAATAATTACAAACAGGTTAGAGCGAAAACTTGAAATATACCAACCAAGAGAACAGGTTGGATTTAGAAGTCACTACAGCACTACCGTACACCTCCATATAGTAAAACAACTTATAGAGAAGGCATCAGACTATAATATACCTATATGGATGGCCTTCGTAGACTTCAGAAAGGCCTTCGACACTCTAGAAACCTGGGCAATAACGTGTGACAATAATTCATAAAATAAATTAGCATTTTAATTGACACCCAAACGTGGGGAAAATATTATTAGAAGATAAATAAATATATATTAATTCGGCACCCAAAACGTGGGGCTATTAAATATATATTAATATATATATATATATATATATATATATATATATATATATATATATATATATATATATATATATATATATATATATATATTGTTATATATCTAATATATTATGTGATCAATTTTAATTGTTTAACTTAAATGTTTTAAAACCTTGCTATAAAGATAAATTTCAATTCGCCTCACGTTGGCCACTAATTTATTATATATTCAATCTAACAATTATAATTACCCAGAATGGATATATGAATATAACACTATGAAATATTATTTGTCAACGTTTTACAATCTGTGATTGTAGCGACACTATTGCACACACACCTTTAGCAGCGTATGTAACCTATTTCAATTTTGACAGTAGTTGTCAAATAATGCCCGGCTAAGATAAATATTAATTTTCGTATTTAGAAAAATGAATTTATTCACAATCGACTTAATCACTTTTGTCTCAGGGTGAAATCAAATTTAAAAAAAAATATAATTCAAATTTTATAATTTTAACGTCTTCTACAAATTGAATATTACTCTATTATTCAGAATCTCGAATAACTGTTTATTCAATATAATAAAAGGCACTTTAATTATCTTATGACATTTACGATTTTACTGTCACTGAAAATTAACCAAATGTCACTGATTAGATCGAAAATTCTATTGAATGCAAAATGTTAAATTCGATGAAAATAGATACTGAATGAATACCACAGTGAGTTGGAATCAAAATTATATGTTATACTATCAGATAACAAATTTCAAAAATATCGTCGGATTTACACTTGACGTGTATCAATGTCAAATAACACAATCTCCGTTTAAAATTGTCTATTCCAAAAATTTCTTCACTTTAAAATAAATAATTTAAAAAAACTGGAGCGGACTCACCAACTAGGAACAGTCCCAAATCTGTAACAAGTGTGAAGGAGTGTTCTAATTTCATAGTAAATATTTGCAAAAAATGCAAAAATTCACACATGAAAGTTAAAATAACTACCACAAAAAAAGCTTTCATATTTTATTTATATTATTAGTATACTTATTAGGCGATTTCCCCAATTTGTTTTTCAAATTTTATGTATAAACCCGAATTTTTACATTATTATCTAACACATATTATTAAGAATAACAATTTTAACAATTTTAGACAGCTTAACAGGTAGGTATGTCATTAACTATTACTACGAACAGATAGGAAAAATTGTTGAACATTGTTAAATTTAGAAAGTCGTTTAACAATCCTTATCATATTGTACGCTTTATCTAAAAAATCTACCTGACTTCCAATTTATATACAAATAAACCACAATGACGAATATTATGAAGGGACCACTTAAAAGACATTAATAAGTAAAGTAAAGTAAAAGTGAAAGTCTCTTGGAATCTATTTATTATTTTCATCACATAAAATAATTATAGAATTTCCCGTATGGTTTTTGCAGCAATAAATAATTATGTACAAAAAAAAACCCAATTTTCGTAGAAAAATCTGATGGTTTTTATTTCCTTATTCATTTTATTATTAATAGAGAACACATTAACGTTATTTTGTTTTGTAAACTCGATTTTATATATCATTATACATGTGCCACAATTTATTATTTTCAAATTCAAATTCAAAATATTGTGTTCCCCTCGTACCTATTGGTAGCCTCACAACCTCTAAAACTTTGCATGTGGAATGTAAGTCGCCTGCTCTTCTCTGTAACTGCGTTTACAACGTAAAGTAATACGTATAGGTAATACAATATAATATATTACGCATAATGAAAAAAGAAGGTGGATTCTAGCGCAACAAATAGAAGATATAAAACAAATAATAAACGTAATTTTCAGTCACGTAATATTTTGTAAAGAAAACTATAAAAACATGAGTGTAAGTAAAATAAATATTTGTTACTTATAATTGACAAATAAACACAGGTACATTCTTCTTCACAACACAAACCGAATTTCTACTTATTAAGCACGTGTTATCGTTTTAAAAATATGTAACACTATTATTTATTTCAAAGGAACATGAAGCAAGACTGCGTTTGCATGCGATAGATACTGTGATTCGCTTTCTAATAAGGGGAAGTCTCGACTAATCCCCTGTCTCAGACCGGGAATTCCCCGCGACAGCAGCTTAATGCCAACTAATGTTGTCAGACTAAATATAAACGAATGATCAGAAACGACAGAGATGAGATTTTTTAATTAATTAATTTTATAATACAATATAAGTATTTCATTCACACTCATTCCGTGCACTGAAGAGGGGAATATCTTTAAGTTAAGACCTAATTATAATGTATTTATTATAAGAAAAACCTTTTGGAGTGTACTTTTAAATTTTACATACGTTTTCAAATTTATTTTCAGCTGTGAGGCGCGAGGCCGTGACCCACTTCGCCCAAGCCTTACGCCGCCTCTGTCTTCATTGAGCCCACTAAATCCGCCAACGATATTATCGTTTTCGGAAGATATATTTTTTTGTGTAGACATTGTTTCCGGAATGCAAGTAATATAGAATCATCCCCATCGTTAAACCTGCCCAATCTGCATCTTCTGGTGTATATAATGTGTGTATATTAAATTGATAACTAGCGGTATTTAGCAATAACCAAATATAAATATGGGTAAAAACAATATCTCATTCAGAAAAGGCTACGCATTGGAAAGCAACCCGCTCACGGTCAATATATTTATCAATATTGGATCGTCAATACTATTGTCAATCTCGGTATCAATATGTTTGACACCGCACACGTTCAGTATTATTGACGATACTTTCTTCAATAATAATATTTTGTGTCATTTAGGTTTTGTTCCGAGCATGCATATATTTTATTTACGTTGTATAGATGTTGAAATAATGAAAAATAAGAAAAACATAGCATGCGGAACTATTTTACTATGCTTAGGGGCGAAAGGTGTTGTTTACCGTCAACGATAGGTTAAAGAATGGTTGAAAAAGAAAGAACGTTATGGACACATGAATTTATTAAGAGAAATCGTTTTAAGCGATATGGATGATTACTACAATTATCTTCGAATGGAGAAATATAAATTTGACATACTCGTAACAATGATTGCACCTTACATCAAGCGTCAGGATAGTACCATGCGAGAAGCTTTAACCGTTACAGAGAAACTAGCAGTTACTCTCCGGTATCTTGCAACGGGTAGGAGCTTCGAAGATCTTAATTATTCAGATTTGATGGGTCCAAGGACAATAACCTCCGCAATTGTGGAGACTTGTGAAGCGTTGATATACGTGTTAAAAGATTACATGAAGGCAAGTACTAACTACTATACAAATGTGGCACATACTATTGAACTAAAAGTATATTTTGAACTTTTTTATTACACATTTAATGAGAGTAAGAAAATATTAGGAAAAAGTAACTACTGCTTATAAAGTACTACTCAAAAGATATTAATTTAAATTAGTAAATCTAGACAAATACGAGCCAACATCAGGAGACTCACTGTGCACAGGCTCCACATTTTAGGATGAAGATGCAGAATCTGAGAACTGACTATTGAAATTTCCCTATGCGTATACAGAGGCATAACCAGGTTGATTTCTTGTGTATTTTTGAAATGATGTGCTTCCTTCATTCACTTTCACAGAGTGGCTATGCAACGTATTCATGCCTGCTTCAAAAAGTATCTCATTAATTGCCTTTTCAGCAAACATACGTTGGCTTGGTTGTAGGTTTCTGAGCTTGCAGGGCCATACTTTAGCAATATTATCGAATTCGTCATTTGTGTCTTCTTTATCGGAACTTTGTAAATAATTACATGCTAGTGTTAAATGCTGGTTTTGTTTGGGAACGGGACCTTTAGGTCGTTTTCTTGGTTTTGGTGCAGCTGGAGATTTAAGTGAGCTCACAGAGGATCCAACAGTTTGTATCGATTCCACTGGTGTCGGAGATTCAATAGCTGCCAAAGAGATTGAATTAGGTCCACTAGCTGGAGATGGAGGCATATTAACACCCGAAACCTAGCTATCTTCACTATCCTGAAATAAAAATTAAACGATCTAGTACTATATTGTCAAAGTTTCTTTTTTTTTTCAGGTTCTATCAAACCCTGTAGAGTGGATGAAGATTGCTGGCGAATTTGAAATTAGTGAATTTCCGCACTGCTTAGAGGCTATAGATGACGCAAGCACATCTCTATTAAAAAACAACCAAAATCAAGATCAGCGTACATTAATTATAAATGGGTTTTCAGCATTATTTCACTGGCTGTGGTGGATGCGAAAAAAAAGTTTGTACTGGTTGATGTAGGTACTAACGGTAAAATCTTAGATGATGGAGTGCTATTCTACTCCGAATTTGGAAAACTCTTACACAACAACGAACTCAATTTACCCAAATCCGCGCTTCTTCAAAATAGCTCAAAGGCATTTCCATTTGTTTTTATAGGGGACGAAGCTTTTGCTCTACGTCCCGATTTAATGAAACCTCACGTTCAAGGAAACCTTGACGCACCTAGTTAAGAATTCAATCGTAGGTTATCGGTCACTCGAGTGTGGAATGTGGAATGTGGAGAACGCTTTTGGGATATTAGCTAGTAGATTTGGCGTTTTCCAGAACGCTATACAGCTTGCTACAAAGAAAGCTAGGATTATAACGTTAGCATTTACACATTTTTCTAACAAAAGAAGTTGCAAGTTATTCTCAACTAAACGAAAAGGATAATATACCTTATCGCCCATTAACCAATTTCCAAAGCAGTAAGTTCATAAACAGCAGGAATGCTGCTAAAGAAGTCAGAGACGGATTCCGTAATTATTTATATAATGAAGGCAAATATGATTAACCCAAAACAATAATAGTGTTTTACCAAAATTCAAACGGTATAAAGTTTGTAGAAACTTACCTCGTTTTTCTCATTATAGTCAACAGGAAATTATGAGCCTTGTAAAAAAGAAAGTGCATGATATGTCCAAGAAGATGGGACGTAAATATCTTCGGGTGCACTCCCAGACCGCTTGGATGCACTCCCAGACCGCTTGGATGCAATCACTTTTTTCATCTCTTTTCTGTAATTGCTTCTTAGGCTATTTATTTTTTTGCTCACGTCTTTCACGTTTGCATCGTGTTTTACACGTCGATATATAGCAAGTAGTGGTTCCAATGCTTCATCACTTTTTTTTTATTTTTGTAAGATGCATTGCGGGAATCCCACAATAAAGGCATCGAGAGATTTCGAGATGTTCCAGTTCTTTGAATAGGCTTCTTATAACCCGGCGACCTGAAGTGCTATCGTATGTTCGTGTGACCCAACCGGCAAGTAAAATGTATGCTGGTATGTTGGTTAGGTGAGTGATATGTTGAAAAAATTACAAGGCTGCCTTATGCCATATTTTGTATTTTGAAATGAAAATATTCAAGGAAGACTTGTTGAAAAAATCCAAGAACTTAATAGCGATGGAGGGAGTGATATACTTGACATATGTTCGAAAAATTGGTTTTAGATAGGAAAATAAGTAGAAGCGAGATAAACACGTTTCTGCAAGATATGCTAGGCTAGCAGACTTAGCTTGGGGCAGAATATATGCGACAGTAATTTCATTGTACTACCTACAAGTGAAAATATAAAATTCATTATTTTAATCAATAAGGAAACTTCTTAAAAGAATTTTGGGATTCTACTTAATTTTCCGAAGACTTAGTGATATGTTAGAAACAAAATGATAATTTTCAATTTTGATCACCCACTGTATATAAAGTGATTTATAGAATTACAACGAGAGTTTTTCCGAACCTGTATATATTAATCTGAACAGGGCTAGACCGAACTAACAACAATGTAAATTTTAAAATGATTATTCACTTTTAATTAAGGTCGTAAATCTAACCCAAAACAAGGATGTTTGTTTTGTTCACACTATAATTATAGGGTACATTATTCCAGAAATGAAACTTTGACTTTAATTATGGGTCAGAATAAGCTGCTTATCTTTCAGCTTATAAAAGATGTAAATTGCATGGCATATAACCGACAAAAGAATAGCCAGTATATTAAAAATACCTCAACATAATTTTAATGCAAATTAATTTGTTTTTTGGCGTAACAAAAGGCCAGACAATTTGAACGTGTATTTTGTCCAATAATTTGAAATAACCAATGGTATAACAATTAAATAACAATAATATATGAAAATAAGTGTGTAAGTCTGGACAGTTGGTTACATTTTTACCAAAACGTCCTGAACAAATGTTTATTTTATTGAAAGTTTCTCCACCTTTCTTGTTAGTATGCAAATGAACTCTTTTATTGGCTAGAACGATAACTTAATAGCGATTAACGCTATATTTTTGATCCAAATACATATTGTTCGGGACGTATCTATAAGAATTGCTCTCGGCCATACCTAAGGAATCGTTCGTAGGCCAGTTTCGGAAGAAGCATTTTTATAATAAAGTTTGTCTGATAAAAAACCTGGAAACTGTTCACAAACTTGTAGGTCCACCGATAAGGTTCGTAATTAAATACCAAAAATAATAGGATCAAAATTCCATAGAATTTTATGAATGAAGGGGCAATACGATTATAGTATTTTTCAAAAAATTCGCTTACTGGATTTTACAAAAAAATCCATCTATGGAAGGATGGAGAAGAGTTAAGTCCCCATCCTTCATAGTCGATTTTTGCGAGCATGGTCTTGTTGAAAACTATTTTCCCACTAATGATAGCGATATAATTTTGAAGCAACTTAAAAAACATGCACGCTAGTTGACGTTATCTAATTTTCTCGCAAATGAAGTTCTCTATCAACAATGATAAATTAAAGTGTAGATAATTATGGAGGAATTTAATAATTCCGGAATCTTTCAATTAACTTTTTCTGTTACTGCTACTGGTAAACGGCTATAAGCCGTAAGGGTTTCAACGGAAGATGAGTAAATTTGATTGTAGTCTCAATTTCTGCTATCGAAATACACTGAATAACATTTCGTGTTCTCTTAATCTTATCGTCTCAGGTATTAACCCTAGTTGCAAAAGAATTCGGTCTCCAGAAAGAGTTAAGTATGCATAAAAAATATTCAAATTGCCTGGAGAAATGTTCCAAACAACCATCGTGCTGGAACAACATGAACCTATGAGTATGTAGAGGTACATCCGCTAGAAAAAAAGGTATTTAATTCTTTGAAAAGTTTGAATACAGTTCACCTTTTATTTTATGAATAAGACAGTGATTATAATTAAGACAGTGATTATTTGGATGTTTAAATTACCATACCAAACTTATACCATCGACTCTGACGTTCAATCCCACCAATCCACCGTAGACTGTTATTTGACGGTTCGCCGTACCTACCGTCGCTTCTAAATGTATTTTTTTCCGACTACAAAATACGTAAGAGCAATTGAGCATCGATAGATACCGAATCTAGCAGTCGTTTTCAATAATCCATCCATAACTAGGAGGAAAATCTGATAAATATCAATTCAATATCGAGCGAGTAACAAGATACTAAACTTGATGGAGACGTTTTGTTGGATACTGAAATTTGAAGTTTGACCTGTGCAATAAAGTCAGTTTATTACCAAAAATACTCTGTATATTTTTTCAATTCTTCTGTCATGAAAAAGTTGATTTAAACAAACCACTCATGAAGCAACAGATATTCAAAATTGACTACTTCGCAAGTCTTTGCCACTGAGGACACAAATATACTGCGTATTTCATAATTGACATGAATTATATCAATGATTCCCATGGAAACTGATGAGTTGCTATTCGACGGTGTAAGACGAAGACCCATTATCAACATAAATATTCTATACGAAATTACTTGTTTGTAAATTAAAAGTTAGTCAGTTACTAAATTTCACATTGTTCTATCGTATTTGTAAAAGTATCATTTTTGTAAAATAAACATTGCTACCCTGTAAGTTAAGAACCGTAAAAATTACAGTATTATGATTTGAACTCAATTATTTTAGAAATAAATAAATTACAAATTCAAGCCGTAAAAATCAGGGCCGTTGCTGATCAAAACATCCAATACGCTAATAATCTCTCAAATTATTGTAAATTGCTTGATTTTACAGAAACCAAAATTAACAATAAGCTAGTAGAAATATTACACCATCCTTCAAGAATAAAAAGAGACTTTATAAACGGCATAGGATCAATTTTCAAATCTATCACTGAAAATTTAGATTCTAACGATGGAGAAAGATTTGAAACTCTCATCAAAGAATTACAAAATAATTTAGCTAGTTGTATAAGAAATAAAAATTCATTATCAGTCTCACTCATTGATAAATTTAATAGGACTATTGAACAGATAACCAATAACGAACAAATTTTGGAAACAAAAATTAAATTTATCCATAATTTAATCAACAGACAAGCAGATTACGAATATTATGCACATATTAAGATGGCTTATTCATAGATCTGTATGAATTGATTAATTCGGTTTTGAACGATATCGAAAATTCGATTACATTTGCTAAACTTCAAGTGATGCATCCAAGCATAATTAAATGGAATTCTTTTAACGTGTCACACAGAAAGAGTGAATCATTTTTTCACATCAAATATATTTTGTACATTAAACTCCTAACATAAATGCTGTTTAAATCTTTCTGTAGTAGCAAGGTTTTGATCTTTTATTTATTTTTATTATTTACACGATTCCAGAATTGATTAACGTATTATCTCTAGTGGACATCCTCCTATTTTTACATCTGCTACTCTAGTGGTGAGAAGCTCTTACATCTACCTGGATGTTGTAGGTACTATTTACACCTCTGTTATTGAGCGCACTTTGACAGCTTCATGTGGAGTATTGTCAAAAGCTCATTCTATATCTAAAAAGGTACATACAATTGTTTCTCTGTTATTTAACTCATCTCGGATATCTTCGGTCAACTGAACCAGTAGGGGAAGTGTGCCTGATATGGCATAATTTTATTTTGGGTACTATAATTTTTTAATTTATGACCAAAAACATATTTTTACGTTGGAAATATATAAAAATGGAATAAATAAAGTAAGTTTTCACAAAACCTAAACGGTTTTTCTATTAACAAATGAAAAAGTATATTTTGAAAAAGACGCATGGTATGCCATCTCATGAAATTAACTATTGATGAGATGGCATAGTAATAAAAAATATATAAAACTAGATACAAATTTCACATTTGAACATTTTTGTCTTTCTGTCTACTCCAACACATTCTGCATGGGCCCATTTTTTCAGATGTGAGACTGGAACCATAATTCTCTTGATAGAGACCAGAAGAAAAGTTCATTGCAACAAATACAAGGCGAGTCCTCCTCATCTAGGTCATCTCCCACGTCAAAACCCTCGGCTTGCTCATCTTCATTCTCATCCTCCATAACATATTTCTTAGGCCGGTATTAGACTGTAAAAGTTCTTTGACAAAGACCTTTTGTAAAAGATTTCACAATATATCTTTTATCTTATTTGTTTTTCAAAACTTTGCGGACTATATTACACTATGTAAAAGATTTATGACAAAAAGGTATTGCAGTGTGTTAAAAAAGGTTAGGTTAATTGAACATAAATGGACGAACAAGAAGTAGCGGCCTGTGCGGCGTCATTTACAGCCATTCTGACTGTGTGCTTAATAAAAATGAAAAAGAAGAAAAGAAAAACTCGGCGATTGTGGGTAAGACCATGGGTTGCAAGGCGAGAATTGAGAGGAGTTCACCAGAATCTACTTCGAGAACTTCAGTCGGAGGATATCAAGGCGTATAACAATTATTTACGAATGGATGAAGATACTTTCAAGTTCGTTGTTTCAAAAATATTTCCACTTATTTGCAAACAAAACACACATTTAAAAAATCCCATTAGTGTTGAAGAACGTCTAATGGTTACTCTTAGATTTTTAGCAACAGGAGAAAGTTATGCAAGCCTGCAATATAGTAGCCGTATACCGCAATGCACTCTGTCAGGAATAATACCAGAAACATGTGAAGCTATTTACAGGGCACTGAAGGGAGAATACCTAAAGGTAAACATTCATGTCCAAAAAATGGTGTTTATTATTTATTTATGAACATTATCGTTATAATCAGAGCTTGTTATATTTGCCAGAAATAACGCATTATGAACTAAATCGGTTACGTTGTTGTCATATGGCTGGTAACTTGTGCTGTTGGTACTGCTATTATTTGACAACGGCCTTGATTGCTGAGTTTCAAGCCATTCGTTTCTTGATGAATCTTGAAATGATGCAGGGCTAGGTGGCATAGTCGGTTGGTCAATCTGGTCCCAAGTTTTCATCAATACTTTTTGTATTTTTCTTTTCGCCTGTCGTACGATATAATCGTTACTGGCATCTTTGATTCCTCGCAACTCAGTAACGATAAACTGACCAAACGAATCAAGCGCATCAAGTTCTTTTACTGCCGGTTTATCTTTAACAATGTTGGACAATTCTGTCATGGCATTTGAAGCCTTAACAATTAATGCATCGTACGTATCAGACGATTTTTTCTTCTTATTTTTGGGTCCGGAAACCGTTGTGTCATCTTGTGCCGTAAAGGTCGCTGTCATTAGTGACTTCTCTGGTAAGGAATCACTGTTAGCAGTGTGTGATGGCTGAAACAAATGAAAATTACTATTTTAGATTGTATCCAAATATACTTTTTGTAGGTTCCTTCAACAGAAAACGAGTGGGAAGTTATTGCAAGAGAGTTTGAAGACAAATGGAATGTTTTTAACACCATTGGAGCCATGGACGGCAAAGATATCCGCATAACGTGTCCAGAAATGGGAGGATCCCATTTTTTCAATTACAAATCGTACCACAGTATTGTCTTGTTTGCGCTAGCAGGTCCCGACTACAAATTTTTGTACGTAGATGTTGGAACCAATGGTCGTATTGGTGATAGTGGAGTGTATGCCAAAAGCAAACTGAGAAGATGTCTCATAGATAGAGCACAACTAAATATACCAGATGGTAGGAGACTTCCAGGTACAAATATTGTTGCACCTTACGTGGTACTTGCTGACGATGCTTTCCCACTAAGTTACAATATCATGAAACCATATCCATTGAAAAATATAACAAAAGAAGAAAAAAATTTTAACTACAGGTTAAGTCGAGGACGAAGAATGGTTGAAAGTAGTTTTGGAATTTTGGCTAGTCGCTTCAGGGTTTTTTTAACTACGATACATTTATCTCCAGAAAAGGTAACATTGATAACACTTGCTGCTTGCACACTTCACAACTTGTTAACAGAAAAAAGAAAACATTTGTATACACGTCAAGAAATAATTTGTAGAACTGAAAGTGGTCAACAGTTTCTTGATATTCATACTGAACAGGAACTTCCTGAAATGGAACCTCTGTTTAGACAACTTGAGATTGGTGGAAACCGTCATGGACGCGAAATAAGAGACAATTTTAAAGATTTTTATAATGGCCCTGGAACAGTGCCATGACAAGATAAATATGCCTAAACTTACCTCATCCTCAATTACTCCAGCACCATCTATGTCACCAACAGTTTCAGTTGGCTCTGGACGTGGGGCAGGATCCAAATTGGATGTAGATTCATCTGCATCAGTCGCTTTGTCCAAAAATTTTAATAGAGGAAACCAATAGACCGTAGGCGTATAAATCTCATCTCCCTCAGCACCACTTTTTATGCTTCTTGTCACCTATGAATATAAAAAATATTGTAACAACCGATACATAATAAATAACTAAATAATTAATTTACCTTCAATTTTTCCGCCAAGTACTGACTTCTTAAACCGTTTAACTTCTTTTTAACGTCATTAACTGTACAATCTTCACTAATTGTTTTTATCGACTCCGCTATTCTCTGGTAAGCCTCCAATCTTTTATTTCTGTTTTTATAGTCAGCATGAACACTGTTATATAAAAATTCGTTTGCTTCATATTCACTGATTAACAATTTAGTAGCACGAACGTTCCACGAAAACTTATTTTCCGCCATGTTGTTTACTTTAACCTGCTTTTTAACGCCAATTCTTTTATCAAATGTAGTCACCTGCTGCTATGTTTTACAACAGATCTTTCATCCAAGAAACAGTTTATAAAATATAGCATATTACACCATAAATGTTTTCATCATATTTCTTTTATAAAAGTTCTTTGTCGAAGAACTTTTACAGTCTAATACCGGCCTTATTCATAGTTCTCTCCGACTTTCTTATCATCCCTTCTTTTTTTTGTGCATCCTCGTCCTGCTCAATCTCTCTACCAATTTTCTTCTTAACAGTTCTCGCCGCCTTTCTTAACATCCCTTATTTCTTTGGTGCTTCCTCATTTTTCAATTTCAGGGGTTGTTGTTAGATTACCATATGACCCTTTTCTTCTTTTTCGTCGCACTATCTCTGCGACTTTTGGCATTGGTGAAATTTTCTCAATTGATAGGTCAAGATTTGTTCCTGAAAATATGTTTTGTGAACATGATGAAGGATCTGGCAAAACTAAAGTTTCATTGGTCTTTTCGTTAGAGACCTTGGTACATTGGAAACTTGGCACCGAGTTTTTCATGACGTTGACTTTATTTAACTGACCATCTTGCATTTGATTTTTGTCCCGATTGTCATCCTCTTCAGCGTTAATCACTTCTGCGGCAGCAAACATCCAATCGGGGAAGATTTTGTTGTTGAATGGTGCTATGCCAGTCGCTGAAAATCCGCTTAGAGCGTTGGGAATGGTTGCTGCCTTGATATATGCTGCGTTGAATAAAGAAGCTACTTGGAAATGAGTTACTACACGCCCTAGGTTATTTTTAAGCCAATTAGTTAGTTCTTGATTGTAGTGAGCATTGAGAGGACCAAAAAAGCTAACATCCAACGGTTGTACCCTATGGGTACAATGTGGGGGAAAACAAAAAAGAATTATGCCATTTTCATTAGCATATACATGTGCATCCAATAACAGCTAGACTTTATTTTGCTTTGATGGTTTGGCATATTTCGCAAAATGCTTCAACCATTTAGGAAATATGTCACTATTCATGTACCCAACTTCTTGGGTAAATGCCACAGATCCAACAGGTGCTCCATCCATTAATTCAGCTTTCATGTTTTCTCTTGGAAAGAGCAGGAGAGAGATATGTCCCTAAAAAAATACATAACGATTTTTTATAGGTACCTAGGTACTTTAAAATCATAAACTTACCTGCTGCGTTCATACAACAAACGGTCGTTAGTCGCTGACCTCGTTCAGCACTACTTAAAACGCCTACTTGTTTTCTGCCTTTGGTGGCCAAAACTTTTGTATTTTTCGAAGGAACGGTGTTAATACCCGATTCATCCATATTACAAATATGATTCGACAGGAATTTATGTTGATCCAATACTCCAGAAAGCATTTGAAAGTATTTGCCAATTTGAACTTTGTTAAAAGCTCAGGTGATCGTAAGGATACCGTAGGATTACGGTGCCTTAAACCATTCAGCCAGGTCCACCCAGCCATTTTAGTTTCAGTAGAAAGTCGATGAGGGATTTATTTTGCTGCCGCAATTTGAAATGCCAGTTTTCGGACGTCATCCGTTGTTAGCCCAAAAAACATGGATTCCATTTTTTTGATATGTTGGACCAGTTCATTTTCTAGATTTTCATTGAATGTGCTTTTGTGACCTCCTATGTAACCTTTTTTCCAGCCTTCCGTCTTAGTTGCCCTACGTCTAAAAGTCCCAAAAGGGACAATAAACGCTTTTGACGCTAAAAGCCACCCTTCAGAGGTAAGATGGCTTCCTGCATATTATTTTTATACCATGACTCTATTTGACTTTATTTTGTAGCGACCCATGTCTGAAAAAACATTGTTTCCAATTAATAATTGAGTTGTTGAGATGGCATACCATGCCATCTTATAATAATTGTTGTATGCCATCTCATAAAATTAACCGTTATTTTTGAATAATACAATTTTTACTAAAACATATTTTAAACTAGGTATTTGATAACTTAGATATAATATTCAATAAATTATCTACCTGAAAGTTACAACAACATACCTTCAAGTCCCTTCCGTTACCTACCAAACTATCTGCGTACGACATATTTTGGGTAAACAAAAATGTGACAAACGTACTGTTCGACCACTCAAAGACAACTGACCTGCTTCCGATTAACGCAATAGTTTGTATGAGCCGGTGGCTTTAAGGGGGCGCAACAAAAGGCACGTAATTCAAAATGTATGTACATTAAATAGCGACTATGCCAACTCAGCAAGTATGCCATCTCGGGCACAATTCCCCTACAGTCTCTGTAAATTTGCTTGTTCGGTAAGCATGTTGTCATAGATAGAGGGGATTTCTGTATAAGATTTCCGTTCTGATATAAGTATTGTTTTGCGTTTTCCTCTTATGATGGAAAAGCAGTATTGCGGAATGTCGTTTTCCCTTATATTGTACTGAGCTCTGAAGGACCAATCGCCTTGAATGTTTCATTAAATGATAACCGATGATTACATGCACCTTTACTATATATCTGTATAGTTTTACATTTTGTTCATATTGCGTCACAAATAAGAATATCACAACCGCTTATTATATAATACAATTGATATCTTTTACTTTTCTATGATTAATTCATGACAAGATGTGTGTTATGTCTCTTTATGCTTTTTTTTGTAACTTGACTAACAACGGTTTCTTTTATGATGATGAAAAATTGAATAAATGTTGTTATGGATATTTTTATGTGTGGTTTTAAGTGGGTGATAATAAGGAACGCTGTGAGAATGTAACCAATGGGAAAAAATAGAGATTTAAATGAAACTGTCATATGACAGCTGATACTCAGCCGACGCATGTAGTTTTGTGGAGAAAAGAAATTGTTATACAATTATCTGTGGTTTTTTATATGAAATGAAGTTTGAATGGTGTTATACAGGAAAAGTTGAAAATGAAAAGTCACAGGAGAATTTTGTAATTAAATCAAATTCGAACAAGTATCAATCGCTTCCTCAATTGTTTTAGGCATAAAGGATGTGAGGCTGATTGGCCTAAAGGATTTTGGGTATCCCTCTTTCCTGCTTCAGGAATAAAGACGACTCTTTTCCTTATCCATGATTCTGCTAGCAGCAAGTAAAGTGACGATAATTGCTAGTAAAATCACGATAACGTAAATAAAGAAGTCCTTTTGGCATACTTACCGAAAAAATAGCAAAAACTGGCATTGTTCAACATTATGGTGCCTATATTCAATGCTGACTATAAAAGCACATGTAAACATTAATAATGATCACATCAAACTGTCAGTCTTAAAAAAATGTACGTCTCGCGACCAAAAATTTGTGATCTCCCAAACTTCCAGGACTCGACTACGGCTCATCCTGGAATTTCCTTACCTCGACCTGCAAAACACTGTTTTTCGGTCTTGTGATGTAAATTACTATTTCACAATTTTATATATTATTCTTTTGATTGTTACTATAGTGGATAGAAACAAGCTTGGGGAATATTATCGAAGGCGCGGATACAATGATTGTATCATTCTACATACTGGTTATGAAGAACAAGAGACCCTTTAAAAAAGGTTGTTTAGAGCCACCTGGATATTTCCTATGCAATGGCATATTGACTGAATTTCAAGAAAAGAATTAAAACTCAATTTCACTCACCCCTATTTAATATGGATATTCCACAATCCCAACAATAACCTATATTACAATCCCGTTATCATAAACAGCTCAGTATAACAGTATATCCAATTAAACGTATATAAACATAAAAAAATGAATACAACACTATGTAGGATGTATTTATATTACACGATTGAGAAATTTTCAGTGCGTATGAAGTTCTTGTAGACGCAGTTTTTAGAAAAGGTTTCTACGACAACTATAAGCGTAATTAGTTCCACATCATTGTAGACAAAAGCAGTAAAACGAGGTAGTTATATCAAAAAACATAGTCTTCGTTCTTTCGTCATCTTAATGTTTATTAGCTTTTTATACAATAAGTACAGTCCACAAAAAATAATTACTAAAACACGTTACCGCATAACTCTACCGTAATTAGTACATTTAATTGTAAATTGTAACAGGACTAAGTGTTGAACTTAAATAATGGCATACATTACTTCTACTTGTGTGTTCCTTTATTGGAGTATGGTCAACTGACGAGTTTTATTCGGTTTTATTATTGTGGGTCTTTTAATTGATTACGACGTGTATACGTACTACTGATGAAAATTACTTTTGGAAAAGGTACCTAATAGGAAGAGAATTGTACGAGGAAAAACATAACATTATAATAGTGTTTTAAATGAAATTCAATGTTTCTAGCTAATTCCACAATATAATGAAAAAATTAACAATTGTTTCGATAACTGAATATCATCGTCAGAATGGCAGAAGTTGTGTGTGTGTGTGTGTGTGTGTGTGAAATTTTGGCCGTAGAAAACTTAGTTCTTAGCCACAAAAATTATTTGATTTTAATGTTCAACTTTATATTGAAATTTGTGCACTTTTAAATAGCTCAACTAAGGCGTCTAAAATAGGTTTTTCGTTTAAACTTAATAGGTGAGTTAAATTTGTCGGTAAAGAAATATTGTGATTAATGAGAAAATTTAGAAATATATTCATTTGATATTGGTGATTTCTACAGGAAAAAATTAAATGGTTAAGATCAGCTATTGAACTATTGTCGCATGAACATTTAGAAGAGCCTATAATTCCTATTTTAGCAAGGTGCGCAGGAAAGATACCATGATTCAGTTTCATTCTAGTTACTATCGTAGTGTAGTATTTATTTGTATTGTATTCTTGAATATGTGGTATTGTTGTGGGTATTTCTGGATGTATAAGTGTGTATGGGTTTTTAGACTCTTACGTATTCCTGCCACACACTATTCCAACTGTGAGTGATTTGTCTTCTAAATGACGGCAATAGGTCAAGTGTGTTATAAAAATCAAAAAACTTGTTTTCCAAAACTGCCTTTTTGGCAAGGCTATCTACAATTTCATTCCCTTTAATGCCAGCATGTCCTTTTACCCAGATGAACGTTATTTTAGTATCAGAATTACTTAATAGGTATAGATAGTTTTTAATATTCCATAAAAGGGAATTTTTTACCTGATTATATAATTTTTTAGTTCCTATAGTTTCCAGTGCTGCTTTTGAATCGGTTATTATAAGACTATTGCCAATTTTGTTCTCAAATATATAAGTGAGGGATTGCCATATTGCATACATCTCCGCTGTGTAAATTGAACATGTATCATGTAAACGCATTTTAACAGGAAAACATTTATTCGAATGATAAAAGGCACATCCAGTTCCATTATTGGTTTTTGAGCCATCCGTGTAAATAGTTGAATAATTTGTATAGTTTGAAAGAATGGATATCATAATGTTTTTGTTAACTATGTCTGATAGTGAATATAAGGGGAATATGATGTTAGGTTCAAACATACATGAGTCATAGCTGAATCTAAACATTGGATATTTGTCGATAGTATGAATTAACTCATGAAATTTATTAGTAAAAATAAAAGCATCGACCAAAGGTGGATTATTTTTAATCTTCCAATATTTGTGTTTTTAAATGAAACTCAAGGTCTCTAGTTAATTCCACAATATAATACAAGTTATTGAAAATTCTAAAAAATTGACAATTGTTTCGATAAATCAATATCATCGTCAGAATGACAGAAGTTACATTTCATTTTATTCCTACCTGATGTTTAGTAGTTATATTTTTGGCTAGACCAAGAAGTAACCTAACTTGTGATTGGCTTAATATATGTTTATAGAAAAAAGAAGAAGATGTGATATTACAAATATTGAAGCTTAGATATTATTAGCCCTATGGTGATATCCTGGATATCATTTTTCCAATTAAGATCAGTATAACTGTGCTATGATATAGAAAACCAGGAAAACTATATCTGCTGATCTTTACAATTATCACTAAAGAAGACAGTTTATTAGTGGAGAATTCCCTAGATTTAACTGTTCATTGACAACTTCATATTGTGGGTTTCTTAAATGTCTTCTAATTTCCAGTTCTTCAAGGAAATCCAGTTCTTGTTTCTTTTCACAAATATACAGCACTTCTAGTTCTGTGTTAGGTGTCAATGAATGATTGGTGTCAAGTAGATGTTTTGCGTAGTGAGATTTATCTGGTTGTTTTAATCTGTAAGCTCGTAAGTGCTCACTGTATCGTATTTCAAAATTCCTAAGGGTCTGACCCAAATAGACAGCATTACATTCTGGACATTTGAGTTTATATATACCTGACTTCTTTAATAGTGGTATTTTTGTTTTTACATTTAACAATTTTGTACTAACGTTACTTTCTGTTTTAAAAGAAATTGTTGCATTCGTTGCTGAAGATATTATCTTTGAAATATAATTAGAAATATTTCCTGCATATGTGATGGTTTTATAAGTTTTAATTTCATCAGCTTGTTTAGGATATATTAGTTGTAATGCCACTTTTTTCTCTTTTTTACTAATTAGTTTATTTATCATATCTAATGGATAACCGTTAGATGTTGCTATTTGTCTAATTGTATTAATCTCTCTATCAAAATTACATTTGTTCATAGGAACTGAAAAAGCTCTATGTATCATTGAATTATATGCTGCTAGTCTGTGTGAGACAGGGTGGTTAGAATTGAATGGAATTGTCACATCAGTCTGTGTTGGTTTTCGGTAAATTGAATAATCAAGTACATCATTAACTCTTTGAATTTTTAAATCAAGAAAATTGATTGAGCTATTTTCTTCAATTTCTAATGTAAATTTAATTTTCGGGTGTAAATTATTGATGTGGTTGAAAAACACATCTAATTGTCGCTCACTACCCATAAAACAAGCTAACCACCCTGTCTCACACAGACTAGCAGCATATAATTCAATGATACATAGAGCTTTTTCAGTTTCTATGAACAAATGTAATTTTGATAGAGAGATTAATACAATTAGACAAATAGCAACATCTAACGGTTATCCATTAGATATGATAAATAAACCAATTAGTAAAAAAGAGAAAAAAGTGGCATTACAACTAATATATCCTAAACAAGCTGATGAAATTAAAAATTATAAAACCATCACATATGCAGGAAATATTTCTAATAATATTTCAAAGATAATATCTTCAGCAACGAATGCAACAATTTCTTTTAAAACAGAAAGTAACGTTAGTACAAAATTGTTAAATGTAAAAACAAAAATACCACTATTAAAGAAGTCAGGTATATATAAACTCAAATGTCCAGAATGTAATGCTGTCTATTTGGGTCAGACCCTTAGGAATTTTGAAATACGATACAGTGAGCACTTACGAGCTTACAGATTAAAACAACCAGATAAATCTCACTACGCAAAACATCTACTTGACACCAATCATTCATTGACACCTAACACAGAACTAGAAGTGCTGCATATTTGTGAAAAGAAACAAGAACTGGATTTCCTTGAAGAACTGGAAATTAGAAGACATTTAAGAAACCCACAATATGAAGTTGTCAATGAACAGTTAAATCTAGGGAATTCTCCACTAATAAACTGTCTTCTTAACTGATAATTGTAAAGATCAGCAGATATAGTTTTCCTGGTTTTCTATATCATTGCACAGTTATACTGATTTTAATTGGAAAAATGATATCCAGGATATCACCATAGGGCTAATAATATCTAAGCTTCAATATTTGTAATATCAGATCTTCTTCTTTTTTCTATAAACATATATTAAGCCAATCACAAGTTAGGTTACTTCTTGGTCTAGCCAAAAATATAACTACTAAACATCAGGTAGGCATAAAATGAAATGTAACTTCTGTCATTCTGACGATGATATTGATTTATCGAAACAATTGTCAATTTTTTAGAATTTTCAATAACTTGTATTATATTGTGGAATTAACTAGAGACCTTGAGTTTCATTTAAAAACACTAATATGAGCATATTCCACGAAGTAAGGGTCGAGACAGCCAATTTCTTCCAATATTTGTTTGTTAAACATTGTGTTGTGAGATAAGCAAGATTATTGAGGTTATTGCAGCAATCTTTTTCTCTAATTTTGATTAAATATTTATTTGCCAGATATTCGCGTCTAATTGCTAATGGAAGTTCAAGAGATTCAACTAAGATTGCATCAGATGGGGATGATCTCATTGCTCCTATACATATACGTAGAGCTTTAAATTGAATGTGATCTACAATTTGTAGATTTGTTTTGCTAGCAGAACCGTACAAAGTCGATCCATAATCCAGAATTGAGCGGATGTATGCTCTATAAAACATTAATTAAATGGCCACACCAACACCAAACTTTAACCTAGAAACACATCTTAACATGTTTATCCCTTTTTCACATCTACATTTTATATACTCAATATGTTTCGTCCACAACAACTTACTATCCAGAAATATGCCTAGGTATTTATAATTATTCACCACTGGAATTGTAAGTTCAGAGAGAAGCACTGTTGCGGGTGGCTCATATCGATGTCTCGTGAAAAATAGGACAGAGCATTTTTCAGGCGATATGTTAAAACCTAAGTCATATAAGGATCGTCTAATAGTATTCATCATGTTCTCGAGAACACACAAGCACTCTAAGATTTTTCCTCAACACACCTCTCTAACTGGCGTAACCCTATAACACAAGACCTCTCATTACCGACGACAACTGGTAGCAGCGGAGGCCGAAGCGAACCCTCTCGGATATTTCTTCCAGGAGCCGTCGACTCCGGTGTCCCACGAAATCGTGGGTGGTGACAGCCAGCTACGCTGCCTTTTCGGTCCATTAGGGACATTTCGACTACAGAGTCATATCCTAGGTTATTACAGTGGTGACAGCGTTTTTTTTCTAGGATTATGGCGAAGAATTTTTCTTGGTTATTACAGAATGTTTCGAGATTATTACACTTCTTTGGATACGTGGAAGACAAACGGTATATTCAACCCTCTCAATTTTTCATATATTCAAAGAGATGACGGATCTGATGAAATATAAAATATCCCATCCATTAAATTTGAAAACATAAAAATATACAACTGTTATTTAAATGTAATGATATTTCAATTAACTGTAATATTTTTCATTCTAAAATTCACTCTTCCGTTTAATAATACTAAACCTAGCGACAGAAACTTCCTTTCATTTCATTAAATACTGTCATTAATCAAAAAGGGTCAGATTATTAAACGCAAGGCAACATTCGAAAGTCATTACTATTTTTTTCAAGTGTTGGAACGTTTACTTGGTCTAGAAAATAGGGATTTCTGTTTTTAATTCAGTAGCGTATCTAATTTTATTAGAAGAGCAATTAAAAATATGGGATGAAGTACGAGCGAGAGCGAAGTGGAAATTATATTCGAATTTATTTATTCAGTTATCTATTTATTTTGGATATGAACAGAGCAAACCCATAGTAGTAACTTCCACATTGGATATTTCATTAAATGTGTTTGTTATTGCATTGAATAATTGAGGAAGTAATTAGTACAAGCTTGTCCTGTGACAAAGGCGTAATTATTTCTAGTAGTGTGGCGAGAAACACGCAGTTTTAAGGAGTTAGTAAATTCAATGCATTTTATTTTATTATTCAGAATATTGCATACAAACAAACATCCGCAATTTGGCTAGTACGCTCAAGTGGAATTATTTTTATAATAGAGCGAACGTGGGAAACGAAAAAAGTGTATACTTGCACACTAACATCACCCGTCAATACTAAACTGTACCTGGTATATCCAAAAGTAGTGATCAGCGGATTGTCAAAATGCATAAATTTCATCCGTATAAGATGATAATGGTTCAAGAATTGAACGAATATGATCCGGATCGACGTTTACAGTTTTGCGAAAATTTCACTAAGCAACATTCTTTTTCTCCAATGAAAGTACGTTTACGTTGAATGGTGAGTCAGTAGACATAATTGTCGTTATTGAAATGATACCAACCCACACAGTACATTCGTTAAAATGACATTGTTTTTTTACCTACTGTTGATTTTTTTCACAATAATCTAAGCAGTTTTCTCAAAAAGAGTCGTTAAAAATAAAAATGCAGAACGGGATTATATAAATAGGGTATAGTTGCCCAAAACGGGGACCCTATCACATTTTATCGCACAAAAGGAAGTTTTCATTAAATAAAATATTTTTTAAACGTCCGTTATAATATTCACGTTTCTTTTCATTCATTTGCATTCTGTAACGAAGTTACTTTTATTTGTTCCGATATTATGTGATTTATTTAATTTTTTTGTATTTAAAACCTACTACTTCCTCCTTACTAAACAAATCAATTTAATTACAAGTTCCTTATGTATAATATTTGGGCCGTCCGGTATATATGTATTTTCATTTCGTTCGATTAAAACATTCAGACCGTCCGGTATACCTATAGAAATTTTGGTTCAAAGTAATTTAATGTTTGAGTTTTTTGCTAGACTTCTTTTTAAAGCGATTAGTGAAAAGATAAATACCGAGACCGCAATGGAAAAAGGGCTGGTTCAATTCTAGTATTGACTTTCTCTTGTCCGCTCTCGTATAAATAGTAGAAGTGCCCGTCGAAAAATAGAAAAATTGTTAAGTGCTTAAAAAGGTAAAATTTTATATATCTTTCCTCCGCCTGTATATTTCCGAAATAAATTTATTTTAGTGTAAAATTATAATTGATAGTTGAATTCAATATAATCCGTATAAAAGAGTAAATTGTTAGGACTCCCGTAGTTGTACAGTATTCAGTGGTTTATTCACAATATATTTCAATCTTGTATAGTTTGCCATAAAGATTAAATCGTAAACTATACGCTATTTCCCGTTGTTAGTTATTCTAAAATTTAGTTTTGACTTAATTCGTCCGAAGATATTTTCAGGTTTTTATTCAGAAACAAGTTTTTTTTGTAAGCTTTCTTTATTCGATTTTTTTTGTATTTGTCTCTTTTATTTTATTATTAGAATATTGTACTTGGGTTCCGAGGATCATATTTGGTTACTGGGTGATTCGAAAGCATTGCTCAGGAATTAAATAGATTCCGATAGAAATTTTAACATCTCGCCGACCCTCTTGGGTTTTGATAAAATTTCTTTCCGTTTCTGCCGTCCAGCGTTTGTTATTAGAATATTGTATCTGGGTTCCGAGAATTATATTTGGTTACTGGGTGATTCGAAAGTATTGCTCAGGAATTAAATAGATTCCGATAGAAATTTTAACATCTCGCCGACCATCTCGGGTCTTGATAAAATTTCTTTCCGTTTCTGCCGTCCAGCGTTTGTTATTAGAATATTGTATTTGGGTTCCGAGAATCATATTTGGTTACTGGGTGATTCGAAAGTACTGCTCAGGAATTAAATAGATTCTTACAGAAATTTTAACATCTCGCCGACCATCTCGGGTCTTGATAAAATTTCTTTCCGTTTCTGCCGTCCAGCGTTTGTTATTAGAATATTGTATCTGGGTTCCGAGAATCATATTTGGATACTGGGTGATTCGAAAGTATTGCTCAGGAATTAGATAGATTCCGATAGAAATTTTGACATCTCGCCCACCCTCTCGGGTTTTGCTAAAATTTCTTTCTGTAGCTGCCGTCCAGCTTTTGTTATTAGAGTATTATATTTAGTTTCTGAGAAATTATCTTTGATTACTGGGTGATTCGAAGGTATTGCTCAGAAATTAAGTAAATTCTGGTAGAGATTTCAGCTCCTCGCCGACCTTCTCGGGTTTTGGTGAAATCTCATCGTCCTTCCGTTGTTTTCAGTTGGTTTAGTTTTGTTTTCTCTTTCCAAATTTCGTCAAGCCGCCGATTAACCCCGTATGCCCTATTTGGTGTGATATTAAATACGATAGTCCGATTATAAACCACTGAGTCCGTACAAAATTAACTATTTTTCCGATTTGCATTGTACTAGAACCATTTGATATTATTTCTCGTTTATATTTTATATGGTGTATATTACTTGTTTAAAAAGGTGATCGCCCGCCTCTTAAGTTCTTTGTGCCTTTGGGTGAAAGGTCTTATTTATTGTGTTGTGTGATCGGAATTCACTTAGTGTCTTATAGAATAAATACCTTTGTTAAATTATGTGAGTTTCATTCACAACTGATTAAGAGGTCGTCGTTACCGTTTGTTTCATTTAGCGCAAGATTGGCAGTAGTCATTATCGTATTAGCAGTTCATTTTAAGATAAGTCCTGCTAACCGTTGAACGATTATACTCTGTAAAGTAAGTCTATCTCTATCTAGTCTCGACCGCGAATTACAGTCCGACCCCTGGAATTTTCCGTACCTCCATCTGCTGCTATCCGGAACCCTCGAAAGGTTTTAGAGTCGAGGGGCCGTGGAGTAAACCACGTAAAATAATCTGGCGCCCGAGCGTCCGCCGTTTTGGGGTGTCAATTGTGACGCGTCCGGTTACTTAGTCGTCGACCCAAGTAAAGGAGCTGAGGGGAAGCGGCGAAGAGGCGACAACCATTCGAAACGTTTGATCGAAGAAAACGCGCAGCGCGTCACAATTCATAAAGAATGTAATTTCGGAATCGGTCAAAAAGCGTGAAAAAAAGTACCGCAGCGGATCATTTTTTTTCACGCTTTTGCGTTAAAGAAAGTGCATCTTTTCCCTGAGAAATCGATAGTATTTGAATAAATATAATCCTTTTATGGAGTGGCGTACTTAAAAAGGCATAAACAGCTTCACAGAAAGGGTATTACTAGCTTACTTTGAAACTAAATCCAAACTGTGGAAGTCTTCAACACTTTGGTCGACATATTCAAAACTGAAAGGCACCATAATGGTAAATAACGACGAAGACATCAGTAAATACTCGAAACTCATTGCATATTTGAAAAATAAATCAGTTGACTATAGACCCAAAAATCTAAAACATTTGCCTGTGAAGCAAATAATAAGTTTCTGTTACAAGCTCCAGACGATCACTATCTCATGCATAAGGTATGACAGCAAAAATTTTTAATGTAAGCTTAGATATTATTTGTAACATATTTCATGTTACTTTAATATTCGCAATCGCAGGAGCTCTGCGGAGGGAGGAATTATATAAAATGTGTAACGATATTAATGATACCGGAAATGTTTTCATTATCACAGTACCTGATACAAAAACTCATGTTCAACGTCGATTTACTGTTATTGGTGAAATATCTGACAATAGACTAAACTTGATAAACATTTATAAAAAATATAAAAACCAACGACCCACAAATGTCAAAACATATCATTTATTATTGCAATATAGAAAGAGAAAATGCAAAACCCAAGTTGTAGGTATCAATACCTTTTCAAAAATTCCCTCGCTTATCGCAACATATTTGAATTTCCCTAATCCAAAAAACTACACTGGGCACAATTCAACTGAAGGAGCACGGCGGGTGGAAATACAACACAATTGCGGAGGGTTACGTAGACGACTCAATAAAGAACAAAATGGATTCTGCAGTGAAAATTTTAACATGAACAACTGGTTCGACTTCAAACAACATTGTAAATGTTCACGATCCAACTAACAATCCAATTAGTACTAATACTATAGACGATGTTATTTCTTTGAACTCGTTAAATGTTGCCAATTCAAGTACCAATAGTAATGTAACTTCTTGTCTTCAAATTAATAATGCTAACAGTTGTAGTTTTTATATTACTATAACAAAATAAAAATTGATAAAAGTTTTGTGGAATTTTTTTAAGTCTACGGACGTGGAAAAGTTTTTGTATGAAACTCGTGAGTAAACTAACTTTTTTTCACTCGTAGGAATTGCCGTACTTGCCTTCGGCTCGTGCGGTCAAACCATCCTACTCGTGAGAAAAAGTATTACTTTATTCACTTGTTGCATTATACAATTTAGAAGTTAGTTTGTATCTTAATTTACCAGAAAACGTACATCGTGTATTTAATAAAAATTACACAGAAATAGAAAAATGTATTTCTTTATCATGTGCAAATACCCCCTTTTGAAGAAGCGGTTGGGTAAAATGGGATACACAAAAATATCAACTAAATTAACGGTTGATTCCAAACTTTTGTGAATTGAAACATGTGCTGAATGATGAAAATCAAATTATAAAACAAAATCGCTGTGGTGGTTACTTAGTAAGGGTCCCTCGTATACTGGATGTTTACCATAAAGGCATATTATTATGGAGGAAACCCCTTACCTTGCAACCTGTGTTCGGGAACAGAATAAACAACGACACATTTATAAAATCACTGGGTTCAAGTTTAATACATTTAAAAATACAGTACTATAAATATCAAACGACTTATTCGAAGTATTAATAACAATAATAATAATCTCATCCTGGTTCGTTCACATCCATTATATAGGAAACATAGTTGTGTTTTTCTGCACAGCTGACCTCCATACATGTCTGTTTATAAAATAACAAAAACAATCTTTCCTTGGTGAATGACATTGAGTATGGTCGGCCGATGCTCCTTAAATACTATAATTAATATTAGATTGAATATTATTATTTCTAAGGTAGTGTCCTTTTGTCTTTAATGTATTTTACGGATCACTACATCGCATATAAAAGTGACATCTCCCTCTTCACTGCTTGCTGTACCCATCTTGAGAGTTTGTTAAAGTTCGGTGCAAAATATGCAAGCTACGTCTCCCCCGTCTTCATCAGATGATGTGTTCCATTCTTCAGTTCGACTCTGTTTATTTTTGCTTTTAGTGTGGTTAGAAAAACTCAATTTTTCATGTCTGTAGCACAACTGGCTCGCTCGCCTTTCTTTTCTTTACAAGTTCATCATTGGAAGTTCCAGTTTCTTTGATATTCTTGATGAGGTTTCTTTTGTGTTTACCGTCTTGTTTTTCTTTCCGCTTCTATTCGTCTGCCTCTAGTTCTGCCTTGTGCGAAACGAAGTTAGTATACCAGTTTTACCTTTTCTCTTGTCATTATTCTTTATTTCACGCTCCTTTTCTTGATGTCGATGGAGTCTCACCTGATGAAGGCTCTATAGGAGACTCTGTAGGGGGTGCAGTTTCGGTTGTAGAAGTAGAGAGTTCTCTTCTGTTGTTAGTTGTACTAGCAACGCATGCAGCGTTGTTGAGTGGTTTTTCTGTGGAATTACATTTATTGTTTACATTTATTGCTTATTTCAAATCCCTTCGCTGCGGTTTGCAGAGCAGCTGCTTTTGAAAAAGCAGCGTTGATCAGTTTTCCCCTCTGATAAATTGTAACAGCCCGGCCTGGATGATTGGTCAACTATCTTCTCACCTCTTGTTCGTAATATGTACTAAGTGGTGCCCTAAACGAGACATCTAGCGGTTGTAATCGATGTGTGGTGTATGGCGGAAAACATAACAATACAACATTATTTTCTCGAGCAAAATAATGAAATTTTCCTTTGTAATAAAACCAGTCTCATGATACACTGCGAATGATCCTGGAGAGGCATCATTCATCAAGATGGGATTTGCTGTCTTTCGGGGAATTACAAACATTCCTGGCATAAAATTTCCTACAGCATTCATATATGTTTCTAAGGTCACCAGTACTGCTACAGTTCTGCTGAAAACAAACATCCCACTTGTTTTTTACCACGCAGAGCAAGGATTCTGGAAGGCTTGTTAGCTACAATCATTATGCCGGTCTCATCTACGTTATAGATATCGTTGGGTGAAAAATTATGTTGCTTATACGAAGATTCCAGCAAATCAAAAAATTTCTTCACTGCTACTCGATTGAAACCCCTTGCTATCGCTAGTGAAGTTTTTTCAGGATTACGCAGCCTTAATGTAAGGTGTCTTGTTAGAAAGCCATGAAGCCAATGTTTCTCAGCCAGTTTCTTTTCCTCATTGATCACGTGCGGACTGTGATTTTTTACAGCTAACTTAAAAGCTAATTTTCTTAGGTGTAATAAGCTAAAGCCAAACAATCTTTGTTCTAAATATAAAATATAATTTACAAGCTCCTCTTCTTGAGCTTCTGAAAAAACAGTTTTGAGTCTTCTTAATCTTTTGTCTGCAGCGACTTCCGAGGACAATCGTTTTTCTCGAGCTTCTTTCACTTTTCGCTCCAAAGTAGTTTGTGGAATCATATACAGCTTAGATGCTTTTCTGTAACCTATTTTTCCCTCTAAGACTTCTTGAATTGATGCCGCCATACAGTCCTTGGACCAGCTCTGTCTGTCGGTCTTCCTATGATAACGACCCATTGTGAGATCTGAAAGAAAAACCAATTTGAGCATCCTGTAGACTTTCACTTGTTCAGTTTGGACCCTAAGTATGCCATATTTTGAAAACAGCTCGTCAAGAAATGCGCAACTGTGTAAACTCGTATTTTTTATTTTTTAGTACATTCATAATCCGTTAAAATGTAGGTAATTTCTTAAAGGCGTTGCAATATATTAAAATTATTTAATCGGTATTAAAATATTAGAAATAATTTGAAAAAAGGTCGGTCAAAATGGGGACGTCGCCATTTTAAACTATCCATAGCGTCCCAATTTGACCCGCTCAAGACGTAATTCCGAGAACATGGCGTATCGATGTTAAAACGTACATATTTTTAAATGGGTACTATGTTAAAATAAAACTTTAAAGTCAGTGGAAACAAAGGTCTACTTACCAAAATTAATTACTTTATTGTTGCTTTACAACAACAACTAACACGAAGGTCAAAATCGCAGAAAAGTACGAAAAACATTTTAATCGACTATCGAAAATACAAACACACGCTTACACTTCAACAACACATTGCAAACTGCTGCATGGAGAACCAAGGACGTTCGAGCGCAAACGCAGCACTAATATACTGAAATACTTGATGCCCCCATTTTACCCTGCGTCCCCATTTTCGGCGAGTCTTCTCTAATGAAAGCAACTTCAAAATGAGTGTTACTTAACATCCCTTGCCATTTAAGGTTTTTCAAGGGGTGATTCTGGACGCTAGAGAGATGGAAAAGGAAGCTCGAAGCTACCATAAACAATGAGCACTCTCTAGATTAAAATTGACCTATTTTGGCATTTTTTCTAAATCTGATCATAATCGAGATAATGGGGGTGTTCATTTTGGTTGGATTAACCTGTAACCAATGACGAATTGTTGAAAAATGTCATGAGGCCCTCAACTCACCCCTTTACAACAGAAATATGGAGCTTCAGTTAGCGCTTTTATCGTTTTCTAGACAATCCATGTGCCAGCTCTACTGCCCCATGGTTTGCTCTAAATTGAAATTAATAGTCTGGGATAAGTTTATTGTTCTCTAGAACTGGAGTTAGTTGAATTAACAAAAGCTTTTCAAATACCTTCGAATTATGGTCAGATTATTGGTCTAGGTATTTGATTTATTCTTCTGGGATTTTTCCATGTTTTTGATCATGATGATATGCAATACTTTCTATTGAACGATGTACTGACCAGCCCTTGGAATTCAATTGAGAATCTGTTTTAGCACTTTCATTTCACATTATTGTAATATTTTACCAGTCACGAGATAATTTTCGATGTCTTTTTCTAATTTACCATGTTTTCTATTGCATTTTATATATCCGCAAGACTAAATATTTTTATGGATATGTTCAGTTGCTGAGAAGTCATCGATATCTTTGCCATTCATAGTAGTGTTCAGTGATAAATGGGCAGATCAAGTGAGTATTATGAAACGTCAAGTGTAATACTGTCAGTAATAATACATCTGTTTAAAATAATGTTGGAAGTTGATGTAATATTTAGTTTAGTAATTAAATATTAAATTATCTAATATCTACGTTACTGGTTACCCATAAATCTAAATAAGTATGAAACAATGGGATTTTATCATTTGACTCAAATACTCTCACCTACTAATTGGCAGTGACATAGAAAAAGCCGTTGCTGCTGCTATGTAATTATTTGCTCATTTTACGTTGAACTGGACGGTGAAATTGTTGTGGCATTTTCAGTCTATTGTCACCTTTCAGAAAGAATAATATATATATTAGATAGCGATTATGGACCCTAAGTAGTCGTGGATTTATTTAATACTTTTCCGCCCAACCTATCTAATATGCGAGAAAAGTATTGGTTTACCCACAAAAAAGTTGTAATTTTGAAAAAAAAATTTGAGTTATTTTTACATTTTTCATCAAGAATAACACGAAAAAACGGTTTTCAGAAAAAAATCCTGTGTGTATGCCGTCGTCGTTGTCGTCGGCCACTTTTCCTCACATGTCTTGTTAGCACGATACAGCCTCCGGAGTGCAACAAGTCACCAATTTTATTATTGAATATTGTTCAGGAGATCTCACAGATGAACTCTATTGATTTTCAGCTCACAATAGCCAGTACAACGGTTGCTATAGTACTTGAAGTGCGACATTTTTGTAATTTTTGGAGAAATTTCAGTTTGTTAGCACGATACAGCCTCTGGAGTATATACAAGTGACCAATTTTATGATTGGATATTATTTATTTATTTATTTATTTATTTATTTATTTATTTATTTATTTATTTATTTATTTATTTATTTATTTATTTATTTATTTATTTATTTATTTATTTATTTATTTATTTATTTATTTATTTATTTATTTATTTATTTATTTATTTATTTATTTATTTATTTATTTATTTATTTATTTATTTATTTATTTATTTATTTATTTATTTATTTATTTATTTATTTATTTATTTATTTATTTATTTATTTATTTATTTATTTATTTATTTATTTATTTATTTATTTATTTATTTATTTATATCAAAACAGGCCTAATTACATTGATAAAATAATATATACTATATATTTCACTTATAATATAAACTTAACTATACCTAGGTACATTGTGCGAGTATTAATTTGATAAAATATGTACGAGGTGTATTTACTTTTAAGTTGATAGAGTGATGATTTGCCTTAATATTGTTTTTCGATAAACGTCTACTGACATTGTCCAGTCTAAATCGGTCAATTCATTAAATTCATTTGCTAGACGACACATGGTCACAAGCGGGGAGCGAGTGATTCTATGTAAAAGCGGAATATTAAATAATGACTTAGTACGGGTTCTTCTGGATGGAACATTAAATCTAAGTAATGACAAAATTTCCGGAGAGTTAATTTTATTATTTACTATTTTAAAAAAAAATCAAAGCAGCTAATTTTCGCCAGTCTTCTAAAGATAAGATCTTGAATTCGTTTCTAAGTTGGATAGTTCTAACAATGTTATAATCTGGTCGTACATATTTTTTTAAATAAAGATATCTCAAAAATTTATTTTGAATTTTTTCTAAAATAGATAGCGTAGTATGGTACTCAGTAAACCAAATTTGATTTCCAAATTCTAATTTAGTTCTTACAAGTGTAAAATAAAGGATTTTCATGGCATCTATGTTAGAGAAATTGACAGTTTGTCTAATTATGTATCCCAATAACCGATTTGCAGACATTGCAATATTTTTAATGTGTTTAGCAAAAGATAGTGAACTGTCATAAGTTATACCCAAATCTTTTACTTCTGTACAACGTTTTAGGGGTTCGGTATCAATGCGATATTCAAAAATAATGGGATCTTTGGAACGTGTCACAGTAAGAGTAAAGCATTTTTGCACGTTAAAATATAATTTGTTCATTAAACTCCACTCATAAATGCTATTTAAATCTTTCTGTAGTAGAACACAATCTCTAACAGTTTCTACACGTTTGAAAATTTTTAAATCATCCGCAAATAGCAAACATTCCGAGTATTCAAGTTTCGAGGGTAAGTCATTAATGAAAATCAGAAATAGAAGGGGACCCAAATTAGATCCCTGATGAACCCCTGAGTTAGCTTCAAATTTGCCAGAAGTATTTCCATTGTGTTTTACCATTAAATATCTATTTTGCAAATAATCACTAATTGATTTAATAAAACTATGTGATACACCAAACCCACTGAGCTTCCATAAAAGAACGTCATGATCAACCGTGTCAAACGCTTTTCTAAAATCTGTATATATAGTGTCGAGTTATATTCTATTCTCCAATGCCCCATACGCATAATTACCAAAAATGAGCATGTTTGAACTAATAGATTTATTAGCCACGAAACCATGTTGTTGTGATACTAAATACTTTTCAACATACTGATACATATTTGAAAAAATAATTTGTTCAAATAACTTGGCTGGTGCACACATTATTGATATTGGTATATAGTTTTCAATATCCATTTTGTTGCCAGACTTAAAGATAGGAGTAACCACACCTGTTTTCCATATGGATGGAAAAGTACTGGATGCTAGGATTAAATTAAAAATATGCATTAAGGGTAGTTTTAGCCAATCACTACAAGCCTTAAGGATATAGGGCGGGATTCCATCAACCCCAGCTGCTTTTTTAGATTTTAGTTTTTTAATCGCATTATGAAAATCCAATTCCGTATCAATATCAAATACAAAAGTGTCATTACTTACCATGCTTTCACATGGAAATTTCAAATCATATGAGGCTTTAACTGACGAATATACAGATGAAAAGACATCCGCAAAAGCGTTTGCGGTTTCATTTTCATCCATTTGTCTTTCATTGTAATAATAATTACCAAGGTTTGATCTGCTACTTCTTTTATTGTTAACATAATTCCAGAAATGATTAACGTCTGTAGTTAAATTTTGTTCTATATTTTTAATATATTTATGTTTTTCCATCTTGGTTAAGGATTTAACTTTTTTCCTCAGTACCTTGAATTTTTCATCGAATACATTAGACACTATCCTTAGTTTTCTAAGTCTATCTTTTTCTTTTAATAGATCCCTAATTTCTTTTGTAAACCAAACTGGAAAAGTTTTGGACTTTTCACAAAAAACAAATTTAGGTACACAATTATCAATTATTTTATTCCATATATTGTAATGTAATCATCATGTAATGCTTCATTCACATTAATTTTTTCATCCAAAACTTTCTTCCAATCTGCATCCCTAATACTTTCGCTTAACCTAAGAAAATCTGCTTTTTTAAAATCATATCTAGACTCTTTTATATTGAGTATATTTATTTTTGTATCGAACCTAACTGTAATCATAATTTCCAATGCAGGATGATATAGATTTTCCTTAACAAACGGTAGGCCGTCCCTAACTACTGTACAATTATTAATATTACTTTCCGAACTAATAACTAGGTCCAGTGTTCTACCTTGAAAATTTTTAATATCATTATACAAACTAAATCCATTAAAATCCATGAAGTCTTGAAATGTTTCTACTATGCCATTATAAATATTGCTTTCATAATTAATACCAGTTATACTTGGTATATTGAAATCTCCAAAAATAAATGTTTTGTCATTATTCACTATATGCCTTTGCAGAAGTTCAAATGCTGTTTCGTATACCTTAGTTTGACTCCCCGAAGGAATATATATACAACAAAGGGTGTATTTAGTACTATTTACTTTAATTTCTATTGCAATTGCCTCAAAATAGGAACTAATTTTAAAAACTTCTAAGATTTTATATGTTTTCTTAACAGCTATAAAAACTCCCCCGCCTTTTGATTTTCCTGTAAATTCAATATTCCTATCAGCTCTTATCAGATTGTAATATCCAGCGTTTACTATCTCTCCATCAAGAGTTCCCTCCTGCAACCAAGTCTCGACTGCAATAACTATATCAAAGTCCTCACTCAAACAACTTGTATAAAACTCGTTAATTTTCGTATTAAGTCCTCGACAATTTTGAAAGTAAATGCTAAGGGTAGTTGTCATGATTGTGGCAACCGAATAAGCTCTTAAGCAAACAGAAAATCATTATTTTTCGGCAATGCAAAATGCCAATAACAAAAATATATTCATATATAGGTATCCCACAATACTTCAGCTTCAATAATACATAGGTACATTTATACTTGCATAATCAACTCAACTAATCATAATTATTATAACAATTATAAAATGAAACAAATTTTGCATAATAATCTTGCTAATAGTAGAATTACCATATACAAATAAAGCGATAAAAAAAGAAATAAATACTAAGTTATAAGTACATATAACTATTACAACATATATTAATTATTGGAAGACAAAAAATAAACAACGTAGGTATCCGATACCTTATAATAATATCAATCAAACAAATTTAATTAGATAAATCACAATAAATTAACAATATTTCACCAGTGTGTACTCGCCTTTACCCAAAAATATCGAAATTGAAACAAAAAGGTCAAAGCAAAATTTATCAAATTCACATGTTTTTGTATAAAACAATATTACTTGCTAGTTTAAGTCCGCTAATTTGGCGATTGAGGATACGATGTTGTCACGTCTGACAAAAATTCTGCCATTTCTTGACCATGCCGCCTGTTTACCAAACTTCAGTTTAGCAGCTCGCAAAAGTTGATATGATGTAGTAGTCAAATTCTCATTTATATAAATATTCGAACTTAGTAGTGACTTTCGAGCCATTAGAATTTCAGTTCTTTTACGAATTGTAGTAAACTCGACAATAATAGTCCTAGGCTTAGTACTTCCTTCATCAAATTTTCCGATTCTAAATGTATTGTAAATCTCCCAATGAGAACACTTTATTTTCATGGCGTCGTTAAAAATAGTGAGAATCTTGGCAAGCAAATTTTCATCCCGCTCATCCTTCACTCCCATCAAACTTATTGAATTTGCCTTAAACTTTTGATCGTAGACTTCCAATTTGTTTTTAATTAGATTTAATTCCGTATCATTGGATTGGACAACCGCTTCCAACGATGAAAATTGCAGAATTGCCCCATTTATTTTCTCTTCCAAAGAATCAATCCTTTTACACATTTTCTCAAAATGTTCATCAATTCTGGCAGTTAGTTTCGGTAACAATTTGTTAATTACAGATTCTATCAAATTATCATCAATTGAAACGGAATTACTTCTGGTTTTATTCATTTTACAATACCAGCTGGCAACAATGTACTTAAGAAATAATGGAATTTACCTTGGAAAATTATAAATCTTCTTATAATAGATAAGTAACACAAAAAAAAAATTTTCTGTTTATAATTATACTAATCAAATAATCGTACCTTCTGAAACCAAAACACAGAGCTTTCTACATAAAAATATCACTTAAAAACTTTTAAATAAGTCGGAGCTTATCGGCACGATGTTCACATTACCATGTCATTACTACTATTATATTCTCAAAGATGAACCCTGTTGAGATTCAGCTCATTGAAGCCAGTACAACGAGTGCTATGGTACTTGAGGTACCAAATTTTTGTCATTTTTGGAGAATTTTCAGTTTGTTGGCACGATACAGCCTCCAACGTGTATACAAGTGACCCATTTTATGATTGAATATTGTTCAGGGCATCTTATAGATGAACCTTATTGATTTTTAGCTCATTTTCACGTTTTCCTTCAACAACAACATGAAAAAATGGTTTTTAGAAAAAAACTCCTGTGTGTATGTCGTCGTCGTCGTAGTCGTCGTCGTCGTCGACGACCCTATTGATTTTTAGCTCACCAGAGCCAGTACAACCGATGCTATGGAAGTACGACATTTTTGTAATCTTTTGATAAATTGCAGTTTGTTAACACGATACAGCCTCCGGAGTTCAACAAGTCACCAATTTTATGATTGAATATTATCTAGAACATCACACAGATAAACTCTATCGATTTCCTCCTCACAAGAGCCAGTACAACAGGTGCTATAGTACTTTAAGTACGACATTTTTGTCATTTTTGAAGAAATTTTAGTTTGTTAGCACGATACAGCCTCCGGAGTATACACAAGTGACTCATTTTATGATTGGATATTATTCAGGTCGTTTCACATATGTACCCTAACTCTGTTCAGCTCACTAAAGCTAGTACAACGGGTGCTATGGTACTAGGAGTACCAAATTTTTGTAATTTTCGGAGAATTTTCCGTTTGTTAGCACGATACAGCCTCCAGAAGTGACTAATTTTATGATTGAATATTGTTCAAGGTGTCTCACATATGTACCCTATTGATTTTCAGCTGACTAGAGCGAGTACAGCGGGTCCTATAAATCCATATATACTACATTTTTGGTTAGTTTTGGAGAAATTTCGGTTTGTTGGCACGGTACATCCCCCGAAGTGTGTTCACTGACAATTTTATAATATAATATTGTTCAGGGCCACAGATGCGGAAAAGTTAGTTTTAATCCTCAAAACTGTTTATTTTTTATTTATGAAGGATCAAGGAAACTCCCATTTGCGAGAGTTTGGTGCTCCTGCAAGAGATATTTGGTATGTATTTGGCTTACACATCTGGAAACATTGTGAACTTTATTCCAAAAAGAGTAGTGTACTAACAGTTTCTTCATTATTTCCCCTTGGATTGTTATGCATCTTCTGAATCGGTGAAAAATTTTAAATAATGCAAAACAACATTTTTCCCGTGCAACAAATCCGTCTCACCTCCAAAATAAATTTATAATTATAACTTTAAATCTGGATGGCTATGAGAAGAACCAGAGGTTTATTAATTTTGTTTTAGGAAGAATTTAATCAATAATATAAAAATGGAGGACAACATAACAGAAATAACAGGTGTATAAGATTAGGAAAAGCACACGCTAACGTCGAACCGGCAGAACCTACGAACAGCCACGGGTATTCCGACTGGTCACTGCCACCTACGAAAACACCTCCACAGACTGGGTCTGTCTAACACCCCACTTTGTAGAGGATGTGAACAAGAAGATGAGACTGTTGAACACATTCCTTGCAAATGTCAGACACTCTCTCATTTTAGGTTCCAAGTATTCGGCGAGCACAGGATAAGATATGCCGAAGTGTATACAAGTGACAATTGTATGATAGGATATTAAAATTAACTGTCTAAACCCTTACTCAATTCGTAAAATCTACCCATATTACTGTCTTCAAATGAAACTTACTGTTTATAAATAATTCCACAATATATTATATAGAATGTTGAAATTTCTAAGAAATTTGACAACTGTTTCGATATTAAATGGCAGTAGTTACATTTCAGTTGATGCCTACTTGATGTTGAATAATTATTTTTGGCTAGACCTAGTGATTGACTTAATATATGTTAATAGAAAAAAGAAAAAGATATGATATTACAAATATAAAAGCTTTATATTATTAGCTCTATGGGGATACCCGGGATATCTTTTTCTCAATTGAGATCAGTATAACTGTGCAATGATATAGAAAACCAGAAAAACTATATCTTCTGATCATTACCATTATCACTTGAGAAGACAGTTTAAAAGTCGAGAACTCCCTTGATTTATCTGTTCATTGACAACTTGATATTGTGGGTTTCTTAAGTGTTTTCTAATTCTTCGAGGAAATCCAGTTCTTGTTTCTTATCGCAAATATGTAGTACTTCTAGTTCTGTGTTAGGTGTCAATGAATGTTTGGTGTCAAGTAGAATTTGTCTGTTTAGATGACAAAATCAGAGAAAGTGTAAGCAGGATGAAGCACAAGAATGTAACGCGAAAATTTGCCGAGCCGTCGGAGATTTAATATTGGCTAGCCTGTCGACTGAGAGAAGTCACAGCGCTGACGATGCGAAGTTAAAATTCAGTCCTCCATTTGCCGTCAAGGTGTAAACACACGTTTCCAACTTAAAATTTTTCGCATGTGCTCTGGGAGCCATAAAGCATTTTGCTAAAAACCCGACAATTCCGACGTAGGGAAAGAAAATACGGCTGAAACCAACAGCTGGCAGCTCTGACCCGTTAGGATTCTGGTCCAGAAACGGCCGATGACTGTGGATACCAGTAGAAATCAGCGAAATTGCGTAATTCGTGATAAATTTCCGTAGACGGCGTTGGCTAGAAGGATTCATTATCACGGGGGGTTTTTGTATGTGGATATTAAAACACTGATTGGAGCTTAATGAGTCAGTGAGACCAGTTCCAGGAGAGCTGGAATACTCTGGAGCGACTTCAGTTCCTGTTCTGGTTCCAGAAAAAGGATAAGTGAACAGTTTGCCTTTTTATTCTTCATTTTCATTTGTAAATTCACCTTTATGCGTCACATTTCACCGTTTTTCATGTAAAGTTTTATCTCTCTTATTGCGGCAAATACTATAATTTCGCTTTACACTTTGTGCTTTGTATTTAAAATTTGTAATCTTAGCTTATAGTTTAAAATACGCTAGGATACTACGGTACGTACCTGGGTACTGCGTAATTTAGTGGATTTTTCTAATTCTGACGATATTATGTATATAATTTGCGACGTACATATTTTCGAATTATATTTTCTCTAGCAACGCTAAGCTCGTTTGCTATTTAAATTTTATGCTTATGCAATTATTTATATTTATATTGATATTGGTATAAATTGCGGAAGTGTGAACCCTTGTAACTGTACATTGTTAAATTTTGATATATATTATCGTTGTATTTTTGAGATATTGTACATGAACTATTTGATCGTTTCTCTATAATTATAGAATTGAGACATCGGTGTAGTTTGGGGCCCTCAGCTCTCCTGCACCCTGAGTTTGAAGCCTTCAGCTCTGCTCAAAGTTAATAGAACCTGCTTGACAGTTATTTACTTGAGCTGTAACTGATAAATTAGTTAGCAATTTTTTGGATTTATGTAGATTTCGGCCTTCAGCCTATCTACATTCTGAGTATACAGCCTTCAGCTGAGTTCAGACATTATTTGGAAAGATTATTGTAGTAATATTGTAATAAATATTTCGAAAAGAGACCGTTGGTCCAAAGTGACTAATTAAAACTTCAATCAGGGGATACTTGCTGACTTTTATTTTCTTATGATAACTTACCTATTAGTTTAACCTTTAAAGTGTGTAGTGAGTGTAGTTAACCCACTGATGAGTTGTGGGCAAATTAAAGAAGTCTTGGATGCTTGCCAAAACTTCTCTGGCGCCCTTTTTGTAAACTTAATAATTCTTTGAAGAATCCACCCCTTCTTCGACTCGAAGCTAGTCGACTGGCGAGCACGGGTTGTACCACGTGAGACAACCCGCATACCTATAACGAGCACTGAGAGGGTTCGTAGGTTTTCTCGTTATAAGAAATTTAAGAAACAAGAACAAAAGCTACAGAAACTTGAACACACACAACATAGAATTTAATACTCTAAACATCATGAAACTGTGAGTACTTACATACCAACACACTTTGCACCACGCTTTGAAAACCTTTCAGACAATATTTTTACAGTTAGTGAAATAGAATTTTTAAATAAAAGTTTAAAGTACAGCATACCACCTAAATTTATGAATAATATTAAACAAATAATAGCTACGGAATCCGAAATAAATTTGAAATCTAATTCAAATAATTTTCTTCATGAGAAATGAAAAATTGCAATTAAATCAAAAATATTGAACCGTCAAAGGTTAAACGGCAAACAAAAAATTACATTACAGTTTTGAATTAAATCAAAAAGAAAGTAGAAGGTAATAATCTAACAATTACAAAATCTGACAAGGGAAGCGCATATTGACAACTAATGGTTATAATTCAAAAATAGATAACTTCATAAAATCTAGCGATGTACAAGTTCTTAGAGCAGACCCAACAAAAAAGTTTCCTAATAATGTAAGAGATATTGTTAATAATTCAAATTATCTTTTAAGTGATTACGAAATGAATTCCATCATTATGAAAAATTCTCATTCTCCATAGTTAGATGGAACCGTTAAATTATACAAAATAACGAAACCAATTAGACCTGTAGTTTCTTATGTTAATACTCCTAATAACATATTAGCAAAAAAACTTAACAATATAGTTAATAGTTACGGATATACATCTGAATACTCAATTAAAAATTCAATAGAACTTATCAAAAAATTAAATGCATTCAGCTTGCAAGATGGCTCTAAACTCATTGCATATGATGTTACCAATATGTTCCTCCTAAGGAATGTCTAACAGAAACAGAAAATTACTAGAAGGTAAAAATATTAATTCAGGAATAATATCAGATATACTTAATTCATTTGATGTATGTATTAATAAGAATTATTTGACTTTTGACAATAAGATATATATTCCAAATCAAGGCTTACCAATGGGTAGCCCTATATCTCCAATTTTGGCAAACATTTTTATGGACAGTTTAGAAAGAAAAATCTTCGAAAGTAATATTTCAAAAAATGTTTGATTAAATGAATAAATGAATTTATTGCTCTCTAGTATAACAATGATACATGATCAAGAGGAGAAGATTAGGTTACATCAATTATTGAGTGAACTGGTTGAGGTGCCCTCGGTCATTCATTTATAATCAATGCTCTCAGTTTCATTGCCTCGCTCATAAAACCGTGAAGCTTTTGCATTATCATACTGTCGTTTGATGTTAATAAAGTATCAAGGTCATCTAAATAACTCCCGGATTTTACTAGCGAGCATCTTAGACCTCTATACATCGGAAAAGTCTGGATGATGTGCTCTAGGGATTCAGGTGTTTGTTGATTAAAGATTGAGCAAATTTATTTGGTTTTGATCAAATACAGGTTTTTACTTATATGTATGTACAAAGTTTCTGTATTAGTAGTACGTAATTGTGCAATTAATCTTCCAATATAGAGGGTGGGGGGCGTGTGATTGAGATAGTTGGTTGATACTTATATTGTGGATGGTAAGTACTAAGTAAAATTTTGTTATATCTTCCTCATAATTGAGGTTCAGATATCTAGTCAGGAATTGTTCTTTATTATTTAAATCTATATTGGTGGTAATTGAGTCAAGTTGGCAGTATTTTTGTAAACAAGTTTGTAATTGGAGTATCCAATTATACTTCATATTAACATTAGCGGCTTCATATAAATTAATTAAACGCATAGGTGTACCAGGTGTTTTGATGCTTTGCTATTCTACTCAAAAGTGTGCCACCTACCGATATTCACTCTGAGATCTATGAACCTAAAACTCGGTGCATACTGTGCGCGCTAAGACTACCAAATAGGTGGAGGAATAAAAGTCAGATGTCACTTACCCAAGTCTAAGTTTAATGAATTGGCTTAGTATATCAAGTGATCTTACAAGGTTCTACTAATACAACTAGTACATACAAGGGTACCACAAAATTACAATAAATTCCCCCAGGTGTCCAAAATGACTCATAAGTCATAAACACATATTATCATAGGTAAGTGAAATTCCCCCCTTGATTAAATGATGTACAAAAATTTATACAAATATATATATATATATATATATATATATATATATATATATATATACAAGTAACCCTAGCCAAAATATATATCCCGTACCTTTAAAACCAATGTATCCCTCCCCAGTAGTAACTCAATCCTACTACAATTTGTACAAAGAAAAGGTTGACAGGCTGTACCCACTAGTACCCAATGGTACTTTAAAATCCTATAAATCCCTGGGTTAAGATCCTATATATTCCCTAAGTAAAATCCTTTAATTCCCCCCAAGTAAAATCCTATAAACCCCCCTGGTAAAATCCTTTACAACCCCCTGGTAAAATCCTATGAAACCCCCGTGGTAAAATCCTATAATTCCCCCCGATTGAAATCCTATGTTACGGGATTGTTCGTTGGGTATAAATATGTACAAACCAGTACCTACATACACATGAAATTTCTCAAACGAGTACTCGATTAGCCGGTAGAATGAGAAAACTATATACTTAAGTTCCAAATACAATATAGGGTTAAATCAATACAATATACCATACGTATCTATGGCACAAAATAACGTTTATGCAATTAAATGTGAAATTTGAAAGTAAATATTAAAAATACAATATGGCGCAATAACATATGAGCTCATACGCGTACTACCACCAACTCAAATAACTCAGTATGTTAAAATTGAATAGCCACAGTAACGTTTACAAATTTAACAACAGTGGGTGTAGTTATCACCAATCCACAATGTGAGTATAAATGGTAAAACAGGTTTAATTGAATAGTGTATGTTGATCAAAGTATTTGTAATACTTGATCAACACAAGTATCGTAATGTACAACTCTACCCTTCTTTTATACCGAGTTGATTCTCAAAAAACAAAAAAAACCGCTGTCACCACTGTAATAACGTAGACCTTTAATAAAATCTGGACCCTTATTTATTTTAACATGTAACCGTAATAATCTTAGCCAACAAAACTTAATAATCAGTGTAATAATCTATCCTCCTAAAAAAAAATCCACCGCTCTAGATGTACTAAAAATATAGGTCAGAAAAAAAGAGAAATATTTCCTACCTATCTTTTGGCCGCTCTCTATTGATCCCGACCCTAGATTGTTGCCAATTTCTGCCTCCAAAGAGCGGCTGAGCGTGCAAGGCAATCCAGTCCGATTTCTTTTAGCTAGGTTCGCCTGGTCTTAAAACGGATGTATCCTCCTTTGCCAGGACAGGGCTGTCTTCCTCGTTTCTGTCGCACGTCCACGTTAATACACTTCCAAAGGGGAAATGTTGGGGTAGGGGAGTTGGGTGAAATAATATAGAGCCAACAAGTTATACAAAATACATATATAATAAAAAATAACGTTTCTAAATCCTTAGATACAGCTATGCATACTTAACCCTAACAATAATCCCGAAGGACTCAGTTCCCAAAATTCCCCGTTATAATTTCTACCTATACATAAAATTTGTCTAAGAATTTATTTATTGCTTATTTCTACCCCTGTATAAAACGATAATTATGAACGGAGTTCCCGTTTTTCCGGGGGTGGCAGTGAGCCTATCCCTGTTATCAGCTCGGACCTTTACAACAACTGCGGGAGAAGAGTGTAGCTTATTATTATTCGTTTCTCAATATTTCTATTCCCCTGCGACGAGAAAACAAATAAATCGTATGTGTAAATTTGCTTTTAACCACAATAAACGTTTCACGTTATGTCGATTCAGGTCGCCATTGACCTTCAAAACGAAAGTGAAATTCTTGTTCTATACAGAAATTCTGATGAGCTAATGAAATAGTTTAAATTATTTATCGACACTGGCGGTCCAAGTTGCGAAATTCCCCAGTAGTTTAATTACATATGTTAATTTATGCTTTTACCCTGGCAAAATATAATCGAGTTATAATTTATAATTACGGCTGAACGAAAGACTGATAACAAAGGTTCTCTACAATCAATTTACTTTTCAGCCAGAGTTCGCTGACACCCACGCAAATATGGCAAGCATCCGCTCCGGCCTTTTTGTTTCTTTTTTTTTTTCTACTGCCTACAAAATTAACCTTGCCTAACTTTCTATCTATTTCCTACTTTCGAGGTGGAAGAGAAAATACGTAACTCAACATATGATAATCTCCTACTTAACAAAATGAAACCCAACTCGTGTCAGGTTGGCGAAACTCTGGAAATCGAAATTATTTCAGTACACACGGTAAATTAACTGTTCGTTAGGACGAAAAAACTCAATCTGAGAGTGAACAGATGTGTCCCGCCTCTTTGAAAATCAACAATAAAACAAATCAAATAAATAATATCTGCTATCCCTACACCTGGTATATAGAAATTTTCTTATGCTCCCAAGTTCAGACTCCAGCTCGACCAATAAGGAGTAAATATATATATCACTAATAAAAGAAATTTATCCCAATCGAAATCTAATTCAAAAACTTACTGTTTGACTATCTTCCTCCGTCACGTCGGGAGATTTCTTGATTTTCTCTATCTGTTTGGTCGCTACGTATCGTACCCGATAAACGAAATCGTTTTAGGTTGAAAGGCAATTAGCGTAGAGGGTAAATCTACCGTTTGTGTATCGAAGTAGGAGACAGTATCACCTCCTAGCACAACGGTGAGAATTTCTACCTCTCGTACCGCTAACACTAAAACACTAGTTACCGTATCAAGGGAAAACCTTTCCCTTCGCGCGTTCGCACCCGGTACCCACTGCCGCTCTTGATCTCCTACACTTCTTTTTTTGTTTTCCCCCGACATTGATTTTGGGGTTTTTGTCGACTTGCAAAAAACAACTTTTGTTTTTTTGAATCGTGCTAGTTTATGTTATTGAAATCCTTGTTTTTAAAACAATCATTTTGCTTTGACTCAGTATTTCTCTCTTCTGTTTTGGCTTCGTATTTGTTTCATTAAACATAATGTGGGTCGTGTTTCCATTTAATATTATGATTCAAAATAAAATATGTTTTACCGTGTGTTCTGAAACTTTCTACAATAAAATTATTCTTCTGAATATCCGTATTTATTACAGTAATCTGCGTACCACAAGTGGCTTACGGTGATAAAAAAAGTTATTTACAACCTACACTGACGGATATAAACAAGTGTTATGCGCAAAAGGTATTTTACATAAACCAAAGTTTAAAACTTGCGTGAAATCCACTGTGTCTTGATGGTTGCTAGTGGTGGCTACCAACTACTACTTCTATAGAATGCTATAAGATCCAATATTGTACTCTTCAGTAACAATCCAAATTTTTCCCCATACAAACTTGTTGTTCTGACTTAACGTTGTCCCATAAAATGAAATAAAAGAGCAGAACAGAAAAGAAGAGAAGAAAAGAGAACAGGGAACAGGGAACAGAGAAGAGAACCCAAATGGCCAGTTTGAGTTCCAAATATATAGGGCTGAAGGTTTTATTACCCTAGGTACTGTGATAAAGGCCTACTGAAACAATATTTCATGTACAATGTACAGCTATAAAGGAAAATCAATTCATCAGACAATGGACAAAACCTCTACGATATAATTTGAGAACAATCTAGTTAATGAAACTATACAAACATTCTGATACTTACAATTAACTGGAATGACAGCATAAAAAAACCACCTGTCGGTTGAATTATCTGATCCCAAAAAAATGGTATTTCCACAGGTCTATACTCTCCAAACAACTCCAAAAATATCTAACGATACCAGGGAAATGTGTATCACCAATCGGTCATCCCCTTAATATAAGGTGAAATATTCAATTATTTCATCCGAAACTGGTGACATAAATTCAACCCACTACACTTCGATATACCCAGCGAACAATGAATTGTCCAGTATATTCACAGGCAAAATCAAAAAGTCTCGTGTCAAACCAGCCAGCCAATCAGAATGCTCTCGAGATGTCAAAGCTTCCAATAACCAATAAGAGCTGAGATATCCAAAAAGTATATATCACAAAATAATATATGCATAGATACATCACGGAGAATCGCGTCACAAAGATATGTATCAGGGATAGTGCGTTCGGAGTAACACCACGGGGACATGCTCCACAAAAATAAAATAAATACTTGACGTATAGTTAATTAGGAAAGGTAATAAAAATTACTCGCATACTCTCAATATTAGCTAATTGAGACAATAAACCCAACTCTAACGTCTGAATCACACACCTTTAACTCCAACGTGTTGACTGTCGAACGATTCCTTAATCCGAGTTCAGAATAGCTCCAACGAACGCAAGTCTGTAGTGCATGAAGCTAACATAGACATCAGATCTGTCACAAATGAAAACATAATAATATACGGTGATAAGAATTCATGTTCTTAGTATACAACAAAATAATGTAATAACTCTTTTATTACCCATCTACTATTGTTTATGGATGTACAATATTATTAATTATTTCCAATATAGATGCCACTGGATTTCCTAATATACATGGTAGGTCAAAATGATGTTAAATTGCGTGACGAATTATATTTTCAAGTACCTGTAACTTAATTTGCACAACCACAAAATTGAAACGTATCAAGTGCCAGCGCCTGCTTTATAATAAAATAGCCTAATTTACAGATTTCAACTTCTGTTCGTATTATGTATGCCGCTGTGCGTTTTTGTATAAATAATAAGTTTTTCCAAAAATTGCTCTGGATTTTTTCAATATGATCCAAGTAAGAAAGAGTCCAAACACTGCTTGCGTATGTGAAGGTGGGTATAACTAGGTTATTATATAAGGTTTTGATTGAACTTAAGTCTGCTAAATGAGAGGAATTTATAATTTTTGGCAGTACTCCCTGTGATAATCTTACTTTTTATTCGCGGTATTTGAAATTAATTGAAAATAGTCCATTAAATGAGAATGTTACTCCTAGGTACTCATAAGAATTTACTAGTTCTATTTCGGAATTATTATATATAAATTGGAGTTGTTTGCCCATGTTGGCTTCTTTACGGAAAACGACACTTTTAGTTTTTGAAAGGTTAACTTAAATCCATGGCAAAAGACTATAAAATTCTTAAATTACCGGACATTTCAACTTGTGATTCGGCAAAAAGGACAAGGTCGTCAGCATACATTAGCATGTTGATGTTAGTTTTCCCGTCTAGTGTAACACCTTTAGCATTATGGTTTATAAAGTGCTTATCAAGAACTGAAACAAAGATTGAGAAAAGAAGCGGACTCAGTGAATCACCTTGTAAAACTCCTTTGATAATTTTGATTTTATCTGAAATGTTGCCATTTTCTTCGATATAATGATAAGCTGAGTTATATAAAGTTAGGACAATTCTGAGAATTTTTGTACTGACCCCTCGTAAATAAAGTTTTTCCCAGAGTACGCTGTAATCTAAGGAATCAAAGGCTCTTATAAAATCAACAAATAGAGCGAAGAGTTTTCTCGAGGGTAAGCGTAGGTAATTATTAATAATCGTTTGTAGTACAAAAACGTTGTCATCACAGCTGCGAAATTTACGAAATCCTGCTTGGCATTCTGGGAGAATTTCAACATTAATATTTCAAAGATAATATCTATAGCAACAAATACAACAACTTCTTTTAAAACAGAAAGTAACGTGAGTAAAAAATTGATAAATGTAAAAACAAAAATATCCCGATTGAAGAACTCAGGTATATATAGACTTAAATGTATTGTTTATGGCAATAAGACACTAAAATTCTTAAATTACCGGACATTTCAACTTGTGATTCGGCAAAAAGGACAAGGTCGTCAGCATACATTAGCATGTTGATGTTAGTTTTCCCGTCTGGTGTAACACCTTTAGCATTATGGTTTATATAGAAATTATCAAGATCTGAAACAAAGATTGAGAAAAGAAGCGGACTCAGTGAATCACCTTGTAAAACTCCTTTGATAATTTTGATTTTATCTGAAATGTTGCCATTTTCTTCGATATAATGATAAGCTGAGTTATATAAAGTTAGGACAATTCTGAGAATTTTTGCACTGACCCCTCGTAAATAAAGTTTTTCCCAGAGTACGCTGTAATCTAAGGAATCAAAGGCTCTTATAAAATCAACAAATAGAGCGAAGAGTTTTCTCGAGGGTAAGCGTAGGTAATTATTAATAATCGTTTGTAGTACAAAAACGTTGTCATCACAGCTGAGAAATTTACGAAATCCTGCTTGGCATTCTGGGAGAATTTCAACATTAATATTTCAAAGATAATATCTATAGCAACAAATACAACAACTTCTTTTAAAACAGGAAGTAACGTGAGTAAAAAATTGATAAATGTAAAAACAAAAATATCCCGATTGAAGAACTCTGGTATATATAGACTTAAATGTATTGTTTATGGCAATAAGACACTAAAATTCTTAAATTACCGGACATTTCAACTTGTGATTCGGCAAAAAGGACAAGGTCGTCAGCATACATTAGCATGTTGATGTTAGTTTTCCCGTCTAGTGTAACACCTTTAGCATTATGGTTTATATAGAAATTATCAAGATCTGAAACAAAGATTCAGAAAAGAAGCGGACTCAGTGAATCACCTTGTAAAACTCCTTTGATAATTTTGATTTTATCTGAAATGTTGCCATTTTCTTCGATATAATGATAAGCTGAGTTATATAAAGTTAGGACAATTCTGAGAATTTTTGCACTGACCCCTCGTAAATAAAGTTTTTCCCAGAGTACGCTGTAATCTGAGGAATCAAAGGCTCTTATAAAATCAACAAATAGAGCGAAGAGTTTTCTCGAGGGTAAGCGTAGGTAATTATTAATAATCGTTTGTAGTACAAAAACGTTGTCATCACAGCTGCGAAATTTACGAAATCCTGCTTGGCATTCTGGGAGAATTTCAACATTAATATTTCAAAAATAATATCTATAGCAACAAATACAACAACTTCTTTTAAAACAGAAAGTAACGTGAGTAAAAAATTGATAAATGTAAAAACAAAAATATCCCGATTGAAGAACTCTGGTATATATAGACTTAAATGTATTGTTTATGGCAATAAGACACTAAAATTCTTAAATTACCGGACATTTCAACTTGTGATTCGGCAAAAAGGACAAGGTCGTCAGCATACATTAGCATGTTGATGTTAGTTTTCCCGTCTAGTGTAACACCTTTAGCATTATGGTTTATATAGTAATTATCAAGATCTGAAACAAAGATTGAGAAAAGAAGCGGACTCAGTGAATCACCTTGTAAAACTCCTTTGATAATTTTGATTTTACCTGAAATGTTGCCATTTTCTTCGATATAATGATAAGCTGAGTTATATAAAGTTAGGACAATTCTGAGAATTTTTGTACTGACCCCTCGTAAATAAAGTTTTTCCCAGAGTACGCTGTAATCTAAGGAATCAAAGGCTCTTATAAAATCAACAAATAGAGCGAAGAGTTTTCTCGAGGGTAAGCGTAGGTAATTATTAATAATCGTTTGTAGTACAAAAACGTTGTCATCACAGCTGCGAAATTTACGAAATCCTGCTTGGCATTCTGGGAGAATTTCAACATTAATATTTCAAAAATAATATCTATAGCAACAAATACAACAACTTCTTTTAAAACAGAAAGTAACGTGATTAAAAAATTGATAAATGTAAAAACAAAAATATCCCGATTGAAGAACTCTGGTATATATAGACTTAAATGTATTGTTTATGGCAATAAGACACTAAAATTCTTAAATTACCGGACATTTCAACTTGTGATTCGGCAAAAAGGACAAGGTCGTCAGCATACATTAGCATGTTGATGTTAGTTTTCCCGTCTAGTGTAACACCTTTAGCATTATGGTTTATATAGTAATTATCAAGATCTGAAACAAAGATTGAGAAAAGAAGCGGACTCAGTGAATCACCTTGTAAAACTCCTTTGATAATTTTGATTTTATCTGAAATGTTGCCATTTTCTTCGATATAATGATAAGCTGAGTTATATAAAGTTAGGACAATTCTGAGAATTTTTGTACTGACCCCTCGTAAATAAAGTTTTTCCCAGAGTACGCTGTAATCTAAGGAATCAAAGGCTCTTATAAAATCAACAAATAGAGCGAAGAGTTTTCTCGAGGGTAAGCGTAGGTAATTATTAATAATCGTTTGTAGTACAAAAACGTTGTCATCACAGCTGCGAAATTTACGAAATCCTGCTTGGCATTCTGGGAGAATTTCAACATTAATATTTCAAAAATAATATCTATAGCAACAAATACAACAACAACAACTTCTTTTAAAACAGAAAGTAACGTGAGTAAAAAATTGATAAATGTAAAAACAAAAATATCCCGATTGAAGAACTCTGGTATATATAGACTTAAATGTATTGTTTATGGCAATAAGACACTAAAATTCTTAAATTACCGGACATTTCAACTTGTGATTCGGCAAAAAGGACAAGGTCGTCAGCATACATTAGCATGTTGATGTTAGTTTTCCCGTCTAGTGTAACACCTTTAGCATTATGGTTTATATAGTAATTATCAAGATCTGAAACAAAGATTGAGAAAAGAAGCGGACTCAGTGAATCACCTTGTAAAACTCCTTTGATAATTTTGATTTTATCTGAAATGTTGCCATTTTCTTCGATATAATGATAAGCTGAGTTATATAAAGTTAGGACAATTCTGAGAATTTTTGTACTGACCCCTCGTAAATAAAGTTTTTCCCAGAGTACGCTGTAATCTAAGGAATCAAAGGCTCTTATAAAATCAACAAATAGAGCGAAGAGTTTTCTCGAGGGTAAGCGTAGGTAATTATTAATAATCGTTTGTAGTACAAAAACGTTGTCATCACAGCTGCGAAATTTACGAAATCCTGCTTGGCATTCTGGGAGAATTTCAACATTAATATTTCAAAGATAATATCTATAGCAACAAATACAACAACTTCTTTTAAAACAGAAAGTAACGTGAGTAAAAAATTGATAAATGTAAAAACAAAAATATCCCGATTGAAGAACTCTGGTATATATAGACTTAAATGTATTGTTTATGGCAATAAGACATTAAAATTCTTAAATTACCGGACATTTCAACTTGTGATTCGGCAAAAAGGACAAGGTCGTCAGCATACATTAGCATGTTGATGTTAGTTTTCCCGTCTAGTGTAACACCTTTAGCATTATGGTTTATATAGTAATTATCAAGATCTGAAACAAAGATTGAGAAAAGAAGCGGACTCAGTGAATCACCTTGTAAAACTCCTTTGATAATTTTGATTTTATCTGAAATGTTGCCATTTTCTTCGATATAATGATAAGCTGAGTTATATAAAGTTAGGACAATTCTGAGAATTTTTGTACTGACCCCTCGTAAATAAAGTTTTTCCCAGAGTACGCTGTAATCTAAGGAATCAAAGGCTCTTATAAAATCAACAAATAGAGCGAAGAGTTTTCTCGAGGGTAAGCGTAGGTAATTATTAATAATCGTTTGTAGTACAAAAACGTTGTCATCACAGCTGCGAAATTTACGAAATCCTGCTTGGCATTCTGGGAGAATTTCAACATTAATATTTCAAAGATAATATCTATAGCAACAAATACAACAACTTCTTTTAAAACAGAAAGTAACGTGAGTAAAAAATTGATAAATGTAAAAACAAAAATATCCCGATTGAAGAACTCAGGTATATATAGACTTAAATGTATTGTTTATGGCAATAAGACATTAAAATTCTTAAATTACCGGACATTTCAACTTGTGATTCGGCAAAAAGGACAAGGTCATCAGCATACATTAGCATGTTGATGTTAGTTTTCCCGTCTAGTGTAACACCTTTAGCATTATGGTTTATATAGTAATTATCAAGATCTGAAACAAAGATTGAGAAAAGAAGCGGACTCAGTGAATCACCTTGTAAAACTCCTTTGATAATTTTGATTTTATCTGAAATGTTGCCATTTTCTTCGATATAATGATAAGCTGAGTTATATAAAGTTAGGACAATTCTGAGAATTTTTGTACTGACCCCTCGTAAATAAAGTTTTTCCCAGAGTACGCTGTAATCTAAGGAATCAAAGGCTCTTCTAAAATCAACAAATAGAGCGAAGAGTTTTCTCGAGGGTAAGCGTAGGTAATTATTAATAATCGTTTGTAGTACAAAAACGTTGTCATCACAGCTGCGAAATTTACGAAATCCTGCTTGGCATTCTGGGAGAATTTCAACATTAATATTTCAAAGATAATATCTATAGCAACAAATACAACAACTTCTTTTAAAACAGAAAGTAACGTGAGTAAAAAATTGATACATGTAAAAACAAAAATATCCCGATTGAAGAACTCTGGTATATATAGACTTAAATGTATAGCTGTCTATTTGGGTCAAACCCTTAGAAATTTTGAAATCCGATACAGTCAACATTTACGTGCATACAGATTAAAACATCCCACTACGCAAAACATCTACTTGACACCAAACATTCATTGATACCTAACACAGAACTAGATGTATTATATATTTGCGATAAGAGACAAGAACTAGGTTTCCTAGAAAAATTAGAAATTAGATGACAATTAAGAAACTCACAATATCAAGTGGTCGATGAACAGATAAATCTAGGGGGTTCCCCACTTTTAAACTGTCTTCTTAAGTGATAATTGTAAAGATCGGCAGATAAAGTTTTCCTGGTTTCCTATATCGTTGCACAGTTATATTGATCTTAATTTGTTATGGTCTGAATTTAGAATTAAATTCTTACTTACATTATTTCTTAAATACATTCTTCAATTTAAGAATAATTAAACAAATTTTAAATTGGTATTGTAATAAATCCCAGTGGATAATAAAAATAACATTGCACATTGATTTCCTGTAGGTAATGATAGTTCGTCTTACTTTTTTTTTCTTAATATGCATTCTTTTATTGACTGTTGTGGACTATTTAATATTTTGGGACACTCGGTATAGTTAATAAATCTAAAAATGCTTCGGTGATCGGTAAAACTCGTATCCCTTCTACACGGCTGGTATTAATCTCCGACTCGCCGAAATTACTTCGCTACAAGAACGGTTTTGCTTTTCACAACATGTATAATTATTTCTTAAAGCGACAAATAGGAAGGAGAATGTAGGAAATTTGGACGTATTCCGTTTGTTTCTCCATTGTGCTCAAGAAATACATGTTTACCAACTGGAATAATTTGAAGCCTAGATTTTAATAGTTTTTATTAACGGACTTTTGGATATTTCGAATTTGAAAAACTTTTGATATGGTTTGTATCTTTTCTTTGGAAACGACGAGAAGGAAGGTGTGTATTGTGTGGTTTGAGGAACGAAAAAGGTTCGGTGCTTTGTGAGAGTTATTTTCTTGGTTTCATTCTCATTTACCTTAATTGGGAGATAGAGTTTGCACAAATTGTTTGGAAATCCGACTATTTTGAGGAAGCATGCAATTAGTTTGGAAGTCGATTTTCCGCCGTTAAGGGATATTATTTTGCACTGGAGCCACGATTCACTAAGATCGAATCAACTTTCTTTCAACACCTGCAAAAATTCGCCATTTTGTAAGCCTATTGGTAGAGGATTTTGATGGATTAATTCCACGTGGCTGGATATTGGAATTTTAAGAACCCTCATTGATAAATTGAGGTGACTTATTTTTTTAGTTTTCACAAATTACAACTTTGTAGATGGTGAGATCCTTGTTGTAGGGTTTTTATTTTTGGTTTCCTACTTCCACGTTATTTATTCCCGTCTATTTTGGGATTTATTTTGGAGTCTCTTGATTATCGAGATTGGATTTTGTACTCGATTTCACACCTGGTTCGACCTACTATATACTAGCAAAAATTCTTCTTGGCCGAGACGATCCCTGAAGGTTTACCAGATATCTACTCCCGATTGTAACCTTGTGGACGTTTGGTTGGAACCCAAAACGTGCCATCCAGCTTAGTATAACAGAGAATTTCGTTTTGCTGAATCACCTCTCAATAAAGACTTATATTATCGTTTTATGATTCTCATTATCACTCGTGATTATTAAGTGATTTTAAATGAGTTATATCTACTAATATTAATTTATATATTAGTACAATTGAACATTTGCGGCTTGATTGGGCTGGAATCCCACATCAAAGCGTTGATAAGTGTGGTATTTACAATGTTTAGATAATTATTCAGCTTGTGATACTTATATAGTATGTACAAAAAGTACGAGGAGTAATAAACCCTAATTAAGTATGCAAAACCTTTACAGGGAGCACCATGAAATTTTTGATAAATCTCTTACTTTAAATTACATTTCTTCCGTAAATATAAAAACCAGGTAGATCGACCCCGTATTTGTTTCAGTTGTAGCAAAGTTTAGGGTTTATTCATTGTTAAAGGATTAGCAGATAAGCAATAACGCAATGCAGTGGTGTGTATTTTGGGAAAAAAATACGTTTTAAATTATAATATAATAAAAAATGAAAAGAAATAATTATTGGAATACATTTATTACTTACATTTTATTCTATATCCGACTCGGAAGAGGAAGAATCGTTGTTGACATTAATAATAATAGGGTCGATTAAATCATCACAAATATTGTCAATTTTCCACATATTTGCCTCTACTTTGATAACATGCTCGATACAGTTTGTCCAATTTTCCTTACTCACATGACTTACAGCACTCTCAAACAATTTCACAACATCGTTTATTTTGAAAGTAGTATTTTTTTTCCAACTTCTCCCTTTACCTGAGCCCATATTAATTCTATGGAATTAAGTTCACAATGATAAGGGGGAAGTCGAAGAACTGATATACCACGAGAAGAAGCCATTTCTTCTACAATGGAGGTTTTGTATTTATTCTTGTTCATTTTTGCAATTCTGTAAAGTTCTTTCCTTAGTGGATCTTTTGGAAACTTAATATTTTTCGAAATAAGCCACTCCAAAAGCTCTGCTTTACGCCAACGACTTGTGGGCAATACTTCTCGTAACCGTGAATGGTAACTTGCGTTGTCCATAACAATAACAGCCCCTTTTGGAATCAGATCCAACATTTGAACAAACCATTCCTCGAAGACATCCCCATTCATATCTTCGTGATAGTCACCCGTGCGTTCTGAAATAAAAGTTAATAATCCACCATCAACAAAACCTTCAGAACTTCCAACATGGACAATGATAAGTCTTTTTCCTTCTTGCTCTGATGTCAAGTTGTTGGAATTTCCTTTCGTAAGTAAAATCCATGGACTTTACGCCTTATTCTTTGTTTTAATGACTCATCGATCTCAATTGGTTTTCGGCCTGAAGGAGTTTTAGGGGGTTGAAGAGTTCCATTCTTGCTTTCTTTTAGTAATCTATAAATTGTTGATTTAGCAACACACAACATAGCAGCCGTTAATTCCACAATATCATCAATACTTGCACTTGGATCCTTGTTTTTCAATGATATATACTAATTCAATATCAGAGTTTTTTCATTTAAAGATAATGGACCTGTTTTTGGTCGTTTAGATGGTCCTTGGCTTATCGACATTGTTTGGTACTTGCACAATTAACATTCAACAAATGTTTTAAATATATTCCAACTGTTTACAATATTATGACAACCATACAACTTCATACAACTTTACTCAAAGAACTAATACTAAGTACTGATTTAATGTACCTACTTTCTTTTAAAATAATATTCCCGATAATGTTTCTAAGAAAACTGGGTTGTTTGGAAAATCCCTATCAATAATCGAATAATCTGTAAATAGGTGTAATCGTATTAATCCGATTACAGTAGGCCACTTGCCATTTAAAATTTCTGAGAAAAATTCCCCAAACACTACATATAGGAGTAATACGAATAAAAAATATTATGAATAAACGGGCATATCCGAACTCTGCCACAAAATAAAATTTTGCCTGACTTGTATCAATTTGAGGATTACTGAAATGTTCGAACTGTGCCGCAACCATTTAGTTTAATCCTATTAGTCATTAGGGTTTATAATAGATAAAATCGGAGGCCCATAGAATTATGTATATTTCTGAAAGGTTTCAAAGATTTCTTGAATTAAATATTTTGAAGAAATCTTGATTGTTTTGATCGATATTTAGGGGATTAGGGGAAGGATGTTGATGCACGTACACTATTGCCTAAAAATCAGGAAGAAGTATTTAATTGTGTTCGTGAATTACAATTACGAACGAACCGAGAAGAGGAATTTCTAATAACAGCAGACCAGGTATTTAAAATTATTGTGTTCTCCTATTTTTCCAACCTTAATTTTGTATGTAATTCGGATTGTGTTTTGATGGATGGGACTTTTGAATACTGTTCAACTTTTTTTACCAAATGTTTACCATTCATGGTTTTAAAAACGGCTATTACGTACCTCTTGTTTTTTGTTTGCTGCCGGACAAATCAAGTCAAACATATTCAAATTTGTTTTTAATTTTAAGACAAAAATGGAAAGAAGTAGGCTTAAATTTTCAACCTAAAGAAGTCGTAGTAGATTTTGAACTAAGCATTCATAACGCTATATAGGAATGTTTTGGCAGAGATCAAATTCTTTTTGGTTGTAAATTTCATCTCTGTCAAACTTGGTTTCGTAAGATTCAGGAGTTTCATTTGGTACAAGAGTACAGACAGAAAGGTTCTGTAATTGGCGAATACTTAAAAGTACATTTCGGTATTATGTATCTTAGTCCTGAGGAAGTTGTAGAATTTTTTTATAATGAACTTCATTTTTTGCTTCCGAATGACGAAAGAGTTATAGAATTCCGAAATTATGTCAATAAAACATATATAACGCAAAATTCGATATTTCCACCACTTATTTGGGCAAATAATGCATCCTTTTTTAAGAGAACAACGAATTCTTGTGAGAGTTTTCATTCGCATTTCGGTGCTTCTTTTTACAAAGCACATCCAAACATTGTTCAATTTACTAGTGTGTTATTGGATTTACAAACGGAGGTATACGCGAAAATTCGTTCGGCAAACCAAAGCCAGAAAAAAACCAAAAAAACTATTAATGTTAAAATTAATTTCATTAATGATCATTTGGATCAATATAGGAAAAATGTTATTTCTCGCTTTATGTTTGTGAAATCGGTTGCATGTAAAAATCTTCCACACGTTTAATTTTTTTTTATATGTTTATGTATATTGAATATATTTTATTGTAATGTAGATGTAATTTTTTAGAAGTGGCAAATATACGTTGAAAATATATGTATGTTATTAATGTTTTCTTATATTTAATTTGAATACCTAAAGTTCAATGTAAATTGTTAAATCGGATTAGGCTATTAGACCCCTACTGGTTTGGTAGTTAATCTCCAAAAATTTTAAATACTGGCAGAGTTCGAACAACCCGTAATGACTACCTGCATTTTGTGGCAGAGTTCGGAAACTCCGGAATAAACTTTGTTGCCTTTCTTTATCAAACTTACTAAAATTTATGTACCTCTATCACTTTTTTTATTAAAATTAGTACATCCCGTTACCTCTGACCTAAATCGTATATCCTTTAGCATAGCTGCAACTCATTCGTTCAATACAAAATGTACCTTACGGTATACCCTCTTAAAATATATTTTGGTACGTCTATGAAATCTACTCAAATGAATGATTTATTACTCCTTGTCCTTTCTATATAGACTACACTATACAGGGTACATACATGTCAAGCTCGTATCATACCACGCTATAACTCCTACTAAATCGATTACTCTTTTGTTTTATAACTACAATATTTTTGTATTGGTAATTGATATTTGACGTATTTCCTTTTGTGTTTACTTGTAACAGGAGCTTCGTATTGCCGATTTCCTTATTCGCAATAAACGATTAACCTGTACCTACTAGTACTATTTATTTATTTACTTATACGTTAGTTGTGTACATATATTTTTCCGCGTTTTGGTTACTTTTATAACGTTTTTTCACGAACGCCTTCAGCATTATAGTTTCTAAAATTCGGTGGCGCCTATTCTTGGATTTGACTTAAATATATGAACAAGGAACCAATAATACAAAGAACCCCATATTATTCCCTGAGGTATAGTTCTAAATTATTTTCTCCAGATATAGTTTAATCACTGTAATTCTTCTATTTAGCACGGGTAATCATCGGCGATAACGCCTTATATGAGCAGCGATTATTGATTTATTTTTGTACATTAGTAACAATCGACTTTTTGGTTAAAGGTTAATTACATAATGGCTAATATATCAACTGGTAACCTTAATAATTCTCTAGTTAAGATTAGAGCAACCCTAATGACAGCTTAAGACTATAATAAATTGGGAAAATATATCCAGGGTATCCCCAAGGAATGGAGGTACTTATTAGAAATAATCAAGTATATGTAAGCCAGCACAGTGAGCCTCAGATCAGGTGTCAAAGTCAATTGATGAATCAAAAATATTCCTCGCAGAGCAGATACGATGAAGACTCAGCTTCGGAAGGTGACGAATCCGGAAATCTAACAACGAAGAAAAAAGACACTAGTATTGTTAAAAATGGTGGTCTAGAGTTTTTTCTCTTAAAAAAATGAAGTAGCAAATTCTCATATGAATCAACTAAATATATTATTCTGGAACTGTCAAGGCATGAACAATTTGTATGATTTTTATTCCCAAGATATTAATAATTTTTGTAAATTCCCAATAATAGGTCTTGTAGACACTTGGATCACCTCCTCTGATCCTGTGCTTCCTAACTTTTTAAATAAATACAGCTTTTACCATAGCCAAACTTTGAAAGATAAACAAAGGGGCAGAGGCAGTGGAGGTATCTTAATACTTGTGGCTAAGAATTTAAAGTAGCCAAAGTCTGTTAAAATTGTTGAAGCGTGTAATATGTGGTTGTTTTTGAGGATACAGATAAATTTCACATGTTTTACCTTAGGTGTAGTGTATTTAAAACCAGGGCCAAATGACTATACTTGTACTGAGCTTTTGGAAGAGACTGTGAGAGGTGTTATCAATAAGTTTCCTGCTGATCAAGTAATTATTTTCGGCGATTTTAATGCAAGAATAGGTCTTCTCAATAACTTTGGTAGTATAGATCCTCGGAATTGACCTATACACGTTGAACTTCGCGAATCTAAAGACAGTATTGTTACACTTAGAGGAACGCTATTGTTTTAGATATGTGAGAATCCGTACTTTATCACAGTAAACGGCAGATATGATGATTTTCAAGGTGGCTTCACATACATCAGATAATCAGGTAGTAGTATAATTGACAGGGTTGGCAACTACAGGTTTTTTTGAGCCTAGGTTTTTAGGTTTTTTGAACAAACCTACTGATTAAAATATGGCCATTGTAGGTTTTTAGGTTTTTCTCTATTTTCTTTAAAGATACTGAGATACTAAAAAAAAGCTACCTGTTACAGCCATCTTCTACTAAAATCTAAAATTACCCACCCAAAAAGAAATATTTTCTTCCTAGTTTAAATTTCATTCAAATCATAGATATTAAAGGTACAGACACAGACAGTTAGATGACGCTGCAGGGCCAGGGATTTACCAATTCATGTTGATTTACAGATATAATATCACTGTTTTGCTAAAAATGTGATTTTTTTAAACCTAAAAAACCATAAAAAATCTGAAAGATCTATAATCCCAAATATATATCTTTAGTTCTTAGGTTTTTTCCAACCCTGATAATTGACCTAATTTGGACTAACTTAAATAGTATTGACAGTATATCAAATTTCTATATTAACACAAATTTCATTTCCGATCATGTAAACTGTGTAACAACCTTAGCTATTGAACATTATTTAGAAAATGGAAGCAATGTTAAATCTGAGTTTGTAAATACAAATGGGATATTGCAAAATCTCAAACATATAAAAGTATCATGTCACAATATAGTTTAAACCCAAACCTTACTAACATTGAGGAGTTGGCATGAAAAAATACATACTCAAAAGAAGTCTCTACACTTTGATTCAAAACCATGGTTTCATAAAACTTGTGTTCTCGCAAAGAAGCAGCTTAACTCGGCTAAAAGAAATTAAAAAAAATAATCTACCTCCTAACAGTGTAAACTCTTATAAAACAGCTAAAAAAGAATATAAAAAAATTACAAAAAATAGGAAAAGTGCTTTTAAAAAAAGCCAGTTATCAAAATTCGCAAATATAAAAAACCCAATTCAGTTTTGGAAAGAAATCAAAATGAACAAATATAAAAATGTAATCAATTCTATAGAGTTGCATCAATTTGTAATATATTAAACATATTTTTATAAACCCATCTCACCCTAAGACTATCAATTCACGGATGTTCTACACCCATATTTATATACCCCCTTTTCCATGCAGGAAATCTATTATGTTCTGAATCTAGCAAGTAATAACAAAGCCACTGGCGATGATAACATGTATAACGAATTTTCGAAAAATTTACCCATGGAATGGATATACTACCTGAAAAATATATTCAATAAAATTATTTCTGAAGAGGGATTTTCTCCTACATGGTCAATAACTAAAATGATCCACTTTCATAAAAAAGGCCCATTAAGCGTGTTTAAGATTGTAAAATCTTGAATTTTATTGTTTACGATACTTGTTCGATTTTGATTTGAATACCAAATTCTCCTGTGATTTTATTTTAACTTCCCCTGTATAACATAATTCATATATCTTGCACAGACCTTGAAGAAATATATCATAATTCTCAAACATTTAATTTCTCACACATCAATGATCAGACCACTTGAAGAAATATATCATATTTCTCAAACATTTAATTTCGCCCACATCCACAAACTTCCATTTCAACGATCACACCACTTGAAGAAATATAACATATTTCTAAAACATCTAATTTCCCACACATCGACAAAATTCCATTTCAGCACTACCATATACAAAATATAGACGATTATTGTTCTAGGAATTTTTCCATTTAAAATCTCAAACTTTCTCACCCACCAAAAAAGACACACGTGTACTTCCCACTCACTTTAAACTATCTATAAATAGGAATAATATTATATTTTCACTACTTCCCAGTCATCATTCATCTCTTCATGAGTCAGACCTAGTACATAATGGTACTATTTCATAAGAACAAACCAGCTTGAGATCGGTAAATTATGTTTACAATTAACACAATGTGATAAGTAACCAAAAGTATAAAACTCAGTGAACTTCTTAATTGTTCAAGCAAATGAACAAAATGTAATTTTCGTCAATATACAAGTGAAAGTGACATAACAGTTTGATTTAAAAAACCGCCATAATCCTACGAATACTACAGTGAACTACATATAACTAAACGGTCCTTCGAGCTAAGTAATCTACAACCTTCCGTCCCATTTATTATCCCAAGTGCAAAAAAGGGTTAATAAAACAATACTTTTAAAATATGTAAGATATTTGTATGCTTCCTTTCTTCATTGTATATATTTAAGGCGTAAATTCATTTTAGTTAATAGCGTTGTAAAAATATGTTTCAGAATTGATAAGATCTTTTATATTGTTGTAAATTCAAAGGATAGTTTCATTTTATTTTCAACTTTTGTTAAAAACCTTTAAAATATCACGTTTTGCAAAAATAATTGTAAAAAGTTTTGTTTGGGCATTGAAATAGCACATTTTTGAAAGTCAACATCTTGTCGCATTGTCCTATAGTTATGAAGTTAGGAAAAGGTCACGTTTTACCCTATTATATATTGTATTGTAAAAACCCTAAATTTAGTGTCACTTCTGCGTGAATTTCATGGTCGACGGTCGGAAGATATGAAAGACATTTTTGAATAACCTTTCTGAGTAAAAAGGTTACAATTGCTATTGGAGTATTCAATAGAAATTTAACTATCTATTGACGGCACCCATAGTTGATTCTTGTCTAGGAATCCGACAAGTCAAATGATACCGTCCAATAGGGAATATTTATTTTCGTTTGGTCGACCCAATCCACGGCCCTCGCAGATTTTTATTTACCACGTCTCACAACGTGAAGAAATCGGTTTCTCACTCATCAGTTCTACACTTATCGACGCGAGTTTTACACACATCGAATCGAGCTCAACGCTCAATAACAAAGTTAGTTTAATATTCATCAAATCGAAACGTGAAGTGTCTTCCAATCTGAAACCACCGAAGTTCACCATTCACAACTTTGTACCATTTTGTAAATTTGTATATAATAAATTATTAATTTCGACATTAATTTTGTCAAATTAAGACTATTTACCTAGTTGAATGTCTACGCCAGTCGACGAAGTTCAGCTAGAAATATAATCAAAAACAAAGCGAGCCAAATAATTATCGCAGCATAGCTCTGCTCAATCATGAAACGAAATTGTTAATGTGAGACTCACAAATTACACTGAAAATGTTGAAATTCTCCCAGAATGCCAAGCATGATTTCGTAAATTTCGCAGCTGAGATGACAACGTTTTTGTACTATATACAATTATTAATAATTGCCTACGCTTACCCTCGAGAAAACTGTATTTATTGATTTTAGAAAAGCCTTTGATTTCAGATAAAATCAAAATTATCAAAGGTGATTCAATGAGTCCGCTTCTTTTCTCAATATTTGTTTCAGTTCTTGATAAGCACTTTATAAACCATAATGCTAAAGGTGTTACACTAGACGGGAAAACTAACATCAACATGCTAATGTATGCTGACGACCTTGTCCTTTTTGCCGAATCACAAGTTGAAATGTCCGGTAATTTAAGAATTTTAGTGTCTTATTGCCATGAATTAAAACTGGAAAAACTAAAATGGCCGTTTTCCGTAAAGCAGCCAACATGGGCAAACAACCCCAATTTATATATAATAATTCCGAAACAGAACTAGTAAATTCTTATGAGCTAGGAGTAACATTCTCATTTAATGGACTTTTTTAAGTAATTACAAATTCCGCGAACGAAAAGCAATATTATCATTAGGGGCATATAATTCAATGATACATTTCCAGTTCACAAGAACAAATGTAATTTTGATAGAGAAATTAATAGAATTAAACAAATAGCAACGTCCAACGGTTATCCATTACATGTGATAAATAAAATAATTAATAAAAAAGAGGAAAAAGTGGCATTACAACTAATAATTCCTGAACAAACTAAGGAAATAAAAAGTTATAAAACCATCACGTATGCAGGAAATATTTCTAATAATATTTCAAAGATAATATCTTTAGTAACAAATACAACAATTTCTTTTAAAACAGAAAGTAACGTGAGTAAAAAATTGGTATATGTGAAAACAAAAATATCCCCATTAAAGAACTCTGGTATATATAAACTTAAATCTAATGCTGTCTATTTAGGTCAAACCCTTAGGAATTTTGAAATCCGATACAGTGAACACTTACGAGCATACAGATTAAAACAACCAGATAAATCCCACTACGCAAAACATATACTTGACACCAAACATTCATTGACACCTAACAGAGAACTAGAAGTACTACATATTTGCGATAAGAAAAAAGAACTAGATTTCCTCGAAGAATTAGAAATTAGAAGACTATTAGGAAACCCACAATATCAAATTGTCAATGGACCGATAAGTCAAGGGAGTTCTCCAATTCTCCAATTTTTAACTGTATTCTTCAGTGATAATTGGAAAGATCAGCAGATATAGTTTTCCTGGTTCTCTATATCATTGCACAATTATACTGATCTTAATTGGGAAACATATATTCAAGGTATCCCATAGGGGTAATAATAGCTAAGCTTCAATATTTGTAATATATCTTTTTCTTTTTTCTATTAACAAATATTAAGTTAATCACTAGGAAGGTCACTTTTTGGTCTAGCCAAAAATAATTACTAAACATCAGGTAGGCATCAAAAGAAATGTAACTTCTGTCATTCTGACGATGATACTTAATATCGAAACCATTGTCAAATTTCTTAGAAATTTTAACTTTTTATTCAATATATTGTGGAATTATTTAGAAACAGTTTCATTTAAAAACAGTAATGATAGGATATTGTTCAGGGCGGAATAGTTAGTTTTAATCTTTGAAACCGTTATTTCCATTCACAATTGAATGGTGAGTCATTGGTTAGGCTAATGGAACCATTAGGATCCGCAGTCAATATCACTACCCCACACACAATTGAATGATGAGATGAAATCGTTTTGTAACTGTCGGAATTAAGTGATATCAAAGTTGATACAGATTGAGAAAAAATATGAAATTGCGTTTCGTGAGTTATCGTAAAATTGAAACGGAACTTCTTTCACCAAATTTGTTTTAATGGGGTACTTTGTGAAGGTTTGTTATTGTTTACGAACTATTAAATGCTTATGAAAACCATTCCAACTACAAATGAGATATTCTTATCCTCTGGTAACAACTAGGAAAGTACCGATTTTTTTTCCTCAAAAATTTTGATATTCGAATTTTCAAAGAGAATATTTTCCTTTGTCGAATTTTTTTATATAATATACTATTGATGCGAGAAATATTTGATGCAATCAGCCATAATATTATGTTAATCCGTTAAGTGAAGGGTGTGGGTCAATAAGTCGTCGCATCTAATTAAAAAAAAACTTTGTGTAGATAATGAAGTTTGAGTGATGCGTCCCTTTGAATTTAAAAAACAGAGCGTGAGGTCCTTAATCCGAATTATTTATATTATATGATCATTTTCCAGTAGACCGACCCTTCAGCCAACTGTTACAACCTTAATTAGGTGATAAAGGAAGCACATATGATTTGTGAAGTAGTGAAATATTCTCTACCTGTATAATTACTTTGGGTGTTTTTTTGTTTAAATTTATTCTCATGGTATGCGAGCTTTTGACACAGTAGCGTAGTTAATATGAAGACTTAATTTGCGGATTTCTGGTCGAATTCATAAGAGACGTGAAATGTGCATTCGTTGACATCGTACGTGACGCGACCTTTGAAGTTTGGCTGAGTTTATTACAATATGTTTGATTATTGAGAAGTGATAATTAGATTAATAGGAAATTTTAATTAGAAATAGAACAGAGGAAAAAATATGGACGAAAATTGCAGCAGTACCCAAACTTTAGGAGGATAAATACAAAAATGGGATATTATCTAATGAAATCTCATATAGGCTGTCCCAACTAAAATTCGCATCCGCAAATATTTCGAGTTTTATTCAAATTCTGAAAAAATGACAAAACAGGTCTATTTTAACCTACAGCTTTCAGTGTCTATGCAGCCCTTTCATTTTTTCTATTTTCAAAGAGTTTATTGTAGAAAATACGAAATTCTTTCAGGATCATTGAGATTTTTGAAATTGTCAATCCTGGAAATTATCATTCAAAATTTGAACTACCCGCATTACGTAGTAAAAGGAGGGTCATGTATTGACCTCAAAATTGAACTTCCACTTTTTGCGGAAATACGCGTTTTGAAGTATCAGGACACCAAATCAGGTGTAATCGCGATGATGCCAAAACAGGTCTATTTTAACCCACAGCTTTCAGTGTTTATGCAACCCTATTATTTTTTCTAGTTTGAATGATTTTCTTGTAGAAAATACGAAATTCTTTCAGGATCATTGGGATTTTTGAAATTGTCAATCCTGAAAATTATCGTTCATAATTTTAACAAGTTTTACCACCCGCATTACATGGTAATGACCATTGACCTCAAAATTGACCCCTCACTTTTTGCGGAAATACGCGTTTTGAAGTATAAGGACTCCGAATCAAGTGTAATATCGATTATGTCGGGCTCCTTGCCTGTTTGTCTGTTTGTCTGTTTGTTTGTCTGTTTGTCTGTTTGTCTGTTTGTTTGTCTGTTTGTCTGTTTGTCTGTTTGTTTGTCTGTTTGTCTGTTTGTCTGTTTGTCTGTTTGTCTGTTTGTCTGTTTGTTTGTCTGTTTGTCTGTTTGTCTGTTTGTCTGTTTGTCCGTTTGTCCGTTTGTCTGTTTGTACGTTTGTCTGTTTGTACGTTTGTCTGTTTGTCTGTTTGTCTGTTTGTCTGTTTGTCTGTTTGTCTGTTTGTATGTTTGTCTGTTTGTCTGTTTGTCTGTTTGTCTGTTTGTCTGTTTGTCTGTTTGTCTGTTTGTCTGTTTGTCTGTTTGTCTGTTTGTCTGTTTGTCTGTTTGTCTGTTTGTCTGTTTGTTTGTTTGTTTGTCTGTTTGTCTGTTTGCCTGTTTGTCTGTTTGTCTGTTTGTCTGTTTGTCCGTTTGTCTGTTTGTCCGTTTGTCTGTTTGTACGTTTGTCTGTTTGTACGTTTGTCTGTTTGTCTGTTTGTCTGTTTGTCTGTTTGTCTGTTTGTCTGTTTGTCTGTTTGTCTGTTTGTCTGTTTGTCTGCTTGTCTGTTTGTCTGTTTGTCTGTTTGTCTGTTTGTGTGTTTGTGTGTTTGTGTGTTTGTCTGTTTGTCTGTTTGTCTGTTTGTCTGTTTGTCTGTTTGTCTGTTTGTCTGTTTGTCTGTTTGTCTGTTTGCCTGTTTGTCTGTTTGTCTGTTTGTCTGTTTGTCTGTTTGTCTGTTTGTCTGTTTGTCTGTTTGTCTGTTTGTCTGTTTGTCTGTTTGTATGTTTGTCTGTTTGTCTGTTTGTCTGTTTGTCTGTTTGTCTGTTTGTCTGTTTGTCTGTTTGTCTGTTTGTCTGTTTGTCTGTTTGTCTGTTTGTCTGTTTGTCTGTTTGTCTGTTTGTCTGTTTGTCTGTTTGTCTGTTTGTCTGTTTGTCTGTTTGTCTGTTTGTCTGTTTGTCTGTTTGTCTGTTTGTCTGTTTGTCTGTTTGTCTGTTTGTCTGTTTGTCTGTTTGTCTGCTTGTCTGTTTGTCTGTTTGTCTGTTTGTCTGTTTGTCTGTTTGTCTGTTTGTCTGTTTGTCTGTTTGTCTGTTTGTATGTTGGTCTGTTTGTCTGTTTGTCTGTTTGTCTGTTTGTCTGTTTGTCTGTTTGTCTGTTTGTCTGTTTGTCTGTTTGTCTGTTTGTCTGTTTGTCCGTTTGTCCGTTTGTCTGTTTGTCGGTTTGTTTGTTTGTTTGTCTGTTTGTCTGTTTGTCTGTTTGTATGTTTGTCTGTTTGTATGTTTGTCTGTTTGTCTGTTTGTCTGTTTATCTGTTTGTCTGGTGGTATGTTTGTCTGTTTGTCTGTTTGCCTGTTTGTCTGTTTGTCTGTTTGTCTGTTTGTCTGTTTGTCTGTTTGTCTGTTTGTCTGTTTGTCTGTTTGTCTGTTTGTCTGTTTGTCTGTTTGTCTGTTTGTCTGTTTGTCTGTTTGTCTGTTTGTCTGTTTGTCTGTTTGTCTGTTTGTCTGCTTGTCTGTTTGTCTGTTTGTCTGTTTGTCTGTTTGTCTGTTTGTCTGTTTGTCTGTTTGTCTGTTTGTCTGTTTGTCTGATTGTTTGTTTGTCTATTTGTCTGTTTGTCTGATTGTTTGTTTGTCTATTTGTCTGTTTGTCTGGCCCCTGTTCCGCCTGCGGGACCGCCGTTAGGCATTACTTCGCAGGGGAGGATCTAGCTATACAGCTCTACCTTCAATTACTTCCACTATCTCAATTTTCTTCCTTCTTTCTTTTTTCTATTCAGCATGGGGTTCTTTCAATACCTCAGCTGCGATCGTGCTCGTTGCTGTCCATTCAGTTTCCGATGAGAGCATAGCATCAAACATATTTCCAGGCGTGTCCCCTCCTAGAAGTGCTGTTTCCCAGGTACGACGAAGCATGCTGAAGCGCGGGCATATGAAGAAAACGTGCTCCTCACTTTTGTTGATTCCTGCATAGGTTGGGCAGTCCAGGGAGTCTGTAAAGGTATTCCCTAAAGCATCCATGTCCGGATAACATCTGGGTCAGATAATAATTAACCTCTCCATGGGGGCGGTTAAGCCAGGTATCTAGCTGCGGGATAAGATGGTGAGTCTATCTTTCCTTTGTTCGATGCGTCCCATAACATTTGCCAACGATCTATGCTATTTCTCCGCTCATTTTTCCTCAGCTCTATAGGGCTGAGTATGGCCGATCCTCTCTGCCGCTAAACGGATCTTTCTTCCGTTAACACTCCGATGGGCAGCATTCCTGCGATGACACGTACTGCGTCCTCGGACACTGTGCGGTATGCGCTGGCAACTATTAGGGCTCGCAGCCGATAGACCGATGCTACTTTCCGTCGTGATTCCTGCTTCTGCAATACGTAGGCCCAGATTGCAATGCCAAATGTGATCACGGATGTGATCACCGACGGCAACAGAGCGCTACTTCTCTGTTTTGGACCTCCTACGTTCGGAATAAGTCGAGATAACATGTTCTTTACTCCAGAAGTATTTACACCTACGAACTCTGCTTGCTGCTTGCAGTTCAGTCTGGCATCGATTATCACTTCCAAGTATCGAATGAACGGTTGGGATGTGATCCCGTACTTCCCAACTTGCAGCTCGATTTTCTCCACTTGTTTCCTGCTAGTAATCAGCATCGCCTCTGTTTTGTTGTGCTCTGCTAGTACCAGGCCAACTGGGTTCATCCACCCGATCCTCTCAAAGAATGTATGAAAAGTAAAATTGATCTCCTTCAGGTGCTATGCAACTATTACCACGGCCACCTTGTCCGCGAATGCTACAAGGCTCGCCGCCTTCGGCAAAATCAGTTTCAGAAGCCAATCGTACATGGTGATTTAGGCACGTCCATCATGCGAAGAGCTTCCCCAATGCTGACCCGTATGGAGGTGTTAAAGGCGTTCATTATGTCAGGCGTCAGCACCAGAGAGTAGTTTTTAGTTCCAAACTTCCATCTGACTCCTGACTCCTTTTGCGGTGTTGACGACGAGATCAATGACATCGACGGTGGAGCAACCTCTCTGGAGACCGTATTGGTTTTCTCCTAGTAGCGGTTCTACTACGACTTCTATCCTTCTGTGTAGTATATGCTCAAGGATTTTATCGACCGTATTCTGCATTTAGAGCGGATGTTAGGATGATGGTTCGTCTGGTGGCTTCTGTTCTTTTGGCAGGAGAACTAGTCTCTATTGCTTCCACGAGGTAGGAAATATTTCCTCGTCAAGTCCCGCGTTATATACATCTAGGAACAGTTCTGGTGCTGCGTTGATGGCTGGTTTGAGCGTGGCGTTTGGAATTCCATCTAAACCAGGTGCCTTTGTGTTTCCCACTCTGTCGCAAGTTTATTAGGTTATCCGTTATGAAAATTTTATAAAAATCAAGTTCTGTTTTTTCTTTGAAGTTGTTCAGTATATCTTCAATTACGCCTGGTTTTGTTTTGCTGAAGTCAAATAGTTTTAGCCTCGATAACGTAAATATATCCCAGGTGAGTGAATTTGTTTTCGTTATGTGACTTTTCGTTTTCCGTATCAATATTTTCCACATCCAAGTTTCCTGACCTAATTACGTTTTCTATGGTTTCACCAATATGGGTATTTGAAGCTAAAAAATCACAGATACATAATAATAATGAAATTAAAAAGATAATAATGATGTACTAAAACTGGAGCACTTGTTAGGTTCCTGATCCGACAGTTCATATTCTACTCTATTGGTAAGATTCCAGAAGTAGAGGGAAATACATAAGAAGAAAGAGCTGACACCATATGAATGAAACGATGACTCTTTGTGAAACAGGAAGATTATAAAAACTTTGTATTATCTCAAATTTCATTCTCTGTTCAACCGTTGTATGATAAAGTTCTAAATATAGTTGTAAAATTGTTTTTATAAACCCAAGTTCGAAGTTTTAATATATAGTTGGCGCAGTCAGTAGGATACGCGCGGGTTTAGAATAAGTAAAAAACAGTTTCGCATTGTGTCGGGAGTGAAATTCGGGACCTTGGAGTTTCTACACCTCAAGTGCGTATAACCGAACTCAAAACTTTCGGACTTAGTGGCAATGAGAGCAGGGAACCACGAAAAAAGGAACAGGAGAGCAGAGCGATCGAGTTGACGAACAATCTGTAAGTGCCTTTTCCTCTTTTACCTTTCCAAACCCCTATTTATAAGGATTTTGGCAAAGATAGTTAAGTTCTGTTCATATCGAACAATAGTCTATCGCAGACATTAGCTTTTAATTAATTTTAGTTATTTAATGAGTGACATTGATGAAATAATTAACGGAATTATAAATATAGAAATAAATAACGAAAATAATATAGATAATCAAGCTACAAATAATTTAACAATAATAAATCGAAATTCAAATATTACACGAAACATGCCAGAAATGAACTGGGATCGTTTAAAATCTAGAATTGATAACATTAAACCTTATGACGGCAATAGCAATACATTAAATAAATTTTTGATAAGATGCGAAGACCTTATTAATGATTATAGAGAATTTAATGATGCACAATTATCTAAACACATTTTTCAATCAATTCAAGAAAAACTTATAGATAAAGCTGATATATTAGTAGGTAATCGTGCTGAGTTAATAGATTGGCCTAAATTAAAAGAGGCCCTTATACAATGTTTTGCGGATCGTAGAAATATTGATTGTTTAGTACAGGAACTAACAAGCATGAGACCATTTAGGAACGAACAACTGATAAACTTTGGCAGCAGAATTCAATTGTTAAGAAGTAGTATTTCACAAAAAATTAGTAATAATCCTAACCTTAATAATGCAGAAAGAATTTGCCAAATAAACCATTACGATAAAACTGCACTTATCACCTTTATCGCTGGTTGTAGTGGTACCTTGAGGAATAATTTACATCTCAAAAATCCAGCCTCACTGCCAGACGCAATGGCCTATGTAAACGAGTTCGAAAATTTCGAAAAACTATATGGTAATCTAAACGACAATAATAGAATAACGACTTCTAAATTTAATAACAATAATAATCGACAATCGTACTCACAACCAAGATTATACCCTCATAATCAAATGCAACCCACTTACCAACAACCCCATTATTCATCGCAGCCAAATTTTATGAATAATAACGTATTCGACAATAACAAACTAACTAACCAATTTCCTAACCAACCTATTAATATTCAACTTAGACAAATGCCTCCCAGACAATACCCTACAAACAGACAAGTATTTGGACCCCCACAAAACGTTTTTAGACCAAATCAAAAATCCACGAATCAACTTCCTAAACCAACACCCATGTCAACAACCTTTAGAAACCAATCCATGTTATCACAAAGACAAAGATGGCAAAATCATAACAATTATAATCAAAATCATTCATTTAGAAATAATGGACAAAACCCAAATTTTTCTTTACAAGCGAATACAATCAATCAGATCCATACACAAATGAACAATATTTTTACCAAAATTACGATACTTTTAATAGTGACGATAATAATCCTGATCTAGACGTAAATCAAACATCTTATTTCGAAAATGTAAACTATGACGAAAATCAAAATGAAAATTTTCTAGAAACGGCCCTACAACAAGAAAATCCTTATTAGAAATTAATATATCTTCAGATAACGCCTTACCGTACATTCAAATTCATAACCCTAATTTAAAATTACTTGTAGATACCGGTAGCTCACGTTCTATTATTAAAACTAATATTATAGAAAAACTTTATCCAAATTCTGTTAGTCAAATCAGTGCACAAATTAAAACAGCGTTATGTAGTCAAGACATCATATACCAATCAACACTTAGAGCATTTCCAGAATTTCAGAATCCAAACTACAATATCTCTTTCCTCTTATTTGATTTTCATGAGTATTTCGACGGTATAACTGGATTAAATGATTTAAAAAACATGAATTTTAATATAGATTTAATTAACATTAAATTAATAGGTCCAAACACAGGAATACCTATCAGGTACAGACAAAAAGAAAATTTCAATATATCATTCTCGATAGAAGCACAGCACAAATTTCTAAAAAAATTACCTGTTTCTATTTTCAACGGAGAAATATTGATACATAAAGGTAATTTAGGACCACTGTATATACCTCAAATTTTGACTAATGCCGAAAACGGATTTGCCCTTATAGAAATTCAAAATAAAACAGATAAAACTATTTCAATAAATATTAAAGAACCTTTTCAAGTAGAATCATTCGAAAAATCCAGTTATGATGTATTCAATATTAATTCTTTCCTTAACTTAAATGATAAATACGATAAAAAAATTAAAACAAAAAATAGATATATCGGATTTAATTAGAACCAATCACATGAATTTAGAGGAAAAACTGAAATAATGAAACTATGTCGAAAATTCTCAGACATTTTTTTCAAACCAGGTGAAAAATTATCTTTCACGGCGCGGACAAAACACGAAATTAAAACAACGGACGAAATCCTTATACATTCTAAGTCATATAGATACCCCTACACACACAAACAAGAAATAAATAAACAAATAATAATAATAATAAACGACTTTATTAAATTTCACCTAATTACAAAATACTACATGCAATTACATAGTAAGGAAAATGACATAAAATCAAGTGAAACTAAAGGGCGAAGTTCAGTTCCTACGATAACAAAAAAGATTATCGAAGACCTGCTCTTCCACTTAACCCTGTCGCTACAAGAACAAAAATGATAGTAACATATATATAGCACGAGTAAAATTTACATGGCCAAATCAAGACTCGTCACAGTATATGAGACATTGTAAAAAAAAATTAAGTAGGGTTTGAATGCTGCTGGTCCAAGAGAAGCTTTTTAAATTCAATTATTAAGCGCTGTACACTGAATGCTTTTAAATGTTCCGATATATTGTTATATATGGCGGTGATATGGTAACCAAAACTACGGCGAAATATTTCATGCCGAAATGAAGGATGGGTTAAAAGACCCCTAGAACGAATATTTATGTTATGCACATCGGTTCGAAATCTAACTTTTTTGTAGAGGTAGATAGGTAATTTATTTTTTATTATTTTATGAAACAAGGTAGCCATGTGTAAGTTTCTCCTATACTCCATGTTCAGCCAGCCACTATCCTTTAGCTTGCTTGATATTCTGTGGCCTCTACGAATTCCAAAAATTAGTCTCAAACAGGATTTTTGTACTTTTTGAATTTTGTTGCGGAACCGGCTGGTCAAACACGGACCATAAAGAACATCAGCATAGTTAAAGTTAGACAGCACCAGTTGTTCACATAAAGTTGTTTTGACAGTGGCTGTTAGATAATGTCTATTTCCATAAATTAATTTCAAGGCTGAGTATGCACGTTTAATTAACTGATTAACGTGTTTTTCGAACCTCAAGTCACCATCAAGAATCACTCCCAAACTCTTTGCATGCTGAACCAGATTAAGCGATTCATTATTTACTTTTATATCATTGGCGTTAATTACATTTTCCCTCTTAACTCTAGTCCCAAATAAAATGACTTTCGACTTTGTGCAGTTAATATTTAAACAATGATCAGATACAGCATCAACAAATCGTGCCAAATCGCTATTTATCAGAGTACAAGCATCCTCAATCATATCAGGGTGAAAACTATAGTAAACCTGAGTGTCGTCTGCATACAAGTGAATATTGCAGTGTTCAAGTGAATTCACTAAGTTTGACGTATATATCGCAAAAAGCAAAGGGCCCAAAATGGAGCCCTGTGGCACACCACGTTTAAGGAGGGAAGACTGTGACCTAATACCATCCACCTCAACCAATTGCTGGCGGTCACCCAAATAAGAACTCAATAATGAAACAGCATTATTGGAAAGCCCAATGGAACGTAATATTGATAATAATAAATTGTGATTTATAGTATCAAACGCCCTACTGAAATCTAGCAGAACTAATATTGTACACATTCCAGAATCTTGAGATTTAATAACATCGTCAACAATATGAAGAAGAGCCGTCGCACAACTGTAATTCTTACGAAAGCCGGACTGAGTTATAGGTAATACGGAATTTAAATCAATATGTTTTTTAAGCTGACACTCAATTACTCTTTCAAGTATCTTTGATAATGTAGGCAAGATGCTGATAGGACGAAGGTCCCTATACTCATCTGGCTGAGGTTTTTTAGGCAAGACCTTTACTACAGCCCTTCTCCACACTGCCGGAAAAACATTATTTTTTAAACAGTAGTTAATAATATGAGTAATATAAGTAACAATATGAGGGCAGCACATTTTTATTAATCGTATTAATAAATGACATGTTAGATAAAGGCATAATTCGATCCTCAACTTCAGCATGGTCATCGCCATTGTGGATAGTGAACAAGAAAAAAGATCAATCGGGACAACAAAAATATCGATTAGTTATCGATTATCGTAAACTGAACGAAAAAACAATTCCTGATCGATATCCGATACCAAATATCAATTTAATCCTCGATAAACTTGGAAGATCAAATTATTTTTCAACTATAGACCTTTGGGCCGGTTTTCATCAGATTCAAATGGAAGAAAACTCTATATCAAAAACAGCATTCACAGTTGACAACGGGCATTATGAAGTCTTACGAATGCGATTTGGGTTAAAAAAACGCACCATCTACTTTTCAACGCGTTATGGATGAAGTTTTAAAAGACCTCCAAAATAAAGTCTGTATGGTCTATATGGACGATATCATCATATTTAGCACAGGACTTCAAGAACGTCTTCCAAAGTTAAAACTTGTTTTTACAAAATTACGCGAGGCAAGACTAAAAATTCAACTGAATAAATCAGAATTCTTACGAAAAGAAGTAGAGTTTCTAGGACACATAGTAACATCAGAGGGAATAAAACCCAATCCAAAAAAAATTTCAGCGATTAAAAAGTTTCCCATACCAAAAACATATAAAGACATAAAATCATTTCTTGGGTTAATAGGGTACTTTCGTAAATTCATAAAAAATCTAGCGAAAATTACAAATTCTATGACTAAATGCTTAAAGAAAAATGAAAAAGTAGTTCACACAAAAGATTTCATAGATTGTTTTGAAAAATGTAAAAATGTATTAACATCTGAACCAGTATTAATTTATCCAGATTTTGACAAAGAATTTGAATTGACAACAGATAGCTCCAATTACGCAATAGGCGCAGTACTATCGCAAAATAATAATCCCATATGTAATGCATCACGAACCCTAAATTCAGCCGAAATAAACTATTCAACAATTCAGAAAGAACTTCTCGCAATAGTCTGGAGTTGCAAATACTTTCGCCCATATATTTACGGCCGGAAGTTTACAATATATTCTGACCAAAAACCATAACAGTGGCTTTTCTCCACAAAAGACCAAAATTCTATGCTCGTAAGGTGGAGACTAAAATTAGAAGAATTTGGTTATGAAATTGAATATAAAAAAGGTTCGTCCAATTTAGCAGCAGACGCTTTGAGTAGAAATCCATGTGTAGAACTAAACGCCATCGATAACGAATCTATAATTAATAACGCAGGAGACGCGGATGAAATAATAGAAAATTTCCTAAGAAATCCTGATAAAATACCTCCAGTCAGTAGCCCTGACCTGGAAGATATACTAGACATTGAAGAGCCGACTAAAAGGCAAAATAAAAAAATCAACGTTATTTCAGATATACAAATAGAACCAGATAAATCTCAAGACACTGACTCCGATTCTGACATTGAAACTAAACATACATCTGCAGAAAATCCTATTTTTTCCATACCAATTACTGAAAGAATATAAAACACGTACAAAAATCAAATATTCATAAAAATGGGAGATATAGAATCTACCCAAACTAGAATTTTAAAAAATTTTGACAATACTAGATTATATGTTACTCTACCCTCAAAAATTTCACTAACTGATATAATAAATTTCGTAAAAGAATATATCGCCCCAAACAAAAAATATGCTATTTTTTTCCAACACCCTGAGCTACCTAGAACTTTTACGACTACTATGCAATCATATTTTAAAAACTCTGCCTTCAAAATAATTCAAAGTAATACTGTATTAGAAGATATTCAGACTAAAGACGCTCAAAAAGAAAAACTCGAATTTTACCACGTAACAAAAACTTGCCACCGTGGTTAAATGAAACGAAAGACGCACTTACTAAACGATTTTACTGGCCAAAAATGTCGGACGATATCGAAAATTATATAAATAACTGCGAAATTTGTCAGAAAAATAAATACGATCGGAATCCACCTATAGTAAAATTCAATCTTACACCAACTTGTTCACGTTCCTTTCAACACATTCATATTGACTGTTTTCAAATTTCAGGAAACACTTATTTAACTATAATAGATACCTTTCTCGATGTGGTCAAGCTTATCCTCTATCAGCTGTAAACGGAATATCTATAGTAGAATGTTTATTCAATTTTATTACCCACCACGGTCTACCCTCGCAAATAACAGCTGATTCGGGCACAGAATTTAAAAATAAAGATCTTGAAAATTTTTGCGAACTCTACAGAATAGAACTTTACTATACTACTGATAGAAACAGTAATTCAAACAGTCCTGTAGAAAGATTTCATTCTACCCTAATCGAACATGTGCGTTGTTTAAGGGAACAAAATGGAAACCTCACCTCAGACCAATTATTAAAACGGGCTATACTCGGATATAACAACTCAATCCATAGTGTTACTAAACATACACCATTCGAAGTAATAAAAGGACATATAAACGAGACCAACCCTTTCGACCTTAATGATCATGTAATAATTTCAGACTACGTACAAACTCACAAACAAGCGGCCAAACGACTTTACGAAAATATAAAAGAAACTAACAAAAGAAAAAATTATTAGTAAAAGAAACGAAGAGCGCACAGATCCCCTTGACTATAAAAACGAAAAAGTAGCTTACATTCGTACAAAAACCAGAAATAAAAAACTTCCAAAATTCGAAAAACGTAAAGTACTAGCTCAAAAAAAAATTAAATTAATAACAGATAAAATATATATCATAAAGCAAGTTCCAGAAAACCAAAAACTAACAAAAAACAACTGTTTCAGGAGAATGGAACAGATGTAAACAACATTCCTGATACTTCTGGCAATACCAGTAATATACACGAGTAGTACTATAAGAGATATAGAGTCGACGACTATAAATAACCCTTTATTACCAATACAATTAGGAGACGCACGTCTTATTTATAGTAAACATACATTTATACATTATTTAAATTTAGAACCTATTATTAAGCAATTGTTTAACATTGAGAAACATTTCTTCATTATAAAAAATAATTTAGTTACAAAAAACGCAACTAATGAAATCTCATACCATGCCTTATCTCAACATATGTTATTAGGGACAGAATTTCTCATAAAAATTACAAGAACGAAACTTGATAAATTACAACCTCATATTCATATTCGTAATAAAAGAAGTTTCTTTAACGGGGTCGGACAATTACAGAAATGGCTGTTTGGTACACTTGACGCTGACGACGGTAATAGATATGATAACGCAATAAAAATTCTCGAAACAAACCAACAGAACATGGTTACGGAAATAAATTTGCAACGTTCACTTTCAAACAATCTAATAAAAAATTACAACACAATAATTCGCATATTATCAAAAAATCAAGAAATTTTTGCAAATTCTCTGGGAAAATTTCAAATGAGCGTACAAAAATCAATCACTGAATCACATGAGTATTCAACCTTTCAAGGAATGATTTCCCAAATAAATCTGGATTGCCAAAATGTTAACACGTTTTTAGATAATTTAGAAGATTCCATAGCTTTTGCAAAACTCAACACACTTCATCCTTCTATTATTTCTAGTCAAGAGTTACTAAACACTTTAGAATACCTAAGAAAAATTTACCCAGACAACCAAATTATGAAATTTAGGAACATATTAACATACTACCAATTTTTAGGCACACAAGTCACATTTGAAAATAAAAAATTAATTTTTGCAATACATATATCAATTATCAAAGCTGAAATTTTTAAGTTTTATCACCTCTTTCCTATCATTCAAAACAACCAAATATTCCCTCTAAAGTATCCCTATTTGGCACATACCAACTCAGAACATCAATTCAAAGAAGAAAACTGTCCACTACTAGAGGATACATATTTTTGCATGGAAGACAACTGCACTCTACAGCTCATAGAAAACCAGACGGTGAAAAGCTGCAAGAAAATCAAGTTAACATTAGAAGAATCTCTCGTTGAACAAATAACACAAGACGAAGTAATCATTATACCAATGCAAACACAAACAGTTTTCTCTAAATGCCACACAGATCAATATATAGAAGTCAAAAATCCTACACTAATAAAAATACCAAATAGAAGTCAACACAAAAAAATTTATCAACGACGGCAGAATTCAACAAGGAAAACCATTATTTCTCCCAAAGCTAAACTGAGAAAAATTAGAAATTATACCAGAGTACGAAGCACCCAAAATAGAAAAAATCAATTTGCAAGAAATCCACAAAATCAGCAAAATGTCAAAACAACTTATACCATTAGGAATTTCAACATCTAAACACTATCCACTATCTCTGTTATTGTCATCTTAATAATAGTGGGATGCATCTTCAAGAAGAAAATCAAGACATCGCTCCAGCAATGCGGCAGAAAACAAATAAGGGAAGAAGTCCAAAGCAAAGAAGAAACCCTAAGAGAAGAAAATCCAACAGAAAAACCAAAACTCGAACACCACTCCGTCATGTTCTCGTCTTAGAGGGGAGGAATTACATAAGAAGAAACAGCTGACACCATATAAATAAAACGATGACTGTTTGTAAAACAAGAAGATTATAAAAACTTTGTATTATCTTAAATTTCATTCTCTGTTCAACCGTTGTATAATAAAGTTCTAAATATAGTTGTAAAATTGTTTTTAAAAACCCAAGTTCGAAGTTTCAATATATAATTAGGGCATATTATATGTCTGCTCAAGTTTTCCAACTTCTGTTGTATCGTCGATACAGTTATCAAAAGCTAAAAAATACATATTATTTATAATACTTACTAACAAAGTGAAATTAAGAAACTTACTGGAAGAAACACTCAAATGGGTATTTTTCATATTGGTAATATCTCCTTTTTTTGGTTTTTAGTGGGTCTAGTAAGCTTCCTTTTCATGATAGGGATATCGTCATCGCTTGAACTCTCGCTCATTGACTCATCTTTTTCATATTCTAATTCACTTGCACTGAAAGGTTCCTCCTCGTCCGAAAAGTCTATCATGTCCAAGATTTTCTGCAAATGTGCTTGTTCTGTTTCATATGACATTATGTTCACTCACTAAAACACTCTTATAAAGGCGGCGCCAGACATTCGGTATTCGGCGAGTACCGAGCGACTGCTCGCAGAGTGGCAAGTAGTATGGAAGGGTTCATCGCTACTTGCCGATGACCAATTTTAGTGTTTGTACAGTGCTCGCGTAGTTCCCGTTGTTTGTCGGTCTTTTGAAGCAACATCAAAAGAAACGAGTATTCGCCGTATTACGCTCTGAATCTGCATCCACATATTCGTTCTTCTGCAAGCAATAGAATATGGCTAGGGGATAACTGTAGTAAGTATACATATCGTTGAATTATCGGATTGTTTTTTATTATTTATTGTAGTAGAATTGAGAAATGGACTGGCCTAATGAAACAGTTTTTGAATTTTTGGAGTGTTATGAAAATGAACCTGTAATATGGAATGCATCTTTACCAAACCATAAAAATCGAAATGATGTTTATGATGCTTGGAAACACATAGAAGTCAAGATGGGTCAGAAATACACAGTCACGGAATTGAAAAAGAAAAAGGATTCATTGATGGCGTCTTTTACAGCCTGCTTGAATAAAGTAAAACAAAGCTTGAAAAGTGGAGCAGGGACTGATGAAATTTACAAACCAACGTGGTTCGCCTATGAAAAAATGGCCACATTCCTTCGTGATAAGGATCTTCCAAGGCAGACAAGAAATACAGAGGTAGGTACCTAATTATTATAGGTATTTAACAAAATTTATTTCAACAAACATACCTATTTAAAAAATAAACTTTGTACAATTAGTGTAATTTTGAATTAGCAGTATTGATCTTGCCAAGGTATCTTTCCGCTGGTTACGAAGTACTCGGCAAATTCATTTCTAATTTCTTTTGCATCCATGCTAGGCTTTCTAGGGATATTTCGCAGTGGTAATAGGGATGTCATAGTGTCTGTATTTGCTTGACGCCAAGCGCCCTCTATAACGTTTCCATCTTCTTCAAAGTCAAAGGTACCATTTGGAGAATAGAGAGATCGGGATGACGTACTTCTTCTTAAAAAATTGTGTAGAACAACACAGGTCATAACAACTAAAGCGACCTTATCAGGTTGAAGCAACATTGGCTTCCGAAGTACTCTAAATACATTAGCTAATAGTCCGAATGTATTCTCAACAACTCTACGTGCACGTGACAGGCGATAGTTAAATATTCTATATTTACTACCTTTGTCATGTTTGCCTGGGAATGGTTTCATAATTGTTTCTCTTAATCCAAATGCGTCGTCTCCAACAAATACATAAGGCACTTCTTTATTTCTTCCCATCAGTGGCTCTGGTGGAGGGCAGTGCAATTCATTTTGCTCGATTTTTTGAAACAAGCGAGTATTTCGAAACACTGCTCCATCACTTGACATCCACAATCAGCAAACATGAAGCAATACTCAGCATCCACTAGAGCCATTAATACTACACTAAAATATTGTTTGTAATTGTAGAATTCAGATCCCGAATTAGTAGGCGCTTGTATCACAATATGTTTTCCATCGAGGGAACCCATGCAATGGGGAAAATTCCAGTCCTTGTTAAACTTTTCAGCTACACATTTCCATTCGTTAGCACTTTTGGGAATCTGAAACAAACAAAAAATCTGAAAAAAAAATGCTGTGAATAAATGATAAGATTTTAATAGTTAAATGTTTTAGGAGTTTTTGCCCGAAGAAGATGGCAACAATATTGATGAAGAGGAAGCTATTGCTACTGTTAGCACGGAAATTGAGAGACCTGAACGGGATAATGTTGAAAATGAGGGTGTGTGTGTAAAAAAAAACACAAAATAATCATTTTACGGATCTAATGCGACAATTTCTTAATTGCAGCTTTGGTATTGCCTTCGACGAGTAAGTCTGCATTTAGAGCTCCTGCACGAAAAAAGAGTAAAGTAGCTGAAGCACAGGAAATTAAAGATGAAATGGATAATGCATATTCTTTATTACAAGTTGTAACTAACAAACCGGCCAAAGAACGAAATGTGTGTTCCATATATGGAGAACTAGTAGCTGCAAAACTACAGGAAATGGAGGAGCACACTAGGGAAGTTTGTATGCATCGGATTGATAACATATTGTTTGAAATGAAAATGAATTCTCGTATCTCACATGATAATATTGAGATAAATCCTACTCGGCAGCTGAATATTTTATGTACACACGACTATAAACAAAGCTCATCAACACCTAGCCCCCTGTCTTCAAGTTCCAACCATACTTCGCAGTCACTTTCACATCATCAAGCAGCATTCCACTCACCTCAAGAAACTTCATCACCACAGAATGTAACCCAGAATAATGACATGGATCCTCCCTGTCAAATGGAAAATTTATCTACTAGACTCAGCTCACCATCACCTAGCTCTCAGTTTTCATTAAGTTCGAACCATACTGTTTCCCAATATTCGCAGTCACTTTCACATCAAGCAGCATTCCACTCAACTCAAGAAACTTTTCCATCACAGAATGTCATTCAAAATGCTGATATTGTTGCTGATGAGGATTCTCGGCCTTTGGTAACCTTTTTTACTAATTTCCAATAATGTTACTTTTAATTTCTTAAATAAACAGTTTTAGAAAATGTTCCTCGAAGTTTTCTTTAATTTAAAAATAATTACTTACCTTAACATAATCCTGTAAAATTGCAATGATAGCACTACAAACTTCTGGGACTATTTCGGAAATAAGCTGTGGAGACACTTTGAACAAATAGTGAAGACTTTTAAAACTGTCTCCTGTTGCAAGAAATCGAAGGGTTATGGCAAGGCGCTCATTTGTTGGAATCGCTGTTCTCCACTTGGTATCTTTCTTACGAATCATTGGTCCCACTTTTGAAAGTAAATAATTAAAATCATCGCTCGACATTCGGCAAAAATTTTCAAATTTTCCGGATGGTTCCTTGAGCAGATCTGCCATTAGGTTTGTGGCACTATAGCTAAAACAAAAATATTTTAAACAACTGGAAAATGCATATAAAAATGTAACAATAATGTTATATTTCAAAAGGCAGATTGAAATCAAGAAATTATTTCCAGCTTCAATACCTACGTTTTTCTGCTTTTATTAAGTGAAACCATCCACCATCTCCTTCTTCTGGGCTTCTTCTTTATTTTGTTTAATAACACACTACCACAAGACATTACTACAAATGTAGCCAAGCTAATAACGAGCTCTGTATCATTATCCATTGCAAGCCGTAAATACACTTTATACTGAATATTCGTTATACCCACAGAGACTCCGTTACGTGACGAATTGCGAATATCTGGTTTAGGTGCTTGCCATTTGGTGATTAATCCGCGCTCACCTGCCGAGTAACTCAACTACTTCCCACTCTGCGAGCAGTCGCTTGGTACTCGCCGAATACCGAATGTCTGGCGCCGCCTTAACAAAGATGCGAACACTACGCGAGTCACTTGGAAAATTCGTGTAGATTACTCGCTACCAACAAAATTTGACAGGTACTAGCTTGTTTCTAACGCTGTCGATACAAGTGACGAAAAACGTTGATTCCTTGAAATGGGCCGCCTATGTCCATTTGTATACAAGAACTTTTTTATGAGAAAAAAATAATATTTAATACATAAGTTATATAAAAACAGTTGAAAAGAGCTGTTTTCATACATTTTTACTAAGTTTACACAATGGCCCCCAGCCATTTATAGTTGCACCTTACGTATTAATATCGTTGCTTATTTTCAAAAAATATTCAACTCGGAAAAAATGTCTTTTTTCTTTAGTGGAAATATAATTACGGCAATACTGGTTTTACCAATCATTGTGAATTGGAGTAGATACTGTCGATTGTAAATTTATGAAGTTCATAACCCTCAATTGTCAAAAACGTGACTTTTTCATTTTGATGTTCTCAATTAGGTGATGAAACAATCTGCCAAAATCATTATTTGACTATATAATTTGGACTCGTTATTGTCCCGTGTTGAATCATCGTACATTTTTTCACTGCATACTTCAAAGATATACAATCGTAAGGACATAATGAGGAAGTCGTGATCAATATTTGAATAATTAAATCGTTAAAAAAGTAATAATGCGATACGAACTTGAAAATAGTCGACAAATTAACGAATACAAATTTTTAAAATTGGTCTATAGCTATAAACAAATAATAGCTACAAAAATTTATATAGCAAAATATAAGACAAAATTTTAGTACGGTACGTAGAATATACATTTTAGTCGAGCTGCGTCAGAAGAACCTATAAACTTTATACGGAAGAAGCATTATTATGAGACTCAATTAAGAGAAGAAAGTTGCGTGGTACACACAATGTAAGGTGAATGTTGTATTTGACTAGACGCTTTTGATAGACAATGCAGAATTAGTCAAGGCTTGACTTACTGGGGTCCGGTGCACTTCGCGACCCTCCGAATTTTGGAGCGATTTTTTTTTACTAGAAAGCCCTATTGTTATAGAACATTTTAAGAGAAAAAAATTCTTGGACTATGCACTTTTGAAAGAGAAAATCGCAATTGAAAGTACTAAAAAACCGCCATTTTTTGAAAAAATTTGACATTTATGTCTAGATTTCAGATAGTCACAAATTTTAGGAGAAGAAGGAGATGTACAACGTTGCCAGTTCTCAATTCCGTGACTCGTGACGGCTTGGAAATAATTTACACAAGATTTAATTATCTTCATGATCTAAAATATATTGAAACTGTACTTTATTGGACGTTTTATGTATGCTCCACAGGTACTAACTTAGTTCGTATATTTTATGTGGTTGGGATAAATATAAAAACTATGTATATGTTTGTGATTGTTAAAAATTAACGTTAAATGTTCCGATAAGTATAAATATTCTTTTTATAACGAAGGTATTGTTGATACTTAAAGGTGGATTGTTTTATTCAATTTTAGTCATATTTTATATTTATATTGATATTATTTTACATTTGACAAATTGAATAAATGGACAAATATAATTTGATTTGTGCTATAGAGCACGCAAGCGAACTGTTATTTAATTTTAAACAAGACATCTGTGGGTCATACCATAGACAAACCAAATATGGTTATTTTTTATGGGTCGTACACAGCTGTAGAGTGCATTGTACACAACGCTTGTTTAAAACCCTTTAACACGAATTTTAATCATTTTTACAATAGCTAATCGTGAAAATGCCTGCTTTTTGTTGTGTTGAGGGATGTGGAAAACGTGGGGAAAAAGACAACGTGAAGTTTTTTCGAATACCCTCGGTTACAAACGCGTATTTTCAAAATCTGTCGATAGCTGTTCACTCAATTGGGTATATATTCGTAAGGGTATACCTATTTGAGCACGTATTATTTCATAATAATGTGGATAATCATTTGAGTTATTGAAGATCGGATTTCCGTTTGAAATAGTAAAGTAGATTAATATCGCGAGCGAACCGGCGCGCATTTTTCAAAATCTGTCGATAGCTATCCACTCAATTTATTCATTTGTAAATTAGGTATATATTCCTAATATTATACCTATTTGAGCACGTATTATTTCATAATAATGTGGATAATCATTTGAGTTATTGAAGATCGGATTTCCGTTTGAAATAGTAAAGCAGATTAATATCGCGAGCGAGGCGGGCGCGCCGTTTCGACGTTACGCAATTCGCGCGAATTTTTCAGTATATGGTCTCGCTGGCACTAAACAATAGGTGCGTTCTTTTTGACGGAGATCTCAGATCACTTCAGTTAAGGTGATCTGAGATAAAGTGATGTGAGTAAGCACCAAAAAGAACGACATCTCAATTGAAGCGCGCGATATGTCGATAGATTTAAACTATACGACAGATTCTTATCAGCATGTAATAGTGTTAATTAATGTATCCATAATTTGTAACAAAAGAAAAATAGATTATGTGTGTTTATTATTTATATGTCAATGGTTGAAACCTTAGATAACCTTGGTTAAAGCCACATATAAACCAAGCAAATCAAATATTTCTTCATCCCCTCCACTTTATTTCCAACTGATACCCGCTTACAACACATTCAGTATCGGTGAAGGGGGAGGAAAAATCTCAGCTCACTTAAAGTGGGTAAAACAAAAAGAACTGAGATCTCAGTCAAAAAGAACGCACCTCATGACTGAGCAAATTCAAATGCTTAATTTCGAATTGTCGGAAAAAAACACATTATGGTTTGGGTTTATGTTTACCACTTATCAAAACAATCGTTGCCATGATAACTGATTTCAGCTAAGTGAAAGTTGAGCTATTGAAACTAATCAAATTTTACTAATAGAAATCTGAAAATTGGTGTAGTTCAAATCAAATCCAAATTAACTAAAATGGATGAAATCTAATCTAAAATAAATATTTTCGTTAGTAGCGACTAATAGCTGAATTGATACATACCAAATAAAAATAAGTCATTCCTCTCAATTAATTTCCACGAACATATGTCCCTAAAATAACGGTAGTATTGAACTACAACTTTTTTGCTGCAGCCAACTGACATAGCAGTGGATCCCGACCGAATTTCACACACCCACTGCCATAACAAATATAAAATTGTTCGAATTGGCACTTTACACTTTTCAAAAAAAGTTCCCTTCAGTAAACTAATCCTAAGCTTACACTTATAGCAATTAAAACTATGTCCCAAAACACCCACCCTCCGTTTTTGAAGAGAACATTGTCTTCTACAGCGTGCAGTAGGACATCTTATATTTCGCGGTAACAAGTTCACATTTAGGAGTCTATTTAACAATTCCTCATCGTTTAAATTAATAAGCGAATTAAGTTGGAAAACGTTTTCGACTTCCATTTTGACTAGGTACTGTCAAATTACCATCATAATGTTATCATTTGTTTTTCACTTGCGACTACTAACAACCAATCATATGCCAATAATAAACTCAACAAAATAAGAACAATTTTATCATGGACCATAATCGAAGGAAAGTGTATCTAGAAATAAATAAACAGTACATTCTAAGGATATTTATTATTTCATTCTTCATTATTAAGCAAATACTTTTCTAATATATTCATATATCTATTACAAAACAAAATTAATTCAACTGAAAGAAAATAAATACCATTTGACAACGCCGCTAAAAATCACATGATGACAGAAAAGTCTCCTAATTTGTGACCCTGGCTGCCTAGACATAAGATGTCAGTGTCTAATTTATAACCTATAAGTGTCAAGTGAAAATAATGATGCCTAAGAATATTTTTTTAAAATTGGCAAAATTAAAGTGTTTTCTTCCGGTTTTTTTTGTGAAACAGACTTATATTTAGTTCAAGATAATAACCTTAACAATTTAAAGTGAAAATATTTATCGTAAAATAGCATTAACTAGTGTTGGAAAAGTACCATTTTTCGAACTAAATTCGTGATTTTTAAAGTAATTACTGAATGATCCAGCGATTTTTTTGTTCTAATCTACTTTATTTAAGGTAAGCTATCAAACAAAATTAAAATTAACATAAAATTCGGAGGGTCGCGAAGTGCACCGGAACCGCGGCTCAAAACACACGAGGCATCACCGCAGCTTACGACCGACACGTTTTTATCGAGACACCTTTCGCAGTTGTCTAGTTGTGTCTGAGTGGTTCGCAGTATGACTTCTTCCGACAGTGATGATGATTTGCTTTTTCTAATAACTACAGGCTCATTATATAACAAAATTGAGAAAAAAAAAGAAACGCAAATATTGGATACATCCCATAATAAATGGGAGGAAAAATAGAGGATTTTTTTACACACTGTATGACAAACTTAACGGAGATCCAGATAAATTCTTTAATTTTACCAGAATGTCAAGAGAAACATTCCAAGTATTGTTGTCAATAATTAAAGATTCATGTCCAAAAAGAAATACTACCATTAGGGAAAGCATTCCAGTAGAAGAAAAGCTTCTTATAACTTTAAGGTAAGATAAATGAATAAAATCTGGAAAAAGAAATTATTCTTAAAAAAGTATTATATTATCATGTTTATTAGCAAAATAGCATTTAAAATAATTGGGTTATATCCGTATCTTGGGAATACGAGCTTCCAGGCGACATCAAAGGGGATTCAGTACTCTGCCGCTGAATCCCAGAAGGCCCAGGTTGAGGCTCTTGTTGTGAAGGACTTTGGTTAAAGTCTGGAAGTCCGGAAGGTCCAGCATGTGGATTTAAATATTGCCATTGATGTAGTCTTCCAGATTGGTGGCTTGGAGCCTGGGTGGGAGTTTGGTTATACGGTAATTGTGTTGAGTATACAGAGGGGGCTGGTGACAGTATGGGATTATATTTATTTATGCTTTGCATAATGTCCATTCTCGCAGCAAATTTGAAGTGTGGGGGAATTGGTTTCATAAAAGGCACTAATGATAACCAAAATAATCTATCGCCGTCTTCTTCAGAATTTACTGTTTGTGCTTTTTGTTTTTGACGAATACTATGATTATCAAGGGCCTCCACAAGTTTTTTTTCCAGTGTGTTTCCTTTTCTTTTTTTGGCGACATGAACAGTAGGAGAGTCATCATGTATTGTGGCAGGACTTTCTGGCGCAGATTCATTATGACTGTTTGGTGATAGAGGAGCCCCATCATCCATAGATGTATCTGTGGGGCGACGTTGTATTATATCTGACAAAAAGCCCAATTGGTTGGCGTACATATAGGAACTTTTGACTTTTCGTCCTTGTCCTAACTTTCCTTTATTTTCTTTAAGTTCTCTAGCGTACCTATCCCTCTAGCGTACCTATCCCTTATGTTTTTCCATTTTTTTTTGAAGCAAAATGCCTGAAAAAAAGGTTTATTTAATAAGTACCCTTTGATTTCAGGTACCTAGCTACTGGCAATTCATTTGTCGATTTGCACTATGCTTTTAGAATTTGAAAATCCACAGCAAGTTTAATCACCCAAGAAGTTTGTAAAGCTATATGGACACTTGCTAGACATATAACTTTTCCGTCGTTAACTACTGAAAAATGACTCGAAATAGCCGAAGGATTTAAGAAAAATGCAAATTTTCCACATTGCATAGGAGCCATCGATGGAAAACATATAAGGATGATAAAACCTGCTAATAGCGGCTCTATGTTCTACAACTATAAAAATTATTTTTCAATGGTACTTTTTGCAATGTGTGATAGCAATTATTTATTTATATACGTAGACGTTGGCTCCTATGGTAAATCTAGTGATTCTGTAATTTTTAAAAATTCCACACTATATGAAAGAATGATAAATGATACACTGGAAATTCCTCCAGCAGATTCCATCGAAGGAGATGTAATTGATTATCCATTTGTAATAATAGGGGATGAAGCCTTTCCACTCTCAGAAAATTTACTTAGGCCCTATGGTGGATCAAATTTATCTTTTGAAAAAAAAAATTTCAACTACAGATTGTCAAGAGCACGAAGATACATTGGATGTACATTTGGTATTCTGGCTAATAAGTGGCGAATTTTCCACAGACCGCTTAACATATCTTTTGATTTCGCCCAAGATATAATCAAAGCGTGCTGCGTACTCCATCAGATTAAGAGATGGACACCGTGATGATGACATTGGATCAGCAAATGGCTTGGCAAATTTAGCCACTGATTCATTGAGCAGAGGAAATCCAAGAGCTCTTAACTCCAGAGAAAAATTTACTAACTATTTTGTTAATATCAATCCGCTGGAATGGCAAAACGCACAAATATGAAAATTATTATAAAGTTAATACATGGCGTTTCAGTTTTTCGTTCATAACTTCTGTAAACGATAGAACATATTAAAATAATATGAGTCTTTCCTGTAACATTTTTCTATGAAACGCTTCGTTTTCAAGATACAGGGCGTTAAACTTTGAAAAAAGTACTACTATTTATTCGTTATCTCCCAAACAAATAAACATTTTTTATTCAAACTTTGTACACTAAGTCATACTATAATCCAGACAGAACCCCATAACTACGCCACTGCTTTTCCAAGGAAAATTTTTGGAACATCAAAATATTGGTCTTTTATTATGACTAAAGTGTACAAAATTTAATTAGAAAATCTCTACTTATTTGGGAGATAATAAATAAATATTAATATTTTTTTGAAAGTTTAACACCCTGTATCTTGAAAACGAAGCGTTTAGAGAAAAATGTTATAGAAAACACTTTTATTATTTTGATATGTTCTATCGTTTACTGAAGTTATGAACGAACAAACTGAAACACCCTGTATGCTTAAATACTGATTTTTTATTAATAAATAAATTTAGTTTTCATGTAATTACCCATTTGTCTTTTCTCCTCCACTGCAGCGCCCTCATCAACAAAGGCGTTGGTTACCTCTTCCCAAGAACGTTTCTTTTTTATTTTGTTGGAATAATCCTCTGAACGCATATCTCAAATCGCTGGTCGAATATGAATCTCATTGATTAATTTCTCAACGTCCAAAGTTTCCATACTGGTCTGACAACGCCGAGGTCACTATTAATAACAAAAACCGCCCCAACACCGCTCACGTGTGTTTAGTCCCATAAGCAAACATGTACTGATGTTCCGACTACAGTCGTAAACCCGCGCGCGGTGCATGATGGCCAGCAGGGTACGCGCTGCCACCGCCATCATGAACCGCGCGTTGACGCACCGTCTGTTTCATTCAATAGAACTGCCATAAAAGATGCACCGCTTCGGCAGCCGAGTCGGCTGCCGACTCGCCAGACACCGCTCCGTGTGTTTTAATTCTAAGGTAATTTTAGAAGTGAAAACTTTAGGCGCGTTGTGCAATTTTTGGTAGGGGAGCAGCTTATAGGTTCGCGTTTCAAATGAAACTCACGGTTTCTAGTTAATACCACAATATAATAAAAATTGTTGAAAATTCTAAAAAATTGACAATTGTTTCGATAAATCAATATCATCGTCAGAATGACAGAAGTTACATTTCATTTGATGCCTACCTGATGTTTAGAAGTTATTTTTGGCTAGACCAAGAAGTGGCCTAACTTGTGATTGACTTAATATATGTTAATAGAAAAAAGAAGAATATGTGATATTACAAATATTGAAGCTTAGATATTATTAGCCCTATGGTGATATCCTGGATATCATTTTACAATTAAGATCGGTATAACTGTGCAATGATGTAGAAAACCAGGAAAACTATATCTGCTGATCTTTACAATTATCACTTAGGAAGACAGTTTATTAGTGGAGAATTCCCTAGATTTAATTGTTCATTGACAACTTCATATTGTGGGTTTCTTAAATGTCTTCTAATTTCCAATTCTTCAAGGAAATCCAGTTCTTGTTTCTTTTCGAGAGAAGATTTGACCCGACTGTATCAGAAGTTACTACAAAAACGTTACAAAACATCACAAAACATTTGGTTTAGCCAAGAATGCCTTAGGAAAAGGTAATACCAAATTATGTGAATATAAAATGTCACACTAAAACACCACAAGCACAAAAAGCTATAAAATGTGCTCAACGAGTTCGGATAAAAGGAGAATGTAAGAAATGGTTCAAAGTTAGAGACTCCTTAGACAACTACATAAAAGTTGTACATTCAGAACTCACATTCCAATTACATCCAGTAGAATTTGACCTACATACCAACACACTTTGCACCACGATTTGAAAACCTTTCAGACACTAATTTTACAAATAGTGGAATAGAATTTTTAAATAAAGGTTTAATGTACAGCATACCACCAAAATTTACGAATAATATTAAACAAATTATAGCTACAGAGTCAGAAATAGCTTTAAAATCTAATTCAAATAATTTTCTTTATGAGAAATTAAAAATTGCCAATTTAATCAAAAATATTGAACCTTCAAAAGTTAAACGTCAAACAAAAAATGATTACAGTTTTAAATGCAATGAAAAAGAAAGTAGAAGATAATAACCTAACAGTTACAAAATCTGATAAGGGGAATACAACTGTCATTTTGACAACTGAAAATTACAATTCCAAAATATATAACTTTATAGAATCTAGCGATGTAAAAGTTCTTAAAGCAGACCCACAAAAAAGTTTTCTAATAATGTAAGGGATATTGTTAATAATTCAAATTATCTTTTAAGTGATTACGAAAAAAGGTCTATCATACATAAGAATACTCATTGTTCACAATTATATGAAACCGTTAAATTACATAAAATAACGAAACCAATTAGACCTGTAGTTTCTTATTATGTTAATGTTCCTTATAATATATTGGCGAACAGGCTCAACAATATGCTTAATAGTTACGGATATGAACCTCAGTACTCAATTAGAAATTCAATAGAACTAATCAAAATGTTGAAAGCAATCAACTTGCAAGCTAACTATAAACTTATTTCGTTCGATGTGACTAATATGTTCACTAAAATTCCTCTTAAAGAATGTCTAATACTTGTAAGAAAATTACTAGAAGGTAAAAATATTATTCCAGGAATAATATCAGATATACTGAACTTATTTGATGTATGCATTAATCGAAATTATTTCACTTTTGACAATAAGATATATATTCAAAATGAAGGTTTACCAATGGGAAGCCCTATATCACGTATTTTGGCAAACATTTTTATGGAGAATTTAGGAAGAAAGATCTTTGAAAGTAATATTTCGAAAAATGTTTTAATTTGGTATAGATATGTAGATGACATATTAGCTTGTTTAATGTGTAGTGAACGACAATTAGATGTATTTTTCAACCACATCAATAATTTACACCCAAAAATTAAATTTACATTAGAAATTGAAGAAAATAGCTCAATCAATTTTCTTGATTTGAAAATTCAAAGAGTTAGAATGTACTTGATTATTCAATTTACCGAAAACCAACACAGACTGATGTGACAATTCCATTTAATTCCAATCACCCAATGTCACATGAGCTAGCGGCATATAATTCAATGATACATAGAGCTTTTTCAGTTCTTATGAACAAATGTAATTCTGATAGAGAGATTAATACAATTAGACAAATAGCAACATCCAACGGTTATCCATTAATTAGATATGACAAATAAGCTAATTAAAAAAAAGAGGAAAAAGTGGCTATACAACTAATATTTCCTAAACACACTGATGAAATAAAAACTTATAAAACCATCACATACGCAGGAAATATTTCTAATAATATTTCAAAGATAATTTCTTCTGTAACGAATACAACAATTTCTTTTTAAACAGAAAGTAACGTTAGTACAAAATTGTTAAATGTTAAAACAAAAATATCACCATTAAAGAAGTCAGGTATATATAAACTCAAATGTCCAGAATGTAATGCTGTCTATTTGGGCCAGACCCTTAGGAATTTTGAAATCCGATACAGTGAACACTTACGAGCATACAGATTAAAACAACCCGATAAATCCCACTACGCAAAACATCTACTTGACACCAATTATTCATTGACACCTAACACAAAACTAAAAGTGCTGCATATTTGTGAAAAGAAACAAGAACTAGATTTCCTTGAAGAATTGGAAATTAGAAGACATTTAAGAAACCCACAATATGAAGTTGTCAATGAACAGTTAAATCTAGGGAATTCTCCACTAATAAACTGTCTTCCTAAGTGATAATTGTAAAGATCAGCAGATATAGTTTTCCTGGTTTTCTATATCATTGCACAGTTATACTGATCTTGATTGGAAAAATGATATCCAGGATATCACCATAGGGCTAATAATATCTAAGCTTCAATATTTGTTATATCACATATCCTTCTTTTTACTATTAACATATATTAAGTCAATCACAAGTTAGGCCACTTCTTGGTCTAACCAAAAATAACTTCTAAACATCAGGTAGTCATTAAATGAAATGTAACTTCTGTCATTCTGACGATGATATTGATTTATCGAAACAATTGTCAATTTTTAAGAATTTTCAACAATTTTTATTATATTGTGGTATTAACTAGAAACTGTGAGTCTCATTTAAAACACTAATATGAGTAGATTCCACGGAGTAAGGGTCATGACAGTTAATTTCATTATAGGTACCCAATACTGATGACCTCGACATGCTCGTGACGTATTGCGCTTACTGTTGGGCGATGTATCTGTAACCACGATATTTCACCGGTGAATGGAAAATCACTGGCGCTACCGGGCATTAGCGGTCATCGGTGTTTTCGATAATCATTATTTGAAATGATTAATTGTAGAATCACTGTGCAGTACAACAGCGATTACTCAATATACTTATATGTTTGTGTCGAAAAAAAGATGATGAAAGCAAAGCATTGATGTAGGGGAAGTGTGCCTTTGATGGACCCCTTAAGGGAGTTCCATTACATTTTTTTTGCTTTTGTAGTTATTAATCTTCTTATTATTTAAATCTCTACTAATACAAAGATGATCATAGTGTAGGGTGAATTTGTTAACAATTAATTGTCTGTTTAATAGCGCCAGAGTTTTTTTATGAAGCCAAGGGGTCCATCATTGGCGCATATGTGCCTATGTCGCCCCCCCCCAAAATAAAACAAATTGAATAAACGAATAACTTTTTTTTGCTTCAACAAAACAGAAAAAAACCAAAATTTGATGCATAATTCACAAATGAATGATTTGCAACGATAGCTGACATAAATGCTTTCATTGTGGCACCAAGATTGACAGTTCTGACAACGAATCCACTTTTATCTCGCTCGTGATTGAGAGTATAGCTCATTGCAGTAAATGCAGCTAGCGTCAGAGTTGTCTTCCTCTCACCCTAAATATTCTTATAAGATGGATTCATCATTAGAATTGTCGTCATTTGAAATGACAAGTTGGCTTTTAACTGCCCTGCTTTCTTGTTTCCTTAGTTCCATTTCCTTTCTAATCACTTTTACTTTAAGTTCATGCAGTTCTGGTGTTGAATTCAAATGACCAATTTTTCCACGTTTTCTGGCTTTTTTTTCCATGAGTACCAATAGCTACAGCTTCGGGAGGAGGTAAAACTTCTCTCACAGAGATGTCAAGAGCTCACGATGAAGACAAGTTATGACCAGATGTACTTGGTTGTTCTTGAACCTCTAATTCTATTTGGTTTTCGTTGATGACAGCTGGATTCTCGGAAATCTGCTTATTAGTTGCTAAAGCTGGTGAAAACTGCCAGTCCACAAAAATATGGGGATTGGAAGGATAGATTCCAGTCTTTTTAAACGAGTTTATTCCATTTGATGTTACTGCACTTTTCAAATAGACTTGATTGAGAAGACTTGCTATTTTAAATTGAGTCACTGCCTTTTCCGGGTTTTGGCGCAGCCATAATTTGGATTTCTTGATCGAAATACGTATGAAGAGGACACAAGAATCCAACGTCCAATAGTTGAACGTGATGAGAGCAGGAAAGCAAAATACAATTATACCATTTTCTGTCGCAAACTGCAGAGATTCAAGACTTTTATGGCTACTGTGGCCATCTAGTAGTAAAAGCACCTTATTCTAATTAGAAGCTTTAGCGGGCCTTACGAAATGCTTTAACAATTTACAAAAAATTTCGCTGGTCATCGAACCTTTTTCTTGTGCAAAAGCTATGCTACCAGCTGAAGCACCATTCATAAGCTAATCGTTCATTCTTTGACGAGGGTGAATAAGAACAGGAGGAACGTAATTGCCTATGGCATTCATTGCGCACACCACAGTTACGTGTTGCCCACGCTCGGCACTACTAAGCGCACCAACTTGCTTGCGACCTTTCGCTGCGTAAATTTTCTGGCACTTCTTCTGGACCGTAGTCAAACCTGACTCATCCATATTGTATATATTTTCGTCGAGAAACTTGTGTTTCTCCATAATATTAGCTAGTTCATTAAAATAGGCTTCGATATTAGGCTTGGTAGAAGCCTGGGCTCTAGCTAATGATGTATTTTCTGGGCTCCTCAAAGATATTCGTGAAATGCTCTTCAGAAATTCCCTGACCCAATTCCTACCTGCCATTTTTATTTCGCGATTAAAACCAGTGGTGTCCGTAGGCTAGTGGAATGGTGCTCTGTCTGCTAACCGAGAGGCCCCGGGATCAAACCCGGGCCTAGTTAACATAATAATTAAAAATTCGGAGAGCCACCTGTCGGAAGGCAATGGCGAACCACCGACAGTATCTAGTACCTAGCACCTAGTACAACCTCTCAACAAAGAAGTTCGGATCTGTCGTTAAACTGTAGGTCTCTTCCATCTGTGGTAACTGGAGAGCACAACACAGAGAAGTGAGAGGTCACCTACGTCCGATCACGGATATGGCACTGTAAGAAGAAGAAGAAGAAGATTAAAACCATGTTCTATTTTATTTTTTTTTGCTACTTCAAATACCATTCGTCGTAAATCTTTGGACATTAGTCCAAAAAAACGTGTTTCCATATCAATTCAATGACTCGCAATCTCCTGCTCGATGACTTTAGAGAAAACTGCTCTTCGACCTCCCACATCACCCTTACAACTATCTTCGAAAGGTTGTTTTGGGAACACTAAACGTCCTTGCTGCTAACTTATAGCCCATATTGTGGTTTTGAACATTGAGCATAGCTTGTCGCATGTCATCCTCGTCCCATTGCTGCCTTTTCTTAAATGCCATATCTGCAAAACCAAGAAAAATATAATTAAAATAGTGTAACTAATGCATTGCCAATGATGGACCCCTGGTCCATCAGAAGACACAGCTCAAGGGTCCGTCATAGGCAATAAGACATAATTCACTAAAAAATGCCAAGCTCTTTTATTCTTTGCCATAACGTCAATTTGTGTCCGACAGTCAACAGTTTCTGTAAGTTGCAGTAACAAAAGCAGATTCTAACTGAGCATACAAAAATTACATCATGCCAAGCCACATTGTTATATCAATACATGCCAGTTTAGACTTAATTTTACTTTTCCGCCAACCTATCTAATATGCGAGAAAAGTATTGGTTTACCCCAAAAAAAGTTGGAATTTTGAAATTTTTTTTGAGTTATTTTTACGTTATCCATCAACCACAACACGAAAAAACGGTTTTTAGAAAAAAAATCCTGTGTGTATGTCGTCGTCGTCGTTGTCGTCGGCCACTTTTCCTTGCAAGTCTTGTTAGCACGATACAGCCTCCGGAGTGCAATAAGTCACCAATTTTATGATGGAATATTGTTAAGGACATTTCACAGATAAACCCTATTGATTTTCAGCTCACCAGAGCCAGTACAACGGGTGCTATGGTACTTGAAGTACGACATTTTGTCGTTTTTCGAGAAATTTCAGTTTGTTAGCACGATACAGCCTGCGCAGTGCGACAAGTCACCAATTTTATGATTAAATATTAATCAGGGCTTCTCACTTATGAGCCCTATTGATTTTCAGCTCACCGGAGCCGATACAACTAGTGATACAGTACTTTAAGTACGATATTTTTGTCATTTTTGAAGAAGTTTCAGTTTGTTAGCACGATACAGCCTCCGGAGTATATACAAGTGATGAATTTTATGATTGGATATTATTCAGAGCGTCTTAAATGATGAACCCTATTGATATTGAACTCACTAAAGCCAGTACAACGGGTGCTGTGGTACTTGAAGTACCAAACTTTTGTCATTTTTGGAGAATTTTCAGTTTGTTAGCACGATACAGCCTCCAGAGAGTATACGATTGATCAACTTTATGAATAAGTATTGTTCAAGGTGTCTCACAGATGTACCCTATTGATTTTCAGTTGACTAGAGCGAGTACAGCGGGTCCTATAAAACTAGATATACTAAATTTTTGGAGAAGTTTCGGTTTGTTAGCACGATACATCCCCCGGAGTGTATACAAGTAACAATTTTATGATAGAATATTGTTCAGGGCCACAGATGCGGAAAAGTTCGTTTTAATCTTTAAAACCGTTTATTTTGTTTTCACCTGAACGACATATATCCGCATGAACGATTGTAAACAAATGGTTTTGAACGTCAATCGTCCTAACCAAGATGTCGGTAGTCCGTGATGCGCGATAAATTTGAAAATAGAAGTTGTAGTCCATCATAGGCGGGGGTCTATCATGGGTACATTTCCCCTATTGACGAATATTGCCAACATTGTTATTGACATTTGCTTTGAAAAATTTAATATTAATAATTTCTGCAATATTTGATACCTGCAAAATTGAAACTTCTCTAAAATTTTATGGCAAATTTAAATTCTCTAAATGATTGGCTTACATTGTCATAAATAAAATTAATGTCGTGTTATTTTTTCAAAATTATGATTTATAAACGTATTTAATTTAATTTCGCTATTAGAACTTTACAAAAAAGTTTTGGCATATCACCGGACTATAATTGATTTAAAAATTTAAAAATTAACCCAGTTATTCCATTGTTTTGAGTTATCACTACTATCGTCATTTCTTATAACTGCCCATTTTAATTTTTTCCTTTGTTTTTCATGGAGCTAAGCAGAAACCTCAAAGTAGCAATGTTCATTGAGAGCTTAACCTTCTTGACCCCAATAAAGGTACACAATACCATAAACATAGAAAAAGTCTTTACATCTTCGAATTCTTATATTATATTGCCAGTTTTTTACATTTGTTGAATTTGGGAATGTATGGATTGGTTTCCAATTAAAGTGTTATAATAAGTGGAAAAGCAAGATTTATCACATGTTTTCACTATTTCTGAGAATATTTTATTTCAATAAAAATAGCATGTATTTTTGCATATTAAATTTGCTCTATCATAAGAAACTGCGTGAGCTACTTTGAATACCCCAGAGAAATTGTTCATAAAGTGGAAACCAATGGTACTGCATTTTCCGGAAGACTAAAAATCGAAAACAACGTTTAGTTTGCAAACCAGAGACTACTAAAGAGCAAACTGCTCAGCAGAAATTCCATAATGAATATTAATAAGCGTATTGTCGGACCTGTTATAACATACACTCACGAAAAGAAGTAAAGAGAACTTGAGGAGATTGGATCGGAAACGTGTTATAAGAATTTATGAAACCATGAGTATAAACGAAACAAATATATTATATTGTTACGAGCTCGCACACCGAAGCAGATACTAAGTACGTCCCTGTAACCTTATGTTAACGGAGTTGAGAAAAAGGCGAGCGCGCCGAATTATGAGAAGGTCTATTGGGATCTATTGTGACCGTCCTTTCTAAACATGTTATCGAAAGGCATTTTAAGAAATATCGCGAAAGGCATGTCCCATCCCGAATGTTCTAGTAAAGAAAGTTTTTGATATAAATACAGGACCGATCAGCGGATGAGTTCAGTTTATAATTTACCATAGTGAGTTAAACAGTAATTAAGTGAATATAAAAGTGTTATAAATTAATAAGTTAGTGTGCATATAAATTAAATTTAAGTGACTAGTTAAGTACATATAAATTAGTGTTAGTGAGTTAGTGTTTAAATAATTAGTAAGTAGCAATACCGGTGTTTAAAATTTATCCCACCCGTTTGTTTAAATAAATAACAAAAACATTACATTGGTGTCAGAAGTGGGATAATATAAATAAATTGCTACGTAAAAATGGCCAAGAGACTATGTGATCTCAAAGTGACGGAATTAAGAGCAGAATTGGAAGATCGTGAGTTGGAAACGTCCGGTAAGAAAAGTGAGTTAGTAGAAAGACTGGCACTGAAAAATGACGGCTTTGATCCAGAAACAGTTTTATTTAATGACGAGGCTTCCACCTTAATCTCGTCAATTTCTGCTAACATGGACGAGAAGATGTTTGCCATGGAAGAGAAAATTTCTACGAATGTGAAAAGTGATATTTCGGTTATTAAGAACGATTTTTCTGCTATGAAGATCGATATTTCTGCAGATATCTTATCATTGAAAAATGACATTGCTGCTGAAGTCGAGAATAAAATCACGTCTCTAAAATCGGATATTGAGGATAAGATGACAACGATGAACGAGAAAATAAAATCAGACATGGAGAATAAGATGACAACGATGGAAAATCAGATAGATGAGAAAATCAAGGAGTTAGAGACGAAGATTAATGATTTAAGAACACAAGACACTTCAGCAGAAGAAAGGAAGATCGAGATCTGCAAGCCAGAAACACAACCCAAGACAGATGATATTGGCAGTTTTGCCCGAGTCAAGGCACCAACGTTCGATGGAAAAATGTCGTGGACCAATTATGTGAAACAGTTTGAAGCAGCCGCTAGAGTGAATAACTGGTCCAATAAGGAGAAAGCAGTGAACCTAACCATCGCGCTTCGGGGAGATGCCTTAGGCGTGCTTCAGACGATACCACTTGAAGAAACGGATGACTTCGAGCAGCTTAAGAAGAGGTTGGACATGCGATATGGTCACGAACATCTAGAACATTTGCACCAATCCCAGCTGAAGAACCGAAGGCAGAAACGTGATGAATCCCTTCAAGAATATGAAGTGGACATTGCCCGACTAGTTCGGTTTGCTTATCCGTCAGCACCAGAGAACATGATGGAATGTCTGGGCATCCAGGCCTTTATTGATGGCTTACGTGACCCCGATATGCAGAGGACGCTTCGTTTAGCCCATCCCAAAACATTAGTTGACGCATTGACAGCTGCTCTTGAATATGAAGCAGCAACGGAGGCTTTAGGATATAACAAAATCAGGACCATACAGGAAGAAGGTGACGATGACAGACTTGACCAGATCGTCAACTTGTTGAAAGGTATGGCAGACAAGAAGCCGAAGAAAATCAGGTGCTGTAATTGTGGCCAGCCAGAGTATGCACGCAGTTTGTGTAAGCGTCTTACGACTCCTGCAAACCAAGAACCTCTTAAATGCAAAGCAGCCAAGAGAAGCTCGCGGTACAACGAAGGTAGGACCATGCAGGAAGAAGATGACGATAACAAACTTGACCAGATCGTCAACTTGTTGAAAGGTACGGCAGACAAGATGCCAAAGAAGATCAATTGCCGGGAGTGAGGCGAGCTAGAGCACGTACGCAATCCGTCTAAGCGCCGCAAGATTCCTGTAACCCAAGAATACCAGTCACAGGGGAAATCAGACAGGGGTGAACATCCTGCTGATGTGAGTCACCGAAATGCCGACTCCCTGTCCAGACGGCCGTGCCCAACAGACTGCTCCCACTGCAACAAGGTGGAATCTAGGGAAGCTGCAGTTTCAAGAACTACTGTAGTCAACGAGGAATGGTCACCCACCAGGATCAGAGAAGATCAGGAGAATGATCCTCACCTGAAGATGATCCGGCAATGGAAGAAAGAAAACCGGCGACCTACCTGGCAAGAAGTGTCAAGATTTTCACCGAAACTCAAGGCGTATTGGGCTCAGTGGGACTCCCTTGTCCTGGAAGAAGGGCTGTTGAAAAGAGTCCTTGAAAACGATGATGGTTCTGAGATGAGGAGTCAGCTAGTTATCCCGAGAACAAGAGTAGCTGAGGTACTGAAGAAGTTACACGACAGTCCATCGGGAGGTCATCTGGGAGTGAAGAAAACCCTTCAGCGAGTTCGTGACAGGTTTTATTGGATGAACAGCTCCGACGATGTGAAGGACTGGTGTAAGAAATGTACGACTTGTGCTACGAGTAATGGACCACATCGCAAGAGAAAGGCACCCATGAAACAATACAATGTTGGAAGCCCTTTCGAAAGGATTGCTTTAGATATCGCTGGACCATTTCCGACGACAGAAAATGGTAGCAAGTACATACTGGTTGTAATGGATTATTTTACAAAGTGGGTGGAAATTTACGCTATCCCGAACCAAGAGGCCACAACTGTCGCGGATGTATTGGTGAAAGAATTCATCAGCCGATATGGAGTGCCCATGGAAGTCCACAGTGACCAGGGAAGAAATATCGAAAGCCATCTATTCCAGGAGATTTGCGACAAGCTGAGAATGAAGAAGACCAGAACAACAGCATTACATCCACAGTCAGATGGAATGGTCGAGAGAATGAACAGGACTATTGGAAAATACCTGTCCAAAGTAGTATCCAGCCATCAGAGAGATTGGGACCAGTATCTCTCCCTATTCGCATTGGCTTATCGATCTGCCGTCAATGAGTCCACGGGTGAGACACCTGCGAAAATCCTGTTTGGACGTGAAATGAGGCTTCCTTGTGACCTGAAATTTGGCTGTCGGCCTGGAGAAGATATAGCAGGCGAAGACTACGTGATCCAATTGAGAAGAAGGCTGGACGATATTCATGAACTAGTTCGAACAAATCTTCAAGTTGCCAGCGACAGAATGAAAAGTCGGTACGACACGCAGGCCACAGAGGGCGGTTTTAAAGAAGGGGACAAAGTATGGTTACACAACCCGGCGAGGAGAAAAGGATTTTCTCCAAAATTACAAAAATCCTGAAATGGTCCATACTTGATCAAGAAAAGGATCAATGATGTTTTATATCGCATAAGCAAGATCCCCAACGGAAAACCAAAAGTAGTTCACCGAAACCGACTAGCGCCATTCGAAGGAGACCATGACATAGAGGAAGGAGTAAACCTTATTCGAGATGTGTCTGACCTCACCTTCGATGAATTTATGGGCGCGTATGGAGGTACCGGGAAAGCTAGATATGGAGTCACTTCGGAACAACAACAAGATTTGTTCACTCTCCCAGAAGATTATTCACTGGCATACAACATCCCCGCCCGTATCAAGAACGCACGAGGGTTGGCAACCGTCTTTCGAAAGAAGTTCGGGCAATTAGAAAAACTTGAAGACCAGATTCCAGCCCCTGGCAAGACACTGAAACTGAAACATAATTCGCGGTACGTCTTCTACGTAGTAACTAAAAATGAATTCCAAGATCGATCTACCTACCGCGATGTGTGGGAAGCACTTCGAAACCTCCGAGACCATGTGTTGGAATCCAACGTGAAGAAACTGGCTATGCCTAACATAGCGAGTAACCAGTTGGATTGGCGAATCATCAGGAACATGGTAGAGATTATATTTCAAGATACCGGTGTCCAGATATTGATTTGCAGCTACAACTCCCGTTATCAGTATCCGATGAAGACGGTGCCCTGCTATTTTCATAAGATCGGAAAGTGTAGAAATGGGGCTAGTTGCCGATTCAAACATCCAGTCTCGGCTACACAAAAGTTCCAGGAGGAACTTTCATTTAAGGAGGGGGTAATGTTACGAACTCGCACACCGAAGCAGATACTAAGTACGGCCCTGTAACCCTATGTTAACGGAGTTGAGAAAAAGGCGAGCGCCCCGAATTCTGAGAAGGTCTATTGGGATCTATTGTGACCGTCCTTTCTAAACATGTTCTCGAAAGGCATTTTAAGAAATATCGCGAAAGGCATGTCCCATCACGAATGTTCTAGTAAGGAAAGTTTTTGATATAAATACAGGACCGATCAGCGGATGAGTTCAGTTTATAATTTACCATAGTGAGTTAAACAGTAATTAAGTGAATATAAAAGTGTTATAAATTAATAAGTTAGTGTGCATATAAATTAAATTTAAGTAACTACTTAAGTACATATAAATTAGTGTTAGTAAGTTAGTGTTTAAATAAATTAGTAAGTAGCAATATCGAGTGTTTAAAATTTATCCCACCCGTTTGTTTAAATAAATAACAAAAACATTTCAATATGGAGAAGATATCGTGAAATTCATCAAATCGTAAAACAGACAGTTTGAAGAATGGAAGAAGATAGACTGTCAAAAATACAATCATGAACGCAAAGCCCAATAACAACAGAAGAATAATAAGATGGGTGGAAGACGTGGGAAATGACCTTGACGTCACGTACTTCCAAGGATGTGGAACAAAAGTCCACAATAGATGAACACCATTTGGTTATTTAAGCGCCAATGTAGTTCAGCTGGTACTAATCCTATCATCGGCTCATTTAGTTGGTAGTCAATTTAAGTTTTTTCTCACTCAATCTGTCAAATATTGTCTATCTTCGGTTTTTTCTTGTTATTAAACATCATATTTTCCTTATTTTTACCCCCAATCAGAAAATGACTGTGAAGAAAAAGGGGGTAAATAATTTATAATGCACGATCTCGCTTGTTTGCCGAGTTACCGTATTTACCAATATCTAGATACGTTGAATAGATGAGGCTTTTACTTGATGAAGAACCATACTGAACGATGAAATAAAATAATATAGTTTGTTTAAATCTTCATATATTTGAACTAATGTTCAATTTAAACTTGTTGACGCGTTTCACTAACACAGTAGCTTTGTAAAAACGAATGAAGGTAAAATATAGAAATATCTTAATATATACAGTGCTAAATCTATTTACTAAGGTTAACAATGGTATTAAAAGATATTATCTGGAAATTCATTCACTACAAACATTCCTAAGTTATCTTCTAGGTAAAGAGGTTCAATAAAGGAGACTGATTGATATTAATTTGGTCGTTAAGGAGATTACCTGAATATTTATTTTTGTTAATCTCTAGGGCTTCTAATAAATTTAAACTAAAGGATTTACCGACTACATGGAGAATTTCAAAATTTGGGTCGAAAATGTATTGGTTTTCTAATAAATGATTTGAATAGTTAGAATCTAATTTTTTGTTGTCATAGCTACGTTTGTGTTCCGAAATTCTAGTTTTAAAATTTCTAAAAGTTCTACCGATATAAATTTTATCACAATTGTCATTACCACATTTTAATTTATAAACTCCTGATTTGTAGAACTTGAACAAAATAAGTCTATAAACTTTCTAGACCTTACAATTTCAAATATAAATAATAAACATGATTTTTCTATATTTCATAAACCGTCACATACAGATATTACAATTCATAATAGTTCGGTCCACCCATTCAGTCATAAACTAGCAGCTTTCAATAGTATGATACTCAGACTCTTAACAGTCCCATTAAATATTAATAATTATACCAAAGAATTGAGTATCATAAAACAAATAGCAGTTAATAATAATTACGATCCAAATTTAATTGACAATATCATAAATAAAAAGATAAAAAAACAGACTTTAGAACAAGTATTCCCTTCAGATAAAAATAATAGACAATTTAAAAGCTTAACATACTTTGGAACACCATCCTTAAAAATTAAATCATTTTTAGAAACTTTAGACATGAATATTTCCTTTAAAACTGATCACAATTTATCCAAATTCATTAAAAATAATAAATCTAAATCTTCAAAATTAAACAAATCAGGAGTTTATAATATAAAATGTGGTAATGACAATTGTGATAAAATTTATATCGGTAGAACTTTTAGAAATTTTAAAACTAGGTTTTCGGAACACAAACGTAGCTATGACAACAAAAAATTAGATTCTAACTATTCAAATCATTTATTAGAAATCCAACACATTTTCGACCCAAATTTTGAAATTCTCCATGTAGTCGGTAAATCCTTTAGTTTAAATTTATTAGAGGCACTAGAGATTAACAAAAATAAATATTCAGGTGATCTCCTTAACGACCAAATAGATATCAATCAGTCTCCTTCATTGAACCTCTTTACCTAGAAGATAGCTTAGGAATGTTTGTAGTGAATGAATTTCCAGGTAATATCTTTTAATACCATTGTTAACCTTAGTAAATAGATTTAGCACTGTATATATTAAGATATTTTTATATTTCACCTTCATTCGTTTTGACAAAGCTACTGTGTTAGTGAAACGCGTCAACAAGTTTAAATTGAACATTAGTTCAAATATATGAAGCTCAAAACAAACTATATTGTTTTATTTCATCATCTAGATAAGTGACTGATGTTATTCCAAATGTCTATGAAAAATACTATAAGAACATCAAATTAGCTCTTTAATAAGTATTTGTTAGCATACCTACTTTTTTAATTTTGAAAGGATAAGTGTATCGACGACATATCTGATAAATTGCAAGTGTTAATTCAAAATTGTAATGACCGCTTATTACTGCATTACAGGTTTCTCCGTATTTTTTATTTCGATTTTATCGAGAACACTAACCTGTTATTAAGTGGAGCTTGTTACATAAGGCAATATACGGATTTTCCTATATAATGTTCGATGCTGATATTTGATTTTTGAATATACATAATTACTGAGTAACTGTTGTTCCTTATCAAAAAATTGTTAGTCGATGTTGTGAACCCGATGAACATTATTCAGACAATAAAAAAAACCGAAACGTGAATAATAAAGCGGAGCACGAATTTCGAATTTGGTTGGAAGAAGTAATTCATCAAGGATGATTATAAAATATGACGGATACGGTTTTTTAAAATTAAGTATTGCAGTTGATACCCAATTAACAATTCCTTGAAGATGCTCTCAAGATATTATTTATTTCAGCTGGATAATTGGTTTAACAATCAAAATTAAGTTATTATTATAATAATAACTGAGCACTACAGACCATATGAACCCATAGCATGAATAGTTACTGTTCGTCGGCCCTGATCGAAAACTACACAACGTGTTTTTAAAATCAGCTCCGAGAAATTCGTACATCACAGTGAAATATCATAAATAATTTAAATAAAAACAGTATACAAGTGATCATAACTACATAGTGAATGACACGGACTAACAAAGTAAGCCTAAATTTGCTTTTTTATTAAGAAATTGTGTTATATTTCAACATAAACACATTCATTCAATAACAATTAAAACCGGTATCGTACCATTTACCAGCCTTATCAGTTGGGTCCGATGCGGGACAGAGCCGTATTCAGGCAAAACGAACCTTAGCGGAACATGGAAACCGACAATATATAACCAGCGACAACATCAATAATCAGTCACCTTTATCTCAACATGTACCTTCAGCTCAACACTCAATTCCAACTCAACACTCAACGATACCAAAACAACAAGTCTTACCTCAACCTCCACCTTCATCTCAACCTTCGTACTCCAAAGTAGCTGGCCAACCTCAACAACCTACCATACCCACTTTCCCATCTAAACTTCAAGCCATCGTTTTTAGTTCTCTGAACAATATTAAATTAGAAGAATATCTCCTGGCTATTGGCTCCGAAAAACATATTATTCACATCTAGAATCTCAAACAATCGGATATGTATTTACCTCTCAAGTAAGGAAATCGTAGATGATTTTATCATCAAACATGATGGGCACATAAAGATCGATAACGAAGTGATACAAGCACGCAGACTTATCACACCAAACGAAAGGCTACTTTTATCCAATGTATGTCCCACCATTCCACACGACGTACTACAGAAGGAACTTCAACAACTCGGCTTCAAGCTGTCTTCTGCAATTTCCTTTTTAAGAATAGGCACCACCAACCCCGACTATAAACACATATTCAGTTTCAGGAGGCAAGTATACATTGTACCTCCCACAATTCCAATACCAGACTCAGTTTTGATAACTTCTGATGACACCACATACCGTATTTTTCTCGCTGTAGATAATTTGTGTTATCATTGCAAACAACATGGTCACTTATCTAGCACTTGCACTTCAAAGTTGCCTCCCCAACCAACAGACGACACTTCTTCACCAAACTCAACAACTAGAACCAGTCAATCTACTCTAAACTCAGTAAACGAGCAAAGCGCTGAGCCACTAACAGATATATCTTCAATTTCAACCACCATGCCCATCGAAGCAAATATAACAACAGCTACCACAGCTTCGAATATCACTCACCTTGCTGAAACACATAGCATCAAAAGATCCCTAGAAATAATATCAAATTCTCCACAAACATCGACGGCTACTGACATCGAAAACCCAAAAAATAAAGCAGCTTCGAAAAGAAATATTACCGAAATCATAACACCTCCTTCCGATACATCTTACACAAGCTTCAGTAAACCAGATGCAAAACTCAAAAAAGCGAAATCCACTTCTAAATCAACTATCATACTGGAAAATCAAATGGCACCTATCAAAGAATTATTCGACAATGGAACTCAAATAATATGTTTCGAACAAACAATCGACTTTTTTGAGAACGTACAAGGATCAGTGGACCCTCTCAGTACAGCAAAAGATTATACCTCTGATATACTAGAACTATTACAACTCTTAACCAAAATACATTCATATACCTCTGACCGCCAAATAAAGACCAAATGCACTAAAACAAAAAAGAGAATTATGAAACAACTGAAGCTTTTAAAATCAGGTGAAGATGCCGAATCTGACGTTTCCCTTGCCACATCTCAGGAATCCCTAACAGAACTTGCATAATATTATCTTCAATTTATTGCAATGGAACGTAAATGGGTTTTACACCCATTATGAAATGCTCAAAATACTTATACACGAAACTTCACCATCAATTATTTGTCTTCAAGAAACTAATTTCAAAGGACAACACAATCACAACTTCAACAATTATTCCTGTTTTTACAGAAACAGAAACAACGCGGGAAAAGCAAGCGGAGGCTATGTAAATACTTCATACGAAGCACACAATATAACACTTAATACAAACTTAGAAGCAATAGCAATTTCTATCAAAATTCCTCAAACAACTAATATCTGCAACATATATATCCCGCCTGATCAAGTAATTACCTCACAAGACATCACTAACATTTTGTCACAAGTTCCATCACCTCTAATTTTACTGGGTGATTTTAATAGCCACAATCCTATTTGGGGATCAACAGGTTTTAACGCAAAAGGCAGAACAATCGGAAACATCCTAGATGCACATAATCTAAATATTTTAAATGACGGTAGGCCTACAAGAGTTAATGTTCACACAAGCACGAAATCAGCAATCGATTTATCAATATGCCATCCAATTATCTCACCTCTATTTTCCTGGGACACTATACCATATTTATATGGAAGTGACCATTATCCAATCAAAATTACGATCTCCGATCAAAACTCCGTCACTACATACCCTACTGTTTCAAAATGGAAAATAAAACATGCTGATTGGCCAAATTTCAGTACATACATTGAAGAAAACGTCGCTCCACTTCCCGTTAATCTAGAAAACGATAACATCGACAACATTTTGAGCTCATTCACAAAAATTATTACCGATGCAGCAGAAAAATTTATAGGAAAAACAAAAGCACTAAAAAAACATACACCATTGCCGTGGTGGAATACTGAATGCGATGAAGCTATTAAACAATACAAAGCGTCATTTAATAAATTAAAACGGAATAAATCACTGGGGAACCTAGTAGACTATAAGAGAAGAAGAGCCCCAACAAGATACATCACAAAGAATGCTAGAAAAAACTCCTAGAAAGCGTTCGCATCCAACATAAACAGCTCTACACCTTTAAGTACCGTGTGGCAAAATCTAAGAAAAATATTAGGAAAAAACAAATTTACAAAAATTCCTTTTATAGCTCACAACAATAGCACAGTCTCAAATAACGAAGACATGACCGAATTATTAGCAACACATTTTGAGCACAACTCGAGCAACTCAAACTACTCACAAGAATTTCTGGAATTTAAAACTACTAAAGAAGCCGAATTCTTAGATTACGATGACCATGACAACAACATACTTAATATCCCGTTAACTATAGACGAACTTAATTTTTCCTTAGACACAACCAAAAATTCTGCCCCAGGACCTGATAATATTCCATTAATCTTTCTCCAAAAACTCCCTCATATTGCCAAGTCATACCTTCTCCAAATATTCAACCTAATCTGGACAAAAAATATTTTCCCATCCACGTGGTCACAGGCAATCGTCATACCCATACCAAAGGCAAACTACCCAAGAACTAAGTTAACTTCATACCGACCAATATCTCTTACTAACGCACTAAGCAAAATAATGGAAAAAATCATGAACAAAAGACTATTGTGGACATTAGAAGACAGAAACCTTTTAATACAAGAACAAAGCGGTTTCCGTCAAAACAGGTCAACATTAGACAATCTCATTGATTTGGAATACGAAATCCACGAATCTTTCGCGAATAAACAAGATTGCCTTGCAGTTTTCATCGATATCACAAAAGCCTTCGATACAGCGTGGCGTCATGGCATTATCAAAACTCTTCATTCATGGGGCATCAAAGGAAACATCCTAAAATTCATACACATTTTTTTAATAATCGTTTCTTTCGTGTTTGTACCAATAACACAACTTCAACTCTAAAACAACAAACTAACGGGACTCCCCAAGGATCAGTCATTAGTTCAACACTTTTCCTGATCGCGGTCAACGACATATTAAACCATCATTCCAAACTAGTCAAAGGCAGGTTATATGCTGACGATTTGGTAATATTCTCCAAAGGTAAGAACATCGACTCAATTCAGAAACACATCCAAGAAACATTAAACCAACTTCAAAACTGGTCTAAACTCACGGGACTGCAATTTTCAACAGAGAAGACCAAATGCATATTATTTTCTAGAAAACACAATCCTGTGTCTCCTGAACTCAAACTTAACACCATGTCCCTAAACTATGTCGATAACATCAGATTTCTTGGAATGATTGTTGACAAAAACTCAGCTGGAAGAAACACATACAGCATATTAAAAAATCATGCCAAAACGGTATAAACCTTATGAAAACACTCTCAAGCAAATCCTGGGGATCTGATTACACCTGTCTAATGCACATATATAAAACACTCATTCGCTCAAAGATAGACTACGGCTCTATAGTATACGCGACAGCTAAAAAAACTACTCTAAACCAACTCGAAATCATTCAAAACACAGCACTAACAATAGCAACAGGAGCATTCTGTTCAAGTCCAATAAAAAGCCTACAGTGCGAAACCGGGGAACCTTCTCTACAACTCCGAGAAAATACCTTGCCGCTTCATACGCACTATCCATCAGCACAAACCAGCAGAATGCAGTCTACATTAACATACTGACCAAGCACTACAAAACTTTACATTTGGCAAATATCAAAACAGACCCACCATTCTATGCAAGAGCTAGTAAAATTCTCACAGAACTCCAAATCAAACGTCCCCGCTTCCTTTCCAACAAAATTAAAACTCCCCCTCCATGGTCGATCAATATCCCTCCCAGCGACACTTCACTGTGCAAATTTAACAAATTAGAAACCCCCCATACCCTAATTAGGAAAACATTTGCCTCCATACTTGACAAATATCCACAATTCTACCTCGCATATACAGACGCATCCAAAACCTCTGATGGCGTAGGCGCGGCAGTGATCATGCAAGACAGTACACTACAATTCAAGTTACCCGAAATAAGCAGCGTCTGCACTGGAGAACTATACGCCATTCTTCAAGCACTTACTCACATAAAAACAACAAATACTTCAAGATCCCTCATAATAACAGACTCTCTCAACTCAATCCATATTATCAATCAACTTTATCCCACACATCCAATAGCCCTCCAAATTAAAGTCGAATTATCGCATTTGCAACATTCCAATAACTTTGTGGAAATACTTTGGGTTCCTTCTCATATTGGCCTTCAAGGAAGCGAAGAAGCCGACCGCAAATCACGACAAGCAGCAATTAGTGAAACCGTGAGTGAAGTGCAAACGGTAGTGTATAACGACATAAAACCGCTACTTAAATCAAAAGTGCTAAAATTGTGGCAAATCGAGTGGCAATCGTCCCAATCGAAACTACGCGACGTGAAACCGGAAGTGAAACCTCGAGCGCAGCCAATAAACAAAAGATCGCTTCAAGTTAAACTGACTAGGTTACGAATAGGCCACACCAAACTTACTCATAGTTACTTAATTACTAAAAGTGAACCCCCAAAATGTGAATTATGCAAGATCCAGCTTACTGTCAAACATTTAATAACCGATTGCCCAAAATTCCAACAATCAAGACAAGATAACAACCTCAGCAACAATTTAGACCAAGTTCTTGGTGAAAACTGTAATACACAGAACCTTTTCAAATATCTAAGTGACATTAACATATTAACTAAACTATAAACAACCCATATTTGTGTCGCTAATTACCCCAGTGGTAGATGCGACTTGCTTGTAAATAAAAAAAAAATAGTTACTGTCCTCTATCGTTTTTCATTTCTCGTTTATTTCCATTTACTCAGTCCTTTTCCTTCTACTTGTATTTTCTCATCTTTTTTTGTTTGTTGCTCTTAATCTACTTATTTTTTCAGTTATATACGACCGGCGTGATGACGTAGCTCGGCCGGGCATTTTGTTAGGGTTGGTCAGTGTCCACTTTCCAATCTAAATAAAGTTTGTTGATTGTGTCATTTGCTTATCTTGTGACCTTTCAAAATTATTTTTACAAAGTGGTTTTAGTTATTTTTGTTATGTAAGTGTATTTTAAAATAGGTGTGCTGTAATATATTGTTGTATATCAATTGAATAAACTTCAGTAATATCCATATACAGTATATTTAAGGTTATATTTCTTCCAATTTTAGAAATGACAACAAACAGTGTTTTGCGCATTTCTTCCATAATGGACTTTTTTTAGAGAGGAACCCAAGCTTTTGTGTCTCATGGCAAAAATGCTGTGGAGTCTAATAATGTGAAGAACATGCAATTCGATTGACAACTTCTAATGATTCGTGGAGGAGTTCATGCTAGCAGGAGAGATCGAGTTTATAAAGTTGAGGTAAATTTGAAAATATAAATTTTGGATGTGTTTAGGCTAATCGTTATAATATATTTTTAGTTGAAGCTTGATAAAGAATCCGAAATAGTGGAAGCTAGTTGCATATGCCTAAGAGGACAATTATTGTGCCATCATATGGCAGCATTAGCACTTTTTGCTTACCACAACGTTTCTGTAACAAATGTTAGTTGCTCATGGAGTGCAAAAAAATAGTGGTGATGAAATAAATTCAATTGCTGAATTGTATGAAACAAAGGGTCATCAATCGATCAGTCAATCTGTAAACCAAGAAGATATCCAAGCAGGTATTTGAGAATTACGATCAAGTCTGGGTATGTTTGAGAATGCTGTGAGATTTACTTGGCTGATGAGAAATGAACCCAAAGAATTTGAACAAATTCCAGACATTGAAGAAATTGTATTCTCCAAGGAATATTTGGAAGAAAAAAATTAAAATGGGCATTTGGAGAATATTTTAAAATTAATGTTTTTTGAGTGGATACAGAACTGTGGAAATATGGATATTTTTATGATGGAGGAGTGCGTCAAACTTGGAGTATCCAATGAAGAGGGTAGAATAAAATATCCATAGTTATTCAAAAATTGATAGAACTAGGGCATTAACAAAGTCACCTATCGATTTTAGATGAAATTTCATCTAATCGAACATGTTTCGAGAGGATGATAGGCCAAAAATATATTTTGGGAGTATTGCGAAAAATGCAATATTTTCCTTACTATGTCCAGCTACATAGTTGACGAAAAATGTTTTTCCTCTCAGAAAATACTGAAATTATGAGAATACGGGTTCTTTGATACGACAAATCGACTGGTGTCCATTTTTCGGTAAGATAAATGTTTCAAATATTAGGAGAGCATTTAAGTTAGAAGAAAACATGCCTTCCAGCTACATATTTGACGAAAAATGTTTTTCCTCTCAAAAAATACTGAAATTATGAGAATGAGGGTTCTTTGATACGACAAATCGACTGGTGTCCATTTTTCGATAAGATAAATGTTTCAAATATTAGGAGAGCATTTAAGTTAAAAGAAAACATGCCTTCATATAAAAAATAGTACAGACCAAAATAATGGAAGTATTCATTCAATTTTCAGAGAAAGTATCGTCAAAGGTCCAATCTATGATATAAAAAATCGGGGGTGCTCTAAAATGATGCGATTCAGAAGTAGAGTGCGTCAAACTTGGAGTATCCAATGAAGAGGGTGAAATCAAATATCCATAGTTATTCAAAAATTGATAGAAGTAGGGCATTAACAAAGTCAAGTATCGATTTGAGCTGAAATTTCATCTAATCGAACATGTTTCGAGAGGATGATAGGCCAAAAATATATTTTGGGAATATTGCGAAAAATGCAATATTTTCCTTACTATATATAGTCCAGCTACATATTTGACGAAAAATGTTTTTCCTCTCAAAAAATACTGAAATTATGAGAATAAGGGTTCTTTGATACGACAAATCGACTGGTGTTGTCCATTTTTCGATAAGATAAATGTTCCAAATATTAGGAGAGCATTTAAGTTAAAAGAAAACATGCCTTCATATAAAAAATAGTACAGACCAAAATAATGGAAGTATTCATTCAATTTTCTGAGAAAGTGTCGTCAGAGGACCAATCTATGATATAAAAAATCGGGAGTGCTCTAAAATGATGCGATTCAGAAGTAGAGTGCGTCAAACTTGAAGTATCCAATGAAGAGGGTAAAATCAAATATCCATAGTTATTCAAAAATTGATAGAATTAGGTTATTAACAAAGTCACCTATCGATTTTAGATGAAATTTCATCTAATCGAACATGTTTCGAGAGGATGATAGGCCAAAAATATATTTTTGGAGTATTGCGAAAAATGCAATATTTTCCTTACATATTTGACGAAAAATGTTTTTCCTCTCAAAAAATACTGAAATTATGAGAATGAGGGTTCTTTGATACGACAAATCGACTGGTGTTGTCCATTTTTCGATAAGATAAATGTTTCAAATATTAGGAGAGCATTTAAGTTAAAAGAAAACATGCCTTCATATGAAAAATAGTACAGACCAAAATAATGGAAGTATTCATTCAATTTTCTGAGAAAGTATCGTCAAAGGTCCAATCTATGATATAATAAATCGGGAGTGCTCTAATATGATGCAATTTAGAAGTAGAGTGCGTCAAACTTGGAGTATCCAATGAAGAGGGTAAAATCAAATATCCATAGTTATTCAAAAATTGATAGAATTAGGGCATTAACAAAGTCACCTATCGATTTTAGATGAAATTTCATCTAATCGAACATGTTTCGAGAGGATGATAGGCCAAAAATATATTTTTCGAGTATTGCGAAAAATGCAATATTTTCTTTACTATAGTCCAGCTACATATTTGACGAAAAATGTTTTTCCTCTCAAAAAATACTGAAATTATGGGAATAAGGGTTCTTTGATACGACAAATCGACTGATGTTGTCCATTTTTCGATAAGATAAATGTTTCAAATATTAGGAGAGCATTTAAGTTAAAAGAAAACATGCCTTCATATAAAAAATAGTACAGACCAAAATAATGGAAGTATTCATTCAATTTTCTGAGAAAGTATTGTCAAAGGTCCAATCTATGATAAAAAAAATCAGGAGTGCTCTAAAATTATGCGATTCAGAAGTAGAGTGCGTCAAACTTGGAGTATCCAATGAAGAGGGTAAAATCAAATATCCATAGTTATTCAAAAATTGATAGAATTAGGGCATTAACAAAGTCACCTATCGATTTTAGATGAAATTTCATCTAATCGAACATGTTTCGAGAGGATGATAGGCCAAAAATATATTTTTCGAGTATTGCGAAAAATGCAATATTTTCCTTTCCAGCTACATATTTGACGAAAAATGTTTTTCCTCTCAAAAAATACTGAAATTATGAGAATGAGGGTTCTTTGATACGACAAATCGACTGGTGTTGTCCATTTTTCGATAAGATAAATGTTTCAAATATTAGGAGAGCATTTAAGCTAAAAGAAAACATGCCTTCATATAAAAAATAGTACAGACCAAAATAATGGAAGTATTCATTCAATTTTCTGAGAAAGTATCGTCAAAGGTCCAATCTATGATATAATTAATCGGGAGTGCTCTAATATGATGCGATTCAGAAGTAGAGTGCGTCAAACTTGGAGTATCCAATGAAGAGGGTAAAATCAAATATCCATTGTTATTCAAAAACTGATAGAATTAGGGCATTAACAAAGTCACCTATCGATTTTAGTATTCACTCAATTTTCTGAGAAAGTATCGTCAAAGGTCCAATTTATGATATAAAAAATCAGGAGTGCTCTAAAATTATGCGATTCAGAAGTAGAGTGCGTCAAACTTGGAGTATCCAATAAAGAGGGTAAAATCAAATATCCATAGTTATTCAAAAATTGATAGAATTAGGGCATTAACAAAGTCACCTATCGATTTTAGATAAAATTTCATCTAATCGAACATGTTTCGAGAGGATGATAGGCCAAAAATATATTTTTCGAGTATTGCGAAAAATGCTACATATTTGACGAAAAATGTTTTTCCTCTCAAAAAATACTGAAATTATGAAAATAAGGGTTCTTTGATACGACAAATCGACTGGTGTTGTCCATTTTTCGATAAGATAAATGTTTCAAATATTAGGAGAGCATTTAAGTTAAAATAAAACATGCCTTCATATAAAAAATAGTACAGACCAAAATAATGGAAGTATTCATTCAATTTTCTGACAAAGAATCATGAAAGGTCCATTCTATGATATAATAAATCGGGAGTGCTCTAATATGATGTGATTCAGAAGTAGAGTTCGTCAAACTTGGAGTATCCAATGAAGAGGGTAAAATCAAATATCCATAGTTATTCAAAAATTGATAGAATTAGGGCATCAACAAAGTCACCTATCGATTTTAGATGAAATTTCATCTAATCGAACATGTTTCGAGAGAATGATAGGCCAAAAATATATTTTTCGAGTATAGCGAAAAATGCAATATTTCCCTTACATAGTCCAGCTACATATTTGACGAAAAATGTTTTTCTTCTCAAAAATTACTGAAATTATGAGAATAAGGGTTCTTTGATACGACAAATCGACTGGTGTTGTCCATTTTTCGATAAGATAAATGTTTCAAATATTAGGAGAGCATTTAAGTTGAAAGAAAACATGTTTTCATATAAAAAATAGTACAGACCAAAATAATGGAAGTATTCATTCAATTTTCTGAGAAAGTATCGTCAAAGGTCCAATCTATGATATAAAAAATCAGGAGTGCTCTAAAATGATGCGATTCAGAAGTAGAGTGCGTCAAACTTGGAGTATCCAATGAAGAGGGTAAAATCAAATATCCATAGTTATTCAAAAATTGATAGAATTAGGGCATTAACAAAGTCACCTATCGATTCTAGATGAAATTTCATCTAATCGAACATGTTTCGAGATGATGATAGGCCAAAAATATATTTTTGGAGTATTGCGAAAAATGCAATATTTTCCTTACTATAGTCCAGCTACATATTTGACGAAAAATGTTTTTCCTCTCAAAAAATACTGAAATTATGAGAATAAGGGTTCTTTGATACGACGAATCGACTGGTGTTGTCCATTTTTCGATAAGATGAATGTTTCAAATATTAGGAGAGCATTTACGTTAAAAGAAAACATGCCTTCATATAAAAAATAGTACAGACCAAAATAATGGGAGTATCCATTCAATTTTCTGAGAAAGTATCGTCAAAGGTCCAATCTATGATATAAAAAATCGGGAGTGCTCTAAAATGATGCGATTCAGAAGTAGAGTGCGTCAAACTTGGAGTATCTAATGAAGAGGGTGAAATCAAATATCTATAGTTATTCAAAAATTGATAGAATTAGGGCATCAACAAAGTCACCTATCGATTTTAGATGAAGTTTCATCTAATCGAACATGTTTCGAGATGATGATAGGCCAAAAATATATTTTTGGAGTATTGCGAAAAATGCAATATTTTCCAGTCCAGCTACATATTTGACGAAAAATGTTTTTCCTCTCAAAAAATACTGAAATTTTGAGAATAAGGGTCCTTTGATACGACAAATCGACTGGTGTTGTCCATTTTTCGATAAGATAAATGTTTCAAATATTAGGAGAGCATTTAAGTTAAAAGAAAACATGCCTTCATATAAAAAATAGTACAGACCAAAATAATGGAAGTATTCATTAAATTTTCTGAGAAAGTATCGTCAAAGGTCCAATCTATGATATAAAAAATCGGGAGTGCTCTAAAATGATGCGATTCAGAAGTAGAGTGCGTCAAACTTGGAGTATCCAATGAAGAGGTTAAAATCAAATATCCATAGTTATTCAAAAATTGATAGAATTAGGGCATCAACAAAGTCACCTATCGATTTTAGATGAAATTTCATCTAATCGAACATGTTTCGAAATGATGATAGGCCAAAAATATATTTTTGGAGTATTGCGAAAAATGCAATATTTTCCTTACATATTTGACGAAAAATGTTTTTCCTCTCAAAAAATACTGAAATTATGAGAATAAGGGTTCTTTGATACGACAAATCGACTGGTGTTGTCCATTTTTCGATAAGATAAATGTTTCAAATATTAGGAGAGCATTTAAGTTAAAAGAAAACATGCCTTCATATAAAAAATAGTACAGACCAAAATAATGGAAGTATTCATTCAATTTTTTGAGAAAGTATCGTCAAAGGTCCAAACTCTAATATAAAAAATCGGGAGTACTCTAAAATGATGCGATTCAGAGGTACAGTCTGTCAAACTTGGAGTATCCAATGAAGAGGGTAAAATCAAATATCCATACTTATTCAAAAATTGATAGAATTAGGGCATTAACAAAGTCACCTATCGATTTCAGATGGAACTTCATCTAATCGAACATGTTTCGAAAGGATGATAGGCCAAAAATATATTTTTTGGGTATTGCGAAAAATGCAATATTTACAGCTACATATTTGACGAAAAATATTTTTCCTCTCAAAAAATACTGAAATTATGAGAATAAGGGTTTTTTGATACGACAAATCGACTGGTGTTGTCCATTTTTCGATAAGATAAATGTTCCAAATATTAGGAGAGCATTTAAGTTAAAAGAAAACATGCCTTCATATCAAAAATAGTACAGACCAAAATAATGGAAGTATTCATTTAGTTTTCTCAGAAAGTATCGTCAAAGTTCCAATCTATGATATTAAAAATCGGGAGTGCTCTAAAATGATGCGATTCAGAAGTAGAGTGCGTCAAACTTGGAGTATCCAATGAGGAGAGTGAAATCAAATATCCATAGTTATTCAAAAATTGATAGAATTAGGGCATTAACAAAGTCACCTATCGATTTTAGATGAGATTTCATCTAATCGAACATGTTTCGAGATGATGATAGGCCAAAAATATATTTTTGGAGTATTGCGAAAAATGCAATAAATTCCAGCTACATATTTGACGAAAAATGTTTTTCCTCTCAAAAAATATTGAAATTATGAGAATAAGGGTCCTTTGATACGACAAATTGACTGGTGTTGTCCATTTTTCGATAAGATAAATGTTTCAAATATTAGGAGAGCATTTAAGTTAAAAGAAAACATGCCTTCATATAAAAAATAGTACAGACCAAAATAATGGAAGTATTCATTCAATTTTCTGAGAAAGTATCGTCAAAGGTCCAAACTATGATATAAAGAATCGGGAGTGCTCTAAAATGATGCGATTCAGAAGTAGAGTGCGTCCAACTTGGAGTATCCAATGAAGAGGGTAAAATCAAATATCCATAGTTATTCAAAAATTGATAGAATTAGGGCATCAACAAAGTCACCTATTGATTTTAGATGGAACTTCATCTAATCGAACAGGTTTCGAGAGGATGATAGGCCAAAAATATATTTTTGGAGTATTGCGAAAAATGCAATATTTTCCTTACTATAGTCCAGCTACATATTTGACGAAAAATGTTTTTCCTCTCAAAAAATATTGAAATTATGTTAATAAGGGTTCTTTGATACGACAAATCGACTGGTAATGTCCATTTTTCGATAAGATAAATGTTTCAAATATTAGGAGAGCATTTAAGTTAAAAGAAAACATGCCTTCATATAAAAAATAGTACAGACCAAAATAATGGAAGTATTCATTCAATTTTCTGAGAAAGTATCGTCAAAGATCCAATCTGTAATATAAAAAATCGGGAGTACTCTAAAATGATGCGATTCAGAGGTAGAGTCTGTCAAACTTGGAGTATCCAATGAAGAGGGTAAAATCAAATATCCATACTTATTCAAAAATTGATAGAATTAGGGCATTAACAAAGTCACCTATCGATTTTAGATGAAACTCCATCTAATCGAACATGTTTCGAAAGGATGATAGGCCAAAAATATATTTTTTGGGTATTGCGAAAAATGCAATATTTTCCTCCAGCTACATATTTGACGAAAAATATTTTTCCTCTCAAAAAATACTGAAATTATGAGAATAAGGGTTTTTTGATACGACAAATCGACTGGTGTTGTCCATTTTTAGATAAGATAAATGTTCCAAATATTAGGAGAGCATTCAAGTTAAAAGAAAACATGCCTTCATATAAAAAATAGTACAGACCAAAATAATGGAAGTATTCATTTAGTTTTCTTAGAAAGTATCGTCAAAGTTCCAATCTATGATATTAAAAATCGGGAGTGCTCTAAAATGATGCGATTCAGAAGTAGAGTGCGTCAAACTTGGAGTATCCAATGAAGAGAGTGAAATCAAATATCCATAGTTATTCAAAAATTGATAGAATTAAGGCATTAACAAAGTCACCTATCGATTTTAGATGAAATTTCATCTAATCGAACATGTTTCGAGATGATGATAGGCCAAAAATATATTTTTGGAGTATTGCGAAAAATGCAATAAATTCCAGCTACATATTTGACGAAAAATGTTTTTCCTCTCAAAAAATATTGAAATTATGAGGATAAGGGTCCTTTGATACGACAAATTGACTGGTGTTGTCCATTTTTCGATAAGATAAATGTTTCAAATATTAGGAGAGCATTTAAGTTAAAAGAAAACATGCCTTCATATAAAAAATAGTACAGACCAAAATAATGGAAGTATTCATTAAATTTTCTGAGAAAGTATCGTCAAAGGTCCAATCTATGATATAAAAAATCGGGAGTGCTCTAAAATGATGCGATTCAGAAGTAGAGTGCGTCAAACTTGGAGTATCCAATGAAGAGGTTAAAATCAAATATCCATAGTTATTCAAAAATTGATAGAATTAGGGCATCAACAAAGTCACCTATCGATTTTAGATGAAACTTCATCTAATCGAACATGTTTCGAAAGGATGATAGGCCAAAAATATATTTTTTGGGTATTGCGAAAAATGCAATATTTTCCTTACTATAGTCCAGTTACATATTTGACGAAAAATATTTTTCCTCTCAAAAAATACTGAAATTATGAGAATAAGGGTTTTTTGATACGACAAATCGACTGGTGTTGTCCATTTTTCGATAAGATAAATGTTCCAAATATTAGGAGAGCATTTAAGTTAAAAGAAAACATGCCTTCATATAAAAAATAGTACAGACCAAAATAATGGAAGTATTCATTTAGTTTTCTTAGAAAGTATCGTCAAAGTTCCAATCTATGATATTAAAAATCGGGAGTGCTCTAAAATGATGCGATTCAGAAGTAGAGTGCGTCAAACTTGGAGTATCCAATGAAGAGAGTGAAATCAAATATCCATAGTTATTCAAAAATTGATAGATTTAGGGCATTAACAAAGTCACCTATCGATTTTAGATGGAGTTTCATGTAATCGAACATGTTTCGAGAGGATGATAGGCCAAAAATATATTTTTGGAGTATTGCGAAAAATGCAATATTTTCCTTACTATAGTCCAGCTACATATTTGACGAAAAATGTTTTTCCTCGCAAAAAATACTGAAATTATGAGAATAAGGGTTTTTTGATACGACAAATCGACTGGTGTTGTCCATTTTTCGATAAGATAAATGTTCCAAATATTAGGAGAGCATTTAAGTTAAAAGAAAACATGCCTTCATATAAAAAATAGTACAGACCAAAATAATGGAAGTATCCATTCAATTTTCTGAGAAAGTATCGTCAAAGGTCCTATCTATGATATAAGAAATCGGGAGTGCTCTAAAACGATGCGATTCAGAAGTAGAGTGCGTCCAACTTGAAGTATCCAATGAAGAGGGTGAAATCAAATATCCATAGTTATTCAAAAATTGATAGAATTAGGGCATTCACAAAGTCACCTATCGATTTAAGATGAAATTTCATCTAATCGAACATGTTTCGAGAGGATGATAGGCCAAAAATATATTTTTGGAGTATTGCGAAAAATGCAATATTTTACTTACTATGGTCCAGCTACATATTTGACGAAAAATGTTTTTCCTCTCAAAAAATATTGAAATTATGAGAATAAGGGTCCTTTGATACGACAAATTGACTGGTGTTGTCCATTTTTCGATAAGATAAATGTTTCAAATATTAGGAGAGCATTTAAGTTAAAAGAAAACATGCCTTCATATAAAAAATAGTACAGACCAAAATAATGGAAGTATTCATTCAATTTTCTGAGAAAGTATCGTCAAAGGTCCAATCTATGATATAAAAAATCGGGAGTGCTCTAAAATGATGCGATTCAGAAGTAGAGTGCGTCAAACTTGGAGTATCCAATGAAGAGGTTAAAATCAAATATCCATAGTTATTCAAAAATTGATAGAATTAGGGCATCAACAAAGTCACCTATCGATTTTAGATGAAACTTCATCTAATCGAACATGTTTCGAAAGGATGATAGGCCAAAAATATATTTTTTGGGTATTGCGAAAAATGCAATATTTTCCTTACTATAGTCCAGCTACATATTTGACGAAAAATATTTTTCCTCTCAAAAAATACTGAAATTATGAGAATAAGGGTTTTTTGATACGACAAATCGACTGGTGTTGTCCATTTTTCGATAAGATAAATGTTCCAAATATTAGGAGAGCATTTAAGTTAAAAGAAAACATGCCTTCATATAAAAAATAGTACAGACCAAAATAATGGAAGTATTCATTTAGTTTTCTTAGAAAGTATCGTCAAAGTTCCAATCTATGATATTAAAAATCGGGAGTGCTCTAAAATGATGCGATTCAGAAGTAGAGTGCGTCAAACTTGGAGTATCCAATGACGAGAGTGATATCAAATATCTATAGTTATTCAAAAGTTGATAGAATTAGGGCATTAACGAAGTCACCTATCGATTTTAGATGAAATTTCATCTAATCGACATGTTTCGAGATGATGATAGGCCAAAAATATATTTTTGGAGTATTGCGAAAAATGCAATAAATTCCAGCTACATATTTGACGAAAAATGTTTTTCCTCTCAAAAAATATTGAAATTATGAGAACAAGGGTCCTTTGATACGACAAATCGACTGGTGTTGTCCATTTTTCGATAAGATAAATGTTTCAAATATTAGGAGAGCATTTAACTTAAAAGGAAACATGCCTTCATATAAAAAATAGTACAGACCAAAATAATGGAAGTATTCATTAAATTTGCTGAGAAAGTATCGTCAAAGGTCCAATCTATGATATAAAAAATCGGGAGTGCTCTAAAATGATGCGATTCAGAAGTAGAGTGCGTCAAACTTGGAGTATCCAATGAAGAGGTTAAAATCAAATATCCATAGTTATTCAAAAATTGATAGAATTAGGGCATCAACAAAGTCACCTATCGATTTTAGATGAAATTTCATCTAATCGAACATGTTTCGAAATGATGATAGGCCAAAAATATATTTTTGGAGTATTGCGAAAAATGCAATATTTTCCTTACATATTTGACGAAAAATGTTTTTCCTCTCAAAAAATACTGAAATTATGAGAATAAGGGTTCTTTGATACGACAAATCGACTGGTGTTGTCCATTTTTCGATAAGATAAATGTTTCAAATATTAGGAGAGCATTTAAGTTAAAAGAAAACATGCCTTCATATAAAAAATAGTACAGACCAAAATAATGGAAGTATTCATTCAATTTTCTGAGAAAGTATCGTCAAAGATCCAATCTATGATATTAAAAATCGGGAGTGCTCTAAAATGATGCGATTTAGAAGTAGAGTGCGTCAAACTTGGAGTATCCAATGAAGAGAGTGAAATCAAATATCCATAGTTATTCAAAAATTGATAGAATTAGGGCATTAACAAAGTCACCTATCGATTTGAGATGAAATTTCATCTAATCGAACATGTTTCGAGATGATGATAGGCCAAAAATATATTTTTGGAGTATTGCGAAAAATGCAATAAATTCCAGCTACATATTTGACGAAAAATGTTTTTCCTCTCAAAAAATATTGAAATTATGAGAATAAGGGTCCTTTGATACGACAAATTGACTGGTGTTGTCCATTTTTCGATAAGATAAATGTTTCAAATATTAGGAGAGCATTTAAGTTAAAAGAAAACATGCCTTCATATAAAAAATAGTACAGACCAAAATGATGGAAGTATTCATTTAATTTTCTGAGAAAGTATCGTCAAAGGTCCAATCTATGATATAAAAAATCGGTAGTGCTCTAAAATGATGCGATTCAGAAGTAGAGTGCGTCAAACTTGGAGTATCCAATGAAGAGGGTAAAATCAAATATCCATAGTTATTCAAAAATTGATAGAATTAGGGCATCAACAAAGTCACCTATCGATTTTAGATGAAACTTCATCTAATCGAACATGTTTCGAAAGGATGATAGGCCAAAAATATATTTTTTGGGTATTGCGAAAAATGCAATATTTTCCTCCAGCTACATATTAGACGAAAAATATTTTTCCTCTCAAAAAATACTGAAATTATGAGAATAAGGGTTTTTTGATACGACAAATCGACTGGTGTTGTCCATTTTTCGATAAGATTAATGTTCCAAATATAAGGAGAGCATTCAAGTTAAAAGAAAACATGCCTTCATATAAAAAATAGTACAGACCAAAATAATGGAAGTATTCATTAAGTTTTCTTAGAAAGTATCGTCAAAGTTCCAATCTATGATATTAAAAATCGGGAGTGCTCTAAAATGATGCGATTTAGAAGTAGAGTGCGTCAAACTTGGAGTATCCAATGAAGAGAGTGAAATCAAATATCCATAGTTATTCAAAAATTGATAGAATTAGGGCATTAACAAAGTCACCTATCGATTTTAGATGAAATTTCATCTAATCGAACATGTTTCGAGATGATGATAGGCCAAAAATATATTTTTGATACGACAAATTGACTGGTAATGTCCATTTTTCGATAAGATAAATGTTTCAAATATTAGGAGAGCATTTAAGTTAAAAGAAAACATGCGTTCATATAAAAAATAGTACAGACCAAAATAATGGAAGTATTCATTCAATTTTCTGAGAAAGTATCGTCAAAGATCCAATCTGTAATATAAAAAATCGGGAGTACTCTAAAATGATGCGATTCAGAGGTAGAGTCTGTCAAACTTGGAGTATCCAATGAAGAGGGTAAAATCAAATATCCATACTTATTCAAAAATTGATAGAATTAGGGCATTAACTACAGCTACATATTTGACGAAAAATATTTTTCCTCTCAAAAAATACTGAAATTATGAGAATAAGGGTTTTCTGATACGACAAATCGACTGGTGTTGTCCATTTTTCGATAAGATAAATGTTCCAAATATAAGGAGAGCATTCAAGTTAAAAGAAAACATGCCTTCATATAAAAAATAGTACAGACCAAAATAATGGAAGTATTCATTTAGTTTTCTTAGAAAGTATCGTCAAAGTTCCAATCTATGATATTAAAAATCGGGAGTGCTCTAAAATGATGCGATTTAGAAGTAGAGTGCGTCAAACTTGGAGTATCCAATGAAGAGAGTGAAATCAAATATCCATAGTTATTCAAAAATTGATAGAATTAGGGCATTAACAAAGTCACCTATCGATTTTAGATGAAATTTCATCTAATCGAACATGTTTCGAGATGATGATAGGCCAAAAATATATTTTTGGAGTATTGCGAAAAATGCAATAAATTCCAGCTACATATTTGACGAAAAATGTTTTTCCTCTCAAAAAATATTGAAATTATGAGAATAAGGGTCCTTTGATACGATAAATTGACTGGTGTTGTCCATTTCTCGATAAGATAAATGTTTCAAATATTAGGAGAGCATTTAAGTTAAAAGAAAACATGCCTTCATATAAAAAATAGTACAGACCAAAATAATGGAAGTATTCATTTAATTTTCTGAGAAAGTATCGTCAAAGGTCCAATCTATGATATAAAAAATCGGGAGTGCTCTAAAATGATGCGATTCAGAAGTAGAGTGCGTCAAACTTGGAGTATCCAATGAAGAGGTTAAAATCAAATATCCATAGTTATTCAAAAATTGATAGAATTAGGGCATCAACAAAGTCACCTATCGATTTTAGATGAAACTTCATCTAATCGAACATGTTTCGAAAGGATGATAGGCCAAAAATATATTTTTTGGGTATTGCGAAAAATGCAATATTTTCCTTACTATAGTCCAGCTACATATTTGACGAAAAATATTTTTCCTCTCAAAAAATACTGAAATTATGAGAATAAGGGTTTTTTGCTACGACAAATCGACTGGTGTTGTCCATTTTTCGATAAGATAAATGTTCCAAATATTAGGAGAGCATTTAAGTTAAAAGAAAACATGCCTTCATATAAAAAATAGTACAGACCAAAATAATGGAAGTATTCATTTAGTTTTCTTAGAAAGTATCGTCAAAGTTCCAATCTATGATATTAAAAATCGGGAGTGCTCTAAAATGATGCGATTTAGAAGTAGAGTGCGTCAAACTTGGAGTATCCAATGAAGAGAGTGAAATCAAATATCCATAGTTATTCAAAAATTGATAGAATTAGGGCATTAACAAAGTCACCTATCGATTTTAGATGAAATTTCATCTAATCGAACATGTTTCGAGATGATGATAGGCCAAAAATATATTTTTGGAGTATTGCGAAAAATGCAATAAATTCCAGCTACATATTTGACGAAAAATGTTTTTCCTCTCAAAAAATATTGAAATTATGAGAATAAGGGTCCTTTGATACGACAAATTGACTGGTGTTGTCCATTTTTCGATAAGATAAATGTTTCAAATATTAGGAGAGCATTTAAGTTAAAAGAAAACATGCCTTCATATAAAAAATAGTACAGACCAAAATGATGGAAGTATTCATTTAATTTTCTGAGAAAGTATCGTCAAAGGTCCAATCTATGATATAAAAAATCGGGAGTGCTCTAAAATGATGCGATTCAGAAGTAGAGTGCGTCAAACTTGGAGTATCCAATGAAGAGGGTAAAATCAAATATCCATAGTTATTCAAAAATTGATAGAATTAGGGCATCAACAAAGTCACCTATCGATTTTAGATGAAACTTCATCTAATCGAACAGGTTTCGAGAGGATGATAGGCCAAAAATATATTTTTGGAGTATTGCGAAAAATGCAATATTTTCCTTACTATAGTCCAGCTACATATTTGACGAAAAATGTTTTTCCTCTCAAAAAATATTGACATTATGTTAATAAGGGTTCTTTGATACGACAAATCGACTGGTAATGTCCATTTTTCGATAAGATAAATGTTTCAAATATTAGGAGAGCATTTAAGTTAAAAGAAAACATGCGTTCATATAAAAAATAGTACAGACCAAAATAATGGAAGTATTCATTCAATTTTCTGAGAAAGTATCGTCAAAGATCCAATCTGTAATATAAAAAATCGGGAGTACTCTAAAATGATGCGATTCAGAGGTAGAGTCTGTCAAACTTGGAGTATCCAATGAAGACGGTAAAATCAAATATCCATACTTATTCAAAAATTGATAGAATTAGGGCATTAACAAAGTCACCTATCGATTTTAGATGAAACTTCATCTAATCGAACATGTTTCGAAAGGATGATAGGCCAAAAATATATTTTTTGGGTATTGCGAAAAATGCAATATTTTCCTCCAGCTACATATTTGACGAAAAATATTTTTCCTCTCAAAAAATACTGAAATTATGAGAATAAGGGTTTTCTGATACGACAAATCGACTGGTGTTGTCCATTTTTCGATAAGATAAATGTTCCAAATATAAGGAGAGCATTCAAGTTAAAAGAAAACATGCCTTCATATAAAAAATAGTACAGACCAAAATAATGGAAGTATTCATTTAGTTTTCTTAGAAAGTATCGTCAAAGTTCCAATCTATGATATTAAAAATCGGGAGTGCTCTAAAATGATGCGATTTAGAAGTAGAGTGCGTCAAACTTGGAGTATCCAATGAAGAGAGTGAAATCAAATATCCATAGTTATTCAAAAATTGATAGAATTAGGGCATTAACAAAGTCACCTATCGATTTTAGATGAAATTTCATCCAATCGAACATGTTTCGAGATGATGATAGGCCAAAAATATATTTTTGGAGTATTGCGAAAAATGCAATAAATTCCAGCTACATATTTGACGAAAAATGTTTTTCCTCTAAAAAAATATTGAAATTATGAGAATAAGGGTCCTTTGATACGACAAATTGACTGGTGTTGTCCATTTTTCGATAAGATAAATGTTTCAAATATTAGGAGAGCATTTAAGTTAAAAGAAAACATGCCTTCATATAAAAAATAGTACAGACCAAAATGATGGAAGTATTCATTTAATTTTCTGAGAAAGTATCGTCAAAGGTCCAATCTATGATATAAAAAATCGGGAGTGCTCTAAAATGATGCGATTCAGAAGTAGAGTGCGTCAAACTTGGAGTATCCAATGAAGAGGGTAAAATCAAATATCCATAGTTATTCAAAAATTGATAGAATTAGGGCATCAACAAAGTCACCTATTGATTTTAGATGGAACTTCATCTAATCGAACAGGTTTCGAGAGGATGATAGGCCAAAAATATATTTTTGGAGTATTGCGAAAAATGCAATATTTTCCTTACTATAGTCCAGCTACATATTTGACGAAAAATGTTTTTCCTCTCAAAAAATATTGACATTATGTTAATAAGGGTTCTTTGATACGACAAATCGACTGGTAATGTCCATTTTTCGATAAGATAAATGTTTCAAATATTAGGAGAGCATTTAAGTTAAAAGAAAACATGCGTTCATATAAAAAATAGTACAGACCAAAATAATGGAAGTATTCATTCAATTTTCTGAGAAAGTATCGTCAAAGATCCAATCTGTAATATAAAAAATCGGGAGTACTCTAAAATGATGCGATTCAGAGGTAGAGTCTGTCAAACTTGGAGTATCCAATGAAGACGGTAAAATCAAATATCCATACTTATTCAAAAATTGATAGAATTAGGGCATTAACAAAGTCACCTATCGATTTTAGATGAAACTTCATCTAATCGAACATGTTTCGAAAGGATGATAGGCCAAAAATATATTTTTTGGGTATTGCGAAAAATGCAATATTTTCCTCCAGCTACATATTTGACGAAAAATATTTTTCCTCTCAAAAAATACTGAAATTATGAGAATAAGGGTTTTCTGATACGACAAATCGACTGGTGTTGTCCATTTTTCGATAAGATAAATGTTCCAAATATAAGGAGAGCATTCAAGTTAAAAGAAAACATGCCTTCATATAAAAAATAGTACAGACCAAAATAATGGAAGTATTCATTTAGTTTTCTTAGAAAGTATCGTCAAAGTTCCAATCTATGATATTAAAAATCGGGAGTGCTCTAAAATGATGCGATTTAGAAGTAGAGTGCGTCAAACTTGGAGTATCCAATGAAGAGAGTGAAATCAAATATCCATAGTTATTCAAAAATTGATAGAATTAGGGCATTAACAAAGTCACCTATCGATTTTAGATGAAATTTCATCTAATCGAACATGTTTCGAGATGATGATAGGCCAAAAATATATTTTTGGAGTATTGCGAAAAATGCAATAAATTCCAGCTACATATTTGACGAAAAATGTTTTTCCTCTCAAAAAATATTGAAATTATGAGAATAAGGGTCCTTTGATACGATAAATTGACTGGTGTTGTCCATTTTTCGATAAGATAAATGTTTCAAATATTAGGAGAGCATTTAAGTTAAAAGAAAACATGCCTTCATATAAAAAATAGTACAGACCAAAATAATGGAAGTATTCATTTAATTTTCTGAGAAAGTATCGTCAAAGGTCCAATCTATGATATAAAAAATCGGGAGTGCTCTAAAATGATGCGATTCAGAAGTAGAGTGCGTCAAACTTGGAGTATCCAATGAAGAGGTTAAAATCAAATATCCATAGTTATTCAAAAATTGATAGAATTAGGGCATCAACAAAGTCACCTATCGATTTTAGATGAAACTTCATCTAATCGAACATGTTTCGAAAGGATGATAGGCCAAAAATATATTTTTTGGGTATTGCGAAAAATGCAATATTTTCCTTACTATAGTCCAGCTACATATTTGACGAAAAATATTTTTCCTCTCAAAAAATACTGAAATTATGAGAATAAGGGTTTTTTGCTACGACAAATCGACTGGTGTTGTCCATTTTTCGATAAGATAAATGTTCCAAATATTAGGAGAGCATTTAAGTTAAAAGAAAACATGCCTTCATATAAAAAATAGTACAGACCAAAATAATGGAAGTATTCATTTAGTTTTCTTAGAAAGTATCGTCAAAGTTCCAATCTATGATATTAAAAATCGGGAGTGCTCTAAAATGATGCGATTCAGAAGTAGAGTGCGTCAAACTTGGAGTATCCAATGAAGAGAGTGAAATCAAATATCCATAGTTTTTCAAAAATTGATAGAATTAGGGCATTAACAAAGTCACCTATCGATTTTAGATGAAATTTCATCTAATCGAACATGTTTCGAGATGATGATAGGCCGAAAATATATTTTTGGAGTATTGCGAAAAATGCAATAAATTCCAGCTACATATTTGACGAAAAATGTTTTTCCTCTCAAAAAATATTGAAATTATGAGAATAAGGGTCCTTTGATACGACAAATCGACTGGTGTTGTCCATTTTTCGATAAGATAAATGTTTCAAATATTAGGAGAGCATTAAAGTTAAAAGAAAACATGCCTTCATATAAAAAATAGTACAGACCAAAATAATGGAAGTATTCATTAAATTTTCTGATAAAGTATCGTCAAAGGTCCAATCTATGATATAAAAAATCGGGAGTGCTCTAAAATGATGCGATTCAGAAGTAGAGTGCGTCAAACTTGGAGTATCCAATGAAGAGGTTAAAATCAAATATCCATAGTTATTCAAAAATTGATAGAATTAGGGCATCAACAAAGTCACCTATCGATTTTAGATGAAACTTCATCTAATCGAACATGTTTCGAAAGGATGATAGGCCAAAAATATATTTTTTGGGTATTGCGAAAAATGCAATATTTTCCTTACTATAGTCCAGCTACATATTTGACGAAAAATATTTTTCCTCTCAAAAAATACTGAAATTATGAGAATAAGGGTTTTTTGCTACGACAAATCGACTGGTGTTGTCCATTTTTCGATAAGATAAATGTTCCAAATATTAGGAGAGCATTTAAGTTAAAAGAAAACATGCCTTCATATAAAAAATAGTACAGACCAAAATAATGGAAGTATTCATTTAGTTTTCTTAGAAAGTATCGTCAAAGTTCCAATCTATGATATTAAAAATCGGGAGTGCTCTAAAATGATGCGATTTAGAAGTAGAGTGCGTCAAACTTGGAGTATCCAATGAAGAGAGTGAAATCAAATATCCATAGTTATTCAAAAATTGATAGAATTAGGGCATTAACAAAGTCACCTATCGATTTTAGATGAAATTTCATCTAATCGAACATGTTTCGAGATGATGATAGGCCAAAAATATATTTTTGGAGTATTGCGAAAAATGCAATAAATTCCAGCTACATATTTGACGAAAAATGTTTTTCCTCTCAAAAAATATTGAAATTATGAGAATAAGGGTCCTTTGATACGACAAATTGACTGGTGTTGTCCATTTTTCGATAAGATAAATGTTTCAAATATTAGGAGAGCATTTAAGTTAAAAGAAAACATGCCTTCATATAAAAAATAGTACAGACCAAAATGATGGAAGTATTCATTTAATTTTCTGAGAAAGTATCGTCAAAGGTCCAATCTATGATATAAAAAATCGGGAGTGCTCTAAAATGATGCGATTCAGAAGTAGAGTGCGTCAAACTTGGAGTATCCAATGAAGAGGGTAAAATCAAATATCCATAGTTATTCAAAAATTGATAGAATTAGGGCATCAACAAAGTCACCTATCGATTTTAGATGAAACTTCATCTAATCGAACAGGTTTCGAGAGGATGATAGGCCAAAAATATATTTTTGGAGTATTGCGAAAAATGCAATATTTTCCTTACTATAGTCCAGCTACATATTTGACGAAAAATGTTTTTCCTCTCAAAAAATATTGACATTATGTTAATAAGGGTTCTTTGATACGACAAATCGACTGGTAATGTCCATTTTTCGATAAGATAAATGTTTCAAATATTAGGAGAGCATTTAAGTTAAAAGAAAACATGCGTTCATATAAAAAATAGTACAGACCAAAATAATGGAAGTATTCATTCAATTTTCTGAGAAAGTATCGTCAAAGATCCAATCTGTAATATAAAAAATCGGGAGTACTCTAAAATGATGCGATTCAGAGGTAGAGTCTGTCAAACTTGGAGTATCCAATGAAGACGGTAAAATCAAATATCCATACTTATTCAAAAATTGATAGAATTAGGGCATTAACAAAGTCACCTATCGATTTTAGATGAAACTTCATCTAATCGAACATGTTTCGAAAGGATGATAGGCCAAAAATATATTTTTTGGGTATTGCGAAAAATGCAATATTTTCCTCCAGCTACATATTTGACGAAAAATATTTTTCCTCTCAAAAAATACTGAAATTATGAGAATAAGGGTTTTCTGATACGACAAATCGACTGGTGTTGTCCATTTTTCGATAAGATAAATGTTCCAAATATAAGGAGAGCATTCAAGTTAAAAGAAAACATGCCTTCATATAAAAAATAGTACAGACCAAAATAATGGAAGTATTCATTTAGTTTTCTTAGAAAGTATCGTCAAAGTTCCAATCTATGATATTAAAAATCGGGAGTGCTCTAAAATGATGCGATTTAGAAGTAGAGTGCGTCAAACTTGGAGTATCCAATGAAGAGAGTGAAATCAAATATCCATAGTTATTCAAAAATTGATAGAATTAGGGCATTAACAAAGTCACCTATCGATTTTAGATGAAATTTCATCCAATCGAACATGTTTCGAGATGATGATAGGCCAAAAATATATTTTTGGAGTATTGCGAAAAATGCAATAAATTCCAGCTACATATTTGACGAAAAATGTTTTTCCTCTAAAAAAATATTGAAATTATGAGAATAAGGGTCCTTTGATACGACAAATTGACTGGTGTTGTCCATTTTTCGATAAGATAAATGTTTCAAATATTAGGAGAGCATTTAAGTTAAAAGAAAACATGCCTTCATATAAAAAATAGTACAGACCAAAATGATGGAAGTATTCATTTAATTTTCTGAGAAAGTATCGTCAAAGGTCCAATCTATGATATAAAAAATCGGGAGTGCTCTAAAATGATGCGATTCAGAAGTAGAGTGCGTCAAACTTGGAGTATCCAATGAAGAGGGTAAAATCAAATATCCATAGTTATTCAAAAATTGATAGAATTAGGGCATCAACAAAGTCACCTATTGATTTTAGATGGAACTTCATCTAATCGAACAGGTTTCGAGAGGATGATAGGCCAAAAATATATTTTTGGAGTATTGCGAAAAATGCAATATTTTCCTTACTATAGTCCAGCTACATATTTGACGAAAAATGTTTTTCCTCTCAAAAAATATTGACATTATGTTAATAAGGGTTCTTTGATACGACAAATCGACTGGTAATGTCCATTTTTCGATAAGATAAATGTTTCAAATATTAGGAGAGCATTTAAGTTAAAAGAAAACATGCGTTCATATAAAAAATAGTACAGACCAAAATAATGGAAGTATTCATTCAATTTTCTGAGAAAGTATCGTCAAAGATCCAATCTGTAATATAAAAAATCGGGAGTACTCTAAAATGATGCGATTCAGAGGTAGAGTCTGTCAAACTTGGAGTATCCAATGAAGACGGTAAAATCAAATATCCATACTTATTCAAAAATTGATAGAATTAGGGCATTAACAAAGTCACCTATCGATTTTAGATGAAACTTCATCTAATCGAACATGTTTCGAAAGGATGATAGGCCAAAAATATATTTTTTGGGTATTGCGAAAAATGCAATATTTTCCTCCAGCTACATATTTGACGAAAAATATTTTTCCTCTCAAAAAATACTGAAATTATGAGAATAAGGGTTTTCTGATACGACAAATCGACTGGTGTTGTCCATTTTTCGATAAGATAAATGTTCCAAATATAAGGAGAGCATTCAAGTTAAAAGAAAACATGCCTTCATATAAAAAATAGTACAGACCAAAATAATGGAAGTATTCATTTAGTTTTCTTAGAAAGTATCGTCAAAGTTCCAATCTATGATATTAAAAATCGGGAGTGCTCTAAAATGATGCGATTTAGAAGTAGAGTGCGTCAAACTTGGAGTATCCAATGAAGAGAGTGAAATCAAATATCCATAGTTATTCAAAAATTGATAGAATTAGGGCATTAACAAAGTCACCTATCGATTTTAGATGAAATTTCATCTAATCGAACATGTTTCGAGATGATGATAGGCCAAAAATATATTTTTGGAGTATTGCGAAAAATGCAATAAATTCCAGCTACATATTTGACGAAAAATGTTTTTCCTCTCAAAAAATATTGAAATTATGAGAATAAGGGTCCTTTGATACGATAAATTGACTGGTGTTGTCCATTTTTCGATAAGATAAATGTTTCAAATATTAGGAGAGCATTTAAGTTAAAAGAAAACATGCCTTCATATAAAAAATAGTACAGACCAAAATAATGGAAGTATTCATTTAATTTTCTGAGAAAGTATCGTCAAAGGTCCAATCTATGATATAAAAAATCGGGAGTGCTCTAAAATGATGCGATTCAGAAGTAGAGTGCGTCAAACTTGGAGTATCCAATGAAGAGGTTAAAATCAAATATCCATAGTTATTCAAAAATTGATAGAATTAGGGCATCAACAAAGTCACCTATCGATTTTAGATGAAACTTCATCTAATCGAACATGTTTCGAAAGGATGATAGGCCAAAAATATATTTTTTGGGTATTGCGAAAAATGCAATATTTTCCTTACTATAGTCCAGCTACATATTTGACGAAAAATATTTTTCCTCTCAAAAAATACTGAAATTATGAGAATAAGGGTTTTTTGCTACGACAAATCGACTGGTGTTGTCCATTTTTCGATAAGATAAATGTTCCAAATATTAGGAGAGCATTTAAGTTAAAAGAAAACATGCCTTCATATAAAAAATAGTACAGACCAAAATAATGGAAGTATTCATTTAGTTTTCTTAGAAAGTATCGTCAAAGTTCCAATCTATGATATTAAAAATCGGGAGTGCTCTAAAATGATGCGATTCAGAAGTAGAGTGCGTCAAACTTGGAGTATCCAATGAAGAGAGTGAAATCAAATATCCATAGTTTTTCAAAAATTGATAGAATTAGGGCATTAACAAAGTCACCTATCGATTTTAGATGAAATTTCATCTAATCGAACATGTTTCGAGATGATGATAGGCCGAAAATATATTTTTGGAGTATTGCGAAAAATGCAATAAATTCCAGCTACATATTTGACGAAAAATGTTTTTCCTCTCAAAAAATATTGAAATTATGAGAATAAGGGTCCTTTGATACGACAAATCGACTGGTGTTGTCCATTTTTCGATAAGATAAATGTTTCAAATATTAGGAGAGCATTAAAGTTAAAAGAAAACATGCCTTCATATAAAAAATAGTACAGACCAAAATAATGGAAGTATTCATTAAATTTTCTGATAAAGTATCGTCAAAGGTCCAATCTATGATATAAAAAATCGGGAGTGCTCTAAAATGATGCGATTCAGAAGTAGAGTGCGTCAAACTTGGAGTATCCAATGAAGAGGTTAAAATCAAATATCCATAGTTATTCAAAAATTGATAGAATTAGGGCATCAACAAAGTCACCTATCGATTTTAGATGAAATTTCATCTAATCGAACATGTTTCGAGATGATGATAGGCCAAAAATATATTTTTGGAGTATTGCGAAAAATGCAATATTTTCCTTACTATAGTCCAGCTACATATTTGACGAAAAATGTTTTTCCTCTCAAAAAATACTGAAATTATGAGAATAAGGGTTCTTTGATACGACAAATCGACTGGTGTTGTCCATTTTTCGATAAGATAAATGTTTCAAATATTAGGAGAGCATTTAAATTAAAAGGAAACATGCCTTCATATAAAAAATAGTACAGACCAAAATAATGGAAGTATTCATTCAATTTTCTGAGAAAGTATCGTCAAAGGTCCAAACTATGATATAAAGAATCGGGAGTGCTCTAAAATGATGCGATTCAGAAGTAGAGTGCGTCCAACTTGGAGTATCCAATGAAGAGGGTAAAATCAAATATCCATAGTTATTCAAAAATTGATAGAATTAGGGCATCAACAAAGTCACCTATTGATTTTAGATGGAACTTCATCTAATCGAACAGGTTTCGAGAGGATGATAGGCCAAAAATATATTTTTGGAGTATTGCGAAAAATGCAATATTTTCCTTACCAGCTACATATTTGACGAAAAATGTTTTTCCTCTCAAAAAATATTGAAATTATGTTAATAAGGGTTCTTTGATACGACAAATCGACTGGTAATGTCCATTTTTCGATAAGATAAATGTTTCAAATATTAGGAGAGCATTTAAGTTAAAAGAAAACATGCCTTCATATAAAAAATAGTACAGACCAAAATAATGGAAGTATTCATTCAATTTTCTGAGAAAGTATCGTCAAAGATCCAATCTGTAATATAAAAAATCGGGAGTACTCTAAAATGATGCGATTCAGAGGTAGAGTCTGTCAAACTTGGAGTATCCAATGAAGAGGGTAAAATCAAATATCCATACTTATTCAAAAATTGATAGAATTAGGGCATTAACAAAGTCACCTATCGATTTTAGATGAAACTTCATCTAATCGAACATGTTTCGAAAGGATGATAGGCCAAAAATATAGTTTTTGGGTATTGCGAAAAATGCAATATTTTCCTCCAGCTACATATTTGACGAAAAATATTTTTCCTCTCAAAAAATACTGAAATTATGAGAATAAGGGTTTTTTGATACGACAAATGGACTGGTGTTGTCCATTTTTCGATAAGATAAATGTTCCAAATATTAGGAGAGCATTCAAGTTAAAAGAAAACATGCCTTCATATTAAAAATAGTACAGGCCAAAATAATGGAAGTATTCATTTAGTTTTCTTAGAAAGTATCGTCAAAGTTCCAATCTATGATATTAAAAATCGGGAGTGCTCTAAAATGATGCGATTCAGAAGTAGAGTGCGTCAAACTTGGAGTATCCAATGAAGAGAGTGAAATCAAATATCCATAGTTATTCAAAAATTGATAGAATTAAGGCATTAACAAAGTCACCTATCGATTTTAGATGAAATTTCATCTAATCGAACATGTTTCGAGATGATGATAGGCCAAAAATATATTTTTGGAGTATTGCGAAAAATGCAATAAATTCCAGCTACATATTTGACGAAAAATGTTTTTCCTCTCAAAAAATATTGAAATTATGAGAATAAGGGTCCTTTGATACGACAAATTGACTGGTGTTGTCCATTTTTCGATAAGATAAATGTTTCAAATATTAGGAGAGCATTTAAGTTAAAAGAAAACATGCCTTCATATAAAAAATAGTACAGACCAAAATAATGGAAGTATTCATTAAATTTTCTGAGAAAGTATCGTCAAAGGTCCAATCTATGATATAAAAAATCGGGAGTGCTCTAAAATGATGCGATTCAGAAGTAGAGTGCGTCAAACTTGGAGTATCCAATGAAGAGGTTTAAATCAAATATCCATAGTTATTCAAAAATTGATAGAATTAGGGCATCAACAAAGTCACCTATCGATTTTAGATGAAACTTCATCTAATCGAACATGTTTCGAAAGGATGATAGGCCAAAAATATATTTTTTGGGTATTGCGAAAAATGCAATATTTTCCTTTATAGTCCAGCTACATATTTGACGAAAAATATTTTTCCTCTCAAAAAATACTGAAATTATGAGAATAAGGGTTTTTTGATACGACAAATCGACTGGTGTTGTCCATTTTTCGATAAGATAAATGTTCCAAATATTAGGAGAGCATTTAAGTTAAAAGAAAACATGCCTTCATATAAAAAATAGTACAGACCAAAATAATGGACGTATTCATTTAGTTTTCTTAGAAAGTATCGTCAAAGTTCCAATCTATGATATTAAAAATCGGGAGTGCTCTAAAATGATGCGATTCAGAAGTAGAGTGCGTCAAACTTGGAGTATCCAATGAAGAGAGTGAAATCAAATATCCATAGTTATTCAAAAATTGATAGATTTAGGGCATTAACAAAGTCACCTATCGATTTTAGATGGAGTTTCATGTAATCGAACATGTTTCGAGAGGATGATAGGCCAAAAATATATTTTTGGAGTATTGCGAAAAATGCAATATTTTACTTACTATAGTCCAGCTACATAATTGACGAAAAATGTTTTTCCTCTCAAGAAATACTGAAATAATGAGAATAAGGGTTCTTTGATACGACAAATCGACTGGTGTTGTCCATTTTCCGATAAGATAAATGTTTCAAATATTAGTAGAGCATTTAAGTTAAAAGAAAACATGCCTTCATTTAAAAAATAGTACAGACCAAAATAATGGGAGTATTCATTCAATTTTCTGAGAAAGTATCGTCAAAGGTCCAATCTATGATATAAAAAATCGGGAGTGCTCTAAAATGATGTGATTCAGAAGTAGAGTGCGTCAAACTTGGAGTATCCAATGAAGAGGGTAAAATCGAATATCCATAGTTATTCAAAAATTGATAGAATTAGGGCATCAACAAAGTCACCTATCGATTTTAGATGAAACTTCATCTAATCGAACATGTTTCGAAAGGATGATAGGCCAAAAATATATTTTTGGAGTATTGCGAAAAATGCAATATTTTCCTTACTATAGTCCAGCTACATATTTGACGAAAAATGTTTTTCCTCGCAAAAAATACTGAAATTATGAGAATAAGGGTTTTTTGATACGACAAATCGACTGGTGTTGTCCATTTTTCGATAAGATAAATGTTCCAAATATTAGGAGAGCATTTAAGTTAAAAGAAAACATGCCTTCATATAAAAAATAGTACAGACCAAAATAATGGAAGTATCCATTCAATTTTCTGAGAAAGTATCGTCAAAGGTCCTATCTATGATATAAGAAATCGGGAGTGCTCTAAAACGATGCGATTCAGAAGTAGAGTGCGTCCAACTTGAAGTATCCAATGAAGAGGGTAAAATCAAATATCCATAGTTATTCAAAAATTGATAGAATTAGGGCATTCACAAAGTCACCTATCGATTTAAGATGAAATTTCATCTAATCGAACATGTTTCAAGAGGATGATAGGCCAAAAATATATTTTTGGAGTATTGCGAAAAATGCAATATTTTACTTACTATAGTCCAGCTACATATTTGACGAAAAATGTTTTTCCTCTCAAAAAATACTGAAATTATGAGAATAAGGGTTCTTTGATACGACAAATCGACTGGTGTTGTCCATTTTTCGATAAGATAAATGTTTCAAATATTAGGAGAGCATTTAAGTTAAAAGGAAACATGCCTTCATATAAAAAATAGTACAGACCAAAATAATGGAAGTATTCATTCAATTTTCTGAGAAAGTATCGTCAAAGGTCCAAACTATGATATAAAAAATCGGGAGTGCTCTAAAATGATGCGATTCAGAAGTAGAGTGCGTCCAACTTGGAGTATCCAATGAAGAGGGTAAAATCAAATATCCATAGTTATTCAAAAATTGATAGAATTAGGGCATCAACAAAGTCACCTATTGATTTTAGATGGAACTTCATCTAATCGAACAGGTTTCGAGAGGATGATAGGCCAAAAATATATTTTTGGAGTATTGCGAAAAATGCAATATTTTCCTTACTATAGTCCAGCTACATATTTGACGAAAAATGTTTTTCCTCTCAAAAAATATTGAAATTATGTTAATAAGGGTTCTTTGATACGACAAATCGACTGGTAATGTCCATTTTTCGATAAGATAAATGTTTCAAATATTAGGAGAGCATTTAAGTTAAAAGAAAACATGCCTTCATATAAAAAATAGTACAGACCAAAATAATGGAAGTATTCATTCAATTTTCTGAGAAAGTATCGTCAAAGATCCAATCTGTAATATAAAAAATCGGGAGTACTCTAAAATGATGCGATTCAGAGGTAGAGTCTGTCAAACTTGGAGTATCCAATGAAGAGGGTAAAATCAAATATCCATACTTATTCAAAAATTGATAGAATTAGGGCATTAACAAAGTCACCTATCGATTTTAGATGAAACTTCATCTAATCGAACATGTTTCGAAAGGATGATAGGCCAAAAATATATTTTTTGGGTATTGCAAAAAATGCAATATTTTCCTCCAGCTACATATTTGACGAAAAATATTTTTCCTCTCAAAAAATACTGAAATTATGAGAATAAGGGTTTTTTGATACGACAAATCGACTGGTGTTGTCCATTTTTCGATAAGATAAATGTTCCAAATATTAGGAGAGCATTCAAGTTAAAAGAAAACATGCCTTCATATTAAAAATAGTACAGGCCAAAATAATGGAAGTATTCATTTAGTTTTCTTAGAAAGTATCGTCAAAGTTCCAATCTATGATATTAAAAATCGGGAGTGCTCTAAAATGATGCGATTCAGAAGTAGAGTGCGTCAAACTTGGAGTATCCAATGAAGAGAGTGAAATCAAATATCCATAGTTATTCAAAAATTGATAGAATTAAGGCATTAACAAAGTCACCTATCGATTTTAGATGAAATTTCATCTAATCGAACATGTTTCGAGATGATGATAGGCCAAAAATATATTTTTGGAGTATTGCGAAAAATGCAATAAATTCCAGCTACATATTTGACGAAAAATGTTTTTCCTCTCAAAAAATATTGAAATTATGAGAATAAGGGTCCTTTGATACGACAAATTGACTGGTGTTGTCTATTTTTCGATAAGATAAATGTTTCAAATATTAGGAGAGCATTTAAGTTAAAAGAAAACATGCCTTCATATAAAAAATAGTACAGACCAAAATAATGGAAGTATTCATTAAATTTTCTGAGAAAGTATCGTCAAAGGTCCAATCTATGATATAAAAAATCGGGAGTGCTCTAAAATGATGCGATTCAGAAGAAGAGTGCGTCAAACTTGGAGTATCCAATGAAGAGGTTAAAATTAAATATCCATAGTTATTCAAAAATTGATAGAATTAGAGCATCAACAAAGTCACCTATCGATTTTAGATGAAACTTCATCTAATCGAACATGTTTCGAAAGGATGATAGGCCAAAAATATATTTTTTGGGTATTGCGAAAAATGCAATATTTTCCTTACTATAGTCCAGCTACATATTTGACGAAAAATATTTTTCCTCTCAAAAAATACTGAAATTATGAGAATAAGGGTTTTTTGATACGACAAATCGACTGGTGTTGTCCATTTTTCGATAAGATAAATGTTCCAAATATTAGGAGAGCATTTAAGTTAAAAGAAAACATGCCTTCATATAAAAAATAGTACAGACCAAAATAATGGAAGTATTCATTTAGTTTTCTTAGAAAGTATCGTCAAAGGTCCAATCTATGATATAAAAAATCGGGAGTGCTCTAAAATGATGCGATTTAGAAGTAGAGTGCGTCAAACTTGGAGTATCCAATGAAGAGGGTGAAATCAAATATCTATAGTTATTCAAAAATTGATAGAATTAGGGCATTAACAAAGTCACCTATCGATTTTAGATGAAATTTCATCTAATCGAACATGTTTCGAGATGATGATAGGCCAAAAATATATTTTTGGAGTATTGCGAAAAATGCAATAAATTCCAGCTACATATTTGACGAAAAATGTTTTTCCTCTCAAAAAATATTGAAATTATGTTAATAAGGGTTCTTTGATACGACAAATCGACTGGTAATGTCCATTTTTCGATAAGATAAATGTTTCAAATATTAGGAGAGCATTTAAGTTAAAAGAAAACATGCCTTCATATAAAAAATAGTACAGACCAAAATAATGGAAGTATTCATTCAATTTTCTGAGAAAGTATCGTCAAAGTTCCAATCTATGATATAAAAAATCGGGAGTACTCTAAAATGATGCGATTCAGAGGTAGAGTCTGTCAAACTTGGAGTATCCAATGAAGAGGGTAAAATCAAATATCCATACTTATTCAAAAATTGATAGAATTAGTGCATTAACAAAGTCACCTATCGATTTTAGATGAAACTTCATCTAATCGAACATGTTTCGAAAGGATGATAGGCCAAAAATATATTTTTTGGGTATTGCGAAAAATGCAATATTTTCCTCCAGCTACATATTTGACGAAAAATATTTTTCCTCTCAAAAAATACTGAAATTATGAGAATAAGGGTTTTTTGATACGACAAATCGACTGGTGTTGTCCATTTTTCGATAAGATAAATGTTCCAAATATTAGGAGAGCATTCAAGTTAAAAGAAAACATGCCTTCATATAAAAAATAGTACAGACCAAAATAATGGAAGTATTCATTTAATTTTCTGAGAAAGTACCGTCAAAGGTCCAATCTATGATATAAAAAATCGGGAGTGCTCTAAAATGATGCGATTTAGAAGTAGAGTGCGTCAAACTTGGAGTATCCAATGAAGAGGGTGAAATCAAATATCTATAGTTATTCAAAAATTGATAGAATTAGGGCATTAACAAAGTCACCTATCGATTTTAGATGATATTTCATCTAATCGAACATGTTTCGAGATGATGATAGGCCAAAAATATATTTTTGGAGTATTGCGAAAAATGCAATAAATTCCAGCTACATATTTGACGAAAAATGTTTTTCCTCTCAAAAAATATTGAAATTATGAGAATAAGGGTCCTTTGATACGACAAATCGACTGGTGTTGTCCATTTTTCGATAAGATAAATGTTTCAAATATTAGGAGAGCATTTAAGTTAAAAGAAAACATGCCTTCATATAAAAAATAGTACAGACCAAAATAATGGAAGTATTCATTAAATTTTCTGAGAAAGTATCGTCAAAGGTCCAATCTATGATATAAAAAATCGGGAGTGCTCTAAAATGATGCGATTCAGAAGTAGAGTGCGTCAAACTTGGAGTATCCAATGAAGAGGGTAAAATCAAATATCCATAGTTATTCAAAAATTGATAGAATTAGGGCATTAACAAAGTCACCTATCGATTTTAGATGAAATTTCATCTAATCGAACATGTTTCGAGATGATGATAGGCCAAAAATATATTTTTGGAGTATTGCGAAAAATGCAATATTTTCCTTACTATAGTCCAGCTACATATTTGACGAAAAATGTTTTTCATCTCAAAAAATACTGAAATTATGAGAATAAGGGTTCTTCCATACTTATTCAAAAATTGATAGAATTAGTGCATTAACAAAGTCACCTATCGATTTTAGATGAAACTTCATCTAATCGAACATGTTTCGAAAGGATGATAGGCCAAAAATATATTTTTTGGGTATTGCGAAAAATGCAATATTTTCCTCCAGCTACATATTTGACGAAAAATATTTTTCCTCTCAAAAAATACTGAAATTATGAGAATAAGGGTTTTTTGATACGACAAATCGACTGGTGTTGTCCATTTTTCGATTAGATGAATGTTTCAAATATTAGGAGAGCATTTACGTTAAAAGAAAACATGCCTTCATATAAAAAATAGTACAGACCAAAATAATGGGAGTATCCATTCAATTTTCTGAGAAAGTATCGTCAAAGGTCCAATCTATGATATAAAAAATCGGGAGTGCTCTAAAATGATGCGATTTAGAAGTAGAGTGCGTCAAACTTGGAGTATCCAATGAAGAGGGTGAAATCAAATATCTATAGTTATTCAAAAATTGATAGAATTAGGGCATCAACAAAGTCACCTATCGATTTTAGATGAAATTTCATCTAATCGAACATGTTTCGAGATGATGATAGGCCAAAAATATATTTTTGGAGTATTGCGAAAAATGCAATATTTTCCAGTCCAGCTACATATTTGACGATAAATGTTTTTCCTCTCAAAAAATACTGAAATTTTGAGAATAAGGATCCTTTGATACGACAAATCGACTGGTGTTGTCCATTTTTCGATAAGATAAATGTTTCAAATATTAGGAGAGCATTTAAGTTAAAAGAAAACATGCCTTCATATAAAAAATAGTACAGACCAAAATAATGGAAGTATTCATTAAATTTTCTGAGAAAGTATCGTCAAAGGTCCAATCTATGATATAAAAAATCGGGAGTGCTCTAAAATGATGCGATTCAGAAGTAGAGTGCGTCAAACTTGGAGTATCCAATGAAGAGGTTAAAATCAAATATCCATAGTTATTCAAAAATTGATAGAATTAGGGCATCAACAAAGTCACCTATCGATTTTAGATGAAATTTCATCTAATCGAACATGTTTCGAAATGATGATAGGCCAAAAATATATTTTTGGAGTATTGCGAAAAATGCAATATTTTCCTTACATATTTGACGAAAAATGTTTTTCCTTTCAAAAAATACTGAAATTATGAGAATAAGGGTTCTTTGATACGACAAATCGACTGGTGTTGTCCATTTTTCGATAAGATAAATGTTTCAAATATTAGGTGAGCATTTAAGTTAAAAGAAAACATGCCTTCATATAAAAAATAGTACAGACCAAAATAATGGAAGTATTCATTCAATTTTCTGAGAAAGTATCGTCAAAGATCCAATCTATGATATAAAAAATCAAAAGTGCTCTAAAATGATGCGATTCAGAAGTAGAGTGCGTCCAACTTGGAGTATCCAATGAAGAGGTTAAAATCAAATATCCATAGTTATTCAAAAATTGATAGAATTAGGGCATCAACAAAGTCACCTATCGATTTTAGATGAAACTTCATCTAATCGAACATGTTTCGAAAGGATGATAGGCCAAAAATATATTTTTTGAGTATTGCGAAAAATGCAATATTTTCCTTACTATAGTCCAGCTACATATTTGACGAAAAATATTTTTCCTATCAAAAAATACTGAAATTATGAGAATAAGGGTTTTTTGATACGACAAATCGACTGGTGTTGTCCATTTTTCGATAAGATAAATGTTCCAAATATTAGGAGAGCATTTAAGTTAAAAGAAAACATGCCTTCATATAAAAAATAGTACAGACCAAAATAATGGAAGTATTCATTTAGTTTTCTTAGAAAGTATCGTCAAAGTTCCAATCTATGATATTAAAAATCGGGAGTGCTCTAAAATGATGCGATTCAGAAGTAGAGTGCGTCAAACTTGGAGTATCCAATGAAGAGAGTGAAATCAAATATCCATAGTTATTCAAAAATTGATAGATTTAGGGCATTAACAAAGTCACCTATCGATTTTAGATGGAGTTTCATCTAATCGAACATGTTTCGAGAGGATGATAGGCCAAAAATATATTTTTGGAGTATTGCGAAAAATGCAATATTTTACTTACTATAGTCCAGCTACATATTTGACGAAAAATGTTTTTCCTCTCAAGAAACACTGAAATAATGAGAATAAGGGTTCTTTGATACGAGAAATCGACTGGTGTTGTCCATTTTCCGATAAGATAAATGTTTCAAATATTAGTAGAGCATTTAAGTTAAAAGAAAACATGCCTTCATATAAAAAATAGTACAGACCAAAATAATGGGAGTATTCATTCAATTTTCTGAGAAATTATCGTCAAAGGTCCAATCTATGATATAAAAAATCGGGAGTGCTCTAAAATGATGCGATTTAGAAGTAGAGTGCGTCAAACTTGGAGTATCCAATGAAGAGGGTGAAATCAAATATCTATAGTTATTCAAAAATTGATAGAATTAGGGCATTAACAAAGTCACCTTCCGATTTTAGATGGAATTTCATCTAATCGAACATGTTTCGAGATAATGATAGGCCAAAAATATATTTTTGGAGTATTGCGAAAAATGCAATAAATTCCAGCTACATATTTGACGAAAAATGTTTTTCATCTCAAAAAATATTGAAATTATGAGAATAAGGGTCCTTTGATACGACAAATCGACTGGTGTTGTCCATTTTTCGATAAGATAAATGTTTCAAATATTAGGAGAGCATTTAAGTTAAAAGAAAACATGCCTTCATATAAAAAATAGTACAGACCAAAATAATGGAAGTATTCATTAAATTTTCTGAGAAAGTATCGTCAAAGGTCCAATCTATGATATAAAAAATCGGGAGTGCTCTAAAATGATGCGATTCAGAAGTAGAGTGCGTCAAACTTGGAGTATCCAATGAAGAGGTTAAAATCAAATATCCATAGTTATTCAAAAATTGATAGAATTAGGGCATTAACAAAGTCATCTATCGATTTTAGATGAAATTTCATCTAATCGAACATGTTTCGAGATGATGATAGGCCAAAAATATATTTTTGGAGTATTGCGAAAAATGCAATATTTTCCTTACTACATATTTGACGAAAAATGTTTTTCCTCTCAAAAAATACTGAAATTATGAGAATAAGGGTTCTTTGATACGACAAATCGACTGGTGTTGTCCATTTTTCGATAAGATAAATGTTTCAAATATTAGGAGAGCATTTAAGTTAAAAGAAAACATGCCTTCATATAAAAAATAGTACAGACCAAAATAATGGAAGTATTCATTCAATTTTCTGAGAAAGTATCGTCAAAGGTCCAAACTATGATATAAAGAATCGGGAGTGCTCTAAAATGATGCGATTCAGAAGTAGAGTGCGTCCAACTTGGAGTATCCAATGAAGAGGGTAAAATCAAATATCCATAGTTATTCAAAAATTGATAGAATTAGGGCATCAACAAAGTAACATATTGATTTCAGATGGAACTTCATCTAATCGAACAGGTTTCGAGAGGATGATAGGCCAAAAATATATTTTTGGAGTATTGCGAAAAATGCAATATTTTCCTTACTATAGTCCAGCTACATATTTGACGAAAAATGTTTTTCCTCTCAAAAAATATTGAAATTATGTTAATAAGGGTTCTTTGATACGACAAATCGACTGGTGTTGTCCATTTTTCGATAAGATAAATGTTTCAAATATTAGGAGAGCATTTAAGTTAAAAGAAAACATGCCTTCATATAAAAAATAGTACAGACCAAAATGATGGAAGTATTCATTCAATTTTCTGAGAAAGTTTCGTCAAAGATCGAATCTGTAATATAAAAAATCGGGAGTACTCTAAAATGATGCGATTCAGAGGTAGAGTCTGTCAAACTTGGAGTATCCAATGAAGAGGGTAAAATCAAATATCCATACTTATTCAAAAATTGATAGAATTAGTGCATTAACAAAGTCACCTATCGATTTTAGATGAAACTTCATCTAATCGAACATGTTTCGAAAGGATGATAGGCCAAAAATATATTTTTTGGGTATTGCGAAAAATGCAATATTTTCCTCCAGCTACATATTTGACGAAAAATATTTTTCCTCTAAAAAAATACTGAAATTATGAGAATAAGGGTTTTTTGATACGACAAATCGACTGGTGTTGTCCATTTTTCGATAAGATAAATGTTCCAAATATTAGGAGAGCATTCAAGTTAAAAGAAAACATGCCTTCATATAAAAAATAGTACAGACCAAAATAATGGAAGTATTCATTTAGTTTTCTTAGAAAGTATCGTCAAAGTTCCAATCTATGATATTAAAAATCGGGAGTGCTCTAAAATGATGCGATTCAGAAGTAGATAGCGTCAAACTTGGAGTATCCAATGAAGAGAGTGAAATCAAATAACCATAGTTATTCAAAAATTGATAGAATTAAGGCATTAACAAAGTCACCTATCGATTTTAGATGAAATTTCATCTAATCGAACATGTTTCGAGATGATGATAGGCCAAAAATATATTTTTGGAGTATTGCGAAAAATGCAATAAATTCCAGCTACATATTTGACGAAAAATGTTTTTCCTCTCAAAAAATATTGAAATCATGAGAATAAGGGTCCTTTGATACGACAAATTGACTGGTGTTGTCCATTTTTCGATAAGATAAATGTTTCAAATATTAGGAGAGCATTTAAGTTAAAAGAAAACATGCCTTCATATAAAAAATAGTACAGACCAAAATAATGGAAGTATTCATTAAATTTTCTGAGAAAGTATCGTCAAAGGTCCAATCTATGATATAAAAAATCGGGAGTGCTCTAAAATAATGCGATTCAGAAGTAGAGTGCGTCAAACTTGGAGTATCCAATGAAGAGGTTAAAATCAAATATCCATAGTTATTCAAAAATTGATAGAATTAGGGCATCAACAAAGTCACCTATCGATTTTAGATGAAACTTCATCTAATCGAACATGTTTCGAAAGGATGATAGGCCAAAAATATATTTTTTGGGTATTGCGAAAAATGCAATATTTTCCTTTATAGTCCAGCTACATATTTGACGAAAAATGTTTTTCCTCTCAAGAAATACTGAAATAATGAGAATAAGGGTTCTTTGATACGACAAATCGACTGGTGTTGTCCATTTTCCGATAAGATAAATGTTTCAAATATTAGTAGAGCATTTAAGTTAAAAGAAAACATGCCTTCATATAAAAAATAGTACAGACCAAAATAATGGGAGTATTCATTCAATTTTCTGAGAAAGTATCGTCAAAGGTCCAATCTATGATATAAATAATCGGGAGTGCTCTAAAATGATGTGATTCAGAAGTAGAGTGCGTCAAACTTGGAGTATCCAATGAAGAGGGTAAAATCAAATATCCATAGTTATTCAAAAATTGATAGAATTAGGGCATCAACAAAGTCACCTATCGATTTTAGATGAAACTTCATCTAATCGAACATGTTTCGAAAGGATGATAGGCCAAAAATATATTTTTGGAGTATTGCGAAAAATGCAATATTTTCCTTACTATAGTCCAGCTACATAATTGACGAAAAATGTTTTTCCTCGCAAAAAATACTGAAATTATGAGAATAAGGGTTTTTTGATACGACAAATCGACTGGTGTTGTCCATTTTTCGATAAGATAAATGTTCCAAATTTTAGGAGAGCATTTAAGTTAAAAGAAAACATGCCTTCATATAAAAAATAGTACAGACCAAAATAATGGAAGTATCCATTCAATTTTCTGAGAAAGTATCGTCAAAGGTCCTATCTATGATATAAGAAATCGGGAGTGCTCTAAAACGATGCGATTCAGAAGTAGAGTGCGTCCAACTTGAAGTATCCAATGAAGAGGGTAAAATCAAATATCCATAGTTATTCAAAAATTGATAGAATTAGGGCATTCACAAAGTCACCTATCGATTTTAGATGAAATTTCATCTAATCGAACATGTTTCGAGAGGATGATAGGCCAAAAATATATTTTTGGAGTATTGCGAAAAATGCAATATTTTACTTACTATAGTCCAGCTACATATTTGACGAAAAATGTTTTTCCTCTCAAGAAATACTGAAAAAATGAGAATAAGGGTTCTTTGATACGACAAATCGACTGGTGTTGTCCATTTTCCGATAAGATAAATGTTTCAAATATTAGTAGAGAATTTAAGTTAAAAGAAAACATGCCTTCATATAAAAAATAGTACAGACCAAAATAATGGAAGTATTCATTCAATTTTCTGAGAAAGTATCGTCAAAGGTCCAATCTATGATATAAAAAATCGGGAGTGCTCTAAAATGATGCGATTCAGAAGTAGAATGCGTCAAACTTGGAGTATCCAATGAAGAGGGTAAAATCAAATATCCATAGTTATTCAAAAATTGATAGAATTAGGGCATTAACAAAGTCACCTATCGATTTTAGATGTAATTCCATCCAATCGAACATGTTTCGAGAGGATAATAGGCCAAAAATATATTTTTGGATTATTGCGAAAAATGCAATATTTTCCTTACTATAGTCCAGCTACATATTTGACGAAAAATGTTTTTCTTCTCAAAAAATACTGAAATTATGAGAACAAGGGTTCTTTGATACGACAAATCGACTGGTGTTGTCCATTTTTCGATAAGATAAATGTTCCAAATATTAGAAGAGCATTTAAGTTAAAAGAAAACATGCCTTCATATAAAAAATACTACAGACCAAAATAATGGAAGTATTCATTCAATTTTCTGAGAAAGTATCGTCAAAGGTCCAAACTATGATATAAAGAATCGGGAGTGCTCTAAAATGATGCGATTCAGAAGTAGAGTGCGTCCAACTTGGAGTATCCAATGAAGAGGGTAAAATCAAATATCCATAGTTATTCAAAAATTGATAGAATTAGGGCATCAACAAAGTCACCTATTGATTTTAGATGGAACTTCATCTAATCGAACAGGTTTCGAGAGGATGATAGGCCAAAAATATATTTTTGGAGTATTGCGAAAAATGCAATATTTTCCTTACTATAGTCCAGCTACATATTTGACGAAAAATGTTTTTCCTCTCAAAAAATATTGAAATTATGTTAATAAGGGTTCTTTGATACGACAAATCGACTGGTAATGTCCATTTTTCGATAAGATAAATGTTTCAAATATTAGGAGAGCATTTAAGTTAAAAGAAAACATGCCTTCATATAAAAAATAGTAAAGACCAAAATACTGGAAGTATTCATTCAATTTTCTGAGAAAGTATCGTCAAAGATCCAATCTGTGATATAAAAAATCGGGAGTACTCTAAAATGATGCGATTCAGAGGTAGAGTCTGTCAAACTTGGAGTATCCAATGAAGAGGGTAAAATCAAATATCCATACTTATTCAAAAATTGATAGAATTAGGGCATTAACAAAGTCACCTATCGATTTTAGATGAAACTTCATCTAATCGAACATGTTTCGAAAGGATGATAGGCCAAAAATATATTTTTTGGGTATTGCGAAAAATGCAATATTTTCCTCCAGCTACATATTTGACGAAAAATATTTTTCCTCTCAAAAAATACTGAAATTATGAGAATAAGGGTTTTTTGATACGACAAATCGACTGGTGTTGTCCATTTTTCGATAAGATAAATGTTCCAAATATTAGGAGAGCATTCAAGTTAGAACAAAACATGCCTTCATATAAAAAATAGTACAGACCAAAATAATGGAAGTATTCATTTAGTTTTCTTAGAAAGTATCGTCAAAGTTCCAATCTATGATATTAAAAATCGGGAGTGCTCTAAAATGATGCGATTCAGAAGTAGAGTGCGTCAAACTTGGAGTATCCAATGAAGAGAGTGACATCAAATATCCATAGTTATTCAAAAATTGATAGAATTAGGGCATTAACAAAGTCACCCATCGATTTTAGATGAAATTTCATCTAATCGAACATGTTTCGAGATGATGATAGGCCAAAAATATATTTTTGTAGTATTGCGAAAAATGCAATAAATTCCAGCTACATATTTGACGAAAAATGTTTTTCCTCTCAAAAAATATTGAAATTATGAGAAAAAGGGTCCTTTGATACGACAAATTGACTGGTGTTGTCCATTTTTCGATAAGATAAATGTTTCAAATATTAGGAGAGCATTTAAGTTAAAAGAAAACATGCCTTCATATAAAAAATAGTACAGACCAAAATAATGGAAGTATTCATTTAATTTTCTGAGAAATTATCGTCAAAGGTCCAATCTATGATATAAAAAATCGGGAGTGCTCTAAAATGATGCGATTCAGAAGTAGAGTGCGTCAAACTTGGAGTATCCAATGAAGAGGTTAAAATCAAATATCCATAGTTATTCAAAAATTGATAGAATTAGGGCATCAACAAAGTCACCTATCGATTTTAGATGAAACTTCATCTAATCGAACATGTTTCGAAAGGATGATAGGCCAAAAATATATTTTTTGGGTATTGCGAAAAATGCGATATTTTCCTCCAGCTACATATTTGACGAAAAATATTTTTCCTCTCAAAAAATACTGAAATTATGAGAATAAGGGTTTTTTGATACGACAAATCGACTGGTGTTGTCCATTTTTCGATAAGATAAATGTTCCAAATATTAGGAGAGCATTCAAGTTAAAAGAAAACATGCCTTCATATAAAAAATAGTACAGACCAAAATAATGGAAGTATTCATTTAGTTTTCTTAGAAAGTATCGTCAAAGTTCCAATCTATGATATTAAAAATCGGGAGTCCTCTAAAATGATGCGATTCAGAAGTAGAGTGCGTCAAACTTGGAGTATCCAATGAAGAGAGTGAAATCAAATATTCATAGTTATTCAAAAATTGATAGAATTAGGGCATTAACAAAGTCACCTATCGATCTTAGATGAAATTTCATCTAATCGAACATGTTTCGAGATGATGATAGGCCAAAAATATATTTTTGGAGTATTGCGAAAAATGCAATGTATTCCAGCTACATATTTGACGAAAAATGTTTTTCCTCTCAAGAAATACTGAAATAATGAGAATAAGGGTTCTTTGATACGACAAATCGACTGGTGTTGTCCATTTTCCGATAAGATAAATGTTTCAAATATTAGTAGAGAATTAAAGTTAAAAGAAAACATGCCTTCATATAAAAAATAGTACAGACCAAAATAATGGAAGTATTCATTCAATTTTCTGAGAAAGTATCGTCAAAGGTCCAATCTATGATATAAAAAATCGGGAGTGCTCTAAAATGATGCGATTCAGGAGTAGAATGCGTCAAACTTGGAGTATCCAATGAAGAGGGTAAAATCAAATATCCATAGTTATTCAAAAATTGATAGAATTAGGGCATTAACAAAGTCACCTATCGATTTTAGATGTAATTCCACCCAATCGAACATGTTTCGAGAGGATGATAGGCCAAAAATATATTTTTGGATTATTGCGAAAAATGCAATATTTTCCTTACTATAGTCCAGCTACATATTTGACGAAAAATGTTTTTCTTCTCAAAAAATACTGAAATTATGAGAACAAGGGTTCTTTGATACGACAAATCGACTGGTGTTGTCCATTTTTTGATAAGATAAATGTTTCAAATATTAGGAGAGCATTTAAGTTAAAAGAAAACATGCCTTCATATAAAAAATAATACAGACCAAAATAATGGAAGTAATCATTCAATTTTCTAAGAAAGTATCGTCAAAGGTCCAATCTATGATATAAAAAATCGGGAGTGCTCTAAAATGATGCGATTCAGAAGTAGAGTGCGTCAAACTTGGAGTATCCAATGAAGAGGGTAAAATCAAATATCCATAGTTATTCAAAAATTGATAGAATTAGGGCATTAACAAAGTCACCTATCGATTTCAGATGTAATTTCATCTAATCGAACATGTTTCGAGAGGATGATAGGCCAAAAATATATTTTTGGATTATTGCGAAAAATGCAATATTTTCCTTACTATAGTCCAGCTACATATTTGACGAAAAATGTTTTTCCTCTCAAAAAATACTGAAATTATGAGAATAAGGGTTCTTTGATACGACAAATCGACTGATGTGGTCCATTTTTCGATAAGATAAATGTTTCAAATATTAGGAGAGCATTCAAGTTAAAAGAAAACATGCCTTCATATAAAAAATAATACAGACCAATATAATGGAAGTAATCATTCAATTTTCTGAGAAAGTATCGTCAAAGGTCCAATCTATGATATAAAAAACCGGGAGTGCTCTAAAATGATGCGATTCAGAAGTAGAGTGCATCAAACTTGGAGTATCCAATGAAGAGGGTGAAATCAAATAGGCATAGTTATTCAAAAATTGACTGAATTAGGGCATCAACAAAGTCACCTATCGATTTTAGATGAAATTTCATCTAATCGAACATGTTTCGAGAGGATGATAGGCCAAAAATATATTTTTGGAGTATTGCGAAAAATGCAATATTTTCCTTACTATAGTCCAGCTACATATTTGACGAAAAATGTTTTTCCTCTCAAAAAATACTGAAATTATGAGAATAAGGATTCTTTGATACGACAAATCGACTGGTATTGTCCATTTTTCGATAAGATAAATGTTCCAAATATTAGAAGAGCATTTAAGTTAAAAGAAAACATGCCTTCACGTAAAAAATAGTACAGACCAAAATAATGGAAGTATTCATTCAATTTTCTGAGAAAGTATCGTCAAAGGTCCAATCTATGATGAAAAAATCAGGAGTTCTCTAAAATGATGCGATTCAGAAGTAGAGTGCGTCAAACTTGGAGTATCCAATGAAGAGGGTAAAATCAAATATCCATAGTTATTCAAAAATTGATAGAATTAGGGCATTAACAAAGTCACCTATCGATTTTAGATGTAATTTCATCTAATCGAACATGTTTCGAGAGGATGATAGGCCAAAAATATATTTTTGGAGTATTGCGAAAAATTCAATAAATTCCTTACTATAGTCCAGCTACATATATGACGAAAAATGTTTTTCCTCTCAAAAAATACTGAAATTATGAGAATAAGGGTTCTTTCATACGACAAATCGACTGGTGTTGTCCATTTTTCGACAAGATAAATGTTTCAAATATTAGGAGAGCATTTAAGTTGAAAGAAAACATGCCTTCATATAAAAAATAGTACAGACCAAAATAATGGAAGTATTCATTGAATTTTCTGAGAAAGTATCGTCAAAGGTCCAATCTATGATATAAAAAATCGGGAGTGCTCTGAAATGATGCGATTCAGAAGTAGAGTGCGTCAAACTTGGAGTATCCAATGAAGAGGTTAAAATCAATTATCCATAGTTATTCAAAAATTGATAGAATTAGGGCATCAACAAAGTCACCTATCGATTTTAGATGAAACTTCATCTAATCGAACATGTTTCGAAAGGATGATAGGCCAAAAATATATTTTTTGGGTATTACGAAAAATGCAATATTTTCCAGCTACATATTTGACGAAAAATATTTTTCCTCTCAAAAAATACTGAAATTATGAGAATAAGGGTTTTTTGATACGACAAATCGACTGGTGTTGTCCATTTTTCGATAAGATAAATGTTCCAAATATTAGGAGAGCATTTAAGTTAAAAGAAAACATGCCTTCATATTAAAAATAGTACAGACCAAAATAATGGAAGTATTCATTTAGTTTTCTTAGAAAGTATCGTCAAAGTTCCAATCTATGATATTAAAAATCGGGAGTGCTCTAAAATGATGCGATTCAGAAGTAGAGTGCGTCAAACTTGGAGTATCCAATGAAGAGAGTGAAATCAAATATCCATAGTTATTCAAAAATTGATAGATTTAGGGCATTAACAAAGTCACCTATCGATTTTAGATGGAGTTTCATATAATCGAACATGTTTCGAGAGGATGATAGGCCAAAAATATATTTTTGGAGTATTGCGAAAAATGCAATATTTTACTTACTATAGTCCAGCTACATATTTGACGAAAAATGTTTTTCCTCTCAAGAAATACTGAAATAATGAGAATAAGGGTTCTTTGATACGACAAATCGACTGGTGTTGTCCATTTTCCGATAAGATAAATGTTTCAAATATTAGTAGAGCATTTAAGTTAAAAGAAAACATGCCTTCATATGAAAAATAGTACAGACCAAAATAATGGAAGTATTCATTCAATTTTCTGAGAAAGTATCGTCAAAGGTCCAATCTATGATATAAAAAATCGGGAGTGCTCTAAAATGATGCTATTCAGAAGTAGAATGCGTCAAACTTGGAGTATCCAATGAAGAGGGTAAAATCAAATATCCATAGTTATTCAAAAATTGATAGAATTAGGGCATTAACAAAGTCACCTATCGATTTTAGATGTAATTCCATCCAATCGAACATGTTTCGAGAGGATAATAGGCCAAAAATATATTTTTGGATTATTGCGAAAAATGCAATATTTTCCTTACTATAGTCCAGCTACATATTGGACGAAAAATGTTTTTCTTCTCAAAAAATACTGAAATTATGAGAACAAGGGTTCTTTGATACGACAAATCGACTGGTGTTGTCCATTTTTCGATAAGATAAATGTTCCAAATATTAGAAGAGCATTTAAGTTAAAAGAAAACATGCCTTCATATAAAAAATACTACAGACCAAAATAATGGAAGTATTCATTCAATTTTCTGAGAAAGTATCGTCAAAGGTCCAAACTATGATATAAAGAATCGGGAGTGCTCTAAAATGATGCGATTCAGAAGAAGAGTGCGTCCAACTTGGAGTATCCAATGAAGAGGGTAAAATCAAATATCCATAGTTATTCAAAAATTGATAGAATTAGGGCATCAACAAAGTCACCTATTGATTTTAGATGGAACTTCATCTAATCGAACAGGTTTCGAGAGGATGATAGGCCAAAAATATATTTTTGGAGTATTGCGAAAAATGCAATATTTTCCTTACTATAGTCCAGCTACATATTTGACGAAAAATGTTTTTCCTCTCAAAAAATATTGAAATTATGTTAATAAGGGTTCTTTGATACGACAAATCGACTGGTAATGTCCATTTTTCGATAAGATAAATGTTTCAAATATTAGGAGAGCATTTAAGTTAAAAGAAAACATGCCTTCATATAAAAAATAGTAAAGACCAAAATAATGGAAGTATTCATTCAATTTTCTGAGAAAGTATCGTCAAAGATCCAATCTGTGATATAAAAAATCGGGAGTACTCTAAAATGATGCGATTCAGAGGTAGAGTCTGTCAAACTTGGAGTATCCAATGAAGAGGGTAAAATCAAATATCCATACTTATTCAAAAATTGATAGAATTAGGGCATTAACAAAGTCACCTATCGATTTTAGATGAAACTTCATCTAATCGAACATGTTTCGAAAGGATGATAGGCCAAAAATATATTTTTTGGGTATTGCGAAAAATGCAATATTTTCCTCCAGCTACATATTTGACGAAAAATATTTTTCCTCTCAAAAAATACTGAAATTATGAGAATAAGGGTTTTTTGATACGACAAATCGACTGGTGTTGTCCATTTTTCGATAAGATAAATGTTCCAAATATTAGGAGAGCATTCAAGTTAAAAGAAAACATGCCTTCATATAAAAAATAGTACAGACCAAAATAATGGAAGTATTCATTTAGTTTTCTTAGAAAGTATCGTCAAAGTTCCAATCTATGATATTAAAAATCGGGAGTGCTCTAAAATGATGCGATTCAGAAGTAGAGTGCGTCAAACTTGGAGTATCCAATGAAGAGAGTGACATCAAATATCCATAGTTATTCAAAAATTGATAGAATTAGGGCATGAACAAAGTCACCTATCGATTTTAGATGAAATTTCATCTAATCGAACATGTTTCGAGATGATGATAGGCCAAAAATATATTTTTGTAGTATTGCGAAAAGTGCAATAAATTCCAGCTACATATTTGACGAAAAATGTTTTTCCTCTCAAAAAATACTGAAATTATGAGAATAAGGGTTTTTTGATACGACAAATCGACTGGTGTTGTCCATTTTTCGATAAGATAAATGTTCCAAATATTAGGAGAGCATTTAAGTTAAAAGAAAACATGCCTTCATATAAAAAATAGTACAGACCAAAATAATGGATGTATTCATTTAATTTTCTGAGAAAGTATCGTCAAAGGTCCAATCTATGATATAAAAAATCGGGAGTGCTCTAAAATGATGCGATTCAGAAGTAGAGTGCGTCAAACTTGGAGTATCCAATGAAGAGGTTAAAATCAAATATCCATAGTTATTCAAAAATTGATAGAATTAGGGCATCAACAAAGTCACCTATCGATTTTAGATGAAATTTCATCTAATCGAACATGTTTCGAGATGATGATAGGCCAAAAATATATTTTTGTAGTATTGCGAAAAGTGCAATAAATTCCAGCTACATATTTGACGAAAAATATTTTTCCTCTCAAAAAATACTGAAATTATGAGAATAAGGGTTTTTTGATACGACAAATCGACTGGTGTTGTCCATTTTTCGATAAGATAAATGTTCCAAATATTAGGAGAGCATTTAAGTTAAAAGAAAACATGCCTTCATATAAAAAATAGTACAGACCAAAATAATGGATGTATTCATTTAATTTTCTGAGAAAGTATCGTCAAAGGTCCAATCTATGATATAAAAAATCGGGAGTGCTCTAAAATGATGCGATTCAGAAGTAGAGTGCGTCAAACTTGGAGTATCCAATGAAGAGGTTAAAATCAAATATCCATAGTTATTCAAAAATTGATAGAATTAGGGCATCAACAAAGTCACCTATCGATTTTAGATGAAACTTCATCTAATCGAACATGTTTCGAAAGGATGATAGGCCAAAAATATATTTTTTGGGTATTGCGAAAAATGAGATATTTTCCTCCAGCTACATATTTGACGAAAAATATTTTTCCTCTCGAAAAATACTGAAATTATGAGAATAAGGGTTTTTTGATACGACAAATCGACTGGTGTTGTCCATTTTTCGATAAGATAAATGTTCCAAATATTAGGAGAGCATTCAAGTTAAAAGAAAACATGCCTTCATATAAAAAATAGTACAGACCAAAATAATGGAAGTATTCATTTAGTTTTCTTAGAAAGTATCGTCAAAGTTCCAATCTATGATATTAAAAATCGGGAGTGCTCTAAAATGATGCGATTCAGAAGGAGAGTGCGTCAAACTTGGAGTATCCAATGAAGAGGGTAAAATCAAATATCCATAGTTATTCAAAAATTGATAGAATTAGGGCATTAACAAAGTCACCTATCGATTTTAGATGTAATTCCATCCAATCGAACATGTTTCGAGAGGATGATAGGCCAAAAATATATTTTTGGATTATTGCGAAAAATGCAATATTTTCCTTACTATAGTCCAGCTACATATTTGACGAAAAATGTTTTTCTTCTCAAAAAATACTGAAATTATGAGAACAAGGGTTCTTTGATACGACAAATCGACTGGTGTTGTCCATTTTTTGATAAGATAAATGTTTCAAATATTAGGAGAGCATTTAAGTTAAAAGAAAACATGCCTTCATATAAAAAATAATACAGACCAAAATAATGGAAGTAGTCATTAAATTTTCTGAGAAAGTATCCTCAAAGGTCCAATCTATGATATAAAAAACCGGGAGTGCTCTAAAATGATGCGATTCAGAAGTAGAGTGCATCAAACTTGGAGTATCCAATGAAGAGGGTGAAATCAAATAGGCATAGTTATTCAAAAATTGACTGAATTAGGGCATCAACAAAGTCACCTATCGATTTTAGATGAAATTTCATCTAATCGAACATGTTTCGAGAGGATGATAGGCCAAAAATATATTTTTGGAGTATTACGAAAAATGCAATATTTTCCTTACTATAGTCCAGCTACATATTTGACGAAAAATGTTTTTCCTCTCAAAAAATACTGAAATTATGAGAATAAGGGTTCTTTGATACGACAAATCGACTGGTATTGTCCATTTTTCGATAAGATAAATGTTCCAAATATTAGAAGAGCATTTAAGTTAAAAGAAAACATGCCTTCACATAAAAAATAGTACAGACCAAAATAATGGAAGTATTCATTCAATTTTCTGAGAAAGTATCGTCAAAGGTCCAATCTATGATAAAAAAATCGGGAGTTCTCTAAAATGATGCGATTCAGAAGTAGAGTGCGTCAAACTTGGAGTATCCAATGAAGAGGGTAAAATCAAATATCCATAGTTATTCAAAAATTGATAGAATTAGGGCATTAACAAAGTCACCTATCGATTTTAGATGTAATTTCATCTAATCGAACATGTTTCGAGAGGATGATAGGCCAAAAATATATTTTTGGAGTATTGCGAAAAATTCAATTAATTCCTTACTATAGTCCAGCTACATATATGACGAAAAATGTTTTTCCTCTCAAAAAATACTGAAATTATGAGAATAAGGGTTCTTTCATACGACAAATCGACTGGTGTTGTCCATTTTTCGACAAGATAAATGTTTCAAATATTAGGAGAGCATTTAAGTTGAAAGAAAACATGCCTTCATATAAAAAATAGTACGGACCAAAATAATGGAAGTATTCATTGAATTTTCTGAGAAAGTATCGTCAAAGGTCCAATCTATGATATAAAAAATCGGGAGTGCTCTGAAATGATGCGATTCAGAAGTAGAGTGCGTCAAACTTGGAGTATCCAATGAAGAGGTTAAAATCAAATATCCATAGTTATTCAAAAATTGATAGAATTAGGGCATCAACAAAGTCACCTATCGATTTTAGATGAAACTTCATCTAATCGAGCATGTTTCGAAAGGATGATAGGCCAAAAATATATTTTTTGGGTATTGCGAAAAATGCAATATTTTCCAGCTACATATTTGACGAAAAATATTTTTCCTCTCAAAAAATACTGAAATTATGAGAATAAGGGTTTTTTGATACGACAAATCGACTGGTGTTGTCCATTTTTCGATAAGATAAATGTTCCAAATATTAGGAGAGCATTTAAGTTAAAAGAAAACATGCCTTCATATTAAAAATAGTACAGACCAAAATAATGGAAGTATTCATTTAGTTTTCTTAGAAAGTATCGTCAAAGTTCCAATCTATGATATTAAAAATCGGGAGTGCTCTAAAATGATGCGATTCAGAAGTAGAGTGCGTCAAACTTGGAGTATCCAATGAAGAGAGTGAAATCAAATATCCATAGTTATTCAAAAATTGATAGATTTAGGGCATTAACAAAGTCACCTATCGATTTTAGATGGAGTTTCATATAATCGAACATGTTTCGAGAGGATGATAGGCCAAAAATATATTTTTGGAGTATTGCGAAAAATGCAATATTTTACTTACTATAGTCCAGCTACATATTTGACGAAAAATGTTTTTCCTCTCAAGAAATACTGAAATAATGAGAATAAGGGTTCTTTGATACGACAAATCGACTGGTGTTGTCCATTTTCCGATAAGATAAATGTTTCAAATATTAGTAGAGCATTTAAGTTAAAAGAAAACATGCCTTCATATAAAAAATAGTACAGACCAAAATAATGGGAGTATTCATTCAATTTTCTGAGAAAGTATCGTCAAAGGTCCAATCTATGATATAAAAAATCGGGAGTGCTCTAAAATGATGTGATTCAGAAGTAGAGTGCGTCAAACTTGGAGTATCCAATGAAGAGGGTAAAATCAAATATCCATAGTTATTCAAAAATTGATAGAACTAGGGCATCAACAAAGTCACCTATCGATTTTAGATGAAACTTCATCTAATAGAACATGTTTCGAAAGGATGATAGGCCAAAAATATATTTTTGGAGTATTGCGAAAAATGCAATATTTTCCTTACTATAGTCCAGCTACATATTTGACGAAAAATGTTTTCCTCGCAAAAAATACTGAAATTATGAGAATAAGGGTTTTTTGATACGACAAATCGACTGGTGTTGTCCATTTTTCGATAAGATGAATGTTCCAAATATTAGGAGAGCATTTAAGTTAAAAGAAAACATGCCTTCATATAAAAAATAGTACAGACCAAAATAATGGAAGTATCCATTCAATTTTCTGAGAAAGTATCGTCAAAGGTCCTATCTATGATATAAGAAATCGGGAGTGCTCTAAAACGATGCGATTCAGAAGTAGAGTGCGTCCAACTTGAAGTATCCAATGAAGAGGGTAAAATCAAATATCCATAGTTATTCAAAAATTGATAGAATTAGGGCATTCACAAAGTCACCTATCGATTTTAGATGAAATTTCATCTAATCGAACATGTTTCGAGAGGATGATAGGCCAAAAATATATTTTTGGAGTATTGCGAAAAATGCAATATTTTACTTACTATAGTCCAGCTACATATTCAACGAAAAATGTTTTTCCTCTCAAGAAATACTGAAATAATGAGAATAAGGGTTCTTTGATACGACAAATCGACTGGTGTTGTCCATTTTCCGATAAGATAAATGTTTCAAATATTAGTAGAGAATTTAAGTTAAAAGAAAACATGCCTTCATATAAAAAATAGTACAGACCAAAATAATGGAAGTATTCATTCAATTTTCTGAGAAAGTATCGTCAAAGGTCCAATCTATGATATAAAAAATCGGGAGTGCTCTAAAATGATGCGATTCAGAAGTAGAATGCGTCAAACTTGGAGTATCCAATGAAGAGGGTAAAATCAAATATCCATAGTTATTCAAAAATTGATAGAATTAGGGCATTAACAAAGTCACCAATCGATTTTAGATGTAATTCCATCCAATCGAACATGTTTCGAGAGGATGATAGGCCAAAAATATATTTTTGGATTATTGCGAAAAATGCAATATTTTCCTTACTATAGTCCAGCTACATATTTGACGAAAAATGTTTTTCTTCTCAAAAAATACTGAAATTATGAGAACAAGGGTTCTTTGATACGACAAATCGACTGGTGTTGTCCATTTTTTGATAAGATAAATGTTTCAAATATTAGGAGAGCATTTAAGTTAAAAGAAAACATGCCTTCATATAAAAAATAATACAGACCAAAATAATGGAAGTAATCATTAAATTTTCTGAGAAAGTATCGTCAAAGGTCCAATTTATGATATAAAAAATCGGGAGTGCTCTAAAATGATGCGATTCAGAAGTAGAGTGCATCAAACTTGGAGTATCCAATGCAGAGGGTGAAATCAAATATCCATAGTTATTCAAAAACTGATAGAAATAGGGCATTAACAAAGTCACCTATCGATTTTAGATGTAATTTCATCTAATCGAACATGTTTCGAGAGGATGATAGGCCAAAAATATATTTTTCGAGTATTGCGAAAAATGCAATATTTCCCTTACTATTATATAGTCCAGCTACATATTTGACGAAAAATGTTTTACCTCTCAAAAAATACTGAAATTATGAGAATAAGGGTTCTTTGATACGACAAATCGACTGGTGTTGTTCATTTTTCGATAAGATAAATGTTTCAAATATTAGAAGAGCATTTAAGTTAAAAGAAAACATGCCTTCATATAAAAAATAATACAGACCAAAATAATGGAAGTAATCATTCAATTTTCTGAGAAAGTATCATCAAAGGTCCAATCTATGATATAAAAAATTGGGAGTGCTCTAAAATGATGCGATTCAGAAGTAGAGTGCATCAAACTTGGAGTATCCAATGAATAGGGTGAAATGAAATAGCCATAGTTATTCAAAAATTGATAGAATTAGGGCATCAACAAAGTCACATATCGATTTTAGATGGAATTTTATCAAATCGAATATGTTTCGAGAGGATGATAGGCCAAAAATATATTTTTGGAGTATTGCGAAAAATGCAATATTTTCCTTACTATAGTCCAGCTACATATTTGACGAAAAATGTTTCTCCTCTCAAAAAATACTGAAATTATGAGAATAAGGGTTCTTTCATACGACAAATCGACTGGTGTTGTCCATTTTTCGATAAGATAAATGTTCCAAATATTAGAAGAGCATTTAAGTTAAAAGAAAACATGCCTTCATATAAAAAATGCTACAGACCAAAATAATGGAAGTATTTATTCAATTTTCTGGGAAAGTATTATCAAAGGTCCAATCTATGATAAAAAAAATCGGGAGTGCTCTAAAATGATGAGATTCAGAAGTAGTGTGCGTCAAACTTGGAGTATCCAATGAAGAGGGTGAAATCAAATATCCATAGTTATTCAAAAATTGATAGAATTAGGGCATTAACAAAGTCACCTATCGATTTTAGATGAAATTTCATCTAATCGAACATGTTTCGAGAGGATGATAGGCCAAAAATATATTTTTGGAGTATTGCGAAAAATGCAATATTTTCCTTACTATAGTCCAGCTACATATTTGACGAAAAATGTTTTTCCTCTCAAAAAATACTGAAATTATGAGAATAAGGGTTCTTTGATACGACAAATCGACTGATGTGGTCCATTTTTCGATAAGATAAATGTTTCAAATATTAGGAGAGCATTCAAGTTAAAAGAAAACATGCCTTCATATAAAAAATTATACAGACCAATATAATGGAAGTAATCATTAAATTTTCTGAGGAAGTATCGTCAAAGGTCCAATCTATGATATAAAAAACCGGGAGTGCTCTAAAATGATGCGATTCAGAAGTAGAGTGCATCAAACTTGGAGTATCCAATGAAGAGGGTGAAATCAAATAGCCATAGTTATTCAAAAATTGACTGAATTAGGGCATCAACAAAGTCACCTATCGATTTTAGATGAAATTTCATCTAATCGAACATGTTTCGAGAGGATGATAGGCCAAAAATATATTTTTGGAGTATTGCGAAAAATGCAATATTTTCCTTACTATAGTCCAGCTACATATTTGACGAAAAATGTTTTTTCTCTCAAAAAATACTGAAATTATGAGAATAAGGGTTCTTTGATACGACAAATCGACTGGTATTGTCCATTTTTCGATAAGATAAATGTTCCAAATATTAGAAGAGCATTTAAGTTAAAAGAAAACATGCCTTCACATAAAAAATAGTACAGACCAAAATAATGGAAGTATTCATTCAATTTTCTGAGAAAGTATCGTCAAAGGTCCAATCTATGATAAAAAAATCGGGAGTTCTCTAAAATGATGCGATTCAGAAGTAGAGTGCGTCAAACTTGGAGTATCCAATGAAGAGTGTAAAATCAAATATCCATAGTTATTCAAAAATTGATAGAATTAGGGCATTAACAAAGTCACCTATCGATTTTAGATGTAATTTCATCTAATCGAACATGTTTCGAGAGGATGATAGGCCAAAAATATATTTTTGGAGTATTGCGAAAAATGTAATATTTTCCTTACTATAGTCCAGCTACATATTTGACGAAAAATGTTTTTCCTCTCAAAAAATACTGAAATTATGAGCATAAGGGTTCTTTGATACGACAAATCGACTGGTGTTGTCCATTTTCCGATAAGATGAATGTTTCAAATATTAGGAGAGCATTTAAGTTAAAATAAAACATGCCTTCATATAAAAAATAGTACAGACCAAAATAATGGGAGTATTCATTCAATTTTCTGAGAAAGTATCGTCAAAGGTCCAATCTATGATATAAAAAATCGGGAGTGCTCTAAAATGATGTGATTCAGAAGTAGAGTGCGTCAAACTTGGAGTATCCAATGAAGAGGGTAAAATCAAATATCCATAGTTATTCAAAAATTGATAGAACTAGGGCATCAACAAAGTCACCTATCGATTTTAGATGAAACTTCATCTAATAGAACATGTTTCGAAAGGATGATAGGCCAAAAATATATTTTTGGAGTATTGCGAAAAATGCAATATTTTCCTTACTATAGTCCAGCTACATATTTGACGAAAAATGTTTTCCTCGCAAAAAATACTGAAATTATGAGAATAAGGGTGTTTTGATACGACAAATCGACTGGTGTTGTCCATTTTTCGATAAGATGAATGTTCCAAATATTAGGAGAGCATTTAAGTTAAAAGAAAACATGCCTTCATATAAAAAATAGTACAGACCAAAATAATGGAAGTATCCATTCAATTTTCTGAGAAAGTATCGTCAAAGGTCCTATCTATGATATAAGAAATCGGGAGTGCTCTAAAACGATGCGATTCAGAAGTAGAGTGCGTCCAACTTGAAGTATCCAATGAAGAGGGTAAAATCAAATATCCATAGTTATTCAAAAATTGATAGAATTAGGGCATTCACAAAGTCACCTATCGATTTTAGATGAAATTTCATCTAATCGAACATGTTTCGAGAGGATGATAGGCCAAAAATATATTTTTGGAGTATTGCGAAAAATGCAATATTTTACTTACTATAGTCCAGCTACATATTCGACGAAAAATGTTTTTCCTCTCAAGAAATACTGAAATAATGAGAATAAGGGTTCTTTGATACGACAAATCGACTGGTGTTGTCCATTTTCCGATAAGATAAATGTTTCAAATATTAGTAGAGAATTTAAGTTAAAAGAAAACATGCCTTCATATAAAAAATAGTACAGACCAAAATAATGGAAGTATTCATTCAATTTTCTGAGAAAGTATCGTCAAAGGTCCAATCTATGATATAAAAAATCGGGAGTGCTCTAAAATGATGCGATTCAGAAGTAGAATGCGTCAAACTTGGAGTATCCAATGAAGAGGGTAAAATCAAATATCCATAGTTATTCAAAAATTGATAGAATTAGGGCATTAACAAAGTCACCAATCGATTTTAGATGTAATTCCATCCAATCGAACATGTTTCGAGAGGATGATAGGCCAAAAATATATTTTTGGATTATTGCGAAAAATGCAATATTTTCCTTACTATAGTCCAGCTACATATTTGACGAAAAATGTTTTTCTTCTCAAAAAATACTGAAATTATGAGAACAAGGGTTCTTTGATACGACAAATCGACTGGTGTTGTCCATTTTTTGATAAGATAAATGTTTCAAATATTAGGAGAGCATTTAAGTTAAAAGAAAACATGCCTTCATATAAAAAATAATACAGACCAAAATAATGGAAGTAATCATTAAATTTTCTGAGAAAGTATCGTCAAAGGTCCAATTTATGATATAAAAAATCGGGAGTGCTCTAAAATGATGCGATTCAGAAGTAGAGTGCATCAAACTTGGAGTATCCAATGCAGAGGGTGAAATCAAATATCCATAGTTATTCAAAAACTGATAGAATTAGGGCATTAACAAAGTCACCTATCGATTTTAGATGTAATTTCATCTAATCGAACATGTTTCGAGAGGATGATAGGCCAAAAATATATTTTTCGAGTATTGCGAAAAATGCAATATTTCCCTTACTATTATATAGTCCAGCTACATATTTGACGAAAAATGTTTTACCTCTCAAAAAATACTGAAATTATGAGAATAAGGGTTCTTTGATACGACAAATCGACTGGTGTTGTTCATTTTTCGATAAGATAAATGTTTCAAATATTAGAAGAGCATTTAAGTTAAAAGAAAACATGCCTTCATATAAAAAATAATACAGACCAAAATAATGGAAGTAATCATTCAATTTTCTGAGAAAGTATCATCAAAGGTCCAATCTATGATATAAAAAATTGGGAGTGCTCTAAAATGATGCGATTCAGAAGTAGAGTGCATCAAACTTGGAGTATCCAATGAATAGGGTGAAATGAAATAGCCATAGTTATTCAAAAATTGATAGAATTAGGGCATCAACAAAGTCACATATCGATTTTAGATGGAATTTTATCAAATCGAATATGTTTCGAGAGGATGATAGGCCAAAAATATATTTTTGGAGTATTGCGAAAAATGCAATATTTTCCTTACTATAGTCCAGCTACATATTTGACGAAAAATGTTTCTCCTCTCAAAAAATACTGAAATTATGAGAATAAGGGTTCTTTCATACGACAAATCGACTGGTGTTGTCCATTTTTCGATAAGATAAATGTTCCAAATATTAGAAGAGCATTTAAGTTAAAAGAAAACATGCCTTCATATAAAAAATGCTACAGACCAAAATAATGGAAGTATTTATTCAATTTTCTGGGAAAGTATTATCAAAGGTCCAATCTATGATAAAAAAAATCGGGAGTGCTCTAAAATGATGAGATTCAGAAGTAGTGTGCGTCAAACTTGGAGTATCCAATGAAGAGGGTGAAATCAAATATCCATAGTTATTCAAAAATTGATAGAATTAGGGCATTAACAAAGTCACCTATCGATTTTAGATGAAATTTCATCTAATCGAACATGTTTCGAGAGGATGATAGGCCAAAAATATATTTTTGGAGTATTGCGAAAAATGCAATATTTTCCTTACTATAGTCCAGCTACATATTTGACGAAAAATGTTTTTCCTCTCAAAAAATACTGAAATTATGAGAATAAGGGTTCTTTGATACGACAAATCGACTGATGTGGTCCATTTTTCGATAAGATAAATGTTTCAAATATTAGGAGAGCATTCAAGTTAAAAGAAAACATGCCTTCATATAAAAAATTATACAGACCAATATAATGGAAGTAATCATTAAATTTTCTGAGGAAGTATCGTCAAAGGTCCAATCTATGATATAAAAAACCGGGAGTGCTCTAAAATGATGCGATTCAGAAGTAGAGTGCATCAAACTTGGAGTATCCAATGAAGAGGGTGAAATCAAATAGCCATAGTTATTCAAAAATTGACTGAATTAGGGCATCAACAAAGTCACCTATCGATTTTAGATGAAATTTCATCTAATCGAACATGTTTCGAGAGGATGATAGGCCAAAAATATATTTTTGGAGTATTGCGAAAAATGCAATATTTTCCTTACTATAGTCCAGCTACATATTTGACGAAAAATGTTTTTTCTCTCAAAAAATACTGAAATTATGAGAATAAGGGTTCTTTGATACGACAAATCGACTGGTATTGTCCATTTTTCGATAAGATAAATGTTCCAAATATTAGAAGAGCATTTAAGTTAAAAGAAAACATGCCTTCACATAAAAAATAGTACAGACCAAAATAATGGAAGTATTCATTCAATTTTCTGAGAAAGTATCGTCAAAGGTCCAATCTATGATAAAAAAATCGGGAGTTCTCTAAAATGATGCGATTCAGAAGTAGAGTGCGTCAAACTTGGAGTATCCAATGAAGAGTGTAAAATCAAATATCCATAGTTATTCAAAAATTGATAGAATTAGGGCATTAACAAAGTCACCTATCGATTTTAGATGTAATTTCATCTAATCGAACATGTTTCGAGAGGATGATAGGCCAAAAATATATTTTTGGAGTATTGCGAAAAATGTAATATTTTCCTTACTATAGTCCAGCTACATATTTGACGAAAAATGTTTTTCCTCTCAAAAAATACTGAAATTATGAGCATAAGGGTTCTTTGATACGACAAATCGACTGGTGTTGTCCATTTTCCGATAAGATGAATGTTTCAAATATTAGGAGAGCATTTAAGTTAAAATAAAACATGCCTTCATATAAAAAATAGTACAGACCAAAATAATGGGAGTATTCATTCAATTTTCTGAGAAAGTATCGTCAAAGGTCCAATCTATGATATAAAAAATCGGGAGTGCTCTAAAATGATGTGATTCAGAAGTAGAGTGCGTCAAACTTGGAGTATCCAATGAAGAGGGTAAAATCAAATATCCATAGTTATTCAAAAATTGATAGAACTAGGGCATCAACAAAGTCACCTATCGATTTTAGATGAAACTTCATCTAATAGAACATGTTTCGAAAGGATGATAGGCCAAAAATATATTTTTGGAGTATTGCGAAAAATGCAATATTTTCCTTACTATAGTCCAGCTACATATTTGACGAAAAATGTTTTCCTCGCAAAAAATACTGAAATTATGAGAATAAGGGTGTTTTGATACGACAAATCGACTGGTGTTGTCCATTTTTCGATAAGATGAATGTTCCAAATATTAGGAGAGCATTTAAGTTAAAAGAAAACATGCCTTCATATAAAAAATAGTACAGACCAAAATAATGGAAGTATCCATTCAATTTTCTGAGAAAGTATCGTCAAAGGTCCTATCTATGATATAAGAAATCGGGAGTGCTCTAAAACGATGCGATTCAGAAGTAGAGTGCGTCCAACTTGAAGTATCCAATGAAGAGGGTAAAATCAAATATCCATAGTTATTCAAAAATTGATAGAATTAGGGCATTCACAAAGTCACCTATCGATTTTAGATGAAATTTCATCTAATCGAACATGTTTCGAGAGGATGATAGGCCAAAAATATATTTTTGGAGTATTGCGAAAAATGCAATATTTTACTTACTATAGTCCAGCTACATATTCGACGAAAAATGTTTTTCCTCTCAAGAAATACTGAAATAATGAGAATAAGGGTTCTTTGATACGACAAATCGACTGGTGTTGTCCATTTTCCGATAAGATAAATGTTTCAAATATTAGTAGAGAATTTAAGTTAAAAGAAAACATGCCTTCATATAAAAAATAGTACAGACCAAAATAATGGAAGTATTCATTCAATTTTCTGAGAAAGTATCGTCAAAGGTCCAATCTATGATATAAAAAATCGGGAGTGCTCTAAAATGATGCGATTCAGAAGTAGAATGCGTCAAACTTGGAGTATCCAATGAAGAGGGTAAAATCAAATATCCATAGTTATTCAAAAATTGATAGAATTAGGGCATTAACAAAGTCACCAATCGATTTTAGATGTAATTCCATCCAATCGAACATGTTTCGAGAGGATGATAGGCCAAAAATATATTTTTGGATTATTGCGAAAAATGCAATATTTTCCTTACTATAGTCCAGCTACATATTTGACGAAAAATGTTTTTCTTCTCAAAAAATACTGAAATTATGAGAACAAGGGTTCTTTGATACGACAAATCGACTGGTGTTGTCCATTTTTTGATAAGATAAATGTTTCAAATATTAGGAGAGCATTTAAGTTAAAAGAAAACATGCCTTCATATAAAAAATAATACAGACCAAAATAATGGAAGTAATCATTCAATTTTCTGAGAAAGTATCGTCAAAGGTCCAATTTATGATATAAAAAATCGGGAGTGCTCTAAAATGATGCGATTCAGAAGTAGAGTGCATCAAACTTGGAGTATCCAATGCAGAGGGTGAAATCAAATATCCATAGTTATTCAAAAACTAATAGAATTAGGGCATTAACAAAGTCACCTATCGATTTTAGATGTAATTTCATCTAATCGAACATGTTTCGAGAGGATGATAGGCCAAAAATATATTTTTCGAGTATTGCGAAAAATGCAATATTTCCCTTACTATAGTCCAGCTACATATTTGACGAAAAATGTTTTTCCTCTCAAAAAATACTGAAATTATGAGAATAAGGGTTCTTTGATACGACAAATCGACTGGAGTTGTCCATTTTTTGATAAGATAAATGTTTCAAATATTAGGAGAGCATTTAAGTTAAAAGAAAACATGCCTTCATATAAAACATAATACAGACCAAAATAATGGAAGTAATCATTCAATTTTCTGAGAAAGTATCGTCAAAGGTCCAATCTATGATATAAAAAATCGGGAGTGCTCTAAAATGATGCGATTCAGAAGTAGAGTGCATCAAACTTGGAGTATCCAATGCAGAGGGTGAAATCAAATAGCCATAGTTATTCAAAAATTGATAGAATTAGGGCATTAACAAAGTCGATTTTAGATGTAATTCCATCTAATCGAACATGTTTCGAGAGGTTGATAGGCCAAAAATATATTTTTGGAGTATTGCGAAAAATGCAATATTTTCCTTACTATAATATAGTCCAGCTACATATTTGACGAAAAATGTTTTACCTCTCAAAAAATACTGAAATTATGAGAATAAGGGTTCTTTGATACGACAAATCGACTGGTGTTGTTCATTTTTCGATAAGATAAATGTTTCAAATATTAGAAGAGCATTTAAGTTAAAAGAAAACATGCCTTCATATAAAAAATAATACAGACCAAAATAATGGAAGTAATCATTCAATTTTCTGAGAAAGTATCATCAAAGGTCCAATCTATGATATAAAAAATTGGGAGTGCTCTAAAATGATGCGATTCAGAAGTAGAGTGCATCAAACTTGGAGTATCCAATGAATAGGGTGAAATGAAATAGCCATAGTTATTCAAAAATTGATAGAATTAGGGCATCAACAAAGTCACATATCGATTTTAGATGGAATTTTATCAAATCGAATATGTTTCGAGAGGATGATAGGCCAAAAATATATTTTTGGAGTATTGCGAAAAATGCAATATTTTCCTTACTATAGTCCAGCTACATATTTGACGAAAAATGTTTCTCCTCTCAAAAAATACTGAAATTATGAGAATAAGGGTTCTTTCATACGACAAATCGACTGGTGTTGTTCATTTTTCGATAAGATAAATGTTCCAAATATTAGAAGAGCATTTAAGTTAAAAGAAAACATGCCTTCATATAAAAAATGCTACAGACCAAAATAATGGAAGTATTTATTCAATTTTCTGGGAAAGTATTATCAAAGGTCCAATCTATGATAAAAAAAATCGGGAGTGCTCTAAAATGATGAGATTCAGAAGTAGTGTGCGTCAAACTTGGCGTATCCAATGAAGAGGGTGAAATCAAATATCCATAGTTATTCAAAAATTGATAGAATTAGGGTTCTTTGATACGACAAATCGACTGATGTGGTCCATTTTTCGATAAGATAAATGTTTCAAATATTAGGAGAGCATTCAAGTTAAAAGAAAACATGCCTTCATATAAAAAATTATACAGACCAATATAATGGAAGTAATCATTAAATTTTCTGAGGAAGTATCGTCAAAGGTCCAATCTATGATATAAAAAACTGGGAGTGCTCTAAAATGATGCGATTCAGAAGTAGAGTGCATCAAACTTGGAGTATCCAATGAAGAGGGTGAAATCAAATAGCCATAGTTATTCAAAAATTGACTGAATTAGGGCATCAACAAAGTCACCTATCGATTTTAGATGAAATTTCATCTAATCGAACATGTTTCGAGAGGATGATAGGCCAAAAATATATTTTTGGAGTATTGCGAAAAATGCAATATTTTCCTTACTATAGTCCAGCTACATATTTGACGAAAAATGTTTTTTCTCTCAAAAAATACTGAAATTATGAGAATAAGGGTTCTTTGATACGACAAATCGACTGGTATTGTCCATTTTTCGATAAGATAAATGTTCCAAATATTAGAAGAGCATTTAAGTTAAAAGAAAACATGCCTTCACATAAAAAATAGTACAGACCAAAATAATGGAAGTATTCATTCAATTTTCTGAGAAAGTATCGTCAAAGGTCCAATCTATGATAAAAAAATCGGGAGTTCTCTAAAATGATGCGATTCAGAAGTAGAGTGCGTCAAACTTGGAGTATCCAATGAAGAGTGTAAAATCAAATATCCATAGTTATTCAAAAATTGATAGAATTAGGGAATTAACAAAGTCACCTATCGATTTTAGATGTAATTTCATCTAATCGAACATGTTTCGAGAGGATGATAGGCCAAAAATATATTTTTGGAGTATTGCGAAAAATGTAATATTTTCCTTACTATAGTCCAGCTACATATTTGACGAAAAATGTTTTTCCTCTCAAAAAATACTGAAATTATGAGCATAAGGGTTCTTTGATACGACAAATCGACTGGTGTTGTCCATTTTCCGATAAGATGAATGTTTCAAATATTAGGAGAGCATTTGAGTTAAAATAAAACATGCCTTCATATAAAAAATAGTACAGACCAAAATAATGGGAGTATTCATTCAATTTTCTGAGAAAGTATCGTCAAAGGTCCAATCTATGATATAAAAAATCGGGAGTGCTCTAATATGATGCAATTTAGGAGTAGAGTGCGTCAAACTTGGAGTATCCAATGAAGAGGGTAAAATCAAATATCCATAGTTATTCAAAAATTGATGGAATAAGGGCATTAACAAAGTCACCTATCGATTTTAGATGGAATTTCATCTAATCGAACATGTTCCGAGAGGATGATAGGCCAAAAATATATTTTTGGAGTATTGCGAAAAATGCAATAAATTCCTTACATATTTGACGAAAAATGTTTTTCCTCTCAAAAAACACTGAAATTATGAGCATCAGGGTTCTTTGATACGACAAATCGACTGGTGTTGTCCATTTTTCGATAAGATGAATGTTTCAAATATTAGGAGAGCATTTAAGTTAAAAGAAAACATGCCTTCATATAAAAAATAGTACAGACCAAAATAATGGGAGTATTCATTCAATTTTCTGAGAAATTATTGTCAAAGGTCCAATCTATGATATAAAAAATCGGGAGTGCTCTAATATGATGCGATTTAGGAGTAGAGTGCGTCAAACTTGGAGTATCCAATGAAGAGGGTAAAATCAAATATCCATAGTTATTCAAAAATTAATAGAATTAGGGCATTAACAAAGTCACCTATCGATTTTAGATGAAATTTCATCTAATCGAACATGTTCCGAGAGGATGATAGGCCAAAAATATATTTTTGGAGTATTGCGAAAAATGTAATATTTTCCTTACTATAGTCCAGCTACATATTTGACGAAAAATGTTTTTCCTCTCAAAAAATACTGAAATTATGAGCATAAGGGTTCTCTGATACGACAAATCGACTGGTGTTGTCCATTTTCCGATAAGATGAATGTTTCAAATATTAGGAGAGCATTTAAGTTAAAATAAAACATGCCTTCATATAAAAAATAGTACAGACCAAAATAATGGGAGTATTCATTCAATTTTCTGAGAAAGTATCGTCAAAGGTCCAATCTATGATATAAAAAATCGGGAGTGCTCTAATATGATGCGATTTAGGAGTAGAGTGCGTCAAACTTGGAGTATCCAATGAAGAGGGTAAAATCAAATATCCATAGTTATTCAAAAATTGATGGAATAAGGGCATTAACAAAGTCACCTATCGATTTTAGATGGAATTTCATCTAATCGAACATGTTCCGAGAGGATGATAGGCCAAAAATATATTTTTGGAGTATTGCGAAAAATGCAATAAATTCCTTACAGTCCAGCTACATATTTGACGAAAAATGTTTTTACTCTCAAAAAATACTGAAATTATGAGAATAAGGGTTCTTTGATACGACAAATCGACTGGTGTTGTCCATTTTTCGATAAGATAAGTGTTCCAAATATTAGGAGAGCATTTAAGGTAAAAGAAAACATGCCTCCATATAAAAAATAGTACAGACCAAAATAATGGGAGTATTCATTCAATTTTCTGAGAAAGTATCGTAAAAGGTCCAATCTATGATATAAAAAATCAGGAGTGCTCTAAAATGATGCGATTCAGAAGTAGAGTGCGTCAAACTTGGAGTATCCAATGAAGAGGGTAAAATCAAATAACCATAGTTATTCAAAAATTGATAGAAATAGGGCATTAACAAAGTCACCTATCGATTTTAGATGTAATTTCATCTAATCGAGCATGTTTCGAGAGTATGATAGGCCAAAAATATATTTTTCAAGTATTGCGTAAAATGCAATATTTTCCTTACATATTTGACGAAAAATGTTTTTCCTCTCAAAAAATACTGAAATTATGAGAATGAGGGTTCTTTGATACGACAAATCGACTGGTGTTGTCCATTTTTCGATAAGATAAATGTTCCAAATATTAGGAGAGCATTTAAGTTAAAAGAAAACATGCCTTCATATAAAAAATAGTACAGACCAAAATAATGGGAGTATTCATTCAATTTTCTGAGAAAGTATTGTCAAAGATCCAATCTATGATATAAAAAATCGGGAGTGCTCTAATATGATGCGATTTAGGAGTAGAGTGCGTCAAACTTGGAGTATCCAATGAAGAGGGTAAAATCAAATATCCATAGTTATTCAAAAATTGATGGAATAAGGGCATTAACAAAGTCACCTATCGATTTGAGATGGAATTTCATCTAATCGAACATGTTCCGAGAGGATGATAGGCCAAAAATATATTTTTGGAGTATTGCGAAAAATGCAATAAATTCCTTACTACATATTTGACGAAAAATGTTTTTCCTCTCAAAAAATACTGAAATTATGAGAATAAGGGTTCTTTGATACGACAAATCGACTGGTGTTGTCCATTTTTCGATAAGATAAGTGTTTCAAATATTAGGAGAGCATTTAAGTTAAAAGAAAACATGCCTCCATATAAAAAATAGTACAGACCAAAATAATGGGAGTATTCATTCAATTTTCTGAGAAAGTATCGTAAAAGGTCCAATCTATGATATAAAAAATCAGGAGTGCTCTAAAATGATGCGATTCAGAAGTAGAGTGCGTCAAACTTGGAGTATCCAATGAAGAGGGTAAAATCAAATATCCATAGTTATTCAAAAATTGATAGAATTAGGGCATTAACAAAGTCACCTATCGATTTTAGATGTAATTTCATCTAATCGAACATGTTTCGAGAGTATGATAGGCCAAAAATATAGTTTTCAAGTATTGCGAAAAATGCAATATTTTCCTTACTATAGTCCAGCTACATATTTGACGAAAAATGTTTTTCCTCTCAAAAAATACTGAAATTATGAGAATAAGGGTTCTTTGATACGACAAATCGACTGGTGTTGTCCATTTTTCGATAAGATAAATGTTTCAAATATTAGGAGAGCATTCAAGTTAAAAGAAAACATGCCTTCATATAAAAAATAATACAGACCAATATAATGGAAGTAATCATTCAATTTTCTGAGAAAGTATCGTCAAAGGTCCAATCTATGATATAAAAAACCGGGAGTGCTCTAAAATGATGCGATTCAGAAGTAGAGTGCATCAAACTTGGAGTATCCAATGAAGAGGGTAAAATCAAATATCCATAGTTATTCAAAAATTGATAGAATTAGGGCATTAACAAAGTCACCTATCGATTTTAGATGAAATTTCATCTAATCGAACATGTTTCGAGAGGATGATAGTTCCAAAAATATATTTTTGGAGTATTGCGAAAAATGCAATATTTTCCTTACATATTTGACGAAAAATGTTTTTCCTCTCAAAAAATACTGAAATTATGAGAATGAGGGTTCTTTGATACGACAAATCGACTGGTGTTGTCCATTTTTCGATAAGATAAATGTTTCAAATATTAGGAGAGCATTTAAGTTAAAAGAAAACATGCCTTCATATAAAAAATAGTACAGACCAAAATAATGGAAGTATTCATTCAATTTTCTGAGAAAGTATCGTAAAAGGTCCAATCTATGATATAAAAAATCAGGAGTGCTCTAAAATGATGCGATTCAGAAGTAGAGTGCGTCAAACTTGGAGTATCCAATGAAGAGGGTAGAATCAAATATCCATAGTTATTCAAAAATTGATAGAATTAGGGCATTAACAAAGTCACCTATCGATTTTAGATGTAATTTCATCTAATCGAACATGTTTCGAGAGTATGATAGGCCAAAAATATATTTTTCAAGTATTGCGAAAAATGCAATATTTTCCTTACTATAGTCCAGCTACATATTTGACGAAAAATGTTTTTCCTCTCAAAAAATACTGAAATTATGAGAATAAGGGTTCTTTGATACGACAAATCGACTGGTGTTGTCCATTTTTCGATAACATAAATGTTTCAAATATTAGGAGAGCATTCAAGTTAAAAGAAAACATGCCTTCATATAAAAAATAATACAGACCAATATAATGGAAGTAATCATTCAATTTTCTGAGAAAGTATCGTCAAAGGTCCAATCTATGATATAAAAAACCGGGAGTGCTCTAAAATGATGCGATTCAGAAGTAGAGTGCATCAAACTTGGAGTATCCAATGAAGCGGGTGAAATCAAATAGCCATAGTTATTCAAAAATTGATAGAATTAGGGCATCAACAAAGTCACCTATCGATTTTAGATGAAATTTCATCTAATCGAACATGTTTCGAGAGGATGATAGGCCAAAAATATATTTTTGGAGTATTGCGAAAAATGCAATATTTCCCTTACTATAGTCCAGCTACATATTTGACGAAAAATGTTTTTCCTCTCAAAAAATAATGAAATTATGAGAATAAGGGTTCTTTGATACGACAAATAAATGTTTCAAATATTAGGAGAGCATTTAAGTTAAAAGAAAACATGCCATCATATAAAAAATAGTACAGACCAAAATAATGGGAGTATTCATTCAATTTTCTGAGAAAGTATCGTCGAAGGTCCAATCTATGATATAAAAAATCAGGAGTGCCCTAAAATTATGCGATTCAGAAGTAGAGTGCGTCAAACTTGGAGTATCCAATGAAGAGGGTAAAATCAAATATCCATAGTTATTCAAAAATTGATAGAATTTGGGCATTAACAAAGTCACCTATTAATTTTAGATGAAATTCCATCTAATCGAACATGTTTCAAGATGATGATAGGCCAAAAATATATTTTTGGAGTATTGCGAAAAATGCAATAAATTCCTTACTATAGTCCAGCTACATATTTGACGAAAAATGTTTTTCCTCTCAAAAAATACTGAAATTATGAGAATAAGGGTTCTTTGATACGACAAATCGACTGGTGTTGTCCATTTTTCGATAAGATAAATGTTTCAAATATTAGGAGAGCATTTAAGTTGAAAGAAAAGATGCCTTCATATAAAAAATAGTACAGATCAAAATAATGGAAGTATTCATTCAATTTTCTGAAAAAGTATCGTCAAAGGTCCAATCTATGATATAAAAAATTGGGAGTGCTCTAAAATGATGCGATTCAGAAGTAGAGTGCGTCAAACTTGGAGTATCCAATGAAGAGGGTAAAATCAAATATCCATAGTTATTCAAAAATTAATAGAATTAGGGCATTAACAAAGTCACCTATTGATTTTAGATGAAATTTCATCTAATCGAACATGTTCCGAGAGGAGGATAGGCCAAAAATATATTTTTGGAGTATTGCGAAAAATGCAATATTTTCCTTACTATAGTCCAGCTACATATTTGACGAAAAATGTTTTTCCTCTCAAAAAATACTGAAATTATGAGAATAAGGGTTCTTTGATACGACAAATCGACTGGTGTTGTCCATTTTTCGATAACATAAATGTTTCAAATATTAGGAGAGCATTCAAGTTAAAAGAAAACATGCCATCATATAAAAAATAGTACAGACCAAAATAATGGGAGTATTCATTCAATTTTCTGAGAAAGTATCGTCGAAGGTCCAATCTATGATATAAAAAATCAGGAGTGCTCTAAAATTATGCGATTCAGAAGTAGAGTGCGTCAAACTTGGAGTATCCAATGAAGAGGGTAAAATCAAATATCCATAGTTATTCAAAAATTGATAGAATTAGGGCATTAACAAAGTCACCTATTAATTTTAGATGAAATTCCATCTAATCGAACATGTTTCAAGATGATGATAGGCCAAAAATATATTTTCGGAGTATTGCGAAAAATGCAATAAATTCCTTACTATAGTCCAGCTACATATTTGACGAAAAATGTTTTTCCTCTCAAAAAATACTGAAATTATGAGAATAAGGGTTCTTTGATACGAAAAATCGACTGGTGTTGTCCATTTTTCGATAAGATAAATGTTTCAAATATTAGGAGAGCATTTAAGTTGAAAGAAAAGATGCCTTCATATAAAAAATAGTACAGATCAAAATAATGGAAGTATTCATTCAATTTTCTGAAAAAGTATCGTCAAAGGTCCAATCTATGATATAAAAAATTGGGAGTGCTCTAAAATGATGCGATTCAGAAGTAGAGTGCGTCAAACTTGGAGTATCCAATGAAGAGGGTAAAATCAAATAACCATAGTTATTCAAAAATTGATAGAAATAGGGCATTAACAAAGTCACCTATCGATTTTAGATGTAATTTCATCTAATCGAGCATGTTTCGAGAGTATGATAGGCCAAAAATATATTTTTCAAGTATTGCGTAAAATGCAATATTTTCCTTACATATTTGACGAAAAATGTTTTTCCTCTCAAAAAATACTGAAATTATGAGAATGAGGGTTCTTTGATACGACAAATCGACTGGTGTTGTCCATTTTTCGATAAGATAAATGTTCCAAATATTAGGAGAGCATTTAAGTTAAAAGAAAACATGCCTTCATATAAAAAATAGTACAGACCAAAATAATGGGAGTATTCATTCAATTTTCTGAGAAAGTATTGTCAAAGATCCAATCTATGATATAAAAAATCGGGAGTGCTCTAATATGATGCGATTTAGGAGTAGAGTGCGTCAAACTTGGAGTATCCAATGAAGAGGGTAAAATCAAATATCCATAGTTATTCAAAAATTGATGGAATAAGGGCATTAACAAAGTCACCTATCGATTTGAGATGGAATTTCATCTAATCGAACATGTTCCGAGAGGATGATAGGCCAAAAATATATTTTTGGAGTATTGCGAAAAATGCAATAAATTCCTTACTACATATTTGACGAAAAATGTTTTTCCTCTCAAAAAATACTGAAATTATGAGAATAAGGGTTCTTTGATACGACAAATCGACTGGTGTTGTCCATTTTTCGATAAGATAAGTGTTTCAAATATTAGGAGAGCATTTAAGTTAAAAGAAAACATGCCTCCATATAAAAAATAGTACAGACCAAAATAATGGGAGTATTCATTCAATTTTCTGAGAAAGTATCGTAAAAGGTCCAATCTATGATATAAAAAATCAGGAGTGCTCTAAAATGATGCGATTCAGAAGTAGAGTGCGTCAAACTTGGAGTATCCAATGAAGAGGGTAAAATCAAATATCCATAGTTATTCAAAAATTGATAGAATTAGGGCATTAACAAAGTCACCTATCGATTTTAGATGTAATTTCATCTAATCGAACATGTTTCGAGAGTATGATAGGCCAAAAATATAGTTTTCAAGTATTGCGAAAAATGCAATATTTTCCTTACTATAGTCCAGCTACATATTTGACGAAAAATGTTTTTCCTCTCAAAAAATACTGAAATTATGAGAATAAGGGTTCTTTGATACGACAAATCGACTGGTGTTGTCCATTTTTCGATAAGATAAATGTTTCAAATATTAGGAGAGCATTCAAGTTAAAAGAAAACATGCCTTCATATAAAAAATAATACAGACCAATATAATGGAAGTAATCATTCAATTTTCTGAGAAAGTATCGTCAAAGGTCCAATCTATGATATAAAAAACCGGGAGTGCTCTAAAATGATGCGATTCAGAAGTAGAGTGCATCAAACTTGGAGTATCCAATGAAGAGGGTAAAATCAAATATCCATAGTTATTCAAAAATTGATAGAATTAGGGCATTAACAAAGTCACCTATCGATTTTAGATGAAATTTCATCTAATCGAACATGTTTCGAGAGGATGATAGTTCCAAAAATATATTTTTGGAGTATTGCGAAAAATGCAATATTTTCCTTACATATTTGACGAAAAATGTTTTTCCTCTCAAAAAATACTGAAATTATGAGAATGAGGGTTCTTTGATACGACAAATCGACTGGTGTTGTCCATTTTTCGATAAGATAAATGTTTCAAATATTAGGAGAGCATTTAAGTTAAAAGAAAACATGCCTTCATATAAAAAATAGTACAGACCAAAATAATGGAAGTATTCATTCAATTTTCTGAGAAAGTATCGTAAAAGGTCCAATCTATGATATAAAAAATCAGGAGTGCTCTAAAATGATGCGATTCAGAAGTAGAGTGCGTCAAACTTGGAGTATCCAATGAAGAGGGTAGAATCAAATATCCATAGTTATTCAAAAATTGATAGAATTAGGGCATTAACAAAGTCACCTATCGATTTTAGATGTAATTTCATCTAATCGAACATGTTTCGAGAGTATGATAGGCCAAAAATATATTTTTCAAGTATTGCGAAAAATGCAATATTTTCCTTACTATAGTCCAGCTACATATTTGACGAAAAATGTTTTTCCTCTCAAAAAATACTGAAATTATGAGAATAAGGGTTCTTTGATACGACAAATCGACTGGTGTTGTCCATTTTTCGATAACATAAATGTTTCAAATATTAGGAGAGCATTCAAGTTAAAAGAAAACATGCCTTCATATAAAAAATAATACAGACCAATATAATGGAAGTAATCATTCAATTTTCTGAGAAAGTATCGTCAAAGGTCCAATCTATGATATAAAAAACCGGGAGTGCTCTAAAATGATGCGATTCAGAAGTAGAGTGCATCAAACTTGGAGTATCCAATGAAGCGGGTGAAATCAAATAGCCATAGTTATTCAAAAATTGATAGAATTAGGGCATCAACAAAGTCACCTATCGATTTTAGATGAAATTTCATCTAATCGAACATGTTTCGAGAGGATGATAGGCCAAAAATATATTTTTGGAGTATTGCGAAAAATGCAATATTTCCCTTACTATAGTCCAGCTACATATTTGACGAAAAATGTTTTTCCTCTCAAAAAATAATGAAATTATGAGAATAAGGGTTCTTTGATACGACAAATAAATGTTTCAAATATTAGGAGAGCATTTAAGTTAAAAGAAAACATGCCATCATATAAAAAATAGTACAGACCAAAATAATGGGAGTATTCATTCAATTTTCTGAGAAAGTATCGTCGAAGGTCCAATCTATGATATAAAAAATCAGGAGTGCCCTAAAATTATGCGATTCAGAAGTAGAGTGCGTCAAACTTGGAGTATCCAATGAAGAGGGTAAAATCAAATATCCATAGTTATTCAAAAATTGATAGAATTTGGGCATTAACAAAGTCACCTATTAATTTTAGATGAAATTCCATCTAATCGAACATGTTTCAAGATGATGATAGGCCAAAAATATATTTTTGGAGTATTGCGAAAAATGCAATAAATTCCTTACTATAGTCCAGCTACATATTTGACGAAAAATGTTTTTCCTCTCAAAAAATACTGAAATTATGAGAATAAGGGTTCTTTGATACGACAAATCGACTGGTGTTGTCCATTTTTCGATAAGATAAATGTTTCAAATATTAGGAGAGCATTTAAGTTGAAAGAAAAGATGCCTTCATATAAAAAATAGTACAGATCAAAATAATGGAAGTATTCATTCAATTTTCTGAAAAAGTATCGTCAAAGGTCCAATCTATGATATAAAAAATTGGGAGTGCTCTAAAATGATGCGATTCAGAAGTAGAGTGCGTCAAACTTGGAGTATCCAATGAAGAGGGTAAAATCAAATATCCATAGTTATTCAAAAATTAATAGAATTAGGGCATTAACAAAGTCACCTATTGATTTTAGATGAAATTTCATCTAATCGAACATGTTCCGAGAGGAGGATAGGCCAAAAATATATTTTTGGAGTATTGCGAAAAATGCAATATTTTCCTTACTATAGTCCAGCTACATATTTGACGAAAAATGTTTTTCCTCTCAAAAAATACTGAAATTATGAGAATAAGGGTTCTTTGATACGACAAATCGACTGGTGTTGTCCATTTTTCGATAACATAAATGTTTCAAATATTAGGAGAGCATTCAAGTTAAAAGAAAACATGCCATCATATAAAAAATAGTACAGACCAAAATAATGGGAGTATTCATTCAATTTTCTGAGAAAGTATCGTCGAAGGTCCAATCTATGATATAAAAAATCAGGAGTGCTCTAAAATTATGCGATTCAGAAGTAGAGTGCGTCAAACTTGGAGTATCCAATGAAGAGGGTAAAATCAAATATCCATAGTTATTCAAAAATTGATAGAATTAGGGCATTAACAAAGTCACCTATTAATTTTAGATGAAATTCCATCTAATCGAACATGTTTCAAGATGATGATAGGCCAAAAATATATTTTCGGAGTATTGCGAAAAATGCAATAAATTCCTTACTATAGTCCAGCTACATATTTGACGAAAAATGTTTTTCCTCTCAAAAAATACTGAAATTATGAGAATAAGGGTTCTTTGATACGAAAAATCGACTGGTGTTGTCCATTTTTCGATAAGATAAATGTTTCAAATATTAGGAGAGCATTTAAGTTGAAAGAAGAGATGCCTTCATATAAAAAATAGTACAGATCAAAATAATGGAAGTATTCATTCAATTTTCTGAAAAAGTATCGTCAAAGGTCCAATCTATGATATAAAAAATTGGGAGTGCTCTAAAATGATGCGATTCAGAAGTAGAGTGCGTCAAACTTGGAGTATCCAATGAAGAGGGTAAAATCAAATATCCATAGTTATTCAAAAATTAATAGAATTAGGGCATTAACAAAGTCACCTATTGATTTTAGATGAAATTTCATCTAATCGAACATGTTCCGAGAGGAGGATAGGCCAAAAATATATTTTTGGAGTATTGCGAAAAATGCAATAAATTCCTTACAGTCCAGCTACATATTTGACGAAAAATGTTTTTGCTCTCAAAAAATACTGAAATTATGAGAATAAGGGTTCTTTGATACGACAAATCGACTGGTGTTGTCCATTTTTCGATAAGATAAATGTTTCAAATATTAGGAGAGCATTTAAGTTAAAAGAAAACATGCCTTCATATAAAAAATAGTACAGACCAAAATAATGGAAGTATTCATTCAATTTTCTGAGAAAGTATCGTCAAAGGTCCAATCTATGATATAAAAATCGGGAGTGCTCTAAAATGATGCGATTCAGAAGTAGAGTGCGTCAAACTTGGAGTATCCAATGAAGAGGGTAAAATCAAATATCCATAGTTATTCAAAAATTGATAGAATTAGGGCATTAACAAAGTCACCTATCGATTTTAGATGAAATTTCATCTAATCGAACATGTTTCGAGATGATGATAGGCCAAAAATATATTTTTGGAGTATTGCGAAAAATGCAATAAATTCCTTACTATTGTCCAGCTACATATTTGACGAAAAATATTTTTCCTCTCGAAAAATACTGAAATTATGAGAATAAGGGTTTTTTGATACGACAAATCGACTGGTGTTGTCCATTTTTCGATAAGATAAATGTTCCAAATATTAGGAGAGCATTTAAGTTAAAAGAAAACATGCCTTCATATAAAAAATAGTACAGACCAAAATAATGGAAGTATTCATTTAGTTTTCTTAGAAAGTATTGTCAAAGTTCCAATCTATGATATTAAAAATCGGGAGTGGTCTAAAATGATGCGATTCAGAAGTAGAGTGCGTCAAACTTGGAGTATCCAATGAAGAGGTTAAAATCAAATATCCATAGTTATTCAAAAATTGATAGAATTAGGGCATCAACAAAGTCACCTATCGATTTTAGATGAAACTTCATCTAATCGAACATGTTTCGAAAGGATGATAGGCCAAAAATATATTTTTTGGGTATTGCGAAAAATGCAATATTTTCCTTACAGCTACATATTTGACGAAAAATATTTTTCCTCTCAAAAAATACTGAAATTATGAGAATAAGGGTTTTTTGATACGACAAATCGACTGGTGTTGTCCATTTTTCGATAAGATAAATGTTCCAAATATTAGGAGAGCATTTAAGTTAAAAGAAAAAATGCCTTCATATAAAAAATAGTACAGACCAAAATAATGGAAGTATTCATTTAGTTTTCTTAGAAAGTATCGTCAAAGTTCCAATCTATGATATTAAAAATCGGGAGTGCTCTAATATGATGCGATTTAGGAGTAGAGTGCGTCAAACTTGGAGTATCCAATGAAGAGGGTAAAATCAAATATCCATAGTTATTCAAAAATTAATAGAATTAGGGCATTAACAAAGTCACCTATCGATTTTAGATGAAATTTCATCTAATCGAACATGTTCCGAGAGGATGATAGGCCAAAAATATATTTTTGGAGTATTGCGAAAAATGTAATATTTTCTTTACTATAGTCCAGCTACATATTTGACGAAAAATGTTTTTCCTCTCAAAAAATACTGAAATTATGAGCATAAGGGTTCTTTGATACGACAAATCGACTGGTGTTGTCCATTTTCCGATAAGATGAATGTTTCAAATATTAGGAGAGCATTTAAGTTAAAATAAAACATGCCTTCATATAAAAAATAGTACAGACCAAAATAATGGGAGTATTCATTCAATTTTATGAGAAAGTATCGTCAAAGGTCCAATCTATGATATAAAAAATCGGGAGTGCTCTAATATGATGCGATTTAGGAGTAGAGTGCGTCAAACTTGGAGTATCCAGTGAAGAGGGTAAAATCAAATATCCATAGTTATTCAAAAATTGATGGAATAAGGGCATTAACAAAGTCACCTATCGATTTTAGATGGAATTTCATCTAATCGAACATGTTCCGAGAGGATGATAGGCCAAAAATATATTTTTGGAGTATTGCGAAAAATGCAATAAATTCCTTACAGTCCAGCTACATATTTGACGAAAAATGTTTTTCCTCTCAAAAAATACTGAAATTATGAGAATAAGGGTTCTTTGATACGACAAATCGACTGGTGTTGTCCATTTTTCGATAAAATAAGTGTTTCAAATATTAGGAGAGCATTTAAGTTAAAAGAAAACATGCCTCCATATAAAAAATAGTACAGACCAAAATAATGGGAGTATTCATTCAATTTTCTGAGAAAGTATCGTAAAAGGTCCAATCTATGATATAAAAAATCAGGAGTGCTCTAAAATGATGCGATTCAGAAGTAGAGTGCGTCAAACTTGGAGTATCCAATGAAGAGGGTAAAATCAAATATCCATAGTTATTCAAAAATTGATAGAATTAGGGCATTAACAAAGTCACCTATCGATTTTAGATGTAATTTCATCTAATCGAACATGTTTCGAGAGGATGATAGTTCCAAAAATATATTTTTGGAGTATTGCGAAAAATGCAATATTTTCCTTACATATTTGACGAAAAATGTTTTTCCTCTCAAAAAATACTGAAATTATGAGAATGAGGGTTCTTTGATACGACAAATCGACTGGTGTTGTCCATTTTTCGATAAGATAAATGTTTCAAATATTAGGAGAGCATTTAAGTTAAAAGAAAACATGCCTTCATATAAAAAATAGTACAGACCAAAATAATGGGAGTATTCATTCAATTTTCTGAGAAAGTATTGTCAAAGGTCCAATCTATGATATAAAAAATCGGGAGTGCTCTAATATGATGCGATTTAGGAGTAGAGTGCGTCAAACTTGGAGTATCCAATGAAGAGGGTAAAATCAAATATCCATAGTTATTCAAAAATTGATAGAACTAGGGCATTAACAAAGTCATCTATCGATTTTATATGAAATTTCATCTAATCGAACATGTTTCGAGATGATGATAGGCCAAAAATATATTTTTGGAGTATTGCGAAAAATGCAATATTTTCCTTACATATTTGACGAAAAATGTTTTTCCTCTCAAAAAATACTGAAATTATGAGAATGAGGGTTCTTTGATACGACAAATCGACTGGTGTTGTCCATTTTTCGATAAGATAAATGTTTCAAATATTAGGAGAGCATTTAAGTTAAAAGAAAACATGCCTTCATATAAAAAATAGTACAGACCAAAATAATGGGAGTATTCATTCAATTTTCTGAGAAAGTATCGTAAAAGGTCCAATCTATGATATAAAAAATCAGGAGTGCTCTAAAATGATGCGATTCAGAAGTAGAGTGCGTCAAACTTGGAGTATCCAATGAAGAGGGTAAAATCAAATATCCATAGTTATTCAAAAATTGATAGAATTAGGGCATTAACAAAGTCACCTATCGATTTTAGATGTAATTTCATCTAATCGAACATGTTTCGAGAGGATGATAGTTCCAAAAATATATTTTTGGAGTATTGCGAAAAATGCAATATTTTCCTTACATATTTGACGAAAAATGTTTTTCCTCTCAAAAAATACTGAAATTATGAGAATGAGGGTTCTTTGATACGACAAATCGACTGGTGTTGTCCATTTTTCGATAAGATAAATGTTTCAAATATTAGGAGAGCATTTAAGTTAAAAGAAAACATGCCTTCATATAAAAAATAGTACAGACCAAAATAATGGGAGTATTCATTCAATTTTCTGAGAAAGTATTGTCAAAGGTCCAATCTATGATATAAAAAATCGGGAGTGCTCTAATATGATGCGATTTAGGAGTAGAGTGCGTCAAACTTGGAGTATCCAATGAAGAGGGTAAAATCAAATATCCATAGTTATTCAAAAATTGATAGAACTAGGGCATTAACAAAGTCATCTATCGATTTTATATGAAATTTCATCTAATCGAACATGTTTCGAGATGATGATAGGCCAAAAATATATTTTTGGAGTATTGCGAAAAATGCAATATTTTCCTTACATATTTGACGAAAAATGTTTTTCCTCTCAAAAAATACTGAAATTATGAGAATGAGGGTTCTTTGATACGACAAATCGACTGGTGTTGTCCATTTTTCGATAAGATAAATGTTTCAAATATTAGGAGAGCATTTAAGTTAAAAGAAAACATGCCTTCATATAAAAAATAGTACAGACCAAAATAATGGGAGTATTCATTCAATTTTCTGAGAAAGTATCGTAAAAGGTCCAATCTATGATATAAAAAATCAGGAGTGCTCTAAAATGATGCGATTCAGAAGTAGAGTGCGTCAAACTTGGAGTATCCAATGAAGAGGGTAAAATCAAATATCCATAGTTATTCAAAAATTGATAGAATTAGGGCATTAACAAAGTCACCTATCGATTTTAGATGTAATTTCATCTAATCGAACATGTTTCGAGAGTATGATAGGCCAAAAATATATTTTTCAAGTATTGCGAAAAATGCAAGATTTTCCTTACTATAGTCCAGCTACATATTTGACGAAAAATGTTTTTCCTCTCAAAAAATACTGAAATTATGAGAATAAGGGTTCTTTGATACGACAAATCGACTGGTGTTGTCCATTTTTCGATAAGATAAATGTTTCAAATATTAGGAGAGCATTCAAGTTAAAAGAAAACATGCCTTCATATAAAAAATAATACAGACCAATATAATGGAAGTAATGATTCAATTTTCTGAGAAAGTATCGTCAAAGGTCCAATCTATGATATAAAAAACCGGGAGTGCTCTAAAATGATGCGATTCAGAAGTAGAGTGCATCAAACTTGGAGTATCCAATGAAGAGGGTAAAATCAAATATCCATAGTTATTCAAAAATTGATAGAATTAGGGCATTAACAAAGTCACCTATCGATTTTAGATGAAATTTCATCTAATCGAACATGTTTCGAGAGGATGATAGTTCCAAAAATATATTTTTGGAGTATTGCGAAAAATGCAATATTTTCCTTACATATTTGACGAAAAATGTTTTTCCTCTCAAAAAATACTGAAATTATGAGAATGAGGGTTCTTTGATACGACAAATCGACTGGTGTTGTCCATTTTTCGATAAGATAAATGTTTCAAATATTAGGAGAGCATTTAAGTTAAAAGAAAACATGCCTTCATATAAAAAATAGTACAGACCAAAATAATGGAAGTATTCATTCAATTTTCTGAGAAAGTGTCGTAAAAGGTCCAATCTATGATATAAAAAATCAGAAGTGCTCTAAAATGATGCGATTCAGAAGTAGAGTGCGTCAAACTTGGAGTATCCAATGAAGAGGGTAGAATCAAATATCCATAGTTATTCAAAAATTGATAGAATTAGGGCATTAACAAAGTCACCTATCGATTTTAGATGTAATTTCATCTAATCGAACATGTTTCGAGAGTATGATAGGCCAAAAATATATTTTTCAAGTATTGCGAAAAATGCAATATTTTCCTTACTATAGTCCAGCTACATATTTGACGAAAAATGTTTTTCCTCTCAAAAAATACTGAAATTATGAGAATAAGGGTTCTTTGATACGACAAATCGACTGGTGTTGTCCATTTTTCGATAACATAAATGTTTCAAATATTAGGAGAGCATTCAAGTTAAAAGAAAACATGCCTTCATATAAAAAATAATACAGACCAATATAATGGAAGTAATCATTCAATTTTCTGAGAAAGTATCGTCAAAGGTCCAATCTATGATATAAAAAACCGGGAGTGCTCTAAAATGATGCGATTCAGAAGTAGAGTGCATCAAACTTGGAGTATCCAATGAAGCGGGTGAAATCAAATAGCCATAGTTATTCAAAAATTGATAGAATTAGGGCATCAACAAAGTCACCTATCGATTTTAGATGAAATTTCATCTAATCGAACATGTTTCGAGAGGATGATAGGCCAAAAATATATTTTTGGAGTATTGCGAAAAATGCAATATTTCCCTTACTATAGTCCAGCTACATATTTGACGAAAAATGTTTTTCCTCTCAAAAAATAATGAAATTATGAGAATAAGGGTTCTTTGATACGACAAATAAATGTTTCAAATATTAGGAGAGCATTTAAGTTAAAAGAAAACATGCCATCATATAAAAAATAGTACAGACCAAAATAATGGGAGTATTCATTCAATTTTCTGAGAAAGTATCGTCGAAGGTCCAATCTATGATATAAAAAATCAGGAGTGCTCTAAAATTATGCGATTCAGAAGTAGAGTGCGTCAAACTTGGAGTATCCAATGAAGAGGGTAAAATCAAATATCCATAGTTATTCAAAAATTGATAGAATTAGGGCATTAACAAAGTCACCTATTAATTTTAGATGAAATTCCATCTAATCGAACATGTTTCAAGATGATGATAGGCCAAAAATATATTTTTGGAGTATTGCGAAAAATGCAATAAATTCCTTACTATAGTCCAGCTACATATTTGACGAAAAATGTTTTTCCTCTCAAAAAATACTGAAATTATGAGAATAAGGGTTCTTTGATACGACAAATCGACTGGTGTTGTCCATTTTTCGATAAGATAAATGTTTCAAATATTAGGAGAGCTTTTAAGTTGAAAGAAAAGATGCCTTCATATAAAAAATAGTACAGAACAAAATAATGGAAGTATTCATTCAATTTTCTGAAAAAGTATCGTCAAAGGTCCAATCTATGATATGAAAAATTGGGAGTGCTCTAAAATGATGCGATTCAGAAGTAGAGTGCGTCAAACTTGGAGTATCCAATGAAGAGGGTAAAATCAAATATCCATAGTTATTCAAAAATTAATAGAATTAGGGCATTAACAAAGTCACCTATTGATTTTAGATGAAATTTCATCTAATCGAACATGTTCCGAGAGGAGGATAGGCCAAAAATATATTTTTGGAGTATTGCGAAAAATGCAATAAATTCCTTACAGTCCAGCTACATATTTGACGAAAAATGTTTTTCCTCTCAAAAAATACTGAAATTATGAGAATAAGGGTTCTTTGATACGACAAATCGACTGGTGTTGTCCATTTTTCGATAAGATAAATGTTTCAAATATTAGGAGAGCATTTAAGTTAAAAGAAAACATGCCTTCATATAAAAAATAGTACAGACCAAAATGATGGAAGTATTCATTCAATTTTCTGAGAAAGTATCGTCAAAGGTTCAATCTATGATATAAAAATCGGGAGTGCTCTAAAATGATGCGATTCAGAAGTAGAGTGCGTCAAACTTGAAGTATCCAATGAAGAGGGTAAAATCAAATATCCATAGTTATTCAAAAATTGATAGAATTAGGGCATTAACAAAGTCACCTATCGATTTTAGATGAAATTTCATCTAATCGAACATGTTTCGAGATGATGATAGGCCAAAAATATATTTTTGGAGTATTGCGAAAAATGCAATAAATTCCTTACTATAGTCCAGCTACATATTTGACGAAAAATATTTTTCCTCTCGAAAAATACTGAAATTATGAGAATAAGGGTTTTTTGATACGACAAATCGACTGGTGTTGTCCATTTTTCGATAAGATAAATGTTCCAAATATTAGGAGAGCATTTAAGTTAAAAGAAAACATGCCTTCATATAAAAAATAGTACAGACCAAAATAATGGAAGTATTCATTGAGTTTTCTTAGAAAGTATTGTCAAAGTTCCAATCTATGATATTAAAAATCGGGAGTGCTCTAAAATGATGCGATTCAGAAGTAGAGTGCGTCAAACTTGGAGTATCCAATGAAGAGGTTAAAATCAAATATCCATAGTTATTCAAAAATTGATAGAATTAGGGCATCAACAAAGTCACCTATCGATTTTAGATGAAACTTCACCTAATCGAACATGTTTCGAAAGGATGATAGGCCAAAAATATATTTTTTGGGTATTGCGAAAAATGCAATATTTTCCTTAGCTACATATTTGACGAAAAATATTTTTCCTCTCAAAAAATACTGAAATTATGAGAATAAGGGTTTTTTGATACGACAAATCGACTGGTGTTGTCCATTTTTCGATAAGATAAATGTTCCAAATATTAGGAGAGCATTTAAGTTAAAAGAAAACATGCCTTCATATAAAAAATAGTACAGACCAAAATAATGGAAGAATTCATTTAGTTTTCTTAGAAAGTATCGTCAAAGTTCCAATCTATGATATTAAAAATCGGGAGTGCTCTAAAATGATGCGATTCAGAAGTAGAGTGCGTCAAACTTGGAGTATCCAATGAAGAGAGTGAAATCAAATATCCAGTTATTCAAAAATTGATAGATTTAGGGCATTAACAAAGTCACCTATCGATTTTAGATGGAGTTTCATCTAATCGAACATGTTTCGAGAGGATGATAGGCCAAAAATATATTTTTGGAGTATTGCGAAAAATGCAATATTTTACTTACTATAGTCCAGCTACATATTTGACGAAAAATGTTTTTCCTCTCAAGAAATACTGAAATAATGAGAATAAGGGTTCTTTGATACGACAAATCGACTGGTGTTGTCCATTTTCCGATAAGATAAATGTTTCAAATATTAGTAGAGCATTTAAGTTAAAAGAAAATATGCCTTCATATAAAAAATAGTACAGACCAAAATAATGGGAGTATTCATTCAATTTTCTGAGAAAGTATCGTCAAAGGTCCAATCTATGATATAAAAAATCGGGAGTGCTATAAAATGATGTGATTCAGAAGTAGAGTGCGTCAAACTTGGAGTATCCAATGAAGAGGGTAAAATCAAATATCCATAGTTATTCAAAAATTGATAGAATTAGGGCATCAACAAAGTCACCTATCGATTTTAGATGAAACTTCATCTAATCGAACATGTTTCGAAAGGATGATAGGCCAAAAATATATTTTTGGATTATTGCGAAAAATGCAATATTTTCCTTACTATAGTCCAGCTACATATTTGACGAAAAATGTTTTTCTTCTCAAAAAATACTGAAATTATGAGAACAAGGGTTCTTTGATACGACAAATCGATTGGTGTTGTCCATTTTTTGATAAGATAAATGTTTCAAATATTAGGAGAGCATTTAAGTTAAAAGAAAACATGCCTTCATATAAAAAATAATACAGACCAAAATAATGGAAGTAATCATTCAATTTTCTGAGAAAGTATCGTCAAAGGTCCAATCTATGATATAAAAAATCGGGAGTGCTCTAAAATGATGCGATTCAGAAGTAGAGTGCATCAAACTTGGAGTATCCAATGCAGAGGGTGAAATCAAATATCCATAGTTATTCAAAAACTGATAGAATTAGGGCATTAACAAAGTCACCTATCGATTTTAGATGTAATTTCATCTAATCGAACATGTTTCGAGAGGATGATAGGCCAAAAATATATTTTTCGAGTATTGCGAAAAATGAAATATTTCCCTTACTATAGTCCAGCTACATATTTGACGAAAAATGTTTTTCCTCTCAAAAAATACTGAAATTATGAGAATAAGGGTTCTTTGATACGACAAATCGACTGGAGTTGTCCATTTTTTGATAAGATAAATGTTTCAAATATTAGGAGAGCATTTAAGTTAAAAGAAAACATGCCTTCATATAAAAAATAATACAGACCAAAATAATGGAAGTAATCATTCAATTTTCTGAGAAAGTATCGTCAAAGGTTCAATCTGTGATATAAAAAATCGGGAGTGCTCTAAAATGATGCGATTCAGAAGTAGAGTGCATCAAACTTGGAGTATCCAATGCAGAGGGTGAAATCAAATAGCCATAGTTATTCAAAAATTGATAGAATTAGGGCATTAACAAAGTCGATTTTAGATGTAATTTCATCTAATCGAACATGTTTCGAGAGGTTGATAGGCCAAAAATATATTTTTGGAGTATTGCGAAAAATGCAATATTTTCCTTACTATTATATAGTCCAGCTACATATTTGACGAAAAATGTTTTACCTCTCAAAAAATACTGAAATTATGAGAATAAGGGTTCTTTGATACGACAAATCGACTGGTGTTGTCCATTTTTCGATAAGATAAATGTTTCAAATATTAGAAGAGCATTTAAGTTAAAAGAAAACATGCCTTCATATAAAAAATGCTACAGACCAAAATAATGGAAGTATTCATTCAATTTTCTGAGAAAGTATTATCAAAGGTCCAATCTATGATAAAAAAAATCAGGAGTGCTCTAAAATGATGCGATTCAGAAGTAGAGTGCGTCAAACTTGGAGTATCCAATGAAGAGGGTAAAATCAAATTTCCATAGTTATTCAAAAATTGATAGAATTAGGGCATTAACAAAGTCACCTATCGATTTTAGATGTAATTTCATCTAATCGAACATGTTTCGAGAGGATGATAGGCCAAAAATATATTTTTGGATTATTGCGAAAAATGCAATATTTTCCTTACTATAGTCCAGCTACATATTTGACGAAAAATGTTTTTCCTCTCAAAAAATACTGAAATTATGAGAATAAGGGTTCTTTGATACGACAAATCGACTGGTGTTGTCCATTTTTCGATAAGATAAATGTTTCTAATATTAGGAGAGCATTTAAGTTAAAAGAAAACATGCCTTCATATAAAAAATAATACAGACCAAAATAATGGAAGTAATCATTCAATTTTCTGAGAAAGTATCATCAAAGGTCCAATCTATGATATAAAAAATTGGGAGTGCTCTAAAATGATGCGATTCAGAAGTAGAGTGCATCAAACTTGGAGTATCCAATGAAGAGGGTGAAATGAAATAGACATAGTTATTCAAAAATTGATAGAATTAGGGCATCAACAAAGTCACATATCGATTTTAGATGGAATTTTATCAAATCGAATATGTTTCGAGAGGATGATAGGCCAAAAATATATTTTTGGAGTATTGCGAAAAATGCAATATTTTCCTTACTATAGTCCAGCTACATATTTGACGAAAAATGCTTTTCCTCTCAAAAAATACTGAAATTATGAGAATAAGGGTTCTTTCATACGACAAATCGTCTGGTGTTGTCCATTTTTCGATAAGATAAATGGTGCAAATATTAGAAGAGCATTTAATGTAAAGAAAACATGCCTTCATATAAAAAATGCTACAGACCAAAATAATGGAAGTATTCATTCAATTTTCTGAGAAAGTATTATCAAAGGTCCAATCTATGATAAAAAAAACCGGGAGTGCTCTGAAATGATGCGATTCAGAAGTAGTGTGCGTCAAACTTGGAGTATCCAATGAAGAGGGTAAAATCAAATATCCATAGTTATTCAAAAATTGATAGAATTAGGGCATTAACAAAGTCACCTATTAATTTTAGATGAAATTTCATCTAATCGAACATGTTTCGAGAGGATGATAGACCAAAAATATATTTTTGGAGTATTGCGAAAAATGCAATATTTTCCTTACTATATATAGTCCAGCTACATATTTGACGAAAAATGTTTGTCCTCTCAAAAAATACTGAAATTATGAGAATAAGGGTTCTCTGATACGACAAATCGACTGGTGTTGTCCATTTTTCGATAAGATAAATGTTTCAAATATTAGGAGAGCATTTAAGTTAAAAGAAAACATGCCTTCATATAAAAATAATACAGACCAAAATAATGGAAGTAATCATTCAATTTTCTGAGAAAGTATCATCAGAGGTCCAATCTATGATATAAAAAATTGGGAGTGCTCTAAAATGATGCGATTCAGAAGTAGAGTGCATCAAACTTGGAGTATCCAATGAAGAGGGTGAAATGAAATAGCCATAGTTATTCAAAAATTGATAGAATTAGGGCATCAACAAAGTCACATATCGATTTTAGATGGAATTTTATCAAATCGAATATGTTTCGAGAGGATGATAGGCCAAAAATATATTTTTGGAGTATTGCGAAAAATGCAATAATTCCAGCTACATATTTGACGAAAAATGTTTTTCCTCTCAAAAAATACTGAAATTATGAGAATAAGGGTTCTTTCATACGACAAATCGACTGGTGTTGTCCATTTTTCGATAAGATAAATGTTCCAAATATTAGAAGAGCATTTAAGTTAAAAGAAAACATGCCTTCATATAAAAAATGCTACAGACCAAAATAATGGAAGTATTCATTCAATTTTCTGAGAAAGTATTATCAAAGGTCCAATCTATGATAAAAAAAATCAGGAGTGCTCTAAAATGATGCGATTCAGAAGTAGAGTGCGTCAAACTTGGAGTATCCAATGAAGAGGGTAAAATCAAATTTCCATAGTTATTCAAAAATTGATAGAATTAGGGCATTAACAAAGTCACCTATCGATTTTAGATGTAATTTCATCTAATCGAACATGTTTCGAGAGGATGATAGGCCAAAAATATATTTTTGGATTATTGCGAAAAATGCAATATTTTCCTTACATATTTGACGAAAAATGTTTTTCCTCTCAAAAAATACTGAAATTATGAGAATAAGGGTTCTTTGATACGACAAATCGACTGGTGTGGTCCATTTTTCGATAAGATAAATGTTTCAAATATTAGGAGAGCATTCAAGTTAAAAGAAAACATGCCTTCATATAAAAAATAATACAGACCAATATAATGGAAGTAATCATTCAATTTTCTGAGAAAGTATCGTCAAAGGTCCAATCTATGATATAAAAAATCGGGAGTGCTCTAAAATGATGCGATTCAGAAGTAGAGTGGATCAAACTTGGAGTATCCAATGAAAAGGGTGAAATCAAATAGCCATAGTTATTCAAAAATTGACTGAATTAGGGCATCAACAAAGTCACCTATCGATTTTAGATGAAATTTCAGATAATCGAACATGTTTCGAGAGGATGATAGGCCAAAAATATATTTTTGGAGTATTGCGAAAAATGCAATATTTTCCTTACTATAGTCCAGCTACATATTTGACGAAAAATGTTTTTCCTCTCAAAAAATACTGAAATTATGAGAATAAGGGTTCTTTGATACGACAAATCGACTGGTATTGTCCATTTTTCGATAAGATTAATGTTCCAAATATTAGAAGAGCATTTAAGTTAAAAGAAAACATGCCTTCACATAAAAAATAGTACAGACCAAAATAATGGAAGTATTCATTCAATTTTCTGAGAAAGTATCGTCAAAGGTCCAATCTATGATAAAAAAATCGGGAGTTCTCTAAAATGATGCGGTTCAGAAGTAGAGTGCGTCAAACTTGGAGTATCCAATGAAGAGGGTAAAATCAAATATCCATAGTTATTCAAAAATTGATAGAATTAGGGCATTAACAAAGTCACCTATCGATTTTAGATGTAATTTCATCTAATCGAACATGTTTCGAGAGGATGATAGGCCAAAAATATATTTTTGGAGTATTGCGAAAAATTCAATAAATTCCTTACTATAGTCCAGCTACATATATGACGAAAAATGTTTTTCCTCTCAAAAAATACTGAAATTATGAAAATAAGGGTTCTTTGATACGACAAATCGACTGGTGTTGTCCATTTTTCGACAAGATAAATGCTTCAAAAATTAGGAGAGCATTTGAGTTAAAAGAAAACATGCCTTCATATAAAAAATAGTACAGACCAAAATAATGGGAGTATTCATTCAATTTTCTGAGAAAGTACCGTCAAAGGTCCAATCTATGATATAAAAAATCGGGAGTGCTCTAATATGATGCGATTTAGGAGTAGAGTGCGTCAAACTTGGAGTATCCAATGAAGAGGGTAAAATCAAATATCCATAGTTATTCAAAAATTGATGGAATAAGGGCATTAACAAAGTCACCTATCGATTTTAGATGGAATTTCATCTAATCGAACATGCTCCGAGAGGATGATAGGCCAAAAATATATTTTTGGAGTATTGCGAAAAATGCAATAAATTCCTTACATATTTGACGAAAAATGTTTTTCCTCTCAAAAAATACTGAAATTATGAGCATAAGGGTTCTTTGATACGACAAATCGACTGGTGTTGTCCATTTTTCGATAAGATGAATGTTTCAAATATAAGGAGAGCATTTAAGTTAAAAGAAAACATGCCTTCATATAAAAAATAGTACAGACCAAAATAATGGGAGTATTCATTCAATTTTCTGAGAAAGTATTGTCAAAGGTCCAATCTATGATATAAAAAATCGGGAGTGCTCTAATATGATGCGATTCAGGAGTAGAGTGCGTCAAACTTGGAGTATCCAATGAAGAGGGTAAAATCAAATATCCATAGTTATTCAAAAATTAATAGAATTAGGGCATTAACAAAGTCACCTATCGATTTTAGATGAAATTTCATCTAATCGAACATGTTCCGAGAGGATGATAGGCCAAAAATATATTTTTGGAGTATTGCGAAAAATGTAATATTTTCCTTTCCAGCTACATATTTGACGAAAAATGTTTTTCCTCTCAAAAAATACTGAAATTATGAGCATAAGGGTTCTTTGATACGACAAATCGACTGGTGTTGTCCATTTTCCGATAAGATGAATGTTTCAAATATTAGGAGAGCATTTAAGTTAAAATAAAACATGCCTTCATATAAAAAATAGTACAGACCAAAATAATGGGAGTATTCATTCAATTTTCTGAGAAAGTATCGTCAAAGGTCCAATCTATGATATAAAAAATCGGGAGTGCTCTAATATGATGCGATTTAGGAGTAGAGTGCGTCAAACTTGGAGTATCCAATGAAGAGGGTAAAATCAAATATCCATAGTTATTCAAAAATTGATGGAATAAGGGCATTAACAAAGTCACCTATCGATTTTAGATGGAATTTCATCTAATCGAACATGTTCCGAGAGGATGATAGGCCAAAAATATATTTTTGGAGTATTGCGAAAAATGCAATAAATTCCTTACAGTCCAGCTACATATTTGACGAAAAATGTTTTTCCTCTCAAAAAATACTGAAATTATGAGCATAAGGGTTCTTTGATACGACAAATCGACTGGTGTTGTCCATTTTTCGATAAGATAAGTGTTTCAAATATTAGGAGAGCATTTAAGTTAAAAGAAAACATGCCTCCATATAAAAAATAGTACAGACCAAAATAATGGGAGTATTCATTCAATTTTCTGAGAAAGTATCGTAAAAGGTCCAATCTATGATATAAAAAATCAGGAGTGCTCTAAAATGATGCGATTCAGAAGTAGAGTGCGTCAAACTTGGAGTATCCAATGAAGAGGGTAAAATCAAATATCCATAGTTATTCAAAAATTGATAGAATTAGGGCATTAACAAAGTCACCTATCGATTTTAGATGAAATTTCATCTAATCGAACATGTTTCGAGAGGATGATAGGCCAAAAATATATTTTTGGAGTATTGCGAAAAATGCAATATTTTCCTTACATATTTGACGAAAAATGTTTTTCCTCTCAAAAAATACTGAAATTATGAGAATGAGGGTTCTTTGATACGACAAATTGACTGGTGTTGTCCATTTTTCGATAAGATAAATGTTTCAAATATTGGGAGAGCATTTAAGTTAAAAGAAAACATGCCTTCATATAAAAAATAGTACAGACCAAAATAATGGAAGTATTCATTCAATTTTCTGAGAAAGTATCGTAAAAGGTCCAATCTATGATATAAAAAATCAGGAGTGCTCTAAAATGATGCGATTCAGAAGTAGAGTGCGTCAAACTTGGAGTATCCAATGAAGAGGGTAAAATCAAATATCCATAGTTATTCAAAAATTGATAGAATTAGGGCATTAACAAAGTCACCTATCGATTTTAGATGTAATTTCATCTAATCGAACATGTTTCGAGAGTATGATAGGCCAAAAATGTATTTTTCGAGTATTGCGAAAAATGCAATGTTTTCCTTACTATAGTCCAGCTACATATTTGACGAAAAATGTTTTTCCTCTCAAAAAATACTGAAATTATGAGAATAAGGGTTCTTTGATACGACAAATCGACTGGTGTTGTCCATTTTTCGATAAGATAAATTTTTCAAATATTAGGAGAGCATTCAAGTTAGAAGAAAACATGCCTTCATATAAAAAATAATACAGACCAATATAATGGAAGTAATCATTCAATTTTCTGAGAAAGTATCGTCAAAGGTCCAATCTATGATATAAAAAACCGGGAGTGCTCTAAAATGATGCGATTCAGAAGTAGAGTGCATCAAACTTGGAGTATCCAATGAACCGGGTGAAATCAAATAGCCATAGTTATTCAAAAATTGATAAAATTAGGGCATCAACAAAGTCACCTATCGATTTTAGATGAAATTTCATCTAATCGAACATGTTTCGAGAGGATGATAGGCCAAAAATATATTTTTGGAGTATTGCGAAAAATGCAATATTTCCCTTACTATAGTCCAGCTACATATTTGACGAAAAATGTTTTTCCTCTCAAAAAATAATGAAATTATGAGAATAAGGGTTCTTTGATACGACAAATAAATGTTTCAAATATTAGGAGAGCATTTAAGTTAAAAGAAAACATGCCATCATATAAAAAATAGTACAGACCAAAATAATGGGAGTATTCATTCAATTTTCTGAGAAAGTATCGTCGAAGGTCCAATCTATGATATAAAAAATCAGGAGTGCTCTAAAATTATGCGATTCAGAAGTAGAGTGCGTCAAACTTGGAGTATCCAATGAAGAGGGTAAAATCAAATATCCATAGTTATTCAAAAATTGATGGAATAAGGGCATTAACAAAGTCACCTATCGATTTTAGATGGAATTTCATCTAATCGAACATGTTCCGAGAGGATGATAGGCCAAAAATATATTTTTGGAGTATTGCGAAAAATGCAATAAATTCCTTACATATTTGACGAAAAATGTTTTTCCTCTCAAAAAATACTGAAATTATGAGAATGAGGGTTCTTTGATACGACAAATCGACTGGTGTTGTCCATTTTTCGATAAGATAAATGTTTCAAATATTAGGAGAGCATTTAAGTTAAAAGAAAAGATGCCTTCATATAAAAAATAGTACAGACCAAAATAATGGAAGTATTCATTCAATTTTCTGAGAAAGTATCGTCAAAGGTCCAATCTATGATATAAAAAATTGGGAGTGCTCTAAAATGATGCGATTCAGAAGTAGAGTGCGTCAAACTTGGAGTATCCAATGAAAAGGGTAAAATCAAATATCCATAGTTATTCAAAAATTAATAGAATTAGGGCATTAACAAAGTCACCTATCGATTTAAGACGGAATTTCATCAAATCGAACATGTTTCGAGAGGATGACAGGCCAAAAATATATTTTTGGAGTATAGCGGAAAATGCAATATTTTCCTTACTATAGTCCAGCTACATATTTGACGAAAAATGTTTTTCCTCTCAAAAAATACTGAAATTATGAGCATAAGGGTTCTTTGATACGACAAATCGACTGGTGTTGTCCATTTTTCGATAAGATGAATGTTTCAAATATTAGGAGAGCATTTAAGTTAAAAGAAAACATGCCTTCATATAAAAAATAGTACAAACCAAAATAATGGGAGTATTCATTCAATTTTCTGAGAAAGTATCGTCAAAGGTCCAATCTATGATATAAAAAATCGGGAGTGCTCTAGTATGATGCGATTCAGGAGTAGAGTGCGTCAAACTTGGAGTATCCAATGAAGAGGGTAAAATCAAATATCCATAGTTATTCAAAAATTGATAGAATTAGGGCATTACCAAAGTCACCTATCGATTTTAGATGAAATTTCATCTAATCGAACATGTTCCGAGAGGATGATAGGCCAAAAATATAATTTTGGAGTATTGCGAAAAATGCAATAAATTCCTTACATATTTGACGAAAAATGTTTTTCCTTTCAAAAAATACTGAAATTATGAGAATAAGGGTTCTTTGATACGACAAATCGACTCGTGTTGTCCATTTTTCGATAAGATAAATGTTTCAAATATTAGGAGAGCATTTAAGTTAAAAGAAAACATGCCTTCATATAAAAAATAGTACACACCAAAATAATGGAAGTATTCATTCATTTTTCTGAGAAAGTATCGTCAAGGGTCCAATCTATGATATAAAAATCGGGAGTGCTCTAAAATGATGCGATTCAGAAGTAGAGTGCGTCAAACTTGGAGTATCCAATGAAGAGGGTGAAATCAAATATCCATAGTTATTCAAAAATTGATAGAATTAGGGCATTAACAAAGTCACCTATCGATTTTAGATGGAATTTCATCTAATCGAATATGTTTCGAGAGGATGATAGGCCAAAAATATATTTTTGGAGTATTGCAAAATATGCAATAATTTCCTTACTACTACATATTTCCTTACTACTACATATTTGACGAAAAATGTTTTTCCTCTCAAAAAATACTGAAATCTTGAGGATAAGGGTTCTTTGATACGACAAATCGACTGGTGTTGTCCATTTTCCATTTTTCGATAAGATGAATGTTTCAAATATTAGGAGAGCATTTAAGTTAAAAGAAAACATGCCTTCATATAAAAAATAGTACAGACCAAAATAATGGGAGTATTCATTCAATTTTCTGAGAAAGTATCGTCGAAGGTCCAATCTATGATATAAAAAATCAGGAGTGCTCTAAAATTATGCGATTCAGAAGTAGAGTGCGTCAAACTTGGAGTATCCAATGAAGAGGGTAAAATCAAATATCCATAGTTATTCAAAAATTGATGGAATAAGGGCATTAACAAAGTCACCTATCGATTTTAGATGGAATTTCATCTAATCGAACATGTTCCGAGAGGATGATAGGCCAAAAATATATTTTTGGAGTATTGCGAAAAATGCAATAAATTCCTTACATATTTGACGAAAAATGTTTTTCCTCTCAAAAAATACTGAAATTATGAGAATAAGGGTTCTTTGATACGACAAATCGACTGGTGTTGTCCATTTTTCGATAAGATAAATTTTTCAAATATTAGGAGAGCATTCAAGTTAGAAGAAAACATGCCTTCATATAAAAAATAATACAGACCAATATAATGGAAGTAATCATTCAATTTTCTGAGAAAGTATCGTCAAAGGTCCAATCTATGATATAAAAAACCGGGAGTGCTCTAAAATGATGCGATTCAGAAGTAGAGTGCATCAAACTTGGAGTATCCAATGAACCGGGTGAAATCAAATAGCCATAGTTATTCAAAAATTGATAAAATTAGGGCATCAACAAAGTCACCTATCGATTTTAGATGAAATTTCATCTAATCGAACATGTTTCGAGAGGATGATAGGCCAAAAATATATTTTTGGAGTATTGCGAAAAATGCAATATTTCCCTTACTATAGTCCAGCTACATATTTGACGAAAAATGTTTTTCCTCTCAAAAAATAATGAAATTATGAGAATAAGGGTTCTTTGATACGACAAATAAATGTTTCAAATATTAGGAGAGCATTTAAGTTAAAAGAAAACATGCCATCATATAAAAAATAGTACAGACCAAAATAATGGGAGTATTCATTCAATTTTCTGAGAAAGTATCGTCGAAGGTCCAATCTATGATATAAAAAATCAGGAGTGCTCTAAAATTATGCGATTCAGAAGTAGAGTGCGTCAAACTTGGAGTATCCAATGAAGAGGGTAAAATCAAATATCCATAGTTATTCAAAAATTGATGGAATAAGGGCATTAACAAAGTCACCTATCGATTTTAGATGGAATTTCATCTAATCGAACATGTTCCGAGAGGATGATAGGCCAAAAATATATTTTTGGAGTATTGCGAAAAATGCAATAAATTCCTTACATATTTGACGAAAAATGTTTTTCCTCTCAAAAAATACTGAAATTATGAGAATGAGGGTTCTTTGATACGACAAATCGACTGGTGTTGTCCATTTTTCGATAAGATAAATGTTTCAAATATTAGGAGAGCATTTAAGTTAAAAGAAAAGATGCCTTCATATAAAAAATAGTACAGACCAAATTAATGGAAGTATTCATTCAATTTTCTGAGAAAGTATCGTCAAAGGTCCAATCTATGATATAAAAAATTGGGAGTGCTCTAAAATGATGCGATTCAGAAGTAGAGTGCGTCAAACTTGGAGTATCCAATGAAGAGGGTAAAATCAAATAACCATAGTTATTCAAAAATTAATAGAATTAGGGCATTAACAAAGTCACCTATCGATTTAAGACGGAATTTCATCAAATCGAACATGTTTCGAGAGGATGACAGGCCAAAAATATATTTTTGGAGTATAGCGGAAAATGCAATATTTTCCTTACTATAGTCCAGCTACATATTTGACGAAAAATGTTTTTCCTCTCAAAAAATACTGAAATTATGAGCATAAGGGTTCTTTGATACGACAAATCGACTGGTGTTGTCCATTTTTCGATAAGATGAATGTTTCAAATATTAGGAGAGCATTTAAGTTAAAAGAAAACATGCCTTCATATAAAAAATAGTACAAACCAAAATAATGGGAGTATTCATTCAATTTTCTGAGAAAGTATCGTCAAAGGTCCAATCTATGATATAAAAAATCGGGAGTGCTCTAGTATGATGCGATTCAGGAGTAGAGTGCGTCAAACTTGGAGTATCCAATGAAGAGGGTAAAATCAAATATCCATAGTTATTCAAAAATTGATAGAATTAGGGCATTACCAAAGTCACCTATCGATTTTAGATGAAATTTCATCTAATCGAACATGTTCCGAGAGGATGATAGGCCAAAAATATAATTTTGGAGTATTGCGAAAAATGCAATAAATTCCTTACATATTTGACGAAAAATGTTTTTCCTTTCAAAAAATACTGAAATTATGAGAATAAGGGTTCTTTGATACGACAAATCGACTCGTGTTGTCCATTTTTCGATAAGATAAATGTTTCAAATATTAGGAGAGCATTTAAGTTAAAAGAAAACATGCCTTCATATAAAAAATAGTACAGACCAAAATAATGGAAGTATTCATTCATTTTTCTGAGAAAGTATCGTCAAGGGTCCAATCTATGATATAAAAATCGGGAGTGCTCTAAAATGATGCGATTCAGAAGTAGAGTGCGTCAAACTTGGAGTATCCAATGAAGAGGGTGAAATCAAATATCCATAGTTATTCAAAAATTGATAGAATTAGGGCATTAACAAAGTCACCTATCGATTTTAGATGGAATTTCATCTAATCGAATATGTTTCGAGAGGATGATAGGCCAAAAATATATTTTTGGAGTATTGCAAAATATGCAATAATTTCCTTACTACTACATATTTCCTTACTACTACATATTTGACGAAAAATGTTTTTCCTCTCAAAAAATACTGAAATTATGAGCATAAGGGTTCTTTGATACGACAAATCGACTGGTGTTGTCCATTTTCCATTTTTCGATAAGATGAATGTTTCAAATATTAGGAGAGCATTTAAGTTAAGAGAAAAGATGCCTTCATATAAAAAATAGTACAGACCAAAAGAATGGAAGTATCCATCCAATTTTCTGAAAAAGTATCGTCAAAGGTCCAATCTATGATATAAAAAATTGGGGGTGCTCTAAAATGATGCGATTCAGAAGTAGAGTGCGTCAAACTTGGAGTATCCAATGAAGAGGGTAAAATCAAATATCCATAGTTATTCAAAAATTAATAGAATTAGGGCATTAACAAAGTCACCTATCGATTTTAGATGAAATTTCATCTAATCGAACATGTTCCGCGAGGATGATAGGCCAAAAATATATTTTTGGAGTATTGCGAAAAATGCAATATTTTCCTTACTATAGTCCAGCTACATATTTGACGAAAAATGTTTTTCCTCTCAAAAAATACTGAAATTATGAGCATAAGGGTTCTTCGATACGACAAATCGACTGGTTTTGTCCATTTTTCGATAAGATGAATGTTTCAAATATTAGGAGAGCATTTAAGTTAAAATAAAACATGCCTTCATATAAAAAATAGTACAGACCAAAATAATGGGAGTATTCATTCAATTTTCTGAGAAAGTATAGTCAAAGGTCCAATCTATGATATAAAGAATCGGGAGTGCTCTAATATGATGCGATTTAGGAGTAGAGTGCGTCAAACTTGGAGTATCCAATGAAGAGGGTAAAATCAAATATCCATAGTTATTCAAAAATTGATGGAATAAGAGCATTACCAAAGTCACCTATCGATTTTAGATGGAATTTCATCTAATCGAACATGTTCTGAGAGGATGATAGGCCAAATATATATTTTTGGAGTATTGCGAAAAATGCAATAAATTCCTTACAGTCCAGCTACATATTTGACGAAAAATGTTTTTCCTCTCAAAAAATACTGAAATTATGAGCATAAGGGTTCTTTTATACGACAAATCGACTGGTGTTTCCATTTTTCGATAAGATGAATGTTTCAAATATTAGGAGAGCATTTAAGTTAAAAGAAAACATGCCTTCATATAAAAAATAGTACAGACCAAAATAATGGGAGTATTCATTCAATTTTCTGAGAAAGTATCGTCAAAGGTCCAATCTATGATATAAAAAATCGGGAGTGCTCTAATATGATGCGATTCAGGAGTAGAGTGCGTCAAACTTGGAGTATCCAATGAAGAGGGTAAAATCAAATATCCATAGTTATTCAAAAATTGATGGAATAAGGGCATTAACAAAGTCACCTATCGATTTTAGATAGAATTTCATCTAATCGAACATGTTTCGAGAGGATGATAGGCTAAAAATATATTTTTGGAGTATAGCGAAAAATGCAATATTTTCCTTACTATAGTCCAGCTACATATTTGACGAAAAATGTTTTTCCTCTCAAAAAATACTGAAATTATGAGAATAAGGGTTCTTTGATACGACAAATCCACTGGTGTTGTCCATTTTTCGATAAGATAAGTGTTTCAAATATTAGGAGAGCATTTAAGTTAAAAGAAAACATGCCTCCATATAAAAAATAGTGCAGACCAAAATAATGGGAGTATTCATTCAATTTTCTGAGAAAGTATCGTTAAAGGTCCAATCTATGATATAAAAAATCAGGAGTGCTCTAAAATGATGCGATTCAGAAGTAGAGTGCGTCAAACTTGGAGTATCCAATGAAGAGGGTAAAATCAAATATCCATAGTTATTCAAAAATTGATAGAATTAGGGCATTAACAAAGTCACCTATCGATTTTAGATGAAATTTCATCTAATCGAACATGTTTCGAGAGGATGATAGGCCAAAAATATATTTTTGGAGTATTGCGAAAAATGCAATATTTTCCTTACATATTTGACGAAAAATGTTTTTCCTCTCAAAAAATACTGAAATTATGAGAATGAGGGTTCTTTGATACGACAAATCGACTGGTGTTGTCCATTTTTTCGATAAGATAAGTGTTTCAAATATTAGGAGAGCATTTAAATTAAAAGAAAACATGCCTCCATATAAAAAATAGTACAGACCAAAATAATGGGAGTATTCATTCAATTTTCTGAGAAAGTATCGTCAAAGGTCCAATCTATGATATAAAAAATTGGGAGTGCTCTAAAATGATGCGATTCAGAAGTAGAGTGCGTCAAACTTGGAGTATCCAATGAAGAGGGTAAAATCAAATATCCATAGTTATTCAAAAATTAATAGAATTAGGGCATTAACAAAGTCACCTATCGATTTTAGATGGAACTTCATCAAATCGAACATGTTTCGAGAGGATGACAGGCCAAAAATATAATTTTGGAGTATAGCGAAAAATGCAATATTTTCCTTACTATAGTCCAGCTACATATTTGACGAAAAATGTTTTTCCTCTCAAAAAATACTGAAATTATGAGAAAAAGGGTTCTTTGATACGACAAATCGACTGGTGTTGTCCATTTTTCGATAAGATAAATGTTTCAAATATTAGGAGAGCATTCAAGTTAAAAGAAAACATGCCTTCATATAAAAAATAATACAGACCAATATAATGGGAGTAATCATTCAATTTTCTGAGAAAGTATCGTCAAAGGTCCAATCTATGATATAAAGAACCGGGAGTGCTCTAAAATGATGCGATTCAGAAGTAGAGTGCATCAAACTTGGAGTATCCAATGAAGCGGGTGAAATCAAATAGCCATAGTTATTCAAAAATTGATAGAATTAGGGCATCAACAAAGTCACCTATCGATTTTAGATGGAATTTCATCTAATCGAACATGTTTCGAGAGGATGATTGGCCAAAAATATATTTTTGGAGTATTGCGAAAAATGCAATATTTCCCTTACTATAGTCCAGCTACATATTTGACGAAAAATGTTTTTCCTCTCAAAAAATAATGAAATTATGAGAATAAGGGTTCTTTGATACGACAAATAAATGTTTCAAATATTAGGAGAGCATTTAAGTTAAAAGAAAACATGCCTTCATATAAAAAATAATACAGACCAAAATAATGGAAGTATTCATTCAATTTTCTGAGAAAGTATCGTCGAAGGTCCAATCTATGATATAAAAAATCAGAAGTGCTCTAAAATTATGCGATTCAGAAGTAGAGTGCGTCAAACTTGGAGTATCCAATGAAGAGGGTAAAATCAAATATCCATAGTTATTCAAAAATTGATAGACTTAGGGCATTAACAAAGTCACCTAATAATTTTAGATGAAATTTCATCTAATCGAACATGTTTCAAGATGATGATAGGCCAAAAATATATTTTTGGAGTATTGAGGCAAATGCAATAAATTCCTTACTATAGTCCAGCTACATATTTGACGAAAAATGTTTTTCCTCTCAAAAAATACTGAAATTATGAGAATAAGGGTTCTTTGATACGACAAATCGACTGGTGTTGTCCATTTTTCGATAAGATAAATGTTTCAAATATTAGGAGAGCATTTAAGTTGAAAGAAAAGATGCCTTCATATAAAAAATAGTACAGATCAAAATAATGGAAGTATTCATTCAATTTTCTGGAAAAGTATCGTCAAAGGTCCAATCTATGATATAAAAAATTGGGAGTGCTCTAAAATGATGCGATTCAGAAGTAGAGTGCGTCAAACTTGGAGTATCCAATGAAGAGGGTAAAATCAAATATCCATAGTTATTCAAAAATTAATAGAATTAGGGCATTAACAAAGTCACCTATCGATTTTAGATGAAATTTCATCTAATCGAACATGTTCCGAGAGGAGGATAGGCCAAAAATATATTTTTGGAGTATTGCGAAAAATGCAATAAATTCCTCACAGTCCAGCTACATATTTGACGAAAAATGTTTTTCCTCTCAAAAAATACTGAAATTATGAGAATAAGGGTTCTTTGATACGACAAATCGACTGGTGTTGTCCATTTTTCGATAAGATAAATGTTTCAAATATTAGGAGAGCATTTATGTTAAAAGAAAAGCTGCCTTCATATAAAAAATAGTACAGACCAAAATAATGGAAGTATTCATCCAATTTTCTGAGAAAGTATCGTCAAAGGTCCAATCTATGATATAAAAAATTGGGAGTGCTCTAAAATGATGCGAATCAGAAGTAGAGTGCGTCAAACTTGGAGTATCCAATGAAGAGGGTAAAATCGAATATCCATAGTTATTCAAAAATTAATAGAATTAGGGCATTAACAAAGTCACCTATCGATTTTAGATGAAATTTCATCTAATCGAACATGTTCCGAGAGGATGATAGGACAAAAATATAATTTTGGAGTATTGCGAAAAATGCAATAAATTCCTTCCTACATAGTAAGTAAGAAAGTATTGTCAAAGGTCCAATCTATGATATAAAAAATCAGGAGTGCTCTAAAATTATGCGATTCAGAAGTAGAGTGCGTCAAACTTGGAGTATCCAATGAAGAGGGTAAAATCAAATATCCATAGTTATTCAAAAATTGATAGAATTAGGGCATTAACAAAGTCATGTATCGATTTTAAATGAAATTTCATCTAATCGAACATGTTTCGAGATGATGATAGGCCAAAAATATATTTTTGGAGTTTTGCGAAAAATGCAATAAATTCCTTACTATAGTCCAGGTACATATTTGACGAAAAGTGTTTTTCCTCTCAAAAAAGACTGAAATTATGAGAATGAGGGTTCTTTGATACGACAAATCGACTGGTGTTGTCCATTTTTCGATAAGATAAATGTTTCAAATATTAGGAGAGCATAAGTTAAAAGAAAACATGCCTTCATATAAAAAATAGTACAGACCAAAATAATGGAAGTAGTCATGCAATTTTCTGAGAAAGTATCGTCAAAGGTCCAATCTATGATAAAAAAAATCGGGAGTGTTCTAAAATGATGCGATTCAGAAGTAGAGTGCGTCAAACTTGGAGTATCCAATGAAGAGGGTGAAATCAAATATCCATAGTTATTCAAAAATTAATAGAATTAGGGCATTAACAAAGTCACCTACCGATTTTAGATGGAATTTCATCTAATCGAACATGTTTCGAGAGGATGACAGGCCAAAAATATATTTTTGGAGTATAGCGAAAAATGCAATATTTTCCTTACTATAGTCCAGCTACATATTTGACGAAAAATGTGCGTCAAACTTGGAGTATCCAATGAAGAGGGTAAAATCAAATATCCATAGTTATTCATAAATTAATAGAATTAGGGCATTAACAAAGTCACCTATCGTTTTTAGATGGAATTTCATCTAATCGAATATGTTTCGAGAGGATGATAGGCCAAAAATATATTTTTGGAGTATTGCGAAAAATGCAATATTTTCCTTACTATAGTCCAGCTACATATTTGATGAAAAATGTTTTTCCTCTCAAAAAATACTGAAATTATGAGGATAAGTGTTCTTTGATACGACAAATCGACTGGTGTTGTCCATTTACCATTTTTCGATAAGATGAATGTTTCAAATATTAGGAGAGCATTTAAGTTAAAAGAAAACATGCCTTCATAAAAAAAATAGTACAGACCAAAATAATGGGAATATTCATTCAATTTTCTGAGAAAGTATCGTCAAAGGTCCAATCTATGATATAAAAAATCGGGAGTTCTCTAGTATGATGCGATTCAGGAGTAGAGTGCGTCAAACTTGGAGTATCCAATGAAGAGGGTAAAATCAAATATCCATAGTTATTCAAAAATTGATGGAATAAGGGCATTAACAAAGTCACCTATCGATTTCAGATAGAATTTCATCTAATCGAACATGTTTCGAGAGGATGATAGGCCAAAAATATATTTTTGGAGTATAGCGAAAAATGCAATATTTTCCTTTATAGTCCAGCTACATATTTGACGAAAAATGTTTTTCCTCTCAAAAAATACTGAAATTATGAGAATAAGGGTTCTTTGATACGACAAATCGACTGGTGTTGTCCATTTTTCGATAAGATAAGTGTTTCAAATATTAGGAGAGCATTTAAGTTAAAAGAAAAGATGCCTTCATATAAAAAATAGTACAGACCAAAATAATGGGAGTATTCATTCAATTTTCTGAGAAAGTATCGTCAAAGGTCCAATCTATGATATAAAAAATTGGGAGTGCTCTAAAATGATGCGATTCAGAAGTAGAGTGCGTCAAACTTGGAGTATCCAATGAAGAGGGTAAAATCAAATATCCATAGTTATTCAAAAATTAATAGAATTAGGGCATTAACAAAGTCACCTATCGATTTTAGATGGAATTTCATCAAATCGAACATGTTTCGAGAGGATGACAGGCCAAAAATATATTTTTGGAGTATAGCGAAAAATGCAATATTTTCCTTACTATAGTCCAGCTACATATTTGACGAAAAATGTTTTTCCTCTCAAAAAATACTGAAATAATGAGCATAAGGGTTCTTTGATACGACAAATCGACTGGTGTTGTCCATTTTTCGATAAGATAAGTGTTTCAAATATTAGGAGAGCATTCAAGTTAAAAGAAAACATGCCTCCATATAAAAAATAGTACAGACCAAAATAATGGGAGTATTCATTCAATTTTCTGAGAAAGTATTGTGAAAGGTCCAATCTATGATATAAAAAATCAGGAGTGCTCTAAAATTATGCGATTCAGAAGTAGAGTGCGTCAAACTTGGAGTATCCAATGAAGAGGGTACAATCAAATATCCATAGTTATTCGAAAATTGATGGAATAAGGGCATTAACAAAGTCACCTATCGATTTCAGATGGAATTTCATCTAATCGAACATGTTCCGACAGAATGATAGGCCAAAAATATATTTTTGGAGTATTGCGAAAAATGCAATAAATTCCTTACAGTCCAGCTACATATTTGACGAAAAATGTTTTTCCTCTCAAAAAATACTGAAATTATGAGAATGAGGGTTCTTTGATACGACAAATCGACTGGTGTTGTCCATTTTTCGATAAGATAAATGTTTCAAATATTAGGAGAGCATTTAAGTTAAAAGAAAAGATGCCTTCATATAAAAAATAGTACAGACCAAAATAATGGAAGTATTCATTCAATTTTCTGAGAAAGTATCGTCAAAGGTCCAATCTATGATATAAAAAATTGGGAGTGCTCTAAAATGATGCGATTCAGAAGTAGAGTGCGTCAAACTTGGAGTATCCAATGAAGAGGGTAAAATCAAATATCCATAGTTATTCAAAAATTAATAGAATTAGGGCATTAACAAAGTCACCTATCGATTTTAGATGGAATTTCATCAAATCGAACATGTTTCGAGAGGATGACAGGCCAGAAATATATTTTTGGAGTATAGCGAAAAATGCAATATTTTCCTTACTATAGTCCAGCTACATATTTGACGAAAAATGTTTTTCCTCTCAAAAAATACTGAAATAATGAGCATAAGGGTTCTTTGATACGACAAATCGACTGGTGTTGTCCATTTTTCGATAAGATAAGTGTTTCAAATATTAGGAGAGCATTCAAGTTAAAAGAAAACATGCCTCCATATAAAAAATAGTACAGACCAAAATAATGGGAGTATTCATTCAATTTTCTGAGAAAGTATTGTGAAAGGTCCAATCTATGATATAAAAAATCAGGAGTGCTCTAAAATTATGCGATTCAGAAGTAGAGTGCGTCAAACTTGGAGTATCCAATGAAGAGGATAAAATCAAATATCCATAGTTATTCAAAAATTGATAGAATTAGGGCATTAACAAAGTCATGTATCGATTTTAGATGAAATTTCATCTAATCGAACATGTTTCGAGATGATGATAGGCCAAAAATATATTTTTGGAGTATTGCGAAAAATGCAATAAATTCCTTACTATAGTCCAGGTACATATTTGACGAAAAATGTTTTTCCTCTCAAAAAAGACTGAAATTATGAGAATAAGGGTTCTTTGATACGACAAATCGACTGGTGTTGTCCATTTTTCGATAAGATAAATGTTTCAAATATTAGGAGAGCATAAGTTAAAAGAAAACATGCCTTCATATAAAAAATAGTACAGACCAAAATAATGGAAGTAGTCAATCAATTTTCTGAGAAAGTATCGTCAAAGGTCCAATCTACGATAAAAAAAATCGGGAGTGTTCTAAAATGATGCGATTCAGAAGTAGAGTGCGTCAAACTTGGAGTATCCAATGAAGAGGGGGAAATCAAATATCCATAGTTATTCAAAAATTAATAGAATTAGGGCATTAACAAAGTCACCTACCGATTTTAGATGGAATTTCATCTAATCGAACATGTTTCGAGAGGATGACAGGCCAAAAATATATTTTTGGAGTATAGCGAAAAATGCAATATTTTCCTTACTATAGTCCAGCTACATATTTGACGAAAAATGTGCGTCAAACTTGGAGTATCCAATGAAGAGGGTAAAATCAAATATCCATAGTTACTCAAAAATTGATAGAATTAGGGCATTAACAAAGTCACCTATCGTTTTTAGATGGAATTTCATCTAATCGAATATGTTTCGAGAGGATGATAGGCCAAAAATATATTTTTAGAGTATTGCGAAAAATGCAATATTTTCCTTACTATAGTCCAGCTACATATTTGACGAAAAATGTTTTTCCTCTCAAAAAATACTGAAATTATGAGAATGAGGGTTCTTTGATACGACAAATCGACTGGTGTTGTCCATTTTTCGATAAGATAAATGTTTCAAATATTAGGAGAGCATTTAAGTTAAAAGAAAAGATGCCTTCATATAAAAAATAGTACAGACCAAAATAATGGAAGTATTCATTCAATTTTCTTAGAAAGTATCGTCAAAGGTCCAATCTATGATATAAAAAATTGGGAGTGTTCTAAAATGATGCGATTCAGAAGTAGAGTGCGTCAAACTTGGAGTATCCAATGAAGAGGGTAAAATCAAATATCCATAGTTATTCAAAAATTAATAGAATTAGGGCATTAACAAAGTCACCTATCGATTTTAGATGGAATTTCATCAAATCGAACATGTTTCGAGAGGATGACAGGCCAAAAATATATTTTTGGAGTATAGCGAAAAATGCAATATTTTCCTTACTATAGTCCAGCTACATATTTGACGAAAAATGTTTTTCCTCTCAAAAAATACTGAAATTATGAGCATAAGGGTTCATTGATACGACAAATCGACTGGTGTTGTCCATTTTTCGATAAGGTGAATGTTTCAAATAGTAGGAGAGCATTTAAGTTAAAAGAAAACATGCCTTCATATAAAAAATAGTACAGACCAAAATAATGGGAGTATTCATTCAATTTTCTGAGAAAATATCGTCAAAGGTCCAATCTATGATATAAAAAATCGGGAGTGCTCTAGTATGATGCGATTCAGGAGTAGAGTGCGTCAAACTTGGAGTATCCAATGAAGAGGGTAAAATCAAATATCCATAGTTATTTAAAAATTGATGGAATAAGGGCATTAACAAAGTCACCTATCGATTTCAGATAGAATTTCATCTAATCGAACATGTTTCGAGAGGATGATAGGCCAAAAATATATTTTTGGAGTATAGCGAAAAATGCAATATTTTCCTTACTATAGTCCAGCTACATATTTGACGAAAAATGTTTTTCCTCTCAAAAAATACTGAAATTATGAGAATAAGGGTTCTTTGATACGACAAATCGACTGGTGTTGTGAGAGCATTTAAGTTAAAAGAAAACATGCCTCCATATAAAAAATAGTACAGACCAAAATAATGGGAGTATTCATTCAATTTTCTGAGAAAGTATTGTCAAAGGTCCAATCTATGATATAAAAAATCGGGAGTGCTCTAAAATTATGCGATTCAGAAGTAGAGTGCGTCAAACTTGGAGTATCCAATGAAGAGGGTAAAATCAAATATCCATAGTTATTCAAAAATTGATAGAATTAGGGCATTAACAAAGTCATGTATCGATTTTAGATGAAATTTCATCTAATCGAACATGTTTCGAGATGATGATAGGCCAAAAATATATTTTTGGAGTATAGCGAAAAATGCAATATTTTCCTTACTATAGTCCAGCTACATATTTGACGAAAAATGTTTTTCCTCTCAAAAAATACTGAAATTATGAGCATAAGGGTTCTTTGATACGACAAATCGACTGGTGTTGTCCATTTTTCGATAAGATAAATGTTTCAAATATTAGGAGAGCATAAGTTAAAAGAAAACATGCCTTCATATAAAAAATAGTACAGACCAAAATAATGGGAGTAGTCATTCAATTTTCTGAGAAAGTATCGTCAAAGGTCCAATCTATGATATAAAAAACCGGGAGTGTTCTAAAATGATGCGATTCAGAAGTAGAGTGCGTCAAACTTGGAGTGTCCAATGAAGAGGGTGAAATCAAATATCCATAGTTATTCAAAAATTGATAGAATTAGGGCATCAACAAAGTCACCTATCGATTTTAGATGAAATTTCATCTAATCGAACATGTTTCGAGAGAATGATAGGCCAAAAATATATTTTTGGAGTATTGCGAAAAATGCAATATTTTCCTTACTATAGTCCAGCTACATATTTGACGAAAAATGTTTTTCCTCTCAAAAAATACTGAAATTATGAGAATAAGGGTTCTTTGATACGACAAATCGACTGGTGTTGTCCATTTTTCGATAAGATAAATGTTTCAAATATTAGGAGAGCATTTAAGTTAAAAGAAAACATGCCTCCATATAAAAAATAGTACAGACCAAAATAATTGGAGTATTCATTCAATTTTCTGAGAAAGTATTGTCAAAAGTCCAATCTATGATATAAAAAATCAGGAGTGCTCTAAAATTATGCGATTCAGAAGTAGAGTGCGTCAAACTTGGAGTATCCAATGAAGAGGGTAAAATCAAATATCCATAGTTATTCAAAAATTAATAGAATTAGGGCATTAACAAAGTCACCTATCGATTTTAGATGGAATTCCATCTAATCGAACATGTTTCGAGAGGATGACAGGCCAAAAATATATTTTTGGAGTATAGCGAAGAATGCAATATTTTCCTTATTATAGTCCAGCTACATATTTGACGAAAAATGTTTTTCTTCTCAAAAAATACTGAAATTATGAGAATAAGGGTTCTTTGATACGACAAATCGACTGGTGTTGTCCATTTTTCGATAAGATAAGTGTTTCAAATATTAGGAGAGCATTCAAGTTAAAAGAAAACATGCCTCCATCTAAAAAATAGTACAGACCAAAATAATGGGAGTATTCATTCAATTTTCTGAGAAAGTATTGTCAAAGGTCCAATCTATGATATAAAAAATCAGGAGTGCTCTAAAATTATGCGATTCAGAAGTAGAGTGCGTCAAACTTGGAGTATCCAATGAAGAGGATAAAATCAAATATCCATAGTTATTCAAAAATTGATAGAATTAGGGCATTAACAAAGTCATGTATCGATTTTAGATGAAATTTCATCTAACCGAACATGTTTCGAGATGATGATAGGCCAAAAATATATTTTTGGAGTATTGCGAAAAATGCAATAAATTCCTTACTATAGTCCAGGTACATATTTGACGAAAAATGTTTTTCCTCTCAAAAAAGACTGAAATTATGAGAATAAGGGTTCTTTGATACGACAAATCGACTGGTGTTGTCCATTTTTCGATAAGATAAATGTTTCAAATATTAGGAGAGCATAAGTTAAAAGAAAACATGCCTTCATATAAAAAATAGTACAGACCAAAATAATGGAAGTAGTCATTCAATTTTCTGAGAAAGTATCGTCAAAGGTCCAATCTACGATAAAAAAAATCGGGAGTGTTCTAAAATGATGCGATTCAGAAGTAGAGTGCGTCAAACTTGGAGTATCCAATGAAGAGGGGGAAATCAAATATCCATAGTTATTCAAAAATTAATAGAATTAGGGCATTAACAAAGTCACCTACCGATTTTAGATGGAATTTCATCTAATCGAACATGTTTCGAGAGGATGACAGGCCAAAAATATATTTTTGGAGTATAGCGAAAAATGCAATATTTTCCTTACTATAGTCCAGCTACATATTTGACGAAAAATGTGCGTCAAACTTGGAGTATCCAATGAAGAGGGTAAAATCAAATATCCATAGTTACTCAAAAATTGATAGAATTAGGGCATTAACAAAGTCACCTATCGTTTTTAGATGGAATTTCATCTAATCGAATATGTTTCGAGAGGATGATAGGCCAAAAATATATTTTTGGAGTATTGCGAAAAATGCAATATTTTCCTTACTATAGTTCAGCTACATATTTGACGAAAAATGTTTTTCCTCTCAAAAAATACTGAAATTATGAGAATGAGGGTTCTTTGATACGACAAATCGACTGGTGTTGTCCATTTTTCGATAAGATAAATGTTTCAAATATTAGGAGAGCATTTAAGTTAAAAGAAAAGATGCCTTCATATAAAAAATAGTACAGACCAAAATAATGGAAGTATTCATTCAATTTTCTTAGAAAGTATCGTCAAAGGTCCAATCTATGATATAAAAAATTGGGAGTGCTCTAAAATGATGCGATTCAGAAGTAGAGTGCGTCAAACTTGGAGTATCCAATGAAGAGGGTAAAATCAAATATCCATAGTTATTCAAAAATTAATAGAATTAGGGCATTACCAAAGTCACCTATCGATTTTAGATGGAATTTCATCAAATCGAACATGTTTCGAGAGGATGACAGGCCAAAAATATATTTTTGGAGTATAGCGAAAAATGCAATATTTTCCTTACTATAGTCCAGCTACATATTTGACGAAAAATGTTTTTCCTCTCAAAAAATACTGAAATTATGAGCATAAGGGTTCATTGATACGACAAATCGACTGGTGTTGTCCATTTTTCGATAAGGTGAATGTTTCAAATAGTAGGAGAGCATTTAAGTTAAAAGAAAACATGCCTTCATATAAAAAATAGTACAGACCAAAATAATGGGAGTATTCATTCAATTTTCTGAGAAAATATCGTCAAAGGTCCAATCTATGATATAAAAAATCGGGAGTGCTCTAGTATGATGCGATTCAGGAGTAGAGTGCGTCAAACTTGGAGTATCCAATGAAGAGGGTAAAATCAAATATCCATAGTTATTCAAAAATTGATGGAATAAGGGCATTAACAAAGTCACCTATCGATTTCAGATAGAATTTCATCTAATCGAACATGTTTCGAGAGGATGATAGGCCAAAAATATATTTTTGGAGTATAGCGAAAAATGCAATATTTTCCTTACTATAGTCCAGCTACATATTTGACGAAAAATGTTTTTCCTCTCAAAAAATACTGAAATTATGAGATTAAGGGTTCTTTGATACGACAAATCGACTGGTGTTGTGAGAGCATTTAAGTTAAAAGAAAACATGCCTCCATATAAAAAATAGTACAGACCAAAATAATGGGAGTATTCATTCAATTTTCTGAGAAAGTATTGTTAAAGGTCCAATCTATGATATAAAAAATCGGGAGTGCTCTAAAATTATGCGATTCAGAAGTAGAGTGCGTCAAACTTGGAGTATCCAATGAAGAGGGTAAAATCAAATATCCATAGTTATTCAAAAATTGATAGAATTAGGGCATTAACAAAGTCATGTATCGATTTTAGATGAAATTTCATCTAATCGAACATGTTTCGAGATGATGATAGGCCAAAAATATATTTTTGGAGTATAGCGAAAAATGCAATATTTTCCTTACTATATATAGTCCAGCTACATATTTGACGAAAAATGTTTTTCCTCTCAAAAAATACTGAAATTATGAGCATAAGGGTTCTTTGATACGACAAATCGACTGGTGTTGTCCATTTTTCGATAAGATAAATGTTTCAAATATTAGGAGAGCATAAGTTAAAAGAAAACATGCCTTCATATAAAAAATAGTACAGACCAAAATAATGGAAGTAGTCATTCAATTTTCTGAGAAAGTATTGTCAAAGGTCCAATCTATGATATAAAAAACCGGGAGTGTTCTAAAATGATGCGATTCAGAAGTAGAGTGCGTCAAACTTGGAGTGTCCAATGAAGAGGGTGAAATCAAATATCCATAGTTATTCAAAAATTGATAGAATTAGGGCATCAACAAAGTCACCTATCGATTTTAGATGAAATTTCATCTAATCGAACATGTTTCGAGAGAATGATAGGCCAAAAATATATTTTTGGAGTATTGCGAAAAATGCAATATTTTCCTTACTATAGTCCAGCTACATATTTGACGAAAAATGTTTTTCCTCTCAAAAAATACTGAAATTATGAGAATAAGGGTTCTTTGATACGACAAATCGACTGGTGTTGTCCATTTTTCGATAAGATAAATGTTTCAAATATTAGGAGAGCATTTAGTTAAAAGAAAAGATGCCTTCATATAAAAATTAGTACAGACCAAAATAATGGAAGTATTCATTCAATTTTTTGAGAAAGTATCGTGAAAGGTCCAATCTATGATATAAAAAATCAGGAGTGCTCTTAAATGATGCGATTCAGAAGTAGAGTGCGTCAAACTTGGAGTATCCAATGAAGAGGGTAAAATCAAATATCCATAGTTATTCAAAAATTGATAGAATTAGGGCATTAACAAAGTCACCTATCGATTTTAGATGTAATTTCATCTAATCGAACATGTTTCGAGAGGATGATAGGCCATAAATATATTTTTCGAGTATTGCGAAAAATGCAATATTTTCCTTACTATATTCCAGCTACATATTTGACGAAAAATGTTTTTCCTCTCAAAAAATACTGAAATTATGAGAATAAGGGTTCTTTGATACGACAAATTGACTGGTGTTGTCCATTTTTCGATAAGATAAATGTTTCAAATATTAGGAGAGCATTTAAGTTAAAAGAAAACATGCCTTCATATAAAAAATAGTACAGACCAAAATAATGGAAGTATTCATTCAATTTTCTGAGAAAGTATCGTCAAAGGTCCAATCTATGATATAAAAAATTGGGAGTGCTCTAAAATGATGCGATTCAGAAGTAGAGTGCGTCAAACTTGGAGTATCCAACGAAGAGGGTAAAATCAAATATCAATAGTTATTCAAAAATTAATAGAATTAGGTCATTAACAAAGTCACCTATCGATTTTAGATGGAATTCCATCTAATCGAACATGTTTCGAGAGGATGACAGGCCAAAAATATATTTTTGGAGTATAGCGAAAAATGCAATATTTTCCTTACTATTATAGCCCAGCTACATATTTGACGAAAAATGTTTTTTCTCTCAAAAAATACTGAAATTATAAGAATAAGGGTTCTTTGATACGAAAAATCGACTGGTGTTGTCCATTTTTCGATAAGATAAATGTTTCAAATATTAGGAGAGCATTTAAGTTAAAAGAAAACATGCCTTCATATAAAAAATAGTACAGACCAAAATAATGGAAGTATTCATTCAATTTTCTGAGAAAGTATCGTCAAAGGTCCAATCTATGATATAAAAAATTGGGAGTGCTCTAAAATGATGCGATTCAGAAGTAGAGTGCGTCAAACTTGGAGTATCCAATGAAGACGGTAAAATCAAATATCCATAGTTATTCAAAAATGAATAGAATTAGGGCATTAACAAAGTCACCTATCGATTTTAGATGGAATTCCATCTAATCGAACATGTTTCGAGATGATGATAGGCCAAAAATATATTTTTGGAGTATTGCGAAAAATGCAATATTTTCCAGCTACATATTTGACGAAAAATGTTTTTCCTCTCAAAAAATACTGAAATTATGAGAATAAGGGTTCTTTGATACGACAAATCGACTGGTGTTGTCCATTTTTTGATAAGATAAATGTTTCAAATATTAGAAGAGCATTTAAGTTAAAAGAAAACATGCCTTCATATAAAAAATTGTACAGACCAAAATAATGGAAGTATTCATTCAATTTTCTGAGAAAGTATCGTCAAAGGTCCAATCTATGATATCAAAAATCGGGAGTGCTCTAAAATGATGCGATTCAGAAGTAGAGTGCGTCAAACTTGGAGTATCCAATGAAGAGGGTAAAATCAAATATCCATAGTTATTCAAAAATTGATAGAATTAGGGCATTAACAAAGTCACCTATCGAATTTAGATGAAATTTCATCTAATCGAACATGTTTCGAGAGGATGATAGGATAAAAATATATTTTTGGAGTATTGCGAAAAATGCAATATTTTCCTTACTATATAGTCCAGCTACATATTTGACGAAAAATGTTTTTCCTCTCAAAAAATACAGAAATTATGAGAATAAGGGTTCTTTGATACGACAAATCGACTGATGTTGTCCATTTTTCGATAAGATAAATGTTTCAAATATTAGGAGAGCATTTAAGTTAAAAGAAAACATGCCTTCATATAAAAAATAGTACAGACCTAAATAATGGAAGTATTCATTCAATTTTCTGAGAAAGTATCGTGAAAGGTCCAATCTATGATATAAAAAATCGGGAGTGCTCTAGAATGATGCGATTTAGAAGAAGAGTGCATCAAACTTGGAGTATCCAATGAGAAGGGTGAAATCAAATAGCCATAGTTATTTAAAAATTGATAGAATTAGGGCATCAACAAAGTCACCTATCGATTTTAGATGTAATTTCATCTAATCGAACATGTTTCGGGAGGATGATAGGCCAAAAATATATTTTTGGAGTATTGCGAAATATGCAATATATTCCTTACTATAGTCCAGCTACATATTTGACGAAAATTGTTTTTCCTCTCAAAAAATACTGATATTATGAGAATACGGGTTCTTTGATACGACAAATCGACTGGTGTTGTCCATTTTTCGATAAGATAAATGTTTCTAATATTAGGAGAGCATTTAAGTTAAAAGAAAACATGCCTTCATATAAAAAATAGTACAGACCAAAATAATGGAAGTATTCATTCAATTTTCTGAGAAAGTATCGTCAAAGGTCCAATCTATGATATAAAAAATCAGGAGTGCTCTAAAATGATGCGATTCAGAAGGAGAGTGCATCAAACTTGGAGTATCCAATGAAGAGGGTAGAATCAAATATCAATAGTTATTCAAAAATTAATAGAATTAGGTCATTAACAAAGTCACCTATCGATTTTAGATGGAATTCCATCTAATCGAACATGTTTCGAGAGGATGACAGGCCAAAAATATATTTTTGGAGTATAGCGAAAAATGCAATATATTCCTAGCTACATATTTGACGAAAAATGTTTTTCCTCTCAAAAAATACTGATATTATGAGAATACGGGTTCTTTGATACGACAAATCGACTGGTGTTGTCCATTTTTCGATAAGATAAATGTTTCTAATATTAGGAGAGCATTTAAGTTAAAAGAAAACATGCCTTCATATAAAAAATAGTACAGACCAAAATAATGGAAGTATTCATTCAATTTTCTGAGAAAGTATTGTCAAAGGTCCAATCTATGATATAAAAAATCGGGAGTGCTCTAATATGATGCGATTTAGGAGTAGAGTGCGTCAAACTTGGAGTATCCAATGAAGACGGTAAAATCAAATATCCATAGTTATTCAAAAATGAATAGAATTAGGGCATTAACAAAGTCACCTATCGATTTTAGATGGAATTCCATCTAATCGAACATGTTTCGAGATGATGATACGCCAAAAATATATTTTTGGAGTATTGCGAAAAATGCAATATTTTCCTTACTATAGTCCAGCTACATATTTGACGAAAAATGTTTTTCCTTTCAAAAAATACTGAAATTATGAGAATAAGGGTTCTTTGATACGACAAATCGACTAGTGTTGTCCATTTTTCGATAAGATAAATGTTTCAAATATTAGAAGAGCATTTAAGTTAAAAGAAAACATGCCTTCATATAAAAAATTGTACAGACCAAAATAATGGAAGTATTCATTCAATTTTCTGAGAAAGTATCGTCAAAGGTCCAATCTATGATATAAAAAATCGGGAGTGCTCTAAAATGATGCGATTCAGAAGTAGAGTGCGTCAAACTTGGAGTATCCAATGAAGAGGGTAAAATCAAATATCCATAGTTATTCAAAAATTGATAGAATTAGGGCATTAACAAAGTCACCTATCGAATTTAGATGAAATTTCATCTAATCGAACATGTTTCGAGAGGATGATAGGATAAAAATATATTTTTGGAGTATTGCGAAAAATGCAATATTTTCCTTACTATATAGTCCAGCTACATATTTGACGAAAAATGTTTTTCCTCTCAAAAAATACAGAAATTATGAGAATAAGGGTTCTTTGATACGACAAATCGACTGATGTTGTCCATTTTTCGATAAGATAAATGTTTCAAATATTAGGAGAGCATTTAAGTTAAAAGAAAACATGCCTTCATATAAAAAATAGTACAGACCTAAATAATGGAAGTATTCATTCAATTTTCTGAGAAAGTATCGTGAAAGGTCCAATCTATGATATAAAAAATCGGGAGTGCTCTAAAATGATGCGATTCAGAAGTAGAGTGCGTCAAACTTGGAGTATCCAATGAAGAGGGTGAAATCAAATAGCCATAGTTATTCAAAAATTGATAGAATTAGGGCATCAACAAAGTCACCTATCGATTTTAGATGTAATTTCATCTAATCGAACATGTTTCGGGAGGATGATAGGCCAAAAATATATTTTTGGAGTATTGCGAAATATGCAATATATTCCTTACTATAGTCCAGCTACATATTTGACGAAAATTGTTTTTCCTCTCAAAAAATACTGATATTATGAGAATACGGGTTCTTTGATACGACAAATCGACTGGTGTTGTCCATTTTTCGATAAGATAAATGTTTCTAATATTAGGAGAGCATTTAAGTTAAAAGAAAACATGCCTTCATATAAAAAATAGTACAGACCAAAATAATGGAAGTATTCATTCAATTTTCTGAGAAAGTATCGTCAAAGGTCCAATCTATGATATAAAAAATCAGGAGTGCTCTAAAATGATGCGATTCAGAAGGAGAGTGCGTCAAACTTGGAGTATCCAATGAAGAGGGTAAAATCAAATATCAATAGTTATTCAAAAATTAATAGAATTAGGTCATTAACAAAGTCACCTATCGATTTTAGATGGAATTCCATCTAATCGAACATGTTTCGAGAGGATGACAGGCCAAAAATATATTTTTGGAGTATAGCGAAAAATGCAATATATTCCTAGCTACATATTTGACGAAAAATGTTTTTCCTCTCAAAAAATACTGATATTATGAGAATACGGGTTCTTTGATACGACAAATCGACTGGTGTTGTCCATTTTTCGATAAGATAAATGTTTCTAATATTAGGAGAGCATTTAAGTTAAAAGAAAACATGCCTTCATATAAAAAATAGTACAGACCAAAATAATGGAAGTATTCATTCAATTTTCTGAGAAAGTATTGTCAAAGGTCCAATCTATGATATAAAAAATCAGGAGTGCTCTAAAATGATGCGATTCAGAAGGAGAGTGCGTCAAACTTGGAGTATCCAATGAAGAGGGTAAAATCAAATATCAATAGTTATTCAAAAATTAATAGAATTAGGTCATTAACAAAGTCACCTATCGATTTTAGATGGAATTCCATCTAATCGAACATGTTTCGAGAGGATGACAGGCCAAAAATATATTTTTGGAGTATAGCGAAAAATGCAATATATTCCTAGCTACATATTTGACGAAAAATGTTTTTCCTCTCAAAAAATACTGATATTATGAGAATACGGGTTCTTTGATACGACAAATCGACTGGTGTTGTCCATTTTTCGATAAGATAAATGTTTCTAATATTAGGAGAGCATTTAAGTTAAAAGAAAACATGCCTTCATATAAAAAATAGTACAGACCAAAATAATGGAAGTATTCATTCAATTTTCTGAGAAAGTATCGTCAAAGGTCCAATCTATGATATAAAAAATCGGGAGTGCTCTAGAATGATGCGATTTAGAAGAAGAGTGCATCAAACTTGGAGTATCCAATGAAGAGGGTGAAATCAAATAGCCATAGTTATTCAAAAATTGATAGAATTAGGGCATCAACAAAGTCACCTATCGATTTTAGATGTAATTTCATCTAATCGAACATGTTTCGGGAGGATGATAGGCCAAAAATATATTTTTGGAGTATTGCGAAATATGCAATATATTCCTTACTATAGTCCAGCTACATATTTGACGAAAAATGTTTTTCCTCTCAAAAAATACTGAAATTATGAGAATAAGGGTTCTTTGATACGACAAATCGACTGGTGTTGTCCATTTTTTGATAAGATAAATGTTTCAAATGTTAGAAGAGCATTTAAGTTAAAAGAAAACATGCCTTCATATAAAAAATTGTACAGACCAAAATAATGGAAGTATTCATTCAATTTTCTGAGAAAATATCGTCAAAGGTCCAATCTATGATATAAAAAATCGGGAGTGCTCTAAAGATATGCAATTCAGAAGTAGAGTGCGTCAAACTTGGAGTATCCAATGAAGAGGGTGAAATCAAATAGCCATAGTTATTCAAAAATTGATAGAATTAGGGCATCAACAAAGTCACCTATCGATTTTAGATGTAATTTCATCTAATCGAACATGTTTCGAGAGGATGATAGGCCAAAAATATATTTTTGGATTATTGCGAAAAATGCAATATTTTCCTTACTATAGTCCAGCTACAAATTTGACGAAAAATGTTTTTCCTCTCAAAAAATACTGAAATTATGAGAATAAGGGTTCTTTGATACGACAAATCGACTGGTGTTGTCCATTTTTCGATAAGATAAATGTTTCTAATATTAGGAGAGCATTTAAGTTAAAAGAAAACATGCCTTCATATAAAAAATAGTACAGACCAAAATAATGGAAGTATTCATTCATTTTTCTGAGAAAGTATTGTCAAAGGTCCAATCTATGATATAAAAAATCGGGAGTGCTCTAATATGATGCGATTTAGGAGTAGAGTGCGTCAAACTTGGAGTATCCAATGAAGACGGTAAAATCAAATATCCATAGTTATTCAAAAATGAATAGAATTAGGGCATTAACAAAGTCACCTATCGATTTTAGATGGAATTCCATCTAATCGAACATGTTTCGAGATGATGATAGGCCAAAAATATATTTTTGGAGTATTGCGAAAAATGCAATATTTTCCTTACTATAGTCCAGCTACATATTTGACGAAAAATGTTTTTCCTTTCAAAAAATACTGAAATTATGAGAATAAGGGTTTTTTGATACGACAAATCGACTAGTGTAGTCCATTTTTCGATAAGATAAATGTTTCAAATATTAGAAGAGCATTTAAGTTAAAAGAAAACATGCCTTCATATAAAAAATTGTACAGACCAAAATAATGGAAGTATTCATTCAATTTTCTGAGAAAGTATCGTCAAAGGTCCAATCTATGATATAAAAAATCGGGAGTGCTCTAAAATGATGCGATTCAGAAGTAGAGTGCGTCAAACTTGGAGTATCCAATGAAGAGGGTAAAATCAAATATCCATAGTTATTCAAAAATTGATAGAATTAGGGCATTAACAAAGTCACCTATCGAATTTAGATGAAATTTCATCTAATCGAACATGTTTCGAGAGGATGATAGGATAAAAATATATTTTTGGAGTATTGCGAAAAATGCAATATTTTCCTTACTATATAGTCCAGCTACATATTTGACGAAAAATGTTTTTCCTCTCAAAAAATACAGAAATTATGAGAATAAGGGTTCTTTGATACGACAAATCGACTGATGTTGTCCATTTTTCGATAAGATAAATGTTTCAAATATTAGGAGAGCATTTAAGTTAAAAGAAAACATGCCTTCATATAAAAAATAGTACAGACCTAAATAATGGAAGTATTCATTCAATTTTCTGAGAAAGTATCGTGAAAGGTCCAATCTATGATATAAAAAATCGGGAGTGCTCTAAAATGATGCGATTCAGAAGTAGAGTGCGTCAAACTTGGAGTATCCAATGAAGAGGGTAAAATCAAATATCCATAGTTATTCAAAAATTGATAGAATTAGGGCATTAACAAAGTCACCTATCGATTTTAGATGTAATTTCATCTAATCGAATATGTTTCGACAGGATGATAGGCCAAAAATATATTTTTGGAGTATAGCGAAAAATGCAATATTTTCCTTACTATATATAGTCCAGCTACATATTTGACGAAAAATGTTTTTCCTCTCAAAAAATACTGAAATTATGAGCATAAGGGTTCTTTGATACGACAAATCGACTGGTGTTGTCCATTTTTCGATAAGATAAATGTTTCAAATATTAGGAGAGCATAAGTTAAAAGAAAACATGCCTTCATATAAAAAATAGTACAGACCAAAATAATGGAAGTAGTCATTCAATTTTCTGAGAAAGTATTGTCAAAGGTCCAATCTATGATATAAAAAACCGGGAGTGTTCTAAAATGATGCGATTCAGAAGTAGAGTGCGTCAAACTTGGAGTATCCAATGAAGAGGGTAAAATCAAATATCCATAGTTATTCAAAAATTGATAGAATTAGGGCATTAACAAAGTCACCTATCGATTTTAGATGTAATTTCATCTAATCGAACATGTTTCGAGAGGATGATAGGCCATAAATATATTTTTCGAGTATTGCGAAAAATGCAATATTTTCCTTACTATATTCCAGCTACATATTTGACGAAAAATGTTTTTCCTCTCAAAAAATACTGAAATTATGAGAATAAGGGTTCTTTGATACGACAAATTGACTGGTGTTGTCCATTTTTCGATAAGATAAATGTTTCAAATATTAGGAGAGCATTTAAGTTAAAAGAAAACATGCCTTCATATAAAAAATAGTACAGACCAAAATAATGGAAGTATTCATTCAATTTTCTGAGAAAGTATCGTCAAAGGTCCAATCTATGATATAAAAAATCAGGAGTGCTCTAAAATGATGCGATTCAGAAGTAGAGTGCGTCAAACTTGGAGTATCCAACGAAGAGGGTAAAATCAAATATCAATAGTTATTCAAAAATTAATAGAATTAGGGCATTAACAAAGTCACCTATCGATTTTAGATGTAATTTCATCTAATCGAATATGTTTCGACAGGATGATAGGCCAAAAATATATTTTTGGAGTATAGCGAAAAATGCAATATTTTCCTTACTATATATAGTCCAGCTACATATTTGACGAAAAATGTTTTTCCTCTCAAAAAATACTGAAATTATGAGCATAAGGGTTCTTTGATACGACAAATCGACTGGTGTTGTCCATTTTTCGATAAGATAAATGTTTCAAATATTAGGAGAGCATAAGTTAAAAGAAAACATGCCTTCATATAAAAAATAGTACAGACCAAAATAATGGAAGTAGTCATTCAATTTTCTGAGAAAGTATTGTCAAAGGTCCAATCTATGATATAAAAAACCGGGAGTGTTCTAAAATGATGCGATTCAGAAGTAGAGTGCGTCAAACTTGGAGTATCCAATGAAGAGGGTAAAATCAAATATCCATAGTTATTCAAAAATTGATAGAATTAGGGCATTAACAAAGTCACCTATCGATTTTAGATGTAATTTCATCTAATCGAATATGTTTCGACAGGATGATAGGCCAAAAATATATTTTTGGAGTATAGCGAAAAATGCAATATTTTCCTTACTATATATAGTCCAGCTACATATTTGACGAAAAATGTTTTTCCTCTCAAAAAATACTGAAATTATGAGCATAAGGGTTCTTTGATACGACAAATCGACTGGTGTTGTCCATTTTTCGATAAGATAAATGTTTCAAATATTAGGAGAGCATAAGTTAAAAGAAAACATGCCTTCATATAAAAAATAGTACAGACCAAAATAATGGAAGTAGTCATTCAATTTTCTGAGAAAGTATTGTCAAAGGTCCAATCTATGATATAAAAAACCGGGAGTGTTCTAAAATGATGCGATTCAGAAGTAGAGTGCGTCAAACTTGGAGTGTCCAATGAAGAGGGTGAAATCAAATATCCATAGTTATTCAAAAATTGATAGAATTAGGGCATCAACAAAGTCACCTATCGATTTTAGATGAAATTTCATCTAATCGAACATGTTTCGAGAGAATGATAGGCCAAAAATATATTTTTGGAGTATTGCGAAAAATGCAATATTTTCCTTACTATAGTCCAGCTACATATTTGACGAAAAATGTTTTTCCTCTCAAAAAATACTGAAATTATGAGAATAAGGGTTCTTCGATACGACAAATCGACTGGTGTTGTCCATTTTTCGATAAGATAAATGTTTCAAATATTAGGAGAGCATTTAAGTTAAAAGAAAACATGCCTTCATATAAAAAATAGTACAGACCTAAATAATGGAAGTATTCATTCAATTTTCTGAGAAAGTATCGTGAAAGGTCCAATCTATGATATAAAAAATCGGGAGTGCTCTAAAATGATGCGATTCAGAAGTAGAGTGCGTCAAACTTGGAGTATCCAATGAAGAGGGTAAAATCAAATATCCATAGTTATTCAAAAATTGATAGAATTAGGGCATTAACAAAGTCACCTATCGATTTTAGATGTAATTTCATCTAATCGAATATGTTTCGACAGGATGATAGGCCAAAAATATATTTTTGGAGTATAGCGAAAAATGCAATATTTTCCTTACTATATATAGTCCAGCTACATATTTGACGAAAAATGTTTTTCCTCTCAAAAAATACTGAAATTATGAGCATAAGGGTTCTTTGATACGACAAATCGACTGGTGTTGTCCATTTTTCGATAAGATAAATGTTTCAAATATTAGGAGAGCATAAGTTAAAAGAAAACATGCCTTCATATAAAAAATAGTACAGACCAAAATAATGGAAGTAGTCATTCAATTTTCTGAGAAAGTATTGTCAAAGGTCCAATCTATGATATAAAAAACCGGGAGTGTTCTAAAATGATGCGATTCAGAAGTAGAGTGCGTCAAACTTGGAGTATCCAATGAAGAGGGTAAAATCAAATATCCATAGTTATTCAAAAATTGATAGAATTAGGGCATTAACAAAGTCACCTATCGATTTTAGATGTAATTTCATCTAATCGAACATGTTTCGAGAGGATGATAGGCCATAAATATATTTTTCGAGTATTGCGAAAAATGCAATATTTTCCTTACTATATTCCAGCTACATATTTGACGAAAAATGTTTTTCCTCTCAAAAAATACTGAAATTATGAGAATAAGGGTTCTTTGATACGACAAATTGACTGGTGTTGTCCATTTTTCGATAAGATAAATGTTTCAAATATTAGGAGAGCATTTAAGTTAAAAGAAAACATGCCTTCATATAAAAAATAGTACAGACCAAAATAATGGAAGTATTCATTCAATTTTCTGAGAAAGTATCGTCAAAGGTCCAATCTATGATATAAAAAATCAGGAGTGCTCTAAAATGATGCGATTCAGAAGTAGAGTGCGTCAAACTTGGAGTATCCAACGAAGAGGGTAAAATCAAATATCAATAGTTATTCAAAAATTAATAGAATTAGGTCATTAACAAAGTCACCTATCGATTTTAGATGGAATTCCATCTAATCGAACATGTTTCGAGAGGATGACAGGCCAAAAATATATTTTTGGAGTATAGCGAAAAATGCAATATTTTCCTTACTATTATAGCCCAGCTACATATTTGACGAAAAATGTTTTTTCTCTCAAAAAATACTGAAATTATAAGAATAAGGGTTCTTTGATACGAAAAATCGACTGGTGTTGTCCATTTTTCGATAAGATAAATGTTTCAAATATTAGGAGAGCATTTAAGTTAAAAGAAAACATGCCTTCATATAAAAAATAGTACAGACCAAAATAATGGGAGTATTCATTCAATTTTCTGAGAAAGTATCGTCAAAGGTCCAATCTATGATATAAAAAATTGGGAGTGCTCTAAAATGATGCGATTCAGAAGTAGAGTGCGTCAAACTTGGAGTATCCAATGAAGAGGGTAAAATCAAATATCCATAGTTATTCAAAAATTGATAGAATTAGGGCATTAACAAAGTCACCTATCGAATTTAGATGAAATTTCATCTAATCGAACATGTTTCGAGAGGATGATAGGATAAAAATATATTTTTGGAGTATTGCGAAAAATGCAATATTTTCCTTACTATATAGTCCAGCTACATATTTGACGAAAAATGTTTTTCCTCTCAAAAAATACAGAAATTATGAGAATAAGGGTTCTTTGATACGACAAATCGACTGATGTTGTCCATTTTTCGATAAGATAAATGTTTCAAATATTAGGAGAGCATTTAAGTTAAAAGAAAACATGCCTTCATATAAAAAATAGTACAGACCTAAATAATGGAAGTATTCATTCAATTTTCTGAGAAAGTATCGTGAAAGGTCCAATCTATGATATAAAAAATCGGGAGTGCTCTAAAATGATGCGATTCAGAAGTAGAGTGCGTCAAACTTGGAGTATCCAATGAAGAGGGTAAAATCAAATATCCATAGTTATTCAAAAATTGATAGAATTAGGGCATTAACAAATTCACCTATCGATTTTAGATGTAATTTCATCTAATCGAATATGTTTCGAGAGGATGATAGGCCAAAAATATATTTTTGGAGTATTGCGAAAAATGCAATATTTTCCAGCTACATATTTGACGAAAAATGTTTTTCCTCTCAAAAAATACTGAAATTATGAGAATAAGGGTTCTTTGATACGACAAATCGACTGATGTTGTCCATTTTTTGATAAGATAAATGTTTCAAATATTAGAAGAGCATTTAAGTTAAAAGAAAACATGCCTTCATATAAAAAATTGTACAGACCAAAATAATGGAAGTATTCATTCAATTTTCTGAGAAAGTATCGTCAAAGGTCCAATCTATGATATAAAAAATCGGGAGTGCTCTAAAATGATGCGATTCAGAAGTAGAGTGCGTCAAACTTGGAGTATCCAATGAAGAGGGTAAAATCAAATATCCATAGTTATTCAAAAATTGATAGAATTAGGGCATTAACAAAGTCACCTATCGAATTTAGATGAAATTTCATCTAATCGAACATGTTTCGAGAGGATGATAGGATAAAAATATATTTTTGGAGTATTGCGAAAAATGCAATATTTTCCTTACTATATAGTCCAGCTACATATTTGACGAAAAATGTTTTTCCTCTCAAAAAATACAGAAATTATGAGAATAAGGGTTCTTTGATACGACAAATCGACTGATGTTGTCCATTTTTCGATAAGATAAATGTTTCAAATATTAGGAGAGCATTTAAGTTAAAAGAAAACATGCCTTCATATAAAAAATAGTACAGACCTAAATAATGGAAGTATTCATTCAATTTTCTGAGAAAGTATCGTGAAAGGTCCAATCTATGATATAAAAAATCGGGAGTGCTCTAAAATGATGCGATTCAGAAGTAGAGTGCGTCAAACTTGGAGTATCCAATGAAGAGGGTAAAATCAAATATCCATAGTTATTCAAAAATTGATAGAATTAGGGCATTAACAAATTCACCTATCGATTTTAGATGTAATTTCATCTAATCGAATATGTTTCGAGAGGATGATAGGCCAAAAATATATTTTTCGAGTATTGCGAAAAATGCAATATTTTCCTTACTATAATCCAGCTACATATTTGACGAAAAATGTTTTTCCTCTCAAAAAATACTGAAATTATGAGAATAAGGGTTCTTTGATACGACAAATCGACTGGTGTTGTCCATTTTTCGATAAGATGAATGTTTCAAATATAAGGAGAGCATTTAAGTTGAAAGAAAACATGCCTTCATATAAAAAATAATACAGACCAAAATAATGGAAGTAATCATTCAATTTTCTGAGAAAGTATCGTCAAAGGTCCAATCTATGATATAAAAAATCGGGAGTGCTCTAGAATGATGCGATTTAGAAGAAGAGTGCATCAAACTTGGAGTATCCAATGAAGAGGGTGAAATCAAATAGCCATAGTTATTCAAAAATTGATAGAATTAGGGCATCAACAAAGTCACCTATCGATTTTAGATGTAATTTCATCTAATCGAACATGTTTCGGGAGGATGATAGGCCAAAAATATATTTTTGGAGTATTGCGAAATATGCAATATATTCCTTTCTATAGTCCAGCTACATATTTGACGAAAATTGTTTTTCCTCTCAAAAAATACTGATATTATGAGAATACGGGTTCTTTGATACGACAAATCGACTGGTGTTGTCCATTTTTCGATAAGATAAATGTTTCTAATATTAGGAGAGCATTTAAGTTAAAAGAAAACATGCCTTCATATAAAAAATAGTACAGACCAAAATAATGGAAGTATTCATTCAATTTTCTGAGAAAGTATCGTCAAAGGTCCAATCTATGATATAAAAAATCAGGAGTGCTCTAAAATGATGCGATTCAGAAGGAGAGTGCGTCAAACTTGGAGTATCCAATGAAGAGGGTAAAATCAAATATCAATAGTTATTCAAAAATTAATAGAATTAGGTCATTAACAAAGTCACCTATCGATTTTAGATGGAATTCCATCTAATCGAACATGTTTCGAGAGGATGACAGGCCAAAAATATATTTTTGGAGTATAGCGAAAAATGCAATATATTCCTAGCTACATATTTGACGAAAAATGTTTTTCCTCTCAAAAATACTGATATTATGAGAATACGGGTTCTTTGATACGACAAATCGACTGGTGTTGTCCATTTTTCGATAAGATAAATGTTTCTAATATTAGGAGAGCATTTAAGTTAAAAGAAAACATGCCTTCATATAAAAAATAGTACAGACCAAAATAATGGAAGTATTCATTCAATTTTCTGAGAAAGTATTGTCAAAGGTCCAATCTATGATATAAAAAATCGGGAGTGCTCTAATATGATGCGATTTAGGAGTAGAGTGCGTCAAACTTGGAGTATCCAATGAAGACGGTAAAATCAAATATCCATAGTTATTCAAAAATGAATAGAATTAGGGCATTAACAAAGTCACCTATCGATTTTAGATGGAATTCCATCTAATCGAACATGTTTCGAGATGATGATAGGCCAAAAATATATTTTTGGAGTATTGCGAAAAATGCAATATTTTCCTTACTATAGTCCAGCTACATATTTGACGAAAAATGTTTTTCCTTTCAAAAAATACTGAAATTATGAGAATAAGGGTTCTTTGATACGACAAATCGACTAGTGTTGTCCATTTTTCGATAAGATAAATGTTTCAAATATTAGAAGAGCATTTAAGTTAAAAGAAAACATGCCTTCATATAAAAAATTGTACAGACCAAAATAATGGAAGTATTCATTCAATTTTCTGAGAAAGTATCGTCAAAGGTCCAATCTATGATATAAAAAATCGGGAGTGCTCTAAAATGATGCGATTCAGAAGTAGAGTGCGTCAAACTTGGAGTATCCAATGAAGAGGGTAAAATCAAATATCCATAGTTATTCAAAAATTGATAGAATTAGGGCATTAACAAAGTCACCTATCGAATTTAGATGAAATTTCATCTAATCGAACATGTTTCGAGAGGATGATAGGATAAAAATATATTTTTGGAGTATTGCGAAAAATGCAATATTTTCCTTACTATATAGTCCAGCTACATATTTGACGAAAAATGTTTTTCCTCTCAAAAAATACAAAAATTATGAGAATAAGGGTTCTTTGATACGACAAATCGACTGATGTTGTCCATTTTTCGATAAGATAAATGTTTCAAATATTAGGAGAGCATTTAAGTTAAAAGAAAACATGCCTTCATATAAAAAATAGTACAGACCTAAATAATGGAAGTATTCATTCAATTTTCTGAGAAAGTATCGTGAAAGGTCCAATCTATGATATAAAAAATCGGGAGTGCTCTAAAATGATGCGATTCAGAAGTAGAGTGCGTCAAACTTGGAGTATCCAATGAAGAGGGTAAAATCAAATATCCATAGTTATTCAAAAATTGATAGAATTAGGGCATTAACAAAGTCACCTATCGATTTTAGATGTAATTTCATCTAATCGAATATGTTTCGACAGGATGATAGGCCAAAAATATATTTTTCGAGTATTGCGAAAAATGCAATATTTTCCTTACTATAATCCAGCTACATATTTGACGAAAAATGTTTTTCCTCTCAAAAAATACTGAAATTATGAGAATAAGGGTTCTTTGATACGACAAATCGACTGGTGTTGTCCATTTTTCGATAAGATGAATGTTTCAAATATTAGGAGAGCATTTAAGTTGAAAGAAAACATGCCTTCATATAAAAAATAATACAGACCAAAATAATGGAAGTAATCATTCAATTTTCTGAGAAAGTATCGTCAAAGGTCCAATCTATGATATAAAAAATCGGGAGTGCTCTAGAATGATGCGATTTAGAAGAAGAGTGCATCAAACTTGGAGTATCCAATGAAGAGGGTGAAATCAAATAGCCATAGTTATTCAAAAATTGATAGAATTAGGGCATCAACAAAGTCACCTATCGATTTTAGATGTAATTTCATCTAATCGAACATGTTTCGGGAGGATGATAGGCCAAAAATATATTTTTGGAGTATTGCGAAATATGCAATATATTCCTTACTATAGTCCAGCTACATATTTGACGAAAAATGTTTTTCCTCTCAAAAAATACTGAAATTATGAGAATAAGGGTTCTTTGATACGACAAATCGACTGGTGTTGTCCATTTTTCGATAAGATAAATGTTTCAAATATTAGAAGAGCATTTAAGTTAAAAGAAAACATGCCTTCATATAAAAAATTGTACAGACCAAAATAATGGAAGTATTCATTCAATTTTCTGAGAAAATATCGTCAAAGGTCCAATCTATGATATAAAAAATCGGGAGTGCTCTAAAGATATGCAATTCAGAAGTAGAGTGCGTCAAACTTGGAGTATCCAATGAAGAGGGTAAAATCAAATATCCATAGTCATTCAAAAATTGATAGAATTAGGGCATTAACAGAGTCACCTATCGATTTTAGATGTAATTTCATCTAATCGAACATGTTTCGAGAGGATGATAGGCCAAAAATATATTTTTGGATTATTGCGAAAAATGCAATATTTTCCTTACTATAGTCCAGCTACATATTTGACGAAAAATGTTTTTTCTCTCAAAAAATACTGAAATTATGAGAATAAGGGTTCTTTGATACGACAAATCGACTGGTGTTGTCCATTTTTCGATAAGATAAATGTTTCTAATATTAGGAGAGCATTTAAGTTAAAAGAAAACATGCCTTCATATAAAAAATAGTACAGACCAAAATAATGGAAGTATTCATTCAATTTTCTGAGAAAGTATTGTCAAAGGTCCAATCTATGATATAAAAAATCGGGAGTGCTCTAATATGATGCGATTTAGGAGTAGAGTGCGTCAAACTTGGAGTATCCAATGAAGACGGTAAAATCAAATATCCATAGTTATTCAAAAATGAATAGAATTAGGGCATTAACAAAGTCACCTATCGATTTTAGATGGAATTCCATCTAATCGAACATGTTTCGAGATGATGATAGGCCAAAAATATATTTTTGGAGTATTGCGAAACATGCAATATTTTCCTTACTATAGTCCAGCTACATATTTGACGCAAAATGTTTTTCCTTTCAAAAAATACTGAAATTATGAGAATAAGGGTTCTTTGATACGACAAATCGACTAGTGTTGTCCATTTTTCGATAAGATAAATGTTTCAAATATTAGGAGAGCATTTAAGTTAGAAGAAAACATGCCTTCATATAAAAAATAATACAGACCAAAATAATGGAAGTAATCATCCAATTTTCTGAGAAAGTATCGTCAAAGGTCCAATCTATAATATAAAAAATCGGGAGTGCTCTAAAATGATGCGATTCAGAAGTAGAGTGCATCAAACTTGGAGTATCCAATGGAGAGGGTGAAATCAAATAGCCATAGTTATTCAAAAATTGATAGAATTAGGGCATCAACAAAGTCACCTATCGATTTTAGATGAAATTTCATCTAATCGAACATGTTTCGAGAGGATGATAGGCCAAGAATATATTGTTGCAGTATTGCGAAAAATGCAATATTTTCCTTACTATAGTCCAGCTACATATTTGACGAAAAATGTTTTTCCTCTCAAAAAATATTGATATTATGAGAATACGGGTTCTTTGATACGACAAATCGACTGGTGTTGTCCATTTTTCGATAAGATAAATGTTTCTAATATTAGGAGAGCATTTAAGTTAAAAGAAAACATGCCTTCATATAAAAAATAGTACAGACCAAAATAATGGAAGTATTCATTCAATTTTCTGAGAAAGTATTGTCAAAGGTCCAATCTATGATATAAAAAATCGGGAGTGCTCTAATATGATACGATTTAGGAGTAGAGTGCGTCAAACTTGGAGTATCCAATGAAGACGGTAAAATCAAATATCCATAGTTATTCAAAAATGAATAGAATTAGGGCATTAACAAAGTCACCTATCGATTTTAGATGGAATTCCATCTAATCGAACATGTTTCGAGATGATGATAGGCCAAAAATATATTGTTGCAGTATTGCGAAAAATGCAATATTTTCCTTACTATAGTCCAGCTACATATTTGACGAAAAATGTTTTTCCTCTCAAAAAATACTGATATTATGAGAATACGGGTTCTTTGATACGACAAATCGACTGGTGTTGTCCATTTTTCGATAAGATAAATGTTTCTAATATTAGGAGAGCATTTAAGTTAAAAGAAAACATGCCTTCATATAAAAAATAGTACAGACCAAAATAATGGAAGTATTCATTCAATTTTCTGAGAAAGTATCGTCAAAGGTCCAATAAAAAAAATCAGGAGTGCTCTAAAATGATGCGATTCAGAAGTAGAGTGCGTCAAACTTGGAGTATCCAATGAAGAGGGTAAAATCAAATATTCATAGTTATTCAAAAATTGATAGAATTAGGGCATTAACAAAGTCACCTATCGATTTTAGATGTAATTTCATCTAATCGAACATGTTTCGAGAGGATGATAGGCCAAAAATATATTTTTGGATTATTGCGAAAAATGCAATATTTTCCTTACTAGCTACAGATTTGACGAAAAATGTTTTTCCTCTCAAAAAATACTGAAATTATGAGAATAAGGGTTCTTTGATACGACAAATCGACTGGTGTTGTCCATTTTTTGATAAGATAAATGTTTCAAATATTAGAAGAGCATTTAAGTTAAAAGAAAACATGCCTTCATATAAAAAATTGTACAGACCAAAATAATGGAAGTATTCATTCAATTTTCTGAGAAAATATCGTCAAAGGTCCAATCTATGATATAAAAAATCGGGAGTGCTCTAAAGATATGCAATTCAGAAGTAGAGTGCGTCAAACTTGGAGTATCCAATGAAGAGGGTAAAATCAAATATCCATAGTCATTCAAAAATTGATAGAATTAGGGCATTAACAAAGTCACCTATCGATTTTAGATGTAATTTCATCTAATCGAACATGTTTCGAGAGGATGATAGGCCAAAAATATATTTTTGGATTATTGCGAAAAATGCAATATTTTCCTTACTATAGTCCAGCTACATATTTGACGAAAAATGTTTTTCCTCTCAAAAAATACTGAAATTATGAGAATAAGGGTTCTTTGATACGACAAATCGACTGGTGTTGTCCATTTTTTGATAAGATAAATGTTTCAAATATTAGAAGAGCATTTAAGTTAAAAGAAAACATGCCTTCATATAAAAAATTGTACAGACCAAAATAATGGAAGTATTCATTCAATTTTCTGAGAAAGTATCGTCAAAGGTCCAATCTATGATATAAAAAATCGGGAGTGCTCTAGAATGATGCGATTTAGAAGAAGAGTGCATCAAACTTAGAGTATCCAATGAAGAGGGTGAAATCAAATAGCCATAGTTATTCAAAAATTGATAGAATTAGGGCATCAACAAAGTCACCTATCGATTTTAGATGTAATTTCATCTAATCGAACATGTTTCGGGAGGATGATAGGCCAAAAATATATTTTTGGAGTATTGCGAAATATGCAATATATTCCTTACATATTTGAAGAAAAATGTTTTTCCTCTCAAAAAATACTGATATTATGAGAATACGGGTTCTTTGATACGACAAATCGACTGGTGTTGTCCATTTTTCGATAAGATAAATGTTTCTAATATTAGGAGAGCATTTAAGTTAAAAGAAAACATGCCTTCATATAAAAAATAGTACAGACCAAAATAATGGGAGTATTCATTCAATTTTCTGAGAAAGCATCGTCAAAGGTCCAATCTATGATATAAAAAATCAGGAGTGTTCTAAAATGATGTAATTCAGAAGTAGAGTGCGTCAAACTTGGAGTATCCAATGAAGAGGGTGAAATCAAATATCCATAGTTATTCAAAAATTGATAGAATTAGGGCATCTACAAAGTCACCTATCGATTTTAGATGAAATTTCATCTAATCGAACATGTTTCGAGAGGATGATAGGCCAAAAATATATTTTTGGAGTATTGCGAAAAATGCAACATTTCCCTTACTATAGTCCAGCTTCATATTTGACGAAAAACGTTTTTCCTCTCAAAAAATAATGAAATTATGAGAATGAGGGTACTTTGATACGACAAATCGACTGGTGTTGTCCATTTTTCGATAAGATAAATGTTTCAAATATTAGGAGAGCGTTTAAGTTAAAAGAAAAGATGCCTTCATATAAAAAATAGTACAGACAAAAATAATGGAAGTATTCATTCATTTTTCTGAGAAAGTATCGTCAAAGGTCCAATCCATGATATGAAAAATAAGGAGTGCTCTAAAATATGCAATTCAGAAGTAGAGTGCGTCAAACTTGGAGTATCCAATAAAGAGGGTAAAATCAAATATCCATAGTCATTCAAAAATTGATAGAATTAGGGCATTAACAAAGTCATCTATCGATTTCAGATGTAATTTCATCTAATCGAACATGTTTCGAGAGGATGATAGGCCAAAAATATATTTTTGGATTATTGCGAAAAATGCAATATTTTCCTTACTATAGTCCAGCTACATATTTGACGAAAAATGTTTTTCCTCTAAAAAAATACTGAAATTATGAGAATAAGGGTTCTTTGATACGACAAATCGACTGGTGTTGTCCATTTTTTGATAAGATAAATGTTTCAAATATTAGAAGAGTTAAAAGAAAACATGCCTTCATATAAAAAATTGTACAGACCAAAATAATGGAAGTATTCATTCAATTTTCTGAGAAAGTATCGTCAAAGGTCCAATCTATGATATAAAAAATCGGGAGTGCTCTAAAATGATGCGATTCAGAAGTAGAGTGCGTCAAACTTGGAGTATCCAATGAAGAGGGTAAAATCAAATATCCATAGTTATTCAAAAATTGATAGAATTAGGGCATTAACAAAGTCACCTATCGATTTTAGATGAAATTTCATCTAATCGAACATGTTTCGAGAGGATGATAGGATAAAAATATGTTTTTGGAGTATTGCGAAAAATGCAATATTTTCCTTACCCCAGCTTACTACCAGCTACATATTTGACGAAAAATGTTTTTCCTCTCAAAAAATACTGAAATTATGAGAATAAGGGTTCTTTGATACGACAAATCGACTGATGTTGTCCATTTTTCGATAAGATAAATGTTTCAAATATTAGGAGAGCATTTAAGTTAAAAGAAAACATGCCTTCATATAAAAAATAGTACAGACCTAAATAATGGAAGTATTCATTCAATTTTCTGAGAAAGTATCGTGAAAGGTCCAATCTATGATATAAAAAATCGGGAGTGCTCTAAAATGATGCGATTCAGAAGTAGAGTGCGTCAAACTTGGAGTATCCAATGAAGAGGGTAAAATCAAATATCCATAGTTACTTAAAAATTGATAGAATTAGGGCATTAACAAAGTCACCTATCGATTTTAGATGTAATTTCATCTAATCGAATATGTTTCGAGAGGATGATAGGCCAAAAATATATTTTTCGAGTATTGCGAAAAATGCAATATTATCCTTACTATAGTCCAGCTACATATTTGACGAAAAATGTTTTTCCTCTCAAAAAATACTAAAATTATGAGAATAAGGGTTCTTTGATACGACAAATCGACTGGTGTTGTCCATTTTTCGATAAGATAAATGTAACAAATATTAGGAGAGCATTTAAGTTAAAAGCAAACATGCCTTCATATAAAAAATAATACAGACCAAAATAATGGAAGTAATCATTCAATTTTCTGAGAAAGTATCGTCAAAGGTCCAATCTATGATATAAAAAATCGGGAGTGCTCTAGAATGATGCGATTTAGAAGAAGAGTGCATCAAACTTAGAGTATCCAATGAAGAGGGTGAAATCAAATAGCCATAGTTATTCAAAAATTGATAGAATTAGGGCATCAACAAAGTCACCTATCGATTTTAGATGTAATTTCATCTAATCGAACATGTTTCGGGAGGATGATAGGCCAAAAATATATTTTTGGAGTATTGCGAAATATGCAATATATTCCTTACTATAGTCCAGCTACATATTTGACGAAAAATGTTTTTCCTCTCAAAAAATACTGATATTATGAGAATACAGGTTCTTTGATACGACAAATCGACTGGTGTTGTCCATTTTTCGATAAGATAAATGTTTCTAATATTAGGAGAGCATTTAAGTTAAAAGAAAACATGCCTTCATATAAAAAATAGTACAGACCAAAATAATGGGAGTATTCATTCAATTTTCTGAGAAAGTATCGTCAAAGGTCCAATCTATGATATAAAAAATCAGGAGTGCTCGAAAATTATGCGATTCAGAAGTAGAGTGCGTCAAACTTGGAGTATCCAATGAAAAGGGGAAAATCAAATATCCATAGTTATTCAAAAATTGATAGAATTAGGGCATTAACAAAGTCATCTATCGGTTTTAGATGAAATTTCATCTAATCGAACATGTTTCGAGATGATGAGAGGCCAAAAATATATTTTTGGAGTATTGCGAAAAAATGCAATAAATTCCTTACTATAGTCCAGCTACATATTTGACGAAAAATGTTTTTCCTCTTAAAAAAGACTGAAATTATGAGAATAAGGGTTCTTTGATACGACAAATCGACTGGTGTTGTCCATTTTTCGATAAGATAAATGTTTCAAATATTAGGAGAGCATTTAAGTTAAAAGAAAACATGCCTTCATATAAAAAATAGTACAGACCAAAATAATGGAAGTAGTCATTCAATTTCCTGAGAAAGCATCGTCAAAGGTCCAATCTATGATATAAAAAATCAGGAGTGTTCTAAAATGATGTGATTCAGAAGTAGAGTGCGTCAAACTTGGAGTATCCAATGAAGAGGGTGAAATCAAATATCCATAGTTATTCAAAAATTGATAGAATTAGGGCATCAACAAAGTCACCTATCGATTTTAGATGAAATTTCATCTAATCGAACATGTTTCGAGAGGATGATAGGCCAAAAATATATTTTTGGAGTATTGCGAAAAATGCAATAAATTCCTTACTATAGTCCAGCTACATATTTGACGAAAAATGTTTTTCCTCTCAAAAAATACTGAAATTATGAGAATAAGGGTTCTTTGATACGACAAATCGACTGGTGTTGTCCATTTTTCGATAAGATAAATGTAACAAATATTAGGAGAGCATTTAAGTTAAAAGCAAACATGCCTTCATATAAAAAATAATACAGACCAAAATAATGGAAGTGATCATTCAATTTTCTGAGAAAGTATCGTCAAAGGTCCAATCTATGATATAAAAAATCGGGAGTGCTCTAGAATGATGCGATTTAGAAGAAGAGTGCATCAAACTTAGAGTATCCAATGAAGAGGGTGAAATCAAATAGCCATAGTTATTCAAAAATTGATAGAATTAGGGCATCAACAAAGTCACCTATCGATTTTAGATGTAATTTCATCTAATCGAACATGTTTCGGGAGGATGATAGGCCAAAAATATATTTTTGGAGTATTGCGAAATATGCAATATATTCCTTACTATATATAGTCCAGCTTCATATTCGACGAAAAACGTTTTTCCTCTCAAAAAATAATGAAATTATGAGAATGAGGGTACTTTGATACGACAAATCGACTGGTGTTGTCCATTTTCCGATAAGATAAATGTTTCAAATATTAGGAGAGCGTTTAAGTTAAAAGAAAAGATGCCTTCATATAAAAAATAGTACAGACCAAAATAATGGAAGTATTCATTCATTTTTCTGAGAAAGTATCGTCAAAGGTCCAATCCATGATATGAAAAATAAGGAGTGCTCTAAAATTATGCAATTCAGAAGTAGAGTGCGTCAAACTTGGAGTATCCAATGAAGAGGGTAAAATCAAATATCCATAGTTATTCAAAAATTAATAGAATTAGGGCATTAACAAAGTCACCTATCGATTTCAGATGAAATTTCATCTAATCGAACATGTTTCGAGATGATGATAGGCCAAAAATATATTTTTGGAGTATTGCGAAAAATGCAATAAATTCCTTACTATAGTCCAGCTACATATTTGACGAAAAATGTTTTTCCTCTCAAAAAATACTGAAATTATGAGAATAAGGGTTCTTTGATACGACAAATCGACTGGTGTTGTCCATTTTTCGATAAGATAAATGTTTCAGATATTAGGAGATCATTTAAGTTAAAAGAAAACATGCCTTCATATAAAAAATAGTACAGACCAAAATAATGGAAGTATTCATTCAATTTTCTGAGAAAGTATCGTCAAAGGTCCAATCTATGATATAAAAATCGGGAGTGCTCTAAAATGATGCGATTCAGAAGTAGAGTGCGTCAAACTTGGAGTATCCAATGAAGAGGGTAAAATCAAATATCCATAGTTATTCAAAAATTGATGGAATAAGGGCATTAACAAAGTCACCTATCGATTTTAGATGGAATTCCATTTAATCGAACATGTTTCGAGATGATGATAGGCCAAAAATATATTTTTGGAGTATTGCGAAAAATGCAATAAATTCCTTACTATGTCCAGCTACATATTTGACGAAAAATGTTTTTCCTCTCAAAAAAGACTGAAATTATGAGAATAAGGGTTCTTTGATAGGACAAATCGACTGGTGTTGTCCATTTTTCCATAAGATAAATGTTTCAAATATAAGGAGAGCATTTAAGTTATAAGAAAACATGCCTTCATATAAAAAATAGTACAGACCAAAATAATGGAAGTAGTCATTCAATTTTTTGAGAAAGTATCGTCAAAGGTCCAATCTATGATATAGAAAATCAAGAGTGCTCTAAAGATATGCAATTCAGAAGTAGAGTGCGTCAAACTTGGAGTATCCAATGAAGAGGGTAAAATCAAATATCCATAGTCATTCAAAAATTGATAGAATTAGGGCATTAACAAAGTCATCTATCGATTTCAGATGAAATTTCATCTAATCGAACATGTTTCGAGATGATGATAGGCCAAAAATATATTTTTGGAGTATTGCGAAAAATGCAATAAATTCCTTACTATGTCCAGCTACATATTTGACGAAAAATGTTTTTCCTCTCAAAAAAGACTGAAATTATGAGAATAAGGGTTCTTTGATAGGACAAATCGACTGGTGTTGTCCATTTTTCCATAAGATAAATGTTTCAAATATAAGGAGAGCATTTAAGTTAAAAGAAAACATGCCTTCATATAAAAAATAGTACAGACCAAAATAATGGAAGTAGTCATTCAATTTTTTGAGAAAGTATCGTCAAAGGTCCAATCTATGATATAGAAAATCAGGAGTGTTCTAAAATAATGCGATTCAGAAGTAGAGTGCGTCGAACTTGGAGTATCCAATGAAGAGGGTGAAATCAAATATCCATAGTTATTCAAAAATTGATAGAATTAGGGCATCAACAAAGTCACCTATCGATTTTAGATGAAATTTCATCTAATCGAACATGTTTCGAGAGGATGATAGGCCAAAAATATTATTTTTGGAGTACTGCGAAAAATGCAATATTTTCCTTACTATATATAGTCCAGCTACATATTTGACGAAAAATGTTTTTCCTCTCGAAAAACACTGAAATTATGAGAATGAGGGTTCTTTGATACGACAAATCGACTGGTGTTGTCCATTTTTCGATAAGATAAATGTTTCAAATATTAGGAGAGCATTTAAGTTAAAAGAAAACATGCCTTCATATAAAAAATTGTACAGACCAAAATAATGAAAGTATTCATTCAATTTTCTAAAAAATAATCGTCAAAGGTCCAATCTATGATATAAAAAATCGGGAGTGCTCTAAAATGATACGATTCAGAAGTAGAGTGCGTCAAACTTGGAGTATCCAATGAAGAGGGTAAAATCAAATATCCATAGTTATTCAAAAATTGATAGAATTAGGGCATTAACAAAGTCACCTATCGATTTTAGATGAAATTCCATCTAATCGAACATTGTTACGAGAGGATGATAGGCCAAAAATATATTTTTGGAGTATTGCGAAAAATGCAATATTTTCCTTACTATAGTCCAGCTACACATTTGACGAAAAATGTTTTTCCTCTCAAAAAGACTGAAATTATGAGAATAAGGGTTCTTTGATACGTCAAATCGACTGGTGTTGTCCATTTTTCGATAAGATAAATGTTTCAAATATTAGGAGAGCATTTAAGTTAAAAGAAAACATGACTTCATATAAAAAATAGTACAGACCAAAATAATGGAAGTAGTCATTCAATTTTCTGAGAAAGCATCGTCAAAGGTCCAATCTATGATATAAAAAATCAGGAGTGTTCTAAAATGATGCGATTCAGAAGTAGAGTGCGTCAAACTTGGAGTATCCAATGAAGAGGGTGAAATCAAATATCCATAGTTATTCAAAAATTGATAGAATTAGGGCATCAACAAAGTCACCTATCGATTTTAGATGAAATTCCATCTAATCGAACATGTTTCGGGAGGATGATAGGCCAAAAATATATTTTTGGAGTATTGCGAAATATGCAATATATTCCTTACTATAGTCCAGCTTCATATTCGACGAAAAACGTTTTTCCTCTCAAAAAATAATGAAATTATGAGAATGAGGGTACTTTGATACGACAAATCGACTGGTGTTGTCCATTTTCCGATAAGATAAATGTTTCAAATATTAGGAGAGCGTTTAAGTTAAAAGAAAAGATGCCTTCATATAAAAAATAGTACAGACCAAAATAATGGAAGTATTCATTCATTTTTCTGAGAAAGTATCGTCAAATGTCCAATCCATGATATGAAAAATAAGGAGTGCTCTAAAATTATGCAATTCAGAAGTAGAGTGCGTCAAACTTGGAGTATCCAATGAAGAGGGTAAAATCAAATATCCATAGTTATTCAAAAATTAATAGAATTAGGGCATTAACAAAGTCACCTATCGATTTCAGATGAAATTTCATCTAATCGAACATGTTTCGAGATGATGATAGGCCAAAAATATATTTTTGGAGTATTGCGAAAAATGCAATAAATTCCTTACTATAGTCCAGCTACATATTTGACGAAAAATGTTTTTCCTCTCAAAAAATACTGAAATTATGAGAATAAGGGTTCTTTGATACGACAAATCGACTGGTGTTGTCCATTTTTCGATAAGATAAATGTTTCAGATATTAGGAGATCATTTAAGTTAAAAGAAAACATGCCTTCATATAAAAAATAGTACAGACCAAAATAATGGAAGTATTCATTCATTTTTCTGAGAAAGTATCGTCAAAGGTCCAATCCATGATATGAAAAATAAGGAGTGCTCTAAAATTATGCAATTCAGAAGTAGAGTGCGTCAAACTTGGAGTATCCAATGAAGAGGGTAAAATCAAATATCCATAGTTATTCAAAAATTGATGGAATAAGGGCATTAACAAAGTCACCTATCGATTTTAGATGGAATTCCATTTAATCGAACATGTTTCGAGAGGATGATAGGCCAAAAATATATTTTTGGAGTATAGCGAAAAATGCAATATTTTCCTTACTATAGTCCAGCTACATATTTGACGAAAAATGTTTTTCCTCTCAAAAAATACTGAAATTATGAGAATAAGGGTTCTTTGATACGACAAATCGACTGGTGTCCATTTTTCGATAAGATTAATGTTTCAAATATTAGGAGAGCATTCAAGTTAAAAGAAAACATGCCTTTATATAAAAAATAGTACAGACCAAAATAATGGGAGTATTCATTCAATTTTCTGAGAAAGTATCGTCAAAGGTCCAATCTATGATATAAAAAATCAAGAGTGCTCTAAAGATATGCAATTCAGAAGTAGAGTGCGTCAAACTTGAAGTATCCAATGAAGAGGGTAGAATCAAATATCCATAGTCATTCAAAAATTGATAGAATTAGGGCATTAACAAAGTCACCTATCGATTTTAGATGTAATTTCATCTAATCGAACATGTTTCGAGAGGATGATAGGCCAAAAATATATTTTTGGATTATTGCGAAAAATGCAATATTTTCCTTACTATAGTCCAGCTACATATTTGACGAAAAATGTTATTCCTCTCAAAAAATACTGAAATTATGAGAATAAGGGTTCTTTGATACGACAAATCGACTGGTGTTGTCCATTTTTTGATAAGATAAATGTTTCAAATATTAGAAGAGCATTTAAGTTAAAAGAAAACATGCCTTCATATAAAAAATTGTACAGACCAAAATAATGGAAGTATTCATTCAATTTTCTGAGAAAGTATCGTCAAAGGTCCAATCTATGATATAAAAAATCGGGAGTGCTCTAGAATGATGCGATTTAGAAGAAGAGTGCATCAAACTTAGAGTATCCAATGAAGAGGGTGAAATCAAATAGCCATAGTTATTCAAAAATTGATAGAATTAGGGCATCAACAAAGTCACCTATCGATTTTAGATGTAATTTCATCTAATCGAACATGTTTCGGGAGGATGATAGGCCAAAAATATATTTTTGGAGTATTGCGAAATATGCAATATATTCCTTACATATTTGAAGAAAAATGTTTTTCCTCTAAAAAAATACTGATATTATGAGAATACGGGTTCTTTGATACGACAAATCGACTGGTGTTGTCCATTTTTCGATAAGATAAATGTTTCTAATATTAGGAGAGCATTTAAGTTAAAAGAAAACATGCCTTCATATAAAAAATAGTACAGACCAAAATAATGGGAGTATTCATTCAATTTTCTGAGAAAGTATCGTCAAAGGTCCAATCTATGATATAAAAAATCAGGAGTGCTCGAAAATTATGCGATTCAGAAGTAGAGTGCGTCAAACTTGGAGTATCCAATGAAAAGGGGAAAATCAAATATCCATAGTTATTCAAAAATTGATAGAATTAGGGCATTAACAAAGTCATCTATCGATTTTAGATGAAATTTCATCTAATCGAACATGTTTCGAGATGATGAGAGGCCAAAAATATATTTTTGGAGTATTGCGAAAAATGCAATAAATTCCTTACTATAGTCCAGCTACATATTTGACGAAAAATGTTTTTCCTCTTAAAAAAGACTGAAATTATGAGAATAAGGGTTCTTTGATACGACAAATCGACTGGTGTTGTCCATTTTTCGATAAGATAAATGTTTCAAATATTAGGAGAGCATTTAAGTTAAAAGAAAACATGCCTTCATATAAAAAATAGTACAGACCAAAATAATGGAAGTAGTCATTCAATTTCCTGAGAAAGCATCGTCAAAGGTCCAATCTATGATATAAAAAATCAGGAGTGTTCTAAAATGATGTAATTCAGAAGTAGAGTGCGTCAAACTTGGAGTATCCAATGAAGAGGGTGAAATCAAATATCCATAGTTATTCAAAAATTGATAGAATTAGGGCATTAACAAAGTCACCTATCGATTTTAGATGTAATTTCATCTAATCGAACATGTTTCGAGAGGATGATAGGCCAAAAATATATTTTTGGATTATTGCGAAAAATGCAATATTTTCCTTACTAGCTACAGATTTGACGAAAAATGTTTTTCCTCTCAAAAAATACTGAAATTATGAGAATAAGGGTTCTTTGATACGACAAATCGACTGGTGTTGTCCATTTTTTGATAAGATAAATGTTTCAAATATTAGAAGAGCATTTAAGTTAAAAGAAAACATGCCTTCATATAAAAAATTGTACAGACCAAAATAATGGAAGTATTCATTCAATTTTCTGAGAAAATATCGTCAAAGGTCCAATCTATGATATAAAAAATCGGGAGTGCTCTAAAGATATGCAATTCAGAAGTAGAGTGCGTCAAACTTGGAGTATCCAATGAAGAGGGTAAAATCAAATATCCATAGTCATTCAAAAATTGATAGAATTAGGGCATTAACAAAGTCACCTATCGATTTTAGATGTAATTTCATCTAATCGAACATGTTTCGAGAGGATGATAGGCCAAAAATATATTTTTGGATTATTGCGAAAAATGCAATATTTTCCTTACTATAGTCCAGCTACATATTTGACGAAAAATGTTTTTCCTCTCAAAAAATACTGAAATTATGAGAATAAGGGTTCTTTGATACGACAAATCGACTGGTGTTGTCCATTTTTTGATAAGATAAATGTTTCAAATATTAGAAGAGCATTTAAGTTAAAAGAAAACATGCCTTCATATAAAAAATTGTACAGACCAAAATAATGGAAGTATTCATTCAATTTTCTGAGAAAGTATCGTCAAAGGTCCAATCTATGATATAAAAAATCGGGAGTGCTCTAGAATGATGCGATTTAGAAGAAGAGTGCATCAAACTTAGAGTATCCAATGAAGAGGGTGAAATCAAATAGCCATAGTTATTCAAAAATTGATAGAATTAGGGCATCAACAAAGTCACCTATCGATTTTAGATGTAATTTCATCTAATCGAACATGTTTCGGGAGGATGATAGGCCAAAAATATATTTTTGGAGTATTGCGAAATATGCAATATATTCCTTACATATTTGACGAAAAATGTTTTTCCTCTTAAAAAAGACTGAAATTATGAGAATAAGGGTTCTTTGATACGACAAATCGACTGGTGTTGTCCATTTTTCGATAAGATAAATGTTTCAAATATTAGGAGAGCATTTAAGTTAAAAGAAAACATGCCTTCATATAAAAAATAGTACAGACCAAAATAATGGAAGTAGTCATTCAATTTCCTGAGAAAGCATCGTCAAAGGTCCAATCTATGATATAAAAAATCAGGAGTGTTCTAAAATGATGTGATTCAGAAGTAGAGTGCGTCAAACTTGGAGTATCCAATGAAGAGGGTGAAATCAAATATCCATAGTTATTCAAAAATTGATAGAATTAGGGCATCAACAAAGTCACCTATCGATTTTAGATGAAATTTCATCTAATCGAACATGTTTCGAGAGGATGATAGGCCAAAAATAAATTTTTGGAGTATTGCGAAAAATGCAATAAATTCCTTACTATAGTCCAGCTACATATTTGACGAAAAATGTTTTTCCTCTCAAAAAATACTGAAATTATGAGAATAAGGGTTCTTTGATACGACAAATCGACTGGTGTTGTCCATTTTTCGATAAGATAAATGTAACAAATATTAGGAGAGCATTTAAGTTAAAAGCAAACATGCCTTCATATAAAAAATAATACAGACCAAAATAATGGAAGTAATCATTCAATTTTCTGAGAAAGTATCGTCAAAGGTCCAATCTATGATATAAAAAATCGGGAGTGCTCTAGAATGATGCGATTTAGAAGAAGAGTGCATCAAACTTAGAGTATCCAATGAAGAGGGTGAAATCAAATAGCCATAGTTATTCAAAAATTGATAGAATTAGGGCATCAACAAAGTCACCTATCGATTTTAGATGTAATTTCATCTAATCGAACATGTTTCGGGAGGATGATAGGCCAAAAATATATTTTTGGAGTATTGCGAAATATGCAATATATTCCTTACTATAGTCCAGCTTCATATTCGACGAAAAACGTTTTTTCTCTCAAAAAATAATGAAATTATGAGAATGAGGGTACTTTGATACGACAAATCGACTGGTGTTGTCCATTTTCCGATAAGATAAATGTTTCAAATATTAGGAGAGCGTTTAAGTTAAAAGAAAAGATGCCTTCATATAAAAAATAGTACAGACCAAAATAATGGAAGTATTCATTCATTTTTCTGAGAAAGTATCGTCAAAGGTCCAATCCATGATATGAAAAATAAGGAGTGCTCTAAAATTATGCAATTCAGAAGTAGAGTGCGTCAAACTTGGAGTATCCAATGAAGAGGGTAAAATCAAATATCCATAGTTATTCAAAAATTAATAGAATTAGGGCATTAACAAAGTCACCTATCGATTTCAGATGAAATTTCATCTAATCGAACATGTTTCGAGATGATGATAGGCCAAAAATATATTTTTGGAGTATTGCGAAAAATGCAATAAATTCCTTACTATATATAGTCCAGCTACATATTTGACGAAAAATGTTTTTCCTCTCAAAAAATACTGAAATTATGAGAATAAGGGTTCTTTGATACGACAAATCGACTGGTGTTGTCCATTTTTCGATAAGATAAATGTTTCAGATATTAGGAGATCATTTAAGTTAAAAGAAAACATGCCTTCATATAAAAAATAGTACAGACCAAAATAATGGAAGTATTCATTCAATTTTCTGAGAAAGTATCGTCAAAGGTCCAATCTATGATATAAAAATCGGGAGTGCTCTAAAATGATGCGATTCAGAAGTAGAGTGCGTCAAACTTGGAGTATCCAATGAAGAGGGTAAAATCAAATATCCATAGTTATTCAAAAATTGATGGAATAAGGGCATTAACAAAGTCACCTATCGATTTTAGATGGAATTCCATTTAATCGAACATGTTTCGAGAGGATGATAGGCCAAAAATATATTTTTGGAGTATAGCGAAAAATGCAATATTTTCCTTACTATAGTCCAGCTACATATTTGACGAAAAATGTTTTTCCTCTCAAAAAATACTGAAATTATGAGGATAAGGGTTCTTTGATACGACAAATCGACTGGTGTCCATTTTTCGATAAGATTAATGTTTCAAATATTAGGAGAGCATTCAAGTTAAAAGAAAACATGCCTTTATATAAAAAATAGTACAGACCAAAATAATGGGAGTATTCATTCAATTTTCTGAGAAAGTATCGTCAATGGTCCAATCTATGATATAAAAAATCAAGAGTGCTCTAAAGATATGCAATTCAGAAGTAGAGTGCGTCAAACTTGGAGTATCCAATGAAGAGGGTAAAATCAAATATCCATAGTCATTCAAAAATTGATAGAATTAGGGCATTAACAAAGTCATCTATCGATTTCAGATGAAATTTCATCTAATCGAACATGTGTCGAGATGATGATAGGCCAAAAATATATTTTTGGAGTATTGCGAAAAATGCAATAAATTCCTTACTATGTCCAGCTACATATTTGACGAAAAATGTTTTTCCTCTCAAAAAAGACTGAAATTATGAGAATAAGGGTTCTTTGATACGACAAATCGACTGGTGTTGTCCATTTTTCCATAAGATAAATGTTTCAAATATTAGGAGAGCATTTAAGTTAAAAGAAAACATGCCTTCATATAAAAAATAGTACAGACCAAAATAATGGAAGTAGTCATTCAATTTTTTGAGAAAGTATCGTCAAAGGTCCAATCTATGATATAGAAAATCAGGAGTGTTCTAAAATAATGCGATTCAGAAGTAGAGTGCGTCGAACTTGGAGTATCCAATGAAGAGGGTGAAATCAAATATCCATAGTTATTCAAAAATTAATAGAATTAGGGCATTAACAAAGTCACCTATCGATTTCAGATGAAATTTCATCTAATCGAACATGTTTCGAGATGATGATAGGCCAAAAATATATTTTTGGAGTATTGCGAAAAATGCAATAAATTCCTTACTATAGTCCAGCTACATATTTGACGAAAAATGTTTTTCCTCTCAAAAAATACTGAAATTATGAGAATAAGGGTTCTTTGATACGACAAATCGACTGGTGTTGTCCATTTTCCGATAAGATAAATGTTTCAAATATTAGGAGAGCGTTTAAGTTAAAAGAAAAGATGCCTTCATATAAAAAATAGTACAGACCAAAATAATGGAAGTATTCATTCATTTTTCTGAGAAAGTATCGTCAAATGTCCAATCCATGATATGAAAAATAAGGAGTGCTCTAAAATTATGCAATTCAGAAGTAGAGTGCGTCAAACTTGGAGTATCCAATGAAGAGGGTAAAATCAAATATCCATAGTTATTCAAAAATTAATAGAATTAGGGCATTAACAAAGTCACCTATCGATTTCAGATGAAATTTCATCTAATCGAACATGTTTCGAGATGATGATAGGCCAAAAATATATTTTTGGAGTATTGCGAAAAATGCAATAAATTCCTTACTATAGTCCAGCTACATATTTGACGAAAAATGTTTTTCCTCTCAAAAAATACTGAAATTATGAGAATAAGGGTTCTTTGATACGACAAATCGACTGGTGTTGTCCATTTTTCGATAAGATAAATGTTTCAGATATTAGGAGATCATTTAAGTTAAAAGAAAACATGCCTTCATATAAAAAATAGTACAGACCAAAATAATGGAAGTATTCATTCATTTTTCTGAGAAAGTATCGTCAAAGGTCCAATCCATGATATGAAAAATAAGGAGTGCTCTAAAATTATGCAATTCAGAAGTAGAGTGCGTCAAACTTGGAGTATCCAATGAAGAGGGTAAAATCAAATATCCATAGTTATTCAAAAATTGATGGAATAAGGGCATTAACAAAGTCACCTATCGATTTTAGATGGAATTCCATTTAATCGAACATGTTTCGAGAGGATGATAGGCCAAAAATATATTTTTGGAGTATAGCGAAAAATGCAATATTTTCCTTACTATAGTCCAGCTACATATTTGACGAAAAATGTTTTTCCTCTCAAAAAATACTGAAATTATGAGAATAAGGGTTCTTTGATACGACAAATCGACTGGTGTCCATTTTTCGATAAGATTAATGTTTCAAATATTAGGAGAGCATTCAAGTTAAAAGAAAACATGCCTTTATATAAAAAATAGTACAGACCAAAATAATGGGAGTATTCATTCAATTTTCTGAGAAAGTATCGTCAAAGGTCCAATCTATGATATAAAAAATCAAGAGTGCTCTAAAGATATGCAATTCAGAAGTAGAGTGCGTCAAACTTGAAGTATCCAATGAAGAGGGTAGAATCAAATATCCATAGTCATTCAAAAATTGATAGAATTAGGGCATTAACAAAGTCACCTATCGATTTTAGATGTAATTTCATCTAATCGAACATGTTTCGAGAGGATGATAGGCCAAAAATATATTTTTGGATTATTGCGAAAAATGCAATATTTTCCTTACTATAGTCCAGCTACATATTTGACGAAAAATGTTATTCCTCTCAAAAAATACTGAAATTATGAGAATAAGGGTTCTTTGATACGACAAATCGACTGGTGTTGTCCATTTTTTGATAAGATAAATGTTTCAAATATTAGAAGAGCATTTAAGTTAAAAGAAAACATGCCTTCATATAAAAAATTGTACAGACCAAAATAATGGAAGTATTCATTCAATTTTCTGAGAAAGTATCGTCAAAGGTCCAATCTATGATATAAAAAATCGGGAGTGCTCTAGAATGATGCGATTTAGAAGAAGAGTGCATCAAACTTAGAGTATCCAATGAAGAGGGTGAAATCAAATAGCCATAGTTATTCAAAAATTGATAGAATTAGGGCATCAACAAAGTCACCTATCGATTTTAGATGTAATTTCATCTAATCGAACATGTTTCGGGAGGATGATAGGCCAAAAATATATTTTTGGAGTATTGCGAAATATGCAATATATTCCTTACATATTTGAAGAAAAATGTTTTTCCTCTAAAAAAATACTGATATTATGAGAATACGGGTTCTTTGATACGACAAATCGACTGGTGTTGTCCATTTTTCGATAAGATAAATGTTTCTAATATTAGGAGAGCATTTAAGTTAAAAGAAAACATGCCTTCATATAAAAAATAGTACAGACCAAAATAATGGGAGTATTCATTCAATTTTCTGAGAAAGTATCGTCAAAGGTCCAATCTATGATATAAAAAATCAGGAGTGCTCGAAAATTATGCGATTCAGAAGTAGAGTGCGTCAAACTTGGAGTATCCAATGAAAAGGGGAAAATCAAATATCCATAGTTATTCAAAAATTGATAGAATTAGGGCATTAACAAAGTCATCTATCGATTTTAGATGAAATTTCATCTAATCGAACATGTTTCGAGATGATGAGAGGCCAAAAATATATTTTTGGAGTATTGCGAAAAATGCAATAAATTCCTTACTATAGTCCAGCTACATATTTGACGAAAAATGTTTTTCCTCTTAAAAAAGACTGAAATTATGAGAATAAGGGTTCTTTGATACGACAAATCGACTGGTGTTGTCCATTTTTCGATAAGATAAATGTTTCAAATATTAGGAGAGCATTTAAGTTAAAAGAAAACATGCCTTCATATAAAAAATAGTACAGACCAAAATAATGGAAGTAGTCATTCAATTTCCTGAGAAAGCATCGTCAAAGGTCCAATCTATGATATAAAAAATCAGGAGTGTTCTAAAATGATGTAATTCAGAAGTAGAGTGCGTCAAACTTGGAGTATCCAATGAAGAGGGTGAAATCAAATATCCATAGTTATTCAAAAATTGATAGAATTAGGGCATTAACAAAGTCACCTATCGATTTTAGATGTAATTTCATCTAATCGAACATGTTTCGAGAGGATGATAGGCCAAAAATATATTTTTGGATTATTGCGAAAAATGCAATATTTTCCTTACTAGCTACAGATTTGACGAAAAATGTTTTTCCTCTCAAAAAATACTGAAATTATGAGAATAAGGGTTCTTTGATACGACAAATCGACTGGTGTTGTCCATTTTTTGATAAGATAAATGTTTCAAATATTAGAAGAGCATTTAAGTTAAAAGAAAACATGCCTTCATATAAAAAATTGTACAGACCAAAATAATGGAAGTATTCATTCAATTTTCTGAGAAAATATCGTCAAAGGTCCAATCTATGATATAAAAAATCGGGAGTGCTCTAAAGATATGCAATTCAGAAGTAGAGTGCGTCAAACTTGGAGTATCCAATGAAGAGGGTAAAATCAAATATCCATAGTCATTCAAAAATTGATAGAATTAGGGCATTAACAAAGTCACCTATCGATTTTAGATGTAATTTCATCTAATCGAACATGTTTCGAGAGGATGATAGGCCAAAAATATATTTTTGGATTATTGCGAAAAATGCAATATTTTCCTTACTATAGTCCAGCTACATATTTGACGAAAAATGTTTTTCCTCTCAAAAAATACTGAAATTATGAGAATAAGGGTTCTTTGATACGACAAATCGACTGGTGTTGTCCATTTTTTGATAAGATAAATGTTTCAAATATTAGAAGAGCATTTAAGTTAAAAGAAAACATGCCTTCATATAAAAAATTGTACAGACCAAAATAATGGAAGTATTCATTCAATTTTCTGAGAAAGTATCGTCAAAGGTCCAATCTATGATATAAAAAATCGGGAGTGCTCTAGAATGATGCGATTTAGAAGAAGAGTGCATCAAACTTAGAGTATCCAATGAAGAGGGTGAAATCAAATAGCCATAGTTATTCAAAAATTGATAGAATTAGGGCATCAACAAAGTCACCTATCGATTTTAGATGTAATTTCATCTAATCGAACATGTTTCGGGAGGATGATAGGCCAAAAATATATTTTTGGAGTATTGCGAAATATGCAATATATTCCTTACATATTTGACGAAAAATGTTTTTCCTCTTAAAAAAGACTGAAATTATGAGAATAAGGGTTCTTTGATACGACAAATCGACTGGTGTTGTCCATTTTTCGATAAGATAAATGTTTCAAATATTAGGAGAGCATTTAAGTTAAAAGAAAACATGCCTTCATATAAAAAATAGTACAGACCAAAATAATGGAAGTAGTCATTCAATTTCCTGAGAAAGCATCGTCAAAGGTCCAATCTATGATATAAAAAATCAGGAGTGTTCTAAAATGATGTGATTCAGAAGTAGAGTGCGTCAAACTTGGAGTATCCAATGAAGAGGGTGAAATCAAATATCCATAGTTATTCAAAAATTGATAGAATTAGGGCATCAACAAAGTCACCTATCGATTTTAGATGAAATTTCATCTAATCGAACATGTTTCGAGAGGATGATAGGCCAAAAATAAATTTTTGGAGTATTGCGAAAAATGCAATAAATTCCTTACTATAGTCCAGCTACATATTTGACGAAAAATGTTTTTCCTCTCAAAAAATACTGAAATTATGAGAATAAGGGTTCTTTGATACGACAAATCGACTGGTGTTGTCCATTTTTCGATAAGATAAATGTAACAAATATTAGGAGAGCATTTAAGTTAAAAGCAAACATGCCTTCATATAAAAAATAATACAGACCAAAATAATGGAAGTAATCATTCAATTTTCTGAGAAAGTATCGTCAAAGGTCCAATCTATGATATAAAAAATCGGGAGTGCTCTAGAATGATGCGATTTAGAAGAAGAGTGCATCAAACTTAGAGTATCCAATGAAGAGGGTGAAATCAAATAGCCATAGTTATTCAAAAATTGATAGAATTAGGGCATCAACAAAGTCACCTATCGATTTTAGATGTAATTTCATCTAATCGAACATGTTTCGGGAGGATGATAGGCCAAAAATATATTTTTGGAGTATTGCGAAATATGCAATATATTCCTTACTATAGTCCAGCTTCATATTCGACGAAAAACGTTTTTTCTCTCAAAAAATAATGAAATTATGAGAATGAGGGTACTTTGATACGACAAATCGACTGGTGTTGTCCATTTTCCGATAAGATAAATGTTTCAAATATTAGGAGAGCGTTTAAGTTAAAAGAAAAGATGCCTTCATATAAAAAATAGTACAGACCAAAATAATGGAAGTATTCATTCATTTTTCTGAGAAAGTATCGTCAAAGGTCCAATCCATGATATGAAAAATAAGGAGTGCTCTAAAATTATGCAATTCAGAAGTAGAGTGCGTCAAACTTGGAGTATCCAATGAAGAGGGTAAAATCAAATATCCATAGTTATTCAAAAATTAATAGAATTAGGGCATTAACAAAGTCACCTATCGATTTCAGATGAAATTTCATCTAATCGAACATGTTTCGAGATGATGATAGGCCAAAAATATATTTTTGGAGTATTGCGAAAAATGCAATAAATTCCTTACTATATATAGTCCAGCTACATATTTGACGAAAAATGTTTTTCCTCTCAAAAAATACTGAAATTATGAGAATAAGGGTTCTTTGATACGACAAATCGACTGGTGTTGTCCATTTTTCGATAAGATAAATGTTTCAGATATTAGGAGATCATTTAAGTTAAAAGAAAACATGCCTTCATATAAAAAATAGTACAGACCAAAATAATGGAAGTATTCATTCAATTTTCTGAGAAAGTATCGTCAAAGGTCCAATCTATGATATAAAAATCGGGAGTGCTCTAAAATGATGCGATTCAGAAGTAGAGTGCGTCAAACTTGGAGTATCCAATGAAGAGGGTAAAATCAAATATCCATAGTTATTCAAAAATTGATGGAATAAGGGCATTAACAAAGTCACCTATCGATTTTAGATGGAATTCCATTTAATCGAACATGTTTCGAGAGGATGATAGGCCAAAAATATATTTTTGGAGTATAGCGAAAAATGCAATATTTTCCTTACTATAGTCCAGCTACATATTTGACGAAAAATGTTTTTCCTCTCAAAAAATACTGAAATTATGAGGATAAGGGTTCTTTGATACGACAAATCGACTGGTGTCCATTTTTCGATAAGATTAATGTTTCAAATATTAGGAGAGCATTCAAGTTAAAAGAAAACATGCCTTTATATAAAAAATAGTACAGACCAAAATAATGGGAGTATTCATTCAATTTTCTGAGAAAGTATCGTCAATGGTCCAATCTATGATATAAAAAATCAAGAGTGCTCTAAAGATATGCAATTCAGAAGTAGAGTGCGTCAAACTTGGAGTATCCAATGAAGAGGGTAAAATCAAATATCCATAGTCATTCAAAAATTGATAGAATTAGGGCATTAACAAAGTCATCTATCGATTTCAGATGAAATTTCATCTAATCGAACATGTGTCGAGATGATGATAGGCCAAAAATATATTTTTGGAGTATTGCGAAAAATGCAATAAATTCCTTACTATGTCCAGCTACATATTTGACGAAAAATGTTTTTCCTCTCAAAAAAGACTGAAATTATGAGAATAAGGGTTCTTTGATACGACAAATCGACTGGTGTTGTCCATTTTTCCATAAGATAAATGTTTCAAATATTAGGAGAGCATTTAAGTTAAAAGAAAACATGCCTTCATATAAAAAATAGTACAGACCAAAATAATGGAAGTAGTCATTCAATTTTTTGAGAAAGTATCGTCAAAGGTCCAATCTATGATATAGAAAATCAGGAGTGTTCTAAAATAATGCGATTCAGAAGTAGAGTGCGTCGAACTTGGAGTATCCAATGAAGAGGGTGAAATCAAATATCCATAGTTATTCAAAAATTGATAGAATTAGGGCATCAACAAAGTCACCTATCGATTTTAGATGAAATTTCATCTAATCGAACATGTTTCGAGAGGATGATAGGCCAGAAATATTATTTTTGGAGTACTGCGAAAAATGCAATATTTTCCTTACTATATATAGTCCAGCTACATATTTGACGAAAAATGTTTTTCCTCTCGAAAAACACTGAAATTATGAGAATGAGGGTTCTTTGATACGACAAATCGACTGGTGTTGTCCATTTTTCGATAAGATAAATGTTTCAAATATTAGGAGAGCATTTAAGTTAAAAGAAAACATGCCTTCATATAAAAAATTGTACAGACCAAAATAATGGAAGTATTCATTCAATTTTCTGAAAAATAATCGTCAAAGGTCCAATCTATGATATAAAAAATCGGGAGTGCTCTAAAATGATACGATTCAGAAGTAGAGTGCGTCAAACTTGGAGTATCCAATGAAGAGGGTAAAATCAAATATCCATAGTTATTCAAAAATTGATAGAATTAGGGCATTAACAAAGTCACCTATCGATTTTAGATGAAATTCCATCTAATCGAACATTGTTACGAGAGGATGATAGGCCAAAAATATATTTTTGGAGTATTGCGAAAAATGCAATATTTTCCTTACTATAGTCCAGCTACACATTTGACGAAAAATGTTTTTCCTCTCAAAAAGACTGAAATTATGAGAATAAGGGTTCTTTGATACGTCAAATCGACTGGTGTTGTCCATTTTTCGATAAGATAAATGTTCCTCTCAAAAAATACTGAAATTATGAGAATAAGGGTTCTTTGATACGACAAATCGACTGGTGTTGTCCATTTTTCGATAAGATAAATGTTTCAAATATTAGGAGAGCATTTAAGTTAGAAGAAAACATGCCTTCATATAAAAAATAATACAGACCAAAATAATGGAAGTAATCATCCAATTTTCTGAGAAAGTATCGTCAAAGGTCCAATCTATAATATAAAAAATCGGGAGTGCTCTAAAATGATGCGATTCAGAAGTAGAGTGCATCAAACTTGGAGTATCCAATGGAGAGGGTGAAATCAAATAGCCATAGTTATTCAAAAATTGATAGAATTAGGGCATCAACAAAGTCACCTATCGATTTTAGATGAAATTTCATCTAATCGAACATGTTTCGAGAGGATGATAGGCCAAAAATATATTGTTGCAGTATTGCGAAAAATGCAATATTTTCCTTACTATAGTCCAGCTACATATTTGACGAAAAATGTTTTTCCTCTCAAAAAATACTGAAATTATGAGAATAAGGGTTCTTTGATACGACAAATCGACTGGTGTTGTCCATTTTTCGATAAGATAAATGTTCCAAATATTAGAAGAGCTTTTAAGTTAAAAGAAAACATGCCTTCATATAAAAAATAGTACAGACCAAAATAATGGAAGTATTCATTCAATTTTCTGAGAAAGTATCGTCAGAGGTCCAATCTATGATAAAAAAAATCGGGAGTGCTCTAAAATGATGCGATTCAGAAGTAGAGTGCGTCAAACTTGGAGTATCCAATGAAGAGGGTAAAATCAAATATCCATAGTTATTCAAAGATTGATAGAATTAGGGCATTAACAAAGTCACCTATCGATTTTAGATGTAATTTCATCTAATCGAACATGTTTCGAGAGGATGATAGGCCAAAAATATATTTTTGGATTATTGCGAAAAATGCAATATTTTCCTTACTATATATAGTCCAGCTACATATTTGACGAAAAATGTTTTTCCTCTCAAAAAATACTGAAATTATGAGAATAAGGGTTCTTTGATACGACAAATCGACTGGTGTTGTCCATTTTTCGATAAGATAAATGTTTCAAATATTAGGAGAGCATTTAAGTTAAAAGAAAACATGATTTCATATAAAAAATAGTACAGACCAAAATAATGGAAGTAGTCATTCAATTTTCTGAGAAAGTATCGTCAGAGGTCCAATCTATGATAAAAAAAATCGGGAGTGCTCTAAAATGATGCGATTCAGAAGTAGAGTGCATCAAACTTGGAGTATCCAATGGAGAGGGTGAAATCAAATAGCCATAGTTATTCAAAAATTGATAGAATTAGGGCATCAACAAAGTCACCTATCGATTTTAGATGAAATTTCATCTAATCGAACATGTTTCGAGAGGATGATAGGCCAAAAATATATTGTTGCAGTATTGCGAAAAATGCAATATTTTCCTTACTATAGTCCAGCTACATATTTGACGAAAAATGTTTTTCCTCTCAAAAAATACTGAAATTATGAGAATAAGGGTTCTTTGATACGACAAATCGACTGGTGTTGTCCATTTTTCGATAAGATAAATGTTTCAAATATTAGGAGAGCATTTAAGTTAAAAGAAAACATGATTTCATATAAAAAATAGTACAGACCAAAATAATGGAAGTAGTCATTCAATTTTCTGAGAAAGCATCGTCAAAGGTCCAATCTATGATATAAAAAATCAGGAGTGTTCTAAAATGATGCGATTCAGAAGTAGAGTGCGTCAAACTTGGAGTATCCAATGAAGAGGGTGAAATCAAATATTCATAGTTATTCAAAAATTGATAGAATTAGGGCATCAACAAAGTCACCTATCGATTTTAGATGAAATTCTATCTAATCCAACATGTTTCGAGAGGATGATAGGCCAAAAGTATATTTTTGGAGTATTGCGAAAAATGCAATAAATTCCTTACAGTCCTGCTACATATTTGACGAAAAATGTTTTTCCTCTCAAAAAATACTGAAATTATGAGAATAAGGGTTCTTTGATACGACAAATCGACTGGTGTTATCCATTTTTCGATAAGATAAATGTTTCAAATATTAGGAGAGCATCCAAGTTAAAAGAAAACATGCCTTCATATAAAAAATAGTACAGACCAAAATAATGGAAGTATTCATTCAATTTTCTGAAAAAGTATCGTCAAAGGTCCAATCCGTGATATAAAAAATAAGGAGTGCTCTAAAATTATGCAATTCAGAAGTAGAGTGCGTCAAACTTGGAGTATCCAATGGAGAGGGTAAAATCAAATATCCATAGTTATTCAAAAATTGATAGAATTAGGGCATTAACAAAGTCACCTATCGATTTTAGATGAAATTCCATCTAATCGAACATTGTTACGAGAGGATGATAGGCCAAAAATATATTTTTGAAGTATTGCGAAAAATGCAATATTTTCCTTACTATAGTCCAGCTACACATTTGACGAAAAATGTTTTTCCTCTCAAAAAAGACTGAAATTATGAGAATAAGGGTTCTTTTATACGACAAATCGACTGGTGTTGTCCATTTTTCGATAAGATAAATGTTTCAAATGTTAGGAGAGCATTTAAGTTAAAAGAAAACATGCCTTCATATAAAAAATAGTACAGACCAAAATAATGGAAGTATTCATTCAATTTTCTGAGAAAGTACCGTCAAAGGTCCAATACTTGATATAAAAAATGAGGAGTGTTCTAAAATGATGCGATTCAGAAGTAGAGTGCGTCAAACTTGGAGTATCCAATGAAGAGGGTGAAATCAAATATCCATAGTTATTCAAAAATTGATAGAATTAGGGCATCAACGAAGTCACCTATCGATTTTAGATGAAATTTCATCTAATCGAACATGTTTCGAGAGGATGATAGGCCAAAAATATATTTTTGGAGTATTGCGAAAAATGCAGTATTTTCCTTACTATAGTCCAGCTACATATTTGACGAAAAATGTTTTTCCTCTCAAAAAATACTGAAATTATGAGAATAAGGGTTCTTTGATACGACAAATCGACTGGTGTTGTCCATTTTTCGATAAGATGAATGTTTCAAACATTAGGAGAGCATTTAAGTTAAAAGAAAACATGCCTTCATATAAAAAATAGTACAGACCAAAATAATGGGAGTATTCATTCAATTTTCTGAGAAAGTATCGTCAAAGGTCCAATCTATGATATAAAAAATCAGGAGTGCTCTAAAATTATGCAATTCAGAAGTAGAGTGCGTCAAACTTGTAGTATCCAATGAAGACGGTAAAATCAAATATCCATAGTTATTCAAAAATTAATAGAATTAGGGCATTAACAAAGTCACCTATCGATTTCAGATGGAATTCCATCTAATCGAACATGTTTCGAGATGATGATAGGCCAAAAATATATTTTTGGAGTATTGCGAAAAATGCAATATTTTCCTTACTATAGTCCAGCTACATATTTGACGAAAAATGTTTTTCCTCTCAAAAAATACTGAAATTATGAGAATAAGGGTTCTTTGATACGACAAATCGACTGGTGTTGTCCATTTTTCGATAAGATAAATGTTTCAAATATTAGGAGAGCATTTAAGTTAGAAGAAAACATGCCTTCATATAAAAAATAATACAGACCAAAATAATGGAAGTAATCATCCAATTTTCTGAGAAAGTATCGTCAAAGGTCCAATCTATAATATAAAAAATCGGGAGTGCTCTAAAATGATGCGATTCAGAAGTAGAGTGCATCAAACTTGGAGTATCCAATGGAGAGGGTGAAATCAAATAGCCATAGTTATTCAAAAATTGATAGAATTAGGGCATCAACAAAGTCACCTATGGATTTTAGATGAAATCTCATCTAATCGAACATGTTTCGAGAGGATGATAGGCCAAAAATATATTGTTGCAGTATTGCGAAAAATGCAATATTTTCCTTACTATAGTCCAGCTACATATTTGACGAAAAATGTTTTTCCTCTCAAAAAATACTGAAATTATGAGAATAAGGGTTCTTTGATACGACAAATCGACTGGTGTTGTCCATTTTTCGATAAGATAAATGTTCCAAATATTAGAAGAGCATTTAAGTTAAAAGAAAACATGCCTTCATATAAAAAATAGTACAGACCAAAATAATGGAAGTAGTCATTCAATTTCCTGAGAAAGCATCGTCAAAGGTCCAATCTATGATATAAAAAATCAGGAGTGTTCTAAAATGATGTGATTCAGAAGTAGAGTGCGTCAAACTTGGAGTATCCAATGAAGAGGGTGAAATCAAATATCCATAGTTATTCAAAAATTGATAGAATTAGGGCATCAACAAAGTCACCTATCGATTTTAGATGAAATTTCATCTAATCGAACATGTTTCGAGAGGATGATAGGCCAAAAATAAATTTTTGGAGTATTGCGAAAAATGCAATAAATTCCTTACTATAGTCCAGCTACATATTTGACGAAAAATGTTTTTCCTCTCAAAAAATACTGAAATTATGAGAATAAGGGTTCTTTGATACGACAAATCGACTGGTGTTGTCCATTTTTCGATAAGATAAATGTAACAAATATTAGGAGAGCATTTAAGTTAAAAGCAAACATGCCTTCATATAAAAAATAATACAGACCAAAATAATGGAAGTAATCATTCAATTTTCTGAGAAAGTATCGTCAAAGGTCCAATCTATGATATAAAAAATCGGGAGTGCTCTAGAATGATGCGATTTAGAAGAAGAGTGCATCAAACTTAGAGTATCCAATGAAGAGGGTGAAATCAAATAGCCATAGTTATTCAAAAATTGATAGAATTAGGGCATCAACAAAGTCACCTATCGATTTTAGATGTAATTTCATCTAATCGAACATGTTTCGGGAGGATGATAGGCCAAAAATATATTTTTGGAGTATTGCGAAATATGCAATATATTCCTTACATATTTGACGAAAAATGTTTTTCCTCTTAAAAAAGACTGAAATTATGAGAATAAGGGTTCTTTGATACGACAAATCGACTGGTGTTGTCCATTTTTCGATAAGATAAATGTTTCAAATATTAGGAGAGCATTTAAGTTAAAAGAAAACATGCCTTCATATAAAAAATAGTACAGACCAAAATAATGGAAGTAGTCATTCAATTTCCTGAGAAAGCATCGTCAAAGGTCCAATCTATGATATAAAAAATCAGGAGTGTTCTAAAATGATGTGATTCAGAAGTAGAGTGCGTCAAACTTGGAGTATCCAATGAAGAGGGTGAAATCAAATATCCATAGTTATTCAAAAATTGATAGAATTAGGGCATCAACAAAGTCACCTATCGATTTTAGATGAAATTTCATCTAATCGAACATGTTTCGAGAGGATGATAGGCCAAAAATAAATTTTTGGAGTATTGCGAAAAATGCAATAAATTCCTTACTATAGTCCAGCTACATATTTGACGAAAAATGTTTTTCCTCTCAAAAAATACTGAAATTATGAGAATAAGGGTTCTTTGATACGACAAATCGACTGGTGTTGTCCATTTTTCGATAAGATAAATGTAACAAATATTAGGAGAGCATTTAAGTTAAAAGCAAACATGCCTTCATATAAAAAATAATACAGACCAAAATAATGGAAGTAATCATTCAATTTTCTGAGAAAGTATCGTCAAAGGTCCAATCTATGATATAAAAAATCGGGAGTGCTCTAGAATGATGCGATTTAGAAGAAGAGTGCATCAAACTTAGAGTATCCAATGAAGAGGGTGAAATCAAATAGCCATAGTTATTCAAAAATTGATAGAATTAGGGCATCAACAAAGTCACCTATCGATTTTAGATGTAATTTCATCTAATCGAACATGTTTCGGGAGGATGATAGGCCAAAAATATATTTTTGGAGTATTGCGAAATATGCAATATATTCCTTACTATAGTCCAGCTTCATATTCGACGAAAAACGTTTTTTCTCTCAAAAAATAATGAAATTATGAGAATGAGGGTACTTTGATACGACAAATCGACTGGTGTTGTCCATTTTCCGATAAGATAAATGTTTCAAATATTAGGAGAGCGTTTAAGTTAAAAGAAAAGATGCCTTCATATAAAAAATAGTACAGACCAAAATAATGGAAGTATTCATTCATTTTTCTGAGAAAGTATCGTCAAAGGTCCAATCCATGATATGAAAAATAAGGAGTGCTCTAAAATTATGCAATTCAGAAGTAGAGTGCGTCAAACTTGGAGTATCCAATGAAGAGGGTAAAATCAAATATCCATAGTTATTCAAAAATTAATAGAATTAGGGCATTAACAAAGTCACCTATCGATTTCAGATGAAATTTCATCTAATCGAACATGTTTCGAGATGATGATAGGCCAAAAATATATTTTTGGAGTATTGCGAAAAATGCAATAAATTCCTTACTATATATAGTCCAGCTACATATTTGACGAAAAATGTTTTTCCTCTCAAAAAATACTGAAATTATGAGAATAAGGGTTCTTTGATACGACAAATCGACTGGTGTTGTCCATTTTTCGATAAGATAAATGTTTCAGATATTAGGAGATCATTTAAGTTAAAAGAAAACATGCCTTCATATAAAAAATAGTACAGACCAAAATAATGGAAGTATTCATTCAATTTTCTGAGAAAGTATCGTCAAAGGTCCAATCTATGATATAAAAATCGGGAGTGCTCTAAAATGATGCGATTCAGAAGTAGAGTGCGTCAAACTTGGAGTATCCAATGAAGAGGGTAAAATCAAATATCCATAGTTATTCAAAAATTGATGGAATAAGGGCATTAACAAAGTCACCTATCGATTTTAGATGGAATTCCATTTAATCGAACATGTTTCGAGAGGATGATAGGCCAAAAATATATTTTTGGAGTATAGCGAAAAATGCAATATTTTCCTTACTATAGTCCAGCTACATATTTGACGAAAAATGTTTTTCCTCTCAAAAAATACTGAAATTATGAGGATAAGGGTTCTTTGATACGACAAATCGACTGGTGTCCATTTTTCGATAAGATTAATGTTTCAAATATTAGGAGAGCATTCAAGTTAAAAGAAAACATGCCTTTATATAAAAAATAGTACAGACCAAAATAATGGGAGTATTCATTCAATTTTCTGAGAAAGTATCGTCAATGGTCCAATCTATGATATAAAAAATCAAGAGTGCTCTAAAGATATGCAATTCAGAAGTAGAGTGCGTCAAACTTGGAGTATCCAATGAAGAGGGTAAAATCAAATATCCATAGTCATTCAAAAATTGATAGAATTAGGGCATTAACAAAGTCATCTATCGATTTCAGATGAAATTCCATCTAATCGAACATGTGTCGAGATGATGATAGGCCAAAAATATATTTTTGGAGTATTGCGAAAAATGCAATAAATTCCTTACTATGTCCAGCTACATATTTGACGAAAAATGTTTTTCCTCTCAAAAAAGACTGAAATTATGAGAATAAGGGTTCTTTGATACGACAAATCGACTGGTGTTGTCCATTTTTCCATAAGATAAATGTTTCAAATATTAGGAGAGCATTTAAGTTAAAAGAAAACATGCCTTCATATAAAAAATAGTACAGACCAAAATAATGGAAGTAGTCATTCAATTTTTTGAGAAAGTATCGTCAAAGGTCCAATCTATGATATAGAAAATCAGGAGTGTTCTAAAATAATGCGATTCAGAAGTAGAGTGCGTCGAACTTGGAGTATCCAATGAAGAGGGTGAAATCAAATATCCATAGTTATTCAAAAATTGATAGAATTAGGGCATCAACAAAGTCACCTATCGATTTTAGATGAAATTTCATCTAATCGAACATGTTTCGAGAGGATGATAGGCCAGAAATATTATTTTTGGAGTACTGCGAAAAATGCAATATTTTCCTTACTATATATAGTCCAGCTACATATTTGACGAAAAATGTTTTTCCTCTCGAAAAACACTGAAATTATGAGAATGAGGGTTCTTTGATACGACAAATCGACTGGTGTTGTCCATTTTTCGATAAGATAAATGTTTCAAATATTAGGAGAGCATTTAAGTTAAAAGAAAACATGCCTTCATATAAAAAATTGTACAGACCAAAATAATGGAAGTATTCATTCAATTTTCTGAAAAATAATCGTCAAAGGTCCAATCTATGATATAAAAAATCGGGAGTGCTCTAAAATGATACGATTCAGAAGTAGAGTGCGTCAAACTTGGAGTATCCAATGAAGAGGGTAAAATCAAATATCCATAGTTATTCAAAAATTGATAGAATTAGGGCATTAACAAAGTCACCTATCGATTTTAGATGAAATTCCATCTAATCGAACATTGTTACGAGAGGATGATAGGCCAAAAATATATTTTTGGAGTATTGCGAAAAATGCAATATTTTCCTTACTATAGTCCAGCTACACATTTGACGAAAAATGTTTTTCCTCTCAAAAAGACTGAAATTATGAGAATAAGGGTTCTTTGATACGTCAAATCGACTGGTGTTGTCCATTTTTCGATAAGATAAATGTTCCTCTCAAAAAATACTGAAATTATGAGAATAAGGGTTCTTTGATACGACAAATCGACTGGTGTTGTCCATTTTTCGATAAGATAAATGTTTCAAATATTAGGAGAGCATTTAAGTTAGAAGAAAACATGCCTTCATATAAAAAATAATACAGACCAAAATAATGGAAGTAATCATCCAATTTTCTGAGAAAGTATCGTCAAAGGTCCAATCTATAATATAAAAAATCGGGAGTGCTCTAAAATGATGCGATTCAGAAGTAGAGTGCATCAAACTTGGAGTATCCAATGGAGAGGGTGAAATCAAATAGCCATAGTTATTCAAAAATTGATAGAATTAGGGCATCAACAAAGTCACCTATCGATTTTAGATGAAATTTCATCTAATCGAACATGTTTCGAGAGGATGATAGGCCAAAAATATATTGTTGCAGTATTGCGAAAAATGCAATATTTTCCTTACTATAGTCCAGCTACATATTTGACGAAAAATGTTTTTCCTCTCAAAAAATACTGAAATTATGAGAATAAGGGTTCTTTGATACGACAAATCGACTGGTGTTGTCCATTTTTCGATAAGATAAATGTTCCAAATATTAGAAGAGCTTTTAAGTTAAAAGAAAACATGCCTTCATATAAAAAATAGTACAGACCAAAATAATGGAAGTATTCATTCAATTTTCTGAGAAAGTATCGTCAGAGGTCCAATCTATGATAAAAAAAATCGGGAGTGCTCTAAAATGATGCGATTCAGAAGTAGAGTGCGTCAAACTTGGAGTATCCAATGAAGAGGGTAAAATCAAATATCCATAGTTATTCAAAGATTGATAGAATTAGGGCATTAACAAAGTCACCTATCGATTTTAGATGTAATTTCATCTAATCGAACATGTTTCGAGAGGATGATAGGCCAAAAATATATTTTTGGATTATTGCGAAAAATGCAATATTTTCCTTACTATAGTCCAGCTACATATTTGACGAAAAATGTTTTTCCTCTCAAAAAATACTGAAATTATGAGAATAAGGGTTCTTTGATACGACAAATCGACTGGTGTTGTCCATTTTTCGATAAGATAAATGTTTCAAATATTAGGAGAGCATTTAAGTTAAAAGAAAACATGATTTCATATAAAAAATAGTACAGACCAAAATAATGGAAGTAGTCATTCAATTTTCTGAGAAAGTATCGTCAGAGGTCCAATCTATGATAAAAAAAATCGGGAGTGCTCTAAAATGATGCGATTCAGAAGTAGAGTGCATCAAACTTGGAGTATCCAATGGAGAGGGTGAAATCAAATAGCCATAGTTATTCAAAAATTGATAGAATTAGGGCATCAACAAAGTCACCTATCGATTTTAGATGAAATTTCATCTAATCGAACATGTTTCGAGAGGATGATAGGCCAAAAATATATTGTTGCAGTATTGCGAAAAATGCAATATTTTCCTTACTATAGTCCAGCTACATATTTGACGAAAAATGTTTTTCCTCTCAAAAAATACTGAAATTATGAGAATAAGGGTTCTTTGATACGACAAATCGACTGGTGTTGTCCATTTTTCGATAAGATAAATGTTTCAAATATTAGGAGAGCATTTAAGTTAAAAGAAAACATGATTTCATATAAAAAATAGTACAGACCAAAATAATGGAAGTAGTCATTCAATTTTCTGAGAAAGCATCGTCAAAGGTCCAATCTATGATATAAAAAATCAGGAGTGTTCTAAAATGATGCGATTCAGAAGTAGAGTGCGTCAAACTTGGAGTATCCAATGAAGAGGGTGAAATCAAATATTCATAGTTATTCAAAAATTGATAGAATTAGGGCATCAACAAAGTCACCTATCGATTTTAGATGAAATTCTATCTAATCCAACATGTTTCGAGAGGATGATAGGCCAAAAGTATATTTTTGGAGTATTGCGAAAAATGCAATAAATTCCTTACAGTCCTGCTACATATTTGACGAAAAATGTTTTTCCTCTCAAAAAATACTGAAATTATGAGAATAAGGGTTCTTTGATACGACAAATCGACTGGTGTTATCCATTTTTCGATAAGATAAATGTTTCAAATATTAGGAGAGCATCCAAGTTAAAAGAAAACATGCCTTCATATAAAAAATAGTACAGACCAAAATAATGGAAGTATTCATTCAATTTTCTGAAAAAGTATCGTCAAAGGTCCAATCCGTGATATAAAAAATAAGGAGTGCTCTAAAATTATGCAATTCAGAAGTAGAGTGCGTCAAACTTGGAGTATCCAATGGAGAGGGTAAAATCAAATATCCATAGTTATTCAAAAATTGATAGAATTAGGGCATTAACAAAGTCACCTATCGATTTTAGATGAAATTCCATCTAATCGAACATTGTTACGAGAGGATGATAGGCCAAAAATATATTTTTGAAGTATTGCGAAAAATGCAATATTTTCCTTACTATAGTCCAGCTACACATTTGACGAAAAATGTTTTTCCTCTCAAAAAAGACTGAAATTATGAGAATAAGGGTTCTTTTATACGACAAATCGACTGGTGTTGTCCATTTTTCGATAAGATAAATGTTTCAAATGTTAGGAGAGCATTTAAGTTAAAAGAAAACATGCCTTCATATAAAAAATAGTACAGACCAAAATAATGGAAGTATTCATTCAATTTTCTGAGAAAGTACCGTCAAAGGTCCAATACTTGATATAAAAAATGAGGAGTGTTCTAAAATGATGCGATTCAGAAGTAGAGTGCGTCAAACTTGGAGTATCCAATGAAGAGGGTGAAATCAAATATCCATAGTTATTCAAAAATTGATAGAATTAGGGCATCAACGAAGTCACCTATCGATTTTAGATGAAATTTCATCTAATCGAACATGTTTCGAGAGGATGATAGGCCAAAAATATATTTTTGGAGTATTGCGAAAAATGCAGTATTTTCCTTACTATAGTCCAGCTACATATTTGACGAAAAATGTTTTTCCTCTCAAAAAATACTGAAATTATGAGAATAAGGGTTCTTTGATACGACAAATCGACTGGTGTTGTCCATTTTTCGATAAGATGAATGTTTCAAACATTAGGAGAGCATTTAAGTTAAAAGAAAACATGCCTTCATATAAAAAATAGTACAGACCAAAATAATGGGAGTATTCATTCAATTTTCTGAGAAAGTATCGTCAAAGGTCCAATCTATGATATAAAAAATCAGGAGTGCTCTAAAATTATGCAATTCAGAAGTAGAGTGCGTCAAACTTGTAGTATCCAATGAAGACGGTAAAATCAAATATCCATAGTTATTCAAAAATTAATAGAATTAGGGCATTAACAAAGTCACCTATCGATTTCAGATGGAATTCCATCTAATCGAACATGTTTCGAGATGATGATAGGCCAAAAATATATTTTTGGAGTATTGCGAAAAATGCAATATTTTCCTTACTATAGTCCAGCTACATATTTGACGAAAAATGTTTTTCCTCTCAAAAAATACTGAAATTATGAGAATAAGGGTTCTTTGATACGACAAATCGACTGGTGTTGTCCATTTTTCGATAAGATAAATGTTTCAAATATTAGGAGAGCATTTAAGTTAGAAGAAAACATGCCTTCATATAAAAAATAATACAGACCAAAATAATGGAAGTAATCATCCAATTTTCTGAGAAAGTATCGTCAAAGGTCCAATCTATAATATAAAAAATCGGGAGTGCTCTAAAATGATGCGATTCAGAAGTAGAGTGCATCAAACTTGGAGTATCCAATGGAGAGGGTGAAATCAAATAGCCATAGTTATTCAAAAATTGATAGAATTAGGGCATCAACAAAGTCACCTATCGATTTTAGATGAAATCTCATCTAATCGAACATGTTTCGAGAGGATGATAGGCCAAAAATATATTGTTGCAGTATTGCGAAAAATGCAATATTTTCCTTACTATAGTCCAGCTACATATTTGACGAAAAATGTTTTTCCTCTCAAAAAATACTGAAATTATGAGAATAAGGGTTCTTTGATACGACAAATCGACTGGTGTTGTCCATTTTTCGATAAGATAAATGTTCCAAATATTAGAAGAGCATTTAAGTTAAAAGAAAACATGCCTTCATATAAAAAATAGTACAGACCAAAATAATGGAAGTATTCATTCAATTTTCTGAGAAAGTATCGTCAAAGGTCCAATCTATGATAAAAAAAATCGGGAGTGCTCTAAAATGATGCGATTCAGAAGTAGAGTGCGTCAAACTTGGAGTATCCAATGAAGAGGGTAAAATCAAATATTCATAGTTATTCAAAGATTGATAGAATTAGGGCATTAACAAAGTCACCTATCGATTTTAGATGTAATTTCATCTAATCGAACATGTTTCGAGAGGATGATAGGCCAAAAATATATTTTTGGATTATTGCGAAAAATGCAATATTTTCCTTACTATAGTCCAGCTACATATTTGACGAAAAATGTTTTTCCTCTCAAAAAATACTGAAATTATGAGAATAAGGGTTCTTTGATACGACAAATCGACTGGTGTTGTCCATTTTTTGATAAGATAAATGTTTCAAATATTAGAAGAGCATTTAAGTTAAAAGAAAACATGCCTTCATATAAAAAATTGTACAGACCAAAATAATGGAAGTATTCATTCAATTTTCTGAGAAAGTATCGTCAAAGGTCCAATCTATGATATAAAAAATCGGGAGTGCTCTAAAATGATGCGATTCAGAAGTAGAGTGCGTCAAACTTGGAGTATCCAATGAAGAGGGTAAATTCAAATATCCATAGTTATTCAAAAATTGATAGAATTAGGGCATTAACAAAGTCACCTATCGATTTTAGATGAAATTTCATCTAATCGAACATGTTTCGAGAGGATGATAGGATAAAAATATATTTTTGGAGTATTGCGAAAAATGCAATATTTTCCTTACTATAGTCCAGCTACATATTTGACGAAAAGTGTTTTTCCTCTCAAAAAATACTGAAATTATGAGAATAAGGGTTCTTTGATACGACAAATCGACTGATGTTGTCCATTTTTCGATAAGATGAATGTTTCAAATATTAGGAGAGCATTTAAGTTAAAAGAAAACATGCCTTCATATAAAAAATAGTACAGACCTAAATAATGGAAGTATTCATTCAATTTTCTGAGAAAGTATCGTGAAAGGTCCAATCTATGATATAAAAAATCGGGAGTGCTCTAAAATGATGCAATTCAGAAGTAGAGTGCGTCAAACTTGGAGTATCCAATGAAAAGGGTAAAATCAAATATCCATAGTTATCCAAAAATTGATAGAATTAGGGCATTAACAAAGTCACCTATCGATTTTAGATGTAATTTCATCTAATCGAATATTTTTCGAGAGGATGATAGGCCAAAAATATATTTTTCGAGTATTGCGAAAAATGCAATATTTTCCTTACTATAGTCCAGCTACATATTTGACGAAAAATGTTTTTCCTCTCAAAAAATACTGAAATTATGAGAATAAGGGTTCTTTGATACGACAAATCGACTGGTGTTGTCCATTTTTCGATAAGATAAATGTTTCAAATATTAGGAGAGCATTTAAGTTAAAAGAAAACATGCCTTCATATAAAAAATAATACAGACCAAAATAATGGAAGTAATCATTCAATTTTCTGAGAAAGTATCGTCAAAGGTCCAATCTATGATATAAAAAATCGGGAGTGCTCTAGAATGATGCGATTTAGAAGAAGAGTGCATCAAACTTGGAGTATCCAATGAAGAGGGTGAAATCAAATAGCCATAGTTATTCAAAAATTGATAGAATTAGGGCATCAACAAAGTCACCTATCGATTTTAGATGTAATTTCATCTAATCGAACATGTTTCGGGAGAATGATATGCCAAAAATATATTTTTGGAGTATTGCGAAATATGCAGTATATTCCTTACTATAGTCCAGCTACATATTTGACGAAAAATGTTTTTCCTCTCAAAAAATACTGATATTATGAGAAAACGGGTTCTTTGATACGACAAATCGACTGGTGTCCATTTTTCGATAAGATAAATGTTTCAGATATTAGGAGATCATTTAAGTTAAAAGAAAACATGCCTTCATATAAAAAATAGTACAGACCAAAATAATGGAAGTATTCATTCAATTTTCTGAGAAAGTATCGTCAAAGGTCCAATCTATGATATAAAAATCGGGAGTGCTCTAAAATGATGCGATTCAGAAGTAGAGTGCGTCAAACTTGGAGTATCCAATGAAGAGGGTAAAATCAAATATCCATAGTCATTCAAAAATTGATAGAATTAGGGCATTAACAAAGTCATCTATCGATTTCAGATGAAATTTCATCTAATCGAACATGTTTCGAGATGATGATAGGGTAAAATAAATGTTTCAAATATTAGGAGAGCATTTAAGTTAAAAGAAAACATGATTCATATAAAAAATAGTACAGACCAAAATAATGGAAGTAGTCATTCAATTTTCTGAGAAAGCATCGTCAAAGGTCCAATCTATGATATAAAAAATCAGGAGTGTTCTAAAATGATGCGATTCAGAAGTAGAGTGCGTCAAACTTGGAGTATCCAATGAAGAGGGTGAAATCAAATATTCATAGTTATTCAAAAATTGATAGAATTAGGGCATCAACAAAGTCACCTATCGATTTTAGATGAAATTCCATCTAATCCAACATGTTTCGAGAGGATGATAGGCCAAAAGTATATTTTTGGAGTATTGCGAAAAATGCAATAAATTCCTTACAGTCCTGCTACATATTTGACGAAAAATGTTTTTCCTCTCAAAAAATACTGAAATTATGAGAATAAGGGTTCTTTGATACGACAAATCGACTGGTGTTATCCATTTTTCGATAAGATAAATGTTTCAAATATTAGGAGAGCATCCAAGTTAAAAGAAAACATGCCTTCATATAAAAAATAGTACAGACCAAAATAATGGAAGTATTCATTCAATTTTCTGAAAAAGTATCGTCAAAGGTCCAATCCGTGATATAAAAAATAAGGAGTGCTCTAAAATTATGCAATTCAGAAGTAGAGTGCGTCAAACTTGGAGTATCCAATGGAGAGGGTAAAATCAAATATCCATAGTTATTCAAAAATTGATAGAATTAGGGCATTAACAAAGTCACCTATCGATTTTAGATGAAATTCCATCTAATCGAACATTGTTACGAGAGGATGATAGGCCAAAAATATATTTTTGAAGTATTGCGAAAAATGCAATATTTTCCTTACTATAGTCCAGCTACACATTTGACGAAAAATGTTTTTCCTCTCAAAAAAGACTGAAATTATGAGAATAAGGGTTCTTTGATACGACAAATCGACTGGTTTTGTCCATTTCTCTATAAGATAAATGTTTCAAATATTAGGAGAGCATTTAAGTTAGAAGAAAACATGCCTTCATATAAAAAATAGTACAGACCAAAATAATGGAAGTAGTCATTCAATTTTCTGAGAAAGTATCGTCAAAGGTCCAATCTATGATATAAAAATCGGGAGTGCTCTAAAATGATGCGATTCAGAAGTAGAGTGCGTCAAACTTGGAGTATCTAATGAAGAGTGTAAAATCAAATATCCATAGTTATTCAAAAATTGATAGAATTAGGGCATTAACAAAGTCACCTATCGATTTTAGATGAAATTTCATCTAATCGTTCATGTTTCGAGATGATGATAGGTTAAAAATATATTTTTGGAGTATTGCGAAAAATGCAATATTTTCCTTACTATAGTCCAGCTACACATTTGACGAAAAATGTTTTTCCTCTCAAAAAAGACTGAAATTATGAGAATAAGGGTTCTTTGATACGACAAATCGACTGGTTTTGTCCATTTCTCTATAAGATAAATGTTTCAAATATTAGGAGAGCATTTAAGTTAAAAGAAAACATGCCTTCATATAAAAAATAGTACAGACCTAAATAATGGAAGTATTCATTCAATTTTCTGAGAAAGTATCGTGAAAGGTCCAATCTATGATATAAAAAATCGGGAGTGCTCTAAAATGATGCAATTCAGAAGTAGAGTGCGTCAAACTTGGAGTATCCAATGAAGAGGGTAAAATCAAATATCCATAGTTATCCAAAAATTGATAGAATTAGGGCATTAACAAAGTCACCTATCGATTTTAGATGTAATTTCATCTAATCGAATATTTTTCGAGAGGATGATAGGCCAAAAATATATTTTTCGAGTATTGCGAAAAATGCAATATTTTCCTTACTATAGTCCAGCTACATATTTGACGAAAAATGTTTTTCCTCTCAAAAAATACTGAAATTATGAGAATAAGGGTTCTTTGATACGACAAATCGACTGGTGTTGTCCATTTTTCGATAAGATAAATGTTTCAAATATTAGGAGAGCATTTAAGTTAAAAGAAAACATGCCTTCATATAAAAAATAATACAGACCAAAATAATGGAAGTAATCATTCAATTTTCTGAGGAAGTATCGTCAAAGGTCCAATCTATGATATAAAAAATCGGGAGTGCTCTAGAATGATGCGATTTAGAAGAAGAGTGCATCAAACTTGGAGTATCCAATGAAGAGGGTGAAATCAAATAGCCATAGTTATTCAAAAATTGATAGAATTAGGGCATCAACAAAGTCACCTATCGATTTTAGATGTAATTTCATCTAATCGAACATGTTTCGGGAGAATGATATGCCAAAAATATATTTTTGGAGTATTGCGAAATATGCAATATATTCCTTACTATAGTCCAGCTACATATTTGACGAAAAATGTTTTTCCTCTCAAAAAATACTGATATTATGAGAAAACGGGTTCTTTGATACGACAAATCGACTGGTGTCCATTTTTCGATAAGATAAATGTTTCAGATATTAGGAGATCATTTAAGTTAAAAGAAAACATGCCTTCATATAAAAAATAGTACAGACCAAAATAATGGAAGTATTCATTCAATTTTCTGAGAAAGTATCGTCAAAGGTCCAATCTATGATATAAAAATCGAGAGTGCTCTAAAATGATGCGATTCAGAAGTAGAGTGCGTCAAACTTGGAGTATCCAATGAAGAGGGTAAAATCAAATATCCATAGTCATTCAAAAATTGATAGAATTAGGGCATTAACAAAGTCATCTATCGATTTCAGATGAAATTTCATCTAATTGAACATGTTTCGAGATGATGATAGGCCGAAAATATATTTTTGGAGTATTGCGAAAAATGCAATAAATTCCTTACTATATAGTCCAGCTACATATTTGACGAAAAATGTTTTTCCTCTCAAAAAAGACTGAAATTATGAGAATAAGGGTTCTTTGATACGACAAATCGACTGGTGTTGTCCATTTTTCCATAAGATAAATGTTTCAAATATTAGGAGAGCATTTAAGTTAAAAGAAAACATGACTTCATATAAAAAATAGTACAGACCAAAATAATGGAAGTAGTCATTCAATTTTCTGAGAAAGCATCGTCAAAGGTCCAATCTATGATATAAAAAATCAGGAGTGTTCTAAAATGATGCGATTCAGAAGTAGAGTGCGTCAAACTTGGAGTATCCAATGAAGAGGGTGAAATCAAATATCCATAGTTATTCAAAAATTGATAGAATTAGGGCATCAACAAAGTCACCTATCGATTTTAGATGAAATTTCATCTAATCGAACATGTTTCGAGAGGATGATAGGCCAAAAATATTATTTTTGGAGTACTGCGAAAAATGCAATATTTTCCTTACTTATATATAGTCCAGCTACATATTTGACGAAAAATGTTTTTCCTCTCAAAAAAGACTGAAATTATGAGAATAAGGGTTCTTTGATACGTCAAATCGACTGGTGTTGTCCATTTTCCGATAAGATAAATGTTTCAAATATTAGGAGAGCATTTAAGTTAAAAGAAAACATGACTTCATATAAAAAATAGTACAGACCAAAATAATGGAAGTAGTCATTCAATTTTCTGAGAAAGCATCGTCAAAGGTCCAATCTATGATATAAAAAATCAGGAGTGTTCTAAAATGATGCGATTCAGAAGTAGAGTGCGTCAAACTTGGAGTATCCAATGGAGAGGGTGAAATCAAATATCCATAGTTATTCAAAAATTGATAGAATTAGGGCATCAACAAAGTCACCTATCGATTTTAGATGAAATTCCATCTAATCGAACATGTTTCGAGAGGATGATAGGCCAAAAGTATATTTTTGGAGTATTGCGAAAAATGCAATAAATTCCTTACAGTCCTGCTACATATTTGACGAAAAATGTTTTTCCTCTCAAAAAATACTGAAATTATGAGAAAACGGGTTCTTTGATACGACAAATCGACTGGTGTTGTCCATTTTTCGATAAGATAAATGTTTCTAATATTAGGAGAGTATTTAAGTTAAAAGAAAACATGCCTTCATATAAAAAATAGTACAGACCAAAATAATGGGAGTATTCATTCAATTTTCTGAGAAAGTATCGTCAAAGGTCCAATCTATGATATAAAAAATCAGGAGTGCTCTAAAATTATGCGATTCAGAAGTAGAGTGCGTCAAACTTGGAGTATCCAATGAAAAGGGAAAAATCAAATATCCATAGTTATTCAAAAATTGATAGAGTTAGGGCATTAACAAAGTCATCTATCGATTTTAGATGGAATTTCATCTAATCGAACATGTTTCGAGAGGATGATAGGCCAAAAATATATTTTTGGAGTATTGCGAAAAATGCAGTATTTTCCTTACTATAGTCCAGCTACATATTTGACGAAAAATGTTTTTCCTCTCAAAAAATACTGAAATTATGAGAATAAGGGTTCTTTGATACGACAAATCGACTGGTGTTGTCCATTTTTCGATAAGATAAATGTTCCAAATATTAGAAGAGCTTTTAAGTTAAAAGAAAACATGCCTTCATATAAAAAATAGTACAGACCAAAATAATGGAAGTATTCATTCAATTTTCTGAGAAAGTATCGTCAGAGGTCCAATCTATGATAAAAAAAATCGGGAGTGCTCTAAAATGATGCGATTCAGAAGTAGAGTGCGTCAAACTTGGAGTATCCAATGAAGAGGGTAAAATCAAATATCCATAGTTATTCAAAGATTGATAGAATTAGGGCATTAACAAAGTCACCTATCGATTTTAGATGTAATTTCATCTAATCGAACATGCTTCGAGAGGATGATAGGCCAAAAATATATTTTTGGATTATTGCGAAAAATGCAATATTTTCCTTACTATAGTCCAGCTACATATTTGACGAAAAATGTTTTTCCTCTCAAAAAATACTGAAATTATGAGAATAAGGGTTCTTTGATACGACAAATCGACTGGTGTTGTCCATTTTTCGATAAGATGAATGTTTCAAATATTAGGAGAGCATTTAAGTTAAAAGAAAACATGCCTTCATATAAAAAATAGTACAGACCAAAATAATGGGAGTATTCATTCAATTTTCTGAGAAAGTATCGTCAAAGGTCCAATCTATGATATAAAAAATCAGGAGTGCTCTAAAATTATGCAATTCAGAAGTAGAGTGCGTCAAACTTGTAGTATCCAATGAAGACGGTAAAATCAAATATCCATAGTTATTCAAAAATTAATAGAATTAGGGCATTAACAAAGTCACCTATCGATTTCAGATGGAATTCCATCTAATCGAACATGTTTCGAGATGATGATAGGCCAAAAATATATTTTTGGAGTATTGCGAAAAATGCAATATTTTCCTTACTATAGTCCAGCTACATATTTGACGAAAAATGTTTTTCCTCTCAAAAAATACTGAAATTATGAGAATAAGGGTTCTTTGATACGACAAATCGACTGGTGTTGTCCATTTTTCGATAAGATAAATGTTTCAAATATTAGGAGAGCATTTAAGTTAGAAGAAAACATGCCTTCATATAAAAAATAATACAGACCAAAATAATGGAAGTAATCATCCAATTTTCTGAGAAAGTATCGTCAAAGGTCCAATCTATAATATAAAAAATCGGGAGTGCTCTAAAATGATGCGATTCAGAAGTAGAGTGCATCAAACTTGGAGTATCCAATGGAGAGGGTGAAATCAAATAGCCATAGTTATTCAAAAATTGATAGAATTAGGGCATCAACAAAGTCACCTATCGATTTTAGATGAAATCTCATCTAATCGAACATGTTTCGAGAGGATGATAGGCCAAAAATATATTGTTGCAGTATTGCGAAAAATGCAATATTTTCCTTACTATAGTCCAGCTACATATTTGACGAAAAATGTTTTTCCTCTCAAAAAATACTGAAATTATGAGAATAAGGGTTCTTTGATACGACAAATCGACTGGTGTTGTCCATTTTTCGATAAGATAAATGTTCCAAATATTAGAAGAGCATTTAAGTTAAAAGAAAACATGCCTTCATATAAAAAATAGTACAGACCAAAATAATGGAAGTATTAATTCAATTTTCTGAGAAAGTATCGTCAAAGGTCCAATCTATGATAAAAAAAATCGGGAGTGCTCTAAAATGATGCGATTCAGAAGTAGAGTGCGTCAAACTTGGAGTATCCAATGAAGAGGGTAAAATCAAATATTCATAGTTATTCAAAGATTGATAGAATTAGGGCATTAACAAAGTCACCTATCGATTTTAGATGTAATTTCATCTAATCGAACATGTTTCGAGAGGATGATAGGCCAAAAATATATTTTTGGATTATTGCGAAAAATGCAATATTTTCCTTACTATAGTCCAGCTACATATTTGACGAAAAATGTTTTTCCTCTCAAAAAATACTGAAATTATGAGAATAAGGGTTCTTTGATACGACAAATCGACTGGTGTTGTCCATTTTTTGATAAGATAAATGTTTCAAATATTAGAAGAGCATTTAAGTTAAAAGAAAACATGCCTTCATATAAAAAATTGTACAGACCAAAATAATGGAAGTATTCATTCAATTTTCTGAGAAAGTATCGTCAAAGGTCCAATCTATGATATAAAAAATCGGGAGTGCTCTAAAATGATGCGATTCAGAAGTAGAGTGCGTCAAACTTGGAGTATCCAATGAAGAGGGTAAATTCAAATATCCATAGTTATTCAAAAATTGATAGAATTAGGGCATTAACAAAGTCACCTATCGATTTTAGATGAAATTTCATCTAATCGAACATGTTTCGAGAGGATGATAGGATAAAAATATATTTTTGGAGTATTGCGAAAAATGCAATATTTTCCTTACTATAGTCCAGCTACATATTTGACGAAAAATGTTTTTCCTCTCAAAAAATACTGAAATTATGAGAATAAGGGTTCTTTGATACGACAAATCGACTGATGTTGTCCATTTTTCGATAAGATGAATGTTTCAAATATTAGGAGAGCATTTAAGTTAAAAGAAAACATGCCTTCATATAAAAAATAGTACAGACCTAAATAATGGAAGTATTCATTCAATTTTCTGAGAAAGTATCGTGAAAGGTCCAATCTATGATATAAAAAATCGGGAGTGCTCTAAAATGATGCAATTCAGAAGTAGAGTGCGTCAAACTTGGAGTATCCAATGAAGAGGGTAAAATCAAATATCCATAGTTATCCAAAAATTGATAGAATTAGGGCATTAACAAAGTCACCTATCGATTTTAGATGTAATTTCATCTAATCGAATATTTTTCGAGAGGATGATAGGCCAAAAATATATTTTTCGAGTATTGCGAAAAATGCAATATTTTCCTTACTATAGTCCAGCTACATATTTGACGAAAAATGTTTTTCCTCTCAAAAAATACTGAAATTATGAGAATAAGGGTTCTTTGATACGACAAATCGACTGGTGTTGTCCATTTTTCGATAAGATAAATGTTTCAAATATTAGGAGAGCATTTAAGTTAAAAGAAAACATGCCTTCATATAAAAAATAATACAGACCAAAATAATGGAAGTAATCATTCAATTTTCTGAGAAAGTATCGTCAAAGGTCCAATCTATGATATAAAAAATCGGGAGTGCTCTAGAATGATGCGATTTAGAAGAAGAGTGCATCAAACTTGGAGTATCCAATGAAGAGGGTGAAATCAAATAGCCATAGTTATTCAAAAATTGATAGAATTAGGGCATCAACAAAGTCACCTATCGATTTTAGATGTAATTTCATCTAATCGAACATGTTTCGGGAGAATGATATGCCAAAAATATATTTTTGGAGTATTGCGAAATATGCAATATATTCCTTACTATAGTCCAGCTACATATTTGACGAAAAATGTTTTTCCTCTCAAAAAATACTGATATTATGAGAAAACGGGTTCTTTGATACGACAAATCGACTGGTGTCCATTTTTCGATAAGATAAATGTTTCAGATATTAGGAGATCATTTAAGTTAAAAGAAAACATGCCTTCATATAAAAAATAGTACAGACCAAAATAATGGAAGTATTCATTCAATTTTCTGAGAAAGTATCGTCAAAGGTCCAATCTATGATATAAAAATCGGGAGTGCTCTAAAATGATGCGATTCAGAAGTAGAGTGCGTCAAACTTGGAGTATCCAATGAAGAGGGTAAAATCAAATATCCATAGTCATTCAAAAATTGATAGAATTAGGGCATTAACAAAGTCATCTATCGATTTCAGATGAAATTTTATCTAATCGAACATGTTTCGAGATGATGATAGGCCGAAAATATATTTTTGGAGTATTGCGAAAAATGCAATAAATTCCTTACTATAGTCCAGCTACATATTTGACGAAAAATGTTTTTCCTCTCAAAAAAGACTGAAATTATGAGAATAAGGGTTCTTTGATACGACAAATCGACTGGTGTTGTCCATTTTTCCATAAGATAAATGTTTCAAATATTAGGAGAGCATTTAAGTTAAAAGAAAACATGCCTTCATATAAAAAATAGTACAGACCAAAATAATGGAAGTAGTCATTCAATTTTTTGAGAAAGTATCGTCAAAGGTCCAATCTATGATATAGAAAATCAGGAGTGTTCTAAAATAATGCGATTCAGAAGTAGAGTGCGTCGAACTTGGAGTATCCAATGAAGAGGGTGAAATCAAATATCCATAGGTATTCAAAAATTGATAGAATTAGGGCATCAACAAAGTCACCTATCGATTTTAGATGAAATTTCATCTAATCGAACATGTTTCGAGAGGATGATAGGCCAAAAATATTATTTTTGGAGTACTGCGAAAAATGCAATATTTTCCTTACTATATATAGTCCAGCTACATATTTGACGAAAAATGTTTTTCCTCTCAAAAAAGACTGAAATTATGAGAATAAGGGTTCTTTGATACGTCAAATCGACTGGTGTTGTCCATTTTCCGATAAGATAAATGTTTCAAATATTAGGAGAGCATTTAAGTTAAAAGAAAACATGACTTCATATAAAAAATAGTACAGACCAAAATAATGGAAGTAGTCATTCAATTTTCTGAGAAAGCATCGTCAAAGAACCAATCTATGATATAAAAAATCAGGAGTGTTCTAAAATGATGCGATTCAGAAGTAGAGTGCGTCAAACTTGGAGTATCCAATGAAGAGGGTGAAATCAAATATCCATAGTTATTCAAAAATTGATAGAATTAGGGCATCAACAAAGTCACCTATCGATTTTAGATGAAATTCCATCTAATCGAACATGTTTCGAGAGGATGATAGGCCAAAAGTATATTTTTGGAGTATTGCGAAAAATGCAATAAATTCCTTACAGTCCTGCTACATATTTGACGAAAAATGTTTTTCCTCTCAAAAAATACTGAAATTATGAGAAAACGGGTTCTTTGATACGACAAATCGACTGGTGTTATCCATTTTTCGATAAGATAAATGTTTCTAATATTAGGAGAGCATTTAAGTTAAAAGAAAACATGCCTTCATATAAAAAATAGTACAGACCAAAATAATGGGAGTATTCATTCAATTTTCTGAGAAAGTATCGTCAAAGGTCCAATCTATGATATAAAAAATCAGGAGTGCTCTAAAATTATGCGATTCAGAAGTAGAGTGCGTCAAACTTGGAGTATCCAATGAAAAGGGAAAAATCAAATATCCATAGTTATTCAAAAATTGATAGAGTTAGGGCATTAACAAAGTCATCTATCGATTTTAGATGGAATTTCATCTCATCGAACATGTTTCGAGATGATGATAGGCCAAAAATATATTTTTGGAGTATTGCGAAAAATGCAATAAATTCCTTACTATAGTCCAGCTACATATTTGACGAAAAATGTTTTTCCTCTCAAAAAAGACTGAAATTATGAGAATAAGTGTTCTTTGTCTTTCCATAAGATAAATGTTTCAAATATTAGGAGAGCATTTAAGTTAAAAGAAAACATGCCTTCATATAAAAAATAGTACAGACCAAAATAATGGAAGTAGTCATTCAATTTTTTGAGAAAGTATCGTCAAAGGTCCAATCTATGATATAGAAGATCAGGAGTGTTCTAAAATAATGCGATTCAGAAGTAGAGTGCGTCGAACTTGGAGTATCCAATGAAGAGGGTGAAATCAAATATCCATAGTTATTCAAAAATTGATAGAATTAGGGCATCAACAAAGTCACCTATCGATTTTAGATGAAATTCCATCTAATCGAACATGTTTCGAGAGGATGATAGGCCAAAAGTATATTTTTGGAGTATTGCGAAAAATGCAATAAATTCCTTGCTACATATTTGACGAAAAATGTTTTTCCTCTCAAAAAATACTGAAATTATGAGAATAAGGGTTCTTTGATACGACAAATCGACTGGTGTTATCCATTTTTCGATAAGATAAATGTTTCAAATATTAGGAGAGCATCCAAGTTAAAAGAAAACATGCCTTCATATAAAAAATAGTACAGACCAAAATAATGGAAGTATTCATTCAATTTTCTGAAAAACTATCGTCAAAGGTCCAATCCGTGATATAAAAAATAAGGAGTGCTCTAAAATTTTGCAATTCAGAAGTAGAGTGCGTCAAACTTGGAGTATCCAATGGAGAGGGTAAAATCAAATATCCATAGTTATTCAAAAATTGATAGAATTAGGGCATTAACAAAGTCACCTATCGATTTTAGATGAAATTCCATCTAATCGAACATTGTTACGAGGGGATGATAGGCCAAAAATATATTTTTGAAGTATTGCGAAAAATGCAATATTTTCCTTACTATAGTCCAGCTACACATTTGACGAAAAATGTTTTTCCTCTCAAAAAAGACTGAAATTATGAGAATAAGGGTTGTTTGATACGACAAATCGACTGGTGTTGTCCATTTTTCGATAAGATAAATGTTTCAAATATTAGGAGAGCATTTAAGTTAAAAGAAAACATGCCTTCATATAAAAAATAGTACAGACCAAAATAATGGAAGTAGTCATTCAATTTCCTGAGAAAGCATCGTCAAAGGTCCAATCCATGATATGAAAAATAAGGAGTGCTCTAAAATTATGCAATTCAGAAGTAGAGTGCGTCAAACTTGGAGTATCCAATGAAGAGGGTAAAATCAAATATCCATAGTTATTCAAAAATTAATAGAATTAGGGCATTAACAAAGTCACCTATCGATTTCAGATGAAATTTCATCTAATCGAACATGTTTCGAGATGATGATAGGCCAAAAATATATTATTGGAGTATTGCGAAAAATGCCATAAATTTCTCACTATATATAGTCCAGCTACATATTTGACGAAAAATGTTTTTCCTCTCAAAAAAGACTGAAATTATGAGAATAAGGGTTCTTTGATACGACAAATCGACTGGTGTTGTCCATTTTTCGATAAGATAAATGTTTCAAATATTAGGAGAGCATTTAAGTTAAAAGAAAACATGCCTTCATATAAAAAATAGTACAGACCAAAATAATGGAAGTATTCATTCAATTTTCTGAGAAAGCATCGTCAAAGGTCCAATCTATGATATAAAAAATTGGGAGTGCTCTAAAATGATGCGATTCAGAAGTAGAGTGCTTCAAACTTGGAGTTTCCAATGAAGAGGGTAAAATCAAATATCCATAGTTATTCAAAAATTAATAGAATTAGGGCATTAACAAAGTCACCTATCGATTTTAGATGAAATTCCATCTAATCGAACATGTTTCGAGAGGATGATAGGACAAAAGTATATTTTTGGAGTATTGGGAAAAATGCAATAAATTCCTTACATATTTGACGAAAAATGTTTTTCCTCTCAAAAAATACTGAAATTATGAGAATAAGGGTTCTTTGATACGAGAAATCGACTGGTGTTGTCCATTTTTCCATAAGATAATTGTTTCAAATATTAGGAGAGCATTCAAGTTAAAAGAAAACATGCCTCCATATAAAAAATAGTACAGACCAAAATAATGGAAGTATTCATTCAATTTTCTGAGAAAGTACCGTCAAAGGTCCAATCTATGATATAAAAAATAAGGAGTGTTCTAAAATGATGCGATTCAGAAGTAGAGTGCGTCAAACTTGGAGTATCCAATGAAGAGGGTGAAATCAAATATCCATAGTTATTCAAAAATTGATAGACTTAGGGCATCAACGAAGTCACCTATCGATTTTAGATGAAATTTCATCTAATCGAACATGTTTCGAGATGATGATAGGTTAAAAATATATTTTTGGAGTATTGCGAAAAATGCAATATTCTCCTTACTATAGTCCAGCTACATATTTGACGAAAAATGTTTTTCCTCTCAAAAAAGACTGAAATTATGAGAATAAGGGTTCTTTTATACGACAAATCGACTGGTGTTGTCCATTTTTCGATAAGATAAATGTTTCAAATGTTAGGAGAGCATTCAAGTTAAAAGAAAACATGCCTCCATATAAAAAATAGTACAGACCAAAATAATGGAAGTATTCATTCAATTTTCTGAGAAAGTACCGTCAAAGGTCCAATACATGATATAAAAAATGAGGAGTGTTCTAAAATGATGCGATTCAGAAGTAGAGTGCATCAAACTTGGAGTATCCAATGAAGAGGGTGAAATCAAATATCCATAGTTATCGTTGATAGAATTAGGGCATCAACGAAGTCACCTATCGATTTTAGATGAAATTTCATCTAATCGAACATGTTTCGAGAGGATGATAGGCCAAAAATATATTTTTGGAGTATTGCGAAAAATGCAATATTTTCCTTACTGTAGTCCAGCTACATATTTGACGAAAAATGTTTTTCCTCTCAAAAAATACTGAAATTATGAGAATGAGGGCTCTTTGATACGACAAATCGACTGGTGTTGTCCATTTTTCGATAAGATAAATGTTTCAAATATTAGGAGAGCATTTAAGTTAAAAGAAAAGATGCCTTCATATAAAAAATAGTACAGACCAAAATAATGGGAGTATTCATTCAATTTTCTGAGAAAGTATCGTCAAAGGTCCAATCTATGATATAAAAAATTGGGAGTGCTCTAAAATGATGCGATTCAGAAGTAGAGTGCGTCAAACTTGGAGTATCCAATGAAGAGGGTAAAATCAAATATCCATAGTTATTCAAAAATTGATGGAATAAGGGCATTAACAAAGTCACCTATCGATTTTAGATGGAATTCCATCTAATCGAACATGTTTCGAGAGGATGATAGGCCAAAAATATATTTTTGGAGTATAGCGAAAACTGCAATATTTTCCTTACTATAGTCCAGCTACATATTTGACGAAAAATGTTTTTCCTCTCAAAAAATACTGGAATTATGAGAATAAGGGTTCTTTGATACGACAAATCGACTGGTGTTGTCCATTTTTCGATAAGATAAATGTTTCAAATATTAGGAGAGCATTTAAGTTAAAAGAAAACATGCCTTCATATAAAAAATAGTACAGACCAAAATAATGGGAGTATTCATTCAATTTTCTGAGAACGTATCGTCAAAGGTCCAATCTATGATAAAAAAAATCAGGAGTGCTCTAAAATTATGCAATTCAGAAGTAGAGTGCGTCAAACTTGTAGTATCCAATGAAGACGGTAAAATCAAATATCCATAGTTATTCAAAAATTAATAGAAATAGGGCATTAACAAAGTCACCTATCGATTTTAGATGGAATTCCATCTAATCGAACATGTTTCGAGATGATGATAGGCCAAAAATATATTTTGGAGTATTGCGAAAAATGCAATATTTTCCTTACTATAGTCCAGCTACATATTTGACGAAAAATGTTTTTCCTCTCAAAAAATACTGAAATTATGAGAATAAGGGTTCTTTGATACGACAAATCGACTGGTGTTGTCCATTTTTCGATAAGATAAATGTTTCAAATATTAGGAGAGCATTTAAGTTAGAAGAAAACATACCTTCATATAAAAAATAATACAGACCAAAATAATGGAAGTAATCATCCAATTTTCTGAGAAAGTATCGTCAAAGGTCCAATCTATAATATAAAAAATCGGGAGTGCTCTAAAATGATGCGATTCAGAAGTAGAGTGCATCAAACTTGGAGTATCCAATGGAGAGGGTGAAATCAAATAGCCATAGTTATTCAAAAATTGATAGAATTAGGGCATCAACAAAGTCACCTATCGATTTTAGATGAAATCTCATCTAATCGAACATGTTTCGAGAGGATGATAGGCCAAAAATATATTGTTGCAGTATTGCGAAAAATGCAATATTTTCCTTACTATAGTCCAGCTACATATTTGACGAAAAATGTTTTTCCTCTCAAAAAATACTGATATTATGAGAAAACGGGTTCTTTGATACGACAAATCGACTGGTGTTGTCCATTTTTCGATAAGATAAATGTTTCTAATATTAGGAGAGCATTTAAGTTAAAAGAAAACATGCCTTCATATAAAAAATAGTACAGACCAAAATAATGGGAGTATTCATTCAATTTTCTGAGAAAGTATCGTCAAAGGTCCAATCTATGATATAAAAAATCAGGAGTGCTCTAACATTATGCGATTCAGAAGTAGAGTGCGTCAAACTTGGAGTTTCCAATGAAAAGGGAAAAATCAAATATCCATAGTTATTCAAAAATTGATAGAGTTAGGGCATTAACAAAGTCATCTATCGATTTTAGATGAAATTTCATCTAATCGAACATGTTTCGAGATGATGATAGGCCAAAAATATATTTTTGGAGTATTGCGAAAAATGCAATGAATTCCTTACTATAGTCCAGCTACATATTTGACGAAAAATGTTTTTCCTCTCAAAAAAGACTGGAATTATGAGAATAAGTGTTCTTTGATACGACAAATCGACTGGTGTTGTCCATTTTTCGATAAGATAAATGTTTCAAATATTAGGAGAGCATTTAAGTTAAAAGAAAACATGCCTTCATATAAAAAATAGTACAGACCAAAATAATGGAAGTAGTCATTCAATTACCTGAGAAAGCATCGTCAAAGGTCCAATCTATGATATAAAAAATCAGGAGTGTTCTAAAATGATGTGATTCAGAAGTAGAGTGCGTCAAACTTGGAGTATCCAATGAAGAGGGTGAAATCAAATATCCATAGTTATTCAAAAATTGATAGAATTAGGGCATCAACAAAGTCACCTATCGATTTTAGATGAAATTTCATCTAATCGAACATGTTTCGAGAGGATGATAGGCCAAAAATATATTTTTGGAGTATTGCGAAAAATGCAATATTTCCCTTACTAGTCCAGCTACATATTTGACGAAAAATGTTTTTCCTCTCAAAAAATACTGAAATTATGAGAATGAGGGTTCTTTGATACGACAAATCGACTGGTGTTGTCCATTTTTCGATAAGATAAATGTTTCAAATATTAGGAGAGCATTTAAGTTAAAAGAAAAGATGCCTTCATATAAAAAATAGTACAGACCAAAATAATGGAAGTATTCATTCATTTTTCTGAGAAAGTATCGTCAAAGGTCCAATCCATGATATAAAAAATAAGGAGTGCTCTAAAATTATGCAATTCAGAAGTAGAGTGCGTCAAACTTGGAGTATCCAATGAAGAGGGTAAAATCAAATATCCATAGTTATTCAAAAATTAATAGAATTAGGGCATTAACAAAGTCACCTATCGATTTTAGATGAAATTTCATCTAATCGAACATGTTTCAAGATGATGATAGGCCAAAATAATGGAAGTAGTCATTCAATTTTCTGAGAAAGTATCGTCAAAGGTCCAATCTATGATATAAAAAATCAGGAGTGTTCTAAAATGATGCGATTCAGAAGTAGAGTGCGTCGAACTTGGAGTATCCAATGAAGAGGGTGAAATCAAATATCCATAGTTATTCAAAAATTGATAGAATTAGGGCATTAACAAAGTCACCTATCGATTTTAGATGAAATTCCATCTAATCGAACATGTTTCGAGAGGATGATAGGCCAAAAATATATTTTTGGAGTATTGCGAAAAATGCAATATTTTCCTTACTATAGTCCAGCTACATATTTGACGAAAAATGTTTTTCCTCTCAAAAAATACTGAAATTATGAGAATGAGGGTTCTTTGATACGACAAATCGACTGGTGTTGTCCATTTTTCGATAAGATAAATGTTTCAAATATTAGGAGAGCATTTAAGTTAAAAGAAAAGATGCCTTCATAGAAAAAATAGTACAGACCAAAATAATGGAAGTATTCATTCAATTTTCTGAGAAAGTATCGTCAAAGGTCCAATCTATGATATAAAAAATTGGGAGTGCTCTAAAATGATGCGATTCAGAAGTAGAGTGCTTCAAACTTGGAGTTTCCAATGAAGAGGGTAAAATCAAATATCCATAGTTATTCAAAAATTAATAGAATTAGGGCATTAACAAAGTCACCTATCGATTTTAGATGAAATTCCATCTAATCGAACATGTTTCGAGAGAATGATAGGACAAAAGTATATTTTTGGAGTATTGCGAAAAATGCAATAAATTCCTTACAGTCCTGCTACATATTTGACGAAAAATGTTTTTCCTCTCAAAAAATACTGAAATTATGAGAATAAGGGTTCTTTGATACGACAAATCGACTGGTGTTGTCCATTTTTCGATAAGATAAATGTTTCAAATATTAGGAGATCATTTAAGTTAAAAGAAAACATGCCTTCATATAAAAAATAGTACAGACCAAAATAATGGAAGTATTCATTCAATTTTCTGAGAAAGTATCGTCAAAGGTCCAATCTACGATATAAAAATCGGGAGTGCTCTAAAATGATGCGATTCAGAAGTAGAGTGCGTCAAACTTGGAGTATCCAATGAAGAGTGTAAAATCAAATATCCATAGTTATTCAAAAATTGATAGAATTAGTGCATTAACAAAGTCACCTATCGATTTTAGATGAAATTTCATCTAATCGAACATGTTTCGAGAGGATGATAGGCCAAAAATATATTTTTGGAGTATTGCGAAAAATGCAATATTTTCCTTACTATAGTCCAGCTACATATTTGACGAAAAATGTTTTTCCTCTCAAAAAATACTGAAATTATGAGAATAAGGGTTCTTTGATACGACAAATCGACTGGTGTTGTCCATTTTTCGATAAGATAAATGTTTCAAATATTAGGAGAGCATTCAAGTTAAAAGAAAACATGCCTTCATATAAAAAATAGTACAGACCAAAATAATGGAAGTATTCATTCAATTTTCTGAGAAAGTATCGTCAAAGGTCCAATCCATAATATAAAAAATAAGGAGTGCTCTAAAATTATGCAATTCAGAAGTAGAGTGCGTCAAACTTCGAGTATCCAATGAAGAGGGTAAAATCAAATATCCATAGTTATTCAAAAATTGATAAAATTAGGGCATTAACAAAGTCATCTATCGATTTTAGATGAAATTCCATCTAATCGAACATGTTTCGAGATGATGATAGGCCAAAAATATATTTTTGGAGTATTGCGAAAAATGCAATAAATTCCTTACTATAGTCCAGCTACATATTTGACGAAAAATGTTTTTCCTCTCAAAAAAGACTGAAATTATGAGAATAAGGGTTCTTTGATACGACAAATCGACTGGTGTTGTCCATTTTTCGATAAGATAAATGTTTCAAATATTAGGAGAGCATTCAAGTTAAAAGAAAACATGCCTTCATATAAAAAATAGTACAGACCAAAATAATGGAAGTAGTCATTCAATTTACTGAGAAAGTATCGCGAAGGTTCAATCTATGATATAAAAAATCAGGAGTGTTCTAAAATGATGCGATTCAGAAGTAGAGTGCGTCAAACTTGGAGTATCCAATGAAGAGGGTGAAATCAAATATCCATAGTTATTCAAAAATTGATAGAATTAGGGCATCAACAAAGTCACCAATCGATTTTAGATGAAATTTCATCTAATCGAACATGTTTCGAGAGGATGATAGGCCAAAAATATATTTTTGGAGTATTGCGAAAAATGCAATATTTTCCTTACTATAGTCCAGCTACATATTCGACGAAAAATGTTTTTCCTCTCAAAAAATACTGAAATTATGAGAATAAGGGTTCTTTGATACGACAAATCGACTGGTGTTGTCCATTTTTCGATAAGATGAATGTTTCAAATATAAGGAGAGCATTTAAGTTAAAAGAAAACATGCCTTCATATAAAAAATAGTACAGACCAAAATAATGGGAGTATTCATTCAATTTTCTGAGAAAGTATCGTCTAAGGTCCAATCCATGATATCAAAAATCAGGAGTGCTCTAAAATTATGCGATTCAGAAGTAGAGTGCGTCAAACTTGGAGTATCCAATGAAGAGGGTAAAATCAAATATCCATAGTTATTCAAAAATTGATGGAATAAGGGCATTAACAAAGTCACCAATCGATTTTAGATGAAATTTCATCTAATCGAACATGTTTCGAGAGGATGATAGGCCAAAAATATATTTTTGGAGTATTGCGAAAAATGCAATATTGTCCTTACTACATATTTGACGAAAAATGTTTTTCCTCTCAAAAAATACTGAAATGATGAGAATAAGGGTTCTTTGATACGACAAATCGACTGGTGTTGTCCATTTTTCGATAAGATAAATGTTTCAAATATTAGGAGAGCATTTAAGTTAAAAGAAAACATGCCTTCATATAAAAAATAGTACAGACCAAAATAATGGAAGTATTCATTCAATTTTCTGAGAAAGTATCGTCAAAGGTCCAATCTATGATATAAAAATCGGGAGTGCTCTAAAATGATGCGATTCAGAAGTAGAGTGCGTCAAACTTGGAGTATTCAATGAAGAGGGTGAAATCAAATATCCATAGTTATTCAAAAATTGATAGAATTAGGGCATTAACAAAGGCACCTATCGATTTAAGATGCAATTTCATCTAATCGAACATGTTTCGAGAGGATGATAGGCCAAAAATATATTTTTGGAGTATTGCGAAAAATGCAATATTTTCCTTACTATAGTCCAGCTACATATTTGACGAAAAATGTTTTTCCTCTCAAAAAATACAGAATTTATGAGAATAAGGGTTCTTTGATACGACAAATCGACTGGTGTTGTCCATTTTCCGATAAGATAAATGTTTCAGATATTAGAAGAGCATTTAAGTTAAAAGAAAACATGCCTTCATATAAAAAATAGTACAGACCAAAATAATGGAAGTATTCATTCAATTTTCTGAGAAAGAATCGTCAAAGGTCCAATCTATGATATAAAAAATCGGGAGTGCTCTAAAATGATACGATTCAGAAGTAGAGTGCGTCAAACTTGGAGTATCCAATGAAGAGGGTAAAATCAAATATCCATAGTTATTCAAAAATTGATAGAATTAGGGCATTAACAAAGTCACCTATCGATTTTAGATGAAATTCCATCTAATCGAACATTGTTACGAGAGGATGATAGGCCAAAAATATATTTTTGGAGTATTTCGAAAAATGCAATATTTTCCTTACTATAGTCCAGCTACATATTTGACAAAAAATGTTTTTCCTCTCAAAAAATATTGAAATTATGAGAATAAGGGTTCTTTGATACGACAAATCGACTGGTATTGTCCATTTTTCGATAAGATAAATGTTTCAAATATTAGGAGAGCATTTAAGTTAAAAGAAAACATGCCTTCATATAAAAAATAGTACAGACCAAAATAATGGAAGTAGTCATTCAATTTTCTGAGAAAGTATCGTCGAAGGTTCAATCTATGATATAAAAAATCAGGAGTGTTCTAAAATGATGCGATTCAGAAGTAGAGTGCGTCAAACTTGGAGTATCCAATGAAGAGGGTGAAATCAAATATCCATAGTTATTCAAAAATTGATAGAATTAGGGCATCAACAAAGTCACCAATCGATTTTAGATGAAATTTCATCTAATCGAACATGTTTCGAGAGGATGATAGGCCAAAAATATATTTTTGGAGTATTGCGAAAAATGCAATATTTTCCAGCTACATATTTGACAAAAAATGTTTTTCCTCTCAAAAAATACTGAAATTATGAGAATGAGGGTTCTTTGATACGACAAATCGACTGGTGTTGTCCATTTTTCGATGAGATAAATATTTAAAATATTAGGAGAGCATTTAAGTTAAAAGAAAAGATGCCTTCATATAAAAAATAGTACAGACCAAAATAATGGAAGTATTCATTCAATTTTCTGAGAAAGTATCGTCAAAGGTCCAATCTATGATATAAAAAATTGGGAGTGCTCTAAAATGATGCGATTCAGAAGTAGAGTGCGTCAAACTTGGAGTATCCAATGAAGAGGGTAAAATCAAATATCCATAGTTATTCAAAAATTGATGGAATAAGGGCATTAACAAAGTCACCAATCGATTTTAGATGAAATTTCATCTAATCGAACATGTTTCGAGAGGATGATAGGCCAAAAATATATTTTTGGAGTATTGCGAAAAATGCAATATTTTCCTTACAGCTACATATTTGACGAAAAATGTTTTTCCTCTCAAAAAATACTGAAATTATGAGAATAAGGGTTCTTTGATACGACAAATCGACTGGTGTTGTCCAGTTTTCGATAAGATGAATGTTTCAAATATTAGGAGAGCATTTAAGTTAAAAGAAAACATGCCTTCATGTAAAAAATAGTACAGACCAAAATAATAGGAGTATTCATTCAATTTTCTGAGAAAGTATCGTCAAAGGTCCAATCTATGATATAAAAAATCAGGAGTGCTCTAAAATTATGCGATTCAGAAGTAGAGTGCGTCAAACTTGGAGTATCCAATGAAGAGGGTAAAATCAAATATCCATAGTTATTCAAAAATTGATGGAATAAGGGCATTAACAAAGTCACCAATCGATTTTAGATGAAATTTCATCTAATCGAACATGTTTCGAGAGGATGATAGGCCAAAAATATATTTTTGGAGTATTGCGAAAAATGCAATATTTTCCTTACAGCTACATATTTGACGAAAAATGTTTTTCCTCTCAAAAAATACTGAAATTATGAGAATAAGGGTTCTTTGATACGACAAATCGACTGGTGTTGTCCATTTTCCGATAAGATGAATGTTTCAAATATTAGGAGAGCATTTAAGTTAAAAGAAAACATGCCTTCATATAAAAAATAGTACAGACCAAAATAATAGGAGTATTCATTCAATTTTCTGAGAAAGTATCGTCAAAGGTCCAATCTATCATATAAAAAATCAGGAGTGCTCTAAAATTATGCGATTCAGAAGTAGAGTGCGTCAAACTTGGAGTATCCAATGAAGAGGGTAAAATCAAATATCCATAGTTATTCAAAAATTGATAGAGTTAGGGCTTTAACAAAGTCACCTATCGATTTTAGATGAAATTTCATCTAATCGAACATGTTTCGAGATGATGATAGGCCAAAAATATGTTTTTGGAGTATTGCGAAAAATGCAATAAATTCCTTACTATAGTCCAGCTACATATTTGACGAAAAATGTTTTTCCTCTCAAAAAATACTGAAATTATGAGAATAAGGGTTCTCTGATACGACAAATCGACTGGTGTTGTCCATTTTTCGATAAGATAAATGTTTCAAATATTAGGAGAGCATTTAAGTTAAAAGAAAAGATGCCTTCATATAAAAAATAGTATAGACCAAAATAATGGAAATATTCATTCAATTTTCTGAGAAAGTATCGTCAAAGGTCCAATCTATGATATAAAAAATTGGGAGTGCTCTAAAATGATGCGATTCAGAAGTAGAGTGCGTCAAACTTGGAGTATCCAATGAAGAGGGTAAAATCAAATATCCATAGTTATTAAAAAATTAATAGAATTAGGGCATTAACAAAGTCACCTATCGATTTTAGATGGAATTTCATCTTATCGAACATGTTTCGAGAGGATGACAGGCCAAAAATATATTTTTGGAGTATTGCGAAAAATGCATTATTTTCCTTACTATAGTCCGGCTACATATTTGACGAAAAATGTTTTTCCTCTCAAAAAATACTGAAATTATGAGAATGAGGGTTCTTTGATACGACAAATCGACTGGTGTTGTCATTTTTCGATAAGATAAATGTTTCAAATATTAGGAGAGCATTTAAGTTAAAAGACAACATGCCTTCATATAAAAAATTGTACATACCAAAATAATGAAAGTATTCATTCAATTTTCTGAGAAAGTATCGTCAAAGGTCCAATCTATGATATAAAAAATAAGGAGTGCTCTAGAATGATGCGATTCAGAAGTAGAGTGCGTCAAACTTGGAGTATCCAATGAAGAGGGTAAAATCAAATATCCATAGTTATTCAAAAATTGATAGAATTAGGGCATTAACAAAGTCACCTATCGATTTTAGATGAAATTTCATCTAATCAAACATGTTTCGAGATGATGATAGGCCAAAAATATATTTTTGGAGTATTGCGAAAAATGCAATAAATTCCTTACTATAGTCCAGCTACATATTTGACGAAAAATGTTTTTCCTCTCAAAAAAGACTGAAATTATGAGAATAAGGGTTCTCTGATACGGCAAATCGACTGGTGTTGTCCATTTTTCGATAAGATAAATGTTTCAAATATTAGGAGAGCATTTAAGTTAAAAGAAAACATGCCTTCATATAAAAAATAGTACAGACCAAAATAATGGAAGTAGTCATTAAATTTTATGAGAAAGTATCGTCAAAGGTCCAATCTATGATATAAAAAATCGGGAGTGTTCTAAAATGATGCGATTCAGAAGTAGAGTGCGTCAAACTTGGAGTATCCAATGAAGAGGGTGAAATCAAATATCCATAGTTATTCAAAAATTGATAGAATTAGGGCATCAAGAAAGTCACCTATCGATTTTAGATGAAATTTCATCTAATCGAACATGTTTCGAGAGGATGATAGGCCAAAAATATATTTTTGGAGTATTGCGAATAATGCAATATTTTCCTTACTATAGTCCAGCTACATATTTGACGAAAAATGTTTTTCCTCTCAAAAAAGACTGAAATTATGAGAATAAGGGTTCTTTGATACGACAAATCGACTGGTGTTGTCCATTTTTCGATAAGATAAATGTTTCAAATATTAGGAGAGCATTTAAGTTAAAAGAAAACATGCCTCCATATAAAAAATAGTACAGACCAAAATAATGGGAGTATTCATTCAATTTTCTGAGAAAGTATCGTCAAAGGTCCAATCTATGATATAAAAAATCGGAAGTGTTCTAAAATGATGCGATTCAGAAGTAGAGTGCGTCAAACTTGGAGTATCCAATGAAGAGGGTGAAATCAAATATCCATAGTTATTCAAAAATTGATAGAATTAGGGCATTAACAAAGTCACCTATCGATTTTAGATGGAATTCCATCTAATCGAACATGTTTCGAGAGGATGATAGGCCAAAAATATATTTTTGGAGTATTGCGAAAAATGCAATATTTTCCTTACTATTATAGTCCAGCTACATATTTGACGAAAAATTTTTTTCCTCTCAAAAAATACTGAAATTATGAGAATGAGGGTTCTTTGATACGACAAATCGACTGGTGTTGTCCATTTTTCGATAAGATAAATGTTTCAAATATTAGGAGAGCATTTAAGTTAAAAGAAAACATGCCTTCATATAAAAAATAGTACAGACCAAAATAATGGAAGTATTCATTCAATTTTCTGAGAAAGTATCGTCAAAGGTCCAATCTATGATATAAAAAATCAGGAGTACTCTAAAATTATGCGATTCAGAAGTAGAGTGCGTCAAACTTGGAGTATCCAATGAAGAGGGTGAAATCAAATATCCATAGTTATTCAAAAATTGATAGAATTAGGGCATTAACAAAGTCACCTATCGATTTTAGATGAAATTTCATCTAATCGAACATGTTTCGAGATGATGATAGGCCAAAAATATATTTTTGGAGTATTGCGAAAAATGCAATAAATTCCTTACTTATAGTCCAGCTACATATTTGACGAAAAATGTTTTTCCTCTCAAAAAAGACTGAAATTATGAGAATAAGGGTTCTTTGATACGACAAATCGACTGGTGTTGTCCATTTTTCGATAAGATAAATGTTTCAAATATAAGGAGAGCTTTTAAGTTAAAAGAAAACATGCCTTCATATAAAAAATAGTACAGACCAAAATAATGGAAGTATTCATTCAATTTTCTGAGAAAGTATCGTCAAAGGTCCAATCTATGATATAAAAAATAAGGAGTGCTCTAAAATGATGCGATTCAGAAGTAGAGTGCGTCAAACTTGGAGTATCCAATGAAGAGGGTGAAATAAAATATCCATAGTTATTCAAAAATTGATAGAATTAGGGCATCAACAAAGTCACCTATCGATTTTAAATGAAATTTCATCTAATCGAACATGTTTCGAGAGGATGATAGGCCAAAAATATATTTTTGGAGTATTGCGAAAAATGCAATATTTTCCTTACTATAAGTCCAGCTACATATTTGACGAAAAAAGTTTTTCCTCTCAAAAAATACTGAAATCATGAGAATGAGGGTTCTTCGATACGACAAATCGACTGGTGTTGTCCATTTTTCGATAAGATAAATGTTTCAAATATTAGGAGAGCATTTAAGTTAAAAGAACAGATGCCTTCATATAAAAAATAGTACAGACCAAAATAATGGAAGTATTCATTCAATTTTCTGAGAAAGTATCGTCAAAGGTCCGATCTATGATATAAAAAATTGGGAGTGCTCTAAAATGATGCGATTCAGAAGTAGAGTGCGTCAAACTTGGAGTATCCAATGAAGAGGGTAAAACCAAATATCCATAGTTATTCAAAAATTAATAGAATTAGGGCATTAACAAAGTCACCTATCGATTTTAGATGAAATGTCATCTAATCGAACATGTTTCGAGAGGATGACAGGCCAAAAATATATTTTTGGAGTATAGCGAAAAATGCAATATTTGACGAAAAATGTTTTTCCTCTCAAAAAATACTGAAATTATGAGAATAAGGGTTCTTTGATACGACAAACCGACTGGTGTTGTCCATTTTTCGGTAAGATAAATGTTTCAAATATTAGGAGAGCATTTAAGTTAAAAGAAAAGATGCCTTCATATAAAAAATAGTACAGACCAAAATAATGGAAGTATTCATTCAATTTTCTGAGAAAGTATCGTCAAAGGTCCAATCTATGATATAAAAAATTGGATGTGCTCTAAAATGATGCGATTCAGAAGTAGAGTGCGTCAAACTGGGAGTATCCAATGAAGAGGGTAAAATCAAATATCCATATTTATTCAAAAATTGATAGAATTAGGGCATTAACAAAGTCACCTATCGATTTTAGATGAAATTTCATCTAATCGAACATGTTTCGAGATGATGATAGGCCAAAAATATGTTTTTGGAGTATTACGAAAAATGCAATAAATTCCTTACATTCCAGCTACATATTTGACGAAAAATGTTTTTCCTCTCAAAAAATACTGAAATTATGAGAATAAGGGTTCTTTGATACGACAAACCGACTGGTGTTGTCCATTTTTCGATAAGATAAATGTTTCAAATATTAGGAGAGCATTTAAGTTAAAAGAAAAGATGCCTTCATATAAAAAATAGTACAGACCAAAATAATGGAAGTATTCATTCAATTTTCTGAGAAAGTATCGTCAAAGGTCCAATCTATGATATAAAAAATTGGATGTGCTCTAAAATGATGCGATTCAGGAGTAGAGTGCGTCAAACTTGGAGTATCCAATGAAGAGGGTAAAATCAAATATCCATAGTTATTCAAAAATTAATAGAATTAGGGCATTAACAAAGTCACCTATCGATTTTAGATGAAATTTCATCTTATCGAACATGTTTCGAGAGGATGATAGGCCAAAAATATATTTTTGGAGTATTGCGAAAAATGCAATTTTTTCCTTACATAGTCCAGCTACATATTCGACGAAAAATGTTTTTCCTCTCAAAAAATACTGAATTTATGAGAATAAGGGTTCTTTGATACGACAAATCGACTGATGTTGTCCATTTTTCGATAATATAAATGTTTCAAATATTAGGAGAGCATTTAAGTTAAAAGAAAACATGCCTTCATATAAAAAATAGTACAGACCAAAATAATGGAAGTATTCATTCAATTTTCTGAGAAAGTATCGTCAAAGGTCCAATCTATGATATAAAAATCGGGAGTGCTCTAAAATGATGCGATTCAGAAGTAGAGTGCGTCAAACTTGGAGTATTCAATGAAGAGGGTGAAATCAAATATCCATAGTTATTCAAAAATTGATAGAATTAGGGCATTAACAAAGTCACCTAACGATTTTAGATGAAATTTCATCTAATCGAACATATTTCGAGAGGATGATAGGCCAAAAATATATTTTTGGAGTATTGCGAAAAATGCAATTTTTTCCTTACATAGTCCAGCTACATATTCGACGAAAAATGTTTTTCCTCTCAAAAAATACTGAATTTATGAGAATAAGGGTTCTTTGATACGACAAATCGACTGGTGTTGTCCATTTTTCGATAAGATAAATGTTTCAAATATTAGGAGAGCATTTAAGTTAAAAGAAAACACGCCTTCATATAAAAAATAGTACAGACCAAAATAATGGAAGTATTCATTCAATTTTCTAAGAAAGTATCGTCAAAGGTCCAATCTATGATATAAAAATCGGAAGTGCTCTAAAATGATGCGATTCAGAAGTAGAGTGCGTCAAACTTGGAGTATTCAATGAAGAGGGTGAAATCAAATATCCATAGTTATTCAAAAATTGATAGAATTAGGGCATTAACAAAGTCACCTATCGATTTTAGATGAAATTTCATCTAATCGAACATGTTTCGAGAGGATGATAGGCCAAAAATATATTTTTGGAGTATTGCGAAAAATGCAATATTTTCCTTACTATAGTCCAGCTACATATTCGACGAAAAATGTTTTTCCTCTAAAAAAATACTGAATTTATGAGAATAAGGGTTCTTTGATACGACAAATCGACTGGTGTTGTCCATTTTTCGATAAGATAAATGTTTCAAATATTAGAAGAGCATTTAAGTTAAAAGAAAACATGCCTTCATATAAAAAATAGTACAGACCAAAATAATGGAAGTATTCATTCAATTTTCTGAGAAAGTATCGTCAAAGGTCCAATCTATGATATAAAAAATCGGGAGTGCTCTAAAATGATACGATTCAGAAGTAGAGTGCGTCAAACTTGGAGTATCCAATGAAGAGGGTAAAATCAAATATCCATAGTTATTCAAAAATTGATAGAATTAGGGCATTAACAAAGTCACCTATCGATTTTAGATGAAAATCCATCTAATCGAACATTGTTACGAGAGGATGATAGGCCAAAAATATATTTTTGGAGTATTGCGAAAAATGCAATAAATTCCTTACTATAGTCCAGCTACATATTTGACGAAAAATGTTTTTTCTCTCAAAAAATACTGAAATTATGAGAATGAGGGTTCTTTGATACGACAAATCGACTGGTGTTGTCCATTTTTCGATAAGATAAATGTTTCAAATATTAGGAGAGCATTTAAGTTAAAAGAAAACATGCCTTCATATAAAAAATAGTACAGACCAAAATAATGGAAGTATTCATTCAATTTTCTGAGAAAGTATCGTCAAAGGTCCAATCTATGATATAAAAAATTGGGAGTGCTCTAAAATGATGCGATTCAGAAGTAGAGTGCGTCAAACTTGGAGTATTCAATGAAGAGGGTGAAATCAAATATCCATAGTTATTCAAAAATTGATAGAATTAGGGCATTAACAAAGTCACCTAACGATTATAGATGAAATTTCATCTAATCGAACATATTTCGAGAGGATGATAGGCCAAAAATATATTTTTGGAGTATTGCGAAAAATGCAATTTTTTCCTTACTATAGTCCAGCTACATATTCGACGAAAAATGTTTTTCCTCTCAAAAAATACTGAATTTATGAGAATAAGGGTTCTTTGATACGACAAATCGACTGGTGTTGTCCATTTTTCGATAAGATAAATGTTTCAAATATTAGGAGAGCATTTAAGTTAAAAGAAAACACGCCTTCATATAAAAAATAGTACAGACCAAAATAATGGAAGTATTCATTCAATTTTCTAAGAAAGTATCGTCAAAGGTCCAATCTATGATATAAAAATCGGAAGTGCTCTAAAATGATGCGATTCAGAAGTAGAGTGCGTCAAACTTGGAGTATCCAATGAAGAGGGTAAAATCAAATATCCATAGTTATTCAAAAATTGATGGAATAAGGGCATTAACAAAGTCACCTATCGATTTTAGATGGAATTCCATCTAATCGAACATGTTTCGAGAGGATGATAGGCCAAAAATATATTTTTGGAGTATAGCGAAAAATGCAATATTTTCCTTACTATAGTCCAGCTACATATTTGACGAAAAATGTTTTTCCTCTCAAAAAATACTGAAATTATGAGAATAAGGGTTCTTTGATACGACAAATCGACTGGTGTTGTCCATTTTTCGATAAGATGAATGTTTCAAATATTAGGAGAGCATTTAAGTTAAAAGAAAACATGCCTTCATATAAAAAATAGTACAGACCAAAATAATGGAAGTATTCATTCAATTTTCTGAGAAAGTATCGTCAAAGGTGCAATCTATGATATAAGAATCGGGAGTGCTCTAATATGATGCGATTCAGGAGTAGAGTGCGTCAAACTTGGAGTATCCAATGAAGAGGGTAAAATCAAATATCCATAGTTATTCAAAAATTGATGGAATGAGGGCAGCAACAAAGTCACCTATCGGTTTTAGATGAAATTTCATCTAATCGAACATGTTTCGAGAGGATGATAGGCCAAAAATATATTTTTGGAGTATTGCGAAAAATGCAATAAATTCCTTACTATTGTCCAGCTAAATATTTGACGAAGAATGTTTTTCCTCTCAAAAAAGACTGAAATTATGAGAATAAGGGTTCTTTGATACGACAAATCGACTGGTGTTGTCCATTTTTCGATAAGATAAATGTTTCAAATATAAGGAGAGCATTTAAGTTAATAGAAAACATGCCTTCATATAAAAAATAGTACAGACCAAAATAATGGAAGTATTCATTCAATTTTCTGAGAAAGTATCGACAAAGGTCCAATCTATGATATAAAAAATAAGGAAAGCTCTAAAATGATGCGATTCAGAAGTAGAGTGCGTCAAACTTGGAGTATCCAATGAAGAGGGTAAAATCAAATATCCATAATTATTCAAAAATTGATAGAATTAGGGCATTAACAAAGTCATCTATCGATTTTAGATGAAATTTTATCTAATCGAACATGTTTCGAGATGATGATAGGCCAAAAATATATTTTTGGAGTATTGCGAAAAATGCAATAAATTCCTTACAGTCCAGCTACATATTTGACGAAAAATGTTTTTCCTCTCAAAAAACACTGAAATTATGAGAATAAGGGTTCTTTGATTCGACAAATCGACTGGTGTTGTCCATTTTTCAATAAGATAAATGTTTCAAATATTAGGAGAGCATTTAAGTTGAAAGAAAACATGCCTTCATATAAAAAATAGTACAGACCAAAATAATGGAAGTAGTCATTAAATTTTCTGAGAAAGTATCGTCAAAGGTCCAATCTATGATATAAAAAATCGCGAGTGTTCTAAAATGATGCGATTCAGAAGTAGAGTGCGTGAAACTTGGAGTATCCAATGAAGAGGGTGAAATCAAATATCCATAGTTATTCAAAAATTGATAGAATTAGGGCATCAACAAAGTCACCTATCGATTTTAGATGAAATTTCATCTAATCGAACATGTTTCGAGAGGATGATAGGCCAAAATTATATTTTTGGAGTATTGCGAAAAATGCAATATTTTCCTGTCCAGCTACATATTTGACGAAAAATGTTTTTCCTCTCAAAAAATACTGAAATTATGAGAATGAGGGTTCTTTGATACGACAAATCGACTGGTGTTGTCTATTTTTCGATAAGATAAATGTTTCAAATATTAGGAGAGCATTTAAATTAAAAGAAAACATGCCTTCATATAAAAAATAGTACAGACCAAAATAATGGAAGTATTCATTCAATTTTCTGAGAAAGTATCGTCAAGGGTCCAATCTATGATATAAAACATCAGGAGTGCTCTAAAATTATGCGATTCAGAAGTAGAGTGCGTCAAACTTGGAGTATCCAATGAAGAGGGTAAAATCAAATATCCATAGTTTTTCAAAAATTGATAGAATTAGGGCATTAACAAAGTCACCTATCGATTTTAGATGAAATTTCATCTAATCGAACATGTTTCGAGAGGATGATAGGCCAAAAATATATTTTTGGAGTATTGCGAAAAATGCAATAAATTCCTTACTATAGTCCAGCTAAATATTTGACGAAGAATGTTTTTCCTCTCAAAAAAGACTGAAATTATGAGAATAAGGGTTCTCTGATACGACAAATCGACTGGTGTTGTCCATTTTTCGATAAGATAAATGTTTCAAATATTAGGAGAGCATTTAAAATAAAAGAAAAGATGCCTTCATATAAAAAATAGTACAGACCAAAATAATGGAAGTATTCATTCAATTTTCTGAGAAAGTATCGTCAAAGTTCCAATCTATGATATAAAAAATTGGAGTGCTCTAAAATGATGCGATTCCGATGTAGAGTGCGTCAAACTTGGAGTATCCAATGAAGAGGGTAAAATCAAATATCCATAGTTATTCAAAAATTAATAGAATTAGGGCATTAACAAAGTGACCTATCGATTTTAGATGGAATTTCATCTTATTGAACATGTTTCGAGAGGATGACAGGCCAAAAATATATTTTTGGAGTATTGCGAAAAATGCAATATTTTCCTTACTATAGTCCGGCTACATATTTGACGAAAAATGTTTTTCCTCTCAAAAAATACTGAAATTATGAGAATAAGGGTTCTTTGATACGACAAATCGACTGGTGTTGTCCATTTTTCGATAAGATAAATGTTTCAAATATAAGGAGAGCATTTAAGTTAATAGAAAACATGCCTTCATATAAAAAATAGTACAGACCAAAATAATGGAAGTATTCATTCAATTTTCTGAGAAAGTATCGTCAAAGGTCCAATCTATGATATAAAAAATAAGGAAAGCTCTAAAATGATGCGATTCAGAAGTAGAGTGCGTCAAACTTGGAGTATCCAATGAAGAGGGTAAAATCAAATATCCATAATTATTCAAAAATTGATAGAATTAGGGCATTAACAAAGTCATCTATCGATTTTAGATGAAATTTTATCTAATCGAACATGTTTCGAGATGATGATAGGCCAAAAATATATTTTTGGAGTATTGCGAAAAATGCAATAAATTCCTTACAGTCCAGCTACATATTTGACGAAAAATGTTTTTCCTCTCAAAAAACACTGAAATTATGAGAATAAGGGTTCTTTGATACGACAAATCGACTGGTGTTGTCCATTTTTCAATAAGATAAATGTTTCAAATATTAGGAGAGCATTTAAGTTGAAAGAAAACATGCCTTCATATAAAAAATAGTACAGACCAAAATAATGGAAGTAGTCATTAAATTTTCTGAGAAAGTATCGTCAAAGGTCCAATCTATGATATAAAAAATCGCGAGTGTTCTAAAATGATGCGATTCAGAAGTAGAGTGCGTGAAACTTGGAGTATCCAATGAAGAGGGTGAAATCAAATATCCATAGTTATTCAAAAATTGATAGAATTAGGGCATCAACAAAGTCACCTATCGATTTTAGATGAAATTTCATCTAATCGAACATGTTTCGAGAGGATGATAGGCCAAAATTATATTTTTGGAGTATTGCGAAAAATGCAATATTTTCCTGTCCAGCTACATATTTGACGAAAAATGTTTTTCCTCTCAAAAAATACTGAAATTATGAGAATGAGGGTTCTTTGATACGACAAATCGACTGGTGTTGTCTATTTTTCGATAAGATAAATGTTTCAAATATTAGGAGAGCATTTAAATTAAAAGAAAACATGCCTTCATATAAAAAATAGTACAGACCAAAATAATGGAAGTATTCATTCAATTTTCTGAGAAAGTATCGTCAAGGGTCCAATCTATGATATAAAACATCAGGAGTGCTCTAAAATTATGCGATTCAGAAGTAGAGTGCGTCAAACTTGGAGTATCCAATGAAGAGGGTAAAATCAAATATCCATAGTTTTTCAAAAATTGATAGAATTAGGGCATTAACAAAGTCACCTATCGATTTTAGATGAAATTTCATCTAATCGAACATGTTTCGAGATGATGATAGGCCAAAAATATATTTTTGGAGTATTGCGAAAAATGCAATAAATTCCTTACTATAGTCCAGCTAAATATTTGACGAAGAATGTTTTTCCTCTCAAAAAAGACTGAAATTATGAGAATAAGGGTTCTTTGATACGACAAATCGACTGGTGTTGTCCATTTTCCGATAAGATAAATGTTTCAAATATTAGGAGAGCATTTAAGTTAAAAGAAAACATGCCTTCATATAAAAAATAGTACAGACCAAAATAATGGAAGTATTCATTCAATTTTCTGAGAAAGTATCGTCAAAGGTCCAATCTATGATATAAAAAATCGGGAGTGCTCTGAAATGATACGATTCAGAAGTAGAGTGCGTCAAACTTGGAGTATCCAATGAAGAGGGTAAAATCAAATATCCATAGTTATTCAAAAATTGATAGAATTAGGGCATTAACAAAGTCACCTATCGATTTTAGATGAAAATCCATCTAATCGAACATTGTTACGAGAGGATGATAGGCCAAAAATATATTTTTGGAGTATTGCGAAAAATGCAATAAATTCCTTACTATAGTCCAGCTACATATTTGACGAAAAATGTTTTTCCTCTCAAAAAAGACTGAAATTATGAGAATAAGGGTTCTTTGATACGACAAATCGACTGGTGTTGTCCATTTTTCGATAAGATAAATGTTTCAAATATTAGGAGAGCATTCAAGTTAAAAGAAAACATGCCTTCATATAAAAAATAGTACAGACCAAAATAATGGAAGTATTCATTCAATTTTCTGAGAAAGTATCGTCAAAGGTCCAATCTATGATATAAAAAATCGGGAGTGCTCTAAAATGATACCATTCAGAAGTAGAGTGCGTCAAACTTGGAGTATCCAATGAAGAGGGTAAAATCAAATATCCATAGTTATTCAAAAATTGATAGAACTAGGGCATTAACAAAGTCATCTATCGATTTTATATGAAATTTCATCTAATCGAACATGTTTCGAGATGATGATAGGCCAAAAATATATTTTTGGAGTATAGCGAAAAATGCAATATTTTCCTTACTATAGTCCAGCTACATATTTGACGAAAAATGTTTTTCCTGTCAAAAAATACTGAAATTATGAGAATAAGGGTTCTTTGATACGACAAATCGACTGGTGTTGTCCATTTTTCGATAAGATGAATGTTTCAAATATTAGGAGAGCATTTAAGTTAAAAGAAAACATGCCTTCATATAAAAAATAGTACAGACCAAAATAATGGAAGTATTCATTCAATTTTCTGAGAAAGTATCGTCAAAGGTGCAATCTATGATATAAGAATCGGGAGTGCTCTAATATGATGCGATTCAGGAGTAGAGTGCGTCAAACTTGGAGTATCCAATGAAGAGGGTAAAATCAAATATCCATAATTATTCAAAAATTGATAGAATTAGGGCATTAACAAAGTCATCTATCGATTTTAGATGAAATTTTATCTAATCGAACATGTTTCGAGATGATGATAGGCCAAAAATATATTTTTGGAGTATTGCGAAAAATGCAATAAATTCCTTACAGTCCAGCTACATATTTGACGAAAAATGTTTTTCCTCTCAAAAAACACTGAAATTATGAGAATAAGGGTTCTTTGATACGACAAATCGACTGGTGTTGTCCATTTTTCAATAAGATAAATGTTTCAAATATTAGGAGAGCATTTAAGTTGAAAGAAAACATGCCTTCATATAAAAAATAGTACAGACCAAAATAATGGAAGTAGTCATTAAATTTTCTGAGAAAGTATCGTCAAAGGTCCAATCTATGATATAAAAAATCGCGAGTGTTCTAAAATGATGCGATTCAGAAGTAGAGTGCGTGAAACTTGGAGTATCCAATGAAGAGGGTGAAATCAAATATCCATAGTTATTCAAAAATTGATAGAATTAGGGCATCAACAAAGTCACCTATCGATTTTAGATGAAATTTCATCTAATCGAACATGTTTCGAGAGGATGATAGGCCAAAATTATATTTTTGGAGTATTGCGAAAAATGCAATATTTTCCTGTCCAGCTACATATTTGACGAAAAATGTTTTTCCTCTCAAAAAATACTGAAATTATGAGAATGAGGGTTCTTTGATACGACAAATCGACTGGTGTTGTCTATTTTTCGATAAGATAAATGTTTCAAATATTAGGAGAGCATTTAAATTAAAAGAAAACATGCCTTCATATAAAAAATAGTACAGACCAAAATAATGGAAGTATTCATTCAATTTTCTGAGAAAGTATCGTCAAGGGTCCAATCTATGATATAAAACATCAGGAGTGCTCTAAAATTATGCGATTCAGAAGTAGAGTGCGTCAAACTTGGAGTATCCAATGAAGAGGGTAAAATCAAATATCCATAGTTTTTCAAAAATTGATAGAATTAGGGCATTAACAAAGTCACCTATCGATTTTAGATGAAATTTCATCTAATCGAACATGTTTCGAGAGGATGATAGGCCAAAAATATATTTTTGGAGTATTGCGAAAAATGCAATAAATTCCTTACTATAGTCCAGCTAAATATTTGACGAAGAATGTTTTTCCTCTCAAAAAAGACTGAAATTATGAGAATAAGGGTTCTCTGATACGACAAATCGACTGGTGTTGTCCATTTTTCGATAAGATAAATGTTTCAAATATTAGGAGAGCATTTAAAATAAAAGAAAAGATGCCTTCATATAAAAAATAGTACAGACCAAAATAATGGAAGTATTCATTCAATTTTCTGAGAAAGTATCGTCAAAGTTCCAATCTATGATATAAAAAATTGGAGTGCTCTAAAATGATGCGATTCCGATGTAGAGTGCGTCAAACTTGGAGTATCCAATGAAGAGGGTAAAATCAAATATCCATAGTTATTCAAAAATTAATAGAATTAGGGCATTAACAAAGTGACCTATCGATTTTAGATGGAATTTCATCTTATTGAACATGTTTCGAGGGGATGACAGGCCAAAAATATATTTTTGGAGTATTGCGAAAAATGCAATATTTTCCTTACTATAGTCCGGCTACATATTTGACGAAAAATGTTTTTCCTCTCAAAAAATACTGAAATTATGAGAATAAGGGTTCTTTGATACGACAAATCGACTGGTGTTGTCCATTTTTCGATAAGATAAATGTTTCAAATATAAGGAGAGCATTTAAGTTAATAGAAAACATGCCTTCATATAAAAAATAGTACAGACCAAAATAATGGAAGTATTCATTCAATTTTCTGAGAAAGTATCGTCAAAGGTCCAATCTATGATATAAAAAATAAGGAAAGCTCTAAAATGATGCGATTCAGAAGTAGAGTGCGTCAAACTTGGAGTATCCAATGAAGAGGGTAAAATCAAATATCCATAATTATTCAAAAATTGATAGAATTAGGGCATTAACAAAGTCATCTATCGATTTTAGATGAAATTTTATCTAATCGAACATGTTTCGAGATGATGATAGGCCAAAAATATATTTTTGGAGTATTGCGAAAAATGCAATAAATTCCTTACAGTCCAGCTACATATTTGACGAAAAATGTTTTTCCTCTCAAAAAACACTGAAATTATGAGAATAAGGGTTCTTTGATACGACAAATCGACTGGTGTTGTCCATTTTTCAATAAGATAAATGTTTCAAATATTAGGAGAGCATTTAAGTTGAAAGAAAACATGCCTTCATATAAAAAATAGTACAGACCAAAATAATGGAAGTAGTCATTAAATTTTCTGAGAAAGTATCGTCGAAGGTCCAATCTATGATATAAAAAATCGCGAGTGTTCTAAAATGATGCGATTCAGAAGTAGAGTGCGTGAAACTTGGAGTATCCAATGAAGAGGGTGAAATCAAATATCCATAGTTATTCAAAAATTGATAGAATTAGGGCATCAACAAAGTCACCTATCGATTTTAGATGAAATTTCATCTAATCGAACATGTTTCGAGAGGATGATAGGCCAAAATTATATTTTTGGAGTATTGCGAAAAATGCAATATTTTCCTGTCCAGCTACATATTTGACGAAAAATGTTTTTCCTCTCAAAAAATACTGAAATTATGAGAATGAGGGTTCTTTGATACGACAAATCGACTGGTGTTGTCTATTTTTCGATAAGATAAATGTTTCAAATATTAGGAGAGCATTTAAATTAAAAGAAAACATGCCTTCATATAAAAAATAGTACAGACCAAAATAATGGAAGTATTCATTCAATTTTCTGAGAAAGTATCGTCAAGGGTCCAATCTATGATATAAAACATCAGGAGTGCTCTAAAATTATGCGATTCAGAAGTAGAGTGCGTCAAACTTGGAGTATCCAATGAAGAGGGTAAAATCAAATATCCATAGTTTTTCAAAAATTGATAGAATTAGGGCATTAACAAAGTCACCTATCGATTTTAGATGAAATTTCATCTAATCGAATATGTTTCGAGATGATGATAGGCCAAAAATATATTTTTGGAGTATTGCGAAAAATGCAATAAATTCCTTACTATAGTCCAGCTAAATATTTGACGAAGAATGTTTTTCCTCTCAAAAAAGACTGAAATTATGAGAATAAGGGTTCTTTGATACGACAAATCGACTGGTGTTGTCCATTTTCCGATAAGATAAATGTTTCAAATATTAGGAGAGCATTTAAGTTAAAAGAAAACATGCCTTCATATAAAAAATAGTACAGACCAAAATAATGGAAGTATTCATTCAATTTTCTGAGAAAGTATCGTCAAAGGTCCAATCTATGATATAAAAAATCGGGAGTGCTCTGAAATGATACGATTCAGAAGTAGAGTGCGTCAAACTTGGAGTATCCAATGAAGAGGGTAAAATCAAATATCCATAGTTATTCAAAAATTGATAGAATTAGGGCATTAACAAAGTCACCTATCGATTTTAGATGAAAATCCATCTAATCGAACATTGTTACGAGAGGATGATAGGCCAAAAATATATTTTTGGAGTATTGCGAAAAATGCAATAAATTCCTTACTATAGTCCAGCTACATATTTGACGAAAAATGTTTTTCCTCTCAAAAAAGACTGAAATTATGAGAATAAGGGTTCTTTGATACGACAAATCGACTGGTGTTGTCCATTTTTCGATAAGATAAATGTTTCAAATATTAGGAGAGCATTCAAGTTAAAAGAAAACATGCCTTCATATAAAAAATAGTACAGACCAAAATAATGGAAGTATTCATTCAATTTTCTGAGAAAGTATCGTCAAAGGTCCAATCTATGATATAAAAATCGGGAGTGCTCTAAAATGATACCATTCAGAAGTAGAGTGCGTCAAACTTGGAGTATCCAATGAAGAGGGTAAAATCAAATATCCATAGTTATTCAAAAATTGATAGAACTAGGGCATTAACAAAGTCATCTATCGATTTTATATGAAATTTCATCTAATCGAACATGTTTCGAGATGATGATAGGCCAAAAATATATTTTTGGAGTATTGCGAAAAATGCAATAAATTCCTTACTATAGTCCAGCTACATATTCGACGAAAAATGTTTTTCCTCTAAAAAAATACTGAATTTATGAGAATAAGGGTTCTTTGATACGACAAATCGACTGGTGTTGTCCATTTTTCGATAAGATAAATGTTTCAAATATTAGAAGAGCATTTAAGTTAAAAGAAAACATGCCTTCATATAAAAAATAGTACAGACCAAAATAATGGAAGTATTCATTCAATTTTCTGAGAAAGTATCGTCAAAGGTCCAATCTATGATATAAAAAATCGGGAGTGCTCTAAAATGATACGATTCAGAAGTAGAGTGCGTGAAACTTGGAGTATCCAATGAAGAGGGTGAAATCAAATATCCATAGTTAATCAAAAATTGATAGAATTAGGGCATCAACAAAGTCACCTATCGATTTTAGATGAAATTTCGTCTAATCGAACATGTTTCGAGAGGATGATAGGCCAAAATTATATTTTTGGAGTATTGCGAAAAATGCAATATTTTCCTGTCCAGCTACATATTTGACGAAAAATGTTTTTCCTCTCAAAAAATACTGAAATTATGAGAATGAGGGTTCTTTGATACGACAAATCGACTGGTGTTGTCTATTTTTCGATAAGATAAATGTTTCAAATATTAGGAGAGCATTTAAATTAAAAGAAAACATGCCTTCATATAAAAAATAGTACAGACCAAAATAATGGAAGTATTCATTCAATTTTCTGAGAAAGTATCGTCAAGGGTCCAATCTATGATATAAAACATCAGGAGTGCTCTAAAATTATGCGATTCAGAAGTAGAGTGCGTCAAACTTGGAGTATCCAATGAAGAGGGTAAAATCAAATATCCATAGTTTTTCAAAAATTGATAGAATTAGGGCATTAACAAAGTCACCTATCGATTTTAGATAAAATTTCATCTAATCGAACATGTTTCGAGATGATGATAGGCCAAAAATATATTTTTGGAGTATTGCGAAAAATGCAATAAATTCCTTACTATAGTCCAGCTAAATATTTGACGAAGAATGTTTTTCCTCTCAAAAAAGACTGAAATTATGAGAATGAGGGTTCTTTGATACGACAAATCGACTGGTGTTGTCCATTTTCCGATAAGATAAATGTTTCAAATATTAGGAGAGCATTCAAGTTAAAAGAAAACATGCCTTCATATAAAAAATAGTACAGACCAAAATAATGGAAGTATTCATTCAATTTTCTGAGAAAGTATCGTCAAAGGTCCAATCTATGATATAAAAAATCGGGAGTGCTCTAAAATGATACGATTCAGAAGTAGAGTGCGTCAAACTTGGAGTATCCAATGAAGAGGGTAAAATCAAATATCCATAGTTATTCAAAAATTGATAGAACTAGGGCATTAACAAAGTCATCTATCGATTTTATATGAAATTTCATCTAATCGAACATGTTTCGAGATGATGATAGGCCAAAAATATATTTTTGGAGTATTGCGAAAAATGCAATAAATTCCTTACTATAGTCCAGCTACATATTCGACGAAAAATGTTTTTCCTCTAAAAAAATACTGAATTTATGAGAATAAGGGTTCTTTGATACGACAAATCGACTGGTGTTGTCCATTTTTCGATAAGATAAATGTTTCAAATATTAGAAGAGCATTTAAGTTAAAAGAAAACATGCCTTCATATAAAAAATAGTACAGACCAAAATAATGGAAGTAGTCATTCAATTTTCTGAGAAAGTATCGTCGAAGGTTCAATCTATGATATAAAAAATCAGGAGTGTTCTAAAATGATGCGATTCAGAAGTAGAGTGCGTCAAACTTGGAATATCCAATGAAGAGGGTGAAATCAAATATCCATAGTTATTCAAAAATTGATAGAACTAGGGCATTAACAAAGTCATCTATCGATTTTATATGAAATTTCATCTAATCGAACATGTTTCGAGATGATGATAGGCCAAAAATATATTTTTGGAGTATTGCGAAAAATGCAATAAATTCCTTACTATAGTCCAGCTACATATTTGACGAAAAATGTTTTTCCTCTCAAAAAAGACTGAAATTATGAGAATAAGAGTTCTTTGATACGACAAATCGACTGGTGTTGTCCATTTTTCGATAAGATAAATGTTTCAAATATTAGGAGAGCATTTAAGTTAAAAGAAAACATGCCTTCATATAAAAAATAGTACAGACCAAAATAATGGAAGTATTCATTCAATTTTCTGAGAAAGTATCGTCAAAGGTCCAATCTATGATATAAAAAATCGGGAGTGCTCTAAAATGATACGATTCAGAAGTAGAGTGCGTCAAACTTGGAGTATCCAATGAAAAGGGTAAAATCAAATATCCATAGTTATTCAAAAATTGATAGAACTAGGGCATTAACAAAGTCATCTATCGATTTTATATGAAATTTCATCTAATCGAACATGTTTCGAGATGATGATAGGCCAAAAATATATTTTTGGAGTATTGCGAAAAATGCAATAAATTCCTTACTATAGTCCAGCTACATATTTGACGAAAAATGTTTTTCCTCTCAAAAAAGACTGAAATTATGAGAATAAGGGTTCTCTGATACGACAAATCGACTGGTGTTGTCCATTTTTCGATAAGATAAATGTTTCAAATATTAGGAGAGCATTTAAAATAAAAGAAAAGATGCCTTCATATAAAAAATAGTACAGACCAAAATAATGGAAGTATTCATTCAATTTTCTGAGAAAGTATCGTCAAAGTTCCAATCTATGATATAAAAAATTGGAGTGCTCTAAAATGATGCGATTCCGAAGTAGAGTGCGTCAAACTTGGAGTATCCAATGAAGAGGGTAAAATCAAATATCCATAGTTATTCAAAAATTAATAGAATTAGGGCATTAACAAAGTGACCTATCGATTTTAAATGGAATTTCATCTTGTCGAACATGTTTCGAGAGGTCCAATCTATGATATAAAAAATTGGGAGTGCTCTAAAATGATGCGATTCAGAAGTAGAGTGCGTCAAACTTGGAGTATCCAATGAAGAGGGTAAAATCAAATATCCATAGTTATTCAAAAATTGATGGAATAAGGGCATTAACAAAGTCACCTATCGATTTTAGATGGAATTCCATCTAATCGAACATGTTTCGAGAGGATGATAGGCCAAAAATATATTTTTGGAGTATAGCGAAAAATGCAATATTTTCCTTACTATAGTCCAGCTACATATTTGACGAAAAATGTTTTTCCTCTCAAAAAATACTGAAATTATGAGAATAAGGGTTCTTTGATACGACAAATCGACTGGTGTTGTCCGTTTTTCGATAAGATAAATGTTTCAACTATTAGGAGAGGATTTAAGTTAAAAGAAAACATGCCTTCATATAAAAAATAGTACAGACCAAAATAATGGAAGTATTCATTCAATTTTCTGAGAAAGTATCGTCAAAGGTGCAATCTATGATATAAGAATCGGGAGTGCTCTAATATGATGCGATTCAGGAGTAGAGTGCGTCAAACTTGGAGTATCCAATGAAGAAGGTAAAATCAAATATCCATAGTTATTCAAAAATTGATGGAATAAGGGCATCAACAAAGTCACCTATCGGTTTTAGATGAAATTTCATCTAATCGAACATGTTTCGAGAGGATGATAGGCCAAAAATATATTTTTGGAGTATTGCGAAAAATGCAATAAATTCCTTACTATAGTCCAGCTAAATATTTGACGAAGAATGTTTTTCCTCTCAAAAAAGACTGAAATTATGAGAATAAGGGTTCTCTGATACGACAAATCGACTGGTGTTGTCCATTTTTCGATAAGATAAATGTTTCAAATATTAGGAGAGCATTTAAAATAAAAGAAAAGATGCCTTCATATAAAAAATAGTACAGACCAAAATAATGGAAGTATTCATTCAATTTTCTGAGAAAGTATCGTCAAAGTTCCAATCTATGATATAAAAAATTGGAGTGCTCTAAAATGATGCGATTCCGAAGTAGAGTGCGTCAAACTTGGAGTATCCAATGAAGAGGGTAAAATCAAATATCCATAGTTATTCAAAAATTAATAGAATTAGGGCATTAACAAAGTGACCTATCGATTTTAAATGGAATTTCATCTTATCGAACATGTTTCGAGAGGTCCAATCTATGATATAAAAAATTGGGAGTGCTCTAAAATGATGCGATTCAGAAGTAGAGTGCGTCAAACTTGGAGTATCCAATGAAGAGGGTAAAATCAAATATCCATAGTTATTCAAAAATTGATGGAATAAGGGCATTAACAAAGTCACCTATCGATTTTAGATGGAATTCCATCTAATCGAACATGTTTCGAGAGGATGATAGGCCAAAAATATATTTTTGGAGTATAGCGAAAAATGCAATATTTTCCTTACTATAGTCCAGCTACATATTTGACGAAAAATGTTTTTCCTCTCAAAAAATACTGGAATTATGAGAATAAGGGTTCTTTGATACGACAAATCGACTGGTGTTGTCCGTTTTTCGATAAGATAAATGTTTCAAATATTAGGAGAGCATTTAAGTTAAAAGAAAACATGCCTTCATATAAAAAATAGTACAGACCAAAATAATGGAAGTATTCATTCAATTTTCTGAGAAAGTATCGTCAAAGGTGCAATCTATGATATAAGAATCGGGAGTGCTCTAATATGATGCGATTCAGGAGTAGAGTGCGTCAAACTTGGAGTATCCAATGAAGAGGGTAAAATCAAATATCCATAGTTATTCAAAAATTGATGGAATAAGGGCATCAACAAAGTCACCTATCGGTTTTAGATGAAATTTCATCTAATCGAACATGTTTCGAGAGGATGATAGGCCAAAAATATATTTTTGGAGTATTGCGAAAAATGCAATAAATTCCTTACTATAGTCCAGCTAAATATTTGACGAAGAATGTTTTTCCTCTCAAAAAAGACTGAAATTATGAGAATAAGGGTTCTCTGATACGACAAATCGACTGGTGTCCATTTTTCGATAAGATAAATGTTTCAAATATTAGGAGAGCATTTAAAATAAAAGAAAAGATGCCTTCATATAAAAAATAGTACAGACCAAAATAATGGAAGTATTCATTCAATTTTCTGAGAAAGTATCGTCAAAGTTCCAATCTATGATATAAAAAATTGGAGTGCTCTAAAATGATGCGATTCCGAAGTAGAGTGCGTCAAACTTGGAGTATCCAATGAAGAGGGTAAAATCAAATATCCATAGTTATTCAAAAATTAATAGAATTAGGGCATTAACAAAGTGACCTATCGATTTTAAATGGAATTTCATCTTATCGAACATGTTTCGAGAGGATGACAGGCCAAAAATATATTTTTGGAGTATTGCGAAAAATGCAATATTTTCCTTACTATAGTCCGGCTACATATTTGACGAAAAATGTTTTTCCTCTCAAAAAATACTGAAATATGAGAATAAGGGTTCTTTGATACGACAAATCGACTGGTGTTGTCCATTTTTCGATAAGATAAATGTTTCAAATATAAGGAGAGCATTTAAGTTAATAGAAAACATGCCTTCATATAAAAAATAGTACAGACCAAAATAATGGAAGTATTCATTCAATTTTCTGAGAAAGTATCGTCAAAGGTCCAATCTATGATATAAAAAATAAGGAAAGCTCTAAAATGATGCGATTCAGAAGTAGAGTGCGTCAAACTTGGAGTATCCAATGAAGAGGGTAAAATCAAATATCCATAATTATTCAAAAATTGATAGAATTAGGGCATTAACAAAGTCATCTATCGATTTTAGATGAAATTTTATCTAATCGAACATGTTTCGAGATGATGATAGGCCAAAAATATATTTTTGGAGTATTGCGAAAAATGCAATAAATTCCTTACAGTCCAGCTACATATTTGACGAAAAATGTTTTTCCTCTCAAAAAACACTGAAATTATGAGAATAAGGGTTCTTTGATACGACAAATCGACTGGTGTTGTCCATTTTTCAATAAGATAAATGTTTCAAATATTAGGAGAGCATTTAAGTTAAAAGAAAACATGCCTTCATATGAAAAATAGTACAGACCAAAATAATGGAAGTAGTCATTAAATTTTCTGAGAAAGTATCGTCAAAGGTCCAATCTATGATATAAAAAATCGCGAGTGTTCTAAAATGATGCGATTCAGAAGTAGAGTGCCTGAAACTTGGAGTATCCAATGAAGAGGGTGAAATCAAATATCCATAGTTATTCAAAAATTGATAGAATTAGGGCATCAACAAAGTCACCTATCGATTTTAGATGAAATTTCATCTAATCGAACATGTTTCGAGAGGATGATAGGCCAAAATTATATTTTTGGAGTATTGCGAAAAATGCAATATTTTCCTGTCCAGCTACATATTTGACGAAAAATGTTTTTCCTCTCAAAAAATACTGAAATTATGAGAATGAGGGTTCTTTGATACGACAAATCGACTGGTGTTGTCCATTTTCCGATAAGATAAATGTTTCAAATATTAGGAGAGCATTTAAGTTAAAAGAAAACATGCCTTCATATAAAAAATAGTACAGATCAAAATAATGGAAGTATTCATTCAATTTCCTGAGAAAGTATCGTCAAAGGTCCAATCTATGATATAAAAAATCGGGAGTGTTCTAAAATGATGCGATTCAGAAGTAGAGTGCGTCAAACTTGGAATATTCAATGAAGAGGGTGAAATCAAATATCCATAGTTATTCAAAAATTGATAGAATTAGGGCATCAACAAAGTCACCAATCGATTTTAGATGAAATTTCATCTAATCGAACATGTTTCGAGAGGATGATAGGCCAAAAATATATTTTTGGAGTATTGCGAAAAATGCAATATTTTCCTTACTATAGTCCAGCTACATATTTGACCAAAAATGTTTTTCCTCTCAAAAAATACTGAAATTATGAGAATGAGGGTTCTTTGATACGACAAATCGACTGGTGTTGTCCATTTTTCGATAATATAAATGTTTCAAATATTAGGAGAGCATTTAAGTTAAAAGAAAAGATGCCTTCATATAAAAAATAGTACAGACCAAAATAATGGAAGTATTCATTCAATTTTTTGAGAAAGTATCGTCAAAGGTCCAATCTATGATATAAAAAATCGGGAGTGTTCTAAAATGATGCGATTCAGAAGTAGAGTGCGTCAAACTTGGAGTATCCAATGAAGAGGGTGAAATCAAATATCCATAGTTATTCAAAAATTGATAGAATTAGGGCATCAAGAAAGTCACCTATCGATTTTAGATGAAATTTCATCTAATCGAACATGTTTCGAGAGGATGATAGGCCAAAAATATATTTTTGGAGTATTGCGAAAAATGCAATAAATTCCTTACTTATAGTCCAGCTACATATTTGACGAAAAATGTTTTTCCTCTCAAAAAAGACTGAAATTATGAGAATAAGGGTTCTTTGATACGACAAATCGACTGGTGTTGTCCATTTTTCGATAAGATGAATGTTTCAAATATAAGGAGAGCTTTTAAGTTAAAAGAAAACATGCCTTCATATAAAAAATAGTACAGACCAAAATAATGGAAGTATTCATTCAATTTTCTGAGAAAGTATCGTCAAAGGTCCAATCTATGATATAAAAAATAAGGAGTGCTCTAAAATGATGCGATTCAGAAGTAGAGTGCGTCAAACTTGGAGTATCCAATGATGAGGGTAAAATCAAATATCCATAGTTATTCAAAAATTGATAGAATTAGGGCATTAACAAAGTCATCTATCGATTTTAGATGAAATTTTATCTAATCGAACATGTTTCGAGATGATGATAGGCCAAAAATATATTTTTGGAATAAATTCCTTACTATAGTCCAGCTACATATTTGACGAAAAATGTTTTTCCTCTCAAAAAAGACTGAAATTATGAGAATAAGGGTTCTTTGATACGACAAATCGACTGGTGTTGTTCATTTTTCAATAAGATAAATGTTTCAAATATTAGGAGAGCATATAAGTTAAAAGAAAACATGACTTCATATAAAAAAAAGTACAGACCAAAATAATGGAAGTAGTCATTAAATTTTCTGAGAAAGTATCGTCAAAGGTCCCATCTATGATATAAAAAATCGAGAGTGTTCTAAAATGATGCGATTCAGAAGTAGAGTGCGTCAAACTTGGAGTATCCAATGAAGAGGGTGAAATCAAATATCCATAGTTATTCAAAAATTGATAGAATTAGGGCATCAACAAAGTCACCTATCGATTTTAGATGAAATTTCATCTAATCGAACATGTTTCGAGAGGATGATAGGCCAAAAATATATTTTTGGAGTATTGCGAAAAATGCAATATTTTCCTGTCCAGCTACATATTTGACGAAGAATGTTTTTCCTCTCAAAAAAGACTGAAATTATGAGAATAAGGGTTCTTTGATACGACAAATCGACTGGTGTTGTCCATTTTCCGATAAGATAAATGTTTCAAATATTAGGAGAGCATTTAAGTTGAAAGAAAACATGCCTTCATATAAAAAATAGTACAGACCAAAATAATGGAAGTATTCATTCAATTTTCTGAGAAAGTATCGTCAAAGGTCCAATCTATGATATAAAAAATCGGGAGTGCTCTAAAATGATGCGATTCAGAAGTAGAGTGCGTCAAACTTGGAGTATCCAATGAAGAGGGTGAAATCAAATATCCATAGTTATTCAAAAATTGATAGAATTAGGGCATTAACAAAGTCACCTATCGATTTTAGATGAAATTTCATCTAATCGAACATGTTTCGAGAGGATGATAGGCCAAAAATATATTTTTGGAGTATTGCGAAAAATGCAATAAATTCCTTACTATAGTCCAGCTAAATATTTGACGAAGAATGTTTTTCCTCTCAAAAAAGACTGAAATTATGAGAATAAGGGTTCTCTGATACGACAAATCGACTGGTGTTGTCCATTTTTCGATAAGATAAATGTTTCAAATATTAGGAGAGCATTTAAGTTAAAAGAAAAGATGCCTTCATATAAAAAATAGTACAGACCAAAATAATGGAAGTATTTATTCAATTTTCTGAGAAAGTATCGTCAAAGTTCCAATCTATGATATAAAAAATTGGGAGTGCTCTAAAATGATGCGATTCCGAAGTAGAGTGCGTCAAACTTGTAGTATCCAATGAAGAGGGTAAAATCAAATATCCATAGTTATTCAAAAATTAATAGAATTAGGGCATTAACAAAGTCATCTATCGATTTTATATGAAATTTCATCTAATCGAACATGTTTCGAGATGATGATAGGCCAAAAATATATTTTTGGAGTATTGCGAAAAATGCAATAAATTCCTTACTATAGTCCAGCTACATATTTGACGAAAAATGTTTTTCCTCTCAAAAAAGACTGAAATTATGAGAATAAGGGTTCTTTGATACGACAAATCGACTGGTGTTGTCCATTTTTCGATAAGATAAATGTTCCAAATATTAGGAGAGCATTTAAGTTAAAAGAAAACATGCCTTCATATAAAAAATAGTACAGACCAAAATAATGGAAGTAGTCATTCAATTTTCTGAGAAAGTATCGTCGAAGGTTCAATATATGATATAAAAAATCAGGAGTGTTCTAAAATGATGCGATTCAGAAGTAGAGTGCGTCAAACTTGGAATATCCAATGAAGAGGGTGAAATCAAATATCCATAGTTATTCAAAAATTGATAGAATTAGGGCATCAACAAAGTCACCAATCGATTTTAGATGAAATTTCATCTAATCGAACATGTTTCGAGAGGATGATAGGCCAAAAATATATTTTTGGAGTATTGCGAAAAATGCAATATTTTCCTTACTATAGTCCAGCTACATATTTGACGAAAAATGTTTTTCCTCTCAAAAAATACTGAAATTATGAGAATAAGGGTTCTTTGATACGACAAATCGACTGGTGTTGTCCATTTTTCGATAAGATAAATGTTTCAAATATTAGGAGAGCATTTAAGTTAAAAGAAAACATGCCTTCATATAAAAAATAGTACAGACCAAAATAATGGAAGTATTCATTCAATTTTCTGAGAAAGTATCGTCAAAGGTCCAATCTATGATATAAGAATCGGGAGTGCTCTAATATGATGCGATTCAGGAGTAGAGTGCGTCAAACTTGGAGTATCCAATGAAGAGGGTAAAATCAAATATCCATAGTTATTCAAAAATTGATAGAATTAGGGCATCAACAAAGTCACCTATCGATTTTAGATGTAATTCCATCTAATCGAACATGTTTCGAGAGGATGATAGGCCAAAAATATATTTTTGGATTATTGCGAAAAATGCAATATTTCCCTTACAGCTACATATTTGACGAAAAATGTTTTTCCTCTCAAAAAATACTGAAATTGTGAGAATAAGGGTTCTTTGATACGACAAATCGACTGGTGTGATCCATTTTTCGATAAGATAAATGTTTCAAATATTAGAAGAGCATTTAAGTTGAAAGAAAACATGCCTTCATATAAAAAATAATACAGACCAAAATAATGGAAGTATTCATTCAATTTCTGAGAAAGTATCGTCAAAGGTCCAATCTATGATAAAAAAAATCGGGAGTGCTCTAAAATGATGCGATTCAGAAGTAGAGTGCGTCAAACTTGGAGTATCCAATGAAGAGGGTAAAATCAAATATCCATAGTTATTCAAAAATTGATAGAACTAGGGCATTAACAAAGTCACCTATCGATTTTAGATGTAATTTCATCTAATCGAACATGTTTCGAGAGGATGATGGGCCAAAAATATATTTTTCGAGTATTGCGAAAAATGCAATATTTTCCTTACTATATATAGTCCAGTTACATATTTGACGAAAAATGTTTTTCCTCTAAAAAAATACTGAAATTATGAGAATAAGGGTTCTTTGATACGACAAATCGACTGGTGTTGTCCATTTTTCGATAAGATAAATGTTTCAAATATCAGGAGAGCATTTAAGTTAAAATAAAACATGCCTTCATATAAAAAATAATACAGAACAAAATAATGGAAGTAATCATTCAATTCTCTGAGAAAGTATCATCAAAGGGTCAATCTATGATATAAAAAATCGGGAGTGCTCTAAAATGATGCGATTCAGAAGTAGAGTGCGTCAAACTTGGAGTATCCAATGAAGAGGGTAAAATCAAATATCCATAGTTATTCAAAAATTGATAGAATTAGGGCATTAACAAAGTCACCTATCGATTTTAGATGGAATTTCATCTAATCGAACATGTTTCGGGAGGATGATAGGCCAAAAATATATTTTTGGAGTATTGCGAAATATGCAATATATTCCTTACTATAGTCCAGCTACATATTTGACAAAAAATGTTTTTCCTCTCAAAAAATACTGATATTATGAGAATACGGGTTCTTTGATACGACAAATCGACTGGTGTTGTCCATTTTTCGATAAGATAAATGTTTCAAAGATTAGGAGAGCATTTAAGTTAAAAGAAAACATGCCTTCATATAAAAAATAGTACAGACCAAAATAATGGAAGAATTCATTCAATTTTCTTAGAAAGTATCGTAAAAGGTCCAATCTATGATATAAAAAATCAGGAGTGCTCTAAAATGATGCGATTCAGAAGTAGAGTGCGTCATACTTGGAGTATCCAATGAAGAGGGTGAAATCAAATATCCATAGTTATTCAAAAATTGATAGAATTAGGGCATCAACAAAGTCACCTATCGATTTTAGATCAAATTTCATCTAATCGAACAGGTTTCGAGGGGATGATAGGCCAAAAATATATTTTGGGAGTATTGCGAAAAATGCAATATTTTCCTTACTGTCCAGCTACATATTTGACGAAAAATGTTTTTCCTCTCAAAAAATACTGAAATTATGAGAATAAGGGTTCTTTGATACGACAAATCGACTGGTGTTGTCCATTTTTCAATAAGATGAATGTTTCAAATATTAGGAGAGCATTTAAGTTAAAAGAAAACATGCCTTAATATAAGAAATAGTACAGACCAAAATAATGGAAGTATTCATTCAATTTTCTGGGAAAGTATCGTCAAAGGTCCAATCTATGATATAAAAAATTGGGAGTGCTCTAAAATGATGCGATTCAGAAGTAGAGTGCGTCAAACTTGGAGTATCCAATGAAGAGGGTAAAATCAAATATCCATAGTTATTCAAAAATTGATAGAATTAGGGCATTAACAAAGTCACCTATCGATTTTAGATGTAATTTCATCTAATCGAACATGTTTCGAGAGGATGATAGGCCAAAAATATATTTTTCGAGTATTGCGAAAAATGCAATATTTTCCTTACTATAGTCCAGCTACATATTTGACGAAAAATGTTTTTCCTCTCAAAAAATACTGAAATTATGAGAATAAGGGTTCTTTGATACGACAAATCGACTGGTGTTGTCCATTTTTCGATAAGATAAATGTTTCAAATATTAGGAAAGCATTTAAGTTAAAATAAAACATGCCTTCATATAAAAAATAATACAGAACAAAATAATGGAAGTAATCATTCAATTTTCTGAGAAAGTATCATCAAAGGTCCAATCTATGATATAAAAAATCAGGAGTGCTCTAAAATGATGCGATTCAGAAGTAGAGTGCGTCAAACTTGGAGTATCCAATGAAGAGGGTAAAATCAAATATCCATAGTTATTCAAAAATTGATAGAATTAGGGCATTAACAAGGTCACCTATCGATTTTAGATGGAATTTCATCTAATCGAACATGTTTCGGGAGGATGATAGGCCAAAAATATATTTTTGGAGTATTGCGAAATATGCAATATATTCCTTACTATAGTCCAGCTACATATTTGACGAAAAATGTTTTTCCTCTCAAAAAATACTGATATTATGAGAATACGGGTTCTTTGATACGACAAATCGACTGGTGTTGTCCATTTTTCGATAAGATAAATGTTTCAAATATTAGGAGAGCATTTAAGTTAAAAGAAAACATGCCTTCATGTAAAAAATAGTACAGACCAAAATAATGGAAGAATTCATTCAATTTTCTGAGAAAGTATCGTAAAAGGTCCAATCTATGATATAAAAAATCAGGAGTGCTCTAAAATGATGCGATTCAAAAGTAGAGTGCGTCATACTTGGAGTATCCAATGAAGAGGGTGAAATCAAATATCCATAGTTATTCAAAAATTGATAGAATTAGGGCATCAACAAAGTCACCTATCGATTTTAGATGAAATTTCATCTAATCGAACAGGTTTCGAGGGGATGATAGGCCAAAAATATATTTTGGGAGTATTGCGAAAAATGCAATATTTTCCTTACTATAGTGCAGCTACATATTTGACGAAAAATGTTTTTCCTCTCGAAAAATACTGAAATTATGAGAATGAGGGTTCTTTGATACGACAAATCGACTGGTGTTGTCCATTTTTCGATAATATAAATGTTTCAAATATTAGGAGAGCATTTAAGTTAAAAGAAAAGATGCCTTCATATAAAAAATAGTACAGACCAAAATAATGGAAGTATTCATTCAATTTTTTGAGAAAGTATCGTCAAAGGTCCAATCTATGATATAAAAAATTGGGAGGGCTCTAAAATGATGCGATTCAGAAGTAGAGTGCGTCAAACTTGGAGTATCCAATGAAGAGGGTAAAATCAAATATCCATAGTTATTCAAAAATTGATGGAATAAGGGCATTAACAAAGTCACCCATCGATTTCAGATGGAATTCCATTTAATCGAACATGTTTCGAGAGGATGATAGGCCAAAAATATATTTTTGGAGTATTGCGAAAAATGCAATAAATTCCTTACTATAGTCCAGCTACATATTTGACGAAAAATGTTTTTCCTCTCAAAAAAGACTGAAATTATGAGAATAAGGGTTCTTTGATACGACAAATCGACTGGTGTTGTCCATTTTTCGATAAGATAAATGTTTCAAATATAAGGAGAGCATTTAAGTTAAAAGAAAACATGCCTTCATATAAAAAATAGTACAGACCAAAATAATGGAAGTAGTCATTCAATTTTCTGAGAAAGTATCGTCGAAGGTTCAATCTATGATATAAAAAATCAGGAGTGTTCTAAAATGATGCGATTCAGAAGTAGAGTGCGTCAAACTTGGAATATCCAATGAAGAGGGTGAAATCAAATATCCATAGTTATTCAAAAATTGATAGAATTAGGGCATCAACACAGTCACCAATCGATTTTAGATGAAATTTCATCTAATCGAACATGTTTCGAGAGGATGATAGGCCAAAAATATATTTTTGGAGTATTGCGAAAAATGCAATATTTTCCTATTAGTCCAGCTACATATTTGACGAAAAATGTTTTTCCTCTCAAAAAATACTGAAATTATGAGAATGAGGGTTCTTTGATACGAAAAATCGACTGGTGTTGTCCATTTTTCGATAAGATAAATGTTTCAAATATTAGGAGAGCATTTAAGTTAAAAGAAAAGATGCCTTCATATAAAAAATAGTACAGACCAAAATAATGGAAGTATTCATTCAATTTTCTGAGAAAGTATCGTCAAAGGTCCAATCTATGATATAAAAAATAAGAAAAGCTCTAAAATGATGCGATTCAGAAGTAGAGTACGTCAAACTTGGAGTATCCAATGAAGAGGGTAAAATCAAATATCCATAATTATTCAAAAATTGATAGAATTAGGGCATTAACAAAGTCATCTATCGATTTTAGATGAAATTTTATCTAATCGAACATGTTTCGAGATGATGATAAGCCAAAAAATATATTTTTGGAGTATTGCGAAAAATGCATTATTTTCCTTACTATAGTCCGGCTACATATTTGACGAAAAATGTTTTTCCTCTCAAAAAATACTGAAATTATGAGAATGAGGGTTCTTTGATACGACAAATCGACTGGTGTTGTCATTTTTCGATAAGATAAATGTTTCAAATATTAGGAGAGCATTTAAGTTAAAAGAAAACATGCCTTCATATAAAAAATAGTACAGACCAAAATAATGGAAGTAGTCATTAAATTTCATGAGAAAGTATTGTCAAAGGTCCAATCTATGATATAAAAAATCGGGAGTGTTCTAAAATGATGCGATTCAGAAGTAGAGTGCGTCAAACTTGGAGTATCCAATGAAGAGGGTGAAATCAAATATCCATAGTTATTCAAAAATTGATAGAATTAGGGCATCAAGAAAGTCACCTATCGATTTTAGATGAAATTTCATCTAATCGAACATGTTTCGAGAGGATGATAGGCCAAAAATATATTTTTGGAGTATTGCGAAAAATGCAATAAATTCCTTACTATAGTCCAGCTACATATTTGACGAAAAATGTTTTTCCCCTCAAAAAAGACTGAAATTATGAGAATTAGGGTTCTTTGATACGACAAATCGACTGGTGTTGTCCATTTTTCGATAAGATGAATGTTTCAAATATTAGGAGAGCATTCAAGTTAAAAGAAAACATGCCTTCATATAAAAAATAGTACAGACCAAAATAATGGAAGTATTCATTCAATTTTCTGAGAAAGTATCGTCAAAAGTCCAATCTATGATATAAAAAATCGGGAGTGCTCTAAAATGATACGATTCAGAAGTAGAGTGCGTCAAACTTGGAGTATCCAATGAAGAGGGTAAAATCAAATATCCATAGTTATTCAAAAATTGATAGAACTAGGGCATTAACAAAGTCATCTATCGATTTTATATGCAATTTCATCTAATCGAACATGTTTCGAGATGATGATAGGCCAAAAATATATTTTTGGAGTATTGCGAAAAATGCAATAAATTCCTTACTATAGTCCAGCTACATATTTGACGAAAAATGTTTTTCCTCTCAAAAAAGACTGAAATTATGAGAATAAGGGTTCTTTGATACGACAAATCGACTGGTGTTGTCCATTTTTCGATAAGATAAATGTTTCAAATATTAGGAGAGCATTTAAGTTAAAAGAAAACATGCCTTCATATAAAAAATAGTACAGACCAAAATAATGGAAGTAGTCATTCAATTTTCTGAGAAAGTATCGTCGAAGGTTCAATCTATGATATAAAAAATCAGGAGTGTTCTAAAATGATGCGATTCAGAAGTAGAGTGCGTCAAACTTGGAATATCCAATGAAGAGGGTGAAATCAAATATCCATAGTTATTCAAAAATTGATAGAATTAGGGCATCAACAAAGTCACCAATCGATTTTAGATGAAATTTCATCTAATCGAACATGTTTCGAGAGGATGATAGGCCAAAAATATATTTTTGGAGTATTGCGAAAAATGCAATATTTTCCTTACTATAGTCCAGCTACATATTTGACAAAAAATGTTTTTCCTCTCAAAAAATACTGAAATTATGAGAATGAGGGTTCTTTGATACGACAAATCGACTGGTGTTGTCCATTTTTCGATAAGATAAATGTTTCAAATATTAGGAGAGCATTTAAGTTAAAAGAAAAGATGCCTTCATATAAAAAATAGTACAGACCAAAATAATGGAAGTATTCATTCAATTTTCTGAGAAAGTATCGTCAAAGGTCCAATCTATGATATAAAAAATTGGTAGTGCTCTAAAATGATGCGATTCAGAAGTAGAGTGCGTCAAACTTGGAGTATCCAATGAAGAGGGTAAAATCAAATATCCATAGTTATTCAAAAATTGATGGAATAAGAGCATTAACAAAGTCACCTATCGATTTTAGATGGAATTCCATCTAATCGAACATGTTTCGAGAGGATGATAGGCCAAAAATATATTTTTGGAGTATAGCGAAAAATGCAATATTTTCCTTACTATAGTCCAGCAACATATTTGACGAAAAATGTTTTTCCTCTCAAAAAATACTGAAATTATGAGAATAAGGGTTCTTTGATACGACAAATCGACTGGTGTTGTCCGTTTTTCGATAAGATAAATGTTTCAAATATTAGGAGAGCATTTAAGTTAAAAGAAAACATGCCTTCATATAAAAAATAGTACAGACCAAAATAATGGAAGTATTCATTCAATTTTCTGAGAAAGTATCGTCAAAGGTGCAATCTATGATATAAGAATCGGGAGTGCTCTAATATGATGCGATTCAGGAGTAGAGTGCGTCAAACTTGGGGTATCCAATGAAGAGGGTAAAATCAAATATCCATAGTTATTCAAAAATTGATGGAATAAGGGCATCAACAAAGTCACCTATCGGTTTTAGATGAAATTTCATCTAATCGAACATGTTTCGAGAGGATGATAGGCCAAAAATATATTTTTGGAGTATTGCGAAAAATGCAATAAATTCCTTACTATAGTCCAGCTAAATATTTGACGAAGAATGTTTTTCCTCTCAAAAAAGACTGAAATTATGAGAATAAGGGTTCTCTGATACGACAAATCGACTGGTGTTGTCCATTTTTCGATAAGATAAATGTTTCAAATATTAGGAGAGCATTTAAAATAAAAGAAAAGATGCCTTCATATAAAAAATAGTACAGACCAAAATAATGGAAGTATTCATTCAATTTTCTGAGAAAGTATCGTCAAAGTTCCAATCTTTGATATAAAAAATTGGAGTGCTCTAAAATGATGCGATTCCGAAGTAGAGTGCGTCAAACTTGGAGTATCCAATGAAGAGGGTAAAATCAAATATCCATAGTTATTCAAAAATTAATAGAATTAGGGCATTAACAAAGTGACCTATCGATTTTAAATGGAATTTCATCTTATCGAACATGTTTCGAGAGGTCCAATCTATGATATAAAAAATTGGGAGTGCTCTAAAATGATGCGATTCAGAAGTAGAGTGCGTCAAACTTGGAGTATCCAATGAAGAGGGTAAAATCAAATATCCATAGTTATTCAAAAATTGATGGAATAAGGGCATTAACAAAGTCACCTATCGATTTTAGATGGAATTCCATCTAATCGAACATGTTTCGAGAGGATGATAGGCCAAAAATATATTTTTGGAGTATAGCGAAAAATGCAATATTTTCCTATTAGTCCAGCTACATATTTGACGAAAAATGTTTTTCCTCTCAAAAAATACTGAAATTATGAGAATGAGGGTTCTTTGATACGACAAATCGACTGGTGTTGTCCATTTTTCGATAAGATAAATGTTTCAAATATTAGGAGAGCATTTAAGTTAAAAGAAAAGATGCCTTCATATAAAAAATAGAACAGACCAAAATAATGGAAGTATTCATTCAATTTTCTGAGAAAGTATCGTCAAAGGTCCAATCTATGATATAAAAAATAAGAAAAGCTCTAAAATGATGCGATTCAGAAGTAGAGTACGTCAAACTTGGAGTATCCAATGAAGAGGGTAAAATCAAATATCCATAATTATTCAGAAATTGATAGAATTAGGGCATTAACAAAGTCATCTATCGATTTTAGATGAAATTTTATCTAATCGAACATGTTTCGAGATGATGATAAGCCAAAAAATATATTTGTGGAGTATTGCGAAAAATGCATTATTTTCCTTACTATAGTCCGGCTACATATTTGACGAAAAATGTTTTTCCTCTCAAAAAATACTGAAATTATGAGAATGAGGGTTCTTTGATACGACAAATCGACTGGTGTTGTCATTTTTCGATAAGATAAATGTTTCAAATATTAGGAGAGCATTTAAGTTAAAAGAAAACATGCCTTCATATAAAAAATAGTACAGACCAAAATAATGGAAGTAGTCATTAAATTTTATGAGAAAGTATTGTCAAAGGTCCAATCTATGATATAAAAAATCGGGAGTGTTCTAAAATGATGCGATTCAGAAGTAGAGTGCGTCAAACTTGGAGTAGGTATCCAATGAAGAGGGTGAAATCAAATATCCATAGTTATTCAAAAATTGATAGAATTAGGGCATCAAGAAAGTCACCTATCGATTTTAGATGAAATTTCATCTAATCGAACATGTTTCGAGAGGATGATAGGCCAAAAATATATTTTTGGAGTATTGCGAAAAATGCAATAAATTCCTTACTTATAGTCCAGCTACATATTTGACGAAAAATGTTTTTCCTCTCAAAAAAGACTGAAATTATGAGAATAAGGGTTCTTTGATACGACAAATCGACTGGTGTTGTCCATTTTTCGATAAGATGAATGTTTCAAATATAAGGAGAGCTTTTAAGTTAAAAGAAAACATGCCTTCATATAAAAAATAGTACAGACCAAAATAATGGAAGTATTCATTCAATTTTCTGAGAAAGTATCGTCAAAGGTCCAATCTATGATATAAAAAATAAGGAGTGCTCTAAAATGATGCGATTCAGAAGTAGAGTGCGTCAAACTTGGAGTATCCAATGAAGAGGGTAAAATCAAATATCCATAGTTATTCAAAAATTGATAGAATTAGGGCATTGACAAAGTCATCTATCGATTTTAGATGAAATTTCATGTAATCGAACATGTTTCAAGATGATGATAGGCCAAAAATATATTTTTGGAGTATTGCGAAAAATGCAATAAATTCCTTACAGTCCAGCTACATATTTGACGAAAAATGTTTTTCCTCTCAAAAAAGACTGAAATTATGAGAATGAGGGTTCTTTGATACGACAAATCGACTGGTGTTGTCCGTTTTTCGATAAGATAAATGTTTCAAATATTAGGAGAGCATTCAAGTTAAAAGAAAACATGCCTTCATATAAAAAATAGTACAGACCAAAATAATGGAAGTATTCATTCAATTTTCTGAGAAAGTATCGTCAAAGGTCCAATCTATGATATAAAAAATCGGGAGTGCTCTAAAATGATACGATTCAGAAGTAGAGTGCGTCAAACTTGGAGTATCCAATGAAGAGGGTAAAATCAAATATCCATAGTTATTCAAAAATTGATAGAATCAGGGCATTAACAAAGTCACCTATCGATTTTAGATGAAAATCCATCTAATCGAACATTGTTACGAGAGGATGATAGGCCAAAAATATATTTTTGGAGTATTGCGAAAAATGCAATAAATTCCAGCTACATATTTGACGAAAAATGTTTTTCCTCTCAAAAAAGACTGAAATTATGAGAATAAGGGTTCTTTGATACGACAAATCGACTGGTGTTGTCCATTTTTCGATAAGATAAATGTTTCAAATATTAGGAGAGCATTTAAGTTAAAAGAAAACATGCCTTCATATAAAAAATAGTACAGACCAAAATAATGGAAGTAGTCATTCAATTTTCTGAGAAAGTATCGTCGAAGGTTCAATCTATGATATAAAAAATCAGGAGTGTTCTAAAATGATGCGAATCAGAAGTAGAGTGCGTCAAACTTGGAATATCCAATGAAGAGGGTGAAATCAAATATCCATAGTTATTCAAAAATTGATAGAATTAGGGCATCAACAAAGTCACCAATCGATTTTAGATGAAATTTCATCTAATCGAACATGTTTCGAGAGGATGATAGGCCAAAAATATATTTTTGGAGTATTGCGAAAAATGCAATATTTTCCTTACTATAGTCCAGCTACATATTTGACGAAAAATGTTTTTCCTCTCAAAAAATACTGAAATTATGAGAATGAGGGTTCTTTGATACGACAAATCGACTGGTGTTGTCCATTTTTCGATAAGATAAATGTTTCAAATATTAGGAGAGCATTTAAGTTAAAAGAAAAGATGCCTTCATATAAAAAATAGTACAGACCAAAATAATGGAAGTATTCATTCAATTTTCTGAGATAGTATCGTCAAAGGTCCAATCTATGATATAAAAAATTGGTAGTGCTCTAAAATGATGCGATTCAGAAGTAGAGTGCGTCAAACTTGGAGTATCCAATGAAGAGGGTAAAATCAAATATCCATAGTTATTCAAAAATTGATGGAATAAGGGCATTAACAAAGTCACCTATCGATTTTAGATGGAATTCCATCTAATCGAACATGTTTCGAGAGGATGATAGGCCAAAAATATATTTTTGGAGTATAGCGAAAAATGCAATATTTTCCTTACTATAGTCCAGCTACATATTTGACGAAAAATGTTTTTCCTCTCAAAAAATACTGAAATTATGAGAATAAGGGTTCTTTGATACGACAAATCGACTGGTGTTGTCCGTTTTTCGATAAGATAAATGTTTCAAATATTAGGAGAGCATTTAAGTTAAAAGAAAACATGCCTTCATATAAAAAATAGTACAGACCAAAATAATGGAAGTATTCATTCAATTTTCTGAGAAAGTATCGTCAAAGGTGCAATCTATGATATAAGAATCGGGAGTGCTCTAATATGATGCGATTCAGGAGTAGAGTGCGTCAAACTTGGAGTATCCAATGAAGAGGGTAAAATCAAATATCCATAGTTATTCAAAAATTGATGGAATAAGGGCATCAACAAAGTCACCTATCGGTTTTAGATGAAATTTCATCTAATCGAACATGTTTCGAGAGGATGATAGGCCAAAAATATATTTTTGGAGTATTGCGAAAAATGCAATAAATTCCTTACTATAGTCCAGCTAAATATTTGACGAAGAATGTTTTTCCTCTCAAAAAAGACTGAAATTATGAGAATAAGGGTTCTCTGATACGACAAATCGACTGGTGTTGTCCATTTTTCGATAAGATAAATGTTTCAAATATTAGGAGAGCATTTATAATAAAAGAAAAGATGCCTTCATATAAAAAATAGTACAGACCAAAATAATGGAAGTATTCATTCAATTTTCTGAGAAAGTATCGTCAAAGTTCCAATCTATGATATAAAAAATTGGAGTGCTCTAAAATGATGCGATTCCGAAGTAGAGTGCGTCAAACTTGGAGTATCCAATGAAGAGGGTAAAATCAAATATCCATAGTTATTCAAAAATTGATGGAATAAGGGCATTAACAAAGTCACCTATCGATTTTGGATGGAATTCCATCTAATCGAACATGTTTCGAGAGGATGATAGGCCAAAAATATATTTTTGGAGTATAGCGAAAAATGCAATATTTTCCTATTAGTCCAGCTACATATTTGACGAAAAATGTTTTTCCTCTCAAATAATACTGAAATTATGAGAATGAGGGTTCTTTGATACGACAAATCGACTGGTGTTGTCCATTTTTCGATAAGATAAATGTTTCAAATATTAGGAGAGCATTTAAGTTAAAAGAAAAGATGCCTTCATATAAAAAATAGTACAGACCAAAATAATGGAAGTATTCATTCAATTTCCTGAGAAAGTATCGTCAAAGGTCCAATCTATGATATAAAAAATAAGAAAAGCTCTAAAATGATGCGATTCAGAAGTAGAGTACGTCAAACTTGGAGTATCCAATGAAGAGGGTAAAATCAAATATCCATAATTATTCAAAAATTGATAGAATTAGGGCATTAACAAAGTCATCTATCGATTTTAGATAAAATTTTATCTAATCGAACATGTTTCGAGATGATGATAAGCCAAAAAATATATTTTTGAAGTATTGCGAAAAATGCATTATTTTCCTTACTATAGTCCGGCTACATATTTGACGAAAAATGTTTTTCCTCTCAAAAAATACTGAAATTATGAGAATGAGGGTTCTTTGATACGACAAATCGACTGGTGTTGTCATTTTTCGATAAGATAAATGTTTCAAATATTAGGAGAGCATTTATATTAAAAGAAAACATGCCTTCATATAAAAAATAGTACAGACCAAAATAATGGAAGTAGTCATTAAATTTTATGAGAAAGTATTGTCAAAGGTCCAATCTATGATATAAAAAATCGGGAGTGTTCTAAAATGATGCGATTCAGAAGTAGAGTGCGTCAAACTTGGAGTATCCAATGAAGAGGGTGAAATCAAATATCCATAGTTATTCAAAAATTGATAGAATTAGGGCATCAAGAAAGTCACCTATCGATTTTAGATGAAATTTCATCTAATCGAACATGTTTCGAGAGGATGATAGGCCAAAAATATATTTTTGGAGTATTGCGAAAAATGCAATAAATTCCTTACTTATAGTCCAGCTACATATTTGACGAAAAATGTTTTTCCTCTCAAAAAAGACTGAAATTATGAGAATAAGGGTTCTCTGATACGACAAATCGACTGGTGTTGTCCATTTTTCGATAAGATAAATGTTTCAAATATTAGGAGAGCATTTAAAATAAAAGAAAAGATGCCTTCATATAAAAAATAGTACAGACCAAAATAACGGAAGTATTCATTCAATTTTCTGAGAAAGTATCGTCAAAGTTCCAATCTATGATATAAAAAATTGGAGTGCTCTAAAATGATGCGATTCCGAAGTAGAGTGCGTCAAACTTGGAGTATCCAATGAAGAGGGTAAAATCAAATATCCATAGTTATTCAAAAATTAATAGAATTAGGGCATTAACAAAGTGACCTATCGATTTTAAATGGAATTTCATCTTATCGAACATGTTTCGAGAGGATGACAGGCCAAAAATATATTTTTGGAGTATTGCGAAAAATGCAATATTTTCCTTACTATAGTCCGGCTACATATTTGACGAAAAATGTTTTTCCTCTCAAAAAATACTGAAATTATGAGAATAAGGGTTCTTTGATACGACAAATCGACTGGTGTTGTCCATTTTTCGATAAGATAAATGTTTCAAATATAAGGAGAGCATTTAAGTTAATAGAAAACATGCCTTCATATAAAAAATAGTACAGACCAAAGTAATGGAAGTATTCATTCAATTTTCTGAGAAAGTATCGTCAAAGGTCCAATCTATGATATAAAAAATAAGGAGTGCTCTAAAATGATGCGATTCAGAAGTAGAGTGCGTCAAACTTGGAGTATCCAATGAAGAGGGTAAAATCAAATATCCATAGTTATTCAAAAATTGATAGAATTAGGGCATTGACAAAGTCATCTATCGATTTTAGATGAAATTTCATGTAATCGAACATGTTTCAAGATGATGATAGGCCAAAAATATATTTTTGGAGTATGGCGAAAAATGCAATAAATTCCTTACAGTCCAGCTACATATTTGACGAAAAATGTTTTTCCTCTCAAAAAAGACTGAAATTATGAGAATGAGGGTTCTTTGATACGACAAATCGACTGGTGTTGTCCGTTTTTCGATAAGATAAATGTTTCAAATATTAGGAGAGCATTCAAGTTAAAAGAAAACATGCCTTCATATAAAAAATAGTACAGACCAAAATAATGGAAGTATTCATTCAATTTTCTGAGAAAGTATCGTCAAAGGTCCAATCTATGATATAAAAAATCGGGAGTGCTCTAAAATGATACGATTCAGAAGTGGAGTGCGTCAAACTTGGAGTATCCAATGAAGAGGGTAAAATCAAATATCCATAGTTATTCAAAAATTGATAGAATTAGGGCATTAACAAAGTCACCTATCGATTTTAGATGAAAATCCATCTAATCGAACATTGTTACGAGAGGATGATAGGCCAAAAATATATTTTTGGAGTATTGCGAAAAATGCAATAAATTCCTTACTATAGTCCAGCTACATATTTGACGAAAAATGTTTTTCCTCTCAAAAAAGACTGAAATTATAAGAATAAGGGTTCTTTGATACGACAAATCGACTGGTGTTGTCCATTTTTCGATAAGATAAATGTTTCAAATATTAGGAGAGCATTCAAGTTAGAAGAAAACATGCCTTCATATAAAAAATAGTACAGACCAAAATAATGGAAGTATTCATTCAATTTTCTGAGAAAGTATCGTCAAAGGTCCAATCTATGATATAAAAAATCGGGAGTGCTCTAAAATGATACGATTCAGAAGTAGAGTGCGTCAAACTTGGAGTATCCAATGAAGAGGGTAAAATCAAATATCCATAGTTATTCAAAAATTGATAGAACTAGGGCATTAACAAAGTCATCTATCGATTTTATATGAAATTTCATCTAATCGAACATGTTTCGAGATGATGATAGGCCACAAATATATTTTTGGAGTATTGCGAAAAATGCAATAAATTCCTTACTATAGTCCAGCTACATATTTGACGAAAAATGTTTTTCCTCTCAAAAAAGACTGAAATTATGAGAATAAGGGTTCTTTGATACGACAAATCGACTGGTGTTGTCCATTTTTCGATAAGATAAATGTTTCAAATATTAGGAGAGCATTTAAGTTAAAAGAAAACATGCCTTCATATAAAAAATAGTACAGACCAAAATAATGGAAGTAGTCATTCAATTTTCTGAGAAAGTATCGTCGAAGGTTCAATCTATGATATAAAAAATCAGGAGTGTTCTAAAATGATGCGAATCAGAAGTAGAGTGCGTCAAACTTGGAATATCCAATGAAGAGGGTGAAATCAAATATCCATAGTTATTCAAAAATTGATAGAATTAGGGCATCAACAAAGTCACCAATCGATTTTAGATGAAATTTCATCTAATCGAACATGTTTCGAGAGGATGATAGGCCAAAAATATATTTTTGGAGTATTGCGAAAAATGCAATATTTTCCTTACTATAGTCCAGCTACATATTTGACGAAAAATGTTTTTCCTCTCAAAAAATACTGAAATTATGAGAATGAGGGTTCTTTGATACGACAAATCGACTGGTGTTGTCCATTTTTCGATAAGATAAATGTTTCAAATATTAGGAGAGCATTTAAGTTAAAAGAAAAGATGCCTTCATATAAAAAATAGTACAGACCAAAATAATGGAAGTATTCATTCAATTTTCTGAGATAGTATCGTCAAAGGTCCAATCTATGATATAAAAAATTGGTAGTGCTCTAAAATGATGCGATTCAGAAGTAGAGTGCGTCAAACTTGGAGTATCCAATGAAGAGGGTAAAATCAAATATCCATAGTTATTCAAAAATTGATGGAATAAGGGCATTAACAAAGTCACCTATCGATTTTAGATGGAATTCCATCTAATCGAACATGTTTCGAGAGGATGATAGGCCAAAAATATATTTTTGGAGTATAGCGAAAAATGCAATATTTTCCTTACTATAGTCCAGCTACATATTTGACGAAAAATGTTTTTCCTCTCAAAAAATACTGAAATTATGAGAATAAGGGTTCTTTGATACGACAAATCGACTGGTGTTGTCCGTTTTTCGATAAGATAAATGTTTCAAATATTAGGAGAGCATTTAAGTTAAAAGAAAACCTGCCTTCATATAAAAAATAGTACAGACCAAAATAATGGAAGTATTCATTCAATTTTCTGAGAAAGTATCGTCAAAGGTGCAATCTATGATATAAGAATCGGGAGTGCTCTAATATGATGCGATTCAGGAGTAGAGTGCGTCAAACTTGGAGTATCCAATGAAGAGGGTAAAATCAAATATCCATAGTTATTCAAAAATTGATGGAATAAGGGCATCAACAAAGTCACCTATCGGTTTTAGATGAAATTTCATCTAATCGAACATGTTTCGAGAGGATGATAGGCCAAAAATATATTTTTGGAGTATTGCGAAAAATGCAATAAATTCCTTACTATAGTCCAGCTAAATATTTGACGAAGAATGTTTTTCCTCTCAAAAAAGACTGAAATTATGAGAATAAGGGTTCTCTGATACGACAAATCGACTGGTGTTGTCCATTTTTCGATAAGATAAATGTTTCAAATATTAGGAGAGCATTTAAAATAAAAGAAAAGATGCCTTCATATAAAAAATAGTACAGACCAAAATAACGGAAGTATTCATTCAATTTTCTGAGAAAGTATCGTCAAAGTTCCAATCTATGATATAAAAAATTGGAGTGCTCTAAAATGATGCGATTCCGAAGTAGAGGGCGTCAAACTTGGAGTATCCAATGAAGAGGGTAAAATCAAATATCCATAGTTATTCAAAAATTAATAGAATTAGGGCATTAACAAAGTGACCTATCGATTTTAAATGGAATTTCATCTTATCGAACATGTTTCGAGAGGATGACAGGCCAAAAATATATTTTTGGAGTATTGCGAAAAATGCAATATTTTCCTTACTATAGTCCGGCTACATATTTGACGAAAAATGTTTTTCCTCTCAAAAAATACTGAAATTATGAGAATAAGGGTTCTTTGATACGACAAATCGACTGGTGTTGTCCATTTTTCGATAAGATAAATGTTTCAAATATAAGGAGAGCATTTAAGTTAATAGAAAACATGCCTTCATATAAAAAATAGTACAGACCAAAGTAATGGAAGTATTCATTCAATTTTCTGAGAAAGTATCGTCAAAGGTCCAATCTATGATATAAAAAATAAGGAGTGCTCTAAAATGATGCGATTCAGAAGTAGAGTGCGTCAAACTTGGAGTATCCAATGAAGAGGGTAAAATCAAATATCCATAGTTATTCAAAAATTGATAGAATTAGGGCATTGACAAAGTCATCTATCGATTTTAGATGAAATTTCATGTAATCGAACATGTTTCAAGATGATGATAGGCCAAAAATATATTTTTGGAGTATGGCGAAAAATGCAATAAATTCCTTACAGTCCAGCTACATATTTGACGAAAAATGTTTTTCCTCTCAAAAAAGACTGAAATTATGAGAATGAGGGTTCTTTGATACGACAAATCGACTGGTGTTGTCCGTTTTTCGATAAGATAAATGTTTCAAATATTAGGAGAGCATTCAAGTTAAAAGAAAACATGCCTTCATATAAAAAATAGTACAGACCAAAATAATGGAAGTATTCATTCAATTTTCTGAGAAAGTATCGTCAAAGGTCCAATCTATGATATAAAAAATCGGGAGTGCTCTAAAATGATACGATTCAGAAGTGGAGTGCGTCAAACTTGGAGTATCCAATGAAGAGGGTAAAATCAAATATCCATAGTTATTCAAAAATTGATAGAATTAGGGCATTAACAAAGTCACCTATCGATTTTAGATGAAAATCCATCTAATCGAACATTGTTACGAGAGGATGATAGGCCAAAAATATATTTTTGGAGTATTGCGAAAAATGCAATAAATTCCTTACTATAGTCCAGCTACATATTTGACGAAAAATGTTTTTCCTCTCAAAAAAGACTGAAATTATAAGAATAAGGGTTCTTTGATACGACAAATCGACTGGTGTTGTCCATTTTTCGATAAGATAAATGTTTCAAATATTAGGAGAGCATTCAAGTTAGAAGAAAACATGCCTTCATATAAAAAATAGTACAGACCAAAATAATGGAAGTATTCATTCAATTTTCTGAGAAAGTATCGTCAAAGGTCCAATCTATGATATAAAAAATCGGGAGTGCTCTAAAATGATACGATTCAGAAGTAGAGTGCGTCAAACTTGGAGTATCCAATGAAGAGGGTAAAATCAAATATCCATAGTTATTCAAAAATTGATAGAACTAGGGCATTAACAAAGTCATCTATCGATTTTATATGAAATTTCATCTAATCGAACATGTTTCGAGATGATGATAGGCCACAAATATATTTTTGGAGTATTGCGAAAAATGCAATAAATTCCTTACTATAGTCCAGCTACATATTTGACGAAAAATGTTTTTCCTCTCAAAAAAGACTGAAATTATGAGAATAAGGGTTCTTTGATACGACAAATCGACTGGTGTTGTCCATTTTTCGATAAGATAAATGTTTCAAATATTAGGAGAGCATTTAAGTTAAAAGAAAACATGCCTTCATATAAAAAATAGTACAGACCAAAATAATGGAAGTAGTCATTCAATTTTCTGAGAAAGTATCGTCGAAGGTTCAATCTATGATATAAAAAATCAGGAGTGTTCTAAAATGATGCGAATCAGAAGTAGAGTGCGTCAAACTTGGAATATCCAATGAAGAGGGTGAAATCAAATATCCATAGTTATTCAAAAATTGATAGAATTAGGGCATCAACAAAGTCACCAATCGATTTTAGATGAAATTTCATCTAATCGAACATGTTTCGAGAGGATGATAGGCCAAAAATATATTTTTGGAGTATTGCGAAAAATGCAATATTTTCCTTACTATAGTCCAGCTACATATTTGACGAAAAATGTTTTTCCTCTCAAAAAATACTGAAATTATGAGAATGAGGGTTCTTTGATACGACAAATCGACTGGTGTTGTCCATTTTTCGATAAGATAAATGTTTCAAATATTAGGAGAGCATTTAAGTTAAAAGAAAAGATGCCTTCATATAAAAAATAGTACAGACCAAAATAATGGAAGTATTCATTCAATTTTCTGAGATAGTATCGTCAAAGGTCCAATCTATGATATAAAAAATTGGTAGTGCTCTAAAATGATGCGATTCAGAAGTAGAGTGCGTCAAACTTGGAGTATCCAATGAAGAGGGTAAAATCAAATATCCATAGTTATTCAAAAATTGATGGAATAAGGGCATTAACAAAGTCACCTATCGATTTTAGATGGAATTCCATCTAATCGAACATGTTTCGAGAGGATGATAGGCCAAAAATATATTTTTGGAGTATAGCGAAAAATGCAATATTTTCCTTACTATAGTCCAGCTACATATTTGACGAAAAATGTTTTTCCTCTCAAAAAATACTGAAATTATGAGAATAAGTGTTCTTTGATACGACAAATCGACTGGTGTTGTCCGTTTTTCGATAAGATAAATGTTTCAAATATTAGGAGAGCATTTAAGTTAAAAGAAAACATGCCTTCATATAAAAAATAGTACAGACCAAAATAATGGAAGTATTCATTCAATTTTCTGAGAAAGTATCGTCAAAGGTGCAATCTATGATATAAGAATCGGGAGTGCTCTAATATGATGCGATTCAGGAGTAGAGTGCGTCAAACTTGGAGTATCCAATGAAGAGGGTAAAATCAAATATCCATAGTTATTCAAAAATTGATGGAATAAGGGCATCAACAAAGTCACCTATCGGTTTTAGATGAAATTTCATCTAATCGAACATGTTTCGAGAGGATGATAGGCCAAAAATATATTTTTGGAGTATTGCGAAAAATGCAATAAATTCCTTACTATAGTCCAGCTAAATATTTGACGAAGAATGTTTTTCCTCTCAAAAAAGACTGAAATTATGAGAATAAGGGTTCTCTGATACGACAAATCGACTGGTGTTGTCCATTTTTCGATAAGATAAATGTTTCAAATATTAGGAGAGCATTTAAAATAAAAGAAAAGATGCCTTCATATGAAAAATAGTACAGACCAAAATAACGGAAGTATTCATTCAATTTTCTGAGAAAGTATCGTCAAAGTTCCAATCTATGATATAAAAAATTGGAGTGCTCTAAAATGATGCGATTCCGAAGTAGAGTGCGTCAAACTTGGAGTATCCAATGAAGAGGGTGAAATCAATATCCATAGTTATTCAAAAATTAATAGAATTAGGGCATTAACAAAGTGACCTATCGATTTTAAATGGAATTTCATCTTATCGAACATGTTTCGAGAGGATGACAGGCCAAAAATATATTTTTGGAGTATTGCGAAAAATGCAATATTTTCCTTACTATAGTCCGGCTACATATTTGACGAAAAATGTTTTTCCTCTCAAAAAATACTGAAATTATGAGAATAAGGGTTCTTTGATACGACAAATCGACTGGTGTTGTCCATTTTTCGATAAGATAAATGTTTCAAATATAAGGAGAGCATTTAAGTTAATAGAAAACATGCCTTCATATAAAAAATAGTACAGACCAAAATAATGGAAGTATTCATTCAATTTTCTGAGAAAGTATCGTCAAAGGTCCAATCTATGATATAAAAAATAAGGAAAGCTCTAAAATGATGCGATTCAGAAGTAGAGTGCGTCAAACTTGGAGTATCCAATGAAGAGGGTAAAATCAAATATCCATAATTATTCAAAAATTGATAGAATTAGGGCATTAACAAAGTCATCTATCGATTTTAGATGAAATTTTATCTAATCGAACATGTTTCGAGATGATGATAGGCCAAAAATATATTTTTGGAGTATTGCGAAAAATGCAATTTTTTCCTGTCCAGCTACATATTTGACGAAAAATGTTTTTCCTCTCAAAAAATACTGAAATTATGAGAATGAGGGTTCTTTGATACGACAAATCGACTGGTGTTGTCCATTTTCCGATAAGATAAATGTTTCAAATATTAGGAGAGCATTTAAGTTAAAAGAAAACATGCCTTCATATAAAAAATAGTACAGACCAAAATAATGGAAGTATTCATTCAATTTTCTGAGAAAGTATCATCAAAGGTCCAATCTATGATATAAAAAATCGGGAATGTTCTAGAATGATGCGATTCAGAAGTAGAGTGCGTCAAACTTGGAATATCCAATGAAGAGGGTGAAATCAAATATCCATAGTTATTCAAAAATTGATAGAATTAGGGCATCAACAAAGTCACCAATCGATTTTAGATGAAATTTCATCTAATCGAACATGTTTCGAGAGGATGATAGGCCAAAATTATATTTTTGGAGTATTGCGAAAAATGCAATATTTTCCTTACTATAGTCCAGCTACATATTTGACGAAAAATGTTTTTCCTCTCAAAAAATACTGAAATTATGAGAATGAGGGTTCTTTGATACGACAAATCGACTGGTGTTGTCCATTTTTCGATAATATAAATGTTTCAAATATTAGGAGAGCATTTAAGTTAAAAGAAAAGATGCCTTCATATAAAAAATAGTACAGACCAAAATAATGGAAGTATTCATTCAATTTTTTGAGAAACTATCGTCAAAGGTCCAATCTATGATATAAAAAATTGGGAGGGCTCTAAAATGATGCGATTCAGAAGTAGAGTGCGTCAAACTTGGAGTATCCAATGAAGAGGGTAAAATCAAATATCCATAGTTATTCAAAAATTGATGGAATAAGGGCATTAACAAAGTCACCTATCGATTTCAGATGGAATTCCATTTAATCGAACATGTTTCGAGAGGATGATAGGCCAAAAATATATTTTTGGAGTATTGCGAAAAATGCAATAAATTCCTTACTATAGTCCAGCTACATATTTGACGAAAAATGTTTTTCCTCTCAAAAAAGACTGAAATTATGAGAATAAGGGTTCTTTGATACGACAAATCGACTGGTGTTGTCCATTTTTCGATAAGATAAATGTTTCAAATATAAGGAGAGCATTTAAGTTAAAAGAAAACATGCCTTCATATAAAAAATAGTACAGACCAAAATAATGGAAGTAGTCATTCAATTTTCTGAGAAAGTATCGTCGAAGGTCCAATCTATGATATAAAAAATAAGAAAAGCTCTGAAATGATGCGATTCAGAAGTAGAGTACGTCAAACTTGGAGTATCCAATGAAGAGGGTGAAATCAAATATCCATAGTTATTCAAAAATTGATAGAATTAGGGCATCAAGAAAGTCACCTATCGATTTTAGATGAAATTTCATCTAATCGAACATGTTTCGAGAGGATGATAGGCCAAAAATATATTTTTGGAGTATTGCGAAAAATGCAATAAATTCCTTACTTATAGTCCAGCTACATATTTGACGAAAAATGTTTTTCCTCTCAAAAAAGACTGAAATTATGAGAATAAGGGTTCTTTGATACGACAAATCGACTGGTGTTGTCCATTTTTCGATAAGATAAATGTTTCAAATATAAGGAGAGCTTTTAAGTTAAAAGAAAACATGCCTTCATATAAAAAATAGTACAGACCAAAATAATGGAAGTATTCATTCAATTTTCTGAGAAAGTATCGTCAAAGGTCCAATCTATGATATAAAAAATAAGGAGTGCTCTAAAATGATGCGATTCAGAAGTAGAGTGCGTCAAACTTGGAGTATCCAATGAAGAGGGTAAAATCAAATATCCATAGTTATTCAAAAATTGATAGAATTAGGGCATTAACAAAGTCATCTATCGAAAAATGCAATAAATTCCTTACAGTCCAGCTACATATTTGACGAAAAATGTTTTTCCTCTCAAAAAACACTGAAATTATGAGAATAAGGGTTCTTTGATACGACAAATCGACTGGTGTTGTCCATTTTTCAATAAGATAAATGTTTCAAATATTAGGAGAGCATTTAAGTTAAAAGAAAACATGCCTTCATATAAAAAATAGTACAGACCAAAATAGTGGAAGAAGTGATCAAATTTTCTGAGAAAGTATCGTCAAAGGTCCAATCTATGACATAAAAAATCGCGAGTGTTCTAAAATGATGCGATTCAGAAGTAGAGTGCGTCAAACTTGGAGTATCCAATGAAGAGGGTGAAATCAAATATCCATAGTTATTCAAAAATTGATAGAATTAGGGCATCAACAAAGTCACCTATCGATTTTAGATGAAATTTCATCTAATCGAACATGTTTCGAGAGGATGATAGGCCAAAATTATATTTTTGGAGTATTGCGAAAAATGCAATATTTTCCTTACTATAGTCCGGCTACATATTTGACGAAAAATGTTTTTCCTCTCAAAAAATACTGAAATTATGAGAATGAGGGTTCTTTGATATGACAAATCGACTGGTGTTGTCCATTTTTCGATAAGATAAATGTTTCAAATATTAGGAGAGCATTTAAGTTAAAAGAAAAGATGCCTTCATATAAAAAATAGTACAGACCAAAATAATGGAAGTATTCATTCAATTTTTTGAGAAAGTATCGTCAAAGGTCCAATCTATGGTATAAAAAATTGGGAGTGCTCTAAAATGATGCGATTCAGAAGTAGAGTGCGTCAAACTTGGAGTATCCAATGGAGAGGGTAAAATCAAATATTCATAGTTATTCAAAAATTAATAGAATTAGGGCATTAACAAAGTCACCTATCGATTTTAGATGGAATTTCATCTTATCGAACATGTTTCGAGAGGATGACAGGCCAAAAATATATTTTTGGAGTATTGCGAAAAATGCATTATTTTCCTTACTTATAGTCCAGCTACATATTTGACGAAAAATGTTTTTCCTCTCAAAAAAGACTGAAATTATGAGAATAAGGGTTGTTTGATACGACAAATCGACTGGTGTTGTCCATTTTTCGATAAGATAAATGTTTCAAATATAAGGAGAGCTTTTAAGTTAAAAGAAAACATGCCTTCATATAAAAAATAGTACAGACCAAAATAATGGAAGTATTCATTCAATTTTCTGAGAAAGTATCGTCAAAGGTCCAATCTATGATATAAAAAATAAGGAGTGCTCTAAAATGATGCGATTCAGAAGTAGAGTGCGTCAAACTTGGAGTATCCAATGAAGAGGGTAAAATCAAATATCCATAGTTATTCAAAAATTGATAGAATTAGGGCATTAACAAAGTCATCTATCGATTTTAGATGAAATTTTATCTAATCGAACATGTTTCGAGATGATGATAGGCCAAAAATATATTTTTGGAATAAATTCCTTACTATAGTCCAGCTACATATTTGACGAAAAATGTTTTTCCTCTCAAAAAAGACTGAAATTATGAGAATAAGGGTTCTTTGATACGACAAATCGACAGGTGTTGTTCATTTTTCAATAAGATAAATGTTTCAAATATTAGGAGAGCATATAAGTTAAAAGAAAACATGACTTCATATAAAAAAAAGTACAGACCAAAATAATGGAAGTAGTCATTAAATTTTCTGAGAAAGTATCGTCAAAGGTCCCATCTATGATATAAAAAATCGAGAGTTTTCTAAAATGATGCGATTCAGAAGTAGAGTGCGTCAAACTTGGAGTATCCAATGAAGAGGGTGAAATCAAATATCCATAGTTATTCAAAAATTGATAGAATTAGGGCATCAACACAGTCACCTATCGATTTTAGATGAAATTTCATCTAATCGAACATGTTTCGAGAGGATGATAGGCCAAAAATATATTTTTGGAGTATTGCGAAAAATGCAATATTTTCCTGTCCAGCTACATATTTGACGAAAAATGTTTTTCCTCTCAAAAAATACTGAAATTATGAGAATGAGGGTTCTTTGATACGACAAATCGACTGGTGTTGTCCATTTTTCGATAAGATAAATGTTTCAAATATTAGGAGAGCATTTAAATTAAAAGAAAACATGCCTTCATATAAAAAATAGTACAGACCAAAATAATGGAAGTATTCATTCAATTTTCTGAGAAAGTATCGTCAAAGGTCCAATCTATGATATAAAACATCAGGAGTGCTCTAAAATTATGCGATTCAGAAGTAGAGTGCGTCAAACTTGGAGTATCCAATGAAGAGGGTAAAATCAAATATCCATGGTTTTTCAAAAATTGATAGAATTAGGGCATTAACAAAGTCACCTATCGATTTTAGATGAAATTTTATCTAATCGAACATGTTTCGAGATGATGATAGGCAAAAAATATATTTTTGGAGTATTGCGAAAAATGCAATAAATTCCTTACTATAGTCCAGCTAAATATTTGACGAAGAATGTTTTTCCTCTCAAAAAAGACTGAAATTATGAGAATAAGGGTTCTTTGATACGACAAATCGACTGGTGTTGTCCATTTTCCGATAAGATAAATGTTTCAAATATTAGGAGAGCATTTAAGTTGAAAGAAAACATGCCTTCATATAAAAAATAGTACAGACCAAAATAATGGAAGTATTCATTCAATTTTCTGAGAAAGTATCGTCAAAGGTCCAATCTATGATATAAAAAATCGGGAGTGCTCTAAAATGATGCGATTCAGAAGTAGAGTGCGTCAAACTTGGAGTATCCAATGAAGAGGGTGAAATCAAATATCCATAGTTATTCAAAAATTGATAGAATTAGGGCATTAACAAAGTCACCTATCGATTTTAGATGAAATTTCATCTAATCGAACATGTTTCGAGAGGATGATAGGCCAAAAATATATTTTTGGAGTATTGCGAAAAATGCAATAAATTCCTTACTATAGTCCAGCTAAATATTTGACGAAGAATGTTTTTCCTCTCAAAAAAGACTGAAATTATGAGAATAAGGGTTCTCTGATACGACAAATCGACTGGTGTTGTCCATTTTTCGATAAGATAAATGTTTCAAATATTAGGAGAGCATTTAAGTTAAAAGAAAAGATGCCTTCATATAAAAAATAGTACAGACCAAAATAATGGAAGTATTTATTCAATTTTCTGAGAAAGTATCGTCAAAATTCCAATCTATGATATAAAAAATTGGGAGTGCTTTAAAATGATGCGATTCCGAAGTAGAGTGCGTCAAACTTGTAGTATCCAATGAAGAGGGTAAAATCAAATATCCATAGTTATTCAAAAATTAATAGAATTAGGGCATTAACAAAGTCATCTATCGATTTTATATGAAATTTCATCTAATCGAACATGTTTCGAGATGATGATAGGCCAAAAATATATTTTTGGAGTATTGCGAAAAATGCAATAAATTCCTTACTATAGTCCAGCTACATATTTGACGAAAAATGTTTTTCCTCTCAAAAAAGACTGAAATTATGAGAATAAGGGTTCTTTGATACGACAAATCGACTGGTGTTGTCCATTTTTCGATAAGATAAATGTTCCAAATATTAGGAGAGCATTTAAGTTAAAAGAAAACATGCCTTCATATAAAAAATAGTACAGACCAAAATAATGGAAGTAGTCATTCAATTTTCTGAGAAAGTATCGTCGAAGGTTCAATCTATGATATAAAAAATCAGGAGTGTTCTAAAATGATGCGATTCAGAAGTAGAGTGCGTCAAACTTGGAATATCCAATAAAGAGGGTGAAATCAAATATCCATAGTTATTCAAAAATTGATAGAATTAGGGCATCAACAAAGTCACCAATCGATTTTAGATGAAATTTCATCTAATCGAACATGTTTCGAGAGGATGATAGGCCAAAAATATATTTTTGGAATAAATTCCTTACTATAGTCCAGCTACATATTTGACGAAAAATGTTTTTCCTCTCAAAAAATACTGAAATTATGAGAATAAGGGTTCTTTGATACGACAAATCGACTGGTGTTGTCCATTTTCCGATAAGATAAATGTTTCAAATATTAGGAGAGCATTTAAGTTAAAAGAAAACATGCCTTCATATAAAAAATAGTACAGACCAAAATAATGGAAGTATTCATTCAATTTTCTGAGAAAGTATCGTCAAAGGTCCATTCTATGATATAAAAAATCGGGAATGTTCTAAAATGATGCGATTCAGAAGTAGAGTGCGTCAAACTTGGAATATCCAATGAAGAGGGTGAAATCAAATATCCATAGTTATTCAAAAATTGATAGAATTAGGGCATCAACAAAGTCACCAATCGATTTTAGATGAAATTTCATCTAATCGAACATGTTTCGAGAGGATGATAGGCCAAAAATATATTTTTGGAGTATTGCGAAAAATGCAATATTTTCCTTACTATAGTTCAGCTACATATTTGACGAAAAATGTTTTTCCTCTCAAAAAATACTGAAATTATGAGAATGAGGGTTCTTTGATACGACAAATCGACTGGTGTTGTCCATTTTTCGATAATATAAATGTTTCAAATATTAGGAGAGCATTTAAGTTAAAAGAAAAGATGCCTTCATATAAAAAATAGTACAGACCAAAATAATGGAAGTATTCATTCAATTTTTTGAGAAAGTATCGTCAAAGGTCCAATCTATGATATAAAAAATTGGGAGGGCTCTAAAATGATGCGATTCAGAAGTAGAGTGCGTCAAACTTGGAGTATCCAATGAAGAGGGTAAAATCAAATATCCATAGTTATTCAAAAATTGATGGAATAAGGGCATTAACAAAGTCACCTATCGATTTCAGATGGAATTCCATTTAATCGAACATGTTTCGAGAGGATGATAGGCCAAAAATATATTTTTGGAGTATTGCGAAAAATGCAATAAATTCCTTACTATAGTCCAGCTACATATTTGACGAAAAATGTTTTTCCTCTCAAAAAAGACTGAAATTATGAGAATGAGGGTTCTTTGATACGACAAATCGACTGGTGTTGTCCATTTTTCGATAAGATAAATGTTTCAAATATAAGGAGAGCATTTAAGTTAAAAGAAAACATGCCTTCATATAAAAAATAGTACAGACCAAAATAATGGAAGTAGTCATTCAATTTTCTGAGAAAGTATCGTCGAAGGTCCAATCTATGATATAAAAAATAAGAAAAGCTCTGAAATGATGCGATTCAGAAGTAGAGTACGTCAAACTTGGAGTATCCAATGAAGAGGGTGAAATCAAATATCCATAGTTATTCAAAAATTGATAGAATTAGGGCATCAAGAAAGTCACCTATCGATTTTAGATGAAATTTCATCTAATCGAACATGTTTCGAGAAGATGATAGGCCAAAAATATATTTTTGGAGTATTGCGAAAAATGCAATAAATTCCTTACTTATAGTCCAGCTACATATTTGACGAAAAATGTTTTTCCTCTCAAAAAAGACTGAAATTATGAGAATAAGGGTTCTTTGATACGACAAATCGACTGGTGTTGTCCATTTTTCGATAAGATAAATGTTTCAAATATAAGGAGAGCTTTTAAGTTAAAAGAAAACATGCCTTCATATAAAAAATAGTACAGACCAAAATAATGGAAGTATTCATTCAATTTTCTGAGAAAGTATCGTCAAAGGTCCAATCTATGATATAAAAAATAAGGAGTGCTCTAAAATGATGCGATTCAGAAGTAGAGTGCGTCAAACTTGGAGTATCCAATGAAGAGGGTAAAATCAAATATCCATAGTTATTCAAAAATTGATAGAATTAGGGCATTAACAAAGTCATCTATCGAAAAATGCAATAAATTCCTTACAGTCCAGCTACATATTTGACGAAAAATGTTTTTCCTCTCAAAAAACACTGAAATTATGAGAATAAGGGTTCTTTGATACGACAAATCGACTGGTGTTGTCCATTTTTCAATAAGATAAATGTTTCAAATATTAGGAGAGCATTTAAGTTAAAAGAAAACATGCCTTCATATAAAAAATAGTACAGACCAAAATAGTGGAAGTAGTCATCAAATTTTCTGAGAAAGTATCGTCAAAGGTCCAATCTATGACATAAAAAATCGCGAGTGTTCTAAAATGATGCGATTCAGAAGTAGAGTGCGTCAAACTTGGAGTATCCAATGAAGAGGGTGAAATCAAATATCCATAGTTATTCAAAAATTGATAGAATTAGGGCATCAACAAAGTCACCTATCGATTTTAGATGAAATTTCATCTAATCGAACATGTTTCGAGAGGATGATAGGCCAAAATTATATTTTTGGAGTATTGCGAAAAATGCAATATTTTCCTTACTATAGTCCGGCTACATATTTGACGAAAAATGTTTTTCCTCTCAAAAAATACTGAAATTATGAGAATGAGGGTTCTTTGATATGACAAATCGACTGGTGTTGTCCATTTTTCGATAAGATAAATGTTTCAAATATTAGGAGAGCATTTAAGTTAAAAGAAAAGATGCCTTCATATAAAAAATAGTACAGACCAAAATAATGGAAGTATTCATTCAATTTTTTGAGAAAGTATCGTCAAAGGTCCAATCTATGGTATAAAAAATTGGGAGTGCTCTAAAATGATGCGATTCAGAAGTAGAGTGCGTCAAACTTGGAGTATCCAATGGAGAGGGTAAAATCAAATATCCATAGTTATTCAAAAATTAATAGAATTAGGGCATTAACAAAGTCACCTATCGATTTTAGATGGAATTTCATCTTATCGAACATGTTTCGAGAGGATGACAGGCCAAAAATATATTTTTGGAGTATTGCGAAAAATGCATTATTTTCCTTACTATAGTCCGGCTACATATTTGACGAAAAATGTTTTTCCTCTCAAAAAATACTGAAATTATGAGAATGAGGGTTCTTTGATACGACAAATCGACTGGTGTTGTCATTTTTCGATAAGATAAATGTTTCAAATATTAGGAGAGCATTTAAGTTAAAAGAAAACATGCCTTCATATAAAAAATAGTACAGACCAAAATAATGGAAGTAGTCATTAAATTTTATGAGAAAAAATTGTCAAAGGTCCAATCTATGATATAAAAAATCGGGAGTGTTCTAAAATGATGCGATTCAGAAGTAGAGTGCGTCAAACTTGGAGTATCCAATGAAGAGGGTGAAATCAAATATCCATAGTTATTCAAAAATTGATAGAATTAGGGCATCAAGAAAGTCACCTATCGATTTTAGATGAAATTTCATCTAATCGAACATGTTTCGAGAGGATGATAGGCCAAAAATATATTTTTGGAGTATTGCGAAAAATGCAATAAATTCCTTACTTATAGTCCAGCTACATATTTGACGAAAAATGTTTTTCCTCTCAAAAAAGACTGAAATTATGAGAATAAGGGTTGTTTGATACGACAAATCGACTGGTGTTGTCCATTTTTCGATAAGATAAATGTTTCAAATATAATGAGAGCTTTTAAGTTAAAAGAAAACATGCCTTCATATAAAAAATAGTACAGACCAAAATAATGGAAGTATTCATTCAATTTTCTGAGAAAGTATCGTCAAAGGTCCAATCTATGATATAAAAAATAAGGAGTGCTCTAAAATGATGCGATTCAGAAGTAGAGTGCGTCAAACTTGGAGTATCCAATGAAGAGGGTAAAATCAAATATCCATAGTTATTCAAAAATTGATAGAATTAGGGCATTAACAAAGTCATCTATCGATTTTAGATGAAATTTTATCTAATCGAACATGTTTCGAGATGATGATAGGCCAAAAATATATTTTTGGAATAAATTCCTTACTATAGTCCAGCTACATATTTGACGAAAAATGTTTTTCCTCTCAAAAAAGACTGAAATTATGAGAATAAGGGTTCTTTGATACGACAAATCGACTGGTGTTGTTCATTTTTCAATAAGATAAATGTTTCAAATATTAGGAGAGCATATAAGTTAAAAGAAAACATGACTTCATATGAAAAAAAGTACAGACCAAAATAATGGAAGTAGTCATTAAATTTTCTGAGAAAGTATCGTCAAAGGTCCCATCTATGATATAAAAAATCGAGAGTTTTCTAAAATGATGCGATTCAGAAGTAGAGTGCGTCAAACTTGGAGTATCCAATGAAGAGGGTGAAATCAAATATCCATAGTTATTCAAAAATTGATAGAATTAGGGCATCAACACAGTCACCTATCGATTTTAGATGAAATTTCATCTAATCGAACATGTTTCGAGAGGATGATAGGCCAAAAATATATTTTTGGAGTATTGCGAAAAATGCAATATTTTCCTGTCCAGCTACATATTTGACGAAAAATGTTTTTCCTCTCAAAAAATACTGAAATTATGAGAATGAGGGTTCTTTGATACGACAAATCGACTGGTGTTGTCCATTTTTCGATAAGATAAATGTTTCAAATATTAGGAGAGCATTTAAATTAAAAGAAAACATGCCTTCATATAAAAAATAGTACAGACCAAAATAATGGAAGTATTCATTCAATTTTCTGAGAAAGTATCGTCAAAGGTCCAATCTATGATATAAAACATCAGGAGTGCTCTAAAATTATGCGATTCAGAAGTAGAGTGCGTCAAACTTGGAGTATCCAATGAAGAGGGTAAAATCAAATATCCATGGTTTTTCAAAAATTGATAGTATTAGGGCATTAACAAAGTCACCTATCGATTTTAGATGAAATTTTATCTAATCGAACATGTTTCGAGATGATGATAGGCAAAAAATATATTTTTGGAGTATTGCGAAAAATGCAATAAATTCCTTACTATAGTCCAGCTAAATATTTGACGAAGAATGTTTTTCCTCTCAAAAAAGACTGAAATTATGAGAATAAGGGTTCTTTGATACGACAAATCGACTGGTGTTGTCCATTTTCCGATAAGATAAATGTTTCAAATATTAGGAGAGCATTTAAGTTGAAAGAAAACATGCCTTCATATAAAAAATAGTACAGACCAAAATAATGGAAGTATTCATTCAATTTTCTGAGAAAGTATCGTCAAAGGTCCAATCTATGATATAAAAAATCGGGAGTGCTCTAAAATGATGCGATTCAGAAGTAGAGTGCGTCAAACTTGGAGTATCCAATGAAGAGGGTGAAATCAAATATCCATAGTTATTCAAAAATTGATAGAATTAGGGCATTAACAAAGTCACCTATCGATTTTAGATGAAATTTCATCTAATCGAACATGTTTCGAGAGGATGATAGGCCAAAAATATATTTTTGGAGTATTGCGAAAAATGCAATAAATTCCTTACTATAGTACAGCTAAATATTTGACGAAGAATGTTTTTCCTCTAAAAAAAGACTGAAATTATGAGAATAAGGGTTCTCTGATACGACAAATCGACTGGTGTTGTCCATTTTTCGATAAGATAAATGTTTCAAATATTAGGAGAGCATTTAGGTTAAAAGAAAAGATGCCTTCATATAAAAAATAGTACAGACCAAAATAATGGAAGTATTTATTCAATTTTCTGAGAAAGTATCGTCAAAGTTCCAATCTATGATATAAAAAATTGGGAGTGCTTTAAAATGATGCGATTCCGAAGTAGAGTGCGTCAAACTTGTAGTATCCAATGAAGAGGGTAAAATCAAATATCCATAGTTATTCAAAAATTAATAGAATTAGGGCATTAACAAAGTCATCTATCGATTTTATATGAAATTTCATCTAATCGAACATGTTTCGAGATGATGATAGGCCAAAAATATATTTTTGGAGTATTGCGAAAAATGCAATAAATTCCTTACTATAGTCCAGCTACATATTTGACGAAAAATGTTTTTCCTCTCAAAAAAGACTGAAATTATGAGAATAAGGGTTCTTTGATACGACAAATCGACTGGTGTTGTCCATTTTTCGATAAGATAAATGTTCCAAATATTAGGAGAGCATTTAAGTTAAAAGAAAACATGCCTTCATATAAAAAATAGTACAGACCAAAATAATGGAAGTAGTCATTCAATTTTCTGAGAAAGTATCGTCGAAGGTTCAATCTATGATATAAAAAATCAGGAGTGTTCTAAAATGATGCGATTCAGAAGTAGAGTGCGTCAAACTTGGAATATCCAATAAAGAGGGTGAAATCAAATATCCATAGTTATTCAAAAATTGATAGAATTAGGGCATCAACAAAGTCACCAATCGATTTTAGATGAAATTTCATCTAATCGAACATGTTTCGAGAGGATGATAGGCCAAAAATATATTTTTGGAATAAATTCCTTACTATAGTCCAGCTACATATTTGACGAAAAATGTTTTTCCTCTCAAAAAAGACTGAAATTATGAGAATAAGGGTTCTTTGATACGACAAATCGACTGGTGTTGTTCATTTTTCAATAAGATAAATGTTTCAAATATTAGGAGAGCATATAAGTTAAAAGAAAACATGACTTCATATGAAAAAAAGTACAGACCAAAATAATGGAAGTAGTCATTAAATTTTCTGAGAAAGTATCGTCAAAGGTCCCATCTATGATATAAAAAATCGAGAGTGTTCTAAAATGATGCGATTCAGAAGTAGAGTGCGTCAAACTTGGAGTATCCAATGAAGAGGGTGAAATCAAATATCCATAGTTATTCAAAAATTGATAGAATTAGGGCATCAACACAGTCACCTATCGATTTTAGATGAAATTTCATCTAATCGAACATGTTTCGAGAGGATGATAGGCCAAAAATATATTTTTGGAGTATTGCGAAAAATGCAATATTTTCCTGTCCAGCTACATATTTGACGAAAAATGTTTTTCCTCTCAAAAAATACTGAAATTATGAGAATGAGGGTTCTTTGATACGACAAATCGACTGGTGTTGTCCATTTTTCGATAAGATAAATGTTTCAAATATTAGGAGAGCATTTAAATTAAAAGAAAACATGCCTTCATATAAAAAATAGTACAGACCAAAATAATGGAAGTATTCATTCAATTTTCTGAGAAAGTATCGTCAAAGGTCCAATCTATGATATAAAACATCAGGAGTGCTCTAAAATTATGCGATTCAGAAGTAGAGTGCGTCAAACTTGGAGTATCCAATGAAGAGGGTAAAATCAAATATCCATGGTTTTTCAAAAATTGATAGAATTAGGGCATTAACAAAGTCACCTATCGATTTTAGATGAAATTTTATCTAATCGAACATGTTTCGAGATGATGATAGGCAAAAAATATATTTTTGGAGTATTGCGAAAAATGCAATAAATTCCTTACTATAGTCCAGCTAAATATTTGACGAAGAATGTTTTTCCTCTCAAAAAAGACTGAAATTATGAGAATAAGGGTTCTTTGATACGACAAATCGACTGGTGTTGTCCATTTTCCGATAAGATAAATGTTTCAAATATTAGGAGAGCATTTAAGTTGAAAGAAAACATGCCTTCATATAAAAAATAGTACAGACCAAAATAATGGAAGTATTCATTCAATTTCCTGAGAAAGTATCGTCAAAGGTCCAATATATGATTTAAAAAATCGGGAGTGCTCTAAAATGATGCGATTCAGAAGTAGAGTGCGTCAAACTTGGAGTATCCAATGAAGAGGGTGAAATCAAATATCCATAGTTATTCAAAAATTGATAGAATTAGGGCATTAACAAAGTCACCTATCGATTTTAGATGAAATTTCATCTAATCGAACATGTTTCGAGAGGATGATAGGCCAAAAATATATTTTTGGAGTATTGCGAAAAATGCAATAAATTCCTTACTATAGTCCAGCTAAATATTTGACGAAGAATGTTTTTCCTCTCAAAAAAGACTGAAATTATGAGAATAAGGGTTCTCTGATACGACAAATCGACTGGTGTTGTCCATTTTTCGATAAGATAAATGTTTCAAATATTAGGAGAGCATTTAAGTTAAAAGAAAAGATGCCTTCATATAAAAAATAGTACAGACCAAAATAATGGAAGTATTTATTCAATTTTCTGAGAAAGTATCGTCAAAGTTCCAATCTATGATATAAAAAATTGGGAGTGCTCTAAAATGATGCGATTCCGAAGTAGAGTGCGTCAAACTTGTAGTATCCAATGAAGAGGGTAAAATCAAATATCCATAGTTATTCAAAAATTAATAGAATTAGGGCATTAACAAAGTCATCTATCGATTTTATATGAAATTTCATCTAATCGAACATGTTTCGAGATGATGATAGGCCAAAAATATATTTTTGGAGTATTGCGAAAAATGCAATAAATTCCTTACTATAGTCCAGCTACATATTTGACGAAAAATGTTTTTCCTCTCAAAAAAGACTGAAATTATGAGAATAAGGGTTCTTTGATACGACAAATCGACTGGTGTTGTCCATTTTTCGATAAGATAAATGTTCCAAATATTAGGAGAGCATTTAAGTTAAAAGAAAACATGCCTTCATATAAAAAATAGTACAGACCAAAATAATGGAAGTAGTCATTCAATTTTCTGAGAAAGTATCGTCGAAGGTTCAATCTATGATATAAAAAATCAGGAGTGTTCTAAAATGATGCGATTCAGAAGTAGAGTGCGTCAAACTTGGAATATCCAATGAAGAGGGTGAAATCAAATATCCATAGTTATTCAAAAATTGATAGAATTAGGGCATCAACAAAGTCACCAATCGATTTTAGATGAAATTTCATCTAATCGAACATGTTTCGAGAGGATGATAGGCCAAAAATATATTTTTGGAGTATTGCGAAAAATGCAATATTTTCCTTACTATAGTCCAGCTACATATTTGACGAAAAATGTTTTTCCTCTCAAAAAATACTGAAATTATGAGAATGAGGGTTCTTTGATACGACAAATCGACTGGTGTTGTCCATTTTTCGATAAGATAAATGTTTCAAATATTAGGAGAGCATTTAAGTTAAAAGAAAAGATGCCTTCATATAAAAAATAGTACAGACCAAAATAATGGAAGTATTCATTCAATTTTCTGAGAAAGTATCGTCAAAGGTCCAATCTATGATATAAAAAACTGGGAGGGCTCTAAAATGATGCGATTCAGAAGTAGAGTGCGTCAAACTTGGAGTATCCAATGAAGAGGGTAAAATCAAATATCCATAGTTATTCAAAAAGGGCATTAACAAAGTCACCTATCGATTTTAGATGGAATTCCATCTAATCGAACATGTTTCGAGAGGATGATAGGCCAAAAATATATTTTTGGAGTATAGCGAAAAATGCAATATTTTCCTTACTATAGTCCAGCTACATATTTGACGAAAAATGTTTTTCCTCTCAAAAAATACTGAAATTATGAGAATAAGGGTTCTTTGATACGACAAATTGACTGGTGTTGTCCATTTTTCGATAAGATAAATGTTTCAAATATTAGGAGAGCATTTAAGTTAAAAGAAAACATGCCTTCATATAAAAAATAGTACAGACCAAAATAATGGAAGTATTCATTCAATTTTCTGAGAAAGTATCGTCAAAGGTCCAATCTATGATATAAGAATCGGGAGTGCTCTAATATGATGCGATTCAGGAGTAGAGTGCGTCAAACTTGGAGTATCCAATGAAGAGGGTAAAATCAAATATCCATAGTTATTCAAAAATTGATAGAATTAGGGCATTAACAAAGTCACCTATCGATTTTAGATGTAATTCCATCTAATCGAACATGTTTCGAGAGGATGATAGGCCAAAAATATATTTTTGGATTATTGCGAAAAATGCAATATTTTCCTTACAGCTACATATTTGACGAAAAATGTTTTTCCTCTCAAAAAATACTGAAATTGTGAGAATAAGGGTTCTTTGATACGACAAATCGACTGGTGTGATCCATTTTGCGATAAGATAAATGTTTCAAATATTAGAAGAGCATTTAAGTTGAAAGAAAACATGCCTTCATATAAAAAATAATACAGACCAAAATGATGGAAGTAATCATTGAATTCTCTGAGAAAGTATCATCAAAGGTCCAATCTATGATATAAAAAATCGGGAGTGCTCTAAAATGATGCGATTCAGAAGTAGAGTGCGTCAAACTTGGAGTATCCAATGAAGAGGGTAAAATCAAATATCCATAGTTATTCAAAAATTGATAGAACTAGGGCATTAACAAAGTCACCTATCGATTTTAGATGTAATTTCATCTAATCGAACATGTTTCGAGAGGATGATGGGCCAAAAATATATTTTTCGAGTATTGCGAAAAATGCAATATTTTCCTTACTATATATAGTCCAGTTACATATTTGACGAAAAATGTTTTTCCTCTAAAAAAATACTGAAATTATGAGAATAAGGGTTCTTTGATACGACAAATCAACTGGTGTTGTCCATTTTTCGATAAGATGAATGTTTCAAATATTAGGAGAGCATTTAAGTTAAAAGAAAACATGCCTTCATATAAAAAATAATACAGAACAAAATAATGGAAGTAATCATTCAATTCTCTGAGAAAGTATCATCAAAGGTCCAATCTATGATATAAAAAATCGGGAGTGCTCTAAAATGATGCGATTCAGAAGTAGAGTGCGTCAAACTTGGAGTATCCAATGAAGAGGGTAAAATCAAATATCCATAGTTATTCAAAAATTGATAGAATTAGGGCATTAACAAAGTCACCTATCGATTTTAGATGGAATTTCATCTAATCGAACATGTTTCGGGAGGATGATAGGCCAAAAATATATTTTTGGAGTATTGCGAAATATGCAATATATTCCTTACTATAGTCCAGCTACATATTTGACGAAAAATGCTTTTCCTCTCAAAAAATACTGATATTATGAGAATACGGGTTCTTTGATACGACAAATCGACAGGTGTTGTCCATTTTTCGATAAGATAAATGTTTCAAAGATTAGGAGAGCATTTAAGTTAAAAGAAAACATGCCTTCATATAAAAAATAGTACAGACCAAAATAATGGAAGTAATCATTCAATTCTCTGAGAAAGTATCATCAAAGGTCCAATCTATGATATAAAAAATCGGGAGTGCTCTAAAATGATGCGATTCAGAAGTAGAGTGCGTCAAACTTGGAGTATCCAATGAAGAGGGTAAAATCAAATATCCATAGTTATTCAAAAATTGATAGAATTAGGGCATTAACAAAGTCACCTATCGATTTTAGATGGAATTTCATCTAATCGAACATGTTTCGGGAGGATGATAGGCCAAAAATATATTTTTGGAGTATTGCGAAATATGCAATATATTCCTTACTATAGTCCAGCTACATATTTGACGAAAAATGCTTTTCCTCTCAAAAAATACTGATATTATGAGAATACGGGTTCTTTGATACGACAAATCGACTGGTGTTGTCCATTTTTCGATAAGATAAATGTTTCAAAGATTAGGAGAGCATTTAAGTTAAAAGAAAACATGCCTTCATATAAAAAATAGTACAGACCAAAATAATGGAAGAATTCATTCAATTTTCTGAGAAAGTATCGTAAAAGGTCCAATCTATGATATAAAAAATCAGGAGTGCTCTAAAATGATGCGATTCAGAAGTAGAGTGCGTCATACTTGGAGTATCCAATGAAGAGGGTGAAATCAAATATCCATAGTTATTCAAAAATTGATAGAATTAGGGCATCAACAAAGTCACCTATCGATTTAAGATGAAATTTCATCTAATCGAACAGGTTTCGAGGGGATGATAGGCCAAAAATATATTTTGGGAGTATTGCGAAAAATGCAATATTTTCCTTACTATTGTCCAGCTACATATTTGACGAAAAATGTTTTTCCTCTCAAAAAATACTGAAATTATGAGAATAAGGGTTCTTTGATACGACAAATCGACTGGTGTTGTCCATTTTTCAATAAAATGAATGTTTCAAATATTAGGAGAGCATTTAAGTTAAAAGAAAACATGCCTTCATATAAGAAATAGTACAGACCAAAATAATGGAAGTATTCATTCAATTTTCTGGGAAAGTATCGTCAAAGGTCCAATCTATGATATAAAAAATCGGGAGTGCTCTAAAATGATGCGATTCAGAAGTAGAGTGCGTCAAACTTGGAGTATCCAATGAAGAGGGTAAAATCAAATATCCATAGTTATTCAAAAATTGATAGAATTAGGGCATTAACAAAGTCACCTATCGATTTTAGATGTAATTTCATCTAATCGAACATGTTTCGAGAGGATGATAGGCCAAAAATATATTTTTCGAGTATTGCGAAAAATGCAATATTTTCCTTACTATAGTCCAGCTACATATTTGACGAAAAATGTTTTTCCTCTCAAAAAATACTGAAATTATGAGAATAAGGGTTCTTTGATACGACAAATCGACTGGTGTTGTCCATTTTTCGATAAGATAAATGTTTCAAATATTAGGAAAGCATTTAAGTTAAAATAAAACATGCCTTCATATAAAAAATAATACAGAACAAAATAATGGAAGTAATCATTCAATTTTCTGAGAAAGTATCATCAAAGGTCCAATCTATGATATAGAAAATCAGGAGTGCTCTAAAATGATGCGATTCAGAAGTAGAGTGCGTCAAACTTGGAGTATCCAATGAAGAGGGTAAAATCAAATATCCATAGTTATTCAAAAATTGATAGAATTAGGGCATTAACAAAGTCACCTATCGATTTTAGATGGAATTTCATCTAATCGAACATGTTTCGGGAGGATGATAGGCCAAAAATATATTTTTGGAGTATTGCGAAATATGCAATATATTCCTTACTATAGTCCAGCTACATATTTGACGAAAAATGTTTTTCCTCTCAAAAAATACTGATATTATGAGAATACGGGTTCTTTGATACGACAAATCGACTGGTGTTGTCCATTTTTCGATAAGATAAATGTTTCAAATATTAGGAGAGCATTTAAGTTAAACGAAAACATGCCTTCATGTAAAAAATAGTACAGACCAAAATAATGGAAGAATTCATTCAATTTTCTGAGAAAGTATCGTAAAAGGTCCAATCTATGATATAAAAAATCAGGAGTGCTCTAAAATGATGCGATTCAGAAGTAGAGTGCGTCATACTTGGAGTATCCAATGAAGAGGGTGAAATCAAATATCCATAGTTATTCAAAAATTGTTAGAATTAGGGCATCAACAAAGTCACCTATCGATTTTAGATGGAATTTCATCTAATCGAACAGGTTTCGAGGGGATGATAGGCCAAAAATATATTTTGGGAGTATTGCGAAAAATGCAATATTTTCCTTACTATAGTCCAGCTACATATTTGACGAAAAATGTTTTTCCTCTCGAAAAATACTGGAATTATGAGAATAAGTGTTCTTTGATACGACAAATCGACTGGTGTTGTCCATTTTTCGATAAGATGCATGTTTCAAATATTAGGAGAGCATTTAAGCCAAAAGAAAACATGCCTTCATATAAAAAATAGTACAGACCAAAATAATGGAAGTACTCATTCAATTTTCTGAGAAAGTATCGTCAAAGGTCCAATCTATGATATGAAAAATCGGGAGTGCTCTAAAATGATGCGATTCAGAAGTAGAGTGCGTCATACTTGGAGTATCCAATGAAGAGGGTGAAATCAAATATCCATAGTTATTCAAAAATTGATAGAATTAGGGCATCAACAAAGTCACCTATCGATTTTAGATGAAATTTCATCTAATCGAACATGTTTCGGGAGGATGATAGGCCAAAAATATATTTTTGGAGTATTGCGAAAAATGAAATATTTTCCTTACTGGCCAGCTACATATTTGACGAATAATGTTTTTCCTCTCAAAAAATACTGAAATTATGAGAATGAGGGTTCTTTGAAACGACAAATCGACTGGTGTTGTCCATTTTTCGATAAGATAAATGTTTCAAATATTAGGAGAGCATTTAAGTTAAAAGAAAAGATGCCTTCATATAAAAAATAGTACAGACCAAAATAATGGAAGTATTCATTCAATTTTCTGAGAAAGTATCGTCAAAGGTCCAATCTATGATATACAAAATTATGAGTGCTCTAAAATGATGCGATTCAGAAGTAGAGTGCGTCAAACTTGGAGTATCCAATGAAGAGGGTAGAATCAAATATCCATAGTTATTCAAAAATTAATAGAATTAGGGCATTAACAAAGTCACCTATCGATTTTAGATGGAATTTCATCTAATCGAACATGTTTCGAGAGGATGACAGGCCAAAAATATATTTTTGGAGTATTGCGAAAAATGAAATATTTTCCTTACTATAGTCCAGCTACATATTTGACGAAAAATGTTTTTCCTCTCAAAAAATACTGAAATTATGAGAATGAGGGTTCTTTGATACGACAAATCGACTGGTGTTGTCCATTTTTCGTTAAGATAAATGTTTCAAATATTAGGAGAGCATTTGAGTTAAAAGAAAAGATGCCTTCATATAAAAAATAGTACAGACCAAAATAATGGAAGTATTCATTCAATTTTTTGAGAAAGTATCGTCGAAGGTACAATCTATGATATAAAAAATAAGGAGTGCTCTAAAATTATGCGATTCAGAAGTAGAGTGCGTCAAACTTGGAGTATCCAATGAAGAGGGTAAAATCAAATATCCATAGTTATTCAAAAATTGATAGAATTAGGGCATTGACAAAGTCATCTATCGATTTTAGATGAAATTTCATGTAATCGAACATGTTTCAAGATGATGATAGGCCAAAAATATATTTTTGGAGTATTGCGAAAAATGCAATAAATTCCTTACAGTCCAGCTACATATTTGACGAAAAATGTTTTTCCTCTCAAAAAAGACTGAAATTATGAGAATGAGGGTTCTTTGATACGAGAAATCGACTGGTGTTGTCCATTTTCCGATAAGATGAATGTTTCAAATATTAGGAGAGCATTTAAGTTAAAAGAAAACATGCCTTCATATAAAAAATAGTACAGACCAAAATAATGGAAGTATTCATTCAATTTTTTGAGAAAGTATCGTCAAAGGTCCAATCTATGATATAAAAAATAAGGAGTGCTCTAAAATGATGCGATTCAGAAGTAGAGTGCGTCAAACTTGGAGTATCCAATGGAGAGGGTAAAATCAAATATCCATAGGTATTCGAAAATTGATAGAATTAGGGCATTAACAAAGTCATCTATCGATTTTAGATGAAATTTTATCTAATCGAACATGTTTCGAGATGATGATAGGCCAAAAATATATTTCTGGAATAAATTCCTTACTATAGTCCAGCTACATATTTGACGAAAAATGTTTTTCCTCTCAAAAAAGACTGAAATTATGAGAATAAGGGTTCTTTGATACGACAAATCGACTGGTGTTGTCCATTTTTCGATAAGATAAATGTTTCAAATATTAGGAGAGCATTCAAGTTAAAAGAAAACATGCCTTCATATAAAAAATAGTACAGACCAAAATAATGGAAGTAGTCATTAAATTTTCTGACAAAGTATCGTCAAAGGTCCAATCTATGATATAAAAAATCGGGAGTGTTCTAAAATGATGCGATTCAGAAGTAGAGTGCGTCAAACTTGGAGTATCCAATGAAGAGGGTGAAATCAAATATCCATAGTTATTCAAAAATTGATAGAATTAGGGCATCAACAAAGTCACCTATTGATTCCAGATGAAATTTCATCTAATCGAACATGTTTCGAGAGGATAATAGGCCAAAAATATATTTTTGGAGTATTGCGAAAAATGCAATATTTTCCTTACTATAGTCCAGCTACATATTTGACGAAAAATGTTTTTCCTCTCAAAAAATACTGAAATTATGAGAATGAGGGTTCTTTGATACGACAAATCGACTGGTGTTGTCCATTTTTCGATAAGATAAATGTTCCAAATATTAGGAGAGCATTTAAGTTAAAAGAAAACATGCCTTCATATAAAAAATAGTACAGACCAAAATAATGGAAGTATTCATTCAATTTTCTGAGAAAGTATCGTCAAAGGTCCAATCTATGATATAAAGAATCGGGAGTGCTCTAAAATGATGCGATTCAGAAGTAGAGTGCGTCAAACTTGTAGTATCCAATGAAGACGGTAAAATCAAATATCCATAGTTATTCAAAAATTGATAGAATTAGGGCATTAACAAAGTCACCTATCGATTTTAGATGAAATTCCATCTAATCGAACATGTTTGGAGAGGATGATAGGCCAAAAATATCTTTTTGGAGTATTGCGAAAAATGCAATATTTTCCTTACTATAGTCCAGCTACATATTTGTCGAAAAATGTTTTTCCTCTCAAAAAATATTGAAATTATGAGAATATTGGGTTCTTTGATACGACAAATCGACTGGGGTTGTCCATTTTCCGATAAGATGAATGTTTCAAATATTAGGAGAGCATTTATGTTAAAAGAAAACATGCCTTCATATAAAAAATAGTTCAGACCAAAATAATGGAAGTTTTCATTCAATTTTCTGAGAAAGTATCGTCAAAGGTCCAATCCATGATATAAAAAATAAGGAGTGCTCTAAAATTATGCAATTCAGAAGTAGAGTGCGTCAAACTTGGAGTATCCAATGAAGAGGGTAAAATCAAATATCCATAGTTATTCAAAAATTGATAGAATTAGGGCATTAACAAAGTCATCTATCGATTTTAGATGAAATTTCATCTAATCGAACATGTTTCGAGATGATGATAGGCCAAAAATATATTTTTGGAGTATTGCGAAAAATGCAATAAATTCCTTACTATAGTCCAGCTACATATTTGACGAAAAATGTTTTTCCTCTCAAAAAATACTGAAATTATGAGAATGAGGGTTCTTTGATACGACAAATCGACCGGTGTTGTCCATTTTTCGATAAGATAAATGTTTCAAATATTAGGAGAGCATTTAAGTTAAAAGAAAAGATGCCTTCATATAAAAAATAGTACAGACCAAAATAATGGAAGTATTCATTCAATTTTCTGAGAAAGTATCGTCAAAGGTCCAATCCATGATATAAAAAATAAGGAGTGCTCTGAAATTATGCAATTCAGAAGTAGAGTGCGTCAAACTTGGAGTATCCAATGAAGAGGGTAAAATCAAATATCCATAGGTATTCGAAAATTGATAGAATTAGGGCATCAACAAAGTCACCTATCGATTTTAGATGAAATTTCATCTAATCGAACATGTTTCGAGAGGATGATAGGCCAAAAATATATTTTTGGAGTATTGCGAAAAATGCAATATTTTCCTCACTATAGTCCAGCTACATATTTGACGAAAAATGTTTTTCCTCTCAAAAAATACTGAAATTATGAGAATGAGGGTTCTTTGATACGAGAAATCGACTGGTGTTGTCCATTTTCCGATAATATGAATGTTTCAAATATTAGGAGAGTATTTAAGTTAAAAGAAAACATGCCTTCATATAAAAAATAGTACAGACCAAAATAATGGAAGTATTCATTCAATTTTCTGAGAAAGTATCGTCAAAGGTCCAATCTATGATATAAAAAATAAGGAGTGCTCTAAAATTATGCGATTCAGAAGTAGAGTGCGTCAAACTTGGAGTATCCAATGAAGGGGGTAAAATCAAATATCCATAGGTATTCGAAAATTGATAGAATTAGGGCATTAACAAAGTCATCTATCGATTTTTGATGAAATTTTATCTAATCGAACATGTTTCGAGATGATGATAGGCCAAAAATATATTTTTGGAATAAATTCCTTACTATAGTCCAGCTACATATTTGACGAAAAATGTTTTCCCTCTCAAAAAAGACTGAAATTATGAGAATAAGGGTTCTTTGATACGACAAATCCACCGGTGTTGTCCATTTTTCGATAAGATAAATGTTTCAAATATTAGGAGAGCATTCAAGTTAAAAGAAAACATGCCTTCATATAAAAAATAGTACAGACCAAAATAATGGAAGTATTCATTCAATTTTCTGAGAAAGTATCGTCAAAGGTCCAATCTATGATATAAAAAATCGGGAGTGTTCTAAAATGATGCGATTCAGAAGTAGAGTGCGTCAAACTTGGAGTATCCAATGAAGAGGGTGAAATCAAATATCCATAGTTATTCAAAAATTGATAGAATTAGGGCATTAACAAAGTCATCTATCGATTTTAGATGAAATTCCATCTAATCGAACATGTTTCGAGAGGATGATAGGCCAAAAATATATTTTTGGAGTATTGCGAAAAATGCAATAAATTCCTTACATATTTGACGAAAAATGTTTTTCCTCTCAAAAAATACTGAAATTATGAGAATAAGGGTTCTTTGATACGACAAATCGACTGGTGTTGTCCATTTTTCGATAAGATAAATGTTTCAAATATTAGGAGAGTTTTTAAGTTAAAAGAAAACATGCCTTCATATAAAAAATAGTACAGACCAAAATAATGGAAGTATTCATTCAATTTGCTGAGAAAGTATCGTCAAAGGTCCAATCTATGATATAAAAATCGGGAGTGCCCTAAATTGATGCGATTCAGAAGTAGAGTGCGTCAAAGTTGGAGTATCCAATGAAGAGGGTAAAATCAAATATCCATAGTTATTCAAAAATTGATAGAATTAGGGCATTAACAAAGTCACCTATCGATTTTAGATGGAATTTCATCTAATCGAACATGTTTCGAGAGGATGATAGGCCAAAAATATATTTTTGGAGTATTGCGAAAAATGCAATATTTTCCTTACTATAGTCCAGCTACATATTTGACGAAAAATGTTTTTCCTCTCAAAAAATACTGAAATTATGAGAATAAGGGTCCAGCTACATATTTGACGAAAAATGTTTTTCCTCTCAAAAAATACTGAAATTATGAGAATAAGGGTTCTTTGATACGACAAATCGACTGGTGTTGTCCATTTTTCGATAAGATAAATGTTTCAAATATTAGGAGTGCATTCAAGTTAAAAGAAAACATGCCTTCATATAAAAAATAGTACAGACCAAAATAATGGAAGTATTCATTCAATTTTCTGAGAAAGTATCGTCAAAGGTCCAATCCATGATATAAAAAATAAGGAGGGCTCTAAAATTATGCAATTCAGAAGTAGAGTGCGTCAAACTTGGTGTATCCAATGAAGAGGGTAAAATCAAATATCCATAGTTATTCAAAAATTGATAGAATTAGGGCCTTAACAAAGTCATCTATCGATTTTAGATGAAATTTCATCTAATCGAACATGTTTCGAGATGATGATAGGCCAAAAATATATTTTTGGAGTATTGCGAAAAATGCAATAAATTCCTTACTATAGTCCAGCTACATATTTGACGAAAAATGTTTTTCCTCTCAAAAAATACTGAAATTATGAGAATAAGGGTTCTTTGATACGACAAATCGACTGGTGTTGTCCATTTTTCGATAAGATAAATGTTCCAAATATTAGAAGAGCATTTAAGTTAAAAGAAAACATGCCTTCATATAAAAAATAGTACACACCAAAATAATGGAAGTATTCATTCAATTTTCTGAGTAAGTATTGTGAAAGGTCCTGTCTATGATATAAAAAATCGGGAGTGCTCTAAAAGGATGCGATTCAGAAGTAGAGTGCGTCAAACTTGGAGTATCCAATGAAGAGGGTGAAATCAAATATTCATAGTTAATCAAAAATTGATAGAATTAGGGCATTAACAAAGTCACCTATCGATTTTAGATGGAATTTCATCTAATCGAACATGTTTCGAGAGGATGATGGGCCAAAAATATATTTTTGGAGTATTGCGAAAAATGCAATATTTTCCTTACTATAGTCCAGCTACATATTTGACGAAAAATGTTTTTCCTCTCAAAAAATACTGAAATTATGAGAATAAGGGTTCTTTGATACGACAAATCGACTGGTGTTGTCCATTTTTCGATAAGATAAATGTTTCAAATATTAGGAGAGCATTTAAGTTAAAAGAAAACATGCCTTCATATAAAAAATACTACAGACCAAAATAATGGAAGTATTCATTCAATTTTCTGAGAAAGTATCGTGAAAGGTCCAAACTATGATATAAAAAATCGGGAGTGCTCTAAAATGATGCGATTCAGAAGTAGAGTGCGTCAAACTTGCAGTATCCAATGAAGAGGGTAAAATCAAATATACATAGTTATTCAAAAATTGATAGAATTAGGGTATTAACAGAGTCACCTATCGATTTTAGATGTAATTCCATCTAATCGAACATGTTTCGAGAGGACGATAGGCAAAAAATATATTTTTGGAGTATTGCGAAAAATGCAATATTTTCGTTACTATAGTCCAGCTACATATTTGACGAAAAATGTTTTTCCTCTCAAAAAATACTGAAATTATGAGAATAAGGGTTCTTTGATACGACAAATCGACTGGTGTTGTCCATTTTTCGATAAGATAAATGTTTCAAATATTAGGAGAGCATTTAAGTTAAAAGAAAACATGCCTCCATATAGAAAATAATACAGACCAAAATAATGGAAGTAATCATTCAATTTGCTGAGAAAGAATCGTCAAGAGGTCCAATCTATGATATAAAAAATCGGGAGTGATCTAAAATGATGCGATTTAGAAGTAGAGTGCATCAAACTTGGAGTATCCAATGAAGAGGGTAAAATCAAATATCCATAGTTATTCAAAAATTGATAGAATTAGGGCATTAACAAGGTCACCTATCGATTTTAGATGAAATTCCATCTAATCGAACATGTTTCGAGAGGATGATAGGCCAAAAATATATTTTTGGAGTATTGCGAAAAATGCAATATTTTCCTTACTATAGTCCAGCTACATATTTGACGAAAAATGTTTTTCCTCTCAAAAAATATTGAAATTATGAGAATAAGGGTTCTTTGATACGACAAATCGACTGGTGTTGTCCATTTTCCGATAAGATGAATGTTTCAAATATTAGGAGAGCATTTATGTTAAAAGAAAACATGCCTTCATATAAAAAATAGTACAGACCAAAATAATGGAAGTTTTCATTCAATTTTCTGAGAAAGTATCGTCAAAGGTCCAATCCATGATATAAAAAATAAGGAGTGCTCTAAAATTATGCAATTCAGAAGTAGAGTGCGTCAAACTTGGAGTATCCAATGAAGAGGGTAAAATCAAATATCCATAGTTATTCAAAAATTGATAGAATTAGGGCATTAACAAAGTCATCTATCGATTTTAGATGAAATTCCATCTAATCGAACATGTTTCGAGAGGATGATAGGCCAAAAATATATTTTTGGAGTATTGCGAAAAATGCAATAAATTCCTTACATATTTGACGAAAAATGTTTTTCCTCTCAAAAAATACTGAAATTATGAGAATAAGGGTTCTTTGATACGACAAATCGACTGGTGTTGTCCATTTTTCGATAAGATAAATGTTTCAAATATTAGGAGAGTTTTTAAGTTAAAAGAAAACATGCCTTCATATAACAAATAGTACAGACCAAAATAATGGTAGTATTCATTCAATTTGCTCAGAAAGTATCGTCAAAGGTCCAATCTATGATATAAAGAATCAAGAGTGCTCTAAAATGATGCGATTCAGAAGTAGAGTGCGTCAAACTTGTAGTATCCAATGAAGAGGGTAAAATCAAATATCCATAGTTATTCAAAAATTGATAGAATTAGGGCATTAACAAAGTCACCTATCGATTTTAGATGAAATTCCATCTAATCGAACATGTTTGGAGAGGATGATAGGCCAAAAATATATTTTTGGAGTATTGCGAAAAATGCAATATTTTCCTTACTATAGTCCAGCTACATATTTGACGAAAAATGTTTTTCCTCTCAAAAAATATTGAAATTATGAGAATAAGGGTTCTTTGATACGACAAATCGACTGGTGTTGTCCATTTTCCGATAAGATGAATGTTTCAAATATTAGGAGAGCATTTATGTTAAAAGAAAACATGCCTTCATATAAAAAATAGTTCAGACCAAAATAATGGAAGTTTTCATTCAATTTTCTGAGAAAGTATCGTCAAAGGTCCAATACATGATATAAAAAATGAGGAGTGCTCTAAAATTATGCAATTCAGAAGTAGAGTGCGTCAAACTTGGAGTATCCAATGAAGAGGGTAAAATCAAATATCCATAGTTATTCAAAAATTGATAGAATTAGGGCATTAACAAAGTCATCTATCGATTTTAGATGAAATTTCATCTAATCGAACATGTTTCGAGATGATGATAGGCCAAAAATATATTTTTGGAGTATTGCGAAAAATGCAATAAATTCCTTACTATAGTCCAGCTACATATTTGACGAAAAATGTTTTTCCTCTTAAAAAATACTGAAATTATGAGAATAAGGGTTCTTTGATACGACAAATCGACTGGTGTTGTCCATTTTTCGATAAGATAAATGTTCCAAATATTAGAAGAGCATTTAAGTTAAAAGAAAACATGCCTTCATATAAAAAATAGTACAGACCAAAATAATGGAAGTATTCATTCAATTTTCTGAGAAAGTATTGTGAAAGGTCCAGTCTTTGATATAAAAAATCGGGAGTGCTCTAAAATGATGCGATTCAGAAGTAGAGTGCGTCAAACTTGGAGTATCCAATGAAGAGGGTGAAATCAAATATTCATAGTTAATCAAAAATTGATAGAATTAGGGCATTAACAAAGTCACCTATCGATTTTAGATGGAATTTCATCTAATCGAACATGTTTCGAGAGGATGATGGGCCAAAAATATATTTTTGGAGTATTGCGAAAAATGCAATATTTTCCTTACTATAGTCCAGCTACATATTTGACGAAAAATGTTTTTCCTCTCAAAAAATACTGAAATTATGAGAATAAGGGTTCTTTGATACGACAAATCGACTGGTGTTGTCCATTTTTCGATAAGATAAATGTTTCAAATATTAGGAGAGCATTTAAGTTAAAAGAAAACATGCCTTCATATAAAAAATACTACAGACCAAAATAATGGAAGTATTCATTCAATTTTCTGAGAAAGTATCGTGAAAGGTCCAAACTATGATATAAAAAATCGGGAGTGCTCTAAAATGATGCGATTCAGAAGTAGAGTGCGTCAAACTTGCAGTATCCAATGAAGAGGGTAAAATCAAATATACATAGTTATTCAAAAATTGATAGAATTAGGGCATTAACAGAGTCACCTATCGATTTTAGATGTAATTCCATCTAATCGAACATGTTTCGAGAGGATGATAGGCAAAAAATATATTTTTGGAGTATTGCGAAAAATGCAATATTTTCGTTACTATAGTCCAGCTACATATTTGACGAAAAATGTTTTTCCTCTCAAAAAATACTGAAATTATGAGAATAAGGGTTCTTTGATACGACAAATCGACTGGTGTTGTCCATTTTTCGATAAGATAAATGTTTCAAATATTAGGAGAGCATTTAAGTTAAAAGAAAACATGCCTCCATATAGAAAATAATACAGACCAAAATAATGGAAGTATTCATTCAATTTTCTGAGAAAGTATCGTGAAAGGTCCAAACTATGATATAAAAAATCGGGAGTGCTCTAAAATGATGCGATTCAGAAGTAGAGTGCGTCAAACTTGCAGTATCCAATGAAGAGGGTAAAATCAAATATACATAGTTATTCAAAAATTGATAGAATTAGGGCATTAACAGAGTCACCTATCGATTTTAGATGTAATTCCATCTAATCGAACATGTTTCGAGAGGATGATAGGCAAAAAATATATTTTTGGAGTATTGCGAAAAATGCAATATTTTCGTTACTATAGTCCAGCTACATATTTGACGAAAAATGTTTTTCCTCTCAAAAAATACTGAAATTATGAGAATAAGGGTTCTTTGATACGACAAATCGACTGGTGTTGTCCATTTTTCGATAAGATAAATGTTTCAAATATTAGGAGAGCATTTAAGTTAAAAGAAAACATGCCTCCATATAGAAAATAATACAGACCAAAATAATGGAAGTAATCATTCAATTTGCTGAGAAAGAATCGTCAAGAGGTCCAATCTATGATATAAAAAATCGGGAGTGCTCTAAAATGATGCGATTTAGAAGTAGAGTGCATCAAACTTGGAGTATCCAATGAAGAGTGTAAAATCAAATATCCATAGTTATTCCAAAATTGATAGAATTAGGGCATTAACAAGGTCACCTATCGATTTTAGATGAAATTCCATCTAATCGAACATGTTTCGAGAGGATGATAGGCCAAAAATATATTTTTGGAGTATTGCGAAAAATGCAATATTTTCCTTACATATTTGACGAAAAATGTTTTTCCTCCTAAAAAATACTGAAATTATGAGAATAAGGGTTCTTTTATACGACAAATCGACTGGTGTTGTCCATTTTTCGATAAGATAAATGTTTCAAATATTAGGAGAGCATTTAAGTTAAAAGAAAACATGCCTTCATATAAAAAATACTACAGACCAAAATAATGGAAGTATTCATTCAATTTTCTGAGAAAGTATCGTGAAAGGTCCAAACTATGATATAAAAAATCGGGAGTGCTCTAAAATGATGCGATTCAGAAGTAGAGTGCGTCAAACTTGCAGTATCCAATGAAGAGGTTAAAATCAAATATACATAGTTATTCAAAAATTGATAGAATTAGGGCATTAACAGAGTCACCTATCGATTTTAGATGTAATTCCATCTAATCGAACATGTTTCGAGAGGATGATAGGCAAAAAATATATTTTTGGAGTATTGCGAAAAATGCAATATTTTCGTTACTATAGTCCAGCTACATATTTGACGAAAAATGTTTTTCCTCTCAAAAAATATTGAAATTATGAGAATAAGGGTTCTTTGATACGACAAATCGACTGGTGTTGTCCATTTTCCGATAAGATGAATGTTTCAAATATTAGGAGAGCATTTATGTTAAAAGAAAACATGCCTTCATATAAAAAATAGTACAGACCAAAATAATGGAAGTTTTCATTCAATTTGCTGAGAAAGTATCGTCAAAGGTCCAATCCATGATATAAAAAATAAGGAGTGCTCTAAAATTATGCAATTCAGAAGTAGAGTGCGTCAAACTTGGAGTATCCAATGAAGAGGGTAAAATCAAATATCCATAGTTATTCAAAAATTGATAGAATTAGGGCATTAACAAAGTCATCTATCGATTTTAGATGAAATTCCATCTAATCGAACATGTTTCGAGAGGATGATAGGCCAAAAATATATTTTTGGAGTATTGCGAAAAATGCAATAAATTCCTTACATATTTGACGAAAAATGTTTTCCCTCTCAAAAAATACTGAAATTATGAGAATAAGGGTTCTTTGATACGACAAATCGACTGGTGTTGTCCATTTTTCGATAAGATAAATGTTTCAAATATTAGGAGAGTTTTTAAGTTAAAAGAAAACATGCCTTCATATAAAAAATAGTACAGACCAAAATAATGGTAGTATTCATTCAATTTGCTGAGAAAGTATCGTCAAAGGTCCAATCTATGATATAAAGAATCGGGAGTGCTCTAAAATGATGCGATTCAGAAGTAGAGTGCGTCAAACTTGTAGTATCCAATGAAGAGGGTAAAATCAAATATCCATAGTTATTCAAAAATTGATAGAATTAGGGCATTAACAAAGTCACCTATCGATTTTAGATGAAATTCCATCTAATCGAACATGTTTGGTGAGGATGATAGGCCAAAAATATATTTTTGGAGTATTGCGAAAAATGCAATATTTTCCTTACTATAGTCCAGCTACATATTTGACGAAAAATGTTTTTCCTCTCAAAAAATATTGAAATTATGAGAATAAGGGTTCTTTGATACGACAAATCGACTGGTGTTGTCCATTTTCCGATAAGATGAATGTTTCAAATATTAGGAGAGCATTTATGTTAAAAGAAAACATGCCTTCATATAAAAAAAAGTTCAGACCAAAATAATGGAAGTTTTCATTCAATTTTCTGAGAAAGTATCGTCAAAGGTCCAATCCATGATATAAAAAATGAGGAGTGCTCTAAAATTATGCAATTCAGAAGTAGAGTGCGTCAAACTTGGAGTATCCAATGAAGAGGGTAAAATCAAATATCGATAGTTATTCAAAAATTGATAGAATTAGGGCATTAACAAAGTCATCTATCGATTTTAGATGAAATTTCATCTAATCGAACATGTTTCGAGATGATGATAGGCCAAAAATATATTTTTGGAGTATTGCGAAAAATGCAATAAATTCCTTTATAGTCCAGCTACATATTTGACGAAAAATGTTTTTCCTCTCAAAAAATACTGAAATTATGAGAATAAGGGTTCTTTGATACGACAAATCGACCGGTGTTGTCCATTTTTCGATAAGATAAATGTTTCAAATATTAGGAGAGCATTTAAGTTAAAAGAAAAGATGCCTTCATATAAAAAATAGTACAGACCAAAATAATGGGAGTATTCATTCAATTTTCTGAGAAAGTATCGTCAAAGGTCCAATCCATGATATAAAAAATAAGGAGTGCTCTAAAATTATGCAATTCAGAAGTAGAGTGCGTCAAACTTGGAGTATCCAATGAAGAGGGTAAAATCAAATATCCATAGGTATTCGAAAATTGATAGAATTAGGGCATCAACAAAGTCACCTATCGATTTTAGATGAAATTTCATCTAATCGAACATGTTTCGAGAGGATGATAGGCCAAAAATATATTTTTGGAGTATTGCGAAAAATGCAATATTTTCCTCACTATAGTCCAGCTACATATTTGACGAAAAATGTTTTTCCTCTCAAAGAATACTGAAATTATGAGAATGAGGGTTCTTTGATACGAGAAATCGACTGGTGTTGTCCATTTTCCGATAAGATGAATGTTTCAAATATTAGGAGAGTATTTAAGTTAAAAGAAAACATGCCTTCATATAAAAAATAGTACAGACCAAAATAATGGAAGTATTCATTCAATTTTCTGAGAAAGTATCGTCAAAGGTCCAATCTATGATATAAAAAATAAGGAGTGCTCTAAAATTATGCGATTCAGAAGTAGAGTGCGTCAAACTTGGAGTATCCAATGAAGAGGGTAAAATCAAATATCCATAGGTATTCGAAAATTGATAGAATTAGGGCATTAACAAAGTCATCTATCGATTTTAGATGAAATTTTATCTAATCGAACATGTTTCGAGATGATGATAGGCCAAAAATATATTTTTGGAATAAATTCCTTACTATAGTCCAGCTACATATTTGACGAAAAATGTTTTTCCTCTCAAAAAAGACTGAAATTATGAGAATAAGGGTTCTTTGATACGACAAATCGACTGGTGTTGTCCATTTTTCGATAAGATAAATGTTTCAAATATTAGGAGAGCATTCAAGTTAAAAGAAAACATGCCTTCATATAAAAAATAGTACAGACCAAAATAATGAAAGTATTCATTCAATTTTCTGAGAAAGTATCGTCAAAGGTCCAATCTATGATATAAAAAATCGGGAGTGTTCTAAAATGATGCGATTCAGAAGTAGAGTGCGTCAAACTTGGAGTATCCAATGAAGAGGGTGAAATCAAATATCCATAGTTATTCAAAAATTGATAGAATTAGGGCATTAACAAAGTCATCTATCGATTTTAGATGAAATTCCATCTAATCGAACATGTTTCGAGAGGATGATAGGCCAAAAATATATTTTTGGAGTATTGCGAAAAATGCAATAAATTCCTTACATATTTGACGAAAAATTTTTTTCCTCTCAAAAAATACTGAAATTATGAGAATAAGGGTTCTTTGATACGACAAATCGACTGGTGTTGTCCATTTTTCGATAAGATAAATGTTTCAAATATTAAGAGAGTTTTTAAGTTAAAAGAAAACATGCCTTCATATAAAAAATAGTACAGACCAAAATAATGGAAGTATTCATTCAATTTGCTGAGAAAGTATCGTCAAAGGTCCAATCTATGATATAAAAATCGGGAGTGCCCTAAAATGATGCGATTCAGAAGTAGAGTGCGTCAAAGTTGGAGTATCCAATGAAGAGGGTAAAATCAGATATCCATAGTTATTCAAAAATTGATAGAATTAGGGCATTAACAAAGTCACCTATCGATTTTAGATGAAATTTCATCTAATCGAACATGTTTCGAGAGGATGATAGGCCAAAAATATATTTTTGGAGTATTGCGAAAAATGCAATATTTTCCTTACTATAGTCCAGCTACATATTGGACGAAAAATGTTTTTCCTCTCAAAAAATACTGAAATTATGAGAATAAGGGTTCTTTGATACGACAAATCGACTGGTGTTGTCCATTTTTCGATAAGATAAATGTTTCAAATATTAGGAGAGCATTCAAGTTAAGAGAAAACATGCCTTCATATAAAAAATAGTACAGACCAAAATAATGGAAGTATTCATTCAATTTCCTGAGAAAGTATCGTCAAAGGTCCAATCCATGATATAAAAAATAAGGAGTGCTCTAAAATTATGCAATTCAGAAGTAGAGTGCGTCAAACTTGGAGTATCCAATGAAGAGGGTAAAATCAAATATCCATAGTTATTCAAAAATTGATAGAATTAGGGCATTAACAAAGTCATCTATCGATTTTAGATGAAATTTCATCTAATCGAACATGTTTCGAGATGATGATAGGCCAAAAATATATTTTTGGAGTATTGCGAAAAATGCAATAAATTCCTTACTATAGTCCAGCTACATATTTGACGAAAAATGTTTTTCCTCTCAAAAAATACTGAAATTATGAGAATAAGGGTTCTTTGATACGACAAATCGACTGGTGTTGTCCATTTTTCGATAAGATAAATGTTCCAAATATTAGAAGAGCATTTAAGTTAAAAGAAAACATGCCTTCATATAAAAAATAGTACAGACCAAAATAATGGAAGTATTCATTCAATTTTCTGAGAAAGTATTGTGAAAGGTCCAGTCTATGATATAAAAAATCGGGAGTGCTCTAAAATGATGCGATTCAGAAGTAGAGTGCGTCAAACTTGGAGTATCCAATGAAGAGGGTGAAATCAAATATTCATAGTTAATCAAAAATTGATAGAATTAGGGCATTAACAAAGTCACCTATCGATTTTAGATGGAATTTCATCTAATCGAACATGTTTCGAGAGGATGATGGGCCAAAAATATATTTTTGGAGTATTGCGAAAAATGCAATATTTTCCTTACTATAGTCCAGCTACATATTTGACGAAAAATGTTTTTCCTCTCAAAAAATACTGAAATTATGAGAATAAGGGTTCTTTGATACGACAAATCGACTGGTGTTGTCCATTTTTCGATAAGATAAATGTTTCAAATATTAGGAGAGCATTTAAGTTAAAAGAAAACATGCCTTCATATAAAAAATACTACAGACCAAAATAATGGAAGTATTCATTCAATTTTCTGAGAAAGTATCGTGAAAGGTCCAAACTATGATATAAAAAATTGGGAGTGCTCTAAAATGATGCGATTCAGAAGAAGAGTGCGTCAAACTTGCAGTATCCAATGAAGAGGGTGAAATCAAATATACATAGTTATTCAAAAATTGATAGAATTAGGGCATTAACAGAGTCACCTATCGATTTTAGATGTAATTCCATCTAATCGAACATGTTTCGAGAGGATGATAGGCAAAAAATATATTTTTGGAGTATTGCGAAAAATGCAATATTTTCGTTACTATAGTTCAGCTACATATTTGACGAAAAATGTTTTTCCTCTCAAAAAATACTGAAATTATGAGAATAAGGGTTCTTTGATACGACAAATCGACTGGTGTTGTCCATTTTTCGATAAGATAAATGTTTCAAATATTAGGAGAGCATTTAAGTTAAAAGAAAACATGCCTTCATATAAAAAATAATACAGACCAAAATAATGGAAGTTATCATTCAATTTGCTGAGAAAGAATCGTCAAGAGGTCCAATCTATGATATAAAAAATCGGGAGTGCTCTAAAATGATGCGATTTAGAAGTAGAGTGCATCAAACTTGGAGTATCCAATGAAGAGGGTAAAATCAAATATCCATAGTTATTCAAAAATTGATAGAATTAGGGCATTAACAAGGTCACCTATCGATTTTAGATGAAATTCCATCTAATCGAACATGTTTCGAGAGGATGATAGGCCAAAAATATATTTTTGGAGTATTGCGAACAATGCAATAAATTCCTTACATATTTGACGAAAAATGTTTTTCCTCTCAAAATATACTGAAATTATGAGAATAAGGGTTCTTTGATACGACAAATCGACTGGTGTTGTCCATTTTTCGATAAGATAGATGTTTCAAATATTAGGAGAGTTTTTGAGTTAAAAGAAAACATGCCTTCATATAAAAAATAGTACAGACCAAAATAATGGTAGTATTCATTCAATTTGCTGAGGAAGTATCGTCAAAGGTCCAATCTATGATATAAAAATCGGGAGTGCCCTAAAATGATGCGATTCAGAAGTAGAGTGCGTCAAAGTTGGAGTATCCAATGAAGAGGGTAAAATCAAATATCCATAGTTATTCAAAAATTGATAGAATTAGGGCATTAACAAAGTCACCTATCGATTTTAGATGAAATTTCATCTAATCGAACATGTTTCGAGAGGATGATAGGCCAAAAGTATATTTCTGGAGTATTGCGAAAAATGCAATATTTTCCTTACTATAGTCCAGCTACATATTTGACGAAAAATGTTTTTCCTCTCAAAAAATACTGAAATTATGAGAATAAGGGTTCTTTGATACGACAAAACGACTGGTGTTGTCCATTTTCCGATAAGATGAATGTTTCAAATATTAGGAGAGCATTTATGTTAAAAGAAAACATGCCTTCATATAAAAAATAGTACAGACCAAAATAATGGAAGTTTTCATTCAATTTTCTGAGAAAGTATCGTCAAAGGTCCAATCCATGATATAAAAAATAAGGAGTGCTCTAAAATTATGCAATTCAGAAGTAGAGTGCGTCAAACTTGGAGTATCCAATGAAGAGGGTAAAATCAAATATCCATAGTTATTCAAAAATTGATAGAATTAGGGCATTAACAAAGTCATCTATCGATTTTAGATGAAATTCCATCTAATCGAACATGTTTCGAGAGGATGATAGGCCAAAAATATATTTTTGGAGTATTGCGAACAATGCAATAAATTCCTTACATATTTGACGAAAAATGTTTTTCCTCTCAAAAAATACTGAAATTATGAGAATAAGGGTTCTTTGATACGACAAATCGACTGGTGTTGTCCATTTTTCGATAAGATAGATGTTTCAAATATTAGGAGAGTTTTTGAGTTAAAAGAAAACATGCCTTCATATAAAAAATAGTACAGACCAAAATAATGGAAGTATTCATTCAATTTTCTGAGAAAGTATTGTGAAAGGTCCAGTCTATGATATAAAAAATCGGGAGTGCTCTAAAATGATGCGATTCAGAAGTAGAGTGCGTCAAACTTGGAGTATCCAATGAAGAGGGTGAAATCAAATATTCATAGTTAATCAAAAATTGATAGAATTAGGGCATTAACAAAGTCACCTATCGATTTTAGATGGAATTTCATCTAATCGAACATGTTTCGAGAGGATGATGGGCCAAAAATATATTTTTGGAGTATTGCGAAAAATGCAATATTTTCCTTACTATAGTCCAGCTACATATTTGACGAAAAATGTTTTTCCTCTCAAAAAATACTGAAATTATGAGAATAAGGGTTCTTTGATACGACAAATCGACTGGTGTTGTCCATTTTTCGATAAGATAAATGTTTCAAATATTAGGAGAGCATTTAAGTTAAAAGAAAACATGCCTTCATATAAAAAATACTACAGACCAAAATAATGGAAGTATTCATTCAATTTTCTGAGAAAGTATCGTGAAAGGTCCAAACTATGATATAAAAAATTGGGAGTGCTCTAAAATGATGCGATTCAGAAGAAGAGTGCGTCAAACTTGCAGTATCCAATGAAGAGGGTGAAATCAAATATACATAGTTATTCAAAAATTGATAGAATTAGGGCATTAACAGAGTCACCTATCGATTTTAGATGTAATTCCATCTAATCGAACATGTTTCGAGAGGATGATAGGCAAAAAATATATTTTTGGAGTATTGCGAAAAATGCAATATTTTCGTTACTATAGTCCAGCTACATATTTGACGAAAAATGTTTTTCCTCTCAAAAAATACTGAAATTATGAGAATAAGGGTTCTTTGATACGACAAATCGACTGGTGTTGTCCATTTTTCGATAAGATAAATGTTTCAAATATTAGGAGAGCATTTAAGTTAAAAGAAAACATGCCTTCATATAAAAAATAATACAGACCAAAATAATGGAAGTTATCATTCAATTTGCTGAGAAAGAATCGTCAAGAGGTCCAATCTATGATATAAAAAATCGGGAGTGCTCTAAAATGATGCGATTTAGAAGTAGAGTGCATCAAACTTGGAGTATCCAATGAAGAGGGTAAAATCAAATATCCATAGTTATTCAAAAATTGATAGAATTAGGGCATTAACAAGGTCACCTATCGATTTTAGATGAAATTCCATCTAATCGAACATGTTTCGAGAGGATGATAGGCCAAAAATATATTTTTGGAGTATTGCGAACAATGCAATAAATTCCTTACATATTTGACGAAAAATGTTTTTCCTCTCAAAAAATACTGAAATTATGAGAATAAGGGTTCTTTGATACGACAAATCGACTGGTGTTGTCCATTTTTCGATAAGATAGATGTTTCAAATATTAGGAGAGTTTTTGAGTTAAAAGAAAACATGCCTTCATATAAAAAATAGTACAGACCAAAATAATGGTAGTATTCATTCAATTTGCTGAGGAAGTATCGTCAAAGGTCCAATCTATGATATAAAAATCGGGAGTGCCCTAAAATGATGCGATTCAGAAGTAGAGTGCGTCAAAGTTGGAGTATCCAATGAAGAGGGTAAAATCAAATATCCATAGTTATTCAAAAATTGATAGAATTAGGGCATTAACAAAGTCACCTATCGATTTTAGATGAAATTTCATCTAATCGAACATGTTTCGAGAGGATGATAGGCCAAAAGTATATTTCTGGAGTATTGCGAAAAATGCAATATTTTCCTTACTATAGTCCAGCTACATATTTGACGAAAAATGTTTTTCCTCTCAAAAAATACTGAAATTATGAGAATAAGGGTTCTTTGATACGACAAAACGACTGGTGTTGTCCATTTTTCGATAAGATAAATGTTTCAAATATTAGGAGAGCATTTAAGTTAAAAGAAAACATGCCTTCATATAAAAACTAGTACAGACCAAAATAATGGAAGTATTCATTCAATTTTCTGAGAAAGTATCGTCAAAGGTCCAATCTATGATAAAAAAATCGGGAGTGCTCTAAAATGATGCGATTCAGAAGTAGAGTGCGTCAAACTTGGAGTATCCAATGAAGAGGGTAAAATCAAATATCCATAGTTATTCAAAAATTGATAGAATTAGGGCATTAACAAAGTCACCTATCGATTTAGGATGAAATTTCATCTAATCGAACATGTTTCGAGAGGATGATAGGCCAAAAATATATTTTTGGAGTATTGCGAAAAATGCAATATTTTCCTTACTATAGTCCAGCTACTTATTTGACGAAAAATGTTTTTCCTCTCAAAAAATACTGAAATTATGAGAATAAGGGTTCTTTGATACGACAAATCGACTGGTGTTGTCCATTTTTCGATAAGATAAATGTTTCAAATATTAGGTGAGCATTTAAGTTAAAAGAAAACATGCCTTCATATAAAAAATACTACAGACCAAAATAATGGAAGTATTCATTCAATTTTCTGAGAAAGTATCGTGAAAGGTCCAATCTATGATATAAAAAATCGGGAGTGCTCTGAAATGATGCGATTCAGAAGTAGAGTGCGTCAAACTTAGAGTATCCAATGAAGAGGGTGAAATCAAATATCCATAGTTATTCAAAAATTGATAGAATTAGGGCATTAACAAAGTCATCTATCGATTTTAGATGAAATTTCATCTAATCGAACATGTTTCGAGATGATGATAGGCCAAAAATATATTTTTGGAGTATTGCGAAAAATGCAATAAATTCCTTACTATAGTCCAGCTACATATTTGACGAAAAATGTTTTTCCTCTCAAAAAATACTGAAATTATGAGAATAAGGGTTCTTTGATACGACAAATCGACCGGTGTTGTCCATTTTTCGATAAGATAAATGTTTCAAATATTAGGAGAGCATTTAAGTTAAAAGAAAAGATGCCTTCATATAAAAAATAGTACAGACCAAAATAATGGGAGTATTCATTCAATTTTCTGAGAAAGTATCGTCAAAGGTCCAATCCATGATATAAAAAATAAGGAGTGCTCTAAAATTATGCAATTCAGAAGTAGAGTGCGTCAAACTTGGAGTATCCAATGAAGAGGGTAAAATCAAATATCCATAGGTATTCGAAAATTGATAGAATTAGGGCATCAACAAAGTCACCTATCGATTTTAGATGAAATTTCATCTAATCGAACATGTTTCGAGAGGATGATAGGCCAAAAATATATTTTTGGAGTATTGCGAAAAATGCAATATTTTCCTCACTATAGTCCAGCTACATATTTGACGAAAAATGTTTTTCCTCTCAAAAAATACTGAAATTATGAGAATGAGGGTTCTTTGATACGAGAAATCAACTGGTGTTGTCCATTTTCCGATAAGATGAATGTTTCAAATATTAGGAGAGTATTTAAGTTAAAAGAAAACATGCCTTCATATAAAAAATAGTACAGACCAAAATAATGGAAGTATTCATTCAATTTTCTGAGAAAGTATCGTCAAAGGTCCAATCTATGATATAAAAAATCGGGAGTGTTCTAAAATGATGCGATTCAGAAGTAGAGTGCGTCAAACTTGGAGTATCCAATGAAGAGGGTGAAATCAAATATCCATAGTTATTCAAAAATTGATAGAATTAGGGCATTAACGAAGTCATCTATCGATTTTAGATGAAATTCCATCTAATCGAACATGTTTCGAGAGGATGATAGGCCAAAAATATATTTTTGGAGTATTGCGAAAAATGCAATAAATTCCTTACATATTTGACGAAAAATGTTTTTCCTCTCAAAAAATACTGAAATTATGAGAATAAGGGTTCTTTGATACGACAAATCGACTGGTGTTGTCCATTTTTCGATAAGATAAATGTTTCAAATATTAGGAGAGTTTTTAAGTTAAAAGAAAACATGCCTTCATATAAAAAATAGTACAGACCAAAATAATGGAAGTATTCATTCAATTTTCTGAGAAAGTATCGTCAAAGGTCCAATCCATGATATAAAAAATAAGGAGTGCTCTAAAATTATGCAATTCAGAAGTAGAGTGCGTCAAACTTGGAGTATCCAATGAAGAGGGTGAAATCAAATATTCATAGTTAATCAAAAATTGATAGAATTAGGGCATTAACAAAGTCACCTATCGATTTTAGATGGAATTTCATCTAATCGAACATGTTTCGAGAGGATGATAGGCCAAAAATATATTTTTGGAGTATTGCGAAAAATGCAATATTTTCCTTACTATAGTCCAGCTACATATTTGACGAAAAATGTTTTTCCTCTCAAAAAATACTGAAATTATGAGAATAAGGGTTCTTTGATACGACAAATCGACTGGTGTTGTCCATTTTTCGATAAGATAAATGTTTCAAATATTAGGAGAGCATTCAAGTTAAGAGAAAACATGCCTTCATATAAAAAATAGTACAGACCAAAATAATGGAAGTATTCATTCAATTTCCTGAGAAAGTATCGTCAAAGGTCCAATCCATGATATAAAAAATAAGGAGTGCTCTAAAATTATGCAATTCAGAAGTAGAGTGCGTCAAACTTGGAGTATCCAATGAAGAGGGTAAAATCAAATATCCATAGTTATTCAAAAATTGATAGAATTAGGGCATTAACAAAGTCATCTATCGATTTTAGATGAAATTTCATCTAATCGAACATGTTTCGAGATGATGATAGGCCAAAAATATATTTTTGGAGTATTGCGAAAAATGCAATAAATTCCTTACTATAGTCCAGCTACATATTTGACGAAAAATGTTTTTCCTCTCAAAAAATACTGAAATTATGAGAATAAGGGTTCTTTGATACGACAAATCGACTGGTGTTGTCCATTTTTCGATAAGATAAATGTTCCAAATATTAGAAGAGCATTTAAGTTAAAAGAAAACATGCCTTCATATAAAAAATAGTACAGACCAAAATAATGGAAGTATTCATTCAATTTTCTGAGAAAGTATTGTGAAAGGTCCAGTCTATGATATAAAAAATCGGGAGTGCTCTAAAATGATGCGATTCAGAAGTAGAGTGCGTCAAACTTGGAGTATCCAATGAAGAGGGTGAAATCAAATATTCATAGTTAATCAAAAATTGATAGAATTAGGGCATTAACAAAGTCACCTATCGATTTTAGATGGAATTTCATATAATCGAACATGTTTCGAGAGGATGATGGGCCAAAAATATATTTTTGGAGTATTGCGAAAAATGCAATATTTTCCTTACTATAGTCCAGCTACATATTTGACAAAAAATGTTTTTCCTCTCAAAAAATACTGAAATTATGAGAATAAGGGTTCTTTGATACGACAAATCGACTGGTGTTGTCCATTTTTCGATAAGATAAATGTTTCAAATATTAGGAGAGCATTTAAGTTAAAAGAAAACATGCCTTCATATAAAAAATACTACAGACCAAAATAATGGAAGTATTCATTCAATTTTCTGAGAAAGTATCGTGAAAGGTCCAAACTATGATATAAAAAATCGGGAGTGCTCTAAAATGATGCGATTCAGAAGTAGAGTGCGTCAAACTTGCAGTATCCAATGAAGAGGGTAAAATCAAATATACATAGTTATTCAAAAATTGATAGAATTAGGGCATTAACAGAGTCACCTATCGATTTTAGATGTAATTCCATCTAATCGAACATGTTTCGAGAGGATGATAGGCAAAAAATATATTTTTGGAGTATTGCGAAAAATGCAATATTTTCGTTACTATAGTCCAGCTACATATTTGACGAAAAATGTTTTTCCTCTCAAAAAATACTGAAATTATGAGAATAAGGGTTCTTTGATACGACAAATCGACTGGTGTTGTCCATTTTTCGATAAGATAAATGTTTCAAATATTAGGAGAGCATTTAACTTAAAAGAAAACATGCCTTCATATAAAAAATAGTACAGACCAAAATAATGGAAGTTTTCATTCAATTTTCTGAGAAAGTATCGTCAAAGGTCCAATCCATGATATAAAAAATAAGGAGTGCTCTAAAATTATGCAATTCAGAAGTAGAGTGCGTCAAACTTGGAGTATCCAATGAAGAGGGTAAAATCAAATATACATAGTTATTCAAAAATTGATAGAATTAGGGCATTAACAGAGTCACCTATCGATTTTAGATGTAACTCCATCTAATCGAACATGTTTCGAGAGGATGATAGGCAAAAAATATATTTTTGGAGTATTGCGAAAAATGCAATATTTTCGTTACTATAGTCCAGCTACATATTTGACGAAAAATGTTTTTCCTCTAAAAAAATACTGAAATTATGAGAATAAGGGTTCTTTGATACGACAAATCGACTGGTGTTGTTCATTTTCCGATAAGATGAATGTTTCAAATATTAGGAGAGCATTTATGTTAAAAGAAAACATGCCTTCATATAAAAAATAGTACAGACCAAAATAATGGAAGTTTTCATTCAATTTTCTGAGAAAGTATCGTCAAAGGTCCAATCCATGATATAAAAAATAAGGAGTGCTCTAAAATTATGCAATTCAGAAGTAGAGTGCGTCAAACTTGGAGTATCCAATGAAGAGGGTAAAATCAAATATCCATAGTTATTCAAAAATTGATAGAATTAGGGCATTAACAAAGTCATCTATCGATTTTAGATGAAATTTCATCTAATCGAACATGTTTCGAGATGATGATAGGCCAAAAATATATTTTTGGAGTATTGCGAAAAATGCAATAAATTCCTTACTATAGTCCAGCTACATATTTGACGAAAAATGTTTTTCCTCTCAAAAAATACTGAAATTATGAGAATAAGGGTTCTTTGATACGACAAATCGACTGGTGTTGTCCATTTTTCGATAAGATAAATGTTCCAAATATTAGAAGAGCATTTAAGTTAAAAGAAAACATGCCTTCATATAAAAAATAGTACAGACCAAAATAATGGAAGTATTCATTCAATTTTCTGAGAAAGTATTGTGAAAGGTCCAGTCTATGATATAAAAAATCGGGAGTGCTCTAAAATGATGCGATTCAGAAGTAGAGTGCGTCAAACTTGGAGTATCCAATGAAGAGGGTGAAATCAAATATTCATAGTTAATCAAAAATTGATAGAATTAGGGCATTAACAAAGTCACCTATCGATTTTAGATGGAATTTCATCTAATCGAACATGTTTCGAGAGGATGATGGGCCAAAAATATATTTTTGGAGTATTGCGAAAAATGCAATATTTTCCTTACTATAGTCCAGCTACATATTTGACAAAAAATGTTTTTCCTCTCAAAAAATACTGAAATTATGAGAATAAGGGTTCTTTGATACGACAAATCGACTGGTGTTGTCCATTTTTCGATAAGATAAATGTTTCAAATATTAGGAGAGCATTTAAGTTAAAAGAAAACATGCCTTCATATAAAAAATACTACAGACCAAAATAATGGAAGTATTCATTCAATTTTCTGAGAAAGTATCGTGAAAGGTCCAAACTATGATATAAAAAATCGGGAGTGCTCTAAAATGATGCGATTCAGAAGTAGAGTGCGTCAAACTTGCAGTATCCAATGAAGAGGGTAAAATCAAATATACATAGTTATTCAAAAATTGATAGAATTAGGGCATTAACAGAGTCACCTATCGATTTTAGATGTAATTCCATCTAATCGAACATGTTTCGAGAGGATGATAGGCAAAAAATATATTTTTGGAGTATTGCGAAAAATGCAATATTTTCGTTACTATAGTCCAGCTACATATTTGACGAAAAATGTTTTTCCTCTCAAAAAATACTGAAATTATGAGAATAAGGGTTCTTTGATACGACAAATCGACTGGTGTTGTCCATTTTTCGATAAGATAAATGTTTCAAATATTAGGAGAGCATTTAACTTAAAAGAAAACATGCCTTCATATAAAAAATAGTACAGACCAAAATAATGGAAGTTTTCATTCAATTTTCTGAGAAAGTATCGTCAAAGGTCCAATCCATGATATAAAAAATAAGGAGTGCTCTAAAATTATGCAATTCAGAAGTAGAGTGCGTCAAACTTGGAGTATCCAATGAAGAGGGTAAAATCAAATATACATAGTTATTCAAAAATTGATAGAATTAGGGCATTAACAGAGTCACCTATCGATTTTAGATGTAACTCCATCTAATCGAACATGTTTCGAGAGGATGATAGGCAAAAAATATATTTTTGGAGTATTGCGAAAAATGCAATATTTTCGTTACTATAGTCCAGCTACATATTTGACGAAAAATGTTTTTCCTCTAAAAAAATACTGAAATTATGAGAATAAGGGTTCTTTGATACGACAAATCGACTGGTGTTGTTCATTTTCCGATAAGATGAATGTTTCAAATATTAGGAGAGCATTTATGTTAAAAGAAAACATGCCTTCATATAAAAAATAGTACAGACCAAAATAATGGAAGTTTTCATTCAATTTTCTGAGAAAGTATCGTCAAAGGTCCAATCCATGATATAAAAAATAAGGAGTGCTCTAAAATTATGCAATTCAGAAGTAGAGTGCGTCAAACTTGGAGTATCCAATGAAGAGGGTAAAATCAAATATCCATAGTTATTCAAAAATTGATAGAATTAGGGCATTAACAAAGTCATCTATCGTTTTTAGATGAAATTCCATCTAATCGAACATGTTTCGAGAGGATGATAGGCCAAAAATATATTTTTGGAGTATTGCGAAAAATGCAATAAATTCCTTACATATTTGACGAAAAATGTTTTTCCTCTCAAAAAATACTGAAATTATGAGAATAAAGGTTCTTTGATACGACAAATCGACTGGTGTTGTCCATTTTTCGATAAGATAGATGTTTCAAATATTAGGAGAGTTTTTAAGTTAAACGAAAACATGCCTTCATATAAAAAATAGTACAGACCAAAATAATGGTAGTATTCATTCAATTTGCTGAGAAAGTATCGTCAAAGGTCCAATCTATGATATCAAAATCGGGAGTGCCCTAAAATGATGCGATTCAGAAGTAGAGTGCGTCAAAGTTGGAGTATCCAATGAAGAGGGTAAAATCAAGTATCCATAGTTATTCAAAAATTGATAGAATTAGGGCATTAACAAAGTCACCTATCGATTTTAGATGAAATTTCATCTAATCGAACATGTTTCGAGAGGATGATAGGCCAAAAATATATTTTTGGAGTATTGCGAAAAATGCAATATTTTCCTTACTATAGTCCAGCTACATATTTGACGAAAAATGTTTTTCCTCTCAAAAAATACTGAAATTATGAGAATAAGGGTTCTTTGATACGACAAAACGACTGGTGTTGTCCATTTTTCGATAAGATAAATGTTTCAAATATTAGGAGAGCATTTAAGTTAAAAGAAAACATGCCTTCATATAAAAAATAGTACAGACCAAAATAATGGAAGTATTCATTCAATTTTCTGAGAAAGTATCGTCAAAGGTCCAATCTATGATAAAAAAATCGGGAGTGCTCTAAAATGATGCGATTCAGAAGTAGAGTGCGTCAAACTTGAAGTATCCAATGAAGAGGGTAAAATCAAATATCCATAGTTATTCAAAAATTGATAGAATTAGGGCATTAACAAAGTCACCTATCGATTTAGGATGAAATTTCATCTAATCGAACATGTTTCGAGAGGATGATAGGCCAAAAATATATTTTTGGAGTATTGCGAAAAATGCAATATTTTCCTTACTATAGTCCAGCTACTTATTTGACGAAAAATGTTTTTCCTCTCAAAAAATACTGAAATTATGAGAATAAGGGTTCTTTGATACGACAAATCGACTGGTGTTGTCCATTTTTCGATAAGATAAATGTTTCAAATATTAGGTGAGCATTTAAGTTAAAAGAAAACATGCCTTCATATAAAAAATACTACAGACCAAAATAATGGAAGTATTCATTCAATTTTCTGAGAAAGTATCGTGAAAGGTCCAATCTATGATATAAAAAATCGGGAGTGCTCTGAAATGATGCGATTCAGAAGTAGAGTGCGTCAAACTTAGAGTATCCAATGAAGAGGGTGAAATCAAATATCCATAGTTATTCAAAAATTGATAGAATTAGGGAATCAACAAAGTCACCTATCGATTTTAGATGAAATTTCATCTAATCGAACATGTTTCGAGAGGATGATAGGCCAAAAATATATTTTTGGAGTATTGCGAAAAATGCAATATTTTCCTTACTATAGTCCAGCTACATATTTGACGAAAAATGTTTTTCCTCTCAAAAAATATTGAAATTATGAGAATAAGGGTTCTTTGATACGACAAATCGACTGGTGTTGTCCATTTTCCGATAAGATGAATGTTTCAAATATTAGGAGAGCATTTATGTTAAAAGAAAACATGCCTTCATATAAAAAATAGTACAGACCAAAATAATGGAAGTTTTCATTCAATTTTCTGAGAAAGTATCGTCAAAGGTCCAATCCATGATATAAAAAATAAGGAGTGCTCTAAAATTATGCAATTCAGAAGTAGAGTGCGTCAAACTTGGAGTATCCAATGAAGAGGGTAAAATCGAATATCCATAGTTATTCAAAAATTGATAGAATTAGGGCATTAACAAAGTCATCTATCGATTTTAGATGAAATTCCATCTAATCGAACATGTTTCGAGAGGATGATAGGCCAAAAATATATTTTTGGAGTATTGCGAAAAATGCAATAAATTCCTTACATATTTGACGAAAAATGTTTTTCCTCTCAAAAAATACTGAAATTATGAGAATAAGGGTTCTTTGATACGACAAATCGACTGGTGTTGTCCATTTTTCGATAAGATAAATGTTTCAAATATTAGGAGAGTTTTTAAGTTAAAAGAAAACATGCCTTCATATAAAAAATAGTACAGACCAAAATAATGGTAGTATTCATTCAATTTGCTGAGAAAGTATCGTCAAAGGTCTAATCTATGATATAAAAATCGGGAGTGCCCTAAAATGATGCGATTCAGAAGTAGAGTGCGTCAAAGTTGGAGTATCCAATGAAGAGGGTAAAATCAAATATCCATAGTTATTCAAAAATTGATAGAATTAGGGCATTAACAAAGTCACCTATCGATTTTAGATGAAATTTCATCTAATCGAACATGTTTCGAGAGGATGATAGGCCAAAAATATATTTTTGGAGTATTGCGAAAAATGCAATATATTCCTTACTATAGTCCAGCTACTTATTTGACGAAAAATGTTTTTCCTCTCAAAAAATACTGAAATTATGAGAATAAGGGTTCTTTGATACGACAAATCGACTGGTGTTGTCCATTTTTCGATAAGATAAATGTTTCAAATATTAGGTGAGCATTTAAGTTAAAAGAAAACATGCCTTCATATAAAAAATACTACAGACCAAAATAATGGAAGTATTCATTCAATTTTCTGAGAAAGTATCGTGAAAGGTCCAATCTATGATATAAAGAATCGGGAGTGCTCTGAAATGATGCGATTCAGAAGTAGAGTGCGTCAAACTTAGAGTATCCAATGAAGAGGGTGAAATCAAATATCCATAGTTATTCAAAAATTGATAGAATTAGGGAATCAACAAAGTCACCTATCGATTTTAGATGAAATTTCATCTAATCGAACATGTTTCGAGAGGATGATAGGCCAAAAATATATTTTTGGAGTATTGCGAAAAATGCAATATTTTCCAGCTACATATTTGACGAAAAATGTTTTTCCTCTCAAAAAATACTGAAATTATTAGAATGAGGGTTCTTTGATACGACAAATCGACTGGTGTTGTCCATTTTTCTATAAGATAAATGTTTCAAATATTAGGAGAGCATTTAAGTTAAAAGAAAACATGCCTTCATATAAAAAATAGTACAGACCAAAATAATGGAATTATTCATTCAATTTTCTGAGAAAGTATCGTCAAAGGTCCAATCTATGATATATAAAATCGGAAGTGCTCTAAAATGATGCGATTCAGAAGTAGAGTGCGTCAAACTTGGAGTATCCAATGAAGAGGGTAAAATCAAATATCCATAGTTATTCAAAAATTGATAGAATTAGGGCATTAACGAAGTCACCTATCCATTTTAGATGAAATTTCATCTAATCGAACATGTTTCGAGAGGATGATAGGCCAAAAATATATTTTTGGAGTATTGCGAAAAATGCAATATTTTCCAGCTACATATTTGACGAAAAATGTTTTTCCTCTCAAAAAATACTGAAATTATGAGAATGAGGGTTCTTTGATACGACAAATCGACTGGTGTTGTCCATTTTTCTATAAGATAAATGTTTCAAATATTAGGAGAGCATTTAAGTTAAAAGAAAACATGCCTTCATATAAAATATAGTACAGACCAAAATAATGGAATTATTCATTCAATTTTCTGAGAAAGTATCGTCAAAGGTCCAATCTATGATATATAAAATCGGAAGTGCTCTAAAATGATGCGATTCAGAAGTAGAGTGCGTCAAACTTGGAGTATCCAATGAAGAGGGTAAAATCAAATATCCATAGTTATTCAAAAATTGATAGAATTAGGGCATTAACAAGGTCACCTATCGATTTTAGATAAAATTCCATCTAATCGAACATGTTTCGAGAGGATGATAGGCCAAAAATATATTTTTGGAGTATTGCGAAAAATGCAATATTTTCCTTACTATAGTCCAGCTACATATTTGACGAAAAATGTTTTTCCTCTCAAAAAATATTGAAATTATGAGAATAAGGGTTCTTTGATACGACAAATCGACTGGTGTTGTCCATTTTCCGATAAGATGAATGTTTCAAATATTAGGAGAGCATTTATGTTAAAAGAAAACATGCCTTCATATAAAAAATAGTACAGACCAAAATAATGGAAGTTTTCATTCAATTTTCTGAGAAAGTATCGTCAAAGGTCCAATCCATGATATAAAAAATAAGGAGTGCTCTAAAATTATGCAATTCAGAAGTAGAGTGCGTCAAACTTGGAGTATCCAATGAAGAGGGTAAAATCGAATATCCATAGTTATTCAAAAATTGATAGAATTAGGGCATTAACAAAGTCATCTATCGATTTTAGATGAAATTCCATCTAATCGAACATGTTTCGAGAGGATGATAGGCCAAAAATATATTTTTGGAGTATTGCGAAAAATGCAATAAATTCCTTACATATTTGACGAAAAATGTTTTTCCTCTCAAAAAATACTGAAATTATGAGAATAAGGGTTCTTTGATACGACAAATCGACTGGTGTTGTCCATTTTTCGATAAGATAAATGTTTCAAATATTAGGAGAGTTTTTAAGTTAAAAGAAAACATGCCTTCATATAAAAAATAGTACAGACCAAAATAATGGTAGTATTCATTCAATTTGCTGAGAAAGTATCGTCAAAGGTCTAATCTATGATATAAAAATCGGGAGTGCCCTAAAATGATGCGATTCAGAAGTAGAGTGCGTCAAAGTTGGAGTATCCAATGAAGAGGGTAAAATCAAATATCCATAGTTATTCAAAAATTGATAGAATTAGGGCATTAACAAAGTCACCTATCGATTTTAGATGAAATTTCATCTAATCGAACATGTTTCGAGAGGATGATAGGCCAAAAATATATTTTTGGAGTATTGCGAAAAATGCAATATATTCCTTACTATAGTCCAGCTACATATTTGACGAAAAATGTTTTTCCTCTCAAAAAATACTGAAATTATGAGAATAAGGGTTCTTTGATACGACAAATCGACTGGTGTTGTCCATTTTTCGATAAGATAAATGTTTCAAATATTAGGAGAGCATACAAGTTAAAAGAGAACATGCCTTCATATAAAAAATAGTACAGACCAAAATAATGGAAGTATTCATTCAATTTTCTGAGAAAGTATCGTCAAAGGTCTAATCCATGATATAAAAAATAAGGAGTGCTCTAAAATTATGCAATTCAGAAGTAGAGTGCGTCAAACTTGGAGTATCCAATGAAGAGGGTGAAATCAAATATCCATAGTTATTCAAAAATTGATAGAATTAGGGCATTAACAGAGTCATCTATCGATTTTAGATGGAATTTCATCTAATCGAACATGTTTCGAGATGATGATAGGCCAAAAATATATTTTTGGAGTATTGCGAAAAATGCAATAAATTCCTTACTATAGTCCAGCTATATATTTGACGAAAAATGTTTTTCCTCTCAAAAAATACTGAAATTATGAGAATAAGGGTTCTTTGATACGACAAATCGACTGGTGTTGTCCATTTTTCGATAAGATAAATGTTTCAAATATTAGGAGAGCATTTAAGTTAAAAGAAAACATGCCTTCATATAAAAAATAGTACAGACCAAAATAATGGAAGTATTCATTCAATTTTCTGAGAAAGTATTGTGAAAGGTCCAGTCTATGATATAAAAAATCGGGAGTGCTCTAAAATGATGCGATTCAGAAGTAGAGTGCGTCAAACTTGGAGTATCCAATGAAGAGGGTAAAATCAAATATTCATAGTTAATCAAAAATTGATAGAATTAGGGCATTAACAAAGTCACCTATCGATTTTAGATGGAATTTCATCTAATCGAACATGTTTCGAGAGGATGATGGGCCAAAAATATATTTTTGGAGTATTGCGAAAAATGCAATATTTTCCTTACTATAGTCCAGCTACATATTTGACGAAAAATGTTTTTCCTCTCAAAAAATACTGAAATTATGAGAATAAGGGTTCTTTGATACGACAAATCGACTGGTGTTGTCCATTTTTCGATAAGATAAATGTTTCAAATATTAGGAGAGCATTTAAGTTAAAAGAAAACATGCCTCCATATAAAAATTAGTACAGACCAAAATAATGGAAGTATCCATTCAATTTTCTGAGAAAGTATCGTCAAAGGTCCAATCTATGATATAAAAAATAAGGAGTGCTCTAAAATGATGCGATTCAGAAGTAGAGTGCGTCAAACTTGGAGTATCCAATGAAGAGGGTAAAATCAAATATCGATAGGTATTCGAAAATTGATAGAATTAGGGCATTAACAAAGTCATCTATCGATTTTAGATGAAATTTCATCTAATCGAACATGTTTCGAGATGATGATAGGCCAAAAATATATTTTTGGAATAAATTCCTTACTATAGTCCAGCTACATATTCGACGAAAAATGTTTTTCCTCTCAAAAAATACTGAAATTATGAGAATAAGGGTTCCTTGATACGACAAATCGACTGGTGTTGTACATTTTTCGATAAGATGAATGTTTCAAATATTAGAAGAGCATTTAAGTTAAAAGAAAACATGCCTTCATATAAAAAATAGTACAGACCAAAATAATGGAAGTATTCATTCAATTTTCTGAGAAAGTATCGTCAAAGGTCCAATCTATGATATAAAAAATCGGGAGTGCTCTAAAATGATGCGATTCAGAAGTAGAGTGCGTCAAACTTGGAGTATCCAATGAAGAAGGTAAAATCAAATATCCATAGTTATTCAAAAATTGATAGAATTAGGGCATTACCAAAGTCACCTATCGATTTTGGATGAAATTTCATCTAATCGAACATGTTTCGAGAGGATGATAGGCCAAAAATATATTTAAGGAGTATTGCGAAAAATGCAATATTTTCCTTACTATAGTCCAGCTACATATATTGACGAAAAATGTTTTTCCTCTCGAAAAAGACTGAAATTATGAGAATAAGGGTTCTTTGATACGACAAATCGACTGGAGTTGTCCATTTTTCGATAAGATAAATGTTTCAAATATTAGGAGAGCATTTAAGTTAAAAGAAAACATGCCTTCATATAAAAAATAGTACAGACCAAAATAATGGAAGTATTCATTCAATTTTCTGAGAAAGTATCGTGAAAGGTCCAATTTATGAAATAAAAAATCAGGAGTGCTCTAAAATGATGCGATTCAGAAGTAGAGTGCGTCAAACTTGGAGTATCCAATGAAGAGGGTAAAATCAAATATCCATAGTTATTCAAAAATTGATAGAATTAGGGCATTAACAAAGTCACCTATCGATTTTAGATGTAATTTCATCTAATCGAACATGTTTCGAGAGGATGATAGGCCAAAAATATATTTTTGCTACATATTTGACGAAAAATGTTTTTCCTCTCAAAAAATACTGAAATTATGAGAATAAGGGTTCTTTGATACGAGAAATCGACTGGTGGTGTCCATTTTTCGATAAGATAAATGTTTCAAATATTAGGTGAGCATTTGAGTTAAAAGAAAACATGCTTTCATATAAAAAATAATACAGACCAAAATAATGGAAGTAATCATTCAATTTTCTGAGAAAGTATCGTCGAAGGTCCAATCTATGATATAAAAAATCGGAAGTGCTCTAAAATGATGCGATTCAGAAGTAGAGTGCATCAAACTTGGAGTATCCAATGAAGAGGGTGAAATCAAATAGCCATAGTTATTCAAAAGTTGATAGAATTAGGGCATCAACAAAGTCACCTATCGATTTTAGATGAAATTTCATCTAATCGAACATGTTTCGAGAGGATGATAGGCCAAAAATATATTTTTGGATTATTGCGAAAAATGCAATATTTTCCTTACTATAGTCCAGCTACATGTTTGACAAAAAATGTTTTTCCTCTCAAAAAATACTGAAATTATGAGAATAAGGGTTCTTTCATACGACAAATCGACTGGTGTTGTCCATTTTTCGATAAGATAAATGTTCCAAATATTAGCAGAGCATTTCAGTTAAAAGAAAACATGCCTTCATATAAAACATAGTACAGACCAAAATAATGGAAGTATTCATTCAATTTTCTGAGAAAGTATCGTCAAAGGTCCAATCTATGATAAAAAAATCGGGAGTGCTCTAAAATGATGCGATTCAGAAGTAGAGTGCGTCAAACTTGGAGTATCCAATGAAGAGGGTAAAATCAAATATCCATAGTTATTCAAAAATTGATAGAATTAGGGCATTAACAAAGTCACCTATCGATTTTAGATGAAATTTCATCTAATCGAACATGTTTCGAGAGGATGATAGGCCAAAAATATATTTTTGGAGTATTGCGAAAAATGCAATATTTTCCAGCTACATATTTGACGAAAAATGTTTTTCATCTCAAAAAATACTGAAATTATGAGAATGAGGGTTCTTTGATACGACAAATCGACTGGTGTTGTCCATTTTTCTATAAGATAAATGTTTCAAATATTAGGAGAGCATTTAAGTTAAAAGAAAACATGCCTTCATATAAAAAATAGTACAGACCAAAATAATGGAATTATTCATTCAATTTTCTGAGAAAGTATCGTCAAAGGTCCAATCTATGATATATAAAATTGGAAGTGCTCTAAAATGATGCGATTCAGAAGTAGAGTGCGTCAAACTTGGAGTATCCAATGAAGAGGGTAAAATCAAATATCCATAGTTATTCAAAAATTGATAGAATTAGGGCATTACCGAAGTCACCTATCCATTTTAGATGAAATTTCATCTAATCAAACATGTTTCGAGATGATGATAGGCCAAAAATATATTTTTGGAGTATTGCGAAAAATGCAATATTTTCCTTACTATAGTCCAGCTACATATTTGACGAAAAATGTTTTTCCTCTCAAAAAATACTGAAATTATGAGAATGAGGGTTCTTTGATACGACAAATCGACTGGTGTTGTCCATTTTTCGATAAGATGAATGTTTCAAATATTAGGAGAGTTTTTAAGTTAAAAGAAAACATGCCTTCATATAAAAAATAGTACAGACCAAAATAATGGTAGTATTCATTCAATTTGCTGAGAAAGTATCGTCAAAGGTCTAATCTATGATGTAAAAATCGGGAGTGCCCTAAAATGATGCGATTCAGAAGTAGAGTGCGTCAAAGTTGGAGTATCCAATGGAGAGGGTAAAATCAAATATCCATAGTTATTCAAAAATTGATAGAATTAGGGCATTAACAAAGTCACCTATCGATTTTAGATGAAATTTCATCTAATCGAACATGTTTCGAGAGGATGATAGGCCAAAAATATATTTTTGGAGTATTGCGAAAAATGCAATATATTCCTTACTATAGTCCAGCTACATATTTGACGAAAAATGTTTTTCCTCTCAAAAAATACTGAAATTATGAGAATGAGGGTTCTTTGATACGACAAATCGACTGGTGTTGTCCATTTTTCGATAAGATGAATGTTTCAAATATTAGGAGAGTTTTTAAGTTAAAAGAAAACATGCCTTCATATAAAAAATAGTACAGACCAAAATAATGGTAGTATTCATTCAATTTGCTGAGAAAGTATCGTCAAAGGTCTAATCTATGATGTAAAAATCGGGAGTGCCCTAAAATGATGCGATTCAGAAGTAGAGTGCGTCAAAGTTGGAGTATCCAATGGAGAGGGTAAAATCAAATATCCATAGTTATTCAAAAATTGATAGAATTAGGGCATTAACAAAGTCACCTATCGATTTTAGATGAAATTTCATCTAATCGAACATGTTTCGAGAGGATGATAGGCCAAAAATATATTTTTGGAGTATTGCGAAAAATGCAATATATTCCTTACTATAGTCCAGCTACATATTTGACGAAAAATGTTTTTCCTCTCAAAAAATACTGAAATTATGAGAATAAGGGTTCTTTGATACGACAAATCGACTGGTGTTGTCCATTTTTCGATAAGATGAATGTTTCAAATATTAGGAGAGCATTCAAGTTAAAAGAAAACATGCCTTCATATAAAAAATAGTACAGACCAAAATAATGGAAGTATTCATTCAATTTTCTGAGAAAGTATCGTCAAAGGTCTAATCCATGATATAAAAAATGAGGAGTGCTCTAAAATTATGCAATTCAGAAGTAGAGTGCGTCAAACTTGGAGTATCCAATGAAGAGGGTGAAATCAAATATCCATAGTTATTCAAAAATTGATAGAATTAGGGCATTAACAAAGTCATCTTCCGATTTTAGATGGAATTTCATCTAATCGAACATGTTTCGAGATGATGATAGGCCAAAAATTTATTTTTGGAGTATTGCGAAAAATGCAATAAATTCCTTACTATAGTCCAGCTATATATTTGACGAAAAATGTCTTTCCTCTCAAAAAATACTGAAATTATGAGAATAAGGGTTCTTTGATACGACAAATCGACTGGTGTTGTCCATTTTTCGATAAGATAAATGTTCCAAATATTAGAAGAGCATTTAAGTTAAAAGAAAACATGCCTTCATATAAAAAATAGTACAGACCAAAATAATGGAAGTATTCATTCAATTTTCTGAGAAAGTATTGTGAAAGGTCGAGTCTATGATATAAAAAATCGGGAGTGTTCTAAAATGATGCGATTCAGAAGTAGAGTGCGTCAAACTTGGAGTATCCAATGAAGAGGGTAAAATCAAATATCCATAGTTAATCAAAAATTGATAGAATTAGGGCATTAACAAAGTCACCTATCGATTTTAGATGGAATTTCATCTAATCGAACATGTTTCGAGAGGATGATGGGCCAAAAATATATTTTTGGAGTATTGCGAAAAATGCAATATTTTCCTTACTATAGTCCAGCTACATATTTGACGAAAAATGGTTTTCCTCTCAAAAAATACTGAAATTATGAGAATAAGGGTTCTTTGATACGACAAATCGACTGGTGTTGTCCATTTTTCGATAAGATAAATGTTTCAAATATTAGGAGAGCATTTAAGTTAAGAGAAAACATGCCTTCATATAAAAAATAGTACAGACCAAAATAATGGAAGTATCCATTCAATTTTCTGAGAAAGTATCGTCAAAGGTCCAATCTATGATATAAAAAATAAGGAGTGCTCTAAAATGATGCGATTCAGAAGTAGAGTGCGTCAAACTTGGAGTATCCAATGAAGAGGGTAAAATCAAATATCCATAGGTATTCGAAAATTGATAGAATTAGGGCATTAACAAAGTCATCTATCGATTTTAGATGAAATTTTATCTAATCGAACATGTTTCGAGATGATGATAGGCCAAAAATATATTTTTGGAATAAATTCCTTACTATAGTCCAGCTACATATTTGACGAAAAATGTTTTTCCTCTCAAAAAATACTGAAATTATGAGAATAAGGGTTCCTTGATACGACAAATCGACTGGTGTTGTACATTTTTCGATAAGATGAATGTTTCAAATATTAGAAGAGCATTTAAGTTAGAAGAAAACATGCCTTCATATAAAAAATAGTACAGACCAAAATAATGGAAGTATTCATTCAATTTTCTGAGAAAGTATCGTCAAAGGTCCAATCTATGATAAAAAAATCGGGAGTGCTCTAAAATGATGCGATTCAGAAGTAGAGTGCGTCAAACTTGGAGTATCCAATGAAGAGGGTAAAATCAAATATCCATAGTTATTCAAAAATTGATAGAATTAGGGCATTAACAAAGTCACCTATCGATTTTAGATGAAATTTCATCTAATCGAACATGTTTCGAGAGGATGATAGGCCAAAAATATATTTTTGGAGTATTGCGAAAAATGCAATATTTTCCAGCTACATATTTGACGAAAAATGTTTTTCATCTCAAAAAATACTGAAATTATGAGAATGAGGGTTCTTTGATACGACAAATCGACTGGTGTTGTCCATTTTTCTATAAGATAAATGTTTCAAATATTAGGAGAGCATTTAAGTTAAAAGAAAACATGCCTTCATATAAAAAATAGTACAGACCAAAATAATGGAATTATTCATTCAATTTTCTGAGAAAGTATCGTCAAAGGTCCAATCTATGATATATAAAATCGGAAGTGCTCTAAAATGATGCGATTCAGAAGTAGAGTGCGTCAAACTTGGAGTATCCAATGAAGAGGGTAAAATCAAATATCCATAGTTATTCAAAAATTGATAGAATTAGGGCATTACCGAAGTCACCTATCCATTTTAGATGAAATTCCATCTAATCGAACATGTTTCGAGATGATGATAGGCCAAAAATATATTTTTGGAGTATTGCGAAAAATGCAATATTTTCCAGCTACATATTTGACGAAAAATGTTTTTCCTCTCAAAAAATACTGAAATTATGAGAATGAGGGTTCTTTGATACGACAAATCGACTGGTGTTGTCCATTTTTCGATAAGATAAATGTTTCAAATATTAGGAGAGTTTTTAAGTTAAAAGAAAACATGCCTTCATATAAAAAATAGTACAGACCAAAATAATGGTAGTATTCATTCAATTTGCTGAGAAAGTATCGTCAAAGGTCTAATCTATGATATAAAAATCGGGAGTGCCCCAAAATGATGCGATTCAGAAGTAGAGTGCGTCAAAGTTGGAGTATCCAATGAAGAGGGTAAAATCAAATATCCATAGTTATTCAGAAATTGATAGAATTAGGGCATTAACAAAGTCACCTATCGATTTTAGATGAAATATCATCTAATAGAACATGTTTCGAGAGGATGATAGGCCAAAAATATATTTTTGGAGTATTGCGAAAAATGCAATATTTTCCAGCTACATATTTGACGAAAAATGTTTTTCATCTCAAAAAATACTGAAATTATGAGAATGAGGGTTCTTTGATACGACAAATCGACTGGTGTTGTCCATTTTTCTATAAGATAAATGTTTCAAATATTAGGAGAGTATTAAGTTAAAAGAAAACATGCCTTCATATAAAAAATAGTACAGACCAAAATAATGGAAGTATCCATTCAATTTTCTGAGAAAGTATCGTCAAAGGTCCAATCTATGATATAAAAAATAAGGAGTGCTCTAAAATGATGCGATTCAGAAGTAGAGTGCGTCAAACTTGGAGTATCCAATGAAGAGGGTAAAATCAAATATCCATAGGTATTCGAAAATTGATAGAATTAGGGCATTAACAAAGTCATCTATCGATTTTAGATGAAATTTTATCTAATCGAACATGTTTCGAGATGATGATAGGCCAAAAATATATTTTTGGAATAAATTCCTTACTATAGTCCAGCTACATGTTTGACAAAAAATGTTTTTCCTCTCAAAAAATACTGAAATTATGAGAATAAGGGTTCTTTCATACGACAAATCGACTGGTGTTGTCCATTTTTCGATAAGATAATGTTCCAAATATTAGAAGAGCATTTCAGTTGAAAGAAAACATGCCTTCATATAAAACATAGTACAGACCAAAATAATGGAAGTATTCATTCAATTTTCTGAGAAAGTATCGTCAAAGGTCCAATCTATGATAAAAAAATCGGGAGTGCTCTAAAATGATGCGATTCAGAAGTAGAGTGCGTCAAACTTGGAGTATCCAATGAAGAGGGTAAAATCAAATATCCATAGTTATTCAAAAATTGATAGAATTAGGGCATTAACAAAGTCACCTATCGATTTTAGATGAAATTTCATCTAATCGAACATGTTTCGAGAGGATGATAGGCCAAAAATATATTTTTGGAGTATTGCGAAAAATGCAATATTTTCCAGCTACATATTTGACGAAAAATGTTTTTCATCTCAAAAAATACTGAAATTATGAGAATGAGGGTTCTTTGATACGACAAATCGACTGGTGTTGTCCATTTTTCTATAAGATAAATGTTTCAAATATTAGGAGAGCATTTAAGTTAAAAGAAAACATGCCTTCATATAAAAAATAGTACAGACCAAAATAATGGAATTATTCATTCAATTTTCTGAGAAAGTATCGTCAAAGGTCCAATCTATGATATATAAAATCGGAAGTGCTCTAAAATGATGCGACTCAGAAGTAGAGTGCGTCAAACTTGGAGTATCCAATGAAGAGGGTAAAATCAAATATCCATAGTTATTCAAAAATTGATAGAATTAGGGCATTACCGAAGTCACCTATCCATTTTAGATGAAATTTCATCTAATCGAACATGTTTCGAGATGATGATAGGCCAAAAATATATTTTTGGAGTATTGCGAAAAATGCAATATTTTCCTTACTATAGTCCAGCTACATATTTGACGAAAAATGTTTTTCCTCTCAAAAAATACTGAAATTATGAGAATGAGGGTTCTTTGATACGACAAATCGACTGGTGTTGTCCATTTTTCGATAAGATAAATGTTTCAAATATTAGGAGAGTTTTTAAGTTAAAAGAAAACATGCCTTCATATAAAAAATAGTACAGACCAAAATAATGGTAGTATTCATTCAATTTGCTGAGAAAGTATCGTCAAAGGTCTAATCTATGATATAAAAATCGGGAGTGCCCCAAAATGATGCGATTCAGAAGTAGAGTGCGTCAAAGTTGGAGTATCCAATGAAGAGGGTAAAATCAAATATCCATAGTTATTCAAAAATTGATAGAATTAGGGCATTAACAAAGTCACCTATCGATTTTAGATGAAATTTCATCTAATCGAACATGTTTCGAGAGGATGATAGGCCAAAAATATATTTTTGGAGTATTGCGAAAAATGCAATATATTCCTTACTATAGTCCAGCTACATATTTGACGAAAAATGTTTTTCCTCTCAAAAAATACTGAAATTATGAGAATAAGGGTTCTTTGATACGACAAATCGACTGGTGTTGTCCATTTTTCGATAAGATAAATGTTTCAAATATTAGGAGAGCATTCAAGTTAAAAGAAAACATGCCTTCATATAAAAAATAGTACAGACCAAAATAATGGAAGTATTCATTCAATTTTCTGAGAAAGTATCGTCAAAGGTCTAATCCATGATATAAAAAATAAGGAGTGCTCTAAAATTATGCAATTCAGAAGTAGAGTGCGTCAAACTTGGAGTATCCAATGAAGAGGGTAAAATCAAATATCCATAGTTATTCAAAAATTGATAGAATTAGGGCATTAACAAAGTCATCTATCGATTTTAGATGAAATTTTATCTAATCGAACATGTTTCGAGATGATGATAGGCCAAAAATATATTTTTGGAATAAATTCCTTACTATAGTCCAGCTACATATTTGACGAAAAATGTTTTTCCTCTCAAAAAATACTGAAATTATGAGAATAAGGGTTCCTTGATACGACAAATCGACTGGTGTTGTACATTTTTCGATAAGATGAATGTTTCAAATATTAGAAGAGCATTTAAGTTAAAAGAAAACATGCCTTCATATAAAAAATAGTACAGACCAAAATAATGGAAGTATTCATTCAATTTTCTGAGAAAGTATCGTCAAAGGTCCAATCTATGATATAAAAAATCGGGAGTGCTCTAAAATGATGCGATTCAGAAGTAGAGTGCGTCAAACTTGGAGTATCCAATGAAGAAGGTAAAATCAAATATCCATAGTTATTCAAAAATTGATAGAATTAGGGCATTACCAAAGTCACCTATCGATTTTGGATGAAATTTCATCTAATCGAACATGTTTCGAGAGGATGATAGGCCAAAAATATATTTAAGGAGTATTGCGAAAAATGCAATATTTTCCTTACTATAGTCCAGCTACATATATTGACGAAAAATGTTTTTCCTCTCGAAAAAGACTGAAATTATGAGAATAAGGGTTCTTTGATACGACAAATCGACTGGTGGTGTCCATTTTTCGATAAGATAAATGTTTCAAATATTAGGTGAGCATTTGAGTTAAAAGAAAACATGCTTTCATATAAAAAATAATACAGACCAAAATAATGGAAGTAATCATTCAATTTTCTGAGAAAGTATCGTCGAAGGTCCAATCTATGATATAAAAAATCGGAAGTGCTCTAAAATGATGCGATTCAGAAGTAGAGTGCATCAAACTTGGAGTATCCAATGAAGAGGGTGAAATCAAATAGCCATAGTTATTCAAAAGTTGATAGAATTAGGGCATCAACAAAGTCACCTATCGATTTTAGATGAAATTTCATCTAATCGAACATGTTTCGAGAGGATGATAGGCCAAAAATATATTTTTGGAGTATTGCGAAAAATGCAATATATTCCTTACTATAGTCCAGCTACATATTTGACGAAAAATGTTTTTCCTCTCAAAAAATACTGAAATTATGAGAATGAGGGTTCTTTGATACGACAAATCGACTGGTGTTGTCCATTTTTCGATAAGATGAATGTTTCAAATATTAGGAGAGTTTTTAAGTTAAAAGAAAACATGCCTTCATATAAAAAATAGTACAGACCAAAATAATGGTAGTATTCATTCAATTTGCTGAGAAAGTATCGTCAAAGGTCTAATCTATGATGTAAAAATCGGGAGTGCCCTAAAATGATGCGATTCAGAAGTAGAGTGCGTCAAAGTTGGAGTATCCAATGGAGAGGGTAAAATCAAATATCCATAGTTATTCAAAAATTGATAGAATTAGGGCATTAACAAAGTCACCTATCGATTTTAGATGAAATTTCATCTAATCGAACATGTTTCGAGAGGATGATAGGCCAAAAATATATTTTTGGAGTATTGCGAAAAATGCAATATATTCCTTACTATAGTCCAGCTACATATTTGACGAAAAATGTTTTTCCTCTCAAAAAATACTGAAATTATGAGAATAAGGGTTCTTTGATACGACAAATCGACTGGTGTTGTCCATTTTTCGATAAGATAAATGTTTCAAATATTAGGAGAGCATTCAAGTTAAAAGAAAACATGCCTTCATATAAAAAATAGTACAGACCAAAATAATGGAAGTATTCATTCAATTTTCTGAGAAAGTATCGTCAAAGGTCTAATCCATGATATAAAAAATGAGGAGTGCTCTAAAATTATGCAATTCAGAAGTAGAGTGCGTCAAACTTGGAGTATCCAATGAAGAGGGTGAAATCAAATATCCATAGTTATTCAAAAATTGATAGAATTAGGGCATTAACAAAGTCATCTTCCGATTTTAGATGGAATTTCATCTAATCGAACATGTTTCGAGATGATGATAGGCCAAAAATTTATTTTTGGAGTATTGCGAAAAATGCAATAAATTCCTTACTATAGTCCAGCTATATATTTGACGAAAAATGTCTTTCCTCTCAAAAAATACTGAAATTATGAGAATAAGGGTTCTTTGATACGACAAATCGACTGGTGTTGTCCATTTTTCGATAAGATAAATGTTCCAAATATTAGAAGAGCATTTAAGTTAAAAGAAAACATGCCTTCATATAAAAAATAGTACAGACCAAAATAATGGAAGTATTCATTCAATTTTCTGAGAAAGTATTGTGAAAGGTCGAGTCTATGATATAAAAAATCGGGAGTGTTCTAAAATGATGCGATTCAGAAGTAGAGTGCGTCAAACTTGGAGTATCCAATGAAGAGGGTAAAATCAAATATCCATAGTTAATCAAAAATTGATAGAATTAGGGCATTAACAAAGTCACCTATCGATTTTAGATGGAATTTCATCTAATCGAACATGTTTCGAGAGGATGATGGGCCAAAAATATATTTTTGGAGTATTGCGAAAAATGCAATATTTTCCTTACTATAGTCCAGCTACATATTTGACGAAAAATGGTTTTCCTCTCAAAAAATACTGAAATTATGAGAATAAGGGTTCTTTGATACGACAAATCGACTGGTGTTGTCCATTTTTCGATAAGATAAATGTTTCAAATATTAGGAGAGCATTTAAGTTAAGAGAAAACATGCCTTCATATAAAAAATAGTACAGACCAAAATAATGGAAGTATCCATTCAATTTTCTGAGAAAGTATCGTCAAAGGTCCAATCTATGATATAAAAAATAAGGAGTGCTCTAAAATGATGCGATTCAGAAGTAGAGTGCGTCAAACTTGGAGTATCCAATGAAGAGGGTAAAATCAAATATCCATAGGTATTCGAAAATTGATAGAATTAGGGCATTAACAAAGTCATCTATCGATTTTAGATGAAATTTTATCTAATCGAACATGTTTCGAGATGATGATAGGCCAAAAATATATTTTTGGAATAAATTCCTTACTATAGTCCAGCTACATATTTGACGAAAAATGTTTTTCCTCTCAAAAAATACTGAAATTATGAGAATAAGGGTTCCTTGATACGACAAATCGACTGGTGTTGTACATTTTTCGATAAGATGAATGTTTCAAATATTAGAAGAGCATTTAAGTTAGAAGAAAACATGCCTTCATATAAAAAATAGTACAGACCAAAATAATGGAAGTATTCATTCAATTTTCTGAGAAAGTATCGTCAAAGGTCCAATCTATGATAAAAAAATCGGGAGTGCTCTAAAATGATGCGATTCAGAAGTAGAGTGCGTCAAACTTGGAGTATCCAATGAAGAGGGTAAAATCAAATATCCATAGTTATTCAAAAATTGATAGAATTAGGGCATTAACAAAGTCACCTATCGATTTTAGATGAAATTTCATCTAATCGAACATGTTTCGAGAGGATGATAGGCCAAAAATATATTTTTGGAGTATTGCGAAAAATGCAATATTTTCCAGCTACATATTTGACGAAAAATGTTTTTCATCTCAAAAAATACTGAAATTATGAGAATGAGGGTTCTTTGATACGACAAATCGACTGGTGTTGTCCATTTTTCTATAAGATAAATGTTTCAAATATTAGGAGAGCATTTAAGTTAAAAGAAAACATGCCTTCATATAAAAAATAGTACAGACCAAAATAATGGAATTATTCATTCAATTTTCTGAGAAAGTATCGTCAAAGGTCCAATCTATGATATATAAAATCGGAAGTGCTCTAAAATGATGCGATTCAGAAGTAGAGTGCGTCAAACTTGGAGTATCCAATGAAGAGGGTAAAATCAAATATCCATAGTTATTCAAAAATTGATAGAATTAGGGCATTACCGAAGTCACCTATCCATTTTAGATGAAATTTCATCTAATCGAACATGTTTCGAGATGATGATAGGCCAAAAATATATTTTTGGAGTATTGCGAAAAATGCAATATTTTCCAGCTACATATTTGACGAAAAATGTTTTTCCTCTCAAAAAATACTGAAATTATGAGAATGAGGGTTCTTTGATACGACAAATCGACTGGTGTTGTCCATTTTTCGATAAGATAAATGTTTCAAATATTAGGAGAGTTTTTAAGTTAAAAGAAAACATGCCTTCATATAAAAAATAGTACAGACCAAAATAATGGTAGTATTCATTCAATTTGCTGAGAAAGTATCGTCAAAGGTCTAATCTATGATATAAAAATCGGGAGTGCCCCAAAATGATGCGATTCAGAAGTAGAGTGCGTCAAAGTTGGAGTATCCAATGAAGAGGGTAAAATCAAATATCCATAGTTATTCAGAAATTGATAGAATTAGGGCATTAACAAAGTCACCTATCGATTTTAGATGAAATATCATCTAATCGAACATGTTTCGAGAGGATGATAGGCCAAAAATATATTTTTGGAGTATTGCGAAAAATGCAATATTTTCCAGCTACATATTTGACGAAAAATGTTTTTCATCTCAAAAAATACTGAAATTATGAGAATGAGGGTTCTTTGATACGACAAATCGACTGGTGTTGTCCATTTTTCTATAAGAGAAATGTTTCAAATATTAGGAGAGTATTAAGTTAAAAGAAAACATGCCTTCATATAAAAAATAGTACAGACCAAAATAATGGAAGTATCCATTCAATTTTCTGAGAAAGTATCGTCAAAGGTCCAATCTATGATATAAAAAATAAGGAGTGCTCTAAAATGATGCGATTCAGAAGTAGAGTGCGTCAAACTTGGAGTATCCAATGAAGAGGGTAAAATCAAATATCCATAGGTATTCGAAAATTGATAGAATTAGGGCATTAACAAAGTCATCTATCGATTTTAGATGAAATTTTATCTAATCGAACATGTTTCGAGATGATGATAGGCCAAAAATATATTTTTGGAATAAATTCCTTACTATAGTCCAGCTACATGTTTGACAAAAAATGTTTTTCCTCTCAAAAAATACTGAAATTATGAGAATAAGGGTTCTTTCATACGACAAATCGACTGGTGTTGTCCATTTTTCGATAAGATAATGTTCCAAATATTAGAAGAGCATTTCAGTTGAAAGAAAACATGCCTTCATATAAAACATAGTACAGACCAAAATAATGGAAGTATTCATTCAATTTTCTGAGAAAGTATCGTCAAAGGTCCAATCTATGATAAAAAAATCGGGAGTGCTCTAAAATGATGCGATTCAGAAGTAGAGTGCGTCAAACTTGGAGTATCCAATGAAGAGGGTAAAATCAAATATCCATAGTTATTCAAAAATTGATAGAATTAGGGCATTAACAAAGTCACCTATCGATTTTAGATGAAATTTCATCTAATCGAACATGTTTCGAGAGGATGATAGGCCAAAAATATATTTTTGGAGTATTGCGAAAAATGCAATATTTTCCAGCTACATATTTGACGAAAAATGTTTTTCATCTCAAAAAATACTGAAATTATGAGAATGAGGGTTCTTTGATACGACAAATCGACTGGTGTTGTCCATTTTTCTATAAGATAAATGTTTCAAATATTAGGAGAGCATTTAAGTTAAAAGAAAACATGCCTTCATATAAAAAATAGTACAGACCAAAATAATGGAATTATTCATTCAATTTTCTGAGAAAGTATCGTCAAAGGTCCAATCTATGATATATAAAATCGGAAGTGCTCTAAAATGATGCGATTCAGAAGTAGAGTGCGTCAAACTTGGAGTATCCAATGAAGAGGGTAAAATCAAATATCCATAGTTATTCAAAAATTGATAGAATTAGGGCATTACCGAAGTCACCTATCCATTTTAGATGAAATTTCATCTAATCGAACATGTTTCGAGATGATGATAGGCCAAAAATATATTTTTGGAGTATTGCGAAAAATGCAATATTTTCCTTACTATATATAGTCCAGCTACATATTTGACGAAAAATGTTTTTCCTCTCAAAAAATACTGAAATTATGAGAATAAGGGTTCTTTGATACGACAAATCGACTGGTGTTGTCCATTTTTCGATAAGATAAATATTTCAAATATTAGGTGAGCATTTAAGTTAAAAGAAAACATGCCTTCATATAAAAAATACTACAGACCAAAATAATGGAAGTATTCATTCAATTTTCTGAGAAAGTATCGTGAAAGGTCCAATCTATGATATAAAAAATCGGGAGTGCTCTAAAATGATGCGATTCAGAAGTAGAGTGCGTCAAACTTAGAGTATCCAATGAAGAGGGTGAAATCAAATATCCATAGTTATTCAAAAATTGATAGAATTAGGGCATCAACAAAGTCACCTATCGATTTTAGATGAAATTTCATCTAATCGAACATGTTTCGAGAGGATGATAGGCCAAAAATATATTTTTGGAGTATTGCGAAAAATGCAATATTTTCCAGCTACATATTTGACGAAAAATGTTTTTCATCTCAAAAAATACTGAAATTATGAGAATGAGGGTTCTTTGATACGAAAAATCGACTGGTGTTGTCCATTTTTCGATAAGATAAATGTTTCAAATATTAGGTGAGCATTTAAGTTAAAAGAAAACATGTCTTCATATAAAAAATACTACAGACCAAAATAATGGAATTATTCATTCAATTTTCTGAGAAAGTATCGTCAAAGGTCCAATCTATGATATATAAAATCGGAAGTGCTCTAAAATGATGCGATTCAGAAGTAGAGTGCGTCAAACTTGGAGTATCCAATGAAGAGGGTAAAATCAAATATCCATAGTTATTCAAAAATTGATAGAATTAGGGCATTAACGAAGTCACCTATCCATTTTAGATGAAATTTCATCTAATCGAACATGTTTCGAGATGATGATAGGCCAAAAATTTATTTTTGGAGTATTGCGAAAAATGCAATATTTTCCGTAGTCCAGCTACATATTTGACGAAAAATGTTTTTCCTCTCAAAAAATACTGAAATTATGAGAATAAGGGTTCTTTGATACGACGAATCGACTGGTGTTGTCCATTTTCCGATAAGATGAATGTTTCAAATATTAGGTGAGCATTTAAGTCAAAAGAAAACATGCCTTCATATAAAAAATACTACAGACCAAAATAATGGAAGTATTCATTCAATTTTCTGAGAAAGTATCGTGAAAGGTCCAATCTATGATATAAAAAATCGGGAGTGCTCTAAAATGATGCGATTCGAAGTAGAGTGCGTCAAACTTGGAGTATCCAATGAAGAGGGTGAAATCAAATATCCATAGTTATTCAAAAATTGATAGAATTAGGGCATCAACAAAGTCACCTATCGATTTTAGATGGAATTTCATCTAATCGAACATGTTTCGAGAGGATGATAGGCCAAAAATATATTTTTGGAGTATTGCGAAAAATGCAATATTTTCCAGCTACATATTTGACGAAAAATGTTTTTCCTCTCAAAAAATACTGAAATTATGAGAATGAGGGTTCTTTGATACGACAAATCGACTGGTGTTGTCCATTTTTCGATAAGATAAATGTTTCAGATATTAGGAGAGCATATAATTTGAAAGAAAACATGCCTTCATATAAAAAATAGTACAGACCAAAATAATGGGAGTATTCATTCAATTTTCTGAGGAAGTATCGTCAAAGGTCCAATCTATGATATGAATAAACGGGAGTGCTCTAAAATGATGCGATTCAGAAGTAGAGTGCGTCAAACTTGGAGTATCCAATGAAGAGGGTAAAATCAAATATCCATAGTTATTCAAAAATTGATAGAATTAGGGCATCAACAAAGTCACCTATCGATTTTAGATGAAATTTCATCTAATCGAACATGTTTCGATATGATGATAGGCCAAAAATATATTTTTGGAGTATTGCGAAAAATGCAATATTTTCCTTACTATAGTCCAGCTACATATTTGACGAAAAATGTTTTTCCTCTCAAAAAATACTGGAATTATGAGAATAAGGGTTCTTTGACAAATCGACTGGTGTTGTCCATTTTTCGATAAGATAAATGTTACAAATATTAGGAGAGCATTTAAGTTAAAAGAAAACATGTCCTTCATATAAAAAATAGTACAGACCAAAATAATGGAAGTATTCATTCAATTTTTTGAGAAAGTATCGTCAAAGGTACAATCTATGATATAAAAAATAAGGAGTGCTCTAAAATTATGCGATTCAGAAGTAGAGTGCGTCAAACTTGGAGTATCCAATGAAGAGGGTAAAATCAAATATCCATAGTTATTCAAAAATTGATAGAATTAGGGCATTAACAAAGTCATCTATCGATTTTAGATGAAATTTCATGTAATCGAACATGTTTCGAGATGATGATAGGCCAAAAATATATTTTTGGAGTATTGCGAAAAATGCAATAAATTCCTTACAGTCCAGTCCAGCTACATATTTGACGAAAAATGTTTTTCCTCTCAAAAAAGACTGAAATTATGAGAATAAGGGTTCTTTGATACGACAAATCGACTGGTGTTGTCCATTTTTCGATAAGATAAATTTTTCAAATATTAGGAGAGCATTTAAGTTAAAAGAAAACATGCCTTCATATAAAAAATAGTACAGACCAAAATAATGGAAATAGTCATTCAATTTTCTGAGAAAGTATCGTCAAAGGTCCAATCTATGATATAAAAAATAAGGAGTGCTCTAAAATGATGCGATTCAGAAGTAGAGTGCGTCAAACTTGGAGTATCCAATGAAGAGGGTAAAATCAAATATCCATAGTTATTCAAAAATTGATAAAATTAGGGCATTAACAAAGTCATCTATCGATTTTAGATGAAATTTCATGTAATCGAACATGTTTCGAGATGATGATAGGCCAAAAATATATTTTTGGAGTATTGCGAAAAATGCAATAAATTCCTGATCGAACGGGGTTTTCTTCCTCACTGGTCGAAATAACACCACTCGTTTTTTATTATTTATTTTAACATAAAACAGTAATCCAATACATTCATTTTTACACCATTTTTCTTTGCCGACGATGTATTCACGTGGTCGCCGCTCGAATCTTCTTTTTTGAAGTTTTAGAGTAACGTTGAAAGGTTTTACAGCGTTGTCACTGTGTGAAAATATTACTTAAATTCAAATAAACATAAACTCGAACATATTCCCCCCCTTGAAAGGCTAGGGTTTCAACAAATTAGTAACATTTTATAAACCAAAATAATAATTCTAATCATATAAAGTTAGTAAACCAAATTGTTTATTCCTCTGGGAACAATGATATATTTGACGAAAAATGTTTTTCCTCTCAAAAAATACTGAAATTATGAGAATGAGGGTTCTTTGATACGACAAATCGACTGGTGTTGTCCTTTTTCCGATAAGATGAATGTTTCAAATATTAGGAGAGCATTTAAGTTAAAAGAAAACATGCCTTCATATAAAAAATAGTACAGACCAAAATAATGGAAGTATTCATTCAATTTTCTGAGAAAGTATCGTCAAAGGTCCAATCTGTGATATAAAGAATCGGGAGTGCTCTAAAATGATGCGATTCAGAAGTAGAGTGCGTCAAACTTGGAGTATCCAATGAAGAGGGTAAAATCAAATATCCATAGTTATTCAAAAATTGATAGAATTAGGGCATTAACAAAGTCATCTATCGATTTGAGATGAAATTTCATCTAATCGAACATGTTTCGAGATGATGATAGGCCAAAAATATATTTTTGGAGTATTGCGAAAAATGCAATATTTTCCTTACTATAGTCCAGCTACATATTTGACGAAAAATGTTTTTCCTCTCAAAAAATACTGAAATTATGAGAATAAGGGTTCTTTGATACGACAAATCGACCGGTGTTGTCCATTTTTCGATAAGATAAATGTTTCAAATATTAGGAGAGCATTTAAGTTAAAAGAAAAGATGCCTTCATATAAAAAATAGTACAGACCAAAATAATGGAAGTATTCATTCAATTTTCTGAGAAAGTATCGTCAAAGGTCCAATCCATGATATAAAAAATGAGGAGTGCTCTAAAATTATGCAATTCAGAAGTAGAGTGCGTCAAACTTGGAGTATCCAATGAAGAGGGTAAAATCAAATATCCATAGTTATTCAAAAATTGATAGAATTAGGGCATTAACAAAGTCATCTATCGATTTTAGATAAAATTCCATCTAATCGAACATGTTTCGAGAGGATGATAGGCCAAAAATATATTTTTGGAGTATTGCGAAAAATGCAATAAATTCCTTACATATTTGACGAAAAATGTTTTTCCTCTCAAAAAATACTGAAATTATGAGAATAAGTACAGACCAAAATAATGGAAGTATTCATTCAATTTTCTGAGAAAGTATCGTGAAAGGTCCAAACTATGATATAAAAAATCGGGAGTGCTCTAAAATGATGCGATTCAGAAGTAGAGTGCGTCAAACTTGCAGTATCCAATGAAGAGGGTAAAATCAAATATACATAGTTATTCAAAAATTGATAGAATTAGGGCATTAACAAAGTCACCTATCGATTTTAGATGTAATTTCATCTAATCGAACATGTTTCGAGAGGATGATAGGCCAAAAATATATATTTGGAGTAATGCGAAAAATGCAATATTTTCGTTACTATAGTCCAGCTACATATTTGACGAAAAATGTTTTTCCTCTCAAAAAATACTGAAATTATGAGAATAAGGGTTCTTTGATACGACAAATCGACTGGTGTTGTCCATTTTTTGATAAGATAAATGTTTCAAATATTAGGAGAGCATTTAAGTTAAAAGAAAACATGCCTTCATATAAAAAATAATACAGACCAAAATAATGGAAGTAATCATTCAATTTTCTGAGAAAGAATCGTCAAAGGTCCAATCTATGATATAAAAAATCGGGAGTGCTCTAAAATGATGCGATTTAGAAGTAGAGTGCATCAAACTTGGAGTATCCAATGAAGAGGGTGAAATCAAATAGCCATAGTTATTCAAAAATTGATAGAATTAGGGCATCAACAAAGTCACCTATCGATTTTAGATGTTATTTCATCTAATCGAACATGTTTCGAGAGGATGATACACCAAAAATATATTTTTGGATTATTGCGAAAAATGCAATATTTTCCTTACTATAGTCCAGCTACATATTTGACGAAAAATGTTTTTCCTCTCGAAAAAGACTGAAATAATGAGAATAAGGGTTCTTTCACACGACAAATCGACTGGTGTTGTCCATTTTTCGATAAGATAAATGTTTCAAATATTAGGAGAGCATTTAAGTTAAAACAAAACATGCCTTCATATAAAAAATAGTACAGACCAAAATAATGGAAGTAGTCATTACATTTTCTGAGAAAGTATCGTCAAAGGTCCAATCTATGATATAAAAAATCGGGAGTGTTCTAAAATGATGCGATTCAGAAGTAGAGTGCGTCAAACTTGGAGTATCCAATGAAGAGGGTGAAATCAAATATCCATAGTTATTTAAAAATTGATAGAATTAGGGCATCAACAAAGTCACCTATCGATTTTAGATGAAATTTCATCTAATCGAACATGTTTCGAGAGGATGATAGGCCAAAAATATATTTTTGGAGAATTGCGAAAAATGCAATATTTTCCTTACTATAGTCCAGCTACATATTTGACGAAAAATGTTTTTCCTCTAAAAAAATACTGAAATTATGAGAATGAGGGTTCTTTGATACGACAAATCGACTGGTGTTGTCCATTTTTCGATAAGAAAAAATGTTTCAAATATTAGGAGAGCATTTAAGTTAAAAGAAAACATGCCTTCATATAAAAAATAGTACAGACCAAAATAATGGAAGTATTCAATCAATTTTCTGAGAAAGTATCGTCAAAGATCCAATCTATGATATAAAAAATCGGGAGTGCTCTAAAGTGATGCGATTCAGAAGTAGAGTGCGTCAAACTTGGAGTATCCAATGAAGAGGGTAAAATCAAATATCCATAATTATTCAAAAATTGATAGAATTAGGGCATTAACGAAGTCACCTATCGATTTTAGATGAAATTGCATCTAATCGAACATGTTTCGAGATGATGATAGGCCAAAAATATATTTTTGGAGTATTGCGAAAAATGCAATAAATTCCTTACAGTCCAGTCCAGCTACATATTTGACGAAAAATGTTTTTCCTCTCAAAAAAGACTGAAATTATGAGAATGAGGGTTCTTTGATACGACAAATCGACTGGTGTTGTCCTTTTTCCGATAAGATGAATGTTTCAAATATTAGGAGAGCATTTAAGTTAAAAGAAAACATGCCTTCATATAAAAAATAGTACAGACCAAAATAATGGAAGTATTCATTCAATTTTCTGAGAAAGTATCGTCAAAGGTCCAATCTGTGATATAAAGAATCGGGAGTGCTCTAAGATGATGCGATTCAGAAGTAGAGTGCGTCAAACTTGGAGTATCCAATGAAGAGGGTAAAATCAAATATCCATAGTTATTCAAAAATTGATAAAATTAGGGCATTAACAAAGTCATCTATCGATTTTAGATGAAATTTCATGTAATCGAACATGTTTCGAGATGATGATAGGCCAAAAATATATTTTTGGAGTATTGCGAAAAATGCAATAAATTCCTGATCGAACGGGGTTTTCTTCCTCACTGGTCGAAATAACACCACTCGTTTTTTATTATTTATTTTAACATAAAACAGTAATCCAATACATTCATTTTTACACCATTTTTCTTTGCCGACGATGTATTCACGTGGTCGCCGCTCGAATCTTCTTTTTTGAAGTTTTAGAGTAACGTTGAAAGGTTTTACAGCGTTGTCACTGTGTGAAAATATTACTTAAATTCAAATAAACATAAACTCGAACATATTCCCCCCCTTGAAAGGCTAGGGTTTCAACAAATTAGTAACATTTTATAAACCAAAATAATAATTCTAATCATATAAAGTTAGTAAACCAAATTGTTTATTCCTCTGGGAACAATGATATATTTGACGAAAAATGTTTTTCCTCTCAAAAAATACTGAAATTATGAGAATGAGGGTTCTTTGATACGACAAATCGACTGGTGTTGTCCTTTTTCCGATAAGATGAATGTTTCAAATATTAGGAGAGCATTTAAGTTAAAAGAAAACATGCCTTCATATAAAAAATAGTACAGACCAAAATAATGGAAGTATTCATTCAATTTTCTGAGAAAGTATCGTCAAAGGTCCAATCTGTGATATAAAGAATCGGGAGTGCTCTAAAATGATGCGATTCAGAAGTAGAGTGCGTCAAACTTGGAGTATCCAATGAAGAGGGTAAAATCAAATATCCATAGTTATTCAAAAATTGATAGAATTAGGGCATTAACAAAGTCATCTATCGATTTTAGATGAAATTTCATCTAATCGAACATGTTTCGAGATGATGATAGGCCAAAAATATATTTTTGGAGTATTGCGAAAAATGCAATATTTTCCTTACTATAGTCCAGCTACATATTTGACGAAAAATGTTTTTCCTCTCAAAAAATACTGAAATTATGAGAATAAGGGTTCTTTGATACGACAAATCGACCGGTGTTGTCCATTTTTCGATAAGATAAATGTTTCAAATATTAGGAGAGCATTTAAGTTAAAAGAAAAGATGCCTTCATATAAAAAATAGTACAGACCAAAATAATGGAAGTATTCATTCAATTTTCTGAGAAAGTATCGTCAAAGGTCCAATCCATGATATAAAAAATGAGGAGTGCTCTAAAATTATGCAATTCAGAAGTAGAGTGCGTCAAACTTGGAGTATCCAATGAAGAGGGTAAAATCAAATATCCATAGTTATTCAAAAATTGATAGAATTAGGGCATTAACAAAGTCATCTATCGATTTTAGATAAAATTCCATCTAATCGAACATGTTTCGAGAGGATGATAGGCCAAAAATATATTTTTGGAGTATTGCGAAAAATGCAATAAATTCCTTACATATTTGACGAAAAATGTTTTTCCTCTCAAAAAATACTGAAATTATGAGAATAAGTACAGACCAAAATAATGGAAGTATTCATTCAATTTTCTGAGAAAGTATCGTGAAAGGTCCAAACTATGATATAAAAAATCGGGAGTGCTCTAAAATGATGCGATTCAGAAGTAGAGTGCGTCAAACTTGCAGTATCCAATGAAGAGGGTAAAATCAAATATACATAGTTATTCAAAAATTGATAGAATTAGGGCATTAACAAAGTCACCTATCGATTTTAGATGTAATTTCATCTAATCGAACATGTTTCGAGAGGATGATAGGCCAAAAATATATATTTGGAGTAATGCGAAAAATGCAATATTTTCGTTACTATAGTCCAGCTACATATTTGACGAAAAATGTTTTTCCTCTCAAAAAATACTGAAATTATGAGAATAAGGGTTCTTTGATACGACAAATCGACTGGTGTTGTCCATTTTTTGATAAGATAAATGTTTCAAATATTAGGAGAGCATTTAAGTTAAAAGAAAACATGCCTTCATATAAAAAATAATACAGACCAAAATAATGGAAGTAATCATTCAATTTTCTGAGAAAGAATCGTCAAAGGTCCAATCTATGATATAAAAAATCGGGAGTGCTCTAAAATGATGCGATTTAGAAGTAGAGTGCATCAAACTTGGAGTATCCAATGAAGAGGGTGAAATCAAATAGCCATAGTTATTCAAAAATTGATAGAATTAGGGCATCAACAAAGTCACCTATCGATTTTAGATGTTATTTCATCTAATCGAACATGTTTCGAGAGGATGATACACCAAAAATATATTTTTGGATTATTGCGAAAAATGCAATATTTTCCTTACTATAGTCCAGCTACATATTTGACGAAAAATGTTTTTCCTCTCGAAAAAGACTGAAATAATGAGAATAAGGGTTCTTTCACACGACAAATCGACTGGTGTTGTCCATTTTTCGATAAGATAAATGTTTCAAATATTAGGAGAGCATTTAAGTTAAAACAAAACATGCCTTCATATAAAAAATAGTACAGACCAAAATAATGGAAGTAGTCATTACATTTTCTGAGAAAGTATCGTCAAAGGTCCAATCTATGATATAAAAAATCGGGAGTGTTCTAAAATGATGCGATTCAGAAGTAGAGTGCGTCAAACTTGGAGTATCCAATGAAGAGGGTGAAATCAAATATCCATAGTTATTTAAAAATTGATAGAATTAGGGCATCAACAAAGTCACCTATCGATTTTAGATGAAATTTCATCTAATCGAACATGTTTCGAGAGGATGATAGGCCAAAAATATATTTTTGGAGAATTGCGAAAAATGCAATATTTTCCTTACTATAGTCCAGCTACATATTTGACGAAAAATGTTTTTCCTCTAAAAAAATACTGAAATTATGAGAATGAGGGTTCTTTGATACGACAAATCGACTGGTGTTGTCCATTTTTCGATAAGAAAAAATGTTTCAAATATTAGGAGAGCATTTAAGTTAAAAGAAAACATGCCTTCATATAAAAAATAGTACAGACCAAAATAATGGAAGTATTCAATCAATTTTCTGAGAAAGTATCGTCAAAGATCCAATCTATGATATAAAAAATCGGGAGTGCTCTAAAGTGATGCGATTCAGAAGTAGAGTGCGTCAAACTTGGAGTATCCAATGAAGAGGGTAAAATCAAATATCCATAATTATTCAAAAATTGATAGAATTAGGGCATTAACGAAGTCACCTATCGATTTTAGATGAAATTGCATCTAATCGAACATGTTTCGAGATGATGATAGGCCAAAAATATATTTTTGGAGTATTGCGAAAAATGCAATAAATTCCTTACAGTCCAGTCCAGCTACATATTTGACGAAAAATGTTTTTCCTCTCAAAAAATACTGAAATTATGAGAATGAGGGTTCTTTGATACGACAAATCGACTGGTGTTGTCCTTTTTCCGATAAGATGAATGTTTCAAATATTAGGAGAGCATTTAAGTTAAAAGAAAACATGCCTTCATATAAAAAATAGTACAGACCAAAATAATGGAAGTATTCATTCAATTTTCTGAGAAAGTATCGTCAAAGGTCCAATCTGTGATATAAAGAATCGGGAGTGCTCTAAAATGATGCGATTCAGAAGTAGAGTGCGTCAAACTTGGAGTATCCAATGAAGAGGGTAAAATCAAATATCCATAGTTATTCAAAAATTGATAGAATTAGGGCATTAACGAAGTCACCTATCCATTTTAGATGAAATTTCATCTAATCGAACATGTTTCGAGATGATGATAGGCCAAAAATTTATTTTTGGAGTATTGCGAAAAATGCAATATTTTCCGTAGTCCAGCTACATATTTGACGAAAAATGTTTTTCCTCTCAAAAAATACTGAAATTATGAGAATAAGGGTTCTTTGATACGACGAATCGACTGGTGTTGTCCATTTTCCGATAAGATGAATGTTTCAAATATTAGGTGAGCATTTAAGTCAAAAGAAAACATGCCTTCATATAAAAAATACTACAGACCAAAATAATGGAAGTATTCATTCAATTTTCTGAGAAAGTATCGTGAAAGGTCCAATCTATGATATAAAAAATCGGGAGTGCTCTAAAATGATGCGATTCGAAGTAGAGTGCGTCAAACTTGGAGTATCCAATGAAGAGGGTGAAATCAAATATCCATAGTTATTCAAAAATTGATAGAATTAGGGCATCAACAAAGTCACCTATCGATTTTAGATGAAATTTCATCTAATCGAACATGTTTCGAGAGGATGATAGGCCAAAAATATATTTTTGGAGTATTGCGAAAAATGCAATATTTTCCAGCTACATATTTGACGAAAAATGTTTTTCCTCTCAAAAAATACTGAAATTATGAGAATGAGGGTTCTTTGATACGACAAATCGACTGGTGTTGTCCATTTTTCGATAAGATAAATGTTTCAGATATTAGGAGAGCATATAATTTGAAAGAAAACATGCCTTCATATAAAAAATAGTACAGACCAAAATAATGGGAGTATTCATTCAATTTTCTGAGGAAGTATCGTCAAAGGTCCAATCTATGATATAAATAAACGGGAGTGCTCTAAAATGATGCGATTCAGAAGTAGAGTGCGTCAAACTTGGAGTATCCAATGAAGAGGGTAAAATCAAATATCCATAGTTATTCAAAAATTGATAGAATTAGGGCATCAACAAAGTCACCTATCGATTTTAGATGAAATTTCATCTAATCGAACATGTTTCGATATGATGATAGGCCAAAAATATATTTTTGGAGTATTGCGAAAAATGCAATATTTTCCTTACTATAGTCCAGCTACATATTTGACGAAAAATGTTTTTCCTCTCAAAAAATACTGGAATTATGAGAATAAGGGTTCTTTGACAAATCGACTGGTGTTGTCCATTTTTCGATAAGATAAATGTTACAAATATTAGGAGAGCATTTAAGTTAAAAGAAAACATGTCCTTCATATAAAAAATAGTACAGACCAAAATAATGGAAGTATTCATTCAATTTTTTGAGAAAGTATCGTCAAAGGTACAATCTATGATATAAAAAATAAGGAGTGCTCTAAAATTATGCGATTCAGAAGTAGAGTGCGTCAAACTTGGAGTATCCAATGAAGAGGGTAAAATCAAATATCCATAGTTATTCAAAAATTGATAGAATTAGGGCATTAACAAAGTCATCTATCGATTTTAGATGAAATTTCATGTAATCGAACATGTTTCGAGATGATGATAGGCCAAAAATATATTTTTGGAGTATTGCGAAAAATGCAATAAATTCCTTACAGTCCAGTCCAGCTACATATTTGACGAAAAATGTTTTTCCTCTCAAAAAAGACTGAAATTATGAGAATAAGGGTTCTTTGATACGACAAATCGAATGGTGTTGTCCATTTTTCGATAAGATAAATTTTTCAAATATTAGGAGAGCATTTAAGTTAAAAGAAAACATGCCTTCATATAAAAAATAGTACAGACCAAAATAATGGAAATAGTCATTCAATTTTCTGAGAAAGTATCGTCAAAGGTCCAATCTATGATATAAAAAATAAGGAGTGCTCTAAAATGATGCGATTCAGAAGTAGAGTGCGTCAAACTTGGAGTATCCAATGAAGAGGGTAAAATCAAATATCCATAGTTATTCAAAAATTGATAAAATTAGGGCATTAACAAAGTCATCTATCGATTTTAGATGAAATTTCATGTAATCGAACATGTTTCGAGATGATGATAGGCCAAAAATATATTTTTGGAGTATTGCGAAAAATGCAATAAATTCCTTACAGTCCAGTCCAGCTACATATTTGACGAAAAATGTTTTTCCTCTCAAAAAATACTGAAATTATGAGAATGAGGGTTCTTTGATACGACAAATCGACTGGTGTTGTCCTTTTTCCGATAAGATGAATGTTTCAAATATTAGGAGAGCATTTAAGTTAAAAGAAAACATGCCTTCATATAAAAAATAGTACAGACCAAAATAATGGAAGTATTCATTCAATTTTCTGAGAAAGTATCGTCAAAGGTCCAATCTGTGATATAAAGAATCGGGAGTGCTCTAAAATGATGCGATTCAGAAGTAGAGTGCGTCAAACTTGGAGTATCCAATGAAGAGGGTAAAATCAAATATCCATAGTTATTCAAAAATTGATAGAATTAGGGCATTAACAAAGTCATCTATCGATTTTAGATGAAATTTCATCTAATCGAACATGTTTCGAGATGATGATAGGCCAAAAATATATTTTTGGAGTATTGCGAAAAATGCAATATTTTCCTTACTATAGTCCAGCTACATATTTGACGAAAAATGTTTTTCCTCTCAAAAAATACTGAAATTATGAGAATAAGGGTTCTTTGATACGACAAATCGACCGGTGTTGTCCATTTTTCGATAAGATAAATGTTTCAAATATTAGGAGAGCATTTAAGTTAAAAGAAAAGATGCCTTCATATAAAAAATAGTACAGACCAAAATAATGGAAGTATTCATTCAATTTTCTGAGAAAGTATCGTCAAAGGTCCAATCCATGATATAAAAAATGAGGAGTGCTCTAAAATTATGCAATTCAGAAGTAGAGTGCGTCAAACTTGGAGTATCCAATGAAGAGGGTAAAATCAAATATCCATAGTTATTCAAAAATTGATAGAATTAGGGCATTAACAAAGTCATCTATCGATTTTAGATAAAATTCCATCTAATCGAACATGTTTCGAGAGGATGATAGGCCAAAAATATATTTTTGGAGTATTGCGAAAAATGCAAAAATTCCTTACATATTTGACGAAAAATGTTTTTCCTCTCAAAAAATACTGAAATTATGAGAATAAGTACAGACCAAAATAATGGAAGTATTCATTCAATTTTCTGAGAAAGTATCGTGAAAGGTCCAAACTATGATATAAAAAATCGGGAGTGCTCTAAAATGATGCGATTCAGAAGTAGAGTGCGTCAAACTTGCAGTATCCAATGAAGAGGGTAAAATCAAATATACATAGTTATTCAAAAATTGATAGAATTAGGGCATTAACAAAGTCACCTATCGATTTTAGATGTAATTTCATCTAATCGAACATGTTTCGAGAGGATGATAGGCCAAAAATATATATTTGGAGTAATGCGAAAAATGCAATATTTTCGTTACTATAGTCCAGCTACATATTTGACGAAAAATGTTTTTCCTCTCAAAAAATACTGGAATTATGAGAATAAGGGTTCTTTGATACGACAAATCGACTGGTGTTGTCCATTTTTTGATAAGATAAATGTTTCAAATATTAGGAGAGCATTTAAGTTAAAAGAAAACATGCCTTCATATAAAAAATAATACAGACCAAAATAATGGAAGTAATCATTCAATTTTCTGAGAAAGAATCGTCAAAGGTCCAATCTATGATATAAAAAATCGGGAGTGCTCTAAAATGATGCGATTTAGAAGTAGAGTGCATCAAACTTGGAGTATCCAATGAAGAGGGTGAAATCAAATAGCCATAGTTATTCAAAAATTGATAGAATTAGGGCATCAACAAAGTCACCTATCGATTTTAGATGTTATTTCATCTAATCGAACATGTTTCGAGAGGATGATACACCAAAAATATATTTTTGGATTATTGCGAAAAATGCAATATTTTCCTTACTATAGTCCAGCTACATATTTGACGAAAAATGTTTTTCCTCTCGAAAAAGACTGAAATAATGAGAATAAGGGTTCTTTCACACGACGAATCGACTGGTGTTGTCCATTTTTCGATAAGATAAATGTTTCAAATATTAGGAGAGCATTTAAGTTAAAACAAAACATGCCTTCATATAAAAAATAGTACAGACCAAAATAATGGAAGTAGTCATTACATTTTCTGAGAAAGTATCGTCAAAGGTCCAATCTATGATATAAAAAATCGGGAGTGTTCTAAAATGATGCGATTCAGAAGTAGAGTGCGTCAAACTTGGAGTATCCAATGAAGAGGGTGAAATCAAATATCCATAGTTATTTAAAAATTGATAGAATTAGGGCATCAACAAAGTCACCTATCGATTTTAGATGAAATTTCATCTAATCGAACATGTTTCGAGAGGATGATAGGCCAAAAATATATTTTTGGAGTATTGCGAAAAATGCAATATTTTCCTTACTATAGTCCAGCTACATATTTGACGAAAAATGTTTTTCCTCTAAAAAAATACTGAAATTATGAGAATGAGGGTTCTTTGATACGACAAATCGACTGGTGTTGTCCATTTTTCGATAAGAAAAAATGTTTCAAATATTAGGAGAGCATTTAAGTTAAAAGAAAACATGCCTTCATATAAAAAATAGTACAGACCAAAATAATGGAAGTATTCAATCAATTTTCTAAGAAAGTATCGTCAAAGATCCAATCTATGATATAAAAAATCGGGAGTGCTCTAAAGTGATGCGATTCAGAAGTAGAGTGCGTCAAACTTGGAGTATCCAATGAAGAGGGTAAAATCAAATATCCATAATTATTCAAAAATTGATAGAATTAGGGCATTAACGAAGTCACCTATCGATTTTAGATGAAATTGCATCTAATCGAACATGTTTCGAGATGATGATAGGCCAAAAATTTATTTTGGGAGTATTGCGAAAAATGCAATATTTTCCTTACTATAGTCCAGCTACATATTTGACGAAAAATGTTTTTCCTCTCAAAAAATACTGAAATTATGAGAATAAGGGTTCTTTGATACGACAAATCGACTGGTGTTGTCCATTTTTCGATAAGATAAATGTTTCAAATATTAGGAGAGCATTTAAGTTGAAAGAAAAGATGCCTTCATATAAAAAATAGTACAGACCAAAATAATGGAAGTATTCATTCAACTTTCTAAGAAAGTATCGTCAAAGGTCCAATCTATGATATAAAAAATCGAGAGTGCTCTAAAATGATACGATTCAGAAGTAGAGTGCGTCAAACTTGGAGTATCCAATGAAGAGGGTAAAATCAAATATCCATAGTTATTCAAAAATTGATGTTTTTCCTCTCAAAAAATACTGAAATTATGAGAGTAAGGGTTCTTTGATACGACAAATCGACTGGTGTTGTCCATTTTCCGATAAAATAAATGTTTCAAATATTAGGTGAGCATTTAAGTCAAAAGAAAACATGCCTTCATATAAAAAATAGTACAGACCAAAATAATGGAAGTATTCATTCAATTTTCTGAGAAAGTATCGTCAAAGGTCCAATCTATGATATAAAAAATCGGGAGTGCTCTAAAATGATGCGATTCAGAAGTAGGGTGCGTCAAACTTGGAGTATCCAATGAAGAGGGTAAAATCAAATATCCATAGTTATTCAAAAATTGATAGAATTAGGGCATTAACAAAGTCACCTATCGATTTTAGATGAAATTTCATCTAATCGAACATGTTTCGAGAAGATGATAGGCCAAAAATATATTTTGGGAGTATTGCGAAAAATGCAATATTTTCCTTACTATAGTCCAGCTACATATTTGACGAAAAATGTTTTTCCTCTCAAAAAATACTGAAATTATGAGAATAAGGGTTCTTTGATACGACAAATCGACTGATGTTGTCCATTTTTCGATAAGATAAATGTCAGATATTAGGAGAGCATTTCATTTAAAAGAAAACATGCCTTCATATAAAAAATAGTACAGACCAAAATAATGGGAGTATTCATTCAAGTTTCAGAAGTAGAGTGCGTCAAACTTGGAGTATCCAATGAAGAGGGTAAAATCAAATATCCATAGTTATTCAAAAATTGATAGAATTAGGGCATCAACAAAGTCACCTATCGATTTTAGATGAAATTTCATCTAATCGAAAATGTTTCGAGATGATGATAGGCCAAAATTATATTTTTGGAGTATTGCGAAAAATGCAATATTTTCCTTACTATGTATAGTCCAGCTACATATTTGACGAAAAATGTTTTTCCTCTCAAAAAATACTGAAATTATGAGAATAAGGGTTCTTTGATACGACAAATCGACTGGTGTTGTCCATTTTCCGATAAGATAAATGTTTCAAATATTAGGTGAGCATTTAAGTCAAAAGAAAACATGCCTTCATATAAAAAATAGTACAGACCAAAATAATGGAAGTATTCATTCAATTTTCTAAGAAAGTATTGTCAAAGGTCCAATCTATGATATTAAAAATCGGGAGTGCTCTAAAATGATGCAATTCAGAAGTAGGGTGCGTCAAACTTGGAGTATCCAATGAAGAGGGTAAAATCAAATATCCATAGTTATTCAAAAATTGATAGAATTAGGGCATTAACAAAGTCACCTATCGATTTTAGATGAAATTTCATCTAATCGAACATGTTTCGAGAAGATGATAGGCCAAAAATATATTTTGGGAGTATTGCGAAAAATGCAATATTTTCCTTACTATAGTCCAGCTACATATTTGACGAAAAATGTTTTTCCTCTCAAAAAATACTGAAATTATGAGAATAAGGGTTCTTTGATACGACAAATCGACTGGTGTTGTCCATTTTTCGATAAGATAAATGTTTCACATATTAGGAGAGCATTTAAGTTAGAAGAAAACATGCCTCCATATAAAAAATAGTACAGACCAAAATAATGGAAGTATTCATTCAATTTTCTGAGAAAGTATCGTCAAAGGTCAAATCTATGATATAAAAAATCGGGAGTGCTCTAAAATGATGCGATTCAGAAGTAGAGTGCGTCAAACTTGGAGTATCCAATGAAGAGGGTGAAATCAAATATCCATAGTTATTCAAAAATTGATAGAATTAGGGCATCAACAAAGTCACCTATCGGTTTTAGATGAAATTTCATCTAATCGAACATGTTTCGAGAGGATGATAGGCCAAAAATATACTTTGGGAGTATTGCGAAAAATGCAATATTTTCCTTACTATAGTCCAGCTACATATTTGACGAAAAATGTTTTTCCTCTCAAAAAATACTGGAATTATGAGAATAAGGGTTCTTTGATACGACAAATCGACTGGTGTTGTCCATTTTTCGATAAGATAAATGTTTCAAATATTAGGAGAGCATTTAAGTTAAAAGAAAACATGCCTTCATATAAAAAATAGTACAGACCAAAATAATGGAAGTATTCATTCAATTTTTTGAGAAAGTGTCGTCAAAGGTACAATCCATGATATAAAAAATAAGGAGTGCTCTAAAATTATGCGATTCAGAAGTAGAGTTCGTCAAACTTGGAGTATCCAATGAAGATGGTAAAATCAAATATCCATAGTTATTCAAAAATTGATAGAATTAGGGCATTAACAAAGTCATCTATCGATTTTAGATGAAATTTCATGTAATCGAACATAATTCGAGATGATGATAGGCCAAAAATATATTTTTGGAGTATTGCGAAAAATGCAATAAATTCCTTACAGTCCAGCTACATATTTGACGAAAAATGTTTTTCCTCTCAAAAAAGACTGAAATTATGAGAATAAGGGTTCTTTGATACGACAAATCGACTGGTGTTGTCCATTTTTCGATAAGATAAATGTTTCAAATATTAGGAGAGCATTTAAGTTAAAAGAAAACATGCCTTCATATAAAAAATGATACAGACCAAAATAATGGAAGTAATCATTCATTTTTCTGAGAAAGTATCGTCAAAGGTCCAATCTATGATATAAAAAATCGGGAGTGCTCTAAAATGATGCGATTTAGAAGTAGAGTGCATCAAACTTGGAGTATCCAATGAAGAGGGTGAAATCAAATAGCCATAGTTATTCAAAAATTGATAGAATTAGGGCATCAACAAAGTCACCTATCGATTTTAGATGTAATTTCATCAAATCGAACATGTTTCGAGAGGATGATAGGCCAAAAATATATTTTTGGATTATTGCGAAAAATGCAATATTTTCCTTACTATAGTCCAGCTACATATTTGACGAAAAAGGTTTTTCCTCTCAAAAAATACTGAAATTATGAGAATAAGGGTTCTTTGACACGACAAATCGACTGGTGTTTTCCTTTTTTCGATAAGATAAATGTTTCAAATATTAGAAGAGCATTTAAGTTTAAAGAAAACATGCCTTCATATAAAAAATAGTACAGACCAAAATAATGGAAGTATTCATTCAATTTTCTGAGAAAGTATCGTCAAAGGTCCAATCTATAATATAAAGAATCGGGAGTGCTCTAAAATGATGCGATTCAGAAGTAGAGTGCGTCAAACTTGGAGTATCCAATGAAGAGGGTAAAATCAAATATCCATAGTTATTCAAAAATTGATAGAATTAGGGCATCAACAAAGTCACCTATCGATTTTAGATGAAATTTCATCTAATCGAACATGTTTCGAGATGATGATAGGCCAAAAATGTATTTTTGGAGTATTGCGAAAAATGCAATATTTTCCTTACTATAGTCCAGCTACATATTTAAAGAGAAATGTTTTTCCTCTCAAAAAATACTGAAATTATGAGAATAAGGGTTCTTTGATACGACAAATCGACTGGTGTTGTCCATTTTTCGATAAGATAAATGTCAGATATTAGGAGAGCATTTAGTTTAAAAGAAAACATGCCTTCATATAAAAAATAGTACAGACCAAAATAATGGGAGTATTCATTCAATTTTCTGAGAAAGTATCGTCAAAGGTCCAATCCATGATATAAAAAATAAGGAGTGCTCTAAAATTATGCAATTCAGAAGTAGAGTGCGTCAAACTTGGAGTATCCAATGAAGAGGGTGAAATCAAATATTCTTAGTTAATCAAAAATTGATAGAATTAGGGCATTAACAAAGTCACCTATCGATTTTAGATGGAATTTCATCTAATCGAACATGTTTCGAGAGGATGATGGGCCAAAAATATATTTTTGGAGTATTGTGAAAAATGCAATATTTTCCTTACATATTTGACGAAAAATGTTTTTCCTCTCAAAAAATACTGAAATTATGAGAATAAGGGTTCTTTGATACGACAAATCGACTGGTGTTGTCCATTTTTCGATAAGATGAATGTTTCAAATATTAGGAGAGCATTTAAGTTAAAAGAAAACATGCCTTCATATAAAAAATACTACAGACCAAAATAATGGAAGTATTCATTCAATTTTCTGAGAAAGTATCGTGATAGGTCCAAACTATGATATAAAAAATCGGGAGTGCTCTAAAATGATGCGATTCAGAAGTAGAGTGCGTCAAACTTGCAGTATCCAATGAAGAGGGTAAAATCAAATATCCATAGTTATTCAAAAATTGATAGAATTAGGGCATTAACAAGGTCACCTATCGATTTTAGATGAAATTCCATCTAATCGAACATGTTTCGAGAGGATGATAGGCCAAAAATATATTTTTGGAGTATTGCGAAAAATGCAATATTTTCCTTACTATATATAGTCCAGCTACATATTTGACGAAAAATGTTTTTCCTCTCAAAAAATATTGAAATTATGAGAATAAGGGTTCTTTGATACGACAAATCGACTGGTGTTGTCCATTTTCCGATAAGATGAATGTTTCAAATATTAGGAGAGCATTTATGTTAAAAGAAAACATGCCTTCATATAAAAAATAGTACAGACCAAAATAATGGAAGTTTTCATTCAATTTTCTGAGAAAGTATCGTCAAAGGTCCAATCCATGATATAAAAAATAAGGAGTGCTCTAAAATTATGCAATTCAGAAGTAGAGTGCGTCAAACTTGGAGTATCCAATGAAGAGGGTAAAATCAAATATCCATAGTTATTCAAAAATTGATAGAATTAGGGCATTAACAAAGTCATCTATCGATTTTAGATGAAATTCCATCTAATCGAACATGTTTCGAGAGGATGATAGGCCAAAAATATATTTTTGGAGTATTGCGAAAAATGCAATAAATTCCTTACATATTTGACGAAAAATGTTTTTCCTCTCAAAAAATACTGAAATTATGAGAATAAGGGTTCTTTGATACGACAAATCGACTGGTGTTGTCCATTTTTCGATAAGATAAATGTTTCAAATATTAGGAGAGTTTTTAAGTTAAAAGAAAACATACCTTCATATAAAAAATAGTACAGACCAAAATAATGGTAGTATTCATTCAATTTGCTGAGAAAGTATCGTCAAAGGTCTAATCTATGATATAAAAATCGGGAGTGCCCTAAAATGATGCGATTCAGAAGTGGAGTGCGTCAAAGTTGGAGTATCCAATGAAGAGGGTAAAATCAAATATCCATAGTTATTAAAAAATTGATAGAATTAGGGCATTAACAAAGTCACCTATCGATTTTAGATGAAACTTCATCTAATCGAACATGTTTCGAGAGGATGATAGGCCAAAAATATATTTTTGGAGTATTGCGAAAAATGCAATATATTCCTTACTATAGTCCAGCTACATATTTGACGAAAAATGTTTTTCCTCTCAAAAAATACTGAAATTATGAGAATAAGGGTTCTTTGATACGACAAATCGACTGGTGTTGTCCATTTTTCGATAAGATTAATGTTTCAAATATTAGGAGAGCATTCAAGTTAAAAGAAAACATGCCTTCATATAAAAAATAGTACAGACCAAAATAATGGAAGTATTCATTCAATTTTCTGAGAAAGTATCGTCAAAGGTCTAATCCATGATATAAAAAATAAGGAGTGCTCTAAAATTATGCAATTCAGAAGTAGAGTGCGTCAAACTTGGAGTATCCAATGAAGAGGGTGAAATCAAATATCAATAGTTATTCAAAAATTGATAGAATTAGGGCATTAACAAAGTCATCTATCGATTTTAGATGAAATTTCATCTAATCGAACATGTTTCGAGATGATGATAGGCCAAAAATATATTTTTGGAGTATTGCGAAAAATGCAATAAATTCCTTACTATAGTCCAGCTATATATTTGACGAAAAATGTTTTTCCTCTCAAAAAATACGGAAATTATGAGAATAAGGGTTCTTTGATACGACAAATCCACTGGTGTTGTCCATTTTTCGATAAGATAAATGTTCCATATATTAGAAGAGCATTTAAGTTAAAAGAAAACATGCCTTCATATAAAAAATAGTACAGACCAAAATAATGGAAGTATTCATTCAATTTTCTGAGAAAGTATTGTGAAAGGTCCAGTCTATGATATAAAAAATCGGGAGTGCTCTAAAATGATGCGATTCAGAAGTAGAGTGCGTCAAACTTGGAGTATCCAATGAAGAGGGTAAAATCAAATATTCATAGTTAATCAAAAATTGATAGAATTAGGGCATTAACAAAGTCACCTATCGATTTTAGATGGAATTTCATCTAATCGAACATGTTTCGAGAGGATGATGGGCCAAAAATATATTTTTGGAGTATTGCGAAAAATGCAATATTTTCCTTACTATAGTCCAGCTACATATTTGACGAAAAATGTTTTTCCTCTCAAAAAATACTGAAATTATGAGAATAAGGGTTCTTTGATACGACAAATCGACTGGTGTTGTCCATTTTTCGATAAGATAAATGTTTCAAATATTAGGAGAGCATTTAAGTTAAAAGAAAACATGCCTTCATATAAAAAATAGTACAGACCAAAATAATGGAAGTATCCATTCAATTTTCTGAGAAAGTATCGTCAAAGGTCCAATCTATGATATAAAAAATAAGGAGTGCTCTAAAATGATGCGATTCAGAAGTAGATTGCGTCAAACTTGGAGTATCCAATGAAGAGGGTAAAATCAAATATCCATAGGTATTCGAAAATTGATAGAATTAGGGCATTAACAAAGTCATCTATCGATTTTAGATGAAATTTTATCTAATCGAACATGTTTCGAGATGATGATAGGCCAAAAATATATTTTTGGAATAAATTCCTTACTATAGTCCAGCTACATATTTGACGAAAAATGTTTTTCCTCTCAAAAAATACTGAAATTATGAGAATAAGGGTTCCTTGATACGACAAATCGACTGGTGTTGTACATTTTTCGATAAGATAAATGTTTCAAATATTAGAAGAGCATTTAAGTTAAAAGAAAACATGCCTTCATATAAAAAATAGTACAGACCAAAATAATGGAAGTATTCATTCAATTTTCTGAGAAAGTATCGTCAAAGGTCCAATCTATGATATAAAAAATCGGGAGTGCTCTAAAATGATGCGATTCAGAAGTAGAGTGCGTCAAACTTGGAGTATCCAATGAAGAGGGTAAAATCAAATATCCATAGTTATTCAAAAATTGATAGAATTAGGGCATTAACAAAGTCACCTATCGATTTTAGATGAAATTTCATCTAATCGAACATGTTTCGAGAGGATGATAGGCCAAAAATATATTTTTGGAGTATTGCGAAAAATGCAATATTTTCCAGCTACATATTTGACGAAAAATGTTTTTCCTCTCAAAAAATACTGAAATTATGAGAATAAGGGTTCCTTGATACGACAAATCGACTGGTGTTGTACATTTTTCGATAAGATAAATGTTTCAAATATTAGAAGAGCATTTAAGTTAAAAGAAAACATGCCTTCATATAAAAAATAGTACAGACCAAAATAATGGAAGTAATCATTCATTTTTCTTAGAAAGTATCGTCAAAGGTCCAATCTATGATATAAAAAATCGGGAGTGCTCTAAAATGATGCGATTTAGAAGTAGAGTGCATCAAACTTGGAGTATCCAATGAAGAGGGTGAAATCAAATAGCCATAATTATTCAAAAATTGATAGAATTAGGGCATCAACAAAGTCACCTATCGATTTTAGATGTAATTTCATCTAATCGAACATGTTTCGAGAGGATGATAGGCCAAAAATATATTTTTGGATTATTGCGAAAAATGCAATATTTTCCTTACTATATAGTCCAGCTACATATTTGACGAAAAATGTTTTTCCTCTCAAAAAATACTGAAATTATGAGAATGAGGGTTCTTTGACACGACAAATCGACTGGTGTTTTCCTTTTTTCGATAAGATAAATGTTTCAAATATTAGAAGAGCATTTAAGTTAAAAGAAAACATGCCTTCATATAAAAAATAGTACAGACCAAAATAATCGAAGTATTCATTCAATTTTCTGAGAAAGTATCGTCAAAGGTCCAATCTATAATATAAAAAATCGGGAGTGCTCTAAAATGATGCGATTCAGAAGTAGAGTGCGTCAAACTTGGAGTATCCAATGAAGAGGGTAAAATCAAATATCCATAGTTATTCAAAAATTGATAGAATTAGGGCATCAACAAAGTCACCTATCGATTTTAGATGAAATTTCATCTAATCGAACATGTTTCGAGATGATGATAGGCCAAAAATATATTTTTGGAGTATTGCGAAAAATTCAATATTTTCCTTACTATAGTCCAGCTACATATTTAAAGAGAAATGTTTTCCCTCTCAAAAAATACTGAAATTATGAGAATAAGGGTTCTTTGATACGACAAATCGACTGGTGTTGTCCATTTTTCGATAAGATAAATGTCAGATATTAGGAGAGCATTTAGTTTAAAAGAAAACATGCCTTCATATAAAAAATAGTACAGACCAAAATAATGGGAGTATTCATTCAATTTTCTGAGAAAGTATCGTCAAAGGTCCAATCCATGATATAAAAAATAAGGAGTGCTCTAAAATTATGCAATTCAGAAGTAGAGTGCGTCAAACTTGGAGTATCCAATGAAGAGGGTGAAATCAAATATTCATAGTTAATCAAAAATTGATAGAATTAGGGCATTAACAAAGTCACCTATCGATTTTAGATGGAATTTCATCTAATCGAACATGTTTCGAGAGGATGATGGGCCAAAAATATATTTTTGGAGTATTGCGAAAAATGCAATATTTTCCTTACTATATATAGTCCAGCTACATATTTGACGAAAAATGTTTTTCCTCTCAAAAAATATTGAAATTATGAGAATAAGGGTTCTTTGATACGACAAATCGACTGGTGTTGTCCATTTTCCGATAAGATGAATGTTTCAAATATTAGGAGAGCATTTATGTTAAAAGAAAACATGCCTTCATATAAAAAATAGTACAGACCAAAATAATGGAAGTTTTCATTCAATTTTCTGAGAAAGTATCGTCAAAGGTCCAATCCATGATATAAAAAATAAGGAGTGCTCTAAAATTATGCAATTCAGAAGTAGAGTGCGTCAAACTTGGAGTATCCAATGAAGATGGTAAAATCAAATATCCATAGTTATTCAAAAATTGATAGAATTAGGGCATTAACAAAGTCATCTATCGATTTTAGATGAAATTCCATCTAATCGAACATGTTTCGAGAGGATGATAGGCCAAAAATATATTTTTGGAGTATTGCGAAAAATGCAATAAATTCCTTACATATTTGACGAAAAATGTTTTTCCTCTCAAAAAATACTGAAATTATGAGAATAAGGGTTCTTTGATACGACAAATCGACTGTTGTTGTCCATTTTTCGATAAGATAAATGTTTCAAATATTAGGAGAGTTTTTAAGTTAAAAGAAAACATGCCTTCATATAAAAAATACTACAGACCAAAATAATGGAAGTATTCATTCAATTTTCTGAGAAAGTATAGTGAAAGGTCCAAACTATGATATAAAAAATCGGGAGTGCTCTAAAATGATGCGATTCAGAAGTAGAGTGCGTCAAACTTGCAGTATCCAATGAAGAGGGTAAAATCAAATATCCATAGTTATTCAAAAATTGATAGAATTAGGGCATTAACAAGGTCACCTATCGATTTTAGATGAAATTCCATCTAATCGAACATGTTTCGAGAGGATGATGGGCCAAAAATATATTTTTGGAGTATTGCGAAAAATGCAATATTTTCCTTACTATATATAGTCCAGCTACATATTTGACGAAAAATGTTTTTCCTCTCAAAAAATATTGAAATTATGAGAATAAGGGTTCTTTGATACGACAAATCGACTGGTGTTGTCCATTTTCCGATAAGATGAATGTTTCAAATATTAGGAGAGCATTTATGTTAAAAGAAAACATGCCTTCATATAAAAAATAGTACAGACCAAAATAATGGAAGTTTTCATTCAATTTTCTGAGAAAGTATCGTCAAAGGTCCAATCCATGATATAAAAAATAAGGAGTGCTCTAAAATTATGCAATTCAGAAGTAGAGTGCGTCAAACTTGGAGTATCCAATGAAGATGGTAAAATCAAATATCCATAGTTATTCAAAAATTGATAGAATTAGGGCATTAACAAAGTCATCTATCGATTTTAGATGAAATTCCATCTAATCGAACATGTTTCGAGAGGATGATAGGCCAAAAATATATTTTTGGAGTATTGCGAAAAATGCAATAAATTCCTTACATATTTGACGAAAAATGTTTTTCCTCTCAAAAAATACTGAAATTATGAGAATAAGGGTTCTTTGATACGACAAATCGACTGTTGTTGTCCATTTTTCGATAAGATAAATGTTTCAAATATTAGGAGAGTTTTTAAGTTAAAAGAAAACATGCCTTCATATAAAAAATAGTACAGACCAAAATAATGGTAGTATTCATTCAATTTGCTGAGAAAGTATCGTCAAAGGTCTAATCTATGATATAAAAATCGGGAGTGCTCTAAAATGATGCGATTCAGAAGTAGAGTGCGTCAAACTTGGAGTATCCAATGAAGAGGGTAAAATCAAATATCCATAGTTATTTAAAAATTGATAGAATTAGGGCATCAACAAAGTCACCTATCGATTTTAGATGAAATTTCATCTAATCGAACATGTTTCGAGATGATGATAGGCCAAAAATATATTTTTGGAGTATTGCGAAAAATGCTATATTTTCCTTACTATAGTCCAGCTACATATTGAAAGAGAAATGTTTTTCCTCTCAAAAAATACTGAAATTATGAGAATAAGGGTTCTTTGATACGACAAATCGACTGGTGTTGTCCATTTTTCGATAAGATAAATGTCAGATATTAGGAGAGCATTTAGTTTAAAAGAAAACATGCCTTCATATAAAAAATAGTACAGACCAAAATAATGGGAGTATTCATTCAATTTTCTGAGAAAGTATCGTCAAAGGTCCAATCCATGATATAAAAAATAAGGAGTGCTCTAAAATTATGCAATTCAGAAGTGGAGTGCGTCAAACTTGGAGTATCCAATGAAGAGGGTGAAATCAAATATTCATAGTTAATCAAAAATTGATAGAATTAGGGCATTAACAAAGTCACCTATCGATTTTAGATGGAATTTCATCTAATCGAACATGTTTCGAGAGGATGATGGGCCAAAAATATATTTTTGGAGTATTGCGAAAAATGCAATATTTTCCTTACTATAGTCCAGCTACATATTTGACGAAAAATGTTTTTCCTCTCAAAAAATACTGAAATTATGAGAATAAGGGTTCTTTGATACGACAAATCGACTGGTGTTGTCCATTTTTCGATAAGATAAATGTTTCAAATATTAGGAGAGCATTTAAGTTAAAAGAAAACATGCCTTCATATAAAAAATACTACAGACCAAAATAATGGAAGTATTCATTCAATTTTCTGAGAAAGTATCGTGAAAGGTCCAAACTATGATATAAAAAATCGGGAGTGCTCTAAAATGATGCGATTCAGAAGTAGAGTGCGTCAAACTTGCAGTATCCAATGAAGAGGGTAAAATCAAATATCCATAGTTATTCAAAAATTGATAGAATTAGGGCATTAACAAGGTCACCTATCGATTTTAGATGAAATTCCATCTAATCGAACATGTTCCGAGAGGATGATAGGCCAAAAATATATTTTTGGAGTATTGCGAAAAATGCAATATTTTCCTTACTATAGTCCAGCTACATATTTGACGAAAAATGTTTTTCCTCTCAAAAAATATTGAAATTATGAGAATAAGGGTTCTTTGATACGACAAATCGACTGGTGTTGTCCATTTTCCGATAAGATGAATGTTTCAAATATAAGGAGAGCATTTATGTGAAAAGAAAACATGCCTCCATATAAAAAATAGTACAGACCAAAATAATGGAAGTTTTCATTCAATTTTCTGAGAAAGTATCGTCAAAGGTCCAATCCATGATATAAAAAATAAGGAGTGCTCTAAAATTATGCAATTCAGAAGTAGAGTGCGTCAAACTTGGAGTATCCAATGAAGAGGGTAAAATCAAATATCCATAGTTATTCAAAAATTGATAGAATTAGGGCATTAACAAAGTCATCTATCGATTTTAGATGAAATTCCATCTAATCGAACATGTTTCGAGAGGATGATAGGCCAAAAATATATTTTTGGAGTATTGCGAAAAATGCAATAAATTCCTTACATATTTGACGAAAAATGTTTTTCCTCACAAAAAATACTGAAATTATGAGAATAAGGGTTCTTTGATACGACAAATCGACTGGTGTTGTCCATTTTTCGATAAGATAAATGTTTCAAATATTAGGAGAGTTTTTAAGTTAAAAGAAAACATACCTTCATATAAAAAATAGTACAGACCAAAATAATGGTAGTATTCATTCAATTTGCTGAGAAAGTATCGTCAAAGGTCTAATCTATGATATAAAAATCGGGAGTGCCCTAAAATGATGCGATTCAGAAGTGGAGTGCGTCAAAGTTGGAGTATCCAATGAAGAGGGTAAAATCAAATATCCATAGTTATTCAAAAATTGATAGAATTAGGGCATTAACAAAGTCACCTATCGATTTTAGATGAAATTTCATCTAATCGAACATGTTTCGAGATGATGATAGGCCAAAAATATATTTTTGGAATAAATTCCTTACTATAGTCCAGCTACATATTTGACGAAAAATGTTTTTCCTCTCAAAAAATACTGAAATTATGAGAATAAGGGTTCTTTGATACGACAAATCGACTGGTGTTGTCCATTTTTCGATAAGATAAATGTTTCAAATATTAGGAGAGCATTCAAGTTAAAAGAAAACATGCCTTCATATAAAAAATAGTACAGACCAAAATAATGGAAGTATTCATTCAATTTTCTGAGAAAGTATCGTCAAAGGTCTAATCCATGATATAAAAAATAAGGAGTGCTCTAAAATTATGCAATTCAGAAGTAGAGTGCGTCAAACTTGGAGTATCCAATGAAGAGGGTGAAATCAAATATCCATAGTTATTCAAAAATTGATAGAATTAGGGCATTAACAAAGTCATCTATCGATTTTAGATGAAATTTCATCTAATCGAACATGTTTCGAGATGATGATAGGCCAAAAATATATTTTTGGAGTATTGCGAAAAATGCAATAAATTCCTTACTATAGTCCAGCTATATATTTGACGAAAAAAGTTTTTCCTCTCAACAAATACTGAAATTATGAGAATAAGGGTTCTTTGATACGACAAATCGACTGGTGTTGTCCATTTTTCGATAAGATAAATGTTCCAAATATTAGAAGAGCATTTAAGTTAAAAGAAAACATGCCTTCATATAAAAAATAAAACAGACCAAAATAATGGAAGTATTCATTCAATTTTCTGAGAAAGTATTGTGAAAGGTCCAGTCTATGATATAAAAAATCGGGAGTGCTCTAAAATGATGCGATTCAGAAGTAGAGTGCGTCAAACTTGGAGTATCCAATGAAGAGGGTAAAATCAAATATTCATAGTTAATCAAAAATTGATAGAATTAGGGCATTAACAAAGTCACCTATCGATTTTAGATGGAATTTCATCTAATCGAACATGTTTCGAGAGGATGATGGGCCAAAAATATATTTTTGGAGTATTGCGAAAAATGCAATATTTTCCTTACTATAGTCCAGCTACATATTTGACGAAAAATGTTTTTCCTCTCAAAAAATACTGAAATTATGAGAATAAGGGTTCTTTGATACGACAAATCGACTGGTGTTGTCCATTTTTCGATAAGATGAATGTTTCAAATATTAGGAGAGCATTTAAGTTAAAAGAAAACATGCCTTCATATAAAAAATAGTACAGACCAAAATAATGGAAGTATCCATTCAATTTTCTGAGAAAGTATCGTCAAAGGTCCAATCTATGATATAAAAAATAAGGAGTGCTCTAAAATGATGCGATTCAGAAGTAGAGTGCGTCAAACTTGGAGTATCCAATGAAGAGGGTAAAATCAAATATCCATAGGTATTCGAAAATTGATAGAATTAGGGCATTAACAAAGTCATCTATCGATTTTAGATGAAATTTTATCTAATCGAACATGTTTCGAGATGATGATAGGCCAAAAATATATTTTTGGAATAAATTCCTTACTATAGTCCAGCTACATATTTGACGAAAAATGTTTTTCCTCTCAAAAAATACTGAAATTATGAGAATAAGGGTTCCTTGATACGACAAATCGACTGGTGTTGTACATTTTTCGATAAGATAAATGTTTCAAATATTAGAAGAGCATTTAAGTTAAAAGAAAACATGCCTTCATATAAAAAATAGTACAGACCAAAATAATGGAAGTATTCATTCAATTTTCTGAGAAAGTATCGTCAAAGGTCCAATCTATGATATAAAAAATCGGGAGTGCTCTAAAATGATGCGATTCAGAAGTAGAGTGCGTCAAACTTGGAGTATCCAATGAAGAGGGTAAAATCAAATATCCATAGTTATTCAAAAATTGATAGAATTAGGGCATTAACAAAGTCACCTATCGATTTTAGATGAAATTTCATCTAATCGAACATGTTTCGAGAGGATGATAGGCCAAAAATATATTTTTGGAGTATTGCGAAAAATGCAATATTTTCCAGCTACATATTTGACGAAAAATGTTTTTCCTCTCAAAAAAGACTGAAATTATGAGAATAAGGGTTCTTTGATACGACAAATCGACTGGTGTTGTCCATTTTTCGATAAGATAAATGTTTCAAATATTAGGAGAGCATTTAAGTTAAAAGAAAACATGCCTTCATATAAAAAATAATACAGACCAAAATAATGGAAGTAATCATTCATTTTTCTGAGAAAGTATCGTCAAAGGTCCAATCTATGATATAAAAAATCGGGAGTGCTCTAAAATGATGCGATTTAGAAGTAGAGTGCATCAAACTTGGAGTATCCAATGAAGAGGGTGAAATCAAATAGCCATAGTTATTCAAAAATTGATAGAATTAGGGCATCAACAAAGTCACCTATCGATTTTAGATGTAATTTCATCTAATCGAACATGTTTCGAGAAGATGATAGGCCAAAAATATATTTTTGGATTATTGCGAAAAATGCAATATTTTCCTTACTATAGTCCAGCTACATATTTGACGAAAAATGTTTTTCCTCTCAAAAAATACTGAAATTATGAGAATAAGGGTTCTTTGACACGACAAATCGACTGGTGTTTTCCTTTTTTCGATAAGATAAATGTTTCAAATATTAGAAGAGCATTTAAGTTAAAAGAAAACATGCCTTCATATAAAAAATAGTACAGACCAAAATAATGGAAGTATTCATTCAATTTTCTGAGAAAGTATCGTCAAAGGTCCAATCTATAATATAAAAAATCGGGAGTGCTCTAAAATGATGCGATTCAGAAGTAGAGTGCGTCAAACTTGGAGTATCCAATGAAGAGGGTAAAATCAAATATCCATAGTTATTCAAAAATTGATAGAATTAGGGCATCAACAAAGTCACCTATCGATTTTAGATGAAATTTCATCTAATCGAACATGTTTCGAGATGATGATAGGCCAAAAATATATTTTTGGAGTATTGCGAAAAATGCAATATTTTCCTTACTATATATAGTCCAGCTACATATTTGACGAAAAATGTTTTTCCTCTCAAAAAATATTGAAATTATGAGAATAAGGGTTCTTTGATACGACAAATCGACTGGTGTTGTCCATTTTCCGATAAGATAAATGTTTCAAATATTAGGAGAGCATTTAAGTTAAAAGAAAACATGCCTTCATATAAAAAATACTACAGACCAAAATAATGGAAGTATTCATTCACTTTTCTGAGAAAGTATCGTAAAAGGTCCAATCCATGATATAAAAAATAAGGAGTGCTCTAAAATTATGCAATTCAGAAGTAGAGTGCGTCAAACTTGGAGTATCCAATGAAGAGGGTAAAATCAAATATCCATAGGTATTCGAAAATTGATAGAATTAGGGCATTAACAAAGTCATCTATCGATTTTAGATGAAATTTTATCTAATCGAACATGTTTCGAGATGATGATAGGCCAAAAATATATTTTTGGAATAAATTCCTTACTATAGTCCAGCTACATATTTGACGAAAAATGTTTTTCCTCTCAAAAAATACTGAAATTATGAGAATAAGGGTTCCTTGATACGACAAATCGACTGGTGTTGTACATTTTTCGATAAGATAAATGTTTCAAATATTAGAAGAGCATTTAAGTTAAAAGAAAACATGCCTTCATATAAAAAATAGTACAGACCAAAATAATGGAAGTATTCATTCAATTTTCTGAGAAAGTATCGTCAAAGGTCCAATCTATGATATAAAAAATCGGGAGTGCTCTAAAATGATGCGATTCAGAAGTAGAGTGCGTCAAACTTGGAGTATCCAATGAAGAGGGTAAAATCAAATATCCATAGTTATTCAAAAATTGATAGAATTAGGGCATTAACAAAGTCACCTATCGATTTTAGATGAAATTTCATCTAATCGAACATGTTTCGAGAGGATGATAGGCCAAAAATATATTTTTGGAGTATTGCGAAAAATGCAATATTTTCCAGCTACATATTTGACGAAAAATGTTTTTCCTCTCAAAAAAGACTGAAATTATGAGAATAAGGGTTCTTTGATACGACAAATCGACTGGTGTTGTCCATTTTTCGATAAGATAAATGTTTCAAATATTAGGAGAGCATTTAAGTTAAAAGAAAACATGCCTTCATATAAAAAATAATACAGACCAAAATAATGGAAGTAATCATTCATTTTTCTGAGAAAGTATCGTCAAAGGTCCAATCTATGATATAAAAAATCGGGAGTGCTCTAAAATGATGCGATTTAGAAGTAGAGTGCATCAAACTTGGAGTATCCAATGAAGAGGGTGAAATCAAATAGCCATAGTTATTCAAAAATTGATAGAATTAGGGCATCAACAAAGTCACCTATCGATTTTAGATGTAATTTCATCTAATCGAACATGTTTCGAGAAGATGATAGGCCAAAAATATATTTTTGGATTATTGCGAAAAATGCAATATTTTCCTTACTATAGTCCAGCTACATATTTGACGAAAAATGTTTTTCCTCTCAAAAAATACTGAAATTATGAGAATAAGGGTTCTTTGACACGACAAATCGACTGGTGTTTTCCTTTTTTCGATAAGATAAATGTTTCAAATATTAGAAGAGCATTTAAGTTAAAAGAAAACATGCCTTCATATAAAAAATAGTACAGACCAAAATAATGGAAGTATTCATTCAATTTTCTGAGAAAGTATCGTCAAAGGTCCAATCTATAATATAAAAAATCGGGAGTGCTCTAAAATGATGCGATTCAGAAGTAGAGTGCGTCAAACTTGGAGTATCCAATGAAGAGGGTAAAATCAAATATCCATAGTTATTCAAAAATTGATAGAATTAGGGCATCAACAAAGTCACCTATCGATTTTAGATGAAATTTCATCTAATCGAACATGTTTCGAGATGATGATAGGCCAAAAATATATTTTTGGAGTATTGCGAAAAATGCAATATTTTCCTTACTATATATAGTCCAGCTACATATTTGACGAAAAATGTTTTTCCTCTCAAAAAATATTGAAATTATGAGAATAAGGGTTCTTTGATACGACAAATCGACTGGTGTTGTCCATTTTCCGATAAGATAAATGTTTCAAATATTAGGAGAGCATTTAAGTTAAAAGAAAACATGCCTTCATATAAAAAATACTACAGACCAAAATAATGGAAGTATTCATTCACTTTTCTGAGAAAGTATCGTAAAAGGTCCAATCCATGATATAAAAAATAAGGAGTGCTCTAAAATTATGCAATTCAGAAGTAGAGTGCGTCAAACTTGGAGTATCCAATGAAGAGGGTAAAATCAAATATCCATAGTTATTCAAAAATTGATAGAATTAGGGCATTAACAAAGTCATCTATCGATTTTAGATGAAATTCCATCTAATCGAACATGTTTCGAGAGGATGATAGGCCAAAAATATATTTTTGGAGTATTGCGAAAAATGCAATAAATTCCTTACATATTTGACGAAAAATGTTTTTCCTCTCAAAAAATATTGAAATTATGAGAATAAGGGTTCTTTGATACGACAAATCGACTGGTGTTGTCCATTTTCCGATAAGATGAATGTTTCAAATATAAGGAGAGCATTTATGTGAAAAGAAAACATGCCTCCATATAAAAAATAGTACAGACCAAAATAATGGAAGTTTTCATTCAATTTTCTGAGAAAGTATCGTCAAAGGTCCAATCCATGATATAAAAAATAAGGAGTGCTCTAAAATTATGCAATTCAGAAGTAGAGTGCGTCAAACTTGGAGTATCCAATGAAGAGGGTAAAATCAAATATCCATAGTTATTCAAAAATTGATAGAATTAGGGCATTAACAAAGTCATCTATCGATTTTAGATGAAATTCCATCTAATCGAACATGTTTCGAGAGGATGATAGGCCAAAAATATATTTTTGGAGTATTGCGAAAAATGCAATAAATTCCTTACATATTTGACGAAAAATGTTTTTCCTCACAAAAAATACTGAAATTATGAGAATAAGGGTTCTTTGATACGACAAATCGACTGGTGTTGTCCATTTTTCGATAAGATAAATGTTTCAAATATTAGGAGAGTTTTTAAGTTAAAAGAAAACATACCTTCATATAAAAAATAGTACAGACCAAAATAATGGTAGTATTCATTCAATTTGCTGAGAAAGTATCGTCAAAGGTCTAATCTATGATATAAAAATCGAAAGTGCCCTAAAATGATGCGATTCAGAAGTGGAGTGCGTCAAAGTTGGAGTATCCAATGAAGAGGGTAAAATCAAATATCCATAGTTATTCAAAAATTGATAGAATTAGGGCATTAACAAAGTCACCTATCGATTTTAGATGAAATTTCATCTAATCGAACATGTTTCGAGATGATGATAGGCCAAAAATATATTTTTGGAGTATTGCGAAAAATGCAATAAATTCCTTACTATAGTCCAGCTATATATTTGACGAAAAAAGTTTTTCCTCTCAACAAATACTGAAATTATGAGAATAAGGGTTCTTTGATACGACAAATCGACTGGTGTTGTCCATTTTTCGATAAGATAAATGTTCCAAATATTAGAAGAGCATTTAAGTTAAAAGAAAACATGCCTTCATATAAAAAATAAAACAGACCAAAATAATGGAAGTATTCATTCAATTTTCTGAGAAAGTATTGTGAAAGGTCCAGTCTATGATATAAAAAATCGGGAGTGCTCTAAAATGATGCGATTCAGAAGTAGAGTGCGTCAAACTTGGAGTATCCAATGAAGAGGGTAAAATCAAATATTCATAGTTAATCAAAAATTGATAGAATTAGGGCATTAACAAAGTCACCTATCGATTTTAGATGGAATTTCATCTAATCGAACATGTTTCGAGAGGATGATGGGCCAAAAATATATTTTTGGAGTATTGCGAAAAATGCAATATTTTACTTACTATAGTCCAGCTACATATTTGACGAAAAATGTTTTTCCTCTCAAAAAATACTGAAATTATGAGAATAAGGGTTCTTTGATACGACAAATCGACTGGTGTTGTCCATTTTTCGATAAGATGAATGTTTCAAATATTAGGAGAGCATTTAAGTTAAAAGAAAACATGCCTTCATATAAAAAATAGTACAGACCAAAATAATGGAAGTATCCATTCAATTTTCTGAGAAAGTATCGTCAAAGGTCCAATCTATGATATAAAAAATAAGGAGTGCTCTAAAATGATGCGATTCAGAAGTAGAGTGCGTCAAACTTGGAGTATCCAATGAAGAGGGTAAAATCAAATATCCATAGGTATTCGAAAATTGATAGAATTAGGGCATTAACAAAGTCATCTATCGATTTTAGATGAAATTTTATCTAATCGAACATGTTTCGAGATGATGATAGGCCAAAAATATATTTTTGGAATAAATTCCTTACTATAGTCCAGCTACATATTTGACGAAAAATGTTTTTCCTCTCAAAAAATACTGAAATTATGAGAATAAGGGTTCCTTGATACGACAAATCGACTGGTGTTGTACATTTTTCGATAAGATAAATGTTTCAAATATTAGAAGAGCATTTAAGTTAAAAGAAAACATGCCTTCATATAAAAAATAGTACAGACCAAAATAATGGAAGTATTCATTCAATTTTCTGAGAAAGTATCGTCAAAGGTCCAATCTATGATATAAAAAATCGGGAGTGCTCTAAAATGATGCGATTCAGAAGTAGAGTGCGTCAAACTTGGAGTATCCAATGAAGAGGGTAAAATCAAATATCCATAGTTATTCAAAAATTGATAGAATTAGGGCATTAACAAAGTCACCTATCGATTTTAGATGAAATTTCATCTAATCGAACATGTTTCGAGAGGATGATAGGCCAAAAATATATTTTTGGAGTATTGCGAAAAATGCAATATTTTCCAGCTACATATTTGACGAAAAATGTTTTTCCTCTCAAAAAAGACTGAAATTATGAGAATAAGGGTTCTTTGATACGACAAATCGACTGGTGTTGTCCATTTTTCGATAAGATAAATGTTTCAAATATTAGGAGAGCATTTAAGTTAAAAGAAAACATGCCTTCATATAAAAAATAATACAGACCAAAATAATGGAAGTAATCATTCATTTTTCTGAGAAAGTATCGTCAAAGGTCCAATCTATGATATAAAAAATCGGGAGTGCTCTAAAATGATGCGATTTAGAAGTAGAGTGCATCAAACTTGGAGTATCCAATGAAGAGGGTGAAATCAAATAGCCATAGTTATTCAAAAATTGATAGAATTAGGGCATCAACAAAGTCACCTATCGATTTTAGATGTAATTTCATCTAATCGAACATGTTTCGAGAAGATGATAGGCCAAAAATATATTTTTGGATTATTGCGAAAAATGCAATATTTTCCTTACTATAGTCCAGCTACATATTTGACGAAAAATGTTTTTCCTCTCAAAAAATACTGAAATTATGAGAATAAGGGTTCTTTGACACGACAAATCGACTGGTGTTTTCCTTTTTTCGATAAGATAAATGTTTCAAATATTAGAAGAGCATTTAAGTTAAAAGAAAACATGCCTTCATATAAAAAATAGTACAGACCAAAATAATGGAAGTATTCATTCAATTTTCTGAGAAAGTATCGTCAAAGGTCCAATCTATAATATAAAAAATCGGGAGTGCTCTAAAATGATGCGATTCAGAAGTAGAGTGCGTCAAACTTGGAGTATCCAATGAAGAGGGTAAAATCAAATATCCATAGTTATTCAAAAATTGATAGAATTAGGGCATCAACAAAGTCACCTATCGATTTTAGATGAAATTTCATCTAATCGAACATGTTTCGAGATGATGATAGGCCAAAAATATATTTTTGGAGTATTGCGAAAAATGCAATATTTTCCTTACTATATATAGTCCAGCTACATATTTGACGAAAAATGTTTTTCCTCTCAAAAAATATTGAAATTATGAGAATAAGGGTTCTTTGATACGACAAATCGACTGGTGTTGTCCATTTTCCGATAAGATAAATGTTTCAAATATTAGGAGAGCATTTAAGTTAAAAGAAAACATGCCTTCATATAAAAAATACTACAGACCAAAATAATGGAAGTATTCATTCACTTTTCTGAGAAAGTATCGTAAAAGGTCCAATCCATGATATAAAAAATAAGGAGTGCTCTAAAATTATGCAATTCAGAAGTAGAGTGCGTCAAACTTGGAGTATCCAATGAAGAGGGTGAAATCAAATATCCATAGTTATTCAAAAATTGATAGAATTAGGGCATCAACAAAGTCACCTATCGATTTTAGATGAAATTTCATCTAATCGAACATGTTTCGAGATGATGATAGGCCAAAAATATATTTTTGGAGTATTGCGAAAAATGCAATATTTTCCTTACTATAGTCCAGCTACATATTTGACGAAAAATGTTTTTCCTCTCAAAAAATACTGAAATTATGAGAATAAGGGTTCTTTGACACGACAAATCGACTGGTGTTTTCCTTTTTTCGATAAGATAAATGTTTCAAATATTAGAAGAGCATTTAAGTTAAAAGAAAACATGCCTTCATATAAAAAATAGTACAGACCAAAATAATGGAAGTATTCATTCAATTTTCTGAGAAAGTATCGTCAAAGGTCCAATCCATAATATAAAAAATCGGGAGTGCTCTAAAATGATGCGATTCAGAAGTAGAGTGCGTCAAACTTGGAGTATCCAATGAAGAGGGTAAAATCAAATATCCATAGTTATTCAAAAATTGATAGAATTAGGGCATCAACAAAGTCACCTATCGATTTTAGATGAAATTTCATCTAATCGAACATGTTTAGAGATGATGATAGGCCAAAAATATATTTTTGGAGTATTGCGAAAAATGCAATATTTTCCTTACTATATATAGTCCAGCTACATATTTGACGAAAAATGTTTTTCCTCTCAAAAAATACTGAAATTATGAGAATAAGGGTTCTTTGACACGACAAATCGACTGGTGTTTTCCTTTTTTCGATAAAATAAATGTTTCAAATATTAGAAGAGCATTTAAGTTAAAAGAAAACATGCCTTCATGTAAAAAATAGTACAGACCAAAATAATGGAAGAATTCATTCAATTTTCTGAGAAAGTATCGTAAACGGTCCAATCCATGATATGAAAAATAAGGAGTGCTCTAAAATTATGCAATTCAGAAGTAGAGTGCGTCAAACTTGGAGTATCCAATGAAGAGGGTGAAATCAAATATTCATAGTTAATCAAAAATTGATAGAATTAGGGCATTAACAAAGTCACCTATCGATTTTAGATGGAATTTCATCTAATCGAACATGTTTCGAGAGGATGATGGGCCAAAAATATATTTTTGGAGTATTGCGAAAAATGCAATATTTTCCTCTCAAAAAATACTGAAATTATGAGAATAAGGGTTCTTTGATACGACAAATCGACTGGTGTTGTCCATTTTTCGATAAGATAAATGTTTCAAATATTAGGAGAGCATTTAAGTTAAAAGAAAACATGCCTTCATATAAAAAATACTACAGACCAAAATAATGGAAGTATTCATTCAATTTTCTGAGAAAGTATCGTGAAAGGTCCAAACTATGATATAAAAAATCGGGAGTGCTCTAAAATGATGCGATTCAGAAGTAGAGTGCGTCAAACTTGCAGTATCCAATGAAGAGGGTAAAATCAAATATCCATAGTTATTCAAAAATTGATAGAATTAGGGCATTAACAAGGTCACCTATCGATTTTAGATGAAATTCCATCTAATCGAACATGTTTCGAGAGGATGATGGGCCAAAAATATATTTTTGGAGTATTGCGAAAAATGCAATATTTTCCTTACTATATATAGTCCAGCTACATATTTGACGAAAAATGTTTTTCCTCTCAAAAAATATTGAAATTATGAGAATAAGGGTTCTTTGATACGACAAATCGACTGGTGTCCATTTTCCGATAAGATGAATGTTTCAAATATTAGGAGAGCATTTATGTTAAAAGAAAACATGCCTTCATATAAAAAATAGTACAGACCAAAATAATGGAAGTTTTCATTCAATTTTCTGAGAAAGTATCGTCAAAGGTCCAATCCATGATATAAAAAATAAGGAGTGCTCTAAAATTATGCAATTCAGAAGTAGAGTGCGTCAAACTTGGAGTATCCAATGAAGATGGTAAAATCAAATATCCATAGTTATTCAAAAATTGATAGAATTAGGGCATTAACAAAGTCATCTATCGATTTTAGATGAAATTCCATCTAATCGAACATGTTTCGAGAGGATGATAGGCCAAAAATATATTTTTGGAGTATTGCGAAAAATGCAATAAATTCCTTACATATTTGACGAAAAATGTTTTTCCTCTCAAAAAATACTGAAATTATGAGAATAAGGGTTCTTTGATACGACAAATCGACTGTTGTTGTCCATTTTTCGATAAGATAAATGTTTCAAATATTAGGAGAGTTTTTAAGTTAAAAGAAAACATGCCTTCATATAAAAAATAGTACAGACCAAAATAATGGTAGTATTCATTCAATTTGCTGAGAAAGTATCGTCAAAGGTCTAATCTATGATATAAAAATCGGGAGTGCCCTAAAATGATGCGATTCAGAAGTGGAGTGGGTCAAAGTTGGAGTATCCAATGAAGAGGGTAAAATCAAATATCCATAGTTATTCAAAAATTGATAGAATTAGGGCATTAACAAAGTCACCTATCGATTTTAGATGAAATTTCATCTAATCGAACATGTTTCGAGAGGATGATAGGCCAAAAATATATCTTTGGAGTATTGCGAAAAATGCAATATATTCCTTACTATAGTCCAGCTACATATTTGACGAAAAATGTTTTTCCTCTCAAAAAATACTGAAATTATGAGAATAAGGGTTCTTTGATACGACAAATCGACTGGTGTTGTCCATTTTTCGATAAGATAAATGTTTCAAATATTAGGAGAGCATTTAAGTTAAAAGAAAACATGCCTTCATATAAAAAATAGTACAGACCAAAATAATGGAAGTATTCATTCAATTTTCTGAGAAAGTATCGTCAAAGGTCTAATCCATGATATAAAAAATAAGGAGTGCTCTAAAATTATGCAATTCAGAAGTAGAGTGCGTCAAACTTGGAGTATCCAATGAAGAGGGTGAAATCAAATATCCATAGTTATTCAAAAATTGATAGAATTAGGGCGTTAACAAAGTCATCTATCGATTTTAGATGAAATTTCATCTAATCGAACATGTTTCGAGATGATGATAGGCCAAAAATATATTTTTGGAGTATTGCGAAAAATGCAATAAATTCCTTACTATAGTCCAGCTATATATTTGACGAAAAATGTTTTTCCTCTCAAAAAATACTGAAATTATGAGAATAAGGGTTCTTTGATACGACAAATCGACTGGTGTTGTCCATTTTTCGATAAGATAAATGTTCCAAATATTAGAAGAGCATTTAAGTTAAAAGAAAACATGCCTTCATATAAAAAATAGTACAGACCAAAATAATAGAAGTATTCATTCAATTTTCTGAGAAAGTATTGTGAAAGGTCCAGTCTATGATATAAAAAATCGGAAGTGCTCTAAAATGATGCGATTCAGAAGTAGAGTGCGTCAAACTTGGAGTATCCAATGAAGAGGGTAAAATCAAATATTCATAGTTAATAAAAATTGATAGAATTAGGGCATTAACAAAGTCACCTATCGATTTTAGATGGAATTTCATCTAATCGAACATGTTTCGAGAGGATGATGGGCCAAAAATATACTTTTGGAGTATTGCGAAAAATGCAATATTTTCCTTACTATAGTCCAGCTACATATTTAAAGAGAAATGTTTTTCCTCTCAAAAAATACTGAAATTATGAGAATAAGGGTTCTTTGATACGACAAATCGACTGGTGTTGTCCATTTTTCGATAAGATAAATGTCAGATATTAGGAGAGCATTTAGTTTAAAAGAAAACATGCCTTCATATAAAAAATAGTACAGACCAAAATAATGGGAGTATTCATTCAATTTTCTGAGAAAGTATCGTCAAATGTCCAATCCATGATATAAAAAATAAGGAGTGCTCTAAAATTATGCAATTCAGAAGTAGAGTGCGTCAAACTTGGAGTATCCAATGAAGAGGGTGAAATCAAATATTCATAGTTAATCAAAAATTGATAGAATTAGGGCATTAACAAAGTCACCTATCGATTTTAGATGGAATTTCATCTAATCGAACATGTTTCGAGAGGATGATGGGCCAAAAATATATTTTTGGAGTATTGCGAAAAATGCAATATTTTCCTTACTATAGTCCAGCTACATATTTGACGAAAAATGTTTTTCCTCTCAAAAAATACTGAAATTATGAGAATAAGGGTTCTTTGATACGACAAATCGACTGGTGTTGTCCATTTTTCGATAAGATAAAAGTTCAAAATATTAGGAGAGCATTTAAGTTAAAAGAAAACATGCCTTCATATAAAAAATACTACAGACCAAAATAATAGAAGTATTCATTCAATTTTCTAAAAAAGTATCGTGAAAGGTCCAAACTATGATATAAAAAATCGGGAGTGCTCTAAAATGATGCGATTCAGAAGTAGAGTGCGTCAAACTTGCAGTATCCAATGAAAAGGGTAAAATCAAATATCCATAGTTATTCAAAAATTGATAGAATTAGGGCATTAACAAGGTCACCTATCGATTTTAGATGAAATTCCATCTAATCGAACATGTTTCGAGAGGATGATAGGCCAAAAATATATTTTTGGAGTATTGCGAAAAATGCAATATTTTCCTTACTATATATAGTCCAGCTACATATTTGACGAAAAATGTTTTTCCTCTCAAAAAATATTGAAATTATGAGAATAAGGGTTCTTTGATACGACAAATCGACTGGTGTTGTCCATTTTCCGATAAGATGAATGTTTCACATATTAGGAGAGCATTTATGTTAAAAGAAAACATGCCTTCATATAAAAAATAGTACAGACCAAAATAATGGAAGTTTTCATTCAATTTTCTGAGAAAGTATCGTCAAAGGTCCAATCCATGATATAAAAAATAAGGAGTGCTCTTAAATTATGCAATTCAGAAGTAGAGTGCGTCAAACTTGGAGTATCCAATGAAGATGGTAAAATCAAATATCCATAGTTATTCAAAAATTGATAGAATTAGGGCATTAACAAAGTCATCTATCGATTTTAGATGAAATTCCATCTAATCGAACATGTTTCGAGAGGATGATAGGCCAAAAATATATTTTTGGAGTATTGCGAAAAATGCAATAAATTCCTTACATATTTGACGAAAAATGTTTTTCCTCTCAAAAAATACTGAAATTATGAGAATAAGGGTTCTTTGATACGACAAATCGACTGTTGTTGTCCATTTTTCGATAAGATAAATGTTTCAAATATTAGGAGAGTTTTTAAGTTAAAAGAAAACATGCCTTCATATAAAAAATAGTACAGACCAAAATAATGGTAGTATTCATTCAATTTGCTGAGAAAGTATCGTCAAAGGTCTAATCTATGATATAAAAATCGGGAGTGCCCTAAAATGATGCGATTCAGAAGTGGAGTGCGTCAAAGTTGGAGTATCCAATGAAGAGGGTAAAATCAAATATCCATAGTTATTCAAAAATTGATAGAATTAGGGCATTAACAAAGTCACCTATCGATTTTAGATGAAATTTCATCTAATCGAACATGTTTCGAGAGGATGATAGGCCAAAAATATATTTTTGGAGTATTGCGAAAAATGCAATATATTCCTTACTATAGTCCAGCTACATATTTGACGAAAAATGTTTTTCCTCTCAAAAAATACTGAAATTATGAGAATAAGGGTTCTTTGATACGACAAATCGACTGGTGTTGTCCATTTTTCGATAAGATAAATGTTTCAAATATTAGGAGAGCATTCAAGTTAAAAGAAAACATGCCTTCATATAAAAAATAGTACAGACCAAAATAATGGAAGTATTCATTCAATTTTCTGAGAAAGTATCGTCAAAGGTCTAATCCATGATATAAAAAATAAGGAGTGCTCTAAAATTATGCAATTCAGAAGTAGAGTGCGTCAAACTTGGAGTATCCAATGAAGAGGGTGAAATCAAATATCCATAGTTATTCAAAAATTGATAGAATTAGGGCGTTAACAAAGTCATCTATCGATTTTAGATGAAATTTCATCTAATCGAACATGTTTCGAGATGATGATAGGCCAAAAATATATTTTTGGAGTATTGCGAAAAATGCAATAAATTCCTTACTATATATTTGACGAAAAATGTTTTTCCTCTCAAAAAATACTGAAATTATGAGAATAAGGGTTCTTTGATACGACAAATCGACTGGTGTTGTCCATTTTTCGATAAGATAAATGTTCCAAATATTAGAAGAGCATTTAAGTTAAAAGAAAACATGCCTTCATATAAAAAATAGTACAGACCAAAATAATGGAAGTATTCATTCAATTTTCTGAGAAAGTATTGTGAAAGGTCCAGTCTATGATATAAAAAATCGGGAGTGCTCTAAAATGATGCGATTCAGAAGTAGAGTGCGTCAAACTTGGAGTATCCAATGAAGAGGGTAAAATCAAATATTCATAGTTAATCAAAAATTGATAGAATTAGGGCATTAACAAAGTCACCTATCGATTTTAGATGGAATTTCATCTAATCGAACATGTTTCGAGAGGATGATGGGCCAAAAATATACTTTTGGAGTATTGCGAAAAATGCAATATTTTCCTTACTATATATAGTCCAGCTACATATTTAAAGAGAAATGTTTTTCCTCTCAAAAAATACTGAAATTATGAGAATAAGGGTTCTTTGATACGACAAATCGACTGGTGTTGTCCATTTTTCGATAAGATAAATGTCAGATATTAGGAGAGCATTTAGTTTAAAAGAAAACATGCCTTCATATAAAAAATAGTACAGACCAAAATAATGGGAGTATTCATTCAATTTTCTGAGAAAGTATCGTCAAAGGTCCAATCCATGATATAAAAAATAAGGAGTGCTCTAAAATTATGCAATTCAGAAGTAGAGTGCGTCAAACTTGGAGTATCCAATGAAGAGGGTGAAATCAAATATTCATAGTTAATCAAAAATTGATAGAATTAGGGCATTAACAAAGTCACCTATCGATTTTAGATGGAATTTCATCTAATCGAACATGTTTCGAGAGGATGATGGGCCAAAAATATATTTTTGGAGTATTGCAAAAAATGCAATATTTTCCTTACTATAGTCCAGCTACATATTTGACGAAAAATGTTTTTCCTCTCAAAAAATACTGAAATTATGGGAATAAGGGTTCTTTGATACGACAAATCGACTGGTGTTGTCCATTTTTCGATAAGATAAATGTTTCAAATATTAGGAGAGCATTTAAGTTAAAAGAAAACATGCCTTCATATAAAAAATACTACAGACCAAAATAATGGAAGTATTCATTCAATTTTCTGAGAAAGTATCGTGAAAGGTCCAAACTATGATATAAAAAATCGGGAGTGCTCTAAAATGATGCGATTCAGAAGTAGAGTGCGTCAAACTTGCAGTATCCAATGAAGAGGGTAAAATCAAATATCCATAGTTATTCAAAAATTGATAGAATTAGGGCATTAACAAGGTCACCTATCGATTTTAGATGGAATTCCATCTAATCGAACATGTTTCGAGAGGATGATAGGCCAAAAATATATTTTTGGAGTATTGCGAAAAATGCAATATTTTCCTTACTATATATAGTCCAGCTACATATTTGACGAAAAAAGTTTTTCCTCTCAAAAAATATTGAAATTATGAGAATAAGGGTTCTTTGATACGACAAATCGACTGGTGTTGTCCATTTTCCGATAAGATGAATGTTTCAAATATTAGGAGAGCATTTATGTTAAAAGAAAACATGCCTTCATATAAAAAATAGTACAGACCAAAATAATGGAAGTTTTCATTCAATTTTCTGAGAAAGTATCGTCAAAGGTCCAATCCATGATATAAAAAATGAGGAGTGCTCTAAAATTATGCAATTCAGAAGTAGAGTGCGTCAAACTTGGAGTATCCAATGAAGATGGTAAAATCAAATATCCATAGTTATTCAAAAATTGATAGAATTAGGGCATTAACAAAGTCATCTATCGATTTTAGATGAAATTCCATCTAATCGAACATGTTTCGAGAGGATGATAGGCCAAAAATATATTTTTGGAGTATTGCGAAAAATGCAATAAATTCCTTACATATTTGACGAAAAATGTTTTTCCTCTCAAAAAATACTGAAATTATGAGAATAAGGGTTCTTTGATACGACAAATCGACTGGTGTTGTCCATTTTTCGATAAGATAAATGTTTCAAATATTAGGAGAGCATTCAAGTTAAAAGAAAACATGCCTTCATATAAAAAATAGTACAGACCAAAATAATGGAAGTATTCATTCAATTTTCTGAGAAAGTATCGTCAAAGGTCTAATCCATGATATAAAAAATAAGGAGTGCTCTAAAATTATGCAATTCAGAAGTAGAGTGCGTCAAACTTGGAGTATCCAATGAAGAGGGTGAAATCAAATATCCATAGTTATTCAAAAATTGATAGAATTAGGGCGTTAACAAAGTCATCTATCGATTTTAGATGAAATTTCATCTAATCGAACATGTTTCGAGATGATGATAGGCCAAAAATATATTTTTGGAGTATTGCGAAAAATGCAATAAATTCCTTACTATAGTCCAGCTACATATTTGACGAAAAATGTTTTTCCTCTCAAAAAATACTGAAATTATGAGAATAAGGGTTCTTCGATACGACAAATCGACTGGTGTTGTCCATTTTTCGATAAAATAAATGTTTCAAATATTAGGTGAGCATTTAAGTTAAAAGAAAACATGCCTTCATATAAAAAATACTACAGACCAAAATAATGGAAGTATTCATTCAATTTTCTGAGAAAGTATCGTGAAAGGTCCAATCTATGATATAAAAAATCGGGAGTGCTCTAAAATGATGCGATTCAGAAGTAGAGTGCGTCAAACTTGGAGTATCCAATGAAGATGGTAAAATCAAATATCCATAGTTATTCAAAAATTGATAGAATTAGGGCATTAACAAAGTCATCTATCGATTTTAGATGAAATTCCATCTAATCGAACATGTTTCGAGAGGATGATAGGCCAAAAATATATTTTTGGAGTATTGCGAAAAATGCAATAAATTCCTTACATATTTGACGAAAAATGTTTTTCCTCTCAAAAAATACTGAAATTATGAGAATAAGGGTTCTTTGATACGACAAATCGACTGTTGTTGTCCATTTTTCGATAAGATAAATGTTTCAAATATTAGGAGAGTTTTTAAGTTAAAAGAAAACATGCCTTCATATAAAAAATAGTACAGACCAAAATAATGGTAGTATTCATTCAATTTGCTGAGAAAGTATCGTCAAAGGTCTCATCTATGATATAAAAATCGGGAGTGCCCTAAAATGATGCGATTCAGAAGTGGAGTGCGTCAAAGTTGGAGTATCCAATGAAGAGGGTAAAATCAAATATCCATAGTTATTCAAAAATTGATAGAATTAGGACATTAACAAAGTCACCTATCGATTTTAGATGAAATTTCATCTAATCGAACATGTTTCGAGAGGATGATAGGCCAAAAATATATTTTTGGAGTATTGCGAAAAATGCAATATATTCCTTACTATAGTCCAGCTACATATTTGACGAAAAATGTTTTTCCTCTCAAAAAATACTGAAATTGTGAGAATAAGGGTTCTTTGATACGACAAATCGACTGGTGTTGTCCATTTTTCGATAAGATAAATGTTCCAAATATTAGAAGAGCATTTAAGTTAAAAGAAAACATGCCTTCATATAAAAAATAGTACAGACCAAAATAATGGAAGTATTCATTCAATTTTCTGAGAAAGTATTGTGAAAGGTCCAGTCTATGATATAAAAAATCGGGAGTGCTCTAAAATGATGCGATTCAGAAGTAGAGTGCGTCAAACTTGGAGTATCCAATGAAGAGGGTAAAATCAAATATTCATAGTTAATCAAAAACTGATAGAATTAGGGCATTAACAAAGTCACCTATCGATTTTAGATGGAATTTCATCTAATCGAACATGTTTCGAGAGGATGATGGGCCAAAAATATATTTTTGGAGTATTGCGAAAAATGCAATATTTTCCTTACTATAGTCCAGCTACATATTTAAAGAGAAATGTTTTTCCTCTCAAAAAATACTGAAATTATGAGAATAAGGGTTCTTTGATACGACAAATCGACTGGTGTTGTCCATTTTTCGATAAGATAAATGTCAGATATTAGGAGAGCATTTAGTTTAAAAGAAAACATGCCTTCATATAAAAAATAGTACAGACCAAAATAATGGGAGTATTCATTCAATTTTCTGAGAAAGTATCGTCAAAGGTCCAATCCATGATATAAAAAATGAGAAGTGCTCTAAAATTATGCAATTCAGAAGTAGAGTGCGTCAAACTTGGAGTATCCAATGAAGAGGGTGAAATCAAATATTCATAGTTAATCAAAAATTGATAGAATTAGGGCATTAACAAAGTCACCTATCGATTTTAGATGGAATTTCATCTAATCGAACATGTTTCGAGAGGATGATGGGCCAAAAATATATTTTTGGAGTATTGCGAAAAATGCAATATTTTCCTTACTATAGTCCAGCTACATATTTGACGAAAAATGTTTTTCCTCTCAAAAAATACTGAAATTATGAGAATAAGGGTTCTTTGATACGACAAATCGACTGGTGTTGTCCATTTTTCGATGAGATAAATGTTTCAAATATTAGGAGAGCATTTAAGTTAAAAGAAAACATGCCTTCATATAAAAAATACTACAGACCAAAATAATGGAAGTATTCATTCAATTTTCTGAGAAAGTATCGTGAAAGGTCCAAACTATGATATAAAAAATCGGGAGTGCTCTAAAATGATGCGATTCAGAAGTAGAGTGCGTCAAACTTGCAGTATCCAATGAAGAGGGTAAAATCAAATATCCATAGTTATTCAACAATTGATAGAATTAGGGCATTAACAAGGTCACCTATCGATTTTAGATGAAATTCCATCTAATCGAACATGTTTCGAGAGGATGATAGGCCAAAAATATATTTTTGGAGTATTGCGAAAAATGCAATATTTTCCTTACTATATATAGTCCAGCTACATATTTGAAAAAAAATGTTTTTCCTCTCAAAAAATATTGAAATTATGAGAATAAGGGTTCTTTGATACGACAAATCGACTGGTGTTGTCCATTTTCCGATAAGATGAATGTTTCAAATATTAGGAGAGCATTTATGTTAAAAGAAAACATGCCTTCATATAAAAAATAGTACAGACCAAAATAATGGAAGTTTTCATTCAATTTTCTGAGAAAGTATCGTCAAAGGTCCAATCCATGATATAAAAAATAAGGAGTGCTTTAAAATTATGCAATTCAGAAGTAGAGTGCGTCAAACTTGGAGTATCCAATGAAGAGGGTAAAATCAAATATCCATAGTTATTCAAAAATTGATAGAATTAGGGCATTAACAAAGTCATCTATCGATTTTAGATGAAATTCCATCTAATCGAACATGTTTCGAGAGGATGATAGGCCAAAAATATATTTTTGGAGTATTGCGAAAAATGCAATAAATTCCTTACATATTTGACGAAAAATGTTTTTCCTCTCAAAAAATACTGAAATTATGAGAATAAGGGTTCTTTGATACGACAAATCGACTGGTGTTGTCCATTTTTCGATAAGATAAATGTTTCAAATATTAGGAGAGTTTTTAAGTTAAAAGAAAACATGCCTTCATATAAAAAATAGTACAGACCAAAATAATGGTAGTATTCATTCAATTTGCTGAGAAAGTATCGTCAAAGGTCTAATCTATGATATAAAAATCGGGAGTGCCCTAAAATGATGCGATTCAGAAGTGGAGTGCGTCAAAGTTGGAGTATCCAATGAAGAGGGTAAAATCAAATATCCATAGTTATTCAAAAATTGATAGAATTAGGGCATTAACAAAGTCACCTATCGATTTTAGATGAAATTTCATCTAATCGAACATGTTTCGAGAGGATGATAGGCCAAAAATATATTTTTGGAGTATTGCGAAAAATGCAATATATTCCTTACTATAGTCCAGCTACATATTTGACGAAAAATGTTTTTCCTCTCAAAAAATACTGAAATTATGAGAATAAGGGTTCTTTGATACGACAAATCGACTGGTGTTGTCCATTTTTCGATAAGATAAATGTTTCAAATATTAGGAGAGCATTTAAGTTAAAAGAAAACATGCCTTCATATAAAAAATAGTACAGACCAAAATAATGGAAGTATTCATTCAATTTTCTGAGAAAGTATCGTGAAAGGTCCAATTTATGAAATAAAAAATCAGGAGTGCTCTAAAATGATGCGATTCAGAAGTAGAGTGCGTCAAACTTGGAGTATCCAATGAAGAGGGTAAAATCAAATATCCATAGTTATTCAAAAATTGATAGAATTAGGGCATTAACAAAGTCACCTATCGATTTTAGATGAAATTTCATCTTATCGAACATGTTTCGAGAGGATGATAGGCCAAAAATATATTTTTGGAGTATTGCGAAAAATGCAATATTTTCCTTACTATAGTCCAGCTACATATATTGACGAAAAATGTTTTTCCTCTCGAAAAAGACTGAAATTATGAGAATAAGGGTTCTTTGATACGACAAATCGACTGGTGTTGTCCATTTTTCGATAAGATAAATTATTCAAATATTAGGAGAGCATTTAAGTTAAAAGAAAACATGCCTTCATATAAAACATAGTACAGACCAAAATAATGGAAGTATTCATTCAATTTTCTGAGAAAGTATCGTGAAAGGTCCAATTTATGAAATAAAAAATCAGGAGTGCTCTCAAATGATGCGATTCAGAAGTAGAGTGCGTCAAACTTGGAGTATCCAATGAAGAGGGTAAAATCAAATATCCATAGTTATTCAAAAATTGATAGAATTAGGGCATTAACAAAGTCACCTATCGATTTTAGATGTAATTTCATCTAATCGAACATGTTTCGAGAGGATGATAGGCCAAAAATATATTTTTGCTACATATTTGACGAAAAATGTTTTTCCTCTCAAAAAATACTGAAATTATGAGAATAAGGGTTCTTTGATACGAGAAATCGACTGGTGGTGTCCATTTTTCGATAAGATAAATGTTTCAAATATTAGGTGAGCATTTGAGTTAAAAGAAAACATGCCTTCATATAAAAAATAATACAGACCAAAATAATGGAAGTAATCATTCAATTTTCTGAGAAAGTATCGTCGAAGGTCCAATCTATGATATAAAAAATCGGAAGTGCTCTAAAATGATGCGATTCAGAAGTAGAGTGCATCAAACTTGGAGTATCCAATGAAGAGGGTGAAATCAAATAGCCATAGTTATTCAAAAGTTGATAGAATTAGGGCATCAACAAAGTCACCTATCGATTCTAGATGAAATTTCATCTAATCGAACATGTTTCGAGAGGATGATAGGCCAAAAATATATTTTTGGATTATTGCGAAAAATGCAATATTTTCCTTACTATAGTCCAGCTACATATTTGACAAAAAATGTTTTTCCTCTCAAAAAATACTGAAATTATGAGAATAAGGGTTCTTTCATACGACAAATCGACTGGTGTTGTCCATTTTTCGATAAGATAAATGTTCCAAATATTAGAAGAGCATTTCAGTTAAAAGAAAACATGCCTTCATATAAAACATAGTACAGACCAAAATAATGGAAGTATTCATTCAATTTTCTGAGAAAGTATCGTCAAAGGTCCAATCTATGATAAAAAAATCGGGAGTGCTCTAAAATGATGCGATTCAGAAGTAGAGTGCGTCAAACTTGGAGTATCCAATGAAGAGGGTAAAATCAAATATCCATAGTTATTCAAAAATTGATAAAATTAGGGCATTAACAAAGTCACCTATCGATTTTGGATGAAATTTCATCTAATCGAACATGTTTCGAGAGGATGATAGGCCAAAAATATATTTTTGGAGTATTGCGAAAAATGCAATATTTTCCTTACTATAGTCCAGCTACATATTTGACGAAAAATGTTTTTCCTCTCAAAAAATACTGAAATTATGAGAATAAGGGTTCTTCGATACGACAAATCGACTGGTGTTGTCCATTTTTCGATAAGATAAATGTTTCAAATATTAGGTGAGCATTTAAGTTAAAAGAAAACATGCCTTCATATAAAAAATACTACAGACCAAAATAATGGAAGTATTCATTCAATTTTCTGAGAAAGTATCGTGAAAGGTCCAATCTATGATATAAAAAATCGGGAGTGCTCTAAAATGATGCGATTCAGAAGTAGAGTGCGTCAAACTTAGAGTATCCAATGAAGAGGGTGAAATCAAATATCCATAGTTATTCAAAAATTGATAGAATTAGGGCATCAACAAAGTCACCTATCGATTTTAGATGAAATTTCATCTAATCGAACATGTTTCGAGAGGATGATAGGCCAAAAATATATTTTTGGAGTATTGCGAAAAATGCAATATTTTCCAGCTACATATTTGACGAAAAATGTTTTTCATCTCAAAAAATACTGAAATTATGAGAATGAGGGTTCTTTGATACGACAAATCGACTGGTGTTGTCCATTTTTCTATAAGATAAATGTTTCAAATATTAGGAGAGCATTTAAGTTAAAAGAAAACATGCCTTCATATAAAAAATAGTACAGACCAAAATAATGGAATTATTCATTCAATTTTCTGAGAAAGTATCGTCAAAGGTCCAATCTATGATATATAAAATCGGAAGTGCTCTAAAATGATGCGATTCAGAAGTAGAGTGCGTCAAACTTGGAGTATCCAATGAAGAGGGTAAAATCAAATAGCCATAGTTATTCAAAAATTGATAGAATTAGGGCATTAACGAAGTCACCTATCCATTTTAGATGAAATTTCATCTAATCGAACATGTTTCGAGATGATGATAGGCCAAAAATTTATTTTTGGAGTATTGCGAAAAATGCAATATTTTCCGTAGTCCAGCTACATATTTGACGAAAAATGTTTTTCCTCTCAAAAAATACTGAAATTATGAGAATAAGGGTTCTTTGATACGACAAATCGACTGGTGTTGTCCATTTTCCGATAAGATGAATGTTTCAAATATTAGGTGAGCATTTAAGTCAAAAGAAAACATGCCTTCATATAAAAAATACTACAGACCAAAATAATGGAAGTATTCATTCAATTTTCTGAGAAAGTATCGTCAAAGGTCCAATCTATGATAAAAAAATCGGGAGTGCTCTAAAATGATGCGATTCAGAAGTAGAGTGCGTCAAACTTGGAGTATCCAATGAAGAGGGTAAAATCAAATATCCATAGTTATTCAAAAATTGATAGAATTAGGGCATTAACAAAGTCACCTATCGATTTTGGATGAAATTTCATCTAATCGAACATGTTTCGAGAGGATGATAGGCCAAAAATATATTTTTGGAGTATTGCGAAAAATGCAATATTTTCCTTACTATAGTCCAGCTACATATTTGACGAAAAATGTTTTTCCTCTCAAAAAATACTGAAATTATGAGAATAAGGGTTCTTCGATACGACAAATTGACTGGTGTTGTCCATTTTTCGATAAGATAAATGTTTCAAATATTAGGTGAGCATTTAAGTTAAAAGAAAACATGCCTTCATATAAAAAATACTACAGACCAAAATAATGGAAGTATTCATTCAATTTTCTGAGAAATTATCGTGAAAGGTCCAATCTATGATATAAAAAATCGGGAGTGCTCTAAAATGATGCGATTCAGAAGTAGAGTGCGTCAAACTTAGAGTATCCAATGAAGAGGGTGAAATCAAATATCCATAGTTATTCAAAAATTGATAGAATTAGGGCATCAACAAAGTCACCTATCGATTTTAGATGAAATTTCATCTAATCGAACATGTTTCGAGAGGATGATAGGCCAAAAATATATTTTTGGAGTATTGCGAAAAATGCAATATTTTCCAGCTACATATTTGACGAAAAATGTTTTTCATCTCAAAAAATACTGAAATTATGAGAATGAGGGTTCTTTGATACGACAAATCGACTGGTGTTGTCCATTTTTCTATAAGATAAATGTTTCAAATATTAGGAGAGCATTTAAGTTAAAAGAAAACATGCCTTCATATAAAAAATAGTACAGACCAAAATAATGGAATTATTCATTCAATTTTCTGAGAAAGTATCGTCAAAGGTCCAATCTATGATATATAAAATCGGAAGTGCTCTAAAATGATGCGATTCAGAAGTAGAGTGCGTCAAACTTGGAGTATCCAATGAAGAGGGTAAAATCAAATATCCATAGTTATTCAAAAATTGATAGAATTAGGGCATTAACGAAGTCACCTATCCATTTTAGATGAAATTTCATCTAATCGAACATGTTTCGAGATGATGATAGGCCAAAAATTTATTTTTGTAGTATTGCGAAAAATGCAATATTTTCCGTATTCCAGCTACATATTTGACGAAAAATGTTTTTCCTCTCAAAAAATACTGAAATTATGAGAATAAGGGTTCTTTGATACGACAAATCGACTGGTGTTGTCCATTTTCCGATAAGATGAATGTTTCAAATATTAGGTGAGCATTTAAGTCAAAAGAAAACATGCCTTCATATAAAAAATACTACAGACCAAAATAATGGAAGTATTCATTCAATTTTCTGAGAAAGTATCGTGAAAGGTCCAATCTATGATATAAAAAATCGGGAGTGCTCTAAAATGATGCGATTCGAAGTAGAGTGCGTCAAACTTGGAGTATCCAATGAAGAGGGTGAAATCAAATATCCATAGTTATTGAAAAATTGATAGAATTAGGGCATCAACAAAGTCACCTATCGATTTTAGATGAAATTTCATCTAATCGAACATGTTTCGAGAGGATGATAGGCCAAAAATATATTTTTGGAGTATTGCGAAAAATGCAATATTTTCCTTACTATAGTCCAGCTACATATTTGACGAAAAATGTTTTTCCTCTCAAAAAATACTGAAATTATGAGAATAAGGGTTCTTTGATACGACAAATCGACTGGTGTTGTCCATTTTTCGATAAGATAAATGTTCCAAATATTAGAAGAGCATTTAAGTTAAAAGAAAACATGCCTTCATATAAAAAATAGTACAGACCAAAATAATGGAAGTATTCATTCAATTTTCTGAGAAAGTATTGTGAAAGGTCCAGTCTATGATATAAAAAATCGGGAGTGCTCTAAAATGATGCGATTCAGAAGTAGAGTGCGTCAAACTTGGAGTATCCAATGAAGAGGGTGAAATCAAATATTCATAGTTAATCAAAAATTGATAGAATTAGGGCATTAACAAAGTCACCTATCGATTTTAGATGGAATTTCATCTAATCGAACATGTTTCGAGAGGATGATGGGCCAAAAATATATTTTTGGAGTATTGCGAAAAATGCAATATTTTCCTTACTATAGTCCAGCTACATATTTGACGAAAAATGTTTTTCCTCTCAAAAAATACTGAAATTATGAGAATAAGGGTTCGTTGATACGACAAATCGACTGGTGTTGTCCATTTTTCGATAAGATAAATGTTTCAAATATTAGGAGAGCATTTAAGTTAAAAGAAAACATGCCTTCATATAAAAAATACTACAGACCAAAATAATGGAAGTATTCATTCAATTTTCTGAGAAAGTATCGTGAAAGGTCCAAACTATGATATAAAAAATCGGGAGTGCTCTAAAATGATGCGATTCAGAAGTAGAGTGCGTCAAACTTGCAGTATCCAATGAAGAGGGTAAAATCAAATATCCATAGTTATTCAAAAATTGATAGAATTAGGGCATTAACAAGGTCACCTATCGATTTTAGATGAAATTCCATCTAATCGAACATGTTTCGAGAGGATGATAGGCCAAGAATATATTTTTGTAGTATTGCGAAAAATGCAATATTTTCCTTACTATAGTCCAGCTACATATTTGACGAAAAATGTTTTTCCTCTCAAAAAATATTGAAATTATGAGAATAAGGGTTCTTTGATACGACAAATCGACTGGTGTTGTCCATTTTCCGATAAGATGAATGTTTCAAATATTAGGAGAGCATTTATGTTAAAAGAAAACATGCCTTCATATAAAAAATAGTACAGACCAAAATAATGGAAGTTTTCATTCAATTTTCTGAGAAAGTATCGTCAAAGGTCCAATCCATGATATAAAAAATAAGGCGTGCTCTAAAATTATGCAATTCAGAAGTAGAGTGCGTCAAACTTGGAGTATCCAATGAAGAGGGTAAAATCAAATATCCATAGTTATTCAAAAATTGATAGAATTAGGGCATTAACAAAGTCATCTATCGATTTTAGATGAAATTCCATCTAATCGAACATGTTTCGAGAGGATGATAGGCCAAAAATATATTTTTGGAGTATTGCGAAAAATGCAATAAATTCCTTACATATTTGACGAAAAATGTTTTTCCTCTCAAAAAATACTGAAATTATGAGAATAAGGGTTCTTTGATACGACAAATCGACTGGTGTTGTCCATTTTTCGATAAGATAAATGTTTCAAATATTAGGAGAGTTTTTAAGTTAAAAGAAAACATGCCTTCATATAAAAAATAGTACAGACCAAAATAATGGTAGTATTCATTCAATTTGCTGAGAAAGTATCGTCAAAGGTCTAATCTATGATATAAAAATCGGGAGTGCCCTAAAATGATGCGATTCAGAAGTAGAGTGCGTCAAAGTTGGAGTATCCAATGAAGAGGGTAAAATCAAATATCCATAGTTATTCAAAAATTGATAGAATTAGGGCATTAACAAAGTCACCTATCGATTTTAGATGAAATTTCATCTAATCGAACATGTTCCGAGAGGATGATAGGCCAAAAATATATTTTTGGAGTATTGCGAAAAATGCAATATATTCCTTACTATAGTCCAGCTACATATTTGACGAAAAATGTTTTTCCTCTCAAAAAATATTGAAATTATGAGAATAAGGGTTCTTTGATACGACAAATCGACTGGTGTTGTCCATTTTTCGATAAGATAAATGTTCCAAATATTAGAAGAGCATTTAAGTTAAAAGAAAACATGCCTTCATATAAAAAATAGTACAGACCAAAATAATGGAAGTATTCATTCAATTTTCTGAGAAAGTATTGTGAAAGGTCCAGTCTATGATATAAAAAATCGGGAGTGCTCTAAAATGATGCGATTCAGAAGTAGAGTGCGTCAAACTTGGAGTATCCAATGAAGAGGGTAAAATCAAATATTCATAGTTAATCAAAAATTGATAGAATTAGGGCATTAACAAAGTCACCTATCGATTTTAGATGGAATTTCATCTAATCGAACATGTTTCGAGAGGATGATGGGCCAAAAATATATTTTTGGAGTATTGCGAAAAATGCAATATTTTCCTTACTATAGTCCAGCTACATATTTGACGAAAAATGTTTTTCCTCTCAAAAAATACTGAAATTATGAGAATAAGGGTTCTTTCATACGACAAATCGACTGGTGTTGTCCATTTTTCGATAAGATAAATGTTCCAAATATTAGAAGAGCATTTCAGTTAAAAGAAAACATGCCTTCATATAAAACATAGTACAGACCAAAATAATGGAAGTATTCATTCCATTTTCTGAGAAAGTATCGTCAAAGGTCCAATCTATGATAAAAAAATCGGGAGTGCTCTAAAATGATGCGATTCAGAAGTAGAGTGCGTCAAACTTGGAGTATCCAATGAAGAGGGTAAAATCAAATATCCATAGTTATTCAAAAATTGATAGAATTAGGGCATTAACAAAGTCACCTATCGATTTTGGATGAAATTTCATCTAATCGAACATGTTTCGAGAGGATGATAGGCCAAAAATATATTTTTGGAGTATTGCGAAAAATGCAATATTTTCCTTACTATAGTCCAGCTACATATTTGACGAAAAATGTTTTTCCTCTCAAAAAATACTGAAATAATGAGAATAAGGGTTCTTTGATACGACAAATCGACTGGTGTTGTCCATTTTTCGATAAGATAAATGTTTCAAATATTAGGTGAGCATTTAAGTTAGAAGAAAACATGCCTTCATATAAAAAATACTACAGACCAAAATAATGGAAGTATTCATTCAATTTTCTGAGAAAGTATCGTCAAAGGTCCAATCTATGATAAAAAAATCGGGAGTGCTCTAAAATGATGCGATTCAGAAGTAGAGTGCGTCAAACTTGGAGTATCCAATGAAGAGGGTAAAATCAAATATCCATAGTTATTCAAAAATTGATAGAATTAGGGCATTAACAAAGTCACCTATCGATTTTAGATGAAATTTCATCTAATCGAACATGTTTCGAGAGGATGATAGGCCAAAAATATATTTTTGGAGTATTGCGAAAAATGCAATATTTTCCAGCTACATATTTGACGAAAAATGTTTTTCATCTCAAAAAATACTGAAATTATGAGAATGAGGGTTCTTTGATACGACAAATCGACTGGTGTTGTCCATTTTTCTATAAGATAAATGTTTCAAATATTAGGAGAGCATTTAAGTTAAAAGAAAACATGCCTTCATATAAAAAATAGTACAGACCAAAATAATGGAATTATTCATTCAATTTTCTGAGAAAGTATCGTCAAAGGTCCAATCTATGATATATAAAATCGGAAGTGCTCTAAAATGATGCGATTCAGAAGTAGAGTGCGTCAAACTTGGAGTATCCAATGAAGAGGGTATAATCAAATATCCATAGTTATTCAAAAAATGATAGAATTAGGGCATTAACGAAGTCACCTATCCATTTTAGATGAAATTTCATCTAATCGAACATGTTTCGAGATGATGATAGGCCAAAAATATATTTTTGGAGTATTGCGAAAAATGCAATATTTTCCTTACTATAGTCCAGCTACATATTTGACGAAAAATGTTTTTCCTCTCAAAAAATACTGAAATTATGAGAATAAGGGTTCTTTGATACGACAAATCGACTGGTGTTGTCCATTTTTCGATAAGATAAATGTTTCAAATATTAGGTGAGCATTTAAGTTAAAAGAAAACATGCCTTCATATAAAAAATACTACAGACCAAAATAATGGAAGTATTCATTCAATTTTCTGAGAAAGTATCGTGAAAGGTCCAATCTATGATATAAAAAATCGGGAGTGCTCTAAAATGATGCGATTCAGAAGTAGAGTGCGTCAAACTTAGAGTATCCAATGAAGAGGGTGAAATCAAATATCCATAGTTATTCAAAAATTGATAGAATTAGGGCATCAACAAAGTCACCTATCGATTTTAGATGAAATTTCATCTAATCGAACATGTTTCGAGAGGATGATAGGCCAAAAATATATTTTTGGAGTATTGCGAAAAATGCAATATTTTCCAGCTACATATTTGACGAAAAATGTTTTTCATCTCAAAAAATACTGAAATTATGAGAATGAGGGTTCTTTGATACGACAAATCGACTGGTGTTGTCCATTTTTCTATAAGATAAATGTTTCAAATATTAGGAGAGCATTTAAGTTAAAAGAAAACATGCCTTCATATAAAAAATAGTACAGACCAAAATAATGGAATTATTCATTCAATTTTCTGAGAAAGTATCGTGAAAGGTCCAATCTATGATATAAAAAATCGGGAGTGCTCTAAAATGATGCGATTCGAAGTAGAGTGCGTCAAACTTGGAGTATCCAATGAAGAGGTCGAAATCAAATATCCATAGTTATTCAAAAATTGATAGAATTAGGGCATCAACAAAGTCACCTATCGATTTTAGATGAAATTTCATCTAATCGAACATGTTTCGAGAGGATGATAGGCCAAAAATATATTTTTGGAGTATTGCGAAAAATGCAATATTTTCCAGCTACATATTTGACGAAAAATGTTTTTCCTCTCAAAAAATACTGAAATTATGAGAATGAGGGTTCTTTGATACGACAAATCGACTGGTGTTGTCCATTTTTCGATAAGATAAATGTTTCAGATATTAGGAGAGCATATAATTTAAAAGAAAACATGCCTTCATATAAAAAATAGTACAGACCAAAATAATGGGAGTATTCATTCAATTTTCTGAGGAAGTATCGTCAAAGGTCCAATCTATGATATAAAAAAACGGGAGTGCTCTAAAATGATGCGATTCAGAAGTATAGTGCGTCAAACTTGGAGTATCCAATGAAGAGGGTAAAATCAAATATCCATAGTTATTCAGAAATTGATAGAATTAGGGCATCAACAAAGTCACCTATCGATTTTAGATGAAATTTCATCTAATCGAACATGTTTCGAGATGATGATAGGCCAAAAATATATTTTTGGAGTATTGCGAAAAATGCAATATTTTCCTTAATATAGTCCAGCTACATATTTGACGAAAAATGTTTTTCCTCTCAAAAAATACTGAAATTATGAGAATAAGGGTTCTTTGACAAATCGACTGGTGTTGTCCATTTTTCGATAAGATAAATGTTTCAAATATTAGGAGAGCATTTAAGTTAAAAGAAAACATGCCTTCATATAAAAAATAGTACAGACCAAAATAATGGAAGTAGTCATTCAATTTTCTAAGAAAGTATCGTCAAAGGTCCAATCTATGATATAAAAAATAAGGAGTGCTCTAAAATGATGCGATTCAGAAGTAGAGTGCGTCAAACTTGGAGTATCCAATGAAGAGGGTAAAATCAAATATCCATAGGTATTCGAAAATTGATAGAATTAGGGCATCAACAAAGTCACCTATCGATTTTAGATGAAATTTCATCTAATCGAACATGTTTCGAGAGGATGATAGGCCAAAAATATATTTGTGGAGTATTGCGAAAAATGCAATATTTTCCTCACTATAGTCCAGCTACATATTTGACGAAAAATGTTTTTCCTCTCAAAAAATACTGAAATTATGAGAATGAGGGTTCTTTGATACGACAAATCGACTGGTGTTGTCCATTTTCCGATAAGATGAATGTTTCAAATATTAGGAGAGCATTTAAGTTAAAAGAAAACATGCCTTCATATAAAAAATAGTACAGACCAAAATAATGGAAGTATTCATTCAATTTTCTGAGAAAGTATCGTCAAAGGTCCAATCTATGATATAAAGAATCGGGAATGCTCTAAAATGATGCGATTCAGAAGTAGAGTGCGTCAAACTTGAAGTATCCAATGAAGAGGGTAAAATCAAATATCCATAGTTATTCAAAAATTGATAGAATTAGGGCATTAACAAAGTCATCTATCGATTTTAGATGAAATTTCATCTAATCGAACATGTTTCGAGATGATGATAGGCCAAAAATATATTTTTGGAGTATTGCGAAAAATGCAATATTTTCCTTACTATAGTCCAGCTACATATTTGACGAAAAATGTTTTCCCTCTCAAAAAATACTGAAATTATGAGAATAAGGGTTCTTTGATACGACAAATCGACCGGTGTTGTTCATTTTTCGATAAGATAAATGTTTCAAATATTAGGAGAGCATTTAAGTTAAAAGAAAAGATGCCTTCATATAAAAAATAGTACAGACCAAAATAATGGAAGTATTCATTCAATTTTCTGAGGAAGTATCGTCAAAGGTCCAATCCATGATATAAAAAATGAGGAGTGCTCTAAAATCATGCAATTCAGAAGTAGAGTGCGTCAAACTTGGAGTATCCAATGAAGAGGGTAAAATCAAATATCCATAGTTATTCAAAAATTGATAGAATTAGGGCATTAACAAAGTCATCTATCGATTTTAGATGAAATTCCATCTAATCGAACATGTTTCGAGAGGATGATAGGCCAAAAATATATTTTTGGAGTATTGCGAAAAATGCAATAAATTCCTTACATATTTGACGAAAAATGTTTTTCCTCTCAAAAAATACTGAAATTATGAGAATAAGTACAGACCAAAATAATGGAAGTATTCATTCAATTTTCTGAGAAAGTATCGTCAAAGGTCCAATCTATGATATAAAAAATCGGGAGTTCTCTAAAATGATGCGATTCAAAAGTAGAGTGCGTCAAACTTGGAGTATCCAATGGAGAGGGTAAAATCAAATATCCATAGTTAATCAAAAATTGATAGAATTAGGGCATTAACAAAGTCACCTATCGATTTTAGATGGAATTTCATCTAATCGAACATGTTTCGAGAGGATGATGGGCCAAAAATATATTTTTGGAGTATTGCGAAAAATGCAATATTTTCCTTACTATAGTCCAGCTACATATTTGACGAAAAATGTTTTTCCTCTCAAAAAATACTGAAATTATGAGAATAAGGGTTCTTTGATACGACAAATCGACTGGTGTTGTCCATTTTTCGATAAGATAAATGTTTCAAATATAAGGAGAGCATTTAAGTTAAAAGAAAACATGCCTTCATATAAAAAATAGTACAGACCAAAATAATGGAAGTATTCATTCAATTTTCTGAAAAAGTATCGTCAAAGGTCCAATCTATGATATAAAAAATCGGGAGTGCTCTAAAATGATGCGATTCAGAAGTAGAGTGCGTCAAACTTGGAGTATCCAATGAAGAGGGTAAAATCAAATATCCATAGTTATTCAAAAATTGATAGAATTAGGGCATTAACAAAGTCACCTATCGATTTTAGATGTAATTTCATCTAATCGAACATGTTTCGAGAGGATGATAGGCCAAAAATATATATTTGGAGTAATGCGAAAAATGCAATATTTTCGTTACTATAGTCCAGCTACATATTTGACGAAAAATGTTTTTCCTCTCAAAAAATACTGAAATTATGAGAATAAGGGTTCTTTGATACGACAAATCGACTGGTGTTGTCCATTTTTTGATAAGATAAATGTTTCAAATATTAGGAGAGCATTTAAGTTAAAAGAAAACATGCCTTCATATAAAAAATAATACAGACCAAAATAATGGAAGTAATCATTCAATTTTCTGAGGAAGAATCGTCAAAGGTCCAATCTATGATATAAAAAATCGGGAGTGCTCTAAAATGATGCGATTTAGAAGTAGAGTGCATCAAACTTGGAGTATCCAATGAAGAGGGTGAAATCAAATAGCCATAGTTATTCAAAAATTGATAGAATTAGGGCATCAACAAAGTCACCTATCGATTTTAGATGTAATTTCATCTAATCGAACATGTTTCGAGAGGATGATACACCAAAAATATATTTTTGGATTATTGCGAAAAATGCAATATTTTCCTTACTATAGTCCAGCTACATATTTGACGAAAAATGTTTTTCCTCTCGAAAAAGACTGAAATAATGAGAATAAGGGTTCTTTCATACGACAAATCGACTGGTGTTGTCCATTTTTCGATAAGATAAATGTTTCAAATATTAGGAGAGCATTTAAGTTAAAACAAAACATGCCTTCATATAAAAAATAGTACAGACCAAAATAATGGAAGTAGTCATTACATTTTCTGAGAAAGTATCGTCAAAGGTCCAATCTATGATATAAAAAATCGGGAGTGTTCTAAAAGGATGCGATTCAGAAGTAGAGTGCGTCAAACTTGGAGTATCCAATGAAGAGGGTGAAATCAAATATCCATAGTTATTTAAAAATTGATAGAATTAGGGCATCAACAAAGTCACCTATCGATTTTAGATGAAATTTCATCTAATCGAACATGTTTCGAGAGGATGATAGGCCAAAAATATATTTTTGGAGTATTGCGAAAAATGCAATATTTTCCTTACTATAGTCCAGCTACATATTTGACGAAAAATGTTTTTCCTCTCAAAAAATACTGAAATTATGAGAATAAGGGTTCTTTGATACGACAAATCGACTGGTGTTGTCCATTTTTTGATAAGATAAATGTTTCAAATATTAGGAGAGCATTTAAGTTAAAAGAAAACATGCCTTCATATAAAAAATAATACAGACCAAAATAATGGAAGTAATCATTCAATTTTCTGAGGAAGAATCGTCAAAGGTCCAATCTATGATATAAAAAATCGGGAGTGCTCTAAAATGATGCGATTTAGAAGTAGAGTGCATCAAACTTGGAGTATCCAATGAAGAGGGTGAAATCAAATAGCCATAGTTATTCAAAAATTGATAGAATTAGGGCATCAACAAAGTCACCTATCGATTTTAGATGTAATTTCATCTAATCGAACATGTTTCGAGAGGATGATACACCAAAAATATATTTTTGGATTATTGCGAAAAATGCAATATTTTCCTTACTATAGTCCAGCTACATATTTGACGAAAAATGTTTTTCCTCTCGAAAAAGACTGAAATAATGAGAATAAGGGTTCTTTCATACGACAAATCGACTGGTGTTGTCCATTTTTCGATAAGATAAATGTTTCAAATATTAGGAGAGCATTTAAGTTAAAACAAAACATGCCTTCATATAAAAAATAGTACAGACCAAAATAATGGAAGTATTCATTCAATTTTCTGAGAAAGTATCGTCAAAGGTCCAATCTATGATATAAAAAATCGAGAGTGCTCTAAAATGATACGATTCAGAAGTAGAGTGCGTCAAACTTGGAGTATCCAATGAAGAGGGTAGAATCAAATATCCATAGTTATTCAAAAATTGATGTTTTTCCTCTAAAAAAATACTGAAATTATGAGAGTGAGCGTTCTTTGATACGACAAATCGACTGGTGTTGTCCATTTTCCGATAAAATAAATGTTTCAAATATTAGGTGAGCATTTAATTCAAAAGAAAACATGCCTTCATATAAAAAATAGTACAGACCAAAATAATGGAAGTATTCATTCAATTTTCTGAGAAAGTATCGTCAAAGGTCCAATCTATGATATAAAAAATCGGGAGTGCTCTAAAATGATGCGATTCAGAAGTAGGGTGCGTCAAACTTGGAGTATCCAATGAAGAGGGTAAAATCAAATATCCATAGTTATTCAAAAATTGATAGAATTAGGGCATTAACAAAGTCACCTATCGATTTTAGATGAAATTTCATCTAATCGAACATGTTTCGAGAAGATGATAGGCTAAAAATATATTTTGGGAGTATTGCGAAAAATGCAATATTTTCCTTACTATAGTCCAGCTACATATTTGACGAAAAATGTTTTTCCTCTCAAAAAATACTGAAATTATGAGAATAAGGGTTCTTTGACACGACAAATCGACTGGTGTTTTCCTTTTTTCGATAAGATAAATGTTTCAAATATTAGAAGAGCATTTAAGCTAAAAGAAAACATGCCTTCATATAAAAAATAGTACAGACCAAAATATTGGAAGTATTCATTCAATTTTCTGAGAAAGTATCGTCAAAGGTCCAATCTATAATATAAAAAATCGGGAGTGCTCTAAAATGATTCGATTCAGAAGTAGAGTGCGTCAAACTTGGAGTATCCAATGAAGAGGGTAAAATCAAATATCCATAGTTATTCAAAAATTGATAGAATTAGGGCATCAACAAAGTCACCTATCGATTTTAGATGAAATTTCATCTAATCGAACATGTTTCGAGATGATGATAGGCCAAAAATATATTTTTGGAGTATTGCGAAAAATGCAATATTTTCCTTACTATAGTCCAGCTACATATTTAAAGAGAAATGTTTTTCCTCTCAAAAAATACTGAAATTATGAGAATAAGGGTTCTTTGATACGACAAATCGACTGGTTTTGTCCATTTTTCGATAAGATAAATGTCAGATATTAGGAGAGCATTTAGTTTAAAAGAAAACATGCCTTCATATAAAAAATAGTACAGACCAAAATAATGGAAGTATTCATTCAATTTTCTGAGAAAGTATAGTCAAAGGTCCAATCTATGATAGAAAAAAACGGGAGTGCTCTAAAATGATGCGATTCAGAAGTAGAGTGCGTCAAACTTGGAGTATCCAATGAAGAGGGTAAAATCAAATATCCATAGTTATTCAAAAATTGATAGAATTAGGGCATCAACAAAGTCACCTATCGATTTTAGATGAAATTTCATCTAATCGAACATGTTTCGAGATGATGATAGGCCAAAAATATATTTTTGGAGTATTGCGAAAAATGCAATATTTTCCTTACTATAGTCCAGCTACATATTTGACGAAAAATGTTTTTCCTCTCAAAAAATACTGAAATTAGGAGAATAAGGGTTCTTTGATACGACAAATCGACTGGTGTTGTCCATTTTTCGATGAGATAAATGTTTCAAATATTAGGAGAGCATTTAAGTTAAAAGAAAACATGCCTTCATATAAAAAATAGTACAGACCAAAATAATGGAGGTATTCAATCAATTTTCTGAGAAAGTATCGTCAAAGATCCAATCTATGATATAAGAAATCGGGAGTGCTCTAAAGTGATGCGATTCAGAAGTAGAGTGCGTCAAACTTGGAGTATCCAATGAAGAGGGTAAAATCAAATATCCATAGTTATTCAAAAATTGATAGGATTAGGTCATTAACGAAGTCACCTATCGATTTTAGATGAAATTGCATCTAATCGAACATGTTTCGAGATGATGATAGGCCAAAAATTTATTTTTGGAGTATTGCGAAAAATGCAATAAATTCCTTACTATAGTCCAGCTACATATTTGACGAAAAATGTTTTTCCTCTCAAAAAATACTGAAATTATGAGAATAAGGGTTCTTTGATACGACAAATCGACTGGTGTTGTCCATATTCCGATAAGATAAATGTTTCAAATATTAGGTGAGCATTTAAGTCAAAAGAAAACATGCCTTCATATAAAAAATAGTACAGACCAAAATAATGGAAGTATTCATTCAATTTTCTAAGAAAGTATTGTCAAAGGTCCAATCTATGATATTAAAAATCGGGAGTGCTCTAAAATGATGCAATTCAGAAGTAGGGTGCGTCAAACTTGGAGTATCCAATGAAGAGGGTAAAATCAAATATCCATAGTTATTCAAAAATTGATAGATTTAGGGCATTAACAAAGTCACCTATCGATTTTAGATGAAACTTCATCTAATCGAACATGTTTCGAGAAGATGATAGCCCAAAAATATATTTTGGGAGTATTGCGAAAAATGCAATATTTTCCTTACTATATAGTCCAGCTACATATTTGACGAAAAATGTTTTTCCTCTCAAAAAATACTGAAATTATGAGAATAAGGGTTCTTTGATACGACAAATCGACTGGTGTTGTCCATTTTTCGATAAGATAAATGTTTCAAATATTAGGAGAGCATTTAAGTTAAAAGAAAAGATGCCTTCATATAAAAAATAGTACAGACCAAAATAATGGAAGTATTCATTCAATTTTCTAAGAAAGTATCGTCAAAGGTCCAATCTATGATATAAAAAATCGAGAGTGCTCTAAAATGATACGATTCAGAAGTAGAGTGCGTCAAACTTGGAGTATCCAATGAAGAGGGTAGAATCAAATATCCATAGTTATTCAAAAATTGATGTTTTTCCTCTAAAAAAATACTGAAATTATGAGAGTAAGCGTTCTTTGATACGACAAATCGACTGGTGTTGTCCATTTTCCGATAAAATAAATGTTTCAAATATTAGGTGAGCATTTAATTCAAAAGAAAACATGCCTTCATATAAAAAATAGTACAGACTAAAATAATGGAAGTATTCATTCAATTTTCTGAGAAAGTATCGTCAAGGGTCCAATCTATGATATAAAAAATCGGGAGTGCTCTAAAATGATGCGATTCAGAAGTAGGGTGCGTCAAACTTGGAGTATCCAATGAAGAGGGTAAAATCAAATATCCATAGTTATTCAAAAATTGATAGAATTAGGGCATTAACAAAGTCACCTATCGATTTTAGATGAAATTTCATCTAATCGAACATGTTTCGAGAAGATGATAGGCCAAAAATATATTTTGGGAGTATTGCGAAAAATGCAATATTTTCCTTACTATAGTCCAGCTACATATTTGACGAAAAATGTTTTTCCTCTCAAAAAATACTGAAATTATGAGAATAAGGGTTCTTTGACACGACAAATCGACTGGTGTTTTCCTTTTTTCGATAAGATAAATGTTTCAAATATTAGAAGAGCATTTAAGCTAAAAGAAAACATGCCTTCATATAAAAAATAGTACAGACCAAAATATTGGAAGTATTCATTCAATTTTCTGAGAAAGTATCGTCAAAGGTCCAATCTATAATATAAAGAATCGGGAGTGCTCTAAAATGATTCGATTCAGAAGTAGAGTGCGTCAAACTTGGAGTATCCAATGAAGAGGGTAAAATCAAATATCCATAGTTATTCAAAAATTGATAGAATTAGGGCATCAACAAAGTCACCTATCGATTTTAGATGAAATTTCATCTAATCGAACATGTTTCGAGATGATGATAGGCCAAAAATATATTTTTGGAGTATTGCGAAAAATGCAATATTTTCCTTACTATAGTCCAGCTACATATTTAAAGAGAAATGTTTTTCCTCTCAAAAAATACTGAAATTATGAGAATAAGGGTTCTTTGATACGACAAATCGACTGGTTTTGTCCATTTTTCGATAAGATAAATGTCAGATATTAGGAGAGCATTTAGTTTAAAAGGAAACATGCCTTCATATAAAAAATAGTACAGACCAAAATAATGGGAGTATTCATTCAATTTTCTGAGAAAGTATAGTCAAAGGTCCAATCTATGATAGAAAAAAACGGGAGTGCTCTAAAATTATGCGATTCAGAAGTAGAGTGCGTCAAACTTGGAGTATCCAATGAAGAGGGTAAAATCAAATATCCATAGTTATTCAAAAATTGATAGAATTAGGGCATCAACAAAGTCACCTATCGATTTTAGATGAAATTTCATCTAATCGAACATGTTTCGAGATGATGATAGGCCAAAAATATATTTTTGGAGTATTGCGAAAAATGCAATATTTTCCTTACTATAGTCCAGCTACATATTTGACGAAAAATGTTTTTCCTCTCAAAAAATACTGAAATTAGGAGAATAAGGGTTCTTTGATACGACAAATCGACTGGTGTTGTCCATTTTTCGATGAGATAAATGCTTCAAATATTAGGAGAGCATTTAAGTTAAAAGAAAACATGCCTTCATATAAAAAATAGTACAGACCAAAATAATGGAAGTATTCATCCAATTTTCTGAGAAAGTATCGTCAAAGGTCCAATCTATGATATAAAAAATCGGGAGTTCTCTAAAATGATGCGATTCAGAAGTAGAGTGCGTCAAACTTGGAGTATCCAATGAAGAGGGTGAAATCAAATATCCATAGTTATTCAAAAATTGATAGAATTAGGGTATCAACAAAGTCACCTATCGGTTTTAGATGAAATTTCATCTAATCGAACATGTTTCGAGAGGATGATAGGCCAAAAATATATTTTGGGAGTATTGCGAAAAATGCAATATTTTCCTTACTATAGTCCAGCTACATATTTGACGAAAAATGTTTTTCCTCTCAAAAAATACTGGAATTATGAGAATAAGGGTTCTTTGATACGACAAATCGACTGGTGTTGTCCATTTTTCGATAAGATAAATGTTTCAAATATTAGGAGAGCATTTAAGTTAAAAGAAAACATGCCTTCATATAAAAAATAGTACAGAACAAAATAATGGAAGTATTCATTCAATTTTTTGAGAAAGTATCGTCAAAGGTACAATCTATGATATAAAAAATAAGGAGTGATCTTAAATTATGCGATTCAGAAGTAGAGTGCATCAAACTTGGAGTATCCAATGAAGAGGGTGAAATCAAATAGCCATAGTTATTCAAGAATTGATAGAGTTAGGGCATCAACACAGTCACCTATCGATTTTAGATGTAATTTCATCGAATCGAACATGTTTCGAGAGGATGATAGGCCAAAAATATATTTTTGGATTATTGCGAAAAATGCAATATTTTCCTTACTATAGTCCAGCTACATATTTGACGAAAAATGTTTTTCCTCTCAAAAAATACTGAAATTATGAGAATAAGGGTTCTTTGATACGACAAATCGACTGGTGTTTTCCTTTTTTCGATAAGATAAATGTTTCGGATATTAGAAGAGCATTTAAGTTAAAAGAAAACATGCCTTCATATAAAAAATAGTACAGACCAAAATAATGGAAGTATCCATTCAATTTTCTGAGAAAGTATCGTCAAAGATCCAATCTATGATATAAAAAATCGGGAGTGCTCTAAAATGATGCGATTCAATTAAAAAATAGTACAGACCAAAATAATGGAAGTATTCATTCAATTTTCTGAGAAAGTATCGTCAAAGGTCCAATCTATGATATAAAAAATCGGGAGTGTTCTAAAATGATGCGATTCGGAAGTAGAGTGCGTCAAACTTGGAGTATCCAATGAAGAGGGTGAAATCAAATATCCATAGTTATTCAAAAATTGATAGAATTAGGGCATCAACAAAGTCACCTATCGATTTTAGATGAAATTTCATCTAATCGAACATGTTTCGAGGGGATGATAGGCCAAAAATATATTTTTGGAGTATTGCGAAAAATGCAATATTTTCCTACATATTTGACGAAAACTGATTTTCCTCTCAAAAAATACTGAAATTATGAGAATGAGGGTTCTTTGATACGACAAATCGACTGGTGTTGTCCATTTTTCGATAAGATAAATGTTTCAAATATTAGGAGAGCATTTAAGATAAAAGAAAACATGCCTTCATATAAAAAATAGTACAGACCAAAATAATGGAAGTATTCATTCAATTTTCTGAGAAAGTATCGTCAAAGGTCCAATCTATGATATAAAAAATCGGGAGTGCTCTAAAATGATAAGATTCAGAAGTAGAGTGCGTCAAATTTGGAGTATCCAATGAAGAGGGTAAAATCAAATATCCATAGTTATTCAAAAATTGATAGAATTAGGGCATCAACAAAGTCACCTATCGATTTTAGATCAAATTCCATCTAATCGAACATTGTTACGAGAGGATGATAGGCCTAAAATATATTTTTGGAGTATTGCGAAAAATGAAATGAATTCCTTACTATAGTCCAGCTACATATTTGACGAAAAATGTTTTTCCTCTCAAAAAATATTGAAATTATGAGAATGAGGGTTCTTTGATACGACAATTCGACTGGTGTTGTCCATTTTCCGATAAGATAAATGTTTCAAATATTAGGAGAGCATTTAAGTTGAAAGAAAACATGCCTTCAATTAAAAAATAGTACAGACCAAAATAATGGAAGTATTCATTCAATTTTCTGAAAAAGTATCGTCAAAGGTCCAATCTATGATATAAAAAATCGGGAGTGTTCTAAAATGATGCGATTCGGAAGTAGAGTGCGTCAAACTTGGAGTATCCAATGAAGAGGGTGAAATCAAATATCCATAGTTATTCAAAAATTGATAGAATTAGGGCATCAACAAAGTCACCTATCGATTTTAGATGAAATTTCATCTAATCAAACATGTTTCGAGAAGATGATAGGCCAAAAATATATTTTGGGAGTATTGCGAAAAATGCAATATTCTCCTTACTATAGTCCAGCTACATATTTGACGAAAAATGTTTTTCCTCTCAAAAAATACTGGAGTTATGAGAATAAGGGTTCTTTGATACGACAAATCGACTGGTGTTGTCCATTTTTCGATAAGATAAATGTTTCAGATATTAGGAGAACATTTAATTTAAAAGAAAACATGCCTTCATATAAAAAATAGTACAGACCAAAATAATGGGAGTATTCATTCAATTTTCTGAGAAAGTATCGTCAAAGGTCCAATCTATGATATAAAAAAACGGGAGTGCTCTAATATGATGCGATTCAGGAGTAGAGTGCGTCAAACTTGGAGTATCCCATGAAGAGGGTAAAATCAAATATCCATAGTTATACAAAAATTAATAGAATTAGGGCATTAACAAAGTCACCTATCGATTTAAGATGAAATTCCATCTAATCGAACATTGTTACGAGAGGATGATAGGCCAAAACTATATTTTTGGAGTATTGCGAAAAATGCAATATTTTCCTTACTATAGTCCAGCTACATATTTGACGAAAAATGTTTTTCCTCTCAAAAAATATTGAAATTATGAGAATGAGGGTTCTTTGATACGACAAATCGACTGGTGTTGTCCATTTTCCGATAAGATAAATGTTTCAATTATTAGGAGAGCATTTAAGTTAAAAGAAAACATGCCTTCAATTAAAAAATAGTACAGACCAAAATAATGGAAGTATTCATTCAATTTTCTGAGAAAGTATCGTCAAAGGTCCAATCTATGATATAAAAAATCGGGAGTGTTCTAAAATGATGCTATTCGGAAGTAGAGTGCGTCAAACTTGGAGTATCCAATGAAGAGGGTGAAATCAAATATCCATAGTTATTCAAAAATTGATAGAATTAGGGCATCAACAAAGTCACCTATCGATTTTAGATGAAATTTCATCTAATCGAACATGTTTCGAGAGGATGATAGGCCAAAAATATATTTTTGGAGTATTGCGAAAAATGCAATATTCTCCTACATATTTGACGAAAACTGATTTTCCTCTCAAAAAATACTGAAATTATGAGAATGAGGGTTCTTTGATACGACAAATCGACTGGTGTTGTCCTTTTTTCGATAAGATAAATGTTTCAAATATTAGGAGAGCATTTAAGTTAAAAGAAAACATGCCTTCATATAAAAAATAGTACAGACCAAAATAATGGAAGTATTCATTCAATTTTCTGAGAAAGTATCGTCAAAGGTCCAATCTATGATATAAAAAATCGGGAGTGCTCTAAAATGATAAGATTCAGAAGTAGAGTGCGTCAAACTTGGAGTATCCAATGAAGAGGGTAAAATCAAATATCCATAGTTATTCAAAAATTGATAGAATTAGGGCATCAACAAAGTCACCTATCGATTTTAGATCAAATTCCATCTAATCGAACATTGTTACGAGAGGATGATAGGCCTAAAATATATTTTTGGAGTATTGCGAAAAATGAAATAAATTCCTTACTATAGTCCAGCTACATATTTGACGAAAAATGTTTTTCCTCTCAAAAAAGACTGAAATTATCAGAATAAGGGTTCTTTGATACGACAAATCGACTGGTGTTGTCCATTTTTCGATAAGATAAATGTTCCAAATATTAGCAGAGCATTTAAGTTAAAAGAAAACATGCCTTCATATAAAAAATAGTACAGACCAAATTAATGGAAGTAGTCATTAAATTTTCTGAGAAAGTATCGTCAAAAGTCCAATCTATGATATAAAAAATCGGGAGTGTTCTAAAATGATGCGATTCGGAAGTAGAGTGCGTCAAACTTGGAGTATCCAATGAAGAGGGTGAAATCAAATATCCATAGTTATTCAAAAATTGATAGAATTAGGGCATCAACAAAGTCACCTATCGATTTTAGATGAAATTTCATCTAATCGAACATGTTTCGAGGGGATGATAGGCCAAAAATATATTTTTGGAGTATTGCGAAAAATGCAATATTTTCCTACATATTTGACGAAAACTGATTTTCCTCTCAAAAAATACTGAAATTATGAGAATGAGGGTTCTTTGATACGACAAATCGACTGGTGTTGTCCATTTTTCGATAAGATAAATGTTTCAAATATTAGGAGAGCATTTAAGATAAAAGAAAACATGCCTTCATATAAAAAATAGTACAGACCAAAATAATGGAAGTATTCATTCAATTTTCTGAGAAAGTATCGTCAAAGGTCCAATCTATGATATAAAAAATCGGGAGTGCTCTAAAATGATAAGATTCAGAAGTAGAGTGCGTCAAATTTGGAGTATCCAATGAAGAGGGTAAAATCAAATATCCATAGTTATTCAAAAATTGATAGAATTAGGGCATCAACAAAGTCACCTATCGATTTTAGATCAAATTCCATCTAATCGAACATTGTTACGAGAGGATGATAGGCCTAAAATATATTTTTGGAGTATTGCGAAAAATGAAATGAATTCCTTACTATAGTCCAGCTACATATTTGACGAAAAATGTTTTTCCTCTCAAAAAATATTGAAATTATGAGAATGAGGGTTCTTTGATACGACAATTCGACTGGTGTTGTCCATTTTCCGATAAGATAAATGTTTCAAATATTAGGAGAGCATTTAAGTTGAAAGAAAACATGCCTTCAATTAAAAAATAGTACAGACCAAAATAATGGAAGTATTCATTCAATTTTCTGAAAAAGTATCGTCAAAGGTCCAATCTATGATATAAAAAATCGGGAGTGTTCTAAAATGATGCGATTCGGAAGTAGAGTGCGTCAAACTTGGAGTATCCAATGAAGAGGGTGAAATCAAATATCCATAGTTATTCAAAAATTGATAGAATTAGGGCATCAACAAAGTCACCTATCGATTTTAGATGAAATTTCATCTAATCAAACATGTTTCGAGAAGATGATAGGCCAAAAATATATTTTGGGAGTATTGCGAAAAATGCAATATTCTCCTTACTATAGTCCAGCTACATATTTGACGAAAAATGTTTTTCCTCTCAAAAAATACTGGAGTTATGAGAATAAGGGTTCTTTGATACGACAAATCGACTGGTGTTGTCCATTTTTCGATAAGATAAATGTTTCAGATATTAGGAGAACATTTAATTTAAAAGAAAACATGCCTTCATATAAAAAATAGTACAGACCAAAATAATGGGAGTATTCATTCAATTTTCTGAGAAAGTATCGTCAAAGGTCCAATCTATGATATAAAAAAACGGGAGTGCTCTAATATGATGCGATTCAGGAGTAGAGTGCGTCAAACTTGGAGTATCCCATGAAGAGGGTAAAATCAAATATCCATAGTTATACAAAAATTAATAGAATTAGGGCATTAACAAAGTCACCTATCGATTTAAGATGAAATTCCATCTAATCGAACATTGTTACGAGAGGATGATAGGCCAAAACTATATTTTTGGAGTATTGCGAAAAATGCAATATTTTCCTTACTATAGTCCAGCTACATATTTGACGAAAAATGTTTTTCCTCTCAAAAAATATTGAAATTATGAGAATGAGGGTTCTTTGATACGACAAATCGACTGGTGTTGTCCATTTTCCGATAAGATAAATGTTTCAATTATTAGGAGAGCATTTAAGTTAAAAGAAAACATGCCTTCAATTAAAAAATAGTACAGACCAAAATAATGGAAGTATTCATTCAATTTTCTGAGAAAGTATCGTCAAAGGTCCAATCTATGATATAAAAAATCGGGAGTGTTCTAAAATGATGCTATTCGGAAGTAGAGTGCGTCAAACTTGGAGTATCCAATGAAGAGGGTGAAATCAAATATCCATAGTTATTCAAAAATTGATAGAATTAGGGCATCAACAAAGTCACCTATCGATTTTAGATGAAATTTCATCTAATCGAACATGTTTCGAGAGGATGATAGGCCAAAAATATATTTTTGGAGTATTGCGAAAAATGCAATATTCTCCTACATATTTGACGAAAACTGATTTTCCTCTCAAAAAATACTGAAATTATGAGAATGAGGGTTCTTTGATACGACAAATCGACTGGTGTTGTCCTTTTTTCGATAAGATAAATGTTTCAAATATTAGGAGAGCATTTAAGTTAAAAGAAAACATGCCTTCATATAAAAAATAGTACAGACCAAAATAATGGAAGTATTCATTCAATTTTCTGAGAAAGTATCGTCAAAGGTCCAATCTATGATATAAAAAATCGGGAGTGCTCTAAAATGATAAGATTCAGAAGTAGAGTGCGTCAAACTTGGAGTATCCAATGAAGAGGGTAAAATCAAATATCCATAGTTATTCAAAAATTGATAGAATTAGGGCATCAACAAAGTCACCTATCGATTTTAGATCAAATTCCATCTAATCGAACATTGTTACGAGAGGATGATAGGCCTAAAATATATTTTTGGAGTATTGCGAAAAATGAAATAAATTCCTTACTATAGTCCAGCTACATATTTGACGAAAAATGTTTTTCCTCTCAAAAAAGACTGAAATTATCAGAATAAGGGTTCTTTGATACGACAAATCGACTGGTGTTGTCCATTTTTCGATAAGATAAATGTTCCAAATATTAGCAGAGCATTTAAGTTAAAAGAAAACATGCCTTCATATAAAAAATAGTACAGACCAAATTAATGGAAGTAGTCATTAAATTTTCTGAGAAAGTATCGTCAAAAGTCCAATCTATGATATAAAAAATCGGGAGTGTTCTAAAATGATGCGATTCAGAAGTAGAGTGCGTCAAACTTGGAGTATCCAATGAAGAGGGAGAAATCAAATATCCATAGTTATTTAAAAATTGATAGAATTAGGGCATCAACAAAGTCACCTATCGATTTTAGATGAAATTTCATCTAATCGAACATGTTTCGAGAAGATGATAGGCCAAAAATATATTTTGGGAGTATTGCGAAAAATGCAATATTTTCCTTACTATAGTCCAGCTACATATTTGACGAAAAATGTTTTTCCTCTCAAAAAATACTGGAATTATGAGAATAAGGGTTCTTTGATACGACAAATCGACTGGTGTTGTCCATTTTTCGATAAGATAAATGTTTCAGATATTAGGAGAGCATTTAATTTAAAAGAAAACATACCTTCATATAAAAAATAGTACAGACCAAAATAATGGGAGTATTCATTCAATTTTCTGAGAAAGTATCGTCAAGGGTCCAATCTATGATATAAAAAAACGGGAGTGCTCTAAAATGATGCGATTCAGAAGTAGAGTGCGTAAAACTTGGAGTATCCAATGAAGAGGGTAAAATCAAATATCCATAGTTATTCAAAAATTAATAGAATTAGGGCATTAACAAAGTCACCTATCGATTTTAGATGAAATTCCATCTAATCGAACATTGTTACGAGAGGATGATAGGCCAAAAATATATTTTTGGAGTATTGCGAAAAATGCAATATTTTCCTTACTGTAGTCCAGCTACATATTTGACGAAACATGTTTTTCCTCTCGAAAAATATTGAAATTATGAGAATAAGGGTTCTTTGATACGACAAATCGACTGGTGTTGTCCATTTTCCGATAAGATAAATGTTTCAGATATTAGGAGAGCATTTAATTTAAAAGAAAACATACCTTCATATAAAAAATAGTACAGACCAAAATAATGGTAGTATTCATTCAATTTTCTGAGAAAGTATCGTCAAGGGTCCAATCTATGATATAAAAAAACGGGAGTGCTCTAAAATGATGCGATTCAGAAGTAGAGTGCGTAAAACTTGGAGTATCCAATGAAGAGGGTGAAATCAAATATCCATAGTTATTTAAAAATTGATAGAATTAGGGCATCAACAAAGTCACCTATCGATTTTAGATGAAATTTCATCTAATCGAACATGTTTCAAGAGGATGATAGGCCAAAAATATATTTTTGGAGTATTGCGAAAAATGCAATATTTTCCTTACTATAGTCCAGCTACATATTTGACGAAAAATGTTTTTCCTCTCAAAAAATACTGGAATTATGAGAATAAGGGTTCTTTGATACGACAAATCGACTGGTGTTGTCCATTTTTCGATAAGATAAATGTTTCATATAATAGGAGAGCATTTAAGTTAAAAAAAACATGCCTTCAATTAAAAAATAGTACAGACCTAAATAATGGAAGTATTCATTCAATTTTCTGAGAAAGTATCGTCAAAGGTCCAATCTATGATATAAAAAATCGGGAGTGTTCTAAAATGATGCGATTCAGAAGTAGAGTGCGTCAAACTTGGAGTATCCAATTAAGAGGGTCAAATCAAATATCCATAGTTATTCAAAAATTGATAGAATTAGGGCATCAACAAAGTCACCTATCGATTTTAGATGAAATTCCATCTAATCGAACATGTTTCGAGAGGATGATAGGCCACAAATATATTTTTGGAGTATTGCGAAAAATGCAATATTTTCCTACATATTTGACGAAAAATGTTTTTCCTATCAAAAAATACTGAAATTATGAGAATGAGGGTTCTTTGATACGACAAATCGACTGGTGTTGTCCATTTTTCGATAAGATAAATGTTTCAAATATTAGGAGAGCATTTAAGTTAAAAGAAAACATGCCTTCATATAAAAAATAGTACAGACCAAAATAATGGAAGTATTCATTCAATTTTCTGAGAATGTATCGTCAAAGGTCCAATCTATGATATAAAAAATCGGGAGTGCTCTAAAATGATGCGATTCAGAAGTAGGGTGCGTCAAACTTGGAGTATCCAATGAAGAAGGTAAAATCAAATATCCATAGTTATCTAAAAATTGATAGAATTAGGGCATTAACAAAGTCACCTATCGATTTTAGTTGAAATTTCATCTAATCGAACATGTTTCGAGAAGATGATAGGCCAAAAATATATTTTGGGAGTATTGCGAAAAATGCAATATTTTCCTTACTATAGTCCAGCTACATATTTGACGAAAAATGTTTTTCCTCTCAAAAAATACTGGAATTATGAGAATAAGGGTTCTTTGATACGACAAATCGACTGGTGTTGTCCATTTTTCGATAAGATAAATGTTTCAGATATTAGGAGAGCATTTAATTTAAAAGAAAACATACCTTCATATAAAAAATAGTACAGACCAAAATAATGGGAGTATTCATTCAATTTTCTGAGAAAGTATCGTCAAGGGTCCAATCTATGATATAAAAAAACGGGAGTGCTCTAAAATGATGCGATTCAGAAGTAGAGTGCGTAAAACTTGGAGTATCCAATGAAGAGGGTAAAATCAAATATCCATAGTTATTCAAAAATTAATAGAATTAGGGCATTAACAAAGTCACCTATCGATTTTAGATGAAATTCCATCTAATCGAACATTGTTACGAGAGGATGATAGGCCAAAAATATATTTTTGGAGTATTGCGAAAAATGCAATATTTTCCTTACTGTAGTCCAGCTACATATTTGACGAAACATGTTTTTCCTCTCGAAAAATATTGAAATTATGAGAATAAGGGTTCTTTGATACGACAAATCGACTGGTGTTGTCCATTTTCCGATAAGATAAATGTTTCAGATATTAGGAGAGCATTTAATTTAAAAGAAAACATACCTTCATATAAAAAATAGTACAGACCAAAATAATGGTAGTATTAATTCAATTTTCTGAGAAAGTATCGTCAAGGGTCCAATCTATGATATAAAAAAACGGGAGTGCTCTAAAATGATGCGATTCAGAAGTAGAGTGCGTAAAACTTGGAGTATCCAATGAAGAGGGTAAAATCAAATATCCATAGTTATTCAAAAATTAATAGAATTAGGGCATTAACAAAGTCACCTATCGATTTTAGATGAAATTTCATCTAATCGAACATGTTTCGAGAAGATGATAGGCCAAAAATATATTTTGGGAGTATTGCGAAAAATGCAATATTTTCCTTACTATAGTCCAGCTACATATTTGACGAAAAATGTTTTTCCTCTCAAAAAATACTGGAATTATGAGAATAAGGGTTCTTTGATCCGACAAATCGACTGGTAATGTCCATTTTTCGATAAGATAAATGTTTCATATATTAGGAGAGCATTTAAGTTAAAAAAAACATGCCTTCAATTAAAAAATAGTACAGACCTAAATAATGGAAGTATTCATTCAATTTTCTGAGAAAGTATCGTCAAAGGTCCAATCTATGATATAAAAAATCGGGAGTGTTCTAAAATGATGCGATTCAGAAGTAGAGTGCGTCAAACTTGGAGTATCCAATTAAGAGGGTGAAATCAAATATCCATAGTTATTCAAAAATTGATAGAATTAGGGCATCAACAAAGTCACCTATCGATTTTAGATGAAATTTCATCTAATCGAACATGTTTCGAGAGGATGATAGGCCACAAATATATTTTTGGAGTATTGCGAAAAATGCAATATTTTCCTACATATTTGACGAAGGATGTTTTTCCTCTCAAAAAATATTGAAATTATGAGAATAAGGGTTCTTTGATCCGAAAAATCGACTGGTGTTGTCCATTTTTCGATAAGATAAATGTTTCAAATATTAGGAGAGCATTTGAGTTAAAAGAAAACATGCCTTCATATAAAAAATAGTACAGACCAAAATAATGGAAGTATTCATTCAATTTTCTGAGAAAGTATCGTCAAAGGTCCAATCTATGATATAAAAAATCGGGAGTGCTCTAAAATGATGCGATTCAGAAGTAGGGTGCGTCAAACTTGGAGTATCCAATGAAGAAGGTAAAATCAAATATCCATAGTTATCTAAAAATTGATAGAATTAGGGCATTAACAAAGTCACCTATCGATTTTAGTTGAAATTTCATCTAATCGAACATGTTTCGAGAAGATGATAGGCCAAAAATATATTTTGGGAGTATTGCGAAAAATGCAATATTTTCCTTACTATAGTCCAGCTACATATTTGACGAAAAATGTTTTTCCTCTCAAAAAATATTGAAATCATGAGAATAAGGGTTTTGTGATACGACAAATCGACTGGTGTTGTCCATTTTCCGATAAGACAAATGTTTCAAATATTAGGAGAGCATTTAAGTTAAAAGAAAACATGCCTTCAATTAAAAAATAGTACAGACCAAAATAATGGAAGTATTCATTCAATTTTCCGAGAAAGTATCGTCAAAGGTCCAATCTATGATATAAAAAATCGGGAGTGTTCTAAAATGATGCGATTCAGAAGTAGAGTGCGTCAAACTTGGAGTATCCAATGAAGAGGGTAAAATCAAATATCCATAGTTATTCAAAAATTGATAGAATTAGGGCATCAACAAAGTCACCTATCGATTTTAGATGAAATTTCATCTAATCGAACATGTTTCGAGAAGATGATAGGCCAAAAATATATTTTGGGAGTATTGCGAAAAATGCAATATTTTCCTTACATATTTGACGAAAACTGTTTTTCCTCTCAAAAAATACTGAAATTATGAGAATGAGGGTTCTTTGATACGACAAATCGCCTGGTGTTGTCCATTTTTCGATAAGATAAATGTTTCAAATATTAGGAGAGCATTTAAGTTGAAAGAAAACATGCCTTCATATAAAAAATAGTACAGACCAAAATAATGGAAGTATTCATTCAATTTTCTGAGAAAGTATCGTCAAAGGTCCAATCTATGATATAAAAAACCGGGAGTGCTCTAAAATGATACGATTCAGAAGTAGAGTGCGTCAAACTTGGAGTATCCAATGAAGAGGGTAAAATCAAATATCCATAGTTATTCAAAAATTGATAGAATTAGGGCATCAACAAAGTCACCTATCGATTTTAGATGAAATTCCATCTAATCGAACATTGTTACGAGAGTATGATAGGCCAAAAATATATTTTTGGAGTATTGCTACATATTTGACGAAAAATGTTTTTCCTCTCAAAAAATATTGAAATTATGAGAATAAGGGTTCTTTGATACCACAAATCGACTGGTTTTGTCCATTTTCCGATAAGATTAATGTTTCAAATATTAGGAGAGGATTTAAGTTAAAAGAAAACATGCCTTCAATTAAAAAATAGTACAGACCAAAATAATGGAAGTATTCATTCAATTTTCTGAGAAAGTATCGTCGAAGGTCCAATCTATGATATAAAAAATAGGGAGTGCTCTAAAATGATGCGATTCAGAAGTAGAGTGCGTCAAACTTGGAGTATCCAATGAAGAGGGTAAAATCAAATATCCATAGTTATTCAAAAATTGATAGAATTAGGGCATTAACAAAGTCATCTATCGATTTTAGATGAAATTTCATCTAATCGAACATGTTTCGAGATGATGATAGGCCAAAAATATATTTTTGGAGTATTGCGAAAAATGCAATAAATTCCTTACTATAGTCCAGCTACATATTTGACGAAAAAAGTTTTTCCTCTCAAAAAAGACTGAAATTATGAGAATAAGGGTTCTTTGATACGACAAATCGACTGGTGTTGTCCATTTTTCGATAATATAAATGTTTCAAATATTAGGAGAGCATTTAAGTTAAAAGAAAACATGCCTCCATATAAAAAATAGTACAGACCAAAATAATTCAAGTATTCATTCAATTTTTTGAGAAAGTATCGTCAAAGGTACAATCTATGATATAAAAAATAAGGAGTGCTCTAAAATTATGCGATTCAGGAGTAGAGTGCGTCAAACTTGGAGTATCCAATGAAGAGGGTAAAATCAAATATCCATAGTTATTCAAAAATTGATAGAATTAGGGCATTAACAAAGTCATCTATCGATTTTAGATGAAATTTCATGTAATCGAACATGTTTCGAGATGATGATAGGCCAAAAATATATTTTTGGAGTATTGCGAAAAATGCAATAAATTCCTTACAGTCCAGCTACATATTTGACGAAAAATGTTTTTCTTCTCAAAAAATACTGAAATTATGAGAATAGGGGTTCTTTGATACGACAAATCGACTGGTGTTGTCCATTTTCCGATAAGATAAATGTTTCAAATATTAGGTGACCATTCAAGTTAAAAGAAAACATGCCTTCATATAAAAAATAGTACAGACCAAAATAATGGAAGTAGTCAATCAATTTTCTGAGAAAGTATCTTCAAAGGTCCAATCTATGATATAAAAAATCGGGAGTGTTCTAAAATGATGCGATTCAGAAGTAGAGTGCGTCAAACTTGGAGTATCCAATGAAGAGGGTGAAATCAAATATCCATAGTTATTCAAAAATTGATAGAATTAGGGCATCAACAAAGTCACCTATCGATTTTAGATGAAATTTCATCTAATCGAACATATTTCGAGAGGATGATAGGCCAAAAATATATTTTTGGAGTATTGCGAAAAATGCAATATTTTCCTTATAGTCCTTATAGTCCAGCTACATATTTGACGAAAAATGTTTTTCCTCTCAAAAAATACTGAAATTATGAGAATGAGGGTTCTTTGATACGACAAATCGACTGGTGTTGTCCTTTTTTTGATAAGATAAATGTTTCAAATATTAGGAGAGCATTTAAGTTAAAAGAAAACATGCCTTCATATAAAAAATAGTACAGACCAAAATAATGGAAGTGTTCATTCAATTTTCTGAGAAAGTATTGTCAAAGGTCCAATCTATGATATAAAAAATTAGGAGTGCTCTAAAATGATGCGATTCAGAAGTAGAGTGCGTCAAACTTGGAGTATCCAATGAAGAGGGTAAAATCAAATATCCATAGTTATTCGAAAATTGATAGAATTAGGGCATTAACAAAGTCATCTATCGATTTTAGATGAAATTTTATCTAATCGAACATGTTTCGAGATGATGATAGGCCAAAAATATATTTTTGGAATAAATTCTTTGATACGACAAATCGACTGGTGTTGTCCATTTTCCGATAAGATGAATGTTTCAAATATTAGGAGAGCATTTAAGTTAAAAGAAAACATGCCTTCATATAAAAAATAGTACAGACCAAAATAATGGAAGTATTCATTCAATTTTCTGAGAAAGTATCGTCAAAGGTCCCATCTATGATATAAAAAATCGGGAGTGTTCTAAAATGATGCGATTCAGAAGTAGAGTGCGTCAAACTTGGAGTATCCAATGAAAAGGGTGAAATCAAATATCCATAGTTATTCAAAAATTGATAGAATTAGGGCATCAACAAAGTCACCTATCGATTTTAGATGAAATTTCATCTAATCGAACATGTTTCGAGAGGATGATAGGCCAAAAATATATTTTTGGAGTATTGCGAAAAATGCAATATTTTCCTACATATTTGACGAAAAATGTTTTTCCTCTCAAAAAATACTGAAATTATGAGAATGAGGGTTCTTTGATACGACAAATCGACTGGTGTTGTCCATTTTTCGATAAGATGAATGTTTCAGATATTAGGAGAGCATTTAATTTAAAAGAAAACATGCCTTCATATAAAAAATAGTACAGACCAAAATAATAGGAGTATTCATTCAATTTTCTGAGAAAGTATCGTCAAAGGTCCAATCTATGATATAAAAAATCGGGAGTGCTCTAAAATGATGCGATTCAGAAGTAGAGTGCGTCAAACTTGGAGTATCCAATGAAGAGGGTAAAATCAAATATCCATAGTTATTCAAAAATTGATAGAATTAGGGCATCAACAAAGTCACCTATCGATTTTAGATGAAATTGCATCTAATCGAACATGTTTCGAGATGATGATAGGCCAAAAATTTATTTTTGGAGTATTGCGAAAAATGCAATAAATTCCTTACTATAGTCCAGCTACATATTTGACGAAAAATGTTTTTCCTCTCAAAAAATACTGAAATTATGAGAGTAAGGGTTCTTTGATACGACAAATCGACTGGTGTTGTCCATTTTCCGATAAAATGAATGTTTCAAATATTAGGTGAGCATTTAAGTCAAAAGAAAACATGCCTTCATATAAAAAATAGTACAGACCAAAATAATGGAAGTATTCATTCAATTTTCTGAGAAAGTATCGTCGAAGGTCCAATCTATGATATAAAAAATCGGGAGTGCTCTAAAATGATGCGATTCAGAAGTGCGTCAAACTTGGAGTATCCAATGAAGAGGGTAAAATCAAATATCCATAGTTATTCAAAAATTGATAGAATTAGGGCATCAACAAAGTCACCTATCGATTTTAGATGAAATTTCATCTAATCGAACATGTTTCGAGATGATGATAGGCCAAAAATATATTTTTGGAGTATTGTGAAAAATGCAATATTTTCCTTACATATTTGACGAAAAATGTTTTTTCTCTCAAAAAATACTGAAATTATGAGAATAAGGGTTCTTTGATACGACAAATCGACTGCTGTTGTCCATTTTTCGATAAGATAAATGTTTCAAATATTAGGAGAGCATTTAAGTTAAAAGAAAACATGCCTCCATATAAAAAATAGTACAGACCAAAATAATGGAAGTATTCATTCAATTTTCTAAGAAAGTATCGTCAAAGGTCAAATCTATGATATAAAAAATCGGGAGTGCTCGAAAATTATGCGATTCAGAAGTAGAGTGCGTCAAACTTGGAGTATCCAATGAAGAGGGTAAAATCAAATATCCATAGTTATTCAAAAATTGATAGGATTAGGGCATTAACAAAGTCACCTATCGATTTTAGATGGAATTCCATCTAATCGAACATGTTTCGAGAGGATGATAGGCCAAAAATATATTTTTGGAGTATTGCGAAAAATGCAATATTTTCCTTACTATAGTCCAGCTACATATTTGACGAAAAGTGTTTTTCCTCTCAAAAAATACTGAAATTATGAGAATAAGGGTTCTTTGATACGACAAATCGACTGGTGTTGTCCATTTTTCGATAAGATAAATGTTTCAAATATTAGGAGAGCATTTAAGTTAAAAGAAAACATGCCTCCATATAAAAAATAGTACACACTAAAATAATGGAAATATTCATTCAATTTTCTGAGAAAGTATCGTCAAAGGTCCAATCTATGATAAAGGAAACGGGAGTGCTCTAAAATGATGCGATTCAGAAGTAGAGTGCGTCAAGTTTGGAGTATCCAATGAAGAGGGTAAAATCAAATATCCATAGTTATTCAAAAATTGATAGAATTAGGGCATCAACAAAGTCACCTATCGATTTTAGATGAAATTGCATCTAATCGAACATGTTTCGAGATGATGATAGGCCAAAAATTTATTTTTGGAGTATTGCGAAAAATGCAATAAATTCCTTACTATAGTCCAGCTACATATTTGACGAAAAATGTTTTTCCTCTCAAAAAATACTGAAATTATGAGAGTAAGGGTTCTTTGATACGACAAATCGACTGGTGTTGTCCATTTTCCGATAAAATAAATGTTTCAAATATTAGATGAGCATTTAAGTCAAAAGAAAACATGCCTTCATATAAAAAATAGTACAGACCAAAATAATGGAAGTATTCATTCAATTTTCTGAGAAAGTATCGTCGAAGGTCCAATCTATGATATAAAAAATCGGGAGTGCTCTAAAATGATGCGATTCAGAAGTGCGTCAAACTTGGAGTATCCAATGAAGAGGGTAAAATCAAATATCCATAGTTATTCAAAAATTGATAGAATTAGGGCATCAACAAAGTCACCTATCGATTTTAGATGAAATTGCATCTAATCGAACATGTTTCGAGATGATGATAGGCCAAAAATTTATTTTTGGAGTATTGCGAAAAATGCAATAAATTCCTTACAGTCCAGCTACATATTTGACGAAAAATGTTTTTCCTCTCAAAAAATACTGAAATTATGAGAGTAAGGGTTCTTTGATACGACAAATCGACTGGTGTTGTCCATTTTACGATAAAATAAATGTTTCAAATATTAGGTGAGCATTTAAGTCAAAAGAAAACATGCCTTCATATAAAAAATAGTACAGACCAAAATAATGGAAGTATTCATTCAATTTTCTGAGAAAGTATCGTCGAAGGTCCAATCTATGATATAAAAAATCGGGAGTGCTCTAAAATGATGCGATTCAGAAGTGCGTCAAACTTGGAGTATCCAATGAAGAGGGTAAAATCAAATATCCATAGTTATTCAAAAATTGATAGAATTAGGGCATCAACAAAGTCACCTATCGATTTTAGATGAAATTTCATCTAATCGAACATGTTTCGAGATGATGATAGGCCAAAAATATATTTTTGGAGTATTGTGAAAAATGCAATATTTTCCTTACTATAGTCCAGCTACATATTTGACGAAAAATGTTTTTCCTCTCAAAAAATACTGAAATTATGAGAATGAGGGTTCTTTGATACGACAAATCGACTGCTGTTGTCCATTTTTCGATAAGATAAATGTTTCAAATATTAGGAGAGCATTTAAGTTAAAAGAAAACATGCCTCCATATAAAAAATAGTACAGACCAAAATAATGGAAGTAATCCTTCAATTTTCTAAGAAAGTATCGTCAAAGGTCAAATCTATGATATAAAAAATCGGGAGTGCTCGAAAATTATGCGATTCAGAAGTAGAGTGCGTCAAACTTGGAGTATCCAATGAAGAGGGTAAAATCAAATATCCATAGTTATTCAAAAATTGATAGGATTAGGGCATTAACAAAGTCACCTATCGATTTTAGATGGAATTCCATCTAATCGAACATGTTTCGAGAGGATGATAGGCCAAAAATATATTTTTGGAGTATTGCGAAAAATGCAATATTTTCCTACATATTTGACGAAAAATGTTTTTCCTCTCAAAAAATACTGAAATTATGAGAATGAGGGTTCTTTGATACGACAAATCGACTGGTGTTGTCCATTTTTCGATAAGATGAATGTTTCAGATATTAGGAGAGCATTTAATTTAAAAGAAAACATGCCTTCATATAAAAAATAGTACAGACCAAAATAATAGGAGTATTCATTCAATTTTCTGAGAAAGTATCGTCAAAGGTCCAATCTATGATATAAAAAATCGGGAGTGCTCTAAAATGATGCGATTCAGAAGTAGAGTGCGTCAAACTTGGAGTATCCAATGAAGAGGGTAAAATCAAATATCCATAGTTATTCAAAAATTGATAGAATTAGGGCATCAACAAAGTCACCTATCGATTTTAGATGAAATTGCATCTAATCGAACATGTTTCGAGATGATGATAGGCCAAAAATTTATTTTTGGAGTATTGCGAAAAATGCAATAAATTCCTTACTATAGTCCAGCTACATATTTGACGAAAAATGTTTTTCCTCTCAAAAAATACTGAAATTATGAGAGTAAGGGTTCTTTGATACGACAAATCGACTGGTGTTGTCCATTTTCCGATAAAATAAATGTTTCAAATATTAGATGAGCATTTAAGTCAAAAGAAAACATGCCTTCATATAAAAAATAGTACAGACCAAAATAATGGAAGTATTCATTCAATTTTCTGAGAAAGTATCGTCGAAGGTCCAATCTATGATATAAAAAATCGGGAGTGCTCTAAAATGATGCGATTCAGAAGTAGGGTGCGTCAAACTTGGAGTATCCAATGAAGAGGGTAAAATCAAATATCCATAGTTATTCAAAAATTGATAGAATTAGGGCATTAACAAAGTCACCTATCGATTTTAGATGAAATTTCATCTAATCGAACATGTTTCGAGAAGATGATAGGCCAAAAATATATTTTGGGAGTATTGCGAAAAATGCAATAAATTCCTTACTATAGTCCAGCTACATATTTGACGAAAAATGTTTTTCCTCTCAAAAAATACTGAAATTATGAGAATAAGAGTTCTTTGATACGACAAATCGACTGGTGTTGTCCATTTTTCGATAAGATAAATGTCAGATATTAGGAGAGCATTTCATTTAAAAGAAAACATGCCTTCATATAAAGAATAGTACAGACCAAAATAATGGGAGTATTCATTCAAGTTTCAGAAGTAGAGTGCGTCAAACTTGGAGTATCCAATGAAGAGGGTAAAACCAAATATCCATAGTTATTCAAAAATTGATAGAATTAGGGCATCAACAAAGTCACCTATCGATTTTAGATGAAATTTCATCTAATCGAACATGTTTCGAGAAGATGATAGGCCAAAAATATATTTTGGGAGTATTGCGAAAAATGCAATAAATTCCTTACTATAGTCCAGCTACATATTTGACGAAAAATGTTTTTCCTCTCAAAAAATACTGAAATTATGAGAATAAGAGTTCTTTGATACGACAAATCGACTGGTGTTGTCCATTTTTCGATAAGATAAATGTCAGATATTAGGAGAGCATTTCATTTAAAAGAAAACATGCCTTCATATAAAGAATAGTACAGACCAAAATAATGGGAGTATTCATTCAAGTTTCAGAAGTAGAGTGCGTCAAACTTGGAGTATCCAATGAAGAGGGTAAAATCAAATATCCATAGTTATTCAAAAATTGATAGGATTAGGGCATTAACAAAGTCACCTATCGATTTTAGATGAAATTCCATCTAATCGAACATGTTTCGAGAGGATGATAGGCCAAAAATATATTTTTGGAGTATTGCGAAAAATGCAATATTTTCCTTACTATAGTCCAGCTACATATTCGACGAAAAATGTTTTTCCTCTCAAAAAATATTGAAATTATGAGAATAAGGGTTCTTTGATACGACAAATCGACTGGTGTTGTCCATTTTCCGATAAGATAAATGTTTCAAATATTAGGAGAGCATTTAACTTCAAAGAAACCATGCCTTCATATAAAAAATAGTACTGACCAAAATAATGGAAGTATTCGTCCAATTTTCTGAGAAAGTATCGTCAAAGGTCCAATCTATGATATAAAAAATCGGGAGTGCTCTAAAATTATGCGATTCAGAAGTAGAGTGCGTCAAACTTGGAGTATCCAATGAAGAGGGTAAAATCAAATATCCATAGTTATTCAAAAATTGATAGGATTAGGGCATTAACAAAGTCACCTATCGATTTTAGATGGAATTCCATCTAATCGAACATGTTTCGAGAGGATGATAGGCCAAAAATATATTTTTGGAGTATTGCGAAAAATGCAATATTTTCCTTACTATAGTCCAGCTACATATTTGACGAAAAGTGTTTTTCCTCTCAAAAAATACTGAAATTATGAGAAAAGGGTTCTTTGATACGACAAATCGACTGGTGTTGTCCATTTTTCGATAAGATAAATGTTTCAAATATTAGGAGAGCATTTAAGTTAAAAGAAAACATGCCTCCATATAAAAAATAGTACAGACCAAAATAATGGAAATATTCATTCAATTTTCTGAGAAAGTATCGTCAAAGGTCCAATCTATGATAAAAAAAACGGGAGTGCTCTAAAATGATGCGATTCAGAAGTAGAGTGCGTCAAACTTGGAGTATCCAATGAAGATGGTGAAATCAAATATCCATAGTTATTCAAAAATTGATAGAATTAGGGCATTAACAAAGTCACCTATCGATTTTAGATGAAATTGCATCTAATCGAACATGTTTCGAGATGATGATAGGCCAAAAATTTATTTTTGGAGTATTGCGAAAAATGCAATAAATTCCTTACTATAGTCCAGCTACATATTTGACGAAAAATGTTTTTCCTCTCAAAAAATACTGAAATTATGAGAGTAAGGGTTCTTTGATACGACAAATCGACTGGTGTTGTCCATTTTCCGATAAAATAAATGTTTCAAATATTAGATGAGCATTTAAGTCAAAAGAAAACATGCCTTCATATAAAAAATAGTACAGACCAAAATAATGGAAGTATTCATTCAATTTTCTGAGAAAGTATCGTCGAAGGTCCAATCTATGATATAAAAAATCGGGAGTGCTCTAAAATGATGCGATTCAGAAGTGCGTCAAACTTGGAGTATCCAATGAAGAGGGTAAAATCAAATATCCATAGTTATTCAAAAATTGATAGAATTAGGGCATCAACAAAGTCACCTATCGATTTTAGATGAAATTGCATCTAATCGAACATGTTTCGAGATGATGATAGGCCAAAAATTTATTTTTGGAGTATTGCGAAAAATGCAATAAATTCCTTACAGTCCAGCTACATATTTGACGAAAAATGTTTTTCCTCTCAAAAAATACTGAAATTATGAGAGTAAGGGTTCTTTGATACGACAAATCGACTGGTGTTGTCCATTTTACGATAAAATAAATGTTTCAAATATTAGGTGAGCATTTAAGTCAAAAGAAAACATGCCTTCATATAAAAAATAGTACAGACCAAAATAATGGAAGTATTCATTCAATTTTCTGAGAAAGTATCGTCGAAGGTCCAATCTATGATATAAAAAATCGGGAGTGCTCTAAAATGATGCGATTCAGAAGTGCGTCAAACTTGGAGTATCCAATGAAGAGGGTAAAATCAAATATCCATAGTTATTCAAAAATTGATAGAATTAGGGCATCAACAAAGTCACCTATCGATTTTAGATGAAATTTCATCTAATCGAACATGTTTCGAGATGATGATAGGCCAAAAATATATTTTTGGAGTATTGTGAAAAATGCAATATTTTCCTTACTATAGTCCAGCTACATATTTGACGAAAAATGTTTTTCCTCTCAAAAAATACTGAAATTATGAGAATAAGGGTTCTTTGATACGACAAATCGACTGCTGTTGTCCATTTTTCGATAAGATAAATGTTTCAAATATTAGGAGAGCATTTAAGTTAAAAGAAAACATGCCTCCATATAAAAAATAGTACAGACCAAAATAATGGAAGTAATCCTTCAATTTTCTAAGAAAGTATCGTCAAAGGTCAAATCTATGATATAAAAAATCGGGAGTGCTCGAAAATTATGCGATTCAGAAGTAGAGTGCGTCAAACTTGGAGTATCCAATGAAGAGGGTAAAATCAAATATCCATAGTTATTCAAAAATTGATAGGATTAGGGCATTAACAAAGTCACCTATCGATTTTAGATGGAATTCCATCTAATCGAACATGTTTCGAGAGGATGATAGGCCAAAAATATATTTTTGGAGTATTGCGAAAAATGCAATATTTTCCTACATATTTGACGAAAAATGTTTTTCCTCTCAAAAAATACTGAAATTATGAGAATGAGGGTTCTTTGATACGACAAATCGACTGGTGTTGTCCATTTTTCGATAAGATGAATGTTTCAGATATTAGGAGAGCATTTAATTTAAAAGAAAACATGCCTTCATATAAAAAATAGTACAGACCAAAATAATAGGAGTATTCATTCAATTTTCTGAGAAAGTATCGTCAAAGGTCCAATCTATGATATAAAAAATCGGGAGTGCTCTAAAATGATGCGATTCAGAAGTAGAGTGCGTCAAACTTGGAGTATCCAATGAAGAGGGTAAAATCAAATATCCATAGTTATTCAAAAATTGATAGAATTAGGGCATCAACAAAGTCACCTATCGATTTTAGATGAAATTGCATCTAATCGAACATGTTTCGAGATGATGATAGGCCAAAAATTTATTTTTGGAGTATTGCGAAAAATGCAATAAATTCCTTACTATAGTCCAGCTACATATTTGACGAAAAATGTTTTTCCTCTCAAAAAATACTGAAATTATGAGAGTAAGGGTTCTTTGATACGACAAATCGACTGGTGTTGTCCATTTTCCGATAAAATAAATGTTTCAAATATTAGATGAGCATTTAAGTCAAAAGAAAACATGCCTTCATATAAAAAATAGTACAGACCAAAATAATGGAAGTATTCATTCAATTTTCTGAGAAAGTATCGTCGAAGGTCCAATCTATGATATAAAAAATCGGGAGTGCTCTAAAATGATGCGATTCAGAAGTAGGGTGCGTCAAACTTGGAGTATCCAATGAAGAGGGTAAAATCAAATATCCATAGTTATTCAAAAATTGATAGAATTAGGGCATTAACAAAGTCACCTATCGATTTTAGATGAAATTTCATCTAATCGAACATGTTTCGAGAAGATGATAGGCCAAAAATATATTTTGGGAGTATTGCGAAAAATGCAATAAATTCCTTACTATAGTCCAGCTACATATTTGACGAAAAATGTTTTTCCTCTCAAAAAATACTGAAATTATGAGAATAAGAGTTCTTTGATACGACAAATCGACTGGTGTTGTCCATTTTTCGATAAGATAAATGTCAGATATTAGGAGAGCATTTCATTTAAAAGAAAACATGCCTTCATATAAAGAATAGTACAGACCAAAATAATGGGAGTATTCATTCAAGTTTCAGAAGTAGAGTGCGTCAAACTTGGAGTATCCAATGAAGAGGGTAAAACCAAATATCCATAGTTATTCAAAAATTGATAGAATTAGGGCATCAACAAAGTCACCTATCGATTTTAGATGAAATTTCATCTAATCGAACATGTTTCGAGAAGATGATAGGCCAAAAATATATTTTGGGAGTATTGCGAAAAATGCAATAAATTCCTTACTATAGTCCAGCTACATATTTGACGAAAAATGTTTTTCCTCTCAAAAAATACTGAAATTATGAGAATAAGAGTTCTTTGATACGACAAATCGACTGGTGTTGTCCATTTTTCGATAAGATAAATGTCAGATATTAGGAGAGCATTTCATTTAAAAGAAAACATGCCTTCATATAAAGAATAGTACAGACCAAAATAATGGGAGTATTCATTCAAGTTTCAGAAGTAGAGTGCGTCAAACTTGGAGTATCCAATGAAGAGGGTAAAATCAAATATCCATAGTTATTCAAAAATTGATAGGATTAGGGCATTAACAAAGTCACCTATCGATTTTAGATGAAATTCCATCTAATCGAACATGTTTCGAGAGGATGATAGGCCAAAAATATATTTTTGGAGTATTGCGAAAAATGCAATATTTTCCTTACTATAGTCCAGCTACATATTCGACGAAAAATGTTTTTCCTCTCAAAAAATATTGAAATTATGAGAATAAGGGTTCTTTGATACGACAAATCGACTGGTGTTGTCCATTTTCCGATAAGATAAATGTTTCAAATATTAGGAGAGCATTTAACTTCAAAGAAACCATGCCTTCATATAAAAAATAGTACTGACCAAAATAATGGAAGTATTCGTCCAATTTTCTGAGAAAGTATCGTCAAAGGTCCAATCTATGATATAAAAAATCGGGAGTGCTCTAAAATTATGCGATTCAGAAGTAGAGTGCGTCAAACTTGGAGTATCCAATGAAGAGGGTAAAATCAAATATCCATAGTTATTCAAAAATTGATAGGATTAGGGCATTAACAAAGTCACCTATCGATTTTAGATGGAATTCCATCTAATCGAACATGTTTCGAGAGGATGATAGGCCAAAAATATATTTTTGGAGTATTGCGAAAAATGCAATATTTTCCTTACTATAGTCCAGCTACATATTTGACGAAAAGTGTTTTTCCTCTCAAAAAATACTGAAATTATGAGAAAAGGGTTCTTTGATACGACAAATCGACTGGTGTTGTCCATTTTTCGATAAGATAAATGTTTCAAATATTAGGAGAGCATTTAAGTTAAAAGAAAACATGCCTCCATATAAAAAATAGTACAGACCAAAATAATGGAAATATTCATTCAATTTTCTGAGAAAGTATCGTCAAAGGTCCAATCTATGATAAAAAAAACGGGAGTGCTCTAAAATGATGCGATTCAGAAGTAGAGTGCGTCAAACTTGGAGTATCCAATGAAGATGGTGAAATCAAATATCCATAGTTATTCAAAAATTGATAGAATTAGGGCATTAACAAAGTCACCTATCGATTTTAGATGGAATTTCATCTAATCGAACATGTTTCGAGAGGTTGATAGGCCAAAAATATATTTTGGGAGTATTGCGAAAAATGCAATATTTTCCTTACTATATATAGTCCAGCTACATATTTGACGAAAAATGTTTTTCCTCTCAAAAAATATTGAAATTATGAGAATAAGGGTTCTTTGATACGACAAATCGACTGGTGTTGTCCATTTTCCGATAAGATAAATGTTTCAAATATTAGGAGAGCATTTAACTTAAAAGAAACCATGCCTTCATATAAAAAATAGTACTGACCAAAATAATGGAAGTATTCGTCCAATTTTCTGAGAAAGTATCGTCAAAGGTCCAATCTATGATATAAAAAATCGGGAGTGCTCTAAAATGATGCGATTCAGAAGTAGAGTGCGTCAAACTTGGAGTATCCAATGAAGAGGGTGAAATCAAATATCCATAGTTATTCAAAAATTGTTAGAATTAGGGCATCAACAAAGTCACCTATCGATTTTAGATGAAATTTCATCTAATTGAACATGTTTCGAGAGGATGATAGGCCAAAAATATATTTTTGGAGTATTGCGAAAAATGCAATATTTTCCTTACTATATATAGTCCAGCTACATATTTGACGAAAAATGTTTTTCCTCTCAAAAAATACTGAAATTATGAGAATAAGGGTTCTTTGATACGACAAATCGACTGGTGTTGTCCATTTTTCGATAAGATGAATGTTTCAAATATTAGGAGAGCATTTAAGTTAAAAGAAAACATGCCTCCATATAAAAAATAGTACAGACCAAAATAATGGAAATATTCATTCAATTTTCTGAGAAAGTATCGTCAAAGGTCCAATCTATGATAAAAAAAACGGGAGTGCTCTAAAATGATGCGATTCAGAAGTAGAGTGCGTCAAACTTGGAGTATCCAATGAAGATGGTGAAATCAAATATCCATAGTTATTCAAAAATTGATAGAATTAGGGCATTAACAAAGTCACCTATCGATTTTAGATGGAATTTCATCTAATCGAACATGTTTCGAGAGGATGATAGGCCAAAAATATATTTTGGGAGTATTGCGAAAAATGCAATATTTTCCTCCCGTCCAGCTACATATTTGACGAAAAATGTTGTTCCTCTCAAAAAATACTGAAATTATGAGAATAAGGGTTCTTTGATACGACAAATCGACTGGTGTTGTCTATTTTTCGATAAGATAAATGTTTCAAATATTAGGAGAGCATTTAAGTTAAAAGAAAACATGCCTTCATATAAAAAATAGTACAGACCAAAATAATGGAAGTATTCATTCAATTTTCTGAGAAAGTATCGTCAAAGGTCCAATCTATGATATAAAAAATTGGAAGTGCTCTAAAATGATGCGATTCAGAAGTAGAGTGCGTCAAACTTGGAGTATCCAATGAAGAGGGTAAAATAAAATATCCATAGTTATTCAAAAATTGATAGAATTAGGGCATTAACAAAGTCACCTATCGATTTTAGATGGAATTTCATCTAATCGAACATATTTCGAGAGGATGATAGGCCAAAAATATATTTTTGGAGTATTGCGAAAAATACAATATATTCCTCCCGTCCAGCTACATATTTGACGAAAAATGTTTTTCCTCTCAAAAAATACTGAAATTATGAGAATAAGGGTTCTTTGATACGACAAATCGACTGGTGTTGTCTATTTTTCGATAAGATAAATGTTTCAAATATTAGGAGAGCATTTAAGTTAAAAGAAAACATGCCTTCATATAAAAAATAGTACAGTCCAAAATAATGGAAGTATTCATTCAATTTTCTGAGAAAGTATCGTCAAAGGTCCAATCTATGATATAAAAAATTGGAAGTGCTCTAAAATGATGCGATTCAGAAGTAGAGTGCGTCAAACTTGGAGTATCCAATGAAGAGGGTAAAATCAAATATCCATAGTTATTCAAAAATTGATAGAATTAGGGCATTAACAAAGTCACCTATCGAGTTTAGAAGGAATTTCATCTAATCGAACATGTTTCGAGAGGATGATAGGCCAAAAATATATTTTTCGAGTATAGCGAAAAATGCAATATTTTCCTTACTATAGTCCAGCTACATATTTGACGAAAAATGTTTTTCCTCTCAAAAAATACTGAAATTATGAGAATACGGGTTTTTCGATACGACAAATCGACTGGTGTTGTATATTTTTCGATAAGATAAATGTTTCAAATATTAGGAGAGCATTTAAGTTAAAAGAAAACATGCCTTCATATAAAAAATAGTACAGACCAAAATAATGGAAGTATTCATTCAATTTTCTAAGAAGGTATTGTCAAAGGTCCAATCTATGATATAAAAAATCGGGAGTGCTCTAAAATGATGCGATTCAGAAGTAGAGTGCGTCAAAGTTGGAGTATCCAATGAAGAGGGTAAAATCAAATATACATAGTTATTCAAAAATTGATAGAATTAGGGCATTAACAAAAACACCTATCGATTTTAGATGGAATTTCATCTAATCGAACATGTTTCGAGAGGATGATAGGCCAAAAATATATTTTTCGAGTATAGCGAAAAATGCAATATTTTCCTTACTATAGTCCAGCTACATATTTGACGAAAAATGTTTTTCCTCTCAAAAAATACTGAAATTATGAGAATACGGGTTCTTTGATACGACAATTCGACTGGTGTTGTCCATTTTTCGATAAGATAAATGTTTCAAATATCAGGAGAGCATTTAAGTGAAAAGAAAACATGCCTTCATATAAAAAATAGTACAGACCAAAATAATGGAAGTATTCATTCAATTTTCTGAGAAAGTATTGTCAAAGGTCCAATCTATGATATAAAAAATCGGGAGTGCTCTAAAATGATGCGATTCAGTAGTAGAGTGCGTCAAACTTGGAGTATCCAATGAAGAGTGTAAAATCAAATATCCATAGTTATTCAAAAATTGATAGAATTAGGGCATTAACAAAGTCACCTATCGATTTTAGATGATATTTCATCTGATCGAACATGTTTCGAGAGGATGATAGGCCAAAAATATATTTTTGGAGTAATGCGAAAAATGCAATATTTTCCTTACTATAGTCCAGCTACATATTTGACGAAAAATGTTTTTCCTCTCAAAAAATACTGAAATTATGAGAATAAGGGTTCTTTGATACGACAAATCGACTGGTGTTGTCTATTTTTCGATAAGATAAATGTTTCAAATATTAGGAGAGCATTTAAGTTAAAAGAAAACATGCCTTCATATAAAAAATAGTACAGACCAAAATAATGGAAGTATTCATTCAATTTTCTGGGAAAGTATCGTCAAAGGTCCAATCTATGATATAAAAAATTGGAAGTGCTCTAAAATGATGCGATTCAGAAGTAGAGTGCGTCAAACTTGGAGTATCCAATGAAGAGGGTAAAATAAAATATCCATAGTTATTCAAAAATTGATAGAATTAGGGCATTAACAAAGTCACCTATCGATTTTAGATGGAATTTCATCTAATCGAACATATTTCGAGAGGATGATAGGCCAAAAATATATTTTTGGAGTATTGCGAAAAATACAATATATTCCTCCCGTCCAGCTACATATTTGACGAAAAATGTTTTTCCTCTCAAAAAATACTGAAATTATGAGAATAAGGGTTCTTTGATACGACAAATCGACTGGTGTTGTCCATTTATCGATAAGATAAATGTTTCAAATATTAGGAGAGCATTTAATTTAAAAGAAAACATGCCTTCATATAAAAAATAGTACAGACCAAAATAATGGAAATATTCATTCAATTTTCTGACAAAGTATCGTCAAAGGTCCAATCTATGATATAAAAAAACGGGAGTGCTCTAAAATGATGCGATTCAGAAGTAGAGTGCGTCAAACTTGGAGTATCCAATGAAGAGGGTAAAATCACATATCCATAGTTATTCAAAAATTGATAGAATTAGGGCATCAACAAAGTCACCTATCGATTTTAGATGAAATTTCATCTAATCGAACATGTTTCGAGAGGATGATAGGCCAAAAATATATTTTTGGAGTATAGCGAAAAATGCAATATTTTCCTTTATAGTCCAGCTACATATTAGACCAAAAATGTTTTTCCTCCCAAAAAATACTGAAATTATGAGAATAAGGGTTCTTTGATAAGACAAATCGACTGGTGTTGTCCATTTTCCGATGAGATGAATGTTTCAAATATTAGGAGAGCATTAAAGTTAAAAGAAAACATGCCTTCATATAAAAAATAGTACAGACCAAAATAATGGAAGTATTCATTCAATTTTCTGAGAAAGTATCGTCAAAGGTCCAATCTATGATATAAAGAATCGGGAGTGCTCTAAAATGATGCGATTCAGAAGTAGAGTGCGTCAAACTTGGAGTATCCAATGAAGAGGGTAAAATAAAATATCCATAGTTATTCAAAAATTGATAGAATTAGGGCATTAACAAAGTCACCTATCGATTTTAGATGAAATTTCATCTAATCGAACATATTTCGAGAAGATGATAGGCCAAAAATATATTTTTGGAGTATTGCGAAAAATACAATATATTCCTCCCGTCCAGCTACATATTTGACGAAAAATGTTTTTCCTCTCAAAAAATACTGAAATTATGAGAATAAGGGTTCTTTGATACGACAAATCGACTGGTGTTGTCCATTTTTCGATAAGATAAATGTTTAAATATTAGGAGAGCATTTAAGTTAAAAGAAAACATGCCTTCATATAAAAAATAGTACAGAACAAAATAATGGAAGTATTCATTCAATTTTCTGAGAAAGTATCGTCAAAGGTCCAATCTATGATATGAAAAATCGGGAGTGCTCTAAAATGATGCGATTCAGAAGTAGAGTGCGTCAAACTTGGAGTATCCAATGAAGAGGGTGAAATCAAATATCCATAGTTATTCAAAAATTGATAGAATTAGGGCATCAACAAAGTCACCTATCGATTTTAGATGAAATTTCATCCAATTGAACATGTTTCGAGAGGATGATAGGCCAAAAATATAATTTTGGAGTATTGCGAAAAATGCAATATTTTCCTTACTATATATAGTCCAGCTACATATTTGACGAAAAATGTTTTTCCTCTCAAAAAATACTGAAATTATGAGAATAAGGGTTCTTTGATACGACAAATCGACTGGTGTTGTCATTTTTCGATAAGATAAATGTTTCAAATATTAGGAGAGCATTTAAGTTAAAAGAAAACATGCCTTCATATAAATAATAGTACAGACCAAAATAATGGAAGTATCCTTTCAATTTTCTGAGAAAGTATCGTCAAAGGTCCTATCTATGATATAAAAAATCGGGAGTGCTCTAAAATGATGCGATTCAGAAGTAGACTGCGTCCAACTTGGAGTATCCAATGAAGAGGGTAAAATCAAATATCCATAGTTATTCAAAAATTGATAGAATTAGGGCATTAACAAAGTCACCTATCGATTTTAGATGAAATTTCATCTAATCGAACATGTTTCGAGAGGATTATAGGCCAAAAATATATTTTTGGAGTATTGCGAAAAATACAATATATTCCTTACTATATATAGTACAGCTACATATTTGACGAAAAATGTTTTTCCTCTCAAAAAATACTGAAATTATGAGAATAAGGGTTCATTGATACTACAAATCGACTGGTGTTGTCCATTTTTCGATAAGATGAATGTTTCAAATATTAGGAGAGCATTTAAGTTAAGAGAAAACATGCCTTCATATAAAAAATAGTACAGACCAAAATAATGGAAGTATTCATTCAATTTTCTGAGAGAGTATCGTCAAAGGTCCAATCTATGATATAAAGAATTGGGAGTGCTCTAAAATGATGCGATTCAGAAGTAGAGTGCGTCAAACTTGGAGTAACCAATGAAGAGGGTATAATCACATATCCATAGTTATTCAAAAATTGATAGAATTAGGGCATTAACAAAGTCACCTATCGATTTTAGATGAAATTTCATCTAATCGAACATATTTCGAGAGGATGATAGGCCAAAAATATATTTTTGGAGTATTGCGAAAAATACAATATATTCCTCCCGTCCAGCTACATATTTGACGAAAAATGTTTTTCCTCTCAAAAAATACTGAAATTATGAGAATAAGGGTTCTTTGATACGACAAATCGACTGGTGTTGTCCATTTTTCGATAAGATAAGTGTTTCAAATATTAGGAGAGCATTTAAGTTAAAAGAAAACATGCCTTCATATAAAAAATAGTACAGAACAAAATAATGGAAGTATTCATTCAATTTTCTGAGAAAGTATCGTCAAAGGTCCAATCTATGATATGAAAAATCGGGAGTGCTCTAAAATGATGCGATTCAGAAGTAGAGTGCGTCAAACTTGGAGTATCCAATGAAGAGGGTGAAATCAAATATCCATAGTTATTCAAAAATTGATAGAATTAGGGCATCAACAAAGTCACCTATCGATTTTAGATGAAATTCCATCTAATTGAACATGTTTCGAGAGGATGATAGGCCAAAAATATATTTTTGGAGTATTGCGAAAAATGCAATATTTTCCTTACTATATATAGTCCAGCTACATATTTGACGAAAAAGGTTTTTCCTCTTAAAAAATACTGAAATTATGAGAATAAGAGTTCTTTGATACGACAAATCGACTGGTGTTGTCCATTTTTCGATAAGATAAATGTTTCAAATATTAGGAGAGCATTTAAGTTAAAAGAAAACATGCCTTCATATAAAAAATAGTACAGACCAAAATAATGGAAGTATTCATTCAATTTTCTGAGAGAGTATCGTCAAAGGTCCAATCTATGATATAAAAAATCGGGAGTGCTCGAAAATTATGCGATTCAGAAGTAGAGTGCGTCAAATTTGGAGTATCCAATGAAGAGGGTAAAATCAAATATCCATAGTTATTCAAAAATTGATAGAATTAGGGCATTAACAAAGTCACCTATCGATTTTAGATGAAATTTCATCTAATCGAACATGTTTCGAGAGGATGATAGGCCAAAAATATATTTTTCGAGTATTGCGAAAAATGCAATATTTTCCTTACAGCTACATATTTGACGAAAAATGTTTTTCCTCTCAAAAAATATTGAAATTATGCGAATAAGGGTTCTTTGATACGACAAATCGACTGGTGTTGTCCTTTTTTCGAAAAGATAAATGTTTCAAATATTAGGAGAGCATTTAAGTTAAAAGAAAACATGCCTTCATATAAAAAATAGTACAGACCAAAATAATGGAAGTATTCATTCAATTTTCTGAGAAAGTATTGTCAAAGGTCCAATCTATGATATAAAAAATCGGGAGTGCTCTAAAATGATGCGATTCAGTAGTAGAGTGCGTCAAACTTGGAGTATCCAATGAAGAGTGTAAAATCAAATATCCATAGTTATTCAAAAATTGATAGAATTAGGGCATTAACAAAGTCACCTATCGATTTTAGATAAAATTTCATCTAATCGAACATGTTTCGAGATGATGATAGGCCAAAAATATATTTTTGGAGTATTGCGAAAAATGCAATATTTTCCTTACTATAGTCCAGCTACATATTTGACGAAAAATGTTTTTCCCCCCAAAAAATACTGAAATTATGAGAATACGGGTTCTTTGATACGACAAATCGACTGGTGTTGTCCATTTTTCGATAAGATAAATGTTTCAAATATTAGGAGAGCATTTAAGTTAAAAGAAAACATGCCTTCATATAAAAAATAGTACAGACCAAAATAATGGAAGTATCCATTCAATTTTCTGAGAAAGTATCGTCAAAGGTCCAAGCTATGATAGAAAAAATCGGGAGTGCTCTAAAATGATGCGATTCAGAAGTAGACTGCGTCCAACTTGGAGTATCCAATGAAGAGGGTAAGATCAAATATCCATAGTTATTCAAAAATTGATAGAATTAGGGCATTAACAATGTCACCTATCGATTTTAGATGCAATTTCATCTAATCGAACATGTTTCGAGATGATGATAGGCCAAAAATATATTTTTGGAGTATTGCGAAAAATGCAATATTTTCCTTAGTCCAGCTACATATTTGACGAAAAATGTTTTTCCTCTCAAAAAATACTGAAATTATGAGAATAAGGGTTCTTTGATACGACAAATCGACTGATGTTGTCCATTCTTCGATAAGATAAATGTTTCAAATATTAGAAGAGCATTTAAGTTAAAAGAAAACATGCGTTCATTTAAAAAATAGTACAGAAATAATGGAAGTATTCATCAAATTTTCTGAGAAAGTATCGCCAAAGGTCCAATCTATGATTTAAAAAATCGGGAGTGCTCTAAAATGATGCGATTCAGAAGTAGAGTGCGTCAAACTTGGAGTATCCAATGAAGAGGGTAAAATCAAATATCCATAGTTATTCAAAAATTGATAGAATTAGGGCATTAACAAAGTCACCTATCGATTTTAGATGAAATTTCTTCTAATCGAACATGTTTCGAGAGGATGATAGGCCAAAAATATATTTTTCGAGTATTGCGAAAAATGCAATATTTTCCTTCCAGCTACATATTTGACGAAAAATGTTTTTCCTCCCAAAAAATACTGAAATTATTAGAATACGGGTTCTTTGATACGACAAATCGACTGGTGTTGTCCATTTTTCGATAAGATAAATGTTTCAAATATTAGGAGAGCATTTAAGTTAAAAGAAAACATGCCTTCATATAAAAAATAGTACAGACCAAAATAATGGAAGGATTTATTCAATTTTCTGGGAAAGTATCGTCAAAGGTCCAATCTATGATATAAAAAATCGGGAGTGCTCTAAAATGATGCGATTCAGAAGTAGACTGCGTCCAACTTGGAGTATCCAATGAAGAGGGTAAGATCAAATATCCATAGTTATTCAAAAATTGATAGAATTAGGGCATTAACAATGTCACCTATCGATTTTAGATGCAATTTCATTTAATCGAACATGTTTCGAGATGATGATAGGCCAAAAATATATTTTTGGAGTATTGCGAAAAATGCAATATTTTCCTTACAGTCCAGCTACATATTTGACGAAAAATGTTTTTCCTCTCAAAAAATACTGAAATTATGAGAATAAGGGTTCTTTGATACGACAAATCGACTGGTGTTGTCCATTCTTCGATAAGATAAATGTTTCAAATATTAGAAGAGCATTTAAGTTAAAAGAAAACATGCGTTCATTTAAAAAATAGTACAGACCAAAATAATGGAAGTATTCATCAAATTTTCTGAGAAAGTATCGCCAAAGGTCCAATCTATGATTTAAAAAATCGGGAGTGCTCTAAAATGATGCGATTCAGAAGTAGAGTGCGTCAAACTTGGAGTATCCAATGAAGAGGGTAAAATCAAATATCCATAGTTATTCAAAAATTGATAGAATTAGGGCATTAACAAAGTCACCTATCGATTTTAGATGAAATTTCATCTAATCGAACATGTTTCGAGAGGATGATAGGCCAAAAATATATTTTTCGAGTATTGCGAAAAATACAATATATTCCTTACTATATATAGTACAGCTACATATTTGACGAAAAATGTTTTTCCTCTCAAAAAATACTGAAATTATTAGAATACGGGTTCTTTGATACGACAAATCGACTGGTGTTGTCCATTTTTCGATAAGATAAATGTTTCAAATATTAGGAGAGCATTTAAGTTGAAAGAAAACATGCCTTCATATAAAAAATAGTACAGACCAAAATAATGGAAGGATTTATTCAATTTTCTGGGAAAGTATCGTCAAAGGTCCAATCTATGATATAAAAAATCGGGAGTGCTCCAAAATGATGCGATTCAGAAGTAGAGTGCGTCAAACTTGGAGTATCCAATGAAGAGGGTAAAATAAAATATCCATAGTTATTCAAAAATTGATAGAATTAGGGCATTAACAAAGTCACCTATCGATTTTAGATGAAATTTCATCTAATCGAACATATTTCGAGAGGATGATAGGCCAAAAATATATTTTTGGAGTATTGCGAAAAATACAATATATTCCTTACTATAGTTCAGCTACATATTTGACGAAAAATGTTTTACCTCTCAAAAAATACTGAAATTATGAGAATAGGGGTTCTTTGATATGACAAATCGACTGGTGTTGTCCATTTTCCGATAAGATAAATGTTTCAAATATTAGGAGAGCATTTAAGTTAAAAGAAAACATGCCTTCATATAAAAAATAGTACAGACCAAAATAATGGAAGTATCCATTCAATTTTCTGAGAAACTATCGTCAAAGGTCCAATCAATGATATAAAAAAACGGGAGTGCTCTAAAATGATGCGATTCAGAAGTAGAGTACGTCCAACTTGGAGTATCCAATGAAGAGTGTAAAATCAAATATCCATAGTTATTCAAAAATTGATAGAATTAGGGCATTAACAAAGTCACCTATCGATTTTAGATGAAATTTCATCTAATCGAACATGTTTCGAGATGATGATAGGCCAAAAATATATTTTTGGAGTATTGCGAAAAATGCAATATTTGCCTTACTATAGTCCAGCTACATATTTGACGAAAAATGTTTTTCCTCTCAAAAAATACTGAAATTATGAGAATAAGGGTTCTTTGATACGACAAATCGACTGCTGTTGTCCATTTTTCGATAAGATAAATGTTTCAAATATTAGGAGAGCATTTATGTTAAAAGAAAACATGCCTTCATATAAAAAATAGTACAGACCAAAATAATGGGAGTATTCATTCAATTTTCTGAGAAAGTATCGTCAAAGGTCCAATCTATGATATGAAAAATCGGGAGTGCTCTAAAATTATGCGATTCAGAAGTAGAGTGCGTCAAACTTGGAGTATCCAATGAAGAGAGTAAAATCAAATATCCATAGTTATTCAAAAATTGATAGAATTAGGGCATCAACAAAGTCACCTATCGATTTTAGATGAAATTTCATCTAATTGAACATGTTTCGAGAGGATGATACGCCAAAAAAATATTTTTGGAGTATTGCGAAAAATGCCATATTTTCCTTACTATATATAGTCCATCTACATATTTGACGAAAAATGTTTTTCCTCTCAAAAAATACTGAAATTATGAGAATAAGGGTTCTTTGATACGACAAATCGACTGGTGTTGTCCATTTTTCGATCAGATAAATGTTTCAAATATCAGGAGAGCATTTAAGTTAAAAGAAAACATGCCTTCATATAAAAAATAGTACAGACCAAAATAATGGAAGTATTCATTCAATTTTCTGAGAGAGTATCGTCAAAGGTCCAATCTATGATATAAAAAATCGGGAGTGCTCTAAAATGATGCGATTCAGAAGTAGAGTGAGTCAAATTTGGAGTATCCAATGAAGAGGGTAAAATCAAATATCCATAGTTATTCAAAAATTGATAGAATTAGGGCATTAACAAAGTCACCTACCGATTTTAGATGAAATTTCATCTAATCGAACATGTTTCGAGAAGATGATAGGCCAAAAATATATTTTTGGAGTATTGCGAAAAATGCAATATTTTCCTTCCAGCTACATATTTGACGAAAAAGGTTTTTCCTCTTAAAAAATACTGAAATTATGAGAATACGGGTTCTTTGATATGACAAATCGACTGATGTTGTCCATTTTTCGATAAGAGAAATGTTTCAAATATTAGGAGAGCATTTAAGTTAAAAGAAAACATGCCTTCATATAAAAAATAGTACAGACGAAAATAATGGAAGTATCCATTCAATTTTCTGAGAAAGTATCGTCAAAGGTCCAATCTATGATATGAAAAATCGGGAGTGCTCTAAAATTATGCGATTCAGAAGTAGAGTGCGTCAAACTTGGAGTATCCAATGAAGAGAGTAAAATCAAATATCCATAGTTATTCAAAAATTGATAGAATTAGGGCATCAACAAAGTCACCTATCGATTTTAGATGAAATTTCATCTAATTGAACATGTTTCGAGAGGATGATACGCCAAAAATATATTTTTGGAGTATTGCGAAAAATGCAATATTTTCCTTCCAGCTACATATTTGACGAAAAAGGTTTTTCCTCTTAAAAAATACTGAAATTATGAGAATACGGGTTCTTTGATATGACAAATCGACTGATGTTGTCCATTTTTCGATAAGAGAAATGTTTCAAATATTAGGAGAGCATTTAAGTTAAAAGAAAACATGCCTTCATATAAAAAATAGTACAGACGAAAATAATGGAAGTATCCATTCAATTTTCTGAGAAAGTATCGTCAAAGGTCCAATCTATGATATGAAAAATCGGGAGTGCTCTAAAATTATGCGATTCAGAAGTAGAGTGCGTCAAACTTGGAGTATCCAATGAAGAGAGTAAAATCAAATATTCATAGTTATTCAAAAATTGATAGAATTAGGGCATTAACAAAGTCACCTATCGATTTTAGATGAAATTTCATCTAATCGAACATATTTCGAGAGGATGATAGGCCAAAAATATATTTTTGGAGTATTGCGAAAAATACAATATATTCTTTACTATAGTTCAGCTACATATTTGACGAAAAATGTTTTTCCTCTCAAAAAATACTGAAATTATGAGAATAAGGGTTCTTTGATACGACAAATCGACTGCTGTTGTCCATTTTTCGATAAGATAAATGTTTCAAATATTAGGAGAGCATTTATGTTAAAAGAAAACATGCCTTCATATAAAAAATAGTACAGACCAAAATAATGGGAGTATTCATTCAATTTTCTGAGAAAGTATCGTCAAAGGTCCAATCTATGATATGAAAAATCGGGAGTGCTCTAAAATTATGCGATTCAGAAGTAGAGTGCGTCAAACTTGGAGTATCCAATGAAGAGAGTAAAATCAAATATCCATAGTTATTCAAAAATTGATAGAATTAGGGCATCAACAAAGTCACCTATCGATTTTAGATGAAATTTCATCTAATTGAACATGTTTCGAGAGGATGATACGCCAAAAATATATTTTTGGAGTATTGCGAAAAATGCCATATTTTCCTAACTATATATAGTCCATCTACATATTTGACGAAAAATGTTTTTCCTCTCAAAAAATACTGAAATTATGAGAATAAGGGTTCTTTGATACGACAAATCGACTGGTGTTGTCCATTTTTCGATCAGATAAATGTTTCAAATATCAGGAGAGCATTTAAGTGAAAAGAAAACATGCCTTCATATAAAAAATAGTACAGACCAAAATAATGGAAGTATTCATTCAATTTTCTGAGAGAGTATCGTCAAAGGTCCAATCTATGATATAAAAAATCGGGAGTGCTCTAAAATGATGCGATTCAGAAGTAGAGTGCGTCAAATTTGGAGTATCCAATGAAGAGGGTAAAATCAAATATCCATAGTTATTCAAAAATTGATAGAATTAGGGCATTAACAAAGTCACCTACCGATTTTAGATGAAATTTCATCTAATCGAACATGTTTCGAGAAGATGATAGGCCAAAAATATATTTTTGGAGTATTGCGAAAAATGCAATATTTTCCTTCCAGCTACATATTTGACGAAAAAGGTTTTTCCTCTCAAAAAATACTGAAATTATGAGAATACGGGTTCTTTGATATGACAAATCGACTGATGTTGTCCATTTTTCGATAAGAGAAATGTTTCAAATATTAGGAGAGCATTTAAGTTAAAAGAAAACATGCCTTCATATAAAAAATAGTACAGACGAAAATAATGGAAGTATCCATTCAATTTTCTGAGAAAGTATCGTCAAAGGTCCTATCTATGATATAAAAAATCGGGAGTGCTCTAAAATGATGCGATTCAGAAGTAGACTGCGTCCAACTTGGAGTATCCAATGAAGAGGGTAAAATCAAATATCCATAGTTATTCAAAAATTGATAGAATTAGGGCATTAACAAAGTCACCTATCGATTTTAGATGAAATTTCATCTAATCGAACATATTTCGAGAGGATGATAGGCCAAAAATATATTTTTGGAGTATTGCGAAAAATACAATATATTCCTTACTATAGTTCAGCTACATATTTGACGAAAAATGTTTTTCCTCTCAAAAAATACTGAAATTATGAGAATAAGGGTTCTTTGATACGACAAATCGACTGCTGTTGTCCATTTTTCGATAAGATAAATGTTTCAAATATTAGGAGAGCATTTATGTTAAAAGAAAACATGCCTTCATATAAAAAATAGTACAGACCAAAATAATGGGAGTATTCATTTAATTTTCTGAGAAAGTATCGTCAAAGGTCCAATCTATGATATGAAAAATCGGGAGTGCTCTAAAATTATGCGATTCAGAAGTAGAGTGCGTCAAACTTGGAGTATCCAATGAAGAGAGTAAAATCAAATATCCATAGTTATTCAAAAATTGATAGAATTAGGGCATCAACAAAGTCACCTATCGATTTTAGATGAAATTTCATCTAATTAAACATGTTTCGAGAGGATGATACGCCAACAATATATTTTTGGAGTATTGCGAAAAATGCCATATTTTCCTTACTATATATAGTCCATCTACATATTTGACGAAAAATGTTTTTCCTCTCAAAAAATACTGAAATTATGAGAATAAGGGTTCTTTGATACGACAAATCGACTGGTGTTGTCCATTTTTCGATCAGATAACTGTTTTAAATATCAGGAGAGCATTTAAGTTAAAAGAAAACATGCCTTCATATAAAAAATAGTACAGACCAAAATAATGGAAGTATTCATTCAATTTTCTGAGAGAGTATCGTCAAAGGTCCAATCTATGATATAAAAAATCGGGAGTGCTCTAAAATGATGCGATTCAGAAGTAGAGTGAGTCAAATTTGGAGTATCCAATGAAGAGGGTAAAATCAAATATCCATAGTTATTCAAAAATTGATAGAATTAGGGCATTAACAAAGTCACCTACCGATTTTAGATGAAATTTCATCTAATCGAACATGTTTCGAGAAGATGATAGGCCAAAAATATATTTTTGGAGTATTGCGAAAAATGCAATATTTTCCTTCCAGCTACATATTTGACGAAAAAGGTTTTTCCTCTTAAAAAATACTGAAATTATGAGAATACGGGTTCTTTGATATGACAAATCGACTGATGTTGTCCATTTTTCGATAAGAGAAATGTTTCAAATATTAGGAGAGCATTTAAGTTAAAAGAAAACATGCCTTCATATAAAAAATAGTACAGAACAAAATAATGGAAGTATCCATTCAATTTTCTGAGAAAGTATCGTCAAAGGTCCTATCTATGATATAAAAAATCGGGAGTGCTCTAAAATGATGCGATTCAGAAGTAGACTGCGTCCAACTTGGAGTATCCAATGAAGAGTCGACAAATCGACTGGTGTTGTCCATTTTTCGATAAGATAAATGTTCCAAATATTAAGAGAGCATTTAAGTTAAAAGAAAACATGCCTCCATATAAAAAATAGTACAGACCAAAATAATGGAAGTATCCATTCAATTTTCTGAGAAAGTATCGTCAAAGGTCCAATCTATGATATAGAAAATCGGGAGTGCTTCAAAATGATGCGATTCAGAAGTAGAGTGCGTCAAACTTGGAGTATCAAATGAAGAGGGTAAAATCAAATATCCATAGTTATTCAAAAATTGATAGAATTAGGGCATTAACAAAGTCACCTATCGATTTTAGATGAAATTTCATCTAATCGAACATGTTTCGAGAGGATGATAGGCCAAAAAATATTTTTGGAGTATTGCGAAAAATGCAATATTTTACTTACTATAGTCCAGCTACATATTTGACGAAAAATGTTTTTCCTCTAAAAAAATACTGAAATCATGAGAATAAGGGTTCTTTGATACGACAAATCGACTGGTGTTGTCCATTTTTCGATAAGATAAATGTTTCAAATATTAGGAGAGCATTTAAGTTAAAAGAAAACATGCCTTCATATAAAAAATAGTACAGAACAAAATAATGGAAGTATCCATTCAATTTTCTGAGAAAGTATCGTCAAAGGTCCTATCTATGATATAAAAAATCGGGAGTGCTCTAAAATGATGCGATTCAGAAGTAGACTGCGTCCAACTTGGAGTATCCAATGAAGAGTCGACAAATCGACTGGTGTTGTCCATTTTTCGATAAGATAAATGTTCCAAATATTAAGAGAGCATTTAAGTTAAAAGAAAACATGCCTCCATATAAAAAATAGTACAGACCAAAATAATGGAAGTATCCATTCAATTTTCTGAGAAAGTATCGTCAAAGGTCCAATCTATGATATAGAAAATCGGGAGTGCTTCAAAATGATGCGATTCAGAAGTAGAGTGCGTCAAACTTGGAGTATCAAATGAAGAAGGTAAAATCAAATATCCATAGTTATTCAAAAATTGATAGAATTAGGGCATTAACAAAGTCACCTACCGATTTAAGATGAAATTTCATCTAATCGAACATGTTTCGAGAAGATGATAGGCCAAAAATATATTTTTGGAGTATTGCGAAAAATGCAATATTTTCCTTACTATAGTCCAGCTACATATTTGACGAAAAATGTTTTTCCTCTCAAAAAATACTGAAATTATGATAATACGGTTTCTTTGATACGGCAAATCGACTGGTGTTGTCCATTTTTCGATAAGATAAGTGTTTCAAATATTAGGAGAGCATTTAAGTTAAAAGAAAACATGCCTTCATATAAGAAATAGTACAGAACAAAATAATGGAAGTATTCATTCAATTTTCTGAGAAAGTATCGTCAAAGGTCCAATCTATGATATGAAAAATCGGGAGTGCTCTAAAATTATGCGATTCAGAAGTAGAGTGCGTCAAACTTGGAGTATCCAATGAAGAGAGTAAAATCAAATATCCATAGTTATTCAAAAATTGATAGAATTAGGGCATCAACAAAGTCACCTATCGATTTTAGATGAAATTTCATCTAATTGAACATGTTTCGAGAGGATGATACGCCAAAAATATATTTTTGGAGTATTGCGAAAAATGCCATATTTTCCTTACTATATATAGTCCATCTACATATTTGACGAAAAATGTTTTTCCTCTCAAAAAATACTGAAATTATGAGAATAAGGGTTCTTTGATACGACAAATCGACTGGTGTTGTCCATTTTTCGATCAGATGAATATTTCAAATATCAGGAGAGCATTTGAGTTAAAAGAAAACATGCCTTCATATAAAAAATAGTACAGACCAAAATAATGGAAGTATTCATTCAATTTTCTGAGAGAGTATCGTCAAAGGTCCAATCTATGATATAAAAAATCGGGAGTGCTCTAAAATGATGCGATTCAGAAGTAGAGTGCGTCAAATTTGGAGTATCCAATGAAGAGGGTAAAATCAAATATCCATAGTTATTCTAAAATTGATAGAATTAGGGCATTAACAAAGTCACCTACCGATTTTAGATGAAATTTCATCTAATCGAACATGTTTCGAGAAGATGATAGGCCAAAAATATATTTTTGGAGTATTGCGAAAAATGCAATATTTTCCTTCCAGCTACATATTTGACGAAAAAGGTTTTTCCTCTCAAAAAATACTGAAATTATGAGAATACGGGTTCTTTGATATGACAAATCGACTGATGTTGTCCATTTTTCGATAAGAGAAATGTTTCAAATATTAGGAGAGCATTTAAGTTAAAAGAAAACATGCCTTCATATAAAAAATAGTACAGACGAAAATAATGGAAGTATCCATTCAATTTTCTGAGAAAGTATCGTCAAAGGTCCAATCTATGATATGAAAAATCGGGAGTGCTCTAAAATGATGCGATTCAGAAGTAGAGTACGTCCAACTTGGGGTATCCAATGAAGAGGGTAAAATCAAATATCCATAGTTATTCAAAAATTGATAGAATTAGGGCATTAACAAAGTCACCTATCGATTTTAGATGAAATTTCATCTAATCGAACATGTTTCGAGAGGATGATAGGCCAAAAAATATTTTTGGAGTATTGCGAAAAATGCAATATTTTACTTACTATAGTCCAGCTACATATTTGACGAAAAATGTTTTTCCTCTCAAAAAATACTGAAATTATGAGAATAAGGGTTCTTTGATACGACAAATCGACTGGTGTTGTCCATTTTTCGATCAGATAAATGTTTCAAATATCAGGAGAGCATTTAAGTTAAAAGAAAACATGCCTTCATATAAAAAATAGTACAGACCAAAATAATGGAAGTATTCATTCAATTTTCTGAGAGACTATCGTCAAAGGTCCAATCTATGATATAAAAAATCGGGAGTGCTCTAAAATGATGCGATTCAGAAGTAGAGTGCGTCAAATTTGGAGTATCCAATGAAGAGGGTAAAATCAAATATCCATAGTTATTCTAAAATTGATAGAATTAGGGCATTAACAAAGTCACCTACCGATTTTAGATGAAATTTCATCTAATCGAACATGTTTCGAGAAGATGATAGGCCAAAAATATATTTTTGGAGTATTGCGAAAAATGCAATATTTTCCTTCCAGCTACATATTTGACGAAAAAGGTTTTTCCTCTCAAAAAATACTGAAATTATGAGAATACGGGTTCTTTGATATGACAAATCGACTGATGTTGTCCATTTTTCGATAAGAGAAATGTTTCAAATATTAGGAGAGCATTTAAGTTAAAAGAAAACATGCCTTCATATAAAAAATAGTACAGAACAAAATAATGGAAGTATCCATTCAATTTTCTGAGAAAGTATCGTCAAAGGTCCTATCTATGATATAAAAAATCGGGAGTGCTCTAAAATGATGCGATTCAGAAGTAGACTGCGTCCAACTTGGAGTATCCAATGAAGAGTCGACAAATCGACTGGTGTTGTCCATTTTTCGATAAGATGAATGTTCCAAATATTAAGAGAGCATTTAAGTTAAAAGAAAACATGCCTCCATATAAAAAATAGTACAGACCAAAATAATGGAAGTATCCATTCAATTTTCTGAGAAAGTATCGTCAAAGGTCCAATCTATGATATAGAAAATCGGGAGTGCTTCAAAATGATGCGATTCAGAAGTAGAGTGCGTCAAACTTGGAGTATCAAATGAAGAAGGTAAAATCAAATATCCATAGTTATTCAAAAATTGATAGAATTAGGGCATTAACAAAGTAACCTACCGATTTAAGATGAAATTTCATCTAATCGAACATGTTTCGAGAAGATGATAGGCCAAAAATATATTTTTGGAGTATTGCGAAAAATGCAATATTTTCCTTACTATAGTCCAGCTACATATTTGACGAAAAATGTTTTTCCTCTCAAAAAATACTGAAATTATGATAATACGGTTTCTTTGATACGGCAAATCGACTGGTGTTGTCCATTTTTCGATAAGATAAGTGTTTCAAATATTAGGAGAGCATTTAAGTTAAAAGAAAACATGCCTTCATATAAGAAATAGTACAGAACAAAATAATGGAAGTATTCATTCAATTTTCTGAGAAAGTATCGTCAAAGGTCCAATCTATGATATGAAAAATCGGGAGTGCTCTAAAATGATGCGATTCAGAAGTAGAGTGCGTCAAACTTGGAGTATCCAATGGAGAGGGTGAAATCAAATATCCATAGTTATTCAAAAATTGATAGAATTAGGGCATCAACAAAGTCACCTATCGATTTTAGATGAAATTTCATCTAATTGAACATGTTTCGAGAGGATGATACGCCAAAAATATATTTTTGGAGTATTGCGAAAAATGCCATATTTTCCTTACTATAGTCCAGCTACATATTTGACGAAAAATGTTTTTCCTCTCAAAAAATACTGAAATTATGAGAATAAGGGTTCTTTGATACGGCAAATCGACTGGTGTTGTCCATTTTTCGATAAGATAAGTGTTTCAAATATTAGGAGAGCATTTAAGTTAAAAGAAAACATGCCTTCATATAAAAAATAGTACAGACGGAAATAATGGAAGTATTCATTCAATTTTTTGAGAAAGTATCGTCAAAGGTCCAATCTATGATATAAAAAATCGGGAGTGCTCTAAAATGATGCGATTCAGAAGTAGAGTGCGTCAAACTTGGAGTATCCAATGAAGAGGGTGAAATCAAATATCCATAGTTATTCAAAAATTGATAGAATTAGGGCATCAACAAAGTCACCTATCGATTTTAGATGAAATTTCATCTAATTGAACATGTTTCGAGAGGATGATACGCCAAAAAAATATTTTTGGAGTATTGCGAAAAATGCCATATTTTCCTTACCTTACACTCCAGCTACATATTTGACGAAAAATGTTTTTCCTCTCAAAAAATACTGAAATTATGAGAATAAGGGTTCTTTGATACGACAAGTCGACTGGTGTTGTCCATTTTTCGGTAAGATAAATGTTTCAAATATTAGGAGAGCATTTAAGTTAAAAGAAAACATGCCTTCATATAAAAAATAGTACAGACGGAAATAATGGAAGTATCCATTCAATTTTCTGAGAAAGTATCGTCAAAGGTCCAATCTATGATATAAAAAATCGGGAGTGCTCTAAAATGATGCGATTCAGAAGTAGAGTACGTCCAACTTGGAGTATCCAATGAAGAGGGTAAAATCAAATATCCATAGTTATTCAAAAATTGATAGAATTAGGGCATTAACAAAGTCACCTATCGATTTTAGATGAAATTTCATCTAATCGAACATGTTTCGAGAGGATGATAGGCCAAAAAATATTTTTGGAGTATTGCGAAAAATGCAATATTTTACTTACTATAGTCCAGCTACATATTTGACGAAAAATGTTTTTCCTCTCAAAAAATACTGAAATTATGAGAATAAGGGTCCTTTGATACGACAAATCGACTGGTGTTGTCCATTTTTCCAAAAGATAAATGTTTCAAATATTAGGAGAGCATTTAAGTTAAAAGAAAACATGCCTTCATATAAAAAATAGTACAGACCAAAATAATGGAACTATCCATTCAATTTTCTGAGAAAGTATCGTCAAAGGTCCTATCTATGATATAAAAAATCGGGAGTGCTCTAAAATGATGCGATTCAGAAGTAGACTGCGTCCAACTTGGAGTATCCAATGAAGAGGGTAAAATCAAATATCCATAGTTATTCAAAAATTGATAGAATTAGGGCATTAAGAAAGTCACCTATCGATTTTAGATGAAATTTCATCTAATCGAACATGTTTTGAGAGGATTATAGGCCAAAAATATATTTTTGGAGTATTGCGAAAAATACAATATATTCCTTACTATATATAGTACAGCTACATATTTGACGAAAAATGTTTTTCCTCTCAAAAAATACTGAAATTATGAGAATAAGGGTTCATTGATACGACAAATCGACTGGTGTTGTCCATTTTTCGATAAGATGAATGTTTCAAATATTAGGAGAGCATTTAAGTTAAAAGAAAACATGCCTTCATATAAAAAATAGTACAGACCAAATTAATGGAAGTATTCATTCAATTTCCTGAGAGAGTATCGTCAAAGGTCCAATCTATGATATAAAGAATTGGGAGTGCTCTAAAATGATGCGATTCAGAAGTAGAGTGCGTCAAACTTGGAGTATCCAATGAAGAGGGTAAAATCAAATATCCATAGTTATTCAAAAATTGATAGAATTAGGGCATTAACAAAGTCACCTATCGATTTTAGATGAAATTTCATCTAATCGAACATATTTCGAGAGGATGATAGGCCAAAAATATATTTTTGGAGTATTGCGAAAAATACAATATATTCCTTACTATATATAGTACAGCTACATATTTGACGAAAAATGTTTTTCCTCTCAAAAAATACTGAAATTATGAGAATAAGGGTTCTTTGATACGACAAATCGACTGGTGTTGTCCATTTTTCGATCAGATAAATGTTTCAAATATCAGGAGAGCATTTAAGTTAAAAGAAAACATGCCTTCATATAAAAAATAGTACAGACCAAAATAATGGAAGTATTCATTCAATTTTCTGAAAAAGTATCGTCAAAGGTCCAATCTATGATATAAAAAATTGGGAGTGCTCTAAAATGATGCGATTCAGAAGTAGAGTGCGTCAAACTTGGAGTATCCAATGGAGAGGGTAAAATAAAATATCCATAGTTATTCAAAAATTGATAGAATTAGGGCATTAACAAAGTCACCTATCGATTTTAGATGAAATTTCATCTAATCGAACATGTTTCGAGAGAATGATAGGCCAAAAAATATTTTTGGAGTATTGCGAAAAATGCAATATTTTACTTACTATAGTCCAGCTACATATTTGACGAAAAATGTTTTTCCTCTAAAAGAATACTAAAATTATGAGAATACGGGTTCTTTGATATGACAAATCGACTGATGTTGTCCATTTTTCGATAAGATAAGTGTTTCAAATATTAGGAGAGCATAAAAGTTAAAAGAAAACATGCCTTCATATAAAAAATAGTACAGAACAAAATAATGGAAGTATTCATTCAATTTTATGAGAAAGTATCGTCAAAGGTCCAATCTATGATATGAAAAATCGGGAGTGCTCTAAAATGATGCGATTCAGAAGTAGAGTACGTCCAACTTGGAGTATCCAATGAAGAGGGTAAAATCAAATATCCATAGTTATTCAAAAATTGATAGAATTAGGGCATTAACAAAGTCACCTATCGATTTTAGATGAAATTTCATCTAATCGAACATGTTTCGAGAGGATGATAGGCCAAAAAATATTTTTGGAGTATTGCGAAAAATGCAATATTTTACTTACTATAGTCCAGCTACATATTTGACGAAAAATGTTTTTCCTCTCAAAAAATACTGAAATTATGAGAATAAGGGTTCTTTGATACGACAAATCGACTGGTGTTGTCCATTTTTCGATAAGATGAATGTTTCAAATATTAGGAGAGCATTTAAGTTAAAAGTAAACATGCCTCCATATAAAAAATAGTACAGACCAAAATAATGGAAGTATCCATTCAATTTTCTGAGAAAGTATCGTGAAAGGTCCTATCTATGATATAAAAAATCGGGAGTGCTCTAAAATGATGCGATTCAGAAGTAGACTGCGTCCAACTTGGAGTATCCAATGAAGAGGGTGAAATCAAATATCCATAGTTATTCAAAAATTGATAGAATTAGGGCATCAACAAAGTCACCTATCGATTTTAGATGAAATTTCATCTAATTGAACATGTTTCGAGAGGATGATACGCCAAAAATATATTTTTGGAGTATTGCGAAAAATGCCATATTTTCCAGCTACATATTTGACGAAAAATGTTTTTCCTCTCAAAAAATACTGAAATTATGAGAATAAGGGTTCTTTGATACGACAAGTCGACTGGTGTTGTCCATTTTTCGATAAGATAAATGTTTCAAATATTAGGAGAGCATTTAAGTTAAAAGAAAACATGCCTTCATATAAAAAATAGTACAGACGGAAATAATGGAAGTATCCATTCAATTTTCTGAGAAAGTTTCGTCAAAGGTCCAATCTATGATATAAAAAATCGGGAGTGCTCTAAAATGATGCGATTCAGAAGTAGAGTACGTCCAACTTGGAGTATCCAATGAAGAGGGTAAAATCAAATATCCATAGTTATTCAAAAATTGATAGAATTAGGGCATTAACAAAGTCACCTATCGATTTTAGATGGAATTTCATCTAATCGAACATGTTTCGAGAGGATGATAGGCCAAAAAATATTTTTGGAGTATTGCGAAAAATGCAATATTTTACTTACTATAGTCCAGCTACATATTTGACGAAAAATGTTTTTCCTCTCAAAAAATACTGAAATTATGAGAATAAGGGTACTTTGATACGACAAATCGACTGGTGTTGTCCATTTTTCCAAAAGATAAATGTTTCAAATATTAGGAGAGCATTTAAGTTAAAAGAAAACATGCCTTCATATAAAAAATAGTACAGACCAAAATAATGGAACTATCCATTCAATTTTCTGAGAAAGTATCGTCAAAGGTCCTATCTATGATATAAAAAATCGGGAGTGCTCTAAAATGATGCGATTCAGAAGTAGACTGCGTCCAACTTGGAGTATCCAATGGAGAGGGTAAAATCAAATATCCATAGTTATTCAAAAATTGATAGAATTAGGGCATTAAGAAAGTCACCTATCGATTTTAGATGAAATTTCATCTAATCGAACATGTTTCGAGAGGATTATAGGCCAAAAATATATTTTTGGAGTATTGCGAAAAATACAATATATTCCTTACTATATATAGTACAGCTACATATTTGACGAAAAATGTTTTTCCTCTCAAAAAATACTGAAATTATGAGAATAAGGTTTCATTGATACGACAAATCGACTGGTGTTGTCCATTTTTCGATAAGATGAATGTTTCAAATATTAGGAGAGCATTTAAGTTAAAAGAAAACATGCCTTCATATAAAAAATAGTACAGACCAAATTAATGGAAGTATTCATTCAATTTCCTGAGAGAGTATCGTCAAAGGTCCAATCTATGATATAAAGAATTGGGAGTGCTCTAAAATGATGCGATTCAGAAGTAGAGTGCGTCAAACTTGGAGTATCCAATGAAGAGGGTAAAATCAAATATCCATAGTTATTCAAAAATTGATAGAATTAGGGCATTAACAAAGTCACCTATCGATTTTAGATGAAATTTCATCTAATCGAACATATTTCGAGAGGATGATAGGCCAAAAATATATTTTTGGAGTATTGCGAAAAATACAATATATTCCTTACTATATATAGTACAGCTACATATTTGACGAAAAATGTTTTTCCTCTCAAAAAATACTGAAATTATGAGAATAAGGGTTCTTTGATACGACAAATCGACTGGTGTTGTCCATTTTTCGATCAGATAAATGTTTCAAATATCAGGAGAGCATTTAAGTTAAAAGAAAACATGCCTTCATATAAAAAATAGTACAGACCAAAATAATGGAAGTATTCATTCAATTTTCTGAAAAAGTATCGTCAAAGGTCCAATCTATGATATAAAAAATTGGGAGTGCTCTAAAATGATGCGATTCAGAAGTAGAGTGCGTCAAACTTGGAGTATCCAATGAAGAGGGTAAAATAAAATATCCATAGTTATTCAAAAATTGATAGAATTAGGGCATTAACAAAGTCACCTACCGATTTTAGATGAAATTTCATCTAATCGAACATGTTTCGAGAGAATGATAGGCCAAAAAATATTTTTGGAGTATTGCGAAAAATGCAATATTTTACTTACTATAGTCCAGCTACACATTTGACGAAAGATGTTTTTCCTCTCAAAAAATACTGAAATTATGAGAATAAGGGTTCTTTGATACGACAAATCGACTGGTGTTGTCCATTTTTCGATCAGATAAATGTTTCAAATATCAGGAGAGCATTTAAGTTAAAAGAAAACATGCCTTCATATAAAAAATAGTACAGACCAAAATAATGGAACTATCCATTCAATTTTCGTAGAAAGTATCGTCAAAGGTCCTATCTATGATATAAAAAATCGGGAGTGCTCTAAAATGATGCGATTCAGAAGTAGACTGCGTCCAACTTGGAGTATCCAATGAAAAGGGTAAAATCAAATATCCATAGTTATTCAAAAATTGATAGAATTAGGGCATTAACAAAGTCACCTATCGATTTTAGATGAAATTTCATCTAATCGAACATGTTTCGAGAGGATTATAGGCCAAAAATATATTTTTGGAGTATTGCGAAAAATACAATATATTCCTTACTATATATAGTACAGCTACATATTTGACGAAAAATGTTTTTCCTCTCAAAAAATACTGAAATTATGAGAATAAGGGTTCATTGATACGACAAATCGACTGGTGTTGTCCATTTTTCGATAAGATGAATGTTTCAAATATTAGGAGAGCATTTAAGTCAAAAGAAAACATGCCTTCATATAAAAAATAGTACAGACCAAAATAATGGAAGTATTCATTCAAATTTCCTGAGAGATTATCGTCAAAGGTCCAATCTATGATATAAAGAATTGGGAGTGCTCTAAAATGATGCGATTCAGATGTAGAGTGCGTCAAACTTGGAGTATCCAATGAAGAGGGTAAAATCAAATATCCATAGTTATTCAAAAATTGATAGAATTAGGGCATTAACAAAGTCACCTATCGATTTTAGATGAAATTTCATCCAATCGAACATGTTTCGAGAGAATGATAGGCCAAAAAATATTTTTGGAGTATTGCGAAAAATGCAATATTTTACTTACTATAGTCCAGCTACATATTTGACGAAAAATGTTTTTCCTCTAAAAGAATACTAAAATTATGAGAATACGGGTTCTTTGATATGAAAAATCGACTGATGTTGTCCATTTTTCGATAAGATAAGTGTTTCAAATATCAGGAGAGCATTTAAGTTAAAAAAAAACATGCCTTCATATAAAAAATAGTACAGACCAAAATAATGGAAGTATTCATTCAATTTTCTGAAAAAGTATCGTCAAAGGTCCAATCTATGATATAAAAAATCGGGAGTGCTCTAAAATGATGCGATTCAGAAGTAGAGTGCGTCAAACTTGGAGTATCCAATGAAGAGGGTAAAATCAAATATCCATAGTTATTCAAAAATTGATAGAATTAGGGCATTAACAAAGTCACCTATCGATTTTAGATGAAATTTCATCTAATCGAACATGTTTCGAGAGAATGATAGGCCAAAAAATATTTTTGGAGTATTGCGAAAAATGCAATATTTTACTTACTATAGTCCAGCTACATATTTGACGAAAAATGTTTTTCCTCTAAAAGAATACTAAAATTATGAGAATACGGGTTCTTTGATATGACAAATCGACTGATGTTGTCCATTTTTCGATAAGATAAGTGTTTCAAATATTAGGAGAGCATTTAAGTTAAAAGAAAACATGCCTTCATATAAAAAATAGTACAGAACAAAATAATGGAAGTATTCATTCAATTTTCTGAGAAAGTATCGTCAAAGGTCCAATCTATGATATGAAAAATCGGGAGTGCTCTAAAATGATGCGATTCAGAAGTAGAGTACGTCCAACTTGGAGTATCCAATGAAGAGGGTAAAATCAAATATCCATAGTTATTCAAAAATTGATAGAATTAGGGCATTAACAAAGTCACCTATCGATTTTAGATGAAATTTCATCTAATCGAACATGTTTCGAGAGGATGATAGGCCAAAAAATATTTTTGGAGTATTGCGAAAAATGCAATATTTTACTTACTATAGTCCAGCTACATATTTGACGAAAAATGTTTTTCCTCTAAAAAAATACTGAAATTATGAGAATAAGGGTTCTCTGATACGACAAATCGACTGGTGTTGTCCATTTTTCGATAAGATGAATGTTTCAAATATTAGGAGAGCATTCAAGTTAAAAGAAAACATGCCTCCATATAAAAAATAGTACAGACCAAAATAATGGAAGTATCCATTCAATTTTCTGAGAAAGTATCGTCAAAGGTCCAATCTATGATTTATAAAATCGGGAGTGCTCCAAAATGATGCGATTCAGAAGTAGAGTACGTCCAACTTGGAGTATCCAATGAAGAGGGTAAAATCAAATATCCATAGTTATTCAAAAATTGATAGAATTAGGGCATTAAAAAAGTCACCTATCGATTTTAGATGAAATTTCATCTAATCGAACATGTTCCGAGAGGATGATAGGCCAAAAATATATTTTTGGAGTATTGCGAAAAATGCAATATTTTACTTACTATAGTCCAGCTACATATTTGACGAAAAATGTTTTTCCTCTCAAAAAATTCTGAAATTATGAGGATAAGGGTTCTTTGATACGACAAATCGACTGGTGTTGTCCATTTTTCGATAAGATAAATGTTTCAAATATTAGGAGAGCATTTAAGTTAAAAGAAAACATGCCTTCATATAAAAAATAGTACAGAACAAAATAATGGAAGTATCCATTCAATTTTCTGAGAAAGTATCGTCAAAGGTCCTATCTATGATATAAAAAATCGGGAGTGCTCTAAAATGATGCGATTCAGAAGTAGACTGCGTCCAACTTGGAGTATCCAATGAAGAGTCGACAAATCGACTGGTGTTGTCCATCTTTCGATAAGATAAATGTTCCAAATATTAAGAGAGCATTTAAGTTAAAAGAAAACATGCCTTCATATAAAAAATAGTACAGAACAAAATAATGGAAGTATCCATTCAATTTTCTGAGAAAGTATCGTCAAAAGTCCAATCTATGATATAGAAAATCGGGAGTGCTTCAAAATGATGCGATTCAGAAGTAGAGTGCGTCAAACTTGGAGTATCCAATGAAGAGGGTGAAATCAAATATCCATAGTTATTCAAAAATGGATAGAATTAGGGCATCAACAAAGTCACCTATCGATTTTAGATGAAATTTCATCTAATTGAACATGTTTCGAGAAGATGATACGCCAAAAATATATTTTTGGAGTATTGCGAAAAATGCCATATTTTCCTTACTATATATAGTCCAGCTACATATTTGACGAAAAATGTTTTTCCTCTCAAAAAATACTGAAATTATGAGAATAAGGGTTCTTTGATACGACAAGTCGACTGGTGTTGTCCATTTTTCGATAAGATAAATGTTTCAAATATTAGGAGAGCATTTAAGTTAAAAGAAAACATGCCTTCATATAAAAAATAGTACAGACCAAAATAATGGAAGTATTCATTCAATTTTCTGAGAGAGTATCGTCAAAGGTCCAATCTATGATATAAAAAATCGGGAGTGCTCTAAAATGATGCGATTCAGAAGTAGAGTGCGTCAAATTTGGAGTATCCAATGAAGAGGGTAAAATCAAATATCCATAGTTATTCAAAAATTGATAGAATTAGGGCATTAAAAAAGTCACCTATTGATTTTAGATGAAATTTCATCTAATCGAACATGTTTCGAGAAGATGATAGGCCAAAAATATATTTTTGGAGTATTGCGAAAAATGCAATATTTTACTTACTATAGTCCAGCTACATATTTGACGAAAAATGTTTTTCCTCTCAAAAAATACTGAAATTATGAGAATACGGGTTCTTTGATATGACAAATCGACTGATGTTGTCCATTTTTCGATAAGATAAATGTTTCAAATATTAGGAGAGCATTTAAGTTAAAAGAAAACATGCCTTCATATAAAAAATAGTACAGACGAAAATAATGGAAGTATCCATTCAATTTTCTAAGAAAGTATCGTCAAAGGTCCAATCTATGATATAAAAAATCGGGAGTGCTCTAAAATGATGCGATTCAGAAGTAGAGTACGTCCAACTTGGAGTATCCAATGAAGAGGGTAAAATCAAATATCCATAGTTATTCAAAAATTGATAGAATTAGGGCATTAACAAAGTCACCTATCGATTTTAGATAAAATTTCATCTAATCGAACATGTTTCGAGAGGATGATAGGCCAAAAAATATTTTTGGAGTATTGCGAAAAATGCAATATTTTACTTACTATAGTCCAGCTACATATTTGACGAAAAATGTTTTTCCTCTAAAAAAATACTGAAATTATGAGAATAAGGGTTCTTTGATACGACAAATCGACTGGTGTTGTCCATTTTTCGATAAAATGAATGTTTCAAATATTAGGAGAGCATTTAAGTTAAAAGAAAATATGCCTCCATATAAAAAATAGTTTAGACCAAAATAATGGAAGTATCCATTCAATTTTCTGAGAAAGTATCGTCAAAGGTCCAATCTATGATCTATGAAATCGGGAGTGCTCTAAAATGATGCGATTCAGAAGTAGAGTACGTCCAACTTGGAGTATCCAATGAAGAGGGTGAAATCAAATATCCATAGTTATTCAAAAATTGATAGAATTAGGGCATTAAAAAAGTCACCTATCGATTTTAGATGAAATTTCATCTAATCGAACATGTTTCGAGAGGATGATAGGCCAAAAATATATTTTTGGAGTATTGCGAAAAATGCAATATTTTACTTACTATAGTCCAGCTACATATTTGACGAAAAATGTTTTTTTTCTCAAAAAATACTGAAATTATGAGAATAAGGGTTCTTTGATACGACAAATCGACTGATGTTGTCCATTTTTCGATAAGATAAATGTTTCAAATATTAGAAGAGCATTTAAGTTAGAAGAAAACATGCCTTCATATAAAAAATAGTACAGACCAAAATAATGGAAGTATTCATTCATTTTTCTAAGAAAGTATCGTCAAAGGTCCAATCTATGATATAAAAAATCGAGAGTGCTCTAAAATGATGCGATTCAGAAGTAGAGTGCGTCAAACTTGGAGTATCCAATGAAGAGGGTAAAATCAAATATCCATAGTTATTCAAAAATTGATAGAATTAGGGCATTAACAAAGTCACCTATCGATTTTAGATGAAATTTCATCTAATCGAACATGTTTCGAGAGGATTATAGGCCAAAAATATATTTTTGGAGTTTTGCGAAAAATACAATATATTCCTTACTATATATAGTACAGCTACATATTTGACGAAAAATGTTTTTCCTCTCAAAAAATACTGAAATTATGAGAATAAGGGTTCATTGATACGACAAATCGACTGGTGTTGTCCATTTTTCGATAAGATGAATGTTTCAAATATTAGGAGAGCATTTAAGTTAAAAGAAAACATGCCTTCATATAAAAAATAGTACAGACCAAAATAATGGAAGTATTCATTCAATTTTCTGAGAGAGTATCGTCAAAGGTCCAATCTATGATATAAAGAATTGGGAGTGCTCTAAAATGATGCGATTCAGAAGAAGAGTGCGTCAAACTTGGAGTATCCAATGAAGAGGGTAAAATCAAATATCCATAGTTATTCAAAAATTGATAGAATTAGGGCATTAACAAAGTCACCTATCGATTTTAGATGAAATTTCATCTAATCGAACATATTTCGAGAGGATGATAGGCCAAAAATATATTTTTGGAGTATTGCGAAAAATACAATATATTCCTTACTATATATAGTACAGCTACATATTTGACGAAAAATGTTTTTCCTCTCAAAAAATACTGAAATTATGAGAATAAGGGTTCATTGATACGACAAATCGACTGGTGTTGTCCATTTTTCGATAAGATGAATGTTTCAAATATTAGGAGAGCATTTAAGTTAAAAGAAAACATGCCTTCATATAAAAAATAGTACAGACCAAAATAATGGAAGTATTCATTCAATTTTCTGAGAAAGTATCGTCAAAGGTCCAATCTATGATATAAAAAAACGGGAGTGCTCTAAAATGATGCGATTCAGAAGTAGAGTGCGTCAAACTTGGAGTATCCAATGAAGAGGGTAAAATCAAATATCCATAGTTATTCAAAAATTGATAGAATTAGGGCATCAACAAAGTCACCTATCGATTTTAGATGAAATTTCATCTAATCGAACATGTTTCGAGATGATGATAGGCCAAAAATATATTTTTGGAGTATTGCGAAAAATGCAATATTTTCCAGCTACATATTTGACGAAAAATGTTTTTCCTCTCAAAAAATACTGAAATTAGGAGAATAAGGGTTCTTTGATACGACAAATCGACTGGTGTTGTCCATTTTTCGATGAGATAAATGTTTCAAATATTAGGAGAGCATTTAAGTTAAAAGAAAACATGCCTCCATATAAAAAATAGTACAGACCAAAATAATGGAAGTATTCATTCAATTTTCTGAGAAAGTATCGTCAAAGGTGAAATCTATGATATAAAAAATCGGGAGTGCTCGAAAATTATGCGATTCAGAAGTAGAGTGCGTCAAACTTGGAGTATCCAATGAAGAGGATAAAATCAAATATCCATAGTTATTCAAAAATTGATAGGATTAGGGCATTAACAAAGTCACCTATGGAATTTAGATGAAATTCCATTTAATCGAACATGTTTCGAGAGGATGATAGGCCAAAAATATATTTTTGGAGTATTGCGAAAAATGCAATATTTTCCATACTATAGTCCAGCTACATATTTGACGAAAAATGTTTCAAATATTAGGAGAGCATTTAAGTGGAAAGAAAACATGCCTCCATATAAAAAATAGTACAGACCAAAAAAATGGAAGTATTCATTCAATTTTCTGAGAAAGTATCGTCAAAGGTGAAATCTATGATATAAAAAATCGGGAGTGCTCGAAAATTATGCGATTCAGAAGTAGAGTGCGTCAAACTTGGAGTATCCAATGAAGAGGATAAAATAAAATATCCATAGTTATTCAAAAATTGATAGGACTAGGGCATTAACAAAGTCACCTATGGAATTTAGATGAAATTCCATTTAATCGAACATGTTTCGAGAGGATGATAGGCCAAAAATATATTTTTGGAGTATTGCGAAAAATGCAATATTTTCCTTACTATAGTCCAGCTACATATTTGACGAAAAATGTTTCAAATATTAGGAGAGCATTTAAGTTAAAAGAAAACATGCCTCCATATAAAAAATAGTACAGACCAAAAAAATGGAAGTATTCATTCAATTTTCTGAGAAAGTATCGTCAAAGGTGAAATCTATGATATAAAAAATCGGGAGTGCTCTAAAATGATGCGATTCAGAAGTAGAGTACGTCCAACTTGGAGTATCCAATGAAGAGGGTAAAATCAAATATCCATAGTTATTCAAAAATTGATAGAATTAGGGCATTAACAAAGTCACCTATCGATTTTAGATGAAATTTCATCTAATCGAACATGTTTCGAGAGGATGATAGGCCAAAAAATATTTTTGGAGTATTGCGAAAAATGCAATATTTTACTTACTATAGTCCAGCTACATATTTGACGAAAAATGTTTTTCCTCTAAAAAAATACTGAAATTATGAGAATAAGGGTTCTCTGATACGACAAATCGACTGGTGTTGTCCATTTTTCGATAAGATGAATGTTTCAAATATTAGGAGAGCATTTAAGTTAAAAGAAAATATGCCTCCATATAAAAAATAGTTTAGACCAAAATAATGGAAGTATCCATTCAATTTTCTGAGAAAGTATCGTCAAAGGTCCAATCTATGATCTATGAAATCGGGAGTGCTCTAAAATGATGCGATTCAGAAGTAGAGTACGTCCAACTTGGAGTATCCAATGAAGAGGGTGAAATCAAATATCCATAGTTATTCAAAAATTGATAGAATTAGGGCATTAAAAAAGTCACCTATCGATTTTAGATGAAATTTCATCTAATCGAACATGTTTCGAGAGGATGATAGGCCAAAAATATATTTTTGGAGTATTGCGAAAAATGCAATATTTTACTTACTATAGTCCAGCTACATATTTGACGAAAAATGTTTTTCCCCTAAAAAAATACTGAAATTATGAGAATAAGGGTTCTTTGATACGACAAATCGACTGGTGTTGTCCATTTTTCGATAAGATAAATGTTTCAAATATTAGAAGAGCATTTAAGTTAGAAGAAAACATGCCTTCATATAAAAAATAGTACAGACCAAAATAATGGAAGTATTCATTCAATTTTCTGAGAGAGTATCGTCAAAGGTCCAATCTATGATATAAAGAATTGGGAGTGCTCTAAAATGATGCGATTCAGAAGTAGAGTGCGTCAAACTTGGAGTATCCAATGAAGAGGGTAAAATCAAATATCCATAGTTATTCAAAAATTGATAGAATTAGGGCATTAACAAAGTCACCTATCGATTTTAGATGAAATTTCATCTAATCGAACATATTTCGAGAGGATGATAGGCCAAAAATATATTTTTGGAGTATTGCGAAAAATACAATATATTCCTTACTATATATAGTACAGCTACATATTTGACGAAAAATGTTTTTCCTCTCAAAAAATACTGAAATTATGAGAATAAGGGTTCATTGATACGACAAATCGACTGGTGTTGTCCATTTTTCGATAAGATGAATGTTTCAAATATTAGGAGAGCATTTAAGTTAAAAGAAAACATGCCTTCATATAAAAAATAGTACAGACCAAAATAATGGAAGTATTCATTCAATTTTCTGAGAAAGTATCGTCAAAGGTCCAATCTATGATATAAAAAAACGGGAGTGCTCTAAAATGATGCGATTCAGAAGTAGAGTGCGTCAAACTTGGAGTATCCAATGAAGAGGGTAAAATCAAATATCCATAGTTATTCAAAAATTGATAGAATTAGGGCATCAACAAAGTCACCTATCGATTTTAGATGAAATTTCATCTAATCGAACATGTTTCGAGATGATGATAGGCCAAAAATATATTTTTGGAGTATTGCGAAAAATACAATATTTTCCTTACTATAGTCCAGCTACATATTTGACGAAAAATGTTTCAAATATTAGGAGAGCATTTAAGTTAAAAGAAAACATGCCTCCATATAAAAAATAGTACAGACCAAAATAATGGAAGTATTCATTCAATTTTCTGAGAAAGTATCGTCAAAGGTGAAATCTATGATATAAAAAATCGGGAGTGCTCGAAAATTATGCGATTCAGAAGTAGAGTGCGTCAAACTTGGAGTATCCAATGAAGAGGATAAAATCAAATATCCATAGTTATTCAAAAATTGATAGGATTAGGGCATTAACAAAGTCACCTATGGAATTTAGATGGAATTCCATTTAATCGAACATGTTTCGAGAGGATGATAGGCCAAAAATATATTTTTGGAGTATTGCGAAAAATGCAATATTTTCCTTACTATAGTCCAGATACATATTTGACGAAAAATGTTTCAAATATTAGGAGAGCATTTAAGTTAAAAGAAAACATGCCTTCATATAAAAAATAGTACAGACCAAAATAATGGAAGTATTCATCCAATTTTCTGAGAAAGTATCGTCAAAGGTCCAATCTATGATATAAAAAATCGGGAGTTCTCTTAAATGATGCGATTCAGAAGTAGAGTGCGTCAAACTTGGAGTATCCAATGAAGAGGATAAAATCAAATATCCATAGTTATTCAAAAATTGATAGGATTAGGGCATTAACAAAGTCACCTATGGAATTTAGATGAAATTTCATTTAATCGAACATGTTTCGAGAGGATGATAGGCCAAAAATATATTTTTGAAGTATTGCGAAAAATGCAATATTTTCCTTACTATATATAGTACAGCTACATATTTGACGAAAAATGTTTTTCCTCTCAAAAAATACTGAAATTATGAGAATAGTCTATAGTCCAGCTACATATTTGACGAAAAATGTTTTTCCTCTCAAAAAATATTGAAATTATGAGAATAAGGGTTCTTTGATACGACAAATCGACTGGTGTTGTCCATTTTCCGATAAGATAAATGTTTCAAATATTAGGAGAGCATTTAAGTTAAAAGAAAACATGCCTTCATATAAAAAATAGTACAGACCAAAATAATGGAAGTATTCATCCAATTTTCTGAGAAAGTATCGTCAAAGGTCCAATCTATGATATAAAAAATCGGGAGTTCTCTTAAATGATGCGATTCAGAAGTAGAGTGCGTCAAACTTGGAGTATCCAATGAAGAGGATAAAATCAAATATCCATAGTTATTCAAAAATTGATAGAATTAGGGTATCAACAAAGTCACCTATCGGTTTTAGATGAAATTTCATCTAATCGAACATGTTTCGAGAGGATGATAGGCCAAAAATATATTTTGGGAGTATTGCGAAAAATGCAATATTTTCCTTACATATTTGACGAAAAATGTTTTTCCTCTCAAAAAATACTGGAATTATGAGAATAAGGGTTCTTTGATACGACAAATCGACTGGTGTTGTCCATTTTTCGATAATATAAATGTTTCAAATATTAGGAGAGCATTTAAGTTAAAAGAAAACATGCCTTCATATAAAAAATAGTACAGACCAAAATAATGGAAGTATTCATTCAATTTTTTGAGAAAGTATCGTAAAAGGTACAATCTATGATATAAAAAATAAGGAGTGCTCTAAAATTATGCGATTCAGAAGTAGAGTGCGTCAAACTTGGAGTATCCAATGAAGAGGGTAAAATCAAATATCCATAGTTATTCAAAAATTGATAGAATTAGGGCATTAACAACTCATCTATCTATTTTAGATGAAATTTTATGTAATCGAACATGTTTCGAGATGATGATAGACCAAAAATATATTTTTGGAGTATTGCGAAAAATGCAAAAAATTCCTTACAGTCCAGCTACATATTTGACGAAAAATGTTTTTCCTCTAAAAAAATACTAAAATTATGAGAATACGGGTTCTTTGATATGACAAATCGACTGATGTTGTCCATTTTTCGATAAGATAAATGTTTCAAATATTAGGAGAGCATTTAAGTTGAAAGAAAACATGCCTTCATATCAAAAATAGTACAGACCAAAATAATGGAAGTATCCATTCAATTTTCTGAGAAATTATCGTCAAAGGTCCAATCTATGATATAAAAAATCGGGAGTGCTCTAAAATGATGCGATTCAGAAGTAGAGTACGTCCAACTTGGAGTATCCAATGAAGAGGGTAAAATCAAATATCCATAGTTATTCAAAAATTGATAGAATTAGGGCATTAACAAAGTCACCTATCGATTTTAGATGAAATTTCATCTAATCAAACATGTTTCGAGAGGATTATAGGCCAAAAATATATTTTTGGAGTATTGCGAAAAATACAATATATTCCTTACTATATATAGTACAGCTACATATTTGACGAAAAATGTTTTTCCTCTCAAAAAATACTGAAATTATGAGAATAAGGGTTCATTGATACGACAAATCGACTGGTGTTGTCCATTTTTCGATAAGATGATTGTTTCAAATATAAGGAGAGCATTTAAGTTAAAAGAAAACATGCCTTCATATAAAAAATAGTACAGACCAAAATAATGGAAGTATTCATTCAATTTTCTGAGAGAGTATCGTCAAAGGTCCAATCTATGATATAAAGAATTGGGAGTGCTCGAAAATGATGCGATTCAGAAGTAGAGTGCGTCAAACTTGGAGTATCCAATGAAGAGGGTAAAATCAAATATCCATAGTTATTCAAAAATTGATAGAATTAGGGCATTAACAAAGTCACCTATCGATTTTAGATGAAATTTCATGTAATCGAACATGTTTCGAGGAGATGATAGGCCAAAAATATATTTTTGGAGTATTGCGAAAAATGCAATATTTTCCTTCCAGCTACATATTTGACGAAAAATGTTTTTCCTCTCAAAAAATACTGAAATTATGAGAATAAGGGTTCTTTGATACGACAAATCGACTGATGTTGTCCATTTTTCGATAAGATAAATGTTTCAAATATTAGGAGAGCATTTAAGTTGAAAGAAAACATGCCTTCATATCAAAAATAGTACAGACCAAAATAATGGAAGTATCCATTCAATTTTCTAAGAAAGTATCGTCAAAGGTCCAATCTATGATATAAAAAATCGGGAGTGCTCTAAAATGATGCGATTCAGAAGTAGAGTACGTCCAACTTGGAGTATCCAATGAAGAGGGTAAAATCAAATATCCATAGTTATTCAAAAATTGATAGAATTAGGGCATTAAAAAAGTCACCTATCGATTTTAGATGAAATTTCATCTAATCGAACATGTTTCGAGAGGATGATAGGCCAAAAATATATTTTTGGAGTAGTGCGAAAAATGCAATATTTTACTTACTATAGTCCAGCTACATATTTGACGAAAAATGTTTTTCCTCTCGAAAAATACTGAAATTATGAGAATAAGGGTTCTTTGATACGACAAATCGACTGGTGTTGTCCATTTTTCGATAAGATGAATGTTTCAAATATTAGAAGAGCATTTAAGTTAAAAGAAAACATGCCTTCATATAAAAAATAGTACAGACCAAAATAATGGAAGTATTCATTCAATTTTCTGAGAGAGTATCGTCAAAGGTCCAATCTATGATATAAAGAATTGGGAGTGCTCGAAAATGATGCGATTCAGAAGTAGAGTGCGTCAAACTTGGAGTATCCAATGAAGAGGGTAAAATCAAATATCCATAGTTATTCAAAAATTGATAGAATTAGGGCATTAACAAAGTCACCTATCGATTTTAGATGAAATTTCATGTAATCGAACATGTTTCGAGGAGATGATAGGCCAAAAATATATTTTTGGAGTATTGCGAAAAATGCAATATTTTCCTTCCAGCTACATATTTGACGAAAAATGTTTTTCCTCTCAAAAAATACTGAAATTATGAGAATAAGGGTTCTTTGATACGACAAATCGACTGATGTTGTCCATTTTTCGATAAGATAAATGTTTCAAATATTAGGAGAGCATTTAAGTTAAAAGAAAACATGCCTTCATATGAAAAATAGTACAGACCAAAATAATGGAAGTATCCATTCAATTTTCTGAGAAAGTATCGTCAAAGGTCCAATCTATGATATAAAAAATCGGTAGTGCTCTAAAATGATGCGATTCAGAAGTAGAGTACGTCCAACTTGGAGTATCCAATGAAGAGGGTAAAATCAAATATCCATAGTTATTCAAAAATTGATAGAATTAGGGCATTAACAAAGTCACCTATCGATTTTAGATGAGATTTCATCTAATCGAACATGTTTCGAGAGGATGATAGGCCAAAAAATATTTCTGAAGTATTGCGAAAAATGCAATATTTTACTTACTATAGTCCAGCTACATATTTGACGAAAAATGTTTTTCCTCTAAAAAAATACTGAAATTATGAGAATAAGGGTTCTTTGATACGACAAATCGACTGGTGTTGTCCATTTTTCGATAAGATAAATGTTTCAAATATTAGGAGAGCATTTAAGTTAAAAGAAAACATGCCTCCATATAAAAAATAGTACAGACCAAAATAATGGCAGTATCCATTCAATTTTCTGAGAAAGTATCGTTAAAGGTCCAATCTATGATCTAAAAAATCGGGAGTGCTCTAAAATGATGCGATTCAGAAGTAGAGTACGTCCAACTTGGAGTATCCAATGAAGAGGGTAAAATCAAATATCCATAGTTATTCAAAAATTGATAGAATTAGGGCATTAAAAAAGTCACCTATCGATTTTAGATGAAATTTCATCTAATCGAACATGTTTCGAGAGGATGATAGGCCAAAAATATATTTTTGGAGTAGTGCGAAAAATGCAATATTTTACTTACTATAGTCCAGCTACATATTTGACGAAAAATGTTTTTCCTCTCGAAAAATACTGAAATTATGAGAATAAGGGTTCTTTGATACGACAAATCGACTGGTGTTGTCCATTTTTCGATAAGATGAATGTTTCAAATATTAGAAGAGCATTTAAGTTAAAAGAAAACATGCCTTCATATAAAAAATAGTACAGACCAAAATAATGGAAGTATTCATTCAATTTTCTGAGAAAGTATCGTCAAAGGTCCAATCTATGATATAAAAAATCGGGAGTGCTCTAAAATGATGCGATTCAGAAGTAGAGTGCGTCAAACTTGGAGTATCCAATGAATAGGGTAAAATCAAATATCCATAGTTATTCAAAAATTGATAGAATTAGGGCATTAAAAAAGTCACCTATCGATTTTAGATGAAATTTCATCTAATCGAACATGTTTCGAGAGGATGATAGGCCAAAAATATATTTTGCAAGTATTGCGAAAAATGCAATATTTTCCTTACAGCTACTACATATTTGACGAAAAATGTTTTTCTTCTCAAAAAATATTGAAATTATGCGAATAAGGGTTCTTTGATACGACAAATCGACTGGTGTTGTCCTTTTTTTGATAAGATAAATGTTTCAAATATTAGGAGAGCATTTAAGTTAAAAGAAAACATGCCTTTATATAAAAAATAATGGAAGTATTCATTCAATTTTCTGAGAAAGTATTGTCAAAGGTCCAATCTATGATATAAAAAATCGGGAGTGCTCTAAAATGATGCGATTCAGAAGTAAAGTGCGTCAAACTTGGAGTATCCAATGAAGAGTGTAAAATCAAATATCCATAGTTATTCAAAAATTGATAGAATTAGGGCATTAACAATGTTACCTATCGATTTTAGATGAAATTTCCTCTAATCAAACATGTTTCGAGATGATGATAGGCCAAAAATATATTTTTGGAGTATAGCCGCAAATGCAATATTCTCCTTACTATAGTCCAGCTACATATTTGACGAAAAATGTTTTTCCTCTCAAAAAATACTGAAATTATGAGAATAATGGTTCTTTGATACGACAAATCGACTGGTGTTGTCCATTTTTCGATAAGATAAATGTCCCAAATATTAGGAGAGCATTTGAGTTAAAAGAAAACATGCCTTCATATAAAAAATAGTACAGAACAAAATAATGGAAGTATCCATTCAATTTTCTGAGAAAGTATCGTCAAAGGTCCAATCTATGATATAAAAAATCGGGAGTGCTCTAAAATGATGCGATTCAGAAGTAGAGTGCGTCAAACTTGGAATATCCAATGAAGAGGGTAAAATCAAATATCCATAGTTATTCAAAAATTGATAGAATTAGAGCATTAACAAAGTCACCTATCGATTTTAGATGAAACTTCATCTAATCGAACATGTTTCGAGATGATGATAGGCCAAAAATATATTTTTGGAGTATTTAGAGAAATGCAATATTATCCTTATAGCTACATATTTGACGAAAAATGTTTTTCCTCTCAAAAAATACTGAAATTATGAGAATAAGGGTTCTTTGATACGACAAATCGACTGGTGTTGTCCATTTTTCGATAAGATGAATGTTTCAAATATTAGGAGAGCATTTATGTTAAAAGAAAACATGCCTTCATATAAAAAATAGTACAGACCAAAATAATGGAAGTATCCATTCAATTTTTTGAGAAAGTATCGTCAAAGGTCCAATCTATGATATAAAAAATCAAGAGTGCTCTAAAATGATGCGATTCAGAAGTAGAGTGCGTCTAACTTGGAGTATCCAATGAAGAGGGTAAAATCAAATATCCATAGTTATTCAAAAATTGATGGAATTAGGGCATTAACAAAGTCACCTATCGATTTTAGATGAGGTTTCATCTAATCGAACATGTTTCGAGAGGATGATAGGCCAAAAATATATTTTTGGAGTATTGCGAAAAATGTAATATTTTCCTTACTATAGTCCAGCTACATATTTGACGAAAAATGTTTTTCCTCTCAAAAAATACTGAAATTATGAGAATAAGGGTTCTTTGATACGACAAATCGACTGGTGTTGTCCATTCTTCGATAAGATAAATGTTTCAAATATTAGAAGAGCATTTAAGTTAAAAGAAAACATGCCTTCATATAAAAAATAGTACAGACCAAAATAATGGAAGTATTCATTGAATTTTCTGAGAAAGTATCGCCAAAGGTCCAATCTATGATATAAAAAATCGGGAGTGCTCTAAAATGATGCGATTCCGAAGTAGAGTGCGTCAAACTTGGAGTATCCAATGAAGAGGGTAAAATCAAATATCCATAGTTATTCAAAAATTGATAGAATTAGGGCAATAACAAAGTCACCTATCGATTTAAGATGAAATTTCATCTAATCGAACATGTTTCGAGATTATGATAGGCCAAAAGTATATTTTTGGAGTATTTAGAAAAATGCAATATTTTCCTTACTATAGTCCAGCTACATATTTGACGGAAAATGTTTTTCCTCTCAAAAAATACTGAAATTATGAGAATAAGGGTTCTTTCATACGACAAATCGATTGGTGTTGTCCATTTTTCGATGAGATAAATGTTTCAAATATTAGGAGAGCATTTAAGTTAAAAGAAAACATGCCTTCATATAAAAAATAGTACAGACCAAAATAATGGAAGTATTCATTCAATTTTTTGAGAGAGTATTGTCAAAGGTCCAATCTATGATATAAAAAATCGGGAGTGCTCTAAAATGATGCGATTCAGAAGTAGAGTGCGTCAAATTTGGAGTATCCAATGAAGAGGGTAAAATCAAATATCCATAGTTATTCAAAAATTGATTGAATTAGGGCATTAACAAAGTCACCTACCGATTTTAGATGAAGTTTCATCTAATCGAATATGTTTCGAAAAGATGATAGGCCAAAAATATATTTTTGGAGTATTGCGAAAAATGCAATATTTTCCTTACAGCTACATATTTGACGAAAAATGTTTTTCCTCTCAAAAAACACTGAAATTATGAGAATACGGGTTCTTTGATACGACAAATCGACTGGTGTTGTCCATTTTTCGATAAGATAAATGTTTCAAATATTAGGAGAGCATTTAATTTAAAAGAAAACATGCCTTCATATAAAAAATAGTACAGACCAGAATAATGGGAATATCCATTCAATTTTCTGAGAAAGTATCGTCAAAGGTCCAATCTATGATATAAAAAATCGAGAGTGCTCTAAAATGATGCGATTCAGAAGTAGAGTGCGTCAAACTTGGAGTATCCAATGAAGAGGGTAAAATCAAATATCCATAGTTATTCAAAAATTGATAGAATTAGGGCATTAACAAAGTCACCTATCGATTTTAGATGGAATTTCTTCTAATCGAACATGTTTCGAGAGGATGATAGGCCAAAAATATATTTTTGGAGTATAGCGGAAAATGCAATATTTACCTTACTATGTCCACCTACATATTTGACGAGAAATGTTTTTCCTCTCAAAAAATACTGAAATTATGAGAATAATGGTTCTTTGATACGACAAATCGACTGGTGTTGTCCATTTTTCGATAAGATAAATGTTCCAAATATTAGGAGAGCATTTAAGTTAAGAGAAAACATGCCTTCATATAAAAAATAGTACAGAACAAAATAATGGAAGTATCCATTCAATTTTCTGAGAAAGTATCGTCAAAGGTCCAATCTATGATATAAAAAATCGGGAGTGCTCTAAAATGATGCGATTCAGAAGTAGAGTGCGTCAAACTTGGAATATCCAATGAAGAGGGTAAAATCAAATATCCATAGTTATTCAAAAATTGATAGAATTAGAGCATTAACAAAGTCACCTATCGATTTTAGATGAAATTTCATCTAATCGAACATGTTTCGAGATGATGATAGGCCAAAAATATATTTTTGGAGTATTTAGAGAAATGCAATATTATCCTTATAGCTACATATTTGACGAAAAATGTTTTTCCTCTCAAAAAATACTGAAATTATGAGAATAAGGGTTCTTTGATACGACAAATCGACTGGTGTTGTCCATTTTTCGATAAGATGAATGTTTCAAATATTAGGAGAGCATTTATGTTAAAAGAAAACATGCCTTCATATAAAAAATAGTACAGACCAAAATAATGGAAGTATCCATTCAATTTTTTGAGAAAGTATCGTCAAAGGTCCAATCTATGATATAAAAAATCGAGAGTGCTCTAAAATGATGCGATTCAGAAGTAGAGTGCGTCAAACTTGGAGTATCCAATGAAGAGGGTAAAATCAAATATCCATAGTTATTCAAAAATTGATAGAATTAGGGCATTAACAAAGTCACCTATCGATTTTAGATGAGGTTTCATCTAATCGAACATGTTTCGAGAGGATGATAGGCCAAAAATATATTTTTGGAGTATTGCGAAAAATGCAATATTTTCCTTCCTTCCGTCCAGCTACATATTTGACGAAAAATGTTTTTCCTCTCAAAAAATACTGAAATTATGAGAATAAGGGTTCTTTGATACGACAAATCGACTGGTGTTGTCCATTCTTCGATAAGATAAATGTTTCAAATATTAGAAGAGCATTTAAGTTAAAAGAAAACATGCCTTCATATAAAAAATAGTACAGACCAAAATAATGGAAGTATTCATTAAATTTTCTGAGAAAGTATCGCCAAAGGTCCAATCTATGATATAAAAAATCAGGAGTGCTCTAAAATGATGCGATTCCGAAGTAGAGTGCGTCAAACTTGGAGTATCCAATGAAGAGGGTAAAATCAAATATCCATAGTTATTAAAAAATTGATAGAATTAGGGCAATAACAAAGTCACCTATCGATTTAAGATGAAATTTCATCTAATCGAACATGTTTCGAGATTATGATAGGCCCAAAGTATATTTTTGGAGTCTTGCGAAAAATGCAATATTTTCCTTTATAGTCCAGCTACAATTTGACGAAAAATGTTTTTCCTCTCAAAAAATACTAAAATTATGAGAATAAGGGTTCTTTGATACGACAAATCGATTGGTGTTGTCCATTTTTCGATAAGATAAATGTTTCAAATATTAGGAGAGCATTTAAGTTAAAAGAAAACATGCCTTCATATAAAAAATAGTACAGACCAAAATAATGGAAGTATTCATTCAATTTTCTGAGAAAGTATCGTCAAAGGTCCAATCTATGATATAAAAAATCGGTAGTGCTTTAAAATGATGCGATTCAGAAGTAGAGTGCGTCAAACTTGGAGTTTCCAATGAAGAGGGTAAAATCAAAAATGCGATATTTTCCTTACTATATATAGTCCAGCTACATATTTGACGAAAAATGTTTTTCCTCTCAAAAAATACTGAAATTATGAGAATAAGGGTTTTTTGATACGACAAATCGACTGGTGCTGTCCATTTTTCGATAAGATAAATGTTTCAAATATTAGAAGAGCATTTAAGTTAAAAGAAAACATGCCTTCATATAAAAAATAGTACAGACCAAAATAATGGAAGTATTTATTGAATTTTCTGAGAGAGTATCGCCGAAGGTCCAATCTATGATATAAAAAATCGGGAGTGCTCTAAAATTATGCGATTCAGAAGTAGAGTGCGTCAAACTTGGAATATCCAATGAAGAGGGTAAAATCAAATATCCATAGTTATTCAAAAATTGATAGAATTAGAGCATTAACAAAGTCACCTACCGATTTTAGATGAAATTTCATCTAATCGAACATGTTTCGAGAAGATGATAGGCCAAAAATATATTTTTGGAGTATTGCGAAAAATGCAATATTTTCCTTATAGCTACATATTTGACGAAAAATGTTTTTCCTCTCAAAAAATACTGAAGTTATGAGAATAAGGGTTCTTTGATACGACAAATCGACTGGTGTTGTCCATTTTTCGATAAGATGAATGTTTCAAATATTAGGAGAGCATTTATGTTAAAAGAAAACATGCCTTCATATAAAAAATAGTACAGACCAAAATAATGGAAGTATCCATTCAATTTTTTGAGAAAGTATCGTCAAAGGTCCAATCTATGATATAAAAAATCGAGAGTGCTCTAAAATGATGCGATTCAGAAGTAGAGTGCGTCAAACTTGGAGTATCCAATGAAGAGGGTAAAATCAAATATCCATAGTTATTCAAAAATTGATAGAATTAGAGCATTAACAAAGTCACCTACCGATTTTAGATGAAATTTCATCTAATCGAACATGTTTCGAGAAGATGATAGGCCAAAAATATATTTTTGGAGTATTGCGAAAAATGCAATATTTTCCTTATAGCTACATATTTGACGAAAAATGTTTTTCCTCTCAAAAAATACTGAAATTATGAGAATAAGGGTTCTTTGATACGACAAATCGACTGGTGTTGTCCATTCTTCGATAAGATAAATGTTTCAAATATTAGAAGAGCATTTAAGTTAAAAGAAAACATGCCTTCATATAAAAAATAGTACAGACCAAAATAATGGAAGTATTCATTAAATTTTCTGAGAAAGTATCGCCAAAGGTCCAATCTATGATATAAAAAATCGGGAGTGCTCTAAAATGATGCGATTCCGAAGTAGAGTGCGTCAAAATTGGAGTATCCAATGAAGAGGGTAAAATCAAATATCCATAGTTATTCAAAAATTGATAGAATTAGGGCAATAACAAAGTCACCTATCGATTTAAGATGAAATTTCATCTAATCGAACATGTTTCGAGATTATGATAGGCCAAAAGTATATTTTTGGAGTCTTGCGAAAAATGCAATATTTTCCTTTATAGTCCAGCTACAATTTGACGAAAAATGTTTTTCCTCTCAAAAAATACTAAAATTATGAGAATAAGGGTTCTTTGATACGACAAATCGATTGGTGTTGTCCATTTTTCGATAAGATAAATGTTTCAAATATTAGGAGAGCATTTAAGTTAAAAGAAAACATGCCTTCATATAAAAAATAGTACAGACCAAAATAATGGAAGTATTCATTCAATTTTCTGAGAAAGTATCGTCAAAGGTCCAATCTATGATATAAAAAATCGGGAGTGCTTTAAAATGATGCGATTCAGAAGTAGAGTGCGTCAAACTTGGAGTTTCCAATGAAGAGGGTAAAATCAAAAATGCGATATTTTCCTTACTATATATAGTCCAGCTACATATTTGACGAAAAATGTTTTTCCTCTCAAAAAATACTGAAATTATGAGAATAAGGGTTTTTTGATACGACAAATCGACTGGTGCTGTCCATTTTTCGATAAGATGAATGTTTCAAATATTAGAAGAGCATTTAAGTTAAAAGAAAACATGCCTTCATATAAAAAATAGTACAGACCAAAATAATGGAAGTATTTATTGAATTTTCTGAGAGAGTATCGCCAAAGGTCCAATCTATGATATAAAAAATCGGGAGTGCTCTAAAATGATGCGATTCAGAAGTAGTGTGCGTCAAATTTGGAGTATCCAATGAAGAGGGTAAAATCAAATATCCATAGTTATTCAAAAATTGATAGAATTAGGGCATTAACAAAGTCACCTACCGATTTTAGATGAAATTTCATCTAATCGAACATGTTTCGAGAAGATGATAGGCCAAAAATATATTTTTGGAGTATTGCGAAAAATGCAATATTTTCCTTACTATATATAGTCCAGCTACATATTTGACGAAAAATGTTTTTCCTCTCAAAAAATACTGAAATTATGAGAATAAGGGTTCTTTGATACGACAAATCGACTGGTGTTGTCCTTTTTTTGATAAGATAAATGTTTCAAATATTAGGAGAGCATTTAAGTTAAAAGAAAACATGCCTTCATATAAAAAATAGTACAGACCAAAATAATGGAAGTATTCATTCAATTTTCTGAGAAAGTATTGTCAAAGGTCCAATCTATGATATAAAAAATCGGGAGTGCTCTAAAATGATGCGATTCAGAAGTAAAGTGCGTCAAACTTGGAGTATCCAATGAAGAGTGTAAAATCAAATATCCATAGTTATTCAAAAATTGATAGAATTAGGGCATTAACAATGTCACCTATCGATTTTAGATGAAATTTCATCTAATCGAACATGTTTCGAGAAGATGATAGGCCAAAAATATATTTTTGGAGTATTGCGAAAAATGCAATATTTTACTTACTATAGTCCAGCTACATATTTGACGAAAAATGTTTTTCCTCTCAAAAAATACTGAAATTATGAGAATAAGGGTTCTTTGATACGACAAATCAACTGGTGATGTCCATTTTCCGATAAGATAAATGTTTCAAATATTCGGTGAGCATTTAAGTCAGAAGAAAACATGCCTTCATATAAAAAATAGTACAGACCAAAATAATGGAAGTATTCATTCAATTTTTTGAGAAAGTATCGTCAAAGGTCCAATCTATGATATAAAAAATTGGGAGTGCTCTAAAATGATGCGATTCAGAGGTAGAGTGCGTCAAACTTGGAGTATCCAATGAAGAGGGTAAAATCAAATATCCATAGTTATTCAAAAATTGATAGAATTAGGGCATTAACAAAGTCACCTATCGATTTTAGATGCAATTTCATCTAATCGAACATGTTTCGAGATGATGATAGGCCAAAAATATATTTTTGGAGTATTTAGAGAAATGCAATATTATCCTTATAGCTACATATTTGACGAAAAATGTTTTTCCTCTCAAAAAATACTGAAATTATGAGAATAAGGGTTCTTTGATACGACAAATCGACTGGTGTTGTCCATTTTTCGATAAGATGAATGTTTCAAATATTAGGAGAGCATTTATGTTAAAAGAAAACATGCCTTCATATAAAAAATAGTACAGACCAAAATAATGGAAGTATCCATTCAATTTTCTGAGAAAGTATCGTCAAAGGTCCAATCTATGATATAAAAAATCGGAAGTGCTCTGAAATGATGCGATTCCGAAGTAGAGTGCGTAAAACTTGGAGTATCCAATGAGGAGGGTAAAATCAAATATCCATAGTTATTCAAAAATTGATAGAATTAGGGCATTAACAAAGTCACCTATCGATTTTAGATGGAATTTCTTCTAATCGAACATGTTTCGAGAGGATGATAGGCCAAAAATATATTTTTGGAGTATAGCGGAAAATGCAATATTTACCTTACTATGTCCACCTACATATTTGACGAGAAATTTTTTTTCCTCTGAAAAAATACTGAAATTATGAGAATAATAGTTCTTTGATACGACAAATCGACTGGTGTTGTCCATTTTTCGATAAGATAAATGTTCCAAATATTAGGAGAGCATTTAAGATAAAAGAAAACATCCCTTCATATAAAAAAATAGTACAGACCAAAATAATGGAAGTATCCATTCAATTTTCTGAGAAAGTATCGTCAAAGGTCCAATCTATGATATAAAAAATCGAGAGTGCTCTTAAATGATGCGATTCAGAAGTAGAGTGCGTCAAACTTGGAGTATCCAATGAAGAGGGTAAAATCAAATATCCATAGTCATTCAAAAATTGATAGAATTAGGGCATTAACAAAGTCACCTACCGATTTTAGATGAAATTTCATCTAATCGAACATGTTTCGAGAAGATGATAGGCCAAAAATATATTTTTGGAGTATTGCGAAAAATGCAATATTTTCCTTACTATATATAGTCCAGCTACATATTTGACGAAAAATGTTTTTCCTCTCAAAAAATACTGAAATTATGAGAATGAGGGTTCTTTGATACGACAAATCGACTGGTGTTGTCCATTCTTCGATAAGATAAATTATTCAAATATTAGAAGAGCATTTAAGTTAAAAGAAAACATGCCTTCATATAAAAAATAGTACAGACCAAAATAATGGAAGTATTCATTAAATTTTCTGAGAAAGTATCGCCAAAGGTCCAATCTATGATATAAAAAATCGGGAGTGCTCTGAAATGATGCGATTCAGAAGTAGAGTGCGTCAAACTTGGAATATCCAATGAAGAGGGTAAAATCAAATATCCATAGTTATTCAAAAATTGATAGAATTAGAGCATTAACAAAGTCACCTATCGATTTTGAATGAAATTTCATCTAATCGAACATGTTTCGAGATTATGATAGGCCAAAAGTATATTTCTGGAGTATTTAGAAAAATGCAATATTTTCTATAGTCCAGCTACATATTTGACGAAAAATGTTTTTCCTCTCAAAAAATACTAAAATTATGAGAATAAGGGTTCTTTCATACGACAAATCGATTGGTGTTGTCCATTTTTCGATGAGATAAATGTTTCAAATATTAGGAGAGCATTTAAGTTAAAAGAAAACATGCCTTCATATAAAAAATAGTACAGACCAAAATAATGGAAGTATTCATTCAATTTTCTGAGAGAGTATTGTCAAAGGTCCAATCTATGATATAAAAAATCGGGAGTGCTCTAAAATGATGCGATTCAGAAGTAGAGTGCGTCAAATTTGGAGTATCCAATGAAGAGGGTAAAATCAAATATCCATAGTTACTCAAAAATTGATTGAATTAGGGCATTAACAAAGTCACCTACCGATTTTAGATGAAGTTTCATCTAATCGAACATGTTTCGAGAAGATGATAGGCCAAAAATATATTTTTGGAGTATTGCGAAAAATGCAATATTTTCCTTCCAGCTACATATTTGACGAAAAATGTTTTTCCTCTCAAAAAACACTGAAATTATGAGAATACGGGTTCTTTGATACGACAAATCGACTGGTGTTGTCCATTTTTCGATAAGATAAATGTTTCAAATATTAGGAGAGCATTTAAGTTAAAAGAAAACATGCCTTCATATAAAAAATAGTACAGACCAGAATAATGGAAGTATCCATTCAATTTTCTGAGAAAGTATCGTCAAAGGTCCAATCTATGATATAAAAAATCGGGAGTGCTCTAAAATGATGCGATTCAGAAGTAGAGTACGTCCAACTTGGAGTATCCAATGAAGAGGGTAAAATCAAATATCCATAGTTATTCAAAAATTGATAGAATTAGGGCATTAAAAAAGTCACCTATCGATTCTAGATGCAATTTCATCTAATCGAACATGTTTCGAGAATATGATAGGCCAAAAGTATATTTTTGGAGTATTTAGAAAAATGCAATATTTTCCTTGATACATATTTGACGAAAAATGTTTTTCCTCTCAAAAAATACTGAAATTATGAGAATAAGGGTTCTTTCATACGACAAATCGACTGGTGTTGTCCATTTTTCGATGAGATAAATGTTTCAAATATTAGGAGAGCATTTAAGTTAAAAGAAAACATGCCTTCATATAAAAAATAGTACAGACCAAAATAATGGAAGTATTCATTCAATTTTCTGAGAAAGTATTGTCTAAGGTCCAATCTATGATATAAGAAATCGGGAGTGCTCTAAAATGATGCGATTCATAAGTAGGGTGCGTCAAACTTGGAGTATCCAATGAAGAGGGTAAAATCAAATATCCATAGTTATTCAAAAATTGATAGAATTAGAGCATTAACAAAGTCACCTATCGATTTTAGATGAAATTTCATCTAATCGAACATGTTTCGAGGAGATGATAGGCCAAAAATATATTTTTGGAGTATTGCGAAAAATGCAATATTTTCCTTTATAGTCCAGCTACATATTTGACGAAAAATGTTTTTCCTCTCAAAAAATACTGAAATTATGAGAATAAGGGTTCTTTGATACGACAAATCGACTGGTGTTGTCCATTTTTCGATAAGATAAATGTTTCAAATATTAGGAGAGCATTTAAGTTAAAAGAAAACATGCCTTCATATAAAAAATAGTACAGACCAAAATAATGGAAGTATTCATTCAATTTTCTGAGAAAGTATCGTCAAAGGTCAAATCTATGATATGAAAAATCGGGAGTGCTCGAAAATTATGCGATTCAGAAGTAGAGTGCGTCAAACTTGGAGTATCCAATGAAGAGGGTGAAATCAAATATCCATAGTTATTCAAAAATTGATAGAATTAGAGCATTAACAAAGTCACCTATCGATTTTAGATGACATTTCATTTAATCGAACATGTTTCGAGAGGATGATAGGCCAAAAATATATTTTTGGAGTCTTGCGAAAAATGCAATATTTTCGTTTATAGTCCAGCTACAATTTGACGAAAAATGTTTTTCCTCTCAAAAAATACTAAGATTATGAGAATAAGGGTTCTTTGATACGACAAATCGATTGGTGTTGTCCATTTTTCGATAAGATAAATGTTTCAAATATTAGGAGAGCATTTAAGTTAAAAGAAAACATGCCTTCATATAAAAAATAGTACAGACCAAAATAATGGAAGTATTCATTCAATTTTCTGAGAAAGTATCGTCAAAGGTCCAATCTATGATATGAAAAATCGGGAGTGCTCTTAAATTATGCGATTCAAAAGAAGAGTGCGTCAAACTTGAAGTATCCAATGAAGAGGGTAAAATCAAATATCCATAGTTATTCAAAAATTGATAGAATTAGGGCATTAACAATGTCACCTATCGATTTTAGATGAAATTTTATCTAACCGAACAAGTTTCGAGAGGATGATAGGCCAAAAATATATTTTTGGAGTATTGCGAAAAATGCAATATTTTCCTTACTATAGTCCAGCTACATATTTGACGAAAAATGTTTTTCCTCTCAAAAAATACTGGAATTATGAGAATAAGGGTTCTTTGATACGACAAATTGACTGATGTTGTCCATTTTTCGATAAGATAAATGTTCCAAATATTAGGAGAGCATTTAAGTTAAAAGAAAACATGCCTTCATATAAAAAATAGTACAGACCAAAATAATGGAAGTATCCATTCAATTTTCTGAGAAAGTATCGTCAAAGGTCCAATCTATGATATAAAAAATCGGAAGTGCTCTAAAATGATGCGATTCAGAAGTAGAGTGCGTCAAACTTGGAGTATCCAATGAAGAGGGTAAAATCAAATATCCATAGTTATTCAAAAATTGATAGGATTAGGGCATTAACAAAGTCACCTATCGATTTTAGATGCAATTTCATCTAATCGAACATGTTTCGAGATGATGATAGGCCAAAAATATATTTTTGGAGTATTTAGAAAAATGCAATATTTTTCTTACTATAGTCCAGCTACATACATATTTGACGAAAAATGTTTTTCCTCTCAAAAAATACTGAAATTATGAGAATAAGGGTTCTTTGATACGACAAATCGACTGGTGTTGTCCATTCTTCGATAAGATAAATGTTTCAAATATTAGAAGAGCATTTAAGTTAAAAGAAAACATGCCTTCATTTAAAAAATAGTACAGACCAAAATAATGGAAGTATTCATTAAATTTTCTGAGGAAGTATCGCCAAAGGTCCAATCTATGATATAAAAAATTGGGAGTGCTCTAAAATGATGCGATTCAGAAGTAGAGTGCGTCAAACTTGGAGTATCCAAAGAAGAGGGTAAAATCAAATATCCATAGTTATTCAAAAATTGATAGAATTAGGGCATTAACAAAGTCACCTATCGATTTTAGATGAGGTTTCATCTAATCGAACATGTTTCGAGAGGATGATAGGCCAAAAATATATTTTTGGAGTATTGCGAAAATTGCAATATTTTCCTTACTATAGTCCAGCTACATACTCGTATTTGACGAAAAATGTTTTTCCTCTCAAAAAATACTGAAATTATGAGAATAAGGGTTCTTTGATACGACAAATCGACTGGTGTTGTCCATTTTTCGATAAGATAAATGTTCCAAATATTAGGAGAGCATTTAAGTTAAAAGAAACCATGCCTTCATATAAAAAATAGTACAGACCAAAATAATGGAAGTATCCATTCAATTTTCTGAGAAAGTATCGTCAAAGGTTCAATCTATGATATAAAAAATCGGGAGTGCTTTAAAATGATGCGATTCAGAAGTAGAGTGCGTCAAACTTGGAGTTTCCAATGAAGAGGGTAAAATCAAATATCCATAGTTATTCAAAAATTGATAGAATTAGGGCATCAACAAAGTCACCTATCGATTTTAGATGAAATTTCATCTAATTGAACATGTTTCGAGAGGATGATAGGCCAAAAATATATTTTTGGAGTATTGCGAAAAATGCAATATTTTCCTTACTATATATAGTCCAGCTACATATTTGACGAAAAATATTTTTCCTCTCAAAAAATACTGAAATTATGAGAATAAGGGTTCTTTGATACGACAAATCGACTGGTGCTGTCCATTTTTCGATAAGATAAATGTTTCAAATATTAGAAGAGCATTTAAGTTAAAAGAAAACATGCCTTCATATAAAAAATAGTACGGACCAAAATAATGGAAGTATCCATTCAATTTTCTGAGAAAGTATCGTCAAAGGTCCAATCTATGATATAAAAAATCGGGAGTGCTCTAAAATGATGCGATTCAGAAGTAGACTGCGTCCAACTTGGAGTATCCAATGAAGAGGGTAAAATCAAATATCCATAGTTATTCAAAAATTGATAGAATTAGGGCATTAACAAAGTCACCTATCGATTTTAGATGAAATTTCATCTAATCGAACACGTTTCGAGAGGATGAGAGGCCAAAAATATATTTTTGGAGTATTGCGAAAAATGCAATATTTTACTTCAGTCCAGCTTCATATTTGACGAAAAATGTTTTTCCTCTCAAAAAATACTGAAATTATGAGAATAAGGGTTCTTTGATACGACAAATCGATTGGTGTTGTCCATTTTTCGATAAGATAGATGTTTCAAATATTAGAAGAGCATTTGAGTTAAAAGAAAACATGCCTTCATATAAAAAATAGTATAGACCAAAATAATGGAAGTATTCACTCAATTTTCTGAGAAAGTATCGTCAAAGGTCCAATCTATGATATAAAAAATCGGGAGTGATCTTAAATGATGCGATTCAGAAGTAGAGTGCGTCAAACTTGGAGTATCCAATGAAGAGGGTAAAATCAAATATCCATAGTTATTCAAAAATTGATAGAATTAGGGCATTAACAAAGTCACCTACCGATTTTAGATGAGGTTTCATCTAATCGAACATGTTTCGAGATGATGATAGGCTAAAAATATTTTTTTGGAGTATAGCGAAAAATGCAATATTTTCCTTACTATAGTCCAGCTACATATTTGACGAAAAATATTTTTCCTCTCAAAAAATACTGAAATTAGGAGAATACGGGTTCTTCGATACGACAAATCGACTGGTGTTGTCCATTTTTCGATAAGATAAATGTTTCAAATATTAGGAGAGCATTTAAGTTAAAAGAAAACATGCCTTCATATAAAAAATAGTACAGACCAAAATAATGGAAGTATTCATTCAATTTTCTGAGAAAGTATCGTCAAAGGTCCAATCTATGATTTAAAAAATCGGGAGTGCTCTAAAATGATGCGATTCAGAAGTAGAGTGCGTCAAACTTGGAGTATCCAATGAAGAGGGTAAAATCAAATATCCATAGTTATTCAAAAATTGATAGAATTAGGGCATTAACAAAGTCACCTATCGATTTTAGATGCAATTTCATCTAATCGAACATGTTTCGAGATGATGATAGGCGAAAAATATATTTTTGGAGTATTTAGAAAAATGCAATATTTTCCTTACTATAGTCCAGCTACATATTTGACGAAAAATGTTTTTCCTCTCAAAAAATACTGAAATTAGGAGAATACGGGTTCTTCGATACGACAAATCGACTGGTGTTGTCCATTTTTCGATAAGATAAATGTTTCAAATATTAGGAGAGCATTTAAGTTAAAAGAAAACATGCCTTCATATAAAAAATAGTACAGGCCAAAATAATGGAAGTATCCATTCAATTTTCTGAGAAAGTATCGTCAAAGGTCCAATCTATGATATAAAAAATCGGGAGTGCTCTAAAATGATGCGATTCAGAAGTAAAGTGCGTCAAACTTGGAGTATCCAATGAAGAGGGTAAAATCAAATATCCATAGTTATTCAAAAATTGATAGAATTAGGGCATTAACAAAGTCACCTATCGATTTTAGATGAAATTTCATCTAATCGAACATGTTTCGAGATGATGATAGGCCAAAAATATATTTTTGGAGTATTGCGAAAAATGCAATATTTTCCTTACTATAGTCCAGCTACATATTTTACGAAAAATATTTTCCTCTCAAAAAATACTGAAATAATGAGAATAAGGGTTCTTTGATACGACAAATCGACTGGTGTTGTCCATTTTTAGATAAGATGAATGTTTCAAATATTAGGAGAGCATTTAAGTTAAAAGAAAACATGCCTTCATATAAAAAATAGTACAGACCAAAATAATGGAAGTATCCATTCAATTTTTTGAGAAAGTATCGTCAAAGGTCCAATCTATGATATAAAAAATCGGGAGTGCTCTAAAATGATGCGATTTAGAAGTAGAGTGCGTCCAACTTGGAGTATCCAATGAAGAGGGTAAAATCAAATATCCATAGTTATTCAAAAATTGATAGAATTAGGGCATTAACAAAGTCACCTATCGATTTTAGATGAAATTTCATCTAATCGAACATGTTTCGAGAGGATGATAGGCCAAAAATATATTTTTGGAGTATTGCGAAAAATGTAATATTTTACTTACTATAGTCCAGCTACATATTTGACGAAAAATGTTTTTCCTCTCAAAAAATACTGAAATTATGATAATAAGGGTTCTTTGATACGACAAATCGACTGGTGTTGTCCATTTTTCGATAAGATAGATGTATCAAATATTAGAAGAGCATTTAAGTTAAAAGAAAACATGCCTTCATATAAAAAATAGTATAGACCAAAATAATGGAAGTATCCATTCAATTTTCTGAGAAAGTATCGTCAAAGGTCCAATCTATGATATAAAAAATCGGGAGTGCTCTAAAATGATGCGATTTAGAAGTAGAGTGCGTCCAAATTGGAGTATCCAATGAAGAGGGTAAAATCAAATATCCATAGTTATTCAAAAATTGATAGAATTAGGGCATTAACAAAGTCACCTATCGATTTTAGATGAAATTTCATCTAATGGAACATGTTTCGAGAGGATGATAGGCCAAAAATATATTTTTGGAGTATTGCGAAAAATACAATATATTCCTTACCAAGTATAGTTCAGCTACATATTTGACGAAAAATGTTTTTCCTCTCAAAAAATACTGAAATTATGAGAATAAGGGTTCTTTGATACGACAAATCGATTGGTGTTGTCCATTTTTCGATAAGATAGATGTTTCAAATATTAGAAGAGCATTTAAGTTAAAAGAAAACATGCCTTCATATAAAAAATAGTATAGACCAAAATAATGGAAGTATCCATTCAATTTTCTGAGAAAGTATCGTCAAAGGTCCAATCTATGATATAAAAAATCGGGAGTGCTCTAAAATGATGCGATTTAGAAGTAGAGTGCGTCCAAATTGGAGTATCCAATGAAGAGGATAAAATCAAATATCCATAGTTATTCAAAAATTGATAGAATTAGGGCATTAACAAAGTCACCTATCGATTTTAGATGAAATTTCATCTAATGGAACATGTTTCGAGAGGATGATAGGCCAAAAATATATTTTTGGAGTATTGCGAAAAATACAATATATTCCTTACTAAGTATAGTTCAGCTACATATTTGACGAAAAATGTTTTTCCTCTCAAAAAATACTGAAATTATGAGAATAAGGGTTCTTTGATACGACAAATCGACTGGTGTTGTCCATTTTTCGATAAGATAAATGTTTCAAATATTAGGAGAGCATTTAAGTTAAAAGAAAACATGCCTTCATATAAAAAATAGTACAGACCAAAATAATGGAAGTATCCATTCAATTTTCTGAGAAAGTATCGTCAACGGTCCAATCTATGATATAAAAAATCGGGAGTGCTCTAAAATGATGCGATTCAGAAGTAGAGTGCGTCCAACTTGGAGTATCCAATGAAGAGGGTAAAATCAAATATCCATAGTTATTCAAAAATTGATAGAATTAGGGCATTAAAAAAGTCACCTATCGATTCTAGATGCAATTTCATCTAATCGAACATGTTTCGAGAATATGATAGGCCAAAAGTATATTTTTGGAGTATTTAGAAAAATGCAATATTTTCCTTGATACATATTTGACGAAAAATGTTTTTCCTCTCAAAAAATACTGAAATTATGAGAATAAGGGTTCTTTCATACGACAAATCGACTGGTGTTGTCCATTTTTCGATGAGATAAATGTTTCAAATATTAGGAGAGCATTTAAGTTAAAAGAAAACATGCCTTCATATAAAAAATAGTACAGACCAAAATAATGGAAGTATTCATTCAATTTTCTGAGAAAGTATCGTCAAAGGTCCAATCTATGATATAAAAAATCGGGAGTGATCTTAAATGATGCGATTCAGAAGTAGAGTGCGTCAAACTTGGAGTATCCAATGGAGAGGGTAAAATCAAATATCCATAGTTACTCAAAAATTGATTGAATTAGGGCATTAACAAAGTCACCTACCGATTTTAGATGAAGTTTCATCTAATCGAACATGTTTCGAGAAGATGATAGGCCAAAAATATATTTTTGGAGTATTGCGAAAAATGCAATATTTTCCTTCCAGCTACATATTTGACGAAAAATGTTTTTCCTCTCAAAAAACACTGAAATTATGAGAATACGGGTTCTTTGATACGACAAATCGACTGGTGTTGTCCATTTTTCGATAAGATAAATGTTTCAAATATTAGGAGAGCATTTAAGTTAAAAGAAAACATGCCTTCATATAAAAAATAGTACAGACCAGAATAATGGAAGTATCCATTCAATTTTCTGAGAAAGTATCGTCAAAGGTCCAATCTATGATATAAAAAATCGGGAGTGCTCTAAAATGATGCGATTCAGAAGTAGAGTACGTCCAACTTGGAGTATCCAATGAAGAGGGTAAAATCAAATATCCATAGTTATTCAAAAATTGATAGAATTAGGGCATTAAAAAAGTCACCTATCGATTCTAGATGCAATTTCATCTAATCGAACATGTTTCGAGAATATGATAGGCCAAAAGTATATTTTTGGAGTATTTAGAAAAATGCAATATTTTCCTTGATACATATTTGACGAAAAATGTTTTTCCTCTCAAAAAATACTGAAATTATGAGAATAAGGGTTCTTTCATACGACAAATCGACTGGTGTTGTCCATTTTTCGATGAGATAAATGTTTCAAATATTAGGAGAGCATTTAAGTTAAAAGAAAACATGCCTTCATATAAAAAATAGTACAGACCAAAATAATGGAAGTATTCATTCAATTTTCTGAGAAAGTATTGTCTAAGGTCCAATCTATGATATAAGAAATCGGGAGTGCTCTAAAATGATGCGATTCATAAGTAGGGTGCGTCAAACTTGGAGTATCCAATGAAGAGGGTAAAATCAAATATCCATAGTTATTCAAAAATTGATAGAATTAGAGCATTAACAAAGTCACCTATCGATTTTAGATGAAATTTCATCTAATCGAACATGTTTCGAGGAGATGATAGGCCAAAAATATATTTTTGGAGTATTGCGAAAAATGCAATATTTTCCTTTATAGTCCAGCTACATATTTGACGAAAAATGTTTTTCCTCTCAAAAAATACTGAAATTATGAGAATAAGGGTTCTTTGATACGACAAATCGACTGGTGTTGTCCATTTTTCGATAAGATAAATGTTTCAAATATTAGGAGAGCATTTAAGTTAAAAGAAAACATGCCTTCATATAAAAAATAGTACAGACCAAAATAATGGAAGTATTCATTCAATTTTCTGAGAAAGTATCGTCAAAGGTCAAATCTATGATATGAAAAATCGGGAGTGCTCGAAAATTATGCGATTCAGAAGTAGAGTGCGTCAAACTTGGAGTATCCAATGAAGAGGGTGAAATCAAATATCCATAGTTATTCAAAAATTGATAGAATTAGAGCATTAACAAAGTCACCTATCGATTTTAGATGACATTTCATTTAATCGAACATGTTTCGAGAGGATGATAGGCCAAAAATATATTTTTGGAGTCTTGCGAAAAATGCAATATTTTCGTTTATAGTCCAGCTACAATTTGACGAAAAATGTTTTTCCTCTCAAAAAATACTAAGATTATGAGAATAAGGGTTCTTTGATACGACAAATCGATTGGTGTTGTCCATTTTTCGATAAGATAAATGTTTCAAATATTAGGAGAGCATTTAAGTTAAAAGAAAACATGCCTTCATATAAAAAATAGTACAGACCAAAATAATGGAAGTATTCATTCAATTTTCTGAGAAAGTATCGTCAAAGGTCCAATCTATGATATGAAAAATCGGGAGTGCTCTTAAATTATGCGATTCAAAAGAAGAGTGCGTCAAACTTGAAGTATCCAATGAAGAGGGTAAAATCAAATATCCATAGTTATTCAAAAATTGATAGAATTAGGGCATTAACAATGTCACCTATCGATTTTAGATGAAATTTTATCTAACCGAACAAGTTTCGAGAGGATGATAGGCCAAAAATATATTTTTGGAGTATTGCGAAAAATGCAATATTTTCCTTACTATAGTCCAGTTACATATTTGACGAAAAATGTTTTTCCTCTCAAAAAATACTGGAATTATGAGAATAAGGGTTCTTTGATACGACAAATTGACTGATGTTGTCCATTTTTCGATAAGATAAATGTTCCAAATATTAGGAGAGCATTTAAGTTAAAAGAAAACATGCCTTCATATAAAAAATAGTACAGACCAAAATAATGGAAGTATCCATTCAATTTTCTGAGAAAGTATCGTCAAAGGTCCAATCTATGATATAAAAAATCGGAAGTGCTCTAAAATGATGCGATTCAGAAGTAGAGTGCGTCAAACTTGGAGTATCCAATGAAGAGGGTAAAATCAAATATCCATAGTTATTCAAAAATTGATAGGATTAGGGCATTAACAAAGTCACCTATCGATTTTAGATGCAATTTCATCTAATCGAACATGTTTCGAGATGATGATAGGCCAAAAATATATTTTTGGAGTATTTAGAAAAATGCAATATTTTTCTTACTATAGTCCAGCTACATACATATTTGACGAAAAATGTTTTTCCTCTCAAAAAATACTGAAATTATGAGAATAAGGGTTCTTTGATACGACAAATCGACTGGTGTTGTCCATTCTTCGATAAGATAAATGTTTCAAATATTAGAAGAGCATTTAAGTTAAAAGAAAACATGCCTTCATTTAAAAAATAGTACAGACCAAAATAATGGAAGTATTCATTAAATTTTCTGAGGAAGTATCGCCAAAGGTCCAATCTATGATATAAAAAATTGGGAGTGCTCTAAAATGATGCGATTCAGAAGTAGAGTGCGTCAAACTTGGAGTATCCAAAGAAGAGGGTAAAATCAAATATCCATAGTTATTCAAAAATTGATAGAATTAGGGCATTAACAAAGTCACCTATCGATTTTAGATGAGGTTTCATCTAATCGAACATGTTTCGAGAGGATGATAGGCCAAAAATATATTTTTGGAGTATTGCGAAAATTGCAATATTTTCCTTACTATAGTCCAGCTACATACTCGTATTTGACGAAAAATGTTTTTCCTCTCAAAAAATACTGAAATTATGAGAATAAGGGTTCTTTGATACGACAAATCGACTGGTGTTGTCCATTTTTCGATAAGATAAATGTTCCAAATATTAGGAGAGCATTTAAGTTAAAAGAAACCATGCCTTCATATAAAAAATAGTACAGACCAAAATAATGGAAGTATCCATTCAATTTTCTGAGAAAGTATCGTCAAAGGTTCAATCTATGATATAAAAAATCGGGAGTGCTTTAAAATGATGCGATTCAGAAGTAGAGTGCGTCAAACTTGGAGTTTCCAATGAAGAGGGTAAAATCAAATATCCATAGTTATTCAAAAATTGATAGAATTAGGGCATCAACAAAGTCACCTATCGATTTTAGATGAAATTTCATCTAATTGAACATGTTTCGAGAGGATGATAGGCCAAAAATATATTTTTGGAGTATTGCGAAAAATGCAATATTTTCCTTACTATATATAGTCCAGCTACATATTTGACGAAAAATATTTTTCCTCTCAAAAAATACTGAAATTATGAGAATAAGGGTTCTTTGATACGACAAATCGACTGGTGCTGTCCATTTTTCGATAAGATAAATGTTTCAAATATTAGAAGAGCATTTAAGTTAAAAGAAAACATGCCTTCATATAAAAAATAGTACGGACCAAAATAATGGAAGTATCCATTCAATTTTCTGAGAAAGTATCGTCAAAGGTCCAATCTATGATATAAAAAATCGGGAGTGCTCTAAAATGATGCGATTCAGAAGTAGACTGCGTCCAACTTGGAGTATCCAATGAAGAGGGTAAAATCAAATATCCATAGTTATTCAAAAATTGATAGAATTAGGGCATTAACAAAGTCACCTATCGATTTTAGATGAAATTTCATCTAATCGAACACGTTTCGAGAGGATGATAGGCCAAAAATATATTTTTGGAGTATTGCGAAAAATGCAATATTTTACTTCAGTCCAGCTTCATATTTGACGAAAAATGTTTTTCCTCTCAAAAAATACTGAAATTATGAGAATAAGGGTTCTTTGATACGACAAATCGATTGGTGTTGTCCATTTTTCGATAAGATAGATGTTTCAAATATTAGAAGAGCATTTGAGTTAAAAGAAAACATGCCTTCATATAAAAAATAGTATAGACCAAAATAATGGAAGTATTCACTCAATTTTCTGAGAAAGTATCGTCAAAGGTCCAATCTATGATATAAAAAATCGGGAGTGATCTTAAATGATGCGATTCAGAAGTAGAGTGCGTCAAACTTGGAGTATCCAATGAAGAGGGTAAAATCAAATATCCATAGTTATTCAAAAATTGATAGAATTAGGGCATTAACAAAGTCACCTACCGATTTTAGATGAGGTTTCATCTAATCGAACATGTTTCGAGATGATGATAGGCTAAAAATATTTTTTTGGAGTATAGCGAAAAATGCAATATTTTCCTTACTATAGTCCAGCTACATATTTGACGAAAAATATTTTTCCTCTCAAAAAATACTGAAATTAGGAGAATACGGGTTCTTCGATACGACAAATCGACTGGTGTTGTCCATTTTTCGATAAGATAAATGTTTCAAATATTAGGAGAGCATTTAAGTTAAAAGAAAACATGCCTTCATATAAAAAATAGTACAGACCAAAATAATGGAAGTATTCATTCAATTTTCTGAGAAAGTATCGTCAAAGGTCCAATCTATGATTTAAAAAATCGGGAGTGCTCTAAAATGATGCGATTCAGAAGTAGAGTGCGTCAAACTTGGAGTATCCAATGAAGAGGGTAAAATCAAATATCCATAGTTATTCAAAAATTGATAGAATTAGGGCATTAACAAAGTCACCTATCGATTTTAGATGCAATTTCATCTAATCGAACATGTTTCGAGATGATGATAGGCGAAAAATATATTTTTGGAGTATTTAGAAAAATGCAATATTTTCCTTACTATAGTCCAGCTACATATTTGACGAAAAATGTTTTTCCTCTCAAAAAATACTGAAATTAGGAGAATACGGGTTCTTCGATACGACAAATCGACTGGTGTTGTCCATTTTTCGATAAGATAAATGTTTCAAATATTAGGAGAGCATTTAAGTTAAAAGAAAACATGCCTTCATATAAAAAATAGTACAGGCCAAAATAATGGAAGTATCCATTCAATTTTCTGAGAAAGTATCGTCAAAGGTCCAATCTATGATATAAAAAATCGGGAGTGCTCTAAAATGATGCGATTCAGAAGTAAAGTGCGTCAAACTTGGAGTATCCAATGAAGAGGGTAAAATCAAATATCCATAGTTATTCAAAAATTGATAGAATTAGGGCATTAACAAAGTCACCTATCGATTTTAGATGAAATTTCATCTAATCGAACATGTTTCGAGATGATGATAGGCCAAAAATATATTTTTGGAGTATTGCGAAAAATGCAATATTTTCCTTACTATAGTCCAGCTACATATTTTACGAAAAATATTTTCCTCTCAAAAAATACTGAAATAATGAGAATAAGGGTTCTTTGATACGACAAATCGACTGGTGTTGTCCATTTTTAGATAAGATGAATGTTTCAAATATTAGGAGAGCATTTAAGTTAAAAGAAAACATGCCTTCATATAAAAAATAGTACAGACCAAAATAATGGAAGTATCCATTCAATTTTTTGAGAAAGTATCGTCAAAGGTCCAATCTATGATATAAAAAATCGGGAGTGCTCTAAAATGATGCGATTTAGAAGTAGAGTGCGTCCAACTTGGAGTATCCAATGAAGAGGGTAAAATCAAATATCCATAGTTATTCAAAAATTGATAGAATTAGGGCATTAACAAAGTCACCTATCGATTTTAGATGAAATTTCATCTAATCGAACATGTTTCGAGAGGATGATAGGCCAAAAATATATTTTTGGAGTATTGCGAAAAATGTAATATTTTACTTACTATAGTCCAGCTACATATTTGACGAAAAATGTTTTTCCTCTCAAAAAATACTGAAATTATGATAATAAGGGTTCTTTGATACGACAAATCGACTGGTGTTGTCCATTTTTCGATAAGATAGATGTATCAAATATTAGAAGAGCATTTAAGTTAAAAGAAAACATGCCTTCATATAAAAAATAGTATAGACCAAAATAATGGAAGTATCCATTCAATTTTCTGAGAAAGTATCGTCAAAGGTCCAATCTATGATATAAAAAATCGGGAGTGCTCTAAAATGATGCGATTTAGAAGTAGAGTGCGTCCAAATTGGAGTATCCAATGAAGAGGGTAAAATCAAATATCCATAGTTATTCAAAAATTGATAGAATTAGGGCATTAACAAAGTCACCTATCGATTTTAGATGAAATTTCATCTAATGGAACATGTTTCGAGAGGATGATAGGCCAAAAATATATTTTTGGAGTATTGCGAAAAATACAATATATTCCTTACCAAGTATAGTTCAGCTACATATTTGACGAAAAATGTTTTTCCTCTCAAAAAATACTGAAATTATGAGAATAAGGGTTCTTTGATACGACAAATCGATTGGTGTTGTCCATTTTTCGATAAGATAGATGTTTCAAATATTAGAAGAGCATTTAAGTTAAAAGAAAACATGCCTTCATATAAAAAATAGTATAGACCAAAATAATGGAAGTATCCATTCAATTTTCTGAGAAAGTATCGTCAAAGGTCCAATCTATGATATAAAAAATCGGGAGTGCTCTAAAATGATGCGATTTAGAAGTAGAGTGCGTCCAAATTGGAGTATCCAATGAAGAGGATAAAATCAAATATCCATAGTTATTCAAAAATTGATAGAATTAGGGCATTAACAAAGTCACCTATCGATTTTAGATGAAATTTCATCTAATGGAACATGTTTCGAGAGGATGATAGGCCAAAAATATATTTTTGGAGTATTGCGAAAAATACAATATATTCCTTACTAAGTATAGTTCAGCTACATATTTGACGAAAAATGTTTTTCCTCTCAAAAAATACTGAAATTATGAGAATAAGGGTTCTTTGATACGACAAATCGACTGGTGTTGTCCATTTTTCGATAAGATAAATGTTTCAAATATTAGGAGAGCATTTAAGTTAAAAGAAAACATGCCTTCATATAAAAAATAGTACAGACCAAAATAATGGAAGTATCCATTCATTTTTCTGAGAAAGTATCGTCAACGGTCCAATCTATGATATAAAAAATCGGGAGTGCTCTAAAATGATGCGATTCAGAAGTAGAGTGCGTCCAACTTGGAGTATCCAATGAAGAGGGTAAAATCAAATATCCATAGTTATTCAAAAATTGATAGAATTAGGGCATTAACAAAGTCACCTATCGATTTTAGATGAAATTTCATCTAATCGAACATGTTTCGAGAAGATGATAGGCCAAAAATATATTTTTGGAGTATTGCGAAAAATGCAATATTTTACTTACTATAGTCCAGCTACATATTTGACGAAAAATGGTTTTCCTCTCAAAAAATACGGAAATTATGGGAATAAGGGTTCTTTGATACGACAAATCGATTGGTGTTGTCCATTTTTCGATAAGATAGATGTTTCAAATATTAGAAGAGCATTTGAGTTAAAAGAAAACATGCCTTCATATAAAAAATAGTATAGACCAAAATAATGGAAGTATTCACTCAATTTTCTGAGAAAGTATCGTCAAAGGTCCAATCTATGATATAAAAAATCGGGAGTGATCTTAAATGATGCGATTCAGAAGTAGAGTGCGTCAAACTTGGAGTATCCAATGGAGAGGGTAAAATCAAATATCCATAGTTATTCAAAAATTGATAGAATTAGGGCATTAACAAAGTCACCTACCGATTTTAGATGAGGTTTCATCTAATCGAACATGTTTCGAGATGATGATAGGCTAAAAATATATTTTTGGAGTATAGCGAAAAATGCAATATTTTCCTTACTATAGTCCAGCTACATATTTGACGAAAAATATTTTTCCTCTCAAAAAATACTGAAATTAGGAGAATACGGGTTCTTCGATACGACAAATCGACTGGTGTTGTCCATTTTTCGATAAGATAAATGTTTCAAATATTAGGAGAGCATTTAAGTTAAAAGAAAACATGCCTTCATATAAAAAATAGTACAGACCAAAATAATGGAAGTATTCATTCAATTTTCTGAGAAAGTATCGTCAAAGGTCCAATCTATGATTTAAAAAATCGGGAGTGCTCTAAAATGATGCGATTCAGAAGTAGAGTGCGTCAAACTTGGAGTATCCAATGAAGAGGGTAAAATCAAATATCCATAGTTATTCAAAAATTGATAGAATTAGGGCATTAACAAAGTCACCTATCGATTTTAGATGCAATTTCATCTAATCGAACATGTTTCGAGATGATGATAGGCGAAAAATATATTTTTGGAGTATTTAGAAAAATGCAATATTTTCCTTACTATAGTCCAGCTACATATTTGACGAAAAATGTTTTTCCTCTCAAAAAATACTGAAATTAGTAGAATACGGGTTCTTCGATACGACAAATCGACTGGTGTTGTCCATTTTTCGATAAGATAAATGTTTCAAATATTAGGAGAGCATTTAAGTTAAAAGAAAACATGCCTTCATATAAAAAATAGTACAGGCCAAAATAATGGAAGTATCCATTCAATTTTCTGAGAAAGTATCGTCAAAGGTCCAATCTATGATATAAAAAATCGGGAGTGCTCTAAAATGATGCGATTCAGAAGTAAAGTGCGTCAAACTTGGAGTATCCAATGAAGAGGGTAAAATCAAATATCCATAGTTATTCAAAAATTGATAGAATTAGGGCATTAACAAAGTCACCTATCGATTTTAGATGAAATTTCATCTAATCGAACATGTTTCGAGATGATGATAGGCCAAAAATATATTTTTGGAGTATTGCGAAAAATGCAATATTTTCCTTACTATAGTCCAGCTACATATTTTACGAAAAATATTTTCCTCTCAAAAAATACTGAAATTATGAGAATAAGGGTTCTTTGATACGACAAATCGACTGGTGTTGTTCATTTTTAGATAAGATGAATGTTTCAAATATTAGGATAGCATTTAAGTTAAAAGAAAACATGCCTTCATATAAAAAATAGTACAGACCAAAATAATGGAAGTATCCATTCAATTTTCTGAGAAAGTATCATCAAAGGTCCAATCTATGATATAAAAAATCGGGAGTGCTCTAAAATGATGCGATTTAGAAGTAGAGTGCGTCCAACTTGGAGTATCCAATGAAGAGGGTAAAATCAAATATCCATAGTTATTCAAAAATTGATAGAATTAGGGCATTAACAAAGTCACCTATCGATTTTAGATGAAATTTCATCTAATCGAACATGTTTCGAGAGGATGATAGGCCAAAAATATATTTTTGGAGTATTGCGAAAAATGTAATATTTTACTTACTATAGTCCAGCTACATATTTGACGAAAAATGTTTTTCCTCTCAAAAAATACTGAAATTATGAGAATAAGGGTTCTTTGATACGACAAATCGACTGGTGTTGTCCATTTTTCGATAAGATAGATGTATCAAATATTAGAAGAGCATTTAAGTTAAAAGAAAACATGCCTTCATATAAAAAATAGTATAGACCAAAATAATGGAAGTATCCATTCAATTTTCTGAGAAAGTATCGTCAAAGGTCCAATCTATGATATAAAAAATCGGGAGTGCTCTAAAATGATGCGATTTAGAAGTAGAGTGCGTCCAAATTGGAGTATCCAATGAAGAGGGTAAAATCAAATATCCATAGTTATTCAAAAATTGATAGAATTAGGGCATTAACAAAGTCACCTATCGATTTTAGATGAAATTTCATCTAATGGAACATGTTTCGAGAGGATGATAGGCCAAAAATATATTTTTGGAGTATTGCGAAAAATACAATATATTCCTTACCAAGTATAGTTCAGCTACATATTTGACGAAAAATGTTTTTCCTCTCAAAAAATACTGAAATTATGAGAATAAGGGTTCTTTGATACGACAAATCGATTGGTGTTGTCCATTTTTCGATAAGATAGATGTTTCAAATATTAGAAGAGCATTTAAGTTAAAAGAAAACATGCCTTCATATAAAAAATAGTATAGACCAAAATAATGGAAGTATCCATTCAATTTTCTGAGAAAGTATCGTCAAAGGTCCAATCTATGATATAAAAAATCGGGAGTGCTCTAAAATGATGCGATTCAGAAGTAGAGTGCGTCCAACTTGGAGTATCCAATGAAGAGGGTAAAATCAAATATCCATAGTTATTCAAAAATTGATAGAATTAGGGCATTAACAAAGTCACCTATCGATTTTAGATGAAATTTCATCTAATCGAACATGTTTCGAGAAGATGATAGGCCAAAAATATATTTTTGGAGTATTGCGAAAAATGCAATATTTTACTTACTATAGTCCAGCTACATTTTTGACGAAAAATGGTTTTCCTCTCAAAAAATACGGAAATTATGAGAATAAGGGTTCTTTGATACGACAAATCGATTGGTGTTGTCCATTTTTCGATAAGATAGATGTTTCAAATATTAGAAGAGCATTTGAGTTAAAAGAAAACATGCCTTCATATAAAAAATAGTACAGACCAAAATAATGGAAGTATCCATTCAATTTTCTGAGAAAGTATCGTCAAAGGTCCAATCTATGATATAAAAAATCGGGAGTGCTCTAAAATGATGCGATTCAGAAGTAGAGTGCGTCCAACTTGGAGTATCCAATGAAGAGGGTAAAATCAAATATCCATAGTTATTCAAAAATTGATAGAATTAGGGCATTAACAAAGTCACCTATCGATTTTAGATGAAATTTCATCTAATCGAACATGTTTCGAGAAGATGATAGGCCAAAAATATATTTTTGGAGTATTGCGAAAAATGCAATATTTTACTTACTATAGTCCAGCTACATATTTGACGAAAAATGGTTTTCCTCTCAAAAAATACGGAAATTATGAGAATAAGGGTTCTTTGATACGACCAATCGATTGGTGTTGTCCATTTTTCGATAAGATAGATGTTTCAAATATTAGAAGAGCATTTGAGTTAAAAGAAAACATGCCTTCATATAAAAAATAGTATAGACCAAAATAATGGAAGTATTCACTCAATTTTCTGAGAAAGTATCGTCAAAGGTCCAATCTATGATATAAAAAATCGGGAGTGATCTTAAATGATGTGATTCAGAAGTAGAGTGCGTCAAACTTGGAGTATCCAATGAAGAGGGTAAAATCAAATATCCATAGTTATTCAAAAATTGATAGAATTAGGGCATTAACAAAGTCACCTACCGATTTTAGATGAGGTTTCATCTAATCGAACATGTTTCGAGATGATGATAGGCTAAAAATATATTTTTGGAGTATAGCGAAAAATGCAATATTTTCCTTACTATAGTCCAGCTACATATTTGACGAAAAATGTTTTTCCTCTCAAAAAATACTGAAATTAGGAGAATACGGGTTCTTCGATACGACAAATCGACTGGTGTTGTCCATTTTTCGATAAGATAAATGTTTCAAATATTAGGAGAGCATTTAAGTTAAAAGAAAACATGCCTTCATATAAAAAATAGTACAGACCAAAATAATGTAAGTATTCATTCAATTTTCTGAGAAAGTATCGTCAAAGGTCCAATCTATGATTTAAAAAATCGGGAGTGCTCTAAAATGATGCGATTCAGAAGTAGAGTGCGTCAAACTTGGAGTATCCAATGAAGAGGGTAAAATCAAATATCCATAGTTATTCAAAAATTGATAGAATTAGGGCATTAACAAAGTCACCTACCGATTTTAGATGAGGTTTCATCTAATCGAACATGTTTCGAGATGATGATAGGCTAAAAATATATTTTTGGAGTATAGCGAAAAATGCAATATTTTCCTTACTATAGTCCAGCTACATATTTGACGAAAAATGTTTTTCCTCTCAAAAAATACTGAAATTAGGAGAATACGGGTTCTTCGATACGACAAATCGACTGGTGTTGTCCATTTTTCGATAAGATAAATGTTTCAAATATTAGGAGAGCATTTAAGTTAAAAGAAAACATGCCTTCATATAAAAAATAGTACAGACCAAAATAATGGAAGTATTCATTCAATTTTCTGAGAAAGTATCGTCAAAGGTCCAATCTATGATTTAAAAAATCGGGAGTGCTCTAAAATGATGCGATTCAGAAGTAGAGTGCGTCAAACTTGGAGTATCCAATGAAGAGGGTAAAATCAAATATCCATAGTTATTCAAAAATTGATAGAATTAGGGCATTAACAAAGTCACCTACCGATTTTAGATGAGGTTTCATCTAATCGAACATGTTTCGAGATGATGATAGGCTAAAAATATATTTTTGGAGTATAGCGAAAAATGCAATATTTTCCTTACTATAGTCCAGCTACATATTTGACGAAAAATGTTTTTCCTCTCAAAAAATACTGAAATTAGGAGAATACGGGTTCTTCGATACGACAAATCGACTGGTGTTGTCCATTTTTCGATAAGATAAATGTTTCAAATATTAGGAGAGCATTTAAGTTAAAAGAAAACATGCCTTCATATAAAAAATAGTACAGACCAAAATAATGTAAGTATTCATTCAATTTTCTGAGAAAGTATCGTCAAAGGTCCAATCTATGATTTAAAAAATCGGGAGTGCTCTAAAATGATGCGATTCAGAAGTAGAGTGCGTCAAACTTGGAGTATCCAATGAAGAGGGTAAAATCAAATATCCATAGTTATTCAAAAATTGATAGAATTAGGGCATTAACAAAGTCACCTATCGATTTTAGATGAAATTTCATCTAATGGAACATGTTTCGAGAGGATGATAGGCCAAAAATATATTTTTGGAGTATTGCGAAAAATACAATATATTCCTTACTAAGTATAGTTCAGCTACATATTTGACGAAAAATGTTTTTCCTCCCAAAAAATACTGAAATTATGAGAATAAGGGTTCTTTGATTTGACAAATCGACTGGTGTTGTCCATTTTTCGATCAGATAAATGTTTCAAATATTAGGAGAGCATATAAGTTAAAAGAAAACATGCCTTCATATAAAAAATAGTACAGACCAAAATAATGGAAGTATTCATTCAATTTTCTGAGAAAGTATCGTCAAAGGTCCAATCTATGATATAAAAAATCGGGAGTGCTCTAAAATGATGCGATTCAGAAGTAGAGTGCGTCAAACTTGGAGTATCCAATGAAGAGGGTAAAATCAAATATCCATAGTTATTCAAAAATTGATAGAATTAGGGTATTAACAAAGTCACCAATCGATTTTAGATGCAATTTCATCTAATCGAACATGTTTCGAGATGATGATAGGCCAAAAATATATTTTTGGAGTATTTAGAAAAATACAATATTTTCCTTACTATAGTCCAGCTACATATTTGACGAAAAATGTTTTTCCTCTCAAAAAATATTGAAATTATGCGAATAAGGGTTCTTTGATACGACAAATTGACTGGTGTTGTCCTTTTTTCGATAAGATAAATGTTTCGAATATTAGGAGAGCATTCAATTTAAAAGAAAACATGCCTTCATATAAAAAATAGTACAGACCAAAATAATGGAAGTATTCATTCAATTTTCTGAGAAAGTATTGTCAAAGGTCCAATCTATGATATAAAGCATCAGGAGTGCTCTAAAATGATGCGATTCAGAAATAGAGTGCGTCAAACTTGGAGTATCCAATGAAGAGGGTAAAATCCAATATCCATAGTTATTCAAAAATTGATAGAATTAGGGCATTAACAAAGTCACCTATCGATTTTAGATGCAATTTCATCTAATCGAACATGTTTCGAGATAATGATAGGCCAAAAATATATTTTTGGAGTATTTAGAAAAATGCGGCTACATATTTGAGGAAAAATATTTATCCTCTCAGAAAATATTGAAATTATGCGAATAAGGGTTCTTTGATACGACAAATCGACTGGTGTTGTCCATTCTTCGATAAGATAAATGTTTCAAATATTAGAAGAGCATTTAAGTTAAAAGAAAACATGCCTTCATATAAAAAATAGTACAGACCAAAATAATGGAAGTATCCATTCAATTTTCTGAGAAAATATCGTCAAATGTCCAGTCTATGATATAAAAAATAGGGAGTGCTCTAAAATGATGCGATTCAGAAGAAGAGTGCGTCAAACTTGGAGTATCCAATGAAGAGGGTAAAATCAAATATCCATAGTTATTCAAAAATTGATAGAATTAGGGCATTAACAAAGTCACCCATCGATTTTAGATGCAATTTCATCTGATCGAACATGTTTCGAGATGATGATAGGCCAAAAATATATTTTTGGAGTATTTAGAAAAATGCAATATTTTCCTTACTATAGTCCAGCTACATATTTGACGAAAAATGTTTTTTCTCTCAAAAAATACTGGAATTATGAGAATAAGGGTTCTTTGATACGATAAATCGACTGGTGTTGTCCATTCTTCGATAAGATAAATGTTTCAAATATTAGAAGAGCATTTAAGTTAAAAGAAAACATGCCTTCATATAAAAAATAGTACAGACCAAAATAATGGAAGTATTCATTCAATTTTATGAGAAAGTATCGTCAAAGGTCCAATCTATGATATAAAAAATCGGGAGTGCTCTAAAATGATGCGATTCAGAATTAGAGTGCGTCAAACTTGGAGTATCCAATGAAGAGGGTAAAATCAAATATCCATAGTTATTCAAAAATTGATAGAATTCGGGCATAAACAAAGTCACCTATCGATTTTAGATGAAATTTCATCTAATCGAACATGTTTCGAGAGGATGATAGGCCAAAAATATATTTTTGGAGTATTGCGAAAAATGCAATATTTCCCTTACATATTTGACGAAAAATGTTATTCCTCTCAAAAAATATTGAAATTATGCGAATAAGGGTTCTTTGATACGACAATTCGACTGGTGTTGTCCATTTTTCGATAAGATAAATGTTTCAAATATTAGGAGAGCATTTAAGTTCAAAGAAAACATGCCTTCATATAAAAAATAGTACAGACCAAAATAATGGAAGTATTCATTCAATTTTCTGAGAAATAATTGTCAAAGGTCCGATCTATGATATAAAGAATCGGGAGTATTCTAAAATGATGCGATTCAGAAGTAGAGTGCGTCAAACTTGGAGTATCCAATGAAAAGGGTAAAATCAAATATCCATAGTTATTCAAAAATTGATAGAATTAGGGCATTAACAAAGTCACCTATCGATTTTAGATGCAATTTCATCTAATCGAACATGTTTCGAGATAATGATAGGCCAAAAATATATTTTTGGAGTATTTAGAAAATGCAATATTTTCCTTACTATAGTCCAGCTACATATTTGACGAAAAATGTTTTTCTTCTCAAAAAATAGTGAAATTATGAGAATAAGGGTTCTTTGATACGACAAATCGACTGGTGTTGTCCATTTTTCGATAAGATAAATGTTTCGAATATTAGGAGAGCATTTAAGTTAAAAGAAAACATGCGTTCATATAAAAAATAGTACAAACCAAAATAATGGTAGTATACATTCAATTTTCTGAAAAAGTATCGTCAAAGGTCCAATCTATGATATAAAAAATCGGGAGTGCTCTAAAATGATGCGATTTAGAAGAAGAGTGCGTCCAACTTGGAGTATCCAATGAAGAGGGTAAAATCAAATATCCATAGTTATTCAAAAATTGATATAATTAGGGCATTAACAAAGTCACCTATCGATTTTAGATGAAATTTCATCTAATCGAACATGTTTCGAGAAGATGATAGGACAAAAATATATTTTTGGAGTATTGCGAAAAATGCAATATTTTCCTACATATTTGACGAAAAATGTTTCTCCTCTCAAAAAATACTGAAATTATGAGAATAAGGGTTCTTTGATACGACAAATCGACTGGTGTTGTCCATTTTTCGATAAGATAAATGTTTCAAATATTAGGAGAGCATTTAAGTTAAAAGAAAACATGCCTTCATATAAAAAATAGTACAAACCAAAATAATGGTAGTATCCATTCAATTTTCTGAGAAAGTATCGTCAAAGGTCCAATCTATGATATAAAAAATCGGGATTGCTCTAAAATGATGCGATTCGGAAGTAGAGTGCGTCAAACTTGGAGTATCCAATGAAGAGGGTAAAACCAAATATCCATAGTTATTCAAAAATTGATAGAATTAGGGCATTAACAAAGTCACCTATCGATTTTAGATGCAATTTCATCTAATCGAACATGTTTCGAGATGATGATAGTCCAAAAATATATTTTTGGAGTGTTTAGAAAAATACAATATTTTCCTTACTATAGTCCAGCTACATATTTGACGAAAAATGTTTTTCCTCTCAAAAAATATTGAAATTATGCGAATAAGGGTTCTTTGATACGACAAATTGACTGGTGTTGTCCATTTTTCGATCAGATAAATGTTTCAAATATTAGGAGAGCATATAAGTTAAAAGAAAACATGCCTTCATATAAAAAATAGTACAGGCCAAAATAATGGAAGTATTCATTCAATTTTCTGAGAAAGTATCGTCAAAGGTCCAATCTATGATTTAAAAAATCGGGAGTGCTCTAAAATGATGCGATTCAGAAGTAGAGTGCGTCAAACTTGGAGTATCCAATGAAGAGGGTAAAATCAAATATCCATAGTTATTCAAAAATTGATAGAATTAGGGCATTAACAAAGTCACCTACCGATTTTAGATGAGGTTTCATCTAATCGAACATGTTTCGAGATGATGATAGGCTAAAAATATATTTTTGGAGTATAGCGAAAAATGCAATATTTTCCTTACTATAGTCCAGCTACATATTTGACGAAAAATGTTTTTCCTCTCAAAAAATACTGAAATTAGGAGAATACGGGTTCTTCGATACGACAAATCGACTGGTGTTGTCCATTTTTCGATAAGATAAATGTTTCAAATATTAGGAGAGCATTTAAGTTAAAAGAAAACATGCCTTCATATAAAAAATAGTACAGACCAAAATAATGGAAGTATTCATTCAATTTTCTGAGAAAGTATCGTCAAAGGTCCAATCTATGATTTAAAAAATCGGGAGTGCTCTAAAATGATGCGATTCAGAAGTAGAGTGCGTCAAACTTGGAGTATCCAATGAAGAGGGTAAAATCAAATATCCATAGTTATTCAAAAATTGATAGAATTAGGGCATTAACAAAGTCACCTACCGATTTTAGATGAGGTTTCATCTAATCGAACATGTTTCGAGATGATGATAGGCTAAAAATATATTTTTGGAGTATAGCGAAAAATGCAATATTTTCCTTACTATAGTCCAGCTACATATTTGACGAAAAATGTTTTTCCTCTCAAAAAATACTGAAATTAGGAGAATACGGGTTCTTCGATACGACAAATCGACTGGTGTTGTCCATTTTTCGATAAGATAAATGTTTCAAATATTAGGAGAGCATTTAAGTTAAAAGAAAACATGCCTTCATATAAAAAATAGTACAGACCAAAATAATGTAAGTATTCATTCAATTTTCTGAGAAAGTATCGTCAAAGGTCCAATCTATGATTTAAAAAATCGGGAGTGCTCTAAAATGATGCGATTCAGAAGTAGAGTGCGTCAAACTTGGAGTATCCAATGAAGAGGGTAAAATCAAATATCCATAGTTATTCAAAAATTGATAGAATTAGGGCATTAACAAAGTCACCTATCGATTTTAGATGAAATTTCATCTAATGGAACATGTTTCGAGAGGATGATAGGCCAAAAATATATTTTTGGAGTATTGCGAAAAATACAATATATTCCTTACTAAGTATAGTTCAGCTACATATTTGACGAAAAATGTTTTTCCTCCCAAAAAATACTGAAATTATGAGAATAAGGGTTCTTTGATTTGACAAATCGACTGGTGTTGTCCATTTTTCGATCAGATAAATGTTTCAAATATTAGGAGAGCATATAAGTTAAAAGAAAACATGCCTTCATATAAAAAATAGTACAGACCAAAATAATGGAAGTATTCATTCAATTTTCTGAGAAAGTATCGTCAAAGGTCCAATCTATGATATAAAAAATCGGGAGTGCTCTAAAATGATGCGATTCAGAAGTAGAGTGCGTCAAACTTGGAGTATCCAATGAAGAGGGTAAAATCAAATATCCATAGTTATTCAAAAATTGATAGAATTAGGGTATTAACAAAGTCACCAATCGATTTTAGATGCAATTTCATCTAATCGAACATGTTTCGAGATGATGATAGGCCAAAAATATATTTTTGGAGTATTTAGAAAAATACAATATTTTCCTTACTATAGTCCAGCTACATATTTGACGAAAAATGTTTTTCCTCTCAAAAAATATTGAAATTATGCGAATAAGGGTTCTTTGATACGACAAATTGACTGGTGTTGTCCTTTTTTCGATAAGATAAATGTTTCGAATATTAGGAGAGCATTCAATTTAAAAGAAAACATGCCTTCATATAAAAAATAGTACAGACCAAAATAATGGAAGTATTCATTCAATTTTCTGAGAAAGTATTGTCAAAGGTCCAATCTATGATATAAAGCATCAGGAGTGCTCTAAAATGATGCGATTCAGAAATAGAGTGCGTCAAACTTGGAGTATCCAATGAAGAGGGTAAAATCCAATATCCATAGTTATTCAAAAATTGATAGAATTAGGGCATTAACAAAGTCACCTATCGATTTTAGATGCAATTTCATCTAATCGAACATGTTTCGAGATAATGATAGGCCAAAAATATATTTTTGGAGTATTTAGAAAAATGCGGCTACATATTTGAGGAAAAATATTTATCCTCTCAGAAAATATTGAAATTATGCGAATAAGGGTTCTTTGATACGACAAATCGACTGGTGTTGTCCATTCTTCGATAAGATAAATGTTTCAAATATTAGAAGAGCATTTAAGTTAAAAGAAAACATGCCTTCATATAAAAAATAGTACAGACCAAAATAATGGAAGTATCCATTCAATTTTCTGAGAAAATATCGTCAAATGTCCAGTCTATGATATAAAAAATAGGGAGTGCTCTAAAATGATGCGATTCAGAAGAAGAGTGCGTCAAACTTGGAGTATCCAATGAAGAGGGTAAAATCAAATATCCATAGTTATTCAAAAATTGATAGAATTAGGGCATTAACAAAGTCACCCATCGATTTTAGATGCAATTTCATCTGATCGAACATGTTTCGAGATGATGATAGGCCAAAAATATATTTTTGGAGTATTTAGAAAAATGCAATATTTTCCTTACTATAGTCCAGCTACATATTTGACGAAAAATGTTTTTTCTCTCAAAAAATACTGGAATTATGAGAATAAGGGTTCTTTGATACGATAAATCGACTGGTGTTGTCCATTCTTCGATAAGATAAATGTTTCAAATATTAGAAGAGCATTTAAGTTAAAAGAAAACATGCCTTCATATAAAAAATAGTACAGACCAAAATAATGGAAGTATTCATTCAATTTTATGAGAAAGTATCGTCAAAGGTCCAATCTATGATATAAAAAATCGGGAGTGCTCTAAAATGATGCGATTCAGAATTAGAGTGCGTCAAACTTGGAGTATCCAATGAAGAGGGTAAAATCAAATATCCATAGTTATTCAAAAATTGATAGAATTCGGGCATAAACAAAGTCACCTATCGATTTTAGATGAAATTTCATCTAATCGAACATGTTTCGAGAGGATGATAGGCCAAAAATATATTTTTGGAGTATTGCGAAAAATGCAATATTTCCCTTACATATTTGACGAAAAATGTTATTCCTCTCAAAAAATATTGAAATTATGCGAATAAGGGTTCTTTGATACGACAATTCGACTGGTGTTGTCCATTTTTCGATAAGATAAATGTTTCAAATATTAGGAGAGCATTTAAGTTCAAAGAAAACATGCCTTCATATAAAAAATAGTACAGACCAAAATAATGGAAGTATTCATTCAATTTTCTGAGAAATAATTGTCAAAGGTCCGATCTATGATATAAAGAATCGGGAGTATTCTAAAATGATGCGATTCAGAAGTAGAGTGCGTCAAACTTGGAGTATCCAATGAAAAGGGTAAAATCAAATATCCATAGTTATTCAAAAATTGATAGAATTAGGGCATTAACAAAGTCACCTATCGATTTTAGATGCAATTTCATCTAATCGAACATGTTTCGAGATAATGATAGGCCAAAAATATATTTTTGGAGTATTTAGAAAATGCAATATTTTCCTTACTATAGTCCAGCTACATATTTGACGAAAAATGTTTTTCTTCTCAAAAAATAGTGAAATTATGAGAATAAGGGTTCTTTGATACGACAAATCGACTGGTGTTGTCCATTTTTCGATAAGATAAATGTTTCGAATATTAGGAGAGCATTTAAGTTAAAAGAAAACATGCGTTCATATAAAAAATAGTACAAACCAAAATAATGGTAGTATACATTCAATTTTCTGAAAAAGTATCGTCAAAGGTCCAATCTATGATATAAAAAATCGGGAGTGCTCTAAAATGATGCGATTTAGAAGAAGAGTGCGTCCAACTTGGAGTATCCAATGAAGAGGGTAAAATCAAATATCCATAGTTATTCAAAAATTGATATAATTAGGGCATTAACAAAGTCACCTATCGATTTTAGATGAAATTTCATCTAATCGAACATGTTTCGAGAAGATGATAGGACAAAAATATATTTTTGGAGTATTGCGAAAAATGCAATATTTTCCTACATATTTGACGAAAAATGTTTCTCCTCTCAAAAAATACTGAAATTATGAGAATAAGGGTTCTTTGATACGACAAATCGACTGGTGTTGTCCATTTTTCGATAAGATAAATGTTTCAAATATTAGGAGAGCATTTAAGTTAAAAGAAAACATGCCTTCATATAAAAAATAGTACAAACCAAAATAATGGTAGTATCCATTCAATTTTCTGAGAAAGTATCGTCAAAGGTCCAATCTATGATATAAAAAATCGGGATTGCTCTAAAATGATGCGATTCGGAAGTAGAGTGCGTCAAACTTGGAGTATCCAATGAAGAGGGTAAAACCAAATATCCATAGTTATTCAAAAATTGATAGAATTAGGGCATTAACAAAGTCACCTATCGATTTTAGATGCAATTTCATCTAATCGAACATGTTTCGAGATGATGATAGTCCAAAAATATATTTTTGGAGTGTTTAGAAAAATGCAATATTTTCCTTACTATAGTCCAGCTACATATTTGACGAAAAATGTTTTTCCTCTCAAAAAATACTGAAATTATGAGAATAAGGGTTCTTTGATACGACAAATCGACTGGTGTTGTCCATTCTTCGATAAGATAAATGTTTCAAATATTAGAAGAGCATTTAAGTTAAGAGAAAACATGCCTTCATATAAAAAATAGTACAGACCAAAATGATGGAAGTATTCATTAAATTTTCTGAGCAAGTATCGCCAAAGGTCCAATATATGATATAAAAAATCAAGAGTGCTCTAAAATGATGCGATTCAGAAGTAGAGTGCGTCAAACTTGGAGTAAACAATGAAGAGGGTAAAATCAAATATCCATAGTTATTCAAAAATTGATAGAATTAGGGCATTACCAAAGTCACCTACCGATTTTAGATGAAATTTCATCTAATCGAACATGTTTCGAGAAGATGATAGGCCAAAAATATATTTTTGGAGTATTGCGAAAAATGCAATATTTTCCTTCCAGCTACATATTTGACGAAAAATGTTTTTCCTCTCAAAAAATACTGAAATTATGAGAATAAGGGTTCTTTGATACGACAAATCGACTGGTGTTGTCCATTTTCCGATAAGATAAATGTTCCAAATATTGGGAGAGCATTTAAGTTAAAAGAAAACATGCCTTCATATAAAAAATAGTACAGACCAAAATAATGGAAGTATCCATTCAATTTTCTGAGAAAGTATCGTCAAAGGTCAAATCCTTGATATAAAAAATCGGGAGTGCTCTAAAATGATGCGATTCAGAAGTAGAGTGCGTCAAACTTGAGGTATCCAATTAAGAGGGTAAAACCAAATATCCATAGTTATTCAAAAATTGTAAGAATTAGGGCATTAACAAAGTCACCTATCGATTTTAGATGCAATTTCATCTAATCGAACAGCCCAAAAATATATTTTTGGAGTATTTAGAAAAATGCAATATTTTCCAGCTACATATTTGACGAAAAATGTTTTTCCTCTCAAAAAATACTGAAATTATTAGAATAAGGGTTCCTTGATACGACAAATCGACTGGTGTTGTCCATTCTTCGATAAGATAAATGTTTCAAATATTAGAAGAGCATTTAAGTTAAAAGAAAACATGCCTTCATATAAAAAATAGTATAGACCAAAATAATGGAAGTATCCATTCAATTTTCTGAGAAAGTATCGTCAAAGGTCCAATCTATGATATAAAAAATCGGGAGTGCTCTAAAATGATGCGATTCAGAAGTAGAGTGCGTCCAACTTGGAGTATCCAATGAAGAGGGTAAAATCAAATATCCATAGTTATTCAAAAATTGATAGAATTAGGGCATTAACAAAGTCACCTATCGATTTTAGATGAAATTTCATCTAATGGAACATGTTTCGAGAGGATGATAGGCCAAAAATATATTTTTGGAGTATTGCGAAAAATACAATATATTCCTTACCAAGTATAGTTCAGCTACATATTTGACGAAAAATGTTTTTCCTCTCAAAAAATACTGAAATTATGAGAATAAGGGTTCTTCGATACGACAAATCGACTGGTGTTGTCCATTTTTCGATAAGATAAATGTTTCAAATATTAGGAGAGCATTTAAGTTAAAAGAAAACATGCCTTCATATAAAAAATAGTACAGACCAAAATAATGGAAGTATTCATTCAATTTTCTGAGAAAGTATCGTCAAGAGGGTAAAATCAAATATCCATAGTTATTCAAAAATTGATAGAATTAGGGCATTAACAAAGTCACCTATCGATTTTAGATGAAATTTCATCTAATGGAACATGTTTCGAGAGGATGATAGACCAAAAATATATTTTTGGAGTATTGCGAAAAATACAATATATTCCTTACTAAGTATAGTTCAGCTACATATTTGACGAAAAATGTTTTTCCTCCCAAAAAATACTGAAATTATGAGAATAAGGGTTCTTTGATTTGACAAATCGACTGGTGTTGTCCATTTTTCGATCAGATAAATGTTTCAAATATTAGGAGAGCATATAAGTTAAAAGAAAACATGCCTTCATATAAAAAATACTACAGACCAAAATAATGGAAGTATTCATTCAATTTTCTGAGAAAGTATCGTCAAAGGTCCAATCTATGATATAAAAAATCGGGAGTGCTCTAAAATGATGCGATTCAGAAGTAGAGTGCGTCAAACTTGGAGTATCCAATGAAGAGGGTAAAATCAAATATCCATAGTTATTCAAAAATTGATAGAATTAGGGTATTAACAAAGTCACCAATCGATTTTAGATGCAATTTCATCTAATCGAACATGTTTCGAGATGATGATAGGCCAAAAATATATTTTTGGAGTATTTAGAAAAATACAATATTTTCCTTACTATAGTCCAGCTACATATTTGACGAAAAATGTTTTTCCTCTCAAAAAATATTGAAATTATGCGAATAAGGGTTCTTTGATACGACAAATCGACTGGTGTTGTCCTTTTTTCGATAAGATAAATGTTTCGAATATTAGGAGAGCATTCAATTTAAAAGAAAACATGCCTTCATATAAAAAATAGTACAGACCAAAATAATGGAAGTATTCATTCAATTTTCTGAGAAAGTATTGTCAAAGGTCCAATCTATGATATAAAGCATCAGGAGTGCTCTAAAATGATGCGATTCAGAAATAGAGTGCGTCAAACTTGGAGTATCCAATGAAGAGGGTAAAATCCAATATCCATAGTTATTCAAAAATTGATAGAATTAGGGCATTAACAAAGTCACCTATCGATTTTAGATGCAATTTCATCTAATCGAACATGTTTCGAGATAATGATAGGCCAAAAATATATTTTTGGAGTATTTAGAAAAATGCGGCTACATATTTGAGGAAAAATATTTATCCTCTCAGAAAATATTGAAATTATGCGAATAAGGGTTCTTTGATACGACAAATCGACTGGTGTTGTCCATTCTTCGATAAGATAAATGTTTCAAATATTAGAAGAGCATTTAAGTTAAAAGAAAATATGCCTTCATATAAAAAATAGTACAGACCAAAATAATGGAAGTATCCATTCAATTTTCTGAGAAAATATCGTCAAATGTCCAGTCTATGATATAAAAAATAGGGAGTGCTCTAAAATGATGCGATTCAGAAGAAGAGTGCGTCAAACTTGGAGTATCCAATGAAGAGGGTAAAATCAAATATCCATAGTTATTCAAAAATTGATAGAATTAGGGCATTAACAAAGTCACCCATCGATTTTAGATGCAATTTCATCTGATCGAACATGTTTCGAGATGATGATAGGCCAAAAATATATTTTTGGAGTATTTAGAAAAATGCAATATTTTCCTTACTATAGTCCAGCTACATATTTGACGAAAAATGTTTTTTCTCTCAAAAAATACTGGAATTATGAGAATAAGGGTTCTTTGATACGATAAATCGACTGGTGTTGTCCATTCTTCGATAAGATAAATGTTTCAAATATTAGAAGAGCATTTAAGTTAAAAGAAAACATGCCTTCATATAAAAAATAGTACAGACCAAAATAATGGAAGTATTCATTCAATTTTATGAGAAAGTATCGTCAAAGGTCCAATCTATGATATAAAAAATCGGGAGTGCTCTAAAATGATGCGATTCAGAATTAGAGTGCGTCAAACTTGGAGTATCCAATGAAGAGGGTAAAATCAAATATCCATAGTTATTCAAAAATTGATAGAATTCGGGCATAAACAAAGTCACCTATCGATTTTAGATGAAATTTCATCTAATCGAACATGTTTCGAGAGGATGATAGGCCAAAAATATATTTTTGGAGTATTGCGAAAAATGCAATATTTCCCTTACATATTTGACGAAAAATGTTATTCCTCTCAAAAAATATTGAAATTATGCGAATAAGGGTTCTTTGATACGACAATTCGACTGGTGTTGTCCATTTTTCGATAAGATAAATGTTTCAAATATTAGGAGAGCATTTAAGTTCAAAGAAAACATGCCTTCATATAAAAAATAGTACAGACCAAAATAATGGAAGTATTCATTCAATTTTCTGAGAAATAATTGTCAAAGGTCCGATCTATGATATAAAGAATCGGGAGTATTCTAAAATGATGCGATTCAGAAGTAGAGTGCGTCAAACTTGGAGTATCCAATGAAAAGGGTAAAATCAAATATCCATAGTTATTCAAAAATTGATAGAATTAGGGCATTAACAAAGTCACCTATCGATTTTAGATGCAATTTCATCTAATCGAACATGTTTCGAGATAATGATAGGCCAAAAATATATTTTTGGAGTATTTAGAAAATGCAATATTTTCCTTACTATAGTCCAGCTACATATTTGACGAAAAATGTTTTTCTTCTCAAAAAATAGTGAAATTATGAGAATAAGGGTTCTTTGATACGACAAATCGACTGGTGTTGTCCATTTTTCGATAAGATAAATGTTTCGAATATTAGGAGAGCATTTAAGTTAAAAGAAAACATGCGTTCATATAAAAAATAGTACAAACCAAAATAATGGTAGTATCCATTCAATTTTCTGAAAAAGTATCGTCAAAGGTCCAATCTATGATATAAAAAATCGGGAGTGCTCTAAAATGATGCGATTTAGAAGAAGAGTGCGTCCAACTTGGAGTATCCAATGAAGAGGGTAAAATCAAATATCCATAGTTATTCAAAAATTGATATAATTAGGGCATTAACAAAGTCACCTATCGATTTTAGATGAAATTTCATCTAATCGAACATGTTTCGAGAAGATGATAGGACAAAAATATATTTTTGGAGTATTGCGAAAAATGCAATATTTTCCTACATATTTGACGAAAAATGTTTCTCCTCTCAAAAAATACTGAAATTATGAGAATAAGGGTTCTTTGATACGACAAATCGACTGGTGTTGTCCATTTTTCGATAAGATAAATGTTTCAAATATTAGGAGAGCATTTAAGTTAAAAGAAAACATGCCTTCATATAAAAAATAGTACAAACCAAAATAATGGTAGTATCCATTCAATTTTCTGAGAAAGTATCGTCAAAGGTCCAATCTATGATATAAAAAATCGGGATTGCTCTAAAATGATGCGATTCGGAAATAGAGTGCGTCAAACTTGGAGTATCCAATGAAGAGGGTAAAACCAAATATCCATAGTTATTCAAAAATTGATAGAATTAGGGCATTAACAAAGTCACCTATCGATTTTAGATGCAATTTCATCTAATCGAACATGTTTCGAGATGATGATAGTCCAAAAATATATTTTTGGAGTGTTTAGAAAAATGCAATATTTTCCTTACTATAGTCCAGCTACATATTTGACGAAAAATGTTTTTCCTCTCAAAAAATACTGAAATTATGAGAATAAGGGTTCTTTGATACGACAAATCGACTGGTGTTGTCCATTCTTCGATAAGATAAATGTTTCAAATATTAGAAGAGCATTTAAGTTAAGAGAAAACATGCCTTCATATAAAAAATAGTACAGACCAAAATGATGGAAGTATTCATTAAATTTTCTGAGCAAGTATCGCCAAAGGTCCAATATATGATATAAAAAATCAAGAGTGCTCTAAAATGATGCGATTCAGAAGTAGAGTGCGTCAAACTTGGAGTAAACAATGAAGAGGGTAAAATCAAATATCCATAGTTATTCAAAAATTGATAGAATTAGGGCATTACCAAAGTCACCTACCGATTTTAGATGAAATTTCATCTAATCGAACATGTTTCGAGAAGATGATAGGCCAAAAATATATTTTTGGAGTATTGCGAAAAATGCAATATTTTCCTTCCAGCTACATATTTGACGAAAAATGTTTTTCCTCTCAAAAAATACTGAAATTATGAGAATAAGGGTTCTTTGATACGACAAATCGACTGGTGTTGTCCATTTTCCGATAAGATAAATGTTCCAAATATTGGGAGAGCATTTAAGTTAAAAGAAAACATGCCTTCATATAAAAAATAGTACAGACCAAAATAATGGAAGTATCCATTCAATTTTCTGAGAAAGTATCGTCAAAGGTCAAATCCTTGATATAAAAAATCGGGAGTGCTCTAAAATGATGCGATTCAGAAGTAGAGTGCGTCAAACTTGAGGTATCCAATTAAGAGGGTAAAACCAAATATCCATAGTTATTCAAAAATTGTAAGAATTAGGGCATTAACAAAGTCACCTATCGATTTTAGATGCAATTTCATCTAATCGAACAGCCCAAAAATATATTTTTGGAGTATTTAGGAAAATGCAATATTTTCCAGCTACATATTTGACGAAAAATGTTTTTCCTCTCAAAAAATACTGAAATTATTAGAATAAGGGTTCCTTGATACGACAAATCGACTGGTGTTGTCCATTCTTCGATAAGATAAATGTTTCAAATATTAGAAGAGCATTTAAGTTAAGAGAGCACATGCCTTCATATGAAAAATAGTACAGACAAAAATGATGGAAGTATTCATTAAATTTTCTGAGAAAGTATCGCAAAAGGTCCAATCTATGATATAAAAAATCAAGAGTGCTCTAAAATGATGCGATTCAGAAGTAGAGTGCGTCAAACTTGGAGTAAACAATGAAGAGGGTAAAATCAAATATCCATAGTTATTCAAAAATTGATAGAATTAGGGCATTAACAAAGTCACCTACCGATTTTAGATGAAATTTCATCTAATCGAACATGTTTCGAGAAGATGATAGGCCAAAAATATATTTTTGGAGTATTGCTAAAAATGCAATATTTTCCTTACTATAGTCCAGCTACATATTTGACGAAAAATGTTTTTCCTCTCAAAAAATACTGAAATTATGAGAATAAGGGTTCTTTGATACGACAAATCGACTGGTGTTGTCCATTTTCCGATAAGTTAAATGTTCCAAATATTAGGAGAGCATTTAACTTAAAAGAAAACATGCCTTCATATAAAAAATAGTACAGACCAAAATAATGGAAGTATCCATTCAATTTTCTGAGAAACTATCGTCAAAGGTCCAATCTATGATATAAAAAATGAGGAGTGCTCTAAAATGATGCGATTCAGAAGTAGAGTGCGTCAAACTTGGAGTATCCAATGAAGAGGGTAAAATCAAATATCCATAGTTATTCAAAAATTGATAGAATTAGGGCATTAACAAAGTCACCTACCGATTTTAGATGAATTTTCATCTAATCAAACATGTTTCGAGAAGATGATAGGCCAAAAATATATTTTTGGAGTATTGCGAAAAATGCAATATTTTCCTTACTATAATAGTCCAGCTACATATTTGACGAAAAATGTTTTTCCTCTCAAAAAATACTGAAATTATGAGAATACGGTTTCTTTGATACGGCAAATAGACTGGTGTTGTCCATTTTTCGATAAGATAAATGTTTCAAATATTAGGAGAGCATTTAAGTTAAAAGAAAACATGCCTTCATATAAAAAATAGTACAGACCAAAATAATGGAAGTATCCATTCAATTTTCTGAGAAAGTATCGTCAAAGGTCCAATCTATGATATAAAAAATAGGGAGTGCTCTAAAATGATGCGATTCAGAAGTAGAGTGCATCAAACTTGGAGTATCCAATGAAGAGGGTAAAATCAAATATCCATAGTTATTCAAAAATTGATAGAATTATGGCATTAACAAAGTCACCTATCGATTTTAGATGCTATTTCATCTAATCGAACATGTTTCGAGATGATGATAGTCCCAAAATATATTTTTGGAGTGTTTAGAAAAATGCAATATTTTCCTTACTATAGTCCAGCTACATATTTGACGAAAAATGTTTTTCCTCTCAAAAAATACTGAAATTATGAGAATAAGGGTTCTTTGATACGACAAATCGACTGGTGTTGTCCATTTTCCGATAAGATAAATGTTCCAAATATTAGGAGAGCATTTAAGTTAAAAGAAAACATGCCTTCATATGACAAATAGTACAGACCAAAATAATGGAAGTATCCATTCAATTTTCTGAGGAAGTATCGTCAAAGGTCCAATCTATGATATAAAAAATGAGGAGTGCTCTAAAATGATGCGATTCAGAAGTAGAGTGCGTCAAACTTGGAGTATCCAATGAAGAGGGTAGAATCAAATATTCATAGTTATTCAAAAATTGATAGAATTAGGGCATTAACAAAGTCACCTACCGATTTTAGATGAATTTTCATCTAATCGAACATGTTTCGAGAAGATGATAGGCCAAAAATATATTTTTGGAGTATTGCGAAAAATGCAATATTTTCCAGCTACATATTTGACGAAAAATGTTTTTCCTCTCAAAAAATACTGAAATTATGAGTATAAGGGTTCTTTGATACGACAAATCGACTGGTGTTGTCCATTTTCCGATAAGATAAATGTTCCAAATATTAGGAGAGCATTTAAGTTAAAAGAAAACATGCCTTCATATAAAAAATAGTACAGACCAAAATAATGGAAGTATCCATTCAATTTTCTGAGGAAGTATCGTCAAAGGTCCAATCTATGATATAAAAAATGGGAAGTGCTCTAAAATGATGCGATTCAGAAGTAGAGTGCGTCAAACTTGGAGTATCCAATGAAGAGGGTAAAATCAAATATCCATAGTTATTCAAAAATTGATAGAATTAGGGCATTGACAAAGTCACCTACCGATTTTAGATGAATTTTCATCTAATCGAACATGTTTCGAGAAGATGATAGGCCAAAAATATATTTTTGGAGTATTGCGAAAAATGCAATATTTTCCTTACTATAGTCCAGCTACATATTTGACGAAAAATGTTTTTCTTCTCAAAAATTACTGAAATTATGAGAATAAGGGTTCTTTGATACGACAAATCGACTGGTGTTGTCCATTTTTCGATAAGATAAATGTTTCAAATATTAGGAGAGCATTTAAGTTAAAAGAAAACATGCCTCCATATAAAAAATAGTACAAACCAAAATAATGGTAGTATCCATTCAATTTTCTGAGAAAGTATCGTCAAAGGTCCAATCTATGATATAAAAAATCGGGAGTGCTCTAAAATGATGCGATTCAGAAGTAGACTGCGTCAAACTTGGAGTATCCAATGAAGAGGGTAAAACCAAATATCCATAGTTATTCAAAAATTGATAGAATTAGGGCATTAACAAAGTCACCTATCGATTTTAGATGCAATTTCATCTAATCGAACATGTTTCGAGATGATGATAGGCCAAAAATATATTTTTGGACTATTTAGAAAAATGCAATATTTTCCTTACTATAGTCAAGCTAGATATTTGACGAAAAATGTTTTTCTTCTCAGAAAATACTGAAATTATGAGAATAAGGGTTCTTTGATACGACAAATCGACTGGTATTGTCCATTTTTCGATAAGATAAATGTTTCAAATATTAGGAGAGCATTTAAGTTAAAAGAAAACGTGCCTTCATATAAAAAATAGTACAGACCAAAATAATGGAAGTATCCATCCAATTTTCTGAGAAAGTATCGTCAAAGGTCCAATCTATGATATAAAAAATAGGGAGTGCTCTAAAATGATGCGATTCAGAAGTAGAGTGCGTCAAACTTGGAGTATCCAATGAAGAGGGTAAAATCAAATATCCATAGTTATTCAAAAATTGATAGAATTAGGGCATTAACAAAGTCACCTATCGATTTAAGATGCAATTTCATCTAATCGAACATGTTTCGAGATGATGATAGGCCAAAAATATATTTTTGGAGTATTTAGAAAAATGCAATATTTTCCTTACTATAGTCCAGCTACATATTTGACGAAAAATGTTTTTCCTCTCAAAAAATACTGAAATTATGAGAATACGGTTTCTTTGATACGGCAAATCGACTGGTGTTGTCCATTTTTCGATAAGATACATGTTTCAAATATTAGGAGAGCATTTAAGTTAAAAGAAAACATGCCTTCATATAAAAAAAAGTACAGACCAAAATAATGGAAGTATCCATTCAATTTTCTGAGGAAGTATCGTCAAAGGTCCAATCTATGATATAAAAAATGGGGAGTGCTCTAAAATGATGCGATTCAGAAGTAGAGTGCGTCAAACTTGGAGTATCCAATGAAGAGGGTAAAATCAAATATCCATAGTTATTCAAAAATTGATAGAATTAGGGCATTGACAAAGTCACCTACCGGTTTTAGATGAATTTTCATCTAATCGAACATGTTTCGAGAAGATGATAGGCCAAAAATATATTTTTGGAGTATTGCGAAAAATGCAATATTTTCCTTACTATAGTCCAGCTACATATTTGACGAAAAATGTTTTTCCTCTCAAAAAATACTGAAATTATGAGAATACGGTTTCTTTGATACGGCAAATCGACTGGTGTTGTCCATTTTTCGATAAGATACATGTTTCAAATATTAGGAGAGCATTTAAGTTAAAAGAAAACATGCCTTCATATAAAAAATAGTACAGACCAAAATAATGGAAGTATCCATTCAATTTTCTGAGGAAGTATCGTCAAAGGTCCAATCTATGATATAAAAAATGGGGAGTGCTCTAAAATGATGCGATTCAGAAGTAGAGTGCGTCAAACTTGGAGTATCCAATGAAGAGGGTAAAATCAAATATCCATAGTTATTCAAAAATTGATAGAATTAGGGCATTGACAAAGTCACCTACCGATTTTAGATGAATTTTCATCTAATAGAACATGTTTCGAGAAGATGATAGGCCAAAAATATATTTTTGGAGTATTGCTAAAAATGCAATATTTTCCTTACTATAGTCCAGCTACATATTTGACGAAAAATGTTTTTCCTCTCAAAAAATACTGAAATTATGAGAATAAGGGTTCTTTGATACGACAAATCGACTGGTGTTGTCCATTTTCCGATAAGTTAAATGTTCCAAATATTAGGAGAGCATTTAAGTTAAAAGAAAACATGCGTTCATATAAAAAATAGTACAGACCAAAATAATGGAAGTATTCATTCAATTTTCTGAGAAAGTATCGTCAAAGGTCCAATCTATGATATAAAGAATCGGGAGTGCTCTAAAATGATGCGATTCAGAAGTAGAGTGCGTCAAACTTGGAGTATCCAATGAAGAGGGTAAAATCAAATATCCATAGTTATTCAAAAATTGATAGAATTAGGGCATTAACAAAGTCACCTATCGATTTTAGATGCAATTTCATCTAATCGAACATGTTTCGAGATAATGATAGGCCAAAAATATATTTTTGGAGTGTTTAGAAAAATGCAATATTTTCCTTACTATAGTCAAGCTAGATATTTGACGAAAAATGTTTTTCTTCTCAAAAAATACTGAAATTATGAGAATAAGGGTTCTTTGATACGACAAATCGACTGGTATTGTCCATTTTTCGATAAGATAAATGTTTCAAATATTAGGAGAGCATTTAAGTTAAAAGAAAACGTGCCTTCATATAAAAAATAGTACAGACCAAAATAATGGAAGTATCCATCCAATTTTCTGAGAAAGTATCGTCAAAGGTCCAATCTATGATATAAAAAATAGGGAGTGCTCTAAAATGATGCGATTCAGAAGTAGAGTGCGTCAAACTTGGAGTATCCAATGAAGAGGGTAAAATCAAATATCCATAGTTATTCAAAAATTGATAGAATTAGGGCATTAACAAAGTCACCTATCGATTTTAGATGCAATTTCATCTAATCGAACATGTTTCGAGATGATGATAGGCCAAAAATATATTTTTGGAGTATTTAGAAAAATGCAATATTTTCCTTACTATAGTCCAGCTACATATTTGACGAAAAATGTTTTTCCTCTCAAAAAATACTGAAATTATGAGAATAAGGGTTCTTTAATACGACAAATCGACTGGTGTTGTCCATTCTTCGATAAGATAATTGTTTCAAATATTAGAAGAGCATTTAAGTTAAGAGAAAACATGCCTTCATATAAAAAATAGTACAGACCAAAATGATGGAAGTATTCATTAAATTTTCAAGTATCGCAAAAGGTCCAATCTATGATATAAAAAATCAAGAGTGCTCTAAAATGATGCGATTCAGAAGAAGAGTGCGTCAAACTTGGAGTAAACAATGAAGAGGGTAAAATCAAATATCCATAGTTATTCAAAAATTGATAGAATTAGGGCATTAACAAAGTCACCTACCGATTTTAGATGAAATTTCATCTAATCGAACATGTTTCGAGAAGATGATAGGCCAAAAATATATTTTTGGAGTATTGCGAAAAATGCAATATTTTCCTTACTATATATAGTCCAGCTACATATTTGACGAAAAATGTTTTTCCTCTCAAAAAATACTGCAATTATGAGAATAAGGGTTCTTTGATACGACAAATCGACTGGTGTTGTCCATTTTTCGATAAGATAAATGTTTCAAATATTAAGAGAGCATTTATGTTAAAAGAAAACATGCCTTCATATAAAAAATAGTACAGACCAAAATAATGGAAGTATTCATTCAATTTTCTGAGAGAGTATCGTCAAAGGTCCAATCTATGATATAAAGAATCGGGAGTGCTCTAAAATGATGCGATTCAGAAGTAGAGTGCGTCAAATTTGGAGTATCCAATGAAGAGGGTAAAATCAAATATCCATAAGTATTCAAAAATTGATAGAATTAGGGCCATAACAAAGTCACCTACCAATTTTAGATGAAATTTCATCTAATAGAACATGTTTCGAGAAGATGATAGGCCAAAAATATATTTTTCGAGTATTGCGAAAAATGCAATATTTTCCAGCTACATATTTGACGAAAAATGTTTTTCCTCTCAAAAAATACTGAAATTATGAGAATAAGGGTTCTTTGATACGACAAATCGACTGGTGTTGTCCATTATTCGATAAGATAAATGTTTCAAAGAGGGTAGAATCAAATATCCATAGTTATTCAAAAATTGATAGAATTAGGGCATTAACAAAGTCACCTACCGATTTTAGATGAATTTTCATCTAATCGAACATGTTTCGAGAAGATGATAGGCCAAAAATATATTTTTGGAGTATTGCGAAACATGCAATATTTTCCAGCTACATATTTGACGAAAAATGTTTTTCCTCTCAAAAAATACTGAAATTATGAGTATAAGGGTTCTTTGATACGACAAATCGACTGGTGTTGTCCATTTTCCGATAAGATAAATGTTCCAAATATTAGGAGAGCATTTAAGTTAAAAGAAAACATGCCTTCATATAAAAAATAGTACAGACCAAAATAATGGAAGTATCCATTCAATTTTCTGAGGAAGTAACGTCAAAGGTCCAATCTATGATATAAAAAATGGGGAGTGCTCTAAAATGATGCGATTCAGAAGTAGAGTGCGTCAAACTTGGAGTTTCCAATGAAGAGGGTAAAATCAAATATCCATAGTTATTCAAAAATTGATAGAATTAGGGCATTGACAAAGTCACCTACCGATTTTAGATGAATTTTCATCTAATCGAACATGTTTCGAGAAGATGATAGGCCAAAAATATATTTTTGGAGTATTGCGAAAAATGCAATATTTTCCTTACTATAGTCCAGCTACATATTTGACGAAAAATGTTTTTCCTCTCAAAAAATACTGAAATTATGAGAATACGGTTTCTTTGATACGGCAAATCGACTGGTGTTGTCCATTTTTCGATAAGATACATGTTTCAAATATTAGGAGAGCATTTAAGTTAAAAGAAAACATGCCTTCATATAAAAAATAGTACAGACCAAAATAATGGAAGTATTCATTCAATTTTCTGAGAGAGTATCGTCAAAGGTCCAGTCTATGATATGAAAAATCGGAAGTGCTCAAAAATGATGCGATTCAGAAGTAGAGTGCGTCAAATTTGGAGTATCCAATGAAGAGGGTGAAATCAAATATCCATAGTTATTCAAAAATTGATAGAATCAGGGCCATAACAAAGTCACCTATCGATTTTAGATGAAATTTCATCTAATCGAACATGTTTCGAGAGAATGATAGGCCAAAAATACATTTTTGGAGTATTGCGAAAAATACAATATATTCCTTACTATAGTTCAGCTACATATTTGACGAAAAATGTTTTTCTTCTCAAAAATTACTGAAATTATGAGAATAAGGGTTCTTTGATACGACAAATCGACTGGTGTTGTCCATTTTTCGATAAGATAAATGTTTCAAATATTAGGAGAGCATTTAAGTTAAAAGAAAACATGCCTTCATATAAAAAATAGTACAAACCAAAATAATGGTAGTATCCATTCAATTTTCTGAGAAAGTATCGTCAAAGGTCCAATCTATGATATAAAAAATCGGGAGTGCTCTAAAATGATGCGATTCAGAAGTAGACTGCGTCAAACTTGGAGTATCCAATGAAGAGGGTAAAACCAAATATCCATAGTTATTCAAAAATTGATAGAATTAGGGCATTAACAAAGTCACCTATCGATTTTAGATGCAATTTCATCTAATCGAACATGTTTCGAGATGATGATAGGCCAAAAATATATTTTTGGACTATTTAGAAAAATGCAATATTTTCCTTACTATAGTCAAGCTAGATATTTGACGAAAAATGTTTTTCTTCTCAGAAAATACTGAAATTATGAGAATAAGGGTTCTTTGATACGACAAATCGACTGGTATTGTCCATTTTTCGATAAGATAAATGTTTCAAATATTAGGAGAGCATTTAAGTTAAAAGAAAACGTGCCTTCATATAAAAAATAGTACAGACCAAAATAATGGAAGTATCCATCCAATTTTCTGAGAAAGTATCGTCAAAGGTCCAATCTATGATATAAAAAATAGGGAGTGCTCTAAAATGATGCGATTCAGAAGTAGAGTGCGTCAAACTTGGAGTATCCAATGAAGAGGGTAAAATCAAATATCCATAGTTATTCAAAAATTGATAGAATTAGGGCATTAACAAAGTCACCTATCGATTTTAGATGCAATTTCATCTAATCGAACATGTTTCGAGATGATGATAGGCCAAAAATATATTTTTGGAGTATTTAGAAAAATGCAATATTTTCCTTACTATAGTCCAGCTACATATTTGACGAAAAATGTTTTTCCTCTCAAAAAATACTGAAATTATGAGAATAAGGGTTCTTTGATACGACAAATCGACTGGTGTTGTCCATGCTTCGATAAGATAAATGTTTCAAATATTAGAAGAGCATTTAAGTTAAGAGAAAACATGCCTTCATATAAAAAATAGTACAGACCAAAATGATGGAAGTATTCATTAAATTTTCAAGTATCGCAAAAGGTCCAATCTATGATATAAAAAATCAAGAGTGCTCTAAAATGATGCGATTCAGAAGAAGAGTGCGTCAAACTTGGAGTAAACAATGAAGAGGGTAAAATCAAATATCCATAGTTATTCAAAAATTGATAGAATTAGGGCATTAACAAAGTCACCTACCGATTTTAGATGAAATTTCATCTAATCGAACATGTTTCGAGAAGATGATAGGCCAAAAATATATTTTTGGAGTATTGCGAAAAATGCAATATTTTCCTTACTATATATAGTCCAGCTACATATTTGACGAAAAATGTTTTTCCTCTCAAAAAATACTGAAATTATGAGAATAAGGGTTCTTTGATACGACAAATCGACTGGTGTTGTCCATTTTTCGATAAGATAAATGTTTCAAATATTAAGAGAGCATTTATGTTAAAAGAAAACATGCCTTCATATAAAAAATAGTACAGACCAAAATAATGGAAGTATTCATTCAATTTTCTGAGAGAGTATCGTCAAAGGTCCAATCTATGATATAAAGAATCGGGAGTGCTCTAAAATGATGCGATTCAGAAGTAGAGTGCGTCAAATTTGGAGTATCCAATGAAGAGGGTAAAATCAAATATCCATAAGTATTCAAAAATTGATAGAATTCGGGCCATAACAAAGTCACCTACCGATTTTAGATGAAATTTCATCTAATAGAACATGTTTCGAGAAGATGATAGGCCAAAAATATATTTTTCGAGTATTGCGAAAAATGCAATATTTTCCAGCTACATATTTGACGAAAAATGTTTTTCCTCTCAAAAAATACTGAAATTATGAGTATAAGGGTTCTTTGATACGACAAATCGACTGGTGTTGTCCATTTTTCGATAAGATAAATGTTCCAAATATCAGGAGAGCATTTAAGTTAAAAGAAAACATGCCTTCATATAAAAAATAGTACAGACCCAAATAATGGAAGTATCTATTCAATTTTCTGAGAAAGTATCGTCAAAGGTCCAATCTATGATATAAAAAATGGGGAGTGCTCTAAAATGATGCGATTCAGAAGTAGAGTGCGTCAAATTTGGAGTAAACAATGAAGATGGTAAAATCAAATATCCATAGTTATTCAAAAATTGATAGAATTAGGGCATTAACAAAGTCACCTATCGATTTTAGATGCAATTTCATCTAATCGAACATGTTTCGAGATGATGATAGGCCAAAAATATATTTTTGGACTATTTAGAAAAATGCAATATTTTCCTTACTATAGTCAAGCTAGATATTTGACGAAAAATGTTTTTCTTCTCAAATAATACTGAAATTATGAGAATAAGGGTTCTTTGATACGACAAATCGACTGGTATTGTCCATTTTTCGATAAGATAAATGTTTCAAATATTAGGAGAGCATTTAAGTTAAAAGAAAACGTGCTTTCATATAAAAAATAGTACAGACCAAAATAATGGAAGTATCCATCCAATTTTCTGAGAAAGTATCGTCAAAGGTCCAATCTATGATATAAAAAATAGGGAGTGCTCTAAAATGATGCGATTCAGAAGTAGAGTGCGTCAAACTTGGAGTATCCAATGAAGAGGGTAAAATCAAATATCCATAGTTATTCAAAAATTGATAGAATTAGGGCATTAACAAAGTCACCTATCGATTTTAGATGCAATTTCATCTAATCGAATATGTTTCGAGATGATGATAGGCCAAAAATATATTTTTGGAGTATTTAGAAAAATGCAATATTTTCCTTACTATAGTCCAGCTACATATTTGACGAAAAATGTTTTTCCTCTCAAAAAATACTGAAATTATGAGAATAAGGGTTCTTTGATACGACAAATCGACTGGTGTTGTCCATTCTTCGATAAGATAAATGTTTCAAATATTAGAAAAGCATTTAAGTTAAGAGAAAACATGCCTTCATATAAAAAATAGTACAGACCAAAATGATGGAAGTATTCATTAAATTTTCTGAGAATGTATCGCCAAAGGTCCAATCTATGATATAAAAAATCAAGAGTGCTCTAAAATGATGCGATTCAGAAGTAGAGTGCGTCAAACTTGGAGTAAACAATGAAGAGGGTAAAATCAAATATCCATAGTTATTCAAAAATTGATAGAATTAGGGCATTAACAAAGTCACCTACCGATTTTAGATGAAATTTCATCTAATCGAACATGTTTCGAGAAGATGATAGGCCAAAAATATATTTTTGGAGTATTGCGAAAAATGCAATATTTTCCTTACTATAGTCCAGCTACATATTTGACGAAAAATGTTTTTCCTCTCAAAAAATACTGAAATTATGAGAATAAGGGTTCTTTGATACGACAAATCGACTGGTGTTGTCCATTTTTCGATAAGATAAATGTTTCAAATATTAGGAGAGCATCTATGTTAAAAGAAAACATGCCTTCATATAAAAAATAGTACAGACCAAAATAATGGAAGTATTCATTCAATTTTCTGAGAGAGTATCGTCAAAGGTCCAATCTATGATATAAAGAATCGGGAGTGCTCTAAAATGATGCGATTCAGAAGTAGAGTGCGTCAAATTTGGAGTATCCAATGAAGAGGGTAAAATCAAATATCCATAGTTATTCAAAAATTGATAGAATTAGGGCCATAACAAAGTCACCTACCGATTTTAGATGAAATTTCATCTAATAGAACATGTTTCGAGAAGATGATAGGCCAAAAATATATTTTTGGAGTATTGCGAAAAATGCAATATTTTCCTTACTATAGTCCAGCTACATATTTGACGAAAAAAGTTTTTCTTCTCAAAAAATACTGAAATTATGAGAATACGGGTACTTTGATACGACAAATCGACTGGTGTTGTCCATTTTCCGATAAGATAAATGTTCCAAATATTAGGAGAGCATTTAAGTTAAAAGAAAACATGCCTTCATATAAAAAATAGTACAGACCAAAATAATGGAAGTATTTATTCAATTTTCTGAGAAAGTATCGTCAAAGGTCCAATCTATGATATAAAAAATGGGGAGTGCTCTAAAATGATGCGATTCAGAAGTAGAGTGCGTCAAACTTGGAGTATCCAATGAAGAGGGTAAAATCAAATATCCATAGTTATTCAAAAATTGATAGAATTAGGGCATTAACAAAGTCACCTATCGATTTTAGATGCAATTTCATCTAATCGAACATGTTTCGAGATGATGGTAGGCCAAAAATATATTTTTGGAGTATTTAGAAAAATGCAATATTTTCCTTACTATAGTCCAGCTACATATTTGACGAAAAATGTTTTTCCTCTCAAAAAATACTGAAATTATGAGAATAGGGGTTCTTTGATACAACAAATCGACTGGTGTTGTCCATTCTTCGATAAGATAAATGTTTCAAATATTAGAAGAGCATTTAAGTTAAGAGAAAACATGCCTTCATATAAAAAAAAGTACAGACCAAAATGATGGAAGTATTCATTAAATTTTCTGAGAAAGTATCGCAAAAGGTCCAATCTATGATATAAAAAATCAAGAGTGCTCTAAAATGATGCGATTCAGAAGTAGAGTGCGTCAAACTTGGAGTAAACAATGAAGAGGGTAAAATCAGATATCCATAGTTATTCAAAAATTGATAGAATTAGGGCATTAACAAAGTCACCTACCGATTTTAGATGAGATTTCATCTAATCGAATATGTTTCGAGAAGTTGGTAGGCCGAAAATATATTTTTGGAGTATTGCGAAAAATGCAATATTTTCCTTACTATAGTCCAGCTACATATTTGACGAAAAATGTTTTTCCTCTCAAAAAATATTGAAATTATGCGAATAAGGGTTCTTTGATACGACAATTCGACTGGTGTTGTCCATTTTTCGATAAGATAAATGTTTCAAATATTAGGAGAGTATTTAAGTTCAAAGAAAACATGCCTTCATATAAAAAATTTTACAGACCAAAATAATGGAAGTATTCATTCAATTTTCTGAGAAAGAATTGTCAAAGGTCCGATCTATGATATAAAGAATCGGGAGTGCTCTAAAATGATGCGATTCAGAAGTAGAGTGCGTCAAACTTGGAGTATCCAATGGAGAGGGTAAAATCAAATATCCATAGTTATTCAAAAATTGATAGATTTAGGGCATTAACAAAGTCACCTATCGATTTTAGATGCAATTTCATCTAATCGAACATGTTTCGAGATAATGATAGGCCAAAAATATATTTTTGGAGTATTTAGAAAAATGCGGCTACATATTTGAGGAAAAAAAATATTTTTCCTCTCAAAAAATATTGAAATTATGCGAATAAGGGTTCTTTGATACGACAAATCGACTGGTGTTGTCCATTCTTCGATAAGATAAATGTTTCAAATATTAGAAGAGCATTTAAGTTGAAAGAAAACATGCCTTCATATGAAAAATAGTACAGACCAAAATAATGGAAGTATCCATTCAATTTTCTGAGAAAGTATCGTCAAAGGTCCAATCTATGATATAAAAAATAGGGAGTGCTCTAAAATGATGCGATTCAGAAGAAGAGTGCGTCAAACTTGGAGTATCCAATGAAGAGGGAAAAATCAAATATCCATAGTTATTCAAAAATTGATAGATTTAGGGCATTAACAAAGTCACCTATCGATTTTAGATGCAATTTCATCTAATCGAACATGTTTCGAGATAATGATAGGCCAAAAATATATTTTTGGAGTATTTAGAAAAATGCGGCTACATATTTGAGGAAAAAAAATATTTTTCCTCTCAAAAAATATTGAAATTATGCGAATAAGGGTTCTTTGATACGACAAATCGACTGGTGTTGTCCATTCTTCGATAAGATAAATGTTTCAAATATTAGAAGAGCATTTAAGTTGAAAGAAAACATGCCTTCATATAAAAAATAGTACAGACCAAAATAAAGGAAGTATCCATTCAATTTTCTGAGAAAGTATCGTCAAAGGTCCAATCTATGATATAAAAAATAGGGAGTGCTCTAAAATGATGCGATTCAGAAGAAGAGTGCGTCAAACTTGGAGTATCCAATGAAGAGGGAAAAATCAAATATCCATAGTTATTCAAAAATTGATAGAATTAGGGCATTAACAAAGTCACCTATCGATTTTAGATGCAATTTCATCTAATCGAACATGTTTCGAGATGATGATAGGCCAAAAATATATTTTTGGAGTATTTAGAAAAATGCAATATTTTCCTTACATATTTGACGAAAAATGTATTTCTCTCAAAAAATACTGAAATTATGAGAATAAGGGTTCTTTGATACAACAAATCGACTGGTGTTGTCCATTCTTCGATAAGATAAATGTTTCAAATATTAGAAGAGCATTTAAGTTAAAAGAAAACATGCCTTCATATAAAAAATAGTACAGACCAAAATAATGGAAGTATTCATTCAATTTTATGAGAAAGTATCGTCAAAGGTCCAATCTATGATATAAAAAATCGGGAGTGCTCTAAAATGATGCGATTCAGAATTAGAGTGCGTCAAACTTGGAGTATCCAAAGAAGAGGGTAAAATCAAATATCCATAGTTATTCAAAAATTGATAGTATTCGGGCATAAACAAAGTCTCCTATCGATTTTAGATGAAATTTCATCTAATCGAACATGTTTCGAGAGGATGATAGGCCATAAATATATTTTTGGAGTAATGCGAAAAATGCAATATTTCCCTTACATATTTGACGAAAAATGTTTTTCCTCTCAAAAAATATTGAAATTATGCGAATAAGGGTTCTTTGATACGACAATTCGACTGGTGTTGTCCATTTTTCGATAAGATAAATGTTTCAAATATTAGAAGAGTATTTAAGTTCAAAGAAAACATGCCTTCATATAAAAAATTCTACAGACCAAAATAATGGAAGTATTCATTCAATTTTCTGAGAAAGAATTGTCAAAGGTCCGATCTATGATATAAAGAATCGGGAAGGCTCTAAAATGATGCGATTCAGAAGTAGAGTGCGTCAAACTTGGAGTATCCAATGAGGAGGGTAAAATCAAATATCCATAGTTATTCAAAAATTGATAGAATTAGGGCATTAACAAAGTCACCTATCGATTTTAGATGCAATTTCATCTAATCGAACATGTTTCGAGATAATGATAGGCCAAAAATATATTTTTGGAGTATTTAGAAAATGCAATATTTTCCTTACTATAGTCCAGCTACATATTTGACGAAAAATGTTTTTCTTCTCAAAAAATACTGAAATTATGAGAATAAGGGTTCTTTGATACGACGAATCGACTGGTGTTGTCCATTTTTCGATAAGATAAATGTTTCAAATATTAGGAGAGCATTTAAGTTAAAAGAAAACATGCGTTCATATAAAAAATAGTACAAACCAAAATAATGGTAGTATCCATTCAATTTTCTGAAAAAGTATCGTCAAAGGTCCAATCTATGATATAAAAAATCGGGAGTGCTCTAAAATGATGCGATTCAGAAGTAGAGTGCGTCCAACTTGGAGTATCCAATGAAGAGGGTAAAATCAAATATCCATAGTTATTCAAAAATTGATAGAATTAGGGCATTAACAAAGTCACCTATCGATTTTAGATGCAATTTCATCTAATCGAACATGTTTCGAGATGATGATAGGCCAAAAATATATTTTTGGAGTATTTAGAAAAATGCAATATTTTCCTTACTATAGTCCAGCTAGATATTTGACGAAAAATGTTTTTCATCTCAAAAAATACTGAAATTATGAGAATAAGGGTTCTTTGATACGACAAATCGACTGGTGTTGTCCATTCTTCGATAAAATAAATGTTTCAAATATTAGAAGAGCATTTAAGTTAAGAGAAAACATGCCTTCATATAAAAAATAGTACAGACCAAAATGATGGAAGTATTCATTGAATTTTCTGAGAAAGTATCGCCAAAGGTCCAATCTATGATATAAAAAATCAAGAGTGCTCTAAAATGATGCGATTCAGAAGTAGAGTGCGTCAAACTTGGAGTAAACAATGAAGAGGGTAAAATCAAATATCCATAGTTATTCAAAAATTGATAGAATTAGGGCATTAACAAAGTCACCTACCGATTTTAGATGAAATTTCATCTAATCGAACATGTTTCGAGAAGATGATAGGCCAAAAATATATTTTTGGAGTATTGCGAAAAATGCAATATTTTCCTTACTATAGTCCAGCTACATATTTGACGAAAAATGTTTTTCCTCTCGAAAAATTCTGAAATTATGAGAATAAGGGTTCTTTGATACGACAAATCGACTGGTGTTGTCCATTTTCCGATAAGATAAATGTTCCAAATATTAGGAGAGCATTTAAGTTAAAAGAAAACATGCCTTCATATGAAAAATAGTACAGACCAAAATATTCGAAAAATCCATTCAATTTTTTGAGAAAGTATCGTCAAAGGTCCAATCTATGATATAAAAAATCGGGAGTCCTCTAAAATGATGCGATTCAGAAGTAGAGTGCGTCAAACTTGGAGTATCCAATGAAGAGGGTAAAACCAAATATCCATAGTTATTCAAAAATTGTAAGAATTAGGGCATTAACAAAGTCACCTATCGATTTTAGATGCAATTTCATCTAATCGAACATGTTTCGAGATGATGATAGGCCAAAAATATATTTTTAAAGTATTTAGAAAAATGCAATATTTTCCTTACTATAGTCCAGCTACATATTTGACGAAAAATGTTTTTCTTCTCAAGAAATACTGAAATTATGAGAATAGGGGTTCTCTGATACGACAAATCGACTGGTGTTGTCCATTCTTCGATAAGATAAATGTTTCAAATATTAGGAGAGCATTTGAGTTAAAAGAAAACATGCGTTCATATAAAAAATAGTACAAACCAAAATAATGGTAGTATCCATTCAATTTTCTGAAAAAGTATCGTCAAAGGTCCAATCTATGATATAAAAAATCGGGAGTGCTCTAAAATGTAGAGTGCGTCAAACTTGGAGTATCCAATGAAGAGGGTAAAATCAGATATCCATAGTTATTCAAAAATTGATAGAATTAGGGCATTAACAAAGTCACCTATCGATTTTAGATGCAATTTCATCTAATCGAACATGTTTCGAGATGATAATAGGCCAAAAATATATTTTTGGAGTATTTAGAAAAATGCAATATTTTCCTTACTATAGTCCAGCTACATATTTGACGAAAAATGTTTTTCCTCTCAAAAAATACTGAAATTATGAGAATAAGGGTTCTTTGATACGACAAATCGACTGGTGTTGTCCATTATTCGATAAGATAAATGTTTCAAATATTAGAAGAGCATTTAAGTTAAGAGAAAACATGCCTTCATATAAAAAATAGTACAGACCAAAATGATGGAAGTATTCATTAAATTTTCTGAGAAAGTATCGCCAAAGGTCCAATCTATGATATAAAAAATCAAGAGTGCTCTAAAATGATGCGATTCAGAAGTAGAGTGCGTCAAACTTGGAGTAAACAATGAAGAGGGTAAAATCAAATATCCATAGTTATTCAGAAATTGATAGAATTAGGGCATTAACAAAGTCACCTACCGATTTTAGATGAAATTTCATCTAATCGAACATGTTTCGAGAAGATGATAGGCCATAAATATATTTTTGGAGTATTGCGAAAAATGCAATATTTTCCTTACTATAGTCCAGCTACATATTTGACGAAAAATGTTTTTCCTCTCAAAAAATACTGAAATTATGAGAATAAGGGTTCTTTGATACGACAAATCGACTGGTGTTGTCCATTTTCCGATAAGATAAATGTTCCAAATATTAGGAGAGCATTTAAGTTAAAAGAAAACATGCCTTCATATAAAAAATAGTACAGACCAAAATAATGGAAGTATCCATTCAATTTTCTGAGAAAGTATCGTCAAAGGTCCAATCTATGATATAAAAAATAGGGAGTGCTCTAAAATGATGCGATTCAGAAGAAGAGTGCGTCAAACTTGGAGTATCCAATGAAGAGGGAAAAATCAAATATCCATAGTTATTCAAAAATTGATAGAATTAGGGCAATAACAAAGTCACCTATCGATTTTAGATGCAATTTCATCTAATCGAACATGTTTCGAGATGATGATAGGCCAAAAATATATTTTTGGAGTATTTAGAAAAATGCAATATTTTCCTTACATATTTGACGAAAAATGTCTTTTCTCTCAAAAAATACTGAAATTATGAGAATAAGGGTTCTTTGATACAACAAATCGACTGGTGTTGTCCATTCTTCGATAAGATAAATGTTTCAAATATTAGAAGAGCATTTAAGTTAAAAGAAAACATGCCTTCTTATAAAAAATAGTACAGACCAAAATAATGGAAGTATTCATTCAATTTTATGAGAAAGTATCGTCAAAGGTCCAATCTATGATATAAAAAATCGGGAGTGCTCTAAAATGATGCGATTCAGAATTAGAGTGCGTCAAACTTGGAGTATCCAATGAAGAGGGTAAAATCAAATATCCATAGTTATTCAAAGATTGATAGAATTCGGGCATAAACAAAGTCACCTATCGATTTTAGATGAAATTTCATCTAATCGAACATGTTTCGAGATAATGATAGGCCAAAAATATATTTTTGGAGTATTTAGAAAATGCAATATTTTCCTTACTATAGTCCAGCTACATATTTGACGAAAAATGTTTTTCTTCTAAAAAAATACTGAAATTATGAGAATAAGGGTTCTTTGATACGACAAATCGACTGGTGTTGTCCATTTTTCGATAAGATAAATGTTTCAAATATTAGGAGAGCATTTAAGTTAAAAGAAAACATGCGTTCATATAAAAAATAGTACAAACCAAAATAATGGTAGTATCCATTCAATTTTCTGAAAAAGTATCGTCAAAGGTCCAATCTATGATATAAAAAATCGGGAGTGCTCTAAAATAATGCGATTCAGAAGTAGAGTGCGTCCAACTTGGAGTATCCAATGAAGAGGGTAAAATCAAATATCCATAGTTATTCAAAAATTGATAGAATTAGGGCATTAACAAAGTCACCTATCGATTTTAGATGCAATTTCATCTAATCGAACATGTTTCGAGATGATGATAGGCCAAAAATATATTTTTGGAGTATTTAGAAAAACGCAATATTTTCCTTACTAGATATTTGACGAAAAATGTTTTTCTTCTCAAAAAATACTGAAATTATGAGAATAAGGGTTCTTTGATACGACAAATCGACTGGTGTTGTCCATTTTTCGATAAGATAAATGTTTCAAATATTAGGAGAGCATTTAATTTAAAAGAAAACGTGCCTTCATATAAAAAATAGTACAGACCAAAATAATGGAAGTATCCATTCAATTTTCTGAGAAAGTATCGTCAAAGGTCCAATCTATGATATAAAAAATAGGGAGTGCTCTAAAATGATGCGATTCAGAAGTAGAGTGCGTCAAACTTGGAGTATCCAATGAAGAGGTTAAAATCAAATATCCATAGTTATTCGAAAATTGATAGAATTAGGGCATTAACAAAGTCACCTATCGATTTTAGATGCAATTTCATCTAATCGAACATGTTTCGAGATGATGATAGGCCAAAAATATATTTTTGGAGTATTTAGAAAAATGCAATATTTTCCTTACTATAGTCCAGCTACATATTTGACGAAAAATGTTTTTCCTCTCAAAAAATACTGAAATTATGAGAATAAGGGTTCTTTGATACGACAAATCGACTGGTGTTGTCCATTCTTCGATAAGATAAATGTTTCAAATATTAGAAGAGCATTTAAGTTAAGAGAAAACATGCCTTCATATAAAAAATAGTACAGACCAAAATGATGGAAGTATTCATTAAATTTTCTGAGAAAGTATCGCCAAAGGTCCAATCTATGATATAAAAAATCAAGAGTGCTCTAAAATGATGCGATTCAGAAGTAGAGTGCGTCAAACTTGGAGTATCCAATGAAGAGGGTAAAACCAAATATCCATAGTTATTCAAAAATTGTAAGAATTAGGGCATTAACAAAGTCACCTACCGATTTTAGATGAAATTTCATCTAATCGAACATGTTTCGAGAAGATGATAGGCCAAAAATATATTTTTGGAGTATTGCGAAAAATGCAATATTTTCCTTACTATAGTCCAGCTAGATATTTGACGAAAAATGTTTTTCTTCTCAAAAAATACTGAAATTATGAGAATAAGGGTTCTTTGATACGACAAATCGACTGGTGTTGTCCATTTTTCGATAAGATAAATGTTTCAAATATTAGGAGAGCATTTAAGTTAAAAGAAAACGTGCCTTCATATAAAAAATAGTACAGACCAAAATAATGGAAGTATCCATTCAATTTTCTGAGAAAGTATCGTCAAAGGTCCAATCTATGATATAAAAAATAGGGAGTGCTCTAAAATGATGCGATTCAGAAGTAGAGTGCGTCAAACTTGGAGTATCCAATGAAGAGGGTAAAATCAAATATCCATAGTTATTCAAAAATTGATAGAATTAGGGCATTAACAAAGTCACCTATCGATTTTAGATGAAATTTCATCTAATCGAACATGTTTCGAGATGATGATAGGCCAAAAATATATTTTTGGAGTATTTAGAAAAATGCAATATTTTCCTTACTATAGTCCAGCTACATATTTGACGAAAAATGTTTTTCCTCTCAAAAAATACTGAAATTATGAGAATAAGGGTTCTTTGATACGACAAATCGACTGGTGTTGTCCATTCTTCGATAAGATAAATGTTTCAAATATTAGAAGAGCATTTAAGTTAAGAGAAAACATGCCTTCATATAAAAAATAGTACAGACCAAAATGATGGAAGTATTCATTGAATTTTCTGAGAAAGTATCGCCAAAGGTCCAATCTATGATATAAAAAATCAAGAGTGCTCTAAAATGATGCGATTCAGAAGTAGAGTGCGTCAAACTTGGAGTATCCAATGAAGAGGGTAAAACCAAATATCCATAGTTATTCAAAAATTGTAAGAATTAGGGCATTAACAAAGTCACCTACCGATTTTAGATGAAATTTCATCTAATCGAACATGTTTCGAGAAGATGATAGGCCAAAAATATATTTTTGGAGTATTGCGAAAAATGCAATATTTTCCTTACTATAGTCCAGCTAGATATTTGACGAAAAATGTTTTTCTTCTCAAAAAATACTGAAATTATGAGAATAAGGGTTCTTTGATACGACAAATCGACTGGTGTTGTCCATTTTTCGATAAGATAAATGTTTCAAATATTAGGAGAGCATTTAAGTTAAAAGAAAACGTGCCTTCATATAAAAAATAGTACAGACCAAAATAATGGAAGTATCCATTCAATTTTCTGAGAAAGTATCGTCAAAGGTCCAATCTATGATATAAAAAATAGGGAGTGCTCTAAAATGATGCGATTCAGAAGTAGAGTGCGTCAAACTTGGAGTATCCAATGAAGAGGGTAAAATCAAATATTCATAGTTATTCAAAAATTGATAGAATTAGGGCATTAACAAAGTCACCTATCGATTTTAGATGAGGTTTCATCTAATCGAACATGTTTCGAGAGGATGATAGGCCAAAAATATATTTTTGGAGTATTGCGAAAAATGCAATATTTTCCTTACTATAGTCCAGCTACATATTTGACGAAAAATGTTTTTGTTCTCAAAAAATACTGAAATTATGAGAATAAGGGTTCTTTGATACGACAAATCGACTGGTGTTGTCCATTCTTCGATAAGATAAATGTTTCAAATATTAGAAGAGCATTTAAGTTAAAAGAAAACATGCCTTCATATAAAAAATAGTACAGACCAAAATAATGGAAGTATCCATTCAATTTTCTGAGAAAGTATCGTCAAAGGTCCAATCTATGATATAAAAAATCAAGAGTGCTCTAAAATGATGCGATTCAGAAGTAGAGTGCGTCAAACTTGGAGTAAACAATGAAGAGGGTAAAATCAAATATCCATAGTTATTCAAAAATTTATAGAATTAGGGCATTAACAAAGTCACCTATCGATTTTAGATGCAATTTCATCTAATCGAACATGTTTCGAGATGATGATAGGCCAAAAATATATTTTTGGAGTATTTAGAAAAATGCAATATTTTCATTACTATAGTCCAGCTAGATATTTGACGAAAAATGTTTTTCTTCTCAAAAAATACTGAAATTATGAGAATAAGGGTTCTTTGATACGACAAATCGACTGGTGTTGTCCATTTTTCGATAAGATAAATGTTTCAAATATTAGGAGAGCATTTAAGTTAAAAGAAAACATGCGTTCATATAAAAAATAGTACAAACCAAAATAATGGTAGTATCCATTCAATTTTCTGAAAAAGTATCGTCAAAGGTCCAATCTATGATATAAAAAATAGGGAGTGCTCTAAAATGATGCGATTCAGAAGTAGAGTGCGTCAAACTTGGAGTATCCAATGAAGAGGGTAAAATCAAATATCCATAGTTATTCGAAAATTGATAGAATTAGGGCATTACCAAAGTCACCTATCGATTTTAGATGCAATTTCATCTAATCGAACATGTTTCGAGATGATGATAGGCCAAAAATATATTTTTGGAGTATTTAGAAAAATGCAATATTTTCCTTACTATAGTCCAGCTACATATTTGACGAAAAATGTTTTTCCTCTCAAAAAATACTGAAATTATGAGAATAAGGGTTCTTTGATACGACAAATCGACTGGTGTTGTCCATTCTTCGATAAGATAAATGTTTCAAATATTAGAAGAGCATTTAAGTTAAGAGAAAACATGCCTTCATATAAAAAATAGTACAGACCAAAATGATGGAAGTATTCATTGAATTTTCTGAGAAAGTATCGCCAAAGGTCCAATCTATGATATAAAAAATCAAGAGTGCTCTAAAATGATGCGATTCAGAAGTAGAGTGCGTCAAACTTGGAGTATCCAATGAAGAGGGTAAAACCAAATATCCATAGTTATTCAAAAATTGTAAGAATTAGGGCATTAACAAAGTCACCTACCGATTTTAGATGAAATTTCATCTAATCGAACATGTTTCGAGAAGATGATAGGCCAAAAATATATTTTTGGAGTATTGCGAAAAATGCAATATTTTCCTTACTATAGTCCAGCTAGATATTTGACGAAAAATGTTTTTCTTCTCAAAAAATACTGAAATTATGAGAATAAGGGTTCTTTGATACGACAAATCGACTGGTGTTGTCCATTTTTCGATAAGATAAATGTTTCAAATATTAGGAGAGCATTTAAGTTAAAAGAAAACGTGCCTTCATATAAAAAATAGTACAGACCAAAATAATGGAAGTATCCATTCAATTTTCTGAGAAAGTATCGTCAAAGGTCCAATCTATGATATAAAAAATAGGGAGTGCTCTAAAATGATGCGATTCAGAAGTAGAGTGCGTCAAACTTGGAGTATCCAATGAAGAGGGTAAAATCAAATATTCATAGTTATTCAAAAATTGATAGAATTAGGGCATTAACAAAGTCACCTATCGATTTTAGATGAGGTTTCATCTAATCGAACATGTTTCGAGAGGATGATAGGCCAAAAATATATTTTTGGAGTATTGCGAAAAATGCAATATTTTCCTTACTATAGTCCAGCTACATATTTGACGAAAAATGTTTTTGTTCTCAAAAAATACTGAAATTATGAGAATAAGGGTTCTTTGATACGACAAATCGACTGGTGTTGTCCATTCTTCGATAAGATAAATGTTTCAAATATTAGAAGAGCATTTAAGTTAAAAGAAAACATGCCTTCATATAAAAAATAGTACAGACCAAAATAATGGAAGTATCCATTCAATTTTCTGAGAAAGTATCGTCAAAGGTCCAATCTATGATATAAAAAATCAAGAGTGCTCTAAAATGATGCGATTCAGAAGTAGAGTGCGTCAAACTTGGAGTAAACAATGAAGAGGGTAAAATCAAATATCCATAGTTATTCAAAAATTTATAGAATTAGGGCATTAACAAAGTCACCTATCGATTTTAGATGCAATTTCATCTAATCGAACATGTTTCGAGATAATGATAGGCCAAAAATATATTTTTGGAGTATTTAGAAAATGCAATATTTTCCTTACTATAGTCCAGCTACATATTTGACGAAAAATGTTTTTCTTCTAAAAAAATACTGAAATTATGAGAATAAGGGTTCTTTGATACGACAAATCGACTGGTGTTGTCCATTTTTCGATAAGATAAATGTTTCAAATATTAGGAGAGCATTTAAGTTGAAAGAAAACATGCGTTCATATAAAAAATAGTACAAACCAAAATAATGGTAGTATCCATTCAATTTTCTGAAAAAGTATCGTCAAAGGTCCAATCTATGATATAAAAAATCGGGAGTGCTCTAAAATGATGCGATTCAGAAGTAGAGTGCGTCCAACTTGGAGTATCCAATGAAGAGGGTAAAATCAAATATCCATAGTTATTCAAAAATTGATAGAATTAGGGCATTAACAAAGTCACCTATCGATTTTAGATGCAATTTCATCTAGGCGAACATGTTTCGAGATGATGATAGGCCAAAAATATATTTTTGGAGTATTTAGAAAAATGCAATATTTTCATTACTATAGTCCAGCTAGATATTTGACGAAAAATGTTTTTCTTCTCAAAAATACTGAAATTATGAGAATAAGGGTTCTTTGATACGACAAATCGACTGGTGTTGTCCATTTTTCGATAAGATAAATGTTTCAAATATTAGGAGAGCATTTAATTTAAAAGAAAACGTGCCTTCATATAAAAAATAGTACAGACCAAAATACTGGAAGTATCCATTCAATTTTCTGAGAAAGTATCGTCAAAGGTCCAATCTATGATATAAAAAATAGGGAGTGCTCTAAAATGATGCGATTCAGAAGTAGAGTGCGTCAAACTTGGAGTATCCAATGAAGAGGGTAAAATCAAATATCCATAGTTATTCGAAAATTGATAGAATTAGGGCATTAACAAAGTCACCTATCGATTTTAGATGCAATTTCATCTAATCGAACATGTTTCGAGATGATGATAGGCCAAAAATATATTTTTGGAGTATTTAGAAAAATGCAATATTTTCCTTACTATAGTCCAGCTACATATTTGACGAAAAATGTTTTTCCTCTCAAAAAATACTGAAATTATGAGAATAAGGGTTCTTTGATACGACAAATCGACTGGTGTTGTCCATTCTTCGATAAGATAAATGTTTCAAATATTAGAAGAGCATTTAAGTTAAGAGAAAACATGCCTTCATATAAAAAATAGTACAGACCAAAATGATGGAAGTATTCATTAAATTTTCTGAGAAAGTATCGCCAAAGGTCCAATCTATGATATAAAAAATCAAGAGTGCTCTGAAATGATGCGATTCAGAAGTAGAGTGCGTCAAACTTGGAGTATCCAATGAAGAGGGTAAAACCAAATATCCATAGTTATTCAAAAATTGTAAGAATTAGGGCATTAACAAAGTCACCTACCGATTTTAGATGAAATTTCATCTAATCGAACATGTTTCGAGAAGATGATAGGCCAAAAATATATTTTTGGAGTATTGCGAAAAATGCAATATTTTCCTTACTATAGTCCAGCTAGATATTTGACGAAAAATGTTTTTCTTCTCAAAAAATACTGAAATTATGAGAATAAGGGTTCTTTGATACGACAAATCGACTGGTGTTGTCCATTTTCCGATAAGATAAATGTTTCAAATATTAGGAGAGCATTTAAGTTAAAAGAAAACGTGCCTTCATATAAAAAATAGTACAGACCAAAATAATGGAAGTATCCATTCAATTTTCTGAGAAAGTATCGCCAAAGGTCCAATCTATGATATAAAAAATCAAGAGTGCTCTAAAATGATGCGATTCAGAAGTAGAGTGCGTCCAACTTGGAGTATCCAATGAAGAGGGTAAAATCAAATATCCATAGTTATTCAAAAATTGATAGAATTAGGGCATTAACAAAGTCACCTACCAATTTTAGATGAAATTTCATCTAATCGAACATGTTTCGAGAAGATGATAGGCCATAAATATATTTTTGGAGTATTGCGAAAAATGCAATATTTTCCTTACTATAGTCCAGCTACATATTTGACGAAAAATGTTTTTCCTCTCAAAAAATACTGAAATTATGAGAATAAGGGTTCTTTGATACGACAAATCGACTGGTGTTGTCCATTTTCCGATAAGATAAATGTTCCAAATATTAGGAGAGCATTTAAGTTAAAAGAAAACATGCCTTCATATAAAAAATAGTACAGACCAAAATAATGGAAGTATCCATTCAATTTTCTGAGAAAGTATCGTCAAAGGTCCAATCTATGATATAAAAAATAGGGAGTGCTCTAAAATGATGCGATTCAGAAGAAGAGTGCGTCAAACTTGGAGTATCCAATGAAGAGGGAAAAATCAAATATCCATAGTTATTCAAAAATTGATAGAATTAGGGCATTAACAAAGTCACCTATCGATTTTAGATGCAATTTCATCTAATCGAACATGTTTCGAGATGATGATAGGCCAAAAATATATTTTTGGAGTATTTAGAAAAATGCAATATTTTCCTTACATATTTGACGAAAAATGTCTTTTCTCTCAAAAAATACTGAAATTATGAGAATAAGGGTTCTTTGATACAACAAATCGACTGGTGTTGTCCATTCTTCGATAAGATAAATGTTTCAAATATTAGAAGAGCATTTAAGTTAGAAGAAAACATGCCTTCTTATAAAAAATAGTACAGACCAAAATAATGGAAGTATTCATTCAATTTTATGAGAAAGTATCGTCAAAGGTCCAATCTATGATATAAAAAATCGGGAGTGCTCTAAAATGATGCGATTCAGAATTAGAGTGCGTCAAACTTGGAGTATCCAATGAAAAGGGTAAAATCAAATATCCATAGTTATTCAAAAATTGATAGAATTCGGGCATAAACAAAGTCACCTATCGATTTTAGATGAAATTTCATCTAATCGAACATGTTTCGAGAGGATGATAGGCCATAAATATATTTTTAGAGTAATGCGAAAAATGCAATATTTCCCTTACATATTTGACGAAAAATGTTTTTCCTCTCAAAAAATATTGAAATTATGCGAATAAGGGTTCTTTGATACGACAATTCGACTGGTGTTGTCCATTTTTCGATAAGATAAATGTTTCAAATATTAGGAGAGTATTTAAGTTCAAAGAAAACATGCCTTCATATAAAAAATTTTACAGACCAAAATAATGGAAGTATTCATTCAATTTTCTGAGAAAGAATTGTCAAAGGTCCGATCTATGATATAAAGAATCGGGAGTGCTCTAAAATGATGCGATTCAGAAGTAGAGTGCGTCAAACTTGGAGTATCCAATGAAGAGGGTAAAATCAAATATCCATAGTTATTCAAAAATTGATAGAATTAGGGCATTAACAAAGTCACCTATCGATTTTAGACGCAATTTCATCTAATCGAACATGTTTCGAGATAATGATAGGCCAAAAATATATTTTTGGAGTATTTAGAAAATGCAATATTTTCCTTACTATAGTCCAGCTACATATTTGACGAAAAATGTTTTTCTTCTAAAAAAATACCGAAATTATGAGAATAAGGGTTCTTTGATACGACAAATCGACTGGTGTTGTCCATTTTTCGATAAGATAAATGTTTCAAATATTAGGAGAGCATTTAAGTTAAAAGAAAACATGCGTTCATATAAAAAATAGTACAAACCAAAAAAATGGTAGTATCCATTCAATTTTCTGAAAAAGTATCGTCAAAGGTCCAATCTATGATATAAAAAATCGGGAGTGCTCTAAAATAATGCGATTCAGAAGTAGAGTGCGTCCAACTTGGAGTATCCAATGAAGAGGGTAAAATCAAATATCCATAGTTATTCAAAAATTGATAGAATTAGGGCATTAACAAAGTCACCTATCGATTTTAGATGCAATTTCATCTAATCGAACATGTTTCGAGATGATGATAGGCCAAAAATATATTTTTGGAGTATTTAGAAAAACGCAATATTTTCCTTACTATAGTCCAGCTAGATATTTGACGAAAAATGTTTTTCTTCTCAAAAAATACTGAAATTATGAGAATAAGGGTTCTTTGATACGACAAATCGACTGGTGTTGTCCATTTTTCGATAAGATAAATGTTTCAAATATTAGGAGAGCATTTAATTTAAAAGAAAACGTGCCTTCATATAAAAAATAGTACAGACCAAAATAATGGAAGTATCCATTCAATTTTCTGAGAAAGTATCGTCAAAGGTCCAATCTATGATATAAAAAATAGGGAGTGCTCTAAAATGATGCGATTCAGAAGTAGAGTGCGTCAAACTTGGAGTATCCAATGAAGAGGTTAAAATCAAATATCCATAGTTATTCGAAAATTGATAGAATTAGGGCATTAACAAAGTCACCTATCGATTTTAGATGCAATTTCATCTAATCGAACATGTTTCGAGATGATGATAGGCCAAAAATATATTTTTGGAGTATTTAGAAAAATGCAATATTTTCCTTACTATAGTCCAGCTACATATTTGACGAAAAATGTTTTTCCTCTCAAAAAATACTGAAATTATGAGAATAAGGGTTCTTTGATACGACAAATCGACTGGTGTTGTCCATTCTTCGATAAGATAAATGTTTCAAATATTAGAAGAGCATTTAAGTTAAGAGAAAACATGCCTTCATATAAAAAATAGTACAGACCAAAATGATGGAAGTATTCATTAAATTTTCTGAGAAAGTATCGCCAAAGGTCCAATCTATGATATAAAAAATCAAGACTAAAATGATGCGATTCAGAAGTAGAGTGCGTCAAACTTGGAGTATCCAATGAAGAGGGTAAAACCAAATATCCATAGTTATTCAAAAATTGTAAGAATTAGGGCATTAACAAAGTCACCTACCGATTTTAGATGAAATTTCATCTAATCGAACATGTTTCGAGAAGATGATAGGCCAAAAATATATTTTTGGAGTATTGCGAAAAATGCAATATTTTCCTTACTATAGTCCAGCTAGATATTTGACGAAAAATGTTTTTCTTCTCAAAAAATACTGAAATTATGAGAATAAGGGTTCTTTGATACGACAAATCGACTGGTGTTGTCCATTTTTCGATAAGATAAATGTTTCAAATATTAGGAGAGCATTTAAGTTAAAAGAAAACGTGCCTTCATATAAAAAATAGTACAGACCAAAATAATGGAAGTATCCATTCAATTTTCTGAGAAAGTATCGTCAAAGGTCCAATCTATGATATAAAAAATAGGGAGTGCTCTAAAATGATGCGATTCAGAAGTAGAGTGCGTCAAACTTGGAGTATCCAATGAAGAGGGTAAAATCAAATATCCATAGTTATTCAAAAATTGATAGAATTAGGGCATTAACAAAGTCACCTATCGATTTTAGATGCAATTTCATCTAATCGAACATGTTTCGAGATGATGATAGGCCAAAAATATATTTTTGGAGTATTTAGAAAAATGCAATATTTTCCTTACTATAGTCCAGCTACATATTTGACGAAAAATGTTTTTCCTATCAAAAAATACTGAAATTATGAGAATAAGGGTTCTTTGATACGACAAATCGACTGGTGTTGTCCATTCTTCGATAAGATAAATGTTTCAAATATTAGAAGAGCATTTAAGTTAAAAGAAAACATGCCTTCATATAAAAAATAGTACAGACCAAAATAATGGAAGTATCCATTCAATTTTCTGAGAAAGTATCGTCAAAGGTCCAATCTATGATATAAAAAATCAAGAGTGCTCTAAAATGATGCGATTCAGAAGTAGAGTGCGTCAAACTTGGAGTAAACAATGAAGAGGGTAAAATCAAATATCCATAGTTATTCAAAAATTGATAGAATTAGGGCATTAACAAAGTCACCTATCGATTTTAGATGCAATTTCATCTAATCGAACATGTTTCGAGATAATGATAGGCCAAAAATATATTTTTGGAGTATTTAGAAAATGCAATATTTTCCTTACTATAGTCCAGCTACATATTTGACGAAAAATGTTTTTCTTCTAAAAAAATACTGAAATTATGAGAATAAGGGTTCTTTGATACGACAAATCGACTGGTGTTGTCCATTTTTCGATAAGATAAATGTTTCAAATATTAGGAGAGCATTTAAGTTAAAAGAAAACATGCGTTCATATAAAAAATAGTACAAACCAAAATAATGGTAGTATCCATTCAATTTTCTGAAAAAGTATCGTCAAAGGTCCAATCTATGATATAAAAAATCGGGAGTGCTCTAAAATGATGCGATTCAGAAGTAGAGTGCGTCCAACTTGGAGTATCCAATGAAGAGGGTAAAATCAAATATCCATAGTTATTCAAAAATTGATAGAATTAGGGCATTAACAAAGTCACCTATCGATTTTAGATGCAATTTCATCTAATCGAACATGTTTCGAGATGATGATAGGCCAAAAATATATTTTTGGAGTATTTAGAAAAATGCAATATTTTCATTACTATAGTCCAGCTAGATATTTGACGAAAAATGTTTTTCTTCTCAAAAAATACTGAAATTATGAGAATAAGGGTTCTTTGATACGACAAATCGACTGGTGTTGTCCATTTTTCGATAAGATAAATGTTTCAAATATTAGGAGAGCATTTAATTTAAAAGAAAACGTGCCTTCATATAAAAAATAGTACAGACCAAAATAATGGAAGTATCCATTCAATTTTCTGAGAAAGTATCGTCAAAGGTCCAATCTATGATATAAAAAATAGGGAGTGCTCTAAAATGATGCGATTCAGAAGTAGAGTGCGTCAAACTTGGAGTATCCAATGAAGAGGGTAAAATCAAATATCCATAGTTATTCGAAAATTGATAGAATTAGGGCATTAACAAAGTCACCTATCGATTTTAGATGCAATTTCATCTAATCGAACATGTTTCGAGATGATGATAGGCCAAAAATATATTTTTGGAGTATTTAGAAAAATGCAATATTTTCCTTACTATAGTCCAGCTACATATTTGACGAAAAATGTTTTTCCTCTCAAAAAATACTGAAATTATGAGAATAAGGGTTCTTTGATACGACAAATCGACTGGTGTTGTCCATTCTTCGATAAGATAAATGTTTCAAATATTAGAAGAGCATTTAAGTTAAGAGAAAACATGCCTTCATATAAAAAATAGTACAGACCAAAATGATGGAAGTATTCATTAAATTTCCTGAGAAAGTATCGCCAAAGGTCCAATCTATGATATAAAAAATCAAGAGTGCTCTAAAATGATGCGATTCAGAAGTAGAGTGCGTCAAACTTGGAGTGTCCAATGAAGAGGGTAAAACCAAATATCCATAGTTATTCAAAAATTGATAAAATTAGGGTATTAACAAAGTCACCAATCGATTTTAGATGCAATTTCATCTAATCGAACATGTTTCGAGATGATGATAGGCCAAAAATATATTTTTGGAGTATTTAGAAAAATGCAATATTTTCCTTACTATAGTCCAGCTACATATTTGACGAAAAATGTTTTTCTTCTCAAAAAATACTGAAATTATGAGAATAAGGGTTCTTTGATACGACAAATCGACTGGTGTTGTCCATTTTTCGATAAGATGAATGTTTCAAATATTAGGAGAGCATTTAAGTTAAAAGAAAACATGCCTTCATATAAAAAATAGTACAGACCAAAATAATGGAAGTTTCCATTCAATTTTCTGAGAAAGTATCGTCAAAGGTCCAATCTATGATATAAAAAATCGGGAGTGCTCTAAAATGATGCGATTCAGAAGTAGAGTGCGTCAAACTTGGAGTAAACAATGAAGAGGGTAAAACCGCATATCCATAGTTATTCAAAAATTGATAGAATTAGGGCATTAACAAAGTCACCTACCGATTTTAGATGAAATTTCATCTAATCGAACATGTTTCGAGAAGATGATAGGCCAAAAATATATTTTTGGAGTATTGCGAAAAATGCAATATTCTCCTTACTATAGTCCAGCTACATATTTGACGAAAAATGTTTTTCCTCTCAAAAAATACTGAAATTATGAGAATAAGGGTTCTTTGATACGACAAATCGACTGGTGTTGTCCATTTTCCGATAAGATAAATGTTACAAATATTAGGAGAGCATTTAAGTTAAAAGAAAACATGCCTTCATATAAAAAATAGTACAGACCAAAATAATGGAAGTATCCATTCAATTTTCTGAGAAAGTATCGTCAAAGGTCCAATCTATGATATAAAAAATCGGGAGTGCTCTAAAATGATGCGATTCAGAAGTAGAGTGCGTCAAACTTGGAGTATCCAATGAAGAGGGTAAAACCAAATATCCATAGTTATTCAAAAATTGTAAGAATTAGGGCATTAACAAAGTCACCTATCGATTTTAGATGCAATTTCATCTAATCGAACATGTTTCGAGATGATGATAGGCCAAAAATATATTTTTGGAGTATTTAGAAAAATGCAATATTTTCCTTACTATAGTCCAGCTAGATATTTGACGAAAAATGTTTTTCTTCTCAAAAAATACTGAAATTATGAGAATAAGGGTTCTTTGATACGACAAATCGACTGGTGTTGTCCATTTTTCGATAAGAAAAATGTTTCAAATATTAGGAGAGCATTTAAGTTAAAAGAAAACGTGCCTTCATATAAAAAATAGTACAGACCAAAATAATGGAAGTATCCATTCAATTTTCTGAGAAAGTATCGTCAAAGGTCCAATCTATGATATAAAAAATAGGGAGTGCTCTAAAATGATGCGATTCAGAAGTAGAGTGCGTCAAACTTGGAATATCCAATGAAGAGGGTAAAATCAAATATCCATAGTTATTCAAAAATTGATAGAATTAGGGCATTAACAAAATCACCTATCGATTTTAGATGCAATTTCATCTAATCGAACATGTTTCGAGATGATGATAGGCCAAAAATATATTTTTGGAGTATTTAGAAAAATGCAATATTTTCCTTACTATAGTCCAGCTACATATTTGACGAAAAATGTTTTTCCTCTCAAAAAATACTGAAATTATGAGAATAAGGGTCCTTTGATACGACAAATCGACTGGTGTTGTCCATTCTTCGATAAGATAAATGTTTCAAATATTAGAAGAGCATTTAAGTTAAGAGAAAACATGCCTTCATATAAAAAATAGTACAGACAAAAATGATGGAAGTATTCATCAAATTTTCTGAGAAAGTATCGCAAAAGGTCCAATCTATGATATAAAAAATCAAGAGTGCTCTAAAATGATGCGATTCAGAAGTAGCGTGCGTCAAACTTGGAGTAAACAATGAAGAGGGTAAAATCAAATATCCATAGTTATTCAAAAATTGATAGAATTAGGGCATTAACAAAGTCACCTACCGATTTTAGATGAAATTTCATCTAATCGAACATGTTTCGAGAAGATGATAGGCCAAAAATATATTTTTGGAGTATTGCGAAAAATGCAATATTTTCCAGCTACATATTTGACGAAAAATGTTTTTCCTCTCAAAAAATACTGAAACTATGAGGATAAGGGTTCTTTGATACGACAAATCGACTGGTGTTGTCCATTTTCCGATAAGATAAATGTTCCAAATATTAGGAGAGCATTTAAGTTAAAAGAAAACATGCCTTCATATAAAAAATAGTACAGACCAAAATAATGGAAGTATCCATTCAATTTTCTGAGAAAGTATCGTCAAAGGTCCAATCTATGATATAAAAAATGAGGAGTGCTCTAAAATGATGCGATTCAGAAGTAGAGTGCGTCAAACTTGGAGTATCCAATGAAGAGGGTAGAATCAAATATCCATAGTTATTCAAAAATTGATAGAATTGGGGCATTAACAAAGTCACCTACCGATTTTAGATGAATTTTCATCTAATCGAACATGTTTCGAGAAGATGATAGGCCAAAAATATATTTTTGGAATATTGCGAAAAATGCAATATTTTCCTTACTATAGTCCAGCTACATATTTGACGAAAAATGTTTTTCTTCTCAAAAAATACTGAAATTATGAGAATACGGGTTCTTTGATACGACAAATCGACTGGTGTTGTCCATTTTCCGATAAGATAAATGTTCCAAATATTAGGAGAGCATTTAAGTTAAAAGAAAACATGCCTTCATATAAAAAATAGTACAGACCAAAATAATGGAAGTATTCATACAATTTTCTGAGAAAGTATCGTCAAAGGTCCAATCTATGATATAAAAAATGGGGAGTGCTCTAAAATGATGCGATTCAGAAGTAGAGTGCGTCAAACTTGGAGTATCCAATGAAGAGGGTGAAATCAAATATCCATAGTTATTCAAAAATTGATAGAATTAGGGCATCAACAAAGGCACCTATCGATTTTAGATGAAATTTCATCTAATTGAACATGTTTCGAGAGAATGATAGGTCAAAAATATATTTTTGGAGTATTGCGAAAAATGCAATATTTTCCTTACTATAGTCCAGCTACATATTTGACGAAAAATGTTTTTCTTCTCAAAAAATACTGAAATTATGAGAATACGGGTTCTTTGATACGACAAATCGACTGGTGTTGTCCATTTTCCGATAAGATAAATGTTCCAAATATTAGGAGAGCATTTAAGTTAAAAGAAAACATGCCTTCATATAAAAAATAGTACAGACCAAAATAATGGAAGTATCCATACAATTTTCTGAGAAAGTATCGTCAAAGGTCCAATCTATGATATAAAAAATGGGGAGTGCTCTAAAATGATGCGATTCAGAAGTAGAGTGCGTCAAACTTGGAGTATCCAATGAAGAGGGTAAAATCAAATATCCATAGTTATTCAAAAATTGATAGAATTAGGGCATTAACAAAGTCACCTATCGATTTTAGATGCAATTCCATCTAATCGAACATGTTTCGAGATGATGATAGGCCAAAAATATATTTTTGGAGTATTTAGAAAAATGCAATATTTTCCTTACTATAGTCCAGCTACATATTTGACGAAAAAGGTTTTTCCTCTCAAAAAATACTTAGAAGAGCATTTAAGTTAAGAGAAAACATGCCTTCATATAAAAAATAGTACAGACCAAAATGATGGAACAATTCATTAAATTTTCTGAAAAAGTATCGCAAAAGGTCCAATCTATGATATAAAAAATCAAGAGTGCTCTAAAATGATGCGATTCAGAAGTAGAGTGCGTCAAACTTGGAGTAAACAATGAAGAGGGTAAAATCAAATATCCATAGTTATTCAAAAATTGATAGAATTAGGGCATTAACAAAGTCACCTACCGATTTTAGATGAAATTTCATCTAATCGAACATGTTTCGAGAAGATGATAGGCCAAAAATATATTTTTGGAGTATTGCGAAAAAAGCAATATTTTACTTACTATAGTCCAGCTACATATTTGACAAAAAATGTTTTTCCTCTCAAAAAATACTGAAATTATGCCTTCATATAAAAAATAGTACAGACCAAAATAATGGAAGTATTCATTCAATTTTCTGAGAAAGTATTGTCAAAGGTCCAATCTATGATATAAAGAATCAGGAGTGCTCTAAAATGATGCGATTCAGAAGTAGAGTGCGTCAAACTTGGAGTATTCAATGAAGAGGGTAAAATCAAATATCCATAGTTATTCAAAAATTGATAGAATTAGGGCATTAACAAAGTCACCTATCGATTTTAGATGCAATTTCATCTAATAGAACATGTTTCGAGATGATGATAGGCCAAAAATATATTTTTGGAGTATTTAGAAAAATGCAATATTTTCCTTACTATAGTCCAGCTACATATTTGACGAAAAATGTCTTTTCTCTAAAAAAATACTGAAATTATGAGAATAAGGGTTCTTTGATACGACAAATCGACTGGTTTTGTCCATTCTTCGATAAGATAAATGTTTCAAATATTAGAAGAGCATTTAAGCTAAAAGAAAACATGCCTTCATATAAAAAATAGTACAGACCAAAATAATGGAAGTATTCATTCAATTTTATGAGAAAGTATCGTCAAAGGTCCAATCTATGATATAAAAAATCGGGAGTGCTCTAAAATGATGCGATTCAGAATTAGAGTGCGTCAAACTTGGAGTATCCAATGAAGAGGGTAAAATCAAATATCCATAGTTATTCAAAAATTGATAGAATTCGGGCATAAACAAAGTCACCTATCGATTTTAGATGAAATTTCATCTAATCGAACATGTTTCGAGAAGATGATAGGCCAAAAATATATTTTTGGAGTATTGCGAAAAATGCAATATTTTCCAGCTACATATTTGACGAAAAATGTTTTTCCTCTCAAAAAATACTGAAATTATGAGAATAAGGGTTCATTGATACGACAAATCGACTGGTGTTGTCCATTTTTCGATAAGATGAATGTTTCAAATATTAGGAGAGCATTTAAGTTAAAAGAAAACATGCCTTCATATAAAAAATAGTACAGACCAAAATAATGGAAGTATTCATTCAATTTCCTGAGAGAGTATCGTCAAAGGTCCAATCTATGATATAAAAAATGGGGAGTGCTCTAAAATGATGCGATTCAGAAGTAGAGTGCGTCAAACTTGGAGTATCCAATGAAGAGAGTAAAATCAAATATCCATAGTTATTCAAAAATTGATAGAATTAGGGCATTAACAAAGTCACCTACCGATTTTAGATGAAATTTCATCTAATCGAACATGTTTCGAGAAGATGATAGGCCAAAAATATATTTTTGGAGTATTGCGAAAAATGCAATATTTTCCAGCTACATATTTGACGAAAAATGTTTTTCCTCTCAAAAAATACTGAAATTATAAGAATAAGGGTTCTTTGATACGACAAATCGACTGGTGTTGTCCATTTTCCGATAAGATAAATGTTCCAAATATTAGGAGAGCATTTAAGTTAAAAGAAAACATGCCTTCATATAAAAAATAGTACAGACCAAAATAATGGAAGTATCCATTCAATTTTCTGAGAAAGTATCGTCAAAAGTCCAATCTATGATATGAAGAATCGGGAGTGCTCTAAAATGATGCGATTCAGAAGTAGAGTGCGTCAAACTTGGAGTATCCAATGAAGAGGGTAAAACCAAATATCCATAGTTATTCAAAAATTGTAAGAATTAGGGCATTAACAAAGTCACCTATCGATTTTAGATGCAATTTCATCTAATCGAACATGTTTCGAGATGATGATAGGCCAAAAATATATTTTTGGAGTATTTAGAAAAATGCAATATTTTCCTTACTATAGTCCAGCTAGATATTTGACGAAAAATGTTTTTCTTCTCAAAAAATACTGAAATTATGAGAATAAGGGTTCTTTGATACGACAAATCGACTGGTGTTGTCCATTTTTCGATAAGAAAAATGTTTCAAATATTGGGAGAGCATTTAAGTTAAAAGAAAACGTGCCTTCATATAAAAAATAGTACAGACCAAAATAATGGAAGTATCCATTCAATTTTCTGAGAAAGTATCGTCAAAGGTCCAATCTATGATATAAAAAATAGGGAGTGCTCTAAAATGATGCGATTCAGAAGTAGAGTGCGTCAAACTTGGAATATCCAATGAAGAGGGTAAAATCAAATATCCATAGTTATTCAAAAATTGATAGAATTAGGGCATTAACAAAGTCACCTATCGATTTTAGATGCAATTTCATCTAATCGAACATGTTTCGAGATGATGATAGGCCAAAAATATATTTTTGGAGTATTTAGAAAAATGCAATATTTTCCTTACTATAGTCCAGCTACATATTTGACGAAAAATGTTTTTCCTCTCAAAAAATACTGAAATTATGAGAATAAGGGTCCTTTGATACGACAAATCGACTGGTGTTGTCCATTCTTCGATAAGATAAATGTTTCAAATATTAGAAGAGCATTTAAGTTAAGAGAAAACATGCCTTCATATAAAAAATAGTACAGACAAAAATGATGGAAGTATTCATCAAATTTTCTGAGAAAGTATCGCAAAAGGTCCAATCTATGATATAAAAAATCAAGAGTGCTCTAAAATGATGCGATTCAGAAGTAGCGTGCGTCAAACTTGGAGTAAACAATGAAGAGGGTAAAATCAAATATCCATAGTTATTCAAAAATTGATAGAATTAGGGCATTAACAAAGTCACCTACCTATTTTAGATGGAATTTCATCTAGTCGAACATGTTTCGAGAAGATGATAGGCCAAAAATATATTTTTGGAGTATTGCGAAAAATGCAATATTTTCCAGCTACATATTTGACGAAAAATGTTTTTCCTCTCAAAAAATACTGAAATTATGAGAATAAGGGTTCTTTGATACGACAAATCGACTGGTGCTGTCCATTTTCCGATAAGATAAATGTTCCAAATATTAGGAGAGCATTTGAGTTAAAAGAAAACATGCCTTCATATAAAAAATAGTACAGACCAAAATAATGGAAGTATCCATTCAATTTTCTGAGAAAGTATCGTCAAAGGTCCAATCTATGATATAAAAAATGAGGAGTGCTCTAAAATGATGCGATTCAGAAGTAGAGTGCGTCAAACTTGGAGTATCCAATGAAGAGGGTAGAAACAAATATCCATAGTTATTCAAAAATTGATAGAATTAGGGCATTAACAAAGTCACCTACCGATTTTAGATGAATTTTCATCTAATCGAACATGTTTCGAGAAAATGATAGGCCAAAAATATATTTTTGGAGTATTGCGAAAAATGCAATATTTTCCTTACTATAGTCCAGCTACATATTTGACGAAAAATGTTTTTCCTCTCAAAAAATACTGAAATTATGAGAATACGGTTTCTTTGATACGGCAAATCGACTGGTGTTTTCCATTTTTCGATAAGATAAATGTTTCAAATATTAGGAGAGCATTTAAGTTAAAAGAAAACATGCCTTCATATAAAAAATAGTACAGAACAAAATAATGGAAGTATTCATTCAATTTTCTGAGAAAATATCGTCAAAGGTCCAATCTATGATATGAAAAATCGGGAGTGCTCTAAAATGATGCGATTCAGAAGGAGAGTGCGTCAAACTTGGAGTATCCAATGAAGAGGGTGAAATCAAATATCCATAGTTATTCAAAAATTTATAGAATTAGGGCATCAACAAAGGCACCTATCAATTTTAGATGAAATTTCATCTAATTGAACATGTTTCGAGAGGATGATAGGCCAAAAATATATTTTTGGAGTATTGCGAAAAATGCAATATTTTCCTTACTATATATAGTCCAGCTACATATTTGACGAAAAATGTTTTTCCTCTCAAAAAATACTGAAATTATGAGAATAAGGGTTTTTGATACGATAAATCGACTGGTGTTGTCCATTTTTCGATAAGATAAATGTTTCAAATATTAGGAGAGCATTTATGTTAAAAGAAAACATGCCTTCATATAATAAATAGTACAGACCAAAATAATGGAAGTATTCATTCAATTTTCTGAGAGAGTATCGTCAAAGGTCCATTCTATGATATAAAGAATCGGGAGTGCTCTAAAATGATGCGATTCAGAAGTAGAGTGCGTCAAACTTGGAGTATCCAATGAAGAGGGTAAAATCAAATATCCATAGTTATTCAAAAATTGATAGAATTAGGGCATTAACAAAGTCACCTATCGATTTTAGATGCAATTTCATCTAATCGAACATGTTTCGAGATGATGATAGGCCAAAAATATATTTTTGGAGTATTTAGAAAAATGCAATATTTTCCTTACATATTTGACGAAAAAGGTTTTTCCTCTCAAAAAATACTGAAATTATGAGAATAAGGGTTCTTTGATACGACAAATCGACTGGTGTTGTCCATTCTTCGATAAGATAAATGTTTCAAATATTAGAAGAGCATTTAAGTTAAGAGAAAACATGCCTTCATATAAAAAATAGTACAGACCAAAATGATGGAAGAATTCATCAAATTTTCTGAGAAAGTATCGCAAAAGGTCCAATCTATGATATAAAAAATGAGGAGTGCTCTAAAATGATGCGATTCAGAAGTAGAGTGCGTCAAACTTGGAGTATCCAATGAAGAGGGTAGAAACAAATATCCATAGTTATTCAAAAATTGATAGAATTAGGGCATTAACAAAGTCACCTACCGATTTTAGATGAATTTTCATCTAATCGAACATGTTTCGAGAAAATGATAGGCCAAAAATATATTTTTGGAGTATTGCGAAAAATGCAATATTTTCCTTACTATAGTCCAGCTACATATTTGACGAAAAATGTTTTTCCTCTCAAAAAATACTGAAATTATGAGAATACGGTTTCTTTGATACGGCAAATCGACTGGTGTTGTCCATTTTTCGATAAGATAAATGTTTCAAATATTAGGAGAGCATTTAAGTTAAAAGAAAACATGCCTTCATATAAAAAATAGTACAGAACAAAATAATGGAAGTATTCATTCAATTTTCTGAGAAAATATCGTCAAAGGTCCAATCTATGATATGAAAAATCGGGAGTGCTCTAAAATGATGCGATTCAGAAGTAGAGTGCGTCAAACTTGGAGTATCCAATGAAGAGGGTGAAATCAAATATCCATAGTTATTCAAAAATTTATAGAATTAGGGCATCAACAAAGGCACCTATCAATTTTAGATGAAATTTCATCTAATTGAACATGTTTCGAGAGGATGATAGGCCAAAAATATATTTTTGGAGTATTGCGAAAAATGCAATATTTTCCTTACAGTCCAGCTACATATTTGACGAAAAATGTTTTTCCTCTCAAAAAATACTGAAATTATGAGAATAAGGGTTTTTGATACGATAAATCGACTGGTGTTGTCCATTTTTCGATAAGATAAATGTTTCAAATATTAGGAGAGCATTTATGTTAAAAGAAAACATGCCTTCATATAATAAATAGTACAGACCAAAATAATGGAAGTATTCATTCAATTTTCTGAGAGAGTATCGTCAAAGGTCCAATCTATGATATAAAGAATCGGGAGTGCTCTAAAATGATGCGATTCAGAAGTAGAGTGCGTCAAACTTGGAGTATCCAATGAAGAGGGTAAAATCAAATATCCATAGTTATTCAAAAATTGATAGAATTAGGGCATTAACAAAGTCACCTATCGATTTTAGATGCAATTTCATCTAATCGAACATGATTCGAGATGATGATAGGCCAAAAATATATTTTTGGAGTATTTAGAAAAATGCAATATTTTCCTTACTATAGTCCAGCTACATATTTGACGAAAAAGGTTTTTCCTCTCAAAAAATACTGAAATTATGAGAATAAGGGTTCTTTGATACGACAAATCGACTGGTGTTGTCCATTCTTCGATAAGATAAATGTTTCAAATATTAGAAGAGCATTTAAGTTAAGAGAAAACATGCCTTCATATAAAAAATAGTACAGACCAAAATGATGGAAGAATTCATCAAATTTTCTGAGAAAGTATCGCAAAAGGTCCAATCTATGATATAAAAAATCAAGAGTGCTCTAAAATGATGCGATTCAGAAGTAGAGTGCGTCAAATTTGGAGTATCCAATGAAGAGGGTAAAATCAAATATCCATAGTTATTCAAAAATTGATAGAATTAGGGCCATAACAAAGTCACCTACCGATTTTAGATGAAATTTCATCTAATAGAACATGTTTCGAGAAGATGATAGTCCAAAAATATATTTTTGGAGTATTGCGAAAAATTCAATATTTTCCTTACTATATATAGTCCAGCTACATATTTGACGAAAAATGTTTTTCTTCTCAAAAAATACTGAAATTATGAGAATACGGGTTCTTTGATACGACAAATCGACTGGTGTTGTTCATTTTTCGATAAGATAAATGTTTCAAATATTAGTAGAGCATTTAAGTTAAAAGAAAACATGCCTTCATATAAAAAATAGTACAGACCCAAATAATGGAAGTATCCATTCAATTTTCTGAGAAAATATCGTCAAAGGTCCAATCTATGATGTGAAAATCGGGAGTGCTCTGAAATGATGCGATTCAGAAGTAGAGTGCGTCAAACTTGGAGTATCCAATGATGAGGGTAAAATCAAATATCCATAGTAATTCAAAAATTGATAGAATTAGGGAATTAACAAAGTCACCTATCAATTTTAGATGAAATTTCATCTAATCGAACATGTTTCGAGAGGATGATAGGCCAAAAAATATTTTTGGAGTATTGCGAAAAATGCAATATTTTACTTACTATAGTCCAGCTACATATTTGTTAAAAAATGTTTTTCCTCTCAAAAAATACTGAAATTATGAGAATAAGGGTTCTTTGATACGACAAATCGACTGGTGTTGTCCATTTTTCGATAAGATAAATGTTTCGAATATTAGGAGAGCATTTAGGATAAAAGAAAACATGCCTTCATATAAAAAATAGTACAGACCAAAATAATGGAAGTATCCATTCATTTTTCTAAGAAAATATCGTCAAAGGTCCAATCTATGATCTAAAAAATCGGGAGTGCTCTAAAATGATGCGATTCAGAAGTAGAGTGCGTCAAATTTGGAGTATCCAATGAAGAGGGTAAAATCAAATATCCATAGTTATTCAAAAATTGATAGAATTAGGGCCATAACAAAGTCACCTACCGATTTTAGATGAAATTTCATCTAATAGAACATGTTTCGAGAAGATGATAGGCCAAAAATATATTTTTGGAGTATTGCGAAAAATGCAATATTTTCCAGCTACATATTTGACGAAAAATGTTTTTCCTCTCAAAAAATACTGAAATTATGAGAATAAGGGTTCTTTGATACGACAAATCGACTGGTGCTGTCCATTTTCCGATAAGATAAATGTTCCAAATATTAGGAGAGCATTTGAGTTAAAAGAAAACATGCCTTCATATAAAAAATAGTACAGACCAAAATAATGGAAGTATCCATTCAATTTTCTGAGAAAGTATCGTCAAAGGTCCAATCTATGATATAAAAAATGAGGAGTGCTCTAAAATGATGCGATTCAGAAGTAGAGTGCGTCAAACTTGGAGTATCCAATGAAGAGGGTAGAAACAAATATCCATAGTTATTCAAAAATTGATAGAATTAGGGCATTAACAAAGTCACCTACCGATTTTAGATGAATTTTCATCTAATCGAACATGTTTCGAGAAAATGATAGGCCAAAAATATATTTTTGGAGTATTGCGAAAAATGCAATATTTTCCTTACTATAGTCCAGCTACATATTTGACGAAAAATGTTTTTCCTCTCAAAAAATACTGAAATTATGAGAATACGGTTTCTTTGATACGGCAAATCGACTGGTGTTTTCCATTTTTCGATAAGATAAATGTTTCAAATATTAGGAGAGCATTTAAGTTAAAAGAAAACATGCCTTCATATAAAAAATAGTACAGAACAAAATAATGGAAGTATTCATTCAATTTTCTGAGAAAATATCGTCAAAGGTCCAATCTATGATATGAAAAATCGGGAGTGCTCTAAAATGATGCGATTCAGAAGGAGAGTGCGTCAAACTTGGAGTATCCAATGAAGAGGGTGAAATCAAATATCCATAGTTATTCAAAAATTTATAGAATTAGGGCATCAACAAAGGCACCTATCAATTTTAGATGAAATTTCATCTAATTGAACATGTTTCGAGAGGATGATAGGCCAAAAATATATTTTTGGAGTATTGCGAAAAATGCAATATTTTCCTTACTATATATAGTCCAGCTACATATTTGACGAAAAATGTTTTTCCTCTCAAAAAATACTGAAATTATGAGAATAAGGGTTTTTGATACGATAAATCGACTGGTGTTGTCCATTTTTCGATAAGATAAATGTTTCAAATATTAGGAGAGCATTTATGTTAAAAGAAAACATGCCTTCATATAATAAATAGTACAGACCAAAATAATGGAAGTATTCATTCAATTTTCTGAGAGAGTATCGTCAAAGGTCCATTCTATGATATAAAGAATCGGGAGTGCTCTAAAATGATGCGATTCAGAAGTAGAGTGCGTCAAACTTGGAGTATCCAATGAAGAGGGTAAAATCAAATATCCATAGTTATTCAAAAATTGATAGAATTAGGGCATTAACAAAGTCACCTATCGATTTTAGATGCAATTTCATCTAATCGAACATGTTTCGAGATGATGATAGGCCAAAAATATATTTTTGGAGTATTTAGAAAAATGCAATATTTTCCTTACATATTTGACGAAAAAGGTTTTTCCTCTCAAAAAATACTGAAATTATGAGAATAAGGGTTCTTTGATACGACAAATCGACTGGTGTTGTCCATTCTTCGATAAGATAAATGTTTCAAATATTAGAAGAGCATTTAAGTTAAGAGAAAACATGCCTTCATATAAAAAATAGTACAGACCAAAATGATGGAAGAATTCATCAAATTTTCTGAGAAAGTATCGCAAAAGGTCCAATCTATGATATAAAAAATGAGGAGTGCTCTAAAATGATGCGATTCAGAAGTAGAGTGCGTCAAACTTGGAGTATCCAATGAAGAGGGTAGAAACAAATATCCATAGTTATTCAAAAATTGATAGAATTAGGGCATTAACAAAGTCACCTACCGATTTTAGATGAATTTTCATCTAATCGAACATGTTTCGAGAAAATGATAGGCCAAAAATATATTTTTGGAGTATTGCGAAAAATGCAATATTTTCCTTACTATAGTCCAGCTACATATTTGACGAAAAATGTTTTTCCTCTCAAAAAATACTGAAATTATGAGAATACGGTTTCTTTGATACGGCAAATCGACTGGTGTTGTCCATTTTTCGATAAGATAAATGTTTCAAATATTAGGAGAGCATTTAAGTTAAAAGAAAACATGCCTTCATATAAAAAATAGTACAGAACAAAATAATGGAAGTATTCATTCAATTTTCTGAGAAAATATCGTCAAAGGTCCAATCTATGATATGAAAAATCGGGAGTGCTCTAAAATGATGCGATTCAGAAGTAGAGTGCGTCAAACTTGGAGTATCCAATGAAGAGGGTGAAATCAAATATCCATAGTTATTCAAAAATTTATAGAATTAGGGCATCAACAAAGGCACCTATCAATTTTAGATGAAATTTCATCTAATTGAACATGTTTCGAGAGGATGATAGGCCAAAAATATATTTTTGGAGTATTGCGAAAAATGCAATATTTTCCTTACAGTCCAGCTACATATTTGACGAAAAATGTTTTTCCTCTCAAAAAATACTGAAATTATGAGAATAAGGGTTTTTGATACGATAAATCGACTGGTGTTGTCCATTTTTCGATAAGATAAATGTTTCAAATATTAGGAGAGCATTTATGTTAAAAGAAAACATGCCTTCATATAATAAATAGTACAGACCAAAATAATGGAAGTATTCATTCAATTTTCTGAGAGAGTATCGTCAAAGGTCCAATCTATGCTATAAAGAATCGGGAGTGCTCTAAAATGATGCGATTCAGAAGTAGAGTGCGTCAAACTTGGAGTATCCAATGAAGAGGGTAAAATCAAATATCCATAGTTATTCAAAAATTGATAGAATTAGGGCATTAACAAAGTCACCTATCGATTTTAGATGCAATTTCATCTAATCGAACATGATTCGAGATGATGATAGGCCAAAAATATATTTTTGGAGTATTTAGAAAAATGCAATATTTTCCTTACTATAGTCCAGCTACATATTTGACGAAAAAGGTTTTTCCTCTCAAAAAATACTGAAATTATGAGAATAAGGGTTCTTTGATACGACAAATCGACTGGTGTTGTCCATTCTTCGATAAGATAAATGTTTCAAATATTAGAAGAGCATTTAAGTTAAGAGAAAACATGCCTTCATATAAAAAATAGTACAGACCAAAATGATGGAAGAATTCATCAAATTTTCTGAGAAAGTATCGCAAAAGGTCCAATCTATGATATAAAAAATCAAGAGTGCTCTAAAATGATGCGATTCAGAAGTAGAGTGCGTCAAATTTGGAGTATCCAATGAAGAGGGTAAAATCAAATATCCATAGTTATTCAAAAATTGATAGAATTAGGGCCATAACAAAGTCACCTACCGATTTTAGATGAAATTTCATCTAATAGAACATGTTTCGAGAAGATGATAGTCCAAAAATATATTTTTGGAGTATTGCGAAAAATTCAATATTTTCCTTACTATATATAGTCCAGCTACATATTTGACGAAAAATGTTTTTCTTCTCAAAAAATACTGAAATTATGAGAATACGGGTTCTTTGATACGACAAATCGACTGGTGTTGTTCATTTTTCGATAAGATAAATGTTTCAAATATTAGTAGAGCATTTAAGTTAAAAGAAAACATGCCTTCATATAAAAAATAGTACAGACCCAAATAATGGAAGTATCCATTCAATTTTCTGAGAAAATATCGTCAAAGGTCCAATCTATGATGTGAAAATCGGGAGTGCTCTGAAATGATGCGATTCAGAAGTAGAGTGCGTCAAACTTGGAGTATCCAATGATGAGGGTAAAATCAAATATCCATAGTAATTCAAAAATTGATAGAATTAGGGAATTAACAAAGTCACCTATCAATTTTAGATGAAATTTCATCTAATCGAACATGTTTCGAGAGGATGATAGGCCAAAAAATATTTTTGGAGTATTGCGAAAAATGCAATATTTTACTTACTATAGTCCAGCTACATATTTGTTAAAAAATGTTTTTCCTCTCAAAAAATACTGAAATTATGAGAATAAGGGTTCTTTGATACGACAAATCGACTGGTGTTGTCCATTTTTCGATAAGATAAATGTTTCGAATATTAGGAGAGCATTTAGGATAAAAGAAAACATGCCTTCATATAAAAAATAGTACAGACCAAAATAATGGAAGTATCCATTCATTTTTCTAAGAAAATATCGTCAAAGGTCCAATCTATGATCTAAAAAATCGGGAGTGCTCTAAAATGATAAGATTCAGAAGTAGAGTGCGTCAAATTTGGAGTATCCAATGAAGAGGGTAAAATCAAATATCCATAGTTATTCAAAAATTGATAGAATTAGGGCCATAACAAAGTCACCTACCGATTTTAGATGAAATTTCATCTAATAGAACATGTTTCGAGAAGATGATAGGCCAAAAATATATTTTTGGAGTATTGCGAAAAATGCAATATTTTCCAGCTACATATTTGACAAAAAATGTTTTTCCTCTCAAAAAATACTGAAATTATGAGAATGAGGGTTCATTGATACGACAAATCGACTAGTGTTGTCCATTTTTCGATAAGATGGATGTTTCAAATATTAGGAGAGCATTTAAGTTAAAAGAAAACATGCCTTCATATAAAAAATAGTACAGACCAAAATAATGGAAGTATTCATTCAATTTTCTGAGAGAGTATCGTCAAAGGTCCAATCTATGATATAAAGAATCGGGAGTGCTCTAAAATGATGCGATTCAGAAGTAGAGTGCGTCAAACTTGGAGTATCCAATGAAGAGGGTAAAATAAAATATCCATAGTTATTCAAAAATTGATAGAATTAGGGCATTAACAAAGTCACCTATCGATTTTAGATGTAATTTCATCTAATCGAACATGTTTCGAGAGGATGATAGGCCAAAAATATATTTTTGGAGTATTGCGAAAAATACAATATATTCCTTACTATAGTCCAGCTACATATTTGACGAAAAATGTTTTTCCTCTCAAAAAATATTGAAATTATGCGAATAAGGGTTCTTTGATACGACAAATCGACTGGTGTTGTCCTTTTTGCGATAAGATAAATGTTTCAAATATTAGGAGAGCATTCAAGTTAAAAGAAAACATGCCTTCATATAAAAAATAGTACAGACCAAAATAATGGAAGTATTCATTCAATTTTCTGAGGAAGTATCCTCAAAGGTCCAATCTATGATATAAAAAATCGGGAGTGCTCTAAAATGATGCGATTCAGAAATAGAGTGCGTCAAACTTGGAGTATCAAATGAAGAGGGTAAAATCAAATATCCATAGTTATTCAAAAATTGATAGAATTAGGGTATTAACAAAGTCACCAATCGATTTAAGATGCAATTTCATCTAATCGAACATGTTTCGAGATGATGATAGGCCAAAAATATATTTTTGGAGTATTTAGAAAAATGCAATATTTTCCTTACTATAGTCCAGCTACATATTTGACGAAAAATGTTTTTCCTCTCAAAAAATATTCAAATTATGCGAATAAGGGTTCTTTGATACGACAAATCGACTGGTGTTGTCCTTTTTTCGATAAGATAAATGTTTCAAATATTAGGAGAGCATTCAAGTTAAAAGAAAACATGCCTTCATATAAAAAATAGTACAGACCAAAATAATGGAAGTATTCATTCAATTTTCTGAGAAAGTATTGTCAAAGGTCCAATTTATGATATAAAGAATCAGGAGTGCTCTAAAATGATGCGATTCAGAAGTAGAGTGCGTCAAACTTGGAGTATCCAATGAAGAGGGTAGAAACAAATATCCATAGTTATTCAAAAATTGATAGAATTAGGGCATTAACAAAGTCACCTACCGATTTTAGATGAATTTTCATCTAATCGAACATGTTTCGAGAAAATGATAGGCCAAAAATATATTTTTGGAGTATTGCGAAAAATGCAATATTTTCCTTACTATAGTCCAGCTACATATTTGACGAAAAATGTTTTTCCTCTCAAAAAATACTGAAATTATGAGAATACGGTTTCTTTGATACGGCAAATCGACTGGTGTTTTCCATTTTTCGATAAGATAAATGTTTCAAATATTAGGAGAGCATTTAAGTTAAAAGAAAACATGCCTTCATATAAAAAATAGTACAGAACAAAATAATGGAAGTATTCATTCAATTTTCTGAGAAAATATCGTCAAAGGTCCAATCTATGATATGAAAAATCGGGAGTGCTCTAAAATGATGCGATTCAGAAGGAGAGTGCGTCAAACTTGGAGTATCCAATGAAGAGGGTGAAATCAAATATCCATAGTTATTCAAAAATTTATAGAATTAGGGCATCAACAAAGGCACCTATCAATTTTAGATGAAATTTCATCTAATTGAACATGTTTCGAGAGGATGATAGGCCAAAAATATATTTTTGGAGTATTGCGAAAAATGCAATATTTTCCTTACTATATATAGTCCAGCTACATATTTGACGAAAAATGTTTTTCCTCTCAAAAAATACTGAAATTATGAGAATAAGGGTTTTTGATACGATAAATCGACTGGTGTTGTCCATTTTTCGATAAGATAAATGTTTCAAATATTAGGAGAGCATTTATGTTAAAAGAAAACATGCCTTCATATAATAAATAGTACAGACCAAAATAATGGAAGTATTCATTCAATTTTCTGAGAGAGTATCGTCAAAGGTCCATTCTATGATATAAAGAATCGGGAGTGCTCTAAAATGATGCGATTCAGAAGTAGAGTGCGTCAAACTTGGAGTATCCAATGAAGAGGGTAAAATCAAATATCCATAGTTATTCAAAAATTGATAGAATTAGGGCATTAACAAAGTCACCTATCGATTTTAGATGCAATTTCATCTAATCGAACATGTTTCGAGATGATGATAGGCCAAAAATATATTTTTGGAGTATTTAGAAAAATGCAATATTTTCCTTACATATTTGACGAAAAAGGTTTTTCCTCTCAAAAAATACTGAAATTATGAGAATAAGGGTTCTTTGATACGACAAATCGACTGGTGTTGTCCATTCTTCGATAAGATAAATGTTTCAAATATTAGAAGAGCATTTAAGTTAAGAGAAAACATGCCTTCATATAAAAAATAGTACAGACCAAAATGATGGAAGAATTCATCAAATTTTCTGAGAAAGTATCGCAAAAGGTCCAATCTATGATATAAAAAATGAGGAGTGCTCTAAAATGATGCGATTCAGAAGTAGAGTGCGTCAAACTTGGAGTATCCAATGAAGAGGGTAGAAACAAATATCCATAGTTATTCAAAAATTGATAGAATTAGGGCATTAACAAAGTCACCTACCGATTTTAGATGAATTTTCATCTAATCGAACATGTTTCGAGAAAATGATAGGCCAAAAATATATTTTTGGAGTATTGCGAAAAATGCAATATTTTCCTTACTATAGTCCAGCTACATATTTGACGAAAAATGTTTTTCCTCTCAAAAAATACTGAAATTATGAGAATACGGTTTCTTTGATACGGCAAATCGACTGGTGTTGTCCATTTTTCGATAAGATAAATGTTTCAAATATTAGGAGAGCATTTAAGTTAAAAGAAAACATGCCTTCATATAAAAAATAGTACAGAACAAAATAATGGAAGTATTCATTCAATTTTCTGAGAAAATATCGTCAAAGGTCCAATCTATGATATGAAAAATCGGGAGTGCTCTAAAATGATGCGATTCAGAAGTAGAGTGCGTCAAACTTGGAGTATCCAATGAAGAGGGTGAAATCAAATATCCATAGTTATTCAAAAATTTATAGAATTAGGGCATCAACAAAGGCACCTATCAATTTTAGATGAAATTTCATCTAATTGAACATGTTTCGAGAGGATGATAGGCCAAAAATATATTTTTGGAGTATTGCGAAAAATGCAATATTTTCCTTACAGTCCAGCTACATATTTGACGAAAAATGTTTTTCCTCTCAAAAAATACTGAAATTATGAGAATAAGGGTTTTTGATACGATGAATCGACTGGTGTTGTCCATTTTTCGATAAGATAAATGTTTCAAATATTAGGAGAGCATTTATGTTAAAAGAAAACATGCCTTCATATAATAAATAGTACAGACCAAAATAATGGAAGTATTCATTCAATTTTCTGAGAGAGTATCGTCAAAGGTCCAATCTATGATATAAAGAATCGGGAGTGCTCTAAAATGATGCGATTCAGAAGTAGAGTGCGTCAAACTTGGAGTATCCAATGAAGAGGGTAAAATCAAATATCCATAGTTATTCAAAAATTGATAGAATTAGGGCATTAACAAAGTCACCTATCGATTTTAGATGCAATTTCATCTAATCGAACATGATTCGAGATGATGATAGGCCAAAAATATATTTTTGGAGTATTTAGAAAAATGCAATATTTTCCTTACTATAGTCCAGCTACATATTTGACGAAAAAGGTTTTTCCTCTCAAAAAATACTGAAATTATGAGAATAAGGGTTCTTTGATACGACAAATCGACTGGTGTTGTCCATTCTTCGATAAGATAAATGTTTCAAATATTAGAAGAGCATTTAAGTTAAGAGAAAACATGCCTTCATATAAAAAATAGTACAGACCAAAATGATGGAAGAATTCATCAAATTTTCTGAGAAAGTATCGCAAAAGGTCCAATCTATGATATAAAAAATCAAGAGTGCTCTAAAATGATGCGATTCAGAAGTAGAGTGCGTCAAATTTGGAGTATCCAATGAAGAGGGTAAAATCAAATATCCATAGTTATTCAAAAATTGATAGAATTAGGGCCATAACAAAGTCACCTACCGATTTTAGATGAAATTTCATCTAATAGAACATGTTTCGAGAAGATGATAGTCCAAAAATATATTTTTGGAGTATTGCGAAAAATTCAATATTTTCCTTACTATATATAGTCCAGCTACATATTTGACGAAAAATGTTTTTCTTCTCAAAAAATACTGAAATTATGAGAATACGGGTTCTTTGATACGACAAATCGACTGGTGTTGTTCATTTTTCGATAAGATAAATGTTTCAAATATTAGTAGAGCATTTAAGTTAAAAGAAAACATGCCTTCATATAAAAAATAGTACAGACCCAAATAATGGAAGTATCCATTCAATTTTCTGAGAAAATATCGTCAAAGGTCCAATCTATGATGTGAAAATCGGGAGTGCTCTGAAATGATGCGATTCAGAAGTAGAGTGCGTCAAACTTGGAGTATCCAATGATGAGGGTAAAATCAAATATCCATAGTAATTCAAAAATTGATAGAATTAGGGAATTAACAAAGTCACCTATCAATTTTAGATGAAATTTCATCTAATCGAACATGTTTCGAGAGGATGATAGGCCAAAAAATATTTTTGGAGTATTGCGAAAAATGCAATATTTTACTTACTATAGTCCAGCTACATATTTGTTAAAAAATGTTTTTCCTCTCAAAAAATACTGAAATTATGAGAATAAGGGTTCTTTGATACGACAAATCGACTGGTGTTGTCCATTTTTCGATAAGATAAATGTTTCGAATATTAGGAGAGCATTTAGGATAAAAGAAAACATGCCTTCATATAAAAAATAGTACAGACCAAAATAATGGAAGTATCCATTCATTTTTCTAAGAAAATATCGTCAAAGGTCCAATCTATGATCTAAAAAATCGGGAGTGCTCTAAAATGATGCGATTCAGAAGTAGAGTGCGTCAAATTTGGAGTATCCAATGAAGAGGGTAAAATCAAATATCCATAGTTATTCAAAAATTGATAGAATTAGGGCCATAACAAAGTCACCTACCGATTTTAGATGAAATTTCATCTAATAGAACATGTTTCGAGAAGATGATAGGCCAAAAATATATTTTTGGAGTATTGCGAAAAATGCAATATTTTCCAGCTACATATTTGACAAAAAATGTTTTTCCTCTCAAAAAATACTGAAATTATGAGAATGAGGGTTCATTGATACGACAAATCGACTAGTGTTGTCCATTTTTCGATAAGATGGATGTTTCAAATATTAGGAGAGCATTTAAGTTAAAAGAAAACATGCCTTCATATAAAAAATAGTACAGACCAAAATAATGGAAATATTCATTCAATTTTCTGAGAGAGTATCGTCAAAGGTCCAATCTATGATATAAAGAATCGGGAGTGCTCTAAAATGATGCGATTCAGAAGTAGAGTGCGTCAAACTTGGAGTATCCAATGAAGAGGGTAAAATAAAATATCCATAGTTATTCAAAAATTGATAGAATTAGGGCATTAACAAAGTCACCTATCGATTTTAGATGTAATTTCATCTAATCGAACATGTTTCGAGAGGATGATAGGCCAAAAATATATTTTTGGAGTATTGCGAAAAATACAATATATTCCTTACTATAGTCCAGCTACATATTTGACGAAAAATGTTTTTCCTCTCAAAAAATATTGAAATTATGCGAATAAGGGTTCTTTGATACGACAAATCGACTGGTGTTGTCCTTTTTGCGATAAGATAAATGTTTCAAATATTAGGAGAGCATTCAAGTTAAAAGAAAACATGCCTTCATATAAAAAATAGTACAGACCAAAATAATGGAAGTATTCATTCAATTTTCTGAGGAAGTATCCTCAAAGGTCCAATCTATGATATAAAAAATCGGGAGTGCTCTAAAATGATGCGATTCAGAAATAGAGTGCGTCAAACTTGGAGTATCAAATGAAGAGGGTAAAATCAAATATCCATAGTTATTCAAAAATTGATAGAATTAGGGTATTAACAAAGTCACCAATCGATTTAAGATGCAATTTCATCTAATCGAACATGTTTCGAGATGATGATAGGCCAAAAATATATTTTTGGAGTATTTAGAAAAATGCAATATTTTCCTTACTATAGTCCAGCTACATATTTGACGAAAAATGTTTTTCCTCTCAAAAAATATTCAAATTATGCGAATAAGGGTTCTTTGATACGACAAATCGACTGGTGTTGTCCTTTTTTCGATAAGATAAATGTTTCAAATATTAGGAGAGCATTCAAGTTAAAAGAAAACATGCCTTCATATAAAAAATAGTACAGACCAAAATAATGGAAGTATTCATTCAATTTTCTGAGAAAGTATTGTCAAAGGTCCAATTTATGATATAAAGAATCAGGAGTGCTCTAAAATGATGCGATTCAGAAGTAGAGTGCGTCAAACTTGGAGTATCCAATGAAGAGGGTAAAATCAAATATCCGTAGTTATTCAAAAATTGATAGAATTAGGGCATTAACAAAGTCACCTATCGATTTTAGATGCAATTTCATCTAATCGAACATGTATCGAGAGGATGATAGGCCAAAAATATATTTTTGGAGTATTTAGAAAAATGCAATATTTTCCTTACTATAGTCCAGCTAGATATTTGACGAAAAATGTTTTTCTTCTCAAAAAATACTGAAATTATGAGAATAAGGGTTCTTTGATACGACAAATCGACTGGTGTTGTCCATTTTTCGATAAGAAAAATGTTTCAAATATTAGGAGAGCATTTAAGTTAAAAGAAAACATGCCTTCATATAAAAAATAGTACAGACCAAAATAATGGAAGTATTCATTCAATTTTATGAGAAAGTATCGTCAAAGGTCCAATCTATGATATAAAAAATCGGGAGTGCTCTAAAATGATGCGATTCAGAATTAGAGTGCGTCAAACTTGGAGTATCCAATGAAGAGGGTAAAATCAAATATCCATAGTTATTCAAAAATTGATAGAATTCGGGCATAAACAAAGTCACCTATCGATTTTAGATGAAATTTCATCTAATCGAACATGTTTCGAGAAGATGATAGGCCAAAAATATATTTTTGGAGTATTGCGAAAAATGCAATATTTTCCAGCTACATATTTGACGAAAAATGTTTTTCCTCTCAAAAAATACTGAAATTATGAGAATAAGGGTTCATTGATACGACAAATCGACTGGTGTTGTCCATTTTTCGATAAGATGAATGTTTCAAATATTAGGAGAGCATTTAAGTTAAAAGAAAACATGCCTTCATATAAAAAATAGTACAGACCAAAATAATGGAAGTATTCATTCAATTTTCTGAGAGAGTATCGTCAAAGGTCCAATCTATGATATAAAAAATGGGAAGTGCTCTAAAATGATGCGATTCAGAAGTAGAGTGCGTCAAACTTGGAGTATCCAATGAAGAGGGTAAAATCAAATATCCATATTTATTCAAAAATTGATAGAATTAGGGCATTAACAAAGTCACCTATCGATTTTAGATGCAATTTCATCTAATAGAACATGTTTCAAGATGATGATAGGCCAAAAATATATTTTTGGAGTATTTAGAAAAATGCAATATTTTCCTTACTATAGTCCAGCTACATATTTGACGAAAAATGTTTTTCCTCTCAAAAAATACTGAAATTATGAGAATAAGGGTTCTTTGATACGACAAATCGACTGGTGTTGTCCATTCTTCGATAAGATAAATGTTTCAAATATTAGAAGAGCATTTAAGTTGAGAGAAAACATGACTTCATATAAAAAATAGTACAGACCAAAATGATGGAAGTATTCATTAAATTTTCTGAGAAAGTATCGCAAAAGGTCCAATCTATGATATAAAAAATCAAGAGTGCTCTAAAATGATGCGATTCAGAAGTAGAGTGCGTCAAACTTGGAGTAAACAATGAAGAGGGTAAAATCAAATATCCATAGTTATTCAAAAATTGATAGAATTAGGGCATTAACAAAGTCACCTACCGATTTTAGATGAAATTTCATCTAATCGAACATGTTTCGAAAAGATGATAGGCCAAGAATATATTTTTGGAGTATTGCGAAAAATGCAATATTTTCCAGCTACATATTTGACGAAAAATGTTTTTCCTCTCAAAAAATACTGAAATTATGAGAATAAGGGTTCATTGATACGACAAATCGACTGGTGTTGTCCATTTTTACTACATATTTGACGAAAAATGTTTTTCCTCTCAAAAAATACTGAAATTATGAGAATAAGGGTTCTTTGATACGACAAATCGACTGGTGTTGTCCATTCTTCGATAAGATGAATGTTTCAAATATTAGAAGTGTGTATTAGAGTGCTCTAAAATGATGCGATTCACAAGTAGAGTGCGTCAAACTTGGAGTATCAAATGAAGAGGGTAAAATCAAATATCCATAGTTATTCAAAAATTGATAGAATTAGGGTATTAACAAAGTCACCAATCGATTTAAGATGCAATTTCATCTAATCGAACATGTTTCGAGATGATGATAGGCCAAAAATATATTTTTGGAGTATTTAGAAAAATGCAATATTTTCCTTACTATAGTCCAGCTACATATTTGACGAAAAATGTTTTTCCTCTCAAAAAATATTCAAATTATGCGAATAAGGGTTCTTTGATACGACAAATCGACTGGTGTTGTCCATTTTTCGATAAGATAAATGTTTCAAATATTAGGAGAGCATTTATGTTAAAAGAAAACATGCCTTCATATAATAAATAGTACAGACCAAAATAATGGAAGTATTCATTCAATTTTCTGAGAGAGTATCGTCAAAGGTCCATTCTATGATATAAAGAATCGGGAGTGCTCTAAAATGATGCGATTCAGAAGTAGAGTGCGTCAAATTTGGAGTATCCAATGAAGAGGGTAAAATCAAATATCCATAGTTATTCAAAAATTGATAGAATTAGGGCATTAACAAAGTCACCTATCGATTTTAGATGCAATTTCATCTAATCGAACATGTTTCGAGATGATGATAGGCCAAAAATATATTTTTGGAGTATTTAGAAAAATGCAATATTTTCCTTACTATAGTCCAGCTACATATTTGACGGAAAAGGTTTTTCCTCTCAAAAAATACTGAAATTATGAGAATAAGGGTTCTTTGATACGACAAATCGACTGGTGTTGTCCATTCTTCGATAAGATAAATGTTTCAAATATTAGAAGAGCATTTAAGTTAAGAGAAAACATGCCTTCATATAAAAAATAGTACAGACCAAAATGATGGAAGAATTCATCAAATTTTCTGAGAAAGTATCGCAAAAGGTCCAATCTATGATATAAAAAATCAAGAGTGCTCTAAAATGATGCGATTCAGAAGTAGAGTGCGTCAAATTTGGAGTATCCAATGAAGAGGGTAAAATCAAATATCCATAGTTATTCAAAAATTGATAGAATTAGGGCCATAACAAAGTCACCTACCGATTTTAGATGAAATTTCATCTAATAGAACATGTTTCGAGAAGATGATAGTCCAAAAATATATTTTTGGAGTATTGCGAAAAATTCAATATTTTCCTTACTATATATAGTCCAGCTAAATATTTGACGAAAAATGTTTTTCTTCTCAATAAATACTGAAATTATGAGAATACGGGTTCTTTGATACGACAAATCGACTGGTGTTGTTCATTTTCCGATAAGATAAATGTTTCAAATATTAGTAGAGCATTTAAGTTAAAAGAAAACATGCCTTCATATAAAAAATAGTACAGACCCAAATAATGGAAGTATCCATTCAATTTTCTGAGAAAATATCGTCAAAGGTCCAATCTATGATGTAAAAATCGGGAGTGCTCTAAAATGATGCGATTCAGAAGTAGAGTGCGTCAAACTTGGAGTATCCAATGATGAGGGTAAAATCAAATATCCGTAGTTATTCAAAAATTGATAGAATTAGGGAATTAACAAAGTCACCTATCGATTTTAGATGAAATTTCATCTAATCGAACATGTTTCGAGAGGATGATAGGCCAAAAAATATTTTTGGAGTATTGCGAAAAATGCAATATTTTACTTACTTTAGTCCAGCTACATATTTGACAAAAAATGTTTTTCCTCTCAAAAAATACTGAAATTATGAGAATAAGGGTTCTTTGATACGACAAATCGACTGGTGTTGTCCATTTTTCGATAAGATAAATGTTTCGAATATTAGGAGAGCATTTAGGATAAAAGAAAACATGCCTTCATATAAAAAATAGTACAGACCAAAATAATGGAAGTATCCATTCATTTTTCTAAGAAAATATCGTCAAAGGTCCAATCTATGATCTAAAAAATCGGGAGTGCTCTAAAATGATGCGATTCAGAAGTAGAGTGCGTCAAATTTGGAGTATCCAATGAAGAGGGTAAAATCAAATATCCATAGTTATTCAAAAATTGATAGAATTAGGGCCATAACAAAGTCACCTACCGATTTTAGATGAAATTTCATCTAATAGAACATGTTTCGAGAAGATGATAGGCCAAAAATATATTTTTGGAGTATTGCGAAAAATGCAATATTTTCCAGCTACATATTTGACAAAAAATGTTTTTCCTCTCAAAAAATACTGAAATTATGAGAATGAGGGTTCATTGATACGACAAATCGACTAGTGTTGTCCATTTTTCGATAAGATGAATGTTTCAAATATTAGGAGAGCATTTAAGTTAAAAGAAAACATGCCTTCATATAAAAAATAGTACAGACCAAAATAATGGAAGTATTCATTCAATTTTCTGAGAGAGTATCGTCAAAGGTCCAATCTATGATATAAAGAATCGGGAGTGCTCTAAAATGATGCGATTCAGAAGTAGAGTGCGTCAAACTTGGAGTATCCAATGAAGAGGGTAAAATAAAATATCCATAGTTATTCAAAAATTGATAGAATTAGGGCATTAACAAAGTCACCTATCGATTTTAGATGTAATTTCATCTAATCGAACATGTTTCGAGAGGATGATAGGCCAAAAATATATTTTTGGAGTATTGCGAAAAATACAATATATTCCTTACTATAGTCCAGCTACATATTTGACGAAAAATGTTTTTCCTCTCAAAAAATATTGAAATTATGCGAATAAGGGTTCTTTGATACGACAAATCGACTGGTGTTGTCCTTTTTGCGATAAGATAAATGTTTCAAATATTAGGAGAGCATTCAAGTTAAAAGAAAACATGCCTTCATATAAAAAATAGTACAGACCAAAATAATGGAAGTATTCATTAAATGTTCTGAGAAAGTATCGTCAAAGGTCCAATCTATGATATAAAAAATCGGGAGTGCTCTAAAATGATGCGATTCAGAAATAGAGTGCGTCAAACTTGGAGTATCAAATGAAGAGGGTAAAATCAAATATCCATAGTTATTCAAAAATTGATAGAATTAGGGTATTAACAAAGTCACCAATCGATTTAAGATGCAATTTCATCTAATCGAACATGTTTCGAGATGATGATAGGCCAAAAATATATTTTTGGAGTATTTAGAAAAATGCAATATTTTCCTTACTATAGTCCAGCTACATATTTGACGAAAAATGTTTTTCCTCTCAAAAAATATTCAAATTATGCGAATAAGGGTTCTTTGATACGACAAATCGACTGGTGTTGTCCTTTTTTCGATAAGATAAATGTTTCAAATATTAGGAGAGCATTCAAGTTAAAAGAAAACATGCCTTCATATAAAAAATAGTACAGACCAAAATAATGGAAGTATTCATTCAATTTTCTGAGAAAGTATTGTCAAAGGTCCAATCTATGATATAAAGAATCAGGAGTGCTCTAAAATGATGCGATTCAGAAGTAGAGTGCGTCAAACTTGGAGTATCCAATGAAGAGGGTAAAATCAAATATCCGTAGTTATTCAAAAATTGATAGAATTAGGGCATTAACAAAGTCACCTATCGATTTTAGATGCAATTTCATCTAATCAAACATGTATCGAGAGGATGATAGGCCAAAAATATATTTTTGGAGTATTTAGAAAAATGCAATATTTTCCTTACTATAGTCCAGCTAGATATTTGACGAAAAATGTTTTTCTTCTCAAAAAATACTGAAATTATGAGAATAAGGGTTCTTTGATACGACAAATCGACTGGTGTTGTCCATTTTTCGATAAGAAAAATGTTTCAAATATTAGGAGAGCATTTAAGTTGAAAGAAAACATGCCTTCATATAAAAAATAGTACAGACCAAAATAATGGAAGTATTCATTCAATTTTATGAGAAAGTATCGTCAAAGGTCCAATCTATGATATAAAAAATCGGGAGTGCTCTAAAATGATGCGATTCAGAATTAGAGTGCGTCAAACTTGGAGTATCCAATGAAGAGGGTAAAATCAAATATCCATAGTTATTCAAAAATTGATAGAATTCGGGCATAAACAAAGTCACCTATCGATTTTAGATGAAATTTCATCTAATCGAACATGTTTCGAGAAGATGATAGGCCAAAAATATATTTTTGGAGTATTGCGAAAAATGCAATATTTTCCAGCTACATATTTGACGAAAAATGTTTTTCCTCTCAAAAAATACTGAAATTATGAGAATAAGGGTTCATTGATACGACAAATCGACTGGTGTTGTCCATTTTTCGATAAGATGAATGCTTCAAATATTAGGAGAGCATTTAAGTTAAAAGAAAACATGCCTTCATATAAAAAATAGTACGGACCAAAATAATGGAAGTATTCATTCAATTTTCTGAGAGAGTATCGTCAAAGGTCCAATCTATGATATAAAAAATGGGAAGTGCTCTAAAATGATGCGATTCAGAAGTAGAGTGCGTCAAACTTGGAGTATCCAATGAAGAGGGTAAAATCAAATATCCATAGTTATTCAAAAATTGATAGAATCAGGGCATTAACAAAGTCACCTATCGATTTTAGATGCAATTTCATCTAATAGAACATGTTTCAAGATGATGATAGGCCAAAAATATATTTTTGGAGTATTTAGAAAAATGCAATATTTTCCTTACTATAGTCCAGCTACATATTTGACGAAAAATGTTTTTCCTCTCAAAAAATACTGAAATTATGAGAATAAGGGTTCTTTGATACGACAAATCGACTGGTGTTGTCCATTCTTCGATAAGATAAATGTTTCAAATATTAGAAGAGCATTTAAGTTAGGAGAAAACATGCCTTCATATAAAAAATAGTACAGACCAAAATGATGGAAGTATTCATTAAATTTTCTGAGAAAGTATCGCAAAAGGTCCAATCTATGATATAAAAAATCAAGAGTGCTCTAAAATGATGCGATTCAGAAGTAGAGTGCGTCAAACTTGGAGTAAACAATGAAGAGGGTAAAATCAAATATCCATAGTTATTCAAAAATTGATAGAATTAGGGCATTAACAAAGTCACCTACCGATTTTAGATGAAATTTCATCTAATCGAACATGTTTCGAGAAGATGATAGGCCAAGAATATATTTTTGGAGTATTGCGAAAAATGCAATATTTTCCAGCTACATATTTGACGAAAAATGTTTTTCCTCTCAAAAAATACTGAAATTATGAGAATAAGGGTTCATTGATACGACAAATCGACTGGTGTTGTCCATTTTTCGATAAGATGAATGTTTCAAATATTAGGAGAGCATTTAAGTTAAAAGAAAACATGCCTTCATATAAAAAATAGTACGGACCAAAATAATGGAAGTATTCATTCAATTTTCTGAGAGAGTATCGTCAAAGGTCCAATCTATGATATAAAAAATGGGAAGTGCTCTAAAATGATGCGATTCAGAAGTAGAGTGCGTCAAACTTGGAGTATCCAATGAAGAGGGTAAAATCAAATATCCATAGTTATTCAAAAATTGATAGAATTAGGGCATTAACAAAGTCACCTATCGATTTTAGATGCAATTTCATCTAATCGAACATGTTTCGAGATGATGATAGGCCAAAAATATATTTTTGGAGTATTTAGAAAAATGCAATATTTTCCTTACTATAGTCCGGCTACATATTTGACGAAAAATGTTTTTCCTCTCAAAAAATACTGAAATTATGAGAATAAGGGTTCTTTGATACGACAAATCGACTGGTGTTGTCCATTCTTCGATAAGATAAATGTTTCAAATATTAGAAGAGCATTTAAGTTGAGAGAAAACATGACTTCATATAAAAAATAGTACAGACCAAAATGATGGGAGTATTCATTAAATTTTCTGAGAAAGTATCGCAAAAGGTCCAATCTATGATATAAAAAATTAAGAGTGCTCTAAAATGATGCGATTCAGAAGTAGAGTGCGTCAAACTTGGAGTAAACAATGAAGAGGGTAAAATCAAATATCCATAGTTATTCAAAAATTGATAGAATTAGGGCATTAACAAAGTCACCTACCGATTTTAGATGGAATTTCATCTAATCGAACATGTTTCGAGAGGATGATAGGCCAAAAATATATTTTTGGAGTATTGCGAAAAATACAATATATTCCTTACTATAGTTCAGCTACATATTTGACGAAAAATGTTTTTCCTCTCAAAAAATACTGAAATTATGAGAATAAGGGTTCTTTGATACGACAAATCGACTGGTGTTGTCCATTTTTCGATCAGATGAATGTTTCAAATATTAGGAGAGCATTTAAGTTAAAAGAAAACATGCCTTCATATAAAAAATAGTACAGACCAAAATAATGGAAGTATTCATTCATTTTTCTGAGAGAGTATCGTCAAAGGTCCAATCTATGATATAAAAAATGGGAAGTGCTCTAAAATGATGCGATTCAGAAGTAGAGTGCGTCAAACTTGGAGTATCCAATGAAGAGGGTAAAATCAAATATCCATAGTTATTCAAAAATTGATAGAATTAGGGTATTAACAAAGTCACCAATCGATTTTAGATGCAATTTCATCTAATCGAACATGTTTCGAGATGATGATAGGCCAAAAATATATTTTAGGAGTATTTAGAAAAATGCAATATTTTCCTTACTATAGTCCAGCTACATATTTGACGAAAAATGTTTTTCTTCTCAAAAAATACTGAAATTATGAGAATAAGGGTTCTTTGATACGACAAATCGACTGGTGTTGTCCATTTTTCGATAAGATAAATGTTTCAAATATTAGGAGAGCATTTAAGTTAAAAGAAAACATGCCTTCATATAAAAAATAGTACAGACCAAAATAATGGAAGTATCCATTCAATTTTCTGAGAAAGTATCGTCAAAGGTCCAATCTATGATATAAAAAATCGGGAGTGCTCTAAAATGATGCGATTCAGAAGTAGAGTGCGTCAAACTTGGAGTATCCAATGAAGAGGGTAAAATCAAATATCCATAGTTATTCAAAAATTAATAGAATTAGGGTATTAACAAAGTCACCAATCGATTTTAGATGCAATTTCATCTAATCGAACATGTTTCGAGATGATGATAGGCCAAAAATATATTTTAGGAGTATTTAGAAAAATGCAATATTTTCCTTACTATAGTCCAGCTACATATTTGACGAAAAATGTTTTTCTTCTCAAAAAATACTGAAATTATGAGAATACGGGTTCTTTGATACGACAAATCGACTGGTGTTGTTCATTTTTCGATAAGATAAATGTTTCAAATATTAGTAGAGCATTTAAGTTAAAAGAAAACATGCCTTCATATAAAAAATAGTACAGACCCAAATAATGGAAGTATCCATTCAATTTTCTGAGAAAGTATCGTCAAAGGTCCAATCTATGATGTAAAAATCGGGAGTGCTCTAAAATGATGCGATTCAGAAGTAGAGTGCGTCAAACTTGGAGTATCCAATGATGAGGGTAAAATCAAATATCCATAGTAATTCAAAAATTGATAGAATTAGGGAATTAACAAAGTCACCTATCGATTTTAGATGAAATTTCATCTAATCGAACATGTTTCGAGAGGATGATAGGCCAAAAAATATTTTTGGAGTATTGCGAAAAATGCAATATTTTACTTACTATAGTCCAGCTACATATTTGACAAAAAATGTTTTTCCTCTCAAAAAATACTGAAATTATGAGAATAAGGGTTCTTTGATACGACAAATCGACTGGTGTTGTCCATTTTTCGATAAGATAAATGTTTCAAATATTAGGAGAGCATTTAGGATAAAAGAAAACATGCCTTCATATAAAAAATAGTACAGACCAAAATAATGGAAGTATCCATTCATTTTTCTAAGAAAGTATCGTCAAAGGTCCAATCTATGATCTAAAAAATCGGGAGTGCTCTAAAATGATGCGATTCAGAAGTAGAGTGCGTCAAATTTGGAGTATCCAATGAAGAGGGTAAAATCAAATATCCATAGTTATTCAAAAATTGATAGAATTAGGGCCATAACAAAGTCACCTACCGATTTTAGATGAAATTTCATCTAATAGAACATGTTTCGAGAAGATGATAGGCCAAAAATATATTTTTGGAGTATTGCGAAAAATGCAATATTTTCCAGCTACATATTTGACAAAAAATGTTTTTCCTCTCAAAAAATACTGAAATTATGAGAATGAGGGTTCATTGATACGACAAATCGACTAGTGTTGTCCATTTTTCGATAAGATGAATGTTTCAAATATTAGGAGAGCATTTAAGTTAAAAGAAAACATGCCTTCATATAAAAAATAGTACAGACCAAAATAATGGAAGTATTCATTCAATTTTCTGAGAGAGTATCGTCAAAGGTCCAATCTATGATATAAAGAATCGGGAGTGCTCTAAAATGATGCGATTCAGAAGTAGAGTGCGTCAAACTTGGAGTATCCAATGAAGAGGGTAAAATAAAATATCCATAGTTATTCAAAAATTGATAGAATTAGGGCATTAACAAAGTCACCTATCGATTTTAGATGGAATTTCATCTAATCGAACATGTTTCGAGAGGATGATAGGCCAAAAATATATTTTTGGAGTATTGCGAAAAATACAATATATTCCTTACTATAGTCCAGCTACATATTTGACGAAAAATGTTTTTCCTCTCAAAAAATATTGAAATTATGCGAATAAGGGTTCTTTGATACGACAAATCGACTGGTGTTGTCCTTTTTGCGATAAGATAAATGTTTCAAATATTAGGAGAGCATTCAAGTTAAAAGAAAACATGCCTTCATATAAAAAATAGTACAGACCAAAATAATGGAAGTATTCATTCAATTTTCTGAGAAAGTATCGTCAAAGGTCCAATCTATGATATAAAAAATCGGGAGTGCTCTTAAATGATGCGATTCAGAAATAGAGTGCGTCAAACTTGGAGTATCAAATGAAGAGGGTAAAATCAAATATCCATAGTTATTCGAAAATTGATAGAATTAGGGTATTAACAAAGTCACCAATCGATTTAAGATGCAATTTCATCTAATCGAACATGTTTCGAGATGATGATAGGCCAAAAATATATTTTTGGAGTATTTAGAAAAATGCAATATTTTCCTTACTATAGTCCAGCTACATATTTGACAAAAAATGTCTTTTCTCTCAAAAAATACTGAAATTATGAGAATAAGGGTTCTTTGATACGACAAATCGACTGGTGTTGTCCATTCTTCGATAAGATAAATGTTTCAAATATTAGAAGAGCATTTAAGTCAAAAGAAAACATGCCTTCATATAAAAAATAGTACAGACCAAAATAATGGAAGTATTCATCCAATTTTATGAGAAAGTATCGTCAAAGGTCCAATCTATGATATAAAGGATCGGGAGTGCTCTAAAATGATGCGATTCAGAAGTAGAGTGCGTCAAACTTGGAGTATCCAATGAAGAGGGTAAAATAAAATATCCATAGTTATTCAAAAATTGATAGAATTAGGGCATTAACAAAGTCACCTATCGATTTTAGATGGAATTTCATCTAATCGAACATGTTTCGAGAGGATGATAGGCCAAAAATATATTTTTGGAGTATTGCGAAAAATACAATATATTCCTTACTATAGTTCAGCTACATATTTGACGAAAAATGTTTTTCCTCTCAAAAAATACTGAAATTATGAGAATAAGGGTTCTTTGATACGACAAATCGACTGGTGTTGTCCATTTTTCGATCAGATAAATGTTTCAAATATTAGGAGAGCATTTAAGTTAAAAGAAAACATGCCTTCATATAAAAAATAGTACAGACCAAAATAATGGAAGTATTCATTCAATTTTCTGAGAGAGTATCGTCAAAGGTCCAATCTATGATATAAAAAATGGGGAGTGCTCTAAAATGATGCGATTCAGAAGTAGAGTGCGTCAAACTTGGAGTATCCAATGAAGAGGGTGAAATCAAATATCCATAGTTATTCAAAAATTGATAGAATTAGGGCATTAACAAGGTCACCTATCGATTTTAGATGCAATTTCATCTAATCGAACATGTTTCGAGATGATGATAGGCCAAAAATATATTTTTGGAGTATTTAGGAAAATGCAATATTTTCCTTACTATAGTCCAGCTACATATTTGACGAAAAATGTTTTTCCTCTCAAAAAATACTGAAATTATGAGAATAAGGGTTCTTTGATACGACAAATCGACTGGTGTTGTCCATTCTTCGATAAGATAAATGTTTCAAATATTAGAAGAGCATTTAAGTTAAGAGAAAACATTCCTTCATATAAAAAATAGTACAGACCAAAATGATGAAAGTATTCATTAAATTTTCTGAGAAAGTATCGCAAAAGGTCCAATCTATGATATAAAAAATCGAGAGTGCTCTAAAATGATGCGATTCAGAAGTAGAGTGCGTCAAACTTGGAGTAAACAATGAAGAGGGTAAAATCAAATATCCATAGTTATTCAAAAATTGATAGAATTAGGGCATTAACAAAGTCACCTACCGATTTTAGATGAAATTTCATCTAATCGAACATGTTTCGAGAAGATGATAGGCCAAAAATATATTTTTGGAGTATTGCGAAAAATGCAATATTTTCCAGCTACATATTTGACGAAAAATGTTTTTCCTCTCAAAAAATACTGAAATTATGAGAATAAGGGTTCTTTGATACGACAAATCGACTGGTGTTGTCCATTTTTCGATCAGATAAATGTTTCAAATATTAGGAGAGCATTTAAGTTAAAAGAAAACATGCCTTCATATAAAAAATAGTACAGACCAAAATAATGGAAGTATTCATTCAATTTTCTGAGAGAGTATCGTCAAAGGTCCAATCTATGATATAAAAAATGGGGAGTGCTCTAAAATGATGCGATTCAGAAGTAGAGTGCGTCAAACTTGGAGTATCCAATGAAGAGGGTAAAATCAAATATCCATAGTTATTCAAAAATTGATAGAATTAGGGCATTAACAAAGTCACCTATCGATTTTAGATGCAATTTCATCTAATCGAACATGTTTCGAGATGATGATAGGCCAAAAATATATTTTTGGAGTATTTAGAAAAATGCAATATTTTCCTTACTATAGTCCAGCTACATATTTGACGAAAAATGTTTTTCCTCTCAAAAAATACTGAAATTATGAGAATAAGGGTTCTTTGATACGACAAATCGACTGGTGTTGTCCATTCTTCGATAAGATAAATGTTTCAAATATTAGAAGAGCATTTAAGTTAAGAGAAAACATGCCTTCATATAAAAAATAGTACAGACCAAAATGATGGAAGTATTCATTAAATTTTCTGAGAAAGTATCGCAAAAGGTCCAATCTATGATATAAGAAATCAAGAGTGCTCTAAAATGATGCGATTCAGAAGTAGAGTGCGTCAAACTTGGAGTAAACAATGAAGAGGGTAAAATCAAATATCCATAGTTATTCAAAAATTGATAGAATTAGGGCATTAACAAAGTCACCTACCGATTTTAGATGAAATTTCATCTAATCGAACATGTTTCGAGAAGATGATAGGCCAAAAATATATTTTTGGAGTATTGCGAAAAATGCAATATTTTCCAGCTACATATTTGACGAAAAATGTTTTTCCTCTCAAAAAATACTGAAATTATGAGAATAAGGGTTCATTGATACGACAAATCGACTGGTGTTGTCCATTTTTCGATAAGATGAATGTTTCAAATATTAGGAGAGCATTTAAGTTAAAAGAAAACATGCCTTCATATAAAAAATAGTACAGACCAAAATAATGGAAGTATTCATTCAATTTTCTGAGAGAGTATCGTCAAAGGTCCAATCTATGATATAGAGAATCGGGAGTGCTCTAAAATGATGCGATTCAGAAGTAGAGTGCGTCAAACTTGGAGTATCCAATGAAGAGGGTAAAATAAAATATCCATAGTTATTCAAAAATTGATAGAATTAGGGCATTATCAAAGTCACCTATCGATTTTAGATGGAATTTCATCTAATCGAACATGTTTCGAGAGGATGATAGGCCAAAAATATATTTTTGGAGTATTGCGAAAAATACAATATATTCCCGATTCTCTATATCATAGATTGGACCTTTGACGATACTCTCTCAGAAAATTGAATGAATACTTCCATTATTTTGGTCTGTACTATTTTTTATATGAAGGCATGTTTTCTTTTAACTTAAATGCTCTCCTAATATTTGAAACATTCATCTTATCGAAAAATGGACAACACCAGCTACATATTTGACGAAAAATGTTTTTCTTCTCAAAAAATACTGAAATTATGAGAATAAGGGTTCTTTGATACGACAAATCGACTGGTGTTGTCCATTTTTCGATAAGATAAATGTTTCAAATATTAGAAGAGCATTTAAGTTAAGAGAAAACATGCCTTCATATAAAAAATAGTACAGACCAAAATGATGGAAGTATTCATTAAATTTTCTGAGAAAGTATCGCAAAAGGTCCAATCTATGATATAAAAAATCGAGAGTGCTCTAAAATGATGCGATTCAGAAGTAGAGTGCGTCAAACTTGGAGTAAACAATGAAGAGGGTAAAATCAAATATCCATAGTTATTCAAAAATTGATAGAATTAGGGCATTAACAAAGTCACCTACCGATTTTAGATGAAATTTCATCTAATCGAACATGTTTCGAGAAGATGATAGGCCAAAAATATATTTTTGGAGTATTGCGAAAAATGCAATATTTTCCAGCTACATATTTGACGAAAAATGTTTTTCCTCTCAAAAAATACTGAAATTATGAGAATAAGGGTTCTTTGATACGACAAATCGACTGGTGTTGTCCATTTTTCGATCAGATAAATGTTTCAAATATTAGGAGAGCATTTAAGTTAAAAGAAAACATGCCTTCATATAAAAAATAGTACAGACCAAAATAATGGAAGTATTCATTCAATTTTCTGAGAGAGTATCGTCAAAGGTCCAATCTATGATATAGAGAATCGGGAGTGCTCTAAAATGATGCGATTCAGAAGTAGAGTGCGTCAAACTTGGAGTATCCAATGAAGAGGGTAAAATAAAATATCCATAGTTATTCAAAAATTGATAGAATTAGGGCATTATCAAAGTCACCTATCGATTTTAGATGGAATTTCATCTAATCGAACATGTTTCGAGAGGATGATAGGCCAAAAATATATTTTTGGAGTATTGCGAAAAATACAATATATTCCCGATTCTCTATATCATAGATTGGACCTTTGACGATACTCTCTCAGAAAATTGAATGAATACTTCCATTATTTTGGTCTGTACTATTTTTTATATGAAGGCATGTTTTCTTTTAACTTAAATGCTCTCCTAATATTTGAAACATTCATCTTATCGAAAAATGGACAACACCAGCTACATATTTGACGAAAAATGTTTTTCTTCTCAAAAAATACTGAAATTATGAGAATAAGGGTTCTTTGATACGACAAATCGACTGGTGTTGTCCATTTTTCGATAAGATAAATGTTTCAAATATTAGGAGAGCATTCAAGTTAAAAGAAAACATGCCTTCATATAAAAAATAGTACAGACCAAAATAATGGAAGTATTCATTCAATTTTCTGAGAAAGTATTGTCAAAGGTCCAATCTATGATATAAAGAATCAGGAGTGCTCTAAAATGATGCGATTCAGAAGTAGAGTGCGTCAAACTTGGAGTATCCAATGAAGAGGGTAAAATCAAATATCCATAGTTATTCAAAAATTGATAGAATTAGGGCATTAACAAAGTCACCTATCGATTTTAGATGCAATTTCATCTAATCGAACATGTTTCGAGATGATGATAGGCCAAAAATATATTTTTGGAGTATTTAGAAAAATGCAATATTTTCCTTACTATAGTCCAGCTACATATTTGACGAAAAATGTCTTTTCTCTCAAAAAATACTGAAATTCTGAGAATAAGGGTTCTTTGATACGACAAATCGACTGTTGTTGTCCATTCTTCGATAAGATAAATGTTTCAAATATTAGAAGAGCATTTAAGTTAAAAGAAAACATGCCTTCATATAAAAAATAGTACAGACCAAAATAATGGAAGTATTCATTCAATTTTATGAGAAAGTATCGTCAAAGGTCCAATCTATGATATAAAAAATCGGGAGTGCTCTAAAATGATGCGATTCAGAATTAGAGTGCGTCAAACTTGGAGTATCCAATGAAGAGGGTAAAATCAAATATCCATAGTTATTCAAAAATTGATAGAATTCGGGCATAAACAAAGTCACCTATCGATTTTAGATGAAATTTCATCTAATCGAACATGTTTCGAGAGGATGATAGGCCAAAAATATATTTTTGGAGTATTGCGAAAAATGCAATATTTCCCTTACATATTTGACGAAAAATGTTTTTCCTCACAAAAAATATTGAAATTATGCGAATGAGGGTTCTTTGATACGACAATTCGACTGGTGTTGTCCATTTTTCGATAAGATAAATGTTTCAAATATTAGGAGAGCATTTAAGTTCAAAGAAAACATGTCTTCATATAAAAACTAGTACAGACCAAAATAATGGAAGTATTCATTCAATTTTCTGAGAAAGAATTGTCAAAGGTCCTATCTATGATATAAAGAATCGGGAGTGCTCTAAAATGATGCGATTCAGAAGTAGAGTGCGTCAAACTTGGAGTATCCAATGAAGAGGGTAAAATCAAATATCCATAGTTATTCAAAAATTGATAGAATTAGGGCATTAACAAAGTCACCTATCGATTTTAGATGCAATTTCTTCTAATGGAACATGTTTCGAGATAATGATAGGCCAAAAATATATTTTTGGAGTATTTAGAAAATGCAATATTTTCCTTACTATAGTCCAGCCACATATTTGACGAAAAATGTTTTTCTTCTCAAAAAATACTGAAATTATGAGAATAAGGGTTCTTTGATACGACAAATCGACTGGTGTTGTCCATTCTTCGATAAGATAAATGTTTCAAATATTAGAAGAGCATTTAAGTTAAAAGAAAACATGCCTTCATATAAAAAATAGTACAGACCAAAATAATGGAAGTATTCATTCAATTTTATGAGAAAGTATCGTCAAAGGTCCAATCTATGATATAAAGAATCGGGAGTGCTCTAAAATGATGCGATTCAGAATTACAGTGCGTCAAACTTGGAGTATCCAATGAAGAGGGTAAAATCAAATATCCATAGTTATTCAAAAATTGATAGAATTCGGGCATAAACAAAGTCACCTATCGATTTTAGATGAAATTTCATCTAATCGAACATGTTTCGAGAGGATGATAGGCCAAAAATATATTTTTGGAGTATTGCGAAAAATGCAATATTTCCCTTACATATTTGACGAAAAATGTTTTTCCTCTCAAAAAATATTGAAATTATGCGAATAAGGGTTCTTTGATACGACAATTCGACTGGTGTTGTCCATTTTTCGATAAGATAAATGTTTCAAATATTAGGAGAGCATTTGAGTTCAAAGAAAACATGCCTTCATATAAAAACTAGTACAGACCAAAATAATGGAAGTATTCATTCAATTTTCTGAGAAAGTATCGTCAAAGGTCCAATCTATGATATAAAAAACCGGGAGTGCTCTAAAGTGATGCGATTCAGAAGTAGAGTGCGTCAAACTTGGAGTATCCAATGAAGAGGGTAAAATCAAATATCCATAGTTATTCAAAAATTGATAGAATTAGGGCATTAACAAAGTCACCTATCGATTTTAGATGAAATTTCATCTAATCGAACATGTTTCGAGAGGATGATAGGCCAAAAATATATTTTTGGAGTATTGCGAAAAATGCAATATTTTCCTTACATATTTGACGAAAAATGTTTTTACTCTCAAAAAATATTGAAATTATGCGAATAAGGGTTCTTTGATACGACAAATCAACTGGTGTTGTCCATTTTTCGATAAGATAAATGTTTCAAATATTGGGAGAGCATTTAAGTTAACTGAAAACATGCCTTCATATAAAAAATAGTACAGACCAAAATAATGGAAGTATTCATTCAATTTTCTGAGAAAGTATTGTCAAAGGTCCAATCTATGATATAAAGAATCGGGAGTGCTCTAAAATGATGCGATGCAGAAGTAGAGTGCGTCAAACTTGGAGTATCCAATGAAGAGGGTAAAATCACATATCCATTGTTATTCAAAAATTGATAGAATTAGGGCATTAACAAAGTCACCTATCGATTTTAGATGCAATTTCATCTAATCGAACATGTTTCGAGATAATGATAGGCCAAAAATATATTTTTGGAGTATAGCGAAAAATGCAATATTTTCCTTACTATAGTCCAGCTACATATTTGACGAAAAATGTTTTTCCTCTCAAAAAATACTGAAATTATGAGAATAAGGGTTCTTTGATACGACAAATCGACTGGTGTTGTCCATTTTTCGATAAGATAAATGTTTCAAATATAAGGAGAGCATTTAAGTTAGAAGAAAACATGCTTTCATATAAAAAATAGTACAGACCAAAATAATGGAAGTATTCATTCAATTTTCTGAGAAAGTATCGTCAAAGGTCCAATCTATGATATAAAGAATCAGGAGTGCTCTAAAATTATGCGATTCAGAAGTAGAGTGCGTCAAACTTGGAGTATCCAATGAAGAGGGTAAAATCAAATATCCATAGTTATTCAAAAATTGATAGAGTTAGGGCATTAACAAAGTGACCTATCGATTTTAGATGAAAATTCATCTAATCGAACATGTTTCGAGAAGATGATAGGCCAAAAATATATTTTTGGAGTATTGCGAAAAATGCAATATTTTCCTTACATATTTGACGAAAAATGTTTTTCCTCTCAAAAAATATTGAAATTATGCGAATAAGGGTTCTTTGATACGACAAATCGACTGGTGTTGTCCATTTTTCGATAAGATAAATGTTTCAAATATTAGGAGAGCATTTAAAATAAAAGAAAACATGCCTTCATATAAAAAATAGTACAGACCAAAATAATGGAAGTATTCGTCCAATTTCCTGAGAAAGTATCGTCAAAGGTCCAATCTATGATATAAAAAATCGGAAGTGCTCTAAAATGATGCGATTCAGAAGTAGAGTGCGTCAAACTTGGAGTATCCAATGAAGAGGGTAAAATCAAATATCCATATTTATTCAAAAATTGATAGAATCAGGGCATCAACTAAGTCACCCATAGATAAATTGTATGAAACAATTTATGAAAGTTATTCGTTACTGTGTTGATATTAACTTGTCAATTTCAAAAAATGAACAAGAAGCTGTACAGAAAATAACATTGAAACAATCAAAGAGTCATAATTGGTTTAAGTACAAAGCTGGGAGAATTACATCATCTAATTTTAAATTGGCTTGTAAAACATCAGTCGATAAACTATCATTATCTTCAATAAAAATTATATGTTATCCTCTCAAAGTATCGATCAAAACAAAACAAGTAATGTATGGTATTAATCATGAAGATATGGCAAGAAAAGATTATGAAAGCTTAATGAAATTACATCAAAATCTACAAATCACATTATCAGGATTAGTCATATCAATAGACACTCCTATGTTTGCAGCATCCCCTGATGGGTTCGTTACTTGTAAGTGTTGTGGCCCAGGGTGCATAGAAATGAAATGCCCCTACAGGTTACTGTATTCAAGAGTATCAATAAAAAATATTGCAGAGTTAAAAGATAGTCTTTTATTAATAGATAAAAACAATAGTATACAATTGAAAAGAGATCATGCATAATATTATCAAGTTCAATTACAAATGTATTGTACTCAAAGACGTTATTGTGATTTTGTTATATGGTCAAAAAAAGAAATATGCATTGATAGAGTAATGTTTGATTTAGAATTTATGACTGTAAATTTACAAAAAGTTTGTGATTTTTACTCATTGATATTGAAACCTGAATTGCTGGCGAGATGGTATATACAGTCAAGATATTTATTTCAATTAGAAGTGTGGTGTTATTGTTTGCAGCCAGATGATGGTAGGGATATGATAAGGTGCTCAAATGAAAATTGTAAAATTAAATGGTTTCACAATCAATGTGTTTCAGTATTTGAAATACAAGAATCTCAATTTTGGTTTTGTACAGAATGTTCCTCACAATTCATTGGAATAATGACAGAGAGTATGGAAGAAATCGAATGAATAAACAACAAAATTGAATAAAATAGTTTTATTTATTTAAAAATAACCTTTTTGTATCATAACAAAATCTTATCATTTTGTAGATGCATTGTAAGTTGAAGTCAGTAGTTCACTTTACAGTTAGTTTTCTTTAAGAAAATAGTTAATTTTACTTATAATTTTTTTTAAGTAAGAATACCACTAATCCGTATTATATACATACACAATCATTATTTTAAAAAAATAGTAGGTACTGAAAGAGAATTATTATATGAGTAATTTTACATACTAAGTAATAAATTAGTGAAACATCAAATAGAAAATTACTGTATCTTATAAATAAAAAACAGGTTAATGAATGTTTATGCAACTATGGAAGAAGACAAGTTAATTAAACCACAACAAACAACATTTATTTCATCAAAGAAGCATACACCATTTTCACCAGGATAAAGCATGTAGATTGGAATCGTACCTGCTAAGATCTTATATTTCTGTCTTAAAAGTCCAATGACTCTTTCGACATGAATTCGAACATTTGCAATGCGTCGAGTCTCTTCTAGTCCCTTGGGGTGCAATTGGCTTTTACCTGTAAAAAATAATGTATAATGTTTTCAAAATTATAAGAAGTTTTTGTTTTTAATAATGATTTGTGTACCTTTGGTAAAAATAGGAATTTTAAGAGAAGCCCCTGAAGGATCAGCGATCAGCCATAACAAGATCTCCTGGTTCAATTTTCTCCAAAATTCCACAATATTCTGTAATAAACTTATCACTAGCACGTCCTCCATAACTTGGAGAAATGGAACAAATGGTTCCTTGGGGTGTTATTCCAATCAAAATTTTGACAGTTTTGTGGTGCTTGTATGATGACCAACACTGTGCATTGGACTTTAAAATTGATGTGCTTTCAATAAATACTTCAGAGCAATCAATTATAACTCTAACCTCATCACTGAAAGCTTCTTTAAAGCAGGAAGGCATTGTAGAATGGGGGGTTTCTTTGTCAGGCCAGTGGATGAGTGGTAGTAGAAGGTTTTATAACACATGCACACATTTTCTAAAATACCTACTTACTGTGAAAACAGCTACTCCAAACCTAAATAAAATGTTTAATTAATAATTACAATCTTTATAAATAATCCACTAAAAAAAAGTACAACCTGTAAGATGAATATTGGAAAGGTAAGTCCAAACGTAACTACGTTAACATAAGGAGCAGTTGTTTGAATGTAGGAAGGGAACTTGGTTTAGAATTCTTGGATAGGTATGGAGACACCAGTTTGTGGAGAGCTTGTAACAATTTGAAATTACTCAAACCAGTAAAATACTTAGTTTTTTTATCCTCTCCTTCGAACGAGCTTTCATCCAAATTTAACGTGGTCATTTGTGCTCTTAGTAAAGCAGTTAAGACTTCCATTGTCATGTCTGTCTGAGTGATTTTGCAATTTGAAGATTCATTTTCAAATAGTTCATCATCAGCATCACATTCATTCATTATTTCATTGACTGCTTCCATGACTTCTCCATCTGAACTTTCATTCATCGTTTTAATCTAAGATAAATAATTTAATTATTTTTAAGTTATGATATAAAATGAATATACAAAATGACTAACTCTCTTCTGATGCCTGTTATATCTTTGTAATGCGGATTTCCTTTTGATTGATGTTCCAATACTGTATCCTAAGTGCTGACATGGAATCCAATCTGGACTGTTTTCTTCAGTTATTGCGGCTGGCTTTCCTATAATGATTATGTACTTTCTGATAATTATAAAATGATATCAGAATAACAAGAAAATTGAATAATGATATTACCTGAAAGGAAGTGTTTATGACAAATTCTTGAATGCTTTAATCCAGACTCACTTAACGGTCCCAGTTTTAATGCTTGTACCCAAGCAATTTGCCTCTTTTTTTAAAGTTCAATCAATTTTTTATCCTTTTCTACATCATGTTTCAGCACTCAATTCTTATCACTAATTATTGCTGGTATTCGATAAAAATGAGCACCATCATCTTTCTTTCAATGTGTTTTACAACTTAACACAATGCATGAGTGAATCATTTTGACACTAAAGTAGAAACTAACATCAATAAAATCTTAAATACAAATGAAATGGACTAAAATTAAGAAGTGCTTTAATATCCTAACCTGCCTAGTTTTATAAACAAAGTTCAGGTTATAATATAACTAAGTAAAAATAGACTATTATTACATCACTCTGAAATTACTACTTCTACAATTTCGTAAACCATATTAGCATACTAACATTTTGCGCACTACATATATAAACACCGGCTGACACTCGATATAAGAACCACTTTTTGCAGGAAAACTGTACGATAATTGAGAGTATTTTTTTTAAATAAAAAGAAATTTGTCTATAGATAATCAACACCCACGTCAATTACTTCAATAAATACATAAACAATTTTGATTAAATAAAAAATGCAATGTTTACATACGCCTTCATAAGAAATGCATTGAAACAGCTGGTATTGTTTTACCCCCAAGCGGTGAGTAGTGGGGGCCAACATGGCGGATGTGAAAACGCTCTATTATCGTAGATTCACAATGGGATTACCGTGGATACGTAAACAATGCAATTATCGCAGTGCTCTTTCGGTTTCTACAGTACAGTTACCGCTGTAATCAATCAATACTACTCTTATGGGATTTTTTACACATGCGAGAAATTTTCAGTATAATTTTGATACTATTGGTCGATTTGAATTTTTTTCTCATCACGATTGGCTCACAGATAGATGAGACACTGATTGTGGCGCCATCTAAAGAGCCTGTCGACTAAACAATTGAGTGGTGTTGAAAACATTTCTGTAATTTTAGGTTTTGGCGGTATATTCAAATTTACTGTATTTTATTTCAAAATAACTATTTAAAGTCCATCATTTAACATTTCATTCAACTTAACTCAATAATGATTAGATGTTGAGTTAAATTAAATGAAATATCAAATGATGGACCATAAATGATTAAATACATTGGAAAAAATAAAACAGTAATCATATGAACAGTTTATTTATTTTGGTATAAAAAAACAAAACTAATAATTTCTTTCACAAAGTACTTTTCTGAACAAACAGAATGACAATAAATAAACTATAATGTAAAAACAAAGCAATTATTAAAAAATAATTTTAGTAACATACATTCTAGATTGGAGTATCATTAGATTTTTAAATGATGTTAAATCAATATAAAAGTAGAAAATTATTAATGATTAGTTTATATTAATTTAATTATGTATTATTACACTCGTATAAACACACAGAGCTGGACAAACTGCTGAAGTATAACTGCTACTTATTTAATCAAAAAAAGTGTTAGCAATGATTAGTTAACTACTATTTTTGGCAACTTTTTGTGAAAGAAAACATTTAAGTATAATTACTGTGAATGTTAGAACAAAAGTAATTAAAATATTTTTAAAGGAAAAGATGTTACCTACTGCCCAGCTCTGTGAATACAAGGTGCCAAGTAATTACATATAAGAGTGCTAAACAGCACTTGTGACTGTACAACATTTAAAATAATATATCTAACATTTCATTTCCACTTGAAACACATCTTCATTTCTTTACTGGAAGTATTAAATAGGCTTATATCACAAGCTTAAACCTAGTATATTGCATATTTGTATATTTCCACATTTAAAAGCATTCCGTTCTTATGAAACCATCGCATAAGCCAGTTTAAGTTACTCTGCAGCTCCTGGCAGTCTATGATAGTTAAAATGTTCCTCAAGGGCTCTTAAAAATCTCACCGTCTCGTGTCTCGTTTCTGGTTGAGGTTCTACAACTAAACACACAAAATAACAACAATAAATGAGTAAACACACAAATTTGTTTGAAAATTTATGTCAACAAAATAAAACAAAATGCGCTTACTATTGAAATAATAAGTTTACTCATGTTTTTGTACTAAGCCAAAAAATGATCAAAAAACATTTGAATGTTTCAATTTTTTTGATTTTTTTGAATTCCTTTTTTTGGAGCTTTCGATTTTTTTGTCTTTATTGGATATTTTGGATTTTTGGTTACCGCTAGACCAAATACTTAGACGTAATGCCTCAACAAAAGTTAATACTTATATTCATTTCCCATAAATTGTCATACCATGGGCTATATATAAGAATTTGGCAAGGGGTCAATAGGTACCTTCCATCCCATAGCTGGTGGAGGGAATAGCTATAACTTAAAATAAAACGCAGATGATTATTGAAGTGAAACTTTTTATGGGACACTAGCGTTTTGTCATGAGAGTTAACTCGTCGAGCTAACAAAACTGTTAAACTCCTTGTGAGAGAGGCGGAAAAAATTAACGAAGATCCGCACAAAGAGGAGACGCCGAGAATAGTCGCAGGGCATTGTTTATTGATAGCGATCATGTTATTCCGTTTATCAATCCCCACTTCGCTGCGCGAACGATAAAGTGAGAACGCATTCGGGGGGAAAAGGATACCAAAAGCGCTTAATAATTTCTGCCGATATTGGTATAATCCAGTGCGAAATTAATATAGAAATTGTTTACCTTTAAAATTAAGGCGATAAAAACTAGGAAATTTCTTTGCATTGTGTATTTATTTGTATTATTTTGAAAAAAATATGTAATAAAACGTAACAAGAGTATTGAAATATATTGAAAAAGGAAATAAACAGGTATACTTGTCCGTACAGATAAGTTCTGTACTCATTAAAGTTTAAGAATAAACTGTGTTATCTCCTACTTTCCGCATTAAGACCAACGCGCATCGTGGGCGTGTCCACTTTCAAACTTTCAGCTATATTTGCTAACCTGTACATAGAAGAGCAAGTAAGTCTCAGTTCATCAGAGAAAGTCGTTGTAACTAGTGTTGCTTTATTTATGGAAATATTTTATTTGTAATTGTAATTTAAAATTATTTTTTGATAAATGAAAATGAATGGACAAAAAACTTCAATTTCAGTCGTTGGCGATGGAAATTGCTTGTTCAGATGTTTGTCTTATTTTATCTATAATTATTATATCAATATATATTTATCCGAAACAAAAAATTAATGAAATTATCGAGTTTATCTTCAACAAATTATTAATATATACTATACCACATGCATCCGAAGCTAAATCAGAAAAAGATAAGATTCCAATGATTTTAGCTGGAGATTTTAATGTAAATTTTAGTGACAAAAGTTCAGAACCACTCATTTCATTTTCATATGATAAATTACAATTAAAAATAAACAATGACATTCTTATTTCAACAACAAGATATGGAACTTGCTTGGATGCTGTTTTTTCAAGACACTTGAATTCATTGAGATCTGAAGTATTTGCATCCTACTTTAGCTATCATCAGCCAATTATTTCTATTTTGCCAAATAAAAATGACAGTGCAGATAAAGATATTTGAATCTGTGATTCATTAACATAAGTCATATTAATTACTTATATAGTTCTTTTCTTAATGTAGAATGTTTATGTATATGTAATATATATATATATATATATATATATATATATATGTATATGTCTATTAAATTATTTCATATTATAAATTTTTTAATATTGTTTTTATTCTCAGTTATTGTCAATGAAGATACAAAAAATGTATGCGTCAGTCCAAAATTAACAGCGTCAAAAGTGAAACTTTTCATGTAATTCAAAAACTGTCAATGAGTGTACAAAAAAATACATTGCAGCAAAGAAAAATTGACTGGAAATTATGATAAAAATGATTTATAATAAAAATCTATCCCGAATTAATTACTACGGAAGTTTCACTTGTACGTATATGTATATAGTTTTATGTATATGTAAATAATAGTACGTACAAGTGAAACTTCCGTAGTAATTAATTCGGGATAGTCTGTAGATTTTTCTTGATTTTTATTATAAATCATTTTTATTTTAATTTCCAGTCAATTTTTCTTTGCTGCAATGTATTTTTTTGTACACTCATTGACAGTTTTTGAATTACATGAAAAGTTTCACTTTTGACGCTGTTAGTTTTGGACTGACGCATACATTTTTTCTTCAATGGGTACATTTTAAAATGGAATTGTCTGAGTATGGTGTACACAATATATATAAATTGAATGTATGAAAAGAGGAGTACTGCGTGTGTTCTTTTATTAAATTCCAGCTAAGCTATTAGGTCATTCTCAAAGCTGTCGACAAGAGAAAAACGTACATCAGGTACAATGTACATACAATGAAATGAAATGTTTGATATTGCATAATTATTTAAGCGAAATTTGATAGAATTACCCTATAAAGAGGGGGTACACACATATTTAGTTGATAATTTCAAATTAGACCTTTCGTTATGTGAATTGCAATTGTACACGCTCTTTATAGAGTAATTTTAACAAATTTTACTCAAATAATGATGTAACATCAAACATTTGATTTCAATGTATGTAGCAGTTACATGGTTTGATGTTTTTTGACACCTTCTGTATGTTTTTTTCTTGACGAGATCTTTCACAATGGCCTAATGGCTGTAAGCGCTTAGCTGGAATTTTAATAAAATTAAACACTCAGTACTCGTCTTCTCATTCACTCAATTTACATTTTAAAATCTCCAAAATTATAGCATGCTATATTGAATAAAATAAAACTTCCCATCAATTTTTGTTAATTTCCACTCATATGGGAAAGCAAATCAAACTGTCTCAACTTCGCTTCGTCTTTCTCAAATCTAAAGAAACACTGTTTTTGAAAATGAAGGGATCATATCCTCCATCGTTTCCTCGTCGACAAATTTAATGATTTATTGCCACTGTTTTTCAGCCATATTAATTTTATCTTCCTAGGTTGGAGGAACAAAACTGTAAAAAGAAATACTTACTTTATTAATGCAGCAATTTTCAGTTTGGCTAATGTAAAACACAACCATGATCTCTAAAGTGGCCGATTAATTCAGTAAAAATTCTGTGTTTTATAAAAATAAAGATAATGATTGTTAATTGTGAAAGAAAAATTTTTTTTATTAAAATTACCGAGTACACCACTTATTATTAGACTCCTTCAGAATATACTTTCACGTTATTTTTTCAATTAATAACAATAAAGCAAAGAAACAACAGATAAATAGTACACTATTGCAATTGAAAAATACACCAAAATACCGTAACCTTATAATAACCTCTACACTTTAACCACAAATCACCCACTTTAACTAAGAAATGATAACAGTATAACACATAACATGTGGTGACGAGCAATATGATATCGCGCATACGCAGTAATAAAAATCAATAAAATTTGATTACTAACTACGTTACCGTTTTCGATAATTTTTTCGAATTATCTACCGATTTTAGTTACTCGACAGGCTCTATAGATGGCACGGTCTGCAGTGTCTCTAGCCTGATGTCGAGTTTATCCCCTCTTCGAGCTATTCGAGGAGAAAGTATAACGCAATCTCTATATTTAGCAGGCCATCATTTACGCACTCATTAAAACACAATAGCCAAGATATATTCTAATGAAATTAACTGTCTCGACCCTTACTTTGTGGAATCTACTCATATTAGTGTTTTAAATGAAACTTTTCTAGTTAACTCCATAATATATAGAATTTTTAACATTTTATCAATATACTGTGGAGTTAACTAGAAACAGTAAGTTTCATTTGAAACACCAATATATATCCTTTCCAATACTGTATATTCTTTGATCCATATTCGCTGTACATGTTTATTATTATTTCTAGGCTTATTTCAGAATGAAATAGGGCTATTGTAGAGAGTAGCATGACGCGACTTCGGAAAAATTTCAATGCAGTTTTTCGTTTTAGTGTTCCCAGATGCCAAAATCACCCTCCGTTCGAAAGGTTATATATATATATATATATATATATATATATATATATATATATATGTATGTGTTATAACGGAAATTGCAAGCACGATAGAGGGCGTATTTTTTGACGGATCGAAATCAAACTCGCTATGAAAATTGTTTAGACCAAAATCGTGGACGAGTTCGTTAATGAGCCAAATCGGCCCAGTAAAAACAAAATGGCGGCCTGTCAAAGTTAAAAAAAATCGTATTTCCTTTGACGCAAAAAAGTTACTGAGCTTTTTCATAGACCTTAATACGTTCTACAACTTTTGTATTTAATATTTTTCTCTAAATCGTACATTAAAACATTTATTTAGGAAAATTCACAAATTATAACGGAACTTGTAAGCACGATAGAGGGCGTATTTTTTGACGGATCGAAACCAAACTCGCTACAAAAATCGGTTAGGCCAAAATCTTGGACGAGTTCCGTTGATGAGCCAAATCGGCACAGTGAAAACAAAATGGCGGCCTGTCAAAATTGAAAAAAAATCGTATTTCCTTTGTTTTTCATTTGACGCAAAAAAGTCACTGAGCTTTTTTATAGACCTTAAGACGTTCTACAACTTTTGTATTCAACATTTTTCTCTGAATTGTACATTAAAACATTTATTCAAGAAAATTCACAAATTTCCCAGAATTTTTTTTTTTTTTTGTTTTTGATTTGATGCCAGAATGTTACTTTGGTTTTTTGTACATCTCAAAACATTTTATCACTTTTGTATCTAACTTTTTATTTTGTGTTTTATGCAAACATGTCACTGAAATAAGCCTGTCCAATTGGTCCTGTGCCATTGGGATTTTTTTAATTGAAATAACATTTTTTTCCATTCAAAATATATAGAGATTATCTGATAACAGAGTTGTTTTTTTCGTAAATATCTCTTGAATATGCGTTCTCCTATGAACTATTGAAACAAAATATTAACATGAAATAACAAATAATTGGATTAATGTCAGAACTACAAAACTAATTCGAAGATATGTAGTAAACTCGATATTGCAAGACCACCATTTCAAATTCAAATTTTCCCATTACTTTCATCGTAACTTCAAAAAGTATATTACTTTCAAATTAAATAAAACTTTATGCAACGATTTAAAACTGCCGTATCGAAATATTCGTTCCACAAACTCGATCAGATATTTAAACACTTCTCAATACCTGCTCTCCGAAATGCGTAACGGATCTTTGACTTGACTATCGGTAATTAATCTAAATTGAGTCAGGCAGCACATTCAAATTAATAAATTGTTTTTGATTCCCCTATTTACATATTGATTGGAGACACGTCTTTGCTTGTGTGCCGCAGTGGATTTTTATTGCGTATATTATTTAAAATGATCATATTTGAAGGAAAGGAAGTCCTATTAAAATTAAAATTAAAATTAAGAGTTAGGATAACATTTTTTTGATGATAATTCAAATTGATGAATATGTTGTGGATTAGTCCAATTATAAGTTTTTGCTATTTTGTAATTTTAACATGGAGCGTAATTAAAACAACATCAAACTAACTATGGAAGGCAAAAGAAATCAAATACTACAACAAATTGAATAATTAGGAGGATTTAACAGATGAATTAAAGAGAGTTATTCGAAGTAGACCTAAAAAATTGACAACAACATAATAATTAATAACGATATAAAGACAGCTTAAGATGTTTAGCTTATTATACATGTCTAAAGATTATGAACTATTGGAACAAAATCTTGAACATGAAATAACAAATAATTGCATTAATGTCAGAACTACAAAACTAATTCGAAGTTATGTAGTATACTCGATATTGCAAGACCACCATTTCAAATTCAAATTTTCCCATTACTTTCATCGTAACTTCAAAAAGTACATTACTTTCAAATTAAATAAAACTTTATGCAACGATTTAAAACTGCCGTATCGAAATCTTCGTTCCACAAACTCGATCAGATATTTAAACACTTCTCAGTACCTGCTCTCCGAAATGCGTAACGGATCTTTGACTTGACTATCGGTAATTAATCTAAATTGAGTCAGGCAGCACATTCAAATTAATAAATTGTTTTTGATTCCCCTATTTACATATTGATTGGAGACACGTCTTTGCTTGTGTGCCGCAGTGGATTTTTGTAGCGTACATTATTTAAAATGATCATATTTGAAGGAAAGGAAGTCCTATTAAAATTAAAATTAAAATTAAGAGTTAGGATAACATTTTTTTGATGATAATTCAAATTGATGAATATGTTGTGGATTAGTCCAATTATAAGTTTTTGCTATTTTGTAATTTTAACATGGAGCGTAATTAAAACAACATCAAACTAACTATGGAAGGCAAAAGAAATCAAATACTACAACAAATTGAATAATTAGGAGGATTTAACAGATGAATTAAAGAGAGTTATTCGAAGTAGACCTAAAAAATTGACAACAACATAATAATTAATAACGATATAAAGACAGCTTAAGATGTTTAGCTTATTATACATGTCTAAAGATTACGTGAATAATTAAATAAGGATTCACTCTGTGAAAGATCACCAAATGACAGCCTGAAAGTGGATATGTAAGATGATCTGTACCGCGAAAAATTGCCCGTTCGCTAAAAATATCGCTCGCTATGAGAATTGCCTTGGCAAGTGGAGGTGCAATGCAGGACTTACCTGCCGGTGGCTATTACCACCGAATAAACTGGACATTCTTAGCCATCCACAAAACCTGTGAGGCGGAGGTTGAATCTCCCACTCGTCAAACAGTTCAAGTTCAGGAACTCAAAAATCTGGGGGGGTTTTAGTTTTCTTGTTTCCTCTGAATCTGGGCTAAGATTGCAGGCTTTGTAGACTTAGTATAGCTGGAATTTTTCCAGAGGCTTTATCTCCTACCCAACTAAACCAATACCAGAAGGGCTGGCGTTTTAGAAGCGCCGTCATCGACGGATTCGACTACTGTATCCTGTAACTAACTGTAAAATTATTTTTTCTGAAATCGTCAAGAAAGCTTGTCATGACAGAACTCAGGTTGGTCATGAAAGTGTCACTTTAAATACTAGTCACTTTCATGATTTTTACAAGACTCCTGTCACTTAACAAGACTCATCTGTCATTTTTAGACTGCAATTGAATTAGAAATCGTCACTTATCTTATGAAACGTTTATTTAATATAATTAAAAACGCTAACAATCAAATACAACAAATATTATTAATTGGTTTTAGAACTATGAAAATGAAAATTAATGCTACCGACACTAGTATTATGCACATTAGAAAAGTTTATTCCAAGTATATAATTCGAAGCATTATTATTTCTGTTTTCTGCTGCGTTAGCTATGTTTGATAACACTACTTTTCCGTTGAAATATATGTTAGAAATATCAACATTGTCAGCTACAACAGCCTGATCAAATGTTAATATTTTTGATTTGTGGTTGATTCATTGTCAGTAGTAATAACCCAAGGACATTGATAATTGTTCGAAAAATTTTTATAACAGATTTCGAAAGCTTGTTGCTTGGAAACAGACCGACGCCGTAGGCGAAGGTCTGTTGCCTATAAGCAACAAGCTTGAGGAAGTTGTTATAAAATTTTTGAGCATTTATCAATGTGGGAGGGTTATTCGGATAGAATTTTTTTCGCTAATTATAAAAAAGAAGTACAGAGCTTCTATAGTTTCATTAATATTCTCGTCAGTATTATGACCAAATCGTGGCATTTTGAAATATTAAATTTTTGAAACGTCAAAATCGAAATAAATAATCAAATTGTATCCATAGCAACGTGACAGAGTGAAAACAGCCCATGCGATCTGTTTTCAGTATAATGTTGTTCTGTTTGGTTATGAAATTAACTGTCTCGACCCTTATTTGGTGGAATCTACTCATATTAGTGTTTTGAATGAAACTGACGGTTTCTAGTTAATTTCACAATATATTGTGGAATTAACTAGAAACCGTCAGTTCCATTTAAAACACTGATTGGTTGTGTTCAATCAAATGACCTCAAATTAACTGATTTCATTGGATTTTGACTGAAGCAAAAAATTTTCAGTAGTAATAACCCAAGGACATACAGAGCAGGTCGATCAACTGAGACGGCTCTGTATCAGCTGACAGAAGTCATCCAGAGAACTCTGAACAACAAAGAAATCGCAATGTGCGCATTCCTGGATATATCAGGGGCCTTTGACAACACAACACATGTGTCTGTCAAAGAAGCACTGAAAAGGCGAGGAGTGAATGAAACCATTGTAAAATGGATGTATGAGTTGTTGACAACGACGATAGCTGAGACACAGGTGGCGAATCGAAACACCTCAGTTAAAGCCACTCGGGGGTCACCTCAAGGGGGAGTGATATATCCCCTCTATGTAGCCTCGTAGTAGATGAGTTGCTCTACAGGCTGACGGAGCTTGGCTTCGAATATATGGGCTACGCCGATGACATTGTTTTAATAGTCAGAGGCAAGTTCGAGAGCACCTTGTGTGGTTTATTACAAAAGGGCCTCAGAATCATTGAGCAATGGTGCTTGTCAGTGGGGCTAAACAAGACCATAGGAATTCCATTTACCCGGAAAAGAACACTTCCAGCCATGAAACCAATATCCTTAAACGGGGAAATCAGAATGGAAATCAGAGGTTGAATATCTAGGGATAACCCTAGACAGTAAGCTTCTGTGGAATAAGCATGTTGGAATAACTGCTAGTACAGCAATAAGAGCTTTGAAGGCGTGCAGAAATCGAGCTGGTAAGAGGTGGGACTGTAACCCAAAAATACTGCGATGGATGTACGCCATGATTTTGAGACCAGCAATTACGTATGGGGCAATAGTTTGATACACAAAAGCAAGTCAGTACAGCACGAGGAAATCCCTCGATAATGTTTAAAGGCTTGCCTGTTTGTGCATCACTGGAGCTATGAGAACGTGTCCAACTAGGGCACTTGAGATCATTACAGATCTCACACCTCTACATCTGGTGATAGAAAGATCTGCCCAAGAGGCAATTCTTAGAATAACTGAGGAAGGTTCAGGCAATGAGAGTATTAAAAATCAGGGAGCTTGGTCCTCTCTGACAAGATACATCTCATTAGCGAATCTTCCCAGTGACGAAATGATCAGGAAAGTAAGCATCGAGAACTTCACCACGATGCTAAATACGAGGAGAGACTGGGAAAGGGAATACACCACCCAAACTCTCAAAGAAAACACCATTAGATGGTATACGGATGGTTCAAAAACCACCATTAGAGCAGGCGCTGGAGTATTTGGGCCTGGCTTCAAATACTCATTATTGTTAGGCTCCTTCTCGAGCGTCTTTCAGGCAGAAATACTTGCGATCGAAAGATGCGTGGAAATGAGCCTAGAAAAAAAGTACCAGAAATGTGACATATCGATCCATTCTGATAGTCAAGCAGCTATCAAAGCATTGAGCTCCCATGTCATTGACTCAAAGTTGGCATGGGAGTGCCAAAGAAAACTTGATGAATTAGGCAAGAATAACAGGGTCTCTTTAGTCTGGGTTCCTGGCCACTCGGGAATCACGGGAAATGAAGAGGCCAATACACTTGCCAGGACAGGAACACAAATGCCCTTTATTGGCCCGGAGCCTTTCTGTGGTGTAGCAAAATGCTCCTACAAGAAAGAGTTTCGGAAGAAAGAGGAAACCGAAAGGGAAGTACTCTGGCGGTGCCTTCCCGGGATGGAACATTCCAAAAAGTTCCTGGGGAACTTTGACTTTGCCAGATCCAAAAAATATTTGGACCTCAGTAAAAATTAGCTACATCTCCTCACGGGCTTTCTTACAGGACACTGCCGCCTTAGGAAGCACTTAATGAGAATAGGTCTAGCAGAGATTGACGAGTGTAGATTCTGTGGGGAGGAGAATGAATCTCCAGATCACCTAGTTCTGGAATGCCTCGCCATTGCAAGCCAACGCAAGAAATGCTTTGGACAAGAAACTTGTAAGAGTGAGGACCTAACCTCGTTGAAGCCGTCCCAAATACTAGAGTTGATTAGAACCTTGGAACTGGAAGGCGAGCTGTAGTAGTAGCGAGAACAGCTCTGATAGGGGGGCACAATAAACTTTTGGTTTCACTGCATTGTAACCCCGTTAAAAGCTAATCTAATCTAACCCAAGGGCATTGATAATTGTTCGAAAACATTTTATAACAGATTTCGAAAACTTGTTGCTTGGAAACAAACCGACGCCGCAGGCGGAGGTCTGTTGCCTATAAGCAACAAGCTTGAGAAAGTTGTTATAAAATTTCTGAGCATCTATCAATGGTCGAGAGTTATTCGGATAGAAATTTTTTTGCTAATTATAGAAAAGGAGTACAGAGCTTCTATAATTTCATTAATATTCTCGTCCGTATTATGACCAAATCGTGACATTTTGAAATATGAAATATTTGAAACGTCAAAATCGAAATAAATAATCAAATTGTGTTCATAGCAACGTGATAGAGTTAAAACAGCCCATGGGATCTGTTTTCAGTATAATGTTGTTCTGATTGGTTGTGTTCAATCGAATGACCTCAAATTAACTGATTTCATTGGATTTTTACTAGAGCAAAAAATTTTCATGGATATTAACTTCTCATACGACTCTGATGTTGATGTATTTTTCCAGTTTAAATCTATTTTTAGTTTTGAAAAACGTTTTCGGAAAAAATATAATAAATCACTGGTCATGAGAGTGTCTCTGCTTGACTCGGAGGCTTTAAAGAGATACTGGGATGCTACACATCCTCGTACTCTTCAATAAGCCTCCTCTTCTGCAAAGCTTCACTTTCATGACTTGTAATATAATATAGTATTCTTCCATTTCGTTTCTTTTATTATTATATTATATGATTTTTTTTTGAACAGTGGCCGTCAGCGTTTTAAATTTTTTGCTACATTTTTAATTAACTTTTTATTTTCTTTATATGCATCTTTGCAAACTTTTTTCATAATTTTATTTATTTCTTCACCTTTTTTATATACATTTTGTAGAAGTTTATGTATGGATGTATAGATAAACTTAATAAATTTATAAGGTACAGGTAAAGCAACGGTGCGTACCTACGCCTTACATATATTATTTGATAGTTGTTGTATTTTATACATTTGTTGGATATACCTATATTTTTTTGCGGTAGTCATCATTCGTTTTGGATATCAGATATTTTCATATGCATTTCAAATTGAATGATCATTGGTTCACTTGGTTATAGATTATTTGTCTTATTATTGTAGATTTCTTGAACATTTGTACACGAGCTTTGTAACTATCAATTTTCTTTTGAATGTTAACTAAGGATTCTGTCGTGAACTAAATGGGCTTGTTTCATGAAATTCAATGATAATGTCACAAGATATATTGAGTCTAAACTAAGAATTTGCGACTAATAACGCTCTACGATTTCAAATAAAAATGAAAAAAAAATAATGAAATTTGAATTCTTGTGGTAGGCTAGAGCCAATGGCAAACAAAGGTATTTTGCGCTATTGTCACGAGAGAAAACTTTATAAGTAGACTAGTTATCTTTTTTCTTTAACACCCGTCAAAGAGAAACGCGAAGTACTGTCAAAATGTATTCTTTCAATTAATGTTCTCCTAATCGGGTGCCTCTCGCGTAGTCAAAGAAATTTGGAAATATATATTTTAAACTGAAGTGATGATGCTTTCAAAATAGAAAATATAACGTAAAATGTATGAATAATGAAAATTAAATGTTCTTCATGTAGGTTGAGTTGTTTGGAAAACGTGTCATGTAACACACATACACAAATTGCGTTACCTCAGAGTTCCAAACTCGATTTAGTACCGGATCGCTTACTCTTCTTCTGTTTAGAGGAGTTCGAGTGACTGAGACACCATGTCCACATCCACTTGAGGAAGATTTGTCGAATTAGCTTCGGTGAAACCTGGATCCATTTTAACGATGTCTTTTAAAAGGCAAACAAACAGAAGCACATTTTCTACTATAAAAGAATATAACAAACAACTAAAAAATCGGCGTGGATAATATCTGTTTGAGGTTGGTTGTGGATATTGATTGTCAATTGCCAAATTCTTCTAGTCGACTTCCACTTTGTATTAATCAATTTGGATAGTCAAGAAGGATTTGTCAACAGAACGTACTTTCAATCTGACAACAAGGGCTTCGGTCATTGGTCGACATACAGCGGTTTATTTAAATCTTATAAAATTTTTAAATCTATTTTTCGAAAATCTTTATAACTTTTTGAGATAAATATCGTTATCATAGAAAAATATATGATATTTTTATTCCTTGTGATATGATTTCACTTGTTAATTTATACCCATGAAACTAGCCCATTGTAAGATCGTCTAGCCTTCAGCTCATAGTTATTTGCATACTACTTGTACTTTAGCCTTCAGCTGGATCCAGGTGTCAAACTTAGTGGTTTTTTTGTATTGTAACTAGTAAATTTTGTACTTTACCATGGAAAAGAGATACTAGGTCCAATAATAAATCAGAGACAGGGGATATTTGCTGTTTTCATTGTAAAATCTTACCTGACAAAAAAGTGTATTACCCTCTGAGGAGTTGGCGGTTGAAGGAGTCTTGGGTGCTTGCCTACATTTCTCTCGCACCCTATTTTTGAATTCGAAATAGATATAGAAGAATCCAACCCCTTCTGCGACTCGAAGCTAGTCGGCTGGCGAGCATAGATTGGTCTACGGGGCAATCTGACACTAAACGAACACTGAGGTAGGTACCTATTGCGTGGAGGAAAAGTCTCGTTATAACTCGAAAAAAACAAGGAGAAAGATTTTGACGGACAAGAGGAAAATGAAAACCAATTCATCCTCCCTTATGAATGCGAATTAAGAATATTATTCGATGAAGAAAGAATTTCGAATAAAAAAAAGTAAGAAAACCAGTCATAAAAAAGTTGAACAATTTAGCAACAATGGAAAGTTGAGTTGGTGTGAGGATCAATCATGACTAATGAAATTGACTATCCCGGCCCTCACTTCGTGGAATTAGCTAGAAATAGTAAGTTTCATTTAAAACATATGATCATAAATTTCAAGTCATAATTTAGCTTACTGAAGTGACTGAAAAATTCCGAAGCAAACCTGGGGAATTACACTCGCAGTGAAATTTATTCTTTCATCTTCTGAAAACTGGTACCATGAAATGGTTTTTCATATGCTTTGGGGAGAGAAAAAGTTATCTGTAGCAATATGAAGCGAGATACAGTGATTATTAGATGAAGTTTTTTGAGCTTTCAGACACAGAAATTCGTCCAACATAATAGTGCGTGTGAGATAGTGCGTTCTTTTGTTGCCCAAACAATCGTTTAAAACAAGACAAATGTTTCTCCACATTTGCACTGTACCACTTATAGGCAGGTGTTTTCGATAGAGTCGATTCTGATATTTGATGGAGGCACAATCTAGCATTTCTAATCCATACTTTTGGGCTTCTATTCATGGTTAGGCCAGTTAATGCCAGAGGCAAGTCTAATATAAGAAGTTAATTTGGAAAATTTCACCGATTATAGCGTGGGTAGAAGAGGTATCACCCACAAGGGAGTTGATGGCAACCTCACACTAAATTTAGGGAAGGGAGATCCAATGGTATTCTACTAGATGTAGCGTTGGGTACAAAATCTTCACTATCATTCTCAGTAATTGACTTGAATAAGTAGAGGAAGGTGTTATGACTGTGCCCAAAGCTGAGAACGTTGTTTAAGCTGTCTATGACCAGTACTAGCAACTCTATTAATTAGGATAAACGATAAAGTGTGCAAAGGACCTTTAACAAATAGAGAGGTTCGCAAGGCAATTCCTTATTAACGACAATTATCAATTTGTTGGAGAACATAATACGATAAGTCAATGAGAACCGCGAAAGAACAATATTCAACTTTGAAAATACAGAATACGTTGTACTGGACAAGAGAAACCATAGTTATAAAAACAAGATAGATATGATTGTTTACAACAATGTTCCATTCTAACCGCTGTTGGAAGAAGTATATCATGCGTAATGGGGCCATATGCACCATATTATTTTTCAAATCCATAGTATCATATTATCAGTATAAGTTTTTATCGTAAACGTGGGTTTGAGAAAATGATGAAATATCTTATGACGAACTATTTTTATGAATTTACTACAGATCTAATACAATATAATTACAAGAACAGTACCTCTGCTTATCAATTGTACCTGAAATATTTACTTAATTCGAATCAAAATGTAACATTTGATAACAGCGCAAAGATCACCTAACCCAAGAATCTGTCATAAGTTCCATATATTTACGCATAGTCCAATCATGATTTTTTCAGTTGTTTTGTTTACGTATATTTTCTTTTAGGCTAAGAGTGTTTTTTGTGTTTAAATATAAACTTATTGTTGAGAAATCATTTTTTTTGAATAATTATTACGATTCAGCAGTCCATTGTGTGTGGAAAACTGAATATTGACACCTCGAATTTACATTTGTCAAAATAAAGTCACACATCAGCTGATAGCGAATCGGCCATATTATGCCAACAGCCTATTTCCGCGCCTTCCTTCTTTTAATAGATAGATAGATAGCATGTTCTTCATGTTGACGTGTATATATATATATATATATATATATATCTTCGTTGGTTATTATATATATATATATATAAATATATATATTATAATATATTCAATATTATTTTATAGTTGCCCCACGTTTGGGTAACAAATTATAATATATCTAATTCTCTATAATGAATTTCAATTATTTAATTTTAATGTAAACCTTCCTGTAAAGATAAATTTCAATTCACCTCACGTTGATGTATATTGTCGCAGCTACAATTCTTGTACATACAACTTAAAACCTTATGTAAGAAATTTCTACTTTGACAGTAGTTGTCAAAAATATGCCCGGCTCTAATAAATATCAATTTAGTATTTCTAAAAATGAATTTATATGTATAATCGACCTATTACTCTTCTCTCAGGGTGGGATCAAACTGTTAAAAGAATTAAATATTCAAAATTTGTTTAAATTTTTACGTATCTCCAATTTATCTGTTTCATTATTGGTCAGAACCTATAGTAACTGTATGTTTAATATTATAAAAGGCACTTTAAATCTCTGATGACGTTTCCAATATTTCTGTCACTGATTTGATCGACAGTTTAATTTAATGAAAAATGTTTAATTTTCTGAAATAATGTTATAAGAAGACTATAGTGAGTAGGAATGCAAAATTCTATATTATACTACTAGATTCAAATAAAAATTAACAAATTAATATTCCCCAAACTTATTATAAACGAAACAACAGTCGCAATTTCTACGAAACTTACTACAACCTATATGCTATAAATTAACCTAATGAAAAACGTTTAATAAGAATTCCAATTGTCGATTTAACTCTTGATATGGATAAATAACAAAAACAAGCTTCACTCAAATTTTTCTAGTTCAAAACTTTTCTTCCCTTATGCGAATTCCCTTATATGATTTATTAATTTTGTTTGCAATCAAAAATCTAATAGATGCATCTATGTCAAATTTAATTTGAAAATAGGCCTTATTATTGCTCGAGAAATTATTGTAAAAAAACTGGATCGGACTTACCAACTAATAACTGGACAACTCGTACAATTCTAATTGATCTTAGAATTCAGGAAAGTTTCTAAATTTTATTTAGAAATCTGGAACACATTCACTACACACGATGCGATTCTTATGCACGCAGTGGCTTTATAATGAAATGGCTTTTGAATCTGGTTGTATAAATATACAACTTCTACTATCTACCAAAAATTGAGACAACTCTAATTACGATGTTGCCTTTTCGGGATTTCAAACACAACTAACTAAACTTTCTTCAAATAAATAAATTTCCTCTCCCTTGGTTACAAAAAATTCCTTTTTTTAAAAAAAAATACTAATTTATGTTTCCCTATAACAAAGAGAGATTTGAATTCTTTTATTATCATTGTAATTCTGATAGCAGAGATATCTGTATTCAAAAATTTCAAATATATTCTCCAAAATGTAATATAATTCTGTCTATCATTGAATATATTCTACATAAACGTCATCCGAAAATTAAAATGTCACATTTGATTTGTATATCGAAACTTTCAAAATTATTGATTATACCTATAATACAGTGTGTATCGAAAGTATTGCATACAAATATAAATAGTTTTCCTTATTTCAATGTTTCTTTTACATTTTAAATAGAGGAACTGTATTAATATATTATTATGGAAAAGAACTTGGTACACATTGCATATATTAATATGGGAAAGAACATGCTACACAATGTATATGAATATTCAATTAAAATTTGGTTACCACTTAAATAATAAGAAATAGCTGATCTATGAAAGAGCAACTATTCGAGAGATGAAAAAAATGTAAATCGAACCAAAGAAAAGTAAAGAAACTTTATAATGTACCTTGTACATGCACACATGGTAGAGATAACTTGAATCCCAGCTGTTTAGAGAAAATCTTTAGAACTTCACCTTTTATAAATTGTAGGAATCTATTTTTCTGATAGCAATGGTCAAAAGTTTATGATTTGTTTTAAAATATTCTATTAGACACCATAAAAAACTCTTTAGGAACACTGTAAAATTCTTTTTTAATATGTCAAGGGATAAAAGTGGAAATAATAAAACATTGGGGTTATAATGTCTGACATTTGTTAAATAAATTGTCATTTTGGATAGAGCAAGTGAAAATAAATATAGCTGTCAGCTTAAAATATTTTGGAATTTATATAAAGGAAATAGAATATGTAATTTGATTATTTAGAAATATATAACAGGATGTTCTACAATAAATAAATAAATGATTTGAAAAGTGAGATGAAATCTACCAACAATGAAAAATTTATAACTTATTTGATTGGTAAATAATATTTCAATCAGCGGCAAGCTGATTCATGGATTAAAAAAAACGAGGGAGAAGGTTGTTGATAATGAGCACTAATGACTAGTAGAAAATTTTTGGAAATTACTGGGAGTGAAGATTGAATTTTGAATAGAAAATTGGGTATTAAAAGAAAGGCTGTGACTTGAATGGTAAAAATATAAAAGAAATACATTATTCTTTAAATAATTAAGTAAGATTTGTGAAGGAAAATTGTGATTAAAAGATAACATATATAATATCTCCACGATAAATCTCAGAAAGAGTTTGACTATGGAAGCCCATCGATAATGTATTGATGTAAATGGAATTTAAATCGTCTTTGGTTTCTTTTTGAATAAAGAACGTGACATATCCAGAAAGAAGCCTAAAAGAGAAAAAAAAACAAGATGTATTGGACATAAGTGAACAGGTATTTATAACTATTTCATTTAAAAAATTAAATAAACTCACTTGCATTGTGTATATATCGTTAAACTTTGAAAAATTCACTGACATCAGCTCTCAACAAATCCTCCATTTTGTATTTAAAGTTTATTGACATCATATGGTTGATTTTTGAGTGTATAATATGTTGCATATTTGTACATATAGTTAATATTAATCCATTTGTGTGAATGTGTCTGGAGTGAAAGATCACTGTAGATAAGTTTTTGATTTGAAAAATTTGTATTCGAATAATGTATTTATTTTTCATGATTTCACATTGAACAACGTTATTCTATTTGAAAAGTTTGAAATAAATTGTTGGTAAATTTCATTTCAAAACCATTATTCAATTTTATCAGTTGGCAGAATTTTTTGAAGCGTATCGCAACTCGAGAGGGGGTTTGAACAGAATGTACAGGACCGTTCTGTAAGAATTTATAGAAAGAGGAAAACAAGAATTTCATTTCATTTTTATTTAAAAAAAATTTAAGTTGATTATAAAAGGTTCGGCACATATATATAAACAATTATAAAATTATTGAACTCTGTGAACCCAAGATCCTGAGGTTTTTGAGTACTCATCTATATAAAAAAAAATAATAATGATATAAACGGCATATAAAGGTGAGTGTAACTTTTTTGAGATCATTTAAAATATTCAAAATATACCGGGCAAATAAACAACTTTCATTTGATCAATTATAACAATTCAAATTCATTCGTATAAAATAAACTATAATAAAATAACAGCAACAACAGGAGTTTAAACTATTATAATATATATAAATATATATATATATATATATATATATATATATATATATATATATATATATATATATATTATAATGGATTGTTATAGTTGTATACTTTGCCGACAATACCACTATAATTGTTATATTATCAATTTAATATATTAAACTCTAGTATAGCTAGCTCAGTAATGAAATAAAGAAAAAATTTTATGTATTTATATATTTAGGTAGAGAGAATGAGAAACTCTTACTACTCTTTGGGTTCCGGAAGTGATTTTAACTCTTTATCTCCAACACTTTATATATGAATCATTCAAATAACTATTACTATATTTTATTTTATATTATTTGGTGCGCCTATGGATAGAAAATTTCAATATAGCAATCGATTCCAAATCTCACAGTAAGAATAGATGATTAGAAGTATTCAGTAGAATAATCGATTCCAAATGTCACTCATATCAGTTGAAGTAATATATATATATGAAAACAATGATTTCATGAATAAATTTATTACTACACATATATTATATGAGTCAAGAAATATGTATTATCAATTTAAACAAAGTGATGAAATCTTATATGCTAATATAAAATTATTAAGTCGAAAAATGAAAATTGTTCAATAGAAATGGTAAGTACTTAAGTTTCTGTTATCAGTTTTATCAGAACCTTTTTTTTTAAATTTTAATAGTTTCAGATTCTATTTCTTTTGACTTTTACCATAGATGTACATCTGTAACCTAAATGTTGGTACCAACAAAGACAAATTAAACACTAACCTGATTCACAATCCACTCATCTTCCTTTCTTGAAGAGTTATCTTCCCAAAAACAAGCTGTGGACAGGTCCGCCGACCTTATAATGCTTCTTTACAGGATTTCTTATTTCAGGAAACAAATATTTGTGATTTCTATTAGTTTCTAGCTTCTTAGATTTAATTGCTCTATAATGTTTATTTCAGTAACTTTCCATTAAGTATCATCTCCAATTGAATTGATTGAATTTTTTAAATATTCATTTTATTCTGACATCACCTCCAATAACTTGTATGTCTTGTTTCATCTATTGTATGTAGCTTCTCATATCTTCATTTGTTTGGACCTTTTTAGTACAAATTTCTTAGTTTTTATCTAAATTTCTTATAATTTTATCTCCAATACTCTATTTCATCTCCGCATCTCAAAATTCTTTTTCAACAACCCCCCGCCTTTCTTTTTATTTTTCGTTGCTATCCGAAATCATAAATATCTTGATTTCAGATTCATTTTCTAATTCCTAATATATAATTACAAACCATAAAATTCACATCTTTCTTGACTCAATAAATATAGATTTCTATGGTTCTGCTTCTTTTTCAATTTATAACCTTATTCCAGTCAATTTATAAAATGATTTTTTTTGACATTTCTGACATTATTTGATATATATAACCAAAACTCTCTAAATGTTGAATAATTAAGTTATTACATGTTTATTTATTGTATCTATTATTAATGTTCAATGAATATTTTTAGAATATGGATTACATGTTTCTTTTAATTAAGGAATTTTGATTTATAACTTGTTATTTATTACTTACAATGGATTGTCGATATGCTTCTTAAATGAACTACTGTGTTTAAAGGTAAGTTTTATCCTTTTTATTCAAATTTCTTATTACTATTGCTCATATATTGTATTCCATTATGAATAGATTACTTCATCAATAAATTCTTTTGGTATCATATTAAAGATATTGAATCAAATGTTCCAAACTTCAATATATTTGTGAGAGTGAGAATTTCAAATATACTTCCATCTAAGTAGTGAAGAACTATCTCCTCTATATATATATTTTTTACTTTTATAAGGTAATAGATATTATGTATCCTGATCAAAATAGGTGCTAATAATTCTCTAACACTTATCAGATGATGTATATATGCTCCAGAATATTTTGTACATGTAAGACATATACAGTTTTTTTTTAAATACTGCATTAAATCTTCTGTATATTGGAAATATTTTCATTAACCGATACTGGTTTATATAATTCTGTGTAGTATGCTGATATGAGTTATATTATTTTAGTTTCTGTGTTCTTGAATTATGTTCAAATCCCCTCAAATTTAAATTTTAAGAGTTCTCAATACCTTGAGATCTTCTTCACATTTAAATTTCCAATTTAAAATTAATTCTTTTTTTTCTGGAGGCAAATCTAAATTTGTGTATTATCCTTCTTTCATTATGTTCTTTGAATACGGCGATTAATTTCCCAATCTATTATTATATCTCTAATACCTATCATATATCTACACTAAATCTAACTATTTATAAATTAGTAACATAATATTATCTATTAAATAATTATCAACATATCTCAAAATTATCTTGAATCAAATTAAACTATTATTCCTAATTCCCATAAAACTTCTTAAATCTACTATATCTATTGAAATTTCACGTAACGTACTGTTATTTGTTATTCTAAAATTCCCTATATACATGTTGATCAATTTCTTCTATGATCTGTAATATTTCAACTCTCTTTTATTCTACTCTGCCTAAACAACTTACATGGAACTGGATATGATTTTACTTTAACATTTCTCAGTATTCTTCTCCTTTATTACATCGATATTTTAGTTAAGCAACCCTTAGTTCCTTCGAAATTCTTTTGTTATACGTCTTTAATAATTCATTTATAACTTCATAATATTCTTCATTACAATCTGTCCAATTACCATTACTTTTCACATCTTCTATTTATTTATCTCACACTCATAATGGTTAGCCAGTCTAATTTCTTTTTCAATCAATCCTTCATATTTCATCATCAAACTCTTCACTTTCTCTTCATATTCCTTGTTTCCACTCACTAACTCCAATTCTACCATAATTCCATTCCTCTTTATATTCCATAACTTCCTATTATCCTCTTCAATTGCCAATACTTCCATATTTACCTCCTCAAATTCAATTATTTTACCATTTAATTCTATCTATCTATTCAAAATCAATTATTTCCTCATATTTCATCAATTCATCAATAACTATGTCTGTTTCTAACTTTTTCATCGACTATGCTTACATATCAACTTCTTTTTCATCCTTTAATTCAATCTTTTGTATCATATATTTGCCTAGTTCATATAACTTCCGTCCGTTTGTTCCTATAAATGTAATTATTTCATCCTGTCCATCTATTTTGTTGCTTAATTTCATTTCTATTTTCATTATCATATCTTCTATCAAAGTTTCTAAAATTTCTTCTATTATCAATCCATGTTCATATAATTTCTATTTAAATATGTTTTTAAATATTACTTGTTAATCATAAACCTTTTATGTACACATCGTTTTTATATCCATTGTTTAGCATGTACAATTCCTTTTCGTTTTCCAGATTTCGTTCCCATAATCCTGTCATATAATTCAATTTTATTTTCTTTTCCTAAACTTCGTCTTATTCTCTTCTCTTATTGTTTGATTCCCTATTGGTTTCTGTAACTTCTTTCTGTTCACCACCATAATTTTTTTAATTTTGAAGTCCCAAATCTCATCAATTTCTTCCCATAAATGCATTGAAATTTGCATCTCAAACTCTTCCATCTCATTGAAGTTGCTTTTTATTATTTTCATATCCACCATAATCTCAATTCGATTTCTTTCATTTTCAATTCTCTTAATAAATATTCTTGGATCAATTATTTTTATGTTTCTCTTAAGTTTCACTCTGATTTCGCCATTCTCTGTGTAAATTATTGGTTCTTCAATTAGTCTTATGGTTTCATCTATTTCTTCCTTAGTTTCTTGTAATCGTCTGTTCATTTCTTTTAATTCCCAATTAACTAATTTCTCTATACTTTCTCTCCTTTTTTTACACGTTCCCGTTTGTTCTTCTATCCTTCCATTTAAGTCATTAAATTTCTTATTTAAATTCTGTTCATACATTTGCATTATTTCCTCATTTGTTTGTCCTTGTACTTTTATAGATTGTATTTCTTCAATTATATTCTCATTTTGTTTCTTCACTTCTACTTGAATTGCTCCTGATAAATTTTCTTCTAGACTTCTTCCTAGTTCCTGAACTTCTTCTTCTACCTGGTTTTCAATTGTTTCTCTTATTTTAATTCTATGTTCCTGAAGTTCTACTCTCAAATTCGTATTTTCTTCTTTTATATCAATTTTAATTTTATCTATCTGTTTTCTAAATTCTTCATTTTCCTCCCTAAGTTTCTTAATTTCCTTCAAACCTTCCATCTTCACCTCTTCTATTTTCTTTTCCATCCTGTTCATGTTTCCATTTAAATCATTCATGTTCCCATTCATCTTGTCCATCTTTCCATTCAAATCTCCCCTCATATTATCTATCTTCCCATTCAAATCTCCGCTCATATTATCTATCTTCCCATTCAAATCTCCCCTCATATTATCTATCTTCCCATTCAAATTAATTAAAAATTCCATTATTTGATCTCCTCTGCTTACACTATCCTGCCTGTCTTGTCTACTATCCTGCTGTTCCCTTGATTCTTCACTTTCTTTATCTATTAAGGTTTGTTCCTCTACATCTGAATCTCCCATTCCACGTCTCCTTTCTTCTTGTTCCTCATCTGATCTGCCTTCCACACCTATTTGTTTTCCGTCCCTAAGCATCATTCTCTTTGCCATTTTAATTGTATCTAATTCTAATGTTTTTAAAACCTTCTTATCACGAAAAAATCTTAATTTGCCCCACGTTGCGGTGACATTTTTATAATGGAATGTTATAGTTGTATACTTTGCCGACAATACCACTATAATTGTTATATTATCAATTTAATATATTAAACTTTAGTATAGCTAGCTCAGTAATGAAATGAAGAAAATTTTTTATGTATTTATATATTTAGGTAGAGAGAATGAGAAACTCTTACTACTCTTTGGGTTCCGGAAGTGATTTTAACTCTTTATCTCCAACACTTTATATATGAATCATTCAAATAACTATTACTATATTTTATTTTATATTATTTGGTGCGCCTATGGATAGAAAATTTCAATATAGCAATCGATTCCAAATCTCACAGTAAGAATAGATGATTAGAAGTATTCAGTAGAATAATCGATTCCAAATGTCACTCATATCAGTTGAAGTAATATATATATGAAAACAATGATTTCATGAATACATTTATTACTACACATATATTATATGAGTCAAGAAATATGTATTATCAATTTAAACAAAGTGATGAAATCTTATATGCTAATATAAAATTATTGAGTCGAAAAATGAAAATTGTTCAATAGAAATGGTAAGTACTTAAGTTTCTGTTATCAGTTTTATCAGAACCTTTTTTTTTAAATTTTAATAGTTTCAGATTCTATTTCTTTTGACTTTTACCATAGATGTACATCTGTAACCTAAATGTTGGTACCAACAAAGACAAATTAAACACTAACCTGATTCACAATCCACTCATCTTCCTTTCTTGAAGAGTTATCTTCCCAAAAACAAGCTGTGGACAGGTCCGCCGACCTTATAATGCTTCTTTACAGGATTTCTTATTTCAGGAAACAAATATTTGTGATTTCTATTAGTTTCTAGCTTCTTAGATTTAATTGCTCTATAATGTTTATTCCAGTAACTTTCCATTAAGTATCATCTCCAATTGAATTGATTGAATTTTTTAAATATTCATTTTATTCTGACATCACCTCCAATAACTTGTATGTCTTGTTTCATCTATTGTATGTAGCTTCTCATATCTTCATTTGTTTGGACCTTTTTAGTACAAATTTCTTAGTTTTTATCTAAATTTCTTATAATTTTATCTCCAATACTCTATTTCATCTCCGCATCTCAAAATTCTTTTTCAACAACCCCCCGCCTTTCTTTTTATTTTTCTTTGCTATCCGAAATCATAAATATCTTGATTTCAGATTCATTTTCTAATTCCTAATATATAATTACAAACCATAAAATTCACATCTTTCTTGACTCAATAAATATAGATTTCTATGGTTCCGCTTCTTTTTCAATTTATAACCTTATTCCAGTCAATTTATAAAATGATTTTTTTTGACATTTCTGACATTATTTGATATATATAACCAAAACTCTCTAAATGTTGAATAATTAAGTTATTACATGTTTATTTATTGTATCTATTATTAATGTTCAATGAATATTTTTAGAATATGGATTACATGTTTCTTTTAATTAAGGAATTTTGATTTATAACTTGTTATTTATTACTTACAATGGATTGTCGATATGCTTCTTAAATGAACTACTGTGTTTAAAGGTAAGTTTTATCCTTTTTATTCAAATTTCTTATTACTATTGCTCATATATTGTATTCCATTATGAATAGATTACTTCATTAATAAATTCTTTTGGTATCATATTAAAGATATTGAATCAAATGTTCCAAACTTCAATATATTTGTGAGAGTGAGAATTTCAAATATACTTCCATCTAAGTAGTGAAGAACTATCTCCTCTATATATATATTTTTTACTTTTATAAGGTAATAGATATTATGTATCCTGATCAAAATAGGTGCTAATAATTCTCTAACACTTATCAGATGATGTATATATGCTCCACAATATTTTGTACATGTAAGACATATACAGTTTTTTTTTAAATACTGCATTAAATCTTCTGTATATTGGAAATATTTTCATTAACCGACACTGGTTTATATAATTCTGTGTAGTATGCTGATATGAGTTATATTATTTTAGTTTCTGTGTTCTTGAATTATGTTCAATATATATATATATATATTGTATAGGATTCAATAATTATTTATTATTTATTATTTGAAAAATCATTAAACATGTATACCAACTCTTTCAAAGGGTAGGGTTCAAGAGCGCCATTCAAATTTACTCTAATTATTGGTTTGTGAAATTAAAATGAACAAAATTATGATTTCAGGAATTTTTTTTAAAGCATAGAAATTTACAAACAGAAAATGTGTACAGATATACTACAAAAAAATAAAACTACTATTACTATTGAACAATTAAAATGTTTTTTAAATAAAGGCCTTTTTTTAATTTAGAGATCTCTAATATAATATTTTAAAATAGTACCTTTTATTTACTAGGTTTGTATCCACTTCAAACTAATCTTCATTTGGACATTTGATAAGCTGAGGACAAAGTTCTGAACAGTTTATTTCGTCTTCGCCTTTTGGACAATTAATGATTCCGTCACATTTGTCTTTATACGGGTCGAAATATCTATCTATAGAAATATTACTGCAAGGGGTAGTTGATGAATTACAAATAGCACACCCCGTGAAATCAGAATGGTCTGTACCAACGAAATCTGCTGTTCTACAAATATTTGTGGAATTGTAACAACCAGATCAATCCAAACACATAAAAACACTGGGTTATTATATTTTAAAGTTACGGAGAGTTTGTTTCTTGAAGATAGTACAACAGGTTTGGGTAGTATGTCGTTACTGCACACGTTCAATTGAATATTGTCGAAGTTTCTAATTGACAAGCACGTGGAATTTCGTGAGAAGTTCAATTTTAATATTCTTAATGTAGTTATTGTATTTTCTGGTGAAGGTATTACCCAATTACATAAACTATTACTGTTTCTGTCAGATGATATATACTGTATGCTTCCTTGTAATTCGAACGAGGTCGTTTCTCCACAATAATCCGAAAAGTTTGCGTAAATTAGCACGTTCTTCTTGACGAGATCAATTATAATACGACTTTTCACTTTGACATTTTAAAAAACCCACTGACTTTTTTTGATTTCCATCATAATCTATCACGTTGCGGGTTGCTATCGAAACTTCTCTATATTGTATGAATTGTATAGATATTGTATGACTAACGACGATTCACTGTTTATATTACCATGAATTTTTAAGCCGTATATGAAACATGAAAATGACATTTTTGTATTAGAAATTAGCATATAGAGATAAAGATTTTTATACATATAAATATTAACATAACTTATTTACTATTTATTAAAATTCCTGAAATCCCTTGCATAAAATAACCTAATTACTAACTATATGAAATTTTAACGCGTTTCTTTTAAATTATTTTGAATTTCATTCTAATTTCAACGGATGCTTTTGAAATTACATCATGTACTGCATTATTAATTTTAATCTCTATTGTATCTGAATCAGATTTCAATATTTTCGAATCTGATGGTTCAAAGAGTATATCGTCTGTTTCAATATCTTTGGTCAGATTTTCTTCAGTATTATAGTGAGGATTTTGTTCACTGTTTTTACTATCAGCATCTATAATTAATTTAGACATGTTTTTTTTTACAATTTATAAATATTCGTTAAAATGATGGCTAATAAAGTACAAGATTGAAAAAATCAATATGACTTATTTCAGTAATACTGTTAATCCTTATTAAATTGAATATATATATAGATATCACGCAAAAAAGGGCTACTGAAACAGAGTGGTAACCGCGGACATGCATGTTTCTGGCTCATTCGCCTCTTCAGCACGGTATAACCAAATAAGTATGTGATATTTGGGAGCAAAGATGTTAATCGAAACATGGGAAAACACAAAACAACGGATTTCAGTAGGGAAACCAAACGCTCATTTGTGCCTTCAATTGGAAGATCCCATTAATCTCTTTGCTGTTAACGTATCACGCGATATTCCTACATCTCTTTATATATATATATATATATATATATATATATATATATATATATATATATATATATATATATATATATATATAAATATATATATCCTACAACTTCTTTATATATATATATATAAATATATAAATATATATATATATATATATATATATATATATATATATATATATATATATATATATTATATTAGAAACAAAAGTGCAGGATCTGTATTGACAGTATTGAAGTCGAATGCTATAAGAAGGAAAACAAAGAACAGGGTATACTGAACATGAATGAGAATGGTAGTATTGTATGTATGCGAATGATACACAACGAGAACCGAAATGGAGAAATAACTAAACTGATGAAAATTGGGTGAATGGGTGTAACGAATCAGAATAATTTATACGGGATCACACAGTAACAGCTTTAATAAAGTCACAAGGAATAAGATGGTATCACGGCTACCAGTCAATAAAAATGCACGTAAAGTATTATTTGCTAAAATTACGGGTGGAAAAAAAGAATGATCAATGATGGGTTGGAGCGGTTGGAAGTGACTTGTGAAGACTGTGCGAAATTGAAAAAATCTGTTGTTAGTTCTCAAATACACTGTTTTGATATATTTCCGTTGAAACCTCATGTTTATAGAATAAATATAATGGAACATAGCGTGATGAGAAACAGATATGTGTTGATAAAAGGAACCAACAGAGTATTGAGTGTATTAGGTTATCATCACAATTAAGGAATTCTTTGAAGAAACTGCCTCAAAATGATAACAATACGTCACGTAGTGCTTAAGTTGTGGCGTGTTGAACTTATTTACATTGTAATAATCATAAAAGCGAATGATCATATCTATAAGGAACATAAAAATGAAAAAAATTGGTAAAACCCAATAACGCTTTATTGTCCGAGACTGAATTGTTAGTGATGTAAAGTGAATATAGAAATAACCATTCAACTACCTTCGTTCTCACATAATTACGAGTTTTGCACGATTCTGTCCGAATAAATACGGTCAAAGGTTAACCCAATATAGACTTTCAACAGTTACAGAGTGATGGATTCCTTGGAATTTAACGAATATCTATTAAGACTAAAAATTCTTGACGAAATCCAACAATCATGGTTCACTAATATGTCAGAGAATAAATATAATATGTTCCAAATGAATTGATGAATGTGTTTTTCTTCTAATCAAATAGGCTTCAATCACTTAGCGTTATTAGCCAGCAGTAAATTGCACAGTTAGTGTCAATATAAGTGATTATCTTTTAGATAACAAGTTAATTAATCATAAATGTTCTGATATCATACAGTCAGACTTATTACGTAACTTTTTATCAATCATTTTCCACACTATAAAGAATATTGAACAAGCATAGAACTCCAATTATTGTATGTTAGAGGTTAGATCAGTTATCCATACATTCTGACGATGATATTTCGTAAAATCGGAACAATTGTCAATTTTTTGGAATTTATTAATTTTTTCATGATATTGTGGTGTTATTGAGAAACAGCATGTTGTTATCAATCAACAGAAATGATTAGTTTCAATTAAAAAGGTAACATGAGTAGATTCCACGTAGTAAGGGTCGAAACAGTAAATGTTATCCATACTTATGCGACCATAGTGCATTGTTTCGGATACGGTGGAGCAAAGCAACCTGATTATTTCAATTCAGCACTCTGGAGCGACAGCTGCCCGGAGGGAGAGGGGTAATTGAAAGAGTGGGGGCCAAATGCACCATTTTGTACTAAAGCGGAGCTGACGTGAGCGCAATTAAATTATAAAGCTAGGCTTTAGATTGGTCATTACGCACCATTGAAAAGTGAGCCCAGCTTTAGTAAGCCTCTTTTTAGTGCGGCAATATCGTAAATTCAGTATTATTTACCACCCTTCTTATGTTTAGTCTCACTCCATTTTTGTATTATTTGTTTGTTGTTTCAAGTTTTATCGCAAACATTTCGTTTTTGATTGAAAGCAAAAATTATTATGGAAACTGAAATAGTACCGAACTTTACAAATGCAGGAAAGTCTCATTTGATTAATATAATTGGGAATAAGTATAAAGTAACTTTCGAAGATAAGGAAACAGATCGAACAATCACTTGGCAAGAGAAACAAGATTGGAAGACTATCGAGCGGGTATTGAATATTATGATATGATATTAGCTTTTTATTGAAGTGCTACAATCTTCATAAAATGCTTCAAAAATAGAAAATAAGAATTAAAAATAAACGTTGGCTACGAAGATAGTTAAATCTGGAACTGACCCAATATTGATGTCAATTAAATAAAAAAAAACATTGGTTGGACTGGAAAACCTCTTTGACGATGATGCAGAAAAATTGAGAATTCTTATTTATTATGCCTATAGCTAAATTGACGTCTATATTGGTGTAAAGTGATATTATATCAAGTGAAATTATTACATGGTTCTTAACAATTGTTACACCCCTAAAAAACTTTACAAATTGCCAGGAGTCTTTTATGTGATATTCACGTCCTACTATATTTTGAAGTATTTGTGAACGAAATTTTGAAAGATTGTAGGTTACAGATTGTATGTCACTGCTCCCAGGTTTCACACCCTTTCTTGGTTATACCGTACTGAGGACGGCTAATGAGCCAGAAACGTGCACGTCTGCGGTTACCACTCTTTTCAGTAGCCCCTTTTTCTATTTGCGTGCAATACCCACTAATCTCATTGTTGCTTATTGTTCATATGTCACGCAATATTCGTACATCTTGTTGTTATTTCATTATTCTGGGTCGGAAGTTTCAGACGGGAGTGTTATATGCACTTCCGTGTCTATGTTGGTTGTTGTCTCTTATATTCGAGGTCTTCTAATATTTCTGACACAAATGTTGTGTTTGACTATCCTGTTGAATTCTGCTATATTTTCTCATGTTTCATTCAACCCCTCTGCTCCCAGGTTTCCCACCCTTTCTTGGTTGTACCGTACTAAGGACGGCTAATGAGCTAGAAACATGCATGTCTGCGGTTACCACTCTTTTCAGTAGCCCCTTTTTCCATGTGCGTGCAATACCCACTAATCTGATTGTTGCTCATCATATATATATATATATATATATATATATATATATATATATATATATATATATATATAAATGAATATAATTTCATAAAATACGAGGTGCTATATGAAATATAAATTTCGATTTTCTACTACACCTGTTTTAGTCGAAATTTCAATAATTTCGACTTATTGGCCTGACCGTTCTTCGAAGGGCAAAACAACTACATTCCTGGCTAATACCACGCAGAATATTGAATTACATCCCCTTCGAAAACCGTGACGTCGATCGGCCATTTTGCCGATACGGACATCTGTGGTGATTCGCAACTGATAGCGGAAGAGCATAGTACACTTACGCGTTTCGACCTTCTTGGGTCTCTTCAAGAGTGCCGTAATGCCTTCCAGTTCAGAATCTCTAATCCGAACTGAAGATTACACCCTCCGACAACCTCTCTTGGTTCGTATAGTTACACAAGCGAGAAGTAGTCAGTTGGCGCCATCTTCACTTTCAGTTGCGAACCAACACCTCAGATAAATGCGACCGTATTAGTCGTATTAAATAAAAATGAATATAATTTCATAAAATACGAGGTGCTATATGAAATATAAATTTCGATTTTCTACTACACCTGTTTTAGTCGAAATTTCAATAATTTCGACTTATTGGCCTGACCGTTCTTCGAAGGGCAAAACAACTACATTCCTGGCTAATACCACGCAGAATATTGAATTACATCCCCTTCGAAAACCGTGACGTCGATCGGCCATTTTGCCGATACGGACATCTGTGGTGATTCGCAACTGATAGCGGAAGAGCATAGTACACTTACGCGTTTCGACCTTCTTGGGTCTCTTCAAGAGTGCCGTAATGCCTTCCAGTTCAGAATCTCTAATCCGAACTGAAGATTACACCCTCCGACAACCTCTCTTGGTTCGTATAGTTACACAAGCGAGAAGTAGTCAGTTGGCGCCATCTTCACTTTCAGTTGCGAACCAACACCTCAGATAAATGCGACCGTATTAGTCGTATTAAATAAAAATGAATATAATTTCATAAAATACGAGGTGCTATATGAAATATAAATTTCGATTTTCTACTACACCTGTTTTAGTCGAAATTTCAATAATTTCGACTTATTGGCCTGACCGTTCTTCGAAGGGCAAAACAACTACATTCCTGGCTAATACCACGCAGAATATTGAATTACATCCCCTTCGAAAACCGTGACGTCGATCGGCCATTTTGCCGATACGGACATCTGTGGTGATTCGCAACTGATAGCGGAAGAGCATAGTACACTTACGCGTTTCGACCTTCTTGGGTCTCTTCAAGAGTGCCGTAATGCCTTCCAGTTCAGAATCTCTAATCCGAACTGAAGATTACACCCTCCGACAACCTCTCTTGGTTCGTATAGTTACACAAGCGAGAAGTAGTCAGTTGGCGCCATCTTCACTTTCAGTTGCGAACCAACACCTCAGATAAATGCGACCGTAATTCAATATTCTGCGTGGTATTAGCCAGGAATGTAGTTGTTTTGCCCTTCGAAGAACGGTCAGGCCAATAAGTCGAAATTATTGAAATTTCGACTAAAACAGGTGTAGTAGAAAATCGAAATTTATATTTCATATAGCACCTCGTATTTTATGAAATTATATTCATTTTTATTTAATACGACTAATACGGTCGCATTTATCTGAGGTGTTGGTTCGCAACTGAAAGTGAAGATGGCGCCAACTGACTACTTCTCGCTTGTGTAACTATACGAACCAAGAGAGGTTGTCGGAGGGTGTAATCTTCAGTTCGGATTAGAGATTCTGAACTGGAAGGCATTACGGCACTCTTGAAGAGACCCAAGAAGGTCGAAACGCGTAAGTGTACTATGCTCTTCCGCTATCAGTTGCGAATCACCACAGATGTCCGTATCGGCAAAATGGCCGATCGACGTCACGGTTTTCGAAGGGGATGTAATTCAATATTCTGCGTGGTATTAGCCAGGAATGTAGTTGTTTTGCCCTTCGAAGAACGGTCAGGCCAATAAGTCGAAATTATTGAAATTTCGACTAAAACAGGTGTAGTAGAAAATCGAAATTTATATTTCATATAGCACCTCGTATTTTATGAAATTATATTCATTTTTATTTAATACGACTAATACGGTCGCATTTATCTGAGGTGTTGGTTCGCAACTGAAAGTGAAGATGGCGCCAACTGACTACTTCTCGCTTGTGTAACTATACGAACCAAGAGAGGTTGTCGGAGGGTGTAATCTTCAGTTCGGATTAGAGATTCTGAACTGGAAGGCATTACGGCACTCTTGAAGAGACCCAAGAAGGTCGAAACGCGTAAGTGTACTATGCTCTTCCGCTATCAGTTGCGAATCACCACAGATGTCCGTATCGGCAAAATGGCCGATCGACGTCACGGTTTTCGAAGGGGATGTAATTCAATATTCTGCGTGGTATTAGCCAGGAATGTAGTTGTTTTGCCCTTCGAAGAACGGTCAGGCCAATAAGTCGAAATTATTGAAATTTCGACTAAAACAGGTGTAGTAGAAAATCGAAATTTATATTTCATATAGCACCTCGTATTTTATGAAATTATATTCATTTTTATTTAATACGACTAATACGGTCGCATTTATCTGAGGTGTTGGTTCGCAACTGAAAGTGAAGATGGCGCCAACTGACTACTTCTCGCTTGTGGAACTATACGAACCAAGAGAGGTTGTCGGAGGGTGTAATCTTCAGTTCGGATTAGAGATTCTGAACTGGAAGGCATTACGGCACTCTTGAAGAGACCCAAGAAGGTCGAAACGCGTAAGTGTACTATGCTCTTCCGCTATCAGTTGCGAATCACCACAGATGTCCGTATCGGCAAAATGGCCGATCGACGTCACGGTTTTCGAAGGGGATGTAATTCAATATTCTGCGTGGTATTAGCCAGGAATGTAGTTGTTTTGCCCTTCGAAGAACGGTCAGGCCAATAAGTCGAAATTATTGAAATTTCGACTAAAACAGGTGTAGTAGAAAATCGAAATTTATATTTCATATAGCACCTCGTATTTTATGAAATTATATTCATTTTTATTTAATACGACTAATACGGTCGCATTTATCTGAGGTGTTGGTTCGCAACTGAAAGTGAAGATGGCGCCAACTGACTACTTCTCGCTTGTGTAACTATACGAACCAAGAGAGGTTGTCGGAGGGTGTAATCTTCAGTTCGGATTAGAGATTCTGAACTGGAAGGCATTACGGCACTCTTGAAGAGACCCAAGAAGGTCGAAACGCGTAAGTGTACTATGCTCTTCCGCTATCAGTTGCGAATCACCACAGATGTCCGTATCGGCAAAATGGCCGATCGACGTCACGGTTTTCGAAGGGGATGTAATTCAATATTCTGCGTGGTATTAGCCAGGAATGTAGTTGTTTTGCCCTTCGAAGACCGGTCAGGCCAATAAGTCGAAATTATTGAAATTTCGACTAAAACAGGTGTAGTAGAAAATCGAAATTTATATTTCATATAGCACCTCGTATTTTATGAAATTATATTCATTTTTATTTAATACGACTAATACGGTCGCATTTATCTGAGGTGTTGGTTCGCAACTGAAAGTGAAGATGGCGCCAACTGACTACTTCTCGCTTGTGTAACTATACGAACCAAGAGAGGTTGTCGGAGGGTGTAATCTTCAGTTCGGATTAGAGATTCTGAACTGGAAGGCATTACGGCACTCTTGAAGAGACCCGAGAAGGTCGAAACGCGTAAGTGTACTATGCTCTTCCGCTATCAGTTGCGAATCACCACAGATGTCCGTATCGGCAAAATGGCCGATCGACGTCACGGTTTTCGAAGGGGATGTAATTCAATATTCTGCGTGGTATTAGCCAGGAATGTAGTTGTTTTGCCCTTCGAAGAACGGTCAGGCCAATAAGTCGAAATTATTGAAATTTCGACTAAAACAGGTGTAGTAGAAAATCGAAATTTATATTTCATATAGCACCTCGTATTTTATGAAATTATATTCATTTTTATTTAATACGACTAATACGGTCGCATTTATCTGAGGTGTTGGTTCGCAACTGAAAGTGAAGATGGCGCCAACTGACTACTTCTCGCTTGTGTAACTATACGAACCAAGAGAGGTTGTCGGAGGGTGTAATCTTCAGTTCGGATTAGAGATTCTGAACTGGAAGGCATTACGGCACTCTTGAAGAGACCCAAGAAGGTCGAAACGCGTAAGTGTACTATGCTCTTCCGCTATCAGTTGCGAATCACCACAGATGTCCGTATCGGCAAAATGGCCGATCGACGTCACGGTTTTCGAAGGGGATGTAATTCAATATTCTGCGTGGTATTAGCCAGGAATGTAGTTGTTTTGCCCTTCGAAGAACGGTCAGGCCAATAAGTCGAAATTATTGAAATTTCGACTAAAACAGGTGTAGTAGAAAATCGAAATTATATATATATATATATATATATATATATATATATATATATATATATATATATATATATATATATATATATAATAAACATAGGATTATGAGGGAAGCGGCAAATTAAAACGAGTACTCTCCATACTTTTTACTTTTTTCATGTCAAAGCTTTCAGAATTTATTTATTCCATTATAAAGGATTAAATATATGAGAATGTATATTATAATAGGTGTAAATGGTAAATTGTATATTAACATCAAAAGACTTATTTGAATTTTTTAAAAATTATCGTCAAATTGAAAGTGAATAAAATCGTTTTAAATAGTTATTCTTTTTTTATATTGGAACATAGAAATAACTAAAGAAATTATGGTTATGTTTGACTTAACCATAGATCTAAATAATGTTGATGATACTCAAAACAATTATCACAATTTTAATAGGTATAACAATAACGGTAACAGATTCAATCGTTTTCAATCGTGGTTATTACGCTAATACTGGTAATACCAACAACAATTCGAGAAATAATGATTTTGATTGAGGTAATTACAGAAACAGAAATAATATAACTCAAAACACTAACAATGTAAATAATGAAAGTCGACCAATAAATAGAACTGAATGCTCGAGTGAATCACTTGAATACAAACAGCCTCAATAGATCGAAAAGCGTAGATAGACGCAATGATCATGAGACTTCAAGATCTTCTCATAGAGCAAATTCAATGGAGGAAGTTGTACGCGACATAAGCGTATCACCCTCACATTTTCATTAGATGGTATACCAAGTCTATCTAGGTGTATTTTGTATACCCATCCCCGAGAATTTCTGGATATTTGCGACATTGAACACATGAAAAATGAAGACATAGATTTAATAATAATAACTCGTGACATCAACGATTTTATAGTGAAAATATTACTAGATACAGGTTCCAGTGCATCATTAATTTCTCAGAAAACACTAAACACTATTCTGACATTATCTACCTGTTACAAGTTTAGTAGTTGTAGCGCCTTCAATTAGGCTCCGATACTCCGAACTGTTCAATTGCGTTTTTCTCGAAAACGAATGAGAATATCGTGTTTGAACAAGAGTACCAATATTAGGTAGAAATGATGTTTATGTCATATTTCCTAATAAAAATCACTAAAAAGTTTCCTCAAAAAAAGTTACCAGTCAATTTCATCATCAGAAATCCTTCACGAGGCTCCCCCTGTTGGAAAATTTGAAATTATACATAAAATAATATTGCCTGTATGAAGTTATGTCTCTGTGCCGATATTGATAACAATCGATAAATATACAGTGAAATTATTAGCAAAAAACGAAAAAAAAATTCAACTTTAACGCCCTTTATCTTTTTCCACAGCAATATTTTATTGAGGTATATTTGGTCATATCGCCATATTTTGGTCCAAATAATCTACCCTTAGCCTATGTCCCAATAGTTATGAATCACCCTGTATATATTTATTATTCATTCTATAGCAAGAAAACGAGTGACAGCAGACTACAAAAATGTACTGCTAACAGAGTTGCGAAGCCGCCCCTACAGGTTCTCGATGAAATGTTAATGGTTCGTGGCATCTCTCCATTATTTTAATTGGAGCTCTAGGTAATTACATCGTCTACTCCTCTGATTATAGTATAAACAAACACACGAACGTCATGAGAATACCGACTGACCATAACTTGCTAATACCTAACAACCAACGATATACAATATTTAGTTATACCCGCCAATGCTAACGGGGTACATAGACGTAACAGAATATGATTATTATTGGGTTGAGGTTGAAATAGAGAATATCAATTAGAAAGTGAAGCTGGAAAGAGTGGTTGCATATTTTGTGGACTAAAATGTTAATATGAAATTCAGGAATATGGTAATATTTCAAACTAAAGCGCATTTTTTCTGGAAACTCATTTTATACGAAGAATTTGTAATTAATGTGATAAGAAATATTGCAGACTAATGATTTTGAAATTGAAAATTTATATGATCAAACGAGCCAACGGAAATAACGTTACAATATTAAATTAAAAAGAGAAATTAGTTAATATGGCAGTAACTAAGGGTGAAGGACGAAATTAAACGGAAATGTCAGTCCAAATAACAACCTTACCAGCTATCGATGCACTCTACTAGATAACCCACAACGTCGGCCTCTTACTATTTGTAGCTTCTGACAGTATTGCCAATTTTCATTGTATATTTATATTAATTGTAAAATGCATTGTTCTTACACGAGAACAAGTTATAAGAAGATTTTAATTATGATAATTCAAGAGGTTGTAACAGATCAAGATATAATTAATTCCATCTATTCGTTAAATATTTTATTGTAATGCTAGAAATTGTTCTAGTTTTCGAAAAAGTATAAAATGAATAAATTAGAGAATCGAGTATAGTTAGAAAAGTTTGAAAGTTGCCAATAACTTTTTTATTATTGTAAAAATTATTTTCTGTCACCTTAAAATAATCTTCCATCAGATAATGATTTCGATTTGGCAATGCTGCTTCAATCGTCAACAATGTTATTCTTGTTAATTTCCATTGGTTAGGATCATCCCTGACCCTACAACTCACTAGGCGGTAGTCTTTCCGAAGGCGGTGCCTGGCATACAATTGATTATCGAAAGAATTGTCAATTTTTTAGAATTTTCAATAACTTTTATTATATTGTTGAATTAACTAGAGACCGTGAGTTTTATTTAAAAACCTTCATGATGAATTTACAAAGAAATAATCCAGTAGTAAGAAACTAATTCACTATATCAGTTCGGGTAGTACACGCTAATATGATTTGAACAATAAATTGAAATCTACTTAATAGGTATTTGAAATAAGTACCACTAAAAAATCACTGGAAAATAGCTAAAAAAATTACATTCGTCGATATTGAGGGTACAATTAATGAATGTAAGCATAATAATTTTCATTAAAATCATAAGGAATAGTTTTAAAGATCTCAATGTAAACCGCCTCTGTTTCCTATGCTTCAGCTTAAATTCTACTTTTATCTGTCCCCTCTCTTCATTTTCAATCCACGCGTTAGATTGTAGAGTGCCTTTCAAAAATTCCTTTTTATTTGTGAGAGAAATCAGTCACATTTAATTTCAACGTAGAACGATATCCTCTCACGTCCAAAAAGAAATTATCATGGTCACATGGAGTTACCAGTGTGTTGCAGAAGGACAATTATGAGACAGAGAATTAAAAGCCAGCGTAGATTATTACACCAGACGAATACGAATCGCGCGTGCGCCTCTTGAAGATGTTTAAAAGTACAATCTGGGTAGCGCAGAACTGTGTTTATTCGAACATTTGATTTAAGCTCATTGAAGAATTAAGTTTTATTTTTTAATTTATTACATATCATAATATTACTTTTATTTAAAAACTGTAGGCATTAGAATTCGATTTTAGTTTTATTTTCGTTTTTTTTTTAATTTGCACTGTGTGTGTGTTTACACAGAGAATTCGTTCTAATTTGCATACAAACGATAAAGATTTTTTTTACTAACATTCGAAACACAGCAGATGTTTGGGGACCAATTTCACGTTGCCAAATCTGAAAAAAAGTAAAGGTTTTAACCGCTTTCAAACTGAAAACTAGAACAATTTCCAGCATTACAATAAAATATTTAACGAATAGATGGAATTAATTATATCTTGATCTGTTACAACCTCTTGAATTATCATAATTAAAATCTTCTTATAACTTGTGCTCGTGTTAGAACAATGCATTTTACAATTAATATAAATATACAATGAAAATTGGCAATACTGTCAGAAGCTACAAATAGTAAGAGGCTGGCGTTGTGGGTTTTCCACTTATGAGATCCTGTTAGCGAAAAATGAGAATTGAGATATTTGGAAACACATATTATTATTAATACAAATTTTATTTCGCATGTTACGGTTATTTAGGTTATTTATTCCAATACTAACCGAACTAATATAGTAAATTTTATTACTACTGAATTATTTCTTTGTAAATTAATCATGAAGGGATAAACGAAAGTAGTGTTGATTTTTTTATTGTTCATTGCATTAAGCTATCAGTATAGTACATACAATCTTATTATTTCTCAAATAATAAACTAAACTGTTCACATTTTAACTTCTTGTATTGGACGTTTTCCACTTTATGATATCCTGTTAGCGAAAAAGAATGATGCACTGAATTTATATGTATTTTGTCTCTTTCTAACACATTGAAGGTAAACCCTATGTTCCCTCGTAATGTTCCCAACACTGTATATATATATATATATATATATATGCTTTTTTTATCGGATAAATTTCTCTTTGTATCGGAACATTTTGCCAATCAGTAATTTTACGAAAAAAATTGACATGATAAAATCCCGAGACCGAAGGTCGATCGATTTTATCAAATGTCAGTTTTTAGAGTAAAATTACTGATTGGCAAAATGTTTCGATACAAAAAGGAATTTATCCAATAAAAAAAGTCGCGTATTTTTTGATAAGATGAATAAACGACAGATCATAAGAATAAAAAACAAAAAACTTTATTTTCATTGAACAATTAATCAATAATTAACAAAAATTAATTGAGAGAACAGTTATTAAAATCTCAATTAATTATTATAGATTGGTTGCATTGGTGTACCTATATATTTTAATATTTTTATTTCTCATTATATGTCGTATTTTAATTTTGATATGAAAGTCTTTCTAAATTACCATTGTCATTGTGTAAAAGTGACATCCGCTTACCAGATATTGAGGAAGAGAAGTTTTTATCCGATAAAAAAGGATTCACTTTTTTTATCGATGTCAAAGTGACAAAAACATTTCCAGGTATATGACATTTTAACATTGGAGTTAATTTTTCTGAATAAATTTCAGTCAATATACTGAGAATTATTTATATAAATGTTTATTTGTAAGTATCAATTGAAAATAGGAAAAGTTGGATAAATTTAATAAACGCCATGGTATTTAACGTGATTTTAGAATTTTTGTGATTTAGATTTGATTAGGTAATTTAATTGTTTATTAAATGGAGACTTTATTCTTTCTAGAGTCACTTGAGAGGTCTACATGGCGCAAAGATTTACTGACAACCGTAGATAGCAGTTTTGGAAGTATTTCAATAATATTTGTAGTGTAATCTTTTATTTTGCTCTATTGTTCATTTAGAGATTCGTTTTTTCCACGTGTGACATTAACATACTCCTTAATCTAAACGGGTAGTAGTTATTATAGAACGCATATTTGAGAAGGGAATGGAATCTGAGTTGAATCAGAATAATGAACTTACTTCTAAATCAATTAATAAAAACCATCATGGATATTTATACATTAGTTCAGTCGACAAGTTGAAAATGGTACAAAATAGAGATACTGCTCTTAAAATTATGTGCGATAGCTCATTGGATTCGGAATGACGACTAGAAAAATGTGCTAAAAGCGTGTATTAGCGCATAAAAAATTGCAAAAGTTATAAACAATTAAAGATGAAAAAAATGGCATTTCGTTTTTTGCCAATATTTCATAAACTATTATATATATATATATATATATATATATATATATATATATATATATATATATATATATATATATATATATATATATTTTCAATGGAGAGGAAAATCTTACATAAGACACCAGTGATGTTGTTGCTGGTAGTGTCGGATTCTTACCGACTAAAAACCTCTCCCCGTTTTCTCTGACACACCACATTGGAACCGCTCTCGCATTACTTCGATGTGGTGGCAGGTATGCTGTTCAGCTCACTGAGTACATCTCTTTTTCCTTGATCTCGATAATTGTTCTTACTACTTTATATGAACTTTTCCATGTATTTTCACCGTCAACTAAGTCTTTTGAAAACTTTTCAATGGTAAACAAGTTATTTCTCTCTTCTTGGTACCCTGCTCTGATCTCTTCCCATCTGGGACAAAAGAACAACGTGTGCTCTACGTCGTCCACGTTCTTACAGTACTGACAGCGATCAGTGTCCGATTTCTTCCTCTTGTAAAGGAATGACTTGAAGCAACCGTGCCCTGAGATTGCTTGCGTCAGAAAGTAATCGACTTCGCCACAGAATCCGTTTATCCACTCTTCGATATCTGGAATTATTTTGTAAGTCCATCGTCCCTTCGTACTAGTTTTCCAGCGCTCTTGCCAATATGTCTTTAAGGATGTACGTGCAACGTTTCGGTCCACTCCCTCGTAAATCGCCTTTCTTTCTTCAATCAAGAGGTCAATGGGGGGGATACCAGCTATCACTCCCACTGCTTCAGCAGATATTGTCCTATACGCACTAGCCACTCTGATCGACATCAGCCTCTGTATGCTAACTAGTTTTCTTTTAAGTCTTTTATTATACATAACCGCGCACCACGCTGGGGCGGCATAGAGGATCTGAGATTGAGCCACAGAAGCTAAGATTTGCCTTTTTGAAGCTTTTGGGCCTCCCACATTGGGCATAAGACTGGACAAGGCAGATACTGTTTTCTCCATTTTCTCAATCGTACGATGTATATGTTCTGAGAATGAAAGCTTTGGATCCAACCATACACCTAGATATTTCACCGACCCCTTTGGATTGATTTTATTTCCATGAATGTTGAAAGATACAGGACTCACTCGAGTTCTTCCAGTAAGCAGCACAGCTTCTGTTTTCTCCGGTGCTAGACTGAGAGAGTTATTCTCCATCCAATTTGACACCATCAGAATTCCCAGATTTGCTTTTTCCATAAGGCCTTCCTCTTGTTTATCCACAATCACCATTGCTATGTCATCAGCGAAGCCTATAAGGGTGACGTCTTTTGGCAAGTCCATCGTAAGCAGATCATCGTATAGTATATTCCAAAGTGTAGGGCCAAGAACCGAACCCTGCGGAACACTGCTACTTATTTCTATATTTTCCTCAATGCCCTCATATCCGATTATGATTTCTCGTTCGGAGAGGTATGATGCTATCAACGCAAGTAGGTCTTCATTAATGCCTCTATTTCTTAGCTTATTTAAGATTATCTGCCAGGCAGCACTATTAAAGGCATTCCTTACGTCTAAAGTTATCACAGCGCATATTTTTCTATTTTGTGGAGAGAAATCCCAATCCTGTTTTGCAATTTTTATGACGTCTATGATAGCATCTACGGTTTGCCTTTTTTCCCTGAAGCCGTACTGTCTTTCAGCAAGGCCGCCTGTACGTTCCAGTTCCTTCTTAAGTCTAGCCAAAATTATGTGTTCAAAAACTTTTCCTTCCACATCTAAGAGACATACGGGTCGATATGAAGAAGGGTCCTCTGGTGCTTTATTACCTTTGTCAAGCAGTACCAGTCTGGCCTGCTTCCATTCTTTCGGAAAGTATTTTGTATCGCCAAGTGAGTTGTAGAATCTTAGAACAAAGTCCGTCTTGCTGTCAATGAGGTATTTCAGAGTTTCTGCGGGGATATTTCCTGGACCTGGTGCCTTGTTTGTTTTTAGCTTCTGATTTGCCATTTTCAGTTCTTCCTCCGTAAAATCTGGGGAGTAAGGGGTTTTTCTACATTCGAAATGTACCTCCTCATGTATCGGAAAGAGGTGCCTTACCACTTTATGTATAGTATCTGCCGCTAGTTGGGGTTTCGGAGGGTAGCCAATGATCCTCTTCATAGCTATTTTATATCCATTGCCCCATATATCGGAGTTTATACCTGCACAGATATTGTTCCAGCAGACCTGCTTGGCTTTTTTTATAGCATTTCTCAACTGTTTTTTGGATTCTTTGTACTTATCTTGTAACTGTTGTTTCACTTCTGGTTCATATCTTCTGTTGTTTCTTATGCAGATTCTTCTTTTTCTGGTGCATTCCTTTCTGAGGTCTGCGATTTCCTGCGACCACCAATATACCGGATTACCTCTTGGGTGGCTCTTTCTTTTTGGCATCGAGGCATTGCATATGTTCGCTAGTAATTCATAAAAACTTTTTGAATCTGGTGTAGGTGCATTTACTGAAATATTAGAAACTATTTGGCTCAGGCTTGCAGTATCTAGCTTCCTCATATTCCACCCACTGTCGACTACTTTCTCACTTAGTTTGTCCGATTTTCTGTTCTGATGTACCTCAAACAAAATGTAGTTATGATCGCTAAGGGTCTCTCTGTCACTCACATACCAATTTTTTATTACAATATCATTGGTTGATAGCGTTATGTCGATGATTGACGAACTTTGGTTTCTCTGGAATGTGGGTCTATCTCCATGGTTTTGACAGACAAGGTCGTTTTCTGCCATCCATTCCACTAGGGCTTCTCCCCTTTTATCTGTATTCCTCATTCCCCATTGTGCAGATTTTCCATTGAAGTCTCCTACTATAATACTTTTTTCTTTATGCCTTCTGAGATGAATTCCTATTTCTGTTAAGGTTCTCTCAAGGTCGGCTATTTCCTTATTTGGGGAGGCGTAACAACTGTATACTGTGAAAGAATTTGTTACAAAGTATGTAAATCCATGGCCATGCCCCTGACGTTTAACTGCTACATTTCTATCCAGTACTTTTATTGCTGTATCCATTTCTTTATCAAACATCCAGTCCTTCCTGTCCTTTATGGCATTTTTGTTTGGTTCACTAATCAAGAGTATGCACACATTTTCTTCTCTTGCGGTAGCAATTGCCATGTCTTGTGCTCTAAGACTTCTATTTGTGTTTATTTGCATTATTTTGGTCTTCATTTTGGCTTATTTTATATTTATGTTTAGTTTTCTTGAAAAATAGGCTTCTTTTTAGAAACGCCGTCTTTGAACTCAGAACAGCAACGACTTGCCGTTTGATGGCCTTTTCCCTTGCAATTCAAGCAGAAGGGTGTTCTATCGCAGATAGCTGCTTTGTGCCCGTCTTCTCCGCATCTCATGCATAATTTCTTCCTGCTGGGTCCTTTGCACTCTTCTTTACTGTGTCCGTACTCCCAACATCTGTAACATCTGTCATCTTTTTGTCTCTCAAGGATCCGACAGTCCACCCAACCGATCCTTAGAGATTTCAGTTCCAGAAGTTTGTTGGCGTCTTCTTCGCTTGTAATTATAGTCACGTTTTGTTTATTTCTATAGGAGGGCCGTAAGGCTCGTATATCAAGTCGGTTTTGATCGATATTCACTACTTTCGAGATTGCTTCCCTTATGTCCGGTACAGTTGTGACCTCGTCCATCCCTTTAATATGAATCACCTTCTTAGACACTAACACCGACACCATTGCATTGGGCATTTTGTCATTTATCTCCTTCTTCAATATCTCCGCTTTGGCTGTTCCATTGCGAATTTTTACCATTAGGTCGCCTTTTTGGTTTTATGTACTTCCTTCACTTCTACTCCTATTGATGTAGGGTTAATTGTCTCTTTAACTGTTTTCAGTAGTTCGGCATAGGTTTTACCATCCCTTTTTATGATCAAAACATCATCTCTCGCTCTTTTTGGATTGATTACACTATTTGCGTGTGCCAATTTACCGCTTAATGTAGTTTTATTTATTACAGGATTATAAACTACGACCTCAATGGGTGTATCCGAAAAGACAAATTCTGTCATTCTGTGAAATATTATCCCCATAATTCCATCAATAAACGGTAAGGCCAACTTGGTCATGCTGTTCTTTAGAGCGAGCATCTTTATTGTTTTGAGGGATTCAAATATATCCCTATCTTGAGGTTCACGTCGGGTTTCATTATCACTTATGATAGGATAAAATATTGTTCTAGTGACGGTGGAGAAATTTCCCTTATCGTCGGGAAATTCCAAAGAATGCCTCATATAGGCTACACCCCCTATAGGTTCTTTTTGACCTTTGAGTCCATCTATACCTCCATATTTACTGACAGCGGTCTTTACATGGTTATTAACTCCAACAATATCTTTGAAACAGGGCAACACCAATTCATACTGAGGTAGAGATTCCCATATATTGCCAGGCCTCACAGGTATCCTTGAAAAGGTTTTATCTGCCCAGACGTTCTCTGGTACAGATTGGAAGTCATCGTACGTCCCATCGCCAAGAAGTGATTTTCGTTTTTCAAATGTTATTTGTGCTTCCCTGCATAGCTCACACTGCGTGCTGTTTCCAGAATTTCCCCCTTCTTGTTTTTCATGAATGTTCCTTATCGCCTCTCGAAGTGATTTATTTTCTTCATGTAATTTTTTCAACTCAACTTCATTTGTGTCTCTTTCACTAGATCTCATCCACTCTTGGAATAATTTGCCTTGCATTTTTTCAGCTTGGAATGTTAGTTTATATACAGCCTCTTTTATGTCCTTCTTAGGGTTATACGAGTCCCTAATGACTCAATCTAGCGTCTTGATCTGGTTATACAGTTTCTGAATAATGTCTCTAGGCCCCTCTATTTCTTTTTTAGAATTGCTGGTTTTGGTAGACGGTTCCATTCGTTTTCGTTTATTTGGCTGTTCAGATATGTCATCCGCTGCGTCAATAACAGACGAATCCAGATTTCCCGCATCTAGGTCTGGTAACGAATTAGCCCTTTCCCTAGGCGAAGTCCTGTTTATAGAGTCCCTTCTTGCGAATGGATCCTTTTGCTCTTTAGTCGAAACGAATGTTGCATCTGTCTTGTCTCTCAACAACGGTTCAGTATTGTTCTGCACCATAAACTTCTTGATACCCTGACTCATATTTCCATGCTTGCTTTTATCCCCATCCTTCCCCATAAAATTTGATTCGTGACTATCCATTTTGTTCCCACGCGTAGCTAGGGACATAAGAGTCCGTTCCGGCAGAGCCCCGCATGCCGGAATAAGGCACTTATACTAGGGAGGTTGCCCGGTATCCCTAGGCTCCGTTTGCAGGTATCACTTGGCCCTGATACCCTCGCCAGCCGGGTCGCATTACACTGGACGACTAAGGGCTATGTGTCATCTTCTTCTGGCACAGTGGAAAGGATATAAAAAGGAATCCCCTAGCCCTCGCAAACCTAATAGCGTCGGGGAGGATAAGAGTTGGGGACTTATGGGTTTTAGGGACGGATCACACCTTGGGAGTGAGATGTGAGCCTAGCTAGGGTACCTCGGGCTCGCCACACCCGTATTCGCAGTGCGAACCCCTGAGGGGATATATATATATATATATATATATATATATATATATATATATATATATATATATATATGTATAAATATAAATGTATATATATATATGTATAAATATATATGTATATATATATATATATATATATATATATATATATATATATATATATATATATATATATTATAACGGATATGTAAGGTAGAAACATTGTCATGAAACAAAATAATTAGAAATTGCTAAATAATAAATCAGTAGACTATACTTTACTAGGATGATAAGAATGAGACATTAAAATTGCTCATGTGTATTAGACAATTGTAAATATCTTCACTCAATTTGCTAATACAGCTTTTATATAATTTATAATTCAAGGAAACTTTACAACTTGCAAAGAATTAAACAAAAAGAAACATTACCTTTAATCATAAATCCGAAACCATAGAATAAGATCATCCATTTATATGAAATATTTTGTAAGAAAATAACATTGAACACATAATCTTAAAAAGAAATAAGAATCAATAAATATTCAAAACATAAAGGATATTGTTCAATATTATAACACAATGTTTACAAAGAGATATGGTTAGAATATTTGACGCTGTAATGTCAATATGTTTCAGTGACAAACGCTGACATTAGAGTAATTTCATAGAGTAAATAAATAGAAATTGATTAATGAATTTAAAAGAATATAAAATGAATGTAAATAGTCAGAATAGAGAATGTTGACAAATTGTTTAAAAGAATTTATGTGAATGGCTAAATACAATCGTAACAATAACTAATTGTAATAAGAAAATTAAACTAAACATTGGTATATTAAAGACTATTGTATATCGCCAGTATAAACTATTCGTCCCATTACAATCAAATGAACTTTAATAGTTAACTAACAATCAAGTGAAACTTATTTTGATATATAAGTAAAGATATTTGAGAGTAAATAAAAATGAAATCATAATTTTGAGTGCGTTAAACAAAGGTGATTGGTTATTCGAGACATGACAGAACAAATTCTCAATCAATAAACAAAGTGTAACAAACATTTTCAAAATAGTGAGCTGGAAAAAACAAAATACTGATTGTTTATTGAAAAAAGTGGAAGAAAAGGGGTTGGTAGCTTGGCGTCGGTTCGAGGATGTTGGTTGGAGCAGCGTTCCAGAAATTTTGATAAATTATCCCCAAAATCATCATTAAAAAGTAATACACCACTAACAAAACATACAACAGTACTCACCAAATATCTACAGCTGATTTTCCTGAGAGAGAATCAATTTTTCTCAAATTTATCCGACTTTAAACTTCGGAAGCAGCGTTCCAGAGTCCAGAGAGACATATCCTTATTCCAGGACACAAGGTCAGTGCGTATTGTTATATAACAAGAGTTAAAGAACTCACTAATTACAATCCAGTGTTCAAAAATCTCATGAGTAAAATAAACTTTGCGAAAAAGATCTACCTGAAAAAGAATTATAATAGAGACTTAATATAACTATAAAATTAAATAATTTTCAATAATAAATGGCCAATCTAAATAGACAAAATTAAATACTTACTCATTTCTAAAAAAAACTTAAGAAATATGCATCTGAATTCATTTATGTAATATTTCAATTCTATGTATATAAAACTGATAACTTATTTTTGTACCATATTGTTTCTGTGTTTCTGTATGTATAATTTTTCTCAACATAAATTCTTTTACATGTGCATTACGCATCAAATATTCGCGTCTATGAAATGCTTCCCTTACCGCATCATCGCCTGATGTTTTAAGCATGCGCATAGCATGCCATACATAAAAGGGATCAATAATTTTAGTTCAGTCATACATAGGCGTCGTATGATAAATTTTACAATAAAAATTCTCATTATTAAAAAATTAAATTATGTTTACAAGTAAAGTGTTTCTTTTTATATAATAACTAAGATATTCACAGCAACAGGAACTCAAAGAGCAGAGAGGGTTTCAAACTCCCAAATCCGTACAAATCATAACTGTACAAAAATTTAAATTAATTTGAGCTAGCCGTATTAACAGATTGCACTATAACATAAAAAACATCTAAACCAATTTGTACAAAATATATTATAAATATTATAATATATATATATATATATATATATATATATATATATATATATATATATATATATATATATATATATATATGGTCCAAGAGAGAGCGGAAGTTCTCTGCAATATACATATAAAAAAGTACCATATGTAGAAGGATTAACAAATGCTATTACAGCTATTTTTAAACCGTTTCCAACTATAAAAATCGCCAAATACAATGTAAGAAGTGGTCGATCGATATTTACAAAAACAAAAGATGTGACTCCACTTCAGTTTCATTCGCATGTGATTTACAGAATTCCTTGCTCGAATTGTCCCAAATGTTATATTGGTCAAACGTCTCAATGGCTCAGACAACGGTTGACACAACACATAAGCGACTGCCGATTAGGAAAAAATGTGTATGCCACGGTAAATCACCACCAAACCACCGGACATACACTGGATTACGATAATGTTGACATAATCCGACATGAGAATAATTATAGAAGGAGGCTGTTCCTTGAAATGTGTGAAATTAAAAAGCAACCACATGTGGTCAACTACAAAATAGATGTGAACCAATTAAGTACCATCTACTCGAACCTCCTTAAAATTTAACATTCTGGCTGTTTTTCTTCTTTTATCGTTGACTTTCACTGGACTATTATATAAATTATAAAGAAGTTTTTATTATAAAAAGGAAAAATTATAAAAAAGAACAAAGGAAATAATTATCGTTTTAATTTATTGTGATCAGGTATTTTATTTTCATTAAGAATTTCAAGTTTGAAAGTAGTACATGCCTCACTTGCTGGTGGAGTACCTCATGAAAGATGCTGGTGATTGCCTTTAATTTTAACTGTGTGCTGATAGCGTTTATACTCTGATCTGTAAGTGTGTTTTATCATGACATTTCATTATAGTTGTATGTGACCGTATATTATTTTAGTTAACTCCTGATGAAGCAATAAAATAATTGCGAAATATAGAGATTTAAAAGGAAAAGAGTTGTATTTATTGTATGCACAGACCGGATCCCGATACTCCAAAAACTAATTATATATATATTTATATATATATATATATATATATATATATATATATATATATATATAAAGATTCTGAAAGAGGAGGAAATTTCCAATAAAAAACTTCTAACTCCCGGAACTCTATCTCCATTATTTATAATTTTAATTTAACGCTGAAAATAGGTCTGCGCGCGACATTTTTAGATTGCGTCAAAAGCGAGTACGGCACATTAAGTAATTTATTTGAGGTATTGAAAATTTTTTTCATTTGAAAAAATTATGGCGTATTCTGAACACTATAAATAATTTATTCCGGTGGGAAATTTCACTTAAAGTTAATTTTTCAACAAGTTAAACAATTGTTAACTAACAAAATTTTCTTGAACTTCAGTCTTAGATGTAAGTGAAAAAAAATGTTTAAATAATAGTTGTAAAAAATGTTCGCTTCGTAGAGGCTTTCTTACCCACATACTTAACAATATCGTACCATAAAAATATATATATACTTTGTTCATAATAATTTTTTTATTTGAACAAAAACTGAAAAATCCAAGTAATGTTGTTATTGTTGTTGATTATTATAAACAAAGTATAAATATTGTTTAACCTTTTATGGCACGATCTTGTTAAGTATGATGATAAGAAAGGCTCTACGAAGCGAAAATTTTTTACAACTATTATTTAGAAAAATTTTTTCACTTACAATTAGTAAGCTGTTGTAGCTTGACAATTTTATTCCATTTAGTTACTTATAACGTCGTAGGGATGAATTAAAATGAGATTACTAATATATTATATATTATAGGTGTAAGGAAGAGAGAATAGGGCAAAGTCAAGATGTGACGAGTAGTCACTCTTCATTATTAAACATCAGGGAGGCATCACATGAAATGTAACTTCGCTCATTCTGACGATGATAGCTGTATCGAAACAGTTGTTCATTTCTTAGAATTTTTAACATTTTTTCAATATATTGTGGAATTATCTAGATACAGTTAGTTTCATTTAAAACAGTTATATTTCGAGACACAAGGGATCAACTATCGTTTAGCCGAAACCAGTTATGTAGAAATATTCGTTTATTAGGAATATTTTTCAAACAGAAAGACTCGATTTTTTTTGCGGAAATGCATAATTTTCATTTTTCCGACTTTAGAATAGCTGAAACCAGTTACAAGAAAATACGTTTCTGTTTTACATTATAGACAATTCTCTATAAACCTAAACATGCAAAAAACTTCTTGCGGAAATATACCATTTTCATTCATTGATAAAATATTGTAGATTTAGATTGATTCGAACTCTAATCGGAGACTCCGTAAAAAGGCATGTACAAAAACGTTCAATATGTTTTTAAATGTCGTTAATATATGAGCTTTATTATTGTTAGTATAATCTGTGGTATAGGAGTAGAAATACGGATACCTAAATTTGTTGTTAAATGGTGTCTTATTTTGTTATAACTGAGCAAAGTCTACCTAAAACTAGACAGGAAACTTATGAATTTGCGAAAAATGAAGGCTTAATACCTCGACCACTCTACTGTAGGACAAAATGTGAAGGACATACGAGTAATATGGATAGATTTTTGCATTATTATTTTTCAGAAACAGATTTGAGAATATATAGGTGTTCTAAACGACAACAATGCAAACCTTCGTTTTCTGTTGCAAAGGAAACCTGGTTTGAAAATATTAAGATATCGTATATATAGTTAACTGTGAAACCTGATAATTTGTGTTTTCTTATTATATTACTGAGAATTCTTTGAAAAATTGCAGGTGATGTTTTTAATCCGAATGGCAGGCAAGTCCATTGGAAGTGACCTTCTTGGGTGACAAATCCTGTTTTTCTACTATCTTCAATTCGTAAAGGAATGGACCAAAAAGCAGAAATAATGTCCAGCTTGTAAAAAAATTTGCAGTCTCTTGTTTTTATCACTAAGTCTTCTATCAATGGAAACGGTTGTGATTGAGGTACTATTATTTTGATCAAATCCCTGAAATCTAAGCATAATCTTGATCTTCTATTGTCATCTTTGTTGAAGGCTAAAGTTACAGGGGCAGCAAAAGGGCTGTATGATTCTTCTATAAAGTTTCTTCCAAGTAATTGAGATATTTGTTCTTCTATTTCTTTTTTGTCATCAATCGTACATCTATAGTGCCTTTTACTACAATACTTATCTACTATAAGATCTATTCTCTCTTAATAGTCTTTTACGGTACCTATATCGTACTTATATTTAGCAAAAATATTTTTATATTTATTTACTAAATCTGTTATGATTCTTTCCTCATTCTTCTTTAAATGATTTGTTAAAATATTAAAAGTGTCTATCTCTACATATTCATTAAAGTTAACTTGATAATCTTTTATTAATTTATTAGATTTGAAATCTTTTTGTTCTATCTCTAATCTCTCATTCTGTATCAAGTAAAATGTTTCTATACAATCTAGTCCCATCAGGAAATTATACTTGAAATTTTCATTATTAATTATGAACACATTTACATATTTTTCCATATTTAATATATTTATTTTTTATTTTACCATGCCATCTGTTTTATAAATACCATTAATCGTTCTCAAATTAGTTTTCTTTGTATAATCATTCTTTCTTTTTACGTTAATTAGTCTGGCATTTATTAATGATATATTGGGGCCTGGATCAAAAATCGCAGGTATTTCCAAAATATCATTTAACCTAATTTTGAGTTCAGTCAATGGCGGCACTATTAGTTTTTTTGGATCATCGGTACTTAAATCTACATCTAAAGTTAAGTTATTTACTTGTCTCGATTTGTAATTTTTCTTTTCTGGATCTTTAAACCAGCAGTCTCTTTCGAGGTGAAATCATGTTCCTTTGTTATTATCTTTGCATATTTTGCAAGGTGTTTCTTCTGTTTTTATCTTGAAGTCCGGTTTAATCTTTTTCACTTCTAAATTTTTCTTAATGGTTAAACATTCAATTCATTATGTAAATCTTCAGATTTTTCTAAGTTTCCTGTATCAATTCTGTCTAATATGTAGTTGGATAAACCCATGGCGATAAGATCGACAAGCGTACCACTATTCATAGTCTTCCTTACTTGTAATAAGAGTTTTTATTTTCTTAGAGAATATTGTAGTAATGAACCTGTTTGGTATTTAAATGCCAAAGCATATTTTATTGGAGACCAACTTTTACTTGCAAATGTATTACAAAAATTGTCTCTCCATTCTTCCCATTCTGCTTTGATTGTAAGCTTAAAAAGTGTACAACTATACCAATCTACAGCACTTTTGTCCATGAATGACTTTAAAATTTCAATTCACATTCTTCTTTAAAATCATTAATCCATTGATCCGCGTTTGAATTTTTACCATCAAATTTTTCAATAATAAATTATTTAGCTAAATTCCCAATATTTATTCTTTCAGATTTTTCTTAATTTTTTCTAATAGTTTTTCTAATAATTTTATGAATGGTTGTTCTGAGGTACTAGCCGTTACTTCACTATCTTCTTGTTTTCCAATTAACTCTTCTTTATCATAATACTTTTCTTTCAATTCTTTATGTAAACTTAACCACACTTTCCTTACTTGATTTCTCAGTTTCAATGCTTTCTTCACCTTTTTGAATGCAGTAGTTTTCATTAGCTCTTCATGGTTTTGTACACCGTAGTGGTCAAATGGAATTCTATATGTATGACCATCTTCTGTGGTAATTCTAGTGACACACAACACATTGGATTTTTTATCTGATGCTTTTAGTGATTTGATGTGGAACTGTAGCTTTTCCATCGTGGTATACAACGAGAATGTTGTTTTATAATGTTGATTATTTTTATTTTTGAGGTTAGAATAATGCAAGAACTATTTCTCTGTGAATAACAAAGATTTTTATTTTGATATACAATAGTTACAATTATATACATGATCTAGAATTAGTGTTTTTAAATGAAACTCAAGGTCTCTAGTTAATTCCACAATATAATACAAGTTATTGAAAATTCTAAAAAATTGACAATTGTTTCGATAAATCAATATCATCGTCAGTATGACAGAAGTTACATTTCATTTTATGCCTACCTGATGTTTAGTAGTTATATTTGGCTAGACCAAGAAGTAACCTAACTTGTGATTGGCTTAATATATGTTTATAGAAAAAAGAAGAAGATGTGATATTACAAATATTGAAGCTTAGATATTATTAGCCCTATGGTGATATCCTGGATATCATTTTTCCAATTAAGATCAGTATAACTGTTCAATGATATAGAAAACCAGGAAAACTATATCTGCTGATCTTTACAATTATCACTTAAGAAGACAGTTTATTAGTGGAGAATTCCCTAGATTTAACTGTTCATTGACAACTTCATATTGTGGGTTTCTTAAATGTCTTCTTATTTCCAGTTCTTCAAGGAAATCCAGTTCTTGTTTCTTTTCACAAATATGCAGTACTTCTAGTTCTGTGTTAGGTGTCAATGAATGATTGGTGTCGAGTAGATGTTTTGCGTAGTGGGATTTATCTGGTTGTTTTAATCTGTATGCTCGTAAGTGCTCACTGTATCGTATTTCAAAATTACTAAGGGTCTGACCCAAATAGACAGCATTACATTCTGGACATTTGAGTTTATATATACCTGACTTCTTTAATAGTGGTATTTTTGTTTTCACATTTAACAATTTTGTACTAACGTTACTTTCTGTTTTAAAAGAAATTGTTGTATTCGTTGCTGAAGATATTATCTTTGAAATATTTTTAGAAATATTTCCTGCATATGTGATGGTTTTATAAGTTTTAATTTCATCAGCTTGTTTAGGATATTTTAGTTGTAATGCCACTTTTTCCTCTTTTTTACTAATTAGCTTATTTTTCATATCTAATGGATAACCGTTAGATATTGCTATTTGTCTAATAGTATTAATCTCTCTATCAAAATTACATTTGTTCATAGGAACTGGAAAAGCTCTATGTATCATTGAATTATATGCTGCTAGTCTGTGAGACACAGGGTGGTTAGAATTGAATGGAGTTGTTACATCAGTTTGTTTCGATTTTCGGTAAATTGAATAATCAAGTACATTATTAACTCTTTGAATTTTTAAATCAAGAAAATTGATTGAGCTATTTTCTTCAATTTCTAATGTAAATTTAATTTTCGGGTGTAAATTATTGATGTGGTTGAAAAATACATCTAATTGTCGTTCACTACCCATAAAACAAGCTAATATGTCATCTACATATCTATACCAAAATAAAATATTTTTCGAAATATTACTTTCAAAGATCTCTCTTTCTAAATCAACACAAACTGATGTAACAATTCCATCCAATTCTAACCACCCTGTGTCTCACAGACTAGCAGCATATAATTGAATGATACATAGAGCTTTTTCAGTTCCTATGAACAAATGTAATTTTTATAGAGAGATTAATACAATTAGACAAATAGCAACATCTAACGGTTATCCATTAGATATGATAAATAAGCTAATTAGTAAAAAAGAGGAAAGAGTGGAATTACAACTAATATATCCTAAACAAGCTGATGGAATTAAAATTTATAAAACCATCACATATGCAGGAAATATTTCTAAAAATATTTCAAAGATAATATCTTCAGCAACGAATACAACAATGTATTCTTTTAAAACAGAAAGTAACGTTAGTACAAAATTGTTAAATGTAAAAACAAAAATACCACTATTAAAGAAGTCAGGTATATATAAACTCAAATGTCCAGAATGTAATGCTGTCTATTTGGGTCAGACCCTTAGGAATTTTGAAATACGATACAGTGAGCACTTACGAGCATACAGATTGAAACAACCAGATAAATCCCACTACGCAAAACATCTACTTGACACCAATCATTCATTGACATCTAACACAGAACTAGAAGTACTGCATATTTGTGAAAAGAAACAAGAACTGGATTTCCTTGAAGAACTGGAAATAAGAAGACATTTAAGAAACCCACAATATGAAGTTGTCAATGAACAGTTAAATCTAGGGAATTCTCCACTAATAAACTGTCTTCTTAAGTGATAATTGTAAAGATCAGCAGATATAGTTTTCCTGGTTTTCTATATCATTGCACAGTTATACTAATCTTAATTGGAAAAATTATATCCAGGATATCACCATAGGTCTAATAATATCTAAGCTTCAATATTTGTAATATCACATCTTCTTCGTTTTTCTATAAACATATATTAAGTCAATCACAAGTTAGGTTACTTCTTGGTCTAGCCAAAAATAACTACTAAACATCAGGTAGGCATAAAATGAAATGTAACTTCTGTCATTCTGACGATGATATTGATTTATTGAAACAATTGTCAATTTTTTAGAATTTTCAATAACTTGTATTATATTGTGGAATTAACTAGAGACCTTGAGTTTCATTTAAAAACACTAATATGAGCATATTCCACGAAGTAAGGGTCGAGACAGTCAATTTGATCTGGAATATTAATCCTACCTATAAATAACAAAGAAACAACATTCAATGTTATTATTCACTAGGTTGTTCTCAAATTACTTCACAATGTTTTATCTCATTGTATCTGGCATGTTTGAAATAATCACACTCCTTGACATGTGCCAATTTAACGATATGACGTATATTAAGAGATCTGATTTACTGACTGAATTACGCGCGCAATTCAATTAGACTAAAGATATTCCTTACATTTATATGCAGGATTCGCTCGGAGAATCATATGAACGGGTATGTGTTGGTGTAAGTGGTTCAGTAGGGAGTTTATCAATGGCAACAATAGCTGCTCGGATGAAGTATTGTTGGGAGATTGTTACCAGTGCTTTTACTTTTCTGCCGAAAATTGGAGGGCCAGGAAGCATAGTGCAGGTTTGTGTCTTGAGATTTTAAGCGATATTAAGCTGATAGGAATGGATATTATTCATTGATCTGTGTCAAAAGTCGGGAAGAGGATTAAACTCAACTTACTATTTTAAGGTTTATATTTTAATAACACATCAACAAATTGAATAAAAGAAATTTTTATTTTTAGATTGACGAATCGAAATTTGGGAAAAGGAAGTACAATCGTGGACGAGTTATGGAGTGTCACTGGGTAAAATAATAGAGATGCTGCTACCCTTATAGAAATTATTAAAAATCATGTGACAGTGGGATTTATTATTTGTACGAATGATTGGAAAGCTTACAATGGACTTTCCAATTAGGGTTATATCCATCACACAGTAAATAATAGCGTGGAATTTGTGGCGGATGATGGGACACATACTCAGAGGATAGAATCTCAATGGAATGCAGCGAAAAGGTATTTGCAGCGTATTTCTGAAGATGAGTTTCCTAATCAACTTTGTGAATTCCTTTGGAGGCGGTATTGTGAGAAACATAAGTTAGATCCAATGGTTAAACTATTAAATACAATTAGAATGGAGTACGGTGACCTTGGAGTTCGACTTTGAAGAGTTATTCCGCAAGGCAAATTTTGTTTCTTAATTTGATACTGGTACATATACGTTTATAAGTTTTTTTCTTGGAAGTTTAAAGTTAAATTACAGTTTTATTTCCGATAATTTCTACACAATTTAGTTCTAAAAATGTCATTTGACATTGAAGATGTTATTTAATGAATATTTTTTCTGAGTATGTTGTCTCATTTCACATATTTTATATATATTTAACAAAAATAAGTTTTCATTTATCTGCAAGGCACAACCACTGTACAAATATCACCTGGTAGGAAAATCACATATTTACGCAGGAGTTGTTTTGCGTAGTTATGTTTAAGAAATATAAAACATAAAAAAGTTTTCACGTAACTGGTTTGAATTATTCTAAAGTCGAAAAAATGTTGCATTTCCGCAAAAAATTTTTTGTGATTTTGTGTTTGGGGAGGCATCTATATACTGAAAAAACAATTTTTTTTTCGAAACTGGTTTCAGCAAAAAAATTTCCACCCAAAGTTTTCATATAACTAGTTTCAGTTATTCTAAAGTCGGAAAATTATGCATTTCCGCAGAAAATTTTTTGTGATTTTGTTTTTGGGGAGGCATCTATATACTGAAAAAACAAAAAATTTCCTTAAACTGGTTTCAGCTAAAAAAGTTCACCCGACACAAGTGTAACTTTAATTTCCATGATAATCATTCAGCTATAGCTCCAAATAATGATTAATCACTTTATTTATCGGAAACTCGATGTAAAATGAATATACTGGATATTTTCATCCTACAGATATTCGTGGAATGAATCAATTTCCCATAAGAATTAAGCTCGGGTTCAGTGAAAGAAAATATGGCAATACTCTATATCCTCTATATTATATATACCTGTTATTATAAATAACACATCGACATTACTATAAAAGAATCCGTCCGGAGTCCTTCCTTCTTCAATTAACAGAAGCTAAGGATTGGTTGAAATCGACGTTATCATAACATTGTAATAAATATAACCAATAAATGGCGCAAGACACACCTATTTTCCGGTAAGTGGTAAAGTAGCCGTGAACTCATAGGTGGGTCATTGAATTCGTTAATTAGTTTACTTCCATTCGTTAAACGTTGGTATTTTTAAAGACTCGACCAGTCGTCTCAAGTTTATAACTGCAGTTATTTATTTTGATGAAACTTGGTTTATATGAATCAGAAATTAAAAGGTCTTGAGCAGCATTATGCACAAATTGTTAATTTCATATGTAGGTATCTCTTCTTATACGATATAATACAATGAATGATAACGTTTATACAGTGCGTCCATACAGTAACGAATAAATTCATTATTAGTTAAATGAAAACTAAGATGAAAAAATTTCGAACAGATCGATTTTTCATTTGAATCTACTATATTTTGCAAAAATTATATATGATAAATGAATAAACCGGTGTGTCCGAACTCTGCCACAAAATGCAGGTAGTCATTACGGGTTGTTCGAACTCTGCCAGTGTTTAAAATTTTGGAGATAAACTACCAAACCAGTAGGGGTCTGATAGCCTAATCCGATTTAACAATTTACCTTGAACTTTAGGTACTCAAATTCAATATAAGAAAATATTAATAACATACATATATTTTCAACGTATATTTGCCACTTCTAAAAAATTACATCTACATTACATCTACATTACAATAAAATATATTCAATATACATAAACATATAAAAAAAACAAAAAATTAAACGTGTGGAAGATTTTTACATGCAACCGTTTTCACAAACATAAAGCGAGAAATAACATTTTTCCTATATTGATCCAAATGATCATTAATGAAATTAATTTTGACAATAATAGTTTTTTTGGTTTTTTTCTGGCTTTGGTTTGCCGAACTAATTTTCGCGTATACCTCCATTTGTAAATCCAATAACACACTAGTGAATTGAACAATGTTTGGATGTGCTTTGTAAAAAGAAGCACCGAAATGCGAATGAAAACTCTCACCAGAATTCGTTGTTCTCTTAAAAAAGGATGCATTATTTGCCCAAATAAGTGGTGGAAATATCGAATTTTGCGTTATATATGTTTTATTAACATAATTTCGGAATTCTATATCTCATTCGGAAGCAAAAAATGTAGTTCATTATAAAAAAATTCTACAACTTCCTCAGGACTAAGATACATAATACCGAAATGTACTTTTAAGTATTCGCAAATTACAAAACCTTTCTGTCTATACTCTTGTACCAAATGAAACTCCTGAATCTTACGAAACCAAGCTTAAAAGAGATGAAATTTACAACCAAAAAGAATTTGATCTCTGCCAAAACATTCATATATAGCGTTATGAATGCTTAGTTCAAAATCTACTACGACTTCTTCAGGTTGAAAATTTAAGCCTACTTCTTTACATTTTTGTCTTAAAATTAAAAACAAATTTGAATATGTTTGACTTGATTTGTCCGGCAGCAAACAAAAAACAAGAGGTACGTAATAGCCGTTTTTAAAACCATGAATGGTAAACATTTGGTGAAAAAAAGTTGAACAGTATTTAAAAGTCTTATCCATCAAAATACAATCCGAATTACATGAAAAATTAAGGTTGGAAAAACAGGAGAACACAATAATTTCAAATACCTGGTCTGCTGTTAATACAAATTCCTCTTCTCGGTTCGTTCGTAATTGTAATTCACGAACACTATTAAATACTTTTTCCTGATTTTTAGGCAATAGGGGTGAAATTTTTCTTGTCGACGCGTGAATATTTTTCCTTATTCGGTCAATATCTTCGGTGTTGACATCCTCCGCGAAATTATTTGACACCAATTCTTGCCAAATTAGTTTGGAGGGTTTCTCAGTGGGATCTTCAGTCGCTTTCCTTTTAATGCTGTTACTAACTGCTTTTCTTGATAGGTTCGTTTCCATAGTATGATTGTGTTCTCCTTTGACTTCTGTGATTGTTTCTTCATCAGAAACGTGGGAGTACACTCTAACTGGACCTTTTGCGTTACAGCACTTCCATCTAATGTTTCCACATTTGCTAGTATTAGCTTTCGAAAATTTATAACTGTTCAACACTATTAATTTATTTCCTCTTTCACTATACATTGTAGATGCTTTGTTCTCCATTTTGGTCACTGTTTGCTATGTGTACTACACTCTTAACTTCTGTAGATCGATATGAAGTAACTGAATACAACTATAACTCTTATATAGTGTAAGTGCATCAACATCCTTCCCCTAATCCCCTAAATATCGATCAAAACAATCAAGATTTCTTCAAAATATTTAATACAAGAAATCTTTGAAACCTTTCAGAAATATACATAATTCTATGGGCCTCCGATTTTATCTATTATAAACTCTAATGACTCTAATAGGATTAAACTAAATGGTTGCGACACAGTTCGAACATTTCAGTAATCCTCAAATTGATACAAGTCAGGTAAAATTTTATTTTGTGGCAGAGTTCGGATATGCCCGATTAAACGTCATCAAGATTTTTTTTTAAATCAAACACCTTCCTTTTTTTTCTTTTTACGGGTTTCCCTTACTGAACTAATCCCAAAAATGTATCACAACCTAATTCAAATTGATACATCGTGGACAAAAACACAAAAGTTGATTATACTCATTAATTAATTACAAAATAATTGATGAAGAATAAACATTCACCCTTACAAAAACCAACTAAAAAAAATTTACACTAAATGTTCAAGTGATTCTCCATTTACCACTAAACAATGACGTAACTAGGTAATAAATTAAGGGAGGATTAAATTATGCAAAGCGCATAGATTTTGTTTTTTGCATAGATATAAATATAGTTAATTATGTGGACGAATTACATTGATTAGAGTTAATTAACGCTAGTTAGTAATTGCAATTATGGTATACTTAGGCATGCTCATGCATATTTAACTTAAAGTTGCATAGTTACTTTCTTAAATGATACTAACTGTTTCTAAATAATTCCACAATATAATGAAAAAATGATAAAGATTCTAAAAAATTTAATTTTTTTTCGATATTACGAAATATCATCATCAGAATAACAGAAGTTACATTCCATGTGATGCGTAGCTGATGTTCAATAATTATTTCTGGTTAAACTAAGAAGTGCCATAATCTTGTGATTGACTTAATATGTCTGAAGAGAAAAATGACGAAGATATGATCTTAACGATATTAAAGCTTCGATATTATTAGCCCTAAGAGGATATCCTGGATATCTTGTCCCATTTAAGATTAGTACAACTGTTTAATGACGGAGGAAATCAGGAAAACTATTATCTGCTGATCTTCACAATTGTTAGGGGAGAGTTGGACAAAACCGGGTAGGTTGATGAAACCGGGTACCCCTTAATTCATCTAACTAACTGCTGCCATCTCTCAGACAATGTTGAAATTAGTGTCCCTAAACCGCCAACAGTCACGTGTATACATTTCTACATCATTTGAGTAACTTGTGCCGGAGCAGTAAGACCTTGCCTGTTTTTTGGGATAGCAAACTCGATTTTCAAGGTAAGTTTATAGTTTTTTTTCCTTACTGAATAACTAATGACCATTTCAAAATTTGATGCATGTAACCTAATATATTACCCTTAATTTGGACAAAAATTTTCAATATCATTCCATAACCTAAAAATTTAAATAATATTTAATGTCTTGTTTACGAGTTGGACAAAACCGGGTAGTCCGAAAATCAACAAAACCGGGTACCCGATTTTATCAGACCTTTTGTTACTTCCAGTTTCTACAGCTGTTCTTTTGCTTTTAGTTAACTACAACATGTCGCATTATAAAAGAAAAACTAACTCGTCAATCATGGGATCAAGAAAGCATGCAAAATGCAATAGTTGAAGTGCTAGAACATAGGATAGCATACAAAAGAGCCTCAAAGTTTTAATGTTCCTCAATCCACTTCAGAAGATCGTGTGAAAAAAGTAAGAAATGGTAACTCTGTTGAAGAAGCTGGTAAGAAAGGTAGGAATTACCTCTAATTTATCTCTGTTTTCTTATTTAAAATAAAAATAATTTTAGGTCTGGGTCGGTACAAGGCTGTATGTAGCGCTGCCCAAGAGGATGAGCTAGCTTCGCATATCTTACAAATGGAAAGCAGATTATTCGGATTTACTTTATCTGAACTAAGAATTCTCGCTTATGAACTAGCCGTGCAGAATAACATCAACCACAATTTTAATACAGAAACGAAAATGGCTGGTAAATGTTGGCTTTATTCGTTTTTGTCACGGCATCCAAATCTTTGATTAAGGATTCCAGAAGCTACTTCAATTGAACGAACTATAGGATTTAACCAAGCAGCAGTGGGGAAGTTTTTCACTCTGTTAACACAAGTTTATAACCAACACAAGTTTCCTCCTGAGCGCATATGGAATGTTGATGAAACGGGAATTAGAACTGTCCCCAACAAGCAATCTAAAGTTATTTCTTTGAGAGGAAAACGACAAATTGGTGCTGTGGTTTCCGCTGGAAGAGGAACCTTGGTTACCACCGAAATCTGTATGAGCGCAAGTGGTTCCTATATGCCTACAATGCTGATTTTTCCTAGAAAGCTTCCAAATGCGCAACTTCTAGACCACGCTTCTCCTGGAACATTTGTTGAGTTCCACCCAAGTGGATGGATCCAAACAGATATTTTTATTAAGTGGTTCAAAAATTTCATCGAGTTTACTCACCCGACACCAGAAAATCCTGTTCTATTGCTTCTTGATGGACACGTGACCCATACAAAAAGCCCGGAGTTGATAAATCCGGCCAGAGAAAATCACGTTATTATCATATGCTTTCCACCGCATACTACGCACCGGTTAAGCCACTTGACGTGTCATTTATGGCTCCCTTGAACACATATTATGGAGAAGAAGTAAGGAAATGTATGCGCCAGCCTCCTGGAAGACGTGTTACAATTTATGAAGTGGGAGAACTCTTTGATGAGGCTTTTGTTAAATCGGCAGTTATGCAAACTGCTATAAATGGTTTCAGGAAGTCTGGAATTTATCCGCTTAATCCTGAGTGGATGTTTGCTCCCTCAGAAGCTACAGAGCGAGAACTAAATATACAAGAAGATGAATCTACGACACCCAATTTGAACAAGGATTTAGGCAAAGAACTCGATAAAGATTCTACTTCAACTACAAAGCTGACGGCTACACAATTATTAGCTCCGTTACCTCCACCTATCGATTCTCCCCAACCAAGCTGTAGCCGTATCGATTCTTCCCAACCAAGCTGTAGCTCCTTAATCTCTCACACTGCAAATCATACTAACATCTCTTCATCTTCTAAACAAGCCACCACTAAATCTGATAGTTTACAAGCAACATTACCAAAACCAATATGTTATTTTTCAATCTCTCCAAAAGAAGTTTTCCGATCCCTAAGGCAACGAGGAAGCTATCCAACGATAACAGGAGAAGAGGAAAAGCTGCTGGAATAACATCAACTCCTTATAAGTATGAGTTGGAGGCAAATTTAAAAAAATCTCCAGACGTAAAAAAATTAAATCTACATGAACCGGACAAAAAAGGAAAAAATGAGGTAAGAAAGGCTGCACCAAAAACAAAATTGTTTCCGAAGTTAAATATTGCAGATTCTGATAGTTGCATTCAATTCATTTATTTGTTGTTGCATTTCGCCAGGGTTACTCGCTATCAGGATGATGTCATCAGCGAATCTTAGATGGTTCAAGTATTTTCCATCTATATTCAGACCTGGGTTGTTCCAGCCCAGTTTTCTGGAGATGCTTTCTAGTAATGCTGTAAATAACTTTGGTGATATTGCGTCTCCTTGTCTAACTCCTCTGCTGGTGGGGAATTCTGGTGTGCCCTCATATATCCTAACTCTCGCTTTGGCTTCCCTATATATATTTGCTAGGGTCTCAATATATGGCTTGTCGACCCCTTGTTCTGTTAGGGCATTTATTACTGCTCTGGGATATATAGAGTCGAATGCTTTCTCAAAGTCGATGAAGGCTAGTGCTAGTGGTTGGTCGTATTCTTTGGTTCGACAGATAACCTCTTTGAGGGTATGGATGTGATCTATTGTACTGAAGCCTTTGCGGAATCCAGCCTGTTCTCGTGGTTGGGCCGAGTCTAGTGTATTTTGTATTCTGCTGTGAATGATCTTTGTGAATACCTTGTACGTCACTGGTAGTAGACTTATTGGTCTGTAGTTCTTAATGTCTTCTTTGCTGCCTTTCTTGTGGATCAACACTATAAGGGCGCTGTTCCACTCTTTAGGTATGCTCCTGGACATCAGACAGTTCGTGTATAGTTTGGCATATTTGAGTATTTCGGTCGTGATGCCGTCATTTCCCGCTGCTTTGCCATTTTTCATGCTTTTCAGTGCCATTTCTACTTCCTCCACCAAAACTTCTGGTATGGCGTCTTCTGAGTGTTCTATTATTTCTTCCAAATTTTCAGGGGCCTTGTATAGGTCTCCATAGAATTTGGCTACTAGGTCTATTATTTCATTCCTGTCTGTGGTTCTTGTGTTTCCATCAGTTAATGCAACTATCTGTCTTTTCCCTATTATTAGTGCCCTTTTTGCATTTTTGTAGCTTTTACGGTTTTCTATTATTGTTTGTACCAGTTTCTCGTTGTAATTCCTGATATCTTCTGCGATTTTCTTTCGTATCGTCTTGCACAGTTCGGTGTATTCAATTCTTTGATTGTTTGTGGTCTTTTTCATTTCTCTCCGTTTTTGTAATAGTGCTTTTGTTTCCGGAGTTAGTTTTTTGTGTTCACCTCGTTGTTGCAGACCTCCCACTTCTACGGCGCAGTTTCGAATTGTGTCCATCAGTTCAGGGTTGTTATATTCCACTTTTTGTAGTCTTTCTTCTAGTAGTGCTTCATATTGGTGAGAGTTCTCTCTAAGCCTTTCGTTGTTTATGTTTTTCGTTGTGTTGGTTTTGATTAGTCTTGACCTTTCTAGTTTTATATCTAAGACCAGTCGAGCTCTAGTTAGTCGATGGTCGCTTCCTGTAGTGAACTTGTTGAGCGTGCTTAGATCTTTTACTGTGTTAATTTTATTGTTGAGGATAAGGTCTATTTCGTTTCTGATAGTTGCACCGGGGCCTTTCCACGTCCATTTCCTGTTAGGGTTCTTCTTGAAGAAGGAGTTTGCCACATATATGTTCTGAAAGTGTGCGAACTGTATTAATCTCTCTCCTCTTTCATTCCTTTCTTGAAATCCATATTTCCCCATTCCTTTTTCTTGGTCTTTCCTGTGTCCTATTTTGGCATTAAAGTCTCTCATTATGTATTTGAAGTGACTATTGTTGTTGCTGAGCGTTTGGTTTATTTCATATATATATATATATATATATATATATATATAAAATTGTTAAATGTATAAATAAATAAATGGTTTTAAGGATTAAAACTAACTTTTCCGCATTTGTGGCCCTGAACAATATCCTATCATAAAAGTGTATACACTTCGGGGGGTGTATCGTGCTAGCATACCTAAATTTCCCCAAAAATAACCAAAAAAATTTGTATATCTGGATTTATAGGACCCGCTGTATTCGCTCTAGTCAACTGAAAATCAATAGGGTACATCTGTGAGACACCTTGAATAATATTCAATCATAAAATTGATCAATCGTATACTCTCTGGAGGCTGTATAGTGCCAACAGACTGAAAATTCTTCAAAAATGACAAAAATTTGGTACTTCAAGTACCATAGCACCCGTGGTACTGGCTTTAGTAAGCTGAATGTTAATAGGGTTCATCTCTGAGACGCTCTGAATAATATCCAATATAAAAATGGTCACTTAAATATACTCCGCTCTAAAAAACTGAAACTTCTCCAAAAATGACAAAAATATCGTACTTACAGTACTGTAGCACCTGTTGTATTGGCTCTGGTGAGCTGAAAATCAATGGGGTTTATCTGTGAGATGTCTTGAATAATATTCAATGATAAAATTGGTGACTTGTTGAACTCCGGAGGCTGCATCCTGCTGACAAACTGAAATTTCTCAAAAAATGACAAAATGTCGTACTTCAAGTACCATAGCACCCGTTGTACTGGCTCTGGTGAGCTGAAAATCACTAGAGTTCTTCTGAAACATATCCTTAACAATATTCTATCATAAAATTGGTGACTTATTGCACTTCGGAGGCTGTATCGTGCTAACAAGACATGTGAGGAAAAGCGGCCGACAACAACGACGACGACATACAAACAGAGTTTTTTTTTAATACCGTTTTTTCGTGATGTTTATGAAAAATGTAAAAATAACTCAAAAAAATTCAAAATTCCAACTTTTTTTGGGGTAAACCAATACTTTTCTCGCATATTAGATAGGTTGGGCGGAAAAGTAAAATAACCCCATTGGAGAAGTCCGGTATCTATAAACTCAAATGTCTATTTTGGGTTAAACACTCGAAAATTTTGGAATTGGATACACTGAACAGTTACGAGCATACACATTAAAACAACCAGAGAAACCGCTACGTCAACCAAACATCTACGTGGCATCAAACATTCGACATTGACGTCCAAGTCTTGTGGATTGAAATTGTATGCCTAAATCCATCTTCTTGTAACTATAGCACTACCATAGTCAGGAACAACATATAAATCTCTCGTAAAATGTTCCGCTCTGTATACACCAAGTTGTTTAAATAGATGTTCAGCATGTGATCTGAATGAAACATTTCTTTTCTGCGGTGGTATTTCTACATTGAGTTTTCCAAAATCAATTTACGGGACTACATGCAACATACTTAACCTCTTATAGTTTTCCATTGAAATTGAGCTGGAGCAACATCTTTGGTTCATGAAGGTTAACAGAATTTTTTGTGAATTTGTCAAAAATTTGATTAATAGATAATTCTTCGGAAGAATTTGCACCACTTCCATTACTGAATATGTTGAAGAACTTTTGTACACTTCCCTTCTGGAATTTTGGAGCTTCAATTGCTAGGGCAGTTTCTAATATATTTTCGCAACTGATGCTGGCTTACTGCAAAATCTTTTCACGTATATCAATATCATTCAATCCACGATTGAACTGTTCTCAAAGGAAACGATTCACGATGAACTTGGAACATTTGTTATCTTTGCATTCTGATTTGAAATCACAGGTTATTACTTGGTCTTTCAGAACTGCAACATATGTTGAAATTGGTTCCCCAGGACATTGGGTTTTTGACAAGAATTTTTGTTACTCATCCAAAACATCACGCTTAGTTACGAGATGATTTTAAAGCAGGATTAAGAGTTCTGGGTACGATTTCGTCGCTGGTAAATCCGATGACGTTAAACTTGACAAGAGTATATATAATACTTATTTCCACACTGCTTGTTTGTAATTGTGGAATCTCAATTAGATTTTCCTGGATATTTTTTGAAAATTCAACACCGTTCTTTCCATTATACTGTATTTCGGATATTCCTGGCCTTTTCTTTTAAACATTTCTATTACTTTGGTTATGAAAAAAATAATACGAGAAAAGTAAAAAGCACTGAATTCCGATCCTAATAAAAAGTGGCAGGCTGTAGCAATAAAATCAACACCTCCCAAGGTTCACGTGGTGGTGCGTGATGCGTAAATTCTCAGTATAGCATGATCTTGTCCTGTATTTACAAATTTATTTGAAGACTGCCAACCTTCATATAAATTATGATAATAATTGTCTATAGAAACGGTAATATTAAATTTATCTTATGCTCGCTAAATAAATAGTCAATTTTAAATAATGATAAACAGCGGCTTGGAGAAATTATCGGTGTGTTAAATATTGAAAAATGTAAGTACCGACAATGACCTATGTGTAACGGTATGTTTGCAACCACTTGATTTTCGGTTACTGTCAAAAATTGCATTACATTGTAGGTAAATAACAACGATAATCAATAGGTCCATTACACAAATATATTTTGGATCATACACGGTGCATAGGAAATTTCGAATGATTATTGTGGTGTAAATTTTTCCAGTAAATTAGTACAGGTCAAAAAGAGTATCGGGGTTAGGTAGTTGAATAGAATAACAAATGTTGGCAATCAACTGGATTGTTCATAATTTATTCATATTGGTCTGCAAAGTTTTTGAGAAAACATTACTTGGTCGACATGCTCCTAACAATCCTCTCCCAAGCAGCACTGTACGTATTAAATACGTACATATTAGGTCTTATATACGTCCTGTACGTATAGTACCTAAAATGTACGTATTTAATACGTACATTATGATTCCTAAACGGTACGTACTTTTAGGCACGTACTCATTAGGTATCGGCTGTACGTATTTTCTGATACGTATAATGTACGTACTTAATACGTATCGTATGTACGTACTTAACCCATTTATGCCTAACGGGTCGAAAACGACTCACTGCCTTTTATATATGCACCTGTTAATATCGCTTTGTTGAGTGTGTTGCCTATAGTGGCATTCGCATGTTAAAACTGCATATTCTGTTGTAGTGTCAGTGAAAAAGCACGTTCGACAGTGAGTTGTTCGTATTTGTAACAAATCAAAGTGTAATATTTCTTTGGGTGACATGGCTGAAAGTATTTCAGTTTTTTAAAGAATATAATCAATTGATGATATATTGTTGTTTATTCTTCAAAGTTCATGGTACGTTCCCATTTATGAGGGCAGGCTTGGACACTTCGACTAAAATTGAAGTATAATTTGGTTGGGTCGCTAACGACCCGTTGGGCAGATATGTGATATATTTTTTTCATATTCAGGAAAACACCACTAACAACAGCCGAGCTGTTAGATGAAATAGAAAGACTTGACGAAGACGATCCTAATATTCCTGATGCTATATATATTACTCCGCCGGATGACAACGATTTTGATAGTGGTGAGGATTCTGGGGACGAGGACTGCAATGATCCGAACAGGCTAAATCCCAGGCAGCTTCAAGCAGAAGCAGAAAGCCACAGGCTAGAAGAAGACAATAGCGACAATGAGGAGGAAACTCAAATACAAGAGAAAAGTGGCCCATCTAGGAAAAATAAGTTTCCAAAAAAGCGTAACTAGTCAAAGGGTGATTTGGATAAGACAACGTCTCAATCATCTACTGCAAAATTTCCTATGGTTGATATATTACCTGTACTTACGCTAAGCGATAAAAGTGAACATTCAGAATTTTTAGAACTATTTCTAAATGCAGATGTACTCGAAGATCTTGTAAAATATACTGTTTTGTATGCAAATAGCAAAAACTGTCGATTAGAATTAGGCAACGATGAACTACTCGTTTTCATAGCAATATTATACTTGAGCGGTTATGTTCCACTTCCACGTCGAAGAATGTTTTGGGAAGGGCGAGACGACACTCGAAATTTTCTGGTATATAACTCCATGCGTAGAAATAGATTTGAGGAAATATTCAGATTACTACATGCAGCAAACAACAATAACTTGGCAGAAAATGATAAAATGGCTAAGTTACGTCCTCTGATAGAAAAAATGAATGAAAATTTTGTAAAATATGTACCTTGCAACTCGGAATTGTCAATCGACGAGTCTATGATCCCGTAATTTGGCCGAAACGGGTGTAAGCAATTCATAAGAGGAAAGCCAATTCGTTTTGGCTACAAAGCATGGGTTCTTGCTCTATCGTCTGGGTACTGTGTGAATTTTGATATATACCAAGGGAGGAGAATGAACACAGAAGAGAAGAAGATGGGCCTTGGAGAGTCTGTGGTTACAACGTTTGCCAACTTGCTCCAAAATCAATTTCCCGATAATAAATTTTCTCTGTACTTTGACAATTTTTTTACAAGTGCTTCACTTGTAAGTAAACTCGGGAAAATGGGTTTTGGTGCAACTGGTACCGTTCGAGAAAATCGAACAGATAAATGTCCTCTTGAAAATTCGGCTGTAATGAAAAAGAAAGATCGAGGGGTCTACGATAGTGCAGTTGACAAAGATGAAAACATTGTTTGTGTAAGATGGAAAGACAACAGTGTTGTTACTTTGTTGTCAAATGAATATGGTTTATGCCCAATCCAAAAAGCAATAAGATATTCATCAACAAATAAAAAAAAAGTAGATATACAGCAACCATACGTCGTGCAATATTATAATAGATATATGGGAGGGGTAAATCAGATGGATAATAATATTGCAAATTATCGTATAGGTCTGCGAGGAAAAAAATGGTATATTCCTATTTTATTTTGGATGTTCGACATATGTATGAGTAATTCCTGGGTTTTGTCATGCAAATTTGGTTTGAAGTTGGACAATTTGGAATTTCGCAGAAGAGCCGTAATCGCTATATTACAAAAATATGGAAAACCTCCTTTGGCCACAGGTCCAACATTCCATTCTGTAAGTCCAGCGGCACGTCGACAGGGTCAGCATCTGGTTGTGATCAGCCAAACACGGCGAAGATGTGCTTTTTGTAAAAATAAAACAACCAAGGCCTGCAATCAATGTAAAGTTGCCCTTCATGATAAATGTTTTCTAGATTATCATAAATAATGAAATTTTCAAGTCTCTGTTGTAAAATATAGAGTTCAATAACAGTTAGCTTTTATTTTCATATATTACCATAACTCAACATCCAGAAAATGCTCTCTAAATGTAAATTATCAAACAAACAAAAAAGTACATTAATTTGCCCAAGTGTGTCGAAAATGACCCACATCATATTTCAAAAACTGACCTTTACATTTTTATTTTTAGTATCAACCCATCATAAAAATGTCATTTTTCACAACATATACAAGTTTCATAAGGAAAATGCAAAAAAAAATTTTGGGCATAAATGGGTTAATACGTATCGTATGTACGTATTTTCTGATACGTATTATGTACGTAATTTGTTATACGAAAAAATTGTGTAGGTACACATTTTTATAATATATATTAAATAGAGGTATATTCATTCCAAAAATAACTTATCTATTTGATGTTAGCGATGGTTTGTTCATCAATAATATTTCTAAACAGGTATACATTTTGTCGCAAAATTAGCACAAAATTCGAGAGACACGTATTTTTTACTTTAAACCTACATCTATACAAAAACAATCCAAATATTTTCTCAGGTTAAGTTCAATTTCTTGGGAAAATAAATTATTAGTAAGTTTAGACTGTGACTGGAGTGTGCACTTGTAATATTTTTATCAGATTCTAAACAATAATAATAATAATTTGACTTAAATTTATTGTATTACACAATAATTGATTGATACTGTGCATATGGAGTTATTCACAAAGTTTTATTCGTTAAAATGAAAACGAAGGTAACAATTTTGTTTCTCATCCTGTCCTTGTCAAATAACCGAAAGTCGGATAAGTCTGTCTTCCTCTGGATGTACAAAAATATTTTGAAAGTGGTAAGTAAATCGATTTGTGGTAAGGTGTAAGGGTCTTCGGCCCTATTGCGTTCATTTATCACACTTGTAGAAGGAAGATTGACATGTTAGGCGGGAATTGTAAATTTTCAATATTCTATTCTAAGACGTATTCTCTAAGAAGATTGTTTGCCTGTTTCTAATTTAAATTTTTTGACAATGCTTAGATTTCTTATGAAATATTTTTGTTATCTCGCATAGGACAAAATCGATCGAGATTCAAGAATATACAGCCGCCGAATAAATAAAATTTAAAATTCGCGCGTGTAAGTGTTACTCAACTTCGTGAATTGTCAGAAATGTCTTTTGTAGTTGCGTCCTTGTGTCAGTTGTGTGTAAAGAAACAAACAAATCAACCATCTCTTCATAATTTTTAAGCATGTGTTTTGTGCTTGTTACTTTTGTTTTGTTTATACCCATGATTAATTGGTAAGCTATTAACTAATTTCTATAACATCAACTTTTAATTTCATTTAGTATCTAGTATTTATTTAATTTATATTTTTTAAAGTAACAGTTAAACTATTATAAAGTAATATTAGGTACTTTCCATAGTTGTTTTATTATAATTTGCAGTGTTGGGACCTTTTGTAAGCAGTATTTTTGTTACAACCTGTCTATTTGCAGTTTATAAAGACAAGTTTAGCCACCTATTATTTATTATTACATGAATCTACTAGTAAGATATCTTATAAAGCTAGAGTGGCAACGGTGTGTGGAAATAATAAAGTGTTTATAAAATTCGCCTGCATTTATTTCGATATATCGGAAAGTGCAGCGAAAATTAATTAACTAGAATTTGAATTGTGTCAACAAAAGGTGAAGTACGTAGTGCTCCAAAAAAAACGAAGAAAAACGTTAGATTTTGTAAAAACAATTAAATAAATAGGTTAGAATCAAGTTACTGAAATAAAAAGCAATTGATTTAAGGCGAGTTCAAAACGATATAATTCGCGACGTTGTCAAATTTAAAAAATAAAGGACAAAATAAAGAAAGAAACTAGATATATATAATAAGTGGTTGGATAGATAAGTATCTCCGAAGAGTTGATCTGGGTACCTTGGTCTTACGCTACCACGAAAATAATATAATCAAATAGTAGTTGAATACAAAATATAAACAAAATGGATAGTGATGATTATTCTACAGAAGATTCAAAGAAAAGAAAAATGGATGGATTATTTGAAGTTAGCAAGAGGACTAACAGAACCCACCTAAAAGTTAGATGAAATCTTAGCGTTAATGAAGGAAATGTCTGCAGATCAAAAGGTTATGAAATGGGAACAACAACTAATTAAAAACGAGATCAAAGAAACTAAAGATCAACAGGCTCTGTTTAACGAGGAAATATTAAAGTTGAAAGTTGAAAACGAAGTATTGAGAAAAGAAAACCAAGCAATTAAAAAAGAAAATGCAGAAATGGAAGAGATGAAAAAAACAATGGAAATTATAGATAAAGAGAGAAGAAAAAATAATGTGATGATAAATGGATTGAAACTTGATACTAATGAGCCGTCGAAATTGGTGGAAAATGTCAGAAACTTTTTGAGTCAACAACTAAAAATAAATATCGAGCCTAAAGCAGTTAACAAGATAGGGGAGAAAATGTGTATAGTGGAATGTCAAAAAGAAGCTGATAAAGAAAAAATTATGGCAAATAAAGCTAAATTAAAGGAGAGGAAAGAAGAAAGAGTTTTTATAAATAATGATATGACCAAGAAGGAAAGAGAAAAACAAAAAGAGATAAGGATGTTTGCAAAATTAGAAAATCATAAGGGAAAAGAAGTAAAAATGGGATACAATAAGGTAACAGTAAATGGGCAAGAATGGAGATAGGATAAAGAAACAAATAGAATGAAAATACTGGAAAAAATACATCCAAAAAACTAAATAAAGAACCTGATATTCATGGTAACAGAGAAAAAGACACGGTAACGGAATTTGATCAGAATAAAGTAAAATTAGCACCGGAAATGTGGAGAATTGGAACATGGAATGTTAGAAATGTTTTAGGAAAAGAAAAAGAATTAGAAGAAGAGTTTGAAAATACAAACTTGAGAATACTAGCTATAACAGAGACAAAGAAAAAAGGACAAGGGATAGTGAAAATGGATAATAGTCATTTACTCATATATAGTGGCATTGAAGATGAGAAAAGAGCAGCAGCAGGAGTTGCATGCATAATACATAAAAACTTAAAAGAACAAATCACTGGATGGACGGGATGGTCGGAAAGATTACTGGTGATGGAAATGAAAAATAAAAATATGGACACAAAAACTATAATAATTGTATATGGACCAAATGAAGACGATACAGTAGGAAATAAAGATAGGTTTTGGGAAGATCTAACTATGGCTACAGAAAATGCAAGAGAGAAAATAATTATACTTGGAGATTTGAATAGCAGAGTGGGAACAAAAGTTGACATTTACAGAACAGTGATAGGAAAACATGGTGAAGCATTTAGGAATAATAATGGAGAACGGCTGTTGGATTTTTGCATATCACACAATTTTATTGTAACTAATACATTTTTCCAACATAAAGACATACATAAATATACACGTGTGATGAAAAGCAGAAATGGAAGGTCCATAATAGATTACATATTAGTGGAAAAGAGAAATAGAAAGGAAGTATTAGATACCAAAGTTAGAAAAGGACCAGAAATGGGAAGTGACCACTATTTACTTGTAACAAAAATAAGAGAACAAGTAGAAATTACAAATCATAATAGGCAAAAAGTAGAAAAAAGAATAGAATATGAATCGGTCAGATCATACAATCTTCAAAACAAAGATATGGCAGAAAAATACAAAACGGCATTATCAGGAAAGTTCTTAAATAATTGTGATATAATGAAAAATGGAAATTTAGAAGAAATTTGGGATTATTTCAAAAAAACCGTTTTGGAAACCGCTAAAGAAATATGTGGTTGTAGCAAGAAAACTAATAAGAAAAAACAAACAGCTTGGTGGACGGATGAAATTAAAATAAAAGTAAAATTAAAAAAAGAAGCGTGGAAAATATATATAAATAACAGAACAACGGAAAACTATGGAGTGTACAAAGAGAAGAGGAAAAAGGTGAAAGAGATGGTAACAGTAGCTAAAAGAAATCAGTGGAAAGAATTTGGCGAAAAAATGGAAAGCAATAGTAAATCAAATCAAAAACTGTTTTACAAAACATTGAAGTCATTTAGAAAGGAAAAACCACAAGAAAAAACATGGATAAAAAAGGAGATATACTAAGAAATGAAAACGAAGTAATTGATAGATGGAAAGAGTATTTTGAGGAATTACTAGTAGCAGACAACAGAATTCAGGACATTAACAAAAAAAGGATGCAATAATAGAAAATAAAGACATTGTAACTCTAAAAGAATTACAGGAAATAATACATGAATTGAAAAATGGAAAATCTCCAGGAATTGATAAATTAACAGCAGAAATGTTCAAAAATTTAGGGGAAACAGGAACAAAAATATTATTGACAATATACAACAGGGCGTGGAGTGAAGAACAGATTCCAGAAGATTGGAAGACAGCCTTAATAGTTCCAATATATAAAAAGGGGGATAGACAAGACTGCAATAATCATAGAGGAATAAATCTACTTAGTACAGCTATGAAAGTCTACGAGAAGATTATAGACAGTAAGATAAGACCAGGGATAGAAAATACTCTCGAAGAATCACAAAGTGGATTTAGAAGAGGGCGAAGCATCCAAGACCACATATTCACAGTGAAACAGATAATTGAGAAGTTCTCACAACAAGAAAAAGAGGTATATATGGGATTTATAGACATGGAAAAAGCTTTTGACCAAGTACCAAGGGAGAAGTTATGGAAAGTACTAGAAGGAAGGGGAGTAAATTACAAAATAATAGATATAATCAAAAACATTTACAAAAATAATAGAAATTGTGTAATATACAGGAATAAAACATCAGAACCATTTTCAACACAAGAAGGATTAAGGCAAGGAGGGGGACTAAGTCCATTATTATTTACAATTTTCATTGATGAAATAATTAAAAAATCGTCAACCAAAATGGCAAAACTACACGAATAAAATTCTATCTCGACCAAAGCATCAATGAAAAAATGAATATATGTCTTAAGTATAATGCGATGTAATTGAAATAATTGTAAAAGTATACCCTACACCATATACTATGGTAATTGGGTTTCTGATAATATATATATATATATATATATATATATATATATATATATATATAAAGTTAGTAAACATTACAAAAAAGCAACACTATACTCATTTTGGATTAGATAAATGTTTGCAAAAGGTACTTTCAGAACTTCCCAAATTAAGAGACGATAGTGTTATTGAAATTTTAATTACCATTGATGGACTTCCACTAACAAAATGCTCTACAAGTCAGTTCTATCCAGTTTAATGAATTATATATCAAAACCGTGAATTTGTTGAGATTGTGGGTGTATATTATGGCTGTGCAAAACCCAATCAACCTAAATTGTTTTTGTCAGATTTTGTGGAAGATGCCAGTAATATTATAAATAATCGGATTCAGGCCAAAGGCTCCAATTTTATGCTGTTAAAATAGAAATATTTGTGTGTGATACTCCAGCAAAAGCTAATAACACATAAGCTAAAGGTTATTTAGGTTATATGTCACGCTCTAAGTGTCATGCAGAGGGATCTTATGATAATTGAGTTTATTTTCCTGATATGTCAAACCTTCATTTACATACTGATAATGATTTCAGAGCAAATACTCCAAAACATCACCATCCAGGTACTTACTTCAAGTCTAGAAATGGTGAAATCTTTCCCTCTTGATTACATGCATCTTGGTTGTTTAGGGGTTGTAGAAAAGTTACTAGTATGTTTGTGGTTAACTCGAAAGCCTTCAGCAAAAATTCCATATAGTAAAATAGAAACATTATCAAAATTCAATCGAAAACCCTGTAGTGCCAGTGAAAGTAAAAAAGGTGGTAAGCAGCATAATTCAGGCAATTTCTGCACTATACAGGGCCAGTTGTTTTAGTTAATTATTATCAAAGGAAAATTTTGAACATGTCATTGTTTTATACTATGCAATAGCAATATTATTGTACCCACAGTTTTCAAAATACACTTATTATGCTAAAAAACATTTAACATATTTTGTAGAAATGTTTATTTTAATTCATGGTGAAAATTATGCCACATATAATATACATAATCTACTAGATTTAGCTGAATATTTGGACATCTCAAAAGTTATAGTGCTTTTGATTTCGAAAAGTATATGCAAACAATAATGAAGTTGCTTAGAAAACAAGACAACCCTCTACAGGAATGATTAATAGAAAAACAGAATTAGATAATGCTAAACAAAGTGAACATATTGAACGTATTGAACAAAGTGAATATTCTCAAAATTTTCCGATACTCCACAAACCTCACTACAATGGACCTGTGCTAAGAAATTATCCAATAACAGATCAATCCAAACAAGTGAATTGCAAAAACTTTGATTTCTTGCCTAAAGAACCTGATAGTGGTTGTTTATCCGGTCGAGAAATAATAGCAATCAGTTATTCGAAGATAACGGGCAAATCCTAATTTTAGGATAGAGTATAGAGAAAAAGGAATTTCTTACATTAGGCCATGCCAGTCCATCAATATTAAATATATTTTTAGTTGGGAAATGACTAGTGAATGAAAAGCATGGAAAATACAAAATGTTTCATTTAAATATCATGTCATGTTAACATTCACTAACAAATTTGTTACTCTTCCGTTCTTACATAGTTTTTGAGACAACTTGTTGGTATTTATTATACATAATCTAACAATATATTAAGAGTTGGCTGTGTGCTGAATATATCGAACAACTTGCTTTGAGAGATGTTCAATATATTTACCCATATTTTAGTGATAGACTTTTTGGAACAAGTTTTCAAGTTGCTGTAAATATATTGAAAATTAACTAGTCTATTAAAAAAATCATGTGTTTATATTTTTTTTTGGAATCAATTTTTCAGAAAAAATGGAAAATAATAATATTCGTGAGTTTTCTAAAAAGATTTGGATAAAAATGCAGGTTATCAATGACACGTCGTTAGCAGTGGTGCCCATCCACAAAATGGATTAATGTAGACAATTGTTTGTGGCCACCAGAGGAACTTATCGCTGCTATAAGGTTTCATCAATTAAATTCGTGTTGGCCTTCACTTAAGGTGAAGTTGTTTAGGGATGGAACTTACGATAATATCTACAAATTCTGTATAAATTGAAAACTGAATATCAATATTCATTTCTAGATTCATATGAAACTGCTCGTCTAAAGTGCAGAAAGGCGGAGGTGGAGACCTCAATACCATATATGTGGACGAATCACATCCAAAAATAAGGAATTTCAAATCAAGGTTTCATTCTTCTTCAAAGTCCGACAGTGGGGTTAAAGAACTTGTAAGGCAAAAGAAGGGGTCTAGACTGTCATCGCTACTAAAAGCAGCTCGCACAATCATAATAGGTAATTGATATAAAAATAATGATTTTGACCTTCCCCAGTAATATTTCTTTGTATTGTGAGTTTTTCAAATAAAACTATTATTCAATGTCCACCATTGAAAAATAATACTTTTGTGTAAAAAATTATTGACCAAAAATTGAGGTATTTGATCACTGTGTTAATATTTTGGATACTGCAGAGCCCGAAATGAGCCATGTGAAACAAAGCCGAGAGGCAGTTTTGAGTACTAAAGAATGTGAGCCTTCAGCTAGGTACAGCCGTCAAATTTAGTTGTTTCTTTTGATGAAACTTATAAATCTGTAATTTGAAGTTATTGGAAAAGGGGCTTAATGTCCAACAATAAACCACAGACATGGGATATTTGCAGTTTTTCATTTTAAAACTTACCTAAAAAACCTTTTTAAGTGTGGAAAAAGTGTATGAACCCTCTGAGGAGTTGGGTGTGAGTTTAAAGGAGTCTTGGGTGCTTACCTAAATTTCTCCGGTGCCTTATTGTGAATTCTGAATAAATATTGAAAAATCCACCCCTTCTTCGATTTGAAGCTAGTCGACTAGCGAGCACAGATTGTTCTACAGGGCAATCTGAAATCTGAACGAGCACAGGAGGTAGGTATTGTGACTAGGAGGAGTCTCGTTATAAATAAATAATAAATACCTACTCTTTATTATATTATATTTTCCTAACTAGTTAATGGTCAAAAGTAACTTTAATTAAATTTACTTCCAAGTTAATTTCGAAGTTTAATATTTTAATATAATCTAGTGTGGGCTTTCTGACGTGTACTTCAATTTATAAGACCATACAGTTGAACCCACAATTAAGTGATAAGGAACTTTATTCTAGCAACGTTATTAACATTGTGACAAGTAAACTCAAATTACCTTCAAAATTTTAATAATAAAGCTTCTTGGAACTAAATTGTGAGCTTTCAGCTATGTAGTCTGTTTTTCAAAGTACGTACTATCGATACATACCATGTACATACCAAGTACGTACAAACGATACGTACCAAGTACGTACAAACGGTACGTACCAAGTACGTACAAACGGTACGTACAAGCGGTACGTACCAAGTACGTACAAAATGGTACATACCAAGTACGTACTAAATGGTACGTACCAAGTACGTACCAAGTACGTAGAAGCAGTACGTATTTGGTACGTACATTTTATTGGAAAATGTACGTATTTAATACGTACCATGTCCGTACTACGTACAGAAAAGTACGTACTTTATACGTACCTTACATCTCATGAGTACGTATTAAATACGTATTATGTATGTACTTGTGCCGTCTGGGCTGTTTGAAGATCGGTCCTCGCATACAGAGATGTGAAATTGTGCTTCAATTGCTTCTGCTTCTTTAGTTTGTTCCTGTATGCCATACATTTCATATATCCTCACAGAAAATACTCGAGGGGACTGTGATAAATATGCCAGTTGGATGGTGTTTCTGGAAATAATACGTTTACTACAGAAACAGATAAGTTGAAAGTATAGCTAGGGTCTCTGTCCTGCTGAAACAATGTTCTTTTCTTGTTTTCTTGACAACTGTCTCAACTCTGTGTCAAAAAGCATTTCACAGTTACATTCATTTTACACATGATACCGCATAGGCCAAGCTATAGAGATTTTGAGTGAGAATTTTGTGTATAAAGTGTTAGAAGAAAACCAGCTATGCGATTGTTTGGAGAACACTTTCAAATGATAAAGTGATGATTTTAGTTATGAAAATATTTAATGCCAGTCATTACATATAACCTCACCTCTTTTCTCCTGAAAGCAATGGAGAAAATAATAGACTGTTATGTCAGAAGCGAACTCCTCGAGTTAAGACCGCTTCACAAGAAACAGTTTGCTTATCAAGCAGGAAAATCCACGATTAATGCTCTACAATGCCTAATTGAAAGCATCAAAAAGACATATGTGGCAAAAGAAATGGCTCTTTGTGCCTTCATTGACATAGAGGGTGCTTTCGACAACACCTCACATGCCTCCATTACCAGATCATTAGAGGAAAGGAATATCAACGCCTCACTGATCAGATGGACACAATCAATGCTAAAAAGCAGAATCATTGTGGCGACCCTTGGGGGAGAGACAGTCAAGATGACAGCAGAAAAAGGTTGCCCCCAAGGGGGAGTTTTATCGCCTTTGCTGTGGTCACTGGTTGTCGACGACCTGTTAGTAAAGCTACACGAATCTGGTTTCACGACTCAAGGTTATGCCGATGACCTAGTCGTCACCATTAGGGGCAAACATGACGGAATAATCTCCGACCGCATGCAATTAGCCCTAAACATAATCAGAAGCTGGTGCGCAAAGGAAGGACTCAACGTCAATCCTAGCAAAACAGTGCTGGTTCCATTCACCAAGAGGCGAAAGTACGAAGTTAAAGCCCCAACTCTGAATGGAACCCAGCTAACATTTTCCAAAGAGGTGAAATATTTGGGAGTTATAATAGACCATAAACTGACTTGGAACAGCCAAATCAACCACATTCTTTCCAGAGCTACAGCGGCAAGTTGGACATGCCGCAGAGTCTTTGGTAAGACATGGGGTCTGAAACCAAAAATGATTTATTGGTCATACCAAACGATCATCAAACCCATGGTCACCTACGCCACACTAGTGTGGTGGCCAAAAACTCAACAAATTTCGGCACAAGTCAAGCTGCAGAAAGTGCAGCGGCTAGCCTGTCTGGGAATAACAGGGGCAATATTTACGTGCCCTACTGCAGCTCTGGAGGTAATGTTAAACCTTCCGCCATTGCACCTATGTGTAAAGAAAGAAGCAGCAAGCAGTGCCTTCAGACTGAGCCAGACAAAAAGCCTAAAAGCAGGAAATCTGATCGGACACTTAAAGATTTTGGAACATATTTCCCTAGAAGCCATGTCTAAACCGACAGATTTCATGCCAGTTAGGTACGACTTCGAAATGCAGTTTGAAGTGGTCATAAACAGCCACCAAACTTGCACAGAGAACGGACCTCAACTGGGAAGGGATGCATCAGTGTGGTACACAGATGGATATAAGATGGACGAAAGGGTTGGAGTGGGCGTTACAGGACCGAATTTCAGGCTCTCAGAACCCCTTGGTAACACCCCAACCATCTTCCAAGCAGAAGTACATGCTATAGAACTATGTGCCCAGGAATGCCTTGAAAGAGGCACTCGAAGGGAAAAAATCTATATACTGTCAGATAGCCAAGCAGCGCTAAAAGCTCTGAGGTCATACACCTGTGAGTCTAAGCTAACTTGGGACTGTAAACAATCCCTGAGACAACTGGCAGCAAACAATCAGGTCACCCTGATGTGGGTGCCAGGTCACAGAGGAATTAAAGGCAACGAAGAAGCAGATTGCCTTGCCAAAGAAGGGGCAAATACACAATTTCCCGGCCCAGAACCCTTCTGTGGACTCTCCAAAGCCCACTTAAAAGAGGAGTTCCGACGCTGGGAAACCGATGAAATGAAATCTCACTGGAATAAAGTGCCAGGACAAAGACAAGCGAAAAGACTAGTGTGCCTATCGCCTAAGAAAGCTAAACAGCTTCTCGAGTTGGACAAGAAAGACTTGAAGATGGTAACGGGACTCCTCACTGGACACTGCCCTCTGGGGTATCACCTCAAAAAGATGGGCAAATCAGAGAGTGACAGTTGCCGCTACTGCGAGAACTTCGCGGAAACTGCAGAACATTTGCTTTGCGAATGCCCAGCGCTTTTCTGCAAGAGGCTTAAGTTCCTGGAAGGGGCCTTTTTAACGCCCTCCGACATCAGGAACTTAGCTCCCAGGAAACTGATAAACTTCACAAGAAGTCTCGGAATCCCGGGCCTCGAATAGATCAAGGGTCACGCACAAAAGAACTTATAGGTCGAAGTGCTTGTGAGGCTGTACAGCCTGTACGACCCCCCTACAATCTACAATCTACAATCTACATATAACAATATGAACTCAAAACAAACAAAGAAAACACCTTTTAATTTAGATTAGACTGATCAGGCCTCTCTATTCAAACAAAACTATTATATAAATAAATGTAACCAATAAATTTCGATAAATTTAAATAGTTTTGCTACCAAATTGTATCCAAATAATTAAATAGAATTTTAAGTTCATAGATTGCAATCCAAAAGTTTAGTTAAATGGCCAAATGAAATAAATTTTAAACACCCTGTGCAAAGTTTGCTGAAATTGGACGGAAATTCTGCTTCACTCCAAAACACACTGCCAACACAGGTCCGTCAAGCTTCCCCCCCCCAGGCTAGATTTTTTTTACCAACAGGCTAGCATACATAAATGACACCTAGCACAACCTAGCACAACAATTTTTATAGCTAGCACACCAACAGCTCACAATAAAAATGCTTTTGAATTCGGGTGGGGCCAGGTTAACGCTAGCCCCTCCCGGTTGGAATTTTTGCTCCAAAATGATAGCACAGATAAAGGACACCTAGCACAACCTAGCACACCATTTTTTATAGCTAGCACACCAACAGCTTACAATAAAAATACTTTTGAATCCGGGTGGGGCCAGGTTAACGCTAGCCCCCTGCGGTTGGAATATTTTCGCCAAAATGCTAGCAAAAATCAAAGACACCTAACACAACCTAGCACAATTTTTTTATAGGTAGTACATCAACAACGCTTTTGAATTCAAGGGGTGGAGGGTGTCAGCAAAATAACGCAATGGTTGCACGAATGGATGAAAATGTTGGATTTATTTGTCCCTAAACATCATTTTCCTATAAAAAATGGCCTCTAAACAGCATTATTGTTGTCAGCTGTTGCCGGATTGTGCGTGATATCTATATCTTCCCATCTAGCAGGGTATTTGATTAAATAATAATTAACTATTATTTAATTAATAGTTATCTATTTATTATCAATTAATTCTAAAAAACGAAAGAATACAAAAAACCTTCACATTTACAAATAATTTTGGTAAAATCATAGTAATTTTAATAAAACAAAATAACAAGATTTATGCGTCTGTCGAAAACTAACAGCGTCAGAAGTGAAACTTTTTATGTTTTATGACGCAAAAACCGTCAATGAGTGTACAAAGAAAATTCAAAAACATCAACAAAATAATTATTTAAAAAAATGAAAACAAAAATTATTTCCAAAATTAAAATAAAACAATAATTTATCGGATAGACTATATAAAAATAAACAATTTACAATAAAAGAAGAAGAAGACGAAAAATAAATGATCTTTTTAAGAAATTTGAATTTGAAAGCATATTAAGTCCTTTTTTAAACATAAAAAAAACAAAAAAAGTACTGGCCCATGGGGGATTAACCCAGCGTCCCTTGCGTTATTAGCACGACGCGCTAACTAACTGAGCTATTTCATTTGATTTTAAATCGAGTCGAGTGATGACAGGACGAGAAGATCAGCGTTGCGTCTCTCTCACTCAGTTAAGTGTATATGATAATTAGAAAAAGAAAAAGAGCTTTACAACACTTGTTAGCCATTACCGGATTACATCCCAACTAAAAACTATGTAGTGTCCCATAAAAAGTTTCACTTCAATAACTGGATTTATGTATCTGTCTTTTCTTCAAATGGACATTAATACAATGATCATCATCAATTTTTCTAGGTAAACAATTAACCATTGTATTAATCTCTACTGGAACATTTATAATTTGACCTAGTATTCCATATTGTCCTTGACCATGCCTTAATCTTCTTATCTGCATGAAGGGTATTCGAGGTGATATGAACCTTTCTGATATTGGGTTAAGTTTTAGAAGATTACTTGGTTTATCTATAAATTTAAATCCATTATAAATGCTCATAGTTGGAATTTTGTTTTTTAAAATGGATTGTTTGCACGTAGAACACACTCGTATGCTATCAATATCAATTTTTGGAATAATAGTTTTTATGATCTCATCACTTGACTTTGGTATAGGTTTTAAATCATTTTGAAACCATAATCGATCACAAATTGAGCAGGCATAACCAAAAGAATTTTTAGTAAATTCTTTATCAAAATATTTATGAGCTGATGTATGGTCATTATAATTACTATATTTGTTGTTTGTGCTAATTGGAATTTCGTTTGAAAGAATATTTTCGTTATTTTGTGCTGTTTGGCTATTTTCATGATGTTCTTCACTATCGTTCTCATCATTAGAAATTTCACGATGTAAATCTTTGACATTCATACTCTGATTAAGGTTGTTGTAATCGATTGGATTCAAATGTATATTTTCGTCTGTATCACTAGAAATATTTAATTTTTCGACTTCTATCTTTTTTTTTTGTTCCGCTCGTTTTTTTCTCATATATTCTCTCATATATATTGTTTTTTTCTGCCTTGGAGTTTCATTAGTATAAATTTTTTGTTTTTTCTGCCTTGGAGTTTCATTAGTATCAATTTTTTGTTTCGCTCGTTTTTTTCTCATATATTCTCTCATATATATTGTTTTTTTCTGCCTTGGAGTTTCATTAGTATCAATTTGAATATTTCGTTCTTGTTGATTTGATTTCATTCTATATTTTCTCATGTATTCTTTGTGGTATTGTCTTTTTTTATTTGCATCAAAATGTTTTTTTGTATCAAGTGCTGAATGTTTCAGATCTTCAATATTTTCTACCTCGTAATTTTCATTATAACATTGAATTATATCGTAATGTCCAGAATCAACTACACCACTAAGTTTCAATACTAATTGAAAATTAGATGTTGTATTTCCATGTACGACAGGTGGCCTATTATCTTGATGTATGACTATTTTTATATTGGGAAAAATATGTAAAAGAGCAGCTATTTCCACTTCACCTCCATAAATTCGTTGTTTCGATAAATGGTTGTAATAATCTTCATTATTTGAAATTTGTATATCATATACTCCTTCTCCACATATAAATTCTTTAAAATTGTCCCAATGATCGTGAATAAATTTCACTATTATTAATCGTATCAAATAATGAAATTTTTGAGTTGAAAAAATAAAATAAGACAAACATCCGAACAAGCAATTTCCATCGCCAACGACTGAAATTGAAGTTTTTTGTCCATTCATTTTCATTTATCAAAAAATAATTTTAAATTACAATTACAAAAAAAAATATTTCCATAAATAAAGCAACACTAGTTACAACGACTTTCTCTGATGAACTGAGACTTTCTTGCTCTTCTACGTACAGGTTAGCAAATATAGCTGAAAGTTTGAAAGTGGACACGCCCACGATGCGCGTTGGTCTCAATGCGGAAAGTAGGAGATAACACAGTTTATGCTTAAACTTTAATGAGTACAGAACTTATCTGTACGGACAAGTATACCTGTTTATTTCCTTTTTCAATATATTTCAATACTCTTGTTACGTTTTATTACATATTTTTTTTTCAAAATAATGCAAATAAATACACAATGCAAAGAAATTTCCTAGTTTTTATCGCCTTAATTTTAAAGGTAAACAATTTCTATATTAATTTCGCACTGGATTATACCAATATCGGCAGAAATTATTAAGCGCTTTTGGTATCCTTTTTCCCCCGAATGCGTTCTCACTTTATCGTTCGCGCAGCGAAGTGGGGATTGATAAACGGAATAATATGATCGCCATCAATAAACAATGCCCTGCGACTATTCTCGGCGTCTCCTCTTTGTGCGAATCTTCGTTAATTTTTTCCGCCTCTCTCACAAGGAGTTTAACAGTTTTGTTAGCTCGACGAGTTAACTCTCATGACAAAACGCTAGTGTCCCATAAAAAGTTTCACTTCAATTAAGTTGAACCATTTAGTCACGGAATCAGAAACAATCTGTGCACAAATAAGTTGCAAATTACGTCACACTATAGAAAAGGCAACGACAGATGTTTTCGTACAGACATTGGATAAATAAATTTCCAAAAAAGCGAAGCCGTTGGATATGTCCTTTGGACAAAGTTGTGCAATCAGGGAAGGGGCGGCTGAGATCCCTAAAAATGTTCCAGGATATTGAGAATACATGTTTTAGACTGATCGTGGTTCAATGTAGTCCTTATTTGAAAGAAACACTCAAACTTTATATTTAAATTTGCCAGAATATTTATTGCCGAAGTTGATGGTTATTTAACCATTGTAATGATAACATAAATATTGCATTTCACTATCAGATTTTTTTGAAATTCCCAAGTTTACTTAGAACGTGCAGCTTTTAATTCTTAGAGCAGGTTAATCAGAGCTTCAAATATTTCTGTGGCATATCATAAGATACTAACACTACTATGTGTTTTTCAAAGTTTTTAGTATGTAACTGGCAATGTATGTTTGTTCGGTTGCAATCTTGCAACTCAGTTTTGAAACATACATCTTCAACCGATTGAGCTGAAATTCTGTATATACGTCTAGTTTGCATGCCAATCCATGATTAGGTATGTGACATCATTCTGAATTCAACATGGCGGATCTCCAAAGTTGGCGGACTAAACAAAGTGGACTAATTTTTTATGCTTTCTTACAATATTGGTAATGGAAGGACTCTCTAAAAATTATAGTCCGTTGCTCCAATCCGTCTACAATTTTGGTGTACTTGGGTTTCTGAGTCCTTTATTATGACATTGAGGTCGAATTGCTCGACTGTGTTGCATCGATTGGTTCACTTCGACTTTTGTTATTTGCCGAGATCGGCGGATTGTTATAGTATGTACAAAAAGTACGAGGAGTAATAAACCCTAATTAAGTATGCAAAACCTTTACAGGGAGCACCATGAAATTTTTGATAAATCTCTTACTTTAAATTACATTTCTTCCGTAAATCTAAAAACCAGGTAGATCGACCCCGTATTTGTTTCAGTTGTAGCAAAGTTTAGGGTTTATCCATTGTTGAAGGATTAGCAGATAAGCAATAACGCAACGCAGTGGTGTGTATTTTGGGGAAAAAAAACGTTTTAAATTATAATATAATAAAAAATGAAAAGAAATAATTAATGGAATACATTTATTACTTACATTTTATTCTATATGCGACTCGGAAGAGGAAGAATCGTTGTTGACATTAATAATAATAGGGTCGAATAAATCATCACAAATATTGTCAATTTTCCACATATTTGCCTCTACTTTGATAACATGCTCGATACAGTTTGTCCAATTTTTCTTACTCACATGACTTACAGCACTCTCAAACAATTTCACAACATCGTTTATTTTAAAAGTAGTATTTTTTTTCCAACTTCCCCCTTTACCTGAGCCCATATTAATTCTATGGGATTAAGTTCACAATGATAAGGGGGAAGTCGAAGAACTGATATACCACGAGAAGAAGCCATTTCTTCTACAATGTAGGTTTTGTATTTATTCTTGTTCATTTTTGCAATTCTGTAAAGATCTTTTCCTTAGTGGATCTTTTGGAAACTTCATATTTTTCGAAATAAGCCACTCCAAAAGCTCTGCTTTACGCCAACGACTTGTGGGCAATGCTTCTCGTAACCGTGAATGGTAACTTGCGTTGTCCATAACAATAACAGCCCCTTTTGGAATCAGATCCAACATTTGAACAAACCATTCCTCGAAGACATCCCCATTCATATCTTCGTGATAGTCCCCCGTGCGTTTTGAAATAAAAGTTAATAATCCACCATCAACAAAACCTTCAGAACTTCCAACATGGACAATGATAAGTCTTTATCCTTTTCCAGATGGTGGCTGCAAACCTAACGACAAACCTTCCACGAATGCCTGCCTTCCGCTTTTATAATGTTTTCATCTTGCCAAGATTTGGAAACTGTATATCCAGCATTTATCCATGTTTTGTCTAAGTAGAAGATTTTCAAATTTTGTTCTCTGGCATGTCGAATGCTTCTTAAATAGTCTCTTCTCCAAAAAACTATTTCCGGTTTATCTATCAAGAGAGATTTTCTATTATGTTTTGTATTTCTGAAACCCACATCTTTCAAAAGTTTGCATAATGTCATTCTGGAGAATTTTGGATAGTCCGTATCTTCTTGCACTGTTGTCATAATTTTGTCAAGTGTTGGAATCTCCTTTCGTAAGTAAAATCCATGGACTTTACGCCTTAGTCTTTGTTTTAATGACTCATCGATCTCAATTGGTTTTCGGCCTGAAGGAGTTTTACGGGGTTGAAGAGTTCCATTCTTGCTTTCTTTTAGTAATCTATAAATTGTTGATTTAGCAACACACAACATAGCAGCCGTTAACTCCACAATATCATCAACACTTGCACTTGGATCCTTGTTTTTCAATGATATCTAACAATTCAATATCAGAGTTTTTTCATTTAAAGATAATGGACCTGTTTTTGGTCGTTTAGATGGTCCTTGGCTTATCGACATTGTTTGGTACTTGCACAATTAACATTCAACAAATGTTTTAAATATATTCCAACTGTTTACAATATTATGACAACCATACAACTTTACTCAAAGAACTAATACTAAGTACTGAATTAATGTACCTACTTTCTTTTAAAATAATATTCTCGATAATGTTTCTAAGGAAACTGGGTTGTTTGGAAAATCCCTCTCAATAATCGAATAATCTGTAAATAGGTGTAATCGTATTAAGCTGATTACAGTAGGCCACTTGCCATTCAAAATTTATGAGAAAAATTCCCCAAACACTACACCTAACCTAACCTAACCTAACCTAACCTAACCTAACCTAACCCTATTAAAATATATTTTGGTACGTCTATGAAATCTACTTAAATGAATGATTTATTACTCCTTGTCCTTTCTATATAGACTATAGACTGGGTCTTAAAGAACTGAAAGGACGGAATAAAATTCTCGTACTTTCAATTTGACCCATGGACATTGGATATTTTTCACTACCTCAAAACTATTCTAAATAAATAAATTGTAAAAAAGCCAGATGTTTGGGTAGGAACGGCTGGTCTGGAGGGCTGAGCATTATAAAAAACATACTTTTTCTTTCATATCACTAGCAAAATGTACGGTAAGCAAAATTGATGACATAGGTATTTTTATTTTTCTAAAAACTAGGTATAATCCAATTAACTGTCTCGACCCTTACTTCGTGGAATCTACTCATATTAGTGTTTTTTAAATGAAACTCATTGTTTCTAGTTAATTCCACAATGTAATGAAAAATGTTTGAAAATTCTAAAAAATTGACAATTGTTTCGATAACTGAATATCATCGTCAGAATGACAGAAGTTACATTAAATGTAGCGATAACCTGGCCCCATCCAAATTAAAAAACAATTTTATTGTAAGCTGTTGGTGTGCTAGCTATAAAAAATGATGTGCTAGGTGTCCTTTATCTGTGCCAGCATTTTGGCGAAAAAATTCCAACCGGGGGGGGAGGGGGCTAGCGTTAACCTGGACCCACCCGAATTCAAAAGCATTTTTTTTGTAAGCTGTTAGTGTGCTAGCTATAAAAATTGTTGTGCTAGGTGCCCTTTATGTGTGATAGGGCAGGTTCACGGACCTTGTCAACACAGTCCCCCGGGCACCAGATCCGCTACAACAGGTATACCAGATGTTTTTTATTGATACCTCCTTCGCTGATTGTTTATTTCACTGATGTTATAATTTCGTTTCACTTATTCCAGTTAATATCGTCCAAATTTCAGTTTTTAAAATTGATCTTCTAGAATAGTTTTATAATTTTTTTGACTCCTCTTATTCCAACTTCAAAACCGTCTCTACCACAAACCAATTAGAACATTAATGATTGAATTACAATTTCTCTCATGAATGAAAGGAATCAGATTTATAAATTTGAAAATACAAATAAATTTCTCTTACTTTGTTAAAAGGAATTTATCAATTTCCATTATGGGAGTTCGGCTCTGACAGAACAAGTGACTAGTCTAGTTTTGTGCAGTCCTCGAAATATTACAAATTAAGTTAGTTTAAACCTTTTTTAATTAGTTTTGATCAGTGAGAAGTACTGTCAGAAACTGTAAGTTCACTTCACTTATATTGTTCTTCAAATTATTTAAACTTAGTGAATTCTACATCACAAACACGGTCAGTTCAAGTAATACATCACCTATAAAAAGCAACAAACTAGTTTCGCATGCTACTATTTACTAATAGCGGCCAGGGACGTATTCCAAATTCCGGCAAAATAAAATCAAATTTTAATGATGTCTTCTATCAATGATTCACACTCAAATACTCCTACAACAGTTATCAAAAGTTATTCATCAGCAGTCAACCAAGCTGTTTTCCCAAGCAAGCAACAAGCAATCGTTTTTTGCGCTATCAACAATGCCAAATTACAGGATTACCTTATCCCATTAGGATCAATCATTCAACCAAAAAATATTATTTTTTCATCAAGGCTTTCGAACAATCGTGTTTGTATGTACTTAGCAAACAAATCAGTAGTTGATAGCTTCATGAACAATTATGGCTCCATAACCGTCAACGGCGAAAAACTAGTAGCTCGTCGACTCATAACTCCGGCTAATAGAATCATACTTTCCAATGTAAGTCCAACCCTCCCACATCAACTGCTAACAGATGAAATATCAAAAATAGGTCTAAATCCAGTTTCTCCCATGACGTTTCTAAGAATCGGTGCAACATTACCTGAGTATAGTCACATCCTGAGTTTCAGAAGACAGATTTACGTAATCCCTTATACTCAACAGCTTCCAGACTCCATGTTGATTGAATTCGAACAAACCAGCTACCGAGTTTTCCTCCAAAAAGACGGACTAACATGCTACAAATGCAAAGCTGATGGTCATATAGCCTCACAATGTATCAATAGCTCCAACGAATCAGAACCTAATACATATAGTTCAATATCAAATATTGCACCGCTAACGACTTCCCAAACTCTTCTCACAACCCCAATCCAAACTATCCCACCATATTTGTCAACAAATACCATTAATACACAAAAATTGACTTCTGATCCAATAACAGAAGACTCTCCACTTAGTCAAGAGACGTCCACAACTTCAATGGATATGGAAGCAGTAAAGGAAGCAACAGATATCCCCAATATGGCCAAAATCACAAGCAAAAGACCTATGGAAGATACCCCCACACCCGATAGCGATAATAACATAACGCCAGAAAAATTATTCCCTGAACCAATACTTACTCTAAAGAAGAATAAATTGAGCAAGAAACAATCATCTATCTCCTGCAAAGAGTACATCGAAAATCATTCGCCACCTTTCATTCTGGACTACGACCAATTAAATGTTTTATTAGATAACGTAACCGGCTCACCCCAACCTGTAAATATAGCTCTAGATTTCACATCTGATCTCCTTGCGCTCACTACTATGTTAACCGAAGTATATCCCCACATAAATGACAATGCAACAAAAACGAGAATCACCAAACTTAAAAAAAAGATATTCGCTCATCTTGGCCAAGACTTAATTGACTCTGAATCGGATTCATCTACTAATAATTAATTTGTCGCCCATAACCCTCTCAAATTACTCCAAAATTCAACTCAATTCTTCAATGGAACATAGATGGTTTCTACCATCGACTTGGTATGTTACAAGTTATCATTAAAGAATACTCTCCTGACATCATATGCCTTCAATAATCCAATCTCAAACCAGATAGCAGCTATTCAAACAGTCAATTTCAATTTTTCTCCAAAACTCGTAACAATACCAAACGTGCCAGTGAAGAAGTGGTAACTTTAATAAGTAAATCTTTTCAAGCAGATTACTTCCATGTAAACTCAGATATCGAAACTCTTGTTGTAAAACTCACCAGCCATAAAACATTTTACATTTGTAATATATATATTGCTCCCGATTCCACAATAGAATACAAAGACTCAGAAAACTTATTAAATCAGATACCAAGTCCAAGAATTATCATTGGAGATTCTAACGCACATAACATAATATGGGGCAGTAAATCGACAAACCCAAGAGGACACATACTAGAGAAACTCATTGCCGACATTACACTGAATTTTCTGAACGATGGAAGCCATACTAGGTTTAACATATCTACCGGAGAAACCTCTGCTATCGATTTAAGCCTCTGTGACCCAGCATTATCTGTCAATCTATCATAGGAGGCTCTCTCATTCTCCTATGGAAGTGATCACTTTCCAATAGTTATCGAAAATCGTTCCTCTCCAGGGAAATATTCACCAAAATACTCGCCTAAATGGAGAATCAAATCAGCAGATTGGACATCCTTCAGAAATCAGATTGAACTAAATATGGATAGCTGCGATATTACCAACGATATCCGGAAATGTATATTGAACTTCAATGAAATCATCTTGGATAGTGCCAACCAGCACATTGGCCAACAAAATACATAAAAGGCCATACTCCAGTCCCCTGGTGGAATCAAGAGTGCGAAAAAGCTATCAGGGAAGCAAAAGCAGCATTGAACAAGTACAGGAAACACAAAACTCTCCAAAATCGCGTAGAGCTAAAGAAATACAAGGCAAAGGCACAACTTGTAATCAAACAATCCAAGAAAAAATCTTGGCATGAATATGTTTCTGGAATAAGCTCTTCCACTCCAATTAGCCAAGTCTGGACCAAAATAAGAAAAATGAATGGACATAGTTCAAAAAGCACTATTCGTAGCATTAAACACAATGATCACTACTACTCATCCACAATAGATATAGCCAATATTTTGGGCCAATCCTATCAAGAACAATCGTCAACTTCAAATTTCACACGCTACTTTCTCAATTACAAGGCTCAAATCGAACAAACTTCCATCAGTTTTGAAGATACACTCGATAACCCTTTAAATCATCCTATCACGATAGAAGAACTTGACAGCTCCTTAGACAAAATGAAAAATTCTAGTCCAGGTCCAGACAATATTCCAGTCATATTTCTCAAATATCTACCACCTTCAGCAAGACGTTATCTACTGAAACTTTTCAACATGATATGGAAAGACAAAGTATTTTCTTCTTTATGGTCTGAAGCTATTATTCTACCATTTTTGAAATCTAAAAAACCCAAACAAGAAGCCAACTCGTACAGACCAATATCTCTAACTTGCTCAATGGGAAAATTGCTAGAGAAAATTGTCAACCAAAGACTCATGTGGCATCTCGAAACTTCCAACCTCCTAATCAAAGAACAAACTGGATTTAGACCAAACCGCTTAACTCTGGACAATATTCTGGATTTGGAAAGTGAGATCATTGAGGCTTTTGCCACCAAACAGGTATGCGTAGCCATTTTCTTCGATATCTCAAAAGCATTTGATACCTGCTGGACTCCAAACATCCTGATGCAACTACAAAGATGGAATATCACAGGAAATTGCCTAGCTTTTATCAACAACTTTCTTGCCAACAGAACATTCAAAGTTCGGGTTGATGACGAACTATCTGATACTTACCGCCAAGCAAATGGAACCCCACAAGGCTCAGTAATCAGCCCTACTTTATTTTTGATTGCCATTAACAACATTCTTAACAATTTAAAAAAACCACTGAAAGCAAGAGTTTTTGCAGATGACCTAGTGGTTTACATAAAAGGAAAAAATATAAATACAATATCTCTATTTATGCAACAATTCATCACAAATTTAGAACTATGGTCACGTCAATCCGGCTTCAGGTTTTCTGTTACCAAAACAACAGGTGTGGTATTTAGCAGGGAACGTTCATATACTACTCCAAAATTGAAGCTTTATAACCAAAATATTAACTTCAAATCATCAGCAAAATTTCTAGGAATGATCTAAGACCATAAGCTTACCTGGAAAGGTCACATAGAGAAGTTGGTCAAAACATGTATGCAGCGGCTTAATATAATGAAAAGCCTAGGAAATATAAATTGGGGATCAGACCAAACAACGCTAATGCTTATATATAAAACGCTCATCAGGTCAAAAATAGATTACGGCTCCATAGCTTATGCATCTGCCAGAAACACTGTACTTCGCAAACTTGATGTTATCCATAATACAGCATTAAGAATAGCTTCAGGCTCGTTCACAACATCCCCTAATACCAGCATCCAAAGTCTTCTTGGTGAACCATCATTAAGTTACAGACGCTCTATATTAAGTTTGAATTACGCGGCTGCTATATCCACTAATGCTGAAAAACCAGTTTACAGTAACATATTCAACAACAGATATAGGGATCTTTTTGATAAAAAACTGCATCTATCTAAGCCATTTCACGCCAGAGTTAGAGAACTTTTTCAGAAGTTTAATTTAGAGCTCCCAACAATGTTTCCATCCACTGTCGAACATCCAGCTCCGTGGACAATTTCTACCCCTCGCTGTCGTGCTAACCTGACTGGGCTTGATAGGGATACAAATCGCCATGAAATCTTCGCAGAAGTGTGGGTGGGTGCTGCAATAGTGAGTACAACTGAATCTTACAGCATAAAATTCTCCCCTCACACTAGCATATTTACGGCAGAACTCTATGCTATCTTTCGTGCCCTTAAAGTAATTACCTCCTTCCAAATCCCAAAACCCTAATTTTAACTGATTCCTTAAGTAGCATTCATTCCTTGACACATCCTTACCCCAGGCACCCAATACTACAATCAATTAAATCACAGCTTCATAATATCCAGAACAACAATAAATCTGTCGATTTCATGTGGATTCCTGCTCACATTGGCATCAGAGGCAACGAAGAAGCGGACCTATGTGCGCGTAACGCAATCGTAAACGTTAATGCCGAACTCATAACAAAGTGCGTGGTGAGTGACTTGAGAACACTTATTCGGGAAAAAGTTTATAACCACTAGCAACAAGACTGGCAGCGATCGCAAGACAAACTTCGCGAATTTAAGTCAACAGTGACGCGGTGGAAGCATCCAACCACAACACGCAGAGCACAAGTGATTGTCACTAGACTTAGAATAGGGCATTGCAAATTTACGCATACTTATCTGTTCAATAAAGACAATGCTCCTATATGTGATCTATGTCAAGAACATTTAACAGTGAAACATGTTCTGATCAATTTCACTAAGTTTGACACGAACCGGCTAACATATAGACTTCCTACAGATTCAAATATACTCTTAGGTGTAAATTGCCCAGTTGACAAATTGATGGGATTCTTAAAGGACATTAATTTACTAAACAAAATTTAATATTGTACATTGTTATACACCGCTAATCCCCTTGGGTGGAAGCGGATTAGTTTGAATAAAAAAAATAAAAAAAATTCCATAATCCTATATTTTTTTTTATATTCCTGTTCACTTTCATGTTTACAATTTTATTTTAAAATTATCCATTTGAGATTCAGTTTCATGTTTTAATACTAAATCGTTTGATCCAATGAAATTCAGTCTATTTTTGAATTGTTTGTGATCTATAATATTTGCTCGTTGCTTGCAATCTAACCTCATTTGAATAATAATTCTGGCAGCTGTCAAATTAAGTATTCTCACACATTCCATACATTACAATGAAGTACAGAATAAAGTCATTATTATCATAATTTTTTAAAACTATTTTAGTGAAATATTTTGCCTGTTATGATATATATTTTGATATAAAATTCTCAGAAGACTCACATAACTTGGATTATGCTTTTGATATCATTTGTCGCTAACATGACTTTAATGTACGGGGTAGATACGAATGAAATAATTCTTCTGTACACCTCCTTTCAGTAGAATGATTAAAGGAATGTTTGCATCATAGACATCAACTGTTGAGAATTTTAGCTTCGTGTGTACTTTTCTAGCAGAAACAAGAATAAGCTTTTTGTTCACTAGAACTTAATACCAGGAATTCTATTCAATAATTTTCTGATGTTACACTCTATAGTATGAAAAAATTGAATACCCTCGTGTTATGAGCGCTCTTATGCACATTTAAAATTTATTCATTCCGGTATATTTTGCAGTTTCATAAATTTTTATTATTTGATTGTAGGTATGTACGAAATTTATAATATACATTTTCCCACAATAAAATACTTTATTCAGACCAATTTTATTTATAAACAACGAGTTCACAAACCGAGCAGATTTCGTGTACCCAATCAAAAATGAGATAAAACAACATACAGTAATTATTAACCGCATAACGTGTCAGCTTGTAGGGTGCCTACGTGTCTGCATGAGCACAAGGGAACTACAATTGGTTTTCGATACCATCTAGCTGATTTATTGCCAGGTCTAGCTTCCGTGTCGAGTAGTTCTGTGATTGTGTCAACTGTTAATTAGAAAGTGAGCGTATCTTAGCACAACGATGTTTATTTGGTACCATCGCTGTTGGGTATATTTACTATTTTACCGTGGTTAGAGTAAATCTGACACGACGATGTAGCGAAGTGGCTTGAAATGAGCAATAGATACCGAAGACCGACGAGGTAGAGTTTGCGTGAAAATGTTGCATAATATGCTGCATAGACGTGTTGTACTTGTCGTGGTACTATGATTATTTATTAGATGACTTGTTATTGTAGGCAGGGACGGCGTTTATATTTATATCTCGAGAAATAATTTAGTTTCTTTTTGAAATTATGATCTGTCTATAATCTATTCTCAAACTAGGCGGAGAATTTCTAAACTCCAACAGGTAGACATGTGGCTTCTCAGTATATATACAGGATACGTAATATGTATTGAAAATAAAAAAATCATCCCACATCTAGATAGTTGTAGGTTGATTTCTATATTGAATAATAATCAAACTTATTGGTAATAATCTTGGAAGGAAAATGCAGAACTTAAAGTGAACAAAACATTCTCTGAGCAGTGTGGATTTAGAAACTAACATAGCCATGTAGCCCAAAAACAACGCCCTGTGGCACAAATTATCCGTGTATTTGACTAACTCCATTATCTATTAGTTAATGTTGATGACTCTGTCAGTGAGTATTAGTATCATTACTTAATTACTTTAAATCAACTAAACTCTTTTTAGCCAATCTGAATATTCGGCAATATTGCTCTCTTGATATTTGTTTTCTTTGGTTGGCAGCGCTGCTAACATATCTTCTTTTTTCTTAACAATAAAGGAACCATTTCGTATGAGTCCAAAGATTTGGAAATATGGTATTTTTATCAATTATTGTGTATCACTCATCTTAATTTAATGCAATAGGTACAACAAAAGTTATTAACAGAAATGAATTGGATTCTAAAGAAAATATGAGTTCGTGGGAAATAAAGAACCCGAGCTGTTTCGTAAAAAAGTTTTAATAAAAATAATCCTTAAACTAGTTAACAAATGATATATCTAACAAGGTAACAAATTAGTATGAAAGTAAAACTAGTGTTTTTAAATGAAACTCAAGGTCTCTAGTTAATTCCACAATATAATACAAGTTATTGAAAATTCTAAAAAATTGACAATTGTTTCGATAAATCAATATCATCGTCAGAATGACAGAAGTTACATTTCATTTTATGCCTACCTGATGTTTAGTAGTTATATTTGGCTAGACCAAGAAGTAACCTAACTTGTGATTGGCTTAATATATGTTTATAGAAAAAAGAAGAAGATGTGATATTACAAATATTGAAGCTTAGATATTATTAGCTTTATGGTGATATCCTGGATATCATTTTTCCAATTAAGATCAGTATAACTGTGCGATGATATAGAAAATCAGGAAAACTATATTTGCTGATCTTTACAATTATCACTTAAGAAGACAGTTTATTAGTGGAGAATTCCCTAGATTTAACTGTTCATTGACAACTTCATATTGTGGGTTTCTTAAATGTCTTCTAATTTCCAGTTCTTCAAGGAAATCCAGTTCTTCTTTCTTTTCACAAATATGCAGTACTTCTAGTTTTGTGTTAGGTGTCAATGAATGATTGGTGTCAAGTAGATGTTTTGCGTAGTGGGATTTATCTGGTTGTTTTAATCTGTATGCTCGTAAGTGCTCATTGTATCATATTTCGAAATTCCTAAGGGTCTGACCCAAATAGACAGCATTACATTCTGGACATTTGAGTTTATATATACCTGACTTCTTTAATAGTGGTATTTTTGTTTTTACATTTAACAATTTTGTACTAACGTTATTTTCTGTTTTAAAAGAAATTGTTGTATTCGTTGCTGAAGATATTATCTTTGAAATATTATTAGAAATATTTCCTGCATATGTGATGGTTTTATAAGTTTTAATTTCATCAGCTTGTTTAGGATATATTAGTTGTAATGCCACTTTTTCCTCTTTTTTACTAATAAGCTTATTTATCATATCTAATGGATAACCGTTAGATGTTGCTATTTGTCTAATTGTATTAATCTCTCTATCAAAATTACATTTGTTCATAGGAACTGAAAAAGCTCTATGTATCATTGAATTATATGCTGCTAGTCTGTGTGACACAGGGTGGTTAGAATTGAATGGAATTGTTACATCAGTTTGTGTTGGTTTTCGGTAAATTGAATAATCAAGTACATTAATAACGCTTTGAATTTTTAAATCAAGAAAATTGATTGAGCTATTCTCTTCAATTTCTAATGTAAATTTAATTTTCGGGTGTGAATTATTGATGTGGTTGGAAAATACATCTAATTGTCGTTCACTACCCATAAAACAAGCTAATATGTCATCTACATATCTATACCAAAATAAAATATTTTTCGAAATATTACTTTCAAAGATCTTTCTTTCTAAATTGTCCATAAAAATGTTTGCTAAAATAGGTGATATAGGGCTTCCCATTGGTAAACCTTCATTTTGAATATATATCTTATTGTCAAAAGTGAAATAATTCTGATTAATGCATACATCAAATAAATTAAGTATATCTGATATTATTCCTGGATTAATATTTTTATCTTCTAGTAATATTCTTACAAGTATTAGACATTCTTTAGGAGGAATTTCAGTAAACATGTTAGTTACATCGAACGATATGAGTTTATAGTTATCTTGTAAGTGGATTGCTTTCAACTTTTTGATTAGTTCTATTGAATTTCTAATTGAGTACTGAGATTCATATCCGTAAGTATTGAGTATATTGTTGAGCTTCTTTGCCAATATATTATTAGGAGCATTAACATAAGAGACTACAGGTCTAATTGGTTTCGTTATTTTATGTAATTTAACTGTTCCATATAATTGTGGACAATGAGGATTCTTATGTATGATAGACCTCTTTTCGTATTCATTTAAAAGATAATTTGAGTTATTAACAATATCCCTTACATTATTAGAACACTTCTTTGTTGGGTCTGCTTTAAGAACTTTTACATCGCTGGATTCTATAAAGTTATATACTTTGGAATTGTAATTCTCAGTCGTCAAAATGACAGTAGCGTTCCCCTTATCAGATTTTGTAACTGTTAGGTTATTATTCTCAATCTTCTTTTTTATTGCGTTTAAAACTGAAATGTCATTTCTTGTTTGACGTTTAACTTTTGAAGGTTCAATATTTTTGATTAAATTGGCAATTTTTAATTTATCATGAAGAAAATTATTTGAATTAGATTTTAAAGCTATTTCTGACTCTGTAGCTATAATTTGTTTAATATTATTCGTAAATTCAGGTGGTATGCTGTACTTTAAACCTTTATTCAAAAATTCTATTTCACTATTTGTAAAATTAGTGTCTGAAAGGTTTTCAAATCGTGGTGCAAAGTGTGTTGGTATGTAGGTACTTACAGTTTCATGATGTTTTGAGTATTGAATTTTATGTTGTGTGTGTTCAAGATTCTGTAGCTTCTTTTCTTGTTTCTCAAATTTCATATGCTTCATCGTGCTGACATTTTCTCTAATTTTATCATCCAAACAGTCAAATTCTACTGGATGTAATTGGAATGTGAGTTCTGAATGTACAACTTTTATGTAGTTGTCTAAGGAGTCTCTAACTTTGAACCATTTTTTACATTCTGATTTTATCCTCGAGTTTCATTTAAAAACACTAATATGAGCATATTCCACGAAGTAAGGGTCGAGACAGTCAATTTCATGAAAGTTAAACGTTAAATTTAATTACAACACTCGAATTGTATATTTTAGAACGATGTAAATACTGCTCGTTTCGTTCAATCGTTGGATGGTTGGATACATACTGAAGTTGAGTTTATTTTCAAACCCCTAAAAGGATTTACAATTATTTTTTGAAGACAAACAGATGTCATAAACTGTAAATTTTATACCTTTTTACACTTCTAAGAATACTTTTCCAATCCCTAGACCTAAATATTATAGTACTTTCTCAAATTCTAGACGTGAGAAATAAGGAAATGAATATCTTATAGTTTACAATCAAATATACAGGGTTTTATACATTTTCAACTCATTCACCATTTGGAAATATAGAAAGTCGTATTCAATAAATACTGATTTTGATGTCAATATCATTCCGAGCGTAGAAGGTTCCCATTCTTCAAAGGTAGGTATACATTTTGTTGTCTCAAAATAAATTAATAGCATTCCATTCCAAATCCTGAACTGGAAATCTGTTTTTTGATACCATGAACCAATTCTCAAGCAGAAGAAGACCTCTCAACTAACAGGAGTGGAAGACATGTAATCATAAGAATTGAATAGGTGTGATACCATAAATTTTCTTCCTACCTTCTATTTCACATTCCGACTTCCACTGATAGCTTTCCCTTGAAATACTCTCCAATTTATATTGAACGGTTCTCGGTACCAATCCAGAGTAGTGTTAGGAGCAACGTTATCAGAAAGAGTAATTGGTTTGAAGTATTTCAATTTGTCTATTGTAAACACAATGAGAGCTGATATCGTTTTGTAGAAATAATATCTTGACTGTGGATTTCTTATGAGGAGCATTTATAGTCATTATCGGCATCGACATTTAGAAACATATCATGGAGTGTTCAACTCTATTTTTTCAAACATTTTCTTCGTTGACCTTTCACTTTTTATTCTCTTCTTATTCTTTATCAGCCTTTCAACATCGGTTCCTGGACATAGACATCCTCTGTTCTTTTCCATCCTTCGCTTCTAGCTATTTGATCAGTTACGAACCAATGCCTTTCTAATGTCGTCCATCCATCCTCTGTATCGGTCTCCGTTCAATGACATGTCTTGTACAACGAGTGTCATCCTATCTGGCAACGTGCCTTGCCCAAGTCATAAGGTAATTCGTTTTATCACAACCTTAATCTTTGTCCACCAACTGAGTCCTCCTATTGCCGTTTGTGTTGTTTGGAGACTGTCAGTCCCTCTGGAAATGAGAGTTATTATGTCTAGTCCATGTGCGAGAACAAAACTGTTAGAAACTTTGTATTTTAGGCTGACAGGAATTCTAGGATTTTGAGAGTGCAGCGAAGCTTGCCAGTAGCGGCCCAAGTAACACGGACGGACACCTTAGACGGCTCGTCCATTAACGCAGCGACACTAATGAAATCAGTTGCGTGTAACCATGAAACCAGCTACCTATGGAGATAAGGTATGCCCGACTACTTGTGCGACTGCATCCTATTTTCGGCGCAACCTATACGAAACCGATCGCATAAAACCAAATCTGTACTTCGCGATATAACCAGTTGCGTGCGAAAACTGTACGTAAGTGGTTCATAGGTATATTTCCTAAGTGGAATTGCCATTCAAAAATAATTAGAAAAAAGACTAGAACCTTATCGACCGATGAACAAACTTCAAATATTGCCCCAGTGTTTTTATAATTATGAAATTAAATCCTATTTGAGAAGAGATGTTACTGACGCTGTCTGCAAGAAAATAGCAACTATCAAACATATCTTTTTCCAAAAATACCTTGTAATCAATCACGGAAACCATTTACGTATTTGGAAAGGGGTTTTAATGAAATCGGAAAATACGTTAGTATAGTTTGATATCTTTTTAATTTATAGAAAATACATGATAATACTTTTCATTCGATAATGCAGTAGTCTCACTGGTTACGCAGTGCAGCTACAGGCTGCAAAAAATAACGTGCGAAAAAATCTCTCAGATTATTTGCAGTAACCCTTTGATGAAAGTTATTTAAGGGTTCTCGATACAAAGGAATATAACTTGGTGGGTGTTGACCAATTCCATCGTCATTCAATCGGAAAGTTGCCCGATATCTTACTCCTTCTTTTTTCTGGTAAAGTTAAGAAGAACGCCAATACTGCTAATAATATTGTTTACAGTGTTAATATTTGTACACCCAATTGGAGTAGATAAAACTCCAAACTTACTAGTAATCATAGCAAATGCACACTCAATAGTTTTACGCGCGGTACTGAGGCGAAAGCATTTAAATATTCTCTTTTCATTGTTCAGTGTTTGCTTAGGGTATGGCCTCATCATATACGATGCAAGTGTATAACGAGAAAACCTATCAACCCTCTAAGTGCTCGTTATAGATATGCGGGTTGTCTCACGTGGTACAAACCTGCTCGCCAGTCGACTAGCTTCGAGTCGAAGAAGGGGTGGATTCTTAAAAAAAGAAATTATTAAGTTTTCAAAAAGGGCGCCAGAGAAGTTTTGGCAAGCACCCAAGACTTCTTTAATTAGCCCACAACTCCTCAGTGAGTTAACTACACACTTTAAAGGTTAAACTAATAGGTAAGTTATCATAAGAAAATAAAAGTCAGCAAGTATCCACTGATTGAAGTTTTAATTAATCACTTGGACCAAAGGTCTCTTTTCAAAATATTTATTACAATTTTACAATGACGATATCCCAAATGATGTCTGAACTCAGCTGAAGGCTGTAGACTCAGAATGTAGACAGGCTGAAGGCCGGAATCTACTTAAATCCTAATTCGCAAGCTAAATTATGAGTTACAACGAAATCGCAACTTAAATAAATAACTGATAAGCAGGTTCTATAATCTTTAAGCAGAGCTGAAGGCTTCAAACTCAGGGTGCAGAAGAGCTGAAGGCTCCAAACTACACCGATGACTCAATTCTATAATTATAGAGAAACGACCAAATGGTTCATGTACAAAATCTCAAAATACAATGATAATATGTACCAAAAATTAACAATGTACAGTTACATGTTACGTACCATAGTATCCTAGCGTTTAGAGCCAACAGCCCAATATTTTGAACTATAAGCAAAAGATTACAATTTTAAATAAAAAGTGTAAAGCGAAATTATAGTAATTGCCGCAAAAAGAGAAATGAAACTTTACATAAAAAAAACTGTGAAATGTGACGCATAAAGATGAATGTACAAATGAATGAAGCATAAAAAGGAAAACTGTTCACTTATTCTTTTCCGGACAAAGAACAGCAACTGAAGTCGCTCCAGAATATACCAGCTCTCCTGGAACTGGTCTCACTGACTCATTAAGCTCCTATCAGTGAATTAATATCCACATAAAAAACCCCCCTTGAAAATGAATTAGCCTCTACATAGGGTTTACATTTCACGCCGGTCAAATTTTCGACGTCCCCCCGTAATATCTCATTATACTGACCATAATAACAACACCCGAAATTCGCAAATAATCATACATCCTGACTTTTAACTGTATAAAAGCCATTTATACTGAGAATAAAAACTATATGACTGGTTTTTTTCGCTTAGCAAAAAAACTACGATATTAAAAAAAACATAATATAAAAACTATGTCGTTGGACACATCCCTGAATATTTATACAGCCCCCGTGATATATTCTTATTTTAAAAAAATATAAAGCAATAACGAAAATGAACTAATAAGAATTTGTGAAATGTATCGAAACTATCTCGTGAAATCCAGATTACATACTCCAATAAACTACGATTCAAAGCTTAAATTCCTACGTTAATATACCTATAGAACTGTTAATTCCGAGAAAGTATTTTCAACCATTTACCTTAATAATGAATCCTTCATTCCAACGCCGTCTAAGGAAATTTACCATGAATTACCCAATTCCACCAATTCCACTGGTATCTTAAGTCATCGGCCCTTTCTGGACCAGTAGCTTAACGGGTCAGAGCTGCCAGCTGTTGGTTTAAGCCGTATTTTCTTCCCCTGCGTAGGAATTGTCAGGTTTTTCGCGAAATATGTTATGGCTTCCAAAGCACATGCAAAATTTTTACGTTGGAAGTGTGTGTTTACACGTTGACGGCAAATGGAGGACTGGATTTTAACCTCGCACACTCAGCGCTCTCTCAATTCTCTCCGTCGACAGGCTTGCCAATATTAAATCTACGACAGCTTGGCGATTATTCGCGTTACAAATTCCCCCCTTCAAGGAATTTCCTTGATACCATGAAGAATCCATATTGACTGACCCTTCTCTGTATCTGTCTCTATTTACCAGACAACGGTTGGAATGGGCAATAAGTACCTTTCAACCATATGAGTCACCAGGAGTGGATGGAATATTTCCAGCATTCCTGCAGCAAAGGATAGAGGAGATTCTTCCTCACATGCTGAAGATTACAAGAAGCAGTCTAGCATTGGGTCTAATAACTAGAAAATGGAGAAGGGCAAGGGTAACCTTCATACAAAAAATAGGGAAAATAAAGATGGGACTGATCCCCGATCTTTAAGACCCATCTGTCTAACATCGTTCCTACTCAAAACGATGGAGAAAGTAGTGAACAACTGCATAAGAATCTGAATAATATACCACTTCATAAATGTCAGCATGCCTACAGTGCGGGTCGATCAACTGGGACGGCTCTGTATCAGCTGACCGAAGTCATCCAGAGAACTCTGGACAACAAAGAAATCGCAATGTGCGCATTTCTGGATATATCTGGGGCCTTTGACAACACAACTCATGTGTCTTTCAAAGAAGCACTAGAAAGGCGAGGAGTAAATGAAGCCATTGTAAAATGGATGTATGAGTTGTTGACGACGAGGATAGCTGAGACACAGGTGGAGAATCAAAACAGCTCAGTTAAAGCCACTCGGAGGACACCTCAAGAGGGAGTGATATCTCCCCTTCCATGGAGCCTCGTAGTAGATGAGGTCCTCTACAGGCGAACGTAGTTTGGCTTAGAATATATGGGCTATGCTGATGACATAATTCTAATAGTCAGAGGCAAGTTCGAAAGCACCTTGTGTGATTTATTACAAAAGGGCCTCAGAATCATTGAGCAATGTTGCTTGTCAGTGGGGCTAAACATTAATCCAAACAAGTTCATAGTAATTCCAATTACCCGCAAAAGAATACTTCCAGCCATGAAACCCATATCCTTAAACGGGGAAATCATAGAATGGAAATCAGAAGTTAAATATCTAGGGATCGCACTAGATAGTAAGCTTCTGTGGAATAAGAGCTTTGATGACGTGCAGAAATATAGCTGGTAAGAAGTGACCCAAAAATACTGCGATGGATGTACGCCATGATTGTGAGACCAGCAATTACGTATGGGGCAATAGTTTGGCATACAAAAGCAAGTCAGTACAGCACTAGAAAGACCCTTGACAAAGTTAAAAGGCTTGCCTGTGTGTGCATCACTAGAGCTATGAGAACGTGTCCAACTAGGGCACTTGAGATCATTACATATCTCACACCTCTACATCTGGTGATAGAAAGATCTGCCCAAGAGGCAATTCTTAGAATATCTAAGGAAGGTTCAGGCAATGAGAGTTTAAAAAATCAGGGAGCCTGGTCCTCTTTAACAAAATACATCTCATCAGCGAATCTTCCCAGTGACGAAATGATCAAGAAAGTAAGTATCGAAAAGAATTTCACTACGATATGAAATACGAGGAGAGACTGGGAAAGGGAATACACCACCTAACCTCTCAGAGAAAACACCATTAGATGGTATACAGGTGGTTCAAAAACCACCACTGGCGCAGGCGCAGGAGTATTTGGGCCTGGCACCAGATACCCATTATCGTTAGACTCATACCCGAGCCTCTTCCAGGCAGAAATACTTACGATCGAAAGATGCAAGGAAATGAACCTAGAAAGAAACTATCAGAAATGTGACATATCGATCAATTCTGATAGTCAAACAGCTATCAAAGCATTGAGCTCCCATTTCATTGGCTTAAAGTTGGCACGGGAGTCCCGAAGATAGCTTGATGAATTAGGCAAGAATAACAGGGTCTTTTTAGTCTGGATTCCTGGCCACTCGGGAATCACGGGAAATGAAGAGGCCAATATACTTGACAGGAGAGGAGGAAACCGAAAGAGAAGCACTATGGCGGTGCCTTACCGGGTTGGAACATTCCCAAAAGTTCCTACGGAACTTTGACACTGCTAGATCCAAAAAATATTTGGACCTCAGGAAAAATAAGCTACATCTCCTCACGGGCTTTCTTACAGGACACTGCCGCCTTAGTAAGCACCTAATGAGAATAGGTCTAGCAGAAACTAATGAGTGTAGATTCTGTGGGGAGGAGGATGGAACTCCGGATCACCTAGTTCTGGAATGCCTCGCCATTGCAAGCCAACGCAAGAAATGCTACGGACAAGAAACTTGTAAGAGTAAGGATATAACCTCGTTGAAGCCGTTCCAAATACTAGAGTTCATTAGAACTCTGGAACTGGAAGGCAAGATGTAGTAGTAGCGAGAACAGCTCTGAGGGGGGGGGGCACAATAAACCTTAGGTTTCAGTGCATTGTAACCCCTAATCTGTCTCTATCCATTCAAAATGAGTGTGCATGCGTACGCCTTAGTTTCTGTAGGGGTTTGATTAGATTATATATCAAATTAATTCGTGGCCGACTTGGTTGCCAATATTTGAAACAGAAAAATTCCTCGCTGACAACATGAGATTGTCTCCGTAAAGGAGAGTTTGCAAACTCTCTAGTTCTCGTGAGGTACATAGTGTAGGTACTGTAGACTCTACTAAATTATACATAGAGAGTGTTAGCGTTTTGAAGAATTGTGATGAAATAGTAATTCTGCCAGTGGCGTAGAATTTGGGAAAGGTTAACCTGTCGTACGTCTCTGGTTGTATTCAGAAAAGTTAACATACTATTGTAAGTTGTACATTACCTACATTTTCCGCAAAGTATGACAAAGATACGTAAAATAGTTTTAGAGTACTGAGCACAAACAGTTTTCAAATTTTCAAATAAAGCACCCCGTACCTATGTAGGAGACAAATTTTATCAAGCGATTCAGGTTAAATATTAAAATTTTGAGCTTAAGATTCAAGCAAAAATATTTCCTATTAAATAATGAATCACCCTGTATATATTAATTATACACATTTCAATGTAGTAAAATAAGAATAGATTGATTGAAGAAGCAGAAGATGTTAACATATTCCCTAAAAATTGATCAGTGTTTATGTAACACCAAAGTCACAAGTCTTTTATTATTCTACAACTGCGTACATAAGACATGTGTGAGCTCCATGAGCTCAACGAACCTTGAAACGATATTTTTCGACCTAAAAAAATAAGATCACACCACCTACAATTCTGTAACCTCTTGTTATCTCGAAGTAATGATATTAAGTCCGACTCTGAGTATGTTGGAGTGTAATCATTTATTTGAAATTTGCCGTTTCAGTTGATGCTGTGATGATTGCGTGAGATCAATCATTTGGTTGGTGTCTGTCGTGATTTGAGAACATTCGTGTGTAGATTTATTTGAATGGGAAGAAATAATTGTCCTGCTTTAGCGAGGGAATATAAACTTTGACGTTGTTATTCAGCATGACAGATTTACTGAAGCACCACCGGAGGCGTCGACCTACGCCAATTTCGAATAATCGTAGAAAGCTGAAATGTATGATAAATAGATAAATGTAGATATTAATATCAAATGACACCAGAATTGTAAAACATTTTCCATGAGGATGGTGTAATTTCCTGTTTCTCTATGTATGTTTCTTATATCCGAAATATACAGGGCAAGTCACCTATATTTATACGATCGCTAGTGGGAAAATAGAGACATTTTCAATAATTCGTTCATATAACCATATGACCATCAATTTCAGGTACGATTTGAAATTATTTTAGCCTTACAGTATTCCCAAACGTAGTTAAACATATCAAGTATACGATTTTTTTAATTCTACATTGTGTCAACTTTGAATAAACTTTCATGAACCTAGGTTCCTTTGCGAAAGAAGAGATGAAGAACAGTGATTTAGGATACCGTGAAGAATTAGTCGTGATATTTGCCGTTCCATTATTCTATAACAGGGTAACCAAATATTAAAGGTCGCTGTGGCCGAATTCAGACATCAAATATATTATTATTTCAAATGCAATACACTCTATATTTTTAATGCATGGAATAGCACCCTTAGTTTTCTTTCATAGTGGATAAGGGTTTCTCATAACCGTTCCAACAGTTTACTAAAAATTATGTATTTTTCTTATTATTAATGTTTCTTGAAGGCGCCTGTGGTTTCAATTCTTGACATTATACTTGAATTACTAATTAATAACGATGACCACTGTGATATACCACGGAGTGCTTTTAATCTCTGAGAGACAACCGAAGAAAATACATAATACGAATACAGTTTATCATATATTAAAACAATTGAACGAATAACAGAAGATAACCCTTCCGAGGAGCTGTAGGACCTTGACGTTGGTGGGGGGCCTCACTACCTTTCATGATCCCAAGAACATTGCAATCTTAGCTTTACGTAAATGGGCATTACATTGCCCCTAACAATGTGATGATCCCGAAAGGACAGTAGTGTGAAAAGGACATTAGCATAGAAACAAGATTAAATTATGTTAATAATAATTTCGATGTCAATAGTGGGCATTGATCTATAGAGGCCACGCTAGATATACGAAGAGCACGTTCCAATTAATTTGTAAATATCACACTATGCGGAAGGTCGTGCATGCGGGTCACTGAGCGAATGCTTCCTATAAATACACAGTGTCGACAACCCGTGATTCATTCATTATTATAATTCTGAATGAGTTTAAATGAATGTATGAGGTATTGTAATCTGTGTTAATTCTAAATATACTTACCCCGGTGAGTTTCCTAAAAGATGTTGTTTATTCAACCTCCGAAGATCGGTTACTAGGTAAGTGCTTTCCTAAAGATACAATACTTTTATGGTGGACGTAGTTTATACGAGAGGCACTTACTAAGTAACCACTACAACAATACCCTAAAGTACTTAGGGTATACAATGCAAGGAAATACCTCGGCAAATGCGCACAGTTCACGGCAAATACAAAAGGCTACGATTGCAATTTGTCGACTATACCCACTTATATGTAAACACAGTAATCTCACAAGTCGAAACAAAATTTTAATATACAAACAAATCGTAAGACCCATACTCACTTACGCAGCACCTATATACTACCCCGTCACCAAACATAATTTTCACTGCCTGCAGGTGTCTCAGAATGGCATTAAATCATAATACGGTTTACCCCAAATTACCTAAAACTTCTTGATTACATGACAAGGCGAATATACCCACTATCAAATACTTTATCAACAAAATCTCAGATAATTTTTATAACTTCTGTCTGCCACAAGAAATAAACTCAAAGCCACGAGTCGCGCAGAAGGCATCCGAGATAGTGAGTGTAGGCTTCTGCATCGATCGTTAATTACATAACTAGGTTGTAGATTTCCAAATTACATTATTTCTCAAAGGGGGTAAAAGCTTAGCGGTAATTACACTGCGATGCCTCACCCCACGACAATTCATTAACTATACAACACCAAATTAACGTCTGTCAAGTTGCTTTCTCGAAACTTACGACCCCGTATCAATTTGAAACCCAGTTTTTCAGCTGTTCTTCTGGGAAAACCCAAGTCGAAAGATCATAGGAGTAAAAATTTATATTAGGGACAAAGTTACACAACAGGACAAAACAAACGGATAATACCAGTAGCAAAGAGCCGTGAGGACACACCGGAAGGAAGAGTGGATGAGTGGATAAGAAAATCGCCATATATATACATATATATATGTATATATATATATATATATATATATATAACTGCAAACAGCTTTCGTTTATATATATATATATATATATATATATATATATTGTGATATTTTTAATCCTTTAAATATTTAATATTCTTTAATTGTAATTGCCCCGCGATGTGAACCAAATTATAATATGTTGTCGCAGCGACAATTATTGTACATGCAACTTAAGTACGTATTCTATTTCAATTTTGACAGTAGTTGTCAAAATAAATATGCCCGGCGCCAATAAATATCAATCTAAAGATGAAGTTATATACAATCGACCTATTACCCCCATCTCAGGGTGAGATCAAAGTTGTTCAAAATTAATTCTTCAAATTTATTTGTTTTTTTTTAACGTATTTCCAAATTAAATGTTTCACTATTATCAAACTCTCGAATAACTGGTAATTCGATATAATAAAAAGCCCTCTAATTATTTTATGACATTTACTATTTTAATGTCACTGAAAATCAACCAAATGTCACTGATTAAATTGAAAATCCTCTCAATGTAAAATGAGTAGTTCAACGAGATTGGATACTGAATGAATACTACAGGGAGTTAGAATAAAATAATATAATATACTATCAGATACGGGAATTCACCGAAATTATTATTCCCAAAAACCCCATAAAAGAACAACAGTCGTAATATCTACAAAAACTCAAAATTAGAATACAACTATGCTAGAATTTAACCTAATTAATTATTATTATCAAACATTCAAATTGTATAATTTACACTTGACGTGTATCAATGTCAAATAACGAAATTTCTACTCAAATTGTCTATTCACTTGATGTTAAATCTGATATATGTATCGATAATTTTGGTATATTTCAAAATTTCTTATATAGATGCATCTAAATTTTCAACTGTATTTAAAAAGGCCTGATATTTCTCGAGAAATAAATTCAAAAAAACTGGAGTGGACTCACCAAATGGATCAGGAAAACTCGTTCGTATTCTAAACGTATTTAGAATTCTGCAAACTTTCTAAATATATACAATTTAGAAAACTGGAACCACATACACTTTTTACGATGCAATTCTTATTTGAATTATACACTCACTGGCTTTATCATATGGGTTATTTATCTGATTGTATGATATACAATGTATCAAAAAAAATCGAGACAACTCTAATTCTGATGTTGTCTCTTCTCTATATTTTGCAATTTCAAATATTTTCTCCAAATCCTATTATGTTCTATCTACCATTAGATATATTCTACACAAATGTCATCGAAATTATGAAATGTCATGTGTGATATTTCTACTGAATCTTTCAAAATTTAATAATTTACATATAGTACAGTGTGTATCGAAAGTATGGCAGCCAAAATTAAATAAATTTTCTTATGTTTTACTTATTCTTCAAATTTCAAATAGAGGATCTGTATTAAATCCCCCTAATAAAAGAATGATAAATCGATTATTGTATATTATTATAATTTCATCTTTAAAATTTCCAAATATTAACCTATTATTTCAGTATACTAGTACTGTTCTGAAAATGATTATTAACTAATAAAAAAAATCTTAATTTTAATTCAAATAAAACTATTGTTACTAATTCCATAAAACTCATTAACTCTATTATATCTATCTTCAAATTCCACGTAGTATACTGTTATTTGTTATTCTAAAATTTCCTATATACATGTTGATAAAATTTTTTTATGATCTCAAATGTTTTCATCTCTGTTCTACTCTGTCTAAACCATTTACAGGATATGATTTTGTTTAAACATTTCTCAGTATTCTTCACTTTGTTTCTATCCATATTTTCATTAAGCAACCCTTAGTTCCTTCGACATTCTTCTCTCATACATATTTAATAATTCATTTATAAATTTATAATATTCTTCATTACAGTCTGTCCAATTGCCATTATTTTTCACATCTATTCATTCTATCTCACGCACATAATTATTAGCCATTCTAATTTCTTTTTCAATCAATCCTCCATATTTCATTATCAATTCTTCACGTTCTCTTCATATTCCTTATTTCCATTTCTCTTCATATTCCATAACTTCCTAATATCCTCTTCAATTGCCACTACTTTCATATTTACCTCTTCAAATTCAATTATTTTACCATTTAATCCTATCTATCTCTTCAAAATCAATTATTTCCTTACATTTCATCAATTCATCAATAACTATGTCTGTTTCTAACTTCTTTATTAACTATGCTTACATATCAACTTCTTTGCTATTTGCTCCTATAAATGTAATTATTTCCTCCCGTCCATCTATTTGTTGCATAATTTTATTTCTATTTTCATTATCATTTCTTCTATCAAAGTTTCGAAAATCTCTTCTATTCTCAAAATACTTATTGTCATCAATTTTACCTCCATTTCCATATATTCGTTTTTTATTTGTAACTTCTATTTTCATTTCCATAATTCATATCAACATGTCTATCATTTCTTCTATTATCAAACCTTCTTCATATAATTTCTATTTATATATGTTTTTGAATATTACTTGTTAATCATAAAACTTTTATTTACATATCGTTTTTATATCCATCCCTTACCATGTACAATTCCCTTTCGTTTTCTTGATTCCGTTCCTATAATCCTGTCATATAATTTTATTTTCTTTTCCTTAATTTCGTCTTATTCTCTTCTCTCATTGTTTGATTCTCTATTTTCCCAAGTTTCTTTAAATTTTTTACTGTGTCATTTTTAATTTTGTTGTCCCCTATCTCATCAATTTCTCCCAATAAATTCATCACAATTTGCGTTTATAATTCCTTCATATCATTGTTTCTTCTTTTTATTATTTCATTTCCCATAATATTCTCACTTCCTATCATTTCATTTTTGATTGTCCTATTAAACATTCTTGAATCAATTATCCTTATAGTTCTGCTGAGTTTTACTCTCATTTCGAAATTTTCCGCATAAATTCTTCTCTCTATATTTTGTCTCATGGTTTCTTCTATTTCTTCCTTAGTCTCTTGTAGTATCTTATTCATTTGCTCTAACTCCCAATTAAGTTGTATCCCCCTATTATAATTATTATTTCTTTCATCATATGTCACGATTTGTTTCACTATATTGACATCTAAGTATTTTATTTCCCAATAAATATTTTCTTCATAAATTTGCATCACTTCTTCACTTCTTAGATTCTGTAAATTAATGTCTACCATTTCATCTTTGGTTTGTCTTTGTACTTTTATAGACATCAATATTCTTCTCAACTTCTTCAATCTCCATTAAACTTTGGATTTTTACTTCGTCAATTTCCTTTTCCATTTTATTACATATTTCCTGCTCTATAGTATCATCATTTATATTTATATTGTTATTAATATTTACATCAATCTTGTCCTGCCCCTTTATTTCTTGTATCCTGCTATCCATGTTATCCAACATATCATCCGTCTTTTCTACAATGTTCCCCCCTACTACGTATATTTTTTTACCATCATGTCCGATTTCATATCTTCACTGAATTTATTATTCCATTTCTTTATATCTTCCCAGATTTTTATAACCTCCTTCAAATATTCAATTTTTCCTTCTTCAATTTTCTTTTCCAGTCTGTCCATGTTTCCGGTGATATTGTTAATATCCCCCTTAATCTCCTCCTTCATCGTATCAATCTTGTCATTTAAATATCCACTCCTCTTATTCATATCTTCACGCATACTAATCATATTATCATTTTGTCTGTCCATTTTTCCATTTAAATCTCCACGCATATTATTCATATCTCCCCTATTTTCTTCAAATTTGTCTCCCCTCATATTTTATTTCCATATTATTCATATTCTCATCTTGTTTGTCCATTTTTTTATTCATACTATTTATATCTCCCCTCATACTATTCATATTCTTTATGCTATCATTTAAACTGATCACAAGTTGCCATATCTGCTCATCTTCCTCTTTTGTTCTTCCATTTCCTAATGTCATGCTCCTTTCCATCGTAGATATTTCAAAATTTTCTATAATAATGTCACTAAATTCTATATTTTTATAGTTATATGCAAATTTTAGTCGCCCCACGTTTTGGGTGCCAAATTGTAATATTTTTAATCCCTTAAATATTTAATATTCTTTAATTGTAATGGCATCGCGATGTGAACCAAATTATAATACGTTGTCGCAGCAACAATTATTGTACATGCAACTTAAGTACGTATTTTATTTCAATTTTGACAGTAGTTGTCAAAATAAATATGCCCGGCGCCAATAAATATCAATCTAAATATGAATTTATATACAATCGACCTATTACTCCTATCTCAGGGTGAGTTCAAAGTTGTTCAAAATTAATTATTCAAATTTATTTGTTTTTTTTTACGTATTTCCAAATCAAATGATTCACTATTATCAAACTCTCGAATAACTGTTAATTCGAAATAATAAAAGGCCCTTCAATTATTTTATGACATTTACTATTTTAATGTCACTGAAAATCAACCAAATGTCACTGATTAAATTGAGAATCCTATGAATGTAAAATAATAAGTTCAACGAGATTGGATACTGAATGAATACTACAGGGAGTTAGAATCAAATAATATATTATACTATCAGATACGCAAATTCAACGAAATTATTATTCCCAAAAAATACCATAAAAGAACAACAGTCGTAATCTCTACAAAAACTTAAAATTAGAATACAACTATGCTAGAATTTAACCTCATTAATTATTATTATCAAACGTTCAACTTGTATAATTTACACTTGACGTGTATTAATGTCGAATAACGAAATTTCTGCTCAAATTGTCTATTCACTTGATGTTAAATCTGATATATGTATCGATAATTTTGGTATATTTCAGAATTTCTTATACAGATCCATCTAAATTATCAACTGTATTTATAAAAGGCCTGATATTTCTCGAGAAATAAATTTAAAAAAAACTGGAGTGGACTCACCAAATGGATCAGGAAAACTCGTTCGTATTATAAACGTATTTAGAATTCTGCAAATTTTCTAAATATATACAATTTAGAAAACTGGAACCACATACACTTTTTACGATGCAATTCTTATCCAAATTATACACGCACTGGCTTTATCATATGGGTTATTTATCTGATTGTATGATATACAATTCATACAATCTACCAAAAAAACTCTAATTCTGATGTTGTCTCTTCAAAGGATAAAAACTACTGACTAAATTTCTATAAAATAAATAATCCTCCTTTCCGTTGGTTACCATTTATTCTTGTTTTTAGAAAAATTACTAATCTATAATTTTCAATCACCAAGTGAGATTTTGAAATTCTTTTATTACATATGTAATGTTGCTAGCAGAGACCTCTATAATTTGCAATTTCAAATATTCTCTCCAAATCCTATTATGTTCTATCTATCATTAGATATATTCTGTACATATGTCATCGAAATTGTGAAATGTCATGTGTGATATTTCTACTGAATCTTCCAAAATTTAATAATTTACATATAGTACAGTGTGTATCGAAAGTATGGCAGCCAAAATTAAATAAATGTCCTTATGTTTTACTTATTCTTCAAATTTCAAATAGAGGATCTGTATTAATATATATATATATATATATATATATATATATATATATATATATATATATATATATATATATATATATTACCTCTATTCATATTATATACTTTCATGACATTTTGTGAAGGTTCCTTATCCTAATCAGACGTCGAAGAAGAGGAATCTGAGGTCGAACATGATGAATCTGTCGGTAGAACCCGTTCCTTTAGAAACTTAAAATATACATTTTATCTGAAAATAAATAGTCCCCTAAATTATACTATGTGAGCTCCCTCCTCAGTTACAATTGTGCCATTACCTTCTGGTGGGTACTCTTCGTTGCCTTAAAATAAACAACAGTTTCTGAAGTATTTCTTACAAAAATGTAACTCATACTTACCTAAATGGGTACCTTGGATAAGCATAATATTCTCAGGGCTATTATGACCATAATTTTAAATATTATAATGAGAAATATAATAAGATGGATTTTCATTTACTTGTTTAGCTAATTTGTCGCAGATTTCATCATTGTTTGGAGTTTCAGAAATTCTGGTAAACATTTACTATCCACTTGTTGAGGGAATTAATTGTCAAATGAATTCGTAGCTTCACCAATTTAGACGCACGGAATATTGGGTGCCTCATAGGGAATATTATTAGTGATGTTTTCCTTATCTTTCTGAATATCTCAAGCATTCTTATTATCAGTTAGGATCTCAGATTAAGAAATAAAATAGATATGTTTGTTTTGACTTTTTCCTGCCCCAAACATTGAGTCACATTCTAAGCTCACTTGCGGGATACTTCCACTGCTTTGCCATATTAACAAATCCTCTTTAGTTGCGGGAAAAAAGGAATTAGACGTTTAATTGAAAATTTGTTAAAAAGGTGTTGCAAATAAAAAAGAAGTCATACTAATTTCTTCATTTGAGTCGCAGCTTTTAAAATTAATTAATAAAACTTGAATTTTATTTAATAAAGGCATATTCTTATATAAATTTTAAACAAAAATTTGTTTATCCTTAGATACCTTTATGGTTATAACTAAAAGTGGCAACATTGCTCAAAATTTCAGTACCTGTTAATTGTGTCAATAGTAATCTATTTAGTAGTTTTGTCCTTGTTTAATCACCATATAAAGAGAGATGCAAATATTGTCAGACTGTGATCCACGATCATTTCGAATAAGTCGTAGTATTGTAGTGAATAATGTCAAACGTGGTTTGTTTATACAAGCGCCATTACGACTAGAGAGTAAACATTTTGTTCTTTCGGTTTATGTGTTTTTCAAGACTTTAAAGTGTGAAAATAAACTTTTAAGTTAATTAATTAAATGTTTTTGGATTATCATGGTTCGTCGGTGCCAAGTTTGTCAGAAAAACAGCCGAAATTAGCAATGCCATGTATCCACAATACCACCCCCACTTTTTGTAATTTAGTCATGATTTTACTACTGGCGTTTAGAATTGTTGGCCGCTATAATAAACGTGTTTATGAATGAATAGCCCTCTCTATGTATATTATTACTCTAAGGTTAGGATACACTCAGATTTATCAGATGAAACAAGAATATTATCCTCTTTGGGCTCAGCATCAATATTTAACATTATGCAAAATGCCTGCACATTGACCAGATTTTAGTTTTGACATCGTCCCTGTCAAAAACGATATACATAATATAATATTTTTGTAAAATCATGCAATGTAATCAATAAAATATTGAAAATGAAAAAATATACCTTTTATAACGAAAAAATTCATGCGTATAGTATAATACATTTTATTTTTACATTTAAAACATTTTATTGATGAGATTAAATAAATCTCATTCCACGTGTGGCCTCCGAACGTGAAGGTATTATTTTTCGTTCGAGTGCTCATTAACGTTATCAACACAAGTGATTAGTTTTTTTTGTGTCAAATATTTGCTGGCCCATATTGGTATGTGTTTACTTACACTAATTACACTGTTTGATACTTAAAATCAATTCTTCTATAGGCCAGTTGCTTGGTCTATATAGTTTATTAAATATTTTGGCATCCAAAATATTTTAACATGTCAACTCAACCCACTGCACGAAGCTTTGCTGCTGTTACTAAATCATATTCAAGAAAATCAACTTTGACACCTACAACATATCCTAGTAGAAATCAAGCTATCGTAATAAATGCGCTTCCGGATACAGTTTTCTTCGATTATATCAAGGCAATAGGTGAAATTGTGACACCGAAAGGAATCACTCATGCTTCCCGTATATCTAATCAACGTATTTGCATATTCCTCGCTTCTACTTCAGTCGTTGATAACCTCCTTAAAAACCACTCCTATGTTACCATTAAAGAAGAAATCGTCCCCATACGCAGACTTATCAGCCCCTCTAAAAGATTACTATTATCTAACGTATGTCCCTCAATTCCTAATCTTCTCATCGAACAAGCACTAAAAAACGATCTCGGACTTCAACTTGCATCACCCATCACCTATATTCGTACTGGCTCACCTGAAGAAGATTATTCCCATATTCTAAGCTTTCGTCGGTCCATCTATGTCATACCAGACAAAGAAAACTTTGAAATAGAAACTTCTGTTTTAATTCACTTCGAAAATACTACATTCCGGATCTTCGTTACCTCAGATAAATTGGAGTGTTTCCTGTGCAAACAATCTGGACATACTGCTGATACCTACCAAAATCCTCTTGTCACTCCCTCCCCCTCCAAAACTACCACTATCCAGAATGATTCTACCGATAATATTTCTAATGATCCTACCTCCACTGATCCCACTTTCACTACTACCCCTGCCCCTATATCCTCCTCCGACAATCATTCTGCCAACACACTCCCTCCTTCAGACCAGCCTACTCCTGGTATTTCTGGTCTTAAACGACTTCATTCTACTGACTCTAGTTCCGAATCACCCCCTGTAATTATCACGTCTATTCCCCTCACACTCAGCCAAGACAAAACAGATTCACTATCTGACAACACCTTTCGTACCCCCAAGCCTGCGTCCAAAAAGAAAAAAGAGTCTAAGACTCTAACAACAACTATCAGCCCCTCTGCACGCTCAATCATTGAAGATTTAACAAAAAAAGACCCTACATCCTTCTCAATTACTTCTGAACAGTTGATAGCATTTCTAGAAAATTCATTCGGAAGCAACGATCCATTAGCTGAAGCTCACCAATTTACTTCAAACATTAAATCCCTCCTTGCAGATCTTCGTCAAATATATCATGCCATCTCCGATAGGTCACTCAAAAATCGCATTACCCGAATAACAAAGAAAATACAATGTACCATGAATCCCAACGATGCAATCGAATCTGCTAGCCTCAAATCTTTTAGCTCTAATGATAGTGACTCTAATTGCGACGATACCGACCTCTTTTGATATTACTAAAAATTCACGATAATTCAGTGGAATTGCGACGGATACTATCCTCGCCTTGAACGTCTTCAACAACTTATTTCTCTCTACCACCCTGATTTCCTATGTCTTCAGGAAACTAATTTTACGTCTTCCAGTATCCCTACACCAAAGGACTTCGAAGGATATCATTACATCCGAACTAACTGCTCCAGAGCCAGTGGTGGAGTATCCATATTTGTATCCAAAGATCTTTACTCAACTCATCTGCCCCTTACTACTAATCTTGAAGCCATTGCCATGACAGCCTATTGTTAAAATTAACCATTTGCTCCATATACATTCCCCCCCGACCACAAACTAAATGAAGAAGAGCTACTTGACTTGGTTTACGATCTCCCCCAGCCCTTTGTACTTGTGGGTGACTTCAACGCCCACAACAGTATGTGGGGTTCCTCACGCACATTTGGACGAGGTAAAGTTATTGAGACTATACTAAATTGTACTAACTCATGCCTCCTCAATACAGGATCGTGTACCCACTTAAATATCGCTTCTGGTACCTTTTCTGCCATTGATTTAAGCATCTGCGATCCCAAAACTGCCCCTAACTTAACCTGGCAAACTGCTGAAGATTTATTCGATAGCAATCATTACCCCATAATTATAACTGACAACCTAAATGAACAAGCTCCCGTGAAAAGTTATTGGCGCCTCGGGAAAGCGAGGTGGCCGGAGTTCTCCCGGGAGGCTGAATCTCTCCTGAGTCAATTACCTGCCACCAATGATATTGATGATTCTATTAAGCTCTTCTCGGATGCCATCATCACAGCAGCATTTACTCACATTGGCAAAACCACCCATACCCCCAGTCACAAAATTGTTCCTTGGTGGAACCCTCAATGCGAACAAGCAGTGCGACAATCCAAAACAGCCCTCTACTTTTACCGCAAACACAAAAGTCCCGAAAACCTAGTTAAATTTAAAAGACTTAAAGCAAAAGCCAAATATGTAATCAAACAGAGCAAGAAAAACTCCTGGCATAATTATGTAACAACCTTGGATAATAATTCAAACCCTTCCCAAACATGGAAAAAAATTCGACAGGTCCAAGGCCACAAAACTAACACCAAAATTCCCCATCTTTTTTATAATGGCAGTTCCTCCAGCAATAGCCAAACTATTTCTAACATCTTTGCTGATAAATTTGATGAGAAATTTCAAAACAAACTCAAGCCCCTCTTAACAACAACTTCTCATGAATCTGCCTACACCAAACTCACTTTACCTCACCTACAAGATATTGACGATATTAATTTACCTTTTTCATTCACTGAATTAACAATTGCCTTATATTCATGTAAGAACTCTGCCGCTGGTCCCGACGATATCCCTTACATTTTTCTTAAAAATTTATCCACCTATAGTCTTACTAAATTATTAAACATTTATAACACCATTTGGTCTTCTCAATTATACCCTACGCAATGGAACACATCCATTATCATTCCCATCCTAAAACCGTCACAACCATCTACATTACCACAGTCCTATAGACCGATTTCTCTTACATGTACTACATGCAAATTAATGGAAAAGATGATAAACAGACGACTCATGTGGTTTATCGAAAAACACCAAATCTTACCAAAAGAACAATCCGGTTCCCGGCGTCACCGTTCCACAAGAGATAACCTCGCAATCTTACAAACCCACATTGCCGATGCTATAAATCGTAAACAAGAGGTGTTAGCCTCTGTTTTTGACATAGAAGCTGCATTTGACACCTTACCAAGGCAGACAATCATTGATAAACTTTCATTTTATGGCCTCAATGGTAACATTTTCTCATTTATCAAACACTTTCTTAGTAATAGATCTTTTAGGGTCTCTGTAAATGGCTGCCTTTCATTAACTCACGTCCAACAAGACGGTGTGCCCCAGGGATCTATTCTCAGCACTACATTATTCATTCTATCTATTAGTCATTTATGTAACAATCTACCCGCCCCTGTTAAATATGCTACGTACGCAGACGACCTTGTTATCTTCTGTCACGGCGCGTCGACTCCTACTACATGCAAACTCCTCCAATCTGCTGTGAACCTATTACATAGTAGAATATCTTCACTTGGCCTTTCCCTCTCCGCTACAAAATCAAAGCTCATAAGATTCGGCAGAAAAGCCCCATCCCCTTCCCCTGAAATTTTAGTGACCAACCGCCCTCTCCCAGTCGTCGAGCATTGCAAAATTCTGGGAGTGACGTTCGACTCCCGACTTACTTGGAAACACCACATCCAAGAAACCAGAGGATACTGCCTAAAACTCTTGAATATCCTCAAAACACTCTCCCACTATCAGTGGGGAGCTAGCGAATTTACCCTCCTGAAAGTATACCGAGCTCTCATTCGATCCAAACTAGATTATGGCAGTATAGCATATATGTCAGCGTCCAAAAACGTCCTGAAAACACTAAACTCTGTACACAATACTGCCATCCGACTTTGTTTAGGCGCATTTCGCTCTAGTCCAGCTGAGAGTCTGGGCCTTGAAGCCAATGAACCTCCACTCTCGCTCAGACGTCAATATCTCCTCCTTTCTTATGCAGCCACGACTTCATCTAACCCCTCTAATCCAGTTTCCTCTTTAATAACCAGAATACCTCACATTCTCAGCCCTCCTCCACCCAACCCGCGCATACATACCATTCCCCTCCTTCTTCAAAAATTATTACCTGACACTCAATTATCCCTAACCAGCCCTATCCTCATCCCACATAACTCACCCTGGACCAAAACACTACCAAGATGTAACACCTCACTCACCAAGTTCAGCAAGGAAGAAACCAGTTACGAACTCATAAAGAAATCCTTCTTAGAAATCCTAATCTCGAAGAAATTCGACCGGATCCTCTTCACCGACGCATCAAAAAACGAGACTGGTGTCGGATGTGCTGTTACCACTACGCAAACAGCCGTGGAGTCCTACCGGATCCCAGCTACTTGTAGCGTTCACACCGGTGAACTATTCGCCATCTTACAAGTCTTCAATCTCTGCGTAATTCCCCATCAAAAAGTTGCTATCTGTACAGACTCTCTCTCCTCTATCCAATCCATCAACAATTTATTCACAAATCACCCCCTCGTTCAACGCATCCACGACACATATCAAACCCTTATTTCTCGCGATGTAACTATCACTATTATATGGATCCCCTCACATATTGGTATAACTGGTAATGAAAACGCCGATCGCCTTGCTAAAGAAGCTGTCCAATCCACCATTACACCTATAACTCTGCAAATTTCTAGAGACCTAAAATTTGCTATGAAAAAACTCATACAGAAGAAATGGCTTAACGACTGGAACCATTCTACAACATTTCTAAGGAAAATTCATCCGAATATTGAACAGTTTGATATCCCCCATCTGCCGAGAAACGAGAAGGTTGTAGCAAGAAGACTGCGTATTGGTCACACCCGACTTACCCATGGCCACCTTATGACCTCTTCCCCTCAGCCAAACTGTCAACACTGCCAAGCTCTACTTGACATTCAACACATTCTCGTGGACTGCCCCTACTACACCGATAGACGTCAGCAGCTTGGAATGAAAACAAACATTAAGGATATCCTTACTAGTTCACACCAAATCATCATAGCTATTCAGTTTCTAAAAGAAGAGAACCTACTGTGTAAAATTTAAAGACTGTTCATTATTATTTGTAATTATTTCCAAATAATGTATTTATAATGTATTGTAAATTACTGTACCTTGTGCTAATGGCCATAGTTGTCTCAAGCACGTTAAATGGAATAAAAAAAAAAAAAAAAATAAATCTAATATAATATAAACCGAATACATCAACCAGAATGTATAAAATTCAGCTAAACATTCAAGAGGAAACCATAACGTTTTTTGGTTAAATATGTTCTTAAAATAATGTAGCATGATACATTTTTGGTAGTAACAAAACTAATCCAATTTTTTTAACGAATTAGGATACTTTTGAAACTGTTTGTTCTTGTTTGAAATTATAATATTAATATACAGGGTGTTTTCAAATGACACTTAGAACGTTTGCATGTAGATACCTCTCGTAAAATTGGACAAGATGATATAGGGATTGAGGGGTCCAACTCATTTACTTTCCGAAATACAGGGTGTTAAAGTTATGAAAAATATAATGTTTTAATTTGATAACTTTAAAATGGATGAATATATTGATCTGACATTTGGCAGGTTGTTTTTAAATGTAAAAAGGCATATTTTGATGGAAAAGCATGTTTCAATTCTTCATCCAGTGGTGTACATTTGGAGAAATATGTCACCTTTACCCTCCCATTTTTTACGCCACTGGCATTTGAAGCTATTTTTATTTGATTTTGTATCCCTCAACAGTTTTCACGTGAAAAACGCATAACCTTTACATATCCAAAAATTTGTAGTTTTCAAGATATTTAATGTTTTTATCAAGTCTGCAAGATCACTTTTTAATAAAAAAAATATTTTTCTTGAATGTTTCTTAATAACTATCAAACTACTAATGGTTAGAATATGTGACAGGAACTAATTTGTGAAACAGCAATGCAAATAAAACATTGAGAGAGGATTGTTGAAAATACTTTTCCAAAATTGTGATTTTATTAACAAAAGAATTAATGACAATAATAAATAAGTTACTTACAAAGTTAAATAATATCCTATTCAAACATAATTTTCAACGAAGCAGCCAACAAATTACAAAAGATGTTCCAAATTTTGTCCATTTACACATAATCTGCAATGTTTTCTCATTGAAAATCACATACTTCGGAAATACTGGCGATTGCCGGAAATAATTTCTGTAGCTGCATGGATTCTTGTTATCAGTTCCTCCTCCGTTTCTACTATTGTATCGTAGACTAGGGATTTCATGTAACCTCACAGAAAGAAATCCATGGGATTTAAATCCGGTGACCTCGCATGCCACAAATTGGGTCCACCTAGGCCTATCCAGTTGTTTCCGTATTGTTGGGTTATAAGTTGTCTGGCCGCTAGAGAATAATGTACATGTACAGATGCCCAATCGTGCCGAAACAATATATTATCCATATTCACCCTAATATTTAATGGTACAACGTCGTTTAATAAATCAGGCAGGGTTTCTCTCAAAAAATTACAATGAATATTACCATTGAGTTTATTAGGTAATAATTATGGATCCACTATACAATCTCCAAGAATGCCTGCCAACACGTTAAGCGAGAATATTTCCTGAAATCCAGGTTGTCGATTAACATATGGATTTTCATCTTCCCACACGTGGCTATTCCTTGAATTGAAAATTCCTTCACGTGTGAATTTGGCTTCATCAGTAAATAAAACAAATTCGGTAAAATTCCTATTTTCCAAACAGTTTTGGGTGTACCAATTGGCCAACTCCACTCTTTGAGGACAATCCGTTGGTTCTAGGTCCTGAACTTGGGTATACTTATAAGGATACAACTGCTGTTCATTTAAAATATTCCACACAGTTGAGTTACTTACATTTAAAGATTTGCCAATGGTGCGAGTGCTTAAAACGGGTCTATTTTCAATACGGTCTAGAATAGCCTCCTCTACTTGTAATTTTGAATTGAATTGTACAAATTCTCGCAGTATCCTGTCAATTTGAGAAAATGTTGTGTGACATGGTAATCTAGGTCGATTTCGATATCTTTCTCTATACAAGCGCTCGGAACGTCTACCATTCTTTCTGGCTTTCCCGTATATTAGTTGCATATCAACCATTTCTTCAAAAGTATAATCCATCATAACAAAAAGTGTGAAAGTTGCACAAACCAATTTAATTACAAATAATTCATTTACCATTTCATTATTGACATCCATAGAGGAGGCACTGATAGCAATAATCCATGCAGTTACAGAAATTATTTCTGGCAATCGCCAGTCTTTCCAAGGTATGCGATTTCCTATGAGAAAACGTTGCAGATTATGTGTAAATGTAAATGGACAAAATTTTGAACATCTTTTGTAATGTGTTGGCTGCTTCGTTAAAAATTATGTTTGAATGCGATATTATTTAACTTTGTAATTATCTTATTTATTATTGTCATTAATTCTTTTGTTAATAAAATCACAATTTTGGAAAAGTATTTTCAACAATCCTTTCTCAATGTGTTATATGCATTGCTGTTTCACAAATTAGTTCCTGTTACATATTCTAAAAATTAGTAGTTTGGTACTTATTAAAAAACATTCAAGAAAAATATTTTTTTTATTAAAAAGTGATCTTACAGACTTCATAAAAACATTAAATATCTTGAAAACTACAATTTTTTTAATATGTAAAGGTTATGCGTTTTTCACGTGAAAACTATTAAGGAATACAAAATCAAATAAAAATAGCTTCAAATGCCAGTGGCGTAAAAAATGGGAGGGGAAAAGTGACATATTCTTCCAAATGTACACCACTGGATGAAGAATTGAAACCTGTGTTTCCATCACAATATGCCTTCTTACATTTAAAAACAACCTGCCAAATGTCAGATCAATATATTCATCCATTTTGAAGTTATCAAATTAAAACATTATATTTTTCATAACTTTAACACCCTGTATTTCGAAAAGTAAATGGATTGGACCCCTCAATCCTCATACCATCTTGTCCAATTTTACGAAAGGTATCTACATGCAAACGTTGTAAGTGTCATTTGAAAACACCCTGTATAAACTAAAATCTAGTCAAACTAGATACATCTAAACATAAAACATGAATTGATCTTAGTTTCTGAGCAAGACTGTTTAAGTCGAAATATTCTGTTATTATATGTAAGATAACCAGGCAGTTACCATTTTGATTATAAGCAAAAAAGTAACATTCGTAAATAGCACTTTAATGTAAAATCAACCAAATATCCGACTTACCTTAATGTAAAAGAGTTGTATATCAGATTATAACAATTTTTTTGTAAGACACACTGTTGGACAAAACATTTAAATTGAATTGTACTTGTGTTCCTAAAGGCTCGCGCGCACTAGACCGGACCAGCCGGCAACGGACCGCACTGCAACGGAACGGGAATTATTTTTCCCTGGTACATAAATGAAGCAGTGCGCAGTACTCGGCAACGAACCGATGCGGCCAGTTGTCAACGGAAATCACTGGCGAGAATACTTTCGCCGGTAGTTCGTTGTGTTTCGTCGTGAGGTGAAGTAGTGCGTGCTGTTTTGTGACCACGAAAGAGAGTGGACAAGAAAAAATTAATAATCCTTGTTAGTGGCTACATGAATTGTATGAATTTTCTGATAAAAATTATTCCAATCAGGATCGCAAAAATAACTGCTGGAAAGAAATTTCGGAACACATGCGACAACCAGGTAAGTTCAAACATTTTATTTAATATAATATAGTTGTTTGCATAAAAATCATAATTTATTTATTGAACAGTTTGTGGCAAATATACCTTATAATGTAATATTATATTCGCCGTTCATTTCTATAACCTTGTCGTACCATATCCGTTTGCTAATCTATGGCCCCTATAGTACAAAAGTAATTTTTAAATTCTTCTCGGATATGCAATGTTTCGTCTGTAGCTTTACCTCCAATATTTCGTAGGTCTTAAATTGTCGATACATTAGTGGTTTGTATAATATTATCACCCAGATCAATTTCTGTCGTACGCGAGTCACCCGGAGGGAAGTTATGTAGACAACAAGTAGCTAATATTACATTATCTATATGTTCTGGCGACATTCGAAGTCTCCTCTGATGAATTTTAAACTTCTACGTCAATATCCCAAATATATTCTCTGACAGCCGACGATCACGGCTCAGTCGGTAATTAAAAATTGCCTTGCTCTCATTATGTCGTGTCTGAGTTCCAGGATAAGAACGCATAGTATGTAAAGGGAAAGCTTCGTCTCCCACAGTAACATGTGTTCAAGTTATATTAGTTCCAGGCAGAATTTTATTAGGGGGTATTGATGGATTTCCATTTATCAATGCTTTTCCCATAACAGAATAGCTGAATATGCCACCATCACTGTTTTTTCCATCAGCTCCGACGTGAGCCATTATTATTTCATAGCTAGCGTCCACTAATGCCATTAAAACTATACTAAACGTCTATTTGTAATTGTAGTACAGGGATCCGCTGTTAGATGGTGCTTTAATAACTACATGCTTCCCATTTATAGCTTCCACACAATTTGGGAAAATCTTTTTCGATGGTTCTCCATAGATCTTCTGTTGGAGTGGGCATTTCAATTGGCTGCAGTCTTTTCCATCGACATACATGTTGAATGGAAAATTTCTCTCACAGTGGTATGACCGAGTCAATAACTAAAAGCTATCGTTTTAAATAAATCTCCAGTTGCCAAAAACCTAAACCTAAGAAATATTCCAACTAGCAATTTTGGTAGAAAGTATGTAACGACTACACTATACAGACAACTTTTTGATAAATTTGACCAGGGAAAAACGTCATAACTAATTATCGAGTAGGAAACACATATAATATATGGATTGGCCGCCTTTTTTGGAACAACCAGTATTTCTCAAAATAGGGAACATTATTAGGCATTTTTACGTAATTATTACATTTTCTTTCAGTATTCGCTTGGAAAGAAAGTTTCGAAAAGGTAAAAGTGGAGACGCTGCTGTTAAAACGAGGCTATACAAATTTGAAGCAGAGATGTCATTCCAAATATCTGCCAGATCGAGAACAGAAAACAAATGGTACCGAACCATATCACGTCTGATTTTAATAGCCCAATACCTTCTGAGGATGGTGAAGTTGATTGGATGGGATACCCTGAAAAGTTTAGTGATTTACAACCCTTAACAACAGTCACAATAGTTTCTAATAAGAATACAATATTTCGAGCAACACCTCCTGCGGCTCCGAGATCGGCTCCAAAGAAGAATAGAGTGCAGCCTGGAAATACACAACCCAATTCAGTTGCTGGCGTCCTCGAAAAATATTTACAAACTGCTACAGCTAATAATTCAGAAGGCAATCAGCTCAATCATTTTCACCCGAAGTTCAAGTTTAAGGGGAATATTTTTAACATCATATAAGAAGCCGAGTTGAAATGCTTACAACCCAAAAACACCACGCAGTTTGACAATGCTCATTCAACTGTATATCCACAATTACAATACACTAAACATTCGCAAGACATACAACATTCTTCCCACAGCAAATGAAATCTTTGGGAACACAACCTAACATGCTGGATTTAAATCTCCAACACACACCATGTTCCCAAAACACACCAACATCTTTACGTACACAAAACACGCTACCTTCGCAACCACATCAATACTCGACATTCAACTTTCATACACACAGCACATGCCACCTTTGGAAACACAACGTAATATAACATTTTCAAACTTACAGCACACACAACATTCCAAAGACACTCAAAACATGCCACCATTTCCTTTACAAGACATGCAGCCAACATATTCGCCAAGATCGACATCTGTTGTAGGTTCTCCAGAATTACAAAGTAACAACGAATCACGCATGTAATATACATTAAAAAGTTGTAGTAATGAAAATAAAGTTGCTTTCAAATTGGTATTTTATTAAAATATAAATATTTATAAAAAAGATCGAAATAAATGTAGGGATCGAGACCGAACTATAGAGGCGCCACTTCTGCCGAAAGTAGAGCGCCCTGGTGTTAAATAAGAAAAACATTGTGATGTAAACAGTGTAATAAATAACACACAAAATGCAAAAAATGAATAGATCTTTCTATTTTATTTGCCAGGAAAAATTGTTGGTATGTAAGATGGGTGTAAGGGATTATCTGATTTTTGATTATAGAGAAAATAAGCACTGCAAGTACAAGTATTTTTATTTGGTTCCCAATCCTTCTGATGTTTTCTGAAATGTAATTAAAAAACTTGAAGTGATTTGTTTTGTACAAATCTTCACTTTCTTTCTCTTAATAGTATTTAATTATTTGAACTTATTATATAATATTAAAGTCAGCAAACACATAACAAGCTTTTTATTTTATATAATCAATGAAATCGTACAGAAAACATTTTATTCTCTCGATAATAACTTTTATTTAAGAACAAAAAGTTGAAATTTTCTAATAGCTGCCAATTGTTGTATCTTATTGATTATAAACAAAATAATAGTTAATAAAAATTTTTATTTAGAACATTTTACTTACATATGGTTTTTTACTGCATTTATCCATTTTTGGCGTTTTAAGGTTGTCTTCCACACCGTGTTCAATGAACTTTCGGGGAAACTATAATATTTCAATGCGTAGTATTTTTATACGGCATATTTGAACAGCCATGAATACAGTAAGATACTTTTGATGAAGACATCACAAACATTTAATTTCAGTTTAAAAAAATGAACATTTAAAAACGCTGATTATACAAAACCATACACAACTAATAGTGTTTACATCACTTTGTTTGTGTTTTTTCACGGCAGATGGTGTGAGCGTCATCTTTCTCGGTCCCTATAACCGGAGCTGTTGCCGTCTATTGCGCGCAAGCCTTAACATGCGACAATACTCCCACGTGCAAAGTAGGCGTTAAAATAAATTGTATCCGTGTTGCAGATTCGATGATATCCGCCGAAATCGCCATGCTACATGTCGCCATTTTTCGGGCGAAATTGGCAATAGAGATGTAACATTTTTCCCATAAAATTAGTTGATCTTCAGAGACGATTGATATACAAATAACAAAAATTAAAAAGTTAGAGTTGTAACACTATTCTTACGCACGATCGATGTGTTTAAATAAATCACCTCACCATCATATTTCTTTATTTTTGCAGCTTTCACAAAAATGTTATAGATAAACTATTGTTATTTAGGACACTTGGAGCAATGTGGCAATGCCGATGGATTGTTTACCTTATGATTGTTTGCAACTATTTGGATCTCAGGTAGTCTATTCTTTAGTTGAATGTTTTTGCCTATGATATAAGTGTGAGGCATTGTTACGGTTTGAAGAAACTTATAGAGTTTTATAAATTATTTTCCATTATTTCAGTTCTAATTAAGAGGGTAAACACTTACCGCTGATATCAATCAAGTCATCAATTCTGTTTTCAATTATCTATTAACCCTTTACAATGTTTACATTTTCAAGATGTCAACTACGATAGAGGTTGACCTTGAGAAAGAAACTTCTTCTGTTTCAAAATTTTCAAAATAACATAAGTGCGCCTACTTTGGTTAAGGTTTAATTGATCAATTGATCACCACTAATTCCCTAGTTAAAAGAATTGACAATTTCCGTTGGCGGTTCTTTGGTTTTTTGTTTGGTCGTAAAAAGGCTGGTTTTCTTTGGGCCATGTGGTCTCAGTGAATTTCGATTTGAATCGGATTTTTAAAGCCAAAACTGGAAAAGAAGATAAAGTTTTTTATGTAGAATATCATAGGTTGATTCCCATATTAGTGGATTTATATATTTTACTACCTACCTGAAAGGCCAAACTTCAACTACGGTAAGTAATCATCGGCAACTATGTTTCCTTTTGCATAGTTATAACCAACCATGTGTTTTCAGGCCTTCTTTTGTCATCCTTCACTGCTACTCAGCAATTTTTCCTGGACGCAAATCCTACAACCTCCTACATATTGAAGCTCTATTCATAGAAACAAACAAGTAAGATCTATTCTTAACTTCCCTGTAATAGTGAATAGCCCGGTTTGGTTTGTTGCCCTTCCCTTTGGTACCTTAAATATAGCTCAACCTACTATACATGAGATTATGGGAACCATTATATTTTAATCACTAAATTGATATACAACCACCTCACTTAGGGTTTAGTTACTTCATCCTACAATTTCCTAGCTTATATAGTAGGAAAACTAGTGTCATTAATTTCAACCAGATTTTTCATTCGGCTTAATCTGAACAAAATTGTTAACCAAATAGTACTACTTGGGAAGTCTCTTGTATTGTTCAGTGTATATTCATCACTATTTCTTCAACTGTATACAGTAATATGAATGGACACTATGATTAAATACATACCTAGCATTGAACTAGAGATTTTTTATAAACCCACACCACTCTCCAAAAATCATTAAAGTAAGTAGCTAGCCAGGCATTTGAAATCAAAGTAGCACGGCAAAGATCAACTCAATTCCCTCCCTGTTCCAATTCCAGTAAAAAGGGAGGTATAAATGATAGAAATATAACAGTATATTGGACTTAATAGTGATATTTTCGAATATTGATTTCATTTATAGATGAGACAGTCACAATCAATCACCCTCTTCATTTCGAATTTAAGTTGGGTAGTTATACTAGTGCAGTACTATTTTGCACGATCATAGAACAATATAATATCTCAGTGGCGATATATAACGTTCACATGATTTTCTTGTCTAAGTAAATAATTCCCACAACGTTTAAAGTGGATTGATAAAACAAAAAATACAAAATTGTCAAAATAATTAACGATATAACAGCAAAGCTCATGCAATTATATACCAAGAAAGAAGCAGTTAATGTATAATGACTGAGATGGATTAATCCTGAATAGCATATTGCATTCACTAATTAATCAAGAAATGAGCTGCTAGCGTTATCGTTCATTAAATTAATGATAAGTCAGTCTCCTTTCAGGAAATAATTCGGGATTAATGGAAAATTTAATCATTTAAACGTATAATATAGCAATTATTTAAGATAAAAATTGATCTAATAACATCATGTGCCGGAAGAAGTTGATGTGTCACAATAAACTGAAAATAACTGTTCTTTTGTAATGAAAATGGGTAGTGTAATTTGTGAAATGATGCAGAAGAAAATGTATAAAACTCTGAGCAACGAAAATTTCCTAACGTTTCTTTTTATACTATTTACATTTCCAAGTTCGTGGAGCTGCTTCTTTTAAAATAATTGATAGTTTCCTAGGATATAGGTACTATATTTGGAAATTTTTCATGAAATAGTGAGCTAGTTACATTATTTTTATCCGAGCGTTGTCACATTAACCAATTATTTGTATAGTTGGTATTGTATACAGTGTTGTTGAATGAACCATATTTATGAAATTTACTGTTTCGACCTTTACTCTATGAAATCTACTCATATTACAGCGTCTAATGAAACTAACTGTTTCTAAATAACTCCACAATGCATTGTGGAATTATTTAGGATCAGTTAATTTCATTTAAAAAAATAATAACCACGTTTATGTTGATGAAATTCAAACAAATGATACATTAACTAATGTCATGCAATCTGACAACAATTTATTGAGGCCTGGTGCTATGAACTAGAATCAATAGAACCATTCAAAGCTTCACACCTCAGAAGGAACAAGAAATTTGTTTTTGTTCACTTAAGTGAGTTTGTTGCATGAAATTTCGGCAATTGAATTATATCAATTTCCAAACATTGAATTTTGCAATAAATCAGAAAACCTTTGTAATTTACCAAACAATGGAAACTACATAGAACGTTGTTGATGGGATATATTTAATGTAATGATTTGATTATTTTAAAAACTAATCAACTTGTCTACAACCTAAAAATTAATTATGAATAAGATTTATCGGAATAATTTATTTGGGACACATAATATACAATTCTTTGAGATAATCGATATGTGAATGAAAATGAATTATTATTGTTACGAAATTGCACCTGATGCCGACTTTGTTCTAGTTCGATATCTAAAAATGAAATTTGGCTGGATCGCACCGATTTCTGGGAAGGACTACTTTTTTTGTGTGATTGTTTTTATAGACATTCTAACAAAGTTTGTTGAGAACCGCATTCTAGAAGTTTCAGGAATCACAAGGTTCTAGAAGGTAGTTTCAATATATTAGCAGCTACTTACGAACCAGGAGGCAGTCTACAGTTTACTTTCATAGCCAACGGAGCAGAACAGTTAAACAATGAAAGCGAGCTGTGAACAGTGCATCTAACATAAATTAGAATTAAGTGTGTACATAAATTATGCATAAGTGAATGTGTATAATTGTATAAATAAATCAAGTAAGTAGATATACTGTGTGTGTAAATTTATCCTACCCGTTGTGTTAAAAACTATGCAAATAAATAAGAAAAACATTACATCGGTGTCAGAAGTGGGATAATATAAATAAATAGGTACGTGAAAATGGCTAAGAGACTAAGTGACCTGAAAGTGACGGAACTAATGCAGAATTGGAAAATCGCGAGTTGGAAACGTCCGGAAAGAAGAGCGAATTAATAGAAACACTCAAAATGACACTGGAAAGTGACGGCTTGGATCCAGAAATATTTTCATTCAAAAACGAAGCTTCCACCTTAATCTCGTCAATTTCAACTATGAAGAACGATATTTCTGCTTATATGGACGAGAAGATTTCAATTATAAAGAGCGATATTTCCATTATGAGGAACGATATTTCGAGTAATATGGACGAGAAGATTTGCACTTTGAAGAACGACATTTCTACCGATATCTCATCGTTGAAAAATGACATTGCTGCTGACGTCGAGAATCAAATTTCGTCTCTAAAATTGGATATTGAGGATAAGATGACAACGACGGACGATAAAATCAAGGATAATATGACAACGATGAATGACAAAAAAAAATCGGACATTGAAAATAAGATGACAATGATAGACGAGAAAATAAGGAATTTCTGGCCAAAGAAATTCAGATGCCGCAAGTGTGACGAGCTAGGGTATGTACGCAGTTCGTCTAAGCTCCCCAGGACTCCTGCAGCCCAAGAACTCTAGTTACAGGGAAATCTAGACAGGGGCAAAAATCACGATGGTGTGTCACTGAAATGCCGTCCCTTTGCCTAGACGGTCATGCGCAGCAGACTACTCTCATTACAAGAAGGCGAAATCTAAGGAAGTTGCAGTTTCAAGAATTACAGTAGTCAACGAAGAATGGTCGCCCACCAGGATCAGAGAAGATCAGGAGAATAATCCTCACCTAAAGATGATTCGGCAATGGAAGGTAGAAAATCGGCGACCTACCTGGCAAGAAGTGTTAAGATTTTCACCGACACTCAAGGCATATTGGGCTCAGTGGGAATCTCTTGTCCTGGAAGAAGGGCTGATGAAAAGAGTCCTTGAAAACGATGGTGGTTCCGAAATGAGAAGGCAGCTAATTATCCCGAGAAGTAGGGTAGATGAGGTACTGAGGAAGTTACACAACAGTCCATCGGGAGGTCATCAGGGAGTGAAGAGAACCCTCCAGCGAGTCCATGAAAGATTTTAGTGGATGAACGGCTTCGACGATGTGAAAGATTGTTGTAACTCGTACTACTTGTGCTACGATGAAACAATGTTCGAAGCCCTTTGGAATGGATTGCTTTAGACCTCGCTAGACTATTTTCGACGGAATATGGTGGTAAATACATCCTGGTCGTAACGGATTATTTCACAAATTTGATTAAAATTCACGCGATCCCGAATCAAGGTGCCACAACTGTCGCCAATGTACTGGTGAGAGAATTTATCAGCCGACATGGACTGCCCTTGGAAGTCCACAACGATCAAGGAAGAAATTTCGATAGCCAGGTATTCCACGTAATTTGTGACAAGCTGGGAATGACGAAGACCAGGACAATAGCGTAGCATCCACAGTCATATGGAATGGTCGAGAGAATGAGGATGGACCAAGCGAAGACCTTGCAGGAGAAGATTACGTTATCCGATTGAGAAGAAGGATGGACGATGTGCACGAATTGGTTCAAACGAATATTCAAGTTGTCAGCGACAGAATGTATAAACGGTGCGACACGCAGTTTCAAAGAAGTGAACAAAGAATGGTCACACAACCCAACAAGGTGAAAAGGATTTTTTCCAAAACTACAAAATCATTGGAAGGACCGTACTCAATCAAGAAGAAGACAACGACGTCATCTCTCGCATAAGCAAAGTCCCCAATAGCCAACCGAAAGTAGTTGACCAAGACCGACTAACGCGATTCGAAGGAGACCATGACAAAGAGGAAGCAGTGAATCATATACATTAAACACGAAACAGTGTCATATTCTTCTCCAGTTTTGATTTGATGTGCAACATTTCGTAACTTAAGGCACAGTATTTTAAAATTCTCTACTGCACATAACAATTTGACTTTACCTGTACTTACCCTCCTTATTTGATAGATATTTTAATGAGCCCAGGAATACCCACCTTACATAATTATTAATATTTGTAATGATATAAATTCATTACTAGAAATATCGATTCAATAAACCAGTTAACACCGTGATGACGCGGTACCCCACCAGAACAGCAAAGTCCCCCACGCCAATATGCGCACGAACAATCGACAGTAGAAGGGAAGGAGACTTCCACCACCACCGCTAAGATGTATATAAAAATGCAAGCTGACAGACAAGACGACAACTTGGTTCTCGGACTCCAGCTCCTACAAGTTCAGCCGCCTCCAGTGCAAAGCGTAGGTCGAAGGTACTGACTTTAACCTTAAACGCTTTACACTATCCACCCCCGAGTGTTGTACTAAGTCGAAGTATTGATTCGACTTTTATACATCATTCACTTGAACGGCCGTTGGTTTCTGACATTAACGGAAACGAGAACGATTGTTCAAACTGTTAGAAGAATTTCGGTGTGGTATTGACACACCGAAAACTCTACAGTATCTTCGTAGGGTTGCACGTTGAGTCGGGTATTGACTGGTTGTAAACGATCACTCTAACTGTTAGTATAATTCTGGTGTGGCATTGACGCGCCATAATAACTACAGTTTCTACAAGCCGAGATATTCGTTAAGTTGGGTATTGACTAACTACAAACGATACTCTCACATCTTGAGACTAAAACCGAAAGAGTATTGATCTGTCGGTTGCTCATGCCCTTGGCTGTCTGAACATTTGATAGGACACGGAATATCCCGTACGCCGTCACCGGAGTTGAAGTACATGTCGTTACCGTTACACCTACCTACTTTCAGACCACCAGTACGATCGATCAACGGAAGAGTACGGACCATCGAATCGTGATTTTCAAAAATATTTACGCACCAGAGTAATATATATAGAATATTTCATTTTAGTTTATTTTTATCATTGTAAATAATATTTTTTATAGCAATAAAACAGTTAATTTAATTGAACTCTGTCTCCTTTGGACTTACCTGGGCAATACGCATTACATATTTATTTATGTATTATTATCTAGTCTTTATCCTAAATACAAAATCACATTTGGAAAATATTTCAATTTATTGTTAAAATAAGTGCAATATTTAATTTAAATAATTGGTGTAACGTTTGAATTTTATTGAATACCATTTGCATTTTTATGTCTGGGCGAACATAATTTACTGATGAGTTGTCAAATCAGATTTTTGATTGTTTAAGAGGAGTTGAAAACTCGTGACTGATTGCAACAACAATGGCAACAATTTAAAAAATTCCTTGACCATTACCATAACGGCAAGGAAAACTATTCATACATATTGAAACTGCAAATGATTATCGCCCTTAAAACGGGAATTGGGTGGGTTTAGATAGTTTATTTTAATTTTAGTATTAATTTTAGGCGTTTATTCATGAAAATAACACTCTGCGGTTAAGATACTTTTTGTTCCTGACGTGTGCCTAATAGTATAGGAAAATGTAGGATTTATTTAAATAAAACTAGGTTTTTTCCATATCATCCTTTCAATAAATGTTTTTTTTTCCACTTTTAATATATTTATAATCTCTCTTACAATAGATAGTTACAGATTTAATGGTGGATTAAAGAGTTTTCTGTTTTGGGTACTTCATAATTCATATTTTAAAATTAAGCTCAATTTTACTAACTTTCAAAATAACCATATTAAGTTTACGACTACGGCTAAAAAATATCGAACTGTATAACAGTTTACATTAATTTCTATAGGGTCTTTTACTTTACTTTTAGGGCTAATAGTGAAACTCAAATTGAAATAAGCTGACACATTTTTAATCTTTCATCGAGAACGAAATTTGAAAAATTTAATTGCGGCATTTTCAAAATTTATAACAGTGGAAAATATTTGAAACTTACTTTTAGGAAAAACATTACTAAAACATTTTGTAATTTTATTGTAAAAGCATTCCATGCGAAATCGACCACGTTTAAACCTGAGCCCTTTCGATTTTGCTGAAATTTTTATGCTATACCACTCTAGAAATGACGTTTCCGTGAATTTTTTCAGATTATTTTATTCAACCAGAAAAACAAATTTCAACAATATGGCACCCTTTTTGAAAGTTTATAAAATGTTCAAAAATTGAGTTTGATGAACTTTCATTAATTTATTTCTTTTCAAATGTACTTCGTAGTAAAAAGTACGAAGAATTTCAATTACACATTTTCAAAATATTTTGAAAATTTCAAATTCAAATACTTTTAATTTTCCTATTCAAATTTAAAAAAAAAACTGATTTATTTTGCATTTAATGCGGAAAATTTCTTGATGGGATGACCTTTCATTTTATATTTTTTAGAAATTTTTATTTTGAAATTCAATTATTTTTCATATGCTAAATGGAAAAACGGTAGAATTTAATAAAGACATGTTTTTTACTCATTAGCAACAAAATAATCAAATTATGTTTTGTTGAGACTGTTGTCGTGTGTTGCTATGTTTTATTTCAAATAGACAACTATGTTGAAGATTATAGAATTTATTAAGATTTCACTACCGAGGTTCCATAAAATGTACCATATCAGTTACAGGTTAAAATTAAATATTATACCTATGTGCCTTCCAAAGAAGAAAAACGCTATTGCTGTAGGCAACATCACCCAGATGCCACTTCTGACAAAATATCAATATACGGATGCCGATCAAGCAACAATATAGACCTTTTGAAACATAATGTATACATCAGATGCCATTAGAAGAGTAATCTCGAACGGATGCCTCTTCAGACGTGTGCAAGGACGTTTTTTTGTATATAATATACCTGTATATTGCCGGATGCCCTAACAGTTCAAATCTCAACTACGTATGCCACTTGATACTGTAAACCATTTTGATTATTTCATTACTTCATAAAAACCTTACTCAAATAATGTTAACTATTTCATACTACAATAGCTCAAAACCGGTATGAGGTAGGGGTAACATTAAATATCTTTGAAATCACGCTACAGTACTTTTAAGAGCGTTTCAACTAATGGGTCGATTCTGAGTATATCTGAAGGTCTGTAAGCCAAAATCTGTAAAAGTTACAGGAAATGATATTCTATACTGGTCTGTTAGTTACATATTTTCTTATAGGGATCGAGACGAAACTATAGAGGCAGCACTTATGCCGAAAGTAGAGCGCCCTGGTGTTAAATAAGGAAAACATTGTGATGTAAACAGTATAACAAACAACCTACAAAATGCAAAAAAAGAATAGATCTTTTTATTTTCTTTGCCAGGAAAAATTGTTGGTAGGTAAGATGGGTGTAGGGGATTATCTGATTTTTGATTATTGACAAAATGAGCACTGCAAATTCTAGTATTATTATTTGGTTCCCAATCCTCCCAATGTTTTCTGAAAGGTAATTAGAAAACTTGAAGTGATTGGTTTTGTATGAGTGTTTACTTTTTTCCCCTTAATAGTATTTAGTTATTTGAACTTATTATATAATATTAAAGTCAGCAAACACATAACTAGTTTTTTATTTTATATAATCAATGAAATCGTACAGAAAACAACATTTTATTCTCTCGATAATAATCTTTTATTTACGTGAAAAGAAAGTTTAGAACTTTTTTAATAGCTGTCAATTGTAGTATCATACTGATCATACACAAAATAATAGTTAACAAAATGTTTTAATTAGAACATTTTAATTACATATGGGTTTTTAGTGCATTCCTTCATTTTTGACGTTTCAAGCTTATCTATGCAGTGTTCAATGACTTTTCGGAGAAACTATAAAATTTCAACCACGTAGTATTTTTATACAGCATATTTGAACAGCCATGGATATAGAAAGATACTTTTGATGACATCACAAACATTTAATATCAGTTAAAAAAAATGAACATTTAAAAACGCTGATTATACAAAACTACTAAGAGCCACTTGCACCGTATTGGTGCAAAACTTCTGGTAACAAAACCAGGTTTAACTTGTTAAAACTTAGATTAACTGTTTGGCTTGCACCGTCATTTATTTAAGCTAGATTAAAGTTAAGCCACAGATCTGGTAATTTTTCTATAAGTTGGTACTGTGACTATCTTCACTTGCATAATTCTTAACCTAGATTATACTTGTTTGGCCAATAAATGAGTGTTTTTTGTTGCAGTATTTAGTTTGTGCTGTAATCCTAGGATTCTAAAATCCTCTGTCGATAATTAATTATAATTGTATGCCGAGCAATCACATAAATCATGACCCTGTACATGGGAAAACAGCGTTTAGTTAAAAAGACCATTTAAAATTTCGAAATGTGTTAATTAAATACCTAATATATATTTTTTAATTATTAATTATTTTTTATGACTACTGTTACTTAACAATTTTTTATTATCTGGTTTGGATAAACTAGAAACAGATTAAACAGAAGAAAAATCTTGTTATTTTGTTTATATATTTTTTTTGTATTTTTTGTCTGGACAGGATCTCAAAGATAACCTAAAATTAAACTCCAGACAGTTTCTAGAATATTTCTTCATTATATAGTATAGATAAACAGTGCGATTAATTAGGGATTAATAATAAAAATTAAACTCTTGTAATGATTAAGGATCCGAAAAATGGCTAAATAGTTCTCTTTGAACTAAAAATAAAAAGAATCTCCCAAAAAGTGGGATCCTTTTTTTGTGTAGGTCTAAATTCCTGAACTTGCATAAAATCTTAGGATGGTAAGGAGCCGATTAATTGGTGATACGTTATATGGTTTCTAAAAAATAAGGAACTAGTAATCCTGCACTTTTATTTTTCTCTTTTCTCCTTATCACTAACCAACAAATACTGATTCTATGATAAACTTACAAATCATGGGAGTATTCTAGTTGATCTTCCATTATTTCCAGAAGTGATAGCTGCCCCTTTTAATAATCCGAATCTTCTAAAAAAACTCATCAAAATAATTTGACCTACGAAAGCCAAAATCGTTAATTTCCAAAGTATCTAAAAAATCCTCAAGAAAATTTCTTCTTCCAATTCCAAATAATCCATATTTTTATACAAAAAATACCACTTGTAAGCAGCGTAGGCGTAGACACACATAAAATGTAGGGTTAAGATTAAAAGATTAGCCTTAAACGTTGAATAATCCCTAGAATATGGGAGATTTAATTTAACACGTAGTTAAGGCATTTAGACTCTGTTTAAGTGGCGGTGCCAGATGGTCGTTTACTTAAAACTTGGTTTAGGTCGTAAACCATAGTTAACAACAACGGTGCAAGTTGCCCTAATACTGCTAATAGTGTTCACATCACATTGTTTGTGATTTTTCACGGCAGATGGCATAAACGTCATCTTTCTCGGTCCCTATAGATTCGTAAATATTTACAGGCCAGGGAATTGTCACTATAAGCATTACAGGATCTTATTATTAGTCTGAAAATTGCACAAACTACTGTTGTGATAAGAATTATTTTTCGAGAATGGATGGCCAGCTAATCAATTTATTTGCGGGTATTCTTTTGAAGGAAGATATGAATCGGTTGGTATAATGTTATTATTAGAAAATAATAGATTTGAATGCGCTTTTTTCTAATTTTCAGAAATTACATGAGAATCGAAAGACGACGTTTGATGGATGACTTTAATCCGTTCTATATGCCCGATAAGAATTTTAAACAAATGTTTCGTTTAGACAAGGTCTCCATACATTATCTACTAAATTCTTTGCGGCCGCACGTTTGGGAAAATAACTTGGGAATTCCCTTTGAAGTAAAAGTAAAAATATCTCTTGGAAAAAATAAAAAATGTATACTTTTCAACAATGTTACATACCTATAACGAATATTTCAAGGTTTTTGCTACCCTAAATTTTTTGGCGACTGAATCATATCAAAATGTTATCGGCTGTAATACTTGGATTACAATTAGTCAAAGTTCAATAAGTAGAGCTGTTTCACAAGTATGTGAATTAATTGTCCAAGTTTTTATGCGGGCTGTTATGAAATATCCTACAACTGACGCAGAAAAAAGTAAAACAAAGCAAGGGTAATAACAAATTTATAATTAGTATAGTAACTAGAATGATATATTTCATTCTTTCTAGATTTTATGACAAGTTCAACTTCAGAGGTATTGTGGGTGCCATTGATGGAACGCATGTAGAAATCTTAGCACCACCAATGAATGATGTTGAATATCCCCTTTTTGTATATATTAATAAGAAAGGAAAATATTCGATAAATGTAATGCTGGTAAGTATAGGTATATAGATACATATAAATTTTGTTATAACACTTAACATTTTTTATATATCCGATTCAAATTCTAAAATCATGGGTTGTTTAGCGAGATATCCTGGATCAACCCATGATTCGGCAATCTGGAGTACTAGTACAATTAGGGCACATTTACTTCTAAAATACTAGCAAGGGGATACAGATACACGTTCAATAGGTAAATAGAAGTATCTCTAAAAACTCACTCAAATTTTGTCATGATAACAAAAGAAATTTCTAATTTCTTTTTTAGGGGACAGTGGTTACCCATTGGAACCATGGCTCTCCACTCCCTTCCTTAACACTCAAAATGAAGATGAAGAGGCATTCAATCGTTTATTAACGTCAACTAGAAATGTTGTTGAACGCACAAATGGAATTTTAAAAGGAAGGTTCAGATGTCTTTCTAGGCATCGTACACTTGTGTACCATCCTAGAAAAGCAGCTAACATAATTTATGCTTGTTGCATTCTTCATAATATTGCAATAGATGCAAATTTAGATATTGCAGAAAATGAAATGGAATATGCTGAAGGCAATGATGGTAGGCAGAAAAATATCAATGATTTGATTCGGATAAAAAATACTTTATATTTTTTAGATAATATTCGACAGGAAGCTAATGTTAATGAATTATTGGATTTGGGAAGACATGCTCGAGATAATTACATAAGAGAAAATATTTTAAATCAATAAATAATCCTTAGAATACTTTGGGTTTTCTTTTTTGGGATAAAACAATTTTTAAATATTGTTACGCAAGTTCTTCATTTTTTTAGTCACGAGGGGGTTAGTTGCGTCTCAGCCATTAATTAAGCTTATTGTGCACCCCCAGTTGCAGCTATTAAGCAGAGTGCCATCCTAAGTTTTTAGCGAACATTGAGATTTATTGGAGAATACTTTCCTGCTGATTTGTATCTAAACAGATATCTAAATAGAAGGCTCTCGTTCTACAGGAGTACAGGAGTTGTTCATGCTAGAGTAATTTACATAGAACAAAAATCTATTAAAGAAATAAACATGAAGAAATGTTTTATTTAAACCAAAAATATCAAAACTTAAAACAAAGTCCTTATTAAAAATAAATATATTTTCAAAACTAAACGAACATTATTTAATAAATTCAAAAATAAAAAATACTGTTTTCATTTATAAGGAAAATCGAAATTTTTATTGGTATATTGAAATTTTTTTATTTCAAATTCTAGCTTGAGTTGTTTCAGTTTTATTTTTTATTTTTCAGTTTCTGAGTATGTGTTTATTAATTTTTCTAAAGCGCCTACTAGGTTCTCATTGTGCTTGGTTAATTGTTCACTATTATGAATTAAAAATTTTCTGCCAACACTGACAGGTTTGGTTTTTGACCTTTGTCTAGGTCGTATTTTATTCTTCGATTGTTTAAGAGACGTGGTTAGTGTTGGTTCAAATGGTGAGTAGCTTGCTGGTGGAGATTTTGTAGACACAGTTTCAATGTAGAGCACTTCATAATCCTCTTGGTTTTCATTTTCTGTATTGTTGTCTTCAGGTACCAAGTCTATACCTTCATATGAAGTAACATCAGGTGTTCCATCTACAGAAATTCTACCCCAAACTGCCAAATCACGTTCTTCTATATCTGTAAGCTTTAAATCTTCTTGAGGCCCTCCTCCAGTTTGCAACCGTGATGCTTTTAGCTTTCTAAATTTTGACTTGGTACTATATTTCCAATCCAAGAATTTATAACAGCAAAAATGAATTGACGAAAATACATACATATGACGATCAACTTGCCTGTTTCCATTCTTCTGTTGGAAGAGAGGGTCCAGAACCAACTGCCTTTAATTTTAATGTTAATTATTCTCATTTTTTCTATATATAATTTGGATCAACGGTAGGATTTATAGTGTTACTTCGAAATATAAAATCCGATTCCATCATATTTAAATATATTTCCAATTGTCGGGATGACGTGTTTTTAGATCTTTTTCTTTTTGTGCTGTAAAATTATTACTATAATAAACTATATATCAAGTTTTAAATTTTCACTTACGACATAATCTAAAACCAGTCACGGAAAACACAGCACGGATTTGAATTGTACGGATAAAGCCTTAAAACTGCCGAGAATGCGAAAGAAACATTGAAATTTAGGTTATAATTTTGACATCATAAATATGTGTGAGGTTGAAACCTATAAATTATAGATCTGTGATTTGGCTCTTACAGATTTGGTTTCAGAATAGGACATTTTACAGATCTGTAAAAAGCAAGCTACAGACTCTATATCTTATAGATTCTGTAAGTTATAGGTGATTTCTCAGAATCGACCCATTAATTCAGTTTAATCACATAACTTTTATTTATAACTTTTTGTTCTGTAGTCAATGATAACGATGATAAGGGGTAGGTAATTTATGATGAATATCTCTGACTTATTAGCTTGATCCTGTAGTAATTTTTCCGTCATTCGAAGCATCCAGTAAATAGTATCACAAATTCACTGTGTGCTACTAAGCAATAGAAAAATTTTCTGCTATCGTCTTGACTATTAAAGCTGAAGGGAGAATATTTCAAGCCGGTGTCTCTTTTGTAGCAGTAAATAAATAAACTAGTTAAGACAAATATCCAGAAGGCAACGAATTGCAACAGACCATATACAAAGATTTTATGTCTTCCTATTTGTACACATCCCGATGGAAATAAATAATGTTTAAGACGCATACCACTTTGGGCGCGCCGCTTTACGTTACTGAGTACTTCTCACTACAAACATTAAATTGCTTTTGCTACGAGTTATATTTTTCATCTTTGTAAAAGTATCATAAGCTATTTGAATTGTATTTTAGTGGGCAGAAGTATAAACAAAGGTAAGGTGTTTTTAAATGAAACTCAAGGCCTCTAGTTAATTCCACAATATAATACAAGTTATTGGATATTCTAAAAAATTGACAATTGTTTCGATAAATCAATATCATCGTCAGAATGACAGAAGTTACATTTCATTTTATGCCTACCTGATGTTTAGTAGTTATATTTTTGGCTAGACCAAGAAGTAACCTAACTTGTGATTGGCTTAATATATGTTTATAGAAAAAAGAAGAAGATGTGATATTACAAATATTGAAGCTTAGATATTATTAGCCCTATGGTGATATCCTGGATATCATTTTTCCAATTAAGATCAGTATAACTGTGCAATGATATAGAAAACCAGAAAAACTATATCTGCTGATGTTTACAATTATCACTTAAGAGGACAGTTTATTAGTGGAGAATTCCCTAGATTTAACTGTTCATTGACAACTTCATATTGTGGGTTTCTTAAATGTCTTCTAATTTCCAGTTCTTCAAGGAAATCCAGTTCTTGTTTCTTTTCACAAATATGCAGCACTTCTATTTCTGTGTTAGGTGTCAATGAATGATTGGTGTCAAGTAGATGTTTTCTATATCATTGCACAGTTATACTGATCTTAATTGGAAAAATGATATCCAGGATATCACCATAGGGCTAATAATATCTAAGCTTCAATATTTGTAATATCACATCTTCTTCTTTTTCTATAAACATATATTAAGCCAATCACAAGTTAGGTTACTTCTTGGTCTAGCCAAAAATATAACTACTAAACATCAGGTAGGCATAAAATGAATTGTAACTTCTGTCATTCTGACGATGATATTGATTTATCGAAACAATTGTCAATTTTTTAGAAATTTTCAATAACTTGTATTATATTGTGGAATTAACTAGAGACCTTGAGTTTCATTTTAAAAACACTAATATGAGCATATTCCACGAAGTAAGGGTCGAGACAGTCAATTTCATTAAAAAATCTTCGAGAGAAGATTTGACCCGACTGTACCAGAAGTTACTACAAAAACGTTACAAAGCATCACAAAACATTTGGTTTAACCAAGAATGCCTTAGAAAAAAGGTAATACCAAATTATGTGAATATAAAATGTCACACTAAAACACCACAAGCACAAAAAGCTATAAAATGTGCTCAACGAGTTTGGATAAAATCTGAATGTAAGAAATGGTTCAAAGTTAGAGACTCCTTAGACAACTACATAAAAGTTGTACATTCAGAACTCACATTCCAATTACATCCAGTAGAATTTGACTGTTTGGATGACAAAATTAGAGAAAATATCAGCACTATGAAGCATATGAAATTTAAGAAACAAGACAAGAAGCTACAGAATCTTGAACACACACAACATAAAATTCAATACTCAAAACATCATGAAACTGTAAGTACCTACATACCAACACACTTTGCACCACGATTTGAAAACCTTCCAGACACTAATTTTACAAATAGTGAAATCGAATTTTTAAATAAAGGTTTAAAGTACAGCATACCACCTAAATTTACGAATAATATTAAACAAATTTTAGCTACAGAGTCAGAAATAGCTTTAAAATCTAATTCAAATAATTTTCTTTATGAGAAATTAAAAATTGCCAATTTAATCAAAAATATTGAACCTTCAAAAGTTAAACGTCAAACAAAAAATGACATTTCAGTTTTAAACGCAATAAAAGAGAAGATAGAGAACAATAACCTAGTAGTTACAAAATCCGATAAGGGGAATGCTACTGTCATTTTGACGACTGAAAATTACAATTCCAAAGTATATAACTTTATAGAATCCAGCGATGTAAAAGTTCTTAAAGCAGACCCAACAAAGAAATTTTCTAATAATGTAAGGGATATTGTTAATAATTCAAATTATCTTTTAAATGATTACGAAAAGAGGTCTATCATACATAAGAATCCTCATTGTCCACAATTATATGGAACAGTTAAATTACATAAAATAACGAAACCAATTAGACCTGTAGTCTTTTATGTTATTGCTCCTAATAATATATTGGCAAAAAAGCTCAACAATATACTCAATACTTACGAATATGAATCTCAGTACTCAATTAGAAATTCAATAGAACTAATCAAAAAGTTGAAATCAATCCACTTGCAAGATAACTATAAACTCATATCGTTCGATGTAACTAATATGTTTACTAAAATTCCTCCTAAAGAATGTCTAATACTTGTAAGAAAATTACTAGAAGATAAAAATATTAATCCAGGAATAATATCAGATATACTTAATTTATTTGATGTATGCATTAATCAGAATTATTTCACTTTTGACAATAAGATATATATTCAAAATGAAGGTTTACCAATGGGAAGCCCTATATCACCTATTTTAGCAAACATTCTTATGGACAATTTAGAAAGAAAGATCTTTGAAAGTAATATTTCGAAAAATATTTTATTAGACAAATAGCAACATCTAACGGTTATCCATTAGATATGATAAATAAACTAATTAGTAAAAAAGAGAAAAAAGTGGCATTACAACTTATATATCCTAAACAAGCTGTTGAAATTAAAACTTATAAAACCATCACATATGCAGGAAATATTTCTAATAATATTTCGAAGATAATATCTTCAGCAACGAATGCAACAATTTCTTTTAAAACACAAAGTAACGTTAGTACAAAATTGTTAAATGTAAAAACAAAAATACCACTATTAAAGAAGTCAGGTATATATAAACTCAAATGTCCAGAATGTAATGCTGTCTATTTGGGTCAGACCCTTAGGAATTTTGAAATACGATACAGTGAGCACTTACGAGCTTACAGATTAAAACAACCAGATAAATCCCACTACGCAAAACATCTACTTGACACCAATCATTCATTGACACCTAACACAGAACTAGAAGTGCTGCATATTTGTGAAAAGAAACAAGAACTGGATTTCCTTGAAGAACTGGAAATTAGAAGACATTTAAGAAACCCACAATATGAAGTTGTCAATGAACAGTTAAATCTAGGGAATTCTCCACTAATAAACTGTCTTCTTAAGTGATAATTATAAAGATCAGCAGATATAGTTTTCCTGGTTTTCTATATCATTGCACAGTTATACTGATCTTAATTGGAAAAATGATATCCAGGATATCACCATAGGGCTAATAATATCTAAGCTTCAATATTTGTAATATCACATCTTCTTCTTTTTCTATAAACATATATTAAGCCAATCACAAGTTAGGTTACTTCTTGGTCTAGCCAAAAATATAACTACTAAACATTAGGTAGGCATAAAATGAAATGTAACTTCTGTCATTCTGACGATGATATTGATTTATCGAAACAATTGTCAATTTTTTAGAATTTTCAATAACTTGTATTATATTGTGGAATTAACTAGAGATCTTGAGTTTCATTTAAATACACTAATATGAGCATATTCCACGAAGTAAGGGTCGAGACAGTCAATTTCATCAAAAGTAAGGTGGGTAATAACAATTACTTATATACTGAAATTTGCTAACGTGGTTAGGTTATAGAGGGAGAAGAAAATTAAGAATTTGTGTTCTATATTTTGTTTAATATATAATTCGACTTGGGCTCATAATAAAAATTACGTATTGTGGAAAAAACATTGACTCATCAACTAGATTAACATTTTACATAACGGAATTTTTAAATCGAATAGAATTCAATTATTATCAATATTCATGAAAAAGCACGTTAATTCTAGATCCAGTAGTAAACAGCTGTTACTGTCTTTAGTTAAATGCATCGTATACAAAAAACACAATGAGAAAATTTTTAGGGATTGGAAAATTGTGCGATTACTTTTTGGGTCCGGAGCAGTTGAAATAAAAATTGCTGTATCTATGTTTACGGAATACTAGAACTAGGAAAGAAAGACACATTTTTAAAAAATTGTCCGTGTTTACGAATAAACACTAATCAAAATTGGTATTGAAACAAATCTCCAATCAATCCAAAGGATGTGATTCCAGCGGTAGGGAAAACCAGGGCAACTTGTAACGAAAAAGTTCTACTGTTTTAATTGAAAGTGTTTCTAGTTAATTCCACAATATATTGGAAAGATTTTGAAAATTTAATTGACAATTGTATTAAATATCATCGTCAGAATGTACAATATTTAATATCGAAACATTTGCCAATTATCTTAGAATTTTTAAAATCTTTTCAATATATTGTGGAATTAATTAGAAACAGTAAGTTTCCTCTAATATAGTAAAATGAGTAAATTCTACGAAGTAAGGGTCGAGGCAGTTAATTTCATTAAAAAAGTTCCAAATAATTTTTCTCATACGTGTAATTTACAATTGGTTCTACCCTAATTATATATATATATATATATATATATATTATCATATTATCAAAAATTCAAATATTAACCAATAAAATTGTAGAATGAATTTTGTATAAATGAATAAAATACTGAGATTAAACCAGAAAAGCAATTTGATACGGTTACCATATTTCTCTGTATCTGTATCTGTAGAAAAGATGAGTTATAAGTTAAATGAAAAAAATCAGAATTTATCATTTCTGCCAACAAAATTTAGCATCCTGTTGAAAAGAAATATAAACGTCAAAATAGGACTTGACAGATAAAAGAAGTTTTTGGAATTTTAAAAATGCAACATAATTGTTGGTACTGATCAATTGGAAAAGCAGAATGCAAAAATAGATTATGATAGAAAAGGAATAGAATTATCTAAACAGTGGTTTGAATTTGAAGAAAATAATAAAGAAACAATATTAGAACATGGAATTTTGTGTATTAGAAGTATGAATGAGATGGATGAGTGGGAATATAATATGAAAAATGACATAATTGAAAATAATAATAATGAAAAATATTAATGTAAGAAAGAATATGAAGATGTTATAAAAGAATTATCAAATAAATATAACAGATTAACGATGTATGAATCGAGAGTGGCTAAGAAATATGTACACAAGATTGAAGTGAAAGATGTGGAAAAGTTCAAATCGAAAAGTTATCCCATTCCGTACAAATTCAGACAGCAGGTTAGAGAAGAAATAGATAAAATGGAGAAACAAGGAATTATAGAAAAAAGTACCAGTAGTTATATCAATCCTATTGTGGTCGTGCAGAAGAAAAATAATGAGCTTAGACTATGTTTAGATGCAAGGGAATTAAATAAAATAAAGGGGAATATTTGACATTGAGAGTTTATATAAGTTCAGAATTTAAATCAGATTTCAGATATGAAAATAATTCAAATTACAAAGCAGAACAACTAACTACAAAAACTATCCAGTAACTATTTTAATTGTAGCATTTTTTAAAACATAATCTTGTTATTAGCTACAAAAATAAAATTAAAATTGATATTCTAATTTTTCTATAAGATTTAAAAATGTAGAATATAAATTTTGGGGAAATTATCATATTATCAAAAATTCAAATATTAACCAATAAAATTGTAGAATGAATTTTGTATAAATGAATAAAATACTGAGATTGAACCAGAAAAGCAATTTGATACCGTTACCGTATTTCTCTGTATCTGTATTCATTTCATAGCAATCAAATCAGTTATTTCAAAAAAATAAATCAACTGTGAGAAAAGATGAGTTATAAGTTAAATGAAAAAAATCAGAATTTATCATTTCTGCCAACAAAATTTAGCATCCTGTTGAAAAGAAATATAAACGTCAAAATAGGACTTGACAGATAAAAGAAGTTTTTGGAATTTTAAAAATGCAAGTAAGGGTATAAAAGGTATTTATTAGAAATATAAATAAAATTGTTTTGTAATTAGTTAGTAACAATTATATACAATGTGAAAATTAGTGAATAAGAGAAATGTAAAATGAAATAGTGGCTGGTAGCGCAACTGAAGTAGGCAAAATTTGAGAAGAATCGAGGAGACGGATATTTTTTGACAGTGATTGATAGATTGAAAGAGAGGAGTTCCTTTATGAGAAAGATTCGAGAATAATTATAAAATAAAACGAATTGAACAAGAGAAACCATCAAGCAAAACTTATATTATGAGAAAACTAATCCTGTGAGTAAATTTTGAAAAAATTATTCACCAGAATACGACTTAAAATTCAATTTATGAATTAGCGAAATGGAGAAGACGTCAACGTATACAAGGTAAAGACAATTTATATATAAATTTCATTCCCCCGCGATAAACTATTGACCGTAAAACACACTAAAGTGCATTTTAATAGTGAATAATTTGAAGACTAACGAAAGCAATACAAGAAAGAAAACTTTAATTTTGAATAGTTAAGGTTAGGTTAATGGAGTATAGATATATATATGACATTAGAATATAAAGTGTAAATTAAAACATAGTAAATTCAGGGTGGGTTTTTAGAAAGATTGAGGTTTATTGAATTTGAAAAGAATCAGATAATAAGAATTTTGCTATTTGAATAATGTATAATATTGAATATTTCTGATAAATACAAGTTATCACGTTTATTTGTACATTTCTAGTTTAGTTGTTTATTTCAATAATTAATTTAGATTGCATATACGTCCAACGGAACCACCTGAGAGGGAAATAGTGTCGTGTTCTGATCCGACTGAGCTAAGAAACAAATTTCATTTTAAAATATACAAATTAAAATTTAATAAAAAAATTAAATTCTCACAGAATCATAACAATATATATATATATATATATATATATATATATATATATATATATATATATATATATATATATATATATATATATTGTAACGGTTATAATAATTATTGTTATTTATTATTTATTATTTGACACTGAAAAATCAATAAACATGTATATCAACTCTATCAAAGGATGTGTTTAAGTGCGCCATTCAAATTAACTCTAATTATTGGTTTGTGAAATTAAAATGTACAAGCTTATGACTTCAGGAAATTTTAATTATGAAATATTTTACTGCTTCTATGTACACATATCATAGGTAACAATCCAAAATTATTACCATAATAACATATAATTATAACTATCTAATTCTAAATAATAAAAAATATATAAACCGTAAATGATTGTCAAATTTTAGAAAAGTGTGTATTTAATTCTCCGCAAATGTTAAAAGTAAACCGAAATGACACCAATTACGCACAAATCCGTTTTACAAGCTCATAAAATCAATAAATTTTGCGTACCTTATATCACACTGGATTTGAGGTTGTGTGGTCCAAAACTTCTAATCACCTTCAACAATATCAGCCAAAAAACCTCTATAAGAACTCGGAAATCTATCAACTATCCATTCATTGATCACTCAACTCGATTCAAATTATGAACAAATTTCAGTATGTATCAAATTCCATTGTATTAGTTTAAATCCATTATTATTTAAATAATATTCTGTCTTCATTTCATCACTTTAAAATTGGGTTAACTTTCCTTTTTTATCAAATATAGTCGTTTGAATCGTTTTTCTTCTGGAGATAATTTATCCTTCCTTTTTTTTTGACATTCAAAAATTCACTCACGTTTCAAAAATCACTCCTTTAACCATATATATAAATATTCTTCTTCCTTCTGATTATGATTATATATTTAATTCAAATAACTTTCTGTTCTACCTCAAATATCGAGATCAATTATTATATTATTTCCCACTTTGACGTCTCAAAATTCACTGACGTTTTTCTATTTATTTTCATCAATCCATCTCGTTGCGTATTGCTATCGAAAACTTCCCTATATCGTATTAAAAGTATAGATATAGTGTCATTAACGACGATTCACTGTTTATATTATCATGAATTTTTAAGCCGTATATGGAACATGAAAATGATATTTTTGTATTAGAAATTAGCATATAGAGATAAAGATTTTTATACATATAAATATTAACATAACTTATTTACTATTTATTAAAATTCCTGAAATCCCTTGCATAAAATAACCTAATTACTAACTATATGAAAATTTAACGCGTTTCTTTCAAATTTCATTTTAATTTCTACGAATTGTTTTGAAATTACATATAACATAATCTATTGAATTATTATTAAATAGTATCATGTACAGTTTTTTTCTTTTATTGTGACAATTGGTCTTTTCATTTATGTTTGCCTACACTCAGGGAGCATGTCTTATCGTGCCACTTTTAATGACCCTTAACAGATCAGTTTGCTATGAAACTTACTTTGATATTTCTCCTGTGTTACATGTTATACACTATGTGTTATTGTGTTATAACAAAATTCACTCACGTTTCAAAAATCACTCCTTTAACCATATATATAAATATTCTTCTTCCTTCTGATTATGATTATATATTTAATTCAAATAACTTTCTGTTCTACCTCAAATATCGAGATCAATTATTATATTATTTCCCACTTTGACGTCTCAAAATTCACTGACGGTATTCTATTTATTTTCATCAATCCATCTCGTTGCGGGTTGCTATCGAAAACTTCCCTATATCGTATTAAATGTATAGATATAGTGTCATTAACGACGATTCACTGTTTATATTATCATGAATTTTTAAGCCGTATATGAAACATGAAAATGATATTTTTGTATTAGAAATTAGCATATAGAGATAAAGATTTTTATACATATAAATATTAACATAACTTATTTACTATTTATTAAAATTCCTGAAATCCCTTGCATAAAATAACCTAATTACTAACTATTTGAAAATTTAACGCGTTTCTTTCAAATTTCATTTTAATTTCTACGAATTGTTTTGAAATTACATATAACATAATCTATTGAATTATTATTAAATAGTATCATGTACAGTTTTTTTCTTTTATTGTGACAATTGGTCTTTTCATTTATGTTTGCCTACACTCAGGGAGCATGTCTTATCGTGCCACTTTTAATGACCCTTAACAGATCAGTTTTCTATGAAACTTACTTTGATATTTCTTCTGTGTTACATGTTATACACTATGTGTTATTGTGTTATAATATATATATATATATATATATATATATATATATATGTATATATATATATATAATTATACATTATATATTAATGACAATTTTATCAGGAGAGTTAAATTCGTAGTTTATAAAAACTACTTTTAAAAAAATAACTTTTATTTCTACAAACTAAAATGTGAGACTGTACAACTAGGAAGCTATAGAAAAAATCTGAATGCGATAATAAAAAACGTTATGAAGAAAACAATCCGTGGGATTGCCATTAGACAGAAATTAAAGGAATTTGTTGAATTTCAGAGTTCTAAATTTTGGAGACCATTCTGGATTTCTTGGCCTTGGCTTCTTCTTGTTAGAATGCATTTTACAGTCCAATAAAAAATAATTATTGATATAATGAAATAAATCAAAATGGTCCAAATATTAAAATTTGCAGATATTATTGGAGACGAAATGTTGGCGATCTTTTGTTTATGAATGTATAAAGGACTTTGAACATATTTCAAGTCGTCTAAATTGATAGAATTCAATTGAATTGGTTCCATTTGAAAATTTGCTATTTCACTTGAAAATGTTAAATTTGGAAAGTTTATTAGTTTCAGTTCGCTTTGATAATTTTCAAAGTGCAAAGTTATGAAGATAGTGAGACTGCTAATACGTCGGAGGGTAACACAATATTTTGAATTTGGATTTAAAAATAATAAATTGTGGCACATGTACAATGCTATATAAAATCGTGTTTACAAAACAAAATAACATGAATTTGCTCTTTATTATTAATTAAATGAATGAGAAAATAAAAACCATTGAGTTTTTCTTCGACAATTGGTTTTTTTTGTACCGACGTAATTATTGATTGCTTCAAAAGCCATACGGGGAATTCTATAATTATCCTTTATTATTCTATGTGATGTAAATAATGAATAATAAATAGATTCCAAAAGACATAAACTTTCACCTTCACTTCAAACTAATGTATTTTGAGTGGCTCCTTCATAATATTCGTCATTGTGGTTTATTTGTATATAAATTGGTATATTTTGTAGATAAAGCGTACAATATGATAAGGATTGTTGAACGATTTTCTTAATTTAACAATGGCCAACAAGTTTTCCTATCTGTTCGTAGTAATAGTTGATAACATACCTACCTGTTAAGCTGTCTAAAATTGTTATTTTTTATAATATGTAGTAGTAAAAATTCCGGTTTATACATAAAATTTGAAAAACAAATTGGGGAAATCGCCTAATAAGTATACTAATAATATAAATAAAATATTATAGCTTTTTTGTGGTAGATATTTCTACTTTCATATGTAAATTTTTGGATTTTTTGCAAATATTTACTATGAAATTAGAACACCCCTTCACACTTTTTACAGAGTTAGGACTGGCAAAACAAGAAAATCTTGGTTCTGTGTGCCGTCAATTATTGTTTATTTAGAACTATGTACAGATGTGCTACAGATATTATATTACTCTAGTATAATTCGTCCCTAGTATCTACAATTTTATAACACCTATTCACATCTTTAATTTGTTGCGTTCAATGTAATCAGTCATACCACCTAAAAACGAACACTATAATGAAAAATATGTTTCAGATGTACAGGGATCATCAACAGTAAAATAATGATGTGTATCTACAAATGCTTCTTCAAAATCACTTTCAGTTTTTTAATTTATGTTTAGTCCAAGGAGTCGTAGGTAATTTTCATTTAGAACATTGTGATATGGGGCGTTATCAGTTACCACAACAGCGTTTTTTGGTAGGGTTGGAATACGTTTTTCTTGTACGCATTTCCCATAATTTTCGTACGCCATTTCATTATGATAATCTACTGTTTTTGACTGTGAGCTCCACATGATACCAGCATTAGGTACAAAACCATTTTCACTTCATGCATGCACAATGATTACCTTTTGAAACGGGTTTTCTTAATCCTTCGTTGCGTGTGACATGAATGATTGTGTGTTTCATCCATATAAATTATAGGTATGTTCTGTTATCTGCACTTTTTTATGTTTCTTGAATATAGTAGGCGTAAATGTCTGATTTCGTGACGTTCCATTAACAAATTTCTGTTGTTTTTCATGTTAGTCCAACGAAAGCCGAAATAATGTATTTGTTTTCGCAGAGACTCGCGACTTTCTGCGAAGCCATAACTATCTGCAAAGGTTTGGTGTACATTTCTTAACGTGGGTACTTTTTTCTCAGATATGTGATAATTTCTTATGCACCTTATAAGCAGAATTTTTGTTGAATTGATGCATACGGATACTGGACGTTCTTTGTTTTTCAGTAGGCACATCAGTGTCAGCATTACTTCCTGCCAGATCTTCTTTTTTAATACGGAAAAGCGTTCTTTGGCTAACTTTCGTAGCAGCAGAAACTCGTTCAATAACCTGACAATAAAATAAGTCGATATAAATGTTGTATTAAAAGTTTTACTTATGTGAATTTTTACACAAATTAGATGAAGAAGTAGTTAAATTTGTTTCCAGTGACCGTTCTTTGGAATGAAAATTTTTGTCGTTCTTTCCGGACATTTATAAGAAGTACTAAGTTCAAAAATGCTATATTACGTTTCAGTTCATTGGTTGTTTTAAACGATCTTTAGATTTTAGTTCTAACATATTTTAATATGACCAAACCGCAGTTGTAAGTCAAATCGCAAGATGGTTCCAAACAAATAATAAAACCGAAACGTAATAGAGATAGGTATGAAATGAGTATAGTAATTATAACTACAAGCTAAAAACCTATTACGTTGAAATAGGTATCTTACACAAAATAAACATGTGCTCTTCTATTTTACACATGAGTGCATAAAATACTCATCCCCACCTCAATGTCACTTTTTTCAAATCGTTTAACAAATAAATATTTTATGTACGAAAATCGATTTAAAAAATTTACTATCGAGTGTAAATTTTTTAAATGAATACTTTGGTTTAAAACTTTTATTGCAATGATTAAAACTTATCTTTGTTAATGGAATTGTCGACTTGCCATTGTTTGCCTCTTCACTGCTCACTCAACTTTTTATGAACAACTTTACATTCTGGAGTCGCCATAACAAGTTAATATTGCACAACCCCGATAATCACACTTTTCTCTGAACTGTACTGTCGAAACGAAGCTTACGAATTCTGCCAGCGAAGTGAACTCTTGGAATCCGCATACGTCTTTGCTAAAGTTGCCAATCTTCCGACTGCCAAAATTAATTTGCCTGTAGTTAAACTTAAATCAGTCGTGAAGGATGACGGCCGTATTTTTATTGCAGAATAGTTTAAAATAAACATTGCGAAATCATGAAAAAGGGGATCGAACATGGTTAATTTACAGTGAAAAAAAGATATTTTTTTGTTTCACGTGTTCACAAAAGAAAACATCAATTTTTTCAAGTCCAAACCATGATTTTGTGATTGGAAACACTTAAATCCAAGAGTCGGTGAACATGCAAATTATACAGGGTGTCCCACGACGTTTTGACAGTTCAAATTCTCGAAATCTGTTTATACGATATGTATGAAATTAGGCAGATAGAAATAGTCGAAACTGATGATATTTACTATAAAATATCTTCCGTTTTTTGGGTCACTTGACCCCAACATAAGTTTTTTAAATGGGACACAAGTATATTATTACAATTTTGGATATATTATTCAAAAACAAATTCAACGATACCACACTTGTCATCATTGTGTAGTGTTGTAAAAATCATAACCATTTATATTTACTAAATTTATTAAAGCAATATTTTGACGTATATTGAAATCAATACCAGACTAAACAGAAATAAGCTATTGAGACAACATCGACTTCCAACAAAGAAATTATAGAAAATGATAAGCAGTATCAAACGTAACTTAATGATAGACTTAACAGAAGAGAAATCCGAAACATGAAAATAAACCAATTGAATGAGAAAAACATGAAAAGCATTCCAACAAAAGTGAAAAAAAATGTGCAAAAAAGTGGGGTCCTTCGGAGGAACGAATGACAATAAATAAGAAAAGGATAACAAGCGTATGTTGCAAAGAACGAACAAGTAAAGGAAGATAGAGAGGAAACTATTAGTACTATGAATGACATTATCTAAAGACAAACAATAAATTACTAAACTTAAAAACAAACAGAATGAAGAAGTTACAAGTGCAGGAAATATTGTTGAAACTGTATACATCTGGTATACGAAAATCGACACCCAGAACACAAAAGAATAACATAATGAATGTAGGTTCTGAAAAAATCTCATAGATAACCGAGGAAATTAGAGACGCTTTGAAGAATGCAAAATGTCCTGCGAAGATCGTATTACTGCGTAGCTCTTAAAACACGGAGGCAGCACGTTAGAATATGGTTTACAATCACTTTTGAATAAGTGCTTACACGTGGGCAAGATACCAGAGAAATGGTACAAATCAGAAGTGGTGATCCTCTTTAAAAAAGCAAACATAACGAACATAAGAAGCTATCGTCCGATAAGTGTGTTGTCTGTTCTCTACAAACTTCGAACGAATATTCTCACAAACCGCTTAACTGATAAATTTGACTAACACCAACAGAGAGAACGAGCGGGCTTCCGGAAGTGGCTTGCATAAAATTTAAATAAGGTATTCGACTTCTTTGAAACACAATCTATTCTTGGGAAAATTCAGAAATGCATGTGAGGGTCAATGACAATCTGAGAACAAATTATATGCAGATCTATCGAGGGTTGAGGTAAGGCACTACCATCTCTCCTAAATTATTCACAAGAGTCCTGGAGAATGCGCTCAAGAAACTACCATGGCAAAACATATCAAATCAAAATATCAATTTCAAAATAGATGGCCCGTACCTTAGTCAGCTGCGTTACGCTGGCGATATCGTCCTTATTTCAATTGGTCCTGAAATGGTTAGAGAATTACATCAGGCATCGGAAAAAGCTGGCCAGAAATCCAAAATTATGAGCGGTGACAGCATCGGTGTTACAATAGACAGTTATAAAATGTCACCTACTATATCTATTTGGAAACCCTTGGCAGAAGTGACGAGAAGAATAGGGCATATATATTTAAAAGTCCAGCAGTTCCTATAAATTTATAGATGAAAACTAATCACTCTTGCCATCTACCTGTTGCCACTTATGGGATGGAAACACAATATCCTTCACTATCCACAGTGCAAATATGTTGAAAGTAGCACAGAGAGCGATGGAACGTGCAATGCTCAACATCTTCAGATATAAGATCCGAAGTGAGGAGGCGAAGAGACGACCTGGATTGAAGGACGTAATGTATGAATAGCCGGTCTTAAATGGAGGTTGACAGGCCATTTAGCCAGATAGAACCCAGAGAGTTGGATAGTACGGATACTTCAATAGTGACCACGAGAAACAAATAGAAGTCTAGGTGGACCACATCGCAGATGGGTGGACGATGTCAGAAAAACGGCGGGGAGAAGCTAGGAACAACAAGCCAAAGACAGGAAAAATGATAAACCGTGGAAGAGGCTTACATCCAGGAGTGTATGGTGGGAAGCTGAGAAAGAAGAATGTATCCAATTTTTTTGTTACCTACATTGTAAATTAATTGAATACACTATATAGAAATGATTTCAGATATTCAACTGCATTTGTTAAGGTGATTTGCCCAGCTTCAAAAAACCAATTTTCTATCATCTTTGTTGATATTTTGTGTCAGTTTATTAAGACTCGTTACATTTAAAAGTAGTCCAAAAAGATTTTAGTATTGTTAGTTTAAAATACCGTATTATTAGGATATTCCTCACTAATTTCATTATAATTTTATGGATAATGAATAATGTAACTCAAATTATAGCCAAAATGCGGGTCTGCATGCCTGTCTCGCATAATATTTGGAGTTTATCAGCAGTGGCGTGACAAAAATTTCTTCTTAATAATTTGAGTATTTTATTGTGAAAGAAACGTTATGAACATTTTGTAGTTTCCAAATCGTTACAAGATAATATTGTATAATTTTCTTCCAAAAAGTAAATTTTATAGTCGACAGTATTATTGAAATTTTAGTTTCAGCTTTTCATAATTATTATATATTATACTGGTATAAAATGAGCACCTTGAATCTATGTTTTTGAATGCATTGACGTTGTGACGGAACTAATAAGGCTGCTGATATTCGAATTTACGTTTAGAATAAAATTTATACTGTCCGTAATATTATTTGGCTTATCGATATATTTCAGACCAACTTCAATCATAATGTTGGATGGAGAAATTGATTTGATACCATTTAATTACTTAATTTTGTATCCGAATGATAGTGTCTTTTCATTTTTGGGTTATGTGTAGTTCAGCCATTACAAACTTAATAGAATTATAAGAAATACTTGCTTTCAATTTTTATCAAGTTTTATTTAAAATGATTATCAACGTGAAGTACTGAGAAATATACAAATACTTGGTAAATGTACAAGATGACCTTACTAGTGTTTTAATGTGACATTAAGTTGAGAATTCTATAATATGTAATGTCAAAAGTTTAGGAACTGTCACATAGGAGAGAATTGTTTGGTTATATATCACAGTGACATAGATGTCAAAAAAAGTCTATGGAAATGAATAATGCAACAAATCGAAAGAGAAGCAGAAATCACAGAACTTTATATTTATTGTGTCAGGAAATATATGAATTTTGTTGTTGCGTAAATAAAGCCATTATTTAGGAATTAGAAAATAGGAATAGAGGATAGTTTATGTAAAAGAATAATAATAATTTGGTAGAAACAACATTTTAAAAGGACACAAACACAATTTAAAAACAATGTACACTTAAGAATTAGAATCAGCTCACATATGATTAGGGCATAGCAACAAAAAACAATGGGAGTTTGTTGATGAAGAAAATGAAGTAGGTATGACATATTGGTGAAATGATAAGAAATTTTAGATAAAAAACTATCAAAATTGTATAAAAGAGTCCTTAATGAACAGTAGAAGCGGCAAATAAAAATATATAAGAAGGAATACTATAAAGAAGCTATATATAAAAATATATAAATAACAATTATTGGAGTCCCGGCATTTCTGTATGGTGTGGTTTTGAAAGACAGCACTTCAAGAAGGAGTATTAGTGGGGTTGTGAGGACCAGGTTAGTTTTTTTTTGTCTTTGTTGGTACCAACATTTTTGTTAAAGATATAAAACAGATCTCATAAAAGTAATTACAAAAACATTAGTACTCATGCATTTCTATTTAACGTTTATATTTCATCACTTTGTTTCTTTGTTCCAATTTAGTACTTGCGCATTTCTATTTAACGTTTATAAGTTTCTACTTCTCAACTTTTATATTAGCATAAGACATTTCATCACTTTGTTTCTTTGTTCAAATTTATAATACATATTCTCTGACCAGTACAAACTAATTCATATTAAATATTATTGAAATCATTGTTTTTTTAAATATCATTTCAACGGATACGAATTGACATCTGTTATTACTGTGAGATCTGGAATTGACTATTCTAATGAGAAATTTTAACCATCGCCGCACCAAATATTATAAAAAAAAATATTAAAAATTGTTTGAATGAACAAAAGATAAAATATTGGAGATAAAGTGTAAAAATAACTGGAACCCAAAAAGTAGATAGACTATCTCATTCTCTCCGCATAAATAAATACATAAAAATTTTCTTTTTCTTTTAATGAGCTAGCCACACTAAAATTTAATAAATCAAAATAGTATTACAATAATATTAAAAATTCCTCTTATACACACAAGTATTACAATATAAACGTAACAATAGCATTTAATGTATATAATGAATATGAGATGGAACTACTCATCTTCCAAATATTGAAAGAGGAAGTTTACAAATGTTTTAAAAAAATCAACGCAATACTAATCAAACTATTTTCCTACGTATAGAATATAATTTGTGACAAAAACATCACAATTTTCTACCACGTTATATGCAACCTGATCATTTCTGTTAGAAATTCAGTAAACGAGTTCGGAAATTATTGTATTATGATTATTTTACTTTTCCGCTCAACCCTATTTTTTTTACGAGCAAAACACGGAAAACGAGTTTTTAGAAAAAGAGTCATGTGTATATGTCGTCATCATTATCGCCGATAAAAGTTTTAATGATTAAAACTAACTTTTCGGCACAACAAACCGAATTTATCCAAAATATTGATATATCTGGATTTATGTGACCCCTGATACTGGCTCTAGTGAGCTAAAAATCAATCTATGAGATGCCCTGAATAATATCCCATTATAAAAATAGTCACTTGTATACATTCCGGAGGCTGCATCGAAATGTCTCTAAAAATGATTAGAATTATGGTATATCTGTATGTATAGGACCCGTTGTACTGGCCATCTTGAGCTGAAAATCAATAGTGTTCATCTGTAAGTTACCCTGAACAATATCCAATCATAAAATTGACCAATTGGGTCCACTCTGGAGGCTGTATCGTACTAGCAAACCCATATTTCTCTAAAAATGTAGTATATCTGGATGTATAGGACCCGTTTTACTGGCTCTGGTGAGCTGAAAATTTATAGACCTCATCTCTGCACAGATAGCATTTGATATCCTATGTATATATCTCAGAGGTTCTGCTTGTGTACATGTTCTGGTGTCAATGCTTAGGATGTACATAACATATACATTAATGAATATACATAAAGTAGACATATTATCTACGTACTTACAGGTACATGGGTTTTGTGTACATCCTAGGAATATACCTCTTCTGAATATTCAGGAATATGCGTTCCGTGAACAACTTAAAAATATGCATCTTATGACTACTCTTGAATATACAGAGTATGTATATCCTAAAAACATACCTCTTGTCAATATTTCAAAAAATAAAGTTTATCCAGACAGCACGAGTACGTACATAATACGTATTTAATACGTACTTATGAGACGTAAGGTACGAATTATGTACGTACTTTTCTGTACGTAGGACGTATATGATACGTATTGAATACGTACATTTCCCAATAATATGTACGTATCGAATACGTACTGCATGTACGTACTTGGAACGTACCATTTGTACGTACCTGGTACGTACCATTTGTACGTACTTGGTGCGTACCATTTGTACGTACTTGGTACGTACCATTTGTACGTACTTGGTACGTACCGTCTGTACGTACTTGGTACGTATCGTTTGAACGTACTTGGTACGTACATGGTATGTACCGATATTACTTTGTGAACAGACTACAGAACTGAAAGCTCACAATTGAGTTTCAAGGATCTTTATTATTAAAAATTTGAAGATAATCGATATTAGTGTTTTTAAATGAAACTCAAGGTCTCTAGTTAATTCCACAATATAATACAAGTTATTGAAAATTCTAAAAAATTGACAATTGTTTCGATAAATCAATATCATCGTCAGAATGACAGAAGTTACAATTCATTTTATGCCTACCTGATGTTTAGTCGTTATATTTGGCTAGACCAAGAAGTAACCTAACTTGTGATTGGCTTAATATATGTTTATAGAAAAAAGAAGAAGATGTGATATTACAAATATTGAAGCTTAGATATTATTAGCCCTATGGTGATATCCTGGATATCATTTTTCCAATTAAGATCAGTATAACTGTGCAATGATATAGAAAACCAGGAAAACTATATCTGCTGATCTTTACAATTATCACTTAAGAAGACAGTTTATTAGTGGAGAATTTCCTAGATTTAACTGTTCATTGACAACTTCATATTGTGGGTTTCTTAAATGTCTTCTAATTTCCAGTTCTTCAAGGAAATCCAGTTCTTGTTTCTTTTCACAAATATGCAGTACTTCTAGTTTTGTGTTAGGTGTCAATGAATGATTGGTGTCAAGTAGATGTTTTGCGTAGTGGGATTTATCTGGTTGTTTTAATCTGTATGCTCGTAGGTGCTTACTGTATCGTATTTCAAAATTTCTAAGGGTCTGACCCAAATAGACAGCATTACATTCTGGACATTTGAGTTTATATATTCCGGACTTCTTTAATAGTGGTATTTTTGTTTTTACATTTAACAATTTTGTACTAACGTTACTTTCTGTTTTAAAGGAAATTGTTGTATTCGTTGCTGAAGATATTATCTTCGAAATATTATTAAAAATATTTCCTGCATATGTGATGGTTTTATAAGTTTTAATTTCATCAGCTTGTTTTGGATATATTAGTTGTAATGCCACTTTTTCCTCTTTTTTACTAATTAGCTCATTTATCATATCTAATGGATAACCGTTAGATGTTGCTATTTGTCTAATTGTATTAATCTCTCTATCAAAATTACATTTGTTCATAGGAACTGAAAAAGCTCTATATATCATTGAATTATATGCTGCTAGTCTGTGTGACACAGGGTGGTTAGAATTGAATGGAATTGTTACATCAGTTTGTGTTGGTTTTCGGTAAATTGAATAATCAAGTACATTATTAACTCTTTGAATTTTTAAATCAAGAAAATTGATTGAGCTATTTTCTTCAATTTCTAATGTGAATTTAATTTTCGGGTGTAAATTATTGATGTGGTTGAAAAATATATCTAATTGTCGTTCACTACCCATGAAACAAGCTAATATGTCATCTACATATCTATACCAAAATAAAATATTTTTCGAAATATTACTTTCAAAGATCTTTCTTTCTAAATTGTCCGTAAAAATGTTTGCTAAAATAGGTGATATAGGGCTTCCCATTGGTAAACCTTCATTTTGAATATATATCTTATTGTCAAAAGTGAAATAATTCTGATTAATGCATACATCAAATAAATTAAGTATATCTGATATTATTCCTGGATTAACATTTTCATCTTCTAGTAATTTTCTTACAAGTATTAGACATTCTTTAGGAGAAATTTTAGTAAACATGTTAGTTACATCGAACGATATGAGTTTATAGTTATCTTGTAAGTGGATTGCTTTCAACTTTTTGATTAGTTCTATTGAATTTCTAATTGAGTACTGAGATTCATATCTGTAAGTATTGAGTATATTGTTGAGCTTCTTTGCCAATATATTATTAGGAGCATTAACATAAGAGACTACAGGTCTAATTGGTTTCGTTATTTTATGTAATTTAACTGTTCCATATAATTGTCGACAATGAGGATTCTTATGTATGATAGACCTCTTTTCGTAATCATTTAAAAGATAATTTGAATTATTAACAATATCCCTCACATTATTAGAAAACTTCTTTGTTGGGTCTGCTTTAAGAACTTTTTAGGAATTTTGAAATACGATACAGTGAGCACTTACGAGCATACAGATTAAAATAACCAGATAAATCCCACTACGCAAAACATCTACTTGGCACCAATCATTCATTGACACCTAACACAAAACTAGAAGTACTGCATATTTGTGAAAAGAAACAAGAACTGGATTTCCTTGAAGAACTGGAAATTAGATGACATTTGAGAAACCCACAATATGAAGTTGTCAATGAACAGTTAAATCTAGGGAATTCTCCACTCATAAACTGTCTTCTTAAGTGATAATTGTAAAGATCAGCAGATATAGTTTTCCTGGTTTTCTATATCATTGCACAGTTATACTGATCTTAATTGGAAAAATGATATCCAGGATATCACCATAGGGCTAATAATATCTAAGCTTCAATATTTGTAATATCACATCTTCTTCTTTTTTCTGTAAACATATATTAAGCCAATCACAAGTTAGGTTACTTCTTGGTCTAGCCAAATATACCTACTAAACATCAGGTAGGCATAAAATGAAATGTAACTTCTGTCATTCTGACGATGATATTGATTTATCGAAACAATTGTCAATTTTTTAGAATTTTCAATAACTTGTATTATATTGTAGAATTAACTAGAGACCTTGAGTTTCATTTAAAAACACTAATATGAGCATATTCCACGTAGTAAGGGTCGAGACGATCAATTTCAATAATTGATATTAATAATTAATAATTAACACAATATTATTAAAGTTGCTAGAATGAAGTTCCTTGTCACTCAATTGTGAGTTCAACTGTACGGTCTTATAAATTGAAGTACACATTAGCAAGCCCACACTAGATTAGATTGAAATATTAAACTTTAAAAACAACTTGAAAGTAAATTTACTTAAAGTTACTTTTGGCTATTAGCATGTTAGGAAAATATAATACAATGAAGAGTAGTTATTTATTATTTATTTATAACGAGACTTCTATTCACAACACCTACCTCCTGTGCTCATTTAGATGTTAGATAGCCTTGAATAACAATCTGTGCCCGCCAGTCGACTAGGTTCAAGTCGAAGAAGGGGTGGATTTCTCAATATTTATTTAGAATTCAAAATAAGGCACCAGAGAAATTTAGGCAAGCACCCAAGACTCCTTTGAACTCACACCCAACTCCTCAGAGGGATATTACACTTCTTCCACACTTAAAAACGGTTTTTAGCTAAGTTTTAAAATGAAAAAACGCTAATATTCCATGTCTGTGATTTATTGTTGGACCCTGAATTTCTGAGACGCCCTGAATAGTATCCCATCATGAAATTGATCACTTGTATACACTCCTTAGTCCGTATCGTGCCAACAAACCGAAATTTATTCAAAAATTACCAATGACCCGTTATACTGGATCTGGTAAGCTGAAAATCAATAGGGTTTATTCGTGCGATGCCTTAAATAACACACAATCATAAAATTGGTGACTTTTAAGCACTCCGGAGGCTGTATAGTGCTATCAAACCGAAATTTCTCCAAAAATGTAGTAAATCTGGATTTACGGGATCCGTTATACCCATGTTAAAAGTGGCCGACGACAACGTCAACTATACACAGAATTTTTCTTCTAAAATCCCGTTTTTGTGTTTTTCTCGCTGATAACGAAAAAATACAAAGTGACAACTTTTTTGGGATAAACCAATACTTTTCTCGCATCCTAGATAGGATTGGTCGCAAAAGTATATGATATGTATGATTGTTATTGTTGGAACCAAAGACGATATTCTGGACTTCCGCTTCCATTGTCTCACGTAAGTGACAATTACATTTTCCCTGTGTTGATGCTTGGAACGACTCTAACCGACAATGAAAACATATGTATTTGGCGAATCTTTTCACTTTGTTATCCCGGAATGAAATTAACCATTTTTAGATAAAAACTAATACTCTATTGGTGTTCGATATATTCGAATTTGTCTAGCAAGAATGGAATATTTTGATATTCTTCCAATAATTCAAGAATACTTCACTTGAAGCGGACTATGAAAAAACGCTATCCACTTGGCTAGAATTATTAGATACCAATTTTGAGGAAAATACCTGGCACAATCGAGGATAAAACAATATCATCTTCAAAATAAAAATATGATACTCACCCTTACTTTCTTGAATAACTTAGGTTCAATGTTGTACCTTTTTTTCAATCTAGAAGCTCTGTAGATTACTAATCATTCAATTTTTGAGGATACGAGTTATTGTTTCGTAGATGTCATTCCCTCGAAAACTCTGTACTCATTCAATAGAAGATTACTGCTGAGATCCACAACTACAGCTACGATAAATATAAAAAATAAACTGTTTTTAAGATTAGAACTAACTCTTAAGAATCTGTGAGACGCCCTGAACAATATCCTATCATAAAATTGGTCACTTGTATACACTCCGAATGCTGTATCGTGTTAACAAACCGACAGTCCACCAAAAGAGTCTGGAATGTAGTACTCCAAGTACCATAACACCCGATTCACTGACCCTAGTAAGCTAAAAATTAATAGCATTCTTCTGTGAGATGTCCTGAATAATAGTCTATTATAAAATTGTTGACTTATTACACTCCAGAGGCAGTATCGAGCTAACAAACCAAAATTTCTTTAAAAAAATGTAATACTTCAAGTACCATGGAAATCGTTGAACTGACTCTGGTGAGCTGAAAATCAATATGATCCATCTGTGAGATATGCTGAACAATATTCAATCATAATATTGGTGACTTGTTGCACTCCGGAATCTGTATCGTGCTATCAAAAAATGTTACGAAAGTGGCGAACGACGGCGATGACGACGACACAACTTTTTTTGGAGTGAACCAATACTTTTATCGCATATTTGATAGGGTTGGGAGGAAAATTAATACACTGCGCCGCTAAATTACCCAAGTAACATTTTGATGTCCTAGGAACGTACAGAGAATGTTCAGCATAGTATAGGGTACATTCATAGAATGTTCATGAATAGCATTATGTATATCCCTAGGACTTACTAGGGTTATGCATTTTGTATGTCTCATCAAATACCTAACATGTACCTAATATGTCCCAATGTATCGCAGTGGATATGTGTGGAATGTTTTAGGGATATTTGGAATATTCCTTACATATGCATGTTATATAACAGGAACATCCCGGAGAAAATATACTTCATGAACATTCCCTTCATATACTGAAAATGTCCAGAATTGCTGCAATACGTATACTATACTCGATAGTCGAAATTGTGTAAAGTGAGTCAGAGCTATCTAATGAACACTTTGGTTAAAGCGCAGTTGCCATATGTATTCTAGAGAGAAATGCTGTATTTTATAAATACACTTCAAATCCATTGTGTCAATATTTCAGGTACAAAAGATGCAATGTAATTAAGTCAATACCAATTTAATATATTTATTTCAAATTTCAAGCAGACTAATAATAATTAGTTTACTTGAAATGTGAAATAAAGTGTTTATGTATATTTCTTGAACGCAAAGTTTGTTGTGAAAAACTCGCCGATTTGACAATGTTGGAGAGTCGCTTCAATGTTCCGGCTTTGAGAACGAGATAGATAGATCGAGCTACGCGAATGAGACAGTGATAGTAAACAGTTATGTGAGGTGTTTATTCTCTTCATGAGCGTAACATCAGTATTTGTGTTGTGGTTTTGTGTGATAAATCGGTTATTATTGGTATTTATTGTAATATTTATTTCGGTATATTTAGTGACAATAATGGCGGAGTGTAGCGGTGTTGGCGATAAAAAACGGCGTCGTAACAATTTAATTCGGGAAGAAAAAGTCCTCATATTAAATGTGTACGAAGGACTGCGTGCCATGGACGAACAGTTGGGTGTTAGTGACGCTGTGATTAAGTGCAGTTATTTAACTAAAGTTTCTGAGAGTACTATATACAATATTCTAAAGAAATCGCGGGACGGATCTTTGACAAGAGAACGAGGTGAAAACTGTAAACCGGAAAGTAGGGGAAGAAAGAAAATTGTTTTGGACGACCAAACACGGAATGCTATACGTAGGGAAATACATTCTTTTTATTTTAGGAATGAAATCCCCTCGGTAGCTAAATTGAGCAAGGTAATAGAAGCTGATGATACTTTACCAAACATCAGTGATAAAGTTTTGAGACGAACTTTAAAATTAATGAATTTTCGTTACCAAACAAGAAGTAGAAACAGTGCCTTAATTGAACGGAATGACATTGTGGAATGGAGGAGAAATTATTTAAAACAGATACGACAGTTTCGTAACGAAGGACGGCACATATATTATCTTGACGAAACATGGTTAAATGAAGGCCACACTGTGTCAAAAGTGTGGCAAGACATGAATATACGAAGCAATCGACAAGCCTTTATGGAGGGTTTCTCTTCCGGTTTAAAAGCTCCCTCTGGGAAAGGACGTCGACTAATTATCACTCACATTGGCAGCGAGGAAGGATTTGTAGAAGGTGGATTACTAAGTTTTCAGTCCAAAAAAACTGTCGATTACCATGAAGAGATGGATGGTAACCGGTTTGAAACATGGTTTAGATCAATTTTAACAAAGGTAACTCCTGGTTCAGTGATAGTTATGGATAATGCTTCATACCACTCTCGTCGACTGGAGCAAATACCTACTTCAGCTAGCCGCAAGAGGGTTATAATTGATTGGTTAGAGAGTAAAAGCATTCCGCACAACGAGGCAATGCTAAAAGTTGAATTATTATCTCTCGTACGGAAACATAAAAGCAGTTATATTAAGTACGTTGTCGATGAAATGGCGAAAGATTTCAACGTCTCAGTTGTTAGACTTCCTCTCTACCACTGTGAGTTAAACCCCATCGAGCTGGTTTGGGCCCAAGTGAAAAATTATGTTGCGAGAAAAAACAGTACATTCAAAATGGCTGACGTGGAGAAACTGTTTGACGAGGCTCTGCATACCGTTACTGCTGAGAGTTGGCGTAAATGTATTCAACACGTATTAAAAGAAGAAATAAAGTTTTGGGATTTAGACATACGTGTAGAAGTAATGACGGAACCACTCATTATCGATATAGGAGGAGAAAGCGATGATTCTGAGGAGTCGTCAGGGAGTGATACCGCTTCCAGTTAGTCAGACATTTTACAAGTGACCTCGCAACATACCTATACTTATTGGTAATTTATTTTGGTCTTGACAAACAACTTTTTTTTAGTTTTAGTAGTAGTAAGTTGGAATTGACTTTTAAACATTTTTTTATTTTGTTTTAACTTACTTATGAACAACTTGTGATAAGTTATTATTTCAAATGTTAAAAATTGAAATTCCAGATATTTCAGTATTCGCACCCTTAAACTATGATACGCTCATGGAGTTCACTTTAAATCGGTAGATAACCGATGACGTCACTTTACAGAATTTCGACTATCGACTTTTTTATATACATCTTATTATAGCTCATCCTTAAAAATGTGTATTATTCTTGGTAACACCCTGTATATACATAATGATACCTACCATAATGATTTCGTATTTCTGTTCTCTCAAATTTAAACGCCAGAGCGTACAAGAACATTTTCTATTTATTTTTTATTTAGGACTATTAAGAACCCTTCAAAAATGATGCGCTCATGAAGTTCGCTTCTGCAACTGATTTTATGGACAGTAAGAGCGATGAGTCACTTTACAGAATTTCGACTATCGAGTATAGGTATATCAATTCCTAAGATGTATCCCCAGATGGTCGCATCCAACATTTTATTGTAATTAGTGAAATATTATGTATATTATTGTATTAGGTAGTTATAATTATTGAGTCATATGCATAATAATTATCAATACACTGAAGTTTGTTTAAATGTATTGAATTATATTTTTCTTTTCATTCAATTATAATAAAATAGTTGAATTATAAAGGTGATGGTCTGATCGAGCGCTGCACTTACTAAAGAAAACAGTATTAATAATAATATTCTTGTTCATTTAATAAATATAAACACTGAAACAGACAAAAATGACATTCAATTGTAAGGTATATCTTCAGCTTCCTTTGATGCTTTTATCATTCTATCTTTGGCTCTTACCAGCCAAAGTTTAATCACAGCAATTATCTCCAATTCTGTGCACATGGGAAACATCAGTCTCACACTTCCTGCGGAAACAAAAAATAAGATGAGAAATCGATAGCCCTCTTCTAGAAGGACTATGAAAGTTTGAGTTTCCAATGCTTTATACTGAGGAGAACTACAATTTAACAAAAGAGGGCCTCTCAAAAGTGGTTTTAAAAACCTATTTTCATAAGTAGCACTTTTAGAGTTAATAACTAAATGAAATTGAATGTCTCGACCCTTACTTCGTGGAATATGCTCATATTAGTGTTTTTTAAATGAAACTCAAGGTCTCTAGTTAATTCCACAATATAATACAAGTTATTGAAAATTCTAAAAAATTGACAATTGTTTCGATATATTGATTTATCGAAACAATTGTCAATTTTTTAGAATTTTCAATAACTTGTATTATATTGTGGAATTAACTAGAGACCTTGAGTTTCATTTAAAAACACTAATAACTAAATATCTCTCTTTACTTCTACGAATGACTTGTTGTAATGGATTTGCATGAGAACGAACTTTTTTTATTATCTTTGTTGGTGGCATGTAATTCTCAAAGGGAAAAGCACTAAAGTTGTCTAGAATTCCAAATTGTTTTACACAATCTTTCAAATGCACATTATGAGACTTAAAATCAGTTCCATAAATGTTTAAAGAATTATTTATAAAACAAAGTAGAAGCAAATGTGATATAATTTTCATAAGATATCAAGTCATTATTTGATAAAATTGAAATAGCAAAACTAAAAGTTAAAAAATTATTGTACATTTTGGATGGCAATGCAATTTTTAATGCTAGAACACCAGTATATAACAGAACCAATCTAAATTCAGTAGCTTTGTATCGTTTACATTCAGAAATTGCTCTATATTTACGTAAAAATTCAATAGCTATAAATTTGTTCAAACTAAGTAAGTATTGAGACATCTGAATACTATGAGATGCTCTTAGTTTGTGAGGAGGTTTCCCAAATATCTAGCCATGTTTTTTCCACATAATAACATTTTTATAACTCCTAATAGAACACAATGCATATAATCTATAGGAACATTATTGATCATATTAAAATTAGGAATATGTTGGAGTACAGTTTGTCCACAATGATGTTCTGGCTGTTGTTGTTTGCGAAATGACTGATCAGTTCTTAACGTAGCATCTGTTTCTAGAAATCATACAGTTCTATCTGCTACATCACCCTCAATGGTACATTTTGTGCAACTATAATATTCAGAATGAGATTATACTTTTAAAATATATGCTTCTGCTGGTGAGTCACAAATAAGCATGTGAATGTTTACAGAACAATTAAACATATTCCTTATTTTAATGCCATTATTTAGTAAATCTTTTGTTTCACTAACAAAGTCTTGAAGAAACCTATCAATATCAGAAGGTTTTTCGGAACCATGATAGAGTGCCACAAGAAATATTTTGTTTTTCAAACTTAATTTCGCACAGTATTGGCCAAAAAGAACTGTTAGTGCTATGTGTAAGAGGCAAACCATCAATATTTACAGCTAAATTGAATACAGTGTTATTTGTAACCTCAACATTATATTTATTAACTTGTAAATTAATGCCGTTTGCAATAATAAATTAGTGGTACCTGCATTTGCCAAGAATTTCACAAGTGGTTACTTTGGGAGTACACAAAATAGTCCTAGGATCCTTTGGCAAACTAAGTGATTTATTATTTAAAATAGTCAATAACGACTTAAATGCAGATGAAGTCATATTGTTTTCAACTGACCAAGCGGCTAATTTGGATTCCAATGGAATATCTTTTTGTAAACGTGTTGTTGGATTAGTTGGATGATGTGGTTTCTGTTGGGGCAAGGGGAGACATTCTTGATTCTGGGCTAAAGTACATTCTTGTTGGAGCGAGTCTTGTGCTACTCGCTCTTGCTGAGAACCATTTGCACTACTAACAAATACAGTCGTTGGAAAAGAATTACTATTCACACTAGACTGAATCATTTGAACAATAACATTAAACCTTTTTTCATCTTTTAAATTGAACCTGCGGGTCCTTTGTAAAGGTGACATTTATAACCTTTATTAAGACAACAGTGCTGAATACAACATATCACAGAAATAAAAGCAATAAGTAACTATTTAAATCTGCAATCCCTTGATGGGTTAAAATAACATAATACTTACTACCTTTTCCAGTATTCCTAACACAAATTAACAAATACTTCCTAAAACACTTTTGCTTTCAGATCACATAACCTTCAATTTCAACCAACGCGACTTCGGACTATATTGTTGGCTGGCAACACAAAACACAACTCTTTCGTTTGACAAACGTCTGCGTGTCTATGATCCAATATTCCATGAATGTCATAGGTATATCCATAAATGGATGTACACTACTAGTGTTTACGTGTACATATTATGTACTTTTCCCAATATTCTATGAATGTCACAGGTATATTCTTAAATGGTTAGTGTTCACATGTATATACATTAAATACGAAGTAGATTCCTGGTATATTGTTAGTACATTGTGGTAGGAATATACCATCAAAAATTTAAAACAATATATTGGGAATGTACCCACTATATTCGGTATATATTTTGAACATTATAGACATACTAGGAATATCCTTTGTACATTGAGTGCTACTTGGGTAACGCATCCCAACAAACACAGACTGGCTGGTCCGATAATGAGACGAAAGTGGTTTGCCGAACTGCCGCATTCGGCCCGCTTACAGCTCCCGGCTCGGCGTGTAGGTAGGGCATGTCCGCCAGGCCGTAAGGTGGCTAAGAGTAGGCTAGCCAACCATTCAACCTCGGCAACGCCTTTGAATAACCGACGACGGGCCGATAGTAGATAGCCGGTAAGTCCTCTTGTAAGCCACTATTTATCGTCCAGACGAATATGCGCAGACGCCCAAAATATTTGTATTTGATTGAGAAATGTTTTTTCTTATGATAAACTTTATATCGGCTGTTCAATAAAATATGGTTTGTAATCCATAGGCGACTGTGACCATGTGATAATTATTGAATACCCTTTATTAAGCGAAAGAAATGATAATTGTATTTTATTATGTATAAAATTGATATTTCTAGCTTAAATATGTTCATATTGGAAATCAGCAAAATATCTCATCTGAAAAACAACACGTGAAAGATTATAATAATGGTTTTTGTATATAGATGCATCAAATAAAAATTGGAATTTTATATTAACAGAGAAATTATTTTAGCAATTGTGAAAAAAAACATTTAAAAATGCATGACAGAGATTCAGGGAAATATCCCCTGCTATGGTATTGATAAAAAAAGATGTCTAACAGTTTTTCATAATAAAATCTAAACTTGTACTTTGTATAATAAAACACTTTTTAAAAGAACATTAGACCATTTATTAGTTACACAACAAAAAAAGTAATGTCAATATATCAACATTCTTTTACAACAAATGCAAAAAATAGGTTTTCCCAATATATAAGTAATAAGGAACGGAAAATGTGTACATATTATACATAAAATACGCAGTTACAAGAAACTTAACGAAAAAACCATCTTATTTATATTAAAATCAGCAACAAATTATTATAGAATAATCGGCTAGGAAATTATATACATTAAAATAACAACAAAAAATAGTTATACATATTTTTCATAGTTCCCATATCATATGACAGAATGTAGATATATAAAACAAACAAGATTTTAATAGTAAGAATTAAACGGCGCAGTTTTGAACAACTGAAACAAAATACCCTAATTTATAATTAAGTAAAGTAACAAATTAAAATAGACTAATCGCCTGAAATAAAAATCTATAAATACAATAAATCTCTTATTTTTTACTTTTTCGATTGGCTCTTCCTCCTGCTCTATCTGGAGCATTTTTGAGCCAATTGGGTCAGTTTTATTCTTATTATCTGTTTTGCCATGCTCATTGTTAGATTTCTCGATATCAGAGTTCGAATCTGAGCTAAATATGTAATCAAACTCTGTCTCTGATAACACACTTTGTGTTGAAGGCCCTGCCTGTGCTTCAATACAGTCACTGGATTTCGCTAATCGGTGACTTTCAATGAAACTGGAGTTAGAAATGTTAGAAGTGATGCTGGAAGTTTTAGATTGTGTCTCCAAATTAGGATCATATTGGGAATTACTTGGGGAGTTATAGATAACATCTTGTTCGAAATGAGATGCACAGATTGAAGATTCTGTCTAGGGCTCTGAACATTCAGATCTCAAAGCCTCGTTTATAGAAATTAAATCACTTAATATTGATTGCATTTGCGTGGCAATCAAACGCCGCTCTTGTCTCTTACTTATTTTATGTACAGACGCCATAATTATATAGGTTAAAATAGAATTCAGCAAACTAACATTTTCTAAAATTTAAGCTAAATAACATTTGCTTGAGATTGTTACATTAATCACTTGTACCATAAGATCCTTCACACTTGTACTTACAAATTATTTTGCCCATCATGTAAATGCGACTGAGACATTACTTATTTTTACACTTGTCTTCTGTCTACACTTTCTTGAAATAACAATAAATTAACTGGCAGCGGAGAAAAACAAAAATGATCAAATAATATAATTGATAATCTACGAGTATTATCACGGCAGCACGATTCACGATACTATATCCAAATCAGCACCAAATATGAAAACAACATAAAACAAGACACTTTTTTCCTAGTTTAAGAGTAAGAGTTGAGTAACACAACACAACAATAAACAATAACCTCACAAAAATACAAAATATTAGCAAAATGGCCGTCAAATGATGCGGCGCGAAATTTAAACACGATGATTTAGTACCACTTTACGGCTTTCTAACCAAACGCGGCCCGGAGTCGGATATAGCGAGCAAAACATCCTGCGGATCAGTTTTGGCACGAAATATGGTCTCCCGGTAGCGAGTGTCCGAGGAGTAGCCAGTTCCGGCCCGAAAACATAACAGCCGCTCTCGGTTTGCCGTTAAGTTGCCGAGTAAAAGCCGATTATTTGTACATTAGGAGCGGTATATCTGAACTGGGCCGACGGAGGTCCAGATAATGGCTACTTCAGCCACCAGAGTACCGTGCGTGCCGACTGGCGGCCGTATGTTTTCCGATGGCGTTTGGTTTGTTGGGATACTTTTAAAAATCGAAACAATGACCATAAAACATTTGTTAAAGGCCGCCACTGGTTTGAAAATATCTATTTATGATGTCCTTTAAATTGTTCAAGATATCGTTTTTGTGTCGAATACATAAAAAGCAATTTTTTTACATTACTACAAAACAGAAATTTAACCAAATACCATAGATATCAAGTTTCGTCGTTTATTTGCTCTTAGTTTGCATTTTCCGCTTTAATATGTAATATTTGAATTTTATAAGTGCAATATAACACAAAATGGCGCAAAACGCTCATCAGATGAAATATCTTTGGCGTGAGGAATGTGCTAGTGCCGTAGCACTTGTAGGAGAAGGCTTGCCACAACTTGAAGTGGCACAACGTATAGGAGTCACACAATCTACCATATCCAGGGTTATAGCACGATTCAGGGTGACTGGTGGTAACGGAAGAAGACCCGAATAAGCAAGGAATAGGGTCACAATTAACACTCAAGATCTATTTTTGAGATTGCAAGCAATAAGAACTCGATTTGTTACAAGAAATTCACCGCAGCAAGAATTTTATCGTCGGTCTAATTACCAAATTAGCCAAAATACCGTGTGAAGAAGGTTGACAGAAGCATAAATTACCCCCTATCATGCTGCAACTGGTCCTCTTCTAATCGAAAACCATCGAAGGCTGCGACTCTAGTTTGCCCAAGAACACCAGTACTGTGGCAATCGTGAATGGGGCAATGTATTGTTTAGCGATGAATCCGAATTTTGTCATTTTAGTGATGATCGACGTAAAAGAGTGTACCGACGCCCTGGAGAGCGATACGTTCATTGCAACATTGTAGAAACAGTAAGCTATGAAGAGGGGTCTGTAATGGTATGAGGTGGCATTCGTTTGCAGGCCTATATGGAGCTGGTTATGATTCAGGAAGGTCGTTTGACTGCTGACCGATACAACAGACATTTTAGAACCGCATGTGGTACCTTACGCCTCGTTTATTTGAGAATCTTTTTTATTAATGCACGTTCTTATGTGGCAAGAGTGGTACAAAATTATCTCCAGAAAGTCGAAATTTCAACTTTGCCGTGGCCACCTAGAAGCCCTGACCTTAACCCCATAGAACACTTATGGTACAACATGGGTCGAAGTGATAGAGCCTTAATGCCTCCACCTTAGAATCTAAATGACCTGTCATTAAGGCTCGCTGAAATATGGGAGCAGATTGATCAAGTCGAAATTCATAATCTAATTTTAATTTAAACATGCATGCAGCACAAGATATCAAATATTGTAGTTTGATATTTTTTTAAACAATTGAAAAAAATTGGTTACTTTTCTCATCATCCCCGTATTTTTATTTACACGCTTTGGAAACTAAATAAATTGTAAAAAACATATTTAGTATAACCAAAATAATCACTGCCCTCTGAAAAATTCTGAAAATTCAAAGTAGTTTTGAGGTAATTTTTAAATTATCCATTAATTTAGCAGCGCAGTTTATTACCAGTGCCATTTAACACTTAATAAAAAACTACTAGAGATATATCATTTTTTTTCTGCTCTTCGTAACCAACGTACATTGTAATCACTAATTTTTTGTACAGATAACTCATGATCAAATAATGTTTTTTTAATAACTAGCTTATTTTATTCAGATTATGTGGTGTGTTTGTGTACTGCACTGACTCCCGAAAATATTATTACCAATATAATAGGTTTCGGAAGCGTGACGGGTTATGGTATAAGAAAAGTGGTAATTTACACCCAATTAGAAATCTTTCAAATTCAATAACGACCCCAAGGTACCATTTATGTAATTACAAAAAATCTTTCTCCGAAACTTGAAACAAAATAAGAGTTCGCAAAATGACTGTCTCAAGTTCAAATGTTTAATTGAAAGCAAGACTGGCGAGTTTTTTTTCAGATGCTATTACCTAATGCATACTCTATTTGTGATTGGAATTTTTCGAATTAAGTGAGCTGCTTCGAAGTTAGAAAATAGTCCTTATTAGTATCCGCAATTTGAAAAAAAGTATACATATCAAGAGTGACTACTCGTCACTCGCGCCATGTCACGTCTCAACTCCGCCCTCTTTTAAAGATTTTTGCGCTAGACGTCAGACACTCTTATACCGAAAATTTCGTCTTTTCCCTCTCCCCGCAATTCTATTTTTTTTAATTAATTAAAAAGTATATTATCTACAGGCAAAGTATGCATATATTTGCCATATAATTCATATATGATCTTCCATTTGCAGCATCAATGATAATTTTCCATGTATTTATTGAAAAGATATTCAGTCCTAAAAAATAAAAGTTGTAACTTTTGTAAAAATATTTCTAAAGTTTAAGACTTTTCATGTGTGGTTTCGATATTTCGCTAAAAAATCAATGTCGCTACCGGTGATTCATTTATTGCAGGTGTGGTGGTCGATGATTAAATTCCATTCACCCTGATATACTGGATCTCGTTATTCTTGACGCCGTTCCCAACGTCATGCATACGCAAGGCTGTGAACGCTCTATTTGCGAATAGTTCCTAAAAATGATATTCTCAAGCACCGTTCCTAAAATCATCGAATTGTTTCGTCCCTCACATCAGCGTCAGTTGACGTTATAATACAAATGTCATTTGTCATTTTGTTATGTCAAAAATAAATATAAACAAGCTTTTCAAATATGTTTATCAATTTCTTCTATAAAAATGAATTCTACAAACCCAAATTGAAGAGGCATACACAATAATAATAATTTACTCATTTGGAACATTCTAATGAAGTGTATTTAGTGCAAAAAACAAGTCTATTCTGTAACTTGTCGTTACGGTAACGATAATTTTTCAGAGTAGATTCTGTAATATCGTTGCGTTAAAATCTAAAGACAAAACATAACGATAATATTTTTACAATTTTATAAGGGTTGGTATATTTTTGACATATGCTAGGTAGCAAAAGATTACCGATTTATTTGTTTATAGATGTTTGGTTAAATAAGCTTTTTATTCACTTACTCGCGTAATTTTTATTATGGATAAAGACAAAGTTAAAACACCAATATAGGCACAATGTATAATGTATTTGGATGAATTGAATACAAAAATGAACCGTTTAGGAATAACAAATTTGATGCTATAAGCCCTGTTATTATTAAAAACATAGGGAAACAGCTTTCAGACAAATTAAATAGTTTAGGTGGTTCTATTAAGGATTCAGCAGAATAGAAAAGGGTATGTACAATACTTGATTTTCTTTTTTTATTAGTATTATCCATAATAGCAGTAATTACATATGTTTTTTGTTATAATTTTTACCAATTTCAGACATTCACCGACAGGAAGTGTCCAGTTAAAGCAAAGACAAGAAAGAATAGAATTATCACAAAAGAAACAGGAAACATAGGGTATCCTATTAAACCTTTATGAGATACTGAAGAACCATTACTAGATGTTACAGGTTGGGTGGTAGTCAACGGCATATTCTATATTCATGACATAGGATTAGGTATGAATTACGTGATTTTTCAAATTTGGTTATATCCACTAAAATTTTAAAATTGCATACATACCAAATAATGAAGAAATTAGAGAAGAGTCAGAGAAAGAGTTCCCAAATCAAAGTAGGATTCCTAAGAATCAACTAGTTGAACACACTAAGTTGAAGAGTCACTTGAAAGACCATCGAGGAAAGGAAAACGTCAAGTACTGGGGTGCAAGACTCTAAAATAAAGTAATTGTAATGATGAAAGTGAAAAAATAATAATCCTGAAATAAATTGCAAAAAATGTCACAGATATGAGGGTAATAAAGGAAAAAATGCTAAACCTGCGTTAATTCAATCTTCGAGTCAAGTATCCTGATTATGATTTTGTGTTGGACTTGGATTCATATTCTTAAATTGCCCACAGTGTGCCCCCCTGTCCGTAAGTGGGTGTCAAGTTTTTTGTTATTGATTTTATTTATTAACTTATTCTTTTTTACTACATGTTCTAAATCCTAAAACGCAATAACCTAATATCAATATTTATTAGTAGTAAACAAGATTTGTCAAAAAATATCAATATAGCTCGAGAGGAAAGTACTTTTATTTTTGAAAATATCAAAAAATTACACTTTAAAAAGTTGTTTGCAATTGAATTTGAAACTCACTTGCAGAGTTACAGCTACCTGACTCTAGTATTATTTTACTTCCTGTTTCAAACTGTTTTATTAATAATTTTACAAAAAAGTTACTAGCTATAAAATTTTATATTCGGTAATTGCATTTTATGTGTTAGACTATGCAGAGTTTTCACAAAGAATAATTTTTTTCTAAAATCAATAGTTTTTAATATGGTGTTAATTTAACGGGATACACTGAATAATCAGTTTATTAAAAAACATCTATATTTTCAGATATTTGTTGGATTGTGATGTTATGTTTAGTACAATACTTTAGGTAGGAATTTTGCTTGGACCAGGTTCCTGAGTCACCTATACTTTAATCAGTGTTATTGGAAAAAATCGTATACAGTGCAAATTCTTCAAAACCCGACAGACCAATTTTTTTATTCGAAGTGATAGAGTAGTACTTCCTAAGTAGTTAAATTATTTTCTACTACTTTGCCTTAGGGAGTACTACTCTATCACTTTGAATAAAAAGTTGTCCTATGTAAGGTTTTAAAAAACTTGCATTGTCGTTATGTTTAGTAAAATAACATAAAAAAAATAATTCAATAAAACAATTTCAATTTTCTTCCTATAAAAAAGTTAATTTGAATTTATAGTACATGATCGTATTAAAATGGACATTGTAAATTTTCTGGAATTGTTATTTTAATAATTGATATTTTTCATTTTGATTCTTATAAATGGTACCATGTAAGAGCCATAACACAAGAAACTTAAGAAAATTGTTCTTCAATTATTGTATTAAAATATACAAAAAGTCTTGCTCAATTAAAGAGATTATTTGTAATTTGATTGCAAACTGTATTATTAACCCTATTTAATAAATGAGCATCGTCCAATCGGCCAATATCATCTTCATCGACAAAATTGTTGTCATGTTCCTATAAAATTAGATATTCATCAATTTGTATATTCCGAAAGAAGGAGATTGGAACTTAAGGGAACTGTGGATGGAAATAACAGTCAACTCATGATATGGGAAAATGCCGAAGAAGATGAAGAAGGTATAATCCTTTTTATAATAATGTTGTGGAGCATAAAACAAGCATATATAATTCTTGACACAAATGCAGGATCGTATTGCACACCTTTGAGCATTCCATTGGTTCTTTCAATGCAATTACGAACGTCTATGAACGACATTGTTACTGATTAGAGAATATGCCAAAATTTAGCAGGTAAGGTTAGAGTAGTTACATTTGTTTTAGAATGAAGGATGTAACAATTACTGGTATTACAATCTGATAAATTATATTAACAACTTATTGAAACAAAGCATCTCTTCGTTGAATGATTGGTCCTGATGGTATTCCAAATTTGGTCTCGAAACAGGGTAGTATATCCTTAATGCTGCCTTTGTGTCAGCTATTTCATTTATCTTTATCTTCAGGTATGTTTCCTGATAGTTGGAAGGAAAGTTTTGTTTCTCCGATATTTAAATCAGGTTCAAGAAGTGATATTAAAAATTATCGCAGTGTATCTATACAGTCTTCAATCCAAAATGTTTTTGATAGTTTGATGTATAACTGTTTGAATTGGCAGTGTTAAGAGATTATAATTAATGAGTAGCACAACTTTAGGGGGGGGGGGGATCAATTTACGGTAACCAATATGCTATCATACAATGGTACGCTGTCTGCTGCCTTAGAGAGAGGGCATCAGGCTGATGCCATATATACTGATTTTTCCCAAGCTTTCGACAGAGTTAATCACTTGTTGATTGAGGAATTAAAAAATTTAGGTTTATCAGACAAATTAGTGAATTGGGTGTTTAGTTTTCTTAGTGGGAGAAGTTTGAAGGTAAAAATTGGGAACTTTTTGTCAAGATAGTGATTGGTGTACGTGCTGGTGTCCCTCGGGGGGGGGGGCACTGTTCTCCGTTGTTGTTTAGCCTGTTTGTTAATGATCTCAAAGATGATATAAAGTAGTGTGAGTTTTTAATATTCGCTGATGATCTCAAATTATTCTTAGTGGTTTGGAATGACATCGATATTGGTTTAATTCAAAGGAAGCTAGATAATCTGTCTGAATGGTGTCAGGTAAACTTGTTGGATTTGAATGTTGAAAAATGCTTTAAGATCTCTTTTAGAAAAAAGGAAACTATGATCTCATTCTCGTATTCAATAGATGGTCAATTGCTGATAAGTAAAGAATTGGCTGAGGATTTGGGAAAACTTTTTGACTCTCACTTAAGTTTTGGTGAGCATATCAATCAATTGGTGGTTGGGTCTCGAAGGATGTTGGCATTTACTTTGAGGAATTGTAATGATCTATCTCTGGAAGCTGTGAGGTCTGTTTATGTTGGGTTGGTCAGATCTCAACTAGAATATGGAACAGTTATTTGGACGCCTCAATATTTATATTGTTTATAAGTTATTACTCGAAAGATTACAAAACAAATTCTTGAGATATTGTAATTATAGATTTAATTTGAATCTCATTGATCATGACTATTCTCATATTTTACATGAACTAAAATTGCTTACTCTGGATAAAAGAAAGCTTATGTTTGACATTTCTCTGATTTATTAAATATTAAATGATATTGCATCATGTCCATCCTTGCTGCCTAAAATATAAATATATCTTGAAGTTCCACAAAGAGCGCTGCGGCATTGTAAATTATTTTCCATTAGTTTTCACAGAACTAATTATGGTAGACATTCATTCATAGACAGATCTCTAGAATTTTTAAATAGAGAGGATAGATTGGATGTTTTTAATGGCTCATTCAAAGTCTTTAAGAGTACTTTACTAAGGTTCCTTTGAAGTGATTGTATATATATGCTTGTTATGATATTATCATGTTGTGTTACTGTTACTTAGTTAAGTTAGTTGAATGTAAAGATAACCATATTGTATGCTGTTGTATTTTGTAGTGGGGGTTTTCCGTTTAAATAAATAAATAAATAAATATAACGATGAAATAAAACAATATAATTTGTTTAAAACTTCATTATATTTGAACTAATCTTCAATTTCAACTATTGGACGCGTTTCACTCGCACAGTAGCTTTCTTGTAACGAATTCGTATGTTTACATTATCTTTAGTTAGTTTAATACATTTCCTTCTATAATTTGGTTCAAAAGCTCAATTATAAATAGATTTTCTTTACGTTCCGTGTTGTTATTGACAGCATAGAAAAAGTTTATATATATATATATATATATATATATTGTATTGATATATGGTTTTTCTTTTTTTATTATTTATTTATTATTTGCCCCAGTTTGGGGCCAATTATATCAATTTTTTTTATTATAGCCCTACGTTTGGCCGACAATTTAATTAATAATCATATTTATTTATTTTTATTTATTGTTTATTTATAATTACTTTACTATTTATACCTTATTATTTGTTTATCGAACTTACCTTATTTATTTTACCTTCGGCTGCTGATCAATTTTGATATTGGGGCATGAAAATATATACTCCTAATCTTAGTTGGATTGATGGGCGATTGAAATAAATTTAAAAATCACCATATGCTTTTATATATTTAATTAATGAATAAATTGTTTTAAAGAAAATGGATAAGAATGTTCCGATTGAAACTTATAATTAATTATTTATTTAGTATCACATTTTTATTTAATTATAGAAATAAAATTATCCGATGCCTATGGTGTGCTCCTATCGCATACTGAAATTAATAGTCAACCTTCAAAAATATACAACGCTTGCGCAGAGCAGTCTTTTGTTACACATCTCACATTATTAAATAACGCTAAACGTTGAGAAAATTGAAATATATATGATTGATTTGTGTGGCTGTGTGTTATTTTAACTTGTATAAAACAAGAAAAGATTCTATGGTAATAAACAACGAAACAGATTAATTACATATATGAAATTACCAACTATAAACTATAAAAGTATTTTTAGAGATCTCTTATAAACTACATGTATAGATTGAAAAACAGGTGAGTAATCATTGTTATACTCTATAAAATTGAACGATATATTAATTATTTTTCAAAATTGTTCTTTGTATTGTTTATTTATGGCCTTTAATATTTATTTTATTAGTTAATTGAATGATCATTTATATTTATTGTTCGTCTTTGGAACCTAAAGAAATAAATTCACTAACCTGTTATTTGAGAAAACGATTGTCTCAAAATGTCCGCACCTATTAGCGTCCTTTCTCATTGCTGTAGATCACCAAGTTTCTCATATTACTTAGAAAAGACTCGTTTTGGATCGGGAATTTGTTTTCATTTGTTGGTAGGATCTCTGGTTGTAGAACTACTTTGTAGAATGGCCGAAATACTTAATTTTAATAATTTTTCGCAACAAATTTGAAGAGCCCCGACATGGAGTTGCTTATGCTTCTACCTTCCTCGCCACACTCAATTGTTTTTTTATCAACAAACTTGCTTCAAGCGGATGTTCATAAACTACTAGATATACAATTTTTTATAACGATTGATTGTCATTCTTATTTGTCCAAAATCCCTCTATTATTCACATAAATGTCCTATTGTTTTATATTATTTATACTTTATATTGTTTATAATTTCATAATACGTCACAATCAGTTCTATAAATTGTCTTGTTAATTATTTTAATTTTCAAAAGTCCTGTGATTGGTGGAAACTTAAATTATAATTATATAATTTTGGTAACATGAACAATTATATATCATATATGTAATTATTCCATTTGTATTCTACTATTTGTTCATTCAATTATCATACATAGTTTCTTAATGATTTTCAAATTTTTTTTATTCATCCCTCATGTATTCAATCAGATTTGTTGGTACGCATGTCAACATAATATGACATTTCTGGTTTTTGTACTTCCCTATATGAAAATAGATCTTTAAAACTCATATGTATTATATAAATAATATTTAATCTTCCATTACAAAATTCACAATGTTTTTCTTTTTTATGTGATTAAGATACTGTAGCTATATCGTTGATTTCTCAAGTTATTAGTTTGTCCTTCATATTCCTCCATTAAATTTTGGTTTGGTTTTGCGTTAAGTTAACTTATTTCATTGTCATTTATATTTGATTATTTGTTTTATTATTATTATAATATGACTTTATATGGTTTTATCTAAATTTAGTTTCATAAACTGCATTAAAATAATCTCAGCTTTTGGAATTCTAAAAAATTGCTGAAAATTTAACTACAATTGACAGATATGGTCATTATTACTATTATATATAAAAAATTTGATCTTAGTTTCTTTATTTCTACATTACACTGGGTCACAATGTATGCCTCCATTCATACTACAACAATCTATATATATATATATATATATATATATATATATATATATATATATATATATATATCGATATTCGATTAAGGAATATATTCTTGTCACATGTAAAGAAAACGAATCACTAAATGAACAATAGAACGAATTGGAATATTTAACTACAAAAATAATTGAAATACTACCAAAACTGCCATCTATGGATGTCAGTAAAACTTTGCGCCATGTACACGTCTCAAGTTTAGAAAGAATAAAATTTCCATTTAATTAACAATAAAAGTACCTAAACAAGTTTAGATCACAAAAATTTTTGAAATCACGTAAAATACCATGTCGTATATTAAATTTATCCACCTTTTTCTATTTTCAATTGATACTTACAAAGAAACATTCTTCCAAATAATTCTCAATTTATTGACTGAAATTTATTCAGATAAAATTTTTATATATACATAGTTATTTTCCAACTAATTTTAAGCTCATCTAAAAAATCATTTGGCAAGAAAATAAATTTATAAGACTTGGCCCAATTTTTGCAGCCTTATACCAAAAATTGTACCAAGTCTTATAAATTTTTTTTCTTGCCAAATGATTTTTTAGATGAGCTTAAAATTAGTTGGAAAATAACTATGTATATATAAAAATTTTATCTGAATAAATTTCAGTCAATAAATTGAGAATTATTTGGAAGAATGTTTCTTTGTAAGTATCAATTGAAAATAGAAAAAGGGAAAAAAGTCAGGAGCGTATAATCTGAGCCAAAATAATGTTAGTACTTCATATAAACTTTTTCTATGCAGGCCCTCGTTTTCGAGTTATAGGCCTCCAAAGTTTTAATTTTGAATTTGGTTTTTATTTTTATTCTTTGTACTAGTTATTTGATCTTTATAAAATTTACGGCAAAGCTATAATGTACGTGTATGTTTATTTTGGAAAAGTAAACAGATTTATAGTAGTGCCTTGAAGCCAGGGACGGACTACTCGCAATGGTTAGTGGTCCAAAAATTTTGCAGGGGTGGCACACCCTGTATGAAATTATCGAAATTCACTTCCCCACACATTAAGCTAACGAAAAGGTACTCCTGCTGGAATTCGATAAAATAAGCCGTTTGGCTAATATTTACTGTTTTATTAATGCACTACATACAAATTTACTTAACTAACTTATTAATACGATATCGAATATTTACCTACAGTACTACAAAAAAATAATTTGATGATAGCAGGTTATAAAAACATTAGGAACTTATTTAATGGGAATTTAATAGGTACGCAAACAACATAATTAGTTGCTTTTAATCAAAATTACGAACTCAGCATCATTAAATCATTAAGAAAACCTAAAAAACACAAGTTATAAAACATTGGACTAAAACTAATTCCTAAACAACAACAAAAACTAACGTTATTCTAATAAATGTTCAATATGAGCTCCTCCTACTTCCACGCACATTCTAAGTTACGAAGGTTGTTTCTTTGCACTTGAAAGAGCAATCCCACATTATTTCTAATAACATTGCAGTGTAACACAATTCTGTCTATTAAATCTTGCCTTGTTTGCACAGGTGTTGCGTATACCTTACTTTTGAGATAACCCTAGATAAAGAAATCCATAGGATTAACGTCTGATCGTGGTGGCCATTGAAAAGGGCCTCCACGTCCAATCCATCTATTAGGAAACCTTGTGTGTAAATGCTGTCGTACATCTACACTGAAATGAGAGGGGCCCCAACATGCATGAACCATAAACTCCTACGAGTTTGCAGTAGCACATCATCAAACAGGTTCCATAACTCATTTTGGAAAAACTCCAAATATCTCTGGCCGGTCAAAGTACCGTCAATAAAGTATGGCCCTATCAAATGATTGCCAACTATTCCTGCCCAAACTTCAACCATGAATCTATGCTGGCTCCTAGTTTGAATTTATGACTCCATCTCTGGTGAAACCGGATTCGTTCGTAAAGAGAACGTTACTAATAAATGTATTGTCTGCTTGTTGTTGTCCCAGAAACCACTGGCTATACTCAAGTCGTGAAGGATAATCAGCCACTGTCATACTGTGTACTTTTTTCATGTGAAAAGGATATAACAGCTGTTCTTTTAGGATGCGATGAACAACTGATTTCGAGACGTTATGTTCTCTTGATAATTTTCGTAAACTCGTTGATGGTTCATTATCAACTGCATTCAACAAAAGTTTTTACCAACTTTCCAATTAATAAGTCGTTAATGTTTTTTATTTTCTGCTATCGTTAAATTATTTTTTTGTAGTACTGTAAGTACATCTTGGACATCGTATTTATAAGTTAGTTTTACCTCGTGTACTTATAAAAATGGTGAATGCGTAAATTGGTACGTAGTGCAATAATAAAACTGTAAATATTAGCCAAACGGATTATTTTATCGAATTCCAACAGAAGTACCTTTTCGTTAGCTTAATGTGTGGGGAAGTGAATTTCGATAATTTCATACAGGGTGTGCCATCCCTGCAAAATTTTTGGATCACTAACCATTGCGAGTAGTCCGTCCCTGGCTTCAAGGCACTACTGTAAATCTGTTTACCTTACCAAAATAAACATACACGTATATTATAGCTTTGCCGTAAATTTTATAAAGATCAAATAACCAGTACAAAAAATAAAAATAAAAACCAAATTCAAAATTAAAACTTTGGAGGCCTATAACTCGAGAACGAGGGCCTGAATAGAAAAAGTTTATATGAAGTACTAACATTATTTTGGCTCAGATTATACGCTCCTGACTTTTTTCCCATTAGTCCCGGGACACCCTGTATACTAACAACCTTCACGAGATTAGGAGACCAAGCAAACGATGAGCCTACGAGCATCAATAAACATTTTATTCAAGCGACATTCAACAACGACAATTCAAGCATTTGAAAAATTAGATATAATTCAAGATAGCATAGAGGAGTTAGATCAAGCGGAAATTGATCAACGTAGCTACTACAAAGAGTCGCATGCTAAAATGGTTCTCGATAAATTCGCAGCTCTACCATGCAGTAGATACCGTGCAGTGCAACAAGTAGATACCGTACAAACGGCCAACAAAACACGTTTAAACGCTGATAAAAAGACATCCATCGTTGTAAACGTACCAGTAATCTCTCACGTTATGTCATATGAATCGATCCAACGTGAGCAAATATAGTTACCTGCTAACATGAAATTAGCAGAACCAGAGTTTCATCGACCTGAATCGGTTGGCATCTTAGTAGGAACAGGCACAATACTGCCTGTAGAACAAATCAAAGTAGTGGAAACAGAGTTTCATCGATCTAAATTGGTTGACATCTTAGTAGGAACAGGTACTACACTGCCTGTAGAACAATTAGTAGAAACAGGCACTACACTGCCTGTAGAGCAAATCAAATTAGCAGAACCAGAGTTTCATCAACCTGGATCGGTTGACATCTTAGTAGGAACAGGCACAACACTGCCTGTAGAACAAATCAGAGTGGTGGAAGCAGAGTTTCATCGACCTGAACCAGTCGACATCTTAGTGGGAACAGGTACTACATTGCCTGTAGAACAAATCAAATTGGTAGAAACAGGCACTACACTGCCTGTAGAGCAAATGAAAGTAGCAGAACGAGAGTTTCATCGACCTGTAGCGGTCGACATATAAGTAAGAATAGGCACAACATATATATTAATAGGAACAAGCACTACACTGCCTATAGAACGAGGCAAATTATTAGAAGCTGATGTAACGCGAAAAATTCGCAGAGTTGTCGGAGGTTTAACGATTGGCAAGCTTGTTGACGGAGAGAATTCAAAGCGCTGAATGCGCGAAGTGGTCAGTCCTCCATTTGCCGTCAACGTGTAAACACACATTTCTACTGTAAAAATTTTTGCATGTGCTCTGGGAGCCATAACGTATTTTACGATAAAACCTGACAATTCCTACGCAGGGGAAGAAAATACGGTTTAAGTCAACAGCTGGCAGCTCTGACCCGTTAATCTACTGGTCTAGGAAGGGCCGATGACCAAAAATACCAGTAGAATTGGTGGAATTAGGTAACACATGGTAAATTTCTGTAGACGCCGTTAGTTAGTAGGATTCATTATCAAGGTAAATGGTTGAAAATACTTTCTCGGAATTAACCGTTCTATAGGTAGAATAACGTAGGAATTTTAACTCTGAATCGTAGTTTATTGGTGTATGTAATCTGGATTTCATGAAATAGTTTGATACATTTCACAAATTCTCATCAGTTTATTTTCGTTTTGTACATTTTCTTTTGGAAATAAGAATATATCACGGGGGCTGAATATTATTAGGGATGTGTCGAGCGACGTAGTTTTTATATTATGGGTTTTTTTGATATCGTAATTTTTTTGCTACGCGGAAAAAAACCAGTCATATAGTTTTTATTCTCAGTGTAAATGGCTTTTATACAGTTAAAAGTCAGGATGTATGACTATTTGCGAATTTCGGGTGATGATAATATAGTATAGTAATATAAGGGATTCATTATCAATGGGGGTTTCTTATGTGGATATTGAATTCGCTGATTGAAGCTTGATGAGTCAGTGACACCAGTTCCAGGAAAGCTGGAATATTCTGGAGCGACTTCAGTTGTTGTTCTGGGTCCGAAAGCAGGATAAGTGAACAGTTTTCCTTTTTTTACTCTTCTTACATTTGCACATTAACCTTTATTCGTCACATTTCATAATTTTTTTATGTAAAGTTTTTATTTCTCTCTTATGCGGCAATAGTATGAATTTACTTTCTCTTTGTATTTAGAATTGTAATCATTTGCTTCATAGTTCAAAATATTGGGCTGTTGGCTCTGAACGCTAGGATACTACGGTACGTGCCTGGGTACTGCGTTATTTAGTGGAGTTTCCAAACTCTGACGACTTTATGTAAATAATTTTGCGCGCCGTACATAATTTCGACTTATAATATTTTCTTTTAGCAACGCTAAGCTCGTTTGCTATTTAAATTTTATGCTTATGCATTTATTTATATTTATATTCGTATTCGTATAAATTGCGGAAGTGTGAACTCATGTAACTGTGACATTGGTAATTTTGGTATATATTTTCATAGTTTTTGGAGAAATTGTACATGAACCATTTGGTCGTTTCTCTATAAATGTAGAATTGAGACATCGGTGTAGTTTGGGGCCCTCAGCTCTTCGGCACCCCGAGTTTGAAGCCTTCAGCTTTACTCAGAGTTTATATAACATGTTTGTCAGTTATTTATTTGAGCTGCGACTCCGTTATAACTGATAATTTAGTTTGCGATTTGAGATTTATGTAGATTCCGGCCTTCAGCCTAACTACATTGTGAAACTACAGCCTTCAGCTGAGTTCAGACATTATTTGGGACATTGTTGTTGTAAAATTGTAATAAATATTTTGGAAAGAGACCTTTGGTCCAAAGTGATTAATTAAAATTTCAATCAGGGAATACTTGCTGACTTTTATTTTCTTATGATAGTTTACCTATCAGTTTAACCTTTGGAGTGTGTAGTGAGTGTTGTTAACCCACTGAGGAGTTGTGGGCTAACTTAAGAAGTCTTGGGTGCATGCCAAAACTTCTCTGGCGCCCTTTTTTAAAACTTAATAATTTTTTTGAAGAATCCACCCCTTCTTCGACTCGAAGCTAGTCGACTGGCGAGCACGAGTTGTACCACGTGAGACAACTCGCAAAACTATAACGAGCACTGAGAGGGTCAGTAGCGTTTTTTCGTTATAGGTTTTTGGTGCCCATAACGTGGGGCCGTTAGTAAATTTATCTTTTTTGCCAGCTATATATCCCGTAATTTAAACTTTTGAAATTAAATTTTTTTTAGCAACTTTGGTTAAACTCAAACTTTAGAAATTAAAATTTTGTTTGTAGCTACTTGATTAAACTTGAACCTTTAATAAGTTAGATTTGGAGATATATTTTCAGTTTATGTTTGCTTTTTTTTAGCTATTGGCTGCACCAGATTTAAGTGGGTTTTTGTAGGAAATCTGGGGCTTGCTTCAATTTTGAGGGTAATTGTTTTTATTGGGGCGTACATGGAAATAATTTCCCTTAATATGTTTTGATTGAGTCAGATTTTAGTGTTTTTTCAGTAAATCTGGGCTTGAGTTCAATTCGAAGGGAATTGTTTTATTGGACGTAATTTGTACACAATTTACCTTATTTTGTGAGATTATATTAGATATCAAACTGAAAATTTTATGGTAGAAATAGGACAAGAGTTCATTGGTTCGTGGACAATTGTTATTTTTTTTCATAATGATTGATGATTGAAATTTTGAAAAATTCATTTTGGTAAATTTGATCTTTTGTTAAACTTTGATAAATTTTCATCTTTTTATTAGAAACTTACAGTCATTGTAGATTTAACTTCAGTTATTGTGTCATTTGTAATTTATTGCACCGGATTTAATTGGGTTTTTATAGTAAATCTGGGGCTGCTTAACTTTGAAGGTGATTGTTTCAATTGTGGGCGTAACCTGGAAATAATTTCTTTTAGTGAGTTATTGATAGTGCCAGATTTAAGTGTTTGTTGTAAATATGGGTGTTCTAATTAACCCTTAATAGATGGAATGGAAAGTTCTTTGTTGTTAGCTGATGCTCTCGAAGGACCAAATGATTGTATTCAATATGTTGTAGAATGTGTATGATGAAATGGATGAAGAAATTAAACACTTATTCACGTTCATTTTTATATATTGCAGGAATTTATAACTTTTTTATTTTTGCGTAGACAATTAAGAAGCTCACTTGATCATTTACACTGTGATTATTTAACACATAATCTGAGGAATTAATGGATGATTGAAGATTGAATACACATATTTATTACCGGGACAAAAAACGCCGGGTGCTCTTATAACTTGAGTACTATTATGTACGATGATTAAATGATGAAGAGGGAAATGTACGAGTGACGACTGGGAAGTGTTTGAATGACGATTGAGAAGTTCACGAGTGACGACTGGGAAGTGTACGTGTGACGACTGGGAAGTATGAGTGACGACTGGGAAGTTTGTGAGTGACGACTGGCGACTGGGAAGTGTGAGTGACGACTGGGAAGTGACTAAAATTGAGGTTGTATCCGTATTTATATGTCGGTTGACGTAGTTGCGAGGAAGGAGCAAAATATTAGGATCTGGCCAATGGGATAAAAGAGTTTGAAACGTAACGGTCAGATACAGCGAGTGCAAATTTGCAGTTGGGGTGATTTTTTTTGGCCTGAAAAGGTTTCGTAGATACAGATAAAAGAGTTTGGAAGAGAGTTTTTTTAAGCGATAAGGTGTCGGGTACTTTGAAATATTCATTGGAATTTCAGAAAACTATATTTATCTGTATTTCTTATGTGGTAGTAAAGTTAAAATGAATTTTTTGTTGATGTAAGGAAATATTAAATGTTGAGAAGAAGGATATATTTAGTTATCTGTTTTGAGCAGAATATTCGAATTGTATTATACAGGGGAAGTTGAAAATAAAATCACAGGAGAATTTGGTAAGTAGATCAAATTCGAATTGAGGTCTTGAAGGGAATTGTTTTATGGGGCGTAAGTGGTAATTTACCGAATTTTGTTGAGCAGTGTTAAATAATAAATTGAATTTTCAATACAGGAAATGGGCAAATTGTTCTTTGTTTGATGTGCTTTGTTTTTTTTTTCTCTTTTTCAGGTAGCAAGTGAATAAGAAGATCCCTGATATTGATATCATTGTTTCAATAGAAATTGCAACTTTGAAAATTTTATTCGATTATCTATTGTAAAATATTTGTAATTTATAAATATTGTAAATTTAAGAGGTGAGTTACATATTGGGTCACACTCTGTATATATTTTAGTGTCAGAACAGTAACTGAATTCGTAAATACATTGTTTTATGGTGAGTTTATCTGACTTTCGACGATTGTAGGCTGCATTGTGGGTTCGAACCTTAGCGGGTCGCTGTTTTGGAAGTGGTGCCTTGGGCTCGTGGACTCCTGTATTTTGAAATCGCTTTTGCGTTGGTTCGAGAAGTACACTTCGTAGAAACTCTGTGGTTTGGAGGTATTGTAATTTTACGCCGTACACAATTTCGACTTATAATATTTTCTTTTAGCAACGCTCGTTTGCTGTTTAAATTTTATGCTTATGCGTTTATTTATATTGATATTCGTATATATTGCGGAAATGTGAACCCATGTAACTGTGACATTGATAATTTTGGTATATATTTTCATAGTATTTTGAGAAATTGTACATGAACCATTTGGTCGTTTCTCTATAATTGGAAAATTGAGACATCGGTGTAGTTTGGGGCCCTCAGCTCTTCTGCACCCTGAGTTTGAAGCCTTCAGCTCTGCTCAGAGTTTATAGAATCTGTTTGTCAGTTATTTATTCAAGCTGCCACCTCGTTATAACTGATAATTTAGTTTGCGATTTATGTAGATCGCGGCCTTCGGCCTAACTACATTCTGAGTCTACAGCCTTCAGCTGAGTTCATACATTATTTGGGACATTGTTGTTGTAAAATTGTAATAAATATTTTGGGAAGAGACCTTTGGTCCAAAGTGATTAATTGAAACTTCAATCAGGGGATACTTGCTGACTTTTATTTTCTTATGATAATTCACACCTATCATTTTAACCTTTGGAGTGTGTGTTGTTAACCCACTGAGGAGTTGTGGGCTAACTTAAGAAATCTTGGGTGCTTACCAAAACTTCTCTGGTGACCTTTTTTAAAACTTAATAATTTTTTTGAAGAATTCACCCCTTCTTCGACTCGAAGCTAGTCGACTGGCGAGCACGGGTTGTACCACGTGAGACAACCCACATATCTATAACGAGCACTGAGAGGGTTGATAGGTTTTCTACTTTCTACTACTATGTTTGTGGAGAAAAGCAAATTAGGAGCTCCTGATTATCAAGAATCCTACAAACTCCACATGTCCATTGTTGTGGACAAAACGTTGATATCAAATAGTTATTATTCATCTCATCACGCAATCAGTAAGGAAACGAGTCCAACTACGACGGTTCTTTAGAGACTTCTACAGGCGTACCATCGAATGACGCCCTCTATACCGGTCATAATATTCAACCTAGTTTATTAACTACTTCTAGTCAAGTTCGCGAACACGCTATCGTCATTTCAGGTGATTTAAAGCGAATGTGTCAACAATTTTTAGTTAGAAACGAATACCGTAAATTTCAATGTCTCATTTGGAGAGATCAAATAATCGTCATATTCGATATTACATGTGCCTCGTATCTAGCAATTCAATTTTTATATCAATTAAGTAAAGATGAATGCAAAATATATACCGTGCGAAACGACATGAATATGTATATACTGCAACCTATTCAGATTAAGTTTTCCAAACGGATACCAGTATTCGGAGTTTTCAAACTATTCGAACCGTTAGGATTATTGGCTTCCGTGATTGTACTGGGGAAAATAATCTTACAATACTTATGGAATTATAAGCTCGATTGGAACGACTCGTTACTTATTGAATTGTATATTGAATGGCAAACATAATGCCAGCCATCACCGTCAAATGATCTGTTATTATTTCGACGCACCGTAATTACCTCCGATGTTGAAGGCGTTCAATTACATGGATTTTCCGATGCAACTGAAACGACATCCGGCGCACACGTTTACTTACGCACACTATATCTCTTGAGAAAAATAAAAGTGCAATTATCATGTGTTAAATCTCGTGTTGTACCTATCGAGAAGATAACCATACCGAAATTAGACCTCTTAGGGGCACACATTTTGTCTACATCCATGGAAATTGTAAATACGGGCCTCCGAAAAGAAATTCAAACTTTTTTTTGGTCCGAATATGAAATTGCATTACGTTAGCCTCAAGCTTTTCCTCGGCGATTGATAAATCCCTTTCGGGACAAAGAAGGGATAATGAGGGCTGGCGACCGTTTGATTGTGTCTAATTCAACATTTGACGCTGAACACTCCGTTATCTTGTTTAAAATTAGACATGTGATCATTTTAGGTATGATGTATAATCAGAAAAAATATTTGCAAACTGTAACTCAGCCAAGTTTATGCTCGATACGCCGTAGATATGTGATTATTGATGGACGTAGTCGAATGTATACACATATAAAACTATGTTGTACTTTTTTCATAGCAAAGTTTCCTCAGCCACCACGTGTTGGGAAATTAGGTGAAGCAACATTGAAAGGATTTGAAAGGCATTTGTACAAAGTCGCCGGTCGCGACCGGTTATTTACGTATGGACGATTTAATGTGTTAATCATCGAAAACGAAACTAATATTGACTGTCTCGACCCTTACTTCGTGGAATATGCTCATATTAGTGTTCTCACCCTACCGATTCTATCACCCTTATTCCTGGCAATTTATTAATAGGTAATATATTGATCAACTTGCAAAGTCGTGATTACCTCCCGACTACCAGTAAACATATGTCCCACAAGCAGCACATATTTGAGGTTAAACCGCATTTCTTGACGCGGTGGAGCAAGGAATACCCGAACGAGTTGACGGTTCGCACCAAATGGGAAGAGGCCGGTCCTGAAATCTACGAAGGGGCTGTAGCCTTACTACGAGAAGACAACATTCCACCCTCACAATGGGCCCTGGGAAGACTCATGATGTGCTATCCCGGTAGTGACGGTGTGGTACGTACTGTTTTAGTGAAAACCGCGATGTTTTCAGTTGTCCGAAATGTGAAGAAGGTAGCGTTACTTTCGATTCTACCGACTAATGCTGAAATTGAACATTCATAGACTTTATAATTGATCGTATTCTCTCAACGGGAGGAGTATGTTCAAGATTAGAAAATCTAGAATTATATTGCTTACGATGCTTTTAAAAATATGTAAGATATTTGTATGTTACTTCTTTTCGTCATTATATATATTTAAAGCGTAAATTCATTTCAGTTGCTAGCGCTGTAAAAATGTGTTAAGGAATTGATAGACCTTTTGTATTGTTACGAATTCAAAGGGTAGTTACACTTTATTCCCAGCTTCTGTTAAATACCTTTAAAATATCACGTTTTGCAATAATAATTGCAAATGGTTTTGTTGGAGCATTGACATAACACATTTTGAAAGTCGTTAGAGACATATTGTGTTTGAAATCCTATAGTTTAAAATTTAGGAAAATGTCACATTTCACACTATTATCTATTGTATTGTAAAAACCCTAGAGCAAGACTATAATTGTAACTTATTGTCACTTTGTGCCTGAATTTTTATGGTCGGTGGTCGGAAGCTTGTAAGAAACGTTTGAATAATCTTTCTGAGTGGAAAGGTTACAATAGAACGGTATTGCTATTGGAGTATTCAATAGAAATTGAAATATCTATTGTAGGCGTCCATTGTTGATTCTTGTCGATGTTCCCGACGAGTCAAATGATACTGGCCAATAGGAAATGCTTATTTCCTTTTGGTCAACTCAATCCACGTGTAAACACGCTCCTTGCAGATTTCTATTTAACACGTCTTACAACGTGAAGAAATCAGTTTTTCACTACTTATCGAAGCGAGTTCAACACTCAATAACGAAATTAGTTTTTATACTCATCGAAGCGAGTTCAACACTCGAAATCAGTTCAATACTCAAGTTATTCCACAACGAAATCAGTTCAATACTCCACTTATTTCACAACGAAATCAGTTCAATACTCAAGTTAGTTCATACTCAATCGAATTCATCGAGTCGTGGTTACATATCGAAGTAACTTCACTCAAAGTCAAACAATCAGAGATACTAAGTTCAACACATCGTTACTTAGTTTCTATACGAGGCAAGTGAATATTCATCAAATCGAATCATACAGTGCCTTCCGATCTCAAACCAACGAAGTTCAACATTCATAACTTTGTACCATTCTTGTAAATTTGTACATAATAATATTATTTATCTAGTTGAATGTCTACGCCAGTGCAGTTAGAGATATAATCAAAAACAACCTCTTCAATCTCTGTTTCTTCATACTGTTCTTCCACATAACTAATATTTGTATATTTTCTTTTCTACACATTACTTCCTACTATCTCTATTCCTGATACTTTTTACCACTGTTTTTAAAATTAAGCCACATCTCAAGTTACAAAATACTTTATTCCTTATTACTACACCAGTAATTGTAGCTTGGTAACACCTGTCAAAATATGTATAAATGGCTAATCAAGTGGCTGTATGCTTTAAGATAGAGTACCTAGTCCATTGGGAAATATGGGGGATCGGGACTATAAACGCTCAACAGTGCCGATTCCGTATACCCAATCGCTGACATGCTCGCGACACAAACCGCAAACTGCATGGTAGAGTAACGACCCCTTTACTAGAGTAAGACCTGTAAGGGGTATGTCAAGGTATGCGGATCGGTAGGCATGGCTTAATCGCCTGGTCTGCGTTGATGAGGATCTCTATAAAAACCTTAGGACGAGTAGTCGCTGAAAGGATGGATGACCGTGGGACAGTCGGTTCCTAGACCAGTAATCTCGGGGCACCTGGTGCACCCTTTTGTATGTAGCCTTGTACCTGCAAAAGGAGCTCTGCAGGTATCTATCTCTCTTCTCCTATACTCATGGGAAAAGAAATGAACCAAGAGAAAAACAAACTTTCCAAGAAGCCTATGGAGACTCTTAGTAAAAGGGTTTTGGAGGACACGGAGGCAATGGAGATGCTACAGCGAATCCTTAAGAATCTGGCAAGGGGCATCAAAATGTCTTTATTATGGGTGTCGGGACATGAAGGGATTGCTGGTTATGAATTGGCGGAGCAGCTAGCTAAACAAGGCTCTAGAGGAGACTTCATAGGTCCGGAATCGTTCTGTGGAATCACAAAGTATTTTATAAAAGGAGAAATCCGGAACTGGCTAGACAAAAGGAACACCTAATCAATTGGAGGTTGATAGAAGGTGACCTTCACACGAACAGCTTACTGGAAAATGTAAACAAAGAACTCTCATCTAGGTTATTGAAACTGAGTAAGAGACATTTGAAGACTGTTACCGATTTGGTTACTGGACACTGTACCCTAAGGAAACATCTATTTAAAATGAGGAAAGTTAGTGAACCTACCTGTAGGAAATGTCAACTAAGGGATGAAGCACATACACTGCTTATATAAGAGCTTACAAGGACTCAGGCAGAAGCATTTTGGGAAGGAAATGATATAACCATTAGAACTATTCAAAATTCACCAAATAAGCTAGTGGCCTATATCGAGAACACGAAGCTTTTAAAGTGGAAGTAGCTAATACTGGGAATGGTACAATAACCTTAGGTCAATGACCCGAGCTGTTGAGTACAACCTAAACCAATAAATGAATGCCTAGTCGTTTTTTTACAGTTCACAGATCTCTTCCACTCATATTCAACAAACTTTATTTTTCATTTGAGTATTTGTAAATATTTAATATTTATTGGGCATATATCCTTCGGGGTTCACTTGTACGCTGTTTATAAAGTGAAAAAATAGTAATAGATACGTCGTGAAAACATAAAAGATTTATTTATCACCTCAATAAATATTGAAACTTGAACTATTAAAACATACATCATTGATTGAATGATTGAATTATATCGAACAACTTTTTCTACTTAAACGGTACGGCTATGTTTCAATTGGTACTATCACTCTGGCCTCCTCATCAGAAATGTCTATGTTCGTGAAATATCCAGTCAACCTTCCGGACCTTGATTATATTTGTCCAGATGGTCAAGTCCTCTTCTTCGCTCATAACCGATTGGAACAGGTTTTGTTGGAGATACCTCGATATTGGTTTTGTTTGGTTATAAACTCGAAAACCACATGGTGATACTGTAGGTATTTATCAGGTTGTTTTACGGCTTCGGTTTCGAGAAATGTCAACGAATCGGTGATAATCTGGTGCAAGATTTCATGATAGTTCATGGATGTGAGCACTGATTCGACAAACCTCACATTAGGTCACCCACCATCTAAGGTAAGTCTTGATCTAGTATCTACCTCCCCCCTCAAGAATGTTCCAATCGCTCTTACAAACGTGATTTCTTCTCAGACCTTCTTTTTCCCATGTTATATTCTGTAACTGGCTGTTGATGTTGGCGTAATTTGCTGTCCCACTACCACCAATATCAAGTAAGATTAGCTCAATTAATTTAATCGTTAGGAACTACCGTTTGAGGGACCTTCAGTGTCAATTGGTAGAGAATGCTTGTCGTACCTGATGTATGGGGGATCCGGATGCCCGTTAAATTTAATTTTAGTTATAAGATTTACGTTTATACGATTAATCAAATACATGTGATACCAGAAGTATACTTCGGCGGAATATCTATTTTTAATAACTTTATAAATTCAATCATTCCTTTTTCATCAGTTTTTATTGTTTGGCAATTGGTATTATACGGTAAATTATTAGATATAGTTCCTCCTATGCCGATTAATTAATGAATTTTTTTTGTAACTTGGAACTATTAGTACAGTACATTAGTATAATTAGAGGTGGTCTTGACCCACCCACTCTCCGTAGTCGAGTAGCCCGGAGCACAAATTTACCAATACAGCATTAAAACCATTTCTTCTTGCAACCCTCTCTGGTCAACATAGAGAGTCAGGTAACAGTTTCCAGAAAGAGCTTTGACATTTTTCACTAGTATAACTTCATAATTAGATTTTTTCACATTCGTATACTATGAGTTCACATAAAATTATACACCCATTATGAGATGGAATTCTTTTTTGTCTGAATAAATTTCAGCTAGCATCTATGTATACAGGGTGATTCATGTGTAATGTGCCAAATTGTAACTACAGGTTCAGAATTAATATATTTTAATTAACAACAATGGGTCCAAGTCTGCTACTTAGTGAGATACAGGATGTTAGATTGAGAAGAATGAGATTGATTTTTGTTATTATGACAGCTATTCTTCGAGATAATAGCTTGAAAATTGGGCATGAACTAGTTTCAGTAAATGTCGCCACATGCGTCATATGACTTAGATGACATAAGCTGCGAATTTTTTGTCACTCTTTAGTTTACAACTCCCTTATGCAATTTGGATAGCCTGATTATATATCTAGAAAAAAGGCATACATCTTTGGTTATGGTTTATATTTATAAAATAATAAGTATATGCCAGTTAACAAAAAGCAAGGACATCGTTAGAACACAAAAAACTTGATTCTTAATTAAAAAAACTGAAAATATCTTCGGACGAATTAAGTCAACTAAAATTTTAAAATATCCAACAACAGAAAATAGCGTATAGTTTACAATTTAATCTTTATTGAAAAATATACAAAATTAAAATATAATGTGATAAAACCACTGAATATCGTGTAACTACGGGAGTCCTAACAAATTTATTCTTTTATATGAAATATATTGAATTCAACTATCAATTATAATTTTACACTAAAATAATTTCATTTCGGAAATATATCTACATACCGATGAATATAAAATATTACTCCAACTTAACAATTTTTATTTTATTTCTACGAACTTCACTATACATACGGGGGACGGAAAAAAATAAAAGTGAAAAAGCCCTTTTCAAACTGTTGTCTCGGTATTTATCACTTTCGCTAATCCCTTCAAAAAGAAGTCTAGTAAAAAAACTCAAACATTTAAATCCTTTGAACTAAAATTTCTATAGGTATACCGGACGGTCTAAATGTTTTAATCAAATGAAATGAAAATGTATATATACCCGACGGCCCTAATATTATAAATAAACGAACTTGTAATTAAAATTGTTTTGCCAGGTAAAATTCTATTCATTACCTTACAATATTTAAAATTAAAGTAATTTAGTGAGGAGGAAGTAACAGGTTACAGGTTTCAAATATAAATAAACTAAATAAATCAAATGATACCGGAACAAAAAAAAGTTACTTCGTTACATGGTATGGTGACATTCGTATAAGATAAGATGGGCCTCAAGTCGATAAACTGTATACGATAAACGATATGAATGTTGATCGACAAATTCAAAGACAAACAAAATAAGTTCTATTCGCAATCCGTATATATAACTGTCGATGAAAAGCTCGAATAATTCAGGGCAGATTCATCTTTAGGTAAGAATGGCTTTAAGTCGATAAACTAGCTTCGATAAGAATGTTGTTAGTCAAATTCAACGACAATAAAGAAGTGCTATTCGCATCCTGCATATATAACTATCGATGGAAAGCTTGAAGCATTCAGGGGTAAATGCAGCTGTAGGCAATATATCCCCATGCAACCGAATAAATACGGTATACAAATTTCTGCGCGCCGTATACTATTACCTGTCATATAGAAGGGTATATCAATAAGCAACCGAAGGGCCCATTTCAAACCAAGACAACTGCAAAATCAGTGGAAGAAATACTATCCCATCATATTTATGGCAGCAAAAGAAATGTGACTACAGATAACTGGTTTACCAACGTGGAGTTTGACGAAGGTCTAAGGACAAATCAATTAACACTTATAGGAACTATCCGAGAAAACAAGAAACAGCTTCCCTCGAACTTTGTTTAAATTATTAATGGCCATGCTGTTGGTTCTTCTATGTTTGGTTTCTGTAGTGGCACAACACTCGTTTCTCATATCCCAAGAAAATGTAAAAATGTGCTACTTATTTCTACAATGTACTATGAGAAGTATATTCATTATCACCATAAATCAGAAATAATAATAACATATAATTCTACTTAAGATGAAGGCATGGTATATCATTCTAAACGTATGTGGAATAAAAACATTTGTTATTAACAATGGGAATAATCCTAATACGAAAAAAGTGTCTACTAACGCTTTTTATGGTACTCATGAATAGATATCAAAAATAACGACTCGTTTGTACTAATTTACCAATAGCCATAAGACTGAGGTTACAAGAAGTATGTGGTATATCGGTTGAACCAGTACTCCTCAACAGGAAACCCTGGAACTGTAGGTAACTGCGGAGTAGGTAAATGGCAAAAAATAAGAGAAAAATTAGATACTTCAGTAAAATTTGTGGAAAATATCTATTCTTGTAGCATATACGTCCAATTTGCAATGCATATTATTAACCTTTGCTTTACAGTGGTTCCCAACCTTTTCTGGACCACCGCACCCTATACAAGCGAACAAAAATTTCACCGCACCTCCCCCCCCCCCAGTCGCTGGTTAGTCCAAAGGAGTTAATTTTATTTGAATATCATCTGTACCGTCCCAATTGATCTGTATTCAGCTTTAATTTCAGTTAATGTCTAAATTTTATTTTAGAGGAATGATGAAGTAGAAATTTATTAAACGACTACCAAATGTACAATAAAATTGTTTATTAAACTTTTAAATATAAACACAAAATCAATAAGAAATACAATCACAATAGAAATAAAAAATGCAATACAATAAGAAATACAAAATTAATAATAGAGAAAAAATCAATGAGACGTTTGAGACTGGTGGAGTGTTACGAGTTTGTTAATATCGGGTTCCAATTTCGTTAACATCAATTGCAGATCGCCACGTTCAGTGTGTGTAGCCTGTTCCTCTTCTTTGACAGCAAATCAGTGACTGCACTGAATGCACGCTCAGCCATATAGGACGAAGGAAATGCAATTAACAACTTCTGTACTATTGTCCACAATCCAGGATAGAGAACTGCTATTGGTTTTTGAAGCCAGAACTCCTGATATCCACGTTTGAATTTTACTTCCAGTTCTTCGTTAGTTGTGGGTTCTAATAGCTCCTCTTCCAAATTTGATGAGCCTTCAGTATCTGTGTTTGCGAAAGGATCTATAACCCAACTTGGTATTTCCATGTTTAAAATATCTTGGAAACGCTCTGTAAAATCAACATGAAGAACTTACAAGTGGTGGCAGTAAGTAAGTAAATCTTCCGGTTTTGCAGACACTGTTGATAATGTGGGAAAATGGTTGTACTCACCTCTACCAAGATTTCTTTTGAATATAAGAAGTTTTCCTGCAAAAGCAGCTATGACGTTTTTAGTTTTAATTAAATTTAAATCATCACCTTGCAATTGTAGATTAACTTGATTAAATATTTTAAACACGTCCGTCAAATAAGCGATGTCATTTTTTGACGTAATCAGGTTTTCGCGCAATTGTTCGTTTTCTTCAAGAAATTCCAACACTGAGTTAAAAAGATTTTGAAAACGATTCAGACAAACACCTTTAGAGAGCCAACGTACTTCTGTGTGCAGCAGCAAGCGATTCTAGTCTTCATCATTTTCATTGCAAAGCTTATAAAACAAACGGTCATTCAATGAATTGGTTCTAATGATATTGATTGCTTTAATAACGTTATTGAGGGACGCATGCATACGTCCATTTAATTTTTTTGCAACAAAATGCTGACGGTGAATAATACAACGTACAACGAGTACATTTGGCACTGCTTTTCTCGAATGTGCTATAAAACCCTTATGACGCCCGGTCATTGCTGGAGCACCATCAGTAGCAGCAGACAAAATATTGCTAATACGAATTTCTTTCTCTTGAAAAAATTCTTGCATGATATTAAATATAGACTGTCCCTTTGTATCAGATTGCAAATTCTTAGCAAATAATAACTCTTGATGCTTTTTTTCTTCTTTTATAAATCGTACGTATGATAAGAGTAGAGCTTCGTTGCTTGGTAGAGTTGATTCATCGAGTTGAATGGAAAATTTGCAAGTCTTCAGGTAATCGCATAATTATATTTCAACGTCATTTGCCATTTCATCTGTTCTTCTTTGCACTCAATTATTACTGAGAGGAATTTTTTTAATGATATCAAATGGTGTCTTATGATGGAGAACAGTTTTTAATATCTCTTCGACAGCCGACAAACTTAATTCCTCGCCAATGATGTGTGGTTTTCCTGACTTTGCGATTAACAATGAAACGTTATACGAGGCTCGTAGCCCATCATCGTCTCGTTTAGAAGACGATGCAAAAAGTTCTTGAAAATAGAATATATCTCTCAGGATGCATTTTATGTAAATGCTCTTGTAGCCTAGAAGGTTTCATAGCTTCATTTGAAAAAAACTTTTCGGCAAATTAAACACATAGGTAATGATTTGTTTGTAGAAGATTTCGCAAATACATATTTTAAATATTCAATACTGTATTGCCGGCATTTCTTTTTTAATTTAGAAGTAGATTCAGCCATTTTCATACAAAAATTTATTTCTCAATAGATTTATAGATAGTACTGTTTATAAAATGGCACACCACTCACGATTATTTACTACGGCAGAGCTTATGATTTACGAATATATATCGCGGCCAAGCACATACAACTAACAAAAAATTCATAGAGCTGTTGCTTTTATACGTTTCATTTCGTGCATGATTCAACTTGTCTGTGTGCGAACATGTCAAAACATGTTATTTTGTATGAACATCGCGCGTTCGCTTATCAACGTGCGAGGACAAGTCACTCACTTCTATCCTGAACTAAAATAAATTATTATAATTATTAGTATCATTATTATTGCTAATTTAAAGCTGCTTATTAACCCTTATTAAATCATTTTCATTTCCCAATTCCTATTGACTGCTTATTATTTGCTTCTGAATTCGCTACCGCCCCCCTAAAAGGCTGCAGCGCCCACAGGGGGGCGGTATCGCCCCCATTGGGAACCAATGCTTTAAAATAACATGATTTTTTTTATTATTAATCGCATCAACCACGTAGGGTTATTAGCGAATTGAAATGATGTAAGTTCACTTATTGTAGTTTGGTTATAGTCTCTATATTTTGCTACTTAATTTGCAGTCTTTTAGGTGGTTTATAAGTTTGTTGGTTTTCTTGTAATAGTTTTTTTAGTGATAGTGGTAGTTGATTCTTTTTCCGTTCCTTGTCGTATTTCGCACATTCTATTACCAGGTGTTTCACGGTTAACTCACTATTACAAATTTCGCACATCGGTTTATTTTATGACCGATTCGAATACGAGAAAGGATAACTTGTTCTCTCCTATTTATGTTTTACCAGATCCATCCGTGAGAATTTGTAGTGACTTCGTATGATTTGTGTTGGTTATGTCTTGCTTCTTCCTGCCATTTGTCGTAGATTTTGCTCTTGTAGAACGCTTTCAAATAAGTATGTACGGCAAAATCGTTCCGATCTGATTGTTGATTTCTGCATGCATTTTTTGCTATTTGATCTACTCTCTCATTAACTTCTATTCCAGTATGGGATGGGACCCACATGAATTTAATATGTATGCTGCTGTTTCTGCAATTCTGTAGCTCTTTCTTGATCAGTATAGCTATAGGGTGATTAGAGTACAGTTGACGAAGTTCTGTTAGTGAACTTTGAGAGTTAGATATTAAAAGGACATTTGTATGTTTGATTTTCTGGATTTTCTTGAGTGCTTCTAAGATGGCGAATAATTCAGCTGAATGAAAATACGTGAAGGGTGGGAGTATGTAGTATTTCGAAAAGTTCTCGGAGAAGAAGGCGGCCCCAATTTCATCTTGGTTTTTTGAAGCATCTGTGTATACCTTATAAATGCTACCGTATTTATTTAAGGCTCTTAGGAATTCTTGTTTTATTCTGGCTGTTGGGTCTCTGATTTATTAAGGTAGGCGTAGCTTAGGTCTAGAATAGGGAGTGTTATTGTCCATGGAGGAGGATAATTTATTGATGAGACATCATAAATATTTGGGAATTGCGAATTTATTTTGTTTAAATATGTTTTGACTCTGTGATAGAAAGGAGGAGTAGTTGAGCTGGATAAAAATTTAGCTTTACAACGATCAAATAAAACGTTGCGGGCTACTGGATTTCTTTTGTTTGATATTACAGAGACAGCATAAGAGATGCTTAGATATTCTCTTCGGTAACAGAGCGGTAACTCTCCAGTTTCCCAATGTAAGCTTTGGATAGGACTTGTACGATGGGCACCCAAACAGATGCGAAGAGCTGCGTTTTGTATAACTTCCATTGACTGAAGAAGGCGTTTGTTGGCAGAGTTATAGGCAACCGCTCCGTAGTTAAGTTTTGATCTGATCAATGATTGATAGATGTGCAGTAAACTTGAGTAATCTGCGCCCCAGTTTTTGAATGCGAGTGATCTGAGTAAATTAATTCAGGGTAGGTACTTTTTCTTCAATGTCAGAATGTGTGATTTCCATGTCAGTTTTTGGTCGAGTATCATTCCTAGAAAACTTATTTCTCACACATATTCTATTTTCTGTCCATAAAGGTACAAGTTTTCAAGTTTTGGTTGAGTCCTTTTCGAGAAACATGAAGCCTTGGTTTTTGTCGTGTAGAAACGCAGTTCACTTGTTTTTGACCAATCCTGTATTGTTTGTTCGATGGTTTTATGTATTGTAGTCATATTCTTCTCTCTGCAATAGATAACCAGGTAATCTGCATATAGTCTGCATTTCTCGGGTGATTTACAGTTTGCTATAATTGAGTGTATTGCTATAAGAAATAATGTCGTTCTGAGATTTGACCCTTGTGGAATGCCGTTTTCTTGGGTGTTCAGTTGTAAGTATACGCCATCTACTCGTACTTGATACTGTCGTTGATCTAGAAAGTTCGATAAATATTTCAATATGTATTGACCAACCGTAAAGAGATTTGATTATTGAGTATTTTCAGACTGTATCGTAGGCTTTACGAATATCAAAAAATAATCCGATGCAGTGCTGCTTTATTGCAAAGGCCTCATGGATCTCAGATTCTAGATCGATAAGATTATCTAACGTGGAGCGATTTTTACGGAAACCACACTGTTTGGGTATAATTGGTTTTTCTGATTCTAGGTGCCATAAAAGTCTGTTGTTAATTATCTTCGCAAGAACTTTTCCCATGCTACAGGTGAGTGGAATTGGTCTATATGTTTCTGAATCTGATTTCGCTTCACTTGGCTTAGGAATGGGAATTATAATGGAAATTATCCATGCTCTGGGATATACTTTCTTTATTAAGATTAGGTTATATATCTTCAGTAAATGTTCTTTGGTTTGTTTACTTAGATTTTTTAGAAAAATAAGAGGAATATTATCAGGACCTGGGCTAGAGTTTTTAAAGTTTCGGATTGAATTTTCAAGTTCGTCAATGGTTATTGCATAGTTCAAACTGTCCGTTTGATGTTTATTATTATTATAGTCAATTTCTTGCTGCTCTGTTTTGTTTTTATGATTCAAGAAATCTGATGTGTAGTTTGAGTTGCTTGAGTTTTTTTGATATTAACTTGATAAGATGTTTGTTTTTTCATTTTGGGTTTTATAAATAGTGCTATTTATATCCAGAAAGTTTATTGTATTGGATTGTTTTGGTTTGGATATCCTTTTGACTTTTTCCCATATAGTGGACATTGGAGTTGAGCTGTTTATTGTTGAAACATACTCTTTCTAGGATTCCCGTTTCGCTTTTTTTATTGTGTATTTGGCTTTGGCTCTCAATCGTTTGAATTCGATTGAATTTTGTTCCGTCTTGCTTCTTTTGAATTTGTTGAAAGCTTCTTTCGATTTCTTCACAGCCTCTTTGCAGTCCATGTTCCACCAGGGAACCATTTGGTGTTTGTTGTTGTGTTCGTACGGTCCAATATGCTTATTTGCTGATGGCGTTATTAATCCTGTGATAAAGTGTACTTCTTGATCAATATCCGCATCTACCTTTAACTCGTGGAGATTTTCTTGTATAAATTCTTGGAATTCTTTCCAATTTGCTGATTTTATTTTCCATTTTGTTATTGGGTCCGGTGTCTTTTCCGGTTCGCTGCTAATTATTATGGGATAGTGGTCACTGTCGTATAAATACGTTGATACATCCCAATTGAGTATTTGTGAGAGAGATGGGTGGTATATTGTTAGGTCGGTTGCTGAATCTTCACCAGTTCTTATGTCATGTCTGGTTTTTTGGCCGACATTTAGGAGGTTAAGATTGTACTTTTCTAATAGATATTCAATTTTTTTTCCAAAATCTGTCTGTTTATTAGAGCACCAGATATAGTTGTGTGCATTAAAGTCTCCCACTTTTATCTGAGGAGTTGGAATTTGGCTCAGCAGCTCAGTGAGTTCTTCTGTGGTAGGTTCCTGATTTGGGGGAATGTATATGTTGTCAATTTGGTTGAAAAGCCTATGAAGTATCTTAATACTTTCACTGTCTAATAATTTAAGCAATTCAACAGGAACTATATCTGGCCCAACCGTTTTCTTATCCTTCGAGCCTTTTATTGCTCTAGTAATCTCTTCTATTGTGATTGGCGGTCCAGACAAATCCTCTTTCAAGATGTCTTCTAACCATGTTCTTTCATCTGCAAAGAGGTTGCCAATATATTGCTTCCAGATAGATTTCCTCTGTGCGTTGTCTTGTGCCATTTGCCCTGGATCATTTTGTATGCTGGAGAAAGTCTATTTCCTGTATACTCCTGCTGTTTCTTTTATTTTATTGTGCAGGTTATACTTATCATGTTGTTCTTGTTAGTGCTCCATTTCTTCACACGGTTTTCTCAGCCATCTATTTTTCGCCGTTCTTATCGCTCTTCTTATAGCATTTTGCACTATTCTGTATTTGTCTCAACTGTCTGTGTTCTTCTATCTTCTTCTCTCTTCAAACATTGCTAATATTTCATTTGTCATCCATTCTTTCTTCTTGACCTTTTGTTTGTATTCTATTTCTTCTTTTGCTGTATTTATCATTGTTTCTTTTATATCCTTCCATGTGTTGTCAGGGTTCATCTCCTCAGTTGATAGTGACAGGGCTAAAGTTGTTAAGGTTTCATTTAATTTATTGCCTACTTTGCTTTTGATGCTGTCGTTTAAATTCTATCATAATCTATCCTTGGTTCTTGTTTTGGTTTTCTATTTTTAGAAGGACATGGTCTGTTGGGACATCAGCTCCAGGGTATGTACATGTTCCGAATCGTTTTTTGATCAATATGGAGTGTATTTGGTTTCTAATTACATGTTGGGGATAGTCTGTTGGGGCTCTCCATGTGTAGAGACGCCTGGGTGGTAGTCTGAACCAACTCTTAGTTATTTTTATGTGCTCTTCTTGACAAAACTGGTGTAGCTGCTCACCTCGTTCGTTCCTCTCTCCCAATCCATAAGGGCCTACTAGTTAATCTGGTATGCCATTTCCAACTTTAGCGTTGAAGTCGCCTAGTATGAGGTTTATTTCGTGTTTTTTAACGTTTTTATGGATTAGTTGTCTCAGTTCTTCATAGAATTCTTCAACTTTGTCCACTGATGCCTCTGCAGGGGAGGACGTATACTTGTATTATGTTAATATTAACCGGATTTGCTTTCAATCTAAGTAATGCCATGCGATCTGAGTGTGGGAGAAAGTTAATTACAATCGGAGATAATTTTTCAGGAATTATTATTCCAACTCCTTTCCGATGATTTCTGCCACGGCTTCCTGAATAGAAACATACTTTTCCTCGTGTTACACATTTTCCTACGTCTGGCCACCATGTCTCTGTTACCCTCAAGGACCTGCCCACTAAACATAACAAGTCTTTCTTGTGATGTTCTTTTTAGAGACTTTTCGTAATGTTTATTTAAAACGTTAATAAAAATATCTCCTAGATGTCTTAATTTTATTACCAACTCTATTAACATCCATGTCATGTAAATAAAACATATTTTTGATGTACACAGTAATACTTGAATTCGCAGTTACATACACAACCTATGAACTTCTTTTTAGTAACTTCCTATAGGAAACATACATACGATGTTAATTTGTATACTTCTCACTAATGTCACATACAGAACGTTACTGTAATATTACAAATTAACATGTTTCTAAGATGATCACATGTTGCAGTTACTTTTACATCTTTCGAAATAATTTTTATTAACATCGTACTCATTACGTCTGTACGACGTTAGTTCATAAAACTCTCAGTAATATCTCATATTAAACATTACAGTAACATAAAAAAGAAGAAAACAGAAGAGAAACTGATGAACGAAACATACAGCAGTTATCTGTGGAAACAAAAATGACAAGCATGAAATGACGGATGGTTTTCAGTTATGTGTTATACTTTATTTGCAGGAAGCACATATTTCTCAAGTAGTACTTGAATAATGTGGTCTTCGTTTTCGTCAGTTCCTAGTAAGCTACAGTTTCTATATTTAGTTATAATTCTTGTTATAATGGACGAACAACAATTGTTATCGGTAAGTACCTATTCCAAAATCATAATTATTAAATCTTAATACTCATTCAATACTTTAATCGGCTATTATACATTGAAATTTCAGGTGGCGAAATTGTACACTAACATTATATAATAAAGTTTACAAAATAAGGGTTTTTTCAATTTTTAAAATATTTTAGTTACCTAGTAAGTATATTTTGAAAACGATTCACAATATTTCAAATCCTAGATATGCATTAAACCCTACAAAAAACTTGATATTGCAATAGGGTAGATATTATTATTAATGATAAAACATGCTCATATGTTGGCAGATATTTCCATATCTAAAATAAAATATTTCCAATGTTCAAGATGTTTCAGAAGCTACTTACACAAATAAAATAAAAAACAAATAGTTGGTAATTATGTAATGAAAGGGGAGTAATTATTTCAGATAGTCTGATAGAAACATTGTATTAAACAGTACAAAAATATTGAATCAAGTATCTCTAGTTCTAGTTTTTTTAGTAGTAGTCTTAGCCATCAATATAGTTTTGCAGGTTTAGAAAATTTTAACATTATTACTAACGAAATTAACTGTCTCGACCCTTACTTCGTGGAATATGCTCATATTAGTGTTTTTAAATGAAACTCACGGTCTCTAGTTAATTCCATGATATAATAAAAGTTATTGTCAATTTTTTAGAATTTTCAATAACTTTTATTATATTGTGGAATTAACTAGAGACCGTGAGTTTCATTTGAAAACACTATTATTACTAACATTTCTTGTGAACAATTAGAGACTGTTTAAGACTTTAATTACAGAAAATTCTGTTAAAAAGCTCATTTCCATTTAGAAATTCACTGAATACAATAAATAAGCTGTAGATGTCCCTTACAATGGTACCTATATTAATCTAGTTGAAGAATATGTAACTTATGATACTGAATGCTCCAGTCAACATACAGCATTCAATTATTTATTATTGTAGAAACACAGCTATTGGATACTCAATTGGATTTCATTAATTATAAACTCATTTAACTTGATAATGTGTTCATATCTCTTCCTCATAAGTAGTTTTTTTTGTATACAGTGTATTAATAATGGTAAGTTTTCATTAAGTTACAATTCCACGATGTTAATAAACAATTTGTTCCAGGATGAAAATTAAAAGATGAGAATAGTATATTATTTTATACAGAATAGAAATATGAATTTTCATAGCACACCTGAATTTACCTGCCAAATGGAGTGAGGCATGGAATAGAAGGTAAATCATGAAAAGTCACTTCTCGAAATAAAATATGTTATTATTCCTTTGAAGATCCCCGCATGTATCTTATGGAAAATTGGTCCCAGTCAATTGGCTGAAAATCAAGTTTGATGTAATTTATGATGATCGATCAAAGGTTTCCATGGGCACAATTTGATCTAAAGTAATTGTTTTATAAGCTGTTGTTCAGAACACCTCTAAATAATTCACAGATAAGGATTTTGAAGTATACGTTATGGAATGGTTGAGGTACTCGAAACAGCGACTTTTGCGTGAGGAAATGTAACCGTAAGAAAACGATAAATTTTCTTAAATCAGATTGGATTTCTGTTGATGTAACGTTATGTTTTATTAAATCTTTATTGTGTAAAATTTTTAATTAGTTTTAATATAATTAAAAAATTATTCTAATAAATTTTCTGTAAACTAGCTGTAATGTATGTGTATCCGTTAAACTTTATTAATTCAGTTTCAAAGTATGGTACGTTATGGTAACTACGGATTAATATACCCTTTTTTATTTCTTGCTTTCACTGAATGTGTTCAATAGTTTCCACTTTCCAGACTTGTTATGTAATATGCTTACACAATTTTTTTTTTAGGTTGGATTGCTGGACAAGATATTTTTCATTCTAATTTTGTACCTTTTTATTTTCAAATTTACTGTACTGTTCATTAATAGTGAATAAACGTTTCAAATCCTTTATTGCTTTTTTGCTATTTTATTTTAAATGTACAGGATCAACAACTGAGAACGACTATCTCAGAAAAGAATCATGGTACAACTTTCAAAACAATTACCTTCAGGTAAGGGATCCTTAAAAATTGCTGGAAAATATTTTGCAGTCTCTAAAATATCCGCTAGGGGTGGAATTAACACTCGAAAACATAATCACTCCAAAAAAACATACTAAAGGTGTCCTAAAAATACAATTTTTGAAATCTTGATGAGATTATGAATAAATTTATTATGAGTTTTTTGCCATTATTCTTCAAATAATGGGTGGGGAAGGTTCAAACTTATGAACAAATGCATAACTTTTCCGTTTTTTAACCGATATTAATGATTTTAGCTGCATTTAAAAGTTTTTCTGTTTAATTAGATTGATAACAAAATTATATAATTTTGTATCCACTCGGAAATTTCAAATGTAAATTGAAGCATTTCTTAAATTTTCATATCTGATATTGTGAATCTTATATCTTGGAATAGATTCCTATTTTTTCACCCCTTTTCATCAGAATTAAAACAATGCCTCATCACATTTGAAATTTCCGAGAAAAATGGGAAAATTGTGGACTTTTTCACAAAGCGTTGACAAAATTGTCCAATTTTGTTATTTTTGTTGAGCAATTCTTATTAAAAAGGAAAAACTTTTTCAAATGGAGCCAAAAACATGGATGTCGATTAAAAAAAAGTGTTACGACATTTGTTGTTTGGGTTGAACCTTCCCCCACCCCTTACTTGAAGAATAAAGATTAAAAGTCCCTACATTTTTTCATAATCTCAACAATATATCTAATATTGTATTTCTAGGATACCTTTAGTATGTCTTTTTTGGAAATAATCACAGTATTATGTTTTCAAGTGTTCATTCCACCCCATAGAAGATATTTTAGGAACTCAAAAATATTTTCCAGCGATTTTTCCGGGTCATTTTCCTGAAGGTATTTTTTTAAAGTTGTACTATGACTATTTTTTGAAATATGGCCGACAGCCGGCGTTCTTAGTTGTTCACCCTGTATTTGCTGGTGAGGCACAGAAATATCTATAGGATCTCATCCAGAATGTTTGAGGTATGTTATTTAGAGGTTTAAGTAATGTCCATACAACACTGTATTGTTTTTGAAATGTCGCTTTTAGATCATTGATAAGATGTTATTTTTCAGACATTGCATTAACATCGACAAGATGGTAAGAGGCATTTCAGAATGTAACAGAAATGTTATTTTTAGTTCGTTATAAAGACTTCTTTTTGAGGAAGTTCTAATAACATCACAGTAATGTAAAAAGACAGCGCTTTAACATCGCTCATAAATTAAGTTGAAACATCACAAAAGTTAACAGCCACAAGCTGGGCATAAGCGTTTGTATAGATGTGCATGTGATGAAAAGAAGAGGAAAAAAAGGAAGAACATCATCACAATGTGATGTTGAATTAACATAACTGTAATATTTATTTGAATAGTGGGTGTCCATTTCTTGTATTACAGTAGCCAACTTCCCAGCTTCATATAGACTTTGTACGTTCTATGTACCAATTTTGATCTTTATTCGTAGATTTACTCTGACTACTTTTTTATCATTTAACACTGCCGGAGACCCGATTGGGGAAATATTTTTAACTCCGGAAAATACGGTTGTTTCCCGTTGCTTTCCGTATTCTTATGCCGTTGACTAATTTCTTGGCTCATCTGACTTTAGAGCCAGTTTCCCCACCCTAGGACAAAAGAGCGCCCTTCCATTCACTGGATCCTCCACCCGAGGCTGTTGGCCAGTAAATAAGGGATTGCTTATACCGACAATCATTCGGTCGTCGGAGCCTCGTTAGTCACCTAACAGGGAGCACCACTCGAAGGTGAGGTTGACATTTGAATAGGAGAGGCTATATTCGGCGCATCCTACCCCTTACTCCCTGGAATGACACTTAATCCCATGGAAAATGGGCAGAGAGCTGCTCTGGGAAGCGACATGCAGTTACTGTTTCATACATAGAAAAAACATCAGAAAATGCAGGAGGTGCCGCATATTTTGGAGAGAATAAAAAAAACAAATACAAAGGCCTAAGAGACGGATACTTTTTTATTCCATTTGCTGTGGAAACTTTTGGTCCTTGGGGCGATGAAGCAAAGAGCCCAGTCGTTGAAAAAGACGAAAAATCACCGGACAAAAGGGCTCGGAGTTTCATCACTCAGAAGATCGGAATTGCCGTACAACGTGGAAATGCTGCGTCTGTGCTCGGAACGCTCCCGAAAGAGTTAGATTTAGAAGACTTTTTTTTATTATGCAGATAAAGTTTTAAAAGTCAGGTGAGTATGTGCGAGTCCGCATTTGTTGTGTGGTTGTAATTTTTTATGTTTTTTTGTTATTATGTTATTCATTGTAAATTTTACATTTTGATTTAATAAGTAAATAATAGGACCAAGTTGAAGTCAACTCTTTTAGTACAATCACATGCGGCTCGCTGGAACTGGAACCAGGCGTGATTTTGGGGAGGGAACACTATTCCTCGGAGCATTCTGAGGAACCATTATTATCCCCATTTTTCCCCAAAACAATATCTTGTCCACCCAAAGGCGCCACATGGTATGAAAAAAGAATTTTCTTGTTCGTAAACCTAATATCTCACGTTTGAGTGCACCGAATTTTATATAAAACATAAAAATTTAACGAAAAAAGTAATGCGCACCACATTTTTCAGGAGACAAAGCAAGTTATTTGCTGTGCTACCTACTTACTGTTGTTTTCTGCCCTAGGAATGTTTAAAACCAAACAATTTATGAAATTTTTAATGCTTTCTATCAAAATAAAAAAGTCAGTAACTATATACGCGTCTTTTGACCAGGAAATGCACGATGTTGTATGTTTAAGTGAATTTTCCTGAAAGAAGGAATTTCGCTGATTACTTTATTCATTGGATTCAAGTTCAGTTTAGTAGGCTAAAATGTATAAGTAACATAGTTTTTTTTCCAAAATATATCATGAATAATAAAAATGGCATCGAATTGGTAGTTAAAATTTCAAATGGAGCCTGTTTTCCTTGAATTTTGGAGCCCTGGAAAACTATTTTGGGCCTCTTCAATAATTTTCCCTTATTTCATATAACTTGAACTATACGTACACAAAATTTCATCCAATTCGGTGCACTCAAACGTGAGATATTAGATTTACGAACAAGAAAATTCTTTTTTTCACACCGTGCGCCATTGGTACCGGTAAGTCTGCATTGCCAGGAGCAGGTCGTATGGAAGAGTGCAAATTTGGATATTCGACCTGAGGTTTTTTTTTGGAATAACCCCTGTCTTTATCATACAAAGATCATCATCATAATGATTATCATCATCAAAATAGTTGGTGGGTTTTCGCCATACCATTGGAACTGCAAAATGTATACTTCTTCTCTTCCTTTCATCCAATGACACGCTACATCTGACACATCATACATGGGGAGCCAACTATTTGTCTTGATTTCCGATAACAACACCCAATATACATGAAATAAACCTTTTTCACATTTTCAGGAAATGGTCTGGCTTGTGACTTCACCATTAAGTGTCCCTAAATATAACAAAACTTGTCTGGAGAAACTTTGCAACTGCAGCGCGTATGACGCCATTTTGGTCTTTAAACAAATTCACTACACAGAATCATTCACATTATAACTCAAATGTAAACTAAATAAGATAATACATAATATGAAATCTTTCTGCTCATAAATACAGGCCAATTTAATACTGCTTCATAAAATGTATTACCTGCGAACAAAGAACGATCTGAAAAACATATTAAAAAGTGTTACGTATTAGGGCTTTATGAATATTGTTTCTATGATTTGGAAGGTATTATCATCATAAAAATAATTGTTTGAACTGTGTTACAAAAATCCAGTTGGCCAGTGTTATTATATGGATTTGTTTGTTCCACGGGGTTAACTTCTTCTATGTATTATTAGATTTGTAATAGGTTGCGACCAATTTCAATACTATCTCAATAACTGATGCAGAGAAGCATACAATTGAGGCTCAAAATCTGCAATGCAGTACAAAACTGTCACTCACATATCTCTTCAATTTTTAGAAATATTTCTTCCAGAGAAAGAATATGGGACTCGTAGGGAGAAAATTGATATAATATTATTGCAAGTGCTGACAGGATAGTTCTCACATAATTTGCATTAAGGTATTTGACCATAATTTTTGACGTTATCAGCAAATACGTGTAGACATCCTAATAATACAATAATTATCATTTTTATCATATTTCACTTTACTCAGCATTCCTTTTCATTTTATTGTTTCATAATTGAGCAAAGAGTATTTGTTCTATCACTAAGTGTTGTAGTTGAAACAAATCGTTTGAAAAAAGTATATCTTAACTGTTGAAATTGAACTTTCGGAACCACTGGACTGTTCATTAATAGATTCCAATACATTTCTATCTAAGGGGATCTCTTGAAATGATCGAGTTTATTCATAATTTTATCAACTGTATTTATCTTATTATTCACATGGGGTTTTTATTGTGCAGAATGAAATCCATTCTAAAAAGTAATGATCGCTATAAGTGCTCCTAACGTACGTGGTCAACAAATCTTTTTAACGATCTACTTTACCAGTGCAAGTATCATTTCACATACGTAAAAATAAAAGTTGTAAAAGGAATTTACTACCGTTTACCATTTTCGACGCTTCTTAACGCTGCCTCAAAGTAAAAATAACGGGAATACATACGCGCCACCTACGGAGTATTGCGTGACTACAAAACTAAATCGGTTCATTCTAGTGTTCAGTGTTGAAAAAGTCGTCGATGCGGCTGCTCTGGTTTGACATCAAAGGAGGTACCATTTAACACATCATCAATTATTGTCAGTTTTTGTATCCCACTGTATGATAATTGGAGGGTACTGTCTACAAAGACGTAGATAGTACTTTTTTACACAAATTCTGGGGTATAGAATTCTGTTTGGACAATTAATAGTGTTTGTTGGTATTCAAATAATAAGTTTAGTGCAAACTGGATGTCTTTCGTGAATATGGTCAATAATTGATAAAAACACAAGAAATTGTATATATTCGCTGATGCAAAAGTTTGTAGTAAATGAATACAACTGACAAAGGAACATAAGCAAGCTATAAATACAAAATAACTCCGTTAATTTCAATAAATTTTTGATTATATTCCATAAACAAATTTATCATATAATGTTAACACAAAATAGAGCACAATTCATCCCCTCACATGCTGATTTGTTGAATATAGATGATTAAACGTTGTTCTTCTTAATGACATTGGATAGCTTATGAGAATCTTAGATAGCGATGCTTAGTTAGATATAGGACACTATAAATTAAGTATATATGTAAATAGGTGACTCTAGAAGTGCAATATAATAGATTTTATGCATATTCCCAAACAACACTATACATCCTAAAGACGACCAATTCATGTCCATATAATGTCTGAACGTCCAGGAGCGATTAATAGACTTGTTTAAAACGTCTGTTTTGGGACGTCTCAATAACGTACATAAATGGATGGCTTCAAGACGTCCCATATAAGTCCAGAATGTTTTATTCTTTCTCAATGAGTGGCATCAACGTTTTCCTGAAAGAGAATGTTTTTGTTGAAATTTTTCCGTTCGAGAACGTTAGATTTTAATAATTTTGCCAATTTACTTCATTTATGAAGTGAAAAAATTTAAGATCTCCTGTTATAATACAGTAGCAGTTGTCGATGCTAAAGCTCGAATCGTAATTCAAGTGTTCAGTTTGGTCATACCTAAATAGGATGAAGGAATTATTGACAAATAATATTTACCCTTTCACGGCAGTATTGCCATTTACCAGTTAAAATTAAGACAATGTAGATAGTTCACGTTTTCGTTCCACCAATTTTCTGTACCATGAAATATAAGAATGATATTCCTATATTTTCATTAGTGGAATTTGACAAATGTCAATTTTCAACCAATCATAAAATTAGAACAAAGGAATCCTCAGAAATGGATTTAGTATTTGACTCGTCAAGTGTCAGGACTCCTCGCCATGTATCGCCTTAGGGATATGGGTTAGCTGAAAAATATTTGTACGCAATACAGGACAATGATGGAAGAGGTTTATGCAGGAAAAAATCATTCAAGGTAAATCAACTCTATACTATAAAAATGGCTTAACAGAAATATTGTGAGTGCCAAAAGGCATAACAATGTTTGCTTCTACTTTGATGATGGCGTTAGGTCAACAAACATCACTATGACGGGAAGTAATGGAAACAGAGTGTCACATTTGCAAGTGCCAGTAAAATGACATCAAAGATCGGAAAGAAACGGAAGCATCAATTAAGTCATTATAGATACAATAAAGAAATATGAGAAACCGTCAATTAGGCTAACACCCCTTACCTTGATAGGTTTGATCGATTTTCCTGCTATTGCAATCACTACTTAAGTCCCTTTTCTTCCCGGTCTTTGGATTGTATTTTGCTGGTAGTTTTACGATTTCGAAGGTTTCAAACAGCACAAAATTACGAGTAAAATAAATTTTTTTGTTTTGCACTTCAAGTTCGACCGAGTGTCACAAATCCAGAATTTATCAAAATCGATAGCTGCTGCTATGTTCTTACTCATTTCAACCCAGTCGAAATTCTTTCAAAGGGAATGTCTCTAAAAGGGCTACTAAATTCTAGTTTAGTTTGTGGTTTCATCACCCTTTTGGTTAAAAAAATGAGAGTAGCGATTGGCCAGAAGGAGTTTATAGCCAATGGTAATATTACAGAAACCCGAAACGAGTCAAAAACTTTCGCCCATACCGTCCCTTAACAAATGTGCAAAGTGCTACTTTTCCGCACGCGTATACAGTTATGCGAACGACGTGAAGCGGAGTTTGCATAAGTTTTTGCGGGCGAAAAAAGCACTTTTCGCACCCGTTAGGAACAACATTTTTTCTACAGCCTCATAACAGATGACAACGAAAATAAAGACATTCTATTTACTGAATAATTTCCAGTTAAACTTGATACGATAAACAATCAATATAATATACAACAATAAAAAATAATGAGGGAAAATTAAATTAGTTGTTCGTAATATTTATAATTAACACTTTGGCTGCCATGTCAGTCACATTTGACTGACACTCACTTCACCGTTTGAGCCACCTATCGTAAGTGAAACTTTTCTGCCAGGCCAGGCGTGCTCTGCGCCATCTAGATAAAGTAGGACGAAGCTTCTTATATGTATCTATTCGCATACAGGTAACGATATCAAATCTGTTGTCTATGTCATGTCAGTCTTTTAAGACTGACGCGGCGTAGCAGAGACAAGTTCTGTTATGGCGCCATGTCAGTCGATTATGTAGTGTAATTCGTGAGGTTACAGCGTATATGGTTTGTGGTTCTTCTTCTTCGAATGCCGTCCCCATTTAACGGAGGTTGGCGACCACTCTCTTAAAAGCATCTCTGTCCGTAGCAATATGAAAAAGATCCTCAACGCCCATGTCTGTCCATTCTCGGATATTCCTCAGCCATGATTTCTTCTTTCTCCCAATTCCCTTCTTTCCTTCAACTCTGCCCTGCATAATCACTTGTAACAGAGAGTATTTATCATGTCGTAATACGTGACCGAGATATGCTGTCTTACGTATTTTTATTATTTTTAGTAGTTTTCGTTCACGACCAATTCTATGTAGTATTTCCTCGTTAGTAATTCGGGCTGTCCATGGTACTTTCAGCATACGTCTGTAAATCCACATTTCGAAGGCTTCGATTCTTTTAGTTATTTGTGCCTTTAACGTCCACGTTTCTACACCATATAATAGCTGGGACCAAACATAGCACTCCATAAATCTCAACCGGAGTATTAAATTCAAATTTTTATTGCAAAAAATGGATTTAAATTTTAGAAATGCCGATCTTGCCATTTCAATCCTTACACGGATTTTCTGGTCCTGATTTAGGTCTGAGTTAATGAAAGCACCCAAGTATTTAAACTTTTCTACCCTTTCTATTGCTTGATCGTTTATTATTAATTGATCATTATGTGCGGGTGTTTTAGAGATTATCATGAGTTTTGTTTTTTTGTGTTAATATCTATTCCCATTTGCTGACATTCCATATTAACAGCATTTACAAGTATCTGCAGGTCCTCCAGACTCTCTGCCAAGATCACCGTGTCGTCAGCGTATCTTATCGTGCTTATTACTTCGCCGCCGATTTTAACCCCTTCGCTTCTTTCCCATAAAGCTTTCTCAAAGATAACCTGAGAGTACACGTTAAACAATGTTGGTGAGAGAATACATCCCTGTCTAACACCTCGTGCAATCGAAATATCATTAGTTTCTGTATTATTGATTCTCACTGTAGCTGACTGATTCCAGTACAGGCTCTTTATTATTTCGATGTCTTTTTTGTCTAAATTGATGTTTTTAAGTTCTTCTATTAGTTTTGTGTGTTGTACTCGGTCAAAGGCCTTTTGGAAATCTATAAAGCATGCGTATACGGTTTTGTTGTATTCTCTGCACTTCTGTAAAAGGACTGTTAAGGCAAACAATGCCTCTCTTGTTCCCATGCCCCTACGAAAGTCAAACTGAGTTTTATCTAATTTTTCTTCACATTTCTTATGTATTCTGTTTTGTATAATTTTTAAAAGTATTTTTAGTGAGTGGCTCATAAGGCTTATTAACCGATAGTCATCGCATGATTTGGGGTTGTTCATCTTTGGCAGGGGAATAAACGTGGACTTGAGCCATTCCGTAGGTATTTTACTTTGCCTGTATATCTGATTTAGAATAACTGTAAACTTTTTCACTATATCGGTATCTAATGCTTTTAGTAGTTCTGTAGGGATTTCGTCTGGACCAGGAGTTTTCTTACTCTTAGCCGTTTGTATGGCCTGCTCGACCTCTGACTCCAAAATTTCAAGGTATTGGTCCTCGTCTAGCGTCTCTTGTCCATATTCCCTTGTATCGCTGAAAAGAGCTTGAATGTATTGTTCCCATACCTTCTTTATCTGTCCATCCTCCGTTTCTAATTGACCCTGGTTATTCCTAGTGACGCAGGGTGTTCTGTGTTTAGTGTTGCCCGTTATATCTTTTAGTTTTTTATGAAGGTTTGCTGTATCGTGTTTATTATTTAGCTGTTCCAATTCTTTACAGTTTTCTTTCATCCAGTTCTCTTTGGCTCTGTCGATTTCGAATTTTATTTTGTTCTTTAGTTCTTTATATTTTTGCCTGTTTTTATTTTTAAATTTTCTTTTTTCGTCAACAAGCTGAATTATTTCAGGTGTCATCCATTCGTTTTTACTAGCTTTTGTATCCGTGCCAAGTACCCTACTACCAGATTCCAGCAAGGCATTTTTTAACGTACTCCAGTTCTCGTCCACGTCTTCGCTTTGAGATACGATATTCAGCTTGTCCCTTATCTCTTCATTTAGTTGTTCTTTGCGATTTTTAATTTCATTCAGATTCATTTCAGGTGATTTGTTATGTCGTTTTAGGGTTCTCAGTTTTATGTTTACATTTGCAACTAATAAGTTATGGTCTGTTCCTCCGTCGGCACTTGGATACGTCTTAACGCTCTTAATCCCATTTTTAAATCGATTATTAACGGTTATAAAATCTATTTGATTTCTGATTATTCGGCTGTCATTGTGTCGAGGCGAAGTCCAGGTATATAGTCTTCTTGGAGGCAGATCATAAAAGGTGTTTGTAATTATCATCTCATTTTCTTGGCAGAATTGTAACATTCTGTCTCCCCTCTCATTTCTCGTTCCCAGTCCAAATTTGCCAACGAATTTTTCGACTTTTCCTCTTCCAATCTTTGCGTTAAAGTCTCCCATAATTATAATCACTTCTTGCTTTTTGATATTATTCATTAATTGTTCTAAGTCTGTATAAAACTGTTCTATAACATGGTCGTTACTGTCTGATGTAGGGGCATACACCTGAATAAAGTTTATGTTAATGGGATGTGCTTTTAGCTGTAGTAGCATCATACGCTCATTATATGGGATAAAGGTGATAACGCTCTGCTGAAATTCCTTTTTAATGATTACGCCGACACCCTTACTGTGATTATTATTGTCTGTTCCTGAGTAGTATAGACTCATATCATTTTTTGTACAACATTTGTGGTTACAGCATAATAATAATTATTCTATAACAATGTAAGTATCTAAAATATATTATTTTTTGTACTTATTCGTTCTTACGTTTATAGGAATCGAAAAAGGCAATTATCAGAAGCCGAGTTAAATGCATACTGGGAAAATTATGAAAGTGATGATGACGACCCCTTTGCTACCGACTCAGATTCAGAATATGCTCCAGGAAGCTCTGATGATACTACTGGTGAGTCAGATCTTGATATCACAGCTTATGAAGACGTTGAACCGAATGATGAGATTATGGAAAGTGAGGATAATGATGAACATAATGCAAATCATATTGTAGGTATTTCTGAAATGCAGTGGCAAGTGTACGAGGGAAAGCAAGCTGATATAACATTTGTTGGACAGGCTGGAATTCAAACAAATATTTCTGTCGATGCAACCCCAATGGAAGTGTACAAATTATTTTTGAACGAGGATGTCTTAAATTTAATTGTAACGGAAACGAATAGATATGCACAAAGTGTAATAAGCAATTCAGTATTAAGTAGATCCTCAAGATTACATAGTTGGGAAGATACTAATATCGAAGAAATTGAAAAATTTTTAGGCATTATTATTTGGATGGGCCTAAATATTCGACCAAAACTAAGTGATTATTGGTCAACCGATCCTCTTTATGGAAACATAGTAAGCAAACAGATGACTCGTAATCGGTTCGAAATTTTACTTAGAATGTTGCACTTTTCCGACAACAGTATACCAAATGAAAATGACAGACTGCGAAAAATAAACCCATTACTGAATTTACTTCAAAGTACTTTTCAAGAAGTGTATACAATAGGCAAAAAAATGGTTATAGACGAAAGCATGGTTCCATGGCGGGGACGCCTGTCATTTCGTCAGTATATTCCAGGAAAAAGGCATAAATATGGAGTAAAGCTGTTCAAAATATGTTCACCTGATGGATTTACCAGGAAAATTCAAATTTATTGCGGTAAATCTGAGGGTTCTGGTTCTGGTTTAGCTGAAAAGGTAGTAATGCATTTATGTGAGGGGCTTTTAGAAGAAGGCCGCATATTATATACCGATAATTTTTACACCAGCATCCCTCTGGCCAAAAACTTGCTTTCGAAAAAAACACATCTAGTCGGTACATTACGCAAAAATAGAAAATATATACCAAAAGAGGTGCTAAATCGAAAACTAAACATCGATGAATTTTATGGACTAGAATCAAATGAGGGAATCGTGGTATCAAAATGGAAACCTAAAAAAAACAAAGATGTCCTCATGCTTTCAACCTTGCGCAATTTAGACAAGTGTCCTGTGCCTACCAAAAGGCGTCGATTACTATCAGAAGAAGAACCAGTGAGAGAAAAGCCAGCTGTTATAGTTGATTACAATAATGGCAAAATTGGAATAGACAAATCTGATCAGCTGTCTTCGTACTGCACATCTATAAGAAGAGGAATAAAGTGGTATCGAAAGGTAGCATTCGAATTATTGACTGGAGTTGCAATTGTCAACGCTCATATAATTTATAAATTACAAACCAAAACCAAAATAACAATAACAGCTTTTCGTGAAAAAATTTGCAGAAACTTATTAGGTTTGGAAAACAGAGAGCGTGTGAAGGCGGTAAAAGTCAAACATTTGCTCAAAAAGAGGAATGCAGGAGGCACAAAAGATCGTCGCAATTGTGTAAGTTGCTATGACAATTTAGTAAAAAATTTACCAAGATCGGAGGCAAGAAAGAAAGTGAGGAAAGTGAAGACTTATTGCGATAGTTGCGACAATAAGCCTACAATTTGTTATGAATGTCACGTTCGCATTCATGGTGGTAATACATAAACCATCATTATAAACTAAAGTTTGTGTTTTTATTCTTTTTATTTCCTTAGTTATTAGTTATTTTTTTCGACATATAAGATAAAACTTTGTAATACATTTCGTAATAAAGATATCTCATTGAAACATGTGCCCAAGCCAAGCCAACATTATTAGTTTGTTTCCTACAGGCCACAGAATATTCCCATCCATTCAAACTACATATAACCTTGTACAAATACGACTGACACGGCTTGAAAAATATAATATGCTGTCAGTCTGATGTGACTGACAAGGCTTGAAACTTGCAAATAGTTGTCAGTCTTATTTGACTGACAAGGCCCTTTAGAAAAATGTGCTAAATACCTTCTGGCAGCCAGAGTGTTAAAGAACAATTACTGACATTTTGCAAATTGTTATCATATCCGGTCAGTTCATTTAATGGGTGGCTTATTGTACGGCTTAGGGCATTTAATAATATGGTTTGATGGAGATTCACTTAACTTAGAAGCTCAGCTGTTCATGTGGCTTCATGAAGGTTGATTTACCTCAAGACAGTTGTTCAAATGAGTCGATATCGATTGATTTAAATTAAAAGGTCAGCTGGCGCAATGGGCAGATATTAGTGGCCAATATTTTATTATTATTTTCTTTATTTGTCGAATCATCAATGTAGCTCTCGGCAAGAGTCGTCGATTTCCAGACTCCCAGTCTCTTGACATTAGTGATATCTGCTCCAGAATCGGCCAACATGGTAGCCGAGGAACGAAGGCATTTTATCGAATGAATTTATTCCAACATATAGAGTACTGCATGCTCCTTTGCTGTGTGGTCGGTTTTCGCAACTGTGCGTTTTTATGATACGGTTGTAAAAAATGTTCCTTATCTGTTTCATTGGATACTAGAAAGATTCTTGAAGTATTGTTGACAACTATGCTATCTTCTTTATCCTTAATGTGACTTGTTCAAAAATTAAACGTCTTTCTTCTTCTAAGTCTATTTTTTTTATATCTTTATTAAAATTTTCAATATTCCAATTAAAAACTCGGTTAGTAGAATAAATAATATTTACAATCATTTTGCGTAGTCGCAAGGTTAGTAAAATTATATAATAAACATTATAAACAACAATATAAACTTAATTCTACAGGATGGTAAAAGAATAATTTAAAATATACTTATACTACATTACACCTTCCGCGGGGGCGTAAAAAAAAATTGTGGCTACAACTACACATTTTTTTTTGTTTTTTTTTTATATATAACGTTTAACCCTATTTTTATGTATCTCTACAATCTCATTACCTAAATTTACAATTATATTTGGATTTTTATCATTTACAACGTCATAAGGTCCTGAATAAATTGGATCACTTTCATTGGTTGATGTATTCCTTATTAAAAATTTTTCACCAGCTTCGTAATTTATATGATTATTTTTCAAATCTAGTTTATTTTTTCTTTTTGTTTTTGAATTAATTAAATTATTTTTGCAGTCTGTATTTAAGCTCAATTGGATAGTTATCGAAATTATACACTGGATCGATTTCAGATGTTATATTTGATGGTAAGTTACATGTTCTTCCAAAAACAAGTTCGAACGGAGTATAACCTGTTCCTGAATGCACAATATTATTGTAAGAAAATGCCCAATATGGTATCCAATTACTCCAAGTGTCAGGGTTTCCAGAAGAATATATTCTTAAAAAAGCACCTAAATTTTTATGAGAGTTTTCAAGTGCACCTAATGTTTCGTGGTGATACGCAGTTGAATTAAGACTAGTGATGTTCAAAATTTTCTTTAAATATATGTGACATAAACTCCGTACCTTGATCTGTTAAAATTTGCTTAAGTATTCCATATTTTAAAATGAAATTTTCTGTAAATGATTTAGCTACGGTTTCTGACTCTTTATTTGGAATAGCAAAAGCTTCAACATATTTGCTTAAGCCGCATTGAAGAGTTTATATATATATATCTTTTTCCTTCTGAATCAGAGGTAAGCGGACCTACGAGATCTAGAAGAACTTTTTCAAAAGCAAAAGACGCTGTTGTTGTAATTACAATTGGTTCTTTGTTAGGTATGGAGTACTTATGTCTTTGGCAACTATCACAACGATTGATAAATTTTTGTACATCCTTATACATTCCTGGTCAAAAATAGTGTTTCTTAATGTTGTTGTAGGTACGGTTTATACCTGCATGGCCACCAGTTGGTAAAATATGATAATCATTTAAAATTAACTGTCTTGTTTCTAAATTAGTTACACTTTCTTTACCTTTTATAATTGTTAACTTTATGCCGGCTTTTTTAAATATTGTGAAGTTTTTTATTAATAATTCATACAATTTCAATGTTAGCGCGCTTGATTTGTTTCTAGTAATAATTAACTCCTTAATTTTATTTTTTATACAAATTTCTTGAAGATCTCTCAACAACCCATCGAGTGCTGACGCTGATCGAGTATCTCCAATGTATATAATGTGTAACTGTATTATAAATTATATTGTTAATTTTTTGAATATCGGATTTCATATTCATCATTTCGTTAATTTTATTTTCGTTTATTAATTGTACTTCAACACCTTCTAAAGGAGGTTTTAAGAGTTCCACAATGCCAGGGTGATCAATCCTTTCATTGAATGAATTACTTCCAATATCTCCTTCAGAATTAGTTTTTTGTACCTGTGCCCTAGTTAAAAGATGTATATTTTCACGATTCTAGATAGAGCGTCTGCAGTGACATTGTTTTGACCTTTAATATAACTTATTGTAAAATCATACTCCTCTAATAATAATCTAAATTTTGTAAGTCTACTAGTTGAATTCTTTGAACCAAATAAATATATTAAGGATTTAACATCTGTTTAAATTTCAAATTTCCTTGCGTAGAGATAAGGTCGAAATTTAGACACTGCCCAAACAACAGCCAAAATTTCTTTTTCTACCGTAGAGTAGTTTTTTCAGCCTTATTTAGTGTTCTACTCGCATAAGCTACTGGCCTATCGTCACCATTTCATAACACCGCTCCCAAAGAAATTCCAGAAGCATCTGTTTTTAAAATGAACGTATTGCTTTCTGAAAAGTCGGGATATTGAAGCAACGGCGGATTTTGGAGACACTTTTTTAAGGTTTCGAAAGCTAATTGACAGTCACGAGTCCAATCAAATTCTATTCCTTTTCTAGATAACTGATTAAGTGGACCAGCAATTTCTGCAAAATTCTTTATAAATTTCCTATAATAATTTGCAAAAGCAACAAACCGTTTTGTTTCATTTGCATTTTTCGGCACGGGATATTCTTTTAAAACTCTATTTTTTTCTAAATCTGGCATAATACCATTAGCCCATATGACATGACCAAGATATAATATTTCCTTTTTTAAAAAATTGCACTTGTTAGGATTTAATTTTAAATTTACTTTTCTTAATCTTTGTAGAACTTTAACTAAATTTTGATTATGATTTTCTAAACTGTTCCCAAAAACGATTAAGTCATCTAAATAAATAAAGCAACTGTCATAATTTAACCCGGACATAGCTATTGTCATAGCTCTAGAAAAAGCATTGGAAGATATTTTCAGACCTTGAGGAAGTCGTGTCATTTGAAACTGTCCTTCATTAGTTGTAAAAGCTGTGCAAGGCCTAGAAGTAGATTCTAATTCGACTTGATAAAATCCTTGATATAAGTCTAAATGCGAAAAGTAAATAGCTCCAGATAATGCGTCTAATATTTCTTCTATATTAGGAAGAGGAAATTTATCGTTTTCTATACGGTTATTTAACTGCCTATAATCAATTACAACTCTCCAATTATTGTTGCTTTTATTTTCATTATCATCTACGGTTTTGTTATTTTGATATGACTTTTTAGGTACCAGAATTAATGGCGAATTCCAATTTGAATTTGTTGGCTCAATTATTCCATTAGCTAACATTTTGTTTACTTGTTTATATATTTCATCTTTTTGTGCGTAAGGTAATATGTACGGTTTTATATAAGATGGAGAAACCTCATTTTTTAATTGTATTTTTTGCTTACATATATTTGTGACAGTAACTGGATCTTTGTCTATGTAAAATACGTCCACATATTTGGCGCATATTTTATTTACTGCTAATTTTTCTTCCTTTGACAACGATTCTATATTTAATAAATCTAAAACTTTATCTACGCGTTCGACAAACATTAAAGTATTATTAAATTCATAACAATCAAATTTTTCTAGGTTTTCAACCGTAGGTGTAAAATTTTTTAATTTAGCTTATCTATCAGTCGTATTTAAAAATTTAACTGGAATTTTATTATCTTTAGGTTTCACAAGGATATTCCCTACGAAAACCCCTTCACATACTTCTTCTGATAATATAATACCCTCTTCAATACTTTATACTGGAAAATATTTAATAATTTCACATCTAGGTGGAATTATTGTGTAGCTACTTGTATTTGATTCAAGAGGAATAATTATGTGGCTTCCTCTATATTCGAATTTTGAGGAAAACTCTTCATAATTTAAAATTGCACCATATTTAATGAAAAAATATGATCCAATTATTCCGTTAAAATCGGACGCGATATCGTCCACTATAAAAAATTCATGATTCAGCGAGTTATTACCGACACTAAGTGAAAGTGAAATACAACCTAAAGTATTTGTTGTGCCAGCAATTCCTTGAATTTCAATGTTTTTACTCTTATCAATAAACTGACCTTTCTTAACATTCGACTTAAAAATAACACTAATAGAAGCGCTAGTATCTATAAGAAATTTTAAATCATTTGACCCATATCGTATTCTAACTACATTTAATCCGTTTATTCTTAAAACTATAGCTTCGCACTCATTGTGAGGCACGAAAAAACCGATAGTCCGAATTTGTATTTTCTACATCTTGCATGTAGTAGCTTCTTTGATAATTGTTACGACCCCTACTATTAGAATTATTAAAGGAACCACGGTTATTGTTAAACCCGTTCTGATCTGAGTTTCTACCCCTATTTGAAAACTGAATATTATTTTGCCTATTTGAAAACTGATAATTATTTTGCCTATTTGAAAACTGATTATTATTTTGCCTAAATTATTGAGGAACCGATTCTCGTGTTTTACGAGGATACGATCTATTTGTCCCACCACGACCAAAATTATTAGACTGCATGTGAAATATTCGTTGACTATCCTTGTGTGACATTTCTTCTTCTTTAGCACCACTAATAGCTTCATTTAATTTAGTATAGTTTCTAGCCTTGACAATTGTTCGAAGATCATTATTTTGAAGTCCGTTAACAAAAGCGTTTATAGCTATTTTTTCGTTAACTTCGCCCAAAATTCTATTACTTTCTTCGCTACCATCTGATTGCGCTACCGTTAATTCTACCAATAAATCTTCGACGTATTGACCGAATTTCTCAATAGTTCTAGTTCCCTGCCTAGCGTTATTTACTTGAACTGATAATATTGCTTGAGATTTTTTTGTTAGAAAGTACTTTTTTAAATCTACTATTAGCAATTCATTGTTTTCGTATGTTGAAGACATTCGGCACCGTTTGATAAACATCGTTTCAGTATATAATTAGTTAATAACTTTTTACCATTATTATCCAAAAGCCCGTTGTATAATTCAATAGAATCGATTAACTGTTTAGTTATATTTTCTGCACCATTCATTATTGGTAACAGACTAGCTGCTGTTTTAATGTCAAATTTCTCCCCCATTATAATATTTGTTGGAACACAATTTCCTAGCCTACTATTTAGAATCTTTGTTATTTCTAAAATTAGCTTTTCACTAGACACTACAATTAGTTTAACGTTTTCTATATCATCAGGATGGTTATATTTGTTACTGTTAAATTGATCTTTTTCAATTTCTAATGATTCCTTAATTCACTTAGTTTATGACTTATAATACTATAATCATCGCCTCTAACGTGTGGATCCTTATTTAAATTTCTTAAAAATACTTTTAACTCCTCGTATATGTGTTGAAATGTTTCAACTTGATTCATTACTTATTTAATACTAGTATTTAACATTTTACATAGATATACTTAATTAAATTTACTCTAATGTAACATTAACTAACCTGAACTTCATTTTACAATATTACCTTCTTACTAATTCCATAAAAAAAATTCTCAGCTTGGATTTAGACTGTTTCCTGGCTTCTTGAAATTACCTTCCTTATTTTAGATTCAAATCTCTTCTTCATGTAGTTATATAATAGGACCAACCCAAATATTATGACCATACCAAATGCTACCATTCCCATTATTTCAATAACAGAATTTTTTGCTCCATTTTGGGACAATCCTTTCGACATTCCTCCACTATTGCCAGCTTGCGAAATTACAATTTCTTCTTTACTCTGAGTGGAACCCATTCTTAACCATTTTTTTTTATTTCTTCTACATGTATATAAATAGTTCTTTTGGCAGGATCGCCATGTAATGGGACTTGTTCAAAAATTAAACGTCTTTCTTCTTCTAAGTCTATTTTTTTTATATCTTTAATAAAATTTTCAATATTCCAATTAAAAACTCGGTTAGTAGAATAAATAATATTTACAATCATTTTGCGTAGTCGCAAGGTTAGTAAAATTATATAATAAACATTATAAACAACAATATAAACTTAATTCTACAGGATGTTAAAAGAATAATTTAAAATATACTTATACTACATTACAAACCATTATCTTGCAAAGCTTATCGCACCTGCAAGGACGGATAACCCGAAAATGGTGACGACTTTTATTAGAAGGTGAATTTGATCAGGTGCTTGTTCCATGAATCTGGAAACTTCACTTTTGTCAAAGATTTTGGCCTTTTTGGATGATATTCCACATTTTGCTCCTTTAAAAACGATGTTAGCTTGATATATTTACTCAAATCCTTGTTTCTTTTGATTTAAAGGACTCTTTTTAACATAGAGCATACTTCACAAAGTATTTGGCTATAATGTTTTTCGTAAATATCCAAAATAAGCTACCCTTAACCAGTATGTAACGGAATAGTTGATTGGAGTTAGAGGTCGATTAAGACACTCTCCTCACATTTGCCATAAGAAACATCCAATCATTATTTTATCCAAACATCACCTTACACTTCTTATCTTTAGAGAAACACATCTTTTCAAATTGCATTGTGGCCCTCAAATGCCCCTAGTATCGATTAGAGTTAAATATTAGCCCATTTCCGGCAAAAGCTTAGCCAAACGTATAGTCAGAGAGTGTGTTCTTTGCTTTAAGCTTAAACCAAAACCTCAAATACCGTTAATGGGAGATTTACCTGCGTCCAGAGTCTCTCTTAGGTTACCATTCTCCAACACGGGTGCTGATTACGATGGCCCATTTCTTTACAAAAATCGCAAAGAAAGGGGATGTAAAACGCACAAATATTATACAGTGATATTTGTTTGTATGACAACTAAAAGTCTCCATTTGGAATTAGTGACTGAACTGATGTTTTTCTAGAAACCTTCCAAAGGTTCATTGCCCGTAGGGGTAAGCCAAATTTCGTATACCCTGACAACGGCACTAAATTTACTGGAACAAAGAACTCAAAGAACTTAAAAATTTTTTATTGGCAAATGAAGATGGAATTGAAGAAAAAATAGCCATCAACCTTAACGTTAAATGGAGATTTATACCTGCTTACTCCCCTCACCAGGGTGAAGTATGGGAGGCTGGTGTGAAATCTAGCGAACATCATCTTATTAAAGTTATAGCTAACACCTTGCTTACATATGAAAGTTTGTCCACAGTTATTACCCAAATTAAAGGCCATTGACACCTCTTTCGACAGATCCAAACGATTTCGAAGTATTATTTCCTTCGCACTTCTTAATCGGAACATCTGTCAATTCCTTACATTATCCAGACATTCAAAACATTCCAACCAATAGACATTATGAATACCTTGAGAAGTTGAAACAACAGTTTTGGGGACGCTGGTCAAAGGAATATGTCAGTCAACTTTAAGAACGTACAAAATGGAAAACCAGTCTACCAGATATTGGTGTCGGATCCATAGCTCTTGTCCGCGAAGACAATTTGCCACCGTGTAAGTGGTCGCCTACGTCCGATCACGGATATGGCACTGTAAGAAGAAGATGAAGATAAGTGGCGGCTAGGCCGTGTAGTGAATATACATTGGTGTCGATAAAGTTATTCGGGGGGTAACTATAAAAACCATTTACGGTTTAATAAAATGCGCAGTAACGAAATTGTATTTACTACAGTTACCAAATTGTTAGAGAACTCTCACTATGTCTTATCCATAAAACGTAATGTTGGGTAAAGGTTTTCGACCCAAAGTCTAAGACGCAGTTGATCTGTGTATTAAATAAGTGTTTTGTTTTTGTTTTCCAAGTTTTTGATTTATATGTGAAACTGAGTTGTCATTATGTATGTCAATTAAATCAATAAAAAAAGTTCCGTTACAGTAGTTTTAGATCGGTTTATCACAATAGAAATTATTATATAGGTCACTCAAACGAACCAGTACATTCCAAAATCATTAAAAGAAATGTTAAGGTACAGCACTTGGTGATTCTGGTTTTTAGTTTGGACAAATAACTTTTCAATATAGTAGTAACTTCACGTTGTACTAAAGTTAAATACTGAACAATAATTATTCCAGTTTCTTTGGGAATCCTGTAGTTTAATAGTACCTGACTTTTAGTTGGATAGAAAATGGATTCTACTTTCATCAGAGCATCAGTAGAGTTTCCTAACGGAAAAATATTATTATTTATTTCCTCTTGAATTTGAAATACCAATAGGCTGGACTACTTAAACATAGTTTCCACCCATAGATTACAATGTCCTACAACTTATTTCCAAAAGTTCAACTTTTGTTGCAAATCTAAATTTTCGGTTTCAATAAGTGTTCAAATTTTTGTCTCAAGACACTCAAACTTTTGAAATATATATGCTTCCGAAGTTTCAGTAGCACTTTTTAGCTCTTGCTTGATCTTTTTCAGTCCCTCAAGAATGTTAACGGTATTTGTCACTTTCGTGTATGGCAAGGGCGTCGCCAAGGGGGGGGGGCAGGGAGGGGCAGCTGCCCTCCCTAGAGATTCTAAAAAAGTTGCCAAATATAATGCAACCAAAGTCCTAAGTATTTGAGTTGATTTGCTTGAAGTTCAAGCCTTGAACAATCATTCCCGTGCGTCGAAACTCGAATGAATTCACCAATTCCACTCTTAATATTCCGTACTACGCTGCGCTCTGCTCTACTCTATCGTTGAAGAGGGAGAGAGGGAGTGGGGAAGCAAAGCAACATGTAACCGCGTGGCGCCCGCGCCCCCCGCACAGCCGACTTTGTTTAATCGTCTGTCTGTCATTTATTCGTGCGTTAGCGTTGCCACTGCCCGCTTCTACGTTTGTTTTGTGCGCTATTATCACATCTAAATAGTTGCTGTGACCACATAATCAATATGGACATCAGGAAAAATTTTGGTGAGTATCACTTGCGTTTAGCTTTCGTATTTTCCGTCCGTAAAATAACGTCAATTGATTTGATTATAAATGCTCATTTTGTATCGGTTTTTAAAATCGCAAAGATCCGTTTCTAGGCACGATATCCGATTCTTAAGGGTCGTCAGTTTAAACCAAAAGGAAAATTGCTCAATTTATTGGTTCAATCGAAAATAGTACCGTATTAACATAGCTTAAAGTAGAAAATTGTATGAATGAATATCGGCAGTGCCAGAGCGAGGATGCCCGAGACCGCGCGAGCATAGCCGCGGCGGTTAAGCCGCTCGAAATAGCTAGGACTGTTAATATAAAAAATATCGTTGACGCTAGTCCTTGCGCGGGCTCGAGCCTGCCGCCGTCTTGAAGGGCATTTATGCTTTCAATGTGAATTGCGGACCAGAAGAAGTTGTTGCTATTTCAAATATTTTATTTTGCAGTTTTAAAAAGAAAGAAACCTGAAGGAGCAAGCAGTGACAGCGATGATTCCGTGGGCGACCTGGCGAGACCTAGCACATCCAAAGAACCGAACTTAGTTCCCAACTCTTCGATAAATGACTGCAACGAAAATGACATCGGTAACTTTATTGGACAAGCATCAATGTTATCGACTGAAATGAGGAAAGAATTGCTTGAGAACACTTGGTCTCCGTCTGCGACGTATGACTTTGCCGAAGACGCTAAAGATTTGGAGAGGAAATTCAATTATTCATGGTTGGAAACGTACTCTCCATGGTTGGCCTATTCCAGGCACCAAAAAGGAGCCTTTTGTAAATATTGTACATTGTTCCCGCCAAATCCAAATTCTTTTAGAGGCGTATTAGGGTCATTTATCATAAGGCCGTTTTGTAAGTTCAAAGATATTCACGAGCATTGCAAAAAGCACATGGAAACCCACTTCCATAAGATGGCACTGGAAGCCGCTAAATCATTTCTTGGAAGTGTGCCTGTAGATTTACAACTCAACAAATACTCCCGGGGCATTATTGAAGAAAACCGAAGAATTATAACATCTATTATTTCCTGCATTACGTTTTGCGGGTCGCACGACTTAGCTCTGAGAGGAAAACATTATGGCGAAGGTATTCTCGAGGACTTATACAAGCTACGAATTGACGCGGGAGATTTAGTTTTGAAGAAACACATTGAGCATGGGAAAAAGAATTCAAGCTATCGATCGATTGCTATTCAAAATGAAATTATCGCAATTTGTGGAGATGTTATTAAGGCAGACATTGTGAAAAAAGTAAAAGAAGCAGAAGCTTATAGTGTGTTAGCAGACGAAACAGCTGATATTTCCGGTACTGAACAATTATCGATTGTGCTGCGATATTTTGACGAGGAAGCCAATGAGGTCCAAGAAATGTTCGTCGGATTTGTTGAGCTGAAAGGTCTGGATGCGAAATCTATTGCATATTGCATCGATGAGTTTCTGACAAAAGAAGACCTTAATCCTGCTGATAAATGCGTTGGTTTTGGATTTGACGGTTGTTCGACGATGTCCGGAAAAGACGGTGGTGTACAAGCGATCCTTCGCAAAAAATATACCAAAGCACTGCTCTTTCATTGCTCGTCCCATAAACTGAATCTGGTAATAAATGATCTCAATATTCTTCCTGAAATTCGAAACACCATGGGGACCACTAAAGATATTATTAATTTTTTTCGGGAATCTGTTTTGAGAAGAAAATTGGTACCTAATATTGCCAGGCTCTGCGAAACAAGATGGAGTGAGAAACATAAAACTATCAGAGTATTTAAGGAGAATTTTCCTGTTATATTGGAAGCCTTAGAAAACTTATCGCGTGAAGGAAACAGTGCTACTCGAAAAAATGCCTTTCAACTCCATGCGGCTGCTTTCAAAATTTCGTTTATACTTTGTATTACTTTGATAGCTAAATACTCTGCTTTGTTAGAACCTGTTGTCAACGCACTCCAATCCATAGCTTTGGATGTGGTTAAGGCCTCGCAACACGTCAAACGCATTTTGCAATTGCTTAAGAGCAACCGTGATAATCCCGAAAGAGTCACAGATGAAATTATAAAGGATGCTACTGTTGTTGCGAAGAAAGTCGGCCTGGAGGAGGATATCACTTCAATGCCGCGCATTGTTGGGAAACAACGTCATCGAAGCAATCACCCAGCAAAAAGCCCTTCAGAATTCTGGAAAAGATCATTAATAATACCATACTTGGACTCCGTTATTACATCGCTTGAAACACGCTTTGCTGAAGAAAATACTCCATCATTTGCTTTATCTAAATTACACCCCGCACAAATGCAAACGATGTCAGTCAAAAATCTCACAGAAACTTGTGAAACTATCGCTCAGTTTTATGATTTTTCAAACATAAAAATTGAAGTCGAGCTTTGGCAGCAATTCTGGCATAATAAACCAAACTCAACAGATCAAACCGTTGTTGATATCCTAAAAGAAGCAAAAACCTTCTTTCCCGACACGAAAAAAGTGTTGAAAATTTTGATCGCTCTTCCATGCATGACGTGTACGGTAGAGCGATCGTTTAGCAGCCTCAGGAGACTAAAAACCTGGCTAAGAAGCACTATGAGTGAAAATCGCCTCAATGGTTTGGCCATGATGAGTGTGCACCGAAAACTTATACATGGAAACTTACAAGATTTTGATAATAAAGTGGTCGAGAAGTTTACAATGAATCCCCGAAAATTATATTTTAATTAACCTAATATAAACAAACAACGACCATTATAATATTAAAATCTGATAATTAAAAAAAATACGCTGTACGCTGTACACTTATTCAAATTCAAACTCCTTTTTATTCTATTTTCCTAATAAATGTTATTATAACTTATTTACAAGTTTTTTATTGCATAGTCAAGAGCTCGTGCTCGTGTAGCTTTACACATTGGACTCTGTACTGTCACAGAATACCTACAATTCATACCTACTTTACCTACAATTCATACCTACTTTTCTCATTCATAGAGAATGAGAAAAGTATGAATTGTAGTATGTAAATTCAACTTGCCGCCCCCCCTGCGCCATCGGCTGGCGACGCCCTTGGTGTATGGTAACTTTCGTTGTACTGCTTGTCGAAGCTAATTACCAACCGTTGTTTATAAAAACATTGAGCTAAAATTTGGTCACTTCATTATACAGTCTCAACCCTGCGGGCGGGGCGCCTTTGTGTAGCTCATGAGCCGGGGCGCCGGGTCTCTGAGACCCATCATCAAATATCGCATTTTTTTGGCAAAAAAATTAAAAAACTATATTTTAATGAAAAAAATATACCTTAGTTCATTCAAATATTATAATAGGAACATGATTTAAATTTACATAGACAAATTTTATCTTGTTCTAAAATTTGTTGTCAAAAAATATATCATTTTCTAAAAACTAGGAAACAACCGATAAATAAGTAAACAAAATAAGATTTTCTACTGAAACATTATAAAAATATTATAGAACAACAGTTTTTATTGATTTATGTCAATTTCTGAGCACTCAGGACACCAAGCTTCCTTGTGAGAGAGACAAACAAATTTTTTACATTTTTTGCAAAAATATTTCGTTTTTGAATCCTTTTTGCAAAAAAAACATCTTCTTCTGGTACCTGGTTGGATTTCTTCATTTTTCATGTTTTCTTGTGTTCCAGCGACTTCTTGTCTTCTTTCTCTCACCGACCTTGGCACATTTGTTTCATAGGAACGTCTTGCCAAATGTTCCTTAGTCAAAGAAAGCCCAATGTCTCTTAGAAATAATCTTCTTTCGATTTTATATGTTTTGTTGTTGCATGCAAAAATTATTTATGAATTAACCCCAGCCATGTTCATCATTGAAAAAAATACTACCATTGGCCACCTTCTAGTATTCCTAGCGACATTATAGGTAGCAGATAATTTGTCAAGATTATCTACACCTCCCTTGGTGTGATTATAATAAGTAATTATATCGGGTTTGCATTTTTCTGCCGTAGATGGATCAATTCTATCATCATGGTGCAAACTGGATATAAGATTTACATTTCTATATTTTTTTGGTATGTAAGACACAATAGTCATATCTTTTTGAAAGCCAAATACTGAAGAAAATTCAGGGCGAGCTCTTGTGTTGGAAAATTCAGGTGGCAATTCTCTTTTATTCTTTTTTATTATACCCACATATGTTATTTTGTGTTCGTCAAACAGTTTTTTTACCAATTCGACACTGGTAAACCAATTGTCACTAGTAAGGTTACGATTAGTCCCGGATATAGGTTCTATTAGCCTCAAAACTATATCGTGTGGCTTATTAGACTGTTCATATGGACCCTCAGGCGGCTTACCTACGTAAACTTCAAGATTTGACGCATAAGATGTAGCCGAGTCAACTAAGGCGAATATTTTTATACCATACCTGTTAGGCTTACTTGGAATGTACTGTTTGAAGGAGCATCTTCCTCTAAATGCCTCAAGCTTCTCATCAATTGTTGTGTTTACTCCAACTGTATAGGTGTTTTTACATTTTTCAACAAAAAGGTCAAATAGGCTTCTTATTGGAGCTAATTTGTCAAATTTTTTTCGTTCATCTCTTGTTGTTAGATCATCAAACCGAAGGCAACGAAGTAGAAAATGAAATCGATCGTGAGACATTACCAGCCAAAAACGTTCAATTCCAAGTTCGTTTCTTTGCCACAGCTCTTTTGTGTTTAGTCGTCCACTTTTGAGAGTACCCGCCAAATATAACAACCCAAGAAAAGCTTTTATTTCACAAATGTCTGTGGGCTTTCCTCTTCTCTCTCTCGCATAATTTTCCGCTAATCCAGAAATATAGTGATTTGTGTTCTCCACTATAATGTTGAGCATTTCATCAGTAAAAAATAACGACCAACATTCAACGGCTGTTTTGGCGTTTTTCCCACAGTTTCTGACGCCTGGTAATCGCACAATAATATTTTCCCTTCTCGTTCTTACTGTTTTGTTTGGGCAATGTTTATGCCACCGCGTTGTCCCATCTTTTCCAATAAAAGTTGGAATTCTTGCTAATTTTGCAAGGTTTGCAAGGGGTACATCGTCGTCACTACTATCAGAACACTCTTGTTCGGATTCACTATCGGTGCTTCGGGTTTCAACATGATTTTCCTCAAACACCAACTCCTCTTCTTCATCATCAGGCTCTTCCTCTGATTCAACTTCCTCCCATATACGACGCAGTTTTTCTTGCTCTTCTTCATAATAATTAGACATTGCTGCTAAATAAAACAAATATTTATAAAATCTATAGAATATAAATGATATTTACCCTGACTTACCATAGAAAAATATATCCTGCCAGATGTAGAAAAAATACACTGAACCGGGGCGCCGGGTCTCACAGACCAAAATCAAAATAATTCAGAAACTAAAATACTTGCGCATCCACGAATTACTGTGCACGTACTGAGTCTAAGCATAAACAGGTAGATAGATCGCCAGGCCATTACGACGATTTTCCGAACATTGCCGATCGGTTTTCGGAGCGCCGGGTCTCAGAGACTAGGCGCCCCGGCCGGAAGGTTAAAAGATATATAATATTGTTCAATCTATAGTTATCCTAAATGCAACTTTACAAATTAATCGCTCAACTCAATTCTTAGACATATCGATAGTGTTTCCTACTGATTAACGGATTTTAAACACAGAACATTAACAAGTAGTGGCATCAACGCACACACGCTGTGTATTATAAAACTAATGTTTTGATACTTTTAATTTTCACCGATACCACAATTATATGGCAAACAAACATATCCAATATCTATCAGTCCAAGATAATTTTTTTCAGCATCAAAGTGAGAGGATTACTGTAGCCGCTGCTTTAATTAATTCATATTTGATCCACAACATCATAAACAAAAAAATTATCCATAATCTAATGGTTCGATTAAAATAAATGAATGACTTTTACCTTATACGTCTAGTTAGATCCTTATAGAGTGAATCCGTATTATTCTGACACGAGAAATATGATTATAGTTGTTCGTATTTGTATTACAGAACTCCTAACTATCAATTCTGAGTTATTTATTGATACTGTCTTGTATCAGTAGCTTGTTGAACAATAACGAAAAATGAAACTGGATTATGTATTTCTAATCATAGCGGTTCAACAAGAGTTCGTTATGATTTAATAGCTCTTACTCATTTGACATGTTTAATTCAAATGTCGGAATGAATATTTCAATGTTTAGAGCTCACAACATATACGAGAACAAGTGAAAAAATAGTTATTTTCATGTCGTTCAACTTTTGAAAACATGTATGTAACCACACTTTCAAACAGGAGTTATTTATTGCATTTTTAATTCGGCTACGGAAATATCCAACTAGATAACATGATATTTACTTCTTGTAGACATAGTTCCCAGCACCCAACCAATAGACGAAAAAATAGTTATCTCATTTTATTATATTCTTCTTTCTCCTAATTTGCACAAAAATAATACAATTTTGATGGTCTGCGTTCGTTGCCCAATAGATTTTCGATCAGGTAATGTTGGAAACTCTGTAATTTTCCTTATGTTAATTCCCATATTTTTTGTAGCCTGAAGATAGCTATTCAATGAACATGGTTACGTGATTATGACGTATATTTTTTGTCAATAAAAACGTCAGGATCACCAAGGAAATGACGTGAGAATGACGAAAAAATCCCGGACTAATGTCGCAACCTAAAGATGTCATTTATTATAGCCGTGAAAATGGCGTGTAACAGAGACGTTATAGAGACGTGATAATAATCGGGTAATGATGTTATTCAAATACCAGATGAGGACGTAGTAGAGGGGGTATCATTCCTAATATTAGTTGTCTTTATCATACTCATTGAGTTTTTATATTATACAAAATATATACATGAAATTATTTGATATGTGCATGTATAATAATAATTAAAGTTATTATATTTAGTTTTTATAAAGCAATTACATTTCTACAATCACACTATTAGTATCAGAAAGACAACAATAGATATGCACCCAATTTAATTGATTAATAAATAAGTTTTATGGACCAAAAATGAAAAAATTCATTGTATTTTTATACCTAAATAACATGTATTTACAATTTAGTTTTTAATAAAAATAAAATATATATTTGGTTCAACAAAATAAAATTCTCACTCATTAAATTGGAATTACATAAATTTTAATTCGAATATCTCTAAGTAACTTTTTAAAAAACTTTATTTTTACTACTTAAATGAAATTATTACAATTACGGAAAATATATGTTTTTAGTTGGAAATCTAGTCTACAACTAACTGAAAAAATGAGCGCATCGTCCACGAGACATATCCGCAATCTTGTTGAATTCCGACAAAAGTCGGATTCGGGGAAACTAAGCTCCGGACTGTAGGATACGCAGCGTCAGCATCTCCTCGGCTTCCGAGGGTTAAAGAGGAAGGCGTACATCGTGGTGGTCCATCTGTGGGGGTGTTGAAGTCCGAAATCTGTTGGTGAGCTTCTTGTAGATTAAGTAGCAACTTGTAACAATCAGAAGTCCATAAATGAGGATCGTCCAGGCACTGGGAACGTAGATAGGACTCTCGAAATGAAGATTGGGATGAATTTCGATCACTTGATTGTGGATTTATTGAAGTTGATCTAATCAAAGGTCTTCTAAGTCGATGCTAATAATAAATCTTTGAGGGCGTCGAAATGGCAGCGTTTATATCGAGGAACAGGATCGGCTTCTTCGAGTTTGTGTATTGCTGTTCATTGATTATAGTCAGTTGATCAGTGGTGAATTGGCAACTAGTAGGGATTTCATTGAGGAATGTGCCCATTAATTTTCGGATTTCTTCTTGTCTGGAGCATTTCAATTTTATGATTCAGTCGTATGGGAATAATCCGATCCATTGGTTGGATGCGTTGAGCTGATTAAGCAGTGGTAGGGTCAAATGGACTTGAGTCTGGCGGCATTTGGAGATGTTTCTGGACTCGAGCAGTTGAATTTCACAAAGATCATCTTCGATTTCTTGTTTGTCGCAAATATACCATTGAGGAATAATTTTTTTGCAAGAGTTACTCATAAATGTAAAATACATTTGGTTTCTTATCGAGAATTCATTTTTGGGAATAATTGGCTTAAACTGATTCTCAAAATATGTTGATAACGAATAAAAATAATATAATTGGAAATCGAAAGGAAAAGTAATTGGAATATGTAGAATATATGTGATTTTATAATTTAGAATGTAGCTATATATTTTAATGAGTTTCTCATAAGGTTCAGTGTTATTGACTGTTACGGGTTCAAACTGATTGAAGTTAGTTAAAACTAAATTAAAAATTTCAATAACTTAGTCATCACATTGTTTGCTTACTAAATAATATAAGAAATTCTTGTTTAATTGTTCCCGTACTTTAAACGGTCTAAACATAAAGGGCTATCCCTACCAGAGAGTCAAGCTGGCTAGTTGATGACCAGATAGTAATTAAGGTTGGTACTTTGACTTATCTATCTAATTGACCTACTGTCATTATGCTTTTATTTTCCCCTCCCACTTTTTTTGTCTTTTTATAGCTGAATTTTACCTGCATGAGGTAAACCGAACTTTCACGGATATTTGACGCCAAAAAGGAAAAGAAGGAAACACTTTCCGAGACTGTTTATTATATTTTCACGTACTGAAAGCCCGAAAGGGGATATTTTATAAATTAGTCTACTTAAAAGCCACTCCATTTTCGGTAAGTCTACCTAACCTAACCTAACCTAACCACGTTCCAACTAACCACCATATTCTTTTAACTCTTTCAGGTTTTTTTTTCTACTTCGGATCAATAGTTACTGACAGTAGTACCGTTGCTGTGACCATCTGAATGGTTCACCACAGATAGACGTCCTGATAACCACTTTTATTATAGCCAGACTACAGACCGCAAGTAAGAGTATAGTTTATTATTTTTTGTATCGCATCAATTGCATAGCGACTAGCGAGGGACTGAATTCCACCACACCATAGTAGAGGACTCCGCAGAACTAATATTTTAAATGTGTTCATAAAATAACATCTACTACCTACTTACCCTTGTGAACTTATTAGTACTAATAGGGGAATTGCGTATAGTGTTAAACCGTATACTGTTTCCACTTTCCTAAAACATCTTGTTTCCTCCACAATTTTATCACAAAATAAAAAGTTACACAGTACCTTTCATGGTAACTAAATGTGAATAATATTGATTTACCCACCCCTTTCTCCACTGTAACTAGCTGGTCATCAAACTGGTTATATATATATATATATATATATATATATATATATATATATATATATATACATTATAATATTTACCCCCAGATGGCGGAGTGCGTCAGAGCGCCGGATATTGGGTTTTCTTGACCTGAAGGACGGGGGTTCGAATCTCACTCTAGTAAGGGCTTTTTCATAAATAAAAAGTTCCACTAAAAATCTGGGGGTACAGGGTCCGTCAGTAAATGGCGAAAACTGGCGGACGACATCCCTCGCCCCTTGCCAACCAGCATTGAGGCAGCGTGGTAAGGTACGCCTCACAACCCCAGCATGACAGACAAGGACAAGTTACGGCCCTCATTCTCCGTAAGCCCGAAGGGCCCTAGGAGGGGTAGATCCTGGGAACCAGCCACGAGGGCAGCGGGTGCTAAGAATCTGCGGAGTCTAAACCACTACCCATTGACTACATTACACCTAGCAACTTATAACTGCCGTACACTCTCTAATCAAGGTAGGATTATGGAACTGGAAACAGAGGCAGCAAAAATAAAGTGGGATATCATGGGCATTAGCGAAGTAAGACGAAAAAATGAAGAACTCATAGAACTTGAATCAGGGAATATTCTATACCACCAAGGAACACCAACAGGAAGAACAAGCGGAGTAGGATTCCTAATTAAGAAAACCTGGAAAAATAGAATCATAAGGATAACAAGCACCTCAGACAGAGTAGCCAGCATAACACTAAGACTCTCCAAAAGATATACTATCCAGATTATTCAGGTATACGCCCCAACAATCAGCCATAGTGACGACGAAATAGAAGAATTCTATAATGAAATAACCCAAGCGCTCAGCAACGACAATAGTCACTTCAAATACATAATGGGAGACTTTAATGCCAAAGTAGGACACAGGAAATACCAAGAAAAAGGAATGGGGAAATATGGATTTGGAGAAAGGAATGAAAGAGGAGAGAGATTAATACAGTTCGCACACTTTCAGAACATGTATGTGGCAAACTCCTTCTTCAAGAAGAACCCTAACAGGAAATGGACGTGGGAAGGCCCCGGTGCAACTATCAGAAACGAAATAGACTTTATCCTCACCAATAAAATTAACACAGTAAAAGATCTAAGCACGCTCAACAAGTTCACTACAGGAAGCGACCATCGACTAATTAGAGCTCGACTGGTCTTAGATATAAAACTAGAAAGGTCAAGACTAATCAAAACCAACACAACGAAAAACATAAACAACGAAAGGCTGAGAGAGAACTCTCACCAATATGAAGCACTACTAGAAGAAAGACTACAAAAAGTGGAATATAACAACCCTGAACTGATGGACACAATTCGAAACTGCGCCGTAGAAGTGGGAGGTCTGCAACAACGAGGTGAACACAAAAAACTAACTCCGGAAACAAAAGCACTATTACAAAAACGGAGAGAAATGAAAAAGACAACAAACAATCAAAGAATTGAATACACCGAACTGTGCAAGACGATACGAAAGAAAATCGCAGAAGATATCAGGAATTACAACGAGAAACTGGTACAAACAACAATAGAAAACCGTAAAAGCTACAAAAATGCAAAAAGGGCACTAATAATAGGGAAAAGACAGATAGTTGCATTAACTGATGGAAACACAAGAACCACAGACAGGAATGAAATAATAGACCTAGTAGCCAAATTCTATGGAGACCTATACAAGGCCCCTGAAAATTTGGAAGAAATAATAGAACACTCAGAAGACGCCATACCAGAAGTTTTGGTGGAGGAAGTAGAAATGGCACTGAAAAGCATGAAAAATGGCAAAGCAGCGGGAAATGAAGGCATCACGACCGAAATACTCAAATATGCCAAACTATACACGAACTGTCTGATGTCCAGGAGCATACCTAAAGAGTGGAACAGCGCCCTTATAGTGTTGATCCACAAGAAAGGCAGCAAAGAAGACATTAACAACTACAGACCAATAAGTCTACTACCAGTGACGTACAAGGTATTCACAAAAATCATTCACAACAGAATACAAAATACACTAGACTCGGCCCAACCACGAGAACAGGCTGGATTCCGCAAAGGCTTCAGTACAATAGATCACATCCATACCCTCAAAGAGGTTATCAGTCGAACCAAAGAATACAACCAACCACTAGCACTAGCCTTCATCGACTTTGAGAAAGCATTCGACTCTATATATCCCAGAGCAGTAATAAATGCCCTAACAGAACAAGGGGCCGACAAGCCATATATTGAGACCCTAGCAAATATATATAGGGAAGCCAAAGCGAGAGTTAGGATATATGAGGGCACACCAGAATTCCCCACCAGCAGAGGAGTTAGACAAGGAGACGCAATATCACCAAAGTTATTTACAGCAACACTAGAAAGCATCTTCAGAAAACTGGGCTGGAACAACACAGGTCTGAATATAGATGGAGAATACTTGAACCATCTAAGATTCACTGATGACATCATCCTGATAGCGAGTAACCCTGGCGAAATGCAACAACAAATAAATGAATTAAATGGAGCAAGCAACGAAGTAGGCCTTAAAATAAATCTGAGTAATACCAAGATAATGTATAACGAACTGATAAACGCACAAGAAATAACAATTAATGACACTGCCCTGGAATTAGTAGAGGTATACATATACCTGGGTCAACTAATACACATATTAGGCTCTCTACTTCCAGAAATAAACAGAAGAATCAAATTAGCATGGAGAACATTTGGACAGAACTCTATCATCTTCAAGTCTAGAATGTCACTCCGTTTGAAAAAGAAAGCGTTTGATCAGTGCGTACTACCAGTATTAACATACGGCTGTGAAACCTGGACCCTGAAAACTGATATCATTAGAAAACTCCAGGTAACGCAGAGGTCTATGGAACGATGCATGCTTGGAATAACAAGGAGAGATAGGAAAAGGCTTGATTGGATCAGACAAAAGACCCAAGTGATAGATGTCATAAATAGAATCAGATCCCTAAAGTGGCAATGGGCGGGGCTAGAAGGACAGACGATAGATGGACCACAAAGATAACGCAATGGTATCCCCGAGGCGTGAAAAGACCAAGAAGACGCCCCAACTTAAGATGGGACTACGACATAAAGAAACTCGCAGGATCAACTTGGGGCCGCATAGCTAGCAATAGACAACAATGGGCCCACATGGAAGTGGAATATATAAATATGTAAAGGGAGGCTACACCATAACAAAATGGTTGAATAAGCTGCATATGATGATGATGATGATGATGATATATTATAATATATGGTATATTTATATTGTTTTATTTATAATCAATGAATGTTGTTCGGCTAGCTTAAATTAATTGTGGCGGCGATAATTTATAATTATTATTGTTTATTTTTAGCTTAGTGTAATTATATCAAGTAGAGCATGAGTACTCCTCAATCTCTTGAGTTCAGGTCTAAAGATTCTTATGTAATTTATTAATTTGTTTTATATATTTTCATAAAGAATTATTTGTTTTAGTCATTTATTTAAAATAAAAAAATTATACCTTGTCTAAATTTATGTTGAGACGCCTATGGTATCAAACCTATTCCTTTCTTTAGTATTGACACGTGAAATGATCTGAATTTATTGTCACTATTATTAACTATTTTCTGTTTCTGATATTGTAATGAAACAACAATGACATACACTATATTTATATAATCAAAAATATGGAATGAAAATGAGAAAAGAAGTACATATATCAACACAAACAAAATCTAAATCTAGTATGCTGAACAAATAACTATAACCTAATAAAATTTCAAATGAGTGTACTATTAAAATGAATTTGAATGGCCAAATCAGATTTTTTTTTAATTATTCAATTGGTTAACCAATGAAATTGCGCAACACTAACCTTACTACTGATGGCTTCTTCTGGCACCGACAATTAACAGTCTCCAACAACACAACTCTTCTATTAATGTGTCTACTGCATCTACTCCCTCTGGATACTAGACACAACTCCTCCAGGTAAGTTTTGAAATTATATTTCTTGTTATCTTTCAAAATAACTTATTTTTCCTTTTTAATTCAAATTCTAGTTTTATTAGTTTATAAATATGTTTCAATGACACTTTCAGTTTATTTAATTATTCTAATGTCTTTGATTTCTATCTATTTTGATCATTTATCTTTTGTACCTTCAATTAGCTTCTAAATCTTCTCAACTTACTTCTTCAACTTTATTTAACTTTTTTCTGTTACTTTTCTTGAGTTATACGAGGACTTCTCTTATATTCTATTATAATTTGAAAATTCCATTTATCTACGTCCTCTCTTCAAAATATCACACCACATCTTTCATTTTTCGAAATCAACAACCCTCATTTCCCCTGTCCGTTGCTATGGACAAAACTCACCATCTCACTAGATTTTTTTAACAATAATTTAGAAATCAGAGGTTTTCATTTATCTTCATATTTTTCTTAACTATTTGATGATATTTAATGCTTTGTTTATTTCCAAAATAATTTAATTTATCTATTTAAAACTCTACTTTTCCAAAAATATCTCTATTTATAAAAAAAAACCTCTGATTGTATAAAACTATTCCATTCTAAATGAAACAAATCTACAGTCTGATTACTCTGAAATACATATGCAATCCTTTTCCAATTATATTAGAATTCTTCCACAATTAGTGTTCATTATAAACGCGGACTGAAATTTCTATTTACTAAATTTCTTTATATGTTATTTTACATCCTCGCTTTATACGCTTGTCAGAATTATATAGTTCTATGACAATGAATCCTGTCGCGCACAACGAAATCTGTAGCTGATGTTTCATGTTTTGAAATTATTTTGACATTCCAATCTTGTTGACAGTTCTCAGTGTCATTATAATAGTAAACATCTAAAATAATGAATATGCTACTAATTCTTATTAAACATGATGTATTATAATAAGATAAATACATTTATTTATTCTTTTAGGGGTTTTGATACTTTCAATGACGTATATGCCAAATTTACAAATTATTATATTGTTTAAAGATTATTTTTATGGTCTGATATACAAGTTATGAGTGAATTATTTTAGGAAGCAGTGACAATGGTGAGTGTTTTGAATATTCTTTTAGCATCTCTATATTTACATTAAACAAATGATATCATAGGTACATATTCAATATATAACTAACTTTAATTTCATTCATATCATGAAAAACAAATAATTTCCTATGTTTTGGCAACTCACAACCAAATTCAGGCTTGAAAACCTCACACTCCAACACCTTCAAACCCTTATAGATGTTGTGATGAGTTCAATATATATATATATATATATATATATATATATATATATATATATATATATATAGAGAGAGAGAGAGAGAGAGACAAGTAATCACGGCTGAACTATCAATGAACAAAATTGAAAATATCACGGGGATTGCAGCCTAAATAATATTTATATTCTTGTTATACAAAACCGAGCGCTTTCGGAAGACTATTTCTTTCTTTTTCAAGGTTGCATGTTAGAATTATAAGAAATCAAAGAAAACAGGATACATAGTAATCACATCCGACTTAAGTTAGAGCTAAAATCAATGCCTCAACATTGAATTAAAATGCAATAGGAAACCAAAAAATTGAAAAAGTGAACAAGTAAAAAATTGAAAAAATTGGAACATTGAAAAATTGACAAATTTCAAAATTGAGTTTAAATTAACAACATAAAATTAATACTTAGCTAAAATCCCTCCTGAAGGAAACACATTTTGGTTTTTTTAACTGCACCACTACTACATTTTGACAGAGAATATTTAAAACTGATTCGGTTGTTTCAAGTGTATCTAGTTTTTTTATAGACAGTAATGTTTTTTACTTTACCATACCTGCTTTCAGTCGTATTCTCTTCAAACGAGTTTGTTTTAGTATATGTCAAACATACCAGGGTAGTTAGAAAATTGCAAAGTGGGATACCAAATGTTGCACCAAAACTAGCAATGAGATTATTATTTAAAATTTTGGATCTTGATGTCCAATTACTGTTAAAAAATTTTTCTTCTTGCAAAAAAATTCTTTTTCTTTCATATAACAGTTGCCTGCTGTTATCATTTGGTAGGTTATTTATAACAAGGAGTTGAATATGCTCAGAGCCACCAAACGGCATGAACTCTCACTTCATCCGTCCCGCGGCTGTGAAATCCTATAGTGTTGACAATGAATAGTACATACAAGATTCTTTTAAATTTGCAGAATTCATACAAAACCAACAAATTCCTGAAAACTATGTAATAATCAGCTTAGATGTTGTCTCTTTATTTACCAACACTCCCATTACGTTAGTAAAACAAAGTATAACAAAACATTGGGAACAAATACAAGAACATTGTAACCTTAGTCTGAGTAATTTTTTAAAAATGGTAGATTTCATTAGCAATAATACTTGTTTTGTTTTTGACAAGCAGTTTTATAGACAGATTTTTGGTGTCCCAATGGGCAGCCCTGTGTCTCCTATTTTTGCTCAGTTCGTCATGGATGATTTGATTGCTGATTGCCTGAATAAGGTCAACTTTCACATACCCTTTTTGAAAAAATATGTAGATGATATCATCACCGCGGTACCTAACAACCAAGTTGGAACAATTTTAAATATTTTCAATAGCTACCACCATAATATACAGTTTACAGTGGAAGAAGAACGTGATAGATTTGTACCTTTTTTAGACACGAAAGTGATCAGAACTAACTCAAATACCCTGATCTTAGATTGGTACAAAAAACCAACTTTTTCAGGAAGGTATATGAATTACATGTCTTATCATCCATATAAAATGAAAATGAACTTGGTTTTAGGACTTAAAAATAGAATAAAAAAGATCTCACACCCATCATGTTTACAAAAAAATTATAGAGAATTGTTTGACATTTTATTACAAAATAGTTACCCATCACATATTTTAAAAAAGTTGATTTTTAACACGCAAAGTGATCGAACTGTCCCTGGGGGGATGAGCAGAGATAGGAATCACACAGAAGGTGAAAACCAACCTAATGTTGTTTTCGGATCAATACCATATCTTGGTGAAATCTCTGATGAAATTATTAAACATTTCAAAGATATTTCCACAGTAAAAATTGCACAAAAATCAGCGCAGCCTTTAAACCAATTGTTCACTAAACTTAAACACAAAGATGAGACCCTCCAACGTACAAATGTGGTCTATCAAATACCATGTATGAATTGTGAGAAGAAGTATATAGGTGAAACCTCACAAAATTTAAAAAATCGTTTGGTACAACATAAAAGTGATAGTAGGTTAGGGAAAAGAAAATGTGCTCTTGCAGAACACATAATAGATGAGACACATCACGTAGATTTTGGAAATTGTGAGATTTTGGAAATTGAAAGAAATAGAAATAAACGTAAATTCTTAGAAATGTACCACATCCAAGTTAATGACCTAACTATGAATAAAAAATCTGACATCGATGATATAAGTAAGATTTATACATATTTGTTACATTTTACAAATGTCAACCCAGCTAGCAGTGACGATTCTTCCCTTAGTTAGTTGCTGTGGGTTGTCTGTGTGGAAATTGTGGCGTTTCTTCCACGGGCGTTGCACTATCAGCTAACTCCGCTATAAACATTTTTTCACACTATATCATAATTCACAAAAAAGTAATGGTATAGCATGTTGAATCAAATAACACCAGGCATTGAGAGTACTTACTTAAACCAACAGTATTTCGGGGAGGTTGTGGTGAGTTCCTACCTCTGTCGGGACTGACAAACTTGACAGGGTGTGGGGCTTGTCATTTCCCTCTTTGAAGTTTGTTGTATACTTAAATTGAAAAAATTTAAAGTATAAAAGAACTCTTGCTACTCAGAGGGTGACAGCCTATGAAGTTGACAATTTCAGAATCTCAAATTCCAGGGTGAGAGACTGGACTTTGATTTTTTTTCTTTTCTGTAAGGAAACCTCTTGTGATAATAAAACTAACCACCTATTGGTGTTGTCCTCTTTTAGCCTGTGCTTTTGTACACACGATAACTGCCTGGATGTGTTCACAGCCGCGGGACGGATCAAGTGAGAGTTCATGCTGTTTGGTGGCTCTGATTATATTCAACTCCTTGTTATAAATAACCTACCAAATGATAACAGCAGGCAACTGTTATATGAAAGAAAAATATTTTTTGCAAAAAGAAAGAATTTTTAACAGTAATTGGACATCAAGATCCAAAATTTTAAATATTAATCTCATTGCTAGTTTTGGTGCAACATTTGGTATCCCACTTTGCAATTTTCTAACTACCCTGGTATGTTTGACATATAATAAAACAAACTTGCTTGAAGTGAATACGACTGAAAGCAGGTATGGTAAAGTAAAAAACATTACTGTCTATCCAAAAACTAGATACACTTGAAACAACCGAATCAGTTTTAAATATTCTCTGTCAAAATGTAGTAGTGGTGATGTTAAAAAAACCAAAATGTGATTCATTCAGGAGGGATTTTAGCTAAGTATTAATTTTATGTTGTTAATTTAAACTCAATTCTGCAATTTGTCAATTTTTCAATGCTTCAATTTTTTACTTGTTCACTTTTTCAATTTTTTGGTTTCCTATTGCATTTTAATTCAATGTTGAGGCATTGATTTTAGCTCTAACTTAAGTCGGATGTGATTACTATATATCCTGTTTTCTTTGATTTCTTATAATTCTAACATGCAACCTTGAAAAAGAAAGAAATAGTCTTTCGAAAGCGCTCGGTTTTGTATAACAAGAATATAAATATTATTTAGGCTGCAATTCCCGTGATATTTTCAATTTTGTATATATATATATATATATATATATATATATATATATATATATATATATATATATATGAGTATAATCAACAAACATTTATTTGTAACCTATTGATCATGTAGGTAACATGACATTCACTGTAAATGATAGTTGTTTCGATTCGGTTTGATCGCTTAATTTTTTAAGTTCGATGTATTGTTCGACTTGGCAGATCCTAATTTAACTGGAACAAGGCCGGGATTGTTTGCTAATTTTTGAAGTAGAATTTTTCCCTGGAGTCCGAGGATCCCCAGGAGTCTGAAATAGCAGAAATGAAATATTTTATCTTTTGAAAATATAGGTTTATTTAAGTGGGCGTTATATATTATCCAAATATATTTTTTCGTGTGTTGGGGTTGAAACTGTTTTCAAATCCTTATTTACTGTTGTTAGTTGAGTGGATTTGTCAAATTCATTTGCCTGTTTCTGCCTTATATATTTTTTCAGGCAAACCTTCTGTTCTGGCTGAAATATTTCAGGTTTGTCCCGATTAACATTGAGTTTTTGTATAGTCTTTGATTTTAGAGTGATAAGATCTGAGTTAGTTTTTTAGTAAAGTAATTTTTATTTCTCCCTATGATCATTTATATAATCATTTATTAAAATTTGATCGATTATCATATTAAAAGGGTTATTATCTGTTGTATGTCCGTTTATAATATCGATTGGTTTGAATTTTGTTGAAGAATGTAGAGAACGATTATAGGCCAACATTACATGAGTGATTTTATTTTTGATTGGTGTTTTTAAGAATCCTTTTGTGTTTAATATTCTGACATGTTCGATTATTGTCGAGTGGAACCTCTCGACAATTCAGTTTGACTGAGGATGATGTCGACTGCAAAAGTGAGTATCAGTTTTGTGAAGTTTCAGCAATTCTTCAGAATTTTGAATTCTGTACCGTTGCATAATAGTAATTATACCCAGAACGGTCGGCATTGGCTGAACATGTTTACTCCACAAAATATGTAATATATTATAAAAAGTTTAAAATTCAGTGTAAAGAAGACATTTACTCTAGAAGGATTTTTCTAGAAATAGCATTCATTTCTAGAGGATAATTGTTTAACCCTCCGTTAGTCGCGTGGGTATATATGATACAAATAGTCGCGCGTGTACCGAATTGATACATCTGCAAAAAATTTGTGTTTTTCCCAAGGTATCGTAAAATTTTAAGATTATGTATTTTAAAATTAATCTGTAACATTTAGTTATTTGCTTGACGTATTACATTATTAATTTTTTTACGTTTCATGATGAAATTTGCAGAAAATTAAAAACGTTTACATTTGTGATTTTTTGATTATTTCAATTCAAGTCTTAGCAAAGTAATAAATATTCTGATAGTTGTACGCTCAATATTCTAACAAGAATCTTACCACTCACCTCATTTTTTAACTGTTTTCTTAAATCATAAACCAAGTGGTAATAATAATAGTAATTTATGCAACAAGTGCATAAAGTGGTACTTTTTTTTACGAATGGAAAAAGTTCAGGCGAGTGCGGCAATTCCATGAGTGAAAAAAGACACTTTATGCACATGTTGCATACATTATTTTTTCTACAGCCCCATATCAATAAATAAAATGCAAATTGAAATTTGGCATATTTTAATTAAGCTCCTTTGGTAAATTACAGTTATATGTATTCCAAGTTTCATGAAAGTTCATCATCGATGCCCAGCCAAGTATCTTAGAAGTCCATCCTCGATGCCCAGCCAAGTATCTTGGGAGTCCATCCACGATGCCCAGCCAAGTTTCATTGTGTTATCTTATGGAAAGCGTGAAATAAGGTTAACGTTATGGCACTTTTTTTTAACGCTTCTGTACTTTTTTTCACTCTAACCATAAACAACCACTTCAAGCGCTACAAACCGATGAAATACAAGGTACTTTGAAGATAATGCGTAGAAAAATTACTATTATCAAATTATCAACGATTTCAGTTCCACAGGATCAGTTCGAATAATATGCCTGAGGATATTTGGAAAAGCTATCCACGATAGTTAGGAATTTTGATTGTTCGAGAGTAAAGGTATCTAAATGAATTATTTCAAACAATTTTGATGCTGTTGGAGTAATATTCATTTCCATTCGCATGGGATGTGGCTCATATTTACTTTGCTGGCAAATTTCACAATTATTGATGTAAGTTTGAACAGATTCTTTGATATTTGGCCAATAGTATTTTTATTTAATGCTTTTTACTATCTCATCAATTCCGCGGTGGTTTGTTTTACTTTCATGATAATTCGAAATTAATTCTTTAATGTCATTTTCGTCTGTCACGTCAATGAAAAATTTGTTACATCTTTTAAACATAACAGAAGGCCATCTAAACTTTTTTTGAATACTACTGAAAATTTCTCATAGATATTTGGGTATTGAAAATAAAGATAATATTGAACATTTGATGCGATATATTCTGTGATTTCGTAATCTCATTTTAAATTTTTTTTCCGATATTTGGACTTTAATACGTTCGAATAAAATCGTGATTTTTGGCTTTGCTGGGGAATGTAGTTCTGTTGATATAATAATTTGATTTTAACCGAAGTTTACAGGTGTGTCTGATATTGGAATGCCTAATGATAGGCATTGAAATGTATAGTCTTGTCATCTTCTTAGTCTTGTTCTATGTTTTGAACATATTCGTCTGCTTGTACTTGCATAGAGATGTGGTCCATGTCTCGTTGTTTATTTGCGTCCTGTGATTCGAATATTTCTCGAATTATTTGTTCATTTTCAAGATTATTAGGATCATTTTTCATGTTTCTTACTAAATCTTCTATTTCGTCGGATACTGTTTTGGTACGGATTTCTACGCGCGATAGTGCGTAGGCATTTGAATTCAATTTACCTTTTTCATACTTAATATAATAGTCGTACTCTTCTAATTTTATTCGCCATCTGGTTAATTTGGAGTTGGGTTCCTTAATAGAAAAAAGCCTTTCTAGAGGTTTATGATCGGTTACGATATCGAATTTTCTACCAAACAAAAACGTTCGGAAATATTTCGTAGCCAAACTATTGCGAGTAGTTCTTTCTCGATAGTTGAGTAGTTCTGTTCCGAATCATTCAACGTTCGAGAAGCATAAGCAATAGGTCGATCGCTACCAATCACACCTTGGGATAAGACGGCGCCTAAGGTAACGTTACTAGCGCCTGTCGTTAAAACAAACGGTTTAGAGAAATCCTGATACTGTAGTATCGGCTCGTTAATTAAAAGATTTTTACAAGTATTAAAACAGTCTAAAAATTCTTGATTATGTTCAATTTTCGCTCCTTTTTTTAAACACTTTGTGAGAGGTTTGGTGATTTTTGCAAAGTTATTTATAAACCTACGATAATATCCTAGTAAACCTAAGAAACATTTTATCTGTTTAGTACTATTTGGTATAGGAAATTGCTTGATTGCTTTTATTTGATCAGGGTTGGGTTTTACACCCACTGGGGTTGAAACATGACCCAAGTATGCGACATCTTTCCGCAAAAATTCGGATTTATCAAGTTGTATCTTGAAATTAGAATCACGAAGTCTTTGGAAAACGCATCTAAGCCTTTCTATCTGTTTTTGTAACGATGTAGAGAAAATTATTATATCGTCCAAGTACACTAAACATTTCTAATTTTGAATTCCACGTAATATGTTATCCATAATTCGCCGAAAAGTTGCGGGAACATTTTTTAACCCAAATTTAAATTTTCAAGTATATCAGATAAATTCTCGATAAACATTCAAAGTACTTACAAAAATAATAGAGTTACTTCAAGCATATCCTTCCTAACAGCTATAAGGAAGAGCCCTGGATTTGCGATTTATTTCTCCTCCAGAAGTATCGATCCTTGCAGAAATAGACAATGTAAGTTCCAATTCTCGATGTTCCGGTGACGAAGGGCTTCAGACGGGCCATTGGTAGACGAACCTCTTCAATACTTCACAATGAATCAACTATGTTCGGTATCCAGTTAATCGTTAAAACGAAATCACCACGTTCGGTACGCGATAACCCGGACATTCTACTGACTGCGCCAATTTTAATTCGTATATCTCCAAGTAACTTCTTAAAAACTTTATTTTTACAACTTAAATAAAATTATAACAATTACGAAAAATATATGTTTATAATTTGAAATCTAGTCTACAACTAACTGAAAAAATGAGCGCATCGTCCACAAGACACCTTCGTAATCTTGCTGAATTCCCAAAAAAGTCGGATTCGGGGAAACTAAGCTCCGGACTGTGGGATACGCAGCGTCAGCATCTTCTTATGGGAACCAAGCGAGGTGACTAAATAATTCTTATCACACTTCGGCTCAAATAAAATGTCAATTCAAAAAATTATAGATGTTTATAAAGAACAATCAACAGTATAAAAACTATTAGTACCTGAGAAACATTTCCGAAATAAATATTAATTCGAATCTGAGTTAAAAGTAGAATGTATTTTGAAACCAATGGTTTAATAAAAATGATTTTTAATTTTTTTGAGTTATGACATTATTTGAACCAATGTGCTATATTATAAAATAAAGAAATGGGTTTGACAATGAAATTATAGGAGTGTAATAATCGAAACATGAATTTATATGTCTATCAAAGTATGGAGAATCGGAAATGACACATATTTTTGTTCTGGCAACGGTAGTTGCATACACTTGCAAGTTGTAACAGGCCATTGTTTAATATCATCAGACAAATCTGAAACTGTGTATGTGTTCAATATATTTGAACTAAGTGGATACTTGTAAAAAGGAGAAGTTGACCCAAACACTTTTCCTATTATAATAGTTTCACTTTTATAAATAAGTATAATAGTTATTATTTCAATGACTAGATTATTTGCAATCATGGTATGACAGTTACTAAAAGAGTATGAACGAATTGAACTAACCAATATTTTATAATGAATTTTTTATATTGTTTACCTACATAGCCGGAATATAGCAATTTTCCAGTAAAGTGTTGCATTTAATGAATAATTCTATTTTGTGGTAGTGACGACCTGATACAACAAACTGTCTTTCATGGAATATGTTGCAAATTTGTTAAAATGGATTATTTTGTCTATGTATTTAACTTTCAAGTTTCCCTAAATAATTTTCAAAAGGAAATGAAATAATTTTTTTTACAATGGTTAACAAACATAACCAATAATGTTTTAGTTAACCTAACCTAACCAATCTCATTAGCCGTCCTCAGTACGGTATAACTAAATAAGGGTGTATGTAAACTTGGGAGTAAAGCTTCTGATCGAAACATGGGAAAACACAAAACAACGGATTTCAACACGCAGAAATGTGTGTTTGGTCTGCCAATTATAAACGTACACCCATTTTAGCTACATATGCTATGGATGAATTGTTAAATAATGTTATTCCTCTACTTTCTTTTCATCTTTATTTTATAAAAAAAAATGTAGACGATATGATATTAGTACTACCTAATACTGGCATCAATGAGATATCAGAAAAATTCAATAGTTATAATCACTACATCCAGTTTACTATTGAGACAGAAGATAAGGAACAATCCGTTCCTTTTCTAGGCACCAGACTTATAAGAAATAATGATACAATTACAATTCGAAAACCTTGTAGTTCAGGTAGATATAACAACTATTTTTCATACCACAAATTTTCACTAAAAATAAATTTGATAGAAGAAATGAAAAATAGAGTAGGTTCTAAATATTTCAGATTCTACGATGCATAAAAATCTACATATACTATACAACCTATTCATTGATATTGGTTATCCTAAAACATTAGTAAGAGAAATACTGTTTAACACACATCATTCAATACAAATAACAAATGAACCTAATTTAGTAACTGATAACGTAGAAAATATAACGAATACAAATATAAGTAATATCTTTTTTGCATCTTTACCATACTTTAGAGAGCTTACACCTAGGATTGCTAATAAAAATGTTCTGTCCATTAATGGTGTTATGTGGGTCAGATTTCCCAAGAAATTACTAAGCATTTAGCTTTACATAAGAGCGATTCACAATTATACCCAGAACGGTCAGCTCTTTGAAAGTTTTTTTAAAATGTTGGTATTTTAGTTTGTATACAATACCATCAAATTCAAAATGTGATCACTAAAAAAGAGATTCCAGCAATCAATTTCTTTATCAACATTCAACGCTGTCTGACCTACAACCCCCGATAATGTAACCAAAATGTTGTGAGGCCGCATTCGCGTTTGCATGGGACGAATTTTACTACAAGGGTTCCATCTTCACCTGAAATAATTATAATCATGGGAACGTTTAGATAATATTTTTTTTACATGCCGAGAAAATAATTAACTTCTTCCTTCTTGCTCTTCTTCACTTTCCGCAGCAACTTCTTCGTCACTGACTTCATGATCGGTCTCAGAATCAACCGATCTCGTTTCGACGTGGTCATCCGACTCAAATTCGTCAGAGTTTAATGTCTCCTTCAATGATTGCACTATTAAATTCATCTTTTCCATTAAATGCTAAACGATTTAATTCTTCAATATCTTCAGGTTTTGAAAAATCATATATTTTTTTAGACGCACTCATGATGCAGCTCTAACACTGACTCTTTTTATAAGAAAAGCAATTCACAAAATACAAAAACAAAGATTCACAAACTATTAACACTGTCTTATCTCGGAAAGAATGTGTCAATAACTGAACTAGTGGTCTCAAACAACAAACACATTGAGTCGCGCGTGTATCAGACTGATACAAACCCGATCCTTCGGCGCCTTTTGGTACCTAAGGCTCCAGTGGGTGGTGCTAACCGCTTGAATTTCTAGGAATGGGTTTGAAACGAATTTCCCGACGACTAATGCAAACTTCAAAGTCGTAGCTCCAATAAGTTTTAAGATATTAACGAAAAATAATGATATGTATAAATTCAATTTATAGTTATATATTATCATTCGACAAAGAAGAAAAAAACTTGTAAATCAAGGCATTACGGAGGAGAATCCTTATTTATTGATTTCGTTGTTTTGTGTTTTCCCATTTTCAATAAACATCTTTGCCCCCAAATTTCACATTCTTATTTGGTTATACCGTGATGAAAACGGCAAATGAGCAAGAAACATCCATGTCCGCGGTTATTACTCGGTTTCAGTAGCCCTTTTTATTTTTGCGATAATTACCCATGAATCTCTTTGTTGTTTTTGTTTACATATTACGCGATATTCATACATCTTCTCTGTTGTTTACGATGGGTCGGAAGGCTCAGGCAGGGGGGCTATAGCGCCACGTTGTCAATCTTGATTGTTGTCCCGAAAACTCGGGATCTTCCAATTGAAGGCACAAATTAGCGTTTGGTTTCCCTGTTGAAATCCGTTGTTTTGTGTTTTCCCATGTTTCGATTACCATCTTTGCTCCCAAATTTCACATCCTTATTCAGTTATACCGTGCTGAAGACGGCAAATGAACCAGAAACATGCATGTCCGCGGTTACCACTCTGTTTCAGTAGCCATTTTTTTTTGCGTGAATTACCCATGAATCTCCAATGAACAATAAGAAAGAGATTCATGAATTACCCATGAATCTCTTTGTTGTTCTTATTATATATTGAATTGATTTTTTATTATAGCCCTACGTTAGACCGACAATTGAATTTGATGAATCAATATTTTATATAAATTATTAATTATATTTTGTTTATAATTTTTAATTCATTTATTATTATTTATTTATTTAACTTACCTTCGGCTGCTAACAATGATTGTGTTATTGCATGAAATACTTCTAATCTCAGTTAGGTTCAGGGGCGATCGAAATAATTTTATGAATCAACATATGTTTATATATATATATATATATATATATATATATATATATATATATATATATATCGATTTAATAAATCAATTGTTTCAAAGAAAATATTAACATGAATGTTTCGATTGAAACTTATAATTAATTATTTATTTAATACAACATTTGATTTTTATTGAAGAAATAAATTTATGCGACGCCTCTGGAGTTCCTCTCGCATGCTGAAATTTAGATTCAACCTTGAAAAGATACAACGCTTGCGCAGAGCAGTCATCCGTTGTAGATCTTACAGTAATAAAGACGTTAAACGTTGAGAAACATTGAAATATTTATGATTAAATTAGAATTATGAGTGTTGTTTAGACTTGTTTCAAACAAGAAAAGATTTTACGGAGACAGAAAAGGAATAGATTAATTACATATCTGAAATTAGAAACTATAAACTATGAAATTGTTTTTAGAAATCTCTTACAAACTAATATTTACATGGATCGACATTGAAAACAGGTGAGTGATTTTTGTTATACCCTATTAAACTATACGATAACAACTAATTCTAAAATTGTTCTTTGAATTGTTCATTTATGGCCTTCTAATTTTATTTGTTAGTTTATTGAATGATCATTTCGTTTTTATTGTTCGTCTTCAGGACCCAAAGAAATAATTTCACCAACCAGTTATTTTTGGGAATTGATGATCTCAAAATGTCCGCACCTTTAGCGTTCTCTTGCACTGTCGCAAATCAGCAAATTCTTCATATTTCTTAAGAAATACTCGTTCGGGATCGGGTAATTATCTTGGAATGTTGGTGGAGTCTCTGGTTGTAAACTACTTTGTAGTAGTGACAGAAATACGTAATTTAAATAATTTTTCACTAAAATCTTGTAAAGGCCCCGACATGGGGGGCTCATCCTTCTACCCTCTTACCACACTCAATTGTTTTTTATCAACAAACATGCTTCAACCGGATGTTCATAAACTAATTGATATATATATATATATATATATATATATATATATATATATATATATATATATATATATGTATATATATGTATATATATATATATATATAAATGAATATATATGTATATATATATATATATATATATACATATATATATATATTGTTATGTAATTATTGGTGTGAGAAATTGTAATGTTTTATATATGAATAAACTTTCTCTATTTAATAAACCTTCTCTAATTTTCCCTACGTTGGGCCGACATTTGTTATGTAATTCTATATTTATGATTGTAATCGTTATGTATTCTATATTTATTTATTATTTTTGATTGAATAAACGATAAGCATATATAACAACTCTATCACAGGGTAGGGTTCAATTGCGTCATTTAAATTTACTCTATTTATTGAATTGTGAAATTAAAATGTACAAGCTTATGATTTTAGGAATTTTAATTGTGAAATATTGTTACTGCATCTATGTACACATAACATAGGTAACAATCCAAAATTATTACCATAATAACATATAATTATAACTATCTTATTCTAAATAAAAAATATATAAACCGCCAATGATTGTCAAATTTTAGAAAATGTGTATTTAATTTTCTCCGCAAAAGTTAGAAAGGAATCCCCAATGACACTGATCACGCACAGATCTGTTTTATGAGCTCATAATATTGATAAAATTTTCGTACCTTATTTTACTCCAGATTTATGGTTGTGTAGTCCAAAACAAACTTCGAATATTTTTTTTAACACCAACAGCAATGAATTTTGTAAGCACCTTTACGTTTCTCAACTCTCTATTCCATTTTTGATTCAAATTTTTAATAAATTTTAGTACGTACCAATTTGTATTGTAATAATTTGAATATTTTTATTTCTTCTGACTATTACTTTGGAATTCGTTTAATTTTCCTTTTTATTAAATGTCCAGGTTCTAATCTTCTATATTCAGGATACAGTTTTTCTAAATATCGACTTTTTAATCGTCTTTATTGACGAGATCAATTATAATATTCCTTCCCACTTTGACGTCTCAAAATTCAGTGACTTTTCAATTTTCAATCCATCCATCAACAGCGTTCGGTTGCTATGGAAACTTATCTGTCTATACATTATGAATTATATAACCATTGTGCCTGTCGATGATTGGCTGTGTATATTACAATAAACCATTAAATTTTAAAGCCGTATAAATATGAAGCATGAAATAACATTTTAGTATTCGAAATGATAATGTATAGGTATAGATGAGGGTTTTCATACATATAAATATTAACATAACTTATTTACTATTTATTAAAAATTCCTGAAATCCCTTGCATAAAACAACATATTCACTAACTGTATAAAATGTGTCGTGTTTCTTTTAAATTATTATAAATTTCATTCTAATTTCGACGGATTCTTTTGAAATTACATCCTCTACTGAGTTATTAATTTTTTTTTATTCTGTGTGGTTGTGAGGATTTTGTTCACTGTTTTTACTATCAGCATCTATAATTTATTGAGATATGTTTCATTTTCCAATTTATAAATATACGTTAAAATGATGGCTTTGCTATTGGGCTCCTTTTTTTCATTAAACATACAAAATATAATACTATACAGTTGAAGCTAAAATAATTCCAAATAGTTCAAAATCCGAATATCAGCAGCCCTATTAATTTTGTCACAACGTCAATGTATTCAAGAAAATAGATTCAAGGTGCTCATTATACTTGCTGGATGATTCAAACTATGAAATATATATATATATATATATATATATATATATATATATATATATATATATATATATTTGTTTCATAACGATTGATTGTCATTATTACTTGTCCTAAATCAATTTGTTATTTACATAAATGTCCTGTCGTTCTCATTATTTCATACTCTATATTGTCTATAATTTCATAATCGTTCAAATTTAGTTCTTTAAATTGTCTTAATAATCATTTTATTTTTAAAATGTCCTCTGATTGGTGGAAACTCAAATTCTATTTATTTAATGTTGGCAACCTAAACAAATGCATATCATGTATGTAATTATTCCATTTTTACGCCTTCCTTGTCCGGGAGTTTTAACAAATGCACCGCAAGGTTCGGTGGAATAGGATGTCATACAACGGTAGATGCGTTTATCACGACCGTCTCCATATATAAAGAAGTTGAGAAAATAACAGACAACGACGCCCTAACCGACACAGCTTCTCTTTGGTGGAAAGGGGTCAAAGGCGAAGCTCGTACGTGGGATGAGGCAACCGCGCTCATTAAAGCAGCGTTCTCGCCCTCTAAACCGGCACATCAAATTTATATAAAGATCTTTAGCAAAAGCCATAAGCCTAGCACTCCAATAGACGCTTTTATTTGTAAAAAACGAGCCCTTCTAGCACAGCTACCCGAAAGAAGACATGATGAAGCGACTAAACTCGACATGATATTTGGCCTACTTCATATTGACCTAAGGAAAAAGATCTCTCGCGACGATTGCAATACTTTTTCCGACCAACTCTAGAAAGGCGGGGAAGTAGAAGCTATGCAGCAAGAATCAAGAAGAAAAATTACGAAAAACAGAATATGTAGCTCAAAAACAGGAAAGATAAGTGTCTCAAAAATAGATGCAACTTTTGCCACTATAGAGGACATACACAAGAAGAATGCCGAAAACGAATAGTAGTAGAAACAGACACAAAGTCAGCACTTAAGCAAACTTCAGCAAATAAGGAAAACACTGGAAATGTAGACAGTGAAACCGGCCTTAATTGCTATGAGTGTGGTAAATCAGGTTATTATCGAAGTAAGTGTCCTGTCTGCACCGAGAAAAAATCAGATGTTACCACTCAGGCTATAAATTTCTATTCTATACATACGTTCATAAATCAGACTCAAGTTCCCACAATACCCATTACAGTACAGGGAATTCAAGGGGTTGCACACATAGACACGACCGCCAGGACTAGCGTAGCAGGCAGGTCCCTCTATGAACATCTTAAGAGTATCCCTTCAGTAAAATTCCTGGAACGATCAGCTGCTGTAACTCTGGCTGATGGACAGAGTCAAGATCAGGGAATACTAACAACAACAGTAAAAATCGGAATAGGGACAAGAATATTTCCTTTTGACTTCATTATTTTATCAAAAGCAGAAGATAAGCGGACATTATTGGGAATAAACTTTTTGGACCCAACAGCTATGGGTTTGGTAATTCCGCACAGATGTTGGTATTTCACTGACAATCTAGCCCAAATGTTCGAATTTATAGACGTCACACGAGAAGCCGCCATAGAATCTAAATACGAACATTCAAAGGAACCAAAAAGCACTTACCCACACACACTACCCAACTCAACAGAGATGAGGCAGACAGGATCACCCTTTTTGCAGGTGTTCGCCTCACCATTACCAGAGGAACCAACCTTTAACTTAATAGAAGTGGACCTTCCACCGCAACGACAACCCGTTGAGTTACAAGAAAGTGCAGAGGCATACTCTCCTGAGGCCATTGATCTAATCTTCGAGGATGCAGTTCCACAGTATTATAGGAACAGTCCGCCGAATCAAGACACTCGAAAATGACGCAGATTCGACCATTTCTCCATCGACTTATCACTCAAACCCGAAGAAGCCCCACAACTTGACAATGAGCAAAGATCCCAATTTGATAATCTACTTCTAGAGTATAAAGACAGATTTTTCAAAAAGGGTCCTCCAACGGTAAAAACGGTACACCGAATCAATACTGGCGACGATGCTCCCAGATCATCTGCTCCATACAGACTAAGTACAAATCGCCAGACATTGCTGAGGGGAAAATTAGACGAAATGCTGGCAAATGAAAATATAGAGGAAACCAGTACACCATGGACCTCCTCTGTCGTTTAGGTCCCAAAGAAAGATCAGGACGTTAGAGTGAGCGTGGACTATAGACGTCTTAATGCAATAGCGGTGCCTGGTAGGTATCCGCTCCGTCGCTCTGATGATTTGCTTCATGCTGCAATAAGTTTGCCCTACATGTCTACGATGAGGATAAAGATAAAACCGGATTCATTATTCCTTTTGGAGTTTACACATTTAATAGAATGCCATTCGTACTTCGTAACGCGCCAGTGACCTTCCAGCGGCTAATGAACAGATTTAGAGTAGGACTCAGTAAGGTTAACTTATTGATATACCTTGACGATCTCATAGTTAGGTCGCTCACTTCCGAGCAGCATCTTCAAGAATTAAGGGTTGTGTTTGCACATCTTCGCTCTTACAACATCAGAGCCACAGGAAGAAGTGTAGATTTAGCTGTTCACAGGTCAAGTATTTGGGCCATCAAATTACTCCTGAAGGGATAATTATGGACCCTGAAAATGTTACCGCCATTGTAGATCTACAGCCGCCGTCTAATCTAAAGCAACTATTATCATTCATCCAGACATGCTCATGGTACCGAAGATTTATATCCAATTTTGCAACGATAGCACGCCCTCTCACCAACCTTACAAAAAAAGGCAATCTGGAAATGAACCCTAGTCGAGCAGAAAGTTTTTGAACAATTAAAATATTGTCTCACAACCAGCCCAGTCCTAAACCAAGGCGACGATTCCCAACGTCACATTATTAAAACGGACGCTAGCTCCTATGCTATAGGAGGCGTTTTAGACCAGGGGGAGGGAGACAATGAGCACCCCATAGAATATGCCAGCAGACTATTGAATGGCGCTGAAAGGAATTATAATACGACCGAAAGAGAAGCTTTAGCGATTGTATGGGCTATTAATAGGTTTAGAGGATATATAGAAGGATCTGAAATAATCGTAATAACAGATCATCAACCTTTAAAATGGTTACTCACTATTAAGACTCGAACCGGGAGGTTAGCCCGTTGGGCGTTACAACTCCAGTCCTATAATTTACATGTACGTTACGCACCTGGGAAAATAAACCGAGTAGCTGACTTCCTGTCCAGACCACATTATAGCAATCACAGCGACTTCTGGCATATTTGCAGCTTCCAAATAGATGTTCCCAGAAAGACTGAAAAAGAGCTACGGGAACAGCAGTTAAAAGACCCGGATGTATGAAATATTATAGAATCCCTGGAAGATGTTTCCAACGATGAACGAAATCAAAGGTGGGTTAATAGAGGATTTTTGCTACATAAAGAAGTACTATATCGTTATACGGAAGATCAAGGGATGAAGAAGCTAGGCTAGTGGTACCGGCTGAAGAAGCTAAAAATATTTTACACGCCTATCACGACAGCCCCTGTCAGGCCACTACGGTATTGACAAGACCACTTACCGAATCTCGTGGCGATATTTCTGGAACTGAATGTGACAGGACATCGCCAAACACGTATCTGCTTGCTTGGAATGTCAACGATATAAGATAACTAACAGAAAACCCGCAGGGCTAATGTAAACTCAAGTCATCAACCAGCGTTTTGAAGTCCTGGCCGTGGACCTATTCGGTCCCCTACCAATATCAGATGATAGTGATAAAGGGATACTATAGTAGAAGACACTGCTAGTCGATGGGTCGAATTATTCGCACTGACTGAAGCCACTGCTGAAAATTGCGCACAACATTTGTTGAATGAGGTGTTTCTACGTTTCGGTGTACCTCGACGAATAATCAGTGATAACGGGATGTGGTGGTTACTTAGTAAGGGTCCCTCGTATACTGGATGTTTACCATAAAGGCATATTATTATGGAGGAAACCCCTTACCTTGCAACCTGTGTTCGGGAACAGAATAAACAACGACACATTTAAAAAATCACTGGGTTCAAGTTTAATACATTTAAAAATACACTACTATAAATATCAAACGACTTATTCGAAGTATTAATAACAATAATAATAATCTCATCCTGGTTCGTTCACATCCATTATATAGGAAACATAGTTGTGTTTTTCTGCACAGCTGACCTCCGTACATGTCTGTTTATAAAATAACAAAAACAATCTTTCCTTGGTGAATGACATTGAGTATGGTCGGCCGATGCTCCTCGAATACCATAATTAATATTAGATTAAATATTATTATTTCTAAGGTAGTGTCCTTTTGTCTTTAATGTCTTTTAGAGATCACTACAGGGACACAGTTCATGTCTGCTCTAATGCAAAAACTTACTTCCTGCCTGGGAATGAAGCAAATATTTATTTCCTTGGCACACTCCGAAGCAAACATGGTGGAGAGAAAAAACAGGGATCTCAAGACACAATTAAGTATACTTGTGGAAAGCAATCACAACACATGGCCTGAACAGTTACCAGCCATACGGTTTGCTATGAATACTGTTACAATTAGCTGATACGCTCCTGTCATCAAAAGAAATTACAGAAAATAAGCAAGCTCAGAAGCAATAAGCCCATAATTAAAGTCGCCGCCCCCATAATAAGAACAACAATGGCGATAGAATATTGATAACAGGACATGCCTCAATAGGATTTACTTGAAAGTTCGCACCGCGAAGAGATGACCCCTATATAATACTTCGCCAAAGAGGACCTGCTTGTTATGAAGTAGCCGATCCTAATACACCCCAGAAGCCACTGGGGGTATATCACGCATCGCACATTTCACCCTTTAAGGGAAGTCAGGAAGTAAAACCTGAACCAATAAGACCAATTCGTAAGCGTGGTAGGCCCAAAAAGATAATGAATGATGGCATCGCTCCAACTCCTAGGGCACCACCTATTCCGGACGACTGTTCCCAAGCAGATACTGGTTCCTCATCCTCTAGGAGGACTCGAAGCCATTGCCCGTAATTCTCACAACCCAAACCACAACAGCCAACACGAAACGCCTGAAGAGTTGGCAACCCTATTAACGTCTCCGTGAAGTTCCGGTTCCCGCTCATCGATGTCGCTGTACGAATGGACTACCTCCTTCTAATCGTAGCGTGACTCACCAGTATAAGAGATCTATCGAGGGCCGAAGACGGTAACAAGTAGACAATACATAAATGTCTTATTTCTTTAGTAATAAATATTATTTGTTATTTTATTATTATATATAGAGATTTATTTATCAAATGTTACTTGTCACACTATCAAAATATTCACAATTGTTTTATTTGTTATGATTCAGATTATATTCAATAAGATATGGTAGCTATCACGATACACTTACAACGGTGTGATCGACTGGAAACGAAAATTCGTCCTCTGCGCGCAGATGACGTATTTGCGATGCATGCACCGATCGTAGAACACGGACCGATATACAAAGTGTTTCAGTTTTCGTCGATTTTACCCCCCCAAGGCCCACAGGGTTTCACTCTTACAATTAGTCGACGTGAACGATGGAAAGTGTGTTTTGAATGTTTGCGGTTGTATTATAATTACGAACTTTTAAATACTCTAATTTGCTGTTCAATTGTCAGTGATTTATGTACATCTAACGTTAAAGTTTGGTCACAACTGAATATTGGACATTACCAAAATAGTTGTTTTCCACACCCTAGCAATAGTTTGTTAAACGTATATGTGTTTGGTGACGTTCCTAACCTTATTAAATTGTTAAGGAAACACATATTGGATGAGGGTTTTTGGGTAAAGAACACATTAATTAATAGGGATTGTTTTGAGAATTTGTTGCAACTGTCGTCGTCCGAATTAACCATCGCATATAAAATTACCCGATACCACTTAGATTTAAAAGGTTTCCAAAGACAAAAAGTTAAACCAGCCGTTGAACTATTATCTAATTCTGTATTCGGTATTGTGGAGGAAATAGGCTACTGCCATCTGTTTTACCGTGGAAAGAAGTTACGGATTTTGTACAGTTAATAAATGATTGGTTTGATCTTTTTAATACCCATACAAAAATTGTAGAAAATTGTACAACTAAAAATGTGTATGGAGTAGATTTAGATAAGCAGAAAAAAGTGTTAAAAGAGGTGACCGAAACTATGACCGTAGGCAAACATAAGTCTCTCATTCTGTTTCAAAAAGGAATTTCGTTGTCAAATAAGTCACTGGAAGAGCTGTTTTCTTATTTGCAGGAAAACTATGAACGAATCGATTACATCTTGACCTCGCGTATAAATCAAAACGTTGCTGAAACCTTCTTCTCTTATATGAGAGGCATGAGAGCTACAAATGACCATCCAGAACCTCTAGATTTTATGTATCGTTTGAGGTGGTATAGATTAGGTAACAACTCGGTGGCAGTTTTTACAAAGAACAAAAATACAGAGGAATCTGGTGAAAAATGTCTAATACAACAATTAGAATCAGAAGAATCGCGTCCCATCTGCTCAACTGAAATACTACTAGCTAATGTCTCCAAAAATACTCAGAAAACAAATACCCGTATACTTGAAGAAGAAGAAACGTTTATTTCATATACATTCACTCAACCAGAATATATTCCTGACGATGAGTCTTTACAGTAGTTATTGACAACCTTTGAAAGTACTGAAATAATTCGTCAAGAAGCTCTTAAATATCTGGAAGGGTATATAGCATACAAATTTAGAGATAAATTTAATTTAGGTACTAAAACCAGCGAGATGATTTCCGTTGGAGCTCAAGATTGGGTACATTTCCTATCGAGGGGTGGTTTATTACAGCCGTATCAAGATCTTTTGAAAGCTACGGAAATTCTTGAATCAGAGTTTCGATCTCTTCACGGAACATCTTTATCAAAAGAAGAAAATATTTTCAAAATTTTGGCTGATAAAACTTTTAGTATTGTCGGTCAAAACCAAATTAAAATCCCATATGAAGTGATTTATTGTTTGAGTAGAAAAAGAACTTGCATTAGACTCCGAGATCTAAATAAACAAATAAGTTTGCAAAATTTGAAAGCGTAAATGGAAAAAAAACTTTCAAAATCTACGAACGTTAAAAAGAAAGTGATATCGGAACAGTGAATATTTGAAAACGAAAAACCTTTTTTAATTTCATGTTACTTTTAAATAAGTACGTTGCATCTTATGCAATGTCTTTGTATGCTTTAATGCATCCAGATTACCTCTCAAAACCCCATACTTGGACTTGTACTAATTGCAAACAAAATGCATTTTATTATATCAGAGGAAATAACGTAATCAAAATGTTGATTCATTAAACCTTTCAAATTAACACTTAAATGTCAGTTGGGTAAAACTAAAATTTGATTATGAAATTTTTATTGAACTTTTATGGAGATTACAAATCACTGTAATGCTTTATTCTCTACATTGGGGTAACAGAAGGAAAATAATCCACATGCTGCAATGAAAAAAAAATGTTTCTCATAATTAATATAATAACAATCGTCATATAATAAATTATGAACAATTCTTACCGATGGAGAATAATCCAATGAAAAGGAATGGTGGTAAACATCCCCAATTTAGTAAATATGGGAATACGATATTTCCTATCAAAGTGCCTATACGTCCTGATGTCAAATGAATAGATAGAGCTACAGTCCTGAAAAAATCATTGAATGATAAACTACTAGCATCCGAATTATCGCACCTTGTTTTGTAAAAATATTTATATATTACCTCAAAGTAGTCGGAAATAACTCTAGTGTCAAAGAAACTAATAAGTTATCTATTACACTGCCAATTGATCCACCAGCTGCTGATAATACTGTAACTGTAGTCGAATCTTTAGCGAAGTAGATACAAAACAATAATGCTCCCGTCAAAAAAGATAAAACAACTGTAATAAATAATTGAAGTGAATTAGTTTGATCTAACGGATGAAATGAAAATGAAAACTTGAATATTTTTTAATATATTATGCTAAGTATGAGTAAGCAGTATGATATAATATTTATTTAGGATATAAGTATCGTAAAATTTCATATTACGATACGCGATGGAAATATTGTCAAACGATGCGGAAAGGAGAGTTTGATAATACATCGTACTACGTTTACGATACGAATATTGTATACAATTTTATCTTCTATCAAATATTTTTAATTTCCTAAAATTAAGTTAAGTTAATTTAGTCCAATCGTTTATTGATATGTCAAAGATGACGTTAGCCATCAAAACTGATATTAATAATTTTTGGCGAGAAAAAGCATAGTAAATTTGTTATACAATGGTACTGTGTTAGTTGCTAAGTACTGTAATTGTAAGTAATTGAATTAGATAATAATTAGCTTCACTTGGTGATTTTTAGAGAATTTGAATTCAAAATTGTCAAAATAAAACATGGATGGATAATGAAGAAAATATGTCTTTAGACAAATAATTTGCAGCCAATGAAGCTAAAGAATCTTTTATTCCTGCAACGTTTAGAAATAGTTACGAAGAAGAGTCTGTTGAAAATGTCAGGCCATCTGTAGCGTCTACATATCTGCAGAACTTGATTTAACAAATGTAATGATTTTGTGATTAATGTTGATAACTATAGTATAAATACAATAGCATTGTCAGTGAGTTATTCAAAAAGTGTAGAGAAATACCGGGTTTCCATCGAGAGAAAAGTGCAGTTCAATGGAGGCATGTAAATTTTACAGTAAATGAAATCATTTTAAGAACTCATAATAATGGGTTCCATAAGAATTTCGACACGCGTGTCTACATCCCACATTTTACCCTCTGCTTTCTGTGCATGATTTATGCATACCTGCCAGTTCGAAGCTGTTACTTGGTGTCTGACTTGTTGTACTAACACTTTGACATCAATTAATTTGAATGTTGTATTATAAAGCGCTACCTCATTTTTTGTTTGTATCCATATCAACTCAATAGCATTGATTCACAACGATAAGGTGGAGTTCCCAATACATTGATATCGTGTTTACGAGCCATTTCGTAGACTGCTTATCTGATGTAAGAACTATTATGTTGTCACACAATATTAAGGAGCTGAATATCTAGCATTGAGTCACCAAAAACTATATTTTAGTTTTTCAACCAGTCTGCGATGTCTGCCGTTCGAGATGCCGAAGTCGGTATTTTTTCTATACGACGGCTGTGGTAAGGTGGATTGTCAATTATAATTACCGATCCAGGTTCTACAGTTTATATAAAGGTAAACCATTTATCTTAAACATCCAAGTTCATATCCTCGTTATAATCGCCTGCTTTGATTTAGTAACCGCATGTAAACCTGAATCACTTCCTGTGTGTGTAATAATGAGACGTCTTCCTTTACAAGATGCTACTTTTAAGCCGGTTGAAATTCCCTCATTAAAAGCTTCTCCTGAACTCTTAATATTTAAGTCTTGTCATACTTTTGATTTCTAATAACCTTCATTCAACCACGATTAATCTGTATAATAAATTTTATATATTCACGAATTTTAGAAAAAAATTCCGATCACTCCTTACAAACCGAAAATTCATTTTATGCATTGTTGTCTGTAAGGCACTTATAGAGTGTTCGTTTGTAAAATCAAATCCGTGGATATTTTTAATTATGTTTTTTTTTTAAATTGTCCAGTATTGTCTTCGTGCGACTTTTGTGAATCGGTTTTTCAAGTTTTTGGTCCCTTGAATTATTCAGAAAACCGTATGAGCTGATACTTTTGTCAAATCTCCGCACATTGCTGCGATCTCCTGTATCAACATATCTTGATTTCTTCTCACTAATCCCTCATATACTGACTTTATCATTTATTTTTCTCTCACAGATCGTTCTTTATCTTTTTTATTAAATGCTATACTGCAAGTTTTTTTAAGAAAACACAGGAGAACACAACACAACTACCCGACAGTACGCTCATTAAAAACTGCCGAATATACGTTATTATATTTTATCTGCATTTCCAGCAAGGGCAAAGGGTAGATCGTTGCCATATATAATGCAACTAGAATGACACGATCTTGAAGGTATTGCTCGCACTGACCATCCCGTGGGATAATATGGATAAACACCTCATAATTACGCCGCGTGCCTTAATAATAATAAATTAGGCAATTATACTTTGTCTATTTCACACCACGATAGCTACTTGCGGCAAAAGTGTTTGGTCAAAATTACGAATTATGACATGAATCTCTGACAATGCTAATGAATTTATACTATACAGTGGAGTAACTACGGAGGGGATGAGGGGATAGAGCCCCCCCAACCCTAAAAATGAAAATTCTAATACATAATCATTGCAAACCTATACTTTATTGAAATGTACTAGAAGCTAGAAACTGTAGGCTACAATTTTATAAGAAACACAAAGCTAAAATGCAGTTTTAGGGGTTCAAAATTTGAAAGAACTTCCGATACCCAGATCTCCCGGTAGTTCATCTCCCTCAAGCTTCATCCTACTTACGCCACTAATACTATAGTATAGTATTATATTAGTTACGTAGCTATGTTGGCTAAATTCTGATAAAAAAATTGTGATTACATTTTTCAAAAATAGGTTACTAGATGCTATTTGAAACAAGTGACATATTAGCAGTTTTAGAACTTTACCGGACTGAGTACGGTAAAGTTACACTTTACCACACTAGTGCGATAACCTACATCATTATGACATTCAAGTGACAACACTAAACTTTTACAATACATATTGATAGTAGCACAGTACTTGAAACTTACGTAATCAGTATATATCACTAATAACATCAATAAACAAGATCATCCAAACAGTAGAGTAGAGTGAGTTGTATCATTAGGTGATATAAAAATTATTTTCAATACCGTAAAATGAGGTGACTTCGGACATCGCGGGTGACTTCGGAAAGCAGGTAGCGCTCGTGCGTTTTAGCCTACAATCGGCAACTCGATTCGTAAAACCGGGATCTGTACCAGGCTAGGGACACTGCAGACCGTGCCATCTATAGAGCCTGTCGAGTAACTAAAATATGTAGATTTCAAAAAATTCCAAAACATTAATGAAAACTGTAACGTCGTTAGTAATAAAATTCTATTGATTTTTATTACTGCGTATGCGTGATGTCATATTGCACTTTATCTGTTAGTTCTGTTATACTGTTATCGTTTCTTACTTTAAATGTTGAGGTTATTATAAGGCTTCGGAATTTTGGTGTATTCTTTAATTGCTATTGCGTGATATTTATTTGTTGTTTGGTTGCTTTATTGTTATTAATTGAAAAGACAATGTGAAAGTGTATTCTGAAGGAGTCTAATTAGTGGTGTACTCGGTAAGTTCTATTGAGAAAATTTCAGCATTTTTTCTTTCTCAATTAACAACCATTTTCTTCATTTTTATAAAACACACAATTTTTACTAATTTAATCGACAACTTTAGAGATTATGGCTGTTTTTTGCATTAGCTAAACTGAAAATTGTTGCATTACTAAAGTAAATATTCCTTTTTACAGTTTTGTTCCTTCAACCCAGGAAGATGAAATTAATATGGCTTAAACTCTGTGGTAATAAATAAATAAATCATTAAATTTGTCGACGAGGAATCGATGGAGGATATGTTCCCTTCATTTTCCAAAACAGTGTTTTTTAGATTTGAGAAAGACGAATTGAGGTTATTAACCCTGGAACTGCACTGTTGGGTCTCAGAAACCCAGAGAGTCCTTCATTGTAATGTGACATGCGCATGAGTGGTTTGTTTGCGTCGCCAGTCTATGTAAATTCAGTCTACAGTTAGACGACTTAGAATACGGGTGTTTTGCTGCATTTGAGTGAAACAGCGAGGTACGATATTTTCAAAAATACGAGCATGGGTTCCACAGACCCAAGTGTGATGTTTATGGTAATTATTTTGTTTTAACTTACGTTTATTTATTTTAGTATAATGGCTTCAACTAGCAGAGAAAATCGTCGTCGATTAACCGAGGTGGAATTGCAGAGAGAGGCAAAAAATTTATGGGAGAATGAGGGCGAAAACGAGACCGTTGACGATATGTTTGGAGGAGAAGATTCTGACGAAGATTATGTTGAAGAGCAGCTCTCAGATATTAACAGTGACCAAAGCGAAAATGAAGATGAAGTAGTGGATGAACCAGTTAGAAATGTCCATAGTTTACAGGGGGAAAATGATCATAGATGGAGTACATAAGCCCCAGCAAGACAGGGTCGTACAAGACAAGAAAACATTGTAATGTATTTACCTGGTCTTAAACGAGAAGCCAGGACAGTTCAGTCTCCTGAACAAGCTTGGAATTTGTTGTTCAACAAACAAATGATAGATATTATTGTCTTATACACAAATGAAGAAATTACTCGTAAATGCAATGATATTAGACAACAGAGTTATACAAGGCCAGTAAATAAAGCAGATGTCAAGGCTTTTATTGGGCTGCTATTTTTAGCAGGTGCATTACGCGTATCAAACTGTAACTTAGATGAACTTTGGTCAGTAAAATTTGGAAATGGAATATTTTGGGCGACAATGTCATAGCAGCGATTTCAGTTTATTGCATTATGTCTAAGGTTTGATAATAAAGATACTGGAGCCGAAAGAAGGTTGGTTGATAAATTTGCACCTATACGGGAATTATTTGACATTTTTGTGGATAATTGTAAATCGTTCCATACACCATATGAATGCTGTACTATAGATGAACAGCTCGTAGTATACAGAGGTAAATGCCCGTTCCGAATTTACATGGCTAGTAAGCCTGATAAGTATGGAATTAAAATAATGATGTTGAATGATTCAAAAACTTATTATATGCTCAATGCAATTCCATACGCAGGAAGCGTAACTACAGAAAACAATGAATCAGTACCGGCTTATTATGTCCGAAAACATTCAGAACCAATACATGGAACTAATCAAAACCTCACAGTTGACAATTGGTTTACGTCAATTCCCCTAGATGAACAAATGTTAGAACAGTATCAATTAACTCTCCTAGAAAGAATAAGAGACAAATACCTACTTCCTTTCTACAAAAAAAAAGAAGTAGGTACATCGCTATTTACTTTTTAGAAATAAAACTCTTGTTTCATACACTCCTAAACCAAACAAAATTGTACTTTTGCTGTCAACATTGCATTCTGATGACTCCCTAAATGCCATTACTGGGAAGCCCAATATTATACATTCTTATAATGGAACAAAGGGAGGGACAGATACATTCGATCAGCTCTGCCATTCGTACACTACTTCACGAAAGACTAGACGTTGGCCGCTACGAATTTTTTTCAATACACTTGATGCTAGTGGAATAAATGCAATGGTTTTGTTTTCTCTCGCAAATCCACACTGGAAAGACGAAAGATAAAATAATCGAAAATCTTTTTTGAAGCAGTTAGGAATGATTCTAATTGAACCATGTTTACGAGAACGTTTGACAGTTACTACGTTACAAAAACCATTGCGGCAAAAAATTTCTGAAATTCTCGGAATTGAAGTCCTCCCACCACAACATGATGTTCATTTAGCAAAAAAAGTTAGATGCTCCTTCTGTCCAAAAGGGAAAGATAAAAAAACTAATTTTGCGTGTTCTGCGTGTCACATGCCATACTGCATGGGGCATAGAGCCCAGCTATGCTGTGAATGCGAACATCAAGATCCAAGAAACAGAAGACCTGGCTAAGAATAACTAAGACTGATAATGTCAAAAGAGTTTATTTTTTGTTACAAGTATAGATATAGAGTTTGTATTCGTAGATAATAATTTGAATTTCATGTTATTTTTTTTTCAAAAAAATGTTTTATGTTTGGATGTTATTTTGTTTTTTTTTCACTTTCAACAAATATATCTCTTTGTGAAATAAAACACCATGATTATATTTTTTTTTCTACGCAAACTACGAAATTTAGTTATTCTCCCGAAACCATAAAATATTTAATTTTTTTGTTTTTTTGCTAAAAAATAGCTTTGGGTTTCTAAGACCCGAGTATGAAGTTCTTGTCTCAAAAAATAAGTGTGATGTACCAGGGTTAAGACACTTCGATTTGCCTTCCCATATGCATGGAAATTAACAAAAATTGATGGTAAGTTTTATTGTATTCAATATAGCATGCTATAATTTTGGACATTTTAAAATGTAAATTGAGTGACTGAATATTCCAGCTAAGCGCTTTCAACCATAAGGCCATTCTCAAAGCTGTTATCAAGAAAAAAACATACAACAGGTACAATGTACACACAATGAAATAAAATGTTTGATGTTACATCATTATGTAAGTAAAATTTGTTAAAATTACCCTATAAAGAGGGTGTACAATTGGCATTCACATAACGAAACGTCTAATTTGAAATTATCAACTAAATTATATGTATTTATAAGGTAATTTTAACAAATTTTACTTAAGTAATGATGTAACATCAAACATTTCATTTCATTGTATATAGCAGTTACAGGGTTTGATGTTTTTTGACACCTGTTGTATGTTTTTCTCTTGTCAACAGCTTTGAGAATGGCCTAATGGATGAAAGCGCTTAGATGGAATTTTAATAAAATGACACACTCAGTACTCGTCTTTTCATTCACTCAATTTATATCTAGTGTATTCACCATACTAAGGCAATTCCATTTTAAAATGTACCCATTGAAAAAATAATAATCTGGGTTTTATTCAATGGTATAGCTATTTCCTCCACCAGCTATGGGATGTAATGTATTGACCCCTTGGCGATTTTCATATATAGCTCATGGTATGACAATTTATGGGAAATGGAAGTGAGTATCAACTTTTGTTGAGACATTTTGACTAAGTATTTGTTCTAGAGGTAACGAAAAATCCAATAAAGACAAAAAATAAAAAAAAAACAAATCAAAAAATAAACGGTTTTAAAGATTAAAACTAACTCTTCCGCATCTGTGACCCTGAACAATATTCTATCATAAAATTGTTACTTGTATACATTTCGAAGGATGTATTGTGCTAACAAACCGAAATTTCTCCAAAAATTTGGTATATCTGGATTTATAGGACCCGCTGTACATCTGTGAGACACTTTGAACAATATTCAATCATAAAATTGATCAATCGTATACTCTCTGAAGGCTGTATTGTGCTAACAAACTGAAAATTCTCTAAAAATGACAAAAATCTGGTACTTCAAGTACCATAGCACCCGTTGTATTGGCTTCAGTGAGTTGAATATCAATAGTGTTCATCTTTGAAACGCTCTGAATAATATTCAATCATAAAACTGATCACTTGTATATACTCCGGAGGCAGTATCGTGCTAACAAACTGAAACTTCTCCAAAAATTACAAAAATATCATACTTAAAGTACTGTAGCACCTGTTGTATTGGCTCTGGTGAGCTGAAAATCAATAGGGGTTCGTCAGTGAGATGTCCTTAACAATACTCAATCATAAAATTGGTGACTTGTTGAACTCCGGAGGCTGTATCGTGCTAACCAACTGAAATTTCGCAAAAAATGACAAAATGTCGTACTTCAAGTACCATAGCTCCCGTTGTACTGGCTCTGGTGAACTGAAAATCAATAGGGTTCATCTGTGACATCTCCTTAACAATATTCAATTATAAAATTGCTGACTTATTGCACTCCGGAGGCTGTATTGTGCTAACAAGAATTGTAAGGAAAAGTGGCCGACGACAACGACGACGACGACGACGACATACACACAGGATATTTTTTTCTAAAAACCGTTTTTTCGTGTTGTTGTTGATGGAAAACGTAAAAATAACTCAAAAAAAAATTTCAAAATTCCAACTTTTTTGGGGTAAGCCAATACTTTTCTCGCATATTGAAAGGTTGGGCGGAAAAGTAATAGATAAAACCAAAAAAAAATCAAGAATTTCTAAAAAAAATCGAAAACTCCAAAGAAAGGAAGTCAAAATAATTCAAACATTTGAACATTTTTTGATATTTTTTTGGCATAGTACAAAAACATGTGTAAAACTTATTATTCCAATAGTAAGCGCATTTTGTTTTCTTTTGTTGATATAAATTTTCAAACATATTTGTGTATTTACTTATTTATTGTTGTTATTTCGTGTGTTTACTTGTAGAACCTCAACCAGAAACAAGAAAGGACTTCCACGAGACAATCATAGACTGCCAGGAGCTGCAGAGTAACTTAAACTGCCTTATGCGATGGTTTCATAAGAATGGAATTCTTTTAAATGTAGAAATATACAAATATGCAATATACTAGATTTAAGCTTGCGATATAAACCTATTTAATTTCTCCAGTAAAGGAATAAAGATGTATTTTACGTGGAAATGTAATGTTAGATATATTATTTTAAATTCCGTTCAGTCACAAGTGCTGTTAAGTACTCTTATATGTAATTACTTGGCACCTTGCATTTACAGAGCTGGGCAGTATTTAACAAATTTTCCTTCAAAAGTATTTTAATTACGTTTGTTGTAATATTCACAGTAATTATACTAAAATGTTTTCTTCCACAGAAAGTTGCCAAAAATAGTAGTTAACTACTCATTTCTAACACTTTTTTTGATTAAATAAGTAACAGTTATACTCCAGTAGTTTGTCGGGATCTGTGTGTTTTTGGAGTATAATATTAAATAAATGAATTAATATAAACTTATCATAAATAATTTTCTACATTTATCTTGACTTAACATCATTTAAAAATCTAATCATACTCCAATCTAGAATGTATGTTACTCAAATTATTTTTTAATTATAGCATTGTTTTTACATTATAGTTTATTATGGTCATTCTGTTTGTTAAGAAAAGTACTTTGTGACAGAAATTATTTGTTGTGTATTTTTATACCAAAATAAATAAACTGTTTATATTAGTGTTTTGAAATGAAACTCAAGGTCTCTAGTTAATTCCACAATATAATACAAGTTATTGAAAATTCTAAAAAATTGACAATTGTTTCGATAAATCAATATCATCGTCAGAATGACAGAAGTTACATTTCATTTTATGCCTACCTGATGTTTAGTAGTTATATTTGGCTAGACCAAGAAGTAACCCAACTTGTGATTGGCTTAATATATGTTTATAGAAAAAAGAAGAAGATGTGATATTACAAATATTGAAGCTTAGATATTATTAGCCCTATCTTGGTATCCTGGATATCATCTTTCCAATTAAGATCAGTATAACTGTGCAATGATATAGAAAACCAGGAAAACTATATCTGCTGATCTTTACAATTATCACTTAAGAAGACAGTTTATTAGTGGAGAATTCCCCAGATTTACCTGTTCATTGACAACTTCATATTATTGGTTTCTTAAATGTCTTCTAATTTCCAGTTCTTCAAGGAAATCCAGTTCTTGTTTCTTTTCACAAATATGCAGTACTTCTAGTTTTGTGTTAGGTGTCAATGAATGATTGGTGTCAAGTAGATGTTTTGCGTAGTAGGATTTATCTGGTTGTTTCAATCTGTATGCTCGTAAGTGCTCACTGTATCGTATTTCAAAATTCCTAAAGGTCTGACCCAAATAGACAGCATTACATTCTGGACATTTGAGTTTATATATACCTGACTTCTTTAATAGTGGTATTTTGTTTTTACATTTAACAATTTTTTACTAACGTTACTTTCTGTTATAAAAGAAATTGTTGTATTTGTTGCTGAAGATATTATCTTTGAAATATTATTAGAAATATTTCCTGCATATGTGATGGTTTTATAAGTTTTAATTTCATCAGCTTTCATAGAATGGTTCCGCCAAATATTGCTGCCATATTTTAGGCATAAAGAAGGCAATAAAATTTCAATAGAAGATAACTTTTCAAGCCACATCACTTTGGATGTCATACAGGATTGTCAAAGATACGGCATAAAATTTATGTTGCTTCCTCCAAATTCAACGCAATAATGCCAAACTTTGCACGTTGCATATTTTGCACCATCAAAGAAACATTGGAGATCCATACTCACAGAATGGAAAATGGAAAGAAAGGGGCCATTCCAAAAGTCTGACTTTCCTAGACTATTACAATAGACATTAGTTGCATTGAACGCTACCTATGAGCAAAATATTTTGTTCGGATTCCGGGAATGTGGAATTTTCACATATAATACAGAGGCCGTCTTGAAACGTTTACCCCGTAGAATAAACTTATCCGTATGAAATATTCATACCCAATCCAATTGTTTGACGCCATCAGTGGGGAGCCATGTGACTGGCACCTTATTAGATTTCTTTCCAAATTCAAGATCACCAGAGGTTCGTCCTAAGGCTAGCAGAAAGCGCATAGACGTGAAATCCAAGCAACCAATTGTACATGGAGATTTTTCTCAGGAGAACGATCTGAACCGAGTCTCCAAAAAAGAAGGCAGAAGAACATCATTGAAGACAATGACTCGGATTCGGACTCTATTCATTCGCATCCGTTGAAGCTCACTTTAACCAAAGATTGATAACTTATCCACTGATTCAAAAGCGGAGGTTCCCTTGCTGTTGCTACTGTGATAATTTAGTTCCTGAAGTTAACATGTTTGCTGTAATCGAAGTACCTTCAGCTTATTGTTCTAAATATAAATATTATATTGGATTGATTGTAGAAGATCTGAGAGATGCCAATGAAACTCAACCGTATTAAGTAAGGTTTATGAGAAAAAAAAAAGGAAATGATGATCAACTGTTTTTCTATTTTCCGGTAATAAATGAAGAAAATATTGTTATGACCTCAGATATCGTAAACATTTCAAATCCAATTCGTTTACGGAGAGACCGATATTTATTTTTAAATTTGTCTGATTATATAATTTTAGAGTAGGTTGATTTTCTCCGTTTAATATTTGGAATTTTGCAATAGGAAATGTGTGTTAATTTTTTTATTTAGAATTTATACTTTCTTTTTTGTTCGTGTGTATTTTTGAAATAATTCTAGTTGACTGAATAAACGTTTCACTTCATGAAGAATATTATTTTCAATCCACTTAGCCTAAATTATTCAACCAGGCCCAAAATATTATTTACTTAGATTGAAAATAATTGTTTTTTATGTCCGAAGTCACCTCATTATACGGTACGTCATTCCTTTATCTTCTTACCTATGCTATACCAAATTTGAAACAGACAGATTTCATAGAAAAAACATAATATGAAAAATATGGAAAAGTTGTATGTATAAAGCGGTATTTCCCTGATTTAAACTAACCAGACAGTTTAAACATATTTAGTTTACTCCTACACCTAAAGACCTAGACATAGACGTTATCTTACTGAATAAGACTTAGGATGAGCGTAGATATTCAAAGATATACAGAGCAATTCGATAAAAACAATTTACTCTATAAAAATTTTTCATACAAAAATGGAAAATACGTAAAAAATCGTATTATGGTCTTTTTCATCGCATGAGAAAAAATGCTCTGTTGCCAATTCATGATTATTTTTTTTGTTGGGTTTTACTCTATTATCTTGAACAATTATTCGTTTAACTTACTTATTTTTTACTAAATTTTCTTTCCTATCTTTGCGTTTTTTATTGAGTCAAGTTCTTCTCGATAAGGAGGAGAGATGAACATTTTTGAATATGCTTTTCTGAATTTTCCTTTTCGCGGATGAGTTTTATTTTTGGTTGAGACAATAGCTCAGTGAAAGATACACCTTGGAGTGTTTTATCTTCATCAGTTCTAGATATCAGTTCAATGGATTCCGAATTGTCACTGGAAGAATTGTAAGCCTGTTATACTTTTTTTTTTCATCAAATCAAAATTTGATTGTTTTTTCATATCTATTCTCGAAGGTCCAGGTTGAGGATTATTGTATTCTTTTGCATATGTCATAACTATCTCACTCTTGCTTACTTTGTGTCCTCCTGCAACATTTTGCTCCTCAGAATGCTGTAGTACTACTTTTCGTCCTCTGGATTTTTTTAATCCGTGATTTCCTGCCGATTTGTTTCCTTTGGTACCGACTTGAACCGGAGCAAGATCTTCTTTAATTATCACGTGTGGATTTAAGGGGTATATGCCAGTGGCTTCGAATCATTTCACTGCCCTTTCTGTAGTTGCAGTTCTGATGTAGGCCTTCTTAAATATGAAGGTTCCACATTCTTGATAGTAAGCAGTCTTCCGTGGCCCATAAAAATAAAATTCCAACGGCTAAAGACGATGGGAGATATGTGGAGGCAAAGTTACGCTCACGATATGACTAAAGCATGTCGAAAAGTTTCGCTGTCCATATGTCGTACTTTTCACAGATTTCAAGCTGCCGTGGACGATGATGCGCACAATTATTTTATATGAGGGCACGAACTACAGGAGGATTATAAAAAGTCGTAAAAAGGCTTAACAAAACAAATATTATTGGAAATTTATAAATACGGGGAATTTCACCATATTTACGAAAAACTAGGGTCTTGTCCAAGAGGTCCAGAATCATTTCGCGGCTATAGCAAAATGTTACCCGAAACATTTGATTTGATTGAGGAAACAATTGCCCCTGAAATGAAATAGGCAGAAACCAATTTTTTTGTCCTACACTACTCGGAAACCCAATTTTCGTGGCTCTATCGGGACGGGAAAGTAGGTATTTGCACGGCTGGGCGGGAAAAATGGCAAATAATGGCAAGGCGGAAAACAACTTCACAAAAATAACACTAGATGGCAACTTATTATGAATGACGACGTGGCTGTCACGTTTAAATTTCAAATTGTGGCATAAAGCTTCATCACAATGCAATTTCAATTAGTGTTTATAAAAACTAAATTCAGAACTCAAATCGTTATTGAAATCTTGCATTCACAAAGAGAAAATTAATGTAATAATTAGCTGATTTTTGGTTGTGTCCTCTTTGCATTATTGGCTAGAACAATTGACAGTGTTGACGCTTGACAATAATTTCTCAATGTAGAAGTATCAAAGCCATCAAATCAGACAAAGTGGTGGAGAAAATTAATCATAGACTAGGAGAGAGATGGGACGCGTAACTCTGCTATATAGTACAAAGTAACCAAGTATTATATGATCACCTGGGGAAATTGTGGGTCCATAGGAAAGAATGGAGTATTTGGTACAGAAATAATATGATAACAAGGGGTAAGAACACTAATAATAACACTGAAGCTTCCATTAGGACTTTTAGGATTTTAACTCTAGTGCACTGGTTGATTTTATTATCAATGTCTTCGAAAACTACTGTGAGCGAAAATTGTTGGAATTTGCAAATTCAAGAAGTGTAAACCCCAAATTGATTATAGAAATATGTGTTTGAGAGCAGAAGAAATTAACGTTATTTATCAAAGGGACAATACAATTCCTCATGTCGCATCTGAAAAAGACTCTAATTTATTTTATACAGTGAATGCTAAAATTGCTTTTTGTGATTGTCCATCCGGCACAGGTGGCAAATTCTGTAAGCTCCTATGCGTAATAGAACAAAAATTTGGTGTATTATTTAAAACGTCTCCAGTTCTAGCGCCGTACGAAAAACCGTTTCCAACTGGGTGTCGCTTGAACACCAAAAGCGCTGGAACAGAATCACGGGGCATGCTCAATCCAAAAGAATGCTAAAAGGACCATCGAGTTCCTACGCAGCAAATGCTTTTAGAATGGGTAGGAAAGAACTGCGAAAAGTGGTAGGATTCATAACTGGCCACTGGATATTCAACGCACACCTACAGAAAATGGGGATTGAAATAACAAATCCCCATTGTAGGATGTGTGGAGAAGCAGAGGAAACCGCAAAGCACGTGGTCTTCTATTGCCCTGCCCTGTGCAGAAGGCGAGCCTCCTGTCTAGATATTTCTCCAGGCACAAATCAGGAGGGAATGCAGGAAAACATAGTCCGACGTATCTCAATGTTCGCTAAGAATTTAGGATGGGACTCTGCTTAATACCTGTGAGTGGGGGTGCACAATAAGCCAATCAATGGCTGAGCGGCAACAATTAGGACACTTGAACCCTAACCCCCCCGTGACTAAAAAAAAACGGCAAGGTTGAACGTTACTGTCCGACGTCAAAAGCTGAATTAAAGTGTATGCTAGAAGAACCTGGCACACTACATGATAAATTGCACTGATTTCTATTCAGGTACCGGGTTACCCCATTATCTTGTGGAAAATCACCAGCAGAAATTTTATTCAATAGAAATCTGAGAACATAATTAGACCTTATCCGAGGAGCACCATTGAAAATCAAAGATGAACGACAACCCAAATTTCCAAATTCAATAAGTTTTATAGACCAGGATATAGAGTTCAATTACGGAATTATTCTGTATCAAATTTGTGGAAATACGGCAAGATTATCAAGAAACTTGAAAGACTACATAATTTAGTCGAGTTGGATGATGGTTATGTCATCAAATATCACTTTGATCAACTGAGGTTGTGTCAAGTTGCTAAAAAGAGGAAACTTGATAGTTCATTATCTGTCACTGGTCACTTGAATAATCAACAAAGTAGTGGAGCATTGGTTTATCTAACGAACAATTCACCAGAATGATCAAGAAACAATGATCCACTAGATGAGATGCCTAGTACCAGCTCATTGACAAATTAAGAATCTGGACGTTTTCCTGCTCCTCCTGAACTGAGAAGTTCTACAAGAATAAGAAAACCACTTGACATTTGAATTTATGAATGTTGAGTTTATTCAGAGAATTTGTTATCGTAGATATGTATTTCCAAACAGAAATAGTATTTTTAAAAATATATTTTATTTAATTATTACAAAGAGAGATGTTATTCTCGGAGTGGTTGTACAAAAACTGATTTTTAAATTTACAAATATAAAGCAAGTAACTATGATAACAAGTTTTTATGAATTCTAACTAATGATATATGATATAGTGCAGGTGCAGCGAATTATGACCTCGTAACTCCTCCGTTCTTAAGAGGCGAAAATAACGGAGTGATTTCCGTGAACTGTCTCCAAGGGAATTTCTTCGATGATTTTGACTTTTTCCTTCTTGATTTTTGACTTTTCACATCCTCGTCTAATTACGTAGAAGGTTACGACAATACATCCAATGATTAAGATTATTGGAAATATTGATAGGATTCGAATTTCGTGTGTATTATGCTGTTCTTCTATACGTGTTAGTTGTTTTGCAATTCTATGGATTTCCTATAACTCATCGAATTTTATTTCTGATATATTCGGCGTTTGACAGTTTCTTCTGATCTCAATTTGTTCTAGAACTGTCTGTTGATATGGTGTACACACTAGATGTAAATTGAGTGAATGAAAACGACGAATACCCAGTGTGTATTTATTTATTAATTTCCAGCTAAGCGCTTTCGGCTATTAAGCCATTCTCAAAGCTGTCCTATAAAAATTACAAATTTTGTGGAATTACGAAAAAACAATTTAAAAAAGTTGAACTTAAGTCATTTGAAAAATAGGTGTCGAAACCATCCAGTTGGTAAAGAACAATGTTCAAAGTTGAATCATTGTTATGATTAAGTCAGTGAATTAAAAACATTAAAATAACCCTATTGGAAGGGTGTAAAATTATAATTTACATGATGTAAATTCATTCAAAAATAAAAACTGAATGAAAACCGGTGACAAGTTTGACGTTAAAATTACGGTGGCTAATAAGCCAGCGTGCCGTGAAAACAAGTGTATGACAATACAACATATTTATACGACGAACATTGAATCAAAAGCATGATTGAAAAGATGAAAAAAAATCATATAGTGAACTGAAAATTGTAGGGAACCCTGAATATTACATTTATTTTTAAATTTGAAAATGAAGTTAAAGATGTGATAAAAGCAAAAAATTGAAAAAACTATATTCAAATTCAATTTCCAACATTCATCCAATTTAAATGAATAGCAAAATCCCCCTCATTCCTTAGTTGTATACTGAAATTGAATTAAGAGGTTGGATCCATTCCCCAGCCAGTCAGGAACAAGCGTAGTAACCTAAACGTGTGAAATGCTAGATAACATAAATTAAATAATACTTAGTTGTAAATGCATCCATGGAGGAGTTTACATAATCTATTGACGAAGGTGGAAGAAATACGCTGGCAAGGTGAACCCAACAACTGACGGCCTCACATATGAATTAGATGTAATGGCATAGTGATTGTGACCTAATGACCCAAACTATGACCCATACATAGCCCGACGTCAAGAACACAATGTGATTATGAATTTAAGTTAGTTGTAACAAACCTAGACCCATACTAGACAAGTACAAGAAGAGAAGAAATCATAGGAGTGAAAGGGGTAGGACAGAATTTGATAAGAGCTGCAAGATAAAGAAGTTGATGAACCCAACTATAACCCATAGGTTACACAGGAACAATGTGGTTAAGAAATTTTGGTAAGTATGACAAACCATACTAGGCATGTACAGGAGGAAACGGGGTGGGGTGTAAGGAGAAGACAGAGAAGGCGTGTAGTTATAACAAACCTAGATCCATACTAGGCATGTATAGAAGAGAAGAAACAAAGTTTATAAAGAGAAAAAAGGATGGCAGCCATGTCATGGATGTGACAAACTTAGATCCATACTAAGACCGTCAAGAACCAGGCATGCGCAAGAGAAGAAGAAAATAAGGAAAAGTGAAAAGGAGGATGATTTGCTCAAATTAATACGTAGCTTAATGCTTAACCAAACTATGACTTATACATAGCCTGGTGTCTGATGTACACTGTGGTAATCTGGAACCAGTTCCAGGAACAACCCCAGATAATACTAGGCATGTCTCAAACAAGATCCATGTGGGGGAGGGGAAGTTTGTATTCATATTATTATAAATTTGGTCATTTAATAGTGCGGCAAACTATGACCCATACATAGCTTGTCGACTAGCCACCAAAGTGTTTGAGAGATGATGTAGAACTACCCAATAGAATAAACCTAGAACCGTACTAGGCATATCCATGCATAGTTTTAGGAGTGGAAAGAACATTGTTGTTAAGAAGATACTATGAATTTGTTGTTGGATGGAGAGTGGAAGTTCCTAGATGTCTGAGACACAGTGTATAATGCAGTGATAGATGTGGTGAAAATGTGAGAAGTGAATAAGGTTGAGCTAACTTAAAATAGAAGAAAGAAGAAATAGAGTGCTGGGCGAAATATTCTTGGACCGGATCGCCACGGTGAGAATGTAAGTCAAACGCCGTAGAGGACCACAAGGTTTTGAACAGAGGCTGAAATTTACAATTGAGATGTACTTGTGTGTTGAGGCAGTTTTCTGAGTTAACATACATTTCTCTGAGTATTTCTAGATCCTCAAGCAAGTCCATCTTCCTAAAGTTGTTCCTGGGAATGTTATGTAGGATTTTTGAGTTACGTGATGGAGAAAAGTTATGGTTATTGAACTTAATGTGGAAGCCGGAATTCGACGAAGTGGGTTTATTAAGATGTTCCTTGATTCTAGTACCTAAAGAACGAGTAGTCCTACCCACATAAGTAGATGGACAGGAATCACAAGTTAATTTGTAGATACCACTTCTATCAAGTTTATCAATAGGATCTTTGTTCTTAGAGAAAATTGTGGAAATGGAACATTTAGATTTAAAGGAGATTCTAACATCTTCAAGATTGTTGGTAATAATCTTTGAAATTTCATCTGAAACTTCACCACAATAAGTCAGCGCACGATACTGAGTTTGAACGTTGTTGTGAACCTCAGGATAGGCCAAATTTCTTCTCAACCTCCTTGTAGTCTTAGAGACCATACTATCAACAATTTGAGGAGAATAACCATTGTTCAATGCCAACTGTTTCAAGATATTAAGTTTAACGTTGAAATTATGTTGAGAAAGAGGAACCCTAAGTAACCTATATACATAACAAGATATGGCGGACATTCTATGTTGAATGGGATGGTTAGAGTGTATTGGAATAAGATACCAATACACTCTAAGTGTCTAAGTATCAGTGAGGATTGTTTCTAGGGTACAATAGTAGTAAATTTCCTCCAGTTTTTCGCATTCTTGGTTTCCAACCTGCACATCTTCTTCGTTACGTGCCAAGTAAGGGTGTGACGGGACATATATTTTATTATCTTGAATAATAGGGTAAATACGGTAAAAGTCTAAGGATTTAGTTTTCAGAATAGGAATATGGACAGCAAAGATTAGTTTTGATTCGGTAAAGCTGGCTTGCGTTCCGAGAAAGGTGTAGTATGTTAAGACACTCTTGAATCTGGGAATTTGATTTTTATCATAAATGCTATGCAGATGTTCCATCATGTCAAGAATTTCCTCACTTGATATCATGGACGGATGAAGAATATTCAGTTTTGAAAATAACAAGGCGTTCTCAAGATTTTCTACGAATAATATTAAATTTTGATTGATTTGACTAATTGTTCCTTGAAAGGTTATATATTTGCTTAGATAATCTATTTGATTAACTATTGCGGCTTGAAATTTTAATAGATTATTTTTGAAAAGTCTTTGATTTTGTAAAAGAACTGTTACTGATTGATTGTAATGATCGATTAGTTTCTTAAATAAAGTGGTATGTAAATTAATTTCGGTAATGATATTTTTCTGATTCGTTTGCAGTAACCTAATAGCATTATCATACGGTGTTGAACCTTTGTACAGTACAGTTGTGCGCTCCGAAACGATTAAGTAGTTAAAAAGTAATTAGTGAATATTTTCAAAGTGAACCAAAACAAGCAAGTAAGAATATCAGGTTAACTTTTTATCAAAACATTAGTAAAACAACACATTAACTAGAAGTGAATCTGAATTTAATATGAGATATAAATAACAGAAAATACTTCGACAGATCCGTATTAGGGAAAACCTAAATGATACTTAAAAATGGATGACAACATATCTCAAATAGGGTGTACACCCACTAATGAGACAACCCAACAACCCAAAACATATTCCTCAGTAGCAAACCAACAAACCAGAACAAACAATTTCCCATCCAGAAATCAAGCTATACTATTCGACGCAATCGAAAACACTAGGCTAGAAGACTACCTAAAGGCACTATGCCAAACAATCCAACCAAATAACATAATTTTTTGCTCAAAGCTATCAAACAACAGAATATGTATTCATTCGGCAAATGAAAATTTAGTGAACACATTCATCAACAATCACGGTAAAATCCAAATAAACCAACAAATACTACAGGCACGTCGACTAGTCACTCCTAGTCAAAGATTAATATTATCCAATATTTGTCCCTCTATATCCCACTCAGTCCTTGAATATGAACTTAAAAATCTAGGGATTAATCCTCTTTCAGCCTTATCTTTCTTGCGAATAGGAATCTCAGATCCCGCATTTCAACATATCCTAAGTTTTAGAAGACAAATATTTATATCTCCATTCAATAACCAGTCCCTTCCCGATTCATTTTTTATCACATATGAACAAACCTCATATAGGATATTTTTGTCCCTTGATAATCAAGAATGCTTACAATGTAAACAAACTACTTATACAACAAAAAACTGCCCAAATAGAGCAATCACTTCAACTCACTTTAACCCATCAACAGAATCATCACCAGAAAATCCAGCCGACAATCAAACTGAAGAAGAAACAAACAACATTTCACAATATCAACAGGATCAATCGAATAACCAAAACTCAGAACAAATTTCCGAACCTCAAACAATGAATACCCAAGTAGTTAAACACACCGAAAATAGTAAAGACAGCACACCGACTATAAACAGAAACGAAATCGAAACAACCAAACCACAAAATAAAAGAACATCAACAGAATGTTCCCCATCACCAACAATAACTGAACACCTACCTACATTTGTAAAACCAACAAATAGTGCGAAGAAAATAAAACAAACCGAAAACAAAAAACCAAAAAAATCAATAGGAGAAATGTTAAGTCACACTAAAGCGCTTTTCAAGAATACAGATATCAATTATCCTCTAACCTATGAAGAACTTATAGATTTTTTTGAAAATTGTGAAGGGTGTACAGATCCTCTCAGTATCGTGAAAATGTACACCGAAGAAATAACGGAAGTCACAGACCTACTTATCACAATATACCCCTATTTAAAGGATAAAAAAATGAAGATGAGATGCACTCGAATTAAAAATAAAATTCTCAAACAGATAAACCCTGAATACCAAACAGAACTGGACACAGATACCTCTATTGAAACCTATTAATCTTGTTTACCTTCACTTCCTTAATTCAGTGGAATATAAATGGGTACTATACCCACCTAGAAAACTTGCAATTAATAATTTCAAAATACAAGCCCATGCTAATATGCCTACAAGAAACCAATTTCAAAAACAATAGAATCCATAATCTAAAAAATAATAATTGTTTCTCTAAAAATCGAGAAAATGCAAGAATAGCCAGTGGAGGTGTAGATGATGACCTTTTCATTGTGCAACATATACATTCCCCCAAATCAGGAACCTACTACAGAAGAACTCACTGAGCTGCTGAGCCAAATTCCAGCTCCTCAGATAATAGTGGGAGACTTTAATGCCCACAACTATATCTGGGGCTCTACTAAGCAGACACCTTTTGGAAAAAAAATTGAAAATCTATTAGAAAAGTACAATCTTAACCTCCTAAATGACGGCCAAAAAACCAGACATGACATAAGAACTGGTGAAGATTCAGCAATCGACCTAACAATATGTCACCCATCTCTCTCACAAATACTTAATTGGGATGTATCAACGTATTTATATGATAGTGGCCACTATCCCATAATAATTAGCAGCGAACCGGAAAATACACCGGACCCAATAACAAAATGGAAAATAAAATCAGCAAATTGGAACGAATTCCAAGAATTGATACAAGAAAATCTCCACGAGTTAAAGGAAGATGCGGATATTGATCAAGAAGTACACTTTATCACAGAATTAATAACGCAATCAGCAGATAATCATATTGGACGGTACGAACACAACAACAAACACCAAACGGTTCCCTGGTGGAACTTGGACTGCAAAGAGGCTGTGAAGAAATCGAAAGAAGCTTTTAACAGATTCAAAAGAAGCAAGACGGAACAAAATTCAATTGAATTCAAACGATTGAGAGCCAAAGCCAGATACACAATAAAAAAAGCGAAACGGGAATCATGGAAAGAGTATGTTTCAACAATAAACAGCTCAACTCCAATGTCCACTATATGAGAAAAAGTCAAAAGGATATCCAAACCAAAACAATCCAATACAATAAACTTTCTGGAGATAAATAACACTATTTATAAAAACCGAAATGAAATAACAAACATCTTATCAAGTGAATATCAAAAAAACTCAAGCAACTCAAACTACACACCAGATTTTTTGAATCATAAAAACAAAGCAGAGCAGCAAGAAATTGACTATAATAATAATAACCAGCAAACGAACAGTTTGAACTATGCAATAACTATTGACGAACTTGAAAATTCACTCCAAATCTCTGAAAACTCCAGCCCAGGTCCTGATAATATTCCACTCATTTTTCTAATAAATCTAAGTAAACAAACCAAAGAACATTTACTGAAGATATATAACCTAATCTTAACAAAGAAAGTATATCCCAGAGCATGGACAGTTTCCATTATAATTCCCATTCCTAAGCCAAGTAAAGCGAAATCGGATCCAGAAACATATAGACCAATTTCACTCACCTGTAGCATGGGAAAAGTTCTTGAGAAGATAATTAATAACAGACTTTTATGGCACCTAGAATCAGAAAAACTAATCATACCCGAACAGTGTGGTTTCCGTAAAAATCGCTCCACGTTAGACAATCTTATTGATCTAGAATCTGAGATCCATGAGGCCTTTGCAATAAAGCAGCACTGCATCGGAGTATTTTTTGATATTCGTAAAGCCTACGATACAGTCTGGAAATACTCAATAATCAAAACTCTTTACGACTGGTCAATACGGGGTAACATATTGAAATATATATCGAACTTTCTAGATCAACGACAGTACCAAGTACGAGTAGATGGCGTATACTCACAGCTGAACACCCAAGAAAACGGCATTCCACAAGGGTCAAATCTCAGCACGACATTATTTCTCATAGCAATAAATTCAATTATAGCAAACTGTAAATCACCCGTGAAATGCAGACTATATGCAGATGACCTGGTTATCTATTGCAGAGGGAAAAATATGACTACAATACATAAAACCATCGAACAAACAATAGCTACAATAGAGGATTGGTCAAGAACAAGTGGACTGCGTTTCAACACGACAAAAACCAAAGCTTTATGTTTCTCGAAAAGGACTCAATCACAACTTGAAAACTTGTACCTTTATGGAGAGAAAATAGAATATGTGAGAGAAATAAGTTTTCTAGGAATGATACTCGACCAAAAGTTGACATGTAAATCACACATTCTGACATTGAAGAAAAAATGCCAACCTGGAATTAATTTACTCAGATCACTAGCATTCAAAAACTGGGGCGCAGACTACTCAAGTTTACTGCACATCTATAAATCATTGATCAGATCAAAACTTGACTACGGAGCGATTGCCTATAACTCTGCCAACAAAAGCCTTTTTCAGTCAATGGAAGTTATACAAAACACAGCTCTTCGCATCTGTTTGGGTGCCCATCGTACAAGTCCTATCCAAAGCTTACATTGGGAGACTGGGGAGTTACCGCTTTCTTACAGGAGAGAATATCTAAGCATCTCTTATGCTGTCTCTGTAATATCAAACAAAAGAAATCCAGTAGCCTACAACGTCTTATCTGATCGTTTTAAAGCCAAATTTTTATCCAGCTCAACTACTCCTCCTCTCTATCACAGAGTCAAAACATATTTAAACCAAATAAATTCGCATTTCTCAAATATTTATGACGTCCCATCAATAAATTATCCTCCTCCATGGACAATAACACTCCCTATCCTAGACCTAAGCCTCGCCTACCTTAATAAATCAGAGACTCCAACAGCCAGAATAAAACAAGAATTCCTAAGAGCCTTAAATAAATACGGTAGCATTTATAAGGTATACACAGATGCTTCAAAAAACCAAGATGAAATTGGGGCTGCCTTCTACTCCGAGGACTTTTCGAAATCCTACATACTCCCACCCTTCACATCTATTCATTCAGCTGAATTATTCGCCATCTTAGAAGCACTCAAGAAAATCCAGAAAATCAAGCGTAAAAATGTCCTTTTAATATCTGACTCTCAAAGTTCACTAACAGCACTTCGTCAACTGTACTCTAATCACCCTATAGACATACTGATCAAGAAAGAGCTACAGAATTGCAGAAACAGCAGCATACGTATTAAATTCATGTGGGTCCCATCCCATACTGGAATAGAAGGGAATGAGAGAGTGGATCAAATAGCAAAAAATGTATTCACAAATCAACAATCAGAAAGGAACGATTTTACCGTACATACTGATTTGAAAGCGTTCTACAAGAGCAAAATCTGCGATAAATGGCAGGAAGAAGCAAGACATAACCAACACAAATCATATGAAGTCACTACAAATTCTCACGGTTGGAACTGTAAAAACATAAATAGAAGAGAACAAGTGATCCTTTCTCGTATTCGAATCGGTCATACGCGCATCACACACGACTACTTACTAGCAGGAAAAAATAATCCAATGTGCGAAATGTGTAACAGTGACTTATCCGTGAAACACCTGGTAATCGAATGTGCGAAATACGACAAGGAACGGAAAAAGAATCAACTACCACTATCACTAAAAAAACTATTACAAGAAAAGCAAGAAACTAAAAAACTTTTAAACTACCTAAAAGACTGCAAATTAAGTAGCAAAATATAGAGACTATAACCAAGCTACAATAAGTGAACTTCCATCATTTTAATTCGCTAATAACCCTACGTGGTTGATGCGATTGATATATATAAAAAAATAGCATTATCGTATCGAATGTCATCGTCTGATTCTAGATTTCCAAACAATCATTTACTGACTTTTCCCACACCATTGATTAGACCTCTTTTTCAACGTATATGGGTATATAAATACGTACTGTATGTACTAAAATATTTTCGCTAAGGCCCTGATATGAAATGGGATTTGAACTATTAGTATCTAGGATTAATTTTCTTACTGTTAAAAAGTATGTTTTAAGGATATTTATTTGATTAACCACTTCTCTTACATCTAAGTAATGAATAAAAGTATGTTTTGAGTGAAATAATCTAGCTTCACCTAAATATATCGGAAGAATAAGATTTTCTAAGGGCGTTACAGTTATTTCTTCCATGAAACAATTATTACTGACTATGGCTAGGACCAGGTAAAGCGGGATGGCTACCGTTTTCATCTTTCCGATGCTGGCCCTGTAAAATATTTGAATTATATTTCGGTTTTCTAACGATGCTTTTATGATAAGTTCTTTTCTTAGTTCTTTAAACTACGTTATCATCTCCAACTATTTCGGTTCTTGTGAATTTGGGCATTTTTTTATCTCGATGCTTCGTTCGAACATAAGCTATATGTTGGTTGGAAAAATCTGGGGGTTCATCGCGTTTCTCGTTAGCTTTGTTTATATTCCGTTCGTTCACTTTTTCATTTGGTTCTTTTATCATTTCAAATAGTTGTTTACTAATATTTCTGTGGTTTTGAACATAGAAGGAGAGAACAAGATGACCGTCTAGATCAAAGGGGTCTGGACTTCCAATATGCCCTTTAATGATTTCCAATGGGGTAAATTTGGTAACAGATTGTATGGAGATGTTATAGCTTAAAACCGAATGTATCATTAGTTGAATAGGGGTTAGTTCCAGGTGTTGCTCTCGCAGGCATCTCAAATGCTTAATGAGGCTCGAATGGAATCTTTCTACAGGTGAATTTGAATTGAATTGAATTTTTTGCTGTTTCAAAAGTCTTCTAGATCTTTGTTTTTAAATTCGTTACCACAGTCTGCTGTAATTTTATAAGGTAACCCGTGATGAGTTACAGAATTAAGAAGGGTGTCTACTACTGATATGCCGGTAACGGTTTCGATCGGATAGGCTTGGTATCGAGAGAAAGAATCAATTATTGTGAGGAAAGGGGTATTTGAGATTCGAAAAACATCGATGTGAATATGTTCAAATGGTTTAGAAGCTATTAGGGTGAGATTAAATTTGATGACGGGTGGATTTCGGTCGTACTTATTTTTTAAACAAGTTTCGCAACTATTAACAAATAACTCTATTTCCTCAGACATTTTGGGCCAATAATAATTTTTTGTAAGAGACATTTTTAACTCATTGATTCCTCTATGACCCTTTTTGTAAACGTGATAATACTCTAATTTTGCGCATTGTTTTTCTGATGTTACTAAATCTTTAAGAAATTTTGTACAGTGAATTAATTTGGAAGCTGAATTTTTAAAGAATTTTTGCAAGGTTGTAACAAATATTTCAGGTAAATTAGTTTGTCTAAAATATAAATCATACGTAATTCTAGGATTTAAAAAATCGTTGACGAAAGTGAATATACGTATTATATTCAATATTTCTAGAGGGAAGAGTGACATTGAATCTAGTGTTATCGAATATTTTCTCTTGTTTGCAAATGTAAGAGTTTATATCTCTTGTTGTTAATATTATTTGATTTTTATGCTGATCCACAGATTTTTTGGAAATTGGTATGGATAAATCGGATTCTCTACGGAAGTATGTACCGTGTCCAGATCAGTGTCTTGAGCAATTTCGATATCAGGGGGACGGATTTGAATACTTTCATTTTACTGCTATCGTTAAGTAAATTTTCTGTCTACCTCAAGGAGGTCGGGTAGGTTCTCATTGACTAAGGGAGGATTATCAATTATTTGGATTTCTATCTCTAGTATTTCGTCTATATCGTCGATAGTAACATCTTAGGAACTAGTTTCCAATGCATTTACATCTAGTTTAGGGGGTGAACGAGAAAATGCGTCCGCTACCTTGTTTCTTTTTGGTATTTTATTGTATACTCGAACTCTTCTAGTTTTAATCGCCAACGCATCAGGCGAGAGTTCGGTTCCTTAAGGGAAAACAACCATTCTAATGGTTTGTGATTAGCTAGAATTTTGAATTGTCATCCGAAAAGGTAAGGGCGGAAGTATTTGCATCTCCACACAATTGCTAGGAGCTCCTTCTCAATAGTAGAGTAGTTGATCTCCGCAGAATTTAAAGTTCTGGACACATAGCAAATGGATTGTCTTGACTCAAGACAGCTCCAATGGCGTACATTGATGCGTCCGTCATTATTTCAAAGGGTTCCTCGAAATTTGGATATGCTAAGATAGGCTCGGAAATAGATTTTTGCAGTGATTGAAACAGGTAATAAATTCTTGTGAGTGTTGTATTTTGTTATTCTTTCCGAGTCAATATCTTAATGGCTTTGTAATCCTAGCAAAATTGCGAATAAATTTCCTATAGTAACTTAAGAGGCCTAAAAAGGATTTGAGATATCTTTGTGTTTTAGGTATAGGCAAGCGTTGCACGGCTTCGATCTTTTTGTGATTGGGATTAATCCCGTCGGGTGTCACAACGTACCCCAAGAATCCTACTTCTGTACGCATGAATTAGCATCTATGTAGTTGTAGCTTTAGTCCTGCTTGTCTTAATTTTTCAAAAACTGATCTAAGATTTTGTATGTGCTCTTGCAACCCTGTACTGAGAATAATTATATAATCCATATACACAAGGCACACCCTGTTCTGCAGATCTTCAAGAAGGATTACCCCATGAAAGGTTTTGGACGATTTTCTTAGACCCATGGGCATACGTAAGAAATCGTAGTGACCATGGTCTACGTTGAATGCCGTTTTTTCTATCGAATCTAAACTCAACTCTATTTGATAAAATCCGCTAGCAAGGTCGATGGTACTGAAATATTGGGCACACCCCAATTTGTCCAAAATTTCATTTATATTTGGGATGGGGTATCGATCGCTAATAGCTTTTTCATGTAGCTTGTGGTAATCTACCACAAACCGCCATTTTTGTTGCCCCGATGCGCCTAGCTTCTTTTTCACAAGCCATATGGGCCCGCTTCATGCACTCGACGACGGTCTAATTATGCCCTTCTCTAGCATATCATTTATTTGCCGTTGCACCTTTTCTTTAAGGGCATACGGGTACCTATACGATTTTACGTGTACTGGAGCTTCGTCGGTGGTTTTGATATTATGTTTAACTTTTGAATTGAACGTAAGAGGGTTGCTGAGTTTCAAATATAATTCTTTATGTTGTTTACATAACTTAATTATTTCCGTCTTTTCTTCCCGAGTCATGTGTTGTGCTCTAATCAAGTTTTGGATTTGAATTTTATTTATTTCATTTTTATCCGGACTATTAAATGTTTCAAATTTATAACATTCGTAAAAATTAAGATTATAAGGGATTGCGCTTAAGGTTTCTAATAGCGTTATAGCTAAACTTTTATTTGTTTCATTAATAAATTCTACTAGTGCTAAGCCATTATTAGCTATGGTTAGCATCTCGGGTACATATATATCACCTAAATCCTTATTAATTAATATTTCTCCGTTCGATACTATAACAGGGACTTGCTATACGATTATTTCGCTAGGGCCAATTGATATTTGGAATACAATATCGGATGGTTTTCTAAACTTAATTGGAATTACAGCCCTATCACTAACAAGACACTCGTTATTCAAATCTATGTTAAATTTCATGGAAATTATATCGTTGATACCAATAATTCCATCAAAGAATTCGTGAAAATCGTATAATATGAACCTTAACATATGTTCTCTGTTAATTTCTCGGAGAGCTGGTATGTCGGCTTGAAACTGCACGTTTTTGGTTCTCAGAGAGGTTGAGAGTGAAACATTTGAATTAAATATGCAATTGGGATAGAATTTTTCGGCAATGATAGGCTTTAAGATTGATTTAGTACTTCCGGTGTCTATTAGCAGATTTAATGGGAGTTTAGAAATACTGATATAGGGTAGGGGATTATTATAGGTAATGTTCAGTTCGATTATGTTATGGGGGGGCAAGGACGAGTTGTCTCCCGTCTTGAGCAGGTAGTTTTTTTATAGGTCGAATTGTCTCCCATCATAGGTCGAGTTGTCTCCCAAGGTAATATACATTAAAAGGTATTAATTTTCACAAAATACACCGTTGTTGCCAAATCAAAATTTTTATTTTTAACAGTACGTTGAACTATTGATACCTTTTTCTTTTTGTAAAATGTCTCTCAGGATATGAGAATCATTTAACTACCTTGAAATAGAAAAGTAAGAAAATAATCCTTACATTAAACATTAAACATTAAAAGAATGTTAAGTTAATCCATCAACATTTTACAAATCCAAAAACAGGTAGGTACCATTAATTTCACATTATCGTTTGAAAGTACTTTCCCTCCTTCGCCTTATAAAGGGTGGTATTAAAAATAGTAAACCATATTTCACATATTCTTCACAAGTTTCAGAGGTTGTAAAGTTTGTTTACGAAGTTGTTGAATAGTTAAAAGTGGTACAGTGAAACTATACGTATAATGGAGGCTACAATAATTAAAAGTGAAAAAGGCAAAGATTTGTTAGTGATCGATGGGTTTAAATTTTCATTCCACAAGTTATTAGCAAGAGACACTCTAAAAAGATGGCTTTGTGCGTCCAGGAAAACGCAGTGCAAAGCTTTTGTTAAAACAAAATTGGACCGTCCAGAAGTGATCGAATCTTCTTTAAACCACAACCATGAGAAATTATCAGAAGAACTTCTAAATAGGCAGACTCTAAGCAATGCTGTAAAAATTAAAGCAATAGAAGATGTTTCGGCAAAACCAATGGGCCTAATTAGAAAGGAGGTAAGAGAATCCCATTGTGAAACTATTACTACTCATGACGTTGAAAGGATGAGAAAAAATATGTATACTGCTAGGTCCAAAATTGCATCAAAACTTCCAACTAATATAGTTGAATTTCATAGTTTATTAAATTCTGTTACTTTAAAAACTAATAGGGACGAATATTTTATTCTTAAAAATGATGAAATAAATAATATAGTCATGTTTTCATGTAAAACAAATATTATTGCTCTAAAAGAAATAAGTGAATTATATGTTGATGGCACTTTCGATTATTGCCCTAAATTTTTTTTACAATTGTTTACCATTCATGGCTTTAAAAATAATCATTATATTCCTTTTGTTTTCTTTCTTCTAAAAAATAAAAATACAGTATCGTATAAATTAGCTTTACAATATTTAAAAGAATTATATCTATCTACAACAGGTCACGACTTTCTTCCAAAAACTATAACTTCAGATTTTGAATTAGCAATACACAAAGCAATTCGCGAAATTTTTCCAAAAACAGAAATTAAGGGATGTCTATTTCACCTAGGTCAAAGTTGGTATAGAAAAATTCAAAGTTTAGGACTTTCTACCGAGTATCAGTTAAAAGACAATTTAGAAACAGATATAACTAAATACCTTACTTATATTTTTGGTTTACCATTCCTTAAAGCAGAAGACGTTGGCGATTGCTTTGTTCTTGATCTCATTGCAATTCAACCAGATGATGAGAGGGTGATTAAATTTAATGACTATTTAGTTGAAACTTACATAGATGAAATTTCCATCTTTCCTCCTAACATTTGGGCTGAAAACTCTTCTTCTTTAAAAAGGACAACAAACGCATGCGAAACTTTTCATTCGCGTTATAATGCTTCATTTTATAATACACACCCAAATTTTAACCAGTTTATAAAAGTTCTTCTAGATTTTCAAATAGATACCTATATTAAGCTTCAAAGTATTGATACCGTGGTCAAGTATATGATTGAAAAGTATTAATGAAAAAAAAGTTTTTGGAAGATAATTTAGAAAAATTACAAGACGGCAGAATTACCAATTTTCAAATTTTAAAAAATATTTCTTTTAAATGCAGAATCTAATTTGTATTATAAGTGTGTAGAGTGAAAAAGTTTTTATATCATTTTTGTAAATATAATTGTCTTGAAATATATAAGTATATATATATATATATATATATATATATATATATATATATATATAAGTAAACCATTTTATATTTTCCTTTGTTTTATTATAATAAAATAATTATAATTTCCTACGTACTGTTTTATTTTAACAAAATTAGGAAATACCATTCCAAATATTTCGTCAAGATATAAGTAAGATCGATTTGGCAACAACGTTTAGATTTTAAGGTATTATAAGTACTTATGCTAATTACGGATTAAAATCATCCGGGAGACATTTCGACCGTCACCTTTTTGAGAGCAGGTAATATTTTTATTTTGGGAGACAATTCGACTCCGCCGGTTATGGGGTTTACTGAGACATTCTCTTGAAAATGTTCACTAAAATAATCAGAATCTACATAGTTTTCTTGCTCGCGAGAATGGGAGTTTGCATCGACGTCACCCTGCGTCGGTTCGCTTTCCATCCCAATGTAGTCGTTAGAAAATAATTCTTTAGCTACGAAATTCGACCTTTGGCCGTTATTTTGAAAATAATTGCTTCTATTATTATTGGATCTTTATATGATGGGGGTAGAAATAGCCATTGGCGCAGGTTTTGGAAGACGATCCATAGGAGTTTGATTAGGTTTGAAAACATAACGGGGAGGTCCGAAAACTTCTTAATTAGTTGGGTATTTTTTGGGTGGCAATTGTTGGGGTGGAACGTTCGTGGGTTGGGCCTTGAGATAAATACGCATTAGAATTAGGGTTTGAGGGATAATGAGAAGCTGACTGATGATAATATTGGTTACCGTGGTGTTGATGAGTTTGGGGGCCGTAATTCTGATTTCTGGAATTATGTTTGCTTTGATAAGACCTTTCATCGTTTGAATGAGAATAAAGCTTTTCGAAATTTTCAAATTCATTAACATAAGCGATTGCGTGCTCGAGTGATGGTGGTTGCTTTAAATGCATGTTGTTCCGTAAAGTACCGGTGCAGCCCGCAATAAAGATATTTAATGCCGTATGGTCACAAAATTGCATATGTATGATTTTCTCGTTTTGGTTAAGATTATTATCTTCACTAATTCTTTGTATGATGCTGCTCCTCAATAATTGCAACCTATTCCCGAATTCTATCAACTTCTCATTTTTATGCGGCCTGTTTCGCGTGAGCTCTTGCGTTAAATATTCTAGATTCCGTTTGTCCGAAAAACATTGCCTAAGCGCACCTTTTAACAATTCCCAACTATTCAACTCTACTCTATTCCCGATCATTAATTCGGCTTTTCCGACAAGCTTTCCTTGAATGCATTCAAGAATATGATCGCTCAAATCTTTATCATTATAATCCTTATACGTCGCGATTAGGCTATCGCGAAGAAAAATAAATTTGTTGAGAGTATTCGTATCCCCATCATAAGGTTTGATATTGGAAATTTTTGGACTTAAACAACTCCCAGTTAATAGGACGAGGTTCCAATTGACCGATTGGCATTCTAACTTTACTTTTATTACTTTGACTGCTGATGTTAAAACTATTAAGATATTCTACTATGGAATCAGTATCGATCATAAAGGTTTTAGTAAACTATAAATAAAATTGTCTTAACAACTATCCTTCTCGAATGAATGAAAATAATAGGGAAAAGGCAAAAAGGAAACTTAACACTTACCTCGATGGTTTTTTGGCTAGTTGTACCTTCCTCGAGTTTTTGTCCACCACGTAACTGTACCACAGAAGGGACGATTTCCACAGAAGGGATGATTTGCACTGGTTCCATTCAAGGGATGTAAGTTCGTATTTTGTAAACACGTTAGGGCAACACGCGTTATCCTACTGACTGCGCCAAATATGTATTTTGTTACTCCCTTTAGTTGATAGGGATTAAACAAAATTAAATATACGACAAATTTTCTCAGGGATAGTTTTTGGGTAATTCTGCCACTGTAAACAACGAGTTGGTAGGTTCTATTAAAGAAAACAATTCAAATGAATTTGACCCAAGCTTTATCAATTGTGAATTTGAAAAGAATTCAAGTGTGTTACAAGAAAGTATAGATACAGTTATATACAAGGAGTATATCTACTATACCGTTTATATGCATATACCCGATATGTACAAATAAAATTTAAGTAAGTATTTGAGCTTTAATTTATGTCCTCTATTGTAGGGTTCAATCTAACAATGTTCATGTTGATAAATTTAAGTGAATTAATATGATACTCTACTAACAATTTACTCTTCAACTATGGTAATGTTATATATATAACTTGCAGTTTAGCCGAGATAATTTTGTTGAAGGTTACTGAGTGTAACGAAACATACATTCAGAAGTCTAAAAACACTGTCCAAAATTGTGCAGAGATCAATTAAACTTATCTGCTATGCCCTGTGATCCTTCGTCAGGGAAATATCATCCAGAATATGCCCAGTTCCAAAGTGGTTTCTCGTAGAGCTCACATAGAGAAAAGTACTCGTGAATTTGGGAGAATAGAAATTAACGAGAACCAGAAAAAGTGAAACTAATAAGAAGGAAAAAAAAGGCCTAAAAAGAAAAAGGTAATTGTAATAAGTCTTTAAACGAATAGTTATTTTTATTCATTGGGTCATAATTAGCTGGCGACTCACCTCGGTTGGTATGGGGCCTTAACATGTGGCTTCCAATAGAAGTTTCGTTTAAACTGGAATTTTGCTTAGTGTTATCAGAGAAATATATCCAACTATCTGTTGCTGGCTTTAAAACATATATCCAAGCCGCTTCCTCCTCGATTGCACCACAAAATTCCTTTTTATAAATCCGCTTACAGCGTAGCACGTTGTTCCACAATCGTTAATTTCAAAAAGGGAAAACGGAAATATCTGTCACACAAAATATCTTCTTTTCCTTTAGGCCAGTACCACTGTTGACCGTGGGAGCTTCCTAAACAAGCTAATTACCCATATAGATTGAGACCATTTTTATATCAAATAACAAGAATACACTAATTGAAGGTCAAGTTTATTTGTTTATAACTATTAAATGAGTAGTTGAATATCTGAAAGTTTTATTTATTTTTCAGGTGATTCCGAGAGACAAGGATTCCTTTTAACGAGATCTATTTATACATAAGGGAATTCGAGAGTTGAACTACTACAAAGTCTGTCCTTAAATTGTATTGAAAACACAATAATTAAGTATACAAAAAATTCCGATGATTCATAAAAGTTAATAAACCATTTGTAATTCATTATTTCCTTTTAATTTTTGAATTAGGAATTTTAATTTTCTTTATACTATGTTCAACCTTTTCAACAATTAAATCAGTTATGTAGCTCTAGCCATTAACTCTACATCATTCAATTCATAATACTCTTCCCAGAGAAAAGTTTTAAATACTGTTTGGAGTAGGTTGAAATCTGTTCTGTTGAGAATATTTGTTATATTTTCACTTTGCATTTAACGAAAATATCCAAGCAGATCGCTCCTCTATTCTTATTGGGTCGTGTTACATAATTTATAGTGCTGTTATAATTGTATTCACTCAAAAGATTCATGTAGTTGTTTGCATTATCATGTTCGTCCAGCAAATCAATATTTTTTTTATATCTCCCACAAGTATGTGATAGTTATAGTTTCTACCAGTACGAGTAGATATATTCTGTTGAAGATCAGTGCTAAAGATGTTTGTATTAGATGAGCGTGAACGATAAATGGAAGTAAATAAAATATTTTTGTCATTAATTCTGCCTTCACTCTCAATGAATCTTAATTCTCAAATGCTACTTACTTTGGAAGTAAATGGCAAGTTAGACCTAATAAAAACTACCACTCCATCACTTCTATTGAAATATTCGTCATTGTAATACATTTCATAACCATACATTTTAAAAAAGTTCAAGTCAGCTATTTGAAATGTGTCCGTAAGTACTATTACACTAAACTTAGTTTTTTATTGATCTAAGTATAGGTACGTTAACCTAATCAAATTTTTGTTAATGCTACGAATGTTCTGATGAAATATACTAAACATCGTCCTCTCTTTCTCAAATAATATGAGTTAATTGTGTCAATATTGTTTGCTCTTATTGGTTCATACGTACTTTCTCTGGTATCCTTATAATACATTCAACCAATTGGAACAAATCTAAATAGAAACAAGACAAGTAACGTAAAATACATTAAGCTTGCGATGATAAAATGAGTGCGAACTCTTATGAACCAATTGAATTTCAAATTAAAATATAAAAATAACTGAACAAAATTAAACACTATAAAATGTGTATCTTGAGCTAGATCTTTTTCTATCTTTATTTCCCTACAGGTGTGACAACATTCGGTTTATCAGTTTTTCGTTGTAAAAGTTTCTTCTCGTTAGGTTTTGATACATATGCTACCTGTGTTAGCTGCACTGGTTTTTGGACTGGCTCTGATGATGGTGGTGCACTAGTATTTATATTAATTTTCTCAACCCAGTCTTCATTTCTGCAAGGAGTGTTAAAGAACGTATAGAATTACTTATTTCCTGAAGATCTTGTCCATTCTCGATCCACTAGCATCCAGTTGTGATAGTGCTTATGTTTCATGTCCCGTAAAGTATGTGTATTTTTTTAAATTACTAATCAATAATTGATAGAATGAGGCGGAATTATCAAATATTTTGATCGGATTTGCCGCGTCCAATAGTCTTAAGCCAGGCATACCACGCGGTGTCTGCTACGTAGGACACACCAATAAGTTATTATAGTTTTGAAATCACCGAGTCAGCCACACTGGCCGCTTCTGTCGCGTATTGCCGCTAACGTAATACATGTGTTCTATCATGAAAATTAACAGGTTATTTTTAAATTATGAGTAACTCGCAAATTATTTCCTCTTTACTATAGGTAATATACATTTTCGGAATTGAAAAATTTGAACAAAATAGGACAGGTGACGACTATAGGGAGAAGAAGGGAAAACTTGTAACGACTACATGTGACCAAAAAGACGTCCCATTTATATATGATGTATGACGTATTTTTCCATTCTTCTTTAAAAGTGGCACCTTAATATTTATGGTGTGAATAGTTCTCTTTAAAATACTATGTACAATTAATGCTGCAAGGAAAGATAAACTCTGCAATGTTAAAGTGCAAATTGAAGTTCCAACTGCAGCTTGTTAGAAGAGAGTGCTGTTGGTAGCTTTTTATGGCGCTATGGTATAGTTGACATAGATAAATTGTAGGGGCTTGGAAGAGATACGGAAGAGTGATAAGTCGTTATTTGTGTGTAATAAGGGTGTGTAATAGGCAACGGTATTCTTTAGCCATTTGTCTAGTTTGCTTTTGAGATTAACGGCATTAAGTACTAACGAAATTATCTCAATTTCATTCTTAGTTGCCCCATTGGCACTTCTTCAACTCTCTCATTGTTCTCTGAACAATTTCTCATCTTTTTCCTTTGCTTATCCATACATTCTGATTGATAACAATTTTACATGGAGATGAATTAAATGCAAAATATTGTAACCTACAAGAGATGTTATGTTGTATTATAATAATTACTCACTAGTTAATCTCTTTAGTCCCAATGATCCAATGCATATTCCTGAGAATGCAAACAAAACAATCCTTGCTGCTGAGACTATGAATGTATTGATATAAACTGAAAGGTTATTCAAGTCCTGAAAAAAAATTCCAATTTTATAACATGAAATACAAACTTTTCCCTTTTCCCATTGTCTAAAGTACGTTTAGATAAGTTTTTTTGTTTCATATTTGAGTAGTTGAAAACAATAACTATGTTACTGAAACGTGAGTTGGTTAGCAAGAAGTGAGAGTGTTGGGGTTAGGGAGATGTCAGATGTTTTGCACTATGGCAGTTTGAAATTTCCCAACTTGATGATTTGAATAGATACTACAAAACAAGGTTTCCTCCACATTTTATTAGCTTTAATCAAATGTTGGACTATCCATGAATTCACTGTAACTCAGTATTACCGTTGAGTACAATTCTTTTACTCAACAGTCAGCTCGCCTATGGGTTATGGATGAACTAAGTAGCTCTGTAACAAAAACAGTTTGAGGGACACTGGATATCCGGTGCTGAAAAAGAAAGAATGGGAGAGATAGATGAAATAAAAAGAATGTTTGAATATCTGACTGATAATAATGACAATAATCGAAAACAAACTAGAAAATAACATGGAAGAAATAAGATATCTGAAAGAGGAAAATAATTTGCTAAAGCTAATGATAGAAACATAAGAAAGAAGAAAAGAAATGAGGGAACGAGAGAAAAATAAAAATAATAGGAAAGTAAACGTAAGATCACCGGAGGCAGGAGAAAGCGAGGACAAAATAACCAAAATGCTTAGAAGAGAATAAAAAAACTAGAAGAAGAGAAACAAATGGAAGAGGAATGTGCAGATGAAAGAGGAAATATATAGGAACAGAAAAATAAAGAACATAAGAAAGATAGGATCAATTTTATAATTAGGAATAATTTCAAAATTGGTAATAGTAAATGAATGTAAACAAATTGTAGTAAAGGTATAAATGCACAGATAATAGGATTAGGATAGATACAAGAAATATAAAAAAGACGAGAATATAAGTACAAATGAAAAAAGTAGTGAGATCTATAATAATAACTGTTATTATATGTATTAAAAAAGGGTACAAGACAAAGGTAAGTATAACACTAATGATAAATAAGGCGTTAAAGAGGTAAAAAAGTGAATATCAACAAAGAAGGAAAAGAAAAAAAGGTACGTAGGACTAAAGATATCAAAATGGAGAAAATTGCACGTGATTTGTAAAAATATGATATTGATGTACCAGCGCTGCAGGAAATAAGATGGAGAGGGAGGGTAAGGGGAAGTATTGTGAAAAAAAGAAATATCAACTATTTTACTAAGGCAGAGAACAGCAAGGAAAATATGGAGTAGCATTTATAGTAAGAGAATATCTAAAAGGGAATGTAATGAAGTTTAGACCAATCGATGAGAGAATGGCTTATTAAAGAATTGCGGCGAGACCCTTCAATCTGTCAATGAAAAATGTTTATGCACCCACAGATGTGACAGAAGACGACGAAAAGGAAGTTATCTAAAAAAAGGTAGATTTAGAAATATAAAAAATGCAAAAACAAGACACAATAGTATTATTGGATGACCTGAACGCACACATTGGAATGGAATATTATTACAGGCAGATAAGCGGCATACACACATTACATGAAAAAACAAAACACAATGGACACAGAATTTGTAATCTATCAGTAAAAATAAACATAATTATTTGCAGTACGATATTCTAACACACCAAATAACATAAAGTTACGTGGAGAAAAGAAAATACTCGACAATGAAAGTTGTTACAACATATAGAGGGGCGTGGGCTGATACGGATCATTACATGGTTGCTATCACTACGATACAAAAGATAATGATAAAAAATGAAATTGAAATATGCAACAAAAAATGAGACATAAGAAAACTAGAACAGACATAACCACAAAACGAGTACAGAGATAGTACAGAAGAACAATTCATTAATGAGGCAGAAGAAATTAGTGGAATTCAAGCAGGTTGGAGAAGGATTGAAAAATGAATAAATACAGCTGCAAAAAACATAGGAACGGTAGTAAACAGAGAACAGAAGCAATGGCTCGATGTCGTCGTTGTTGTCGTCGTCGTTTTGATCGGCCACTTTTCGTCACAAATTTTATGCTTGAATATTGTTTAGGATATATGACTTTTTAGGTTGTAACCACCCAAATTGATCACTAGCTTCCACTAGTATAGACCATATGGGCTACACAGGTAAGTCCAGCTGTCCCCGGTACCAACCTTTCGGGCCTTTAGCTCACTTAGTCGGTGATTGGGAGTGAGTGCTATTAGATATCCGGGATATTATGAAATGAAATGGGCGCACACCAGGTTTCTGCTCGGCCAAAATGTTCGTCTTATCCTAAACCTAGCAAATAAATCGGAAAGAATAGAGAAAGCATGTATGTTGTCTCTGTAATTAGGTGACAAACAAAAATAAATAATGAATACTGAAATTTTCTTGACAAATGAAATGTGTCTAATAATTGATACAATTTCCCAAGATGCGTAAAAATTTCGAAAATAAATGGACTATAACGTCTGTCGTGTCATTGCATTAGCTATTAAGAAATAAAAATCTATTAATGAAATTGACTGTCTCGACCCTTACTTCGTGGAATATGCTCATATTAGTGTTTCTAAATGAAACTCAAGGTCTCTAGTTAATTCCACAATATAATACAAGTTATTGAAAATTCTAAAAAATTGACAATTGTTTCGATAAATCAATATCATCGTCAGAATGACAGAAGTTACATTTCATTTTATACCTACCTGATGTTCAATAGTTATTTTTGGCTAGACCAAGAAGTAACCTAACTTGTGATTGGCTTAATATATGTTTATAGAAAAAAGAAGAAGATGTGATATTACAAATATTGAAGCTGGGATATTATTAGCCCTATGGTGATATCCTGGATATCATTTTTCCAATTAAGATCAGTATAACTGTGCAATGATATAGAAAACCAGGGAAACTATATCTGCTGATCTTTACAATTATCACTTAAGAAGACAGTTTATTAGTGGAGAATTCCCTAGATTTAACTGTTCATAGACAACTTCATATTGTGGGTTTCTTAAATGTCTTCTTATTTCCAGTTCTTCAAGGAAATCCAGTTCTTGTTTCTTTTCACAAATATGCGGTACTTCTAGTTCTGTGTTAGGTGGCAATGAATGATTGGTGTCAAGTAGATGTTTTGCGTAGTGAGATTTATCTGGTTGTATCTGTAAGCTCGTAAGTGCTCACTGTATCGTATTTCAAAATTCCTAAGGGTCTGACCGAAATAGACAGCATTACATTCTGGACATTTGAGTTTATATATACCTGACTTCTTTAATAGTGGTATTTTTGTTTTTACATTTAACAATTTTGTAGTAACGTTACTTTCTGTTTTAAAAGAAATTGTTGTATTCATTGCTGAAGATATTATCTTTGAAATATTTTTGGAAATATTGCCTGCATATGTGATGGTTTTATAAGTTTTAATTTCATCAGCTTGTTTAGGATATATTAGTTGTAATGCCACTTTTTCCTCTTTTTTACTAATTAGCTTATTTATCATATCTAATGGATAACCGCTAGATGTTGCTATTTGTCTAATTGTATTAATCTCTCTATCAAAATTACATTTGTTCATAATGTACTTGCTTATTCAATTTACCGAAAACCAACACAAACTGATGTAACAATTCCATTCAATTCTAACCACCCTGTGTCTCACAGACTAGCAGCATATAATTCAATGATACATAGAGCTTTTTCAGTTCCTATGAACAAATGTAATTTTGATAGAGAGATTAATACCATTAGACAAATAGCAACATCTAACGGTTATCCATTAGATATGATAAATAAGCTAATTAGTAAAAAAGAGGAAAAAGTGGCATTACAACTAATATATCCTAAACAAGCTGACGAAATTGAAACTTATAAAACCATCACATATGCAGGCAATATTTCCAAAAATATTTTAAAGATAATATCTTCAGCAATGAATACAAAAATTTCTTTTAAAACAGAAAGTAACGTTAGTACAAAATTGTTAAATGTAGAAACAAAAATACCACTATTAAAGAAGTCAGGTATATATAAACTCAAATGTCCAGAATGTAATGCTGTCTATTTGGGTCAGACCCTTAGGAATTTTGGAATACGATACATTGAGCACTTACGAGCATACACATTAAAACAACCAGATAAATCCCACTACGCAAAAAATCTACTTGACACCAATCATTCATTGCCACCTAGCACAGAACTAGAAGTAGTGCATATTTGTGAAAAGAAACAAGAACTGGATTTCCTTGAAGAACTGGAAATAAGAAGACATTTAAGAAACCCACAATATGAAGTTGTCAATGAACAGTTAAATCTAGGGAATTCTCCACTAATAAACTGTCTTCTCAAGTGATAATTGTAAAGATCAGCAGATATAGTTTTCCTGGTTTTCTATATCATTGCACAGTTATACTGATCTTAATTGGAAAAATGATATCCATGATATCACCATAGGGCTAATAATATCTAAGCTTCAATATTTGTAATATCACATCTTCTTCTTTTTTCTATAAACATATATAATGTGTATCTTTGGAGGTATTACTGTATCAAATTACAAAATTGCGTTTCTCTGTAAACACAGATTTTTATTAGTTATTTAATCAAATACAAATAATTTTAATATCTAACTTAATATTAATTATATAAATCTTACCTGTAAACAAAGAAACAACATTTACTGTTATTTGTCTACAGTATATTTTCTAACGTACAATAATTATTTCTTAAATGTCTTTCTCAATTGAATTCTGATTTTCAACTGACACCTCCTGTCGTTTGGAATTCAGTGACGTTTAGTCACTCGGTCAATGCCCGAGGATGCGAGATGTAAAGTCAGCAAACTAAAGTAATGCATACGCTACAATACTGTATGTGTTACTTTACATCTCCCTCCCTCAAAAAAATTTTACTTATAAAATTTTTTACAATCATATTCTTAAGCTAGTATTATCATCTAACATTTCATTTTAACCAAAATCTAATTCCCATCTATATATTATGTAATTTTAGGAGCTGGAATGAGTTTGGTAATGTGAAACAAATTCGATTCCGCATTTTTTTATCCTGTATCTACTTTATAAATTGAGTTTGATATTTTTTCAATTATCTTAAAAGGACCTATTCTTATCTCATCAAATTTTTTTCTATTTAGTTTATTGCCATTTTCAACATATACCATGTCTCCACTGTTAAATGTTACATATTTTCGATTCTTATCAGAGATAGCTTTGTTGTAATCATGTGATCTTTTTATATTTTCTAAAGCTATTTTTCTATCTCTTATTAGATCATTACAATTCTTAACTTGTTTTAATTCTTTGGGTAGAGTTGTAATATCTATTCCAAATAATAGATACTTGGGTGTAAATCCAGTTACTGTGTGTTCTGTTTCATTGTATTTTTGTATGCATTCATGTGCTACTGTTGTCCATGCTATTTCATTTTTATTTTCATTAATTCTACATCTTATCTTGTTAACAATTGTTTGATTCAATCTCTCATTTAGACCATTAGAGAATGGTGTATTAACAGAAGTGAAAATCAGTTGAATCTGTTTGTCATTTAAAAACTTCTTAAATTCTTTTGAATTTATTCCTGGATATTGATCGGCTAAGATTAAACCAATTCTATCGATATCTGTAGCATTTTCTATCAATTTTATGAAATCATTTGCATTTTGAGTTTTGGAGGTTAAAATAAATGCATATCTAGTGAAATTGTCAACTAAAAGATGTAAATATGTTTTTGTGGATCTAGACCCACCAAATCCTCCAATAGTATCAATTGACATTATCTCAAAAGGTCTTTCTGCTGGTCCTAAATGTGACATTAAACCGAATTTATGTTGACCTCTAGTTTTATTCTTTATGCATATTTCACAATTTTTGCAAATGTTCTGTATATTCTCTACCAATCGCTTTGCTGTATAAAATGGCGCAATTTTATTTTGTAGTTGTTTCACCCCTATATGACAGTAATCTTCATGAATTTGTTTGATAAGTTTTCTACTCATTTTCTCAGATAAGATTATTTTTTCTTTATTTTTTGATTTTTTGTAATATATTCTATCTTTATTCATCATTTTGTTCTTTCTATCTTGGATATACTCATTGTTTCGTTGATCTTCAATAATATCTTGTAGTTTTATAAAATTCACAATTTTCAATTGTTCGTCTTCATTTTCATTGGATTCTAGTACAGGATTCCTGCTTAAACAATCAGCTTCTAAGTTAATCTTTCCTGGAGAATATTTTATTTTAAAATCATATTGTGAAAGGTAATATGTAAGATCACCTAGTTCTTCATCTGTTCTAGATTTTATGTTCAAATTCTCTGAAGGTTTGTGATCTGAAAAAACTGTGAATATTTTTCCTATAAGCCAATATTGCCAATATTTAATAGCCTCTTTTATGGCTAAACACTCTAAGTATATCGCTTTCTTTTTCTTTTGACTATTATTTAGTTTTTTTGAAAAATAAGCTACTGGTTTTTCTTCTCCGTTTGGTTGTTTTTGTTTCAAAACAGCTCCTATACCCAATATGCTTGCATCTGTATAAATGTATATTGGCAAATTTGGATCATATATTTCTAAGATTGGTTTTGAACATAGCATATCTTTTATTTTCTCAAATGCATCTTGACATTCTATTGTCCAAATAAATTTTTGTCCTTTTCTCAATAAGTTATGTAGTGGATCCAAAGTTATAGCAATATTTGGTATATATTTGTTGTAAAAATTTATCTTTCCAAAGAACTGTCTAATATTTTTTTGAGATTTTGGTATTGGGAAATTCCTTATCGAAATCAAATTATCTTTGAGTGGACATATCGAATTATTGCTTATTACATGACCTAGATATTTGACTGAACTTTCTGCAAACTTGCATTTTGTAAATTTTAATCTGAAACCTTCTTTTCTTATTGCTTCTAATAATTGTTCTATGTGTTTAATATGTTCATTGAATGATTCAGAAATTATCAATATATCATCTATATAATTTACTGTAAAATCTGATAGTTTATGTTTTCTGATTATATTACTCAAAATTCTTTGAGAAATTGCTGGAGATGTCTTTAATCCAAATGGAAGACATGTCCATTGAAATTGTCCTTCTTGTGTAACAAAAGCTGTCTTCTTTCTGTCTTCTATTCGTAAAGGAATTGACCAAAATGCAGAATTTATATCTAATGTCGAAAAGTATTTGCAATTTCGTGTTTTTGTCATAAAGTCTTCTATCAACGGGAAAGGCTGCGATTGTGGTATTACAAGTTTATTCAAATCCCGAAAATCAATACACAATCTTGTTTTTCTACCTTCTTCTTTCTTATATACCAGTGTTACCGGTGCCGCAAATGGGCTATAAGATTCTTCAATAAGATTGTTTTCTAATAGTTTAGCAATTTGCATTTCTATCTCTTTTCTATCTTCGACATTACATCTATATGGTCTTTTACTACAATATTTATCTATTAGTAGATCAATACGTGCTTCATAATCTTTTACTGTACCTACATCATATTTATCTTTTGCAAAAATGTCACTGTATCTTTCTATTAACTTATCTATCTCAAATCTTTCTTGGTAGTTCAAATGATTTACAGAAATATAAAAATCTGATCTATTCATATTCTTATTAAAATTTATAGAATCAATATTCAAAATATTTTCCTTTGAAATATCAAGTTTTTTTTGTCTAATTTTTAAATTTTCATCTTGAATAAGTTTGAATTCCTTAATCATATCTAATCCAATAAGAAAATCATATTGAATATTATATCCATCTATTACAAAAACGTTCATTATCTTTTCTATATCGAATATTTTTATCTTTACAGATATCATTCCTTTAGTTCTCTTTGCACCATTAATCGTTTCAAATTTTGTTCTCCATATGTTTACTAATTTCTGAATTTTTATGTTCAAAAGTTTTGAATGTATCAATGATATATTGGAACCTGAATCATATAATCCAAAAATTTCAATAGTATCTTCAACTAAGACTTTAATTTTGATTAATGGTGGAGTTACTAGTTTTTTGGAATATTTTCAAACAACTCAGCTTCTATCTCTACATTGTTAACGCATTTTATTTGATTCTTATCTCTCGCGACTTTCTCATTTATTTTATACCAACATGAAGCTTCAGGATGAAAACGATTCAGCTTACCTTTCTTTTCACATATTTTGCACGGACGTTTTTGTTGTTCTTTTTCTGCATCATCTTTCCCGTTTCTGCTTATTTTCTTTTTCTTCATTAGATGTTCTAAACTTCCCAATTCGGTAAATAAATCACTGGGTTTTTTTAAGTTCTTTCTGTTGATTCTGTCTATTATAAATTCTGGTAAACCTACTGCAATAAGGTTGATCATAGTGCAGTCATCGATATTTTCGTTCATTCCCAATAAAATTCGTTCTTTTTTCAAAGCATAGTCTAATAGTGATCCATTCACATATTTGAAGAGAATAGCATATCTGATTGAAGACCAACCTTTATTCGCATATATTTCGATAACATTTTTTTTCCAAATTTTCCATTCTGATGTTAATGTATTCCTAATAAGCATCGAATTGTACCAATCTAAAACTGAACTTTCTAGAAATAATCTTAACACTTCAATTATCTCTTCGTCTTTGTTAATTTGTAAACGAGTGCATTCTTTTTCAAAAGTATCTATCCATTGCAATGCATTACAGTTCTTACTTGAAAATTTTTCGATGACAAAATTATCCGTTATCTTCTTCAAATTTCTGTTTGTTTCTTCATTTCTGAATCTAATTGGTTGTTCTTCTATATTTTTGGTGATAATTTCTTCTGGATAATAATCACCTATAACTACATTATCACTGTCATCCAGAAAGCATCGTAAATCTGCCGTTACATTAATCCATATTATCCTTTATTGATTTCTCAATTTCAAATTTTTGATCACATTTTTCACAATACTATTCTTCAATAATACTTTATGGTCTGCTAAAGGTTGATATTCCATTGGAACTTGATAAATTCTTCCATCTGGTGTTCCGATTTCAGTTAAACATATAATATTCGTTTTTGGATCCGTCGATGCTTTCACTTCAATTTTAAATTGTAATTTTTCCATTTTTATAACTAAAATGTTGTTTTATAATGTGTATCTTTGGAGGTATTACTGTATCAAATTACAAAATTGCGTTTCTCTGTAAACAAAGATTTTTATTAGTTATTTAATCAAATACAAATAATTTTAATATCTAACTTAATATTAATTATACAAATCTTACCTATAAACAAAGAAACAACATTTACTGTTATTTGTCTACAGTATATTTTCTAACGTACAATAATTATTTCTTATATGTCTTTCTCAATTGAATTCTGATTTTCAACTGACACCTCCTGTCGTTTGGAATTCAGTGACGTTTAGTCACTCGGTCAATGCCAATGCCCGAGGTTGCGAGATGTAAAGTCAGCTAACTAAAGTAATGCATACGCTACAATACTGTATGTGTTACTTTACACATATATTAAGCCAATCACAAGTTAGGTTACTTCTTGGTCTAGCCAAAAATAACTACTGAACATCAGGTAGGTATAAAATGAAATGTAACTTCTGTCATTCTGACGATGATATTGATTTATCGAAACAATTGTCAATTTTTTAGAATTTTCAATAACTTGTATTATATTGTGGGATTAACTAGAGACCTTGAGTTTCATTTAAAAACACTAAAAATCTATTAAACTATTTGAAACATAACTGAGTTACACAGAGCACCAAGTTATCAGTTATAAATGTGAAATAATAAAAAAACGCAATATGAAATATAACTGGGCTACACAGAACTCCAGTTATCGGTTATACATGTGAACTAATGAAAGAACGCAAAATGAAATATAACTGGGCAATACAAAACATCAGTTATCAGTTATACATGTGCTTACACTTTGGTAGAATATAATATACGTCATCAACGCAAAATATGATACAAACCTTAATTCAGGGGATAGCTTTGGTACCAAGGCGATCTACTGTCACTCAGGTTGGATGTGGGTCAACAAAAGTTTGAAAAAATATATGTTGCAAAACAAGAAAATTTATGTACAAACAATTGAATCCACCCCAAGTTCCTTATGTACCTTATGTTCTCGCCCGGAAGAACGGTGATCGCCTCATCATCCCGGTCCAGGCAGAACCAAAAAGTAAAGTACCCAAGAAAAAGGTATCCCTCCAGGAAAAAGGTGAGTATCCGGAAAATATACTCATCCAGAAAATGGCAAGTATCCAAAAAGAAGGTAACCCTTCAGAAAATATGTAACCCTCCAGTAAAAACGGCAATCCTCCAGGAAGACCCTCTAATTGGGGGCCTAAAATTTTCTCGGAACTCCAACAATCGTCTCCTCAAAAACCAGAATGAAAAGAAGCTATCCAAATCCGAACGACGCTATGATTCCAATCAATAATCTTTTCAAAAAACGTCAGGCAGCGTGCTTTCCAAAATCGAGCAATATCCACCAAATCTCCAAAAAAATACAGCCCCCAACAGCTTCCCGAATAAATTTATACAGTCCTTATTGATATCCCTTACTTTGATGATTTCAAAACCCATATATAAATCAAAAACTTACTGACAATCATGTAGCCATCTCGGAGTTCAGATTAGAAGGGAAAGTCAAAAGTCACGGACTACTGAGGCTAACACCCCAATATGATGTAAACAAAGCAAAAATCAGTAGTCCCACCGTCACGTATATTTACAATAAAAACCACAAGAGAGAGAAAATGAACCCTTAATACCCATGAAATATACAACAAAAAAACTAACAAGAAACTAATTACAGGACTTTTTAAAAGGTGGGCGCACGTTTTGTATCATAAAATAATAAAAAACGTTTCATTCACAACTTACCCAGTAGTCTAGGGCATTTAGCACTAAATCACCCGAATAGAGGAAATTTGGGAGCACAACAGATATCGAGATGCGGTTTTCTGCATTGTGTTGGGGAAGGTCCAAGAAGAAACTGACGAAAATGTGGGTAAGCAGTTTTTTGAAAAACGCCTTCTGGGCCCTATTTCCAAGTACAGGCTTGGTATGGTTCACCAGGTCACGACGAGACCTTAGATCCGTTACAATGGGGGTGGGAATTGGTGGATGGAGAGCTCAGTCCTGTCACCATGACCCAGGAAGCCGGCCCCGAGGAAATTTTGAACAAAATTTCGTGTTCTTGCCAAACTGACTGTGGCATGAGGTGCGGTTGCCGCCGAAGTGGGTTGGTGTGCTCACTGGCATGCAAGAATTGCGATGACAATTGCTCAAACCAAAAAGGCGCTCCCGATGGGGCCGATAATAGTGACGACGAAGAAGATAAAGAAGAGGAAGAAAATGGAGAAGGGGAAGAAGGAGAGCAACGGGAAGAAGAAGATGAGGAGTTTGAACAAGATGTTTAGTTCTTAAGTTGAAAATTTCAGTTTATAATGAATAATTCAAGATTAATAAAAACTTCTATTTGTTATTTGAATAAAGAATTATGTTTATAATTTGTGATTTTTCACTAGCTGCTTAACCATTTCCTAGCCGCCCCTGAGTGACCTGGATATTACAATGCCAGCATTGAATTCAGCATCTCCGAAAACCCCCGAGTAACGAGTTTGGAGCCATTTACATGGACTACGCGATTTCCCCCCAGAATGACTCACCAGATACCCCCACAGAGCCGCCCCCGTGCACCCCCGGGTAATAACAATGCCACAGTTGAATTCAGCATCCCCAAAAACCCCCGAGTAACGAGTTTGGAGCGATTCTCATTCACGCTGCCATTCCTGCCCCAATTCACCCCCCGCGCACCCCCGCAGAGCCACCCCCGCACACCCTCGGGTAATTCTAATGCCAGAATTGGATTCTCCGAAAACCCCCGAGTAACGAGTGTGGAGCGATTTTAATGCACGCTGCCATTTATCCCCCCAATTCACCCCCCACGCACCCCTGCAGAGCCGCCCCCGTGCACCCCCGGGTAATTCTAATGCCAGAATCGTGTTTGGCAGCCCCGAAAACCCCCGAGTAACGATTTCCGAGCGATTTTTCCGCGTTTACAATCGTTCCCATAACGGTACAAATAATGATGCAATTGGAAAATGCATTATCCGGCCCAGAAGGCGTTTTTCAAAAAACTGCTAACCCACATTTTCGTCAGTTTCTTCTGGGACCTTCCCCAATACAATGCAGAAAACCGCATCTCGATATCTGTTGTGCTCCCAAATTTCCTCTATTTTTGCTAAATGCCCTAGTCTACAGCGACAATAGTGATAAATCTAAAATCGCTGTCAAAATGTAACGATACATTGGTTTCAGCCTGCATCAATTCGCCGGTGAGATGATGGTAGAGTGATCACTAAAACTCTGGGATGATAGCAATAATTACAAATATAATTATATATAGCAGGGTCGAACTCTGACTGTTTCAAGTTCATTAGAGCCAGTACGACGGATACTATGGTACTTGAAGTACCACATTTTTGGAAAAATTTCGGTTTGTTAGCTCGATGCAGCCTCCGGAGTGTATACACGTGACCAATTTTATGATAGGATATTGTTTAGGGCGTCTCACAGATTCTTAAGAGTTAGTTCTAATCTTAAACACCGTTTATTTTTATCGTAGCCGTAGTTGTGGATCTCAGTTTGGAATATTTGCTTTGTCCGAATGCGCGCTTTGTTATTTTATCGAAACATTTTTATTAATGAATAATATTATTCACGGCGTCTAATAGCTCAATCGTATTAATTTTTAGCTTACTAGAGCTAGTATAACAGGTGCTATGGTAGTTGATGTAATACATTTTTGGAGAAATTTTGGTTCGTTAGCACGATACAGCCCCTGGAGTGTATACAAGTGATACATTTTATGATTGGAGATTGTTCACGACGTTAAATAGATGAGCCCTGTTGATTTTCATTCAACCAGAGCCACTACAACGGGTGCTATGGTACTTAAGGCACCACTTTTCTGTCATTTTTGGAAAAAATTGGTTTGTTGGCACGATACAGCCTCCGGAGTGTTTACAATTTCACGATTGGATATTATTATGGGCATCTAATAGATGTACCCTACTGATTTTCAGCTCAAAAGAGGCCAGTACAACAGGTGCTATGGTACTTGAAGTACCATGTTTTTTGTAATTTTCTGGATATATTATATATGCAACTTTCATGTCATTAACACACTCGCATTTTGTATACGAAACTCGCCTGGGGCTCGATTCTTATCCTACTACATGCCCTTGTATTAATGGCTATCATTACATGACCGTTGCATAAAATACTATAACGTTTCAAAATTGTATATTAAAACATTGCTCTGAATAAATAATAAAATTTTAGTGGTTCCACTAGCTTTTTCCTTGGAAGCTAGTAACTGGGAAGGAGTTTGTTGAAAACAATGAATAGGTGTACCAAAATTTTTATCTTGCGGAAAGGATGTAAAAGGTTTTGGTCTGTAAAATTAATTAAAAATAGCTAAAATTGTAAAATTCAACATTGTAATTATTAGAATATGTTGGTAAATGTTAGTGAGAAAGAGTTGTGGAAACAAAAGAATGAAAATCAACTTAAAAGTGAATAAAAGAAAATACCGGGAAGAACGAAAAGTATTAATGATAGTTGATATTATTTAAAAGGACTGGATGTGTGAAGGACTGATAAGGTATTTAATATTAGAAATAGTTGATTATAGTATACAGGCAAATGTAAATTATTTGTTAATAAAAATTTATTTTAATCCCGCAATAGAGAAGGAGTTGAACTCGGTTTTTTAATGTTTTACCCAAAATAAATCTAAGCTTGCCAAATTTGAAATTTAATAATATATAATAGGAATAAATAAATAAAAATTTCAATTATTATAGAAGCATCAAAATTTTAACATATTTTATTGAATATTTTCTCGCAGATATCCAGAATAAAAATGCATTTTCCTCGAAACTAACATTACCTGACTTACTGCTCATTAACATATGACGGCAGAGTAGTAGTTGTCTAAAAACCTTTTGAATATCCCATCTCATTTTATATCATATATATCATGTAATCTGTTACATTAAATTAGATTAGGATTAGATCAGTATCTAAGGAGTAGTGTATGCACTGCGATCCAAAAGGGTTGTGTTCCCCCGTGCGTGAGCTAGTCTTGCAAATTTACCTGCAGAATTACTGTTCACCTGCATGCCTCATGCGTTTGTTTGGGTGTGATTACTCTTGATTTTGAATATAATATATCCACATATCTTGAATATATCTTATCAATTAATAACAATTCACATACCATATTACAGTTTTCCACGGTTGTTTCTTTATTAGGTGTCATACGTTCCAACATTGTACATAAATTAGTGCTACTTCCATTATGGATATTCTGGTAATCACTTATGGACTGAAAAATCCCCGGGAGCCATAACTTCAAAGTGTTCACGCTGAAAACTCGGAAATTATAATTTAATACTAAATAATTTTGAATATATTTCTGCTCGAATATTTTACATTAAATCATTCTCTTGTCCACCGATATCCAAAATTGCTCTTCAGAGAAAAATGGAGACAGCCGTTTGTGACCGAAATACTAGAAAATTAGGTTGCACACATTCAAATAAATACTTGTTCATAACATAATTATAGAGAAATTTGCTATGATATTTATTTTCCTATGAGTTGAAATAATGACCCTCGAAAATTCATCCATTCATCTTTAAAAATCGTTTCTGGATATCCTGTACTCACATTTTTCCTTGAACGGCGAACTAATTTAAGACTAACGTTATTTACCTTATTAACAAAGCGAACACGTTGAAACAGGATAGTAGTAAATTCATATTATGAGGTTGACGCAGGAGATATTTTATTTCGATTAAAGCTTTTTTCATAGCTTCACCAACATTTCCTACTACTTTTTTATTATCTACTTCTTCTATCAGATCTTTCACCTAAAATTGAACAGCGTCTGATTATCTGAACGAAACTATTAACCGTTATGTATGCAGAAGATACTTGTTTTGAAGCATCGGAAAAAAAATCTAGACCACGCACTTAAAAACATTCATACACACATTAACAAACAATTTTTACCATATTTCAAAATCCAAAAACTAAACATAAATGTCTCCGTAGACGGACATATCATCTCCCTAGCCACACCCTAAGTTGCTTAAGGTGCACAGTGCAAGGGGACACCAAAGCTAATGTACACATTAGCAGCCAAGTAAATAATGCTAAAATTCCAATGAGCAAACTATATCCACTCATCGGCTGACACAGTCAAATCTCTACACAAACCAAATTACTTATACACAGACAAATCAGCAGACCCATACTAACATATTCAGCACCACTTTATTACAAAGGAACCTAGCATAACTTTTACTCCCTGCAGGTGGTACAAACAAAGTGTCTAAGTATGTCAATCAAACAAAACACATCCTAAACTTCCTAGAAATACTTGATCACATGACAAAGCCGAAATGCCAACTTTTGAAGACTTCATAACTAAAATATCAACAAGTTTTTATAACAACTGTCTGTCAAAAGATCTTCGAGAAATACTGATAGCCGAAAATTACGCAGACGACATCCAAGATAGTGGGTATTGGCTTCTGCATGGATCGTTAATTACATAACTTGGTTTTTCAATCTCAAACCAGGAGTAAATTCAGCCCGGTCCCATAAGTCGGACTGAATTACTCCTGAGTTACAAACAACAAAACCGACAGGATCAACATCTGACATGTTCCTTCTCTATTACTAATTGAGACCCTGTTCTTCAACTACTTTTCAGCGATACCTCAGCCCAAAGATTCTAGGAGCCAAAATTATATAGCCCAATCAAGAAATGTTGGATAACGTATTCACAGCAAGGAGCCTTAAAATCCATGCACCCACACAAGGGCACGGAAAATAGCCAGAACATCGGCACTTACATTCCTTTTATCATAACCTTTTATACCTTTTACCATTTATATATATATATATATATATATATATATATATATATATATATATATCCGAATGAAGTTTGGCTGGCCCTTAGCTTATTATACCCATTTTTTTCAATATTTTCATCCAAAAAATACAAAAGTGTCAGATTATTCAGTGTAAATATTTTGTTAAATTTACTGTTTCGACCCTTACTTTGTGGAATCTACTCATATTTTGTATTAGCATATTCGAATCAATAATAAGAACAAGGAAATGAAGAAAATGTATTATGAGAAACTTTTACTCACCTGACGACGATTTATATTATATTTAAATTTCCACTCACCGGAAAATCTTCCCTTCTTTTCCCCGTATTAAATGAATACATAGATCCCATTATTCTAAGAGCTTCCTCATTTCGTCCTGTAGACATAAGATACTTAGGACTCTCTGGTATAAAAATATATGCAATCCCAGTCAATATAGTCGATAGTGAACATAATACTAGAAATATGTTCCAAGAATGGATATCTGTAATGTAAATATGCGCTACTTTATAAACGTGTATAAAGTAATAGTATATTATTACTTGAGCAAGTGATGAAGGCTTTCACCAACGGAAGTGTAGTTTGCTGCACCAGCAGAAGGCGAGTGTATGTAATCACTTGAGTGGTTAAAAGCCTTGCGAGTTTAAAACTATACTTTATCTACGATCATCCAACCAAACAAATGAAATAAATTCATAAGCAGTATTTTTTAAGTTTTCCAGCGTAGAAGAGTTTCTGTTGCAATCGTTGCAATATTGCGAATGTTGGGTAGCGTACAGAACATTTTAAGTCTTCAGTAATCACGAATTTAACTTTTTAGGGAAGTTTATAGGCTTTGACTGACGATCAAAATCGATTGCTATTGTTTTGTATGGTTATGTTGTAATTGATTAATTATTGAAAACTATTGCCACCCCAACAATGTTGAAAATTCTAGATTACGATATGTTTTATTTCGATTGTTTCAACTCGCGACAGATAGAATATCTGTCAATTTCATCTATATCTGGCAACTAATAAGAAACTTTCTCTTATTTATCATTGGGTATATATATATATATATATATGTATATATATATATATATATATATATATATATATATATACATATATATATATATATATATATATATATATATATATATTTATTATTAAGTTTGTTTATAGTTTGTATCTGTTGTTGTATATGTAATATCGATGCAATTTGAAAAAAACAAATACCTGTTATATATTTTTTTAATTAAATACTTTTCTATAACACACAGACACAATACTAAAGAAAAAACAACACTTTCACAATCTCTTTCACACAATTTATTTTTTATTATTAAAATTTATTTTGAAGGTATACCAACTAATTGAATTCTTGTTATTTTGAAATGTGTCTAAATTTGTTGTCTTTAAACTTTCTTTTTATTGATTTCAATTATTTTGGGTTTGAAATTAAATATTTAGTTATTTACTTGTTTATATATATATATATATATATATATATATATATATATATATATATATATATATATATATATATATATATATATAAGATAAATGCTTTCCAGAAAACTTTATAAATCTCAAGAATCTTTAGAAAAATAAATTATTATGTTACCAGTTTTTCTTTATATGTCAATGATTTCTGCTCCCTGCCGTTTTCCACTAATTATGTTTCCTGAATATCCACTCACCAGCAATCTTGCGTTATTCACCATTGTCTCAGCTCCGACACTTCACTTCAACTTTTGTTTCTCGAATACCTCCTGCTGCATTCAGAACTTCCTTTCTTAACAATTTATTTTATTTAAATTCTCCAACAATAAAAACTTTCACAATATCCGTCTCTGCTCTTCCAATTTACTTTATATTATTCTGATGTTACTTATTGATGTTTATTATTTGACTTCTGCTACTCACGTTCCTTCGTTTCTTTTTAAATTGTATCAATTAACTTTTTCCAAATTGATATTTCTCTTTTTATAACATTTGTTTCTTTGGTTTATTTACTTATCTATGTAATCCTTAATCTAATATTATTTGCGGTTCTTTTTATAATTTTTTCTCGAATTCTCAAAATTTCTGTCACCTTCTTCCAAATCTCTCCAAAAAAAACTCCCTTATTTATCCGTTACCCGGTATCCATATTCTTCTTTTATCTCTGAAAGGTTCAATCCGCCTTAGAGTATTTATTTGAACCAATCACATTCCCTTTCTACTTTAATTAAATAATAGTATGAACTAAATCTACATTATAAACTATATTTACCAGATACAGTTTTATGAATTTATAAGAAATCTTTTCTTTTAAATGTCAATTGGAATCTTTATATTTACCAAAGTAGCTGTATAACCACATATATCTCACACTCCTCTTCTTATTTAATTTAAACCATTGACATTGACAATAATTTTAACCCAACATTTTAACTGTCATCGTGATATTTTGTGTTTACAAAATTTTATTATAGATATGAATCGAAATATGGATTGCATTTATCCAAAATTAATTTATACACTGGCAATTACTGAGGTAAAGTTCATATTTTATATTATGGTATGAATACGTTGTCTTCATTTCAATATTATAGTGGTTATTTGTTTGGATAATTTCAGCATTGAAAATATGGACATTCTTGTCAGGTATTTATAATTCTATAACTATTCTATATGTGTACCTGATAATATATATATATATATATATATATATATATATATATATATATATAAATATAAATATATTGAGATGTATATTTTAATGTTAATCATTTAATAAACCTTATTCCTCTGTGATATAATTTATATTTGCCACGGCCTGAGATCCTATCACAGGTGAGTTCTTAATAACAATAATATTATAATATCAAAGGCTGATAAAAGACAATAATGCATTGTTATTTTAGATAAAAACGAGTATATTCAATAGGTAGAAAATTTTCTCAATTAAGTTCGTACCCGTTACAGAAATTAATTAAGAACATTAAATCGCTACTAAAGAACAACATGCATTTTTCAGAATTTTTTGGAGCTAAGGGCAACTTACTACCAAGCATGCTTCGCTTGAATGGGGTTCCGAAGCTACGTGTCTGGAATACCTATCCAACGAGTGGTAAGTTTTGTCAACACTCCAGTTTCGAAACTAACAACGTTCATCTACAATTTAATTAACTCTTTGACTAACTAAAATGCAGAGAACTCGGTAACACTCTTGAAATAATTTATAAAATTTAAGATTCTCACATACCAGATGGTTGCTTCATGGTTTCGTTCGACGTGATTAACCTGTACAGTATACACCTCTGTGCTTATCTTTACTTGGAATCCTCAGGCATCCACAACATATACAGTCAATAATAACTTTTCTATAACTTTGCCATTCACAGTTTTTTTTCACATTCAATAACGTTACTTATGAACAGCCCGAGGGTCTAGCCATATATACGTCGACGACATCTTTTGCCTAATCAAAGAAAACACAATAACAATAAATTTTAAATAACATCAATAATATTGACTCTAATATCAACTTCACATTAGAAACTGGAATGGATGGATGCCTCAGCTCCCTTGAACTCAACATACGTAGGTGCGGCTCTGGTTTCGGCTTTGGGTTTACAGGAAGCCTACTCAAACAGACTACGCTATACATGCCAATTCCAACCACACTCTTCGGCAAAAAATTACTGCTTTCAATTGCTACATGCACATACTCTTGAAATATACCGTTAGATACGACAGAATATAACAACGAACTTTACAAAATTAAACAAATTGCGGTTAACAATGGATATCAGAATATATATTATAAACAGCCTTCTACAAAAAAAGTCTGAAAAAGAAACCAACAATTAGCCTATCCATCAATCACAAACAGTAATGTTTCGTATAAATCAATACCGCATAAATATTCACCCGTCTTATCAATTAACCAACATTTTCAGAAATATTCTAACAATGTCAAGATATCATATAAATCTTCAAATTCCTTATGATATAATAAATTAGATGAGAAGGACATGTAGAGCTTTGAAGGTATGTATAAAATAACATATAAAACGTCCAGATACATCAGCATTGCGCTTCCATAATAAATTCAATAATTATTAATTTGATTCTGACACTAACTTAACACTTCTTAAACATGTGAATACCAAGAACTTCAGCCTATTGGATTTTAACGAGGAATCGAAATAACAGCCGTGATGAACAGAAATAACAATTGCCTCAATACACAAGTAAATTTAAAAAGAAACTGTACACCAGACTAGTGACAATGCAGACCGTGCCATCTATAGAGCCTGTCGAGTAACTAAAATCGGTAGATTTCAAAAAATTTCAAAACATTAATGAAAACTGTAATGTCGTTAGTAATAAAATTTTGTTGATTTTTATAACGCGATAACGTATGCGCGATGTCTTATTGCTCATCACAGAAAACTGACCCGTATTTTATGTTGCTCGTCCAGTCATTTTCGTTTATCCTGGTTGTGATCGTTTAGTGGGAATAAATCATCCAATTTGACGACGAGGAAACAATGGAGGAAATGTTCCATTTATTTTCAAAAACTGTGTTTCTCAAAATTTGAAAAAGACGAAGGGAGGTTATGAGAAATTTTGCTTTGCCGTCCCTGTTTTGCCTGGTGAGTCATTTTTTCATATAAATTTATTAAATATGTATATATTTTAGATAATTCAATGGAGGGGGATATAACGAACAATTTTTTGTTTCCCGTAAAAGTAGAAGAGCCTATACAGGAGACGATCCCTAAAATAATTAAAGGTATTTATTATCTGCATTTGAAAAAAGAGTTTATTAACATACATTTTTTTCTTGATATGCCTTCCAGCCATACATATTATTCTCCAGTTGGAAAAGTTGAAATGCCCACCAGAAAATGAGAGGAAATCAACAGAAATTGAAGGTAATTTTTATAGTATTCAATATAGCTGTTTCAAATGAAACTAGATTACTAGATAATTCCACAATATATTGAAAAAATGTTAAAAATTCTAAGATATTGACAATTGTTTCGATATTAAATATTATCCTCAGAATGACAGAAGTTAAACTTCAATTGATGCCTACCTGATGTTTAATAATTATTTTTGGCTAGACCAAGAAGTGACCTACCTTGTGATTGAATTGATATATGTTAATATAATATCATACTTCTTGTAGTGGATCACAAGGTAGGTCACTTCTTGGTTTAGCCAAAAATAATTATTAAACATCAGGTAGTCATCAAATGAAACGTAACTTCTTTCATTTTGATGATGATATTTAATATCGAAACAATTATCAATTTCTTAGAACTTTTAACATATTTTCAATATATTGTGGAATTATCTAGAAACAGTAAGTTTCAATTAAAACAGTAATATGTGTAGATTCCACGGAGTAAGGGTCGAGACAATTAATTTCATTTATAGCATGCTATAATTTTGGACATTTTGAAATGTGCCCATTGAAAAAATAATAATATGGGTTTTATTTTATGTTATAGCTATTCCCTCCATCAGTAAAAGTGTTGAGCCATTTCCACCTTCACCACACATGGAAGCTATTTCCTCCACCAGCTATGGGATGGAAGGTATTGAGTCCTTGCCACCTTCACTAAATGTGTTGCAAAGCGAAAATATTATTAATCGGCATAAAGTCCCTTCATTTTTCAAACGTAGGTAGATAGTTTGAAGAAATAAATCAATAAATATGTGAATGTTCATAATTGAATATATGTAAAATTGATAATCTTGTTTATTATATTTTTTTCATTTATTTTAATTGATCAGTAAGAAGTAAAAATTGATAATTTCATTCAATGCCAAATTTTATTCCAATACATTCAATTAAAGGCATTTACAAAGTAAAATTGAATGCTATACAATAAGCAAAAGCACTATTTTTCCACTAAGTACTTATATTTTGAGTTTACTCCTTAAGAAACGATTTTCATATATAGCACATGGTGTGGCAATTTATGAGAAAGTCAGTATCAACTTTTGTTTGAGGCATTAGGCCTAAGTATTTGGTCAGTGGTAACCAAAAATCCAAAATGTATAATAAAAAAAATAAAAAAAACCTATGAGTCAAGAAATAATTCAGAAATCAAAAAAAAATCATAATTTAAAAAAAATCAAAAACTCGAAAATTTAAATATTCAAACATTTTTTGTTTATTATTTCAATAGTAAGTACATTTTGCTTTCTATTGTTGATATAAATTTTCAAGCATATTTGTGTGTTTACTTATTTACTGTTATTATTTTGTGTGTTTACCTATATAACTGTTGTTAATTGTAGAAGCTCATCCAGAAACGAGAAAGGATTTCCACAAGACTGTGGGATTTTCAAGAGCCATGAAGACCTATTTAATAATTCCAGTACAGAAATGAAGATGTGTTTTAAGTGGAAATGAAATGTTAGATATATTATTTTAAATTTTGTACAGTCATAAGTGCTGATATGTTATTACGTGGTACCTTGTATTTACAGAGAGCTGGGCAGTAGTTAACTACATTTCCTTTAGAAATATTGTAATCACTTTTTTCCACTACTAGCTGTGAAGTTGACAATTATTGTGTCTTCTAGCCAAATGAGAAGTAGAAATTTTTCTATTAGTGGTTAATAATTTTTTGTATTGTTAACCTAGGTCAATAATGGACAAATTCAAATGTTTTGAGAATTCGGGGATAATAGCTTAACAAAAACTAGTGCAACATAATTTTGTATACCCAGGACATTGTCTTCAACATATTTACCGCTAAAAATTACCTAACAAAAAATGAAATTATTTCAATAAAACTGTCATTAGTTTAAAATTCGCGTTCATAATATGTGGGTGAGGTGAGGAGCGAAAACAGTGTCAATGTCAGTCAGACGTCGGAGTAAGCGCCTATGGAGAAATCAGTTTGAACGATTTGTAGATCGACACTATCAAAATTTGACATTGAAATGTGTTGTTAATTTTCCATTAATGGCAGAAAAACGTGGATCGAAGAATGTTTTCACCTCCAACATTATTACCAGTGGAATTTGAAAATCTTCTGTTGATAGAAAATGGTAGCTAACCTTGACCCACAGAATATCGATTACCGGTGCCTTAACTTCTACAAATAAGAACATGTTGTGTACATTGTACATATTATACGAATTGCGCATATCAGGGTAATAGTTTCCCCGATGGCAAGCGGGGAACTAGCAGTGCACTCTAGTCGATTGTCGTGGTTCGTTTGTGAACGCTGTGGCGTAGAGTGTGAACTACATAGACAAATAACATATTACCGTCTCTATGGTGAAATATATCTTAAAGAGGTATTTTATGAAGGCTTACTTTGTACCCAAGTGTTGTGATAGAACTACCGCTGTAATTGTTCAAAGTTCAAAGTAAAACATAAACCACGTTTTGTGAAGTTTTTAGATGTGATCGTATAATTGGTTTCGTTAATTCGTTGCACTTAATATTGGTGATTATGACCTATAGGAATAATGGTACTATTCTATTGCTTTGTGATTAAGTTATACATACATGATTTTTTAAGACATTTTTTTATTTTTGTCTTAAATTTGGCTAGTAGTGGAAAAAAATGTATATACACCACGGTGGTGAAGACATTTATAAACCTCGCACCTTATTCCGCTCTGGGCAAAGCCCCTCGCGAAACAATTTTGGTGCTCGGTTGATAATAATAGTCTTCACCACCTTGGTGTATAATATACTATTATTCTTACAGTCAAAGTATTTATACTCAAATATTTTCTTTCACAGAAAGTTCCCAAAAATAGTAGTTAACTCCTCATTGCTAACACTTTTTTTTGATTGAGTAGTTAGCAGTTATACTGCACTAGTTTTTCCTGCTCTGTGTCTTTATAGGAGTATAATAATAAATAAATGAAATAATAGAATAGAATAGAATAGTTTATTGTTCTTTTATACAAAGTACATGAACAAGGAGTCGGTTATATAGTAAATATAAAATACATATATACTCCTAAACTAACATGATAGATAAAAGGTATTACAAGAAACAGTGACATAAAATTTACATGTTTTTAAAGACAGCGTACAGCACATAATAGTCCAGCAATAGAGAAGAGCAGAAAAAAAAAATATAAGACAAACGCATAATTCCCATAACTAATCCTATACTATAAATTGTTTATGTAGAGATACTGTGGATATCTAATCATTAATAATGAATGATCTAATTTTCATTGCTCCGCTGATAAAACCATGCAATTGCTTCAATAGTAAGAGATCGTTTGAATTAAGAAGGCAATCTAGATCGTCTGAATGCTTTCGTCTTCCTATGACTGTATTTCTTAATCCAGCATACAATGGGCAGTCAAATATGATATGTTCCAGGCATTCATTGGCCTGCTGGTTACATATTGTACACATCTGGTCGGTTTTTATTGTATGAGAGGAGTTATTCACATATAGGTATAAATACTGTGAATTTGCTGTGCGCAGTTGGGCTGTTAATCTTTTAATATAAAGCGGTGACGGTCCACTTAAATAATTGTAATTATTATTATTTTGCAAAAAGAATTTATATGTAGGGTGGTGAATACTAAGTAATATTTTATTCCAATCATTTTGCATGTTTTTAGCTAGATGTTCGGCTAATACAATATGTTTAAAATTTTCATTGATACAATCAGTGTTGAGGCCAGCATTATATGGACAATAAATACTGACAACATTAATCAACTGAACAAACCAATTGTATTTGTGATGACCATATCCAGAGTTATATAATTTTATTAATCGAAATAATGCTCTATAGGGGTACCTTGAGTGATTTTGAGATTTTACCCTGATGAAGTATTCAATTGCTTCTTTTATTAGATAATATTCTAGCCTGCACAGATTGGCTTCGACTCTTATTATATAAGCGGCAGTAGTTCTCTGGAGGAATAGGAGGTTTTTCCAAAAAGACGTCTGTATTTTCTCAGTTTGATCCAGATAACGCAGACCCCATATATTACTGGCATATGTGAAAGTGGGTATGACGACATTGTTATACAGAGTCTTAATAGACTGAAGAGAAGATAATTTTTGCGAGTTTATAGTTGAAAGTACAGTACCTTGAGTAATTCTTGCTTTTCGTTCTCGTGATTTAAAATTATTTAGAAACAGTCCATTGAAAGTAAAGACCACTCCGAAATATTCATAAAAGTTTGAGATTTCTATTGGGTTGTTAAGGTATGAAAACGTGGGTTGTTTTCCAATATTGGGGCTCCTTCGGAATATAACTAGTTTTGTTTTTCTGTATTTACCTGAAGCTTGAATGTGTTGCAGTATGATTCTAAAATCCTCAGGCTGTTTTCCATTTGTATTTGCGACTCTGCAAACAGTACCAGATCGTCAGCGTATAACAACATCCGTATGTTATCCCCTTCATCAAGAGTAACTCCCTTACTGCCTTGGTTCTGAAAATAATTATCAATATCGGAAATGAATATCGCGAATAGTAATGGGCTGAGCTAGTCCCCCCGTAAAACACCTTGGGTTATTTGTACTCTCTCTGAACTGTTACCTTCTTGTTCTATAAACAGTGCTGCTTGTTTGTATAGTATTTTTAGTATTCTAGTAATTTTTGCACTTATTCCGTTTGAATATAATTTTTCCCAGAGTATATGATGGTCTAACGAATCAAAAGCTTTTCTAAAATCTACAAATAGAGTATATAATTTTCTTGAAAGGAGGCGAAGGTAATTGTTAATTATAGCGTAGAGCACAAATATGTTGTCTTCACAGTTGCGTGTTCTGCGGAAGCCGCTTTGGCACTCTGGTAATATTTCATTATTCTCAACAAAGTTAGTTAGTCTCGTATTAATTAATTGGGTAAAGAGCTTAGTTTTGTGATTTAAAAGTGCTATACTACGGTAATTATTAGGGTTTTTAATATCGCCACTTTTGTGGAAGTGGATCATTTTAACATCTGACCATTTGTTTTTCGTTTAAAATTTTGTTGAAGAATGTTTTCAGGTGTATTATCCAATCCAAAGAAAAGTTTTTGAAGAATTCGTTGCTAATGTTGTCTACCCCGGGTGATTTATTATTTTTAGCTGAGTTTAAGACTCTAAAAATTTCATTAGTGGAAAAGTTTATATCTAGATAAGGGTGTATAACGCCAAAATATTGTGAATCCCTATGTAAATGCGTTCCATAAAACTCTTTGTAAAACTCAATCATTGTGACGGTATCAATTGTGGGACCTCTATTTTTAATTTTTCTAGTTTTTAGAAGTTCCCAAAATTCGGAGGGGTTGCTGATATTATTAAATTTTTTTATTGTAACGTTTTCGTAAGCTATTTTTTTAATTTTAATGAGTTGTTTGTACTCTTTTTTAATTCCACTATATGATATTAGGGCATTCTGTTCAAAGTTAGAGTTTTTTAATAGTTTTTTTGACATGTTTAACTTTTTCTTTGCGTCCTTGCAAAAGTTATCAAACCATGGTTTTGAATTTGAGAACATATGATTAGTATTGTCACGGTTTTTTTCCATACCTAAAAATTTTACTGTTAACTTGATTGCCTCATTTATTTGATTGTCCATTATATTAATAGTACTCGAGTCTGAATGTATTTCAAAGATAGATACTATATTTTTATATGGTTGTGTTTTGGCAGGATCCCACCTTATTATTGTTTCTTTATAGCTATGATATTCTGATAGTTTATTAGACCCCACAAAATATGCATTTTCTATCTTTACAGTGCAACTCAGATGATCCAAAAACAGGTTTTTATTTATACAGAAACTGGAAATTAGGCCTACACTACTAACTCTTACCCAGACCAGATCTATTGTACTTCGTCCTGACCGCCCAATGTATGTATAAGCACCTTCATAATCCTCAAACCTACCGTTTAACAAGAGAAACCCTAGATCTTCCAAAGCTTCTACAAGTAATGTTCCTCTAGTATTAACTAGGGAATCTTTTGACTTACGTGGTTTTAACGGGGGATTGATATGTATTACGTTCTCTGAATCAAAATCATTCAGACCACCTACTCTCGCATTAAAGTCTCCGTACAGAATCATCTCGTCATTTGGGAATTTTACTGATATTTCTTTTAGAGTATCCTCAAGCATCTCTACACATACATGATTATCTGAATCAGGTTTTAAGTAAACTACACCTAAAATAATATAATTATTATTTATATTTATTCTGATAAAATTCCACATATTACATCTATCGATTACATCTAATGACTTCACACCCCCCAGGTTTTTTGATATAAGTATTAAGATACCCCCACTACCTCTACCCTTTTGCTTATCTTTTGAAGCTTGGCATGAGTAAGTATGATAATTGTTTAAAATATTTGGTAAGCTATTTTGGGAAGAGGTAATCCAGGTCTCCACTAAGCCTATTATATCAGAGCTACACAAATCATTAATTTCATGTATTTCTAAATTATCTAAAGTATTAATACCTTGACAGTTCCAAAATGTTATCTTAAAAGGGACAATTCCGTCCACAAACCTTAATCTTTTCACCTCTGTATTAATTAGTTTTTTGATGATGTCTCAACTTCTCTGTTCATTTTTGTTATTTTTTTTGTCGTTTCTTCAGCGCCTTCGGGAGATCTCTCACTGTATTTTCTTACTTTCGCTGGAGTTTGTTCTGGTAGTCCTGTCTCTTCTTCAGTCTCGATTTCAGTTTCATTTTGTGCTTCTAATTCTGATAAGGTGTATAGCTTATCGTTAATATATAATTTATTGTAGATGATCTTAGTTCTACATCCCTTGTCTCTTGCAACTTTTGAGTATTTCAAGAGCTGTTTTCTTTGCTCCATAATTTCTTTGGGAAAGTCTTCGTTAATATAGATATTTGTTCCCTTTAATCTATTTCTTCCTTTCAATATGTCCAGCTTTTTATCCCATGTCTTCACTTTTAGTAGTATTGGTCTATTTCTAAGTTTGTTCCTGTCTCCTATTCTCCTCGACTCTATTACGTCTGACTCTACATTTATATTGGTGTTTACTCTTTTCAGTACTTCTCTAACCTTATCATTCAGTTGTTCCGCATTTTCTCGTACTTCTTCTTCGATGCCATTTATTATCAGGTTTTCCCTTCTTGAATCCTTTTCTATTTGAATTACTCTTGTTTCCAATTTCTTCGTGGCTTCTCTTAATAAATAATTTTCGTTTTTCAGAGCTTGGTTCTCTTTTTTCAATATTTGTAATTGACTATGGATATTGTCCAGTTTTTGCTCGATTCTGGCATTTCGTTGATCCATGTTTTCTAACTTCTGCAGTATCTCTTCCATTGAAAATTATTTTAATATTCGGAGTTTAAAATTTAATTCAATTTTAAATTGTAGAAGCCTGACCTGTGTTAATGTATTCGACTTTATATCTTAATTAGTTTATGGAAAAAGTAAGTTTTTATTCCTTGTACTTTAATAATTTCTGGCGTATTATAACCTAGCTTTTTTCAAATTAGATCTTCTTACCAGGTTTTTGGTGTTTTTATTACATGTATATATATACTGTTTTCTTTTATAACATAGTTGTGAAAGTTGTAGGATTTTAATTTTTAAATTTCTCACTCAATTCACTTATTTTACTGGAACGATTTAAAACTACACTTTAAGCAGCTTCAGAACCGAAAATAAAAACTTATCATCAATAATTTTCTACTTTTATATTGATTTAACATCATTTAAAAATCTAATGATATTCCAGTCTATAATGTATCTTAACCAAATTATTTTTAATTATTGCATTGTTTTTACATTATATATTCTGTTGGTTAAGAAAAGTACTTTGTGAAAAAAATTATTTGTTGTGTATTTTTTTACCAAAATAAATAAACTGTTTATATGATTATTGTTTCATTTTCCATTTTAAGCATTTATGGTTAATCATTTGATATTTCATTCAATTTAACTCAACATCTAATCATTATTGAGTTAATGAAGTTAAATTGAATGGAATGTCAAATGATGGACTATAAATTGCTATTTTAAAATAAAATAATTAAAATACAGTAGATTTGAATATACCGCCCAAACCTAAAATTACAGAAACCTTTTCAACATCACTCAATAGTTTAGTCGACAGGCACTTTAGATGGCGCCACAATCAGTGTCTCATCTATATGTAGGTTATCTGTGCTATACACCACTACACAGACTCCTACAAGGCCTTCAATGATGACAGTAGGTTCACTAGTTCTACTAGCTCTTTCAGTAGAGTCTCATTCATTTAATCACAACTATTTGATATTCATAGAGCTCATATATTTCTTTTAAATCACATTCAATTATCAAAATTTATTCTGTAATCATGTTTCAATATCAAAGGTTACCACCCTCACTGGATGGATATATATCTCCAGAGTTATTATTTTTGGTAGATGGTCGATTCCAGCCGAAATCACCATGCGGTTGACAAATTACACCAACGATGTTTGTCTATGTTCTGACAATTGGGAACCCACTTGATGGAACGTCACGTCAATCAAAAACAATAATATTCTTTTTCGAAAATTTTTTTGGAAACAACTTGGCAAAATGCATGAATGTGTAGTTTAATACTAATAATTTCATATAATTTTGAATCCAATTTTAGCAATCGGAAATGTCAAATTACTTTAAATGTGAAAACATCGTAGTTTGTTTTTCAAACAGTGTACAATCCTTGGACACCCTTGTAAGTTGACAAGTACGTATAATATCAGTTTTTATAATATCTTTGTTGTAACCGCACTGGAGATGGCATTAGGCCGGAAGCGTTCTGCAAAAATTAAATTTTAAGAAACTTTGCACAACAGTACAAAACGTTATTTCCTTCGAAGGAATTCCGAGATGCTTATTTCTGGTGCACACAACTGTGAACCTTAAGAAATATTATAGCCCATTCATAGAAGATTTGTAGTAACCATTACCACATGATTACAACGTGATATTCGTTAAAAAACAGGAATTATTACGAAGAAATAATTATAGCGTATAATGTTATGTTGTAATACTTATATGTATTTGTTGCACAAATATAAAAACATAACAATCTGCAACGTGTTGTGCTCAGTGAGCGCACTTGAAAACTGCTCAGAAAAATGGCGTCCCCCTCTTCAAACATGTTGAGTTTTGCTCACTGATCAAAGTGCATTCACAGAATATGCACCCAACGGTAGTGCAACAGTTGTGTTTTCTGAACGCACCCAACGTTTGTAATTATCGCCATTTTGTAGTTAAGGGATGTCATCTGTAATTATTGATTGAGCGCTAATTTTAAATTAACGACATTTTCATTCAAGTAATTTTATCGTGTTAGGTAATTTCAACAAATAAATATGTTAAAGATAATCTTCTGAGTATAAAAAATTATGTTGCACAAGTTTTTGTTGAACTACTATCCCTTTATTCTCAAAACATTTGTATTTGTTCTCTATTGACCTAGGTCAACAATAGAAAAAATTATAGACCACTAATAAAGGAATTAAACTTCTCTGTTGGCTAGGAGGCACAAACTTCATAGCGAGTAGTGGAAAAAAAATATTATGTGTCCTACTAATTACCGAAATGACAATATTATATTAAGCATACTGAAGAATGAAATTTTTTATGTAGTTGAGTGGCTTTGGCAAATACCAATTAACCAGATATAATTAGTAATCCTTTCTTACGGACGAGTTATTAAACGAAGTTTTCTTGTAAATAATTCTGTGGCAGAAAGTCAAAAGGGCATAAGTAATTTTTTTTGCAAAATGAGTTATTTATACCGATCGATAGCATTTTTCAAGCTTGATAATCTGGCAAAAGCGTTTATCTATATTCCTTTAAAATAACGGTTTTTTTTAACATAAGGGAATATCTGAATGAAAAATATTTTTTCTTCCTTGCATAAAGATATAATTGGAGTTAACAATTTTTTTTATTTTTTATTTTTTTGACAGGAAGGTATATCTTTAGATATTATAATATTTTTTAACCTTGTCATCCGACATAAGAGCATAACTACAGTTGAATCATATTTTCGGGGAAAGCTAGTCAGATAAAGCGGCATAAGTCGACTTATGACTCTTTGTCGATTTCGAATGCCGACAAAATGTTTCGGTCTTATTTAGATATATGTCTTTTTGTCGGTAAGAAATTATCTAGAATTTAATAATCGTGTAATTTCGGCACGTTTCGTACGATTGTCTATGCGGAAAGTCTATTAAAAACACCCCTTCAGTACGAATTCTTTCGGATTTCATTATAATCACTGCAGTAGGTGTGATGTGTGTAGACTGATGATGAGTGTAAGCAAGCGCACCGAATTAATAGTGGCCAACTGCCGTAAGTATTCTTTATCGTATTTTTTTATTACAGAATTTAAAAAAATAATAAAAGAAAACGTGTTTGTATTCATTCTAGTGCGGAATTGCTTTAAATAAGGCAAATTAACAAAGCCTAGTCAAATAAGTTATAGAATTTGTTAAAGAAAATAAAACTTGATTTATTTAAAAATTCAGTTAGCGTTCTATTTTAATAAAAAATATTATTGGTTAATCAAAAACATTTAAAAATAATATCAAACAATTCAATCAAATAAAGTTTACAATGATGAAAATTAATCCTTTTATTATTTTGGAATAATAATAATAAGTAGATCGGTACTTTGTTTTTTTTTTTCATTGTAGAACTGCCAGGTGGCCAAAATGTTCAGCAAAGTTTATTAAAAAAAGCTGTCCGAATTAAATATCATTTAGATGGTGAAGGTTGGTATTAAAATATTTTAAATTTAAACTGCTTAATTTTTTTTTTTAGTATTTCATCCCCCAGTTGCACATGAGACAGGCACGTCCGTCAATTGTTTTAATAATTACAAATACGACAAAAATGAGCTATTTCCTGAGAGTGTCAGCAACAACTTGCAAAACGGTAAGCTAATTCAATTAATGCCTTTTAAAATATTTTTTATTTAAATGCAGATAAGTACAGAAAATTATTGCTTTTTTTATAAATGTTTGTAAAGACCAACTGGCTATAGAATAAACAAAAACGTTTTTTGTTCGTGCTTAATCACTCATGTTAGCACGTCAATTTTGTTCATTTCATAGCCAGTTGGTCGTTAATAGGTATTTATAAGAACTCGGTATTGATTTTTTAATTTTGTTATAGTGTGCTTGGAACAATACACTTTTGTTTAAGACTCGGATGATAGTGTGCAAGATCCGGATTATACTGCTGAAGAAGAAGACTCTGAAACTTTAGATTCAGATAAAGAAAATAACCTTAATAAGCCCAGTGGATCAAGTGCTTCAAAGCAAAATCAAAACTCTGAAACTTCAAATTCAGATAAAGAAAATAACCTTAACAAGCCCAGTGGATCAAGTGCTTCAAAGCAAAATCCAAAACCCAAAAAAATTTCTGAAAAAAGACAGAGAAAAAAAGAAATAAAAGTTTGCAAAAACTCCGGCAAAGCGTACATATCAAGTAGTCAAAAGTCAGTTAGAGAAAGAAAAATAAGACCACTGAAATTAAATTGCAGAAGAAAATGCAGAGAACAGATAGATGAGGCTACAAGGCTTATTTTATTTAATGATTATTGGAAAATGGGAAACTATGACCGACGAGTATCTTATATTGCAAGTTTAATCAGTTGTGACGACAAAAAAATTGCAACTCTTAAAAGTGATGCTCGAGGTAAGGCAAAAAATAGAGAAAAAACATTTTCGTACTTTTTGGAAGTCAAAAGCAAAAGGTTTCAAGTGTGCAAAGAATGCTTTTGTGCCACTTTTGACGAAACAAATAAATTCATTCTGTTTGTTACTAAAAAGAAACTTGCTTCTGATAGTGGCATTCCATATTTAGACAAGCGCGGTAAACATGCCCCGAGCCACAAACTATCAGAAAGTAGTTTGCAAAGAGTAGTTGATCATGTTAAAAAATTCCCCGCGTACGAGTCCCACTATTCTCGACGACACACAAAAAAAAATATTTAGCAGCTGATTTAACAAAGGCTAAAATGCATAAACTTTACTGTGAAGAAGCAATGAAAGATGGAGTAAAGCCTGTTTCAATTAAAATCTATTCACAAGCTGTTGATAATTTAAATTTGAAGTTTAAAAAGCCGAGCAACGATACCTGCAACACATGTGATGTTTTTCATATGAAAATTCAAAGTTCTTCAAATGACAATATTAAAGATCAGCTTAAAGAGCAATTAACTCAACACCATTCAGATGCTGATAAAGCTTATAATAGTAAAAGAGATGACAAACTTTTATCTACCAATGCGCCAAACACAAAAGTTATAGTTTTTGATTTGCAACAAGTGCTACCCACCCCATACCTTTCGACAGGTACCGTATTTTACAAAAGACAACTTGACACCTATAATTTAACAGTTCATGATTGTGTGACCCAAAAATCAATGCACTTTATGTGGCACGAAGCAATTGCTGGACGAGGTGCAAACGAGATCGCATCTTGTCTTTACAAATATTTTTCCGAATTAAAAGAAACGGAGCACATCATTTGCTACAGCGACACATGTGGCGGCCAAAATAAAAATTCACATGTAGCTGCTATGTTGTCTTATGTAGCATCTGCAAGTAACAACATAAAAATTATTGACCATAAATTTCTTGTGCCAGGGCATACGCACATGGAGTGCGACTCTGATCATGCCATTATTGAAAAAGCGAAAAAAAGAAGTCCCTTTAACATACACCTTCCTCGAGACTGGTACAACCTTGTTAGGCTTGCAGGCAATCAAGGTTCGAAAGCAAACAAATTTACAGTTGTCGAAATGAAGCGAGAGAACTTCCTGGATTTTGCGGCATTGTTAAAGGGTCCACTTGTAAATCGAAAAATCACCGAAACGAAAGAAAAGTTTTCATGGTGGCCAGTAAAATGGCTGAGGTATGAACACGAATTTGGCATAGTACAATTTAAAAATAGTTTAGAGGAAAACTGCCCTTTTGAAAAAATAAACTTTAAAAGGAAGACAACACCTTTAAATGCAAACTTTGATTTCAAAGTTCTATATGACACTGACAGACCAATAGACAAAAAAAAAGCACAAAATTTATTAGAATTGTTAGATCTCGTCGATGAGAGTGCTAAACTTTTCTATAGAAACCTAAAAACTTCGTCTGAAGAAAGTAGGGATGTCGATAATTATTTCAGTGGTGAAGAATTTTAATTTTAATGTTGTTTTTTTGTAAAATTTGATTATTTGTTTTTTAAATAATTATTATTAATAATAATAAAGCATACACTATATCTACACTTACTGAATCTTTTTATTATATCAATCACAAAAAATATTTTGACAGAAGGGAATATGTTTAGATGCTGCCTTTTGTCAGATTCTATATTAGGTGGCTATCTAGTTAACTAAAGTTATGCCTTTTTGTCAGAAAGTCAGAACATTTAATTCAAGGCACAACTCTGAGTTCCAAATAAAAAAAAGGTTTAACCGTAGCATTTTTGAAAAAAAACTCAAAAAAGTGTTTTTCTAATTCCCGACAAAAATCTCTTTTGTTTTACGTAACAAAATTCTTCGTATCTTCATTGCTGATAAGCGAAATCCAATAAAGTCAGTTTTTTAATTCTCCTGTAAAACGTGAATTTTTGAGTTATGCCTTTTTGACTTTCTGCCACAGAATTATGTTAGTATGTTTAAACAAGGTTTTCTTGTAAACAATGAACATTTGCAGATATACGATCTCTGTGTTAGTATGTGACGTATATTGTTAGTACTTGTGCATCTATTTCTAATTTTTTGTTTTTTTTTTAACTAAAAACACATTTTTTCTGTTTTTTGGTTGTTTTAGGCTAAAAAAACATGTTTCCCTTTTTTTTTCGTCGAAGCAATTGTAAGATATTTAATCGCAAAATTGTTTACAATGTTAGTATCAGGTTTTACAATTCCATTTTGCACCTTTTCAGGTGATCATAACGACAATATAAAATATTAATGTTGCTACTGAATACAATTTGGCTTACACATATGGGTAGTTTTGCTTCGAGATCTATTAAATCCTTAGAGAAAGTATTTGGATTTGCTTGAAATTGGGAGCATTCTAGTATAACATGGGTTAAATCACCAAGTTCGCCACACGTGCAAGCTGGATTTGCAATTATACCTATTCTGTGTTTATATATCGATGTCATATCATGTCCTGATCTTATCATATTTATAGTAACAATAAATTCTCTATGTGATATCCCATAGAACTATATCTTACGTGAAATCTTGTCTTGGCAGCTTTTGTGGTTCTGTCCATTAATGAAATTGACTGTCTCGATCCTTACTTCGTGGAATATGCTCATATTAGTGTTTTTAAATGAAACTCAAGGTCTCTAGTTAATTCCACAATATAATACAAGTTATTGAAAATTCTAAAAAATTGACAATTGTTTCGATAAATCAATATCATCGTCAGAATGACAGAAGATACATTTCATTTTATGCCTACCTGATGTTTAGTAGTTATATTTTTGGCCAGACCAAGAAGTAACCTAACTTGTGATTGGCTTAATATATGTTTATAGAAAAAGAAGAAGATGTGATATTACAAATATTGAAGCTTAGATATTATTAGCCCTATGGTGATATCCTGGATATCATTTTTCCAATTAAGATCAGTATAACTGTGCAATGATATAGAAAACCAGGAAAACTATATCTGCTGATCTTTACAATTATCACTTAAGAAGACAGTTTATTAGTGGAGAATTCCCTAGATTTAACTGTTCATTGACAACTTCATATTGTGGGTTCTTAAATGTCTTCTAATTTCCAGTTCTTCAAGGAAATCCAGTTCTTGTTTCTTTTCACAAATATGCAGCACTTCTAGTTCTGTGTTAGGTGTCAATTAATGATTGGTGTCAAGTAGATGTTTTGCGTAGTGGGATTTATCTGGTTGTTTTAATCTGTAAGCTCGTAAGTGCTCACTGTATCGTATTTCAAAATTCCTAAGGGTCTGACCCAAATAGACAGCATTACATTCTGGACATTTGAGTTTATATATACCTGACTTCTTCAATAGTGGTATTTTTGTTTTTACATTTAACAATTTTGTACTAACGTTACTTTCTGTTTTAAAAGAAATTGTTGCATTCGTTGCTGAAGATATTATCTTTGAAATATTATTAGAAATATTTCCTGCATATGTGATGGTTTTATAAGTTTTAATTTCATCAGCTTGTTTAGGATATATTAGTTGTAATGCCACTTTTTTCTCTTTTTTACTAATTAGTTTATTTATCATATCTAATGGATAACCGTTAGATGTTGCTATTTGTCTAATTGTATTAATCTCTCTATCAAAATTACATTTGTTCATAGGAACTGAAAAAGCTCTATGTATCATTGAATTATATGCTGCTAGTCTGTGTGAGACAGGGTGGTTAGAATTGAATGGAATTGTCACATCAGTCTGTGTTGGTTTTCGGTAAATTGAATAATCAAGTACATTATTAACTCTTTGAATTTTTAAATCAAGAAAATTGATTGAGCTATTTTCTTCAATTTATAATGTAAATTTAATTTTCGGGTGTAAATTATTGATGTGGTTGAAAAACACATCTAATTGTCGCTCACTACCCATAAAACAAGCTAATATGTCATCCACATATCTATACCAAAATAAAATATTTTTCGAAATATTACTTTCAAAGATCTTTCTTTCTAAATTGTCCATAAAAATGTTTGCTAAAATAGGTGAATTAGGGCTTCCCATTGGTAAACCTTCATTTTGAATATATATTTTATTGTCAAAAGTGAAATAATTCTGATTAATGCATACATCAAATAAATTAAGTATATCTGATATTATTCCTGGATTAATATTTTTATCTTCTAGTAATTTTCTTACAAGTATTAGACATTCTTTAGGAGGAATTTTAGTAAACATATTAGTTACATCGAACGATATGAGTTTATCGTTATCTTGCAAGTGGATTGATTTCAACTTTTTGATTAGTTCTATTGAATTTCTAATTGAGTACTGAGATTCATATCCGTAAGTATTGAGTATGTTGTTGAGCTTTTTTGCCAATATATTATTAGGAGTCAGAAATAGCTTTAAAATCTAATTCAAATGATTTTCTTTATGAGAAATAAAAAATTGCCAATTTAATCAAAAATATTGAACCTTCAAAAGTTAAACGTCAAACAAAAAATGACATTTCAGTTTTAAACGCAATAAAAGAGAAGATAGAGAACAATAACCTAACAGTTACAAAATCGGATAAGGGGAATGCTACTGTCATTTTGACAACTGAAAATTACAATTCCAAAGTATATAACTTTATAGAATCCAGCGATGTAAAAGTTCTTAAAGCAGACCCAACAAAGAAGTTTTCTAATAATGTAAGGGATATTGTTAATAATTCAAATTATCTTTTAAATGATTACGAAAAGAGGTCTATCATACATAAGAATCCTCATTCTCCACAATTATATGGAACAGTTAAATTACATAAAATAACGAAACCAATTAGACCTGTAGTCTCTTATGTTAATGCTCCTAATAATATATTGGCAAAAAAGCTCAACAATATACTCAATACTTACGGATATGAATCTCAGTACTCAATTAGAAATTCAATAGAACTAATCAAAAAGTTGAAATCAATCCACTTGCAAGATAACTATAAACTCATATCGTTCGATGTAACTAGTATGTTTACTAAAATTCCTCCTTAAGAATGTCTAATACTTGTAAGCAAATTACTAGAAGATAAAAATATTAATCTAGGAATAATATCAGATATACTTAATTTACTTGATGTATGCATTAATCAGAATTATTTCACTTTTGACAATAAGATATATATTCAAAATGAAGGTTTACCAATAGGAAGCCCTATATCACCTATTTTAGCAAACATTTTCATGGACAATTTAGAAAGATAGATCTTTGAAAGTAATATTTCGAAAAATATTTTATTTTGGTATAGATATGTGGATGACATATTAGCTTGTTTTATGGGTAGTGAGCGACAATTAGATGTGTTTTTCAACCACATCAATAATTTACACCCGAAAATTAAATTTACATTAGAAATTGAAGAAAATAGCTCAATCAATTTTCTTGATTTAAAGATTCAAAGAGTTAATAATGTACTTGATTATTCAATTTACCGAAAACCAACACAGACTGATGTGACAATTCCATTCAATCCTAACCACCCTGTCTCACACAGACTAGCAGCATATAATTCAATGATACATAGAGCTTTTTCAGTTCCTATGAACAAATGTAATTTTGATAGAGAGATTAATACAATTAGACAAATAGCAACATCTAACGATTATCCATTAGATATGATAAATAAACTAATTAGTAAAAAAGAGAAAAAAGTGGCATTACAACTAATATATCCTAAACAAGCTGATGAAATTAAAACTTATAAAACCATCACATATGCAGGAAATATTTCTAATAATATTTCAAAGATAATATCTTCAGCAACGAATGCAACAATTTCTTTTAAAACAGAATGTAACCTTGGTACAAAATTGTTAAATGTGAAAACAAAAATACCACTATTAAAGAAGTCAGGTATATATAAACTCAAATGTCCAGAATGTAATGCTGTCTATTTGGGTCAGACCCTAAGGAATTTTGAAATACGATACAGTGAGCACTTACGAGCTTACAGATTCAAACAACCAGATAAATCCCACTACGCAAAACATCTACTTGACACCAATCATTCATTGACACCTAACACAGAACTAGAAGTGCTGCATATTTGTGAAAAGAAACAAGAACTGGATTTCCTTGAAGAACTGGAAATTAGAAGACATTTAAGAAACCCACAATATGAAGTTGTCAATGAACAGTTAAATCTAGGAAATTCTCCACTAATAAACTGTCTTCTTAAGTGATAATTGTAAAGATCAGCAGATATAGTTTTCCTGGTTTTCTATATCATTGCACAGTTATACTGATCTTAATTGGAAAAATGATATCCAGGATATCACCATAGGGCTAATAATATCTAAGCTTCAATATTTGTAATATGACATCTTCTTCTTTTTCTATAAACATATATTAAGCCAATCACAAGTTAGGTTACTTCTTGGTCTAGCCAAAAATAACTACTAAACATCAGGTAGGCATAAAATGAAATGTAACTTCTGTCATTCTGACGATGATATTGATTTATCGAAACAATTGTCAATTTTTTAGAATTTTCAATAACTTGTATTATATTGTGGAATTAACTAGAGACCTTGAGTTTCATTTAAAAACACTAATCTGTCCATTAATGTTACTTTCATAAACTTTTTGCCATTCGAGTAACAGACTGTTCCTATATTCACACCTAAGATCGGTATGTGGTACAAAAGAGAGAGAGAGAAGTTCGTAAATGAATTTTTTGGTGGATGGGGGTTTTCTTGGAAGAAGTTCTACTTTTCTTGTGATACCCTGGTGTAGGATAGTTTCCTCTTCAGGGCTGAATTGGGGGTGTGTTGGATGGTTTAGTGCGCGTTGACTGAGTTAGGGGTAGAAAAGGTGTCTAGAATTTTTTTTTAAAAGTGACTAGGAAAGTTTGTTTTAAAAAGTGTATGGAATTGAGAGCGGTTGGATGGGCTTTTCGCTAGAAGATAACCGGAGGGTTGTATTGTGTTGGGGCGTATCGGGGATTGATGTTTGGAAGCAGCGAAGCTCAAAAGTGTGCGGAGATGGTGTGACAAAAGGTGTCTGGGATGGAAACGTAAATGTTGAAAGACGAACCATGTATCGTTGCCGATACATAGATATATGCGTTGAGCTGGCTAGGTGTGAGAAATTTATAAAAATTGAGTGCTATTTACTGATTTTGGAATATCTCCGGTATTTTAAGAGTGATATATTAGGAATATTAAAGATTTATAAGTTTTTTTGGTTTTTTGGAATTATGAGTAAAAGTGTATGGGAGACATTTTTCAAAAGTGTATGGAATTAGGTGATTTGTTGGAATTTGATGAAAAGTTGCGGTAACGTACCTTCGGTGGTTTGGGACTATTTACGGTGGTCGCTGGAATAATAATAAACAAAAATTTGAAAATGCGGATGCGTCGATCGTCGGTCCATTTGGCTAGTGAATAAATGTGTTGAACAATTAAAAAATGAATTGAAAGATTTTAGATTATTAGAAATAGTTAAAATATGAATGTTTTTGGGCTTTGTTGTGGTAAGTGAGTGGCGACTTATTGAAATTGAGTCAGAGTGGGATTTTGACGATTAGCGGATAGAAATAGGGGAGCTGTCCAGGTAGTCGATGTATACGTCGGGGAGGTCGTCGTAGGCCGTGGCTAGAAAGCGTAACGAAGGAAATGGGAGCTTTCTCTTGGGTAATCTGGCGAGGGGTCGTCTATTGGCGATCCACGGTGTAAGCAGGGTGTTTTTGGAGATTTTATGTGGTACGGATTTCATTTCCTTTTATATCGAGTGACCCTTCATCCAGGCCACTATGGTATTTTTATTTTGTTGTATTATATTATGATGTTCTTTTAGAATTTCTTATTCCACATGGGATAACTTTGAAGAGCACCGTATATTTTGTAACCTGTCTACGAGGCTTTTACTATATTTCTAATATCGGTTGATGAATCATATCTTAGGGCGAATAGCACAGCGTAATTTTCAAGTATATAGATTGATTTTTTCTTAGAAAATCGCTTCAAAGACGTATGGGAAGTGCTACCATCGTAAAAGGCGCATCCGCATCTTTGGCTTGTCTTGGAACCATCTGTATATATATATATATATATATATATATATATATATATATATAAATATATATATATATATATATATATATATATATATAAAATGTCACTGTCAAATTATAAATTATCACACTTGGGCTTTTACAAACAGTTTATTTTATTAAATTTGGATTTCTGTGCTCCAGCTATATAATAATTTTTACTAGATTTAAATTTCAGTTTTATGTATCTCATTTGAGAACTCTTTGCTTCCGCTCTCTGGGCGTACGGGTTCAATATTTCAACTTTCCAGACTTATGGCCTCCATCTGTGTCAGACTTTCAGTATATCAGTGCCCAACAAAACTACTCAAGGAAAACAAACTAATTAATTCCAAAATATGTTTATCAATTAATTAAGTTTGAAATTTTTAAAGAATGGATTACCAAATTTAGGTCAATATAAATATCGATGAGATAGTTCAATGTTAGACGTAGTAGATTGAATGCATTCCCCCTACGAAAATAAAAGAGAAGAAACTTAACCTATAAATCTACTATGATAAATCTTACAAAAGAAAAAACGGAGTTATGTCAAATAAAGTCTGTACTGTTTCTAATTTCTGTAAACTTGAATGCAAAGCATACAGACTCTACAGCAAGCAAATCGTTAAGGATATTTATCACTGTCTATTCAATAATTTCAAAGTTTCCAATCAGGATGATGATTCTCTCCTACAAAATATTTATAAAGATTTGTTACCTTTCAGTCCACTGTCAAACACTCTTTATAAAGGAAATCGTCTTGAAGAAATCACTAATCCAGTGTATACGGTATTTTACGCGTTATTTCTTTCATATTTTCATTGGTTTTTTGTCTATTTCCAGGGTCGAAAGGTTCAAACAGGAGAGCTATAGACGCCTCCGTGTCTCTGTTGGTTGTAGTCCTGAAAACTCTTCCATTTGAAGGCACAAATGTGCGTTTGGTTATCTTGTTGAAATCCGTTGTTTGTGTTTTCTCATGTTTCAATTAACATCCTTGCTTCCAAGTTGTACACCTTTTCTTGGTTATGCCGTACCGATGAAGGCTAATGAGCCAGAAACATGCATCTCTACGGTTACCACTCATTCTCTGTAACCTCTTTTGCGTGATATGCCCGCTAATTCTGTTTTTTGTTTTATATTTCACGCGTAATTTCTCTCATCTTTTCATTGGCTTTTTGTCTATTTCCAGGGTAGGAAAGTACAGCCAGGAGAGCTATAGACGCCTCCGTGTCTCTGTTGGTTGTTGTTCTGAAAACACGGGATCTTCAATTTGAAGGGACAAATGTGCGTTTGGTTATCTTCTTGAAATCCGTTGTTTGTGTTTTCTCATGTTTCAATTAACATCCTTGCTCCCAAGTTGTACACCTTTTCTTGGTTATGCCGTACCGATGAAGGCTAATGAGCCAGAAACATGCATGTCTACGGTTACCACTCATTCTCTGTAACCTCTTTTGCGTGATATGCCCGCTAATTCTGTTTTTTGTTTTATATTGCACGCGTTATTTCTTCCATCTTTCCATTGATTTTTTGTCTATTTCCAGGGTCGGAAGGGTCAGACAGGAGAGGTATAGACGCCTGCGTGCCTCTGTTGGTTGTTGTCCTGAAAACTCGGGATCTTCCATTTGAAGGCAAAAATGTGCGTTTGGTTATCTTGTCGAAATCCGTTGTTTGTGTTCTCTCATGTTTCAATTAACATCCTTGCTCCCAAGTTGTACACCTTTTCTTGGTTATGCCGTACCGATGAAGGCTAATGAGCCAGAAACATGCATGTCTACGGTTACCACTCATTTTCTGTAACCTCTTTTGCGTGATATGCCCGCTAATTCTGTATATAGATATATATATATATATATATATATATATATATATATATATATATATATATATATATATATATATATATATATATATATATATATTAATACATATCCTCTATCTAAATTCTATAGAAAACATTGAAATAAAGAAAATATGCATATTTAGATGTAATACTAGTAATACACACTGTATTATCAATAATTTGAAAGGTTCAATATACTAATAAAATTTGACATTTCAATTTCATATGACATGACTGCAGAATAGACTTAATGACAGATAGATTTTAAAACGATTTGAAAAACCAGAATACAGATGTCTCTATTAGCAAAATGGTACTTATAAATAAAATAATGAAAATCTCTCTTGGTATATAAAAACGTAAATTTGTAATTCAAAAAAAAAAGAATTCTAGGTAACCAAAGAAGAAGAGAATTATTTATTGAAACATTTTAGTTAGTTGAATTTGAAATCCCCATGAGACAACATCATAATAAGAGTTGTCTCAAATTTAATTTTAAATATTAGGGAATTTATATAATCGTTATCAGTTCAACATATCTTGCCTTTTGTAAAGCCAGTGCGTGTACTATTCACAAAGAATTACCGCTAAAGTGCAAGTGGTTTTCGCGTTTTCTAAATTATTGATTTGGAAACGTTTGTTCCGGAAATTCTAAAAATACGTTTTTAGAATACGTACGAGATCTTCTAGTATCCAGTTTGATGAGTCCAGTCCATATTATATATTATTCTCGAGAATTGATAGGCCTTTGATCAAAATTATTTCGAAAATAGATGCATCTTAAGATTAAATTATAGTAACGTTACTTATATAAAATTCTACGTGCAGACAATTTTGGAAACAGACAACTTACAAGAAAATTTACGTATTTTTCATTGACAGATATCAAGTATATATGTAGACATTTTAAATTTTCGGTTAAATTTATTTAGATAGAAAATTTCTAACATAGATTGTTTTTAATATTAAGGTTTGATAGAAAATTCTATTTTTGTTTATGCGTTCATGATATTTTTTGAAGAGTTTTAATTTTTGTAAATGTTATTTTGATAATATATTATATAAAGTTGAATTCCAAATCTCTTTGGCTCTCTTTTCATATTCATTTTCATTATATTTGATAATTTTTATACAATAGAAAATTTAGTATTATGAGTGACATTTAGTTAATCTCCTGACAGTAAAGTCATATATGTCATAAAATAATTTAAATTGTCTTATAGTGTATTGGATAAACAGTTACTGTAGATTTGAATAGTGTGATACGTAATTTAGAAAATTATTTGGATATTTACAAATTTGAATTATTAGTTGAAATCTTTGATCCCTCCCTGAGAAAAGAGTGAGTTGATTGGTGTTGTATTGATTTATCTTTCATTATATAAAATTTAATATTTATTTAGCCGGACATATTAATTTGACAACTGCTGTCATTAAAAATTTTATAGGTTATATTTAGAGGTAAAGGTATTTTCACAATAGTGTAGTTATTATCACAAATTGTGATGACAGCTACAAATTAAATTCAGCATCATATAAATTCATATTCATATATAAAATATAATAAAATTAGTAAAACACATTAGATATACTATAATTTGTCACCCGAACGTGGGGCAAATATAATTAAAAAATATTAGATATATTATAATATATATATATATATATTATATATATATATATATATATATCTATATATCTATATATATATATATATATATATATATATATATATATATATATATATATATTATAATTGATTATATTTTATTATTTATTTAATACAGCATTGGTTTTACCTCGGCTAGCTCAAGATGTTAATTTTTTTTTAACTGTTATATTTATATTCATTTATCTCAGTCGGTAGAGCATGAGACTCTTAATCTCAGGGTCGTGGGTTCGAGCCCCACGTTGGGCGCCAATATTTATAATTGATTATATTTTATTATTTATTTAATACAGTATTATTTAATATAGTATTTGTTTTACCTCGGCTAGCTCAAGATTTTAATTTTTTTTAACTGTTATATTTATATTTATTTATCTCAGTCGAAAGTAAGAGACTCCCCCCTTTGAGTTCAGGATGCATTGATACCAGTAATTGACAAATTTAATTCAAACCTTACCTTTTTCCTTGTAAAATATTTTTTTTTTATGAAAATTAATTTCTGAAGTTTCTCCTATATAAAATTATTGGAATATGTTGACAATAGAAAATTTTCTGATGGATGTGATGAGAATAGAATACCAACACTCAAATGTAAACAATTTAATAAATTATTATGAAAATTTGCAATAAGATTTAAACATTGAAAATTGTGTTTTTGTTCCACCCTATATCAGATACATTTCTCAGTATAAGAATGTTCCTATCAGTGCGTCGGCGCATAAATCTGAACGCATGCGCTGGTATAATTGAAACGATAGGAGGATACTCTCCCCTCTATAAGAAATAGCTTTACTGTTAAACACACTACCAGCGCGTCTATAATGGTGAAACAATTTTAATGATATAAAATTTAAATAATCAATTACATATAAGTATACTTAATTAAATTTATGTGAGTGAGTTGAAAGTGGAGACAGTAATAGGCAAATAGTTATTCATGCTGAAGATAAAAGAAAGAATGAGAGGTTATGTGAAAATTCATGATGCTCTTGAACATATACAGTGAATTATATTATATCAAGTAAGTACAAATATTATTATTAACTAAAACTGTTTAATTCTCAATTGAGATAAAATTATGATGCATCATATGATAAATGTTCTTGGCCATTTAATGAATTTACTCAATTTTAACGTTCTGATAAATTTTTAATGTTCACTTTCTTTATAAAGAATTATATGGAATTCCAATGAATGTAATTGTAAAGGCACAGACCTTAATATTGAATTCTCTGCCGGGCTGCAACTCGCATCTCCAAATTCTTGTAAATATCTCTCAGGAGATATTCACTTTCTACACTTCTTCATCCTTACACAGGATTATAAACAATAGTTAAATGCTTTGATTTACCTTTGATTGTGTTTTTTAACATTTATACCAAATTCTGATAAATTTTTAAACAAAGAGTCTCTTTATCGACGCTTCCTCTCCATCACCCGAAAAAACTTTCCTTTCTTGTTTTCAAAATCAACAACCTCCTCGCTTGATTAATCCAAAGCTCACTTATCTGTTATTTTGAATAAAAAATTGTCATTTCGAAGTGTTTTAGTTCTAAATCTGAATTATTTAATTTAATTGTTCTGGAGGATATTCACACTAGTTCACTATTATATCTATTGTATTAAGGAATATATATCATGTCCTTTTTCCATAATACAATAGCTAATTTACATATAAACATGTTGTTTAGATATTTTTATAAATAATTATTTTTACAAAAACTACAACCTAAATTATTAATTTACCTATATGTAATTGATCCTTTTTTTAATTTTCAATGTTATTTTATAATTATATCATATAAACTATTGATTATTTTTGTTTTTGATATTATTTTTCAGTATGCAATAAATAATCAATAAAATTAAGTTGGCAATTATAAACTAAGATTCATTACTTCCTGTTTATTAATTTCCCTTTCATAAGTTTGAGCTGCGTTCCATCTATCTCTTCATATACAGTTTTCAACTCTTTATGAAATTATAAACTTTTACTATTGGAACATGTGTAATTATGCTAATCAAACACTAGACTAAATATTCTTTTTCTTAATTCTTTTAGGTTTCAAGTTATAATATGGCAATTAATATCTACAGATATTCCTACAGCAGTGTTCAGCACATTGTGGAACTCATTGACTTTGACATATATTCGGAATTACTTGTGCAGGTAACTTTTTGTATTTAATTAAATAATATTGTGTTTGGTATTTGTTTTCATAATCCTTTTTAAAATAATCACATTCATATTTAATGAGATTGATACATATTTCACTAATTTTTATATACTTAAATTGTCATTTTCTTGCTAATGGTTGTGTCTACTGACACACCTCCCGTGATAATCTATACTTTCTATGATAATTATTTGTGTAAATTTGTTTCCAGAACTAGGTAACTAGTTCAATATACAGTGTGACCCATTTTTAATGGAAACACCCCCCTAAAATTTGAAGTTGTGAACCGATTTTAATAATTTTTTTTTGAAATGTCAAGTACTAAAAGGTCTACCTTGGGACAAAATTTGAAATGTTTATTCCAATTTTCAGGGCATACTACGATATTTTTTATTAGTCGAAAATCGGGATTTTTTATTAGCAATTTTTTTATTGAAAAAATCACTACGCCACTGGATTCGGAGTGCCTCTAAACAGGTGTAACCAAAATTTCATGAAAAGATATCTATCAATAACAAAGTTATGGCAACTCAAAAATTCGAAAACTCTCACAGCTAATAGTCACAAAAACACCTATATCTACAGATATAGCCATGAGAATACTTTTTTATGATTTCAACAATAAAGTGCCACCAGATGAAAAAAAATTTTTAATGAAAATAACGGGATTACATTCACACAATTCAAATTATGAAGCAAAAAAATTTTATAAACGTAACTATGATAACTAATCATTGAAATGTTTCGAGTCAGTGCAACAATTAATTCTAACTCATATTCTAGTAGCCTCTACTAACCCACCATCTATTTCGATACACTTGTCGTAGCGCTTACGAATGTTTCTGATCACGTTCCTTAGTTCTTGAGAGGTAATATCTGCACATACCTGTCGAATTCTTGCACAAAGTTCATTTCTATCTCTTGAGCGGTGTTTGTAAACTTTTTGTGTGATAAGTCCCCAGAGAAAAAAGTCCAAAACTGTGAGGTCTGGAGATCTGGGGGGCCAATCTAGAAACGGACTACCACGGCCTATCCATCGGTTTGGAAAATGCTCGTTAAGCCATTGCCTCACAGCTCTGGCATAATGAACTGAACACCCATCTAACTGAACAATTAAATTTAATCGTTCATTGATTGGCAGCTCGTGAATAGCATCCCAAAACTCTGTGTTTAAAAATTCTAGCAGCCTCTGCGCATTGATGTTTTCCTCAAAAAAGAAAGGACCAATAATTCGTTCGTTCAATATCCCACACCAGACGTTGATTTTTTGGGAATACTGGCTTTTACAATTTATTACCCAGTTAGGATTATCCGCTGCCCAATAGCGCCAATTCTGTGATGACACTACTCCATTTGTAGTGAAACTGGCTTCGTCGGTATATAAAATATTTTGTAGGAAATTTCTATTGTTTAAATATTCCCCTTGGGCCCATAAACAATATTCCATACGTCTTGCTTCGTCGCCTTCTTGCAGTGTGTGTAAAAATGTTGGCTTGAAAGGTTTAATATTCTTCGCCTTGAGACATCTCCGAATAGTTTCTCGTGGAATATTCAAATCTAAAGTGGCATTCCTTATACTGGCATTAGGATTATTTCCGAAATAATCTAAAATGATTTGATCATTCCTGTCATTTCTGTTTCGTCTTTGTACAGGATTACTCTTTAACATCATTTTTGATACTGCACCAGTTTCATTGAATATTTTATTTATTTTATTTATCGTACCGCAGCTAATACGAGGACGATCTGGATGTCTTTCATTAAATACTCTACAAACCTCTGTAGCACTTCTAACGTCATCTTCCGAAAGGCGAACAATTTCAATTTTCTCTCTCACGCTCAATCTTGCAGCCATGACAAAAAATAATCCGAAGAACTGTAATGTGAATTTTGTTGACAATAGTACACTTAAATCTTTCACAAGTGTCAAACTGTAATATCATTTCCATGGCAACTAAGATTTAAATTGAAAATTCTATTAGGTCTTAGTTTTAGTTAATTTGCGTGAAAATTTGAATGAATGTAATTCCGTTATTTTCATTAAAAATATTTACGCTATTTGTTTTTTTTCATCTGGTGGCACTTTATTGTTGAAATCATAAAAAAAATATTCTGATGGCTATATTTATAGGGTGTTTTTGTGACTGTTAGCTGTGAGAGTTTCCGAATTTTTGAGTTGCCATAACTTTGTTATTGATAGATATCTTTTCATGAAATTTTGGTTACACCTGTTTAGAGGCACTCCGAATCCAGTGGCGTAGTGATTTTTTCAATAAAAAAATTGCTAATAAAAAATCCCGATTTTCGACTAATAAAAAATATCGTAGTATGCCCTGAAAATTGGAATAAACATTTCAAATTTTGTCCCAAGGTAGACCTTAAAGTACTTGACATTTCAAAAAAAAATTATTAAAATCGGTTTACAACTTCAAATTTTAGGGGGGTGTTTCCATTAAAAATGGGTCACACTGTATATATATATATATATATATATATATATATATGTGTGTGTGTATTCTGGCCAAAAATGGTTGATTTGCTCTGAGAAGTTTCCGTTTGGGATTACGTAACTTGTTTTCATTTTTGAAGAGAATAAAAGGGGGCTGCATAATATGGAAGGGTATAGGAGGAGTATATAATTTCCTGGTACTTGCAGATACGTGTATAGACGTCCACAGTTAGCGGAGTTTTTTGTGTTACCAGTATGTGTGGTTAGAGCTAATATCGAAATACTGTGTATGTAGTGAATGGTTTAAGCACGTTTAGCAAATGATTTAGTTATGGAAATATCGCTGATTAGTTTTCTTCGAATGGATAGTGGAGGCTCTATTACCTCTGGTTCCATGACATGTTCTGGTCTTGATTTTAAATAGCGAAGACATATTCTAAGACATCGATTTTCTGTAGATGTGATTCAACTGCTATTCCGTGAAGGTTACTACTGTAGTTGAAAATTGATCTCGCCATTGTCCTGTTGAATAGGAGCGCGATGTTAGGGTCTGCTCACCATTTAGTACGACAGAATGCATGAATGATATTTATTGAATTTTGAGCTTTTGTTATAATATTGTGGATGCAATCTTTCCAAAGTAATTTGCGGTCCAGATAAACACCCAAATATTTAACTGTGGTTTTGATTGAAAAGCGATAGGGTCCTAATTGAATTTGCCCTTGTAGGTAGCAAATTTTTTTCGAAAAATACGATGCTGGAAAATAAATATATATGAACACATATAGAATGATAATGAAAATTTTCAAATTACTAACGACTATTAAATACTAATGAGTTATGGAAGCTTCTCTCAAAATTATAATTATCATGGACAAATATTAATTCTAATCAAAGCAACATTAAGCATGATCACGATCTATATATTTTACCTTACCAAATAATCCAAACACGGATATGTCCCATTTCCTTGGTAAAATGGCCCATGATAATGTGGGCAATAATAAGTTTCCTCCACTGAGATATATTCCTCTCATTAAATTTACTCTCCCTCGGTATTTGGTAGAGTGAAATTCTGTAATATGAGAGGTTGCAGCAGCAAATGGACCATTAATACTGAAAACCATTTGAATAATTAGGATGAAAAGAAAGTTGAACTGAATTAATGTTACGAATCAAATCGTTCATTGGTATAATCAACAGTTATTACTTTACCTACTATTGACAACAATCGACAAATGAGTCGGTTGTGGATTAATAACGATACAGTTCGAAAGGAATTGTAGCAAACGACAACCACAATTCTACTTCTACGAACCTTGAATGCTACAAACAATCTCTACAGATCACATTCCCATACTTGGAAATCTCAAAATCAATGTGATAATTCCGCTGAACAAATTGTCCAATATCTCAAACTTAATATCCTTACAATAATAAAACATATATGTCTGGAAACCACATCTAATATTCGTACTCCACGATTAAATAATTTTCTAGAAGATATACGAGTATACTCAAATATGTCACATGTTGATGACTACTGTCATCTATGTCTTGAATTGTTCGGCATATTTTTGTAGAAATTTTAAGCTGTACTCATAGCAAGTTAGTTCCAATTCACATAGAAGACCTGAAGATAGATACCGGGATAGCACGGAGCAGTCCTAAAAAATTAAGTTATAAAATGAGAATATTGAGATGTTTTAAATATTTATCATCAAGAATCTAGATTATCAAAAATTCTAGACAATTTAGGAAGTGATGGGTGCTGTGAGGAACTGAAGATAGCCCTTTTGAATGAATATCCCAGTGAAAAATGAATATATAGTCCATTCTGAGCCAATATTGTCCGTTATATTTCTGGAATAACGTCTATTAAATATTTGGTCTTGGTTAGATGAAAACTGACTTAGTTTATTGTTGACCTTCTTGCTTAAGATAGTAACAGCGGTTTTAGAATTTGCATTCAGAATTAAATGAAACAGCATATTGGTACATGAATATGAGATAATGAACCAGTTAAATTTACAAAAGTCTACAGAGAACTGAAAAAAAGATATCAATTTTTTTTTGCTTTTACGATTGATCCTTATGTCACAGAGTTTATTTCATTTCACGAAAGATGACATACATATTTTAATGGAAGTAGTATCAACGGAAATAAAAGAAAACAATCAGAATAATTTTTGAGAAATGTTGCTTACGTATGGCAACGCATCCAAAAAGGTTATGACGCGAGCGAAATTTATACATGCAAAGAATGCAGTACGTGGGCATATTAGTGGTATACACATTTTTTTAGTACAAGACACATAATACTTTTAACTTATAAAGTTACATTGCAAAATAAAGCAACATGTTACAAAATATACAGTAATATATTGATTAACTTTAACAATAAAGATTTTCTAAATAATTCACCTTCACTTTCCAAGTAATTAATTATCCAAAAAGAATTATTAAATATCAGGTAGGCATCAAATTAAATGTAACTTCTATCATTCTGACGATGATATTTAATATCGAAACAATTGTCAAATTTCGTAGGATTTTTAACATTTGTTTCAATATATTGTGGATCTATTTAGAAATAGTAAGTTCCATTTATAACAGGAATTGAATATTGGTTTTAAATATATTTTCATGGCTTTGGTAACTTTCACAGCATCTTTACCTAAAACTTGCTCTATGCTAGCATATTTATGTTTTATAAGCGGCTTCGAGGAGTTTGTTAAGTTACATTTGCAGCATACATATTTTTTCTTATACCTGTAGATACATAAACTTTCAATAATTGAAATTGTTTCATAGCTTTAGGCAAATTTTCTGAAAGTTTTACTTCATTAGATACATCATCTCAATTGAAGAAAGAAGTGAAAAAATCATCTGATGTTAATTTTTGTTAAAACCGTATCCAATATCACAACATCATAAAGAGCATCATGTGCTTTCTCATTATCAATATCTACCTATTTAGCAATATTTTCTAATTTAGTAACACCAAAAATATAGAAACAGAATATCTATTGCCTATCCAAGTTTCTTAAATGCCCGTCCTCGATGCCTAGCCAAGCAACATAAAAGTCCGTACTCGATGCCCATCCACTTTCAATAAATGTTCATCCTCGATGCCTATCTGATATTATGTCTTTAATAATTATTTTGACATAAGAGCTCGGGAAAGTAGTTACTTTTCCGAGCAGTCAGAAGTCAGTTTTCTAATCTATACCGGCAACGACGCACTTTCCGAGTTAAAAGTTGATCGGAAAAATGCATTTTCTTAAGTGGTAGCATCAGTGCGATTTTAACAGTCAATTAGTATAGACGTGTTTATAACAGCTCTCTTATCAACAAATCGTTTTTGTTAAGAATTCCAATTGTATTGAACCGGTCAATCCACCTAGTAAATCAGATAATCAAATTTATAGTTCAGTGAAAAATGTCTAGTACAGATCCCCCTGACAAAGGGGTGACTTGAGATCTGTGTAATAATAATGATAACTCAAGGAATGTGCGTTATAATTTGACATACCAAACAGCATTACAGGAAAGCAAAAACTTAGGAAAGGATAAACGAAATAATATAGAAACACGCTTGTCTGGTCAGACAGCGACACGTATTTCAGTACAAGTAGCAAAAAAGTTCAAACTTGATAAACCTAATTTATATTCAATTGATAAAATAAATTTACGTATTTATCGAAAAAATTGATTATGAGAATTTAGAAAATTTACATTCCATGTCAATTGGACACTTATTATATAAAAAAACTGAAAGTTCAAAATATTACTAAAATACAAAAAGTAGGTAAAAATAGAGTAAGAGTAGAGGTTAAAACTACTAAAGACGCTAGTATGTTAATAGAAAACGAAAACTTGAAAGAGGAACAATTAAAAGCATTCATACCCAATAATTTAATAGAATTTTATTTAATCGTGTCTGAACTACAAATATATATAACTATAAATGTTCATATATCACTCCAGTGTCTGGCGCATAACACAGCATTTTCATTGCACGTCCATAGGTCCCGAAGGGTACATGGGGCTTGTAGGGATTGGCACGACAGGAGGTGTTCCATTGACTGGGCTTCTCCGCATTCACATGCTGCCTCTTCCACGTATCCCCACTTCACGAGGTTGGTCTTGCATCTCCCCATTTGGCACCGGAGTCGGTTGAGGGTCTTCCAGGTACCCCAGTCTAGGTCCGAACCTGCAGGAAGTTTTTCTTTTGGATTCCAGGTTGGAGTGTCGTGGTCTATTAGGCACTGTTCCCATCTTGCCTCCTTGGTGGCAGTTTTAGAGGCTGTGAGGGGCTGTGTAGATTGTATAAAGTTTCGCCTAGATTTTAGTCTGGCCGCTACCGGTATATGTTGATACAGAGGATGTCTGGTGTCGTCGCATTGTCTGTTTCGTTCGGCCATGGCTGGGGTTTCGCTCCGTATTTGTGGGGGGTGCGATTCCGGCTAGCATGTAGAGTTGGTCAAGGTTGGTGGGTTTTAGGCATCCCGTTATTAATCTACACGTGTCGTTCAGGACAGGGTCCAGCCTATGGGCGTGTGCTGATCTCTGCCATACGGGAGATGCATATTCGGCCGCGGAGTAGCACAGTGCAAGGGCCGAGGAGCGCAGGACGTTAGGGTTCGCCCCCCAACGAGCGTTAGTCAGTTTACGGAGAATGCCGTTTCTGGTGTTGACTTTGACCTTGGTTTTATCGATATGCTTCTTGTAGGTGAGGGAGCGGTCCAATGTAACCCCTAGATAGACTGGGTTTGGGCAGTGTTGCAATCTAACTGAGTTCCACCCTATTTGCAGTTCCCTTCTCGCCTGTCGGTTATTGAGATGGAATAGGCATGTCTGCGTCTTTGCTGGATTCGGGCGGAGTTGGTTAGATCTATAATAGCCACTCAGCCATGATAAAGATTCTGTGAAGTGCTCCTCTATCTCTGCGATGTTTTTTGACTGGCAGGTGATAGCTACCTCATCGGCGTAGATGAAGCTTCTTGTTGTTGGGCCGGTTGGTTGGTCGTTGAAGAGCATGGGTGCGAGCACGCTACCTTGGGGAAGGCCATTCTTCTGGTTCCTCCAGCGGCTTCTTGATCCTTGGAACTCTACATAAAACCTTCTATTCGATAGCATTGTGTTTAGCAATTTCGTCAACTGTAAATCACCTGTCATTTAGAAGATTTTTACCAGTAATATTTTATGGTTTATAGTGTCATATGCCGCCGTTAAATCTATAAAGACGGCCCCCGTTTTTGCCTTTCTTTCAAAGCCATCCTCAATGTGTTGTGTGAGGCTTAAAACCTGACCAGTACAGGATTTCCCAGGTCTAAACCCTGCTTGCTGGGAGATAAGGTGGTTTTCTATTTGGGGACCATACTTGTTTAGAATGAGGCGTTCGTAGAGTTTGAACGGAGAGCATAACAGTGACACCGGGCGGTAGCTTTTGGCATCTTTCCGTGGATTCCCTGGTTTGTGGATGGCTACGACCTTAGCTTTTAGCCACAATTTTGGGATTGTATTGTTGTTCCAGCATGAGTTATACATTTGAAGAAGCCAGTTCAGGGCTGATGGGCCTAGGTTTATCAGGAACTCATTCAGGATGTCATCAGGGCCTGGGGCCTTCCTGGCCTTCAGAGACTCGATTGCAGTTTCCAGTTCTGTAATGGTAAACTGAGCTACACTGATTCAATAGAAAGGAAAGGGGTAATCAAAGAAGTAGATACCACATCCAGTGACGAGTATTTGTTGGAAAATATAGAGTCTCCAATCGCAGTCAGTATTCGTGGATTTAAACGAAAAATTGATATTGATGGGGAAGCAGTATATATACCAAGGCAAACAGTTTTAATGTTATTCGAGGGTAACGTGTTACCCCTCTTTATTATAATTAATAGCGTTGTATGTCCTGTAGAAAAATACATTTAAAAGGTAGTACAGTGTTACAACTGCTTGAGGTATGGCCATGTGGCCAAGCAGTGTAACAGCACTAACATACTATGCATAAATTGTAGCAAGAAAAAGGAAGAAAATCATTCATGCAAAGATCCTGAAGACACATTTCGTTTTTATTGTAAATCAAACGATCATAAAACGATACGTAAAAAATGCCCCGTATTCGAAAAACAGAAGCAAATAAAAAAACAAACTCATGTCAGATAATAATGTAACCTATATAGAAGCAAAAAACTGGTCTGATAATTCATATATTTGTAAAATTAGCAATAATAGGTTCAATGTACTTGATAATACGTCGGAAAGCTTTCCATTACTTCCTATGACAACAATACAAAACAAATAGAGAAAGTAATACATTTAAAAAAAAATACACCCACAGAACTCTCAACATCACACAGTAAACACACAATCACACAAACCAAAAAACGTAAGATACAATCACCCAACAATGAAATCACACAAGCACCCATGTTTCCCAGATCCTTTGGTCCTAGTAAACCAGTATTTCAATTTAAACATAATAGTACAAATGAAAATATGGAGATAGAATCCATGCAGTCAAATGAAGAAAATGATACAACATTTATTCAAACGTTCTTCCAAGTTTTCAAAAACATCTTGGAAGACATTAGCTCATTTGAAGAATTACAAAAAGTTGACATTCAATTTGTAACAGATAGGTTATATAAAATGAATCATAATCTTCCAAAAAATAACAATGCTTAATAAAATTAAAATATTACAATGGAACGCGCGCTCGGCGATTGCAAATAAATATAGTTTGATGAAGTGTCTGTCAGAACACGATATTGATATTTGCGTTATATCTGAAACGTGGTTTAAAAAAACAACATCATCAATTTTCCAGGTTATAATTTAATTAGAACTGATGGGGATGACGGATATGGAGGTACAGCAATACTAATAAAGGTAAAAATAAATTTTAAAAAAGTAGATATTAACATTAAAGTAAATACTGACATCAACATATGTGCTGCCGAAATTGATTTTAATAAATATTTACAGTTTAAAATATTATCTGTGTATTGCCCCCCAAAAATTAGCATCAATAACAGCGACTGGAAAAGCATATTTAATATTATATCTAAAGAGAACGGCATAATAGGTGGAGATTTTAACGCACACAACAGAACATGGGGTTCGTACAAAAATGATCAGAAGGGTATACAACTTCTAGACGTCTTAGAAAATCATGACAATATTGGAAAACGATGGAACACCTACTAGATTAAACCGCAACGGGGAAAATTCCGCAGTGGACCTGACACAGTACACCCTATCTCATGAACAACATAGATTGGAACGTAATAAAGGGCACACTGGGTTAAGATCACTTTCCGGGCGCATTGATGTAAATAAGTATTTTATTTACATCAATGCGCCTAAAAATAAGTGTCTACAAACAAAGGAATTAATATGTCCTTCCAATAAATGGAATATAAATAGAGCGGACTGGTCAATATTCAAAAGCGAAGCAGAACTGTATTTCTCAAAAACACCACCTATTTTTAATGACATTAATGGAAAATATGAATATCTAATACAAGGAATAAACACAGCTGCTCAAGTATCCATGCCAACAAACAATTCATTCAAGATAAAGTCAAGAACACTACCACCTTGGTGGGACAGAGAATGTGATATAGCTGTAACAGATAGAAAAAATGCGGTAATTGCCTACAAAATTAACAGCACGTTGTAAACATCATTACAGTGGAAAAAATAGCAGAAAGCACACAAAAATGTTTGAAAGAAAAGGCAAGATCCTCATGGAGAGCTACTGCACCAATCTGAATAAAAACATATCAATGTCAGACAGTTGGAAACAGGCCAAGAAAATGAGAAGAACTTTGATACGGACAGAAAACATTCATTTCAGCAGTAAGGATTGGAAAGAAAAGCTACTAGAGAGAATAGCGCCGCCATCTACCTTCTACCAAAATAATTTAGAAAATGAGCAGGAACATGAGGAAACAATACCACAAATATTCGAAAATCTGATAAATATTCAAGAACTAGAAAACACAATAAAACAAAGAGAAAACACCGCACCAGGCTTAGACAATATCAGATATCCGATGTTATGCAACCTACCAAAAAATGCCAAATCTTTGTTATTGGAAATATATAACAACATACTACAAATGGGCAAATGTACAATACAAGATTGGAAAAACCTAATTGCAGTTCCAATAATCAAACATCAAAAAGATCCAAATGACCCTGGCTCCTACAGAGTCATATCATTATTAGCATGCCTATTGAAAACATTCGAAAGGATATTGAAAAACAGAATAGAATGGTGGTTAGAAGAACACCAAATATTACCAATTCATCAGTACGGATTCAGGAAAGGATATGGCACAATGGACGCAGTGAGCCAACTTGTCACTGATATACAAATTAATTTTGGAGAAAATGGGTATACTGCAGCTACATTCCTGGATGTAAAAGGCGCATACGACTCTGTAGAAATTCCAATACTGAACGGAATGCTGAAACAAATCGGTATGCCTACCAAAACACGAAACATTCTGTGCGATTCCATGACAGAAAAAAAAATATTTATAAGACAAAAAGACGTATTATCAGGACCAAGACATATATCTAGAGGTTTACCACAAGGCTCCGTTTTAGCTCCACTGTTATTTAACATGTATACCATCAAAATGCATCAAGCATGCAGGACTTACACACTTTTACAATATGTTGATGACTTTGTAATATATGTCAAGGACCAAAAATATGGAAATTGTCTAAATACTCTAAACAAGGCCACCTCAAACATCATAAAAGCTATTGAAAATGTAGGGGTCGATCTATCAACGTCTAAATCAAATGTCACCATCTTTTTAAGGCACCGTATCCCAGAAACTCGGAACATCCAGTTGGGGAACCACATGATACCGTATAAAAAAGAAATTATGTACTTAGGAGTAACATTAGATAATAAATTAAATTGGAAACCATATATCGAAGCAATCAAAATTAAATTTAATAAAGCCATTAATTTCCTCAAAATGATCACCGAAATATGGTGGGAAGCAATTACTGAAATATGCCTGTTATTCTATAAAGTATATATAAGGTCCATTTTAGACTATGGTTTCGTCCTATAGGGATCTGCATCAAAACAATCACTGGAATAGCTAGAAGTAATACAGAATAAAGCGATAAGAATGAGCTTAGGAGCGATGTCAGCAACACCAGTGAAACCAATAAGGGTAGAAGCACTCGAACCACCGTTGGAATTGAGAAGAACATTTTTCCCTGAAAAGATGGTACTTAAGAGTAAATTCTACACTGATGGCAAAAATATGTGAGTTAAATACATTGGACGTGGTTACTAAAAGGTTGAGAGCCCCTGCTCTACTGGATTCTCCATATAAATGTATGTAGTGTGGGCAAAGTGCCGTGAGAAATAATATTTCTCACAGTGTGAGCAATATATGGTTTTGAAATTAGATAAGCTATGAGAAATATGCTACTTTTCATAGCAGTTGTATAGGAAAAATAATTTTTATAATTTTGTTTGATGAATAAGATTATGGAAGGTAATTAGGTGGGATAGTAGAGTAATTTTTTGTATTCTCGTCCAACGTCGTTGATTTTAATTTTCATATTTAATACTTCTTATACTATATAGTTTACCCGGAACTGTTTTCTGAAGATTGTTTCAGTGATCGAACTCGATTGTTATTAACATATTAAATTCGTTGTTACAATGCTTCAAAATTTGCTTACTTTGAGATGGATATATATGGGTGGTGACTGACACTAGTGGTTTTAGTTCTTTCACCCTGTTTTAAAACTACGAGGAGCGAAGGCAATTCTGTAAGTTCCTGATTGGTCAGATCGTAGCCGGTTTTACTCAGCACTTTTGACATATGATCGATCAATTGTGTAAATTGTAAACAAACAATGTACATTTTTTATTTATGGCATTCTTGGTATCTCGTTATTTTTTAATTAAAACATAAAAACAGTGATAGGACTAATAATATACAAATGGACTTGGATACTATTCAAAGTACTAGCAGACTTTTTAATTTTTTTGCATTTCCTAAATTAACGTACTATCACAAAATATAGAAACACTGGAACAATTGTTTGTTCTAACCTTCGTGGAAGTCGTCCAGAAATTGGTCAAACATATGAAGACACATCTAAAAATATAATTGACATATCATTCAAAGTTTGATAAAATCTTGACTGAAATAAAGAAATGCCCAGATTTACCACAAATATCTCGTTCAATATTACATAAAGTTATCAAAGAAATTGATTTTAAGTAGCAGCCAAAAATATTACATTTTAACTAAAATATGTACAGCAGCTTCTAATGCAAGTATTGGAAAATGTTAGAATATTCACTGGCAAAATTGTGTTGCACATGTTGTAAAAGAAGATAAAATGTTCAAGTTAGATAATATTATGGATGATCTTATTTAACCAATAATCGTTATTACCTCTAATGACGACAGTGAGGGAGATTCTGAGTGAATATTTATATTTTCTATAATTATTTGTAGTGTTTATTTAAATAATAAATAATAGACAATGTAATTTATAGCTCAGATATATTGTAAAATGTTACAAATAGTTATTAAAACATTATGCAAATAGTTCAACGACTGAATTATTTTTATACCAAATCTGATTTCAATGTGACGACTAACCATAAAAGGTTGACTTTCCAACCTATTGAAAACTAGGCCCTTTTTCATACCCTTTGGAAATTTCCTGTTCGGTATACCTAGGTACATGACCTTGCTATGAAATATTCCAACTAAGAAATCAACGGAAGAAGTGAAGACAAATACATTATTCTGCTAAAGTGTATCATATATAGATATTTTTCATGCTTTGTTTCTAGAACAAAAAATCTTTGTTGTATTGTTTAATCAAACAAGTTCTCACAATGGAACAATTTCTCATATCTACTTCATACTTAAAATTGTTAATTTAAAACAAATTTCTTATTCAAGGGATCTTCATTTATCATACACTTCATGTGCCACCCAATTTGATGACTGTTATTAACCTTCTTACAAAAGTAGTTTCTTGAAATTCTTTATAGATTTAATGTTAGAATTCTAGTTTTTTTTTCGTTTTCAATAATGTGCATACGCTCTTCTACCTATTAGCCAAGTTCTTATTTAGTTTGTGGTTCATTATTTCCAGACTGTATAATTTTTGTATGACTAGTATTTTTAGTCATCCCTCCCAATCTATTCACTTTTTTAGTTACTTCTAGTAGTGAGATACAGGTCCTCCTAGTTTAAAAGCAGGGTATCAATAAGTATGTGTATAGTTCTAAAAATGCTTTGTCGTTGGGACTAATTCTTATACGACATTACCAGAACCGTCCCTCCCATTTCCAGTATTCCATATAATCGGAATTAATTTCATTCAATTAATGTGAATTCCATAATAATCAATGATATACTTACATTGCACCGGCTATAAATCTAGCAGTTATCAGTACAAACTTATTGGTGGATAAAGCAGCAATTAAAGCAAATAAACCAGAAGCTAAATAACCATAAACAATAATCGGTCTTCTACCTAATGCGTCACATAGATAACCCCAGTATAAGCCAGTGAGTATCATCCCTAAAATTAAATAAATGCATATTATATGAATAATATATATATATATATATATATATATATATATATATATATATATATATATATATATATAACCAAAAACCAAAAGTTGGCAGTTAGTCACGGCTGACTAGTTAAAAAATAAAACTTCAAAGAGTGGTCTTTGTTAAAAAACCCTCAAAATCGTGGGGATAGCAGCCAAAAAAACTTTACAGGTTAGAGATAAAGTGAATCAAATAGTACATTACCTAAGCTTTCGAAGAGCATTGTCTTCATTCTCAAAGGCTATAATAAACCAGAAAGAAAAAATCGGTTAACTTAATAAAGAAAACAACTTCTGAAATCATTACGACTTACTTGTAGTGTTGATTTAAAATTAAACTCACATTTCACAAATTGCAGGAAAACCTTCATCCACTAAAGATTAAAATGTCGACTAAATATAATTTCTCTCCTACATAAGTAATGAGAGCCAGGATTTTTTTCCTGTTTTTTAAAAACCAAAAGACGTGCACAAGAAACGAACTGATATTGTTGAATATCTATTTCGACATGAAATCGACTGCTGTCGAAAGGTAGAGATACGGGGGGCAATTACAAGGTTGAAGTTAAAACATTTAATAAAAATCTAAATTTCTCAGCAATACTGTTGTGTTTTTTTGGTTGCTTTGGTGAAAACTTCAAAGAAAAACAATAATAGATTAATGTCCACACCTAGGATCACGTCAAGATTGAAAAATTACACCTTTAAATTTAACCAGACTATTGTCTGACAGCTGCCACCTGTCTTTTGTAAAATGTAAAAAATTGGGATGACGAAATAAGCAAACAGTCAGTGAGCACTCAAACCTCTCACATTCGGTATTCCCCAGCTGTCAACCCATTCCAGCATTACTATTATTAAATAAAAAAGCCAAACAAAACCCACCCGCAAATACTAACGATCTCCACTTTCGTCTGATGTTAATTTCCATGAAAATCAGTATTGATAATTTAAAATACTCATAACAATAATAATGTCAGTTAGGAAAAGTGATGTAAGATCTGTAACTTTTAGCACATGGAAAGGACCTAACCTCTCACGTTAAGGCCCAACTGTTTGGAAATCATTTGCATTCGCAACTGAGCTGTGATAGCCATAATGTATAAAAATTGTTTTGTTTTTAAATGAAATATTAAATATTGTTTGTATTGTCAACACTCGACTGACCTGTCACTTCAGCCAACCATTAACTCAAAACACTAATTTGGGAATCAATCTCCTCGCTACCGGAGTGGACATTATTAAAGTGCAACAAATATGTATAAATCTTACTAAGTGACTCAATGTCAGACCTTCTATTCATTGGTTCCTCAATGTTATTAATATGATACATTTCTAAAAATTTTCTTTTGTTATAGTTTCTTTCTACATCAAGAATCTTTACTTTATCAAAATCTATATGGTGGAACTCATCTATAACATGTTCTGATAATGCACATTTTCGCTTTTTTAACCTAGCATCGCTTTTATGTTGAGCACAACGTGATTTCAAATTCTGAGATGTCATTCCTACATACTTTTTGTTACAATTTTTACAAGAGATACTATATATTACGTTAGTTTTCATCATGGAATCCTCCGGTTGTTTTAACTTAGTAAAAAGAGACTGTAAAGGTTTGGCTGTTCTTTGAGCAATTTTGACATTGGTCCCCTTGAACTCTTTGATGATTTTTTCTGACAGATCTTTAACATAAGGAAATGAACCAAAAGTAACCTGCTGTGAATTATTGAAATTAGCATCCTGTTCATTTTCATTACTATTGATATGACTGACAGTATGCTCGCCAGGAGTGTTGTAAATCAACCTCTTGAGAAGTTTAATAGGATTACTATTTTTTTGAAGCGTATCAATCAATATTTTAAGGTTTTTATTAAGTAATGTTGGATGTGATATTTTTTTAATTCTGTTCTTCATCCCCAACACTAAATTAACCTTCATTTTGTAGGGGTGATTGGACTTAAAGTTGAGGTATCTACCTGAACTGGTAGGTTTCACGTACCAGTCAAGTATCACCTTGCCTTCATTGGTCCTTATTAACTTTGTGTCCAAAAATGGTACACATCTGTTAATTTCATTTTCAACTGTGAATTGGATGTATTGATTGTTACCATTAAAAATGTTAAGAATGGTTTCGATACCATCTTCAGGAACAGCTGTGATAATATCATCTACATATTTTTTTAAAAAAGGGATATCAAAAGGTAAATTCCCAGCACACTCAGCGATAAAATCGTCCATGACATATTGTGCAAAAATGGGTGATACAGAACTACCCATTGGTGTACCAAAAACTTGTTTATAATATTCATCATTAAAAACAAAAACAGAAGTGTTATAAACAAAGTCTACTAATTCCAAAAATTGGTCAATATTTAATTTACAAGAATCCTGAATAGAGTTCCAATGTTTGATAATACTATTTTTTACTAAATTGATCGGTATATTAGTGAAAAGTGACACAACATCTAAACTAATGATTACATAATTGGTAGGTAACTGATAATTTTGAATGAACGTTGCAAATTCAAAAGAGTCTTTGACAAAAAACCTGTTATTACTATTATAAGATATTGTAAGTTTATCAGTTATGAATTGTGCAATTTTCTCATTAGGTGATTCTATAGATGAGATAATTGGGCGTAAACTCAATGTTTCTTTGTGAATCTTTGGTAATCCATAAAACTTTGGAATAACTGAAGAGCTCATTTTTAATCGTTTTCTATCTTCGTCATCGAAAAATTCCGAAAATTTCCTAACCAATGTTTGCGATTTTTGTAATATTGTTGAATTAGGATTGTTATTAATTTTTTGATAGTAAGTATCATTGTTTAACAGTGAATTCGCCAGTTCAACATACTGATCTTTGTATAAAATTACTGTAACATTGCCTTTATCAGCTTTAGTGACAATTAATTCTGGATGATTTTTTAGAAATCTTCGACACCTCTCGTACAACGAATTTAAATATGACGTGTTCTTTTTGTTCTGATGTAAGAAATTAGTTATGTTATTAGTTATTTTTGCCCTGATTATGTCTTTTCGTAAATTGTCATTGATTCCATTTAAAAGATTCTCAACGTCTGCTAAAATGTTCTTAATTTCTATTTGAGTAATATCAGGAGGTATACCATATTTATGACCCAATGAAAGAAAATTTCTGACTTCCATGGGTATATCAACATCTGTCAAATCTCTCAACCAATTATCCTGTACTAGAATTGTCTTCAACAATATTACAAAAATCGCAAACATTGGTTAGGAAATTTTCGGATTTTTTCGATGACGAAGATAGAAAACGATTAAAAATGAGCTTTTCAGTTATTCCAAAGTTTTATGGATTACCAAAGATTCACAAAGAAACATTGAGTTTACGCCCAATTATCTCATCTATAGAATCACCTAATGAGAAAATTGCACAATTCATAACTGATAAACTTACAATATCTTATAATAGTAATAACAGGTTTTTTGTCCAAGACTCTTTTGAATTTGCAACGTTCATTCAAAATTATCAGTTACCTACCAATTATGTAATTATTAGTTTAGATGTTGTGTCACTTTTCACTAATATACCGATCAATTTAGTAAAAAATAGTATTACCAAACATTGGAACTCTATTCAGGATTCTTGTAAATTAAATATTGACCAATTTTTGGAATTAGTAGACTTTGTTTATAACACTTCTGTTTTTGTTCTTAATGATGAATATTATAAACAAGTTTTTGGTACACCAATGGGTAGATCTGTATCACCCATTTTTGCACAATATGTCATGGACGATTTGATCGCTGAGTGTGTTGGGAATTTACCTTTTGATATCCCTTTTTTAAAAAAATATGTAGATGATATTATCACAGCTGTTCCTGAAGATGGTATCGAAACCATTCTTAACATTTTTAATGGTTACAATCAATACATCCAATTCACAGTTGAAAATGAAATTAACAGATGTGTACCATTTTTGGACACAAAGTTAATAAGGACCAATGAAGGCAAGGTGATACTTGACTGGTACGTGAAACCTACCAGTTCAGGTAGATACCTCAACTTTAAGTCCAATCACCCCTACAAAATGAAGGTTAATTTAGTGTTGGGGATGAAGAACAGAATTAAAAAAATATCACATCCAACATTACTTAATAAAAACCTTAAAATATTGATTGATACGCTTCAAAAAAATAGTTATCCTATTAAACTTCTCAAGAGGTTGATTTACAACACTCCTGGCGAGCATACTGTCAGTCATATCAATAGTAATGAAAATGAACAGGATGCTAATTTCAATAATTCACAGCAGGTTACTTTTGGTTCATTTCCTTATGTTAAAGATCTGTCAGAAAAAATCATCAAAGAGTTCAAGGGGACCAATGTCAAAATTGCTCAAAGAACAGCCAAACCTTTACAGTCTCTTTTTACTTAGTTAAAACAACCGGAGGATTCCATGATGAAAACTAACGTAATATATAGTATTTCTTGTAAAAATTGTAACAAAAAGTATGTAGGAATGACATCTCAGAAATTGAAATCACGTTGTGCTCAACATAAAAGCGATGCTAGGTTAAAAAAGCGAAAATGTGCATTATCAGAACATGTTATAGATGAGTTCCACCATATAGATTTTGATAAAGTAAAGATTCTTGATGTAGAAAGAAACTATAACAAAAGAAAATTTTTAGGAATGTATCATATTAATAACATTGAGGAACCAATGAATAGAAGGTCTGACATTGAGTCACTTAGTAAGATTTATACATATTTGTTGCACTTTAATAATGTCCACTCCGGTAGCGAGGAGATTGATTCCCAAATGAGAGTTTTGAGTTAATTGTTGGCTGAAGTGACAGGTCAGTCGAGTGTTGACAATACAAACATTATTTAATATTTCATTTAAAAAACAAAACAATTTTTATACATTATGGCTATCACAGCTCAGTTGCGAATGCAAATGATTTCCAAACAGTCGGGCCTTAACGTGAGAGGTTAGGTCCTTTCCATGTGTTAAAAGTTACAGATCTTACATCACTCTTCCTAACTGACATTATTATTGTTATGAGTATTATAAATTATCTATACTGATTTTCATGGAAATTAACATCAGACGAAAGTGGAGATCGTTAGTATTTGCAGGTGGGTTTTGTTTGGCTTTTTTATTTAATAATAGTAATGCTGGAATGGGTTGACAGTTGGAGAATACCGAATGTGAGAGGTTTGAGTGTTCACTGACTGTTTGCTTATTTCGTCATCCCAATTTTTTACATTTTACAAAAGACAGGTGGCAGCGGTCAGACAATAGTCTGGTTAAATTTAAAGGTGTAATTTTTCAATCTTGACGTGATCCTAGGTGTGGACATTAATCTATTATTGTTTTTCTTTGAAGTTTTCACCAAAGCAACCAAAAAAACAGAACAGTATTGCTGAGAAATTTAGATTTTTATTAAATGTTTTTACTTCAACCTTGTAATTGCCCCCCGTATCTCTACCTTTCGACAGCAGTCGATTTCATGTCGAAATAGATATTCAACAATATCAGTTCGTTTCTTGTGCACGTCTTTTGGTTTTTAAAAAACAGGAAAAAAATCCTGGCTCTCATTACTTATGTAGGAGAGAAATTATATTTAGTCGACATTTTAATCTTTAGTGGATGAAGGTTTTCCTGCAATTTGTGAAATGTGAGTTTAATTTTAAATCAACACTACAAGTAAGTCGTAATGATTCCAGAAGTTGTTTTCTTTATTAAGTTAACCGATTTTTTCTTTCTGGTTTATTATAGCCTTTGAGAATGAAGACAATGCTCTTCGAAAGCTTAGGTAATGTACTATTTGATTCACTTTATCTCTAACCTGTAAAGTTTTTTTGGCTTCTATCCCCACGATTTTGAGGGTTTTTTAACAAAGACCACTCTTTGAAGTTTTATATATATATATATATATATATATATATATATATATATATATATATATATATAAGAAACGAATAATTAGTGGGTATATTCGTTTCTTATATATATATATATATATATATATATATATATATATATATATATATATATAGGGTGTCCCGGGACTAATGGGAAAAAAGTCAGGAGCGTATAGTCTGAGCCAAAATAATGTTATTACTTCATATAAACTTTTTCTATGCAGGCCCCCAAAGTTTTAATTTTGAATTGGGTTTTAATTTTTATTTTTTGTTCTAGTTATTTGATCTTTATAAAATTTACGGCAAAGCTATAATGTACGTGTACGTTTATTTTGGAAAGGTAAACAGATTTACAGTTGTGTCTTGAAGCCAGGGACGGACTACCCGCAATGGCTAGTGATCCAAAACTTTTGCAGGGATGGCACACCCTGTATGTATATATCGGAATTGACTTCCTCACACATTACGCTAACGAAAAGGTACTTTTGTTGGAATTCGATAAAATAAGCCGTTTGGCTAATATTTACAGTTTTATTAATGCACTAACTACCAATTTACCTAACTAACTTATTAATACGATGTCCAAGATTTGCCTACAGTACTACAAAAAAATAATTTGATGATAGCAGATGATAGAAACATTAAAAACTCATTTAATGGGAATTAAATAGGAACGGAAACAACGTAATTAGTTGCGTTTAATCAAAATTACGAACACAACATTATTAAGCCATTAAGAAAACCTCTAAAAAGACAAGTTCAAAAACATTTGACAAAAACTAATTCCTAAACAACAACAAAAACTAACGTTATTGTAATAAGTGTTCAATATCAGCTCCTCCCACTTCCACGCACATTCTAAGTCTACGAAGGTTGTTTCTTTGCACTTGAAAGAGCAATCCCATATTATTTCTAATAACATTGCAGTGTAACATAATTCTGTCTATTAAATCTTGCCTTGTTTGCACAGGTGTTGCGTATACCTTACTTTTGAGATAACCCCAGAGAATAAAATGTATAGGATTAACGTCTCCTGATCGCGGTGGCCATTGAAATGGGCCTCCACGACCAATCCATGTATTAGGAAACCTTGTGTGTAAATGCTGGCGTACATCTAAACTGAAATGAGGAAGGGCCCCATCAGGTATGAACCATAAATTCCTACCAGATTGTATTAGCATATCTTTAAACAGGTTCCATAACTCATTTTGCAAAAACTCCAAATATCTCTGACCTGTCAAAGTACCGTCAATAAAGTACGGTCCTATCAAATGATTGCCCAAACAATAACCACGAATCTATGCTGGTTCCTAGTTTGGATAATGCCATGTGGATTCACATCATTCCATGAATGCATATTGTGAGAATTAATGAATCCATCTCTGGTGAAACCAGATTCGTCCGTAAAAAGAACGTTACTAATTAATGTATTGTCTGCTTGTTGTTGTCGCAGAAACCACTGGCTATACTCAAGTCGTGCAGGATAATCAGCCACTGTCATACTGTGTACTTTTTTCATGTGAAAAACTGTTCTTTTAGGACGCGATGAACAACTGATTTCGAGTCGTTATGTTCTCTTGATAATTTTCGTAAACTCGTTGATGGTTCATCATCAACTGCATTTAACAAGTCTTGTTCAACTGCCACAGTATGTACGCTTCGTACTGGACCTTCTCCACTTTTTTTGGCAAAAAACTTCCTAAAATATGAAAATTTTTTTTGTATACATGGAAAGTTACATTTACTTATTCATACCTGTTTCTCGTAAGCTGAGATCAATACGCTCAAACATTCGTCTATCTGGCAATGCTCTGTTTGCAAAATGCTCTGCATAAAGCCTTCTGGCCTCTAAACAGTTCCGAGAGGCCAGTCCATACATTGAATGCATATCTGCGCACTGAATAAAAGTGAATTCTGCCATAGTAACTGTTAAATTAAGGACTCATGAATTATTGACTACGAACTATTCTACACAACGTTTGACAAATAATCCTATGGTTACTTCATAAACGGTAAAAACACTTTTAAAAAGTTTCTACCAACTTTCGAATTAATAAGTCGTTAATGTTTTTTATCTTCTGCTATCGTTAAATTATTTTGTTGTAGTACTGTAGGTGTAAATCTTGGACATCGTATTAATAAGTTAGTTACGTAAATTGGTACGTAGTGCATTAATAAAACTGTAAATATTAGCCAAACGGCTTATTTCATCGAGTTATAAGAAGAGTACCTTTTCGTTAGCTTAATGTGTGGGGAAGTCAATTTCGATAATTTAATACAGGGTGTGCCATCCCTGCTAATTTTTTGGATCACTAACCATTGCGGGTAGTCCGTCCCTGGCTTCAAGGCACAACTGTAAAACTATTTACCTTTCCAAAATAAGCATACACGTACACTATAGCTTTGCCGTATATTTTATGAAGATCAAACAATTAGTACAAATAATAAAAATTAGAAACAAATTCAAAATTCAAACTTTGGAGGCCTATAACTCGAAAACGAGGGCCTGCATAGAAAAAGTTTATATGAAATACTAACATTATTTTGGCTCATATTATACGCTCCTGACTTTTTTCCCATTAGTCCCGGGACACCCTGTATATATATATATATATATATAGAAGAAAGATAGTCTTTGCTGACTAGTTGGGAATAAAACTAGTGAATATTGGGGATTGCAGCAAAAAATTGGAAAAGATATACTCTTAGCGGAAAATGTCCAAGCTTTCGAGGATGTTTGTCCTCATCATCAGGGAAACTAGAATGAAAAACAACAGTTGAATACTATGGTCAAAGAGAATAATTAAAAATGAAATTCACAACCACGTGTGTACTTACCTCCGAAGTGAGGTTAGATTCCATAAAGATGTAAAATCGTAAACTACAGATCGTAAATTGTGGAATGTTCAAGTAGGAATTGAACCAATGGCCAAATCAACCGTGTCATAGCAACAATTGTAATTGTCGCAGCATTTTATAAAATAAAACCATTGATTTCGTCTTCATGTGTCACCATACTAAACGCCGGCGTGGAAATGATATATTTTGCCTCCAAAAGGGATGTAACAAGAGACAAACAGTGTTACCAACGTCAATCATGAGCTGTGGGACAATGCCACTATTTTCGTAATGGCTGCTGTAGGGCCAACAATTGGTGTAATAAGAAGATGTAATATTGTTGAATAGAGGAAGAGAGAAAGAAAGTGTGAGACAGAGCTAGGAGAACGCTCTCATTTTTATTATGTTTAGAGTGCGTAGAGAACATCACTTCGTTATGACTAACACAAAGGAAGGGAAGAGAAGACAACAGTACAGAAATATTAATATGAATAATATAATATAGTAATTAAGTAATTTAATAGTTCTCCAATCCGAATGTATCTACCAACACCAATACACTCAAAATTAGTTTTAATTATTATTATTTGTTTACTTGAATGTATCTACCAACACCAATACATTCAAAGTAAGTTTATTATTATTATTATTGAATTAAAGTAATAAGGGTGGTGTTGTTAGGAGCAACATAGTTATTTCCCACCACTTGATATGCAAAATTAGTATCTAAGGACAACAAAAATGAGTAGATCTGACTTAAGTGATCAATATCAGTTTTCTTGTTAATTACATTATTGTTTTGTGAAATGGAAGCCATTTCCAAGAATGATCTTTTCGTTTTGTTAGACTCAGTCGCTAACACCTTCACAGCCTCATAATTCATCTGATGATCAAGAGAATTTACATGAAAAGCTAACGCGCACAGAGGCAAGAAGTTTACTGCATAATTTGTTAACAAACTCAAAACTAATAACGCGTACTACCTCCACTTGCTTGGATTTTTGCTGCAAATCTACTTGGTATACTGGCAATTAAGGTTCTGTTTCCAACTATATACATTTGACCCCATATTTCAGTTAGTCTGATTGACAGTTCATCTAGAACTCTGGGTGGATGCTGTCAAGCTCAAACCTGCTGACTCAAATGGTATCCTAAGTTTTCAATCGGGGGTTAAGATCTGGACTTCACACTGGCCAAACGAAAGTCTGAATATCTACTTCTTGGAGGTAATTTTGCACAGTCCTAGCTACGTGTTGGTGTGCATCATCATGCATTAACAGCATTTCGCTCCCTATTATTGAGACATATGGCATTACATGAGGTTTTAAAATGTCTGTTATGTAGCAGTCGGCTGCCAAATGACCGCCCCAAGTGACAACTAGGTCCGTGTGAGTGTCCAAACTATACCCTAACAGACTCACCGCCATAGCTGACATTCTCTGCAATATTACATTAATCATATCGCTCGCCAGGACGTCTATACACTCTCTCATGACGTTCACCACTGAATAGACAGAATCGTCACTCGTCCGTAAACAGTCCATTCACGGTTGCTCTAAATTTGATGTTCGCGGAAAAACTGAAGACATTGTCTGCGATGGTTTATGGTTAGAAAAGGTCCAGTTGTCGCTCTATCTGATGTGATAAAGCCTTCTGCCAGACATCACGGCACCTCATATTGACCTATGCGGTAACTACATCGATAAATAAATTCTTACTGTAGTGAATCGATTTCGTAGTACTTGCAGTCTCAAAAATCGTTCTTGATTGATATTGGTCACTCTGTGGCAACCCTGTCCAGTGCTTATTTGATTCGTGCCAGTCTATCGATGCCGTACAAGTGCACTGAAGATCGTAGATTGGGCCAGGCCATAGTGGCATGCCGCTTGAACTTGTGTAAGACCCATTTCCACACACATTCTTCACGTTACATCACTCTTAATAACGTTCGAAATCAACAATAGCAGCAGAACAACGCAAACTGTAATCAATAAACAATCATTCAATCTCTCAGCGAATTCTTTCATTATTTTATTCAAAAACAAATGCATTTTCACTAAAAATTCAAAAAGTTGTTGGTTACAGTTAAAAACTATCAATATAAGCCATTAGCTTGCATTCAAATATTGTTCTCAAGTGGATTTTTCCATTTTACAATATGCGTTAATTTAATGGTGCTGGGTCGGGAAAACCAGCCGAAATACAGAAGCGAATAAACCAAGCATGGGCGGCATTTGAGAAACTAAGTAACATCTCAAAAAATAAGAACATAGCGGTATACCACATGAGAAAAGTATTTGACACATGAATCCTCCCCGTAATGTGCTATGGAACTGAAAATTGCACAATGACCAACAAGAACATAACTAAATCCCGAATAACTCAACACGCCATGAAAAGAGCGAGTATGGGAGTATCTTCAAGAGAAGACAAAAAAACCAGGGGAATAGGCAAACTACAAGAGTGTGATGTAATAGAGAAAGTGGCAAGATTGAAGTGAAGTTTCGCGGGCCACAAATCGGTGGCACAGAAGAATACTTGGAGACTCTACTGTTCTAACAGAGGCAGCGGGATATCGCCAATGCGGTGATCCGATGATATAGAATTAAGAGCTTGCTTACACTGGATGCGTGAAGCCATGAATCGCCAAAAGTGGAGAACGGAATTAGGAGAGTCGTATATCTAAAAATGGATTTAACACGCTACGGAAGAAGAATAGGATTTGATTATACGTAATTACTAAATAAAGATAAGTCTATACAACGGATTACAATGAATGAACATATTTTAACTCACCAGCAAAAGTTACAACATTTAGTATTCCTTTGTCCTCTAATGTCAGTCCTAAATCACATTCTGCAACTGGCAGTACATACGAGAGATCAACAGTGTTCAAAATCTGTGACATGCATGGACCTGCTATCATAACTATCAATAAAAAATTATATTTCCCGAATTCGGTAGCTGTGATACTATCTTCAAAACTAGTTCCAGGTTTACCTGAAACAAAATAGAATAATACTTTGAAAGTAATAAAAAAAATTGAACCAGTGAATGAAGAACAAAATAAACCTTAATTGTATCGAATTTTGTGACAACAATAGACCCAAGTAGATATTCCATGAACCACTACCAAATCTCCTTTCTGTTTGTACCTCTTTCTCCTTCTTAAATATTAAATGTTCTGTATTTTCCGCTTATTCATCTAATAATGGTCTTCTTAGTCTTCGCCTCTGTTTTTTCCATAATTTTTAAGATGGAGTTTATTTCCGTAAACCGTCTCTGAAAACACACACACTTTCTCTCTAGTGGAATCATCACCATGGCGATATTGAGATGGCATAGTAATCCTATACTTAGGGAGATATACTACTGATAGGGTCACCCATACCGGTAAGGTTTCGAAGTGGTTGAGGTGAAGCTAAGAAGATTCCCACGCTGCGTCTTACCCACAAAGGGCGGCTGTAAACAGCATAGGAGTGAAATGAAATAGCTTCTGCGGACAAAATTTCACTAGTCATGGTGTTAAGATACCGTACCGAGGACTGCACGACGTTGTGGACATGGCGTCGCAAACGGTTCTCCTGGGGCACCAGGTCCCAACTCAGGCGTAAGTAGTGGCTTTGTTTTAGCAACCTGGGCTATGCTAAAGTGGACTGATATTACCCTATGTCCTCATGTGATAAACATGGAGAAACTCGAAAAACCAAGGTAAAGTCTGTGGAAATAGGCATCATGCCCAGCAAGCAACGCTAGAAGCTAGTACTATAATTAAGCGGAACGTCCCAAGAAACTAATCAACACGCTGTAAAAGTTCGTTTAAGTGAGAACAAACGTCTACAAAGAGGTGAAGATCAAGTCGACCAGTAATGGTAATGCCTTCAGAAAGTACTAACATCTAGATAACGAGCGGTAGGTGAAACTGGAGCGCCTACTTCGTGGTACGGCGAAGTGTACAGGCATACCACAGTCGCCGTGGGGTCAGACACTCATTGAGAGGTTAAATGAGATAGATACTGTAGTCGAAGCAGATAACGACGATAGTGTTATGAGATCCACTGAATGAATGCAGCGAACATCTCCTGAATCAACAAACAGATGGAAAAAAGGAAGGACTCAAGACCAATTCTTACCGGAAAAGATATATTTCAGAGCCCCGACAAAAACAAAACGTCATATTGGAAACAAGTTCAATCGAGAAACGATAAGAAGTAGCAGCGCGAAGAGCAACCTTCGAAGCTAAAACAGAAGAAGTCACAATAACGAGCAAACAGGCCAAATGCGCTGATCATACGCCTGATAGAGGAAGACAGTTAGTCGGAAGTACCTCGCCGGATCTAGAGGATATTCCTGATGACGGTTATCGCACTGTCTCGGAAAAACATGGTTAAAGGTCTACAAAAAACTATTGTTGGCCTCCTAAAAGGTGACGATAAAGTTATCAGTGAGGAATGACACAACTACGAATGAATATATCCCAGAAGCCTTGCAAGAGTTGTCTTGGAGAGGTGTGTCAGATTCAGTCGGGTGTAATTAGATCTCGGCGTATATCCTATAGAGGGACTCAGACTGCCTTACTAAGACTGGCGGTACTAATAGCGCGGCACAGATATTACTCGAAGAACAGGGCAGGATTAGGATTGGCTGGGTTAATGTCTGAATAAGATTAGGGGAAAGACCAACTAGATGTTATAAATGTAGGAATTATAGTAGGTCGAGTTCAATTCTGTATTAAATGTTGACTGAGAGTTTCAGAAAAAAAAAGAATATTATAGCGAGGCTATCGACGACAAAACTGTGCGGAACTGAGCGGAAGGTATAAAAGAGCGTGTCGAAAAACTGAGTAAAGCCAACAAATATAGTAAAATAAAATTATGCGTGGAACTAACCAACAAGATGGAAAAGGACCCGTGGGGCAGGCTATATATGGTGGCTATGATCCATATGAGAAGCCAACCATTGCACACAACTCTAAGAAAAGATCGTTACAACGTTGTTTCCTCCCCAAAAAACAATTAAGATGCTTGTCAGTGTAGTGTGAATGGGAAGATCCCGCCTATTACGGAAGATGAACTGATGGAGGCGTGGAATCGAGTAGGAAATGAAACATTCCAGGGATTACTTGGAATTCCAAACATTACGTTAAAAACAGCTATCAAAGCAGCATCGGCATTGTTCTTGGAAGTTTTTCGGTACGTCTCAAAGCAGGTACCTTATTTCGGAAATGGAAACAACAGAAACTAATATTATTCCATGAGAGAAAAGGTACCAGAAGAACTATCATCTTATCGTCCACTCTGAATGTCGGATGCAGCAGGCAAGATACTGAAACGGATTGAAGTAGCAGTCGAGCCACTGCTGCTTAATAACCAGTGTAGCTTTCGAAAAGAGCTACGAACAATAGATGCTATGTATCTTGTTGTTTCTACAGCTAAAGATGCGATTGCAGAAACTGGATAGGAGGGTGGTTCGAATGAATATTGCTCGCTGGCTACTTTGGAGATCAAAAACGCCCTCAATTATGCTAATTGGGAGTGCATATGAGCCCTTGAAGGAAAACGCGTACGAGGATACCACGTAGGATAGTTATTAGCTACTTCACAAATATGATCCTGATATACGCAGAACGGTCCAAGGAAATATAAAATAACTAGTGGAGGACTTGGTTCTAAGCCCCTCCAGTGGAATATAATGTACAATGGTCTACTGAAACTAGTATTGCGAGTAAACGGGAAACGTGCGGCATATGCAGATGATGTGGTAGCAGTGATCGTCGATAAATATTGCATTTGACACCACTTTCGAGTGAGTGAACTGATGGATTTGTAGGGTGAACTTGCAATTAACGCAACACAAAACTGAACCAGTGCTCATAACTACCAGAAAACAGGTGTAAAACATCAGGCTGAGAGTTGGAGAGCACGATAATAAATCGCAACCGTTCATTCGGTTAACGAGGGAAACTCAACTTCTCAGTGCTCGTTATAGATATGCGGGTTGTCTCCCGTAGTACAACCCGTGCTCGCCAGTCGACTAGCTTAGAGTCGAAGAAGAGGTGGATTCTTTAAAACCTGGTTGTTCACTAAAAGGGGCGCCAGGGAAGTTTTGTCAAGCACCCAAGACTTCTTAAGTTAGCCCACAACTCCTCAGTAGGTTAACAGCACTAATAAAACACTCTGAAAAGGTTTTAGGAACGTTAATATTAAAAATGAAAGTCATCAAATATCCCCTGATTGATGTTTAATATTTTCTTGGACCTTATGTCCCTTTCCAGATTATGAGATACAATTTCACAACAAACAAAATAATGAAATTAATACCTGAGCTCAGCTGAAGGCTGTAGCTTCAGTATGTAGATAGGCTGAAGGCCGAAATATACATTAAAACCTAATTCGTACGCTAAATTAGCAGCTTCAAGCAAAAACTCCAAAATACAATTTGTACATCAAGCAAGCAGGTTCTACGATACCTAAGTAGAGTTGAAGACTACTAACTTAGGGTGCAGAAGAGCTGAGGGCCCCAATCTACACAGATGTCTCAAATTACAGTTCAATTACAGGAAAGGAATAAATGGTTCATGCACAATTTTTCAAATTCGGTGAAACTCTAACACCAAAACTACAATTGATTCAATAAATTGGGTTCACACTGCCGCAAACTACATGAGTAATTACATAAAATAACGAAACCAATTAGACCTGTAGTCTCTTATGTTAATGCTCCTAATAATATATTGGCAAAAAAGCTCAACAATATACTCAATACTTACGGATATGAATCTCAGTACTCAATTAGAAATTCAATACAACTAATCAAAATCAATCCACTTGCAAGATAACTATAAACTCATATCGTTCGATGTAACTAATATGTTTACTAAAATTCCTCCTAAAGAATGTCTAATACTTGTAAGAAAATTACTAGAAGATGAAAATATTAATCCAGGAATAATATCAGATATATTTAATTTATTTGATGTATGCATTAATCAGAATTATTTCACTTTTGACAATGAGATATATATTCAAAATGAAGGTTTACCAATGGGAAGCCCTATATCACCTATTTTAGCAAACATTTTTATGGACAATTTAAAAAGAAAGATCTTTGGAAGTAATATTTCGAAAAATATTTTATTTTGGTATAGATATGTGGATGACATATTAGCTTGTTTTATGGGTAGTGAGCGACAATTAGATGTGTTTTTCAACCACATCAATAATTTACACCCGAAAATTAAATTTACATTAGAAATTGAAGAAAATAGCTCAATTTTCTTGATTTAAAAATTCAAAGAGTTAATAATGTACTTGATTATTCAATTTACCGAAAACCAACACAGACTGATGTGACAATTCCATTCAATTCTAACCACCCTGTCTCACACAGACTAGCAGCATATAATTCAATGAAACATAGAGCTTTTCCAGTTCCTATGAACAAATTTAATTTTGATAGAGAGATTAATACAATTAGACAAATAGCAACATCTAACGGTTATCCATTAGATATGATAAATAAACTAATTAGTAAAAAAGAGAAAAAAGTGGAATTACAACTAATATATCCTAAACAAGCTGATGAAATTAAAACTTATAAAACCATCACATATGCAGGAAATATTTCTAATAATATTTCAAAGATAATATCTTCAGCAACGAATGCAACAATTTCTTTTAAAACACAAAGTAACGTTAGTACAAAATTGTTAAATGTAAAAACAAAAATAACACTATTAAAGAAGTCAGGTATATATAAACTCAAATGTCCAGAATGTAATGCTGTCTATTTGGGTCAGACCCTTAGGAATTTTGAAATACGATACAGTGAGCACTTACGAGCTTACAGATTAAAACAACCAGATAAATCCCACTACGCAAAACATCTACTTCACACCAATCATTCATTGACACCTAACACAGAACTAGAAGTGCTGCATATTTGTGAAAAGAAACAAGAACTGGATTTCCTAGAAGAACTGGAAATTAGAAGACATTTAAGAAACCCACAATATGAAGTTTTCAATGAACAGTTGAATCTAATGAATTCTCCACTAATAAACTGTCTTCTTAAGTGATAATTGTAAAGATCAGCAGATATAGTTTTCCTGGTTTTCTATATCATTGCACAGTTATACTGATCTTAATTGGAAAAATGATATCCAGGATATCACCATAGGGCTAATAATATCTAAGCTTCAATATTTGTAATATCACATCTTCTTCTTTTTCTATAAACATATATTAAGCCAATCACAAGTTAGGTTACTTCTTGGTCTAGCCAAAAATATAACTACTAAACATCAGGTAGGCATAAAATGAAATGTAACTTCTGTCATTCTGACGATGATATTGATTTATCGAAACAATTGTCATTTTTTTAGAATTTTCAATAACTTGTATTATATTGTGGAATTAACTAGAGACCTTGAGTTTCATTTAAAAACACTAATATGAGCATATTCCACGAAGTAAGGGTCGAGACAGTCAATTTTATTCTTAAATTTTTTTCCAAATTTCAACTTACTATTTGTAATATTTTCATTCACTGGTTTTGAATCATAACTTGATTCTATGTTCACCTTAAGATCACGTTGGCAGAGGATTACAGAAAAATGTTCGAAGTCAAAATAAAAAACAGAGAAGCAAAGGAGAGCCGAGGAAAACATAGATAGACGACATTGATACAGCGTTAGAATAAAGGGGAAATCACACGGAATATCACCATCACCAAGTGACAAGAAGAACTGTGGAGAGGCAAAGTGAAGAATATCTTTCTCGTAATATGCCACATATGGTGTATTTAAAGTGTTGCGAAAGTGGAAATTATAGTCATTGACATTCAGATATTTGTTAAATATTTGTGTTGAATAAAACTTTTGTTGTATTTCGTGTAAAGTTTTACTAAAATTCACACGAAATACAACGAAAGAGAAGTTCGTAGATGAATTTTGTTGGGTTGGAAATTTCTTGGTTGAGATTGTTCTTTTATTGTTGGTGCCCTGGTGTAGGATAGGTTTCCTCTTCAGGGCTGGGCTGGGGGTGTGTTGGATGGTTTAATGCGCATTGACCGAGAAACTTAGTGGGGGATTGAAAAAGTGTCTAGTGAGAAATTTTTTTAGAAGTGACTAGGAAAATTTGTTTAAAAGTGTATGGAATTGAGAGTAATGGGATGGGCTTTTCGCTTGAAAGGAACTGGAGGTTGTGTTGTGTTGGGGTACAATAAAATTTTATTCATTTTATATTGAGACGCGGACACAGTTTGAAGGTTTTTAAATATTTATGCCCCTGGGAAATAAAAACCGACTGAAGCTGTGACTCATTCTGTTTATCAAAGTATAAACTTGATAATTCGATATTAGACTGTAAATATGGAGTCACAACGTAGTGTTAAATTACGGTAACATAATTATTAAATAGCTATACTGTGAAAAGATATGGTACTTACCCTTCCCTTTGAGCTCCATTTTATATAATAATCCGCTTTATGTATGACAAATACGATTCACACTCGACTATTTTTCATCTTTATCATCTGGGGCATTCGGTGAAACGTATTCTTCAAAGATATTGTATTTAATTAGTTTAAACGATTAAACAACGACAACGCAATGAAATAAACTGGCAAATAAAATTAACAAACCGTTCGAATGTTCGAATATGTTAAAATCCTTCTAGTCTTTATAAAATTATCATTAACTACTATGTAAATTCAAGTTCAACAAGGACAGATCAACAAATATTTTTGTGAGAATCTAGTGGAAAATATTAAGAGAATGTAATATCAATTATATCATTTTTATATACCAATATTTCAGAATATTTAATTCTAAAACTCTGTAAGATTGTAAATGAGATAATCGAATGATTAATCAACAGCACCTATACGTCCATAGCATATTCATTGGATGCACACAATGGATATCATGAACGTTCATTGAACGTCCGGTTATATACAATGATATGTCAAGACAAAGTCCGGACCTCACCGGATTTAACATCCTATGGACGTACCTTTAGAATGTATGTACAATGGATGTACATACAGAATGTATAATGAACGTCCATACAGGATGTACAATTAACGTGTAAACAGAATGTATAGTTGCGGCCAATAAAAAATGGGACAGCTCTTATAGCAGATTTTTGTCTAATTCGAACTGCTTGAATTTGTCTTATGAATATGTCATATGTCAACATTGAATATTTGACATCTGTCAGACAAGCCCAAATTGGAAAGTAACAATGGCGAATATAAATTCAGTGACGAAAGGTGGAATAATCGCAAAAATAGACGATGGGTGGTTTGTGAGGCAAACTGCGGCATTTTACAATGTACGCAAGAACTCAGTTTTAAGTATTGTAAGAAGATGGCGATATGAGGGAATAATTAGTAGAGCTCCAGGCTCAGGACGTCCAAGAAAGTCAACTGCTTAACAGGATACTGTTTTGATTAACCATTTAAGAGCAAATCCATTTGAAACAGTAGTTCAAGCTGTTCCAGCAACAAATTTCCCAGCATTCTGTTGTACGGGCCATCGCAGAGTAGCACAGTGTGAATTGAAATGCTACGCAGCAGCAAGGAAACTATTATTAAACAATAGTCATAAAGAAGCAAGCATGGGGTTTGCTTTAGAGCATGAAGGTTTGTTGGAAGTAACAAATAATGCTTGAGAGAAAATAACTGAAGGATATTGTTCCACATTATATAGATCGATGACCAGTAGATTGAGAGAAGTCATAGAGCATAATGGCGGGATTACTAAATATTAAATGTTGTTTTTTATTGAAAATTATTCAGTAGCCTTTGATATATAATAATGGAAAACAATATTATTTACACCTTAGTTTTATAATCATTTAAATATACGACAAAACTATACCATTTTTCCCGAAAACGGGAAAGTCACAGTCACACTAGCCAACAACTGTCCCATTTTTTTGGCCACAACTGTACAATGGACGTCCATACAGGATGTGCAATGGAGATCCAAACACGATGTATAATGGACGTACAGATAGGATGTACATTCAAATGGTTTTACGTATACAACGTCAACAGTATATATTGTGTATTTTATAAACTTAAATAGCACATCACACATGTTACTTTAAAATTTGACTACTTTACATGTGGCTGGATCGATATATTTGGTGAAAGGCGGCGGGTCGGAGGGCGTCATGGAACGAACCTCTTTCCTCTTAAAATGTATTTTTATCCCTACGAATTCAAAATTTTTATCTCTACATCAGAATCAGGTAAATGTAAAGAATTTATTTATTTATATATTCCAGGTGCTGACAATTTCAATAAAAAATATAATATAGGTACCTATTCAACTTTTCTTATACCGAAACTGGAATTCATATATTTGTACGAAAATCTCACAATTCACATGAAAAATTACCCTTACTAAATCTCTGATATCCAGAGAAAGCGCATCTTACAATTTGTTATTGTTCCCTTCATATAAAAGTGGCATACTCGATACTTAGAATCGTTCATTATCACTAATTTATTGTATTATGAAAACAACCATTATATGCCTCAAGTGATATATCACTTTGATACGACGGAATAGTGGCGTCAACGCCTGCGAACACCTATCAATTTGGTGCCACAGGTCGGATCGGGATGCGGTTTTCTGCATTCTCTTCCAAAACGATTATCTCGGAATGTGTCTGGGTAGATTTTCCCCGGAGATCGAAAATTGCATCGCTGCAGGCCAAATTGCGCTATCTGGGAGGCCTTTTGCAGGATTTTCAAATCTGATAAATAAGGGTCAGAACTCGCCCGGATCGGGTACTCGGGGGTTTTCGAGGCCGCTGATCACGAATATAATAATCAAATTGACCCGAACACCTGGTGCACCAGAACCTGACCCTAAAGGTCATCTCCGGGAGTTTTCCTGACACAATCAGAGAAGGTCAATCAAGAATCATTCTGGGGGGTTTTTTGGCCCGCTGAATCCAAATCTGGCATAGGCGAGCACCCCACTGGCACCTGGTGCACCGAAACCCGGGCTAGAACGTCATCTCCGAGAGTTTTCTTTAGAAGATTGCCAAAACCCACCCGAAAATTATAAGAGGGCAGTTCTGTGGGTTGGTGGTCCCGAATTTCGCGCCGAAAACAACTCCCCGAACACCTGGTGCACCAGAACCTGACCCTAAACGTCATCTCCGGGAGTTTTCCTGACACAATCAAAGAAGGTCAATCAAGAATCATTCTGGGGGGTTTTTTTGCCGGCTGAACCCAAATCTGGCATCGGCGAGCACCCCACTGGCACCTGGTGCACCGAAACCCGGGCTAGAACGTCGTCTCCGAGAGTTTTCTTGAGAAGACTGCCAAAACCTACCCGAAAATCATAAGAGGGCAGTTCTGTGGGGCGGTGGTCCCGAATTTCACGCCGAAAACAACTCCCCGAATACCTGGTGCACCAGAACCTGACCCTAAACGTCATCTCCGGGAGTTTTCCTGACACAATCAAAGAAGGTCAATCAAGAATCATTCTGGGGGGTTATTTGGCCCGCTGAACCCAAATCTGGCATCGGCGAGCACCCCACTGGCACCTGGTGCACCGAAACCCGGGCTAGAACGTCATCTCCGAGAGTTTTCTTGAGAAGACTGCCAAAACCTACCCGAAAATCATAAGAGGGCAGTTCTGTGAGGCGGTGGTCCGGGACGACACACTGGTCCCTGTACAAATGACACAAAAACCTGCACCTGATGATATTTTGGAACTAATATTCTGTGGATGCGCAGGAAATTGTGATCGGATGTCATGTAGTTGCAGGAAGCACGGTCTCCCTTGTAATCCTGCATGTAAAAATTGTGAAGGCTCTAGCTGCACCAACACTGACCAATATTCAGTAGAAACCCTTATAGCGGCGGAGAGAGGGCTTAGATGACTGTCCTCTTCACAATATGTCAGTTGTTGAGGAAGAAAATGAGAACAGTTCTGATGTGTCATTTGATGATGGAGTTGATATTCAGCAACGTATATAAACATTGGTGTTATTAATTTATGAGGGAGAGAAAGTTTGAGTTGGGTTGAATTTGATCTGAATTAAATAAAAAGTTTTTAATCCAAAATTGTATATATACTGACTTCTTTATTTACTTTACATTAATTTCTCTACTCCTCGCCTTATGTAAGTAGAATCAATAATTCCAGCGGTGTAAAGATAAAAATCCCAGCGCGGCAGGGGCCGAGAAGGTTGATTTGGACGTGAAAATTCCGAACCACCGCCCCACAGAACTGCCCTCTTATGATTTTCGGGTGTGTTTTGGCAGTCATCTCAAGAAAACTCTCGGAGATGACGTTCTAGCCCATGTTTCGGTGCACCAGGTGCCAGTGAGGTGCTCGCCGATGCCAGATTTGGATTCTCAGGGCCAAAAAACCCCCCAGAATAATTCTTGATTGACCTTCTCTGATTGTGTCAGGAAAACTCCCGGAGATGACGTTTAGGGTCAGGTTCTAGTGCACCAGGTGTTCGGGGAGTTGTTTTCGGCGCGAAATTTGGGAGCACCGCCCCACAGAACTGCCCTCTTATGATTTTCGGGTAGGTTTTGGCAGTCTTCTCAAGAAAACTCTCGGAGACGACGGTCTAGCCCGGGTTTCGGTGCACCAGGTGCCAGTGGGATGCTCGCCGATGCCAGATTTGGATTCAGCGGGCCAAAAAACCCTCAGAAATTATTTTTGGTTGACCTTCTTTGATTGTGTCAGGAAAACTCCCGGAGATGACGTTTAGGGTCAGGTTCTGGTGCACCAGGTATTCGGAGGTCAATTTGAACATTATATTCGTGATCAGCGGCCTCAAAAACCCCCAAGTACCCGATCCGGGCGAGTTCTGACCCTTATTTATCAGATTTGAAAATCCTCCAAAAGGCCTCCCAGATAATGCATTTTTCGCGCGCAATTTGGCCTGCAGCGATGCAATTTTCGATCTTCGGGGAAAATCTACCCAGATGCATTCCGAGATAATCGTTTTGGAAGAGAATGCAGAAAACCGCATCCCGATCCGACCTGTGGCACCAAATTGATAGATTGGTATCCATTTCCGCGACCGTTGACGCGACTAGAAACTGTTCTATGGATCCAGTTATGTACATATTTGGACATTCTGGTATGTGTACTTATAGATCATCATGATTCAATTTGAATCAATATAATTTCATCCTTTGGATGTACATAGATGTGGCATTTTGATGTACTATAATGTACAGTTATGGATAATTCAATTTGATCCAATAATATTTTATCCAGCGGTGATACACAAACGTACACTTTCTAAATGTACAAACTGGATCCAATCTCGTACATCCTATGAATATTTAGAAATGTACAATTATGGATATTTCCAAGCGCTGCCTTTTTACATTGCTGAGATGTTACTAGAACTTCCTCAAAAGGAAGTCTTTATAACGAACTGAAAACAATATTTCTGTTACATTCTGAAATGCCTTTTAACATATTGTTGATGTTAATGCAATGTCTAAAAAATAACATCTTATCAATGATCTAAATGCGACAATTCAAAAACAATACAGTGTATTCTCTTAGATGTTGTATGGACATTACTTAAACCTCTAAATAATATACCTTAAACATTCTGGATAACATCATATAGATGTTTATGTGCCTAATCAGACAGGGTGAACACCAAAGAATGCCGGCTGTCTGCCATATTTCAAAAAATAGTCATGGTACAACTATCTTCAGGAAAATGACCCTGAAAAATTGCTGTAAAATATTTTTGAGTTCCTAAAATATCTGCTATGGGGTGGAATGAACACTTAAAAACATAATACTGTGATTATCTCCAAAAAAGACACACTAAAGGTATCCTAAAAATACATTTTATGATATATTGATGAGATTATGAAAAAATGTAGTTAGGGACTTTTTGTCCTCATTCTTCAAGTAAGGGGTGGGGGAAGGTTCAACCTAAAAAACAAATGTGGTAACACTTTTTTATTTTTTTAACGATATCAATGGAGGTTTTCCTCTTTAATAAGATATGCTTAACAAAAATAACAAAATTGTACAATTTTGTCAACGGTATGTGAAAAAGTCGACAATTTCCCCATTTTTCTGGGATATTTCAAATGTAAGGAGACATTTTTTGAATTCTGATGAAAAAGGATTAAAAAAATGGGAATCTAATCCAAGATATAAGATTTACGATATCAGTTATAAAAATTAAAAAAATGCTTCAATTTACATTTGAAATTTCCGAGTGCATACAAAATTATCTAATTTTGTTATCAATCTTATTAAACAGAAAAACTCTTTCAAATACGGCTAAAATCATTAATATCGGTTAAAAAACGAGAAAGTTATACATTTGTTCATAGGTTTGAACCTTCCCCACCCAATATCTGAAAAACAATGGCAAGATATCTCCTTAATTAAATTTTTTCATAATCTCATCAAGATTTCAAAAATTGTATTTTAGGACACCTTTAGTATGTTTTTTTGAAGTATTTATGTTTTCGAGTGTTCATTCCACCCATAGCGGATATTTTAGAGACTGCAAAATATTTTCCAGCCATTTTTCAGGATCACTTACCTAAAGGTAATTTTTTGAAAGTTGTACTATGATTCTTTTCTGAGATGTGGCCTACAGTCGTTCCTAGTTGTTCACCCTGTACATTTAAAATAAAATAGCAAAAAAAGCAATACATTATTTAAAATGTTTATTCACTATTAATGAACAGTACAGTAAATTTGAAAAAAAACAGATACAAAATTAGAAAAATAAATCTTTTCCAGGAATCCAACCTAAAAAAAATAAAATTGTGTAAGCATATTACATAGCAAGCGTGGAAACTAGTGAACGCATTCAGTGAAGGCAATAAATGGAAAGGGTGTATTAATCTGTAGTTGTTATAACGTAACATACTTTGAAACTGAATTAATAAAGTGTTTTTAAATGAAACTCACGGTCTCTAGTTAATTCCACAATATAATACAAGTTATTGAAAATTCTAAAAAATTGACAATTGTATCGATAAATCAATATCATCGTCAGAATGACAGAAGTTACATTTCATTTTATGCCTACCTGATGTTTAGTAGTTATTTTTGGCTAGACCAAGAAGTAACCTAACTTGTGATTAACTACAAGAAGTATGATATTATATTAACATATATTAAGTCAATCACAAGGTAGGTCACTTCTTGGTCTAGCCAAAAATAATTATTAAACATCAGGTAGGCATCAATTGAAATTCAACTTCTGTCATTCTTAGGATAATATTTAATATCGAAACTTGACAAGTTCATCAGTATCATCAGAGAAGAGATGATAGCTATACAGCTGGGTACCAGAAAGCTAAGTAACAGTAATCTTATGAACAGGCCTATTAAAATAATCTCAGATAGCCCGGCTGCTCTAAAAGCACTGAGATCTAGTCGAGTGAATTCCAAGCTGGTTTAGAACTTTATTCAGATCATTGACCACTTGGGTAAGCGGAACAAAGTTACGTGGATCTGGGTTCCAGGGCAGAAAGGTGTGGAGGGCAATGAGAGGCTGACGCGCTTGCCAGAAAATGAACCGACGCTGCCTTTATCGCACCTTTGGCATTGTAATAAGCACCGACAAAGCCTGCATCTCAGATTGGGCCAAGTGTAAAATGTTTAGGCCCGGGAAACACACACTGGGGCTCACATACTCGAAGGCGTTTATCGTAAACCCCTCGAATGTAGCCTACCAACAGGTCCTAGAATGGTCTGATTCACGCAGGACTGTTAACAGGACACTGTCGCCTAGGAACAAAATTGAGAAGAATGGGTCTGCAAGAATATCGGACTATCACTTCTGTTACGTGGAAGACGAAACTGCAGAGCACATTCTTTCTACATGATTCCGTACTGGATAGACTCAGATTCCATACCTTCGGCTTTACCCAACTGAAACCCATAGATTTTAAAGAAGTCTTGCATAGTACGAACATCTCATGTATCAAAATGTGGGGACTGTACAGTGGTATGGGCTACAATAGACACATCAGGGTCGTAGTAGGAGGCATTACTTTTTAACTCATTCAACCTATAACCTCATTATATAAACAACGGCTCCTAAAATTCCAACTTAGCTTCAAAAGCAGTGAAAACTCAATGCAAGGTCTACATATTGAAGTGTATATGGTTCTGAAGTCCATAATTTGTTTGACTATACCTATCAGTTTGAAATCAGAAGATGCTGAAAGTAGATTCGGTAACAAAATACTTGAATTTCATACTTTCCGAATGTCCCAATAATGGGAAAGAAAAATCCATTATTACAAAATAATTTCAATAGGTATTGAAACTTAGATTGATATCAAACAGACTTATAAAATGAACTAACAATGAATTTTGATGTAATGAACTCACACTTAGGCTTGGATGGAATTTGTTATCAATTCCTAAGAGATGTTTTTTATAATCAGCAAAATGTGCCGGAAAATCTAGTTTTCGATCAGATTGTAAGTTTTTCGTGTCCATAAAAATACCTGACATTTTCATTTTTTTTCCAAGAATGGGCTAAGTTACAATATTCATCTGATGAATCAGTTATTATTTTTCTCAAATCCTACTCTGAACATGGTTCATAAACGCTCTTCAAAATTATTGAATTACCAATAATTACCATCTTGCATTCACTATTATCAATAGATCAATACCACCACATAACTGTTTCCAAAACCAAATTATTTTCATGGAATATTGCGAATAATCTTCAGAGGGCTAGTTTTGAATGGACATCAAAAACCTGTGCTTCTGGGTACAGTTCGCTCTCTCGAGAAAAGAATTAGGATAAAAGTGGTTTATCAGAATCGCTCATTGCTTCGAATGTCGTAGTTTTGCATGAATGAGTAGAACCTCATTACAGTATCTGCCACCAGTCATTGTTCCTTCTATATTTGATAATCACTCGATAATATACCATCCCAAAATATGGCCCTTCCTTAAATAAAGGTCGATATTGGGCAATCTATGGCAAGCTAAGCAGATCATTTGTGAATGGTATCCCAACCACAGATTAGAGAAATAACAGATACGAAAGCTTGACAGAGAACAGTAAAAAGAGAGAGAGATGGGTAGACATACCCATTTAAATGTCCATTGTCGTATGTCGACTCCGTTCGGGCCGCTGCGCGAAATTTTTCTACAGGGTTGTCAATTTGCATAATATTTCCTTCAATTTACGATCATTGGTCAAATATTTTATAAGCATTATTGTTAAGTGTGATAGTTATACAGATACAAATATTCGACAATCACTTGTTTTAAATCAATTTTATTAACATCAAAAGAATTATACAATTTAAAAATTTATAATGTATAAAAATCATACCATAAATATATACTTTTTTTCACAAATCATATCTTTGGCAACCATGCACAATAACGGTGACGGCACAGATTCTAATCTGTGGTGACGGCACGTGACGGCTTGGCTCAAAATACATAACGCCATTTTTGTCTGCTTAATTGTTTGAAGGTGTTCAATCGGCGATATTAATTGTGTTATTTGACTAATCGATTGTGCGTTGTGGTAATATTAACTATAAAAATATAGTGGTATAGACTATTATTCTTATAAAATGAATAAACATCACGGCGGAGTGTATTGTTCATACAGAGACTGCCCAAATAAATTTTATTCGGAAAGAAAAATAAAGTTCTTCCGATTTCCAAAGGATGAGAGTATGTAAGTATTAATTTGAATTTGTCATTGATTGATACACCTTGTAAAAGTACTAGAGTATAAATGTACGGGTCCTTTAATTAAACAAAGTATTTATAACGAAAGATCTATTAGCTTAATTTGATCTAATTACAAGTAATATTTTCAGATTCAAATTATGGATTCAAGCTTGTGGCAGAACGGATTTAGTCGGTGTTGACAGTGGATATCTGAATAAAACACGTCGTATTTGTAGTGGCCACTTTGCAAAAGAAATATTCGTGAACTCACAGAGGTTATCCTTACTAGGATTAGCTGTCCCTTACGATTTCGAAAACAAGCATGAGCCCGGTAAGTTTTGAGTATTGTGGGATTTTTATATTAAATACTTTTGAATGTTATTTCGTTATTTTTCTTCAGCTATCCCTACACCAACAAAAAGAAAAAATGAAGACGAGTTGCCATGCACTTCAAAGAAAATTAAAATTCTTGAAGATATTACAGGTAATGTTTTAATTTGACTATTATTAACTAATTTTCCTATTTTTAATTCATTATTATTTGATTTTTAATTTTTTCTGATTTAGACAATATTGAATACTACTGCCTTGTTTACGATATGTCATAATACACAAATATTTCACTATAAAATTGATAATATATGTTTCTTCCATCAAAGCAATAAAAATAATAAATTATACTGTTTTAAATGAAACTTACTGTTTCTAGCTAATTCCACAGTATATTGAAAACTTTTAAAAACTCTAAGAAAACTGACAATTGTTTCGATATAACATATCATCGTCAGAATGACAGAAGTTTCATTTCATTTGATGCCTACTTGATGTTTAATAATTATTTTGGCTAGACCAAGAAGTTACCTACCTAGTGATTGACTTAATATATGTTAATAGAAAAAAGAAGAAGGTATGATATTACAAATATTGAAGCTTAGATGTTACTAGCCCTATGGAGATATCCTGGATATCTTTTTCCAGTTAAGATCAGTATAACTGTGCAATGATATAGGAAACCAGGAAAACTATATCTGCTGATCTTTACAGTTATCACTTAAGAAGACAATTCAAAAGTGGAGAACTCCCTAGATTTATCTGTTCATTGACAACTTGATATTGTGGGTTTCTTAAGTGTCTTCTGATTTCTAACTCTTCAAGGAAATCCAGTTCTTGCTTCTTATCACAAATATGCAGCACTTCTAGTTCTGTGTTAGGTGTCAATGAATGTTTGGTGTCAAGTAGATGTTTTGCGTAGTGTGATTCATCTGGTTGTTTTAATCTATATGCTCGTAAATGCTCACTGTATCTGATCTCAAAATTTCTAAGGGTTTGACCCAAATAGACAGCATTACATTCTGGACATTTAAGTGTATCTATACCAGACTTCTTTAATGGGGATATTTTTGTTTTTACATTTAACAATTTTTTACTCACATTACTCTCTGTTTAAAAAGAAATTGTTGTATTTGTAGCTGAAGATATTATTTTTGAAATATTATTAGAAATATTACCTGCATATGTGATGGTTTTATAATTTTTCAATTCATTAGTTTGTTCTGGAAATATTAGTTTTAATGCCACTTTTTCCTCTTTTTTATTGATTAACTTATTTATAATATGCAATGGATAACCGTTGGATGTTGCTATTTGTTTAATCGTATTAATTTCTTTATAAAAATTACATTTATTCATAGGAACTGAAAATGCTCTATGTATCATTGAATTATATGCTGCCAACTTATGTGAGACGGGGTGGTTGGAACTGTATGGAATAGTTACATCAGTGTGTGTTGGTTTTCCGTAAATTGAATAATCAAGTACATTATTAATTCGTTGAGTTTTTAAATCAAGAAAATTGATTGAGTTGTTTTCTTCAACTTCTAATGTAAATTTAATTGTTGGGTGTAAATTATTAATGTGGTGGAAGAGTTAGAAATCAGAAGACACTTAAGAAACCCACAATATCACAATATCAAATTGTCAATGAACAGATGAATCTAGGGAGTTCTCCACTTTTAAATTGGCTTCTTAAGTGATAATTGTAAAGATCAGCAGATATAGTTTTCCTGGTTTCCTATATCATTGCACAGTTATACTGATCTTAACTGGAAAAAGATATCCAGGATATCTCCATAGGGCTAGTAACATCTAAGCTTCATTATTTGTAATATCATACCTCCTTCTTTTTTCTATTAACATATATTAAGTCAATCACTAGGTAGGTAACTTCTTGGTCTAGCCAAAATAAATATTAAACATCAAATAGGCATCAAATGAAATGAAACTTCTGTCATTCTGACGATGATCGAAACAATTGTCAATTTTCTTAGAGTTTTTAAAAGTTTTCAATATACTGTGGAATTAGCTAGAAACAGTAAGTTTCATTTAAAACAGTAAAATGAGTAGATTCCACGAAGTAAGGGTCGAGACAGTTAATTTCGTTAAAATAATAAATGTTTTATTTTCCAACTAAAGCAAGACATGAACTAACAAATAATCTCATATCTACTCTTGAAAGTCTCCATACACTTAGTGTAAGCAGCAATAACATCTATATATAAGTTTATTTCATCTTTCTAGTGCACCCAGCAACTCTACCAGTTTCAATACCACTTCCAGAGTCATCACCTGTTGAAACCCAAACTCCCCAAAGTTTGTCTTCAAGCAGCCCTCGAAAAATTGCCATGGCAAGGAAAATTGAAGAACTTAAGGCAGAAAATAAGATGTTGATGAAAGAGATCGACGCACTGAACACAGCACCTAAAGAATTAAATGTAGAAGATTTTAATCTTTTGTGTGATAAGTTTCTACCATCTGACTTAAGAGATTTTGTTAAAGCACAAATAAGAAATATGAACAGAACTGCAAAAGTCAAAGGTTTTCAAACGAGTTTAAAAAATTTTCTCTATCTTTATATTTTCTTGGGCCAAAGGCATACAGACATTTACCAAAATCTTTTTCACTGCCATCTGTAAGGAGTTTACAAAAATTCACGGAGAACGCACATTTTACTGCTGGTTTCAACAAACAATTATTTGATTTACTAAAATTAAAAATTGACCATATGGAGGCTGAAGATCGTATTTGTGCTTTAACAATAGGTGAAATATCGTTGAAAAGTAATTTATTTTATAACTTTGGTCGTGATTGTGTTATTGGGTTTGAGGATGATGGTACAAATAGAACCAATAATATAGCAAATAATGCTTTTGTTATTATGGCTAGAGGACTGAAAAATAATTGGAAACAACCATTAGGATATGCATTTACTTCTACAACTGCATCTGTGTTGCAAATAAAAGCAATGCTAGAAATTTTTTTAATATAATTAGGGAATATTGGTCTTGATTTTATTGTTTTAATTTCTGATATGGGTTCAAACTTTGTAGAACTTTCAGAACATTTGGGTGTGACTCCACAAAAACCAAGTTTTACTTTGGGTGGAAAAAAATTATTTTATTATTTCGATCCCCCACATCTTATTAAGGCAATAAGAAATAATATGCTGACTAATGAAATATGCTGGGACAATAAAAAAACATCCTGGATATATATAGTTCAATTTTAAGAAAAAGATAAAATGCTTTGAAATCGTTTAGCTCCAAAGCTTACAGAATCGCATATAAAACCAACAAATTTTGAAAAAATGCGAGTAAAATTTGCAACTCAAGTATTGAGTGCTACCGTTGCAGCCAGCTTAGAAACGTATGTATCGTTAAAATGCTTACCTCAAGAAGCTTCAGATACAGTCACACTTATTTCACATGCTGACAAATTGTTTGATATTTTCAATTCTTCTTCATTGAACAATGTCAAACTATATAACAGAAAATTTTCCGGGGAAATACACCAAATTGATTTTTTAAATGATTCAATTGAAATATTAAATAACATGAGTGTTATGAGCATTGCAGGGAGAAATATTACAAACCACTGCAAATTTATTAAAGGGTGGAAAATTACAATTAATTCCTTGTTAGAAATATGGGCATATTTAAAATCAAAAAATTTTAAATTTATTTTAACAAGACGTCTAAATCAAGACTGTCTTGAAAACTTTTTTGGTAGTATTAGACAACAAAGTGGAAATGCTACCAACCCTACCCCCATTCAGTTTTCACGTGCATTTAAAAAATTATTTTTTATCAACTTTTTCAATTCATCTTTCATGAATTGTGAAGATCAGTTTGAAAATTTATTATGTTGTTTGGCGCAGACCAACACTAATACATCTATGATTATTAAAACTCCTATTGCCATTAACCAATTTTCCGCAAATTTCAGAGTCACTAATTGTGATTATCATCGAAATCCATTGCCAGAACAAAACGCATTTAAATATGTGGTTGGATATCTTATTGGTAAGTGTCTAAAAATTCATTCATGTGATGTTTGTCAACAATTTTCTACAAATACGCAAGTTTTGGACTTGACCAATATGTTTATTCATTATAAAGCATATGACAAGAACTTAGTATTTGGAAAGCTCAAAACACCCGAGGACTCGTTTTGTCAATATATTTATAATTTAGAATGCCTTTTTTTCACAAACATAGAGAAATATTTTCCGAACCCTTCAGTTGGAAATAATTTATATATGATATCAACAGCTACAGAATTTACACATCCTTGTGAACGCTTCCCTCACGAATATTTAAAAAAATTGTTCATCCGATTAAGGATTTTTTATTTGCTGAAATTTAGCAATAGAGATTCTAAGTTCCAGCCAAAGAAAAATAGAAAACTGTCTATTTTACTCAATTTATAATCAATAAATCAATTTTTATGTAAAATTGTTAATAATCTTGTTGATTCCAACGAGATTGCCTGCCTCGTTAAATTTAATATTTTTCAAGTTTTTGATATTAACTTTGGTGCTACAAATTATTATCAAAATTCTCCCTTGCGTAGGTGTTGTAAATCCTTCTACTCAGTCTACAACCATGTTGATATTCATATATTCCATGACAAATTCTTTACATTTTGTAATAAGCTAAAAAAGCTGTATCTTAATAACAAAATTATGTTTTAATTTCGTACTATTTAGTTTCAATAATTACAATTACCAATTTATACTGTATAATTGATATGTTATTGAATAACGTATTTGGCTCATCCCGTTTGTATTTCCTTTGATAAATGATAAATTGAGAATTATTTGGAATTTGATGAATTTTTTGTAGTGATTTGTGTTATCTAAAAATGTATTTATTAATTAATCTCCCAAGAGTAATGACTATTTATAACAAATCATAAGAATGTACACATAGGTATTAAATAAATACATGAATATATATTCGGTTATGGTTATTGTTTTAATTCATGGCCCAATTTTAAAGATTTAGTGGAAATTTCCAAAAAAAACTAGATCCGGCACTGGAAATTGTAATTGTCCCCGAGTCAACATTGCAATTTGGTTAGAAATTCAGAAAATATTTTAAACTGGCAACATCGCGGCCATACCGAGTTGAAGGTCCGAGGTCATTGAAGACGGAGTTGAAAATCGTTTGATGTTTTACCGGGATTCGTATCTGTTCTTTTTCTAATCTGTGTCCCAACTCTGTCCAAAGAGTTTGTCCTCACAATATAGAGACCAGTACCGTATTGTTTTCTTTGCTCAATTCTTTTGTTCAAATATTTGGAATGGATATTCCTCCGTTGATTCGTTGAAATATATGATTGTAATTTTCGCAAATAGAGATAAAAGACGGATTCGAATTCGAAGAGTTCATTCCCGTCGTTATCCGTCAGGGTGACTATTTTACTAGTCAGACAAAGTGGACTGTAATCTTCTTGGGGTGGTTTCCAAATTGTGGACGTTGACGTTGAATAAAACTCAGATGTGGAGAATCTTAGGTTCATTTATAGAATTAAAATGTTCTCCCTTGCACAAGAACCAGTAACAACTTTAGATATAATAACAATTAATTTAATTTGCTTTCAATTTTCAATACGCATTTGCAAAGGAACCTATTGATACACTGAATGGCTTGACTGGATAACACGTGCTCTTGATTAGATTGTTTCATACTGTTGACGATTCGTCGTTAAATGCGTTTTATATAATAGAGCCCTTGTATTTTAGGCCTCTCTAAGACGGTTTTTATTTCAATATGTATGGGTATTTTCCAGTATCTTCTGTTTTATGATCAATGTTAGGCCACCTTGTTACCAGTTTGTCAATATTTAAATTTGTAGAAAAATGTCAATGCAAGTTCATATAATAAACTTTTCGTCAACCGTTTTCGCCCGATGACGTACCGGTCAAACTTGAATATTCGATATTTCCAACATCCCCCCCCCCTACAATGGACGGTTGTTGTTGTCACTTAGTCTGCTTGGTTCATGTACCGGGTGTCCATCTTTATTTTCCCTCATTTTAACTGCCCATAACTTCTAAACGGTTTGAGATATAAACAAGCGGTTTCCGATAAAATGTTTCATGTTAGCACAAGTTTTGTTTATAAAAGTTAAGTTTTCTTTATATGTTTTGCTTACGTCACAACAAAAAAGCGGACGTTTGACAATGTTTTTGTTTACTTTTATTAATGGAACACCCAGTTTGAAAGAACCGACCATTACCTACACTTCAGTGCAAATTTTTTTAAAATCGGGTAACGTGTAACTGAGCAATTAATTCTTAAAATGAGAGATGCAAAGTAGTGTAATAAGCACAAATATGGCAAGGGAATTCAGAAACACCCTATATATATGAAATTTTCTTTAAATCAAATATAAGTTGAATTAAATATAAAAAAGCGACCTAGTTTCGTTAACAGAGCTAGAAAAAGTTGACTAAACAATTACGAAAAAACAGCACATACCACAAGGTCGTCACGCAAATAAGTCGAAATCAAAAACATAGATGTTTTGAATATCATGAAAATCAGACGAATCATGCAACTTAGAATAGATGAATTCAATATAAGTTAACTTCCAAATACGAAAATAAAAAACATAAAAGCGAGGATAAGTAAATGACGCACAAAAACACTAACTCATCCCAAAATATTGGAAATAAATATAAAGAAATTGGACGATGAAAAGAGAGCTGGACAGCGACAGTGTCGTCTGGTACTCCTATTCACGACGGCCCGCGTTTTGACAGTGATTTCTAGTGATTGCCGCGAAGTGTCGGAAACGGAGATAGCCTATCAGAGCTAATCATATTGGTATTAATTTTTTTCTTGTTTTGTGTGACTGACTATTCTTCCTTGGCCATAAAAGTGTACTACTGAAGCTTGAACCGTAATTAGAGAAAAAAGAACTCAGAAGGTCCAAGAGAAAAACTCGGAGGCAGTCCTGCGAAGGGATTTCTAACGTAGCCCCAGCAGTGCGCCTTCAAACAGTCATCGCTAAGGACCACTCTGACGGTATTGGACTCCTTAAAAAGCCAAACGGAGAGTTCGCCGAAACCATAGAGGAAATCATATTTATTAGACGCTCATTTTCCTGGTGCTGTAATCATTGAAGATAACGCAGAGGCAAATCTTGATGAAACTATCATCAAAACATCTAGATCAGCAAAAAGCCTAGCGGGAAAAATCTACAACAGGGATCCGATATCTTAATCCCTCACTTATGTAAGATATTCAAGATGAACTTCATCTTGGGATACATTCCAAAAAGGTGGAGACAGGTCAGGGTCTGCTTTATTCCTAAGAGTGGCAAACGTCCTCCAGAGGAACCAAAGTCATATAGACCTATAAGCCTTACCTCCTTCTTACTCAAAAGTATGGAAAAAATACTCGACACATACATGAGAAGTGAATATTTATCAAATGCACCGCTTCACGAGGAACAATTTGCCTACCAACCTGGCAAATCTACCTTAGATGCCTGAAATTGTTTCGTACGAGAACAAAAAAAAGCAATAGCTGCAAAAGAAGTATCGATAGGTATCTTCATAGATATAGAGGGAGCTTTTGATAACACTTCATATGAATCAATTAGCGCTGCTGTAACTGTAAAAGGTATTCCACTTTCCTTAATCAAATGGATTCAGTCCGTGCTAAATACTAGGAAAATAATCACCTACCTCGGAGACCAGTCGACTACTATGAAAGCGGTGAAAGGTTGTCCTCAAGGAGGAGTGCTATCAGCTCTACTGTGGTCACTAGGGGATGCTTTATATACACTTCAAGCGCTATCGCGATATATATATATATATATATATATATATATATATATATATATATATATATATATTATAATATATTGTTTCTATTTATAACTGCCCCACGTTGTGGTGACAAATTATAATATATTTATGATTTATAATTATTGTTTTATTTATAATCAATGAATGTTGTTCGGCTAGCTCACAACGTTTGTATTATTGTGTCTACTGCCTTGACTCTCGCTGGACTCCAACTAGACACAACTCCTCCAGGTAAGTTTTGAATTTCTCTTTCTTGATATACTTTATACTATTTTATTTATCTCCTTTTCTCTCACAATCTGGTTTCTTTCGTTCAAATATCTTTTTAAATAATGCTTTCAGGTATATTTTATTATTCTATAGCCTTTGATTTTTTTATCTATTTTAATTCGTTATCTTCTGTACCTTCAATTCACCTTTAAATCTTTTCAAATAACTTCTTCAACTTCATTTACACTTTCTCTATACTTTTCTTTGTTTATCTGATGACTTTACTTCTATTTTATTATAAATTTAAAATTTTATCTAACTACATCTTCTCTCAAAATATCATATATCATACTCCCATTTTTTCAGATCAACAACCATCCTTTTTCCTGTCAGTTGCTATGGACAAAACTCATCATCTCACTAAATTTTTTTTAACAATTATCTACAAATCAGAGGTTTACATTTCATTTCGTATTTTTCTTAGCTATTTGATGATATTTAGTGCTTTGTTTATTTCCAAAATAATTTAATTTTTCTATTTAAAACTCTACTTCTCCAAAAATATGCCTATCTATAAAAAAACCTCTCATCGTGTAATACTTTTCCATTCTAAATTAGACAAATCTACAATCTGATACTATCCAAAATATATATAATTCTTTTCAATTTCTATTAAAATTTTGTCACGATTATGATTTCTCATAAACTTGGCCTAAAATTATATTTACAAAAATTCTTTATGTGTTATTTTTCATCATCGCTTTATACGCTTGTCAGAATTATATAGTTCTACGACAACGAATTCCTGTCGCTGACATCGAACTCTGTCGCTGATTTCTCATGCTTTGAAAGTATTTTGACATTCCAATCTTGTTCTCTGTGTCATTGAAATAATAAACATCAAAATAATAATTTTGCTACTAATTCTTATTATACATGATGTATTATAATCTGAATACATTCATTCATTCCTTCAGGGCTCCAGATACGTTTTATGACGTGTATGCCACACTTACACATTATTACATTGTTCAAAGAAGATTTATGGTCTGATATACAAGTGTGAGTTGAATTATTTTATGAAGCACTGACAATGGTAAATGTTTTGAATATTATTTTAGCATCTCAATATTTACATTGAACAAACGATATCATAGGTACAAATTCAATATATAACTCATTTTAATTTCATTCATATCATGAAAAATAAACAACTTCCGACGTTTTGGTGATTTTCAACCAAATTCACGCTTGAAAATCTCACACACCAACACCTTCAAACCCTCATAGATGTTGTGATGAGTTCAATATATATATATATATATATATATATATATTCATTTATATTTCTTGGGCATTTTTGGTCCTGGATTAATTAAAACATTAGATGGTTTTTAAATTTATATTGTATTTCATTAACGTTTCGGTCGTTTTTGACCTTCATCAGAATATAAAAACACTAAAAGAGAAATTGGTTCTTAAAATCCTAGTGTATAAAATGTAAAACTATGACATACCTGTGGATTATATTCCAGCGAGTGCCATTAGTTGGGTCTGCTTTTAATTCTTTATAGATGTTATTGTCTTGCAAAAGGTCGTTAATATATAACTAATATTTACCAAAAAAATGACAACTCGTTAATATCTCGCTGGGAAAACTTAATGTATATTTCACCAAATACGGCTAAAAACCTAAAAATCCTAAATGCCCAACCTCCAAGAATTTACGGCCTTCCTAAAATACACAAACAGGGAATACCCCTTAGACCAATCGTTTCCTGTATCCAATCACCCTTTGAAAAACTTTCAAAATATTTAAAAGGAATTCTACAAAATGTTATTAATCAAAATAATTACTACATTAAAGACTCTGTAGACCTCAAAAATAAAATAAAAAACTTACTTATACCAAATGAGTACTCCTTAATATCCGTAGATGTAGTATCGTTATACACTAGCATACTTACCAATAACAAAAGCTAAAGAAATAATAACAAAAAAATTCGACAAAATAAGTAGATATACCGATATTCCTTTAAATAAGTTCCTAGAAGCTATAGAACTCACTCTCAACTCTACTTATTTCATGTACAAAGAAAAATTTTCCAAACAAATTGATGGTTGTGCTATGGGAGCATCAATCTCCAGCGTAATAGCCCAGATAGTGATGGAAGACCTGGAAGAAACCATTCTAAAAAGTTTAAATTTTCACACTCCTTTTTTCTTTCGCTATGTAGATGATTGTATCACTGCCGTACCAAAAAATAAAACTCAAACCATCCTAGATAAATTTAACAGTTACCACAACAAACTTCAATTCACAGTAGAAGTAGAAAAACAAAATAAAATTTCTTTTTTGGACTTAACACTCCATCACAAAAACAATAGTATAAAAACAGAGTGGTATACGAAAGAAACCTAGTCATCCAGATACCTGAATTTCAATTCACAACACCCCATGTACCAAAAAAAAGTCGGTAATCATTGGTCTAGCCGATCGGGCAATTAAACTGTCTTGCCCTGAATTCTGGGAAAATTCTATAAAAAAAGCAAAGGAAGCCCTTAAAATCAGTAACTACCCAGAAAAACTCATAAACACCATCATTAAAAAACGCATTCATAAGTTCCATAATCAAAACCTCCAAAAAAACCAAACATACAATCAAAAGTACCTTTCCTTGCCTTACATACCAGGACTATCCGAAAAATTCAACAACATTTTTAAAAGCCATAACATTACAATTGCACATAAAGGGTACAACCTCTCAAAATCCAACTTCAGTAAATTAAAGTCAAAAATTCCTGATCAAAAGAAGAGCAATATAGTTTATCAAATTCCATGCGGGGACTGCGACAGTGTCTATATCGGGCAAACTAGCCAATATTTAAAAAATCGGTTAAATGGTCACAAGTACGATAAGAAAAATAAAACTGCCTCAACAACACATATGCAGGATAAAAAGCATAGTTTTGATTTTGAGAACACAAAGATTTTAAAAAGTGAAAGTCACACCAGAAAAAGAGAAATTTATGAAACTTATAGAAATACAGAGAAATAAAAAAAACCTAAATTACAAAACCGACACAAAATCTTTAAGCAAGATTTATAATAATATAATAAAATAGAATAATAAAGTAAACAACTATTTCATGTATGTTACCCAACAAAAACCATAACAACTATTATTAAAAAGAAATAAATGCGTATAGGAAAAAACAACATTTTCAAATAATACCATTAGCCATAGACACCAGTACTACTATGAAGGTTGAGATACACACGCCGTTAATTGTAAAATGTTTTTAAATGTATCGTTAAAGTTCATTTTATTTTAACTTATTTTAATATGTGTTGTGGCACTCGCTGGAATATAATCCACAGGTATGTCATAGTTTTACATTGTATACACTAGGATTTTAAGAACCAATTTCTCTTTTAGTGTTTTTATATTCTGATGAAGGTCAAAAACCACCGAAACGTTAATGAAATACAATATAAATTTAAAAACCATCTAATGTTTTAATTAATCCAGGACCAAAAATGCCCAAGAAATATAAATGAAAAAAATATAAACTTTAAGGTCCAAGAAAAAAACTCGAATTTTCTAAATATATAAATATATATATATATATATATATATATATATATATATATATATATATATATATATATATATATATATATATATATATATATATTATTAACAATAGTTGACTTATATACTCACTTTTTATTATTGTTGTGGAATTTAGATGATTATAATTTTATATTTAGAGTTTTTATTTAGATTTGGCTAGCTCAGTTGGTTATTATTATATTGTTTTGTAATTTATTTTATTTCAATTATTCGGGAGCATGAAACACTTTCTACTCTTCGAGTCCTGGCATTCAAATATATTACCTTCATTTAAATAAAAGAAACACTTTACTTATAACAACATTTAATTTTAAATTCAATATTTTATATGTGATAATAATTATTTGAGACGCCTATGGTCACCTCTAAAGATATTATTCATTTTATATTTTTAACGGTGCGCATGCTCAAAATCCAGTCATGCGTAAAATGAACATAATTTTAATAACGTGAGATGGAGCTTCTGTGGCTCATTAGTATGACATAGAATTAACAATCAAGAAACATTTAGATGGTTTAAAACATACCAGAATTTATGTGAAGAATATACATGAAAATGTTATCAATATGCTGTGGAAGAAAAGTTTTAAAAGATTTATATAGACATGGAATTATTATACAATTTATAAACAGATAGACAGATTACATGGAAACAAGTTAAGCATCATCTTATGATAAAATGGCGTACGTACTTTTGAATTATTTATTTATTGAAATTAGGCCTTTTTGTTATTATTAAAGATTTAATTTATTAACTAATTAAATAAAGTCCGTTTTCTTTATATTTCAGATCGATCATTGCTGTGAATGTTCATCAAAATACGGAACTAAGCACTTATTTGAGTTTTTTGCTTATTATTGGCCAATAATAGTTTAAAAGAACACTGACCTGATGCTCTGGAATTGGGATAACTCTTCTGGACCCCAGGAATACTTCTTTGCAGTTCCAATACCAATTTCTGGAGAAATTCTGCTGGTTTTTTGCAGAACAAATGTGTCTGATTATCGGTGAGTACTACACAAGATTGTTTTTCAAAGTTATGTTACAATTTATTAAGTTATTTAGGAAATTTCATAAAAATTTCGGGAACACTCTAACACACAGTCCAGTTATGAAACGATAGATGTCCCGTCAGCTGAATTCGTGACCTCATATGGCATTGTTACATCGAACCATCATCGGACGATCGACTACGTCATAATGCTGAATTGCACTACTGGACACCGCATAGCTTCATTATACATATTTTATATTCAGAATGATTATAGACTTCATATTGTTAACTTCAATAAATATTAATAAAGTGTAACTATTGTAATTAAATAATTTTTAAAAAAGTAAAGTTTTAACTTGAAAACATAAAGTGGCGCAGTCAGTAGGATCCAAAAGGATTCTCATCGTGTATTATCCTTCAGTTTCTACTGTTTATTTGGAAGAACCTTCATCGCGAAATTTTCCAAATTTTGAACAATCCGAAAAGTGCAAATAAACGTTTGAGAAGAGTACGGTGCCAATCCAGAGAGTGCAGTCCATCGAGGATCAATGGAAATCATCGCAATTTTACTGTAAGTTGCTCATATTATTTATCCTATTATCTTTCTTAGCCTATGTCATTCTCCTCATCTGAAGATTCCATAGTGGAAAGCGACAGTGAGCTTAATATTAGTATTGAATCAAATTTTAATTTTAATTCTTCTGACGAAGAAAAAGAAAGTTCAGTATTAGAAGTTAGTTCTCTTTTAAATAGTTTAAGCATTGAAGAAAATATTAATTCTAATAATAGTCAATTGAATTCAACAATGTCTGTTCCCAAATTTGAAATTAAATTATTAGAAATCGTGCCAAAATTTGATGGTAATCCGCTTGAATTAGCGTCTTTCTTAGAGACGAGTAACACTCTAATTAAAACTTATTGGGATCCAAATCCCGCAAATGTCAATTGCGTTCAAAACATTAGTTTAATTTTCGGAATATATGGAAAATTAGTTGGAAACGCGAGAGAAGTTTACAGTATTTGCATAAACAAAGATTGGGAAACAGTTAAAAGCACTCTGGTAGCTCACTTTGGCGACCAGAGAGACGAAAACGGATTACTCTTTGATTTAGATCAGTTGAGACAAAATTCTAACGAACCTGCTCTTAATTTTTACACTAGAGTAATGTCTAATTTGAGTGCTCTTCATAATTACGTTGATTGTCATGAAACTAGTCAAGCTGGTGCAACCGTAAAGAAAAATTTTTACAATACACATGCTTTAAAAATATTTCTGGCCGGTTTGAAAGAACCTATGGGCTCCACAATTCGAGCTATGAAACCCGATACTCTTGCAACAGCTAGACAATTTATTATTGCAGAAAATAATATCCGTCACCTTCAAAAATCAAATAACGAAACTTTTAAGAATAAACCATATCCAAAATTTAATCAAAACTATCAAAATCAAACTAATTTTAATGTCCCTAACTTCGGTCACAATTTAATGCCAATACAAAATTTTTCAAATCCATTTCCTCGTGGACCAATCAATGTTCAACCCAGATTCATCCCACATAGATTCCCGACTAATAGACAAGTTTTCGGTCCTCAACAACCTTCAAGAGCACCGAGTAATGTGTGGAAACCTAATTCAAATTTCCGTCAGCCCAAACCAACTCCCATGAGTGGCATCTCGTCAAATACATTTAACAGATCCAACTTTAATCGAAACCAAAATCGATTTGCACTTCCACCTCCACAACAATACCAACCATCACAACCCAGATTTACTTCTGAAGAACTGCACAATGTCGACCAAACGCAATATTATGACTATTATCAATCAAACACTCCTTACTACCCTTATGAAAATAACATGCTTGACCAAGATAACGTTTATGACCAAAATTATATTGCTCCATATGAATTTAATGACTATGTAGACACCACAAATTCAATATCTGACAATCCAGAAACACAAAGCAACGACGAACAAAATTTTCAAGACGCTCCCGAACCAACAAATCAGACGTAGAAATTTTTTCAATTTATGACAAGAAAGATCTTCCATACATAATAATTTCTGATCCTCCCTTAAAATTATTGATAGATACCGGAGCTTCAAAGTCATTTATAAACCCCGAAATTGCTGAAAATTATTTCCCAAATTATATCTATAAAGAACCAATTACCATCAGCTCAGTCTTCCAAACGACTACTAGAGATTTTTGCGCTAAAATTCCAGCTTTTCGCGAATTCAACTCAAATAAAATCATGAAATTCCATCTTTTTAAATTCCATCATTTCTTTGACGGCTTGATAGGTTACGAAACTTTAAAAGATTTAGAGGTACATATCGATCTAAAAAATTCACTTTTAAAAACACAAAACGCTAACCTACCATTATATCACTACTCTTCTAAAGGCAAACTTTTATTTTTCGCTCATGTTGAACCCAATTCCATAGAAACCGCAAAAATACCTGTCAATATACCAAATGGTACTGTTAGAATTCCATACACTGAACTATCTAGTTGTAGTATCAAAGAAGGTGTCACTTTCTCAAAAAATGGATATGCCTCAGTTGATATTATAAATACCTCCGAAAATGTTCAAGATGTCTTTCTATACAAACCCATAGTTGTAGAACCTTTTGAAGACAATTACGAAATCTTCCAAATTTCTGTTCAAAGCCCTGCCGACGATCATCCCTATAATTTCGACACTGCCCAATGCATTCGAACTTCTCATTTAAATTCAGAAGAAAAATTCGAAATCGAAAAACTCTGTAAACAATTTCGTGACATATTCCATAAAGAAAATTCACCAACCAAGTCAAACATAAAATTAAAACAACAGACGAACTTCCAGTGTATACTAAGTCATATCGATACCCCTACATCCATAAACCTGAAGTCGAACGTCAAATTAACGACATGCTAGAAAAAGGGATTATTAGGCCTAGCGACTCACCCTGAACATCTCCTATATGGATTGTTCCCAAAAAAGCTGATGCATCTGGAAGAAAGAAATGGCGCATCGTCGTTGATTACCGAAAAATCAATGAAAAGACCATTGACGACCGTTATCCCATTCCAAACATAACTGACATACTTGACAAACTTGGACGCTGTTATTATTTCACCACCTTAGATTTAGCCAGTGGATTTCATCAAATTGAAATGCATCCCGACGATATTAAGAAAACCACTTTTAACGTTGAAAATGGTCATTTCGAATACGTCAGAATGCCTTTCGGTTTAAAGAACGCCCCTGCAACATTTCAGAGGGTCATGGATAATGTACTAAAAGAACTCCGTAATAAAATTTGTTTCGTCTATATGGACGACATAATTGTCTTTTCAAGCTCACTCCAAGAACATATTAATAATTTAAAAAGTGTTTTCCAAAAGCTTCGTGAGAGTAACCTCAAGGTTCAACTCGACAAATCCGAATTTCTTAGAAAAGAAGTATCATTTCTAGGTCATATTATCACCCCTCATGGCATCAAACCCAATCCTGATAAAGTAAAAGCTATTACCAACTACCCCTTACCGAAAACCACGAAAGACATAAAAGCTTCCTTAGGCCTTCTCGGGTACTACAGAAAGTTTATAAAAAATTTTGCCAAATTAACCAAACCCTTTACAAGCTGTTTAAAAAAAGGCGCTCACATCAATATACTTGACCCGATTTACATAAAGACATTCGAAGATTGCAAATCTCTTCTAATCAATGAACCCATTCTCATCTACCCCGATTTCACCAAAGAATTCATTTTGACCACAGATGCAAGTAATTTCGCAATAGGAGCAGTCCTCTCCCAAGGACCAATCGGTGGAGACAAAGCCATAGCATATGCTTCTCGTACACTTAACGCTGCTGAACAAAATTATTCAACAATTGAAAAAGAGTTGTTAGCAATAGTTTGGGGTACAAAACATTTCTGGCCATATCTTTTCGGCAATAAATTCAAAATCGTCACCGATCATAAACCTCTACAATGGCTAATGTCTCTAAAGGAACCAAATTCCCGACTTGTCCGTTGGAGACTGAAGTTAGAGGAATTTGACTACGAAATCGTATATAAAAAAGGTTCTTGCAACACGAATGCGGATGCCCTTTCCCGTATAGAAATTTATCCAATAGATAACGAAAATAGTTCCGGCTCTGATCTACCGCCAATTTTTCAATATATGAAAGAATTTAATGAAACTAACGCTACAACCAAATCAGACTCTCAATCTCTTGTTCCCGAAGTAGATTCAAATGACGAAAATGACGATCAAACAATACACACTAGTTTAGAAAACCCAATACTTGGAATCGAAATAACCGAGAAACCATTAAATGTATTTTTAAATCAAATAGTAATAATAAAAACTGATCAAAACCCTCATCAAGAAATTAAAAAATTATTCGATAACCCTGCAAGAACCAGATGGTTCTTACACGTGAGTGAAAATTCTTTTGAAAACCAAATTATTCAATTCTTAAAAGACTATGCTGTTCCGAAGAAACGGTATGCCTTTTATTTTCAGAACGATATCGATGAAACTATTTTCAAAACCATGTGTAGAATAGTTCCCCAGACCTTTGAAAGCTCTGCATTTATCTTAATCAAATCAAATATTATACTACATGACGTTAAAATCGAATCCCAACAACAAAAACTTATAAAACAACAACACGAAGGCATTACAAATCACAGGGGAATTCACGAGACTGCTAACCAACTAAGAACCAAATTTTATTGGCCAAAACTAAATAACGACGTAAAAGATTTTATCAATAACTGTTCCATTTGTCAACAAGTTAAATATGAGAGACACCCGCCTCTAATAAAACTTCAGTTAACCCCAACTCCAAGAAAACCACTCGAAACGTTACACATAGACACTTTTAAATTTGACAATACAATTACGATGACAGTATGTGACAGTTTTAGTAGATTTGGACAAGCTTATATAATTCCAACATTATCTGCGATTCACATCTATCAGTCATTATTACAATTCATTTCTACGTATAAAATTCCAGAAAACATTGTATCTGATAATGGCACAGAATTTACTCAATCCACTCTCAAAGGCTTTGCTAAATTATATGGTATTAACTGGCATTATACTCTTCCACATAATCCTAATAGCAATGCAATCGTAGAAAGATTTCATTCTACAATATTAGAACACATGAGAACATTATCCCTAACGAATCCAAAATTAAACCCATTCGAAAAATTGAGATTGTCCATTTTGGGATACAATAACTCAATTCACTCTGTCACCAAACATAAGCCTATTGACCTTCTTCTAGGACATCTTCACCTAAAAGATCCCATCGAAATCGACGACGAAGCTCAACCAGATAACATTCAATTAAATGAACATAAAGAAACTATGAAACAATTATATGACAGAATACATACCGACACTAGTAACAAAAAACAAAAAAAATATTGAAAAATTAAACGAAAAACGTACAGATCCCCCAGACATTCCCCCTGGCACTACCCTTTACAAGAAGCAATCGGAACGACAATCTAAAACAAAACCTCCATATAAACCCGAACACATTTTGACATCAAAAGATATTACAGTAACGACTTACAAAAACAACTATCATAAACAACTATTTAAACCCGTAAGAAAACTAATTAATGTAACTTCACAGGACGTTGACTCTTCAGACAGTGACGAACCAGAAGATACAGATTAAATCCTTGAAAAGTAATCCTGGCATCCTATCTTTCGAACTAGGACCAGCTAGGGTAAAAATCGCTTCCCATACATTTTTACACTATATCTCTACAAACCCCATCCGAAATCAAATTACAAATCTAAGTTTACAATATTACTCATTAAACAACTTATTTAATAAGACGAACCATATTCATGAACATTCTTTGAGAAATGTTTATAAACAATTGCAATTTGAAGTTAATAGTATAAATGTTAAAATGAACTCCATATTTCCATCTAATCGAATTAAAAGAGGAATAATCAACCCTCTTGGCTCGCTAGTGAAACTCGTTACTGGCAATATGGACCAAGAAGATGCCAACAAAATATACGCAAGTATTAGCGAACTGCAAAATGATCAAAATAAAATCATTAGAGAAGTAAATTCACAAATAACTCTTAACAAAAACCTTATGGATAGCGTTAATGAATCAATATCAATAGTTTCAAATAATCAGCTTCTAATATCCAACAAAATTAATGAATTAGGAAAAGCACTCAACGAAACATCTTATGATTATTCACACTACATAGAATTTCAAGAAATTTTTAGTCAAATAAAAATCAATCTGGACTGTATGTCAATCAGGAGTTTCAGTCTTACAAGGAAGCTATTTATTAACGATCCCGCCAAGATGCTCTATAGCTACTACAAAATACACATACAAAAACGAAAAAGATATCATCGAAAGACATCCTATAGCTCTCGAAGGAATCCAAAAAGTACCACTTCCAATTTTGAATATCCAAGAGATTCAGCTAAAGAAAATCAACTTAGACAAACTTCATAAACTGCAACTTCAAGAAAACAATGCAAATCCGCTTGATGAACTCAAGATGCCTGTGGCCTTTTCTCGAATTGCTATCAGTTCAAGTACCATAATCTGCATACTTCTAATCTGTTATTTCCTATTTAAATATAGAAACTTTATGAGAAAGGTTTCTCAGCATAAAAAGAAGCCTACCAACATCGATCCAACTCAAGTGGTTCCACCCTCGCTTCACCCTTGAGTTTTCTTTGGGGATGGAGGAGTTATGAAACGATAGATGTCCCGTCAGCTGAATTCGTGACCTCATATGGCATTGTTACATCGAGCCATCATCGGACGATCGACTACGTCATAATGCTGAATTGCACTACTGGACACCGCATAGCTACATTATACATATTTTATATTCAGAATGATTATAGACTTCATATTGTTAACTTCAATAAATATTAATAAAGTGTAACTATTGTAATTAAATAATTTTTAAAAAAGTAAAGTTTTAACTTGAAAACATAAAGGTCCACACCTTTCGACGCCACTTCTCCTAATCCACGCTTCCTCTCGATTTTCACTTTTTCTCCACCAACAAAGTCTTTTGTTTGTTTTCAGGTCACTATCTCCCAAAGTTTGTTTCAATACTTGTTGATTGCAAATTTTATCTGTCATTTTGTTTCTAACCAATCAGATATTGTCCTATGCAATTGAATAATTTGATTTGAGTTTACTCAATAGAAAAGTTCATAAATATTCTATTTCACATTTATAATACACTTGTAGAGAGTCTTTCGAAATTCAATCATACAAATAAATTAGAGTTGGTTATATACATAGATGTTGTTTAAATAGTTCTATCTAATATTGTCATAAACAATCTATTACTGTTACAATTATATAACTTAAATCATAAATCCTTTTATGTATTCTCCATCTAATTCTTGTATTACCTTATTTCTACTAACGCAATTAATAAATTATTATTTAATCCTATGTTCATTTTACAGACATATATCATTTTCTTTATGTTTAATTGTTTATCTATGAAAAACTATACTCCTTATTCTAATGAACATTTATATTTGTATTCTAATGTAACTACTTATATCTAAAATTCTCTTGACTTGATTATATAATTGTTTCTTTTTAGGTGAACAGCTGATCACGTTACAGAAGATATTCTTCGTCTTAGGCAACTTTATTTACATCATTACATTGGTTAGGCAATCTCTATATTTTATATTATTATTGAGGTAATTTCTTTATTTATTATATTGTTATAGGCTATTATTTAATATATCTTTACTTGATATGCTTTTGAATTAAGAAAAGTGTTTCCTTTTTAATTGTGTTTTCTTGAATTATATTATTTTCGTACATTTTCATATTAGCAACATATTTTTATAGAACTAATTATCTTAATATCTATGATATCTGTTTCAATTCCCCTCAAATTTAAATTTAAATGATATCCATACCTTGGATATTTATTTAAATTTCAATTTTCTTACTATAAATGATTGATTTTATTTTATACAAAAAATTAACAACTTTATGGCATAATCTCAATTTTTTTAACTTTGTTTCTCAAATGTTCGTTCACATATTTCCTACTACAAAACCTATTTCTTTCAATAACTGTCTCATAATTCTTTCCTTAAAATACACTTGATTAGTATCATGTCAATTTATATTCTTATTATTACTTAATATAATACTTCTCTACTATCATTTTCAGACTAACTTCCATTTATATATCAACTTATTTCTTTTTAATTTCATTATATTTTATTCTTCTATATACTCCTCATATCATATTTCTTTTCAATATTCATCATTATTCAATATAATTAATTATTTCTTAAATTCATATATATATCAATATCAATATCTTATTCAATCATGTATTTTCAAGTAATCTACCAAATTCTAATTGACATCAAACATTACCTCCTATATTTTTATCAATATCATTCATTATTATCTTTTCCTATCCCTTATTACTTACATCTTATTCCTTTGATTTACAAAATGTGAACTTCTATTTGATACTTGAGTTATTTTTAATGTTATCCCCTCTATCCTATATTTTTAATAGTTTCTTTCTATGTAAAGCCAGTATTTCTTATAAATTGTTTTCCTTCATTTGCTATACATATTGATTTGCCATACTCAAATTTTTTAAAACTGTTTTAATTATAAGTTTACCTAATTAATCTTTCTTTATATTATATTATATCTATTTTTTTTAAGGTTCTGCAGAAACAAACGTGATGAATTTAATTGGATCACCAGCTGCCAAATGAAAAACAAAACTCTGTCTAATATCTACTTTATCTTTGTATACTAACTAATATTAAATTTTAAATCTATCCTTATGACTATTATTTCCTTTTTTCAAGTATTATTCGTAACATAACATCATCTATTCATAATATCTATATCCATTTTCTACATTGAACACTCCCCTTTCTAATTGTGTACCTGGATAGAATAAGCGATAACTATTTTGAGCATCACTATTGTCGACTACATATGGCCCTTCAAATGGTGATAATAACTTTTTACATTGATTTTCACCTTTCTTTGGTGTTCTCAAAGATCTTACTAGGACTAAATCTCCTTTTTCAAATCTAATCTTCTTATTATTTTTGTTTCCTTTTCTTTTAATAAATTTTATAGCACTTCTCTCCAAATTCTTGCTTACTTTATTCAAAACTTGAGACATATCCCATTCTCTCTGTAGTATCCATTCTCGTTCTGGGGGTATTCCTTTCAAAATAAATTGTGGACATTAGGTAATTGGTTTAAAAATTTGTCTACTTGATTTAGATTTTCTTCCCATAAATTGTGTCTATTATTACATAAAATCCTTAAATACTTAACAACTTCTTTGATATTGTATGGGACAAAATTGTTCTTGTCGATCTTCCATAATTTCTATTTCGTTTATTTGACATTGTCTTTCTTCTACCTCTTGTTCTTCCTTTTTGTCGAAAGTTATTATATTACCTTCACATACCATGTAACCCTGTTTATAATCAATTATCATCTTGTGATTGCTTAATTCATCATTTCCCAAAATTACGTCATATTTTAAATTCTTAACTACTAATAATTGTATTTTATAAGCTATGTTTCCCAAATAAAAATCTGTGATTATGGTACTATTTGTATAATATAAATTTTTATCATTCGCCCCTACTAATGATAGTTTCTTTGTATTTATCATCATAATATCATCCTTATTTAAATTATCTACTATATCCTGTTTAATAAATGTTACCTCTGAATCCGTATCTATTAAAATTCTACAAAAAATATTTTGTAATCTACCCTGAATAAATATTAAATTAGGTTTTTCTACTTTTTTATTATTATTTTCATAATCTATAATAAATTCTCGAGGATGTTCATATCGCGATGAATAGATGATATTATGCACGTAAGGACGATTTAAGCAAAATTCGCTGTATTGTCCTGTCTAGGAATACATTCTTCTACCTGTATCTCCTGTCTGACCATATTCACTTGTCTCCTATTGTCATCATCCCTGTTTCTATTTTGTTTTGGATTAATTTGGTTTTCTCTGCCATTTTGCCAATTTCTTCCTCTATTATTATTATTGTTATTACCATAGCGATTTCTTCTCTCGAAATTGTTTTGGTTCCTATGGTTCTCCGGATATCTGTTTCCATTATTCCTCTCTCTATTTCTGTATTGTTCCCCATTTCCTTGGTATCGTCTATCTTCAAAGTTCCTGTTTCCATAACTTCTATTTCCATTACCTTCATAATAATCTCTCCTGAAATTACCATTTCCATTTTCCCTTCGTATATCGTTTCTTATATTTCCATTTCCATTATCTCTTCGTATATCATTTCCTTGTTGATATCTGAGAAAACCACTTCCATTTTGAACACTCCTTTCAACTCTCTGCAAATATCTAGATAAGTTGTCCATTGTTTTAATATTATGAAGTGCTATCGTTTCAGACACTTCTGAATTAAAATGTCTCCCGACATATAAAACTAGTTCCTCCTCCTTCATAACAGGTTCCAAGTATTGCGCCATGTTATATAGTTGCATATGCATTTAAATTTTTATTCCTATTATAATCAAATTTTCCGAAGTACAATCTTTCCCTAAAATTAGCCTGATGAATCTCACCCCAGAAATAGTTCATGAATTGGTTCTCAAATTCTTCTAAATCATTTATGCTTTCCTCTTTGTTACAAAACCATAATAGTGCATGCCCAGATAACATCCCTCTAATGATAATCTTCTTCTCCATGATGTCTCTCATTCCTTTGAGTTTGCTTTTTATTATTTTTATAAACACCTTTGGATGAATGGTGTTTATACTCCCATCAAACCTTACTCCGATATCCATGTTTCCTGTATAAATAACTCCACCTCCATTTCTCCTAATATTGAATTCCATTTCCTCCATGCTTTCCTGTAATTTTCTGTTCATTTCTTCAAGTTCTTTGTTAACTATTTGGCCAATGTACTCGTTCCTCTCCTCACATGTTCCTGTTTGTTTTGTACCTTTGTATCCAAATCCTTAAATTTCTGCTCCGCATTCTGTTGGCAATTCTGCATTATCTCTTCTATTATTTGTTCCTTGAATTTAATATTTTCCACTTCTTTAGTTATGTCTTCATTCTGTCTCATTACTTCTGCTTGAATTGTTCCCGGTAATTTTTCTTCTATACCTCTCTCTAATTCTTGAATTTGTTCTACCATTTGATTTTCTATTTGCTCTCGAATTTTCATACCGTTTTCTTGAATTTCAATCCGTAGATGTTTGTTTTGATCCACCATATCTTTTTTCACCTTATTTATCTGCTGTCTACATTCTTCATTTTCTTCCCTAAGTTTCCGGAATTCTTGGATGCTTTCATTTTTCACCTCTTCTATCTTCTTTTCCAATTTATTCATGTTTCCATTCATTTTATCCAGCTTCTCGTTTAGGCTCCCCTCTATTCTATTCATATTCCCATTCAAATTATTAATATCTCCTTTTAATTCCTCCTTCATACTGTTCATGTTAGCAATCAATTGTTGCATCATGTTCACCATCTGATCATCTCTACCTGTTCTTGTTGGCGTTTCCTGTGTCCTATCTCCTTGTTCCACAGCTTCCCCATCTCCTGTCATAACTTCTTCCTGAGCATCACCTTCCACTTGTTGTCCCTGTTCCAAATATACCGCTTGGTAATCTCCCATACCATGACTTTGTTCTTCTCTTTCCTCTTCTGAATCACTTCCTGCTCCTACTTGCCTTCCATCTCTCCACGTCTTTCGTTTTGCCATTTTAATTGAGTTTTAAAATTTACAAATGTTTCCTAAATTTTTAATAAACCGTCCCACGTTTTGGGTGACAATTATTAACAATAGTTGACTTATATACTTACTTTTTATTATTGTTGTGGAATTTAGATGATGATAATTTTATATTTAGAATTTTTATTTAGATTTGGCTAGCTAAATCGGTTATTATTATATTGTTTTGTAATTTATTTTATTTTAATTATTCGGGAGCATGAAACACTTTCTACTCTTCGAGTCCTGGCATTCAAAACATATTACCTTCATTTAAATAAAAGAAACACTTTACTTATAACAACATTTAATTTTAAATTCAATATTTTATATGTGATAATAATTATATGGTTCAATATATATATATATATATATATATATATATATATATATATATATACATATATATATATAAAAATAGATGTACGAATATCGCGTGATATGTAAACAACAACAACAAAGAGATTCATGAATTACCCATGAGTCTCTTTGTTGTTGTTTTATATTGAATTAATTTTCAATTATAGCCCTACGTTGGACCGACAACTGAATTTGATAAATCAATATTTCATATATAAATAATGAATTATTAATTATATTTTGTTTATTGTCTTTAACTTATTTATTATTATTTATTTATTTAACTTACCTTCGGCTGCTAACAATGATTGTATTTATGCATGGAATACTCCTAATCTCAGTTGGGTTCAGGGGCGATTGAAATAATTTGATGAATCAACATATGTTTTTATATAGGAAATATTGACATACATTTCGATTGAAACTTATAATTAATTATTTATTCAATACAACATTTTATTTTAATTAGAGAAATAAATTTATGCGACGCCTCTGGCGTTCCTCTCGCATGCTGAAATTTAGATTCAACCTTGAAAAGATACAACGCTTGCCTAGAATAGTCTTCCGTTGTAGATCTTACAGTATTAGGAACGTTAAACGTTGAGAAACATTGGAATATTTGTGATTGAATTAGAGTTATGAGTGTTATTTTCATTTGTTCAGAACAAGAGAAGATTTTATAGAAATAGAAAAAGAACAGATGAATTATATATATGAAATTAGAAACTATAAGCTATAAAAGTTTTTTCAGAAATCTCTTACAAACCAATATTTATTACATGGATGACCATTGAAAACAGGTGAGTAATGTTTGTTATACTCGATTAAACTATACGGTATTAACTATTTTTAAAATTTTTCTTTGAATTGTTAATTTATGGCCTTTAAATTTTATTTCTCAGTTTATTGAATGATCATTTTGTTTTTATTGTTCATCTTTGGGACCCCAAAAAATAATTTCACTAACCTGTGATTTTTGAGAATTGATGATCTCAAAATGTCCGCACCTTTAGCGTCCTCATGCACTGCATGCACTTCACATTTCTTGAGGAAGATTCGTTCGGGATCGGGAAATTATCTTGGAATGTTGGCGGAGTGTCTGGTTGTAAACTACTTTGTAATAGTGACCGTAATAATTAATTTTTAATAATTTTCACTAAAATCTTGTAGAGCCCCCGACATGGAGTTGCTCATCCTTCTACCCTCTCACCACACTCAATTTTTTTTTTTATCAACAAACTTGCTTTAACCGGATGGGCATAAACTAATTGATATATATATATATATATATATATATATATATATATATATATATATATATATATATATATATTAATATGGAAAAAAACTTGCAACACTCTGTATACTATAATATGGAATGAACATACTACACACTATATGTAAATACAAAATTTAGAATTTAATTACCATTTAAATCGTCAGAAATATAGATAATCTATATCATTCATAATTCAAGAGAGAAAATAAACATAAATCAAACCGAAGAAACATAAAGGAAATTTTCAATGTACCCTGTAAATGCGCATATGTTAAATATAACATGATTTCTAGCTATTGAGAGAGAACATTTTGAATGTCACCTTATATAAATTATATTAATCTATTTCTTACATATTAAGAGTCAGAACATTATGATTTGTTTTAACATATGCTAATTAGATATTGAAAGAAACTCTTTGATAACATAAGAAAATTATTTTAGAATATGTCATGGAATAAAGTCAAAATAATAATAACATTAAGGTTATAAATGTATGACGTTTGTGAAATGAATTGTCATTCTGAATAGATCAAATGAAAATAAAAAGAGTTGTCAGTTTTAAATTTTTTGGAAACTATATAAAAGGAAGTAGTATAACAAATTTGATTATTTAAAAATATTTAACGGAATGTCCTAGAAGGATAAATGAACAATTTGAAACCTGAAATGAGATTTACCAACAAAAATTTTTCATAACCAATTTGATTGGTGAATTAGAATTGGAATATTTTGATCAGCGGCAAGCGGATTGAAAATTAAATAATGGAATGGGGAAGTTTGTTGATAGTGTACACTATTAACTAGGTAGAATTCCTTTTTGTAACAATTAATGGGGTAGAAAGTAAAATCTTTGGAAGATAATTGTTAACAACTAGAAAAGCAGCACCATTTAAATGAAAGAACTGGACTATGGAATCTCATCTAAAATGTATTGATGTAGATGAAATATAACATCAATTTTGGTTATTACCCAAACACGAAAGACTCTACAGTGTCCCAAGAAGTAATCTAAAAAAAAGTCCACGAGGTGAACTGTAGAAAAAGTGAACAGGTATTTAGAACTATTTCATTTAAAAAAAAGGTTAGATAAACTCAATTCTGTTGTGTACATAGTTGAACTTTGATATTTCATAAACATTGTCCATTCCCATATCCGCCATCTTATGTATTTTTTTAACATCACCTGATTTTCAATGTGTATAATATGTTGCATAGTTGTACTTATATAGAATAATAATCTATTTGAGTGAATGTGTTTTTGAATGAACGATCATCATAGATAAGTTGTTCCTTTTTGAAGATTTTGTAATTGAATGTATTTGTTTTCTTTAATTTCGTATTAAATACCGTTTTTCATTTGAAAGACTTGAATTTATTGTTGGAAAATTTCATTTCTCGACGATTATTGCATTTACTATTTGACAGATGGCATTATTGATCAGACGGTTCTCAGTTAGAGAGGGGTTTTGAAACTGAATATACAGGACCGTTCTATAGGATTTCATAAAAAAATAAAAGCAAGTAATTTTTTATTTTATTGAAATTTTTCCTATATAAATACAAAAGACTTTATTTTTGGCGCTTATAATATAAATTCAAATCATTTCATCTTATCATATGGACCCAAAATCCTGATATTATTGAGTTTTCATGTAAATAACAATATTTTTGAAAGTTTTAATATACCGGGTGAACCAAGACATATAATTTGTATTAACTAAACCATAACACTAATAATTAGATTTCTCACACATAAGATTCCACAATAATTAGTCGGCCCAACGTAGGGCGAATAGAGAAAGTGTATTGAGTAGAAAATTTTAAAACATTAAAATTCCACACCAAAAAATCAGAATAATATATCCCTCCCTGAGATAAGAGTGAGTAAGTCGATTATGTATTGATTTATCTTTCAAAGTACAAAATTTAATATTCATCTCAGCCGGGCATATTAATTTGACAATTGCTGTCAAAATTCAAATAGGTTATATTCAGTGGTAAAGGTTTGTTCACAATAGTGTAGTTACAATCACAAATTGTGATAACGTTGACAATTAATATTTTATATTGTTATATATATATATATATATCATATATCATTCAATCATATTATTACTATAAAAAAATTGTAATATATATATTATAAATAGTTTTATAATTTTAATTAGATAGATATTTAATTATTTATTAAATTTGTCGTGTGGCTAGCTCAGTAATTATTTTTTATATGATAATTATATTATTATATTCGTTCGGGAGCATGAGACTTTTTCTACTCTTTGAGTTCACGCTTTGTTTGGATATACTCTGCTGATTCAAAATAAAAAGAAACACAAAACACAATACAATCAAAAATTTAATTTTACAATGAAAATTTTTATTTAAATATTTATAAAGTAGTTACGCCTATGGAAATTACCAACATAGAACCATAAACGATATACACCATCTTATGCGCATGCCCAACTAAAATCGAACAGAAACGAGACGGAACGTTTAGTAATTATATACATACAAAATTAAAATGTTCGGATGAAATAGGTTATAAAATGTATATATACAAATGGAAATATTATATGAATTGATTAAGATGCATTTTTCTGATATGATTTGAAAATACGTAAGTACAAGCATTATTATATTACAGAATAGGCCTTTTTAAATAATATTCAGATTTTGTCTAGTGAATAAACTACATAAAGTCCTTTCTTCTTTTTTTTATAGTTCGATCATATAGACGTAAGAATTCTTATATATACATGGAAATAGTCACTGAATTTATACTCAAGAGTTATTATTCTTATTATTGGTCAATAATATTTGAAGAAGCACTGACCTGATGTCTGGATTCTGGATCTATCCCGTCTGGAAACAGGACTACGCCTTCCGAAGTTCAAACTGCGTACTTACTTGAGAATTTTGGATATTCTCACGGGAAAACTGGTTACAATTACATGTGAGTATTCTAAGTTTTATATTTGTTAAGATACTATAGCTTTGATCATGACAATTTGTGATTTACTTGATATTTCTGGAAAAATTCTTCATTATCTCCTCGCTATTTCGACACCAAGAAGCAACTACTAACGCTTCTATTTGATCGTCAATTTTTTTATCAACAACGAATATATTGTTTCTAAGCTCACTAATTATCAATAAAGTTTTTGTCAATTTTAGTTGATCAAAATTTGTCCTGTCATTTTTCCACCAATCACATTGTTTCTGGAGCTGTCGAACTATATTCATAATTAGTGTTTTTAAATGAAACTCAAGGTCTCTAGTTAATTCCACAATATAATACAAGTTATTGAAAATTCTAAGAAATTGACAATTGTTTCGATAAATCGAAACAATTGTCAATTTCTTAGAATTTTCAATAACTTGTATTATATTGTGGAATTAAGTGAGTTTCATTTAAAAACACTAATATGAGCATATTCCACGAAGTAAGGGTCGAGACAGTCAATTTCATATTCATAATTGCTACACTTTATGAAGTTTTTGGAAACATATATAAATATAAATTTCACTTGAAAAGTATCTGTTTTGATGGCAATTTCTAGTTTTGTTTTGACATATATGACAATTTGAAAATAATATTTATTTTTGTGAACATAAATTCTTTCATAATATCTTTTGCTTTGGTTATTTATACTATTTAAATTCTATAGTAACAAATATTTCTTTAAATCCATCATCATTTTTTATTCATTGATTCTATAAATTTGATTTACATTGTGACATATAAATTATCTTTATGTCATTGATATTTTTATCTTTCAAACTTATCTAATTCTTTTATACTAGATATGAAATTGATTTATATTATTACTGTTTCAACTAATACTTACATTAACCATCCATATTGGGCAGATTTCATGTTCTCCACTATACTTGTTAAGCATTTTCAAACATTTTAAATACCAAGCAAAATATTCTCAAACAGCTGATACTCTTTAATATATAAGATATATGGTTCAATATACATATATATATATATATATATATATATATATATATATATATATATATATATATATATATACATATATATATATATATATATATATATATATATATATATACATATATATATATATATATATATATATATATATATATATTTGTTTCATAACGATTGATTGTCATTAATACTTTTCCTAAATCACTTTGTTATTTACATAAATGTCCTGTCGTTCTCATTATTTCATACTCTATATTGTTTATAATTTCATAATAGTTCATAACTAGTTATTCAAATTGTCTTATTAATTATTTTATTTTTAAAAAGTCCTTTGATTGGTGGAAACTTAAATTCTATTCATTTAATCTTGGTAACATAAAGAAATACATATCATGTATGTAATTATTCCATTTTTATTTGCCTATTTATTCATTAAATTATTACATATAGATTCTTACTGATTTTCAAATTTTATTTATTCATACCCTCATGTAATTCAATAATATTTGTTGATACTTATGTTAACATAATATGACCTTCCCGGTTTTTTGTACTTCCTTATTTGGGAATTGGTTTCTGTATTATACAAATAATATTGAATCTTCTATCAATATTCACAATTGTTTTCTTTATTATGATTCAGATTATATTCCATAAGATATGGTAGCTATATCTTTGATCTTCCAAATTATTAGTTTGTCCTTCACATTCCTCTATAAAATTTTGGTTATGTCTAAGATTCCGTGTTGCGTATTGTCAACTTATTTCTACTACAGATAGAGAAAAACACCTGATATGTTTTTTGTAGCTCTATTCTAGATATTTTCAATAGCAGGTGTAACGGGTATCTGAGTAGAAATAAGTCCATTATCAAAATTTTTTGTTTTTCTTTATTTTTAATGCATTTTTAGGTGTTTAAAGTGGAAGTAAGTGGTTGGAAACGGTTTTTACCATGCCTATAATCGATTTTCGAGGGATTTTGGAAACCCATGGTGATCGCCATGAAAAATTTAGTTTCTTCAAGAAATACCATAAATTTACTAAACCTTGCTTTTTTCATGAAGAAAATGTGTGAAAAACTAATTTTTTATGAAAATACTTCAATTTTAAGTAATTTCAATCGTTTCATGAAAAAGTTGTGGGATAACTCGATTTTTTGTGAAAATATCGAAATTACACTTAACTTTGATCGTTTCATGGACAAAATGGGAGAAAAACTGACTTTTCATGTAAATATCAAAATTTCACTTAATTTCTTTAGTTTCAGGGACAACCTGTGAGAAAAATCGATTTGTTGTGAAAATATCAAAACTCCAAAATTCTCCTTGATTTTGTACGTTTCAAGGACAAAATGTCGCTTAAGTCATCGGTTCATGGACGATATGTGAGAAAAATCGATTTTTGTGAATATATCAAAATTCCACATAATGTTTCTTTTCTCTTGGGAAAAATGTGCGAAAAAACTGATATTTTGTGAAAATATCGAAATTTCACTTAATTTTGTTGGTTTCATGGACAAAATGTGAGTAAACTTTTTTTTTGCCTTGTAAATAGAAATGAAACAATATAAAACGGAAAGGCTAAAACTAAGAATAAAATTGTGTAGCCGGTACCAGGACACCTTGCACAGAATATACAAAAATTGATGGAATTTCGTTATTTACCCAAAAAGCGAGAATCAATTAAGAGGAAGAGAATTAGTGAATTTTTTTATTTCAAATGAAATACATATGTGGGCTGGAATATCGATATTAAAAAAACCTCTCATTATTCATTTCCACTTAAGATAGCTAAAAAGTCATAATATTACGATCGCATCATACGATCTTTGAAAAAATTCTTAAGGGGTCCTAATGACCATCTAAAATTTCGAAAATATGGGTGTACTAAGTTTTTTCCAATTTATATGGTTTTTGGCCCCATGAAGAGAAAAAACACTCTAAATGTTTTTTGTAGCTCTATTCAAAACCTTCTCAATGCTATATAAAAGTTTAATGTACTCTTGTGGAGTTATACCCAAAATTAGAAGTTCAAAAAAGTTTTCCTTAAATACTGTATACCTCTAAAAAATTATTGAAAATAATTTAAAATTCAAAATCTGTACAAAAACAGTTATCAGTCGTAAAACCTCTTGACGAGGTAAAAAAAATAGATGACGCGAGTAAAGATGTGATATCAAATCATACGATGTATTGGGTGACACAAGTACTCTACGTAGTTATAACTTTATTCAGAATAAATAAAAGGATTTTTTTTTCTCTCCACCTCTTTCCCATTGTTATCAAGTTTTTTTTCAAAACTAAAAGTATTACACAATTGCATTTTAATTTAGTATAGTTAGATAAAAGCATTAATTTAGTAATTAAGGAACTTGTTTTAAAGTATGCTATATACAGGGTGTCCCGGGACTAATGGGAAAAAAGTCAGGAGAGTATAATATGAGCCAAAATAATGTTAGTACTTCATATAAACTTTTACTATGCAGGCCCTCGTTTTCGAGTTATAGGCTTCCAAAGTTTTAATTTTGAATTATGTTTTTATTTTTATTTTTTGTACTAGTTATTTGATCTCCATAAAATTCACGGCAAAGCTATAATGTAAGTGTATGTTTATTTTGGTAAGGTAAACAGATTTACAGTAGTGCATTGAAGCCAGGGACGGACTACTCGCAATGGTTAGTGATCCAAAAATTTTGCAGGTATGGCACACCCTGTATGAAATTATCGAAATTCACTTCCCCACAAATTAAGCTAACGAAAAGGTACTCTTGTTGGAATTCGATAAAATAAGCCGTTTGGCTAATATTTACAGTTTTATTAATGCACTACGTACAAATCTACCTAAGGTAAAAGACTCAATTATCGTCAGTGTCCTAGCTATCGACACATTTTCAGTCATTATCAATAAAATAAAGGCATACGTATTAAAAATGAAAATTTTGAAGTGTTATACTCCTTGTCAGTGTGTTCGCTTGCAATCGGAACGGCGTGGGGTCGATCCAGTCAGTGAATGTGCTAATAAATACAAGGAACTAGTCGAGTGTCATCCGCCGCACCGCAAGCAGCGTAATTCTTACTAGGTAAGCTAAGCATCCGGCTATATTATGTATTCTTGTTAGTGATAGCTTACGCTACTTAGTGAAACTCAGCAACATTCATAACTTTATTAAATAGTTTTAGAATAATAATTACTGATTAAATAATCAAAATTTATACATACACTTCATAAAACCTTAATGTCGATAAATGGTACACGCAAAATTGCACCTGCACTAAACATCGACACTTGTGTCGATAATTGGGTATCAGCTGAAATTTATCTTTTTGTAAATATTTTTTTTAAATATATTATTATTGGACTTATTAAAGCTTTTTTTTATAAAATACATGTTCCTCGTACTGTGTACTAATTATCGACATAGAAATTTCTGCCTAAAATTTAAGCAAAAAAAATAAAATATCTAAGTGTCGATAACTGACACAACTTTGTGTCGACATATGATTCCTATATTGTCGATATGAGGAACAACTGTAGTTTAAAAAAAAAACATATTTTTAGCTTCATTTTACCGAATGCTGTTATACTTAAGATGCTTTCTTACCTCTAAAGCCCAAAAATTACAAATAAAGCACATCGACATGTTATATTACTATCATAGGTCATCGAAAAACATGCCTGTCAATAAGTAACGATAATTGCAACCTGAATATGTCGATACATGAAACCCGTTTTTATTTCAGATATTAATACTAAAATACATATGAAAAAGTGGCGCAAAGACTGCAGTACTCCGAAACAGACATGGAAAATGCTCTGGCCGCTGTAAGAGGAGGCATGCCTGTACTACAGGCGGCCAAAAACTTCAAAGTTCCTAGGACTACAATTTTAGATAAGGTTAATGGAAGAGTACCTCTTAAGCGAAAAATTGGTCCCGACACCGTATTGACAACAGTAGAAGAACATCATCTTGTAAATTGGATGATCCAGAGTTCCAAGTGTGGTTTTCCGGTAACCAAAAATCAATTATTGGAAAGTGTCCAAATGCTTATCAAGGAACTTGGTAGAGAGACACCATTCACTAATGGCAGACGTTGGTTCGAGTCTTTCATGCGGAGGCACCCAGAATTATCTCAACGGATTTCTCAAAATTTAACGAAAGCCAGGGCAAATGTAACAGAGGACAAATTAAGAGCTTGGTTTGCGGAAATTGAAGAGTATATTCAGACCAATGACCTCAAGGAAATATGGAGTGATCCAAAAAGAGTTTACAACTGCGACGAGACTGCATTCTTTTTTAGTCCCAAGGGGGGAAAAGTTATCGTGCGAAAAGGTGAAAAAGCAATTTATTCAGTCATAAATAATGATGAAAAGGAATGGGTGACAACTCTTTTGATGTGCAATGCTGCCGGTGATATTCCACCGCCTCTAGTAATGTTTGCGTACAAAAGACTTCCCAATTATATAGCCACAAAAGTACCCCCTGATTGGGCACAAGGTCGATCAGACAACGGTTGGATGACTGGCGAATCATTTTTTGAGTATATTTCGAACATTTTTTTCGAATGGTTAAAAAACAACAACGTCACTTTTCCAGTTGTACTATTTGTAGATGGCCATTCGTCGCATCTGACCATGCAACTAAGTGAGTTCTGCTCTAAAAATCAAATTATTCTGATTAGCCTTTTTCCGAACTCAACTCACATTCTTCAACCGCTTGATGTGGCGGTATTTAGGCCACTAAAACTAGAATGGAAGAAGGCTGTAACTAATTGGAGAATTGAAAACAATGGAGTCAAGTTTAAAAAAGAAGACTTCGCTCCGTTACTTAAGAAAGTTATTGATGGTTTTCGAAGCCAAATGCCAAGTATTTTAGCCAATGGATTTAGAGCTTGTGGTCTTTTCCCACTCCAACCTAATAGTATCAAGTTTGAGAAATTTTTCAATACTAGAAACAAACCCAATGAAAATGCGACAAATAATGCTGATAAAACACTCGAATTTAACGTCTCTGATACGAGAAAATTCCTTAAATTTTTCGAAAGCAGAATTCAAGACAAAATTGAATTATTTCAGCTAAGTGCACAGGAATGGGGAGGGCCTTCAGAAGATAAGAGCCTGTTTTTGTTTTGGAAAAGCCTCAAGGAAGATTGTTGTCATGTAGATACACAAACAGTAAACAACCCCATTGTGATTACAGTACTTCCTGATGAAGAATATACCAAAATTAATGGGGACCTGGCAAATACTTCGGATGCTTGTTCCCTGGGAAGCATAGATATTCTCAATATTACTTCAGACGATGTTGATGTAGATTTGTTGTATAATATTCAAGACAATACTGATGACTTTAACTATACACATAACGGAAAACTGGCAGATAGATTAACACCGATACATGATATAGCAGAGTATAATGATGATACTCACTGGAAAAATAATGAGGAATACTACAAAACCCCGGAGAAACAAAATACATTAAGAGATGATAGAACACCAACTAAAGATACGACACCAGAAGAAGGGACCATACAAGAAGAAGGGACCATACAAGAAGAAGGGACCAAAAAAGAGGGGGCCATACCAAAAGAAAGGACCATACCAGAAGAAGTGACAATTCCAGAAGAAGAGAAAACATCAGGAAAACCTCAAACTTCAGGAAAAAAAATGACCCAAGTCGAAGAGAAGACTTCGGTAAAAGTTAATAAAACATCAAAAAAAGAAACGACTTCAGAAGAAAATAAGGTGACAGCTCGGGTGACAGATAGAGATCATACAAGAGGTAGGCAGACACTGTCAGTAATGCAGATCCTGACAGATAGAGAAAAAGCCCCAGAAAGACAGAACACGTTAGAAAAAGAGAATACGCCAGACAAACAGAAAACGTCAGAGAGACCAAAATCGACAGAAAGTGAGAAAACTCAAGATAAAGAAAATATTCCTACGCCCTTCAAAAAAGCTTTATTCTGGGCCCCCAAAGATGATAAAAAATTAGAAGTTAAACGGAAACTGAAGGAAAAGTTACCAGCGGTAGCATCATCACAAAAATGGCAAGAATACCAGCGAAAAAAAGAACAAAAAAAGCAAATTGAAACTGACGAAAAAGAAAAGAGAAAAATAGCAAGGCAAACGAAACAAAAAAGGAAAACAGAAGTGACTAAAGAAATCAAATATAGCATTGGGGATTATGTCATAGTGAAATATTATGACATGTTTTTCCCAGGCTTAATAATAAGTAATTCTGCTGAAAATGAATATAGTGTTCGAGCAATGGAAAAAAGTGGCCAGAACTGGAAATGGCCAAAAGTGGAAGATAATTCAGATTATAATGTCAACGACATTATGCGTGTGATTACAAAACCTAAACTTATAAATAAACGTGGTATATACGAGGTTCCTGAAATAAGTGGGATGCAATAACACTCCTCAGTGTGATTTTTTTTTATACATACTTAGGTATATTCAAGTATTTTGTTTTTCTTTAAGTATAGTAAAAAATTGCTAATGTACTTAGTATTCTAATGGTTGCAATATAATTTTTTATTTTTGTTTTGAACATATCTATAATAATACAGAATTTATTTTATTGAATTTGAAATGAATTTTTATTTTGTTAATAAACAATTTTTCAATGAAGTTTTTTTTCTTGATTACTATCGCACAAAACTTCAAATTCAGAAATAGGTACATTCCTACAAAAGTCTTCCATTTTTGAATTTGACATTCAGCAACCCTCTCTTCTCTGCTGAAGAGTGGCTTATTTTAATGTTTAGTGTCAATCGACATATGTCGATAACTAGAACTTTGGGTGTCGATAATTGATACACTCAATATTTTCCTGTGTCGATAATAGAGACATTATATTTTAACAATACTTTTCCACCCATTTATTTTTCAGGTTAAATAAAATGTTTGAAATGTTATGAACATTGTTCACAGATCAATAATGAACCTATGTTTATGCCTATTGTATAAATATAAATGTAAGGCTTTTTATAATGACTATGCAAACCACAAAGGCATCATAACTGTGTCGATAACTGGGGCGTTTACCTTAACTAACTTATTAATACGATGTCCAGAATTTACTTGCTTTTCATAAAAATTACGAACATAACATTATTAAACCATTAAGAAAACCTTAAAAAACACAAGTTATAAAACATTAGACTGAAACTAATTCCTAAACAACAACAAAAACTAACGTTACTCTAATAAATGTTCAATATGAGCTCCTCCCACTTCCACGCACATTCTAAGTCTACGAAGGTTGTTTCTTTGCACTTGAAAGAGCAATTTCACACTATTTCTAATAACATTGCAGTGTAATACAATTATGTCTATTAAATCTTGCCTTGTTTGCACAGGTGTTGCGTATACCTTACTTTTGAGATAACCCTAGAGAAAGAAATCCACAGGATTAACGTCTCCTGATCGCGGTGGCCATTGAAAAGGGCCTCCACGACCAATCCATCTATTAGGAAGCCTTGTGTGTAAATGTTGTCGTACATCTAAACTGAAATGAGGAGGGGCCCCATCATGCATGAACCATAAATTCCTACGAGTTTGTAGTAGCACACATCAAACAGGTTCCATAACTCATTTTGCAAAAAACTCCAAATATCTCTGACCAGTCAAAGTACCGTCAATAAAGTATGGCTGTATCAAATTATTGCCAACTATTCCTGCCAAACATTAACCATGAATCTATGCTGGATCCTAGTTTGGATAATGCCATGTGAATTCACATCATCCCATAAATGCATATTATGAGAATTTATGATTCCATCTCTGGTGAAACCCGGTTCGTTCGTAAAGAGAACGTTACTAATAAATGTGTTGTCTGCTTGTTGTTGTCGCAGAAACCACTGGCTATACTCAAGTCGAGCAGGATAATCAGCCACTGTCATACGGTGTACTTTTTTCATGTGAAAAGGATATAACAGCTGTTCTTTTAGGACGCGATGAACAACTGATTTCGAGACGTTATGTTCTCTTGATAATTTTCTAAAACTCGATGGTTCATTATCAACTGCATTTAACAAGTCTTGTTCAACTGCCACAGTACGTATGCTTCGTACTGGACCTTCTCCAGCTTTTTCTGGCGAAAATCTTCCTAAAATTTAAAATTTTCTTTTGTATACATGGAAAATTACATTTACTTATTCATACCTGTTTCTCGTAACCTGAGATCAATACGCCCAAACATTCGTCTGTCTGGCAATGCTCTGTTTGCAAAATGTTCTTCATAAAGCCTTTTGGCCTCTAAACAGTATCGAGAAGCCAGTCCATACATTAGATGTTTATCTACGTACTCAATAAAAGCGACTTCTGCTATTGTAACTGTTAAATTAAGGACTTATGAATTATTGACAAGTACTGACTACGAACTATTCTACACAACGTTTGACAACTAATCCTATGGTAACTTGATAAACGGTAAAAACACTTATAAAAAGTTTTTACCAACTTTCCAATTAATAAGTCGTTAATGTTTTTCATCTTCTGCTATCGTTAAATTATTTTTTTGTAGTACTCTAGGTAAATTTTGGACATCTATTAAAAGTTAGTTTTACCTCGTTGTGTACTTATAAAAATGGTGAATGCGTAAACTGGTACGTAGTGCATTAATAAAACTGTAAATATTAGCCAAACGGCTTATTTTATCGAATTCCAACAGGAGTACCTTTTCGTTAGCTTAATGTGTGGGGAAGTGAATTTCGATAATTTCATACAGGGTGTGCCATACCTGCAAAATTTTTGGATCACTAACCATTGCGAGTAGTCCGTCCCTGGCTTCAATGCACTACTGTAAATCTGTTTACCTTACCAAAATAAACATACACATACATTATAGCTTTGCCGTAAATTTTATGAAGATCAGATCATTAGTCCCGGGACACCCTGTATATGAAAAATTTTTTCATTTAGTTTTAGGCCATGAATTTGCCTTCAGTTCTTGTCCTTTTGTTTACCCTACGTTTTCAAGTGTTTATTATAACTATACCTGGATAAATTCAAGTCCAGGACTGTACTACGAAAATATTGGTAACTTGAATCTCTACAACGATAAATGGAAGTTAAATGTTCATTTAGACTTATTTAATTATCATAACGAATACAAAATGATTTTATATTACAGAAATATCTTAGAAACATTTCGTAAATTAGCTGAATCACGCGGTTTAGAAAATAACGAATGTGATTCTTTGAAGTAAACGACTGAATACTTTCTTAAAGATATTGATACTAACGATAAAAGAGCAAACGTCAATCGTACAGAGTACTCTGTTAGATAGAAATTCTTTGTTCTTAAATAGGACAAAATTATTAGAAAATAAGTTACAGATAACGGAGAATTTTATTAACAACCTTGTATCTAAACAGAACTCAACAAATTATAATTTAGAAATAAATATGAAAATTACCGAAATTTTCTCACTTTTTCATTTATTGGAACGGTTTTCAAGTCACACCAAGAGAAATTATTAAGTATAATTCAAAAATCTCTATAAGGAAAATTAGATCCTCTAATAATCAGTCCAGTAGAACTTATAAATTATTTGAGTTATTTACAAAATTATATGGACTGCTTAAGTTAACCTGTCAGTCCTATTTTGGAAAATACACATATTCTTTCCAAATTAACAGAAACTAATGTTTATTTTTATAATAATAAAGTAACGTTTTATATGTTCCTTTAATAATTCCGAGAGAATACGGAATCTATAAAATTTCCAGTCTACCTACTCAAGTTTCTTTAAACCGATATGCAATTATTGTGCCAGAAAGTAACAATTTATGTATTGATGCTGTAAAGCAACATTATATTATGTTAAGTGACTTGGAACTTGCCTTCTGTGAAACTACTGTAGGAAATAATTATGTTTGTAAACAGAAAAAACCTATATTATTAGTGCATTTACAAGGTGGTTGTGGAGCAAATTTATTTGTACCCTCATTATCTATTCCCAGAACTTGAAATAAAAAAATATTGTTTGTAACTTATCCCATTTCATGGTTGTACACTATCCCCACAAAAGAAAACGTAGACCTTAATTGTAAATCTATTAAACAAAGATTATCCTTAACACTAAATGGTACAGGAATTTTTCACATTAACTCAAATTGTTCAGCGTATACAAGAGATATGATATTAGCCCCTCATAACGAATATATTACCAAAACTACTATAAATTATATTCCACCCTTGGATATAAGGGAAGAGATACACTTCAATTTTTCGAAACTCAATAATATTGAAATGTTAAAAATAAATTCTCCTACTACAATTCAATCTAATGATATTCAAAATGTAGCCAGGATTTAAATTCATTGACTCTTGATTTAGACAAAGTTCAAGATCAGTCATATTCCTCATGGAATTTGCATAATATAGTTGTATATTTAATATTACTCATATCAATAAGTGAAATTGACTGTCTCGACCCTTACTTCGTGGAATATGCTCATATTAGTGTTTTTAAATGAAACTCAAGGTCTCTAGTTAATTCGACAATATAATACAAGTTATTGAAAATTCTAAAAAATTGACAATTGTTTCGATAAATCAATATCATCGTCAGAATGACAGAAGTTACATTTCATTTTATGCCTACCTGATGTTTAGTAGTTATATTTGGCTAGACCAAGAAGTAACCTAACTTGTGATTGGCTTAATATATGTTTATAGAAAAAAGAAGAAGATGTGATATTACAAATATTGAAGCTTAGATATTATTAGCCCTATGGTGATATCCTGGATATCATTTTTCCAATTGAGATCAGTATAACTGTGCAATGATATAGAAAACCAGGAAAACTATATCTGCTGATCTTTACAATTATCACTTAAGAAGACAGTTTATTAGTGGAGAATTCCCTAGATTTAACTGTTCATTGACAACTTCATATTGTGGGTTTCTTAAATGTCTTCTAATTTCCAGTTCTTCAAGGAAATCCAGTTCTTGTTTCTTTTCACAAATATGCAGTACTTCTAGTTCTGTGTTAGGTGTCAATGAATGATTGGTGTCAAGTAGATGTTTTGCGTAGTGGGATTTATCTGGTTGTTTTAATCTGTATGCTCGTAAGTGCTCACTGTATCGTACTTCAAAATTCCTAAGGGTCTGACCCAAATAGACAGCATAACATTCTGGACATTTGAGTTTATATATACCTGACTTTTTTAATAGTGGTTTTTTTGTTTTTACATTTAACAATTTTGTACTAACGTTACTTTCTGTTTTAAAAGAAATTGTTGTATTCGTTGCTGAAGATATTATCTTTGAAATATTATTAGAAATATTTCCTACATTTTTGATGGTTTTATAAGGTTTAATTCCATCAGCTTGTTTAGGATATATTAGTTGTAATGCCACTTTTTTCTCTTTTTTACTAATTAGCCTATTTATCATATCTAATGGATAACCGTTAGATGTTGCTATTTGTCTAATTGTATTAATCTCTCTATCAAAATTACATTTATTCATAGGAACTGAAAAAGCTCTATGTATCATTGAATTATATGCCGCTAGTCTGTGTGAGACAGGGTGATTCGAATTGAATGGAATTGTCACATCAGTCTGTGTTGGTTTTCGGTAAATTGAATTATCAAGTACATTATTAACTCTTTGAATTTTTAAATCAAGAAAATTGATTGAGCTATTTTCTTCAATTTCTAATGTAAATTTAATTTTCGGGTGTAAATTATTGATGTGGTTGAAAAATACATCTAATTGTCGTTCACTACCCATAAAACAAGCTAATATGTCATCTACATATCTATACCAAAATAAAATATTTTTCGAAATATTACTTTCAAAGATATTTCTTCCTAAATTGTCCATAAAAATGTTTGCTAAAATAGGTGATATAGGGCTTCCCATTGGTAAACCTTCATTTTGAATATATATCTTATTGTCAAAAGTGAAATAATTCTGATTAATGCATACATCAAATAAATTAAGTATATCTGATATTATTCCTGGATCAATATTTTTATCTTCTAGTAATTTTCTTACAAGTATAAGACATTCTTTAGGAGGAATTTTAGTAAACATATTAGTTACATCGAACGATATGAGTTTATAGTTATCTTGCAAGTGGATTGATTTCAACTTTTTGATTAGTTCTATTGAATTTCTAATTGAGTACTGAGATTCATATCCGTAAGTATTTAGTATATTGTTGAGCTTATTTGCCAATATATTATTAGGAGCATTAACATAAGAGACTACAGGTCTAATTGGTTTATGTAATTTAACTGTTCCATGTAATTGTGGACAATGAGGATTCTTATGTATGATAGACCTCTTTTCGTAATCATTTAAAAGATAATTTGAATTATTAACAATATCCCTTACATTATTAGAAAACTTCTTTGTTGGGTCTGCTTTAAGAACTTTTACATCGCTGGATTTTATAAAGCTATATACACACACAACATAAAATTCAATACTCAAAACATCATGAAACTGTAAGTACGTACATACCAACACACTTTGCACCACGATTTGAAAACCTTTCAGACACTAATTTTACAAAAAGTGAAATAGAATTTTTAAATAAAGGTTTAAAGTACAGCATACCACCTAAATTTACAAATAATATTAAACAAATTATAGCTACAGAGTCAGAAATAGCTTTAAAATCTAATTCAAATAATTTTCTTTATGAGAAATTAAAAATTGCCAATTTAATCAAAAATATTGAACCTTCAAAAGTTAAACGTCAAACAAAAAATGACATTTCAGTTTTAAACGCAATAAAAAAGAAGGTAGAGAATAATAACCTAACAGTCACAAAATCTGATAAGGGGAATGCAACTGTCATTTTGACGACTGAAAATTACAATTCCAAAGTATATAACTTTATAAAATCCAGCGATGTAAAAGTTCTTAAAGCAGACCCAACAAAGAAGTTTTCTAATAATGTAAGGGATATTGTTAATAATTCAAATTATCTTTTAAATGATTACGAAAAGAGGTCTATCATACATAAGAATCCTCATTGTCCACAATTATATGGAACAGTTAAATTACATAAAATAACGAAACCAATTAGACCTGTAGTCTCTTATGTTAATGCTCCTAATAATATATTGGCAAAGAAGCTCAACAATATACTCAATACTTACGGATATGAATCTCAGTACTCAAATAGAAATTCAATAGAACTAATCAAAAAGTTGAAATCAATCCACTTGCAAGATAACTATAAACTCATATCGTTCGATGTAACTAATATGTTTACTAAAATTCCTCCTAAAGAATGTCTAATACTTGTGAGAAAATTACTAGAAGATAAAAATATTAATCCAGGAATAATATCAGATATACTTAATTTATTTGATGTATGCATTAATCAGAATTATTTCACTTTTGACAATAAGATATATATTCAAAATGAAGGTTTACCAATGGGAAGCCCTATATCACCTATTTAAGCAAACATTTTCATGGACAATTTAGAAAGAAAGATCTTTGAAAGTAATATTTCGAAAAATATTTTATTTTGGTATAGATATGTAGATGACATATTAGCTTGTTTTATGGGTAGTGAACGACAATTAGATGTATTTTTCGACCACATCAATAATTTACACCCGAAAATTAAATTTACATTAGAAATTGAAGAAAATAGCTCAATCAATTTTCTTGATTTAAAAATTCAAAGAGTTAATAATGTACTTGATTATTCAATTTACCGAAAACCAACACAGACTGATGTGACAATTCCATTCAATTCTAATCACCCTGTGTCACACAGACTAGCAGCATATAATTCAATGATACATAGAGCTTTTTCAGTTCCTATGAACAAATGTAATTTTGATAGAGAGATTAATACAATTAGACAAATAGCAACATCTTACGGTTATCCATTAGATATGATAAATAGGCTAATTAGTAAAAAAGAGAAAAAAGTGGCATTACAACTAATATATCCTAAACAAGCTGATGAAATTAAAACTTATAAAACCATCACATATGCAGGAAATATTTCTAATAATATTTCAAAGATAATATCTTCAGCAACGAATACAACAATTTCTTTTAAAACAGAAAGTAACGTTAGTACAAAATTGGTAAATGTAAAAACGAAAATACCACTATTAAAGAAGTCAGGTATATATAAACTCAAATGTCCAGAATGTAATGCTGTCTATTTGAATCAGACCCTTAGGAATTTTGAAATACGATACAGTGAGCACTTACGAGCATACAGATTAAAACAACCAGATAAATCCCACTACGCAAAACATCTACTTGACACCAATCATTCATTGACACCTAACACAGAACTAGAAGTACTGCATATTTGTGAAAAGAAGCAAGAGCTGGATTTCCTTGAAGAACTGGAAATTAGAAGACATTTAAGAAACCCACAATATGAAGTTGTCAATGAACAGTTAAATCTAGGGAATTCTCCACTAATAAACTGTCTTCTTAAGTGATAATTGTAAAGATCAGCAGATATAGTTTTCCTGGTTTTCTATATCATTGCACAGTTATACTGATCTTAATTGAAAAAATGATATCCAGGATATCACCATAGGGCTAATAATATCTAAGCTTCAATATTTGTAATATCACATCTTCTTCTTTTTCCTATAAACATATTATTAAGCCAATCACAAGTTAGGTTACTTCTTGGTCTAGCCAAAATTAACTACTAAACATCAGGTAGGCATAAAATGAAATGTAACTTCTGTCATTCTGACGATGATATTGATTTATCGAAACAATTGTCAATTTTTCAGAATTTTCAATAACTTGTATTATATTGTGGAATTAACTAGAGACCTTGAGTTTCATTTATAAACACTCATATCAATAAGTGTTTTGATATCATATTACGAGTACATAATAAAGAAAATGTTTATTATAGTGCAACCTCAAGTTAAAAATGAAATTAAAATCCCAGAGACATGCCAAACAGCTGACGAAACCGAAGTTGTTAATGAAAAAGTTAATAGTGAAAGCCATGAGCGTGCTGAAACTTGTAACCCAAGGTACAATTCTCAAAATTGGGTGGGAGGTGTTCTAAAGCCCTAACTTTACACCCTCTTCGAGGTATCGCTCCCATCTTTTCTTTATTCTATTAATTGCTCCTATTTTTTTTATTCTATTATTCTATTGTTGAAATGCATACTATTACATTATTTCATAGAAGGTTTTATTTCGTAATTAACTGAGCTTTCTGTTTTTCATATCCAGTTCATAGAAATATTAACATGGTCGCTTTGGTCTGATTGGTCGGTATTAAAAAGGTTGTCATAATTTCATTGGTGAAACTTTGAATTCTAGAAGCTTCAGTCACGTGATTTACATGTTCTACAAAACAGAAAGCTTGGCATGACTCTAAGTCATTTTTTAGGTCATTTTTCCACACATTTTGTCGGGGTCTACAGTGTATAATTTGAAGCAATAAAGGTTTTTCTTCTGCACAAATCTGCTTTTACTTGCCTAACTCACGAGAATACAACATATTTTCAAAGTAAAGGTAAGCTTTGGCTACATATTCACACTTCAATGCGCCAGTGAAGTTAGCTCCCCCCCTTTTTCAAATAAAAAAAAACTGATGTTTAATTCAGGACAATTTACGACTAATTTCTACTCAAAAAATTAGAATTTCTACCCGCCCAGTTTTTCAAAAATACCCCTATTTAAAGTGGGTGTACTGGCGTGAGTTCAAGCTAACATTCCCGCCTTCATTAAATCAAATTTTAATAACATAAGTTTAAATTAAGAATGTAGGACTAATCTGTACACAAAAAATTTGAATTTGTACCCACTCAGATTTTTCTGTGAGAGGCTTTTTAATGGGGGTGTGCTGGCTTGGGCTCAAGCTGGTACCCCCGCTTTTATAAAATCAAATTTTACCAGCATACCTTTATATTTAGAATTTAGGACTAATTGGTACCCAAAATCGTTTTTTCATTATTAAATCATTTTCTTTATAAAATGTGATAATATAATCCACGTGTTTTATTAATAATTTCCAATTAAATTTTTGCAAATCTGGATAAACTTTTAAATAACATGTTTAATTAAACCTGTCCACCTACCTACTTTCAAGACTTTTATTTTGATATAATATATTGTTTTGCACCCTATAATATATTCAATATATTCATTCAATTACAATACAGAAATCCATGTTTGCCACAGACACACTATTTTCTATGAGACAAAAAAATTTAGTTTCATTCCCCTGCTGCAGATGACCAATAAAGAGACGCAAATAGTTCAAAGCGGTGAGAACATAAGAATGGCATCATAAATTCCAGCCCAATTTAAAAAAATACTTGGTATGAATCCGACGATCTAAGAAGAAGGTGGAGCCAGTCCAGACTCACACCTTTACTTATCAATCCTTCCATTATAATATGTAACGAAACAGATAATTACATTAAGTAAAAAAATTATAATATGTTTTTCTACAATATATTTGATATGGATAACCTTTCTCGTTTAATATACTTCTCAATACTAACAATCTATTTCTGAAATCACGGTTATCTCACTTGGATACCCTGCGATAATGATTTATATACCTACTATTGGTTATATCAAAGGTATTGTATTGAATTCAATACCTATAATAATATTACCAATGCCACTCAAACTGTAATTGACTGACCAATAGTCTATATAGAAAGGACAAGGAGTAATAAATCATTCATTTAAGTAGATTTCATAGACGTACCAAAATATATTTTAAGAGGGTATACCGTAAGGTACATTTTGTATTGAATGAATGAGTTGCAGCTATGCTAAAGAATATACGATTTAGGTCAGAGGTAACGGGATGTACTAATTTTAATAAAAAAAAGTGATAGAGGTAGAGGTCATTCGGAAGCAAAAAATGTAGTTCATTATAAAAAAATTCTACAACTTCCTCGGGACTAAGATACATAATACCGAAATGTACTTTTAAGTATTCGCCAATTACAGAACCTTTCTGTCTGTACTCTTGTACCAAATGAAACTCCTGAATCTTACGAAACCAAGCTTGACAGGGATGAAATTTACAACCAAAAAGAATTTGATCTCTGCCAAAACATTCATATATAGCGTTATGAATGCTTAGTTCAAATCTACCACGACTTCTTTAGGTTGAAAATTTAAGCCTAGTTCTTTACATTTTTGTCTTAAAATTAAAAACAAATTTGAATATGTTTGACTTGATTTGTCCCGCAGCAAACAAAAAACAAGAGGTACGTAATAGCCGTTTTTAAAACCATTAATGGTAAACATTTGGTAAAAAAAAAGTTGAACAGTATTTAAATGTCCCATCCATCAAAATACAATCCGAATTACATAAAAAATTAAGGTTGGAAAAACAGGAGAACACAATAATTTTAAATACCTGGTCTGCTGAAATAGAAATTCCTCTTCTCGGTTCGTTCGTAATTGTAATTCACGAACACTATTAAATACTTCTTCCTGATTTTTAGGCAATAGTGTGAGTGCATCAACATCCTTCCCCTAATCCCCTAAATATCGATCAAAACAATCAAGATTTCTTCAAAATATTTAATTCAAGAAATCTTTGAAACCTTTCAGAAATATACATAATTCTATGGGCCTCCGATTTTATCTATTATAAACCCTAATGACTCTAATAGGATTGAACTAAATGGTTGCGGCACAGTTCGAACATTCCAGTAATCCTCAAATTGATACAAGTCAGGTAAAATTTTATTTTCTGGCAGAGTTCGGATATGCCCGTTTATTCATAATATTTTTTATTTGTATTACTCCTATATGTAGTGTTTGGGGAATTTTTCTCAGAAATTTTAAATGGCAAGTGGCCTACTGTAATCGGCTTAATACGATTACACCTATTTACAAATTATTCGATTATTGAGAGGGATTTTCCAAACAACCCAGTTTTCTTAGAAACATTATCGGGAATATTATTTTAAAAGAAAGTAGGTATATTAAATCAGTACTTAGTATTAGTTCTTTGAGTAAAGTTGTATGAAGTTGTATGGTTGTCATAATGTTGTAAACAGTTGGAATATATTTAAAACATTTGTTGAATGTTAATTGTGCAAGTACCAAACAATGTCGATAAGCCAAGGACCATCTAAACGACCAAAAACAGGTCCATTATCTTTAAATGAAAAAACTCTGATATTGAATTGTTATATATCATTGAAAAACAAGGATCCAAGTGCAAGTGTTGATGATATTGTGGAATTAACGGCTGCTATGTTGTGTGTTGCTAAATTAACAATTTATAGATTACTAAAAGAAAGCAAGAATGGAACTCTTCAACCCCCTAAAACTCCTTGAGGCCGAAAACCAATTGAGATCGATGAGTCATTAAAACAAAGACTAAGGCGTAAAGTCCATGGATTTTACTTACGAAAGGAAATTCCAACACTTGACAAAATTATGACATCAGTGCAAGAAGATACGGACTATCCAAAATTCTCCAGAATGACATTATGCAAACTTTTGAAAGATGTGGGTTTCAGATATACAAAACATAATAGGAAATCTCTCTTGATAGATAAACCGGAAATAGTTTTTTGGAGAAGAGACTATTTAAGAAGCATTCGACATGCCAGAGAACAAAATTTGAAAATCTCCTACTTAGACGAAACATGGATAAATGCTGGATATACAGTTTCCAAATCTTGGCGAGATGAAAACATTAAAAGCGGAAGGCAGGCATTCGTGGAAGGTTTGTCGTTAGGTTTGCAGCCACCATCTGGAAAAGGAAAAAGACTTATCATTGTCCATGTTGGAAGTTCTGAAGGTTTTGTTGATGGTGGATTATTAACTTTTATTTCAAAACGCACGGGGGACTATCACGAAGATATGAATGGGGATGTCTTCGAGGAACGGTTTGTTCAAATGTTGGATTTGATTCCAAAAGGGGCTGTTATTGTTATGGACAACGCAAGTTACCATTCACGGTTACGAGAAGCATTGCCCACAAGTCGTTGGCGTAAAGCAGAGCTTTTGGAGTGGCTTATTTCGAAAAATATTAAGTTTCCAAAAGATCCACTAAGGAAAGAACTTTACAGAATTGCAAAAATGAACAAGAATAAATACAAAACCTACATTGTAGCAGAAATGGCTTCTTCTCGTGTTATATCAGTTCTTCGACTTCCCCCTTATCATTGTGAACTTAATCCCATAGAATTAATATGGGCTCAGGTAAAGGGGGAAGTTGGAAAAAAAAATACTACTTTTAAAATAAACGATGTTGTGAAATTGTTTGAGAGTGCTGTAAGTCATGTGAGTAAGGAAAATTGGACAAACTGTATCGAGCATGTTATCAAAGTAGAGGCAAATATGTGGAAAATTGACAATATTTGTGATGATTTAATCGACCCTATTATTATTAATGTCAACAACGATTCTTCCTCTTCCGAGTCGGATATAGAATAAAATGTAAGTAATAAATGTATTCCAATAATTATTTCTTTTCATTTTTTATTATATTATAATTTAAAACGTATTTTTTTCCCAAAATACACACCACTGCATTGCGTTATTGCTTATCTGCTAATCCTTTAACAATGAATAAACTCTAAACTTTGCTACAACTGAAACAAATACGGGGTCGATCTACCTGGTTTTTAGATTTACGGAAGAAATGTAATTTAAAGTAAGAGATTTATCAAAAATTTCATGGTGCTCCCTGTAAAGGTTTTGCATACTTAATTAGGGTTTATTACTCCTCGTACTTTTTGTACATACTATAGAAGGTACATCAATAATTAATTTAGGTTTTATTTAGAATTTAGAATAATTTTGAAGATATACTCGGCTGTGTTGTTTAAATTCATATTAGTCACAGCTGATATGCCAAATTGAACACCTCTCAGAAAGAATTTTGCAATCAATACTTCCAAAATACAATACAAAGAAAGCCTCCATCCGATTCATATGTACTATCAAAACACGTAACAAAAAAAGGGCCCCATCCAATTTATACTATTAGAACACATTATAAAGAAAGAGCCCGATCCGAATTATGCTATCGAAACGCATTACGAAGAAAAGGCCACATCTGTTTCGATTGAGATGTCAAAACTTCAAAATAAACAAAAAGCTTTTTTTATCTGTACTACTTACTATAAGACCGGTTGAAAATCCAAATGTATTAAAATGAAACTGGAAAGAGCACAAACAAACTCTAACATCATTTAGACAGGGCTGAACGCAAGTACATCAATTATTTGAAGCTTTCAAATTAGGACGGAATAAAGGAATAGAGTGTAAGCTATGCCATAGCTTACCTTTATTTTAGAAAGATTAAAAGTAAATAGAATACTTGAGTCACCGTATAGATCATATGATTTGATAACACATCTTTTATAAGGGGTGTACTCGCGTCATCTATTTTTCCCCCGTCAAGAAATTCTTGGACTTATTATAATATACAATACTTTGAAGGTTTTTCTCCAAAATACTAAAATTCTTATTTCTAATATCAAAAACAGTTTAGCACGTGACAAAGATATTTTTGGTACGGTTCTGCTTAACTGACTTATCAAATTATTTGGTGATGTAGAACAGCTATGATACTTTTATCACCGCGATATGTACTGATTGCAAACAAAATTCATTTTATTATATCAGAGGAAATAACTTGATTCATTAAACCTTCCAAATTAACACATAAAGGCCAGTTGAGTAAAACTAGAATTTGATTATAAAACTTTTATTAAAATTTTATGGGGATTACAAATCACTGTAATGCTTTATTCTCTACATTGGGGTAACAGAAGGAAAATAATCCACATGCTGCAATGAAAAAAAATGTTACTCGTAATTAGTATAATAACAATCGGTATACAGGGTATCCCGGGACTAAAGGGAAAAAAGTCAGTAGCGTATAATCTGAGCTAAAATAATGTTAGTACTTCATATAAACTTTTACTATGCAGGCCCTCGTTTTCGAGTTATAGGCCTCCAAAGTTTTAATTTTGAATTTGGTTTTTATTTGTATTTTTTGTACTAGTTATTTGATCTTTATAAAATTAACGGCAAAGCTATAATGTATGTGTATGTTCATTTTGGTAAGGTAAACAGATTTACAGTAGTGCATTGAAGCCAGGGACGGACTACTCGCTATGGTTAGTGATCCAAAAATTTTGCAGGTACGGCACACCCTGTATGAAATTATCGAAATTCACTTCACACATTAAGCTAACGAAAAGGTACTCTTGTTGGAATTCGATAAAATAAGCCGTTTGGCTAATATTTACAGTTTTATTAATGCACTACGTACCAGTTTACGCATTCACCATTTTTATAAGTACACAACGAGGTAAAACTAACTTTTAATAGATGTCCAATATTTAGCTAGAGTACTACAAAAAAATAATTTAACGATAGCAGAAGATGAAAAACATTTGCGACTTATTAATTGGAAAGTTGGTAAAAGCTTTTTATAAGTGTTTTTACCGTTTATCAAGTTACCATAGGATTAGTTGTCAAACGTTGTGTAGAATAGTTCGTAGTCAGTACTTGTCAATAATTCATAAGTCCTTAATTCAACAGTTACAATAGCAGAATTCGCTTTTATTGAGTACGCAGATAAACATCTAATGTATGGACTGGCTCCTCGAAACTGTTTAGAGGCCAAAAGGCTTTATGAAGAACATTTTGCAAACAGAGCATTGCCAGACAGACGAATGTTTGGGCGTATTGTTCTCAGGTTACGAGAAACAGGTATGAATAAGTAAATGTAATTTTCCATGTATACAAAACAAAATTTCAAATTTTAGGAAGATTTTCGCCAGAAAAAGCTGGAAAAGGTCCAGCACGAAGCATACGTACTGTGGCAGTTGAACAAGACTTGTTAAATGCAGTTGTTAATGAACCATCGAGTTTAAGAAAATTATCAAGAGAACATAACGTCTCGACATCAGTTGTTCATCGCGTCCTAAAAGAACAGCTGTAATATCCTTTTCACATAAAAAAAGTACACCGTATGACAGTGGCTGATTATCCTGCACGACTTGAGTATAGCCAGTGGTTTCTGCGACCACAACAAGCAGACAACACATTTATTAGTAACGTTCTCTTTACGAACGAATCCGGTTTCACCAGAGATGGAATCATAAATTCTCATAATATGCATGATGTGAATCCACATGGCATCATCCAAACTAGGATCCAGCATAGATTTATGGTTAATGTTTGGCAGGAATAGTTGGCAATCATTTGATAGAGCCATATACTTTATTGACAGTACTTTGATTGGTCAGAGATATTTGGAGTTTTTGCAAAATTAGTTATGGAACCTGTTTGATGATGTGCTACTACAAACTCGTAGGAATTTATGGTTCATGCATGATGGAGCCCCTCCTCATTTCAGTTTAGATGTACGACAGCATTTACACACAAGGCTTCCTAATAGACGGATTGGTCGTTGAGGCCCTTTTCAATGTCCACCGCGATCAGGAGACGTTAATCCTATGGATTTCTTTCTCTAGGGTTATCTCAAAAGTAAGGTATACGCAACACCTGTGCAAACAAGGCAAGATTTAATAGACAGAGTTGTGTTACACTGCAATGTTATTAGAAATAGTGTGGGATTGCTCTTTCCAGTGCAAAGAAACAACCTTCGTAGACTTAGAATGTGCGTGGAAGTGGGAGGAGCTCATATTGAACATTTATTAGAATAACGTTAGTTTTTGTTGTTGTTTAGGAATTAGTTTTAGTCTAATGTTTTATACCTTGTGTTTTTTGAGGTTTTCTTAATGGTTTAATAATGTTGTGTTCATAATTTTGATTAAAAGCAAGTACATTCTGGACATCGTATTAAAAAGTTAGTTAGGTAGATTTGTACGTAGTGCATTAATAAAACTGTAAATATTAGCCAAACGGCTTATTTTATCGAATTTCAACAAGAGTACCTTTTCGTTAGCTTAATGTGTGGGAAGTGAATTTCGATAATTTCATATAGGGTGTGCCATACCTGCAAAATTTTTGCATCACTAACCATTGCGAGTAGTCCGTCCCTGGCTTCAATGCACTACTGTAAATCTGTTTACCTTACCAAAATAAACATACACTTACATTATAGCTTAGCCGTAAATTTTATAAAGATCAAATAACTAGTACAAAAAATAAAAATAAAAACCAAATTCAAAATTAAAACTTTGGAGGCCTATAACTCGAAAACGAGGGCCTGCATAGTAAAAGTTTATATGAAGTACTAACATTATTTTGGCTCATATTATACTCTCCTGACTTTTTTCCCATTAGTCCCGGGACACCCTGTATAATAAATTATGAACAATTCTTACCGATGGAGAATAGTCCAATGAAAAGAAATGGTGGTAAACATCCCCAATTTAGTAAATATGGGAATACGATATTACCTATCAAAGTGCCTGTACGTCCTGATGTCAAATGAATAGATAGAGCTACAGTCCTGAAAAAATCATTGAATGATAAACTATTAGCATCCGAATTATCCCACCTAGTTTTGTAATAGTATATTGTATAATTAGTAGGAAAAGCATAATATTCCCAAACGACTGTGATAATTACCAGACGAGGAGCGTAGCGACGAGTCTGGTAACACAGGAGTTTGGGAATATGCTTTTCTCACGAATTAAACATACTATATTTTCTTCGATCGTTGATTTACATTTAAAAAATTAATTGAAAAATATCTAATTCAAGATGTAATCAAGTGAGTTTAGATAGGTTTCTCTATGTTCATATTGAAATATAGACACGGTAACCATGGAAATTACTTTGTTATGACAAAAGTAGAATAATTTTCAAGCCGGTTACGTTTGACTCGTATTTTATAAGGAATTTGTAAACATGAACACTGATAGTGATTATTTTTTACCTTGTACGCCTCCTGAGCTAGTAGAATTAAGCTGTGTTCAAGAATATCATTATATTAGTGTTTTTAAATGAAACTCACGGTCTCTAGTTAATTCCACAATATAATAAAAGTTATTGAAAATTCTAAAAAATTGACAATTGTTTCGATAAATCAATATCATCGTCAGAATGACAGAAGTTACGTTTCATTTTATGCCTACCTGATGTTTAGTAGTAAATTTTGGCTAGACCAAGAAGTAACCTAACTTGTGATTGGCTTAATATATGTTAATAGAAAAAAGAAGAAGATGTGATATTACAAATATTGAAGCTTAGATATTATTAGCCCTATGGTGATATCCTGGATATCATTTTTCCAATTAAGATCAGTATAACTGTGCAATGATATAGAAAACCAGGAAAACTATATCTGCTGATCTTTACAATTAGCACTTAAGAAGACAGTTTATTAGTTAGGTTACTTCTTGGTCTAGCCAAAAATAACTACTAAACATCAGGTAGGCATAAAATGAAATGTAACTTCTGTCATTCTGACGATGATATTGATTTATCGAAACAATTGTCAATTTTTTAGAATTTTCAATAACTTTTATTATATTGTGGAATTAACTAGAGACCTTGAGTTTCATTTAAAAACACTAATATGAGCATATTCCACGAAGTAAGGGTCGAGACAGTCAATTTTAATATCATTATAAATAAGATGTTTCTTTTAATTATTTTATAACAACTTTATCAATACCTATCAAAATTAAAACCATACTTTGTTTGATTTTATTGTAATAATCCATTTGTAACATTACCCTACGCTACAGCAGTGCGGTAAGAATATCACCGCACTGTTATTTTCTAATTGCTTAGCAACTGCCCTCTATTCTGGAATGTTGATCTTTGCACATAGGAAACAGGTCAAAATAGTGTCACTTTTCCCAGGATCGGAGAAAAAAATATTTATATATTACCTCAAAGTAGTTGGAAATAACTCTAGTGTCAGAGAAACTAATAAGTTATCTGCTACACTGCCAATTGCTGTACCAGCTGCTGATAATACTGTAACTGTAGTCGAATCTCTAGCGAAGTAGATACAAAACATTAAAGCTGCCGTCAAAAAAGATAAAACAACTGTAATAAATAATTAAAGCGTATTAGTTTGATCTAACGAATGAAATCAAAATGAAAACTTGAATATTTTCTAATATATTATGCTAAGTATGAGTAACCAGTATGATATAATAGTTATTTAGGATATAAGTATCGTTAAATTTCATATTACGATACGCGATGTAAATATTGTCAAACGATGCGGAAGGCAGAGTATCATCAAGTATCGTACTATGAATTTACGATACGAATATTGTATCAAATTTTATCAACTATCAAATATATTTAATTCCCCAAAATTAAATAATCAACAGTTTAGTCCAGACGTTTATTGATGTGTCAAAGATGACGTTAGCCATCAAAACTGAAATTAATAATTTGTTATGCAATGGTGCTGTGTTAGTTGCTAGGTAATGTGTTTATGGGTAATAACTAGTTTCATTTGGTGAATTTGATTCAAAAATGTCAAAATGAAACATGAATAATTATGAAGAAAACATGTCCTTAGACAAATAATTCGCAGCCAATGAAGCTATAGAATCTTTTATTGCAGTTCAATGGTGGCATGTACATTTTACAGTAAGTGAAATCATTTTTAGAACTCATAATAATGGGTTCGATGAGAATTTCGACACGAGTGTCTACATCCCACATTTTACCCTCTGCTTTCTGTGCATGATTTATGTATGCCTACCAGTTCGAAGCTGTTACTTGTTGTCTGACTTGTAGTAACACTTTGACATCCATTAATTTGATTGCTATATTATAAAGCGCTACCTAATTTTTTATGTGTGCCCATATCAACTGAATGGCATTAATTCACGATAAGGTGGAGTTCCCAATACCTTGATATCGTGTTGACGAGCCATTTCGTGAACTGCTTATCTGATGTAAGGACTTTTATGTTGTCGCACAATACTGAGGGGCTGAATATTTATCATTGAGTCACCAATTGCTATATTTTTGTTTTTCAACCAGTCTGCGATGTCTGCCTTACGAGATGCCAAAGTTGGTGTTTTTTCCATACGACGGCTGTGGTGAGGTGGATTGTCAATTATAATTACCGATCACGGTTTTACAGTTTATATAGAGGTAAAACACTTACCTTAAACATCCAAGTTCTTATCCTCGTTATAATCGCTCGTTTTGATTGAGGTAACTGCATGCAAACCACCCTCTACAAAACCCGAATCACTTACTGTGTGAGTAATAATGAGACGTCTTCTTTTACAAAAAACTAGGCTAAGCTGGTTGAAATTCCCTCACTAAAAGCTTCTCGTGAACTCTTAAATATTTAGGTCTTGTCATACTTTCGATTAATAATGACCCCCATTTAACCACGACTCATCTGTATAATATATTTTTCTGCTAGCACGTCTATATTCACGGATTTTAGCCAACTTTCCTGATTACTCTTTACAGCCCGAAAATTCTTTTTATGCAGTGTTCTCTGTAAGGCACTTATAGATGGTTCGTTTCTAAAATAGAATCCGTGGATTTTTTTTAATTATGTATTGTTTCAAATTGTCCAGTACTGTCTTTGTGCGTCCTTTTGTGAATCGGTTTTCCAAGTTTTTTGTTCTTTTGAATCATTCAGAAAACCGTACGAGCTGATACTTTTGTCAAATCTTCGTACAGTGCTGCGACTCCTCTATCAACATATCTTGATTTCTTGTCAATAATCCCTCATATACTGACTCTATCATTTATTTTTCTCTCGCAGATCTCTTTTTATCTTTTTCATTAAATGGTATACTGCAAGTTTTTTAAAGAGAACACACGAGAACACAACACAACTACCCTACTGTACGCTCATGAAAAACTACCGAATATACGTTATTATGTTTTATCTGCATTTACAGCAAGGCCAAGGGGTACATCGTTGCCATATATAATGCAACTAGAATGACACGATCTTAGAAGGTTTTGCTCGCACTGACCATCCCGTGGTATGATATGGATAAACACCTCATAATTACGCCGCGTGCCTTAATAATAATAAATTAGGATATTCTAATTTTAGTCGCGTCAACGCCTGCGGAAATAGGGATGAACCTGGAAAAGTGGTGCGACAGGACGGATCGGGATGCGGTTTTCTGCATTCTCTTCCAAAAACGATTATCACGAAATGTGGGGCGGTAGATTTTCCCTCCCAGCGAAAATTGTATTGCTGCAGGCCAAAGTGCACGCGAAAAATGCATTATCTGGTAGGCCTTTTGGAAACATTTTCAAATTTGATAAATAAGGGTCAGAACTGGCCCGAATCAGGTACTCGGGGGTTTTCGAGGCCGCTGATCACGAATATAATGTTCAAATTGATCTCCGAACACCTGGTGCTCCAGAACCTGACCCCAAACGTCATCTCCGGGGGTTTTCCTGACACAATCAAAGAAGGTCAACTAAAAATCATTTCGCGGGCTTTAACCTCATCTCCGAGAGTTTTCTTGAGAAGAGTGCCAAAAACCACCCGAAAATCATAAGGGTCGTATCTGTACAACTCTCGGAGATGACGTTCAAGCCCAGGTTTCGGTGCACCAGGTGCCGGTGGGGTGCTCGCCGATGCCAGATTTGGGTTCAGCGGGCCAAAAAAAACCCCAAAATGATTTTATGATTTTCGGGTGGTTTTTGGCACTCTTCTCAAGAAAACTCTCGGAGATGACGTTCTAGCCCGGGTGTTGGTGCACCAGGTGCCAGTGGATTCAAACACTATGACCGAATCATTGACTGCTCAAAAACCAATATTATTATAATGATGGCTACTTCTGCTTCTGGCGAACTCTCACCCCGTTTGTGGTGTACAAAGCAAAGCACATATATGAAGAGTGGGAACAAGATGGGCCTCCTGATAGTCGCTAAAGTATTAGCAGAAGGCATTAAGAAAGCAATAAAATTTTAATAGATGATAACCTTTCAAGCCATACACTTTGGATGTTATACAGGATTGTCAAAGATACGACATCAAATTTTTATTACTTCCTCTAAATTCTACGCATGTATGTCAACCATTGCACGTTGTATATTTTGCACCAATAAAGAAATATTGGAGATCCATACTCACAGAATGGAAAGTGAAAAGAAGGGGGCCATTCCAAAAGTCTAACTTTCCTAGACTGTTATAACAGACATTAGTTGCATTGAACGCTACCTGTGGACAAAATATTTTGTCCGGATTCCGAGCATGTGGAATTTTCCCATATAATCCAGAGGCCGTCTTGAAACGTTTACCCCGTAGAAGAAACATCCGTATTAAATATTCCTACTCAATCCAATTGTTCGACGCCATCAGTGGAGAGCAATGTGACTGACACCTTATTAGATTTCTTGCAAAATTCAAAATCGCCAGAGGTTTGTCCTATGGCTGGAAGAAAGCGCATAGACGTTAAATACAAGCAACGTATTGTACATGGATATTTTCCTCAGGAGAACGATCCTAAACGATCTGAACCGAGTCTCCAAAAAAAAAAAGAAGGCGGAAGAACATCATTGAAGACAATGACTCGGATTCGGACTTTATTCATTCGCATCTGTTGAATCTCACTTCAACCAAAGACTGATAACTAATCCACTGATTCAGAAGGGGAGGTTGGTTCCCTTGCTGTTGCTAAAGAATTAAACGAAAATCCAAAATACTGACGACTGTGATAATTTAGTTCCCGAAGTTAACATGTAATCAAAGTGCCTTTAGCTTATTGTTCTAAATATAAATATTATATTGGATTGAACGTAGACGTATTCACCGTATTTAGTAACGTTTATGAGAAAATAAAAAGGAAATGATGATCAAATATTTTTCTATTTTCCGGTAATAAATGACATTTCAAACCCAATTCGTTTACGAAGATACCGATATTTATTTTCAAGTTTACCTGATGATATAATTTTAGAGTAGGTTGATTTTCTCCGTTTATTATTTGGAATTTTGCAATAGGATATGTTGTATGTTAATTTTTTTATTTAGAATTTATATTTTCTTTTTTGTTCGTCTGTATTTTTGATTTTTGAAATAATTCTAGTTGACTGAATAAACGTTTCACTTTATGAATAATTTTATTTTCAATCCACTTAGCCTAAATTATCCATTTAGGCCCAAAATATTACTTACTAAGGTTGAAAATAATTGTTTTTTATGTCCGAAGTCACCTCATTATACGGTACGTCATTTCTTTATCTTCTTACCTCTGCTATACCAAATTTGAAACAGACAGAATTCATAGAAGAAACACAATATCAAAAATATGGAAAAGTATATATGAAGCGGTCTTTTCCTGATTCAAACTAACCAGACAGTTTGAAGATAAGTTTTACTACAAAACACATTTAGTTTACTCCTACACCTAAGGACCTAGACATAGACGTTGCTCGTTTTATAGGATGAGCGTAGATATTCGAAGATATACAGAGCAATTCAATAAAAACAATCTACCCTATATTAATTTCTCATAAAAAATGGTAAATACGTCAAAAATCGTATAATGGTCTTTTTCATCGCATGAGAAAAAATGCTCGGTTGCCACTTCCTGATTATTTTTTTTGTTGGGTTTTACTCTATTATTTTGACCAATTATTCGTTTAACTCACTTATTTTTTACCAAATTTTCTTTTCTATCTTTGCTTTCTTTCTTGAGTCAAGTTCTTCTCGATAAGGAGTAGAGGTGAATATTTTTGAATGTGCTTTTCTGGAGTTTCCTTTTCGCTGACGAGTTTTAATTTTTGGTTGAGACAATAGCTCACTGAAAGATACACCTTGGATTGTTTCATCTTCATCAGTTTTAGATATCAGTGCAATGGATTCCGAATCGTCACTGGAAGAATTGTAAGCCTGTGATTCTTTTTCTTTTCATTAAATCAAAGTTTGATTGTTTTTTCATATCTATTCTCGAAGGTCCGGGTTGAGGAATATTGTATTCTTTGCATCATCATTACTTTGAGTACCAAGCCGATTTGGAGAAAACCACAACCCAGACTCTGAAATAAGAGGAATGATTGGAACCAATTCCAGGAACATATTAATGAAAACATCAAATTAATGAAATTGACTGTCTCGACCCTTAATTCGTGGAATATGCTCAAATTAGTGTTTTTAAATGAAACTCAAGGTCTCTAGTTAATTCCACAATATAATACAAGTTATTGAAAATTCTAAAAAATTGACAATTATTTCGATAAATCAATATCATCGTCAGAATGACAGAAGTTACATTTCATTTTATGCCTACCTGATGTTTAGTAGTTATTTTTGGCTAGACCAAGAAGTAACCTAACTTGTGATTGGCTTAATATATGTTTATAGAAAAAAGGAGAAGATGTGATATTACAAATATTGAAGCTTAGATATTATTAGCCCTATGGTGATATCCTGGATATCATTTTTCCAATTAAGATCAGTATAACTGTGCAATGATATAGAAAACCAGGAAAACTATATCTGCTGATCTTTACAATTATCACTCAAGAAGACAGTTTATTAGTGGAGAATTCCCTAGATTTAACGTTAGTACAAAATTGTTAAATGTAAAAACAAAAATACCACTATTAAAGAAGTCAGGTATATATAAACTCAAATGTCCAGAATGTAATGCTGTCTATTTGGGTCAGACCCTTAGGAATTTTGAAATACGATACAGTGAGCACTTACGAGCATACAGATTAAAACTACCAGATAAATCCCACTACGCCAAACATCTACTTGACACCAATCATTCATTGACACCTAACACAGAACTAGAAGTACTGCATATTTGTGAAAAGAAACAAGAACTGGATTTCCTTGAAGAACTGGAAATTAGAAGACATTTAAGAAACCCACAATATGAAGTTGTCAATGAACAGTTAAATCTAGGGAATTCTCCACTAATAAACTGTCGTCTTAAGTGATAATTGTAAAGATCAGCAGATATAGTTTTCCTGGTTTTCTATATCATTGCACAGTTATACTGATCTTAATTGGAAAAATGATATCCAGGATATCACCATAGGGCTAATAATATCTAAGCTTCAATATTTGTAATATCACATCTTCTTCTTTTTTCTATAAGCATATATTAAGCCAATCACAAGTTAGGTTACTTCTTGGTGTAGCCAAAAATAACTACTAAACATCAGGTAGGCATCAAATGAAATGTAACTTCTGTCATTCTGACGATGATATTGATTTATCGAAACAATTGTCAATTTTTTAGAATTTTCAATAACTGGTATTATATTGTGGAATTAACTAGAGACCTTGAGTTTCATTTAAAAACACTAACATCAAATTAAATTGGCAATTAAGAAATCAACATGAAATTGAAGAGGCCGTACAACATATAACAAATTTGATTCAAGAAGCATCCTGACTCGCTATACCAACGAGTGACAAAGTGGTGGAGCAAACATACAATATTCCTCTTCGTATAAAATAACTCGTCAAAGAGAAACGTAGAGCGCGTAGAAGATGGCAAAACAGCAAAAACATAGTCGACAAAACGCTCCTTAATAATCTAACCCGTAGACTACGTAGAGTTATCCAAGAAACCAGAAATGACTCATTCCAAATGAACTTATCGGAACTATCACCGACGTACCACTCATTGTGGAAAGCAACAAAGAAAATTAAAAGACCTATCGTAAGTGTCCCTCCGATAAGGGGATCTAATGGTACCTGGGCCCGATCGAATGCAGAAAAAGTAAACACCTTCGCTGAATACCTTGATAAAATATTAACTACCCACATGAAGCTAATAATTAAGATGATAACATAAACCAGTTCCAAGAAGCACCTGGGCAACTATCGCCCCCATTAAAATCACTTCCTCCTACTGAAGTGCGCAAGGAAATAAGCTACCTTAACTTACACAAGGCACCGGGCTTCGATCTTATAGTCGCTAAAGTACTGAAAAACCTTCCTAGAAAAGGGATTGTATTACTGACTACAATCTGCAACAGTATGCTTTGATTAAGCCATTATCCTATCCAGTGGAAACTTGCACATATAAAAATGATCAATAAACTTGGTAAGCCACCAACGGAAGCAAGTTTTTACCGACCAATAAGCTTCCTTCCCATAATGCCTAAAGTATTCGAACGCCTCATCCTAAATAGAATGGAAACTACAATTCCTATTGATGATCTCATCCCAGACTACCAATTTGGATTTATGAAAGAACATTCAACGACCCAACAATGTCATAGAATGGAGAATAAAATAGAACAAAGCCTGGAAGACAAGGAATTATGTGTCTGTGTTTCTCGATATACGACAAACATTTGATATAGTATGGCAGAGCGGCCTTCTCTACAAAATCAAAAAGAATCTACTCGACCAACTATATCTCCTCTTAAAATCATATCTAAACAATCGACACTTTCAAATAAAATTTGACGATGAACTCTCAACTTTACATCAAATTGAAACTGGAGTACGTCAAGGCAGTGGCTTAGGCCCTTTCTTATACTTGTTATATACGGCAGATATACCAACTACAAATGAAACGCTTATAGCAACATTTGCTGATGATACAGCAATTATCTCATCTAATACTGATCCTAACACAGCTTCCGACCAGCTTCAAAATCATCTAACTCTCTTGCAATCATGGTTAAAAAATGGAAAATTCAAGTCAATACTAATAAATCTAACCAAATCACTTCCACCACAAAATATTGTGCCTGTCCGCAAGTTACCATTAATGATGATCCAATACCGATATGCGACGAGGTCAAATATCTTGGTCTTCATTTAGACCAAAAACTGACATGGAAAACTCACACAAAAGCTAAAAGAGAATAACTCGATATAAAAATTGAAAACATATGTATTGGCTAATCAACAAGAAATCACAACTATCTACAGAAAGCAAAATCTTAATCTACAAAACCATACTAACATTTATATGGACATAATGTATTGAATTGTGGGGTTGCAGCAAACCATCTAACACCAAGATCCTGCAGTCCTTCCTATCTAAAACCTTCCGTCTATTAATGAATGCTCCATGGTATGTTTCAAATAACAATATACACAGAGATCTAAGAATACCATATATCAAAGACATCATCACAACTAGCCCAAATGAATACTGAAAGCGATGCACAGATCATAGTAATCACCTAAAGAAGACTAAAAAGAATTTGGCCCGAAGGTCTGTAAAAATCTAGAGAACCTGATTCAAGCCACCAACACACACTCTCCTATTTACTTATTACTCTATAGTGTAGTACATTGTAAGTTTGCAATTTAATAACAGAAAAAAAATCTAGGTTTCCTTCATCTTTTGGTGGCGCTATTCGCTTCCTTTTGATTACAATATGGGGCTAATTGGAGTATCCTCTCAACATGTTCTCTATCAAATTCTGTTCCTGGAGGCGGCGATGTTATTTTAATTTCAATTCGGCATTCTTGGGACAACTGGGTAGCATAACAACTATTTCCAGAAGCTTCTATATTATATTAGATAATAATATAGATTTCAAAAATTGCGTAGATTTAAAATGTGCCGTTGTACCGGGAGGCGTACCCTGAGCTTTCCAAAATAAATAATCTATTATATTTTATACTAAAAGAACTACATGCTACCCATATTGGTATTATGAAAATAAAAGCACTTGCCAGGAATTATTGCTACTGGAGAGGTGATTCTGATATCGAAAATATCGTAGTAAGTTGACAAACATATTGCGATATAAAAAAAAACTCGTGAAAGCATCCGTAAATGGGAAACACCATCGAAATTCTGGCAATGATTCCATACGGATTATGCTGGACCATTCCTCAATCATTTTTTTTCATTGCTGTAGACGCTAAATCTAAGTGGTCAGAAATTCTTATGTCAACATAATCACGAACAACCACCAGTACCATCAATGAACTGAGAGAGATATTTAGTGGTCATGATCTGCCAGAAATTTTACTCAGTGACAATGCTTCAATTTCTAATAGTGATACAACAAGTGTAATGATGATTATCGAAATACAAATTTCTTCGATTTTGAGAAACAAATTGTTGTTTCCTAAAATAACAATTTGTTTCGAAAAAAGAAGAAATTTTCGATGATCATCAATTACACGAGTTGTATTTGTCAAGATTATTTCACGAAAACGAATCAAATTGGGCTATGATGACGTCCGTTGCAAAATTCCATGAATTTTTTCCACACGTACTTTTTATATCGCAGGGTATTTATTTTGCGGCATTTGTTCTTCTACTTTCTTTTAGTTACGAATAGCTCAAAAAAATATATAAATTGCAAGAACAAATGAACTGTAATTATTTATTGCATCAAACTTTGCCCACTAACCTGTAATAAGGTACGATTCTTCTTGATAACCAGTACTGGGAACACATAGGAACACATGCGGTCTAAGCCAACTCGGAGTTGTATCGGAACTAACTTACTTTCCACGAATGATTCTCCGGCGATATACAGTGGCGCGTAAAAGCAACAAGCAATAGGCAATAACAAGAAGAATTAAAATGAAATAAATAAATGGTTGACAGATTCGTAACATTCTCCCCCCTAAAATGCATAGTCATGCATTTGAAAAATAAATAAACATAAACACAAAGCAATAATTCTCAAGTATTTAATAAAAATGAAACATAAAAATGTATGTTGCGAACTAATAACTTACACCTAAAATAACAGCGATAATTTTCAGGACAGGACAACACAAATTTACCTCAAATACACTAAAAACTAGATAATAAATCCTATGAAATTGACACTCAATCATCAGCAAGAGGGAGTGTACATAACTTAACCAGAGGTCTTTTTAGGGAACCACGGCTAGTACGGATTACCGCGACGCGGGCAACTTTATCACGTCCATAAACTAACTCCTTTGTGCGTCCTAATGTCCAGTGACAAGGAGGACCGTTGTCATCTGTTATCAATACAAGCATACCTTTTTGTGGAGCGACTCCATGTGGATCTAGCCATTTGGAACGCTGTTGAAGCGAATGCAAGTACTCTCGCTTCCAACGAGCTCAAAAATATTGCTGCATTCTCTGCAACAATTGCCAACGCGAAAATCGATTCAGGGGAATTGATTCAAGACTTCGAACAGGTATAGTCTGCCGCGGTTCAAGAGTAAGAATGTGCCCAGGGGTTAAGGCATTAATGTCTTCTATGTCGGTACTTAATTGAGTGATAGGACGCGAGTTAAAAATAGACTCAATTAATGTCAACACGGTATAAAATTCTTCATACGTCAAAACTTGTTCCCCAACGACGCGAGTAAGGTGGGTTTTGACAGATTTTATTCCTGCTTTCCATAGTCCACCGAAATGGGCTCCAGCGGGAGGATTAAAATGGAAACGAATATTTTCAGAGCTTGCGGCTTCTTTTGAATATTTCAATAGTTCCTTATTGGCAGAAACAAAATTTGTGCCGTTGCCGCAATATAAATCGGACACACGACCTCGACGGGCAATAAATCTTTGTAAGGCCGCGAGAGATGATTCTGTTGATAAACTATTGGCCAATTCCAAGTGTAATGCTTGTGTGGCAAATCATATAAACAGGCACAGGTAAGCTTTATGTGAGCGAACACCACGATGTCGAATAGATGTTATGAAAAAAGGACCTCCATAATCAACTCCGACATGGGAAGAGGGTTTAAGGGTAGATAATCGAATTTTTGGCAGATTTCCCATAACAGGTTGAAACGGGGCGGGAGACGTTTTCCAGCAAACGACACATTTACTCAGGACAGCGTTAATAGCTTGTTTTGGAGACAGTATCCAAAAGTGTTGTGATATTAAAAATTGCGTGGTACGAAAACCAGCGTGTAAATATCTTTTGTGAAAAAAATCAATTACTAATGTAGTGAAGCGACTGCGGCATGGTAATAAGTAAGGATGCTTCTGATCATAAGACAAAGATGAATGTTTTAATCTTCCACGTACACGGATCGTACCTTTCTCATCCAGGAAAGCATGCAATTTTCGGATTGGTTTCGAAAACCTCTCCCGAGAAAGTTCGTCCTCGAAAGCGATCATCTGTGTCCTCTTAACAAGAATAGATATAACATTCGAGCGCTCTGAAGAGCTTAACATTCCAAAGCGTTTATCACCGGGATGGAAGATGTTGTATGTAAATCTTGAAATATACCCTAAGATCTGTTGGATTTTACTTAATGACGAACATGACTAAAGCAAAGTATCTAAAAAGTTGTGTTCCATATGTACCGCAAAAACGGTAATGTGACGCTCTTCCTCGAGCGGAAGTGTATAATTATCAGGCGTAGGTGCGGAATAAGAAAAGTTAAGCTCATAAATAAAGGAAGGGCCCTGAAACCAAGAATTTAATTTAACTAGCTCTGAAGGAAGGGCGCCCCGCGAGGCAATATCAGCTGGATTATCTTTCGTACTAACATAATGCCAGGAATTTGCAGGAAGTTTGTATTGAATATAAGCGATCCGATTAGCGACAAAAGTTTTATATTTATGCGGTGAACTCTGAACCCAGTGTAAAGTTACTTGGGAATCGGACCAAGCGTAAATGTTATGTAATGCAATTTGAGGAATTGTCCTTATCACATAAGCAATTAATTTTGACAGCAAAACTGCAGCGCATAGTTCCAAACGAGAAATTGTAATTTTTTTTAGTAGGGGCAACCCGTGATTTGGCACACAACACACTGACGTAAATTTTATTATTACTACTAACACTACGAAGATAAATTACGGCAGCGAAGCCCCTTTCACTGGAATCACAGAATCCATGTAATTCATATTGAACGGCATCTGCCGCAAGATCTTTCCGAGGGATGTGTAGGTGTTCAAGTAGAGGTAGATCCTCTCGATATTGCGACCAAACATGAGCAATTTCAGAAGGGACATTTTCATCCCAATTCAAACCCAACATTCAAAATTTTTGAAATAAATATTTGGTAAGAAAGATGAGAGCCGTTAAAAATCCTAAATGATCGTATACTCGAGCTAGCTCAGATAGTAACGAACGTTTAGTGCAGACTTCATTTCTTTGGGGCTGAACAGAAAATGTGAATGAGTCGATAACTGGATTCCACTGCAAATCTAGGATTTTCAGAGGTGAAGAACAATCATCGGAGGAAAAAGAGAGAGAATTTGGATTAATAAAACTAGCTGGAAATGGGTCCAAAAGAGAGGGGTGATTAGAGCACCACTTACGCAGTTCGAACCCTGCCAGTTTTAATAGAGATATTCAATCATCCCGAAGAGTTTGAGCTTCTTGAAGGGATGGAGCTCCCAAAACAAAGTCATCGATATATGAAAACCGCTGAAGAACTTTAGCAGCACGAGGAACGCGATGGCCTTCGTCTTCAGTCAACTGCTGTAGACTACGACGAGCTAGAAACGGGCTACAGCTTACTCCATACGTTACCGTATTGAGGCGATACTCTCGAAGTTCATCATTGACAGAAAACATCCAAAAGATTCTTTGAAAATCTCGTTGATCCTGGGAAATAAAAATCATTCGATACATTTGTTTTATATCGGCGCACATAACGTATTCATGAAGTCGAAAATTAAGTAAAATAGACGCAACGTCCGACATATAAACAATCATTTAATGATTTTTCATTCGATAATTAAGCTGAGGCGTTGAAAACGACACGTAAGCGAGTAAAAACATTTCCAGGTTTTAAGACGCAATGGTGGGGAATATAATATCTACCTTCACCGGAGAGATCAGGATTAACAAGGGACATATGACCTAGATCAAGATAATCCTGCACAAAGTCACAATATTGGCAATAAACAGAATGTTGCTTCAGTAGGCGGCGTTCTAGTGAGAGAAAACGATTGAAGGTGAGTTCCCTATTTCCCAAAAACACGGGGGATTCAATACGAAAAGGCATTGACACTATATAATTGCCTTCAGGAGTCCGAGCGACAGTTTCTTTATAATAGTTTTCGCAGGAGATATCATCGGGATTTGAACAGCATACTTTAGGAATATTTTCAAGTTCCCAAGATTTACGCAAAGAATCGCTTAGAGACTTGGAACTGCGAAGATTTTTGGCGAAGCGAAATTTAATTGTACCATCAACACATATCCAAAAATCGTATTTAAAGCGTCAGGTTCACCGGCGTTGTTTAAAATACGCTCGGGTAATATGATTATGGTGAAAATATCGGCTCCTAATAAAATATCAGTAGGTCCAGGATCATAAAAACGTTCATCCGCAAGCGGTGAGTGTCGAATATGAATCCAAGATTGAATGTCAATCGGTACAGTAGGTAATTTGTTAGAGATTGAGTCAATTATTATCGCGTCAAGATATAATATAGGCGATAGTTTATTCCGGGGTTTTATAGAAAAAGCAACTTTACCACTGCTTACACACGAGCGGGTGGAATTAATTCCCGTAACTTCGATTGAAAAGTCGGTCTAGGATACGAAAGGCTTTGCGAGTGATGAAAGAAGACTGACTTTCCGAGTCAAGTAGACATCTGAGAGGTGAAAAAAAAACTTTCAAATTTAAAACATCAATAATCGCGGTTGATAATAGTACAGATTGTTGAGGGTTGGTAGTTACCGAACTACATGCGGTGGAATTATTGTTGACCGGAGCATTAGATGAACTAGGTTGCGGATTAGGAATGGAGTCATCTGAAATAGGCGGTGAAACATGAGCGGTAGGATTAGCAATAATAGCAGTGACGCCCAGCGTACTACCTTTAAAACACAATAAGGTGTGGTGTTTACGTGAAAAGCAATTTTTACATGCAGAAGTAGATCGACATGTATTGAGATTATGAGCCAAGCTCAGACAATTAAAACATAGATGCATATTTTTACACAAATTATAACGCTCACTAGGCGTTTTACTGGTAAAAGATGCACACGAGTATAACGAATGATTTGCTTTGCAAAGTGTGCAAGTCATCGAGGGAGATGATTTAGAAGTAAAGAATGAGGCAGTGCGAGATATTTGTGAAGAGGATGGTTAAGCGGGACTAGATTTGGCATTCAAAGTCAAAGAGGTACCATATTTACCGGTTTTTGAGACAGAATTAAAATCAGGCGTATTAGCATTGCTGAGAGCGATACACTGATATTCCAAGAAAGTATACAATTTTTTATACGAAGGGATTTCGTTTGATTTATGTTCTACCTGCTCAAATAAGATAATGGTATCCTGGTTAAGGCGTTGCATTAGAAGCATTACTAATATAAAATCCCATTGTTCTACAGGCAAATTCATATCCTCTAAACAAGCTAGATTCTCTGTAAATATATCTAACAATTTTCTAAGCGAACTTCCGTTTGAATCGGTAATTTTTGGCGTATTCATTATTGCATCCCAATGAGCCTTTGTCATGAGGCGGTTGTTTGAGTATCTCTTTACAATTGTATCGTACGCGGTGACGTAATTATCATTGGTCATTTCAACATGTCGAATAAGCGAGAGGGCGGCACTGTCTAAAGAAGTTTTGAGATAAATAAACTTTTCAACATTGGTAATAGTCGAATTGTTATGTACTAAAGCATCATATAAATCAATAAAAGCGGAAAATTCTTTATAATCCCCAGAAAATTTGTAAATATCAATTTTGGGTAAGCGAGGGTTGGGGGTATCACACACACCGAGAGGTACAGGCACCTCACCGAACGATTGACGCGTTGTGTCATGTTCATTACACAATTCTTCGTCAGTGGATTTGATATGATAATATTCATCAAGAAAACCTTTTCTAATGACTTCTTCGTCGTCCACATTTTCCTCCGTTTGACTTAGTAATACACTTATGATGTTGTTATGCTGTTTAATAAATTCTGTTTTATGTTCATCTAGTTCGCGAGCTCTACATTTCAGCAAATTTCGTAAAGACCTATCAACTGTGGCGCGATTAGCAAATTCCCATAATATGTGCACGTCATTGATGCAACTATTGCGGTAATATTTGTATTTAGTGAGTTTATCCATTTTTTCCCCAAATAATGCGAATTAACGTTTCGAATACGTATGAAAGGTTTTTAAAAACTTTATTTAAATTATACATATATCTTTACAACTGTGTGACAAATATTAGAATGCCATTCTATTGTTAACATTTCGCTTTTATAGTCTTTTTATAAACTGCTGACACTGCAGAAAGGCTGATGCAATAGTGTTCCACTATTGCGCAATACAGGGTGGTTGCGTACCATAACTCCTCCCCTCATTAGAGAAAGACTTCGGGTTCCAAGGGAGAAGGCTTTTCTTCTTCTTGTGACTTCGACTTCTTGTTGAAATATGCTTTGAGTTTGCGGGTCCATAATAAATACGCTGCTGCTGTTAAAACTAAAATGATTATAAAAGTCCATTGGATCCAATTAACTGATTTGAGGTCGTTAATATCTTCTATTGATAATGGGTTAGTTGCTGTCAACTCATTTTGAAGTGTGTGGATATCTTCTAATGGAATGTTTTGGATATTTAAAGGTTTCAGTGCTACATTTTTATTGGTTGTAAATTTGTCGCTTTCGATGACAGGAAGAATTAATGGCTGGCCATGTCTTGTGGTTTCTTTATTTCCAAATTTGAACTTCTGATACTCGATGCTACAATTCTTGGGAATCTGGACTACGGAGTTTTCGTTAATGGTGATGAAATACTCATCTGAGCAAAGGGCTTTCAATTTTAACACTTCACTTGTTATGATTATTAGATATTCATCATTGATTTTATTGAGTATTTGTGAAGGGTGATTGATAGGTACGTGCACACACGTCGTTTTAATGTCTCGAATTAGGTCTTTAATACAGTCTTTAGTTTTCACATTCATTTGTGTTTGCGGGCAAATGTAATTTTTTTTCGATGCGAATGCAAGGATCATCCATGTACTGGTGAATTTCTTCATTTAGAGCCAGAAAGGGTTTGCTGGGTATAATAATTGTATCACTTTTGGAAGGGATTGGATAGAGATGATAGTATTTGAATAAATCAGGATAGACAAGGGGAAATTCTGCAGCAAATATTATATTATCGGCAGTAAAGAAACAGGTTGCATGTATTATTGAATACCATGAATCAATATCTAAATCTAATATTCCGGTGTTTCCGTAATTATCTTTCAATTCTAATAAAATGTCTTTTAAATTTTGATGTGTCAATATGTCTGGATGTAAAATACGTAATTTTGCGAACGTAACAGCGTTCTCAAGATTTTCAATAAGTGTATTGATGGTATTGGCATTTAGAAATATTTGATCAAGAATACTGGAATATACAGTGAATTTGTAAAGTTCACTTGTCAGATTATCTAGATAAGTCTTATAATCTATTATTCGCTTAGCTACTAGTTTTTGATTATTTACAATAGAATCTAAAGTTGTCGAATACTTATTTGTTAATGTTTTAGATAATGAGATTTGTGCATTTACCTCCCGGACTATTTTTGTTGATTATTCTTTAGTAAATTTAGAGCATTTTCAATTCTTTCTCCATCATTTGCATCTAGTGTTCCAAATAAATACTTAGATATGCTACCGCCTGCATTTATTAAACCACGCTTCTGTTTCCTAATTTTGAAAAATTTAATATTATCGAATTTTTTCGGTAACTCCTCAATTATAGAACTCAAGTGATCGATTTTTGGTTGTAAATTCAAATTATGCGAAGTTTTTTCGTGATGAATGGAATTATTTACATCATGAAATGTTATAATTAATCTTTCGATTTCTTTTTCAAGCGTTCTTAATTCTATATGTTGCAAGAAAATATGTTTACTAGTGATTATATTTGCAAGGCCAAGTTGAAAGGGAAGTATGCCAGGAGTGTGACTGATGTCAGCAACCTTGATTTCTTGGGCGTTAACTGTTATCAGCATCACTATTAGTTTCCACATTATTTTGAGATTCTGCATTCTCCGGATTCTGAAAACAATGAGGTCTTCTTAATTCCTTGATATGAACTTCGGATTTTTTGTGCTTTTTATCAACAATTTCTACTTTATTATTATCCAACAACTTAGTTATAATATAAGGACCTATAAACTTATTATTTTTCTTATTCCTATAATATGGGTTTTTCTTATAAACTACTTGGTTAATCTTAAATTCTAAGTTTTTATCGCCACCTGTGTTATGTTTCGTTATTACTGTTTGTTTATCAGTTTCTAATAGTTTACTGACATTTGTGTATACATGTTTCAATTTTTCTCTGTGATTTTCTACATAACTCGAGAAAAGTTCTTTATTTTGAAATATTTCGTCAGGGTTACGTGAGTTAGTGTGTCCGAATACTAATTCAAATGGCGTGCATCCCGTTGCGCTATGAATTGAACTATTATAGGCAAGAACAGCATAAATAATTAAATCGTTATCGTTGGGATATACTTCCTTTAGAATTCGTAAATGTTCAATGAGAGTCGAATGGAATCTTTCTATTATTCCATTAGATTCATGATGTCCCGGTGTCGTAAAATGTATTTTAATTTTATGTAAATTGAGAAGTTCTCGAACGGTATCGTTTTTGAACTCTGTACCGCTGTCTAACACAATTTTTTGAGGAATGCCAAAACTACAAAAGTGTTTAGTTAATTTATCACAAATATTTATCGCAGTTTTACCAGTGATTAGTATTGCTTGCGCAAATTTAGAAAATGGATCTACTAATGTTAAATATAGATTTTTATTGTAATGAAAAATATCAACATGTAAAATTTCAAATGGTTTTGATGCGGTTTCCGTTAAATTCAACGGGGCGTAAGGGGGTTTTCTAGAATATTTAGCCCGTTGACATATATCACAAGCATTTATGAAGGTAGTAATTGTCTTTTTCATATTAACCCAGAAATAATATTGCTTTAAGTATTTTAACGTTTCTTCAACTCCACGATGATTAGTTTTTCCTTCATGTCTATATTTTATTAGCGTTATTTGTTCATCCGTGTCTTTAATCGTATTTATTAATCGAGTACACATAATTAATTTAAAATAATCCTTTCGAAAATTTTCGGAATAAATATGTACAAATTGTGGAATGAATTTCCTATTATCGAAATAGATATGATAAGTTGAATTAGGTTTTAGGTAATTTTTTAGAAAATCAATTATTAGTTCTGTATTATTTTCTGACGGTAATGTTACTGTTATTATATTTTGTTTATAATATTTCTCTGATTTAACGGTTAGTTTCTCTCTATTGTTTTCGTAAACTATAATTTGATTATTTATTATTTCATCTCATATTGGTATACCTTCGTTGGCAATTTCTTTTGAAAGAGAACGAGGGGTCTCATCGGACTCTGAATGGTTACTATAATTGTTAGTTAATTCTGAATGACTTGGGGGAACAATTCTTACATCTGATATGATATTTACTTTTGGGATATGTTGAGGTGCATTGCTAGGACCGCTTTCTTCAAAATCTCTATCAGAAATATAATTTCGCGTGTCGTCAATTATTTTTCGCTCTTCATTTATGTCACCTGGATTATTTATTATTGATTGTGTTTCTAAGGTGTTTATTTGCGCTCGGCTTAAGGCGTCGGCGTTGCTATTTAATTTACCTGGTTTGTATGCAATTTTTTAATCGAATTCTTCTAATTTAAGTCGCCACCTTATTAATTTAGAGTTTGGTTCCTTAAGATTAAATAACCAAGTTAAGGGTCGATGATCAGTAACAATGGTGAACTGTCTGCCGAAAAGGTACGGCCTAAAATATTTACAGGCCCATGTAATGGCAAGTAGTTCCTTTTCAATCGTACTGTAATTTTGTTCGGATTCGTTAAGTGTACGTGACGCGTAGGCCACAGGTTTATCTTGTCCAACAGTACCTTGAGATAAGACTGCTCCAAGTGCAACATTCGATGCGTCCGTTGTCAGTATAAATGGTTTGGCAAAGTCAGGATACTGTAAAATGGGGCTATTACATAAAATCTTTTTACAAGTGTTAAAGCTTTCTATGAATTTTTGATCATGAATAACTTTTGCGTTTTTCTTAAGACAGAGTGTCATTGGCTTTGTGATTTTCACAAAGTCTTTTATAAATCTGCGGTAATATCCGATTAAACCTAAGAATGACTTAATTTCTTTTTGTGTTTTGGGAATGGGAAAATTTTGAACGGCTAGTATTTTGTCTGGATTTGGTTTCACTTCTTCGGTTGAAACTACGTGTCCTAAATAAGAGACCGATTTTTGTAAAAAGTCAGATTTATCTAATTGTACTTTGAAATTTGCTTTTCGTAAGCGATCAAAAACATTTTTCAATCTCGAAATGTGTTCTTGTAGGGATGTGCTAAAAATAAGTATGTCGTCTAGATATATAACACAAATATCATTATTTAATCCTCTCAGCACATTATCCATAACTCTTTGGAATGTGGAGGGGGCATTTTTAAGACCGAAACCCATACGGGTAAATTCGTATCTTCCATTCAATGCAGTAAATGCTGTTTTTGGTATATCTTCTTCTTCAATTTGTATCTGATGGTAGCCGGATGCTAAATCTAATGTCGTAAAATAATTCGCCCTACCTAACTTATCTAATAAATCAACGATATTCGGAATGGGATATTTGTCAGTTACTGTTTTTTCATTTAATTTCCTATAATCTATTACTAGTCTATAATTTTGTTCTCCAGTTTTAGAGTTATATTTCTTGGGAACAACCCAAATATTTGAGCTATACGGGCTAACGGAATGTCTAATTATACCTTGATCTAACATTTTGTTTATTTGATTACATACCTCTTGTTTGTGTATTTCGGGAAAACGATATGATTTGCAATATATCGGTTTATCATCTGTTAATTTAATTGAATGTTTGATTTCATTTGAAAAACTTAAAGGTATTTCCTCTGAATAAAAAATATCTCTATACTCTAAACATAATTTAGATATTGCCTCTTTTTCTTCAGAATTACAATGATTTAAATTTAATTTGGATAAATTTTCCTTCAAAATTCTATCAATGTTTTGATTCACACTGTATGATGGTTTGTTATTTGGCATATAATTTAATTCGTTTACATTTAATATCTCTACGTTGAAAGGAGCTGAAATTGTAATTTTATGTGGGTTATCCGTAAAATTTGATATGGTGGTTATCGCAAAGAAGTTTTTTATGTTTACAATACCAGTGCGAGTTACAAGATTTTCAGCCAAGTTTATCTCTTCGAGTAATCCAATTCCATTTTCATAATTTACGGGAAGTCTGACGACTTGCTCTGTATTTCCAGGAATTGTTATTGCATAATTTTCTGTTATTGTAATGTTCTTTGTTTTAGAATAATTGTTAAAAATCAAAGGCATTTTAATACGGGGTGTGATCAACAATTTCGAATCGATATTAATAATAGCTTGCAATTTTTTCAAAAGATCCATACCTATAAGACCTTGATAATTGTTATTAAAATTGAATATATAAAATTTATGGTTTCCCTTAATTTTAAAATTTTCAAATATCGGTATTATTACTACTTTATCATGAAACGTTATATCATGGGACGTTTGTATTTGGAAATGTTCACGTTTTGTTAAATTTGGATAAAAATGTTGAACTATCTCAGGATTAATTAAGCTTCGTGAACTACCTGTGCCTATTAAAAATTTAGAGTCTAGTTGGGGTATATAAATATAGGGTAATTCAGTTTCAACTAAATGATTAATTTTAATCAAGCTTTTTGGTTTACTGGTGTCACCTCGTGAAAATTTACATCTCTTTGATTTTTATTGTAAGGGTTAACAGATTCATTGATATGATTATATTCAATGCAATCGAGTTCTTGATTATTAACTGGATAATTACAAGATATATCTTCGACTGTATTTTCGTTATAATCGAGTGGGATTTCAAAATTTGAATCTACATTATTGTGATCGGTTTCTATATTATATAGTTCTTGGTGTGTAAAATTTTTGGGGCCAGTGCTTTGGAAATAATTTCTATTGAAATTCTGTCTTTGAACAGTGGGATTTCTAGTAGAAGTAAACATGGGTTCAGGATTATTTCTCGGAGTTTGACCTGTAGGTTTAAACACATTGTTTTGAGGTCCAAAAACTTGTCGATTTGTGAAATATCTGGGTGCAGGTGCATTTTGCCTTTGATTAATATTAATGGGTTGCGAGGGGAAATTTCTATGTTGGTTATTCTGACCATAAAAATTATTATTATGATTTTGGAAGTTATTACTCGGATATTGAGTAGGTCTGGAATATTGATGGTTTTGATTATAAAATGTATTTCTGTTGACAGGAGTTGGTCTAGAATTTATGTTTTGAATATGACCGTGTTGTTTTTGACTAAGTATGAAATTTTCTTCTTCTACCACGTATGACATAGCTAATTCGAGTGAGTCTGGATTTCTTAATCTAACTAAATCTTGTATACGGCCTGTTAATCCGCGAATATAAGTTTTTAATGATAATTCATCATAATTTTTAATTCGAAATGTTCGTTCTTCCGCACTTAAATTCATTGACATTAACTTTGATGCAATCGAGCTTCTAGCTTTTTGTATTCTTTGTCCGAAATTAATATATGATTCATTTTTATATGGTTTCATAATTATTATATCTTGAACAAGACAGTCTAAGTTTCTCTGATCTCCAAAACTAAGTCTAAGTAAATTTTTTAAATCATTCCAAATTCTAACTTCTGGTCTAGAGCCTACTAACATTAAAGCATTGCCAGATAGCTTACCTATCACAGCTCTTAAAATAAAACTATTTATAGGATCATTTAGGTTTTGTAAATTCTTATATTGGTTTATAAGACTATCACAATGTTCTAAAAATATTTCTAATGTGCCACTATCACCACTAAAATTAGGAATTGTGTCAATATATAATTTCATTAATTGATAGTTTACAGGAGTATCGTTGTTTGGCATTGTGTTGAGATTTAAAGATAAATTATTTATTATACTTATTAATTCGTCAATTTTGTAATTTTTTAAATCTACTACTATATACTTAACACTAACTTGAAAATATTATATTCTTTAATATATCAAGATGAAAATTGTGAATTCATATATGCTCTATTTATTCACAACCGATTCAAAAATTTGCCACAAGTAAATTGTAATGATTGAATAATAAAGGAAAGAAAAAGGGATGGCTCACCGATTTTTTTGAAGTCTTCTTGAACAGTGCTGGGACGTATGCTCCGTCTGGACACTTCACACGAAAGTCTTCAAGTCCTTTTCACAAGTTTTTTGTCCTTTCTTTAAAACCTTAGGTTTTGTTTCACTAAGAATTGAAATTCACGACGTTTTACCGTTATACACACGAAAAACGACTCGAAACTATCCTACTGATGACTGCGCCAATTAACGTTTCGAATACGTATGAAAGGTTTTTAAAAACTTTATTTAAATTATACATATATCTTTACAACTGTGTGACAAATATTAGAATGCCATTTTATTGTTAACATTTCGCTTTTATAGTCTTTTTATAAACTGCTGACACTGCAGAAAGACTGATGCAATAGTGTTCCACTATTGCGCAATACAGGGTGGTTGCGTACCATAACTTGCGATTAAAATGACTGTGTTAATTCTATATCCAAAAAACTGACTTCAAATTAACTGCGGCCTGTTCAGATATTTTATAGCGAAAGAAGCAAAAAAAACAATAGCTATCTGATTAACAGTATATCGACATATTTAAACAAAAAAACAACTGCGATCTGATTAACAGGATATCGAATCTAAAATAAAAAATTTAGCCTTACTATTAATTTGCTTGCTTGCGAAATAATTAATAAATTTGAATTTGTGTATCTACAATGTAAAATAAACGTGTTTATAGCTAAAAACCCATAGTGTTCCACAAAAACCAAGCGATAAGATATGTCCACTTCTTTAGTTTGCTTGGATTACTTTTAAAAGTAAAATTTAATCGCAATATCATGTTAAAAGGATTATTATCATGCGAAATGAAGATATAACAAAGCTTAAAGTAGTTATTAGATAGAAGGACCTTTAAGAGAAAAATAAATTCTAAAACACACTAGTTCATATGGGTCGAAGGATCAAATGTTACGAATAGCTCAAAAAAATATATAAATCGCAAGAACAAATGAACTGTAATTATTTATTGCCTTAAACTTTGCCCACTAACCTGTAATAAGGTGCGATTCTTCTTGATAACCAGTACTGGGAACACATAGGAACATATGCGGTCTAAGCCAGCTCGGAGTTGTATCGGAACTAACTTACTTTCCACGAATGATTCTCCGGCGATATACAGTGGCGCGTAAAAGCAACAAGCAATAGGCAATAACAAGAAGAATTAAAATTAAATAAATAAATTGTTGACAGATTCGTAACACTTTTGAATTTCTTTTAGATCAAACAGACCAAAACAGTTCTTAGAATTTATTCTTGATACAATAATTCTGACGTTTCTTTATTAGTTTGACATTTTCTGTCAGTCACTAGATTTTTAATATCGAATAAAACAACTAATGACAACGCGAAACACACAGATAGGAAAATTACGTGTATCCAATCAGGTTCCGAAATACAAAATCGAAAACATGGTGTTTTCAGATATCAATCCTCATATTTAAACCAATCGAAGGCGCGTATTTTGTATTGAGTGAAATAATCAAGTCAATCAAATTTCATGAATTCTGTGCACGTTATGGAATCGCTCAATGTTTTATCGCACCAGGACATCCAGCAACCAACGGCCAGGCTGAACGTTACTGTCAGACGTTTAAAGCTGAATTAAAGTGTATGCTAGAAGAACCTGGCACATTACATGATAAATTGCACTGGTTTATATTCAGGTGGAAAATCCCCAGCAGTAATTTTATTCAATAGAAATTTGAGAACATAATCAGACCTTATTCGAGGAGCGCCAGAGAAAATCGAAGATGAACGACAACCCAAATTTAATAAGTTCTATAGACCAGGAGATAGAGTTCAATTACGGAATTATTCTGGATCAAATTTGTGGAAATACGGCAGGATTATCGAGAAACTTGGAAGACTACATTATTTAGTCCAGTTAGATGATGGTTATGTCATGAAATGTCACTTTAATCAACTGAGGTGTCAAGTTGCCAAAGAGAGGAAAATTGATAGTTCATTATCTGTCACTGGTCACTTGAATAATCAACAAAGTAGCGGAGCATTGGTTTATCTAACGAACAATCCACCAGAATTATCAAGGAACGATGATCCACTAGATGAAATGCCTAGTACCAGCTCATTGATAAATGATGAATCTGGAGGTTTTCCTGCTGCTCCTGAACTGCGAAGTTCTACAAGAATAAGAAAACCACTCAACGTTTGAATTTATGAATGTTGAGTTTATTCAGAGAATTTGTTATCGTTATTATTCTTATGCAGTAGATTTCATGCAGCGGAAAAACTGTTATATACTGGTATTCTATGTACACTCTGTTTATCGGAAAATTCTGACAGTGTCAAACAAATATTGAAGTCGCATCGAAGTCTCTTCTTAAATTGTATTGAAAACACAATAATTACCAATACAAAAACTCCCGATGATTCATTAAAAGTAGATATACTAAGCCGGTTCTGGGACGGAAGTCGGCCATGTTGGATTTCGTTGACTGTGCGCGCGCACCGGAAGTGGCATCCATCTTGTGTCAATGGCGGACGTGTTGGTGTGACGTGTGTCGTATCCATCTTGTGTCAATGGCGGGTCGTTGGCGAGTATTTCGAATGTCGCGACTGTGACGGCATCCATCTTCTGTGACGTCAATCATGGTCCATCCACATGTGTGACGTAGCACTTCCAATTTGGTGGGTTGTGTCGTTGGCGGGTGATTCGAATGTCGCGACGGCATCTTCTGTGACGTCAGTAAAATCCCTACGGCATCCATCTTCTGTGACGTCAATCGTGGTCCACCACAACACTTCCAATTTATAAAATTGAAAAAATGGTCGACCGTGAGATTCGAACTCACGACACACACAGCGACTTTCTCGTTCCTAACACAGTCCCTAACCGTTGCGCTATCGCAGGGGGTGAGAAAAATAATAATTACAAAGACAGTATTTAATGGATTAATGGGGAGGTGTGAGGGGTTTTATAACAAATTTCTTCACAGGTCTTTATGAGAAAAAACCGTTCCGTCCGACTAGGAGGTTGAGACATTATTGTGTGTGTGTGTGTGTGTGGAGATACACAAAATATAGGACACTAATATATCTGTAAACGAATCAGTTGTAGTATGTCATTAGTTGAGTATAGACGTCTATTTGAGGAGTTTATTATAAAAATAGATCGATTGAATAAGGATGTAATATTTTATGAAGAAAAACGAAGGGTTATGAAGCAAATTGCAAACCTGTGCCTTTCTGCTGCTGATACTACCGACTCAGATCAAAAGAAGTGGGAGAAGCTTACAATAAATTGGGTGCCAGACGAATTACAAAACGGAGCTCGACGACAGGAGATTTCAAGTGCTGTAGATTATATCTTTAGATGTCCGCAAACAACAACATATCCATTAAACAGAATTCAACCTACAAAGCTTTCACCATGATCAATATAACCAACACTAGCAGCATGTTCCATAGTATGAAAAATGAACTTAATAATATATTTTCAATGACTCTATGTATATTATTAGCATTCATATTCGTTTTATTATTTAAAATTTTACCAAAAATTGTTAAACGTAAATTTAAATCTTCATGTAATATATCCGCTGATGAGTAGATTGGGTGTTTTAATAAAAAAAAAATCCACTTTAAAAAAATAATTTATTATTGATATAATAATTACAAAGGTAATGTAGTATTTAAAAAACCATTGTTGGAGACGTTGTATATTTCTGTAGGGTCCTCCAGTGGTGTAGTAGGTTCAAAGTTTCCAGTTACCCATGATGTGTGTGTGTGTGTGTGTGTCATCAAACTAGTAGACTAAAGGGAAACACACGAGGCATTTCTTTAGTAGAAATTCAGCTTATTGCTGTGTGTTTGCAGCATAGTTTCCAATCATTTTTATTCTGTAATACTTGATGCCACATAAAAGAGTATCGAATGCCATGCTGTAATTTTTCAGCTGATGAGTAGATACTAGGTAATAAAAAAAAATCCATTTACTTGAAAAATTATTTATTCTTGATATAATTGAGTTATCATTGAACATTGAAGAAGATTTCATTTGGAAATTAACCTGATGTTTTACTCATAAAAAAAAAACATTGTTTCAATTAACAGAAATATTTATGCAATAGTCTAAAATTATATTGGAAAAAACAATATTTTACATTTTAATATGAAAGTATAGTAATATATGTTATAAATTAATATGAAAGAGTAATAATACTACAAACGAATGTCATAATTCACAAAGTAGTAATATATGCTATAACTTAATCCATTTACTTGAAAAATTATTTATTCTTGATATAATTGAGCTATCATTGAACATTGAAGAAGATTTTATTTGGAAATTAACCTGATGTTTTACTCATAAAAAAAAACATTGTTTCATTTAACAAAAATATTTAGGCAATATCCTAAAATTATATTGGAAAAAACAATATGTTACATTTTAATATGAAAGTATAGTAATATATGTTATAAATTAATATGAAAGATTAATAATACTACAAACAAATGCCATAATTCACAAAGTAGTAATACATGCTATAACTTAATATGTAATAGTTTAATATAAAAGTATAAAACTATATTTGAGTTCATATTATTATATATTTAAATATATGTGAAAAGTGAAAAATGGTTTTACAAAGTTGTATTCAAAAGTCAGCAAAAATAGTTTCATCTGAATCATAGTCAGAATCTTCAGGTTCTGTAGGTAAATTGAAATGAAGAATTAATCCATTTAAAATTTCTATTGGAAAATCAGTATATATGAGTTTTAGTACTCTTCGACAATCATTTTTAGATAGTGATCGAGGTACTTTAATCATTGCAACAGCACTTCGAAAATCTCTGATTAATTTACGTGATTTCTTAAGAAATTTTACACGCCGTTTGGCACGATCTTCAGTTTCGGGAGTAGGAGACATTTTTTATCTAAAAACAAAAAACATTATTCCAAAATACTGTAATGTCCCCATGGAAGCGTATCAAATGAATCGGGAAGTAATTTCCTTTTATCATCGTGAGGACTCAAAGCGATTTTTGTTTGTTCAATGCTATACACATTATGAGCGAAGGAACGTATCGTATTTTGAGTAATTGTCATCTGTTTCCAATTTTTCAAACAATCCACATAATCATCGAAAATTATTTTATTTTTCACAACACATTTTTTAATCCCCTTTGATTTTTTGACAACTTTGCCCCCCTGAACTTTGTAACTATACATTTTGGACCTTAAACCAACAAAATGGGTGATTATTTGTCCATTAGCTTCATCTTTCATCAAACCTAGTATTTTTTTATTAACTCGGGGTATGTTGTAGATATTGTTAATGGGATAATCTGATGTATCAAATTTGTCAATGTTTGCGTCAATTAACTGTTCGTATGCATCTTCACAAGTAAGTTGATAAACAAAACTATCAGTGTCGGTGTACATCAACTTACAATTGTCTACTCCCATTGTGGGAAGCATAAAATTGTAATGGAAGTCATACATTACAGTTTTCGAGATGTCAAGAATAACCATACCCACGTATATCGGTTTATTGAAAATTAGTTCAGACTTTTTCAATTCGATTGCCATCAAAGGTGGATCACCATCATCGAAAACTGTTCTATTGTGATAACGCGGACTAGCAATAAGATTTTTAGCACCATAACGACCCTCATATGTAGATACCAATTTACAAATTCTATGTTTACGGATGGATTCCATACATTTCCCAAACACAGCATTATTCATTAGTTTTCTCAAATCTTTCTCAAAGTCGCTGGTGGCTAAAGTCCTCAATCGATTGTTTAATTCGATGTAGGGTTGAAGCCATGCAGATTGTTGGAATTTCAAAACTTTGTGAACTTTTTCCAATACTAGTCCATGTTCTAGGGCTTGCTTTAAATTTCTATAATGTAAAGTGTAACTTTTTTTATCGTGTAGGGTAGTCATTAATTTTGTTAATTTTGAATCGGGTGGTTTGTGGTGTTCGGGACACATAGGAAAGTCTTTATGTAGATTATGCAACTTGTCTGGATATAACAAATCCACTTGAAGAATATAGCCTTCGGGGTTATCATCTGGGATGGATTTTATGAAATTGATGTCGTTAAATTTCTCCATATCATTTTCGATCCACTCGAAGCCATCAAAGGGCAAATGTTCACACATCGCTTTTCCATACAAATTATTTACATCTGTATAGAGAATATACATTGATGGTTTCTCAACATCATATTCAGACATATATTTATTATTTGCTTCACTGTACCTATTGCAACACTGTGATATTCCTCCTCTAATAGCCTTTTCAATAAACATTATCATATCAATATTTTTTAAAATTTGCAGTTTACATTTTGTAAACTTTAGCATCACATTCCACGCATATCCTGGTATACTGTAGAACCATCCAGGATCTAGACCATACGTTGCTAAAGCTGTCTCTCTAAAATTTTCAAACACATCTGCTAGAAGAAGAATATCGGTGCGCATGTATATATCGCTATATTCTCCAAGTGTTTTTACATTGAAAGACCGCCAAACATTTTTAGCGTGAGCATAATCATCATCAGTTACGTTCGCTTCATTTAATTTATTATAAAAACATTCAATCGGTGGTAATTTATCATCATTCAATTTTTCCAAGTTATTAATATAGTCATAAGGAAAGATACCTTTACGTGTCAATAATGTAAATTGGATATTGGTTAAATTATGGTTTTCTTTTTTCAAAATTTTCAAATAATTGGTGTCCAAAGTTTTAACGACAGCATCCAAACTAGATCCCAAAAAACGAAACGAATCAATAAATCTGAATTTTATGTTTGTTTCCGAATCGTATTGTGTGAATGAAATGTATTTTTCCTTATTGATTGGTAAAAGGCTGACTCTACCACGTTTGGCAATATCTCTTATGATAAAATGGCTATCATAACCAGACAAATTGTGAAATACAATCGGCACAACAAACAGTTTTCTAAAATTTAAATTGCAGGATTGGTGCGCAAATCCTCGAAACTCCCCCGTAAAATGATTGTGATCACGTACAACTATATCTTTTTTATTAAACTTTTTTTCACATATATGACAAACAGTTGCATCATTAGTAGTTCTTGGTTTGACTACCATTGGTACAATTATTTTAATTTTTGAATCTACAAATTTAGCTATATCAGTCATTTCGTTAGCGAACCAATCCATACAATCCACACCTCTGTAACTTTTGTAAAACGATAGAGAATCGTCAAAAGAACATTTTATATAGTAGCCTGCACTGTAAGTTTTATGATGTTGATATTTGTTTGTTGTTTTAGAAATGATTTCATTACATTGTGTCAATTGAGATTCAAAATCAGCATAAATAATAAAAGGACATTTTTGCTTGTATGTATAATTCTTAAACTCAACAAAATCATATTTGGGAAATGAAATCTTTTCATTGTTTAAATTCTCACAAAGTTCGGAATGATCATCCAGTCTCTCACGCAATGAAAAGTAATTGAGACATCTATCACAAACATATTTTTTATGATCGTTTCTATTTAACTGTGAACTAATTAAACGCGATAAATCTTTAACCCAACAATAATGATATTTTACCTCAACAATAGTACTGTAATCATTATGAGATGGCGTTGTTTCATATTCGTTTAATTTCGGAAAGTATTTATCTTGAATGAGTAATAAGTTGACGTGACGGTCTAATTTTTTCCTAGTCAATCTTGCCGGCAATACTGTGTAAAATGTTTTGTTCACTGTTTCATTGTACTCTAACATATAAACGTTTATGGAAATTTCATTTAGTGTTTCAAACTTCTTAATTTGAGGCAGTTTCATTGGCATATCTAAGCCTCGAGTTTTCAAAACGGTGGAATAGTGTGGATATGATGATGTTCGGCTCACCTGCCCTGTGGGAGCGTGTAAACCTGCAACAACGCTCCAGAAAAAACACGCTTCATCATTGTTCTGGATGTTGATGCATGCATGTTTTTTCTGTATCTGCTCAGGCAATCGAATGAAAGATGAACCATTACCCATTTCGTATTTGTTAATTGCTATCTCTAGTGAAATGATTTTGCTTAATGCCCAACCGCTCTGTTTCTCTTGAAACTCTGACATTTTATTCAAAATACGATCTACGACATTATTTTTAAACCATTCTATTAAATCAGTTCCCTCATCAATGATTGCATTGGGTGTACTAAAATGTTTTTGATTTACCACCTCCCGATCATTCGATTGCTTTATATAATCACCAATGAGAGTAGTATTAACTTTTATTATTTTTAGATCCTTCAATATTTGTGAAATTTTAACGTTGAATAAATTAAAAGCATCTTTGAAAAATTCATCGATTACTTTATGTTTCAAATTTACAATAAGCCCTGTCCTAATTCTACAATTAAAAATAACCCCAACATCTAACCATTTTACACTTCGTTTTCTCAACCCATAACCCATATTTTTTTTTGTAATTGAATTAATTTGATGACGTAATCGCTTAAGTTCCCCAATTTTTGATTGAATTTTTCTCTTCTCACCAATGGAAAATTTGAACTTAACCAAAGTCAAGACACATCTCCTAACATGACGGTCTATTAATTTAATTATTGAATTAGCTAGCGGTTTAGAATAATGTTCTTTTAGGAAAGTTAACGTTTGATCAGCTTTGTTCATTAAATTCACCATTTTTTCACTTTAAATATATAATATACATATATAATAAATAAAAACTCACCAAGCGAAAACTAATTTTCAACAATTTCAAACGATATTGCACGATTTGGTCTGCCCACTTCAATTAATCCTCTAAATATGAGAGAATGCTTTTGAGCTTTGAAATAATCAAGTTGACATCGGTACTGTTCCGTCACTCTCTTGGGCAGGAATGTGATATTGTCTGCGAATTCTATCAAAATGACTTCACCACCAAATTTGCTTGAAACTAATTTTGCGCCTAAGATAGGGTATGCTTCCCCAAGCGTCAAATGTTGAAGTTTAATAATAGGCTTCTTCTCTGTAATTAACGACACTGAATTTAATGAAGGTAGATCCATCTACAAAAGAATAAATATGTGTTAATAAACTCTACCTTTTTAGTGGAACTTTATATCATAAAAAACAAAAGTGAACGATTTGTTATTTGAAGAAATAAATGAAAAACTTACTTTTTTCTGAGTAGCCTTCACACAACACACAGATTAATTTTAATATTCTATCACTGTTCAAGGATAACTGATTTGTATGATGTGAAATATCAAATTTATATGGAACGATATCCCCCACTATTTGCAAGGTGGTTCTCTCAACGATACCCACACAAATTAAAATTTAATAGCTTCTCCTAATATTGAAAAAAAGCAATAAACGGTGTTCCCACGAAAAAACGAACTACTCTGTACCATTATAATTACGTCTATCTATTAAAATGTTGATTTGAAATGTTTTATTTATTCTCAAACATACAAACTAAAAAAAAAGCAATTTAATAAACGATGTTCCCACGAGAAAACGAACTACTCTGTACCATTATAATTACGTCTATCTAAATGTTGATTTGAAATGGTTTATTTATTCTTAACCTACGCACTGAAAAAAGCAATTTAATAAACGGTGTTCCCACGAAAAATCTAATTTCTCTATACCGTTATAATTATGTCTATCCATTAAAGTTAAATATTGATTTAAAATGTAAATGTTTTATTTATTCTAAGACCCACACACACATATATATATGAAATATTATTCTCAAATATATTTCATCAATATAAAAAGTATTGTAATTTTCAAAAGCAATACATAAAAAATAATTAGTGATCTCCTTCTATCAACTTGGAAACATGAAACAAAATCATTGACAATTTTCGTTTCATTTATCAACTCACATACGATGGGAACATGAAATAAAACACAATAATTTTAATTAATTAGTTTTAATACTTCTCTAAATCACTGACAATGTTAACTTTACAAAAAAACATATATTCTCTTAGTGCAATGGCTAATTCGCTATTGTTGATGTCACACATTACTTGAATCAGTTCAAATTTAGTCAAATTTTCATTAGTTTGACTGAAATTTCTAATGTTTTCCACCAAATTTTCATAGTATTCACCAAAATTTATGGATTCTAAATGAGTGAGACGTGGGGAGATGAGGCAACGATCCGCTTGTAGTATTTGATAAACATCTTCTTTTCTTAAAGGTACACTGATATCATGTTTGGTCACCTCCAACCATTTAACACGATCAAATACCATTTGTCGAATGGTGCAGTAGTCTCCACAAGATAACACAGCTTCTTCTTTTTTTTCTTCTTCGTGAAATGATGCACTTATAAATGAATTATTATTTAAAATGTCGATAAATGTGAACCATTCGTATGAGCTGAAGTTGATTTTCTTATGTTTATCGGTGTATGATAGAGTGATCGCAGTACTGAACGTTCTTGCGGGGCTCAAACCACAACCAATTCGAAAATCTCCATCTGTACAATACTCTGTGTACAATAAGTAGTGGTTTTCCTGTTTGGCTGCCATTTCATACACTTGTAAAATATGATCTAATTGTGTGTCATAATTAACATGACTTTGTGTAGCACTAAAATAGCCGCTGTCTTGAGAACTCATATTGACGACTGAGAATCTAACCTACAACTCTCTCCTCTATTTATACTCATTCACATCTCCTACTACTACAAAACAATATATTCATGAGTAGTGAAGCGATGTAATTACGTGACTACATCTGTGCTTTGTATCCAGGTGTTGTGTTTTCTATCTAAACCTAACCATGTAACAAACATCTTGTTGCCTTTTCTTTTAAGTACTTTCTCCACCAAGTAAATGTGTGGATTTGACGTTTTCTGTAGCTCTTCTTCGTAAAACCCTCCACTGATTGGGATACCTTGCAAGTCTTCGAGCAAATATGTGGTGGGATTGGTTATTTTAACTTTAATGATTTTGAATAGTTCAGTCGTCCAATTGGGTGTGTATCCCTTTTCAAAGACATGTTTCGACTTGCTTATACGAACAATATCACCAACTTTAAATTTACGAAGTCCGGCAATCTTTAGATGTGTATAGGTTTTGTTTAAAATATCTTTTTCGTTGGATTTATTGACATTGGAAGGTTTATATTTGGTTGTTGAATGTTTTGTGTTATTGTAATCTCGTGTAATTTTAGGGAGAATGTCAATCCATCTATAGGTACCATTTAAACTGAAATGTTTGTAAAGCTTTAATTTCAATGTTCTAATAACTCTTTCTGCCATAGAAGCTTTTTTCGTGCTAAATACACTATAATGATTAATCCCATGTTTTTTCATTAGTTGTTGAAACTTGCTGTTGTAAAATTCCGTTCCTTGGTCTGATTGGAGATTTTTAGGAACTCGTTTTGTGTTGGTGAGAATGTCTGAGAATGCACGAGTTAACTCTTCACCGGTTTTTGTCTTTAATGGACGTGTCCATAAAAACTTTGAAAAGCAATCGATGACGACTAGTATCATTTTGTGATTTTTATTTTGATTAGCGTAAGGTCGCATTTCAGCTAAATCCATTTGCCATAAATCATCTATGCCTTTGACAATTGTACGTCTGCGTGGATAATTTTTACGTATAGGTTTATGGAGTTCGTTAACAAGCTGGACTTTGGATGACATGTTTCGTAAGCGCATGCACTTTCTAAACTGATGATCCATTACTCTTCTCATCTATTTTCTTCTTTTGTTCAATTTCATGCTTCTTCTTCAAGTCCCTGTCCAAAACTTGAAACGAACGTTCTATGTATGTATTATACATATCGATCTTATCACTGATTAGAGTATTACTTTTCGACAATTTATCCTGTATTTCTTGTTTAAAACTCTCCAAATCATTTCTCAAAAATTCCTTGCCCATAGCAACTACCTCGTCGACGTATATTTTAGTTGCCATATCTCGAGCTCTGACGGGAGGATTTCTCGAAATAAATGCAGCAATTTCGTTGATTTTATTTTGATGAGATACCAATTGCGTTTGTAATGAGGGGATTATTGTTTTTTGAAGTGTTTCGAGCTCATTATGGTACACATGTAATTGTTCATCAACATATAGTTTGTTAGCAACATCGCTATTTGCAGTCGGCATCTTTACATTACAAATTTTTACGTTTTCTGCATCAATATTACCGTCTAGAGTATGTGGATACGATACTTTCGGCATATACGGCTTAACCCGCTCATTAGCATGATTGCGGCGATGTCCAAACTTATCGACAGACATGATTGAAATGATTATGTTTTCCGTTTGTTATTCAATTATATTGGCCTCTTTCAACTCATTGATTATTGCAATTATCTCGTTGTTGTGTGAGAATGAGGTGTTGCCAGCTTCCTTGGATGCAATCAGTAATCTTAAACGGTCACACAGCTCATTGGGATCGTCCCAATAAATGTATTCCATCGGTTTTTCGTTGTATGACAAAAGAGGGCCACCACCACCGCCGCCGCCGACAACAAGACCTTTTCCTACATTAGTATATGGAGCGGTTTGAATGGATTGTTGTTGTTGTTGTTGTCGTTGTTTCTTTAATATTCGAGCTGATGGAGGTTTGGTTATAGTACTACTACTAATATTTGATGAGTCAGTTTTAAACAACGGTCTAATTATGTTGCGATACTTTTCGGTAGCAGTACTTTTCAGACGATCTGCTGCATTGAGATGAGCTTTTGTTATTGTTAGCAGAGCTTTGTAATTATTCAAATCATCATCAGAGTATTCATTGGGATGATTGTAAAACACAAGCTGATACAATCCCGAAGTCCCCGGTATATTTCCTTCTCCACCCCCCTCATCCTTCTCTCGTAATATGTTTATATTACCGTTTCTTTTATCGAATGCAATTCTACGTCTGCCCAACATCCAACCAATTTCATCATTATATAATGGACCATAACTTCTATCAATTTCATCATCTTTGCGAAAGTAATCTTCAAGATATGGTTGACTAATTATTGGATATTGATCTAAATAATCTTCTATGACATCACGCGAAACGTTGGGATGTGTGCCTATATCATAATCATCATAATAATAATCGTCTTCTCCTTCTTCATCATCATAACGTATATTTCCTGATTCATCCGTCTCGGCTATGGGTTTTGTATCGAGAAATGATACATCAGCATTTTTTTCTTTTTTTGTCGTTGTTTCCTCTTTTGGAGGGATGAATTTTGAAACTATGGCTTGTTGTAATGATTTTGAGGATTTGACCATTTCTTTTAGCGGTACAGATATCGGTTTAAATAGCTTATTTAGAGATGTATCATGTTCTGATTTTCCTAATTTTAACGCTAAATATTTCTTGCGAATAGATCTCGCCAATTCACTGATTTTTTTCTTACGCATGGCAATAGCAACCTTATCGTTGGACATGGTGACGATGACTGAGGATAATGTCTAGTGCTTTATGAATTTATCGAATCCTTTACGGTACCTACCATTATTTAAAGCAAAATCTTTTACAATCACCAATGTTCCATAGTTGTTAGTAGTCGACCAGCATTCTGAGCAAATCTTTTTAAATTCTTCAAATGTCATGTCTGCTGACACATGTTCCTCAAATATATGTTTTAGATTAATTTCATCCTGCTTGAATAACACAATCATATTACAATTGTCACGTATGAGCTGTTTTGGTATTTTCGAATATGTTTGACATAAGTAGGCCGCGTCAATGAGCTTGTGCCTACACATTGAATAATATTCACGAATTTTCTGTTGTCCATCGCAGGCAACATCATCAAATATGAATATCGAGTTTGACTGCGCTTTATCTGGACTAATAATTTCCTCATTGTCTTTAAATGGAAAATAACCAACACCTTTAACTTCTCCTAAGACTTCTTGCAACAATTTATATTTTGGTTGAAATAACGACTTGGAATAAACGTAAACATTTTTGAATTTAGCACCATTTGGATCGAATAGGAGCGACAACATAACATTTGTCTTTCCACACCCACTAGGACCACAGATGATTGCACGAAAAGAATTTGGTAGTAGTTTACCATGTTTACCAACAGATGATGGATTAGAGGTAAAGTCCAAGTTTTCAATGGGTAGCGTCTGCTCTTGTTGAACGATCTTCATCTTGTGAAGAATTTTATTAGAGTGTTATTCTATAAATATGGATATCGCAGCATTATCATACATCAGTCTTAATGTTGGTGTTTGAGGGAGAAGGTCTTTTGAATTCTCTAATAAATAAACTGCCATTCGAACTTCACTTGCCTACCTACAATTATTGTGGTCGTAAGTGAATATAACTTGTCTTTTTTTTTCGTTAAACATATATTACGTACATTTATAGCTGGAACAAAACTACAAAAGCGACTTGCACGTGGTGACGCAGGCATTAATCCTTTAGACGACGCCTGCAAACAACACGATATAGCTTATTCGCAAAATAAATCTCTTGAAGAACGTCACAAAGCAGATAAGGAGTTGGAAGATAAGGCTTGGGCTCGAGTAAAATCAAAAGAGGGATCTTTTGGTGAAAAAGCTGCTGCATTACTTGTTACTGGTACCATGAAAGTGAAACGAAAGTTGGGAATGGGAAGTCGTCCAAAGAAACAACGACGTTCCTTTAATCGAGACGTAGTGCTAAAGGTGGGAAAATCAATGAAGAGAGGAGCATCTCTAAAAGAAAGCGCCTTGTTTGCCTTACGAGCAGCCAAATCACTTATTAAACAATTTGGTGGATCGAAGAAAATTGTTGTTCCTCGAGTGATACCAGTAAAATCTGGAGGTTTTCTACCACTTATACCTCTGTTTGCCGGTCTCTCAGCACTCGGAGCACTATCGGGTGGAGCTGCTGGGATTGCAAAGACTGTCATTGATGCAAATAATGCTCGAAAAAAATTGGAAGAAGACCACCGCCATAATAAGGTTATGGAACATGTCGGAAATGGTTTATATCTGAAAAAGTATCCTAGTGGCAGAGGATTTGGATTGTATTTAAAAAAAAACTCGCGATAAAGCTACCCAATCGTCCACTGTACGACACCGATATTGCGCGTTATGCAAAATTATATAAAATCTCACACTTTCGTGGTGTTTTCATGCGTGACACTCTACCTAAATCCGGTCCTCGACGACAACAAGAGTGTGCAGTGGTTAACTTGGACTCATCCAAAAACAGTGGAACACATTGGGTAGCATATATAAAGAAAAACAATGTCATCGAGTATTTCGATTCATTTGGTAATTTGAAACCGCCCAAAGAACTTGTAAAGTATCTAGGAGGAGGAGGAAAAAATATTTTTTATAACAATAATCAGTATCAAAACTACGATCAAATCAATTGTGGACATTTGTGTTTGAAATTTCTACTTCAACATCCTTGGAACAATGGGAGAGGAGTGGGATGACATTAAAACATTATTAATGCAAAAGCCACGAAGTTTTACTGTTGAAGCGCTGAAAAAAGTCCCCATTCAATATCTGATTGGGTTTGTCAGCCCGTCTGAATTGTTGGATATATGGCATAAACTACCTAATGACTACAAAACAAATTTTGAGCTACAAATTCGTCTGCCGTGCTTCGTTCACTACAACCGTCCCGATTGGACAACGCATTGGGATGGTCCTGCAAGTTCTCAGGCATCTTGTTTTCTATGTCAAAGTGTATTAAATAAATCTTGAACATAGTTCTGTGTATTATTTAAAGTACCTTCATCCCTTGACATGCATCAGTCATCATGTCGCAGTTGTTGAGAGTAAATAGCACAAATCACGTATTTACATTCCAACCTCCTACGCCTATTGTACTCTATCCTGAGAAAGACTATGAGTTAGCACTACGTTCCTTTCACTCATACCATAGTATACCAAACATTGAAAATCGCAAATTTCACTACTACGATGACAACAACATGATGCAGAGTTTTGATATACCAACGGGATGTTACGAAATCGCTGATATTGAAGCGTTCATACTAGACAAGTTAGGTGGTGGTGGTGGTGGCACCAGCAATCCATTTGAAACTGTATTTGCGTTAAAACCCAATAATAATACGTTACAATGTATGATTTACAGTAAATATAGAATTCCGTTCGGCGAGCAGGATACTCCCAACTGTCTTGGCGACATATTGGGTTTTTCTAGACAGATACTCGAAGCCAAAAAATGGTACTCTTCAGATCTACCCGTCAAAATTATAAAAGTATCTAGCATACGCTTCGAATGTAACATTACCACTGGAGCCTTTGACGCAGACAGACCTGCTCATACTATTTACGAATTAGTTATAAAAGTAGATCCTGGGTACGCCATTGACGAAACTCCACATAATTTACTTTATTTACCTGTTATACCACAACGTGAAATTACTAACGTTACTGTGTTGGCTTTGGACCAAGACGGACATCCTATCAACTTTCGTGGTGAAAAGAGTACCTTGGTGTTGGAGCTTAGAGCGAGAAGCAACAGATGGGATTGATAATTAATCATAAAAGACGTTCCGCTGCACATTCAGTTCCATTAGTTAAACGACGTCCTTCAAAGCAACAGCAGCAGCAGCATCTTACGTTTGCTAACAAATTGTTCTTGCAATCTTTAGGCTTTTTGTTGAAAGAAAAACGATGACAACCATGTATGGAAAACGTTCTCGTATGAACGATATGCCTCCAATGTTTGATATCTATCGCAAGCCGAGATTCGATGAATCGATTCGCAAAGCTGAATACAGAACATATGCTCCGTTCATCAAATCGTTCAGTTGCAGTGACATTGTGGAATTTAGCATCAATCAAGTTGATTCGTTTTTTGCAATGAACGAAACATTGTTGTGCATTAAAGGTTCGCTCAATATACATGGAGCCGGTGATGTAAAGCTGGCAAATAATTTTGGTGCTTTCCTTTTCGATTCGTGCACATACAGTGAAAGCGCAAGAGAAATGGAAACGGTTCGAGATCCTGGAATCGTGAGTGCTGTACGTGCCATGACGTGCTACAATCAAGAAGATTCCAATCATATGGCTATAGCAGGCTGGAATTATCCCAAAGATCCCATCCTTAATGCTCCAGATAAATCATTCAACCTACAAATTCCTCTCAAGCACATTTTCAACATTTTCAATGACTATCCCATGATTACATGTGGACGACAAACAATACGTTTGGTTCGAGCTCGAAACGATAATGATTGTGTATATATCACAGAAAAAAATGTTGCCGGTGTGACTTCCACTACAACTGTTAGCATAAACATTACCAACATCGAATTGAAAATCAAGCATATCTACCCTAATGATGATATTAAGTTGGAACTGATGAGGACCATTCAAAAGGATCAGCCTATAGTTATTCCATTTAGAAAGTGGGAGATACATGAACTGCCATCCATCACCAGAAATGCTAGACGTGAAGTTTGGGCTGTTAAAACTACAACTTCAGTGGAACGACCTCGTTATGTTATTGTTTTCTTTCAAACCAACAAACGTGACAACAACACAACTGATCCAACTTTATTTGACAATGCAGACATTCAAAGTATCAGGTTATCGCTAAATGGAGAGTATTATCCCAATGAAAGAATGCAGTTGGATTTTACCAAGAATGATTACAATGAGGCATATTTCAACTATACTGAATTTTATCCTAGCTATATGAATTCGACACAGAAGCGTCCTCTGTTGGATTATTCCTCATTCAAGAGGCGTGCATTGTTTGTTATCGATTGCTCGAAACAAGAAGAAAGCATGAAGGCATCTACAGTTGATGTAAAACTTGACATTGAAGCAAACATTGGTTTCCCCGAAAATACCAAAGTATATTGCATCATAATACACGATTGCGTAATGGAGTATTTCCCCCTCACCGAAATTGTTAAGAATTTAAACTAGAATGTGCTACTGCTGCTGCACGTTAGTATTCTAGCAATCATCATCATGAGAGTTGCATTCGTGGACATCCAAGGATTCGTCGTTGATGGATGCTTTGTTCCCAAAGAACTCACCATCGAGATTGGTTTTAAGCAGAGTCACTACATGTTTTTGCCACCTCAATCGTTTGATACATTAAGTCAGCGTGATAAGAAAACTGTGAAATACCTGGAAAAAAATGTGCATGGCATTCGATACTCTTCAGGTGACATCGAGTATAGCGAAATAAATGTAATATTGGAAACTAAGCTGTTGTATGCTGCAGACTTCATTTACGTACGCGGACAGCAAAAGGCTGAATTTCTACAAAAGAAATGTCACATTTTTAGTGTCTTTCCCATCATTATTGACGTCTGCAAGTTTGATGGTACATCATTGGCAACTGGAAACTTTGAACGTGATTCCTGTCACGCCACTGGAGGATCCTCCAGAAATGTACAATATCTCCGACAATGGTTTTTAAATATTGCGTTACCTTTGTAATTATTATATCAATAATAAATGATTTTTTTAAAGTGGATTTTTTTTTACACACACCATTTAGACGTCCCACTCAACAAACTAAATATCTTTTTTAACAAGAAACGTATAAGAAACAACCCCTGTATACATTTTATGACAAAGAATCATAGACACTTTTGATTTCACTCGTATGCTGTGAAGGCATCAATCTTGGAATATTAAAATGTAAAGTGCAACTTTCAAAATTACGTGGGGTCACTGACACCCAACGCAAAGTGTTAAAACCCAAATAAGACATTTATAAATAAACCATGATAGCGCAACGGTTACGGACTGTGTTAGGAACGAGAAGATGCTGTGTGTTCTTAGTTCGAATTTCACAGACATCCATTTTTTTTCAATTTTATAAATTGCATGATTTTTTTTTTCAAGCGGATTTTTTTTTTACATACACACCATATGAAATTTAGACGTCCCACTCAACTATCTTTTTTAACAAGAGCGCCAAAAGTATCTGGGGTCACTGACACCCAACGGATGAAGGTAAAACCCAAATAAGAAATTTATACAAATAACCTCGATAGCGCAACGGTTAGGGACTGTGTTAGGAACGAGAAAGTCGCTGTGTGTGTCGTGAGTTCGAATCTCACGGTCGACCATTTTTTCAATTTTATAAATTGGAAGTGTTGTGGTGGACCACGATTGACGTCACAGAAGATGGATGCCGTAGGGATTTTACTGACGTCACAGAAGATGCCGTCGCGACATTCGAATCACCCGCCAACGACACAACCCACCAAATTGGAAGTGCTACGTCACACATGTGGATGGACCATGATTGACGTCACAGAAGATGGATGCCGTCACAGTCGCGACATTCGAAATACTCGCCAACGACCCGCCATTGACACAAGATGGATACGACACACGTAACACGTCCGCCATTGACACAAGATGGATGCCACTTCCGGTGCGCGCGCACAGTCAACGAAATCCAACATGGCCGACTTCCGTCCCAGAACCGGCTTAGTATATCTACTATTAAAGTTCATAATACTTTTGTAATTAATCATTTTCTTTTAATTTTTGAATTAAGACTTTTAATTTTCATTGTACTATATTCAACCTTTTCCACAATTACATCAGTTATGTAGCTAGCCATCATTCAATTCACAATACTCTTTTCAGGGGAAATTTTTAAATAGTGTTTGGAGTTGGTTCAAATCTCTTGAATATATTTGTTATATTTACACTTTGCATTTAACGAAAATATGATCCAAGCAGGTTTCTCCCCCATTCTTATTGCGTCTTGTTACATCATTCATAGTGCTGTTATAGTTGTATTCATTAAAAAGATTCATGTAGTCGTTGGCATTATCGTGTTCGTCCAGCGAATCAATTTTTTTTATATCTTCCACAAGTATGTGATAGTTATAGTTACTACCAGTACGAGTAGATCAGTTGAAGATCAGTGCTGAAGATGTTTGTATTAGATGAGCATTAACGATAAATGGAAGTAAATAAAATATTTTTGTCATTGATTCTACCTTCACTTTCAATTTCTCTTAATTCTCCAATGTTACTTACTTTGGAAATAAATGGCAAGTTGGACCTAATAAAAACTACCACTTCACCACTTCTAATGAAATATTCGTCATTGTAGTACATTTCATAACCATAAATTTTAAATAAGTTCAATTCAACTATTTGATATGTAGGTACTATTACACTAAATTTAGTTTCTTATTGATCTAAGTATACGTTGAGCTGATCAAAATTTTTGTTAATGCTACGAATGTTCTGATGAAATATACTAAACATCGTCTTCTCTTTCTCAAATTATATTGGTTAATTGTGTGCTCTTATTGGTTCATACGTATATTCTCTGGTATTCATATAATACAACTAACAATAATGCGATATTATTAATAGATTATAATTAAAATTAGTGATTAAAAGAAGAAGAAACCAATTGGAACAAATCTAAATAGAAATAAGACAAGTAACGTAAAATAAATTAAGCTTGCGATGATAAAATGAGTGGGATTTCTTATGGATCAAATTAACTTTAAATTAATATGTAAAAATTACTGAACAAAAGTAAACACTATAAAATTGATCTTGAGCCAGAGCCTTTTCTATCTTTACTTCCCTGTAGGTGTGACAATATTCGGTTTATCAGTTTTTCGTTGTGAAAGTTTCTTCTCGTTAGGTTTTGTTACATAAGCTACCTGTGCTAGCTGCACTGGTTTTTGGACTGGCTTTGATGATGGTGGTGCACTAGTATTTTTAGTAATTTTCTTTTCAGTCTAATTCAAGTCTTTGATTCTGCAAGGAGTGTCAAGAACGTATAGAATTACTTATTTCCTTCAGATCTTGTCCATTCTCGATCCAGTTGCATTCAGTTGTGATAGTGCGAATGTTTCATGTCCCAAAAAGTATGTGTGTTACTAATTAATAATTGATAGAATGAGGCGGAAATATCAAATATTTTGATCAGATGTGCCGCGTCGAATAGGCTCAAGCCGGGCATGCCACGCGGTATCTGCTACGTAGGACAAACCAATAAGTTATTATATTTTGGAATTAACTCCGCCTGGGGCAGGCGTTGGGTGGATTGAGTAGCCCAACAACTGTCACTGCCGGTCCCAAGCCCGGATAAAGGAGGAGGGTTCTTGGGCGAGGTTAGCAGCCTACCCAAGGTGAAAATCACTACCGCTCACAGAACTGAAGCAATAGCCTCGGATTACGGACAGTCACAACGGATAACGACCCAAGCAAGGAATAAGGACCGACGATTCAGGAAACGGAAAATAACAAGATTGGCATGCTGGAACATAACATCATGGAATGGCAGAGACCAGGAAATCACAATCGAAATGAAGAAGCACAGACTCGACATATGTGGAATATCAGAAACAAGGAAAAAAGGCCAAGGCACCTCAAAATTTGAAGAGTACATCTTAATATACAGTGGAGTGCCCAAACAGGAAAGAGCACACTCAGGAGTCGGAATACTACTGCATGAGAGGTATAAGCACAATATCGAAAGCATAGAATACGTAAACGATAGAATATTAAGAGTGTCCATCAAAATCAATGAACTCACCACCCACCTCGTCAGCACATATGCTCCTGATACATCACGAACCATTGAAGAGTCTGAAAACTTCTATCTGTCACTGCAAGATACTATCGACAAACTCGACAGAAGCCACAAACTCATTGTCTTCGGAGATCTTAACGCCCGAATTGGAAATTATATAATACCCAATCTGAAACAAAAATTCAACGAGCCAATTACCAACGAAAATGGCGAACTTCTTATAGACTTTTGTGCCAGGAACGAGTTAAGAATTAACAACACATACTTTCAACACAAAGAACAGCACAAATACACTTTTGCCAACACAAGAGGACAACGCTCCATGATAGACTTTGTCATAACCAACAGAGCAATCACACCCTCTCAAATATTAGACGTAAGGGCTCTAACATCAGCCAATCTAGGAACAGATCATAAGCTTGTATTATGCAAAATGTTAATGGAGCAACCTCGTAAAGTTGTAAAGAAGCCTATCTACATAAGAAAATTCAATATAGAATCTTTGTCTACCGAAAGCACAAGACAACTTTACGAAATTAGATTATCAAGCAAATTGAATAACATCTGCACATCAGGTGAAGTAGAAGAAGGCTGGCAACAAATAAAAACATGCATAACAGAAGCTGCAACAGAATCGATGGGAGAACGCACAATCAACATAAACGCCAAAAAGAACATCAAGTCATAGTTTTGTAAGGCAGTGAAGGAACTGGCAGATATGAAACGTAAAAGCTACCTATTGTATTTAAGTTCACCAACAGAAACCAATCGAACGAGATACGTTGAAAACAGAAACAAAGCCAATGCAGCTATCAGAGCCATAAAAAGGGAACACTGGAGACGATTCACCAGTGAAATGGAACACGACCTTTATGGAGCCCAAAGAAAGGTTTGGAAGATGCTGAAAAACAGAAAAAAACTAGTAAATGAATACGTTCAAACTAAAAAAATATCACCTGACATCTGGGAAAAATATTTTACAGAGCTGTACCAAGATGAAGAAACAACTGATACATGGGTGAATGAAGACGAAACACCCGATGATGTTTTGATAACAGAGGAAGAGCTGAGAAAAAGAATACAAAAGCTGAAAAACAGGAAAGCCGCGGGTACAGACAACATCCCGAATGAATTGCTAAAATATGGGGGAAAGAAACTCATCGAGAAGTTGCTAACTCTTTTCAATAAAATTTTAAATACATCACAGATTCCCGAAGATTGGCGCAGCAGCATCACTATTCATATCTTCAAAAAGGGGCAAAAGACAGCACCTGGAAACTACGGGGGCATAACCCTGCTAAGTACGTCCATGAAACTGCTCACTAGCATCTTAAAGACAAATTGGAATCACGTATCAAAAATAGAGAGGAACAGCTTGGTTTTCGAACAAACAGGTCAACAACGGACGCTCTCTTCATAATGAAACAACTAAAGGAGAAATCAATAGAGTTTAACAAGCCTGCTTACATCTGCTTCATAGACTTAACAAAGGCATTCGACAAAGTGCGCTTGACAGACGTCCTATAAATTCTAACAAAAAGACAGTCCCCGTCCCAAATCACCAAACTAATTAAAAACTTAAACACTGGAAATGTGACAAAGATCAAGTCAGGAGAACAAACTTCATCCAACATAAAAACACCAGGCGGAATTAGGCAGGGTGACAGCCTGAGCCCTTTCCTTTTCAACCTCCTGATGGATGAAATAATACAACAAGTCACATCTTTAGATTTGGAGTACAGAATGGGCCACTCAAAAATATCTATGGTCTGCTATGCAGACGACGCAGCTATTATAGCAGAAACGGAGAACGATCTTCAGAGACAGCTGTTTAAATTCTATCAAGTCAGCCAACAACTCAACATGGCAATTTCAACATCAAAAACCAAAGCTATGACATTCTCCAGAGAACCTGTCAGGTGTAAAGCGGTTGTAGAGGATAAGCCAATCGAGCAACTCAATGTCTTTAAATATCTAGGCATGGACATCTGCAGCTACCACGATCCGGCGAAAGAAGTAAGAAGTCTCATAACTAAAGCAGCAGCTCTGTCAGGATGTCTTAGAGATGTGATATGGTCAAACCAGCACATGGGAACAGATAGCAAGATGAAGATCTATAAGACTTGCATCAGACCTATTATGACTTACGGAATAGAAGTACGCGAAGACACAAATAAAACAAAAAGTATGCTGCGCTCGGCCGAAATGAAAATCCTACGAACTATCCTAGGGAAGAACAGACGGGACAGGATAAGAAACACTGACATACGAGCTCAATTCAGCATAGTAGACATAGTCAGATGGGGCAGACAGAGACGAAGAGAATGGTACGCGCACGTACGAAGAATGGACGAAAACAGATTACCGAGAATAATGATGGAAAGCAAGCCACACGGAAATCGCCCACCAGGAAGACCCCCAAAAAGGTGGCAGGAAAGCTGGCAGTCCACCTCGCAAGAAACCATCCAGAGACGGCTTCAGCAAGCAACAGACCAATAGGTCTATTTAAAAGAAAAAGAAGAAGAAGTTTGGAATTCACCGCGTCGGCCGCACCGGCCGCTTCTGTCGCCTATCACGTGGGACATCGCGATAACATGTATTCAGGCATGAGTATTGATAGGTTATTTTCAAATTATCAGTAACTCGCAAATGATTTCCTACTTACATTAAGTATTATAAATTTTTGGAAATTCCTTTCACGAGGGAATAAAAAAATTTTAACAAAATGGGGCAGGAAGAAGAAGGGGAAACTTATAACCACTACATGTGACCAAAAAGACGTCCCCTTTAAATATTATGTATAACGTAGTTTTCCATTCTTCTATAAAAGTGGCACCTTAAGATTTATGGTGTGAATAGTTTTCATTAGCATACTCTGTATAATTAATGAAGCAAGAAAAGATAAACTCTGTAAGGTTAGAGTGCAAATTGAAGTTCCAGATGGAGCTCGTTAGATGAAAGTGCTGTTGGTAACTTTTTATGGCGCTATGGTATAGTTGACACAAGGTGTAGAGGCTTGGAAGAGATACGGAAGAGTGATTGACTTGATAAGTCGTTATTTGTGTGTAATAAGTACATAGGCTATATTATTATCTAGCCATTTGTCTAGTTTGCTTTTGAGATTAACGGCATTGAGTACTAATGAAATTATCGTAATTTCATTCTCAGTTGCCCCGTTGGCAATTCTTCAACTCTCTCATAGTTCTATGAACAAGTTTTCACCTTTTTCTATTGCTAATTCATACATTCTGATTGATAAAATATTTACATGAAAATGAATTAAGTGCAAAATCTTGTAACATACCAAAAATATATGTTGTATTATAAAAACTACTCACTGGTTAATCTCTTTAGTCCCAATAATCTAATGCATATCCCAGAGAATGCAAACACAACAATTCTTGCTGCTGACACTATGAATGTATTGACATAAACTGAAAGGTTATCCAAGTCCTGAAAAAATAAATTTCAATGTTATAACATGAAATACAAACTTTTCCCTTTTCCCATTGTCTGAAGTACGTTTATAAAATTTTCTCTCAGATCTGAGTCGCTGAAAACAATAAGTAAGTTATTGGAACGTGAGTTGGTTAGCAAGAAGTGGGAGTGTTGGGGTTATGGAGATGTCAGATGTTTTGCACTATTGCAGTTCAAAATTTTAAAACTTGATGATTTGAATAGATAGTACAAAACAAGGTTTCCTTCACGTTTCAATAGCTTTAGTCAAATGTTGGACTATCCATGAATTTAGTGTAACTCAGTATTACCGTTAAGTACCATTCTTTTACTCAACAGTTCATCGTTATAATTAGGTTACGATAGCTGTACGTGTATTAAAATATACGTGTTCAGATAACGTTGTAAATCATACACCAACAACTTTTTAAATTTAATGTGAAAATAATTACATCCTTACATTTGATTTTTGCTGCAAATAAATGAGAGTGTAGTAGCTTTCCATATATTCTCAAAAAAATTAATCCCTTCTAAATGACACCAAACAAAACAGATGATGTACCCATTCATAGGGGAGTGCGACAGGGATGTGTCTTATCGCCCTTACTATTTAATATATATTCTGGCTACATATTCGATGAAGCTCTACAGGGTATGGAACACGGCATTAGAATAAACGGGCATCTGATTAACAACTTACGCTTTGCAGATGATACCGCCATCATAGCCGATGGCTTAGAAGGACTCCAACAACTTTTAAATCGGATCGACAGAGTAGGAGAGACCCTGGGCTTTAATATTAATATAAAGAAGACAAAAGTAATGGCCATCACTAGAAGAACTGATCCAGCACCAGATATATATATATATATATATATATATATATATATATATATGTATATATATATATATATATATATATATATATATATATATATATATAAAAGGACTACCCATCGAAAACGTAACCAAGTTCAAGTATTTAGGTACCTGGATAACATCTGATCTGAGTCCTAGTACAGAAATCAGATCGCGCATAGAACAGGCCAGAACAGTATTCAATAAAATGCGACCAGTACTTTGTAACCGATCACTGAACTTGAAATTACGCCTTAGATTTGTGAATTGTTACATCTATTTCGTCTTGCTGTACGGATCCGAAGTCTGGACCCTAAAGGCCGAAACACTAAGGCGGTTAGAAGCTTTCGAAATGTGGGTGTATAGAAGGCTCTTAAAAATACCCTGGATAGACCACATCAGTAATGAAGAAGTTCTGAGAAGATTAGGTAAGGACAGAGACTTAGTTGTCGACATAAAGAAGAGAAAAACCGCATACTTGGGACATGTAATCAGGAGTGATAGAATGAGGCTGCTGAAAATAATAATGGAAGGCAAAATAGAAGGCAGACGAGGTATAGGAAGACGCCAATATTCGTGGTTGAAAAACATAAGAGACTGGACCGGACTAGACTCACATTCCTTATTCCGAGCTGCTCAAAACCGAACCCAGTTCGCCGAGATTGTTGCCAACCTTCACTAAGGTGAAGACGGAACCGAAAGAAGAAGAAATGACACCAAGTTTATTGAAATTGAAAAGTAATACTGCCGTATAATAGCTCAATAGCTGTAAGTCGTAATTTTCCAGATATTGAGTTAGATATACTGCCTTTATTTTGCTCTAAATTTCGTAGCTGTACGTCAATCAAAATCAATTTCAAATAATCAGAAAAGGAGCATAGATGTATCCTATTCAATTTTTACGAAAAAAAACAGCAATAGTTATTTACATTACTGCAATTCTTCTCATTATACTTGTTTCGCAATACATCATAGCAATAAACAAGTAAAATATTGTACCTTAATGTAACAAATAATATGTTGAATAGTTCTTATTCGTAGATAAAATAAACGGTCTTGAAGATTAAAACTAATCTTTTCACATATGTAACACGCCCTGAACAATATCCTACAATAAAATTGGCCCCTTGTATACACTTAGGAGGCTTTAATCGTGCTAACGAACCAAAATTTCTCAAAAAATTACCAAAAATGTTGTATATCTGTATTTATAGGACACGTCGTACTGGCTCTGTTGAGCTGAAAATCAATAGTGTTCATTTATTGGACACCCTGATCAATATTCAATCATGAAATTGGTCACTCGTATACACTCCGGAGACTGTATCATGCTAAAAAACCGAAATTTTTCTAAAAATGACAAAAATGTGGTACCTTAAGTACCATAGCACCCGTAGTACTGGCTCTAGTGACATGAAAATAGATAGGGTTCATTCTGAACAACATTCAATCATAAACTTTGTGACTTGTTGCAGTTTGGAGACTGTATCGTGCTAACAAGACATGTTACGAAAAGTAGCCGACGACGAAGACGACTACGACGACGACATACACACAGGATTTTTTCTAAAAACCGGTTTTTCGTGTTTTTCTTGCTAAAAATCGAATAAACAACTGAAATTTTATTTTCAAAATTCACAACATTTCTCGCATATTAGATAGGGTTGGGCGGAAAATTGAAAATAAGGAAAAAGCAAAACAGCGGTTCATTGTATATACGTATGTCCTGGTTTTCCCATAAGATTGTTTTCGGTCAAAGTATTTTCTAACAGCTCAAAATAAACCTGAACGTTTATATAAAGTATATACACAAAATGAACATACACCGATGGGAGGCCCTCTAATCACTAATTTTAGCAAACATCTTTGTGGACAGTTAAAAAAGAAACATCTTTGAATGTAACATTTCCAAAAATATCTTGTTTTGGTATAAATATGTATATTTTCAACCATATTAATAGTTTACACCCAAAAATTAAATTTACAGTAGAAGTTGAAGAAAATAGTTCAATTAATTTTCTTAATATAAAAATTCGAAGAGTCAATATTGTACTTGATTATTCAATTTACAGAAAACCAACACACACATGTGACTATTCCATATAGTTCCAATCATCCATGTTACCATAGTTAGCAGTATAGAATTCAATGATACATGGAGCATTGTCAGTTCCTATGAACAAATATAATTTTGATAGAGAAATTAGGACAATTAAACAAATAGCAACATCCAACGTTTATCCATTATATATAATAAATTAATTACGTAATGAAGAAGAAGAAAAACTAGCATTGCAACTAATATTTACTAAACAAACTTAAGGAATGAAAAATTACAAAACCATCACATATGCTGGTAATATTTCTGATAATATTGCAAATAAAATAAACGGTTTTAAGGATTAAAACTAACTTTTCCGCATCTGTGACCCTGAACAATATTCTATCATAAAATTGTTACTTGTATACACTTCGGGGGATGTATAGTGCTAACAAACCGAAATTTCTCCAAAAATAACCAAAAATTTAGTATATCTGGATTTATAGGACCCGCTGTACTCGCTCTAGTCAGCTGAAAATGAAAAGGGTACATCTGTGAGACGCCTTGAACAATATTCAATCATAAAATTGATCAATCATATACTCTTTGGAGGCTGTATCGTGCTCCTAGAATGACAAAAATTTGGTACTTCAAGTACCATAGCTCCCGTTGCACTTGCTTTAGTGAGCTGAATATCAATAGGGTTCATCTTTGAGATACTCCGAATAATATCCAATCCTAAAATTATTGGTCATTTGTATATACTCCGGAGGCTATATCGTGCTAACAAACTGAAACTTCTCCAAAAATGACAAAAATATCGTACTTAAAGTACTGTAGCACCTGTTATATTGGCTCTGGTAAGCTGAAAATCAATAAGGTTGATCTGTGAGATGTCCTGAATATTATTCAATCATGAAATTGGTCACTAGTTGAACTTCGGATGCTGTATCGTGCTAACAAACTGAAATTTCCCAAAAAATAACAACAATATCGTACTTAAAGTACTGTAGCACCTTTTTTATTAGCTCTGGTGAGCTCAAAATCAATAGGGTTCATCTGTGGGATATCCTTAATAATATTCAATCATAAAATTGGTGACTTGTTGAACTCCGGAGGCTGTATCGTGCTAACAAATTGAAATTTCTCAAAAAATGGCAAAATGTCGTACTTCAAGTACCATAGCACCCGTTGTACTGGCTCTTGTGAGCTGAAAATCAATAGTGTTTATCTGTGACATGTTCTTAACCATATTCAATCATAAAATTGGTGACTTATTGCACTCCGGAGGCTGTATCGTGCTAACAAGACATGTAAGAATTAGTGGCCGACGACAACGACGACGACGACGACAACGTCGACATACACACAGGATTTTTTTTCTAAAACCCGTTTTTTCGTGTTGTTGTTGATGGAAAACGTAAAAATAACTCAAAATTTTTTTTAAAAATTCCACCTTTTTTTGGGGTAAACCAATACTTTTCTCAAATATTAGATAGGTTGAGCGGAAAAGTAATATATTCAACAATATATACTAGAATTTCTTTTAAATCAGAAGGTAATGTGACTACAAAATTTTTAAATGTTAAAACAAAAATTACCCCAGTGAAGAAATTTGGAGTATACAAATGTAAATGTTCAGAATGTATTTAGTCAAACCCTTAGAAATTCTGGAACTAGATACAGTGAACACTCACGAACATACAGATTAAAACAACCAGATACATCCCATTACAAACTTCAAATGGAAAATGTCTTTTTAAAACTATTTACTCATAAGCAATTACAAGAAGTGCAAACAAACAAACACGCTATATTAGTTAGTTTATTACCTGCTGATTCAATAATGTTAAGATGGAAAATACTTGCGCACCTCACTTTATCGATAAATGTTAATGAAATAGTCTCAAAAAACTCGACCGCCTTCAAATTTCTGAAGATTTATAATTTAAAAAATAATAACAAGCAGTTTTGGAAGCTTAAAAATTTAAATATCGATGAAAAATCATTTTACATATTATATTATATATTTTTTTAGTGAAATAAATCGAAATTACCAACTTAATTAATTTTTTTGTCTTTTTACGGAGTCCTAAATATTTCTATTAATCATGGTTTCCACTGTTTGAAGAAAATAATATGGCAGAAAATTGAATATAACTATTAAGTCGTTCATAAAGCAACGATAAGATCAAAGGGTTTTAGTGTATTTGCATTTTATACCGCATCAAGACCACATATTATGTACCAAGGCAAAGTGCAATTTGACTAAAACTGTTTAACCTTAGTATGGTTTATGATAAATGCCATTCGGTTTCAATGTAATAAACTCTTGGTACACCACTACAGTTAAATTATTGGATCTTAACCCTGCGTCATTATTATCTGACAAAAAACCGACAAATGTCAAATTATTTAATTCTGTTCTTCAATTTTGATAGAAAGAGATGCCACTTAATAATTATGTCGGTTATGTTATCAGATATCAATGACGCACGAGTAAATATCCCATAATTCAACTGTATTTGGACATTAAACAAAATGGCGTGGCTTATTTCAGACACACAAAGGGAGGAGATGCTTATAGTTTTATTGTGGACAACACGAAGTGCAGTTAGTCTTAGCGAAAACCAAAATGATTCAATCTAGACTGTTCAGTTTCAATATAGCTTTACCACGGTATTTGAGAATGTGAGATTATTAAGGTTGTTTTAATGTGTTCTATTCACTCACAAAATAATCTGAAAGTAAAATAGATTTCAAAACATGTTTAAATAGTTACTTTAGAAGCATATTTAAAAGCCATTTTAAAACTATAACGTCATGGTGTTGAGCGTAGTAAAACCAATCAATCTGGCAAGTCGTTAATAAAACTAGCTAGTTTCAAAGTTGCTGCAAATATAGCCATTTTGAAACCACAATAAGGCAAATACTATTTTAAGACAAAGTAATATTATGATATATTCTTAATAGACACATCAAAACCAGTATTAAATGCTGTTCGAATTTGGCTTTTAATTACCAAATTCTCCCGTGATTCTATTTCAATTTTCCCTGTATACTACAAGTCGAATATTATGCCCAAAACAGATAACTAAATATATCCTTAATTTCAACAGTTAATATTTCTTTACTTCACTAACAAAGTCATTTAAATTTACTAACACCTAAGGAAAACAGATAAATATCGTTTTCTGCAATTCTACTGAACATATCAAAGTCCCCGACACCTTATCTCTTCATAAAAACTCTCTTCAAAACTCTGTTATCTGTATCTACAAAACCATTGAAAACCCCCAAAAAAAACATCTTCTTAACTGCCAAATTCACTTGTTGTTCGAACGTTACGTTTAAAATACTCGTATCCCATTGGTTAGACCCGACCAAGTGGACCCTACGTCATCAAAGATATAAATACGACATCTTACCTACATCCACTCTCTTTCTCTCTTAGAACATGGTCCTGTCGAGACCGGATAGAACCAGAAGAAAGTAAAGCAGTCCTAGCAACCAGGAGAGAGCAGTGAAACAGCTCTTGGAGTCCAGAAAATATAGACCCTCAGCGTTCCCGAGAACTCTTCGAGAATTTCGACAGCAGAAACATTCATTAGATAAGGTATTTATTGATAATAAAGGATTTTGTATATTTGCTTATCAACCAACGTAGATTTTGTAAACATAGTATATAGGGTGATTTAAATGGTTTCACCTTAATATTAATTTGGATTTATAACATTCTTTGACATTGTTGGCGTAAAATAAAATAGTATACAGTGCGGTTTAAATAATTTCACCTTAATAGTAATTTGGATTTATAATAAAAGTCTTTGATATTTTTCATGCAACATAAACATTTATATTATACAGTGTGGTTTAAATAATTTCATCTTAATATTAATTTGTATTTATAATAAAAGTCTTTGATATTTTTTATGCAATATAAACATTTATATTATACAGTGTGATTTAAATAAGTTCACCTTAATATTAATTTGGATTTATAATAAAAGTTTTGATATATTTTTCATGCAACATAAACATTTATATTTATATTATACAGCGTGACTTAAAAAATTACACCTGAATATTGATTAATTACAATAACATCGTTGAAATTTCTTATAAAACATACATTCATTGTACAGTGTGTCCTAAATAATTACATATTGAGATTGTCATGGAACCATAATAACACTAGTAGGTATTGTTGTGTGAGAAAACCAGGTACAATTACAGTGTCATTTTAACTTGCAACGAGCCGTAGAAAACTGAACAGGCACGGCTGGTAGCAAAATATATTACGGTAATAAAAATAAGCATTGTTCAAACATAACTATTCATTTACATTTCATGTTAACCATATAATTATTACATCAGTTACAAAATGGATTCATTAAAGACGCAACGAGCTAGTTGCAAAGCAGCAATTACTCGCATTTACAACTGGTTCCATAACAATCTGGACGAGTCAGACAAGTATGCTTTCAAATCCCGAATAGTCAACTTAGAAAATTATTACACTAAATACTCTGAGATTCAAGACCAAATTGAAACCATAGCCGTAGATACTGAATTAGAATTCGAAGATAGAAGTCAGATTGATGAAAAATATTACTCATTACACTGTAAGTTACAAAATGCTTTCGAAAAATTGAACCCTAAATTCAATCAAACTAACCAATTACCTGTACAGTCTCAGAGTGAAGCTCATATTAGATTACCTTCCATAGAAATACCGACTTTCTCAGGAGATAGCACTAAATACACTGCCTTTATAGACCTTTTTAACGCAATAATAGTAAATAATACAGGAAGAGTTATTTGATGCACTAATCGTTCACACATTAAAAACAAAATTAGATTATAATACAAAAAGATCTCTTGAAGAAAAAGAAACTGATCAAAATTTAATTGCTAGTGATACCTTTTTTGATTTCTTGGAAAGAAAATGTACGGTCTTGGAAAACTTGTTAACCCAAGATTCCAAACCCGATACATCCCATCATCGTAACCAGTCTTCTAATGTGACCAGACCACCCAACAGAGTAACTTTACTTTCAAATCAACATTCGCTTCCCGAACAAAACCCACCTCCAACATGCTCATTTTGCAAGGAAACAGGCCATAAAATTTATACATGCCCCCAATTCCGGATGCTTTCCGTTCCTGATCGGAACGAATACATTAAAGAAAACAAATTGTGCTTCAGGTGCCTAGGTTCCACACACACAGTTACTAACTGTAAATCCGTTAAATCATGTTCCATATGTCAAAAAAGACATCACACGTTACTCCATTTAGACAATTATCCCCCTAGACAAAACCTTTGACACAAGACCTGTCGAGAGAAATTATACTCCGACCGTCGCCATGGCCTATTCCTTTCATTCCATCTTGAATGAACCATGCAACCAACACTCTCTCGCAACACAACCTTCAACTCAACATTCACTCGCTAATCACTCGTTACCCAACTCACTTGAAAGGGACACCTTTACTCAGCTATGTTGTGGTACAACTCGTAGCTCTAACCCCACCAACATTTCAACATGCTCATTCTGTAACAAAGCAGGTCATAAAATTTACTCCTGCCCACACTTCAGAACACTCTCTATACTTGACCGCAAAAAATATATAATAAATAACAAAATGTGCACAGCATGTCTGGGTTTCAGACACACATTCGCCCATTGCTCGTCTACCGGTGTTTGTGCCATTTGCAGAAACAAGCACCACACTTTACTTCACATCCCT